>OZ010794.1:371218795-373898795 GCA_963932465.1 Maratus speciosus
ATTAGTTCTTGAGATAGAGCGCCCACAAAATTTTTGTCACATACAGACTCACAGTCAGAGTGACAGAGTGACAGACAGACTCACAGACAGACATTTTCTAAAAACCATCAAATCGTGTTCTAGGCATTCTAAAACGTGTAAATCCGTCGAAAACCGGAAGTCGAAAATTTTCACGAATCCAATACTTTCTTCTTGTAAAGATAGAATAAAGTAAAAAAACGTTAATTAACCTCTTAAGGAGTTAGAATAAGCCTTTTATAAGCCGCATGCCAAAACACTGGATGGACTCCGAAAGATTGCCGTCCAGGAGTGAAACAGAAATAACCTGTATATTTTAGAAAACATATTTTTTCTCTGAAATCATGATGTTATATGATAATCCAACAAAAGGAATATCAGGTTGAATTTATTAGAAAATAAAATTCTTATCTTTCTTTATATAATGATTTTCTAAAATCACTACAAGAATGTGGGAAAAACCTATATATTGTACAGACTGAGATCGACAAGACTATAAAACCAGCCTCAGCGACATACATGTACATTTTAAAGTATAGAAAAAAACAATTATTACCTAACAATGAGCAATTAAAATTGTTTATTTAACGTTAAACATATAATATATAATGGTATTTGCAATGAGTGCATACAAAATGGTATATTTATCAAGAGGGCATTATGATATTAAAAAAGGCTTGTTCGGGTACAGTAAAAAAATGCCCAGAAACCACTTTTAAACCTTTTTGAGTTTAACATGAAACAAAAGTCAATATCTATATTATGAAGGATAAACTTGTCTGTTCGTAACGCTGACGTCATTTTGGGAATGTCAACACTTGACGATGAAATTTTAGTTTTGTAATTTTTGCTACTGCATTTTTTTTAAATATCTAAACATTGCACAAGAGCAATTTTTACACCGTCATATAGGAAAAAAAATCTCCTTTCAAATCCACTTTGTTTGAAAACTATATCTTAATTGACTAATTTTTTATGACTTTAAAAATAATTTTTAAACCAGATTTTTTTTTATCTATTTCCATCGCGTGCCGGCTCCATTACGAAAAAACCCATTTGCATTTAAATATTTATAAATAGTTCAGCATTTGTATCTTGCTATTTTTTTGTAACGAAATTGAAACTTCATCAGACTATTATATTTAAAAGTGACTGACCGTTTTTATTTCATAGCATTTCTTTTTAGAGTTTGCGAAGTTTGTCGATGAAATTAAAGTCGGATACTAACATGATGGTATAAAAAGTGGTGTTACAATTTAAAATTTGAATTATATTTCGAGATATTAATTTTTTCTTAATTTTTAATGACATTTCTGTAATGATGCCAACTAAATTGCTCCATTTTTGGGTATAAAAGGAAGGAAGGATAAAACGATAGGGATTATTAGAATTCTTTATTTAACAATATTATAAAATTGAAATTAACTTTTATTTGAATAGATAGTGAAAATAATAATGTGATTAAATTGTATTTTTCAAAATAATTCAAATTTCAAAATCAACATCAGTGACACGGGACGGTATAGGAGTTTTCCTGGTATTTGGACCCCCAACAGCGTCCGAAACTTATTTATCTCGTTAATATTGTTATGCAATTATGCAATGGGATGTTCCCCAGTATATGAAAAAAAAAAAATCCCAGAAAAATATATTAAAATAAAAATTATTATTCAGGAACATAAAAGTCAAAAGATTGTGAGAATGCACATATCATCTATTGCCATTTTAGGGATGATAGTATGAATGTTACAAAATCACCATCGTGGAATATACTCATACTCTCTTGCATGCTCTCTCTTCACGAAGTTAGTAATGTAAACTCACGCATGTTAAGTGTTCCGTTCCGGAAGTTTAACGGGCTCCCCCAGCGAGCAGTCTGTAAAAAAGTGAGTTAAGCTGTTGATCGTCAAAGCATCAATATGTATTTCAAAACACTCCATCCAAACTACGCGATGGATATAAATTATGATTTGCAATCTATTCAAATTTGTGAAATTTATGTTTGTGTAAATGTCTTGTGCAGTTTAAAGTGTGAATAAATTCAATTAAAAAGAAAATTAAACGTCTACAGTCCACCATGTCGACCATTGTGGTCCGTTGAGCCGGAGAGCTACTATGGATAAGCTTAACAGATTAAAAGGCACCGTAAAGGCTGCTATCACAAGATTAGAGCAGTTTTTAACTGATACTACTGATATAAAAACAACGAATGTGAGAACATTAGATGTTAAATTAAAAAAGACAGAAGGTCTTCAAAATAAATTAGAGGAAATAAGAGAACAATATTTCGACATCCAAGAATTATCTGCACAACAAGTGCAAGATATAGAGGATGATATTGACACTGCTAATGAAAGGCTCGAACAAGTTAAGGTAAGCTTAAAAGTTTTATTAGCATCTTTTTTAAATAAATGTAATATTGCAAGTGTTGATGATCATTCAAATGAAAACAAAACAAAGGTGCGCCTCCCTGAAATTCCATTGCCTTCATTCGGAGGTGATTACTGTGATTTTGCTAATTTTAAAACGCAGTTTACTAATTTGATTGTTAACAATCCTCAATTAGTTAATAATCGGAAGTTATTTTATTTAAAAGCTTCTTTAAAAAACGAAGCTAAACATTTAGAATCACCTGATGATGATTTCAATTCATTGTTTTAAGCATTGATACACAAATACGAAAATAAAAGATTGTTAATCGATTCACATATTTCTGAAATTTTAAATTATGAAAAAAATGCAATATGAATCCCCTAAATAACTGCGTAATTTTATTGATTGTATTAACAAAAACATTCGCGCACTTAAAATTATGGAATATAAACAAAATAATTTATCAGAAAGTGTGTTCATAAATATAATTCTGAAAAAATTGCATAGCGAAACTCAAAAGCAGTTTGATTTATCTCTTGAAAAGTCAAATGTTCCGACGTTTGATTATTTAATTTCTTTTTTGGAAAAAAGATGCATAGTTTTAGAATCGATAAATATCTCGACTGACGCCAGACAGTCGCAATCAAGGTTTTGGAAAGCAAAGAACAATTACGTAGTAAATAAATCCAGATCATTTTTTATCAACGATAAAAATAAAAATAAATTAAAGCCATGTGTGTTATGCAATTCGGATCACCCCCTTTTCAAATGTTCTGTTTTTTTAAACATGAGTATTCGTGAAAGGAAAATGATTGTAAGTAAGAATAAATTATGTTAAAATTGTTTACGATTACACCAAGGCCAATGCAATTCTGAATTTACTTTCAGAACATGCAAATTGTCACATAATCGTTTACTACATGAAGTAAATGATATGTCAGAAACGGCAATAATGAATAAAAATAACGAGTTTGTTAAAAATAAACAAATAAGCAATTCTGAACCTGAGAATAAAGAAACGCCATTAATTGGTTCTAATTTATTACTAGAAGATAAAAGAAATTGCGCAATATTAAACACAGCTATAATATTAGTAACTGATGTGTATGGAAATAAAATTAGATTAAGAACAATTCTAGATAATGGGTCTTCGATTAACGTTTTAAGTAAGAGCGCATTCAAGAAATTAAATATAAAGCCAAAACCATTCAAGGGTGTTATTTCCGGTATAAACGAGTCATCACAGGAAATAAAGCAAATTATCAATGCAAAAATATCAAATGAAAAAGAAACATTTTCTAAAACATTAGAGTTTGCAGTTCTACCAAAAATAACAAACAATATTCCGGTTGAAAGATTAGACATTTCAAATTTATGCATTCCTAACTACATAGAATTAGCGGAGAATAATTTTCATATAACTGGTCAGATAGATGCATTGATGGGTAGCGAGGTATTTATTGACATTTTAAAAAGTGAGCAAATTCGTTTAGCAAATGCTAATTGTATGCTACAGAATACAGTATTTGGGTATATAATCGCAGGTTCACTTCCACATGTTGAAAATAAGTCATATTGTTGCCTCTTAACTGAAAATAGCTTAGACAATACTTTACAGAAATTATTTGAAATAGAATCTTTACCTGGGGATAATAAATAAACTGTCAAAGGGGATGAAGAAATATTTTGCGAGGAACATTTTAGAAGCACCTATAAACGCGATCACACCGGTAGATTTACAGTACAACTAACATTGAAAGAAAATGCAGAATCAGTGTTAGGAAGTTCTAGAGAAATTGCAGCTAGCGATTAAATGGTTTATGGGCTAAATTAGATAAAAATAAAACAATGGCTAACTTATATACAGCTTTTATGGAAGAATACGAAACTTTGGGGCATATGACACAAATTAAAAGTGAAAACGAAAATAAGCTGTCTTATTACATTCCACATCATGTTGTGTATAAACCGGAAAAAATATCCACTCCCCTGAGAGTTGTCTTCAATGCAAGTTCAAATACATCTAGTGGTTATCCACTTAATTCTATTTTGTTAAATGGGGGAACGGTTCAGCAAGATTTATACTAGATTATAACTAGATTCCGTACCCACAAATATACATTCTGTGCAGACATTAAGAAAATGTACAGGCAGATACTGATTGACCCACAGCAGAGAAATTTGCAAAAAATTCTTTGGAAGTCCAGTAAGGACGACCCGATAAAAATATATGAACTCAACACGGTTACATATGGCACTGTTAGTGCTCCCTTTCTTGCCACGCGAACGTTGAAAGCTCTTGCTGATGAAGAAAGAAACGATTTTCCAAAAGCTGCAGAAGTGATTCATAACGACACGTATGGTGATGATTGTTTATCTGGTGCAGGCTACTTACAAGACGCACAGGACTTGCAATCTCAACTAATTCTGATCTTAAAAAGGGGAGAGATGGAGCTACACAAGTTGGTCTCTAATCATCCTGAATTATTACAAGACGCAGCCATATCAGAATATGCATTTGACGAACACTCGCAGAAAATTTCTGTAAAAACTTTAGGGATGCTTTGGAAACCTGAATCAGATCATTTTACTTTTCAAAGATGTTTATACTAAGAGAGAAGTTTTGGCACAAATTGCTAAAATTTACGATCCCTTAGGCCTAATTGGCCGTATTCTAACCAAAGCAAAAATTTTCATGCAACATTTATGCGAATTAAAGATAAATTGGAATCAACATCTGCCTGCCAGTTCTCTTCGGGAATGGCAAAATTTTCTGATTAAATTAACAGAAATGAATCGTCTTACAATTCCACGATATGTTTTGTCAGACAACATTGCAGGTCTAGATTTACACGGATTTTCAGGCGCTTCTGGAAAGGCCTATGGAGCAGCCACATAAGATCTCTCTCCACAACTGGACAGTTCAAGTCTAATCTTCTGTGCAGCAAGTCCCGTGTGGCCCCCCTAAAGCCAATGACCATTCCGCGACTAGAGTTGTGTGCAGCTCTACTTTTGGAAAAACTGGTTCAAAAAAGAATTCCTATCCTACAGCTATGCTTTGAAAAGGTGTGGTTATGGACAGACTCGTCGATTGTTCTATTTTGGCTTAACACACCACCCCACAAACTTAAAACTTTCGTTGCCAATAGAGTCACCACGATCCAGTCTATTTCTGAGAATTATCACTGGAACCATGTATCCTCAAAATCCAATCCAGCAGACATCATCTCCAGAGGTGCAACAGCCAACGATCTGACCAATAATGATTTGTGGTGGTTTGGTCCGGAATTTCTTCAAAGGGAAATTATAGTTCACAAACAATTTCCTACTCTCAAAGACATTGACTGTGATCATGAACTAAAAACTGATTTTAATTTATTGACTTTTCATAAAGACTCTAACGACTTTTTAATGCATTATATAACACTTCTTATAATTTTCTCAAATTAATTAGAATATGTAGTTTTATTTTTAGGTTCGTCAACAATTGCAGACGTAGAACCATACACAAGAATCAACTTAAGGGCATCGAATTAAATTATAGCACCCATTTTTCAGTAAAAAGGGCGCAGGAAGGTAAGTTCGCTCCTGAATTAGCAGCACTCAGAAAGGGACAAAGAGTTCCTTGTTCCAGTAAGTTAAACGGATTAGATCCTTTCATTGACAACTGTCGATTACTTCGTGTAGGGGGCAGATTAATAAATTCTGACTTACATTTTGATGCTAAGCACCAATTAATTCTGCCCAGTGATCATAAACTCACTAAATTAATTTTTGAGTACTTTCATAGAAAGTACTTTCGCATAGGGGATCAGGGATTAGTTCATCAAATACGGATGAAATATTGGCCTATAAAGGCTAAAAGCATTGCCCGAAAAACAGTGCACGCTTGTGTCACATGTTTCAGGCATAACCCCAAAACACTAGATCAGTTATTGGGAGACCTCCCATCGCAACGCGTAACACCTAACCAAACGTTTCTCAATTCAGGTGTCGATTTTTGTGGCCCCTTCCACATTAAGTACAAAAATCAGAGAAAGGGCACTTATTCCAAAAGTTATGTGGCTATATTTATATGCATGGCTACCAAGGCTATTCATCTAGAGATAGTAAGCGAGTTATCCGCTGCTTCATTCATCGATGCGCTTAAAAGATTTTGCTCCAGGATAGGCAAAGTAAATACGCTAACTTCTGTCAATGCCACTAGTTTTAAAGGTGCGTCAACAGAATTAAATAACTTTAAGAAATTGTTGGCCACTCCCAACGAGGAATTATCAAATTTCTTTGCCGAAGAATTCGTAACTTGGAAATTTATCTCTCCGCGATCTCCTAATTTTGGCGGTCTATGGGAAGCTGGCGTTAAGTACTTCAAACATCATTTTCTTAGGGCCGTAGGTAATAATAAAATTACTCTAGAGGACTTTGAAACTCTAGTAGTCCAAATTGAGGGGATCCTAAATTCCCGACCTTTATTTCCGCTTTCTGATGACATAAATGAGTTTGAATTGCTTACGCCAGGGCATTTTTTAATTGGCAGACCCATATTCCAGAGCCTAATGTTATAAATATTTCTGACAATAGATTAACCCATTGGCAATTAGTTACCAAATGTGTTCAATGCATTTGGAAACGTTGGTCTATTGAATACCTAAATCACTTGCAGCAGCGCGGTAAATGGCAATTTACAAAAGAAAACATAAAGTTAGGATCTCTAGTGTTATTAAAAGAAGAAAATATCCCACCATGTAAGTGGGCTCTTGCCCGAATTATGGAAATAATTCCAGGCAAGGACAACAGGGTTCATGCAGTCAAAGTCAAAACTGCATGTGGTATTTTTTTAAGAGGCATTTCAAAGATGTGTCTGTTGCCCATTAAGGACTCTTTAATAATGTTTATGCATCATTGTATTTCTTATATATTATTTTTAAGTAATTATCCTGATTGTTTTGTATATTAGTATTTTGTATTTTAGTATCATTTTTTAGTGTTAATTAGTTATCTATTGTATTATGTTTATTAAATGCTGAAATATTTCATATTTCATCCCCGGGCGGCATGTTCCGTTCCGGAAGTTTAACGAGCTCCCCCTAGTGAGCAGTCTGTAAAAAAGTTAGTTAAGCTGTTGATCGTCAAATCATCAATACGTATTTCAAAACACTCCATCCAAACTACGCGATGGATATTAATTATGATTTGCAATCTATTCAAATTTGTGAAATTTATGTTTGTGTAAATGTCTTGTGCGGTTTTAAGTGTGAATAAATTAGATTAAAAAGAAAATTAAACGTCTACAGTCAACCATATCGACCATTAAGAAATCATCTGTGGTACCATTCCTGTCTCTTTCTGTCCGAACTGTTTAGTATTACTTTTTTGCTTTGAATGCTTAAAAAAAAAAAAACATTGTAGCTAATTATTTAGGAGCATTTATTTATAATAATTTCTACAGTCTACAGCCGTTTAGCAGTTTTAAGGGGTCTCAGGACTCTTAAAATTAAAAAAAAAGACCATTTTCAACATTTAATATTTTAAAATATATATCATTCAAACACACAATTTTTATTGCTATGAAATAAGATATAAGCATGTGCTTTCATTTCATGTATTTAAGAAAATGTAAGATGCAGAATTATCATTTGTATGTGGCTCCAAACTTTCAGACGCTTGTCGAGAAGAAATTGGTATAACAGCAGTAGCTTACTCGCAGGATCACAAAATAAATTTTGCAACTTAGAATGACATTTTCTGTGCCTAATTGTACTTCAGATTATAATAATTACCCCAAACCTAAATAAATTTGTATTTAAAGCATTTTCCTATTTATAATACAAGTTCTATTTAGCTAACGCAATATTTGAAAATTTCAACAGTATAATCACCTATAAAAATATTTTTTTGATTTATAAAAATATAATTTTAGGTTCAGTTTATACTGCCTAACATGAAACATATTTTTTAAAAATTTCATGAAAAATTATTTAGAAGTTTTTGAGATATCCTGCGCGTTATACCAAAAAACGTCATTTGGAGAAAAAATTTCTTCAAAGTTCCGGAAACGCCGCTTCAGCTATTGTGCGCGTTCTAATGGTAATTTCAAGAAAATATTTATATTAAAATGTTCAGAAAAGATAGGAGTTCAACATCTAAAAAAAAAATTAAAATTTCCAAAATTTTGAAGCTTTAAGAGTTCTGAGACCCTTTAAGTGGATGCAAATCGGACCTGGATTTTTGATCACGTAGTATATTTTTCAAGTCGTCTTTTATTACAATGCACGTCAGGCTTAAAAATTGTATAGAAAAACTGCGTCAAAATCCATTTGTTTTCTCAAAATGTTTCGCTTAACCCCGAAGCTGAAATTTCGTATAAAACAAAACAAAACTAAATAATAATAATAATAATAATAATAATACAATTTCCAACATTCCTTATCTTGGTTTGTTAGAAATCTAATCCTGTCACGGGAAAATAAATAAAAGGACACAATTTGCTATCAAACAACACTCAACAAAACGCTTTAATTTTAGATTGTACATCACATTTACTGAATGAATTACTTCTCACTGCCAGCGCAATTTCTAATGTCATCGCACTTGACATACGACAAGGTAGGTATCCTGGAAATTGAGTGAAGTTAACATCATTATCCTTAACCTTCTGGTTTGATCAGGGTTGCCATTCTGAACTACTATTTTACTTAAGTAATTCGGAGTTCATACTGGGATTTCCAAAAGAAGATTTTTTTGTTTTATATAATCACGAATTCATGCAGAATGTCTGGAATGAATAGGGTATTTTTGAGATATAATCGGAAGCCAAATTGGCAATCCTTGTTTTGACGGGATTGAAACAATCTGTAAATTTGGATTAATAAATACATTATGATCTTCATTTCCTAATGTATGCTATCAACTTGAATTACTTTTAAAATTATGCAACAAAGTATAGGGTGTTTCTAAATGAATATCGGGGTTTTAACGCTAGGTAGTACTTATTACATAAAATTATATTTAATACATAAAATGGAAAAGCAACTCAAACATTTTTACCTACAAGCTTACAAGTGTTCAATGTGAACACTTTTCGACATGCGGCACACATCAAGTCGATAGTTCTGTTCTTCCCAATTGTTGATTAGTGTTTATAGGGCAATTGTTGCAGAGGCACCCGGAATTTTTAAACTGATGATACCATCTACGGATTTTATTATCACTTAGAGGATCACACCTGAACTTAATCTGGAATGCATGTTGCACAGTAACTACAGATTCGGTCTTTGCAAAGTGCAGAACAAAAAATGTTTTCTGATTACTAGTCGCTATTTTTGCTACTAGCGCTTTCTAACTAATAATTTAAAAAGCACTGAGTGCACACTTGTGCATGCACAAGTACCAACAAACTGTTTGAGTTGCTCTTTCATTTTATGTATTATGTATAATTTTAAGTTTTATATAATAGATACTGCAAAGTTTTAAAACCCCGATATTCATTTAGAAACACCTTGTATTATAAGCAGTATAATTGATTAAATTAAATTATTTCAGCAATATGGAAGTAATTTTCTTTTTTCTAATGAAAAATCAGAAATATAATTAATGAAATTAAGATTTTTTTTTTTTTTTTTTTTTTTTTTGTCACAAACACTTTAACATTATAAAGGTGCACTCTATACACGTTAAGCGTAAAATATAATGGAAAATGAATATGTATTTAAAAGGAAAACATTTTTCGTATAGTCTAACTAAGTACAAAATATTAGACAATTGTCTTGAAAAGCATGAGTTCACCGTTCATACATGTTACTACAGTTCCTTTAGAAGAGCTCATTAAAATCACTCTTCATCTTCTTTACAAGACACTATCTCATTCCATGCCACTAAATACTTTTATCCAAATTACTGAAACAAAAAAGACAAAAAAACGTAGAAACATAACGCACCAAGTGGAAAAACAAGTGAACGCTATCTGATATACGAGGGTAGGCTGAAAAGAAATGCACACATGCTTGCAGATCACGATGAAATAAAAATAGCAATATAGGGCAAAAAATACATTAAAATACAATTCTTAAGCTTCAAAATCATACATTTATTTTTCAACATATTCACAGTTAAGGCTGACACATATATCCCAACGTGTAACATGTTTTTATATTCCGTCACTGAAAAATTCTTCCAGAACGTGACAGCTGCCTTCACCTCATCGTCCGAGTTGTAATGTCCCTTTAGGTCTCTCTTCAGTAGAAAAAAAGATTAAATCCCAAGGCGCAAGATCGGGGGAATAAGGAGGGTGTGGAATGGGTTCGAACTTCAGATTTCCCAGATCGCCATCGTCCACAAAATCTGCGGTATCACAATTGTTCAATAATGAAGTCGATACGTTCCTTGGATATTGCAATATGGTTTACGATATGCTTTTGAGTAATTCACTGGTCATTTTTAATCAAATCGTCGACGGGTTTGCGATGTTTATAGCCATTGGCAATGATTTGACGTCAGCTACTTTTTTCATTAACAATTATGTTTTTTATCAGCTCGTAATCATGGAATTATTCCCATCGATTTACAGTAGACCTATCAACAGCATCGTCACCATAAACAGTCTTTAAAGGACGATGAATCTCAGTAGGAGTCTCTTTTTCAGCAGTTAAAAGATCAATAACAGCACGCTGTTTAACGCTTTGACCTAGCACTAGAACACATCTCCATACTTCCGCTTCTCAAAATACACTGGATGAATTCAACAACCTCATGTAAGCGCATGCGTATAGAGGGGAAATGTTACTTCCACATACCACTGGGCGCGCTTTTGAAGGCCATTTCGTCCGTGCTCTACAAACATATGTGCATTTTTTATCAGCTTACCCTCGTACATTACATGTATGTTTCCTCTATTTTTGCATCCAATGTAGACTCATAATTTTCGAGAAATCTCTGAGTTACTCTATTTTTATTACCCGACTGCCAAGAAGGGTTATATGGTTCACGCGTATCTGGGTATGTGGATTAATTTATAACATCGAAACATCCCAACGGCTCGATGGATTTTAATGAACGAGGTTTCTATCGATTCGTCTTAACCGTCCAATGGTTATAGGCTAGATCTTCTTTTTATAAATTCAAAATGGCGGCCGTAAAATACAAAATGGTGGTAAGGACGAAAATGTTTTTTTACGTACCCTATTGAGTGGCATATTGTTGGATAAGTCTTTCAAAATGAAGACTATGTTTCATTGACTATTTTACAATCAGATGCTCCGTTTAAATATTACACCACATGGAAGTTATGTAGGAAGGATCTCTATCTTTACTGCAACTCTAATCATCATAGACATCTTTATAAGCCTCATCAAAACAGTGTTTATAGATAGGAACTAACAATTAAATGCAACTTAAAAGTCATCGATACAAGTAAATAAAAAATAGGTAAGTAATATAAAAAATAGTTTCGCATTGATGATAAATAATTAATTAGTTCGCTTATTACGCAGTCGAGTTTTTTTATTATTATTTAATATATATGAAAATTGTACATAAAAGATTGTTGAAAGGCAAAAAATAATATCCTATGCAATGCAAAGAATGCTGCGATTTATAAGTGCAATTGCGATAACGTTAAAGACAATTCATCTCGTCTCTGAAAAATGAATAACTACTGTTGCTCCAGATATCAGCTAGTTTCACAGATTTTGTACTAAAATCTTTTATGTTATATTAAAATCAAATGCTGTCTTTTAAAACAGTTTTATTACATGAATTTCGAATATGTACACCTGTATATTTACTGAAATTGCATCTAGATAATATTTCATGTAAAAAAGAATTACTTTTTCCGGTGATTGTGAAATTAATACTAAAACAAAAATAAACTTTTTATTAAAAATTCGATTTTTGGAAATTTTACATGTAAGTGAAAAATGTTAGGTGTATCTGTGTCGCGTGAACAAACTTAAAGGATAAGCAATACATAACAAAACAAACACTTTTATGCAAAAATCTAAATTCGAAATCAATTTGCACAGTCCGAAATACAGGGAATCTCACTCAGATCTTATTCCGTATTTTTGTTTGCAAATTTAAAAATATTGACTAGAATTAACTACGGAACTTTAACTTTCTTTGTACAAAGTACAGTAAAACCTCCCTTAAGCGACCACGTTCCATTCCAATAAAAATTGGTCGCTCCGAGAGGTGGTCTCTTAATGGAGGTCATGTTTAAATCTAGATGTTAATTGTTGAAAAAAGGTAAAATATAATGTTACTAAAATTAATTTTTCACATTATGAAAAAATATGAAAATTTAAGAATCAAAACAAAAGTTAATTACATAAGTTAATTAGTGAAAGAGTTTAGAAAAATTGCCATTTGCTTTGATTTTACGGTTTTATATTCTATAACTTTTATTTCCAAGTCTTTTCAAAATTCAATAAGTAAATGCATTTTTTTTTTTGGGGGGGGGGGGGGTGCGGGAACAAATTATGAGGATTTCATTAATTTACCTACTTGTTTGAGGTTTTCCTGACAGAATAGAGCAGGGGAGTTTATTGACTGTCATCCTTACTTTGTCATCAGAGTTAAATTCATTGCCTAAAAAGACACAAAGGGGTTAAAACACTTAAAAGTTACCAAAATAAATAAAAATTCTGAACTTAGTTTAGAAGTTTGATTAATAATGCGCTCTCTGGAGTTATTATTCTAATAAAACCTTCTTCAAGCGACATGAAAAAACGGAATTTCTTTCATTTTCTTGAAAGAAATGGGTCGCTCATGGAGGGAGTTCAACTGGGGTGGTCTCTAAATAGAGGTAACATTTGTGTTGAGCCTATGGGAATAAATTTCGTTCTATGAAAAAATGGTTTTTCAGGGAGGTGGTCGCTTAATGGAGGTGGTCGCACAAGGAGGTTTAACTGTATATAATTTTAATACAAAGTTGTGAAAGTGGCCACCGTCCATTTCAGATCCACGCTGGACTTTCGTTCGAGGTTGGGGAATGTAGTCCATCATTACTTCCTATGCTAATAACAAAATTACAGTAATTTTCCAAAGAATTTCCTAATACCTTTTATTTTTACCTTAGGTACTATAAGTCTGTTGAAGATGTCGGTAAAAAACTTTCATTACTGTTTTTGTTAAGATCAAAAATCCAATTTTAGAATGCCATGAGACACCTTATATTTTTAACTGAGTAATGGATTGTGTTAGTGCTACTACTTTCCATAAAATATTACGTACTTTCTTTCCTTTTAAAGTTTGTACATGGACTTAGAGAACATCTTTTAGGCTTGTTATAAAAATAATTCGAATATGTGTTATAAATACACTGCTCAAAACAATTAAAGGACATTGCAGTTTTAGGTGGATTTTGTATCTGGTAAACTGTTTAGCTGATTGATACATGGTCGACAGACATAGTAGGTTATATGAGAATAAATTACACATGTTTGGCAGAAAAAAATGCATTTTATTGCGCATTTGTGTACTAAAGGAAAAAAACAATTTGTGCATATGAGAAAAAAAGAATAAGAAAAGGTGTTTTCTTCAAAGAAAATCATTTTCAGTAGGGGGTATGGTTTCCACGGGCGGCCAGCAACGTTGAACACCTTTGAGGCATGGACTCAATGAGGCTATTAATGACGAGTTGGGGTATTCTGCCCCACTCTTCCAGAAGAGCTCTTTCCAGTTCTTGGGGAGTTTGTGGGGGTTGTTGGCGGCCAGAAACTCGTCTTCTTAGAGCGTCCCAAACGTGCTCGATTGGATTCATGTCTGGAGAACACGCTGGCCATTCCATTCGAATGATTCCTTCCTCGAAAAGGAAATCCTCCACCAGGTTTGCACGATGTGGCCTGCAGTTATCGTCCATTAAAATGAAGTTATCTCCGATTGCTGCAGCGTAAGGGACTACAATAGGTCTGAGGATCTCATCCCTATATCGGCGACCAGTCAGAGCTCCATCTCGAATGATGTAGAGGTCAGTGCGCCCGTCAATGGAGATGCCACCATACACCAACACTCCTCCACCGCCAAATCTGACACTTTCGTGCACGAACGCAGGATTATTCCTACTGCCACGGTCCCTCCAGATGAAAATACGCCTATTATCCGGATGCACAGAAAAACGGGACTCGTCAGAAAACAGAATATTGCTCCATTCATTTCTCCTCCAGTTGACATGCTCGGTTGCCCACTCCCTGCGGTCGCGACGATGCCTTGATGTTAATCTAACACATACCATCGGTCGGCGAGCCTACAGACCTACAGCATGGAGCCGGTTTCGGACAGTCTGAGTTGAAATCGTGGTGCCTGTAGCAGAGCGAAGGTGCTGTTGGAGAAGAGTAGCGTTCATGGTTCGGTGTCTCCGAGCTGTTAACGCTAAATACCGATCTTCATTGGGCGTTGTTGCCCGTCTACGACCTTGCCCTGGTCTTCGGCCTGCACATCCACTCTCCAAAAAACGGTTCCAGATCCTGGAAATGACACTTTGTGACACTCCAATGGCTTGCGCTACTTCGGCTTGAGTTTGGCCCCCTTCTAACCTACCAACAATTCTCAAAGCTTCTGAATCTGTCAAATGACTTCGCTGAGACATCGTACTCATCGAAACAAAGCAATCACTGAATGCCGATCATCCTTGTCTTCATTCTCTTTTATCCAGTTGAAAGTCAAATTTCATTCGCTGCCGCTGAAGCGACGTTTTTGACGTCGAACTCAAAATTTGCATACTCCACAGTTTGAAAACCAGAAAAATTTGCATTTCTGATTCTCTTCTTCTATTTTCGGCAAAAAAAAATTTCGTTTATATCTTTATTTTATATAAAACTTCAAATATCCTTTAATTGTTTTGAGCAGTGTATTTTATTTACCAATTTATGTTCAAAAAGCAGTATTGTCGGTGTTTGATAAACGTTTTTTACTGTTCATTTTGCGATTGTCATTTCTTTTGAACATATATATATAAAACTATAATAACCATTTTTTGCTCAAATTTGCTTTTTCTAGTGTGATAGGCTTTTTTAATTGATTCAGTTTCTTTAGATCAGTGGTTCCCAATTTTTATTGACCATCCCTCACCAAATCCACTGTAAAATCATACCCTCCCCCCCCCCTTAAAACTCTGTAAATGTTGTCTCTTATTATTTAAAAAGTGATCTCTATTCACACACTGGAAGCGTAATCAAGAGATTAACAATAACTAATAATTCCACTTTTTTTTAACTTATCAAAGAGATGAATCTTTTGAATTTTTTGAAATTTTTAAATGGCCTCCATATTGAAACAAGATGGTGGATGAAGCTGGCCAACAAACTCGGTCGATACATTGGTATGTACTATGTACACACCATGTTACAGCCAAATCGGTTCATAAATATCAGAGTTACAGTGTGACAAAAATTATATATATACATATATATATAGGGGAGAGTTGTACAAAACCGGGTAGGCTGGTAAAACCGGGTAGCGCTGGTTCCTCCTTAATTTGAACTTTTATCTGTCGGCCAACACCGCGAATTGCTTGTCAAATGTCATCACGGCATTTGTAGCTGAACGAAGCACTATAGTGTGCGGTTATTTTTGTGTGAAGGAATGCTTTTGAATTTCTCTTAAATAATTATTTTGTTTGTTTCTATCTTTTACGCATATATTAATTGTTTGCCAGAATATTAAATATTAGTAAGTACTATATTTAATTATTTACTGTCTTGCTAGTATTTTAACAGATTTACTGATCTTTTACTACAGGACTGGGAGTAGTGACGTCATGTTTAAAAATCTTTTTCACGTTGGGGTAAAACCGGGTACTTAAGATTGGGTCAAAACCGGGTATACTCATTTTTGTCCTACACTCATGGAATGATTTTTTAGGATAGTCAATACTTTAGCATGGAGTTTTAAATTGCAATTTAATGCTGTTAAGTACTTTTAACCCTATGATGTGTTATTCATAGCACCTCTAAACTTATACTATAAACAAGAGTTGAGGAAGTGGTTACTTCCAATACTGGGCGATCTGTAATAATTTACTAAGTTAGAAAGTGATTCAAAGCTGCATTTTTTAGAGCAGTAGTTATAAATATTCCAATTAGACGGTTTGAGAAAACAGGGATTTTTCCTTACAACAACGATATTTTTCCTGGATCTATTTGCTCCTTCGGAAATGACAGAGAAACGCATGAAATTCAATGATAAATCACCTAAGTCTACGCAGACATAGGTTGGCATAGCTGCAGCAATAAATATTTCTGAAATATCACAGGATAGTGAAGCTCATCTTTCCACATTTAAAAGTGTCGACATCACACATCCAGTAGTTGACAACATCCAGCATCTTCTATCGAGATATGATATTGTGTAGCCAGCAATCTGCATTTCCAATTTCAATTAAAATGTTATTACCCTTCCCCAGAAAGGCTTTAAGATTGCGAAAAAAGCTGGGAAAAGAAGTGGAAACTGTTATTTTAACTACTTCACCCTATAAATAAGAGCTAGAAACAGATATTAAAGAGAAAGAAGCCAAACAGTCTGCAAAACGAAAAAGAAAGATTCTTAAAAAGAAAATAAGAATCAACAGGATTTGAAACCAAAAAAGGTTGATGAGACATCCTCAGAAGATGAAGAAGATAATGAAACCTGAATGTTTTGCAATGAGCTTTACTCCAATTCTAAATCCAAAGAGAGTTGGATACAATGTGTGAAATGTCACGGATGGACACATGAAGCATGCAGTATGAAGGAGAATATGATAATGAATTTGTTTGTGATTTTTTGCAGTTAAAATAACTCTAAGACTTCCAGCGTAAAATAAGTAGGCATATACAATGTAGATAATTTGCTACAGATTTATTTTTGACACATGGAAGAAGACATGTGCAAATTCGTTTTGTTAAATATAACAAAAAAGTATTTTTTTCTATATTAAACAAGATTTTTTAAAAAAAGAAAATGAGTTTTCCACGAGTTTTAAAGCGGTACCCGGTTTTATCCAACCAGTGGGGTTAAACCGGATTTTCGCATATGTCTGAAAAAATCTATTTTTTTTTATATAATCAATTACATTTTTTACTGAAAAGAGTATGTTTTAATATAGCCAAAGATTCATTTAAAATGAAAAACGGTGTTCAGAGTTTGTTTTCCCATTTGATTTCATTTAAGAACAACAGACATTTATGGTACCCGATTCTTCCCCCACCTTCCCCTATATATATAGCTATATCACATTTGAACGTAACTAAAATAGTTAAGATTAAATTCATTTTTGACATCTGATTGGTAGTTTTCCATGCATTTTGTGTAATAAAGGTTCCTCCATAGCCTAAAATGTTACCTTTTATTCATTTATGTAAGTTGTGTAATTTTATCAATATATATTGGTAGTTCTTATAACATGCCAGTATGTGTGTGTATAATTTTTATTTTAAAAATTATAAGAAAAGTTATATAAAATAATGCTGTGTGAGATTAAAAAAAATCAAACTTAAATTTAAAAAAAAAATCAGATTTAAATTTAAAAAAATCAACTATTTCGATTTTTATTTAAAAAATCACGAACCCTGCTTTTTATACCCTTAAACGATATCCCCTGCTTCCTGATTTGTTTTTTTTTTTATTACCACACTCTAAAACATGCAATATTTTTTTTAAAATTTGATTAAAATACAGAAAATATTATTAATCACAATAAATCAATTAAAAGTAGCTATTTATAAAAATTTTGGTGTTATTACATTCTAGTAGGTGCTATTTAAAAATTAAAATTTAATTACTTAATTTTCCAGTTAAGTCAAAGGATTTATGTGCTATAAACATTACTGAAATTGTTTTTTTAGCAATGCCTACATGTGGTGTCTATTATTAAAAATTGACTAATTAAATTATTCATTTATAAAATCAATTAAAAGAAGCTATTTATAAAAATTTTGGTGTCATTACATTCTAGTACACTGTAAAAAAAAAAAAAAAAAAAAAAAAAAAAAAAAAAAAAAAAAAATTGTAAATTTACTAAAGTTTTTCTAGGAAACTGGGATTCCTAGAACTTTTTATGTAACGGCAACAAGAAAAATTCCTGCAACAGCGTCTGTTACAGGAATTTTTCTTGTTGCCGTTACATAAAAAGTTCTAGGAATCCGAGTTTCCTAGAAAAACTTTAGTAACTTTACAATTTTTTTTTTACAGTGTACGTGCTATTTAAAAATTAAAAGTTAATTACTTGAATTTCCAGTTAAGTCAAAGGATTTATGTGCTATAAACATTACTGAAATTGTTTTTTTTTTTTTTTTTTTTTTAGCAATGCCTACATGTAGTGTCCATTACTGGAAATTGACTAATTAAGCGTTCCAGTAGTGGACACGGGTCTAAAAACTTCAAAAATGAAATTTTGTAAATGGCCATTAATATATAAGATTAAGTTTTCTATTACTCCTCAAACAAAAACATTGAAATTCTGCAAGAAAATAAAGAATATATAAATGTATTAAACGAAGTATCGCTTTAGTATCTTCATTAAGATTTTTGCTGAAAAACAGCAGAACTTTAAAACATTTTCAACTTCCTGTTTGGTTTGATTAAAGAGTTAAATTTACAAAAAACAAAACATTTAAATATCATAAATTATAATTTTGTCATGTCTCTTTTCACCCATTGAAATATTATTCATTTATGAAACAAGGATTGAGGAAAACTTTTTCCTTGTCCCAAGAGCGGGTATTCACCTTTTATATAAAATTTAAAATGCAAATTCTTCATTTATGAAACAAGGATTGACGAAAATGTTTTCCATGTCGCAAGAGCGGGTATTCTCCTTTTATATAAAATTTAAAATGCAAATTCGTCATTTCACAAAGAAAACATTTTTTACCATGCTTGAAACATATTTCATAATTCTCTCATAACATTTAAAAATAGTAAAGTACTAAACTTTGTTAAGTACTTAATAGTTAAGTACTAAACTTTGAAAAATATATTTTAATGATTTATGTAATATAGGTACAATCCAGAATTTAAAAAAAGTGCAAGTAGCTTTACAAATATGTTGTCATAGTTGAACTAAATGTATTTCGGCGCATGTGTGTTGTAGGAGGCGAAACCTTTTACCAAAAATAAATATTTATGGCAACATTTTTCTGACGTTTGCTTACGCTTTTAAAAATCACATTTCGACGTATGTACTATAAAACATATTTCAATTTGAAGGAGTGACAGATCGTAAGAAATGAAATGCAAGTGCTTTTCTTGGAGGATGTGAAAAAGATAAGCATGCATGATAGGCAAAATAATATGATCCATAATAATGTTAAAAGTCGATGTTATTTGGAACTACACAGTTTTAAGACCACCAGTAAGAGAAAATGTGTTCTGCCTTAAAATTTTAATGTCTGTGCAACTTAAGGGGTTCCGGGACACAAAAATCTTAAAATTTTCTTGATTTTTTTTTTTTATTATTTTTTTTTTGCATTAAAAATGTATGGGTTTTTTCTGCTCAAAATGAAGATTAAATCATGTTTCTATTTTAATTGCAACAGGAAGTATTCACTTTTAAGTTTTGGTTTGTTTTCAAAATCCAGCTTTCAAGCAATGGTTGTCATGAAAACGACTTTTTGCAAAAATGTGTTTTTCTTCATGATGGGATATTTCACCATTTCTTGCAATTAAATTGCTATAAGTCAAGAACCGTTAAAGTTAAAAGGTTCAAACTTGGAACATGTCTTTTTCAATTGTTTTACTTTAATTTTGATCCAGCAAATTTGAAACAAATATTTACTTTTGAAAATATGATTTTTTCTAAAGTTACGTCAGTTTTTTTCAATCTTTTATTTAAATATTTTTTTATTTTTATTTAAATTAATGTTTTTTAAAATGCTGAATCTAAATTAAAACATATATATTTTTGTTTATTTAAATTAAAAAAAAAATGAAATTCTACAAATAATATTTCGAGTTATAACGATTTTAAACTACCCCACTTTTTTAACAAAATTTAAATTTTAATTTCTTTTTGAAAAATTAAGAGATTTATGAGAGTTTTATCATGTGATTTTACTTACAAATGATATGGTTAACCATCACAAAAATTTTCGAAATTTTAACTCAATAAATAAAAATTATTTGAAAATGTGTCCCGGACCCCCTTAATCTTTAAAAGTAAATATTATAATTTGAATGTCGTTCTGATTCCTGTCCGTAATATATTCGTACCAAAAGATTTTTGTACAAGCAATCGAAGTTTGTTGTTGTATGCATATGATGTCAAAACTCTTTTATAGAACTAAAATTGTGTTATTATTTTAGAGAAACAGACAAGACATTTTTTGAAGTTTATTGCATGCCCATTTACTTGATTTTCCACTTAATAATTTTTTTAAGCAACAATTCATTAATGAATAATCTTCATGATATTCATGAGTTTCACGTTATTCTTAATTTAAATCAAATTTGGGAAAGCTTAGATGAAGAATTCACGATTCATGTAAAATCATATTTAAGTCATCAAGCATATTTCACTACTGAAAGTGGCGCAGGTGTTGTTCAGTTGTAAATAATCACCAACAAGAAATCCTTTGAACATGTTATTGGCAATCGAATTATAGACAAATGTACACTATTTACATATTTATAGATGAAACCTATAATTAATACTTGAAAAGTACTGGTTTATATATTTATAAATTCCACACTGGGAATCAAGATGATTTCTTATTAAATTCAGGAATATTTATTTCTCCCTTTCTGGAAGATCAAGAAATACACAGCGAGCATGCTGCGTTCGAGATTCACATTCACAATAAAACTAAACTAAAAGAGAACAAGAAAGAAAAAATGTTCTCTAGTCAGACCACGTGATCTGGCGTCTTCTGTCTGGCTAAGAGAGGCCCGCTCAAGAGGGTTGCAAAATATTCCACATTCATGTCCATATAAATGTTTTATAGAAAAACAATTGTTTTCTCTTTCTTATACATTTGTTGGTTTCTTTTTAAGAGATCTCTTTTTAAATTCACAGTCAAATAGAGAATCAAAGTATATAATTATTTCATTAAAATTAGCGTTTTTCTCTTATTTATAAATTTATAAATTTGTTTTCTACTTTCAATTCTATCTTTAAAACTTTCTATCTACAATAGAAGAAAGTACTGTCATTGAATTTTTTTTTTCGGTTTTTGACGGATTTACTCGATTTAGGTGTCAGAGATAGCCGAAAACATTGTTTTTTAAATGCATGTCTGTCCGTGTGTCCGTATATCCGTGAGTATGTGTGCCTCCATTCTATCACCGAAACATACTAAGGTTATTCGGAAACTAAGGTCCCATTTTTTATAAAGCATAAAATCACATATTTTTTCAAAAAACATTTTTATTTAATTCCTTACATGTTTTTCAATTTTTCTACATAATTTTCATACTTGTTTAAACATTTGTTATACCGCTCTTCAAGCTGTTGTATGCCTAAGTTATAGACGTTTGCCTCCTGTGAGGATAGCCTGTCGCCGAGAAACTGTTTTAGCGGAAGAATCTCTCTGCGCTATGTCTGCACTGAGTGTGGTCAATTTGTTCCCAGCCAAAATAATTGACCAGATTTTGGGTCTGAATGGCTGAATGGCATCTGGCATTGCCATGCAGCAACAAAAACCCCAAACGTCAGAAGACCACGTCACTTATTCTGTATTGCACGCCTTTGTTTAGTCAGAGTTGCGCAGTAAGTGACTGCATTTATTGTTGTGCCTTGATGCATACACGGGACTAATAATGCTTCATGTCTGTTCCAAAACATGGTTGCCATAACCGTGCGTGTTGAAATTGCCCGACTGGACTTAATTCTGACTAGTGATGTCATGTGACGCCATTTCATTGACTGACGTTTAAAATCTCGATTCATCTCAGAAATTCACGTCTCGTCCTCCCTTATATCGGTCCAAAATATCAAGATCACAAGCCATACATTTAATTGGGTGTTCGTCAGTGGGGCATTCTCACAATCTTTTGACTTGTGCCCCTGAATAATAATTTTTATTTTAATACATATTCTTGTGCTTTTTTTATTTCATATACTGGGGAACATGATATTGCATGATTGCATAACAATATTAATGAGATAAATAAGTTTTGGACGATGTTGGGGGTTCAAATACCAGGAAAACTCCTATACCATCCCACGTCCCTGATGCTGATTTTTAGGTTTGCAGCTGTCTGTAAAAAATTGTTTCAATAAAAGTAATCCGATACAATTTTTTTCCGAAACTCAGACAATTTTTTATATAAATACTAGCAGGCTATGCCCGCTGCGCTGGTCAATATTTCCAAATGAACCTTGGATTAAACTAAATTGTGAATTTGAACTTGTATTTTAAACAATGTGGATCTTCAGCTTGACCTTGCACATTACTGAAAACGATGCGAACGCCATTGCGATATAATGTTATCTTAAGCGTTGGAAAAAATTTAGCAATTAAGAAGTAATTGTTTTAGTTGATTATAAACAGCGCACTTATGGTCGGGTAATGAGACCGTTATGAAAACAGGAATTAATACCTCTGTAACTAATCAACATATAATGAAATCGTATATACTAATACCATTCCTAAAAGTCATGCAACAGGGCCACTTGTAACAAAATAAGTTCTGTAGATTTTTTTAAAAAGGCTAAACTTTCATAATCAGGTTCACTTAATTTTTGAACTTTTACTGTTGCTATATAACTAAGTACCCTTGAACAATATGTATACACTAAAACCTTTCCAAAATTATTACCTAACTAATTATGGTATATCCTTAGCATATTCTTATTTTATTATTTTCATTTAAAACACAAACCTTTCACTCATTTCATTTAAAATGTATGCCTTATACTAATTTCATTTAAAAAACTGAAAAGATAAACAATAACAGGAAATAATGCCATAATTAAAAGCAAAAACATATTTTTAATTTACACACGCAAAATGTAACTACTGCTACTGAGAATTTTAAAAATGCTATCAGCGAGATGTGCGCACGGTTGTTATAAATGTACCCATTTTTTCTTCTTATCGAGGAGCAATTTATAAATCGCCCAATATTATTCCAATTCCAATTTCTTTCATTGAGGAACCTATGACCGGAAAAAATGGAAAAAGACTCTTGTAGATTCTTCGGATGACGGAATCTGACGCCATAAACCGAGTTTATATATATGAAAATAATTTTTAAGTCGTTACAAACATTGCTTTCATACTTAAATATTTTCAATGGTACTACTTGTTATCCCGTCGACCAATTTCGCCAAATTATATAAATCGCCAAACCATTCGCCAAATTATATAAATTGACATAATCTTTATTTTAAATAACGAAATAACAAATAAATTAGTATAACATTAATAAAAATACAAATAAAACGTCGAAATTAAAATCACTTGATGACGTAAACACGTGTAGTTTGTTTAAATTCAAGTGAATTTCATATTTACGATCAACCATTATTGGCATTTAATCTTATAGTTTGACGATAGATTTTTGGTCGACGGAATATCTATGTAGTACCTTTTCCATTTTTGTTTTATAACGCTAAATTCTCAGTAATTTTTTCCCTTTTATTTTACATAAAACCACTATTTTTATTTTTTAGCCAAAAGGGTTGATCTGAATTTTTTCCGTTGCTAGAGTAACGGATGTAATGATAGATATTTTGAGGTTTAGATGCCAAAGACGCCGCCAAATTAGAAAAATATGAAATGCGTCATGAACTGTTGGACTTATAAAAATTTATTTGGTAGCATTCGATTCAGCATACAAAACTACATTAAAATATGCTATCATTTGACGCATAATTTTGATATTCGATTTGTTTCCCCTCCCCGTGCAAAAACCATTAGGGGTGACAGTTTAGAAAATCCTTTCTTAGCAGAAGTTTATGTCATAAGAAGTATTTTTACCACGATTTTCAAGATTTTAGGTTCAGTAGTTTGCACTGTGCGTTAATTAGTCCCCTAATCCAGACTTTATTTTATATACTATATTAGATATGCGATTTTGCGGTGAATCGATGATCGAAAATTAGTCCAATATCATTTGAAATATTACATAACAGAGGAGAAAGTATGAAGAAGAAATGACGAATTACAAAAGACTTGTAATTTTTTTTTTCAAAATGTTGAATTTTTCCATAGTAATAACGTATTAAAACATAAATTCCCTTAAAAATTATCTTTATTTCCTAGATTTCGAATCTGTGAATTCTCCTATAAATGAAATTGGCGATATGACTTGAGAAAATAGATAATATTTGCTTAAATAAAATGGGTAATATTTGTTGATCTGAGTTCGAGTTTATAAATATCACATGCTTTCGGAATTACGGCGAAAAACATTTTAAAAAGTATGAAATTATTTTACAATATGTATGTGTGGCAGAAATTCACACTGAAATTTAAGTATTCAATTCCATTTTTAAAATATCAACTGATATCTATATAAGTTACAATTGAATATGAAAATGTACTCAAAAAATGATCTCTTTCACCTAAAAAAACACCATTTGTGAGAACATCCTCAAGCTAATGTCACGCTTATGCATTTTTGGCTTAAAATCACATTGTTTGGCGACAAAAGAAAAATAAAAAATTGTAAAGAAACAAATAGTAATTACACATGTGACTCACAATTACATCTGCTTGTTTCTTCTATAAGTCACGTGATGGGACAATTAGATATATAAAAAAAGAAAAGAACAGAACAGAAAGAAAATGTCGTTAAAATTTCATCTAATCAAATTTTCAGATTCGTTTCCATATCTAACGCAAGCGATAAAGTGCCAAATATTGCGTATCAAGTGTAATATTTCTTATTAAATTAATTTTTAAGCATTAAAAATATTTCTTTCAGGTTTTGATTAAATGTTTCCGTTTTTTAATATTATCACTCATTAAAAGGGATTTTCTTCTTCTTTTTTTCTTTTTTTTTTTTCATTTAAATAAAATTAGTAACAGTTTTTCTTTTATTTTTCGAGGTTTAATAGCCGTTTCAATTTTTTTTTTTTTATCAACGATGAATTTCGCCAAGAAATAAAATGGTAACATTATCGCCCCAAATAACAGAATTTTCCGTCATAATTCTAAAACTAATATAGGTAGAATAATGTGTTATAGATTAAAACTTTCCCTGAAACAATACCTATCTAACGGTATAGGTTCCGTAAAAATCCATGCAGTAGAACTCGAAATCAAAGCGTTCGGAACGAAATTTCCGTTTGGATTTTATATATATAATAGAAAATAGATTTTATATATATATAATAGAATAGATAATAGATTATGTGTTATGAACTATCTCAAAGTTTAAAACAGATCGCATTGTTAGATTTCCTAATTTTAACAATATCGCGTTATGTTAGTTCCACATTCCACCACCAGGGAGCGCACTCTATTCTTAACGAAAGCGTATCTGAACGAAACTCCTTCATGCAACCATTCCGTAGATACATGAATCGGGTGGGTGGCGGTCTTAACCAATAATTTAAGATAATTGCTGAAATTACTACGAAAAATATTTTAAAGGGGCTCTACGCGGGCCCCTAATAGAGTTAGAGGAAATCGGAAGACGGCAAAATATTCGCGGGGAAAAGTTTGCTTGGGTGCCTTGGAGCTACTTTTGGCGCGAGATCTAAGCTCTACGACCAATAGGAGCCCAGATATTTAAGGAAATATGAAGTAACAAAGTCCAAAATAATAGAATTTTCCGTAATAATTCTATAACTAATCTAGGTAGAATGATGTGTTATAGCTTAAAACCTTCCCTGGAACGATACCTATCTAACGGTATAAGTTCCGTAAATATCCATGCGGTAGAACTCGAAATCTCGGCGTTCGGAACGAAATTTCCGTTTGGATTTTATATATACTAGGGGATCGTACCCGGGCTTCTCGGGTTAAAGAATATAGGTGAAAACATTTTTTTTTTTTAATTGAAAATTAATAATTTTTTTATATGCGATAAATTTTTTAGATTGACCACTTAATTTAAAAAAGCATTTTTCATATGGAAAATACGAATTACACTATCAAATACATTTTTGAAATTTGTCAAAAGCGGTATTTTCTTATTAACCGCATGCTAAGAGTTGTTTGCCAAGATTTTACTACTTATGGCATCCTTTTATATTCTGATCATTTCAGAGCTTATACATGTCTGGTAAATTTGTGTTTTATTTATATTATTTTATTTTATTATTCATAGGTAAGTTTTTTTTAATGGAAATTAGCCGTAAGAAAATGAACTCTTTATTTATTTTTTAAGGGCAAACGGATTAATCTTTCGTAATCGAGCTCCGATATACATAAATTAAAAAATATTTCATGCTTTAAAATTGTTTTTAAAACCATAGACAATCAGAAAACTGATATGAACTTTGCAAACAAATTCCATTTGAAAAAAAAAAAAAAATCCTATTTGGTGATCTAAAAATTTAAATTGTACGATTACAAATATGTTAGATTTGCGTTTTTTCAATATTATTCTTTTATTTGTTTATAAAAGAAGTATTAATTTCGTTAATTTGTCTTTCACAAATATGTTAGTTTGGTGGTTTTTTTGATATTATTCTTTTATTTGCTTATAAAGGAAGTATTAATTTCATTATGCAAACATAGTCAGAAACAAATGCTGAAAAATGTTTGTTGCTTTATGTGCAAAATGTTTATTATTTCGTGTATTGAAACCGGCACGTGATAAGATAAACTTAAAAAAAAAAAAATCATGCTTAAAAATTATTTTAGAAAATATAATACATCAGTCAATGAATAGAGTTTTTTAACAAATTGCATTTGCAAGTACATTTATTTCCCTATGCGACAAAAATTGAAAATGTATGATGGTCAAAAGATTGAAAAATTGCAGTAGCGAAATTTCAAGACCGAAATTTGATCGTGAAGTATTGCCATTCGCAAAATGACGTCAGCGTTACGCACAGATACGTTTGTTCTTTATAATATAGATCCATCCTAGAAGCAAATCCATCCAGGCGAGAATCATCAATTTCTGTAATATAAATCGCTATTATTTGCATGTCACCTCTCTTTTATAAAGACACTCTAAATTTTTGCAAAACATTGCGTTTTATCAGTGTGTGATTTCGATTACATTATTCTCAAAAGTGAAGCATTTTCACCTGTGAAGAATTTCATAGCAGCTGGGCTGCGAAAATGACGCACCTCTACAAAACATAATTCAGGTTTAAGAACTAAAATACACGCTTTTTTATAAAATGACGTCATTTGCATCCACTAAAGCAATCTACTTTTACAACCCAGTCTTAAACTTCGTCTATAGAAAAGTGTGCTTATGACGTCATTACCACGGAATAACAGACAATATTCTTGACATAGCCCATATTTTATTTTCAACTATTTTTTCAGGTTTTATGAGAAAATGGCAACAAAGACACTGTATCTCCTATTTTCGACTATTTTCCGTTTACTTTCAATGACTTTCAATAGAAATGAGGTACTTTTGTTGCCACGATAAGAAAAATTGTATTAAAAACTGCAAAAAAATTAATATCTCAAAAATTAATTGAGATACAGCTTTCAAACAAATTGCATTTAAAAGAGCATTTTTTTCCTTATACGACGGTGTAAAAATTTAAAATGTGCGATGTTTAGAAGTTTAAAAATTTGCAGTAGAGAAAATTGCAAAACCAAAATTTCATTTCAAATTTCAAAGTGTTGCCATTCGCAAAATGACGTATGCGTTACGCACAGATATCTTTGGCCCCACCAGTGGCCGAGAGGTTCTGCTCTCAAAGCTGGTAGACGGGAGGTGCTGGGTTCGAACCCAATCGCGCCCGTCGGCCTAATCGTTCGGAGTTTTCGTGGTTTTCTTCGAGCCGTGGATTTTCCATGCGTAAATACGGATTAGGTTCCCTTAGAAAGACCCCCACGGAGGGCACTTCCCCCCTGGGCCTATATCCCTCGTGTAGATAATTGGCCGTCACAAATCAACCCAACCCAACCCAGATATCTTTGTCCTTTATAATATAGATAGACTAGGGGATCGTACCCGGGCTTCCCTGGTTAAAGAATATAGGTGAAAACATTTTTTTAAATTGAAAACTAATAATTTTTTATGTGCAATAAATTTTTTAGATTGACCACTTACATTAAAAAAGCAATTTTCATATGGAAAATACGAATTATACAATCTAATAATTTTTTGAAATTTATCAAAAGCGATATTTTTTATAAAATGACATCATTTGCATCCGCTAAAGCAATTCACTTTTACAATCCAGTCTTAAATTTCGTCTATAAAAAAGTGTGCCTATGACGTCATTACCACGGAATAACATACAATATTCTTGACATAGCCCATATTTAAATTTCAACTTTTTTTTAGGGTTTTATGTGAAAATGGCAACAAAACGATACAGTATCTCCTATTTCCGACTTTTCTGTTTACTTTCAATGACTTTTAATAGAAATGAGGTACTTTTGCTGCCACAATAAGAAAAATGGTATTAAAAACTACAAAAAAATTAATATCTCAAAAATAAATTGAGATACAGCTTTCAAACAAATTGCATTTAAAAGATAATTTTTTTCCTTATACGATGGTGTAAAAATTTAAAATGTGCGATGTTTAGAAGTTTAAAAATTTACAGTAGAGAAAATTGCAAAATCAAAATTTTATTTCAAATTTCAAAGTGTTGCCATTCGCAAAATGACGTATGCGTTACGCACAGATATGCTTGTCCTTTATAATATAGATAATAGAATAGATGTAGCAAAAAATTAACCTGCATACTGTTTTACGGTTCATATTGTTTTTTAACTCTGTCCCTGGGTTTTAGATACTTTACCATCCCTCTTGCTAAACTTACACAGAAAATCACTTCAGATGCAGCCACAGAATTTTTTTCAAGCGTTTTCTCATGCAGAAGTATGTTAGAGAAAGAATGACTAAAATTCTTTGACAGGAAATTTTCTGTAGAATTTAAATCAGCATTTAAATAACAATTTCAAATATCGTGTCTTTATTGTTAGTCTTACCGTCCCCAAGGTTTATTCCTTCACTTTTCGAGGTAAATTAAATCTTTTATTTTAATTTAAAACTTTTTCGAAAAATCAATGAACATAGTGGCTATCACTTAGTCTTACCATCAAGATTTGCCTAAAAATAGGTGGTAATTTTCATTACCATCCCATCCTTACCATTCATTTTTTTTTATTATTACCGTTCCTTTTTTTCTATACCTTCCCCTTCTTTTCCTTGCCGTCCCTTCTTTAACACCCTTTTAAGACAATGTTATACTAAAATTTTGTACTAGAATGTTATTATTTCTTATTTGAATGTCCTGTGGGTACTATGCAAATTCATTATAAACTAGTCGGATATACCAATACCAAAACTTTTTTATCTCATACATGTTAATACTTGAAAATTCGCTATCACACTCCCAAAATTAAACGGCAATATATAATGGCATATCACGAGGATTCTAAAGATATGAAATTCCGTGCATTGGTTTTTGAGATATGGCTGTCTCTGAAATCGTATAAATCCAGCAAAATTTAGCCTAGCAGCGCCACCTATTGGGTGCTTTACACCAAAACATATGTTACACCAAAAACACCAAGCAACCACTTACGTCAAAGTGTAACTGAATCTGAAGTTTGGGGAAAATCTGTGCATTAGTATTTGAGAGAGAGTTATTGCGAAAATCATGAAAATTCCAGCATATCAGTGCCACCTATTGGACGATTAACACCAAAACCTAATTAGCAACAACTTGTGTTAACATATAACTGAATCCGAAGTTAGATCAAAATTCGTGCATTAATTTTTGAGATAGAGCTTTTTCGGGAATCGCGCAAATGCAGCACAGCAGCGACTATTGTGCGATTTACACCAACACGTAATCAGCATCAAGGACAAACTGCATACGAAGTTTCATGAAAATCCGTGCATTATTTCTTGAGATAGAGCCATTGCGGAAATCGTAAAACATGCAGCATAGCAGCGCCAACTTTTGAGCGATTTACACCAACACGTAATACGCATCAAGTCATATCAAGGACTAAATGAATATGAAGTTTCATGAAAATCCGTGCATTAGTTTTTGAAATAGAGCCATTGCGGAAATAGTAAACAATGCAGCATAGCAGTGCCACTTGTTGAGCGATTTGCACCAACAACTAATCAGCATCAATTTGTATCAGGGACTAACTGAATATCAATTTTTTATTAGATTCGATGCATTAGTACTTGAGATAGAGCGCCCACAAAATTTGTGTCACCGCACGCAGACAGACAGACATTTTAGAAAAACATATTTTTCGGGTCCTCTGACTCCTAAAATACGTAAATCGCTCAAAAACCGGAATTCGAAAATTTTCATGTATCCTCTAATACTTTCTTCTTTTAAAGATAAAAGAAAGTAATAAAAAATTAGAAGAAAATAGAAAGTTATAGTGACAAAATGGTAAGGAAATTTAAACTCGCAAATTTAACTTAAACCTCAGTTAAATAATAATAATAAAAAATCCCTGCTGACCATTTTTTCTTTATTTTGAATCATTAAGGCATTCGTCTATCAGATTAAAATGCTATTTTAGCAAGTTTTATTTCACCAGATTTTATTCCCGAAAGTCAAAAGATTTGAGAATGCCTCCAGTACGCAGTCTGGGAACCTAACGAGTGCAGAATTCGTGAAATTTAAAATTTGTAAAAAATTTGTATAGAATAAAAATATACTGTTTAATCCCTTTTATTCGGGGATAGGAGGAGTTAAAAGTTTTGAGTATATTTTCTTTATCTTTCTTTTGTTCCTCTTGAGGGGGTCCGGGACACATTTTAAAATTATTTTTATTTATTGAATTAAAATTGTGAATTTTTTTGTGATGGTTAACCATATCATTTGTAAACAAAATTAAATGATAAAACTTGTCATAATATTTTTTAAATTTAAAATTTAAAATTTATTAAAAAAGTGGGGTAATTTAAAATCGTTATAACTCGAAATATTATTTGTAGAATTTAAATTTTTTTATCATTTAAATAAACAGAAATATATAAGTTTTAATTTAGATTCAGTATTTCAAAAATATTAATTAAAAAAATTAAAAATATGTAAAGTAAAAATTAAAGAAAAAATGATAACTTAAAAAAAAAAATCACATTTTCAAAAGTAAATATTTTTTTCTAATTTTCCGAATCAAAATTAAAGTAAACTAATTGAAAAAGACATGTTCCCAGTTTGCATCATATATCTTTAACGGTTCTTGAGTTATAACAATTTAAATACGAAAAATGGTGAATAAACCCATAATGAAGAAAAACGCATTTTCACAAGAAGTCGTTTCCATGACAACCATTGCTTGAAAGCTAGATTTTGAAAACAAACCAAAATGATAAAATTAATATGTTCTGTTTTAATAAGGATATAAACATGATTTAGGTGTCATTTTAAGCAGAAAAAACGGAGAATTTTTTACTGCAATAAAATATTTTTTTGAAAATTTGCAGATTTTTGTGTCCCGAACCCCCTTAAATAAAGATTAATAACGGGAATGGCAATGCCTTAAAATTTTCCTGCATGTTATAGGAGTCACATTTAAAATATTTTAGACTGTAATCCTTCCTTATTATTCTGCAAAAAACAGAAGAATCTGTTAATAGTATTTGCATTCTTCAAATACAAAGCAAACCTTTTTTACAGAAAAGTCTGTGCAATTTTTTTTTAGAAATTTCGTTATTAAATACAGCTAAAAGAAAAAAATATTTTTTTTTATATGAATTTGATAAATTTTGCGAATAACCTAAAAGACGTACTTTAAGATTGTGTTAAAAAAATCGTGAATATTTTTTTTTTCTTTTTTTAATCTATAAGAAGTGAAAGCAGAAGACTCGGATAGTTTAATTTTTTTTATTTAAAAACCTTTGACTCCGAGATGAGATTCCTTTTCTATCTAAGATTTTTTTTTTTTTTTTTTCGCAGAAGATTGAAAAAGTATATTTCGAAGATTTCATCTGTGCATTTTATTTTATAAATGCATTTTTTCATCCTTTATATGAAAATAACTCCGTTTTTCATGAAAAGTTCATTAAATTAAATAAGATAAAATAATATATTTGAAATTCAGTTACGATTATAAAGTCGCATTCATTTAATTTAAAATATATTAATATAGTAAGTTTCTACTTCATTTAAAATATCGATTTCGTTTCCAGTAATAAAAATATTTTAAGACGCGACTAGGAAAGGAAAATCATGTTTAATATCTAAACCTGTATTAATCTTTGTATACAACCGGTTGACAAAACTATATGAATACCTTGTAAAATGCTTGCCTTATTTTTTACTTTCTTGGAGCAGAGTTAATTTCAAGACGGTGTCCTGAGCAGATATAAAAGTAAGGCGATAGAGATGACGGAATTCCAATGCGGTCAAATTTTTATTGCTCGTATAGTGAGTATTTTTGTAATCAGGGAAGCTTTTGGCCAAAAAAGAGGCATGGTATCCAAAACTCTGACATAACTGTAACTTTCAAATATCCAAAACTAAAAAGAAAATGCGTGGAGGAAAATGCGTGTCAGTGTTTGAGTATTGCACAGAATTGTGATAAAAATGAGAATTCTACAGCTGCAATAATGTCATCTGATCAGTATACCGAGCTCAAAAACTGAAACAAAACACAAATATATCAGCAAGATTTACAGCCGTCAGAAAAACCCTCTTCGGTGATGAAATTGGTGGTAAAAGGAAACATGCTGCGAAAGTTCTACTACTTGGACCAATACACAATAAATAACTAGTCCAGCAGAAAAATACTCATTTTGTCAAGTGAGCCGTATTTTACAATTTCCTATATTCTAGCATAATGTACGAAACGTATACACAATGACATCACAAGTTTAAGTTTCATATTCTTAAACAATAATAATTAAACATGGTAGTAGGCTATACTGAACAGGTACTGAACAGGTAATCAGCATTGAGGGGTTTCCTAGCTGATGACAGCTTAACACACAGACTAGGAAATTGAAATGTCTTATGTTTTAATGAGCCATTGGGAAAAAGTTAAACTGTAGCAAAGCTACTAGAAGAGTAATAGAAGTTAACAAGAGAAAATAAGAAATTTAAGAAAAAAAGGAATAAAATTGAATTTTAAAGTATAAACTTAAGATGAAAGAAAGTTAACGATAAATCTTAAAAAATACAAGAATCTTAAAATAAAAAAAATCAAACTGTAGTTGTATAACTACTATAAGGAATTTAGAAAGTTAAAGTTAGTACTGTTCAGAGAAACACTCACCAAGCATGGACAAAAAAAGCTAGGGTGGCAAAGACCACAACATCCAACCAAAAAAGGGACTAATCAGGGCCATACATTTAATTTTTTTTAAGTTTTACAATTTTTATGGTCTCTATAGTATATAGAGAGGGGTTTTTTTATGAGTAGGCTATATTGTTCAAACAAAATTTTAAATATCACATTTTTACTATTTTTTTTCGGAAGTTTTATGTATAAATACGTTCAATATGACATTTTATCATTAAAAAGCGTTTTTCGATTATGAAACTGAGCAATGAATAAGCTCGAATCCATACAGAACTTGTGTCAAAAGTTTAAGAACAACATTAAATTTCAAAATAAGATTTTATTATTACCTGAAAGTTACTTTCCTTTTCACATGACCTACAAATTGCATTTTTAAATAGGTATTTATCAGATTTATGCTTTAAAATCTATATGAAATAATAGAATTTTTCAAAAGAACAAAAATGAGTGTGTCAAACGTTTAAGCACAATCATTCTTTAGTATTTAGTAGAACAAGAATAAAAAAATAATAGTACTTGATTATTGCTCAATTCTTATGAATCACTGTAAATATACGGCCTTCCATCGATAAAATGAATTTCTGTATCGTTTCTTGTCCAATCTTAAACGATGCGTTCTCAATGGCATCTTTCGAATCTTTCACTGAATAATAGTGCTTTATAGTTGGGTAAACTGCATGAGCTAATACCCCACATATTTTCTATAGGTTTTAAACCAGGGCTAATTGCCTGGCATTTCAAAACAGATACTTCTGTCGACTTAAGTTACGTTGAAGTTGAGTTTGAGATATGGATCAAAGCATTATCTTGTTGACATGACCATTTTTCTCCACCCCCACGCCAAAAAAAAAAAAAAAAAAAAAAAAAAAAAAAAAAAAAAAAAAAAAAAATCTCGACAACAGGGAGTAAATGATTAGCAAGTGCGTCTTGACAGTTTGCAGAATTTTCACGACGACTGATAAATGACACAGATGTCTCACCATTGAAAGAAATAGCCCTCCATACCATTACACAACCACCATCATGTTGTCGGCCAAATATTCTCCTAGGTTCTTTGCGGACATTATCCAATAGTACCTAAACTCATTGGGGCATCGTGGTTCCATTTTTTTCATCACTGAATATGACATTCAGCCCACTTATCGAGAAATTTCATATGCTCTTTAGCTCCACTGTAATTTAGCTTCTTTATGGTGTCGTTTTAGACATGGTAACCGAGCCATTTTACGGTTTTTGATGTATTTCGTTTTCAAAAACTCTTCAATTAACAGTTATTTTCAATATTTGCCCTCCAACTGCATGTTTCATTTGCGAAGGAGAGTAATTACCAGTTGAAGCAAAGTTTCTGACGCGGCGGTCTTCGCGCAAAGTAGTCACTCGTGACCTCCCTGAACGGAATTTGAGTTTGAAATCGTTACCACGAGCCAAAACTTAATTAATACCTCGTTTTGATCTTTTTAATGCACTTGCAATATCAGAAACATACAGGTTTTGCTCTCATACTCCAGATATTTTTCACCTGCTCTTCTGAAAATTCAGTCTAATTAGGCATAATGTACTAACTGAAAAACAACAACTGACTGCTTTTTATACACCCAGAAATTGTTCGCGTGCGCATCCGCTTACATCAGTTTGTAAAATTTGCATAAAAAAGATTCTGTGCTTAAACTTTTGACACCGTTATTTTTCATGTTTTCTTAAACTCCATGGTTTGGAATAAAATTCAAAAGATAATTTTACTGAATATGGTGTTAAAACTACTATTATTAATATATACAAGAGATATATTGAAATAAAGCGAATATTTAGAGTTTTATTGACCATTTGGAAAAATGGTTATTGTCCTCGTCAGGGTAGGAAATCAAAAGCGTATCTGAAGCTTTTTATTGGTCGAATCCACATTTTAGTCGTTTTCTGATTGGTCTGTACAGTAATCTGTATTTCCCTTTACTTTCAACAGAGACGGATACTTCTGTTGCCACTATGACAAAAAAGTAATAAAAACTACAAAAAAAAAATTAATAACTCAGAAATAAATTGACATACAGCTTTCAAACAAATTGCATTTAAAAGTACATTTTTTTTCTCTATACGACGGTGTAAAAAGTAATATTGTGGGGTGTTTAGAAGTTTAAGAATGAGATTTCATTTAAAATGGGTCGTCAGATTTCTTGGAAATCTGTCGATGGAAAAGCCTTTCCCCGAACAGCCAATGAAATTTTTGGATAATACGTAAGTTTCAGGTGGATAATACGTACGAGTCGCAGGCGATTTTTGTCGCTTGGAATTTTTACTTATAATAACACTATTAATGTTTAATTCATGGCGTACGTAATGTAGGACCAATTCCGTGCGATTTTTTATGTCTTAGATTTTAGTCTTTGAAAAAAAAAATCATTTTCCAAATGGTCGTTGTAATTTGTTAAATTGCTTTTTATTTAAAATTGTTATTGTGCTTTAACTATTGACATGCACTGTAGATATATTGAACTCTCCAGCTATCCCAAACTCACTGCTTGATGTCTAAAACTTCTTGATTTTTGTTCAAGACTGACACAATGTAGAAGGAGGTAGACCGATCACGGAAGATACCTCCATAAATATTTAAAAGTGATTTTCTTTAAGGGGACAAGGGACCTTAAAATCCTTAAAAAAATATTTTTTTTTTGTAAATTTCACCTTAATATTATTCAAGAGTGCATTATATGCCTTATGGCATGCATTTATCACAAAAAAAAATTTGTTTTGAGAATAAAATGGAATTTTTCGCGTCGTCTTAGAAATCTTAGAAATGCCCAATGCGCGTTCCATATCAATGAAAATCCCCAGTATTTTTATAAAAGTTTGAATTATATATCTAAATAAAATAAAGCATCGAATTTTATATATTCTAATTTAAAGGTTAAAAAAAAAAAAAAAAAAAAATTCAAATTTTTTATTATTTTTTTTATCTTTAAATTAAAATATATAAAATTCGATGCTGTATTTTATTTATATATATAAATCAAACTTTTATTTAAAAAAATATTGGGGATTTTCATTGATATGGAACGCGCAGGGGGCATTTCGAAGATTTCTAAGACGATGCATAAAATTCCATTTTTTTTTCAAAAATAATTTTTTTGTGATAAATGCATGCCATAATGCATATAATGTACCCTTAAATAATATTAAAAAAAATGAAAAATTTTGAAATTTCTTCGAAAAAATTTCAAAATTTTTCTTTTTTTTTAATTTTTAAATTCAATTATATAAAATTCGATACTCTATTTTGTTTATATATCTAAACTAAACTTTTTTAATCAATATTTGTGATTTTCATTGATATGAATGCGCAGGGGGCATTTCGAAGATTTCTAAGACGACGCGTAAAATTACATTTTTTTTCTCAATAATAATTTTTCTTATTGTGATACATGCATGCCATAATGCATACAATGTACCCTTGAATTATATTGAAGGTGAAATTTACCAAAAATAAAATAAAAAATATTTTAAGGTCCCTTGTCCCCTTAAGTTAAAAACATTGACCAGCGAATTCGAGACATACGGTTGTTATACAATATATTTTGAAATTTATTATTACATTTTCAAACCTATAATTAAGTACATTAACTTAAAATTTTAATTAAAACTTTTTGAATATTAGTAAATGCAACTAAACTTTATTCAAAAAATATCCTTCAAATTACTTTTATATGTTTTCTTTTGGAGAATAGAAATTATTATTTTATATCATTATTTTACTATTTTATTATTTTTAAATTGTTCAAAAATGAGATTTCACTTTTGAAACATGATTTTGTTTTTAATATGGATTGGATATTATGCATAATAAATAAAAACAGTAGCGCCAATTGACACATGAATGAAACGACCAAATTTTTGAATTGTTGCTCAAAGTTTACCTGAAAAATAACAAAAAATAAATATAATTTTAGTTTGCATTCACGTGAAAAGGCTTCGTTTCACCATATGGAACCTTTTAGTAAAATCAGGTATTAGTCGAGTAAACTATTTTACATTCGATATATTTTCAGTCACGTAAGATATTTTAAACTACAGTTTTATGCTAGTCTTAAACTTTTTCATTGTGTTCAGTATAGAAATACTGGATTTTCATATCATGAACTCTTTTTTCTCCCATCAGAAACTGAAAATATATTTGGGATTTTTTTTAAAAAAAGCAAAAAAACATGTCTTTTTTAGTATGAAAGAGGACTTAGAACCTTTCGATATTGCCTTTTACTATCTTTTCATTCTTATTTTTCTAGCTAGATTACATCTTATAGAAATATCTCTAAATACAGCTATAAAAAGAAGGACCTCCAAGCTATTTCTTTAAGATTCTCTGTAAGGAAATACAGTACCATAAGTTTCTTGAAGTATTGCTTAATATTTGTATTTTTCAAAAGTATTTTCGCGCATTGATAATCATTTTGCCTTTAAAATTTCTAGAAATAAATGCACATAAACAAAATCCCCCAAATTATACGCCTGTATATTAAAATTAAAAAAATAATTAATTATAATATGTTTTATTTATAATCAAATAGTTATTGAATGCACATGTCATTTGTTTCTTTTAGTATGGACTTTTTCGTAAAATTGCTCCGAAATTATGCATAGAGTAATTTAAAAGTAGTTCTGTTTTAGTAAACACACTAATTTCAAAATTTCAAAATTTGTAAAATAAAATTTGTTTAATCAACATTTACAAGTTAATTTAAATATTCTTACACGTTAAAATAGACCAATGTCATATGCTGTCAAAAAAAATGAATTTTTTTTTAAAAATACCTCAATAAAATATTTGGATTTCCGTTGTACATTTGTCTTTTATTTCTTATTTGCAAATATTTTTGCTAATAAATTATTAAATTTTAATCTATAGTGCTTGTTTTAGTAACATTGTGAAAAAAATATATCAAGCAGGACGGTCGTTCTGCCAAGCCAAGCTGAAAAAAAAAATGCTAACACCGCCAAACAAACAAACGCCAAGAATAAGGCAAGACACCGTAACTGCTTATTATACTGATGACAACTTCTCCATGTTAAATGAACGAAATATGCCAGCGTAAAATTTCCCATATCAAAAGAAGCAATCATCGCAGAAAAATAAAACCAACACTAGAAGGACCTAATAAAGAAGATCTTCAATTTGAGATCAAATGCATCCTCATAAATTAATTATAAAAAGAGATATATATATTTTTTAAAATAACGTCGAGATACTGAAAATGACAGATTTATTTTCTTCGTCACAACTTATGTTTAAATCGAGGTAGAGACTTAAATAATGGACAGAAAAAAGTAAGGATTAAATTTTTGGATAGATATTTACTCAATCTACGTGCTTTTATAAAATTCAGCTTTAAAAACATTAATTTTCTATTCATAATTAGCGAAAAACTGTTAATTAGTTCGAAAGTTTACAAATTATGCCAAATAGCGATAAACCCGCCAAAATATTTTAGAAATCTTATACTTTTCTTTTATATTATCCTTTTGCATTGATTTCATCGAAGATAACTATGGCTGAGATTCAGATAGATTTTTCGCTGTTAGCGAAATGAGTTTGACAAATCAGAAGCCTGCATGTTTGAGAATATTTGCTGTTTGTGGATGCAGGCCTATGTCAGGAAAGTTTTGAGTCATTTTTTTTAGTGCCGTGGATGAAGTGCAATGTTTGTAGAAATGTAGGCTAGGATCCAGATAGATTTTTCGCTGTTAGCGAAATGAGAATCGCCAATCAATAGCCTGCATTTCTGCAAACAGCGAAAAGTTCACAAAAATGCTGGCTTCTGATTGATGAATCTCGTTTCTCTGACAGCCAAAAATCTATCTAGATTGCGCACAATGGAGGATATTCCAAATATGGGTTCGAGGCTGAAAAAGTCACGTGATACCGGTAATTTATCCAAGGAACTTCTATCTGTTAAGAAGGGAAGATACTACTACTTTGCCTCATGAACCGTTTCGGAACCGAATTGCGGGGATTTACATTACACGTCTACGGAGCCTTCCCTTCTTTACGATAGAAGTTTTTACCTTGACCACGTGATCAAAATGTAGATGGAATATCCTCCATTATGTTGAACACAATTTTGCATTTCCACATCCAGGTAGGGTATTAATTGTCATAACAACAATACATATTCGAAACTATTTAAGGCACTGATTCTGAACTCCTTTGCTATACCTTTCAATATTAAAGAAGTTGTTGTTTCCATAGTAACAGTACTTTTCTGTATTGCTTTCTCTAAAACACAAATATAGAAATTTAACAAAGAGTGTCCAGAATAAACACCATAACAGAGAGCCTTCATACATAAGAGTGGTGATATATGCACAGGAAGCATGCTCATTTCAAGTTTTTGCCGAAAGTATGGCTACAGCGTCTAGAATACCTTGTGTGAAAATATGCTATCCAAACAACGCTAAAAATTTGTATCCCTTAAATGTGCGACGATACTGCTAAAATCCCAAGTATCGATCACAGCGACATCTGTGGGATTTAGTATTACATTGTATAGACTAGCAATATCTTGCAGTTTGAGAAAATATCCTGCAGATGTCGCTGTGATCTGTATATTTCAGCAGCATCATTGCACAGTTAAGGGATACAATATTTTAGCACTTTTTAAAGTATTACAGGGATAACCAATTTCCACACTATATATACAGCGCCTAGATGATACAGTGTGGAAAACGGCTACAAAATAGTGCTAAAAAATTGAATCCCATAAATGTACAACGATGCTGAATAACAAGATGTCGATAGTAGCGCCATCGTAGTGATTTAAAAACGATAGTCATTCTAAAAGAGACTTTTTAACCTATTTCACGTCATTCCTTAACTAAATTAGCTTATAACAGACCAAAATATCTTATATTTATAGTTTCCGATATTTAACATTCTATAATTTTTGAAAACTCAGTGTTTATATTGAAAAGAGTTACGAGATGGCGCTCGTATCAGCATATTGCCGCTGAGCATTGTTGGAGATTTATGGGATAAAAGTTTTTAGCACTTTTTAAAGCATTATAGGAATAACCGTTTTCCACACTGTATCTTCTAGGCGCTGTACTATAGCTCCGTTATAGGCCTAGATTATATGTTGTAGAAATCGACTATCCCAGCAATACTTAAAAAAGCGCGGAAATAGTGAATCCCTTAAATGTACAACAATGTTGAATTCCAAACAGTCATTTACAGCGACATCTGCAGGATATTTTTTAAAGAAGAAAGAGACACGTGTAATGCACCGCTATAGCGTCTAGAATACATACTGTGGAATTTTGCTATCCAAGCAGCGCTAAAAAGTTGTATCCCTTAAATGTGCACTGACGCTGAAATCAAGGGAGCTGATCGCAGCGACATCTGTGATAAACTTTCAAAGTAAACATCGTATTATTACAGCGGGCTTGACGCCAAGTACATAGGTCAGATGTATGTTAATAAAATGTAAAAAAAAAAAAAAACGCTACAGCGTCTAGACCAAATTATAGCGCCTAGAATATATAGTGTGGAAATTGGCTATTCCTGTAATACTTAAAAAAGTGGTAAAATATTGTATCCTTAAATGTGCAACGATGCAGCTGAAATATACAAATCGCAGCGACATCTGCAGGATATTTTCTATAACTGAAAGATATTGCTAGTCTATACAATGTAATACGAAAATCCCGCAGATTTCGCTGCGATCGACACTTGGAATTTTAGCATTATCGTCGATCATTTACGGGATACAAATTTTCAGCGTTAGTTAATAAAATATTTCCACACTAGGTATTCTAGACGCTGTTACCAAATCGTCATGAAGTTATAGGAAATATCCTGCAGATATCGCTGTGATCGACTCATTGGATTTCAGCATCATTTGAAATTTAAGAGATCCAATATATTAGCACTTTTTAAAGTATTACTGGGATAGCCGATTTCCACACTATATATTCTAGGCGCCGTAGCACCGCGGTAGCCTGTCTTTTTCGATTACCTCGGAGTAGATATAGATGAAGTCACTTGTAGCTGTTCCTAAACTGTGGCCAACAACATATAAGGCCAGTTCATAACGTCACACGGAGTTGATTATCTGTACACGGCAATGGACACAAAAAAATCGGCTCGCAGCTTTGTACTAATCATCGTGTAAAGATGATCCAACTCTGAGACTAACGAAAAAGACAGGCTACCGCGGTGGGTCCGATTCTTCTTTTTTTACAGACCGCTGGAGTCACGTGATGCTCGAATGCACCAAAGAAGGTGCGTGAAAAGAGCATCACGTGACTCCAGCGGTTTGTAAAAAAAGAAGAATCTGACCCACCGCGGTAGCCTGTCTTTTTCGTTAGCCTCGATCCAACTGCATGTGACTTTAAAACATCATGAACTGGCCTATTATGTCATAGGTCGCGCTAACACCCTCCCTCCTGCGTCCACCGTATATAGCGGCATCTTGTACTGGAGACTGCTAAATGGGCTGCTATCGGTCAAAATCAAGAGAGAAAGGGGCAGAAGAGAGGGAAATAACTCTTTTTTTTTGGTAACTAGTTTTCACACGGGAAGATTGACATGTCTGTTCCTCTCCGTTCATAAATTCATGGTGGTGAAATACGCCAAAGCATCCTAAATATCTGAGAAAGTCTTGACTCGCGTCACGAAAACATCACACAAAGCAGGCAAAGCAAAGAAACAAAATCATTCATCGGCTCGTGAATATGAACGAGCCAATGAATGATTTTTCTTCTTTGTTTTGCCTGCTTTGTGTGACGTTTTACTGACACGTGTCAAGGCTTTCTCCAGCGTTGAATAGGCCGGGATCAAGATAGATATTTCGCCATTAGCGGGATGGGATTGATCAATCAGACGTCTGCATTTTTCTGAACTTTTTGATGTTTGCAGTAAACACCGAAAAGCCTGCAAGGATAAAGGCTACTGATTGGTCAATGTAATTTTACTAACAGAGAAAAAATTATCTGGATCCCGGACATTAACTTTAGTTGGTTAAAACAATTTTGAATAAAATCAAATCAGGAAGCCAATGTTTGTTAACTTTTATGGTTAGTTTAATTGAAATCTTGCTCGTCTATTACTGAAAACTGAGTTACCGTACTTTGGACAAAAAATTGAATATGAGTACACGACTTGTGCATATGTCACCACTCTAACACAGTGTTGCCAGATGGGCTACTTTTTTTAACTCAGATACTTGATTGGCACCACTTTTTTGAAATTGTTAAATGTGCCTTATTTAATGACATATTAATTAAGGCGAAAACAATGGGAATTTTACCGTTTATAATAAGTGCTGGCAATCAAGAAATCTGAATTTAAAAAAAGTAGCCCACTGGCAACACTGCTCTAACATATAAATGTTCTGTGTTATGACCATTATTCTAAGTGCAGTTGGTTAAATTTGAGTATCTGGGCATTAGAGAAAGCAATAATGGCCCACTGTGGCTGAGTGGATAAGACACAATGCCGCTAATCGCTTGAGAGCGTAGGTGGAAGCAGATTCGAATCCCGCCGTGATCCGCATGTGATATGATGTATGTGTTCAATAAATCAAACAAACAAACAAGCAAGCAATAGTGAAAGGTACAGTTGGCATGGAAACAACGAATTCTTTAATTCGTATAGAAAATTAATGAATAGTAGTAAATGACTCAAGTTTAAAATGTAGGCAAATGGTCTGGAAATATCAATGGCTCCCATCTAGTATTTCACAAAATTAATTTAATAGATTCACATGATGTATAACTTGATGCAACTCTTAACTAATGAAAATTCTGCAAGAAGACTTATGTAGGTAGATCTTTTGAATGAATAATTCAGAATTCTGAGAACAAAACGAAGTTCTTAAGGCTCTTCCTCACACCCCCCTCAAAAAAGGAAATACGATAGAAAGATATAAGAATTTGGATAGCTTCAATATGTCTGTGATCTTTTGTCAGAGTTCAGAAAAAGAGTCTGGGCATAAAAAAAGACAAATTTAACGAACGATAAGACTATAGATTTCAGGCGATTTTTAACCGAAAAATATTTAATTCTAATGTATTGCGGCTTTAATAATAGACTATTAAAGATAATCAATTTAGGGGAAATTTTATAGTAAATTAATATCCTCACATTTATGCAAATAGGTATGGATAAACAGACTTGAGTAAAATTACATATTTATTCTTTCTTCTCTATAACACGATCTAAATGAAGATGAAGCTATATGTACAGTTTATATCTCTTAAATTTTTAGATTTTTTTATCAAAAATGTTCCTTTATTATGTAGAGAATTGCTGGATTTATAGATCTTCGATTCTTTAGATGCCTGCGGGTTTTCATTCTCGGATTAACCGTAGGTATTTGTAAAGGTAAATTTATTTTGCAAAACCGTCAGCAAAAAAAGTTAGAAAAAACAATTAACTGACAGACTAACTGTAAATATATATTTTATTTCGACTCTGTTTTTTACTAAATTTTCATCTTTCGTAGAAAATTTTAAGGAGATATAAATTGAGAAAGACTGATACTTTGAAAGAAGAAATTGACTTTCCTTTCTTTTAAATTATTAATCACTATGATAAATGAATGATAGGTAAACAAAATGTATAATATTGTGTTTGCTCCCTGCTTACAAAGGCTATACAAGGACTAATTTTAATTTGAGCTAGTAGAATTATTTCAGTTATATATCATTTGTTTTAAAAAAAGAACTGATATCTACTAAAAAACAACTTTTCAAAAGTAAAAAATAAGCCAAGCAAAAAAAAAAAAAAAAAAAAAAAAAAAAAAAAGAAAAGAAAAGAAAAAAGGTGAAAGTTGTGGCTAAAAAATAGTGTGATATCAAATTTCCAAGCTTATATTGCGGTACTTATTTAACATTTTTTGATAAAAATTTACCATATGTAAGTCGAGTACCTAAGTATGCGTTGATAGAAAGCCTTTTCTCCTTTACTAAATACATCATAACGTGTTTCTGAAAATTAATTTTTTTTAAATTATGCATGATGGGCTTGGCGGCCATCTTTCAATATTTTACACAAATTTCTAAGCACTCAAGCTCGTAACATATTTGCATTATTAAGAATTTCGAAGTTATAGTTTTAGCTACAGACAGATAAATTAAGAAAGTTTTTTATTTTGAAAAAACAAATTGATTTTTACTGCTTTAACTAATTAATTAACAAACCTCCGAAAAAAGAGAATCATAAGATGAAACCTGAAGTTACTTCAGCTATACTTTTTAGACACAAATTTTTAGGCACTCATTTCCATAAATTAAAAGAATATAATGTTTGCTTTTGTAACAATTTCGAACTTCCAATCTTAACAATGAACTTGTGTGCTTAGAAATTTGTGTAAAATATGGAAAGATGGCCGCCAAGCCCATCATGCATAATTTAAAAAAAAATTAATTTTCATAAACACGTTATGATGTATTTAGTAAAGGAGAAAAGGCTTTCTATCAACGCATACTTAGGTACTCGACTTACATATGGTAAATTTTTATCAAAAAATGTTAAATAAGTACCGCAATATAAGCTTGGAAATTTGATATCACACTATTTTTTAGCCACAACTTTCACCTTTTTTCTTTTCTTTCTTCTTTCTTTTTTTTTTTTTTTTTTTTTTTGCTTGGCTTATTTTTTACTTTTGAAAAGTTATTTTTTAGTAGATATAATATACCGAAAATATATAATACACTGCTCAAAACAATTAAAGGATATTTGAAGTTTTATATAAAATAAAGATATAAACGAAATTTTTTTTTTGCCGAAAATAGAAGAAGAGAATCACAAATGTAAATTTTTCTGGTTTTCAAACTGTGGAGTATGCAAATTTTGAGTTCGACGTCAAAAACGTCGCTTCAGCGGCAGCGAATGAAATTTGACTTTCAACTGGATAAAAGAGAATGAAGACAAGGATGATCGGCATTCAGTGATTGCTTTGTTTCGATGAGTACGATGTCTCAGTGAAATCAATTGACAGATTCAGAAGCTTTGAGAACTGTTGGTTGGTTAGAAGGGGGCCAAACACAAGCCAGAGTAGCGCAAGCCATTGGAGTGTCACAAAGTGTCATTTCCAGGATCTGGAACCGTTTTTTGGAGAGTGGATGTGCAGGCCGGAGACCAGGGCAAGGTCGTAGACGGGCAACAACGCCCAATGAAGATCGGTATTTAGCGTTAATAGCTCGGAGACACCGAACCATGAACGCTACTCTTTTCCAACAACACCTTCGCTCGGCTACAGGCACCACGATTTCAACTCAGACTGTCCGAAACCGGCTCCATGCTGTAGGTCTGTATGCTCGCCGACCGATGGTATGTGTTAGATTAACATCAAGGCATCGTCGCGACCGCAGGGAGTGGGCAACCGAGCATGTCAACTGGAGGAGAAATGAATGGAGCAATATTCTGTTTTCTGACGAGTCCCGTTTTTCTGTGCATCCGGATAATAGGCGTATTTTCATCTGGAGGTACTGTGGCAGTAGGAATAATCCTGCGTTCGTGCACGAAAGTGTCAGATTTGGCGGTGGAGGAGTGTTGGTGTATGGTGGCATCTCCATTGACGGGCGCACTGACCTCTACATCATTCGAGATGGAGCTCTGACTGGTCGCCGATATAGGGATGAGATCCTCAGACCTATTGTAGTCCCTTACGCTGCAGCAATCGGAGATAACTTCATTTTAATGGACGATAACTGCAGGCCACATCGTGCAAACCTGGTGGAGGATTTCCTTTTCGAGGAAGGAATCGTTCGAATGGAATGGCCAGCGTGTTCTCCAGACATGAATCCAATCGAGCACGTTTGGGACGCTCTAGGAAGACGAGTTTCTGGCCGCCAACAGCCCCCACAAACTCTCCAAGAACTGGAAAGAACTCTTCTGGAAGAGTGGGCCAGAATACCCCAACTCGTTATTAATAGCCTCATTGAGTCCATGCCTCAAAGGTGTTCAACGTTGCTGGCCGCCCGTGGAAACCATTCCCCCTACTGAAAATGATTTTCTTTGAAGAAAACACCTTTTTTTATTCTTTTTTTCTCATATGCACAAATTGTGTTTTTTTCCTTTAGTACACAAATGCGCAATAAAATGCATTTTTTTCTGCCAAACATGTGTAATTTATTCTCATATAACCTACTATGTCTGTCGACCATGTATCAATCAGCTAAACAGTTTACCAGATACAAAATCCACCTAAAACTACAATATCCTTAAATTGTTTTGAGCAGTGTATATATAATATACATAATTCCCTTTTTTAATTATTACATTAGTTTTGTAAATAGGTTACATCTTTGGTTAGTGTCTGAAAACTATATTACATAATACTGAATTATAAGTACTCGCATTATATAAGCTCTATCTGTTAATTTGAATAGCTCTAATATTTATGGTTGCTTTTCACTCAGTGTAAAAAAAAAGCTTTCTATCGAAATCTGAGTTAATTTTTAACAAATTTCTATAAAAGAGAATACTTGTATAAATTAAACGCATTTCGGTTAATTAAATTTGTTGTTTACACTTGCACGTGAATTGAAAACAATAATAGACGGTAGCAGAAAAACAATTGATGAACAAAATAAGATGTTTTGTCACTGATAAATGGGCTAAACTACTTAGATGTAATTTAATGTTAATTCGACCGAATGCAGACAAACTTTTAATTCTTTTCAGTTAAATACAGTTCTCTGATTAGATTGTGTTTAACACATCATTTTTTTTTTTCGTTTGAGTTTAAAGAGAAAATGTGTTGTAAATGAATACGTTTAGAGTCTATAAATGTGATTTCCGCGCAATATAAAGAATATATATACATATTTTAATGTTCGGAAATTTTTTAAGAAAGCAGATTTTTGAGACCTAAAATTAAAAGGAAATAAGGCTATGAACACAGAACTGAAGAGCAGTGTTGGGTAAAGACGATAATCAACTTTTTCTGAGTTTTGTGCTTTCAGTTTCATGCGTTAGTGGAGAGGCGAAGAAATATTTTTTCTTTAACTTGCACATATAATTTGATAGACAGTTAACAAGTTAATATTTAGAATTGCTCAAAATAAATTTGCGAGACATAGTGTAAAAAATAGATGGATAAAGGATATATAAATAAAATGAAGTTATTAAATAAATAAATATAATATAATATAAATAAAATGAATTACGTTTGGGGGCAATAGCCAGGGAAGAATTTCGAATCTGAAGTCTATGGTCGTAGTTTTTATTGATATAAAATGTTAGGTCCTAGCGTACCTGAGCCATACAGTTTTTATGTTTAGTTTAGATATATTTTTTATTTTTTTAATCGAGTATAAGTGTTTATTAGCCCCCGGTATGCTATTTCTTTCTCCATTACTTCTTCCACCTATTAATGTGTCGTCTCCAAAAAAAATAAAAACGTTACGTTGTATAAGCCCCGTATAAAAAAGCTATGTATCATTTTACGGAAAATACTCTACTACAATTTTTAAAACTTCTAAGCGTCGCGAATTTTCAATTTTATTACCGTCGTATTGAAAAAAAAGAACTTTTAAATGCAATTTGTTTGAAAACTGCATCTCCATTTCATTTTTTTGGGGGGTGCCCCACCAGTGGCCGAGAGGTTCTGCTCTCGAAGCTGGTAGACGGGAAGTGCTGGGTTCGATCCCAATCGCACCCGTCGGCCTAATCGTTCGGAGTTTCCGTGGTTTTCTTCGAACCTTGGTTCTCCAAGCGTTAATACGGGTTAGGTTCCCTTAGAAAGACCTCCACGGAAGGCACTCCCCCCTTCGGGCCTATATCCCACGTGCAGATAATTGGCCGACATAAATACAACCAACCAACCAACCATTTCATTTTGAGATATTATTATTATTATTTTTTTTTTTTAGTTTTTAGCACCATTTGTTAAATTTTGGCAACTCAAGTACTCCATTTCTGTAGAAAGTAAAGGGAAAATAGTTGAAAAATAGCAATTGTATCTTTTTGTTGCATTTTCTGATAAAAACTGAAAACAAAATGTAATTAAATACATGCTATTTTGAAAAAATATAAATGAATGATTTCTGATAAAACATGGAGCTATTATAAACAAAATTTAATTTTAAGCATCTATATTATTATTACGAACAAATGAAGGCATATGAATCATGAGATAGCCGATTTTTTTTTTGTCCAGTTTATTGAATGACGATCCGCGTAATCAGAGTTCAATCAGAGTTTTAAAAAAAAAATCTTCTAAATTTTAATTAAAGTTTTATAGTTTAATTAAATTTAGTTTTATACAAATTTCCATAAAGGGGAATACTTCTATAAAGAAATACATTTAGATTATTTTAATTTGTTGTTTACAGTTATGCATGGGCTGAAAACAGTAATAGAAGCTTGCAGCAAAACAACTGATGATCAAAATAAAATGTTCTGTCACTGATAAATCAGCTAAACGTCTTAGATATAATTAAATCTTAATTCTAGCAAAAGCGATATTTCTATGATTTTACATATTCATAAAGAGTTTACATTGCGAAAATTATAATTTTAACGCTTTGTGAGGAGCAAATTGCACAGGGTACAGTTATATAGACTGTGGTTTCAGAGATATACATATGTTGCAGATCCCATAGACCTGATCTATTGCAATATACAGTGTGTCCATATATAACCTGACCGACCATTATTTTCGCAACCGTTGGTCCTAGTTGCATACTTCCAATTACAAAAATGGTCAAAATTAGGTGCTGGGTTAAGATAAAAAAAGTTTGAAGCGAAAAAACAATTTAGTGAAGAATTACAGAATCTAAATATTTATACGGTTCCCCGGTCCTATAAGTTATATTTAGTAAAATTTCCCTGTTATACTGACATGTAAGGCAAAAAAAAAAGTCCCATTATTCTAAGATTAAAATTGACCGAGCTGTTTAAAGTTGGAGTATATTTTTTGCTGCATATTAGGGGTCATTCACAAATTTAGTAGAAATATAATTTCGCCAGATATATTATAAAAATGGTTGAGCGTAAAATTAGCATTGCAGTATAAATTTGAAATCTTTAATCATTCTGACATATTACTGCAAAATGTACAATTTGTACTGAACATTATAAGATGATAAAAATAACAGATTTTTTGTTAAATAAAAGGATGAATAACAGCAGCCTCAATTCTTTACAAAATGATACATATTTTAAAATGCTGTTAGATTAAACTGTCTTTCAAATTTTGTGTTGTGGCAAGTTTTTTAGCTTTTGAAAATTGATTCTTATGTATTTTTTAGCACTGAATCCGAAAATGACCTTCATTTTAAACCATCACGTCAGGAATTTTCTCAAATCGCAAATTTCAAAGTTAAAAAGCTAAAAGTTAAAATTGATCCTCCCTCCCCTCCCAACCTCATCTGACCCCTGAGCTGTTTAGCTGTAAGAAACCCAGTATAAGCCAAAGAATCTAATATATTATTGAACTAAATAAAATTAAACTGAATAAAAATGTCATACATCTATTTTATAGCATCAGATTTTTCGCTATTTTGTAACCTCGAAATTTAGGATTTGCGAAAAATCTTGACATGATGGTTAAAAGGGAAGGTAATTTTTTGATTCAGCGTTAAAAAATACATAAAATGTAATTATAAAAGTTAAAAAACACAACCATCGCAAGTTTATGTTATCTAATCTAAAACTCTTTCTTATACTTGTTGGCGGTAATCTATCCGAATTTTTTTGTGTTATCCTGTAATATAAGTATGTATAAGATGGTAAGAGTCGAAAATCATAATAATATTGCATAGCCATCGGATTTAAGTCAGTATGTAAAATTTAACATCGATCGGACATTTGAAAGTAAGTTAAAATTCGAGTACAATTTTTAAACTTGAAAGACGATTATTGCAAGTTAAATAAAACCTTATGAAAATAACATAATTTTAGTTCAAAGAAATCATAGCCTCAAATCCTTACAAAATAAAACACATGTTAAAATACAATTATTTTAACTAATCTGAAACATAATTAATAAAAGTTAATAGTAATATTTGTATGATTTCTTTTAAAGTGCAGATACCTTGAAATAAATTTAAGTTCTTTATACACGACCCGTGAAAGCGTGGTCGAAATCATCTGTTTTGATATGCAAAAAAGTGGTATAAGTCATGCATTTCAAAGTTTCATAACTCGGTCCATTTTAATGTTAGATGAATCTATTTTTTGTCTTACTTGTTATTGCCACAGTACATTTTTAGTAAATATCACTTACAGGACCGGGGGACCGTATAAAAATTTAAATTTCGTTATTTTTTAATAAATATTTTTCTTGACCAAAATCGCTTTAAAAATAATTCTTTACCTTATTTAAACCGTTTTTGTAATAGGAAGTATGCATCTAGGACCAACGGTTGCAAAAATAAAGGTCGGTCAGTTTATACGTGGACAGACTGTATATATGTGTTTTAATGTGAATAATGTATTGCTTAATCGAAACTAATGTTCTCCGAACTGTGAATAGGTATATAAAAGTTTAATATATCACCAAACATACAGCTTAACATTCAAAATAACATCGCACAACTCGCAAGATCTTCCCTGAGCCTTGCTTTAAAAACCACCAACCGACTCCATTGCTGAATATCCATAGAACAACTTCATCTCGCTCCGAAATTTTGAGTTCACGTTTAACCATTGAGTCTTATCTTTCATTCCCAAATATATATATATATATATATATATATATATATATATATGAGGACCCCAGAAGCCAAGGGGTATAAGTGACAAAATTGAAAAAATTGAACTAAGTGCACAGACAACCTGGAAATATGATTTTTTCTTTTCTGGTAAAGAAATATAAGTGATTTTCTAATTATGTGTTGTGTTTTAGAGATCAACCACCTTTGTCGAATAATGATCAATATTGATTAATTATAAATTTAAAGAATACTGCACTCTCCTTTTTTTCACATGTATTGAAATAAGAGTCCAAAGACCACTGTGAAACAAGCAGCAGTTTCCTATTTCAATTCAGTCAATTATTATTGATGTTCAACTTTAACGTCCATTATCTTTGAACTCAATTTACTCCAAATCGAAATCTTGTCACTTGTACTCCTTGGCTATTGATGTCCTCATACAGATGGGTGACAAAATAATACGAACACCTACGACACCAATGGCGTACGAATTGCAACTCTTCCATAAATGTTCGAAGCATGAAGTTCTCTCTGGACAGTTCTTGCTGAAATGGATTCTGGAGATGACAATTTATATAGGACGCTATCTGAGATAAAGATTACCTGCGCTTTCTGACCGCTATGAGGGTCAACTCTCTTTTATCCCTCTCAGAAAGCTTTCATTTCCATCCACTGTTGTTCTTCGCAGACGACAATTTACTGCATTCCGTGTACGCTGTCGTAGCGGTTGACACAGCACTCCTTGCACGCCCCAAATAATTGGCTGTTTCCGTCACGGAGCAACCAGCGCAGCGCATTCCAACAATCATTCCTCTTTCGAACTCTGACAAGTCAGTCATTACTGAGATTTCCAAAGCGTATGGTAAGCGCATGCAACACATATGACTGACTGTGAGCGACTGATACCTTACCTTTCATAACCACTAGGTTATGAAAGTGAATTGAGTGCAAAGTGGCATGCGCGTTCTGGTCCTTTGAAATGGAACATACCTTTTTAATGGGTGTTCGTATTATGTTGTCACCCATCTGTATATATTGATCGCCACATTCATGAGTTCTAGGTGCAAAGATGATATATTATAGTGCTTCTTATTTTAACAATTTGTAGGAATCGAAGAGCACAAGAACCCGTTATAGTAATTACCGTATTAACACTTTATGGGCGGGAAACGGACACAGTTCTTTTAAATGCGGGTCTTTGTTATAGTTATTAACATATTAAAGCTTGTGATTGCAAGGTTTAAGAGGATCCTCATAGGGATAGCTCATTTTTACGGTAATCGACATATTAACGATATATGGTCGAAAATCGTACAGCGTCCTGTTGTAGGAAAATACACTAATATTGCCATATTAACAAGGTATTAACGCCGCACAGTGGGATATTTTGACGATCTAGGTGGACAAAATTATTTCGTCGAAATTTAATTTTGCTGTTTTTTTTTTTTTTTTTTTTTTTTTTTTTTTTTTTTTTTTTTTTAATGCATCCCTAATAAAATTCTCAAACAGTTATTTGGTTATTTAACAACTATGTCTTAAAATAAAAATTCAGGGTGCCACTAAAGTCCGTTTCCTCCATTTTAACTGCCGAACGACTGCATCTATATTCATAAACGTGGTGTTTAGGTATAGTAAAGAGGCTATACGCTACTTGATGAGACCGCTTAGAGCGCCACCTGGTGCAAAATGGCGCATTAACGTTCGTTTCGCGAAAACGGTTCGAAATATGGGATAAAAGTGAAAAACAATTTTGTAGAGCATCATCAATTTAGTTCGAAAGGACACCTTATAAACATGAATGCTAAAAAAATCTCTTTCGGAACATGAATCTCGTTTTCGAGATAGGAATACTATCTCCGCTCTTTTGCACCAGGTGACGCTCGGAAGCTGTGTCATCTGGTAGCGTATAGCCACTTTGTTATACCTAGACACCACTTTTATGAATATAGCTGCAATCGTTCGGCAATTAAGAGCGTTGGAATGACTTTAGTGGGTACCCTGCATAATGCATTACAAATAATGCGTTAAACATACTTATTTTACAATTAAGTAAAAAACAATATAATGCACACATGTAAGTTAACATTCATTTCTTTTTTGTATTTTTGTCTACTCCGAATTTCTCGAGAAATTTGTGTAGTCATCCCGAAAAATAAAATTTTTATAATAAAATCATATAAAAAAAAACTTTAATGTTTTGTAGTACCCTTTAAAACATAAAAGTGCTACCAAAATTATTTTCGGTTAAAAAAAGGCTGTTTTGAATAAACCTACATAAATTTAATTTAATTTAAAATAAAATTTCTGCAAATAGACGGTAATGTATTCGAATTTTTTATGTGTCCCTGTAAAAGAAATATAATTGCTACGCACTTTGTTTTCAATTTAAAAATGCTATTGTGTATCTCAATAACCTATAGTGACTTTGTAGAGATTTAATTAACATTTCTGCCTTTTAACAACAATCTTTCCGCGATTTTTTTGTGTGGCCCAGTAAAAAATGCATAATTTATATGTTTGTCAAATTATAATTATTACAATTGTCATCGGAAAAACACATGCAGACAACGTTTCAGCTCAATCTGTTAATTGAAAGTGGTTTAAAATTGTCTTGCAAGATTTGAACCAATCTTTTCTGTGGCCCTGTAAAAAAAGCGTAACTGTTACGTTCCATAAATTATAATAATATTGCATTGTCATCAGAATTACATATCCTGAGCAAAGTTTCAGCCAATCAGATTATTGAAATTGGTTCAAAATTAACTTGCCAGTTTTAATCAAAATTTTTGTGAAGACCAGTAGAAACAGTATTCTAAACAAACTTCTACGTTGTTTAAATCATAATAATATTGTATTGTCATTCAAATTTCCCATGTATTCATTGTTTCGGCTCAATATTTTAATTAAAATTGAATTAAATTGGACTTGCAAGATTTGAGCTAAACATACATACATGCACTGGAAGACAATATGATACTTGTTTATTAAGAAAAACTTATTGATCTGTAGCTATCTGCAGGAGTTTGTTTAATTTTACAATACTTTAGGAGTAGCACTTTGATTTAAAAAAAATGCTTATTGCTGAGTAATGCTGAATAATTTGTTAGAAGTCAAGATGAAATTTGTAAACAACATCAAGGAACATCCAGAATTTCAGCCTTTTAAAAAAGCGGTAAACCGGGTTAAATATCGCTTATTTTTAAACAATAATGGGTTAAATCTGACCTTAACAAAGCTATGACATTAGATCAGCAATAGTCACGACGTGCTTTCAAACTTGGAGGAAGCTAGTGCAACCTTTGAAACTCCCTCAAACCAATTGCGCAAATGGCAATTTACGATCACAATTAATTGACACTTCTGAATTTCTACGCCAAAACTAGTACGAATTTTGAACATACAGACAATCAGCTACCAGTACACGCGTTTTTGTCAAATTCCGAGATAATCGGAGTAATGGATTTTGTCCACCTAGATCATCAAAATGTCCCATTGTGTATTGAAAGAGCAAAATTTGCATTGACTTTTTTTTTCCTCGTGTGAGTACCACACTAAAAATTGCACCCGAAGCTCGTGAGGACCTGCTATTTCTGTAGTATAATGTTTTTTAGAGCAAAAATCGCGGTATAGAGAATCTCGTTTTCTAATAATTAGTCACTGTTCTTAAGATAGAGAGTAGAGGTTAACATTATACTGATTTGCAGAGCGCTAAGGGCAAGGGGCCTTGCTCTATGTTTCAATCTATTTCATTTTTTTTTTGTTTTAATCGGATGACCCCCTATATTTGCAAGGGAAATATTAACAGCTTATATTTTATATTTGAATGGTTTAACCACATATAGAGAAAACGAATATTTTATCTAATCTATATTTAACCGAGTATATTTTTTGTCACCAAGGGAAAAACCACTGATTTTAGTTAATGCTCCATTTATTCCATGGTACATAAAGTTCTCTTTGATTCTAAAAGACAGCTATCTTTATCCCTCTGAGATTAAATTGTTGTTGCTCAAATATATATCACCAAGAACATAAAAAAATTACTTTGAAAAACTTCTTAAAAATATATACTCTGTAAATGTATCTAAATTTTAAAATACAAAAATGTAAGTGGAAAAGAGTTATACAAGAAGTGCTATACTTTCTCTTAGAAATCGTTTGGCATTTGAATGAATTTAAAAGATTTAATTAACAAATTCAGTATTATTTCCACGTAATAACAGATAAACAAATAATTTATATAAGCAAGAAATATATATGCAGGAAGATGTAATAAAATATTTTTAATATTATTCATTGTAGTTATTACAGTTACTATGGGATCGTACCCGGGCTTCCCGGATTACAGAATATAAGTGAAAACATTTTTTTTTTTTAATTAAAAAGTAATATTTTTTATATGCAACATTTTTTTTTAGATTGCCCGCTAACATTAAAAAAGCATTTTCCATATGAAAAATATGAATTATAAAATGAAATAAAGTTTTGAAATTTATCAAAAGCGATATTTTTTTAATAGTCGCATGCTAAGAGTTATTTGACAAAGATTATGCTACTTACGGCATCCGTTTATATTTTGATAATTTCTGGGCTTTAGGGGCGTAGTTCAATTACATATCTGTTAAGTTTGTGTTTTATTTATATTATTTCATTTATTTATTCATAGGGAAGTGTTTTTAACGGATATTCAGCCGTAAGAAAATAATGAACTCTTTATGTTGTTTTAAGGGCAAACGGATTAATCTTTCGTAATCGAGCTCCGCACGATATAGATAAATTAAAAAATACATATGTTATACTTTAAAATTGTTTTATAAACCATAGACAATCTGTAAACTAAGTTGCACTTTGCAAACAAATTCCATTTAAAATTTTTTCCCCAATTTGGTGATCTAAAAATTTAAACTGTACTAGTACAAATATCTTAGATTTGTGCTGTTTTAGTATTATTCTTTTATTTGTTCATAAAGGAAGTATTAATTTCGTTATACAAAAATAGACAGAAGCAAATGCTGAACAGTGCTTGCTGCTTTATGTGCAAAATGTTTATTATTATTAAGTATTTGAGCAGGCAAGAATAAGATAAACTTAAAAATATCATGCTTAAAAATTATTAAAAAAAAAACATAATAAATCAGTCAATTAAGATACATTTTTAAAACTAATTGCATTTGAAAGTAGATATTTTTTTCATGTGCGAAGCAAATTGAAAATTTACGATGGCCAGAAGTTTAAAAAACTGCAGTAGCGAAAATTTCAAAACAGAAATTTGATCGTGAAGTGTTGCTATTCGCAAAATGACGTCAGCATTACGCACAGATACGTTTGTCCTTTATAATCAGTAAAATATAGTTAATATCAGTTATTAGGATGAAGTTATCAATTGAGGCTCTCATGCTTGGTATTCCAGAATGAAAAAGAGTAAAATTTATTCCACTCTGACACGATCGTAGAATGTTTTCCGGATGAAATCTAAACCCGATATTATTTTCACTTTCTCAAAATTTACATATGCACTTCTCATATCCGTAAACATCATTTAAAAAAAATTGTATTTTGTTTGATCATTTTAAAATCATTTTAATTCAAAACTTTAAGTTATCATTGTCAGCAACATCTTTTTATGTGAACAGACGGACTCTTAACTTGAGATACTAATCTCAGTACCGGAGAGTAAAAAATTACGTAATTTATGTTTTTAGGCGCATTTGTACTAAAATGTTCAGTTATATCTAAGAAAATTATCGTTTTCTTTTAAATATGACTTCATTTTAACTCAAATAAGCATTTCGCCTAGTGTCTGAAACTTAGTATCAGTACACATGCAGAAGAAAAAACAAAATGAAAAATTTATCAGGAAAAATGCATGTTTTCAAAAGCAGAATGTTATTTTCCGTTCAAAATATTATGCCCCTAATGGGATTTTGTGCCACTAAACTCTATACAACAATTTGTATTAACAAATTTTGAATATTTATCAGAAAATGACATGGATAAATATAAATAAACCTCGTTATTGCTATCTTCTCTGCAATAGTGAAAGCTATCTAATTTTCACCATTTTGAAGAAATTTTATAAAATGCTTTTAAAATTAAAATATAAAAGTGGGGATATTTAAAAAAAAAGAGCTAGTGCGACCATATCTATAAATAAACAGCTTTCAGTTTAAATATATATATATATATATATATTAGTAAAATTGGTTCTGCAGGAAGATCAAGGCAACTGACTAAAAAAACACACATGTGTTTTAAATATACAGATTATAAAAAATTATGAAAAATTAAAATAAGCAAATTATGTTATTTTGATAAAATTATAGTACAATGTCCTAAAGAATAGCATTAAAATTTTATTAGTCGCGAGAATTTTGGGCAAAAACTTGAGGAAGCAGCTGGGATGAAAATGACGCATATCTACAAAACATATTTCAGTTTTAAGAATTAAATTACACGCTATTATTATTATGAGCAAGATTATGCTTTTATTTATTAAATTTCACGCTTCTTTATAAAATGACGTCATTTGCATCGCTAAAGCAATACACTTTTACAATCCAGTCTTAAACTTCATCTATAGAAAAGTATGCATATGACGTTATTATCGCGGAATAACAGACGATATTGTTGATATAGCACGTATTTTAATTTTAACTTTTTTTCAGGTTTTAGGAGAAAATGGTAATATAAAGATATAGTAATCTCCTATTTTCGACTATTTTTCATTTACTTTCAATAGAAATTGTGTACTTTTGTTGCAACGATTAGAAAAATGGCATTAAAAGCTACAAAAAAAATAATATCTCAAAAATAAATTGAAATAGAGCTTTCAAACAAATTACATTTTAAAGTACATTTTTTCCCCTATACGACGGTGTAAAAATTGAAAATGTGCGATGTTTAAAAGTTTAAAAATTTGCTGTCGTGAGAATTACAAAAGTGAAATTTCATTTCAAATTTCAAATGTTGCCGTTCGCAGAATGACGTATGCGTTACGCACAGATATGTTTGTCCTTTACAATATAGATATGAGTTATACGTGCGACTTTTAAAAATGTGTCTGCTACACGTTTATAACGGTTGTGCAAATATTGATGAAATAATGTTTTATGTATACTACGAATATCTTTACTTCAAATATATATTATTGATGAATATCTATTAATATTTTACTATGAAATTATCTATTTTTTTACTACGAATATTTTTTTATAATAAATAAGTTGTAGAAATTTAAATATCTACTAATGCTTTGCTACGCATATCTTCTATTGATAAAGTTGATTACTACGAATGTTGCTGAAATTTTTTATGGAAAATTTCATCAAAACTCTTAGCGTTTAAAACAAAAACTCTATTCTGTTTGAATATTATCGATGAATGAATTATATAAAAAAAAGATTAAATGTGAGTATTACTCGCGCACAAAGGGTTCCGTATAATGAATCTACTAAAAACTATCTTTTCAAAAGTAAAAAAAAAAAAAAAAAAAAATTTGAAGTTAGCCACAAAGTTTTGAAAGTTATGGCTAAAAAATGGTTTGATATCGAATTTCCTTGCTTACATTATAGTACTTATTTAACATTTTCCATTAAAAAAAAAATTACATTTGTAAGTCGAGTGCCTTCGTATATGTTGATAGATATAATTTTCGGCTGTACTAAATACATCATAACGTGTTTCTGAAAATTGAAATATTTTAAAATTATGCATGATGGGCTTGGCGGCCATCGTTCCATATTTTACACAAATTTATATGTACACAAATCGAAAGTTAATATCCGTAATTCAAAATTGTTACTTAAGCAGATATTTTAAGCTTTTCCTTTACGGACTTGTATTCGGAGAATATTGTACCTTAAAATAGTAGTGATTTGTCTAATGGATACGTCTTGTGATTTATTTCATAGAGTAAATAATCATTTTGAAAGCAATAAAAATCAATTTCTTCTCTGAAAATATCAGTCTTTTTCAATTTATCTGTTTGCAGTTGAAAACCAAAGTCAACATTGTTATTAAAGCAAACATTTTGCGCCTTTCCTTTATGGAATTGTTTGCTTTGAAATTTACGTGTTAAGATTCTTCTGACTTATCTTCGCGATTCCTTTTATGGTTATTTTTTTAGCGTAATTAATCCTTTAAAAGCAGTAACAATCATTTTCCTTTTTCAAAAAAAAAAGTCTTTTTAAATTTCTTTGTCTGTAGTTAAAATCAGAAGTTCTAAAGTGTTATTATTGCAAACATATTACGATTGACTTTCCGAACTTGGGTGCATAGAAGATTATATAAAATATGGAAAGACGGCTGCCAAGCCCATCATGCATAATTTTAAAACATTTGAATTTTCGAAACACATTACGATGTATTTAGTACAGGAGAAAAGGATTTCTATCAACATATACGAAGGCACTCGACTGTAATTTATTTAATGGAAAATTAAAATAAGTACCATAACATAAGCTTGGAAGATAACATTTTATTTTATTTTTTCAGAATTGTTTCACCTTTGCAAATACCTACGGCTAATTAGGGAACGAAGCACGATTTACAAAACAGAACAAACATTTTTAGAAACAGTTCTTAATGAACCTTTACATATTTTCAGTAACCAGCATGCCAAGTTCAGGCCTCTACCACGAGCAGTATGACAGAAATCGGAATTTTAGAGCGTTTTTTTTGTTTCTGAACCCTTTTAAACTTCGAATTTATTAGGAAATTATTTCTGAGAGAATTATGTTTCAAAAGTTACAACCATGTTAAATTTCAAGGCTTTAACAATTCTATTTAAATCGTAATTTAGATAGTATTTAGAACGTTTTCTGCTCGTTTAATCTTTTTAATGCAATAAACAGTTCTTAGCGAGTTTTTAGATTTTACCGCATAACATTTATCAGATTTTTTAAGTCTCCAATACATGGAATATGAATTAACAATATTAATGATAACTGAAACATTTACATATAACAAATAGTTTCATTAAAGAAGTAAATTATACAGCTTATGGCATTTCTATAAAAATGAAGATTATAAACAGGAAAAAAAGCTTTTAGTATTTTTGATAAGAACTCTTCGTATGAGACAAATTTTTAACCAAATCGACGTAAAAATCAAAGTTTTGTAGAAATTCACTCGGACAGAGCCCGGTTCGGGCCGTGATTTGAACTTTTTTCCGGACTGAGCTGGTCTCGGACCGAACTTTTAGCTGTTTTATTGGGCCGGGTTAAGCCAATATTTTTTCTAAGGCCGGGCTCTGACCGAACTTTTAACTTTTATACCGGACCGGGCGAGCCGAATTTTTTTCTACGGGTCACGTTGGTCCCGGGCCTGGAAATTTCGGCCCGAGCAGACCTCTAGCAGGAGTCCTTATGCTTAATTCAGAACTTTATGAATTTCTATCTGGAGAGGAGTCTATGTGAAGTGCATAGTATGCCTTACACAGAAAAAGTAAAATGCATTAACCCTCTAAGTGTTTGGGGCGTAATATTCCGTTCACTAAGCTCCATGTTTCACAGCAATACAAGCAATATTAGAGATAATATAATTCTATAGATTTAAGGAATTTTAAATACATTGAAGAATGATTAATACTCTTAAGGATTATATTCATATTTGTAATTGAGTTTTTTTATAATGTTGAAAGAATCATATTTTCTTAGCATTTAAAACAAAATGCAAAGAAAACAACATTATAATTTTAACCTTTTGCAAGACGCTCGGAGATTTAAACCCCTTATCTATACTAATACTAGCTTCTCTCAGAATATTATAGATTGGATAGCTGATAAAATTAATAAAGGGATTACAAGTTTTAGCTTAAGATTTCGAATAAGGTAATTATTAGGATACGCGTTTTAAATTTATAGGAATTTAACTAGAAATAAATAATAGATATTATTAAGAAATGGGGAAGTAATGAATATGCCGGAAATTTAGAATAATTTAAATATGATGAGTATTGCAAATGAATATTGCAAAGTAAAATTTTTATATAACATATACACTATATTACCATTAATGATCGGCAGTTTTCAATTTTAGACATTTTGTCGACTATTTAGAAATATACTTCTCAGATTCTTCTGGAATTTCAGGATTAAAAAGAACAGGTATGACCTCATATTTATCGATGTCGATTGGATAAGGGTGGCAATTAGGGGGCCAACAAAAAATCAAAGAAAAAAATAATACTTGGGATCCCCCTGTAAGATAAAATGCACGAAATGATCTATTGCTACAGAATATAAATAAACAGACATTGTGCAATATGTGTATTCTTTTGTGTAAGAATAGCACGTATATTAATAGAGATATAGCGATTTATTTTTTAAAAAAATTAAAAAATCCTTGCATGTTTTTTGCTTATAACATGCAGGGTTTTCAACCAAATTTAACGCCCATTTTAGAAAAATTGACAAAATATAGTAGAAACAATATAGTGTAATTGGAATATAAATATATTAAATATTTTAGGAAATATGAGCAGCTGTATGAAATAATTTTTATCTGCGCATGCACGAACGATAACAAGGATCATTTTGCATAATTTAATAGTCAACTCTATGGGACAACTTATTAAAAAAAAAATCTAGTCAAATATCGTAAAAATTCAGAAAGATATCGGCGTTAGAGTGAGCAAATTTTTAGTTGTTCTCTAAAAGCAGCTGAATGATACGGGATTTTACACAAAAAATACAAAATTTGCGAATAACCAAATTAAGTATTCGCGAATGTTGAAATATTCTTCATTTTCTGCGAATAATCAAAACTCGCGAATGTTAAATTCGTGAATGTTAGGGGATTATTGTATATATATATGGTCAGATCAAACTTATTTTAATTTTCCAGCTCCTATTCGCATTTACAAATATTTTAGTATTTTAAAAAATTATGTTACAGCTACCAATGACAAAATAAATAAACAAAATAAAACACCATTAATTAAATGAACTTTACAGATTCATAAAACTAAGACTTCCCTCAGAGGGATTAGTCTGAGCGATATTACTGAGAACATAAGATTTAATAATAACATGTGGAAGCAAAGAAAATGAGATGTTATCTTTAATTGTCCATATACTGCGAAAAATTGAAATAATGAAAATAAACGAATTGTAGAATTACAAAATCTTATATATAAATTCGTATACGCTGTTTAAAAAAATGGGAAATCAAACCATTCAAGACAGCTATGCATGGATATAAAATTGAAAGTACGCAATATATTAAAAGTAAAATAGAAAATGAAACACTAATTTACTTATATCGGAATTTTAACTGTATCAAGAGCATAATCAGACGCTCCGCACCAATTTGAGTAACTTTAAATGACAAATATATGATGTTTAAAAAGAATGGACTATACTTTATATGGTGTGTGCTCCCCCGGAATAGTTAATATTGTACAATATCTGTTTTTCACGGATGCAATGAGGTTGTCGATAACATTTAAGGAATTCTCTTCTCAAAATCTAATATAGTATCAAAGTACCGAATACATCAAAAGTGGCATGCAATGCTTCGTTAGAGTGTGTTTTAGATATGCTCGATCGGATTTAAATGATGAGTGTATGCTGGCCACTACATACGCTTTATTGTTTTGTTTTCAAACATATTCTGCACAAGTTGAGCTGTATTTAGCATGTATTAAATAAAAGAAATTGGCAATGATTACAACATAAAGTATGACACAAGATCTGAATATATCGTCTGCATAATATTTGAGCTGTCAAAGTGTCATTTGAAGTAATTTACAAATCCATACATATTTATTCAGCAAATCATGCAAGCTAACATACGCCAATATGAACCCGATTACAAAATTTCTCCAGAATAAGTTAATATATAAAAAATCTACTAATGATAATTGGAAATCTCACCTTATGATAAAATGTCTAGAAAAATGAATCGGATAAAAAATTCATATCACATTTGAAACGGCACTTCCCTCTGTTAGTGGCCTTGGCGAGAGAGAGAAAAGCCTAGAGAAGGAACACTTTAACAAGTACTTTCGGGCAACCTACTCACTGTTTCATACAGGTCTCTATTCAATATTTACACAATTTATTTAATGCTAGGTGGGTATCTGTCAGGTTTCTTGCATTTAAATCGCATGTTTTGCGGAGGAAATGCAGCATTATGAAATATTTAAAGTTGCTGTACCTAATAATTCCAAATTAAAGGAAATTGAGATCGCTTTCCGTTAATTTCATCTTTTTAAATTTTAAATTTTTTAGAAACCATTCATAGAGACAATTGTATATTTTAAAACTAACCCGAAGCAAAATTTCAAGATTTTGGGTTCAGCAGTAACAGAGAAATAGAAAATTTTTGAAAGTTTTTTGTTTCTGCACTGTTTTTTATAGCGACATTTTTAGAAATTGTTCTATTGCGAGAATTTACGTCATGATAAATATAGCCATGTCAATTTTCATGTTTATATTCCTAACAGTTCCATGTTCTTCGTTACTTAGATCATCTTTAGATCTTTTTCCGCTTTGTTTAGTCTTTCTATTTTTTAGAATTCGCATTTACATCTTATTAATTACTACCATGCCAAAGTTCTAGTTTCTAACCCCCACAGTATCCCAAAAATTTCAGTATTCCAAATAAATCATAGTTTAGAAACTTTCTAGAAATTTTTACGTTTATCCGTCAAATTGAACCTTTTAGAGAGCGTTCATTACGAGTATTTACATCTTAAAAGTAACTACCGCACCAAATTTAAAGTTTCTAACCCAATCAATATCGCAGAAATCACAATTTTAGAACTTTTTTGCTCCTTCAGCGATGTAGGTTCTTGCACTGACATAAAATAGTCTTTTTTTCGGAGCAGAGATGGCCACCAACATTTTTTTAAGTTGGCTATGTAGTTTCATAGATAACACCTCACAAACGTACAAGCATTAATAATATTGTATACTTTATAATATTATAACGTTTTATAATATTAGCATTAGATGTACAGATACAAAAGCCATTTATCTGTTACAAGCTAAAGTGCCGGCGTTGCCCAGAATTTGAAGGAGGTTTGTTCTGAAAAATCCATTTCAAAATTTAACATACAACACAAAACAAACATTAAAAAAAGCAGTCGAAATGTTGTTGAATGAATCATATGAAAACGCTATATAAAAATGTATAAATGTATATAACAGACGCAAAAAAATACAGCTATAAATGAACTTATTTCAATTTATAAATGGAGCAATAATGTTAAAATACGCCAATATTTCCCTAATCGGGTTTTTATTATGCTTCAATACATTTTTCACACTCATATGACGTTATACTATATCCACCATGCCCTTTATATTTCGAATATGACGTAATATTTTCCTCTTTCACGTGGAAACCTTGAAATAGAAAAGTTATGAAGTTATATTCACTTTCATTTAAATTCGTCAAACCATTTATTTCATTTTCATATTTCACGTGAATATCTTGCAATAGAAAAGTTATGACGTAATATTCAACTTTTTTTTTTTTTATTCGGCAAACTATTTATTTCATTTTCATTTTTCCCGTGGAAATCTTGCAGTAGAAAATTAATTGTTGTAGTAATAATTTTATTGTGTTTTCTAATTGTTGGCAACTGCTATAACGAAAAATGTTTAAATTTGATAAGAAATTGCTGTTAAATTGGCGGTTTTTTATTAATTAAAAATTAACTATAAGTTATTTCGATTCCGGATTACTTTAGTTGTCTTGGCCATGTTTTAATACACATGTACGTATCTCTTCACAATTTTGGCTTCCAAATTGTGGATTTTTTATAGAATTACAAACAGACAGATAGACAAGTTTTCATTTTTATGTATCTCTCTATTCTATGAAAAGTAACTAACGCTGTCACCGCCGCCGCCACCGGTTTTGAATTTTTTGTGACCGGAGGTCTTTCTTCGTTAATATTAAGAAAACTATTGCATACAAATATATGAAAATCGGTGGTATTATAGCGAAATGTTTGATCAACACACTGATGCATACAGTTTTCAAATCGAAGAATTATTTTAAGAGATATTTAATGCTAAAGTTGGACAAAATTGTTCCATTAAAAAAAAATTATAAGAGCAAAAGCCATACATGGGAATTTAATCATTTTTAGATCATTTTATTCAATAGAAGATCCCGGTCTGCAGATTTCATTAATTTTTTTTAATTTGACTCATTTTTTGAGGTTTTATTTCTATTTTAAATTCAAATATTCAGCATTTTGACAGAAATTTTTTACATATTTTAGAAAATGGTATTAATTTAAACTGTTGCTAACTGTATAAACAGCGCAAACAATAATGTTTGCTTCAAATAAAAAAAATTATTTACACGTTACTATTATAAATAGAAAAAACCCTTCAAATTACAATTAAATATTTAGGTATAAAAAGCAGGCACTTATTGGAAATTACGCCATAAAAACTATATTTACATGTGAATTTTAAAAGAGAAAGGATATTGTAAAATAAATTCATTAACATGCGTTAGAAATCTGAAATAGAACAAATTACGTCACATTACACTTATTATGCAAAATGAACAAAAAATAGTATTGCAAAACAGTTTAAATTTAAAAATTGCGCGAGACAAAATATTAGAGGTTAAATATTAGATTTTTTCAAAATTTTATTATTTGTCGTTTGATGTGAGGTGTTCAGCTATAAGTATGCAAAATGTCATGTCTCCAACTTAATTAGGGGCTGAGTTAGAAAAATTGCTTAAAATACACAAGTTAGAGCCCAGAGGGTTAAATATTAGACCTTTTTCAAAATTTTATTATTTGTCGTTTGATGTGAGGTGTTCAGCTATAAGTATGCAAAATTTCATGTCTCCAACTTAATTAGGGTCTGAGTTAGAAAAATTGCTTAAAATACAGAAGTTAGAGACTGGAGGGTTAAATATGACTTTTTCAAAATTTTATGATTTATCGTGTTATCGCAAGTTTTCAGCTACAAGTATGCAAACTTTCAATTCTCCAACTTAGTTAGGGGATGAGTTAGAAAAATTGCTTAAAATACATAAGTTAGAGCCCAGAGGGTTAAATATCAGACATTTTTCAAAATTTTATTATTTGTCGTTTGATGTGAGGATTTCAGCTATAAGTATGCGAAATTTCATGTCTCCAACTTAATTAGGGGCTGAGTTAGAAAAATTGTTTAAAATACACAAGTTAGAGCCCAGAGGGTTAAATATTAGACTTTTTAAAAATTTTATTATTTGTCGTTTGATGTGAGGTGTTCAGCTATAAGTATGCAAAATGTCATGTCTCCAACTTAATTAGGGGCTGAGTTAGAAAAATTGCTTAAAATACACAAGTTAGAGCCCAGAGGGTTAAATATTAGACCTTTTTCAAAATTTTGTTATTTGTCGTTTGATGTGAGGTGTTCAGCTATAAGTATGCAAAATTTCATGTCTCCAACTTAATTAGGGGCTGAGTTAGAAAAATTGCTTAAAATACAGAAGTTAGAGACTGGAGGGTTAAATATGACTTTTTCAAAATTTTATGATTTATCGTGTTATCGCAAGTTTTCAGCTACAAGTATGCAAACTTTCAATTCTCCAACTTAGTTAGGGGATGAGTTTGAAAAATTGCTTAAAATACATAAGTTAGAGCCCAGAGGGTTAAATATCAGACATTTTTCAAAATTTTATTATTTGTCGTTTGATGTGAGGATTTCAGCTATAAGTATGCGAAATTTCATGTCTCCAACTTAATTAGGGGCTGAGTTAGAAAAATTGTTTAAAATACACAAGTTAGAGCCCAGAGGGTTAAATATTAGACTTTTTAAAAATTTTATTATTTGTCGTTTGATGAGAGGTGTTCAGCTATAAGTATGCAAAATGTCATGTCTCCAACTTAATTAGGGGCTGAGTTAGAAAAATTGATTAAAATACAGAAGTTAGAGACGGGAGGGTTAAATATGACTTTTTCAAAATTTTATGATTTATCGTGTTATCGCAAGTGTTCAGCTATAAGTATGCAATCTTTCATGTCTCCAACTTAATTAGGGGCTGAGTTAGAAAAATTGCTTTAAATACACAAGTTAGAGTCCAAAGGGTTAAATATTAGCCTTTTTCAAAATTTTATTATTTGTCGTTTGATGTGAGATGTTCAGCTATAAGTATGCAAAATTTCATGTCTCCAACTTAATTAAATTAGGGGCTGAGTTAGAAAAATTGCTTAAAATACACAAGTTAGAGCCCAGAGGGTTAAATATTAGACTTTTTCAAAATTTTATTATTTGCCGTTTGATGTGTGGTGTTCAGCTATAAGTATGCAAATTTTGAAGTCTCCGACATATATAGTTTCTGAGAACGGGCTCTGTGACAGACGGACAAACAGACAGACAAAGGAGTGAGACAGGTAGGGTTTCGTTAGATGGACGAAACTCTAAAAACATGCTGCGGATGACTGTAACAACATCCTAAAATTACATTACCATCAGCGATCTACCAATCCCGAATTTAGTTTATATTCGTTTCATATATTCTTATTCTTTTGTGCGGACCTGTAAAATAATTATCAATATTATATACAGTAAAACCTCTGAATAGCAGACACCCCGAGAATGCAGAATTTGTCCTCTATTTAGAGGTGACCGCTACTGAGAGTAAAACATGTACAGTTATTTAAGAGTTGGTAATCGAAAAAATGTCCGCTAAATAGAGGTATCCGCTAATCGGGTGTGTCCGCTATGGAGGTTTTACCAGTAAAACTTCTGAATAGCGAACACCTCGGGAGGGCAGAATTTGTCCTCTATTTGGAGGTGTTCGCTACTGAGAGTAAAAAATGTACACTTATTTAAGGGTTGGTAATCGAAAAAATGCCCGCTAAATAGAGGTGTCCACTAATCGGGTGTGTCCGTTATGGAGGTTTTACTGCATAATAATATCATCCTTTACAAGAAAATTGTATGCTGTATGATAGACAGACAGACATCCAGAGAAAGCTAACCTCCGGATCAATAAACACTGATGTCTTTTGTTTTAATCATCCACAATTGTATGTCATTACAACATGCCAGATTTTATACAACAGGCTGAAAACGGTCACCGTGGTACGGAATACTGTATTATTATTTGTTTGCCCACCAAAACTGGTTGCCACGGGTTGTTGCAAGGTTTGTGATCACGTGGTTGAAACTGATCTATTCAATATTACTGCGTGCGTATTTTTTTTTATTTGCTCCATGTATTCAAACCAGTTGTCTACGAAAACATCAACCGGTGAAAGTGACGCACACCAAATTTCTGTGACGTATGCAGATAAATTGTGCTTTTTTAAGAGTTTTTTCTATATAATTTTTAAACGATTTGGAACTTATTTTTCATAGTAGGTGCATTCATTAGGCGACCCTCATATGTACCTTCTGGTGCAATCAGAAACGAAATCCGACAAATATTTTTTGAGTTATGCTTGACGAAAGGTTTTTATTAGGCTTTTTTTTTAGTAGGACATGGCGTTAATATCCATCGTAGTAGTAAAATGTCCGGACAGTAATATTTCGCTGAGTATTAGCCTTCGCTTCGCTCAGACAATTATAAAGAAGTAAAGTTTGTCTGTTTGTTAGAGGTAATCTCTGGAGCTACCGAACCGATTTCAAAAGTAATGGTATCAAAATGATGGTGTTAGTCCAACTTAGAACATAGGCTATATTTTATGTCGGTGCCACTACCCCAAAGGGGGTGCAGGAGCAAAAAATGTTCTAAAAATGCGATTTTTGCATCACTGAAGGGCCTAGAAATACGAAATTTTAAGTATTAGTTACTTATTAGACATAAAGGATTTCTAAGAACTGTTCTTAAACAATTCGAAATTTAAAAGTGGCGAAAATGTACAAAAAGCGTTCGAAAAAACGTTCTAAATGGTGGTTTCTATACTATCTCGGGAAATACCAAACCGATTTAAAAAAATAATGGTGTCAAAATGATGGTGAAAACCCTTGCTCTAACATAGGCTATGTTTTATGTCGGTGCCACTACCCCAAAGGTGGTGCAGGAGCAAAAATGTTTTAAAAATGCAGTTTTTGAATTACGGAAGGGCCTAGAATTACGAAATTTTAAATATTAGTTACTTATTAGATATAAATGATCTCTAAGAACATTTTTGTTAAAAAATTGAAATTTAAACGGGGTGAAAATGCGCGAAAAGCGTTCTAAAAACGTTCTAAACGCCTATTTGTGAGCAATCTCAGGAAGAATCAAATGATTCCAAAAGTAATGGTAGGAAATTGATGCTGACAGCCTCTGCTCTAATATAGACGCTATTTCCTGTCGGTGTCACTATCACCTGGAGGTTGCAGGAGCAAAAAACATTCTAAATTTCGATTTTTGTGATCGGTTGGGGCTAGCAACTGGAAATTAGGAAAGGTACCTATTTATTTACATATAAATGATCTTTAAGAAAAGTTTCGAAACAATTTGAAATTTAAAAAGGGGGGCTGAAAATGCGCGAAAAGCGTTCTAAAAACGTTTTAAAAGGAGATTTCTACTCAATCTCAGGATATACCAAAGCTATTTCAAAAGTAATGGTTGCAAATTGATGGTAACAGTTCCTGCTCCAACATTGACTAAATTTTATGTTGCTGTCACTACCATCTGGGGGTTGCAAGAGCAAATACTGCTCTAATTTGCATTTTTGCATAACTGAGGGGTCTAACATTTTGAAATATGGCATGATATTTACTAACAAGTTGCAACTGCTTTCTAAGAACAGTCGAAAGAAAATTCCAAATTTAAAAGGATGAAGTGAGCGAAAAGCATTCTAAATTACAATTTTTATGCAATCTTATCAAATACCAAACCGATATAATAATGATGACAAATTGTTGGTGATAAAACCTGCTGAAACATAAGCTATATTTTATGTCTGTGCCACTACCACCAGATGGTTTCAAGAGCAAAAAACTTTCTAAATTGTGATTTCTGTGATGCTGAAACGGCTAGAAACTTTAAATATGGCATGGTAGTTACTTATAAAATATAAATGCCCTCGAAGGACTGTCGAAAATAAATTCGAATTAAAAAGGAGTGAAGCGAAGAGGATGTGCGAAAAACATTCTAAAAAAGTCCTAGATTACGATTTCTATACAATTTCAGGGAATATAAACCGATTATAAAAGTAATAGTTTCGAATCAATGGTAACAGTCTTGGATCCTACACAGGCTATATTTTAGGCCGATGATTCTACCACCTGGGGTTCACAGGAACAACAAACGGTTTATAAAAGGCCTTTAAAAGCTTTCTAAATTACGTTTCTCTGGAATCTCTCTATTCTAAAGAAAAGTAACTACCACTGTCGCCACCGCCGCCGCCGCCGGTTTTGAATTTCTTGTGACAGGAGGTATTTCTTCGTTAATATTAAGAAAAATATTGCGTACAAAAATATGAAAATCGGTGGTATTATAGAGAAATGTTTGATAAACACGCTGATGCAGACAGTTTTCAAATCGAAGAATTATTTTAAGAGATATTTAATGCTAAATTTGGACAAAATCGTTCCATTAAAAAAGTTTTATAGCAGCAAAAACTATACATGGGAATGTAATCATTTTTAGATCATTTTATGCATTAGAATTTACCGGTGTGCAGATTGCATTAATTTTTTTTTTAATTTGACTCATTTTTGGAGATTTTATTTCTATTTTAAATTCAAATTTTCAGCATTTTGAGAGATATTTTTTACATTATTTTAGAAAATGGTATTAATTTATACTGTTTCCAAATGTATAAACAGCGCAAACAATAATGTTTGCTTCAAATTAAAAAAAATATTTACACGTGACTATTATAAACAGAAAAAATCATTTGGAATTAGAATTAAATAATTATGTACAAAAAGCAGGAACTTAAGCAGAAATTACGTCACATTTACGTCACATTACAGTTATTACATAAAATGAACACAAAATATTGCAAAACGGTTTCAATTTAGAAATTGCGCTAGACATTTATTTGATATTTTGAGAGGATCTTTTCAACTACTTTTGTTAGGAAAGCGCAAATAATATTTCATTTCTAACAAAAGTATTTTCACGTGAATATTTAAAAGCGAAAGAATAGCTTGGTCAAAATTACGTCAGATTAAAAACGATTAATTAAAAATGTCGGATTTAAAAGAACTTTCTTTTCGCTTTGTTAAAAAATACCAGGAGACAAAGACTGTTTACTTAATTCCTTTTATATTAGCTTATTTTGAAATGTTGTTACAAGTGTCTACGTGATCAAGTTATTTTATTTCGACGTTTTATTTGTATTTTTATTAATGTTGTACTAATTTATTTGTTCTTTCGTTATTTAAAATAAAAATTATGTCAATTTGTATAATTTTGCGAGTGGTTTGACGATTTATATAATTTGGCGAAATTGGTCGATAGGGTAATCAAGTAGTGCCGCAGCAGATTTGGCGTTAAAATTCCCCAATCAAAGAGAAATGAATAGAAATCCGTTTATAGGGAGATCGCCACTGATTTTTAAATTATAATTCAACCTTTCGAAATCTTTTTAAAGCCGATCAAATTAGCGTGCTTTTAGAGTCTGAGGAATCTGGACGGGGGTTGGCGAGCGTAGCTCGTAGGGGGCCGAGCCCCCTAGTATTAGGAAATAACAAACTGATTTGAAAATTAATGTTGGCAAATTAATGGTGACAGCTCCTATTTCAACATAGCCCTTTATGTTGAGAGAGATGGTGTAAAGGAGATTTGGATTCCCAGATTCATGAATGAATAAAAGAAACTCCAACACAATGCTTTAGGAGACTTACATTTATTGTAAAGAACTTTTAAGGAAGGGGCCGTGAAAATACAGAAGTACGGGGAGAGTTTCGTTGTCTGCCCAGCGGCAGAAGGCCTCAGAGCGGGTCTTAAATTACGGTTTACATGGCTCTCGGTCAGGAGCAAGAGTGAATCAGAATTTGTTACAAATACCTACAGATTGGCGAACATTATTTAACCATATGTAAGATGTTTGACGAAAACAAATTGGGTAGACAAAACAATCCAGAAGTTTTACATTCAATTGAAAACTATGCCATGGCCGGCACTTTAGGGTTACAATAACTAACATTCCAGCGGTAAGCAGGGAGACTTAAAGAAATAGGAACACGTGAATTTATATGCACGTTACAGATATAACGACAGCTGCAAATTAGTCAGCAAAGAGGCATGTGGTTTGTATCCGACAAAGTACAAGGGTGAGAATTGAATACTAATGCAAGCCCAGAGGCTGGGAAAATATGCATTACTTATCGTCGGCTGCGAAGCGAAAAAGACATTCACTAGTATTTTATTATTCTATTTCATATCAAGGGAAAATAGCTGCGGTTAAGATCTTTTTCTGTCCGTGTGAATTTGAAAGACAGAAAAAGGAACCGAGATAAATGATGTATGCATTTAAAAAGAACTTTAAAAAGTAAAAGTGAAACTTACAGTAGTGAGAGGGGGGGGGGGAAGAGAATGACTAAAGACATAAGAAATTAAGTATAAAATGTCAAATTTAAACTAAATATTTTATTTTGAAGGGGGGGGGGGGTATAATGACAATTTATAATGAATCAGTAAGGTTAAAAGGTGATTTTTGAGGGGAGAGGAGGAATAATGCATATATAACGGGAAAGCTGTTATATATATCACGGTTCTTTCTCATTATGCTTGTCGGCAAGTTTAAGTGCTTTTTCTTTGATCAGAGACCCACTAATGACTATTTTCTTGGCACGAACGATGTTGAACCATTCTATTAGGTCAGATTCAAGAGCAGAAAGAGGAGTAGCCCTCAAATGACTTTCTTATTTTCGACGAATTTTTACCACATTCTGCTGATGCTTTTTCAATTTCTGCTCGTTGTTTAACAATTGTTGCTAATGTCGACGTAGAGATTTCAAGTCGTTCTGCTAACGCGTTTTGCGGTCCAACTTTCTTGTCAAATTCGCGTAAAATGTTAAGCTTTTCAGTCAACGAAAATCGTTTTCGTTTCCGACAATCTGCCATGCTTCACAAAGTTTCAAAAATTAAATGTTATGCAAAATCGAGTGTTCAATACACTTCACGTCTCTCAAGAAACAAAACAATTGCTAAAAATTCTTAAACTATATTCTTGTTCCTACTTGAAACCCACCTGACAGGTTACACTCATGACTCATCTGCACCTGCGAATAATAATGAGCTCACCCTCAAAGAACTAAAAAGCGGATCTTATAGCTGTCTGCACCTTCACTCTCTCTTTTTATGCAAAAGCGAAGGTGTAGCAAGGCGCGACACGCTATTGGCCTAAATAAGGATTAGTTTTTAATTTAGTCCAATAAAGTTCTGCGACCCCCTCCCCCCTCGCTTCAGCGAAGTCTCATCGGAGAGGCCCAGCTGCGTTTTGATTTATTCGTGCAGTGACGCATGCGAATGGCTATGTTTTATTAAATAAAGTTTATTTTTCATTATAGCCTTTTGATTTATAGTCACCTCATCATATTATCATAAACCAAGAACACTAAAATCCTCATTTTTATTTGGAGAGAAAGTTGACGCAAACATCAGGTCCTCTTTGGTGCTTTAAAGGTTGCCTCTTTTATGGTAATCGCTTCCTTGGCAACTTTCCAATGACATTCTTTTAAAGCAAAAGTGCAGTCAATTTTAGAGAAACACCGACAAAGTTTCGGCAGGAATCCGAAGGGAAATTCCGAGTAGATTTTGGCAAGAGAAAAACCGGTTCTGAGTCTACTTATATAAGAAGTCTGTGGCTTCATCCTGCCCCGTCGAAAGTTACTAGGTACAACAAAGTCTTTTTCTGTTCCAGACAAGATGGATATATCATTTGAAAATCAATCCAATATTTTTCTAACCCAAACTAATATATATATATATTATCGGCTGTTTGAAAAAATTCGTTAATTCGGGGTTTATTACTCGTTAAATAGGGGTTTTTGCCTTCATTTTAGTCGGGAATAAAGGAAAATTCTTTAAATCACGAAATTCGTTAAATAGGGGTTCGTTAAATCGAGGTCCGACTGTATATATATATATATATATATATACATGGTGTGTTCACAAAGTTTCAAGACTGGCCTGATAATTCAAAATTTATTGAACATTTTTGTCCTGCGAATTAAAATTCTTCGAAATATGACTCTTGGTCATCAACACACCGCTGCCAGCGTTTTTTCCATTGTTCATAGGTCCCATAGAAGTCTTCGCACGAAAGGCTGTTAAGGGACCTCGTCGAAGCTGCCTGGATCGCTGGAATCCTGACAAATCGCTTCCCTTACAGGTCTTTTTTGATCCGGGTGAACAAAAAATAGTCCTGGGAGTGAGGTCGGGCCTGTAGGTGTTTTGCGGCAGAATTGCCACGCTAAAGATAGCCAAAACTTCGGCGGCGGCGAGCGACGTGTGAGAGGGTGCATTGTCCTGGGGAGCAATCCAATCGTTTCTGATGTCTGAGCGGACGCGACGGGTCAGGTCAGTTTTTCTCTGGAGTGCTCCATAAGTTTTGGCTATATTTAACGTAGCAGTACTGCTGCAAGCCCCTTACAGCCCCGACATCGGTCCCAGCAACTTCTTTTTGTTCCCTCGGGTAAGAAAGACCTGAAAGGGTAGCGATTCGACACGATTTCAGTGATCCAGGCAGCTTCGACGAGGTCCTTTAACAGCCTTTCGTGCGAAGACGTCTATGGGGCCTATGAACAATGGAAAAAACGCTGGCAGCGGTGTGTTGATGCCCAAGTGTCATATTTCGAAGAATTTTAGTTCGCGGCACAAAAATGTTTAATAAATTTTGAATTATCAGACCAGTCCTGAAACTTTGTGAACACACCATGTATATATATATATATATATATATATATCTATATATATATATATATAGATAGATATAGATATCGATATATATATATATACGGGATATATTTGTATACTGGAGAGAGCCATAAGTTTTTACTTAAAAATCAGCACGGATTGAAAAAAATAATAGATACAGAAGTTGGTAATATATTTTTTTAAATAAATAAGAAAATATTTAAATATTATCCTAAAAATGTATAATTTTACTGATAAAATCTTGTTCTAACTCAGTACATTGTTAAATTTTTGATTGCAGTGATTTATTTATTTATTTATTTATTTTGCAGTATTTGGTAAATATAGATATTTATAATTAAGCTTTTATTATGCTTTATTCTTATTCATTGTAACTATTTTTGGTATTATTTTTCTACTAGTATGCTATTTATAATTGAATTAATAAATTTAATCATATTTAATTAGCAACAAAATTTTAATGAAAATATAATTAAAGATAACATTATAAGATTATAAATAAACTCATTTTGATTTCTTTTAAATTCCTTCTTGGTATTTACTTGACAATTGTGATAGCTGTGCCACTAATTATTAGCATTATTCTAACAAACAAATGATTGGTGTTGAGAAAAGTTAAAAAACATTTTTTTTTTTTTTGTATTATTAAATTGATCAACACGTTTCTTATTTAAAGTACACTTTTTCTATTTGCTGATGCAAAAAATTGAATTAATGCGATATTTCGAAGTGAAGTATAAACGATAAAATCACACTTCTGATGACAGCCAAGTTTGTAGAGGAAGAAACAGGAACTTGACGCTAAAAATCTGTTTTTGAAACCAATGTAGCAATCTTATCTTACTTGATAAGTGCAAAATAAAATAAGGTTGTGTGCATGAAATGCAACTTGTATTTGTATATTCGTTTAACTATAAAAAATAATTGACTTGCAGAAGCACATTCTTTAACTATTTAATTTCAAGTTTATCTATTTATTTTTTACGGGTAATGAACTTATAATTCTTCGAATTATTAATTAGTGTCTAATTAAATTTTGTATAATTATCTTATCTCGTATTCAATTTTGTGTCATTATTTGTTGTCAAATATTAAGAATTTTACATTCAGATTCATGTAGTTCAATAACATATTTTTTTACAGGGCTAGGCCCAATGTCCATTTTATTGAACACGAGTTAACTAAAAACTAACATTAACTAAAAACAAAGTATTTTTTATGTTTTTTTAAATAAATAAAAATGTGCATTGTTTTCTAGCCTAAAAAAAAAACCATAAATCTCAAATAACGTAAATTTTGCTCAAAAAATATGAGCTTGGAATTCAAGAAGATATTGGATTTTATTTCGCATTCACAAAAATGCCGTACAATGCCACCGGAATAAGGTATTCAAAAATGTCGTCTTAATTGTGAAATTTATTTTTTTTATATTTGAATCCAATTGAGGCATGATCGATCGTGTTGTCTAACTCAGCCTTTCAGGCAGTTAGAATGCTGTAATTAAACAAAACAAAACATAAAAAAATAATGATCGGGAAAACTAATATCTAGTTGAACATCTAAATAGGAATAGTTGGAAATTTACAACGGTTTTTGGCAACGTCTTGCAGCTGTCGCAATTTACAGTTACTGTTGTTCATATAAATCACAGACTAATGGAATATATATTCATTTTATTTACAAAAAAAATTGAAAATATTAGTTCATGAACTTAAATTTCTGAATTACCACCTATGCAGTTTCTGGCTTTGAATCAAATCATATTTAGCTTTCGAATCATAACAGTGCAGTATTTCTAAGCAAAAACTTTTTCAACTTCAAACAGCGCTGCATTGTGTTTTACTTCGGGGTACATGTAGAAACTGATCAGTATTGCTAGAATTGTGTTTTTAACACTTTCCAACATAGTTTGGAAGCGTTTATGATTATGGTTTGTCTGTCCGTGTGCCGAGCTCTAACTCTCGTAAACATACTCAGATTGTCTTGAAATGTTTCTATGTTATTGACGTTAGCTATAATACAATCGCCATTGAAAATTAAGTGTGTAACTTTTACATGATGGATAAGGCCAGGGTAACAGAAAAATGCCTCATTAAAACGGAGAAGCATGGTAACCCGATTACAGAAGATAGCCGCCAGTGTGGGTATAATATCATTCAATCCTCCATAACCTGTTAATGTGTTTCAAACAGGACACATTCTATATTTTAAGAGGCTGCGAACTCTGTTGGTGGGCGTAGCTCGCAGGGCGCTTAGCCACCTAGCATATATATATTTATTTTTCATCTAGATTTCTTACATGTACTTATATTAAAATAGTTTATTCCACCGACACGCTAACTGCTATTTATGGCTCTTTAAATTCCTAAATGATGTATTGAATTTTCTTTATTATCTGTTTCAAATTAAACAGTTGGTTTAAAAATGGAAGTTGACACATTTGTCATTTAAGTACATTAAATACTCAAATCTCACCACGCTGCTATAACCTACCCACAATATTCAAATTATCGCAAAAAAAGGCTATACATTTATGGAGTTCGATGATTTTATTATTTTTAATCTGACTTTTTTTAACATTTGTTCGCAGTAATATATTTTTATTTTATTTTACTCTTCACAGCTTTTTTAGAAAATGAGATCTAGAAAACGCCTTTTTATATTTTTTTCTGATTATATTTTACAGACAAAAAGGCAAAAGCGAGGCATGCGGGCATGTCATTTATTTTTTACAATTGTAATATGTTTGAAAAACGTAATATCGTTAAGAAACATCGTTAAAAAGTTATTTTTACAGTAAATACAAAGAGAAATAAATGGAATCAACGATTTTTTAACTTTCATTCATCCGATTCCCAAACGATAATATATTAATAAATAAAGTATTAAAATTAAAAGTGTTAAAGGGATTTTATTAATGAATATTAAATCAAGTGTAATGAAATATAGAGACTGCTCAAAACAATTAAGGAATATTGTAAGTCTTATATAAAGTAACGGTATAAACGAATATTTTTTGCAGAAAATGGAAGAAGAGCGTCACAAATCGGAATTTTTGACTACATGTCATTTCAGACTTCATGTTAATGGACGACAATAGGGGGCCATATCATGCTCACTTGGTGAATGGTTTCCTTTTCGTGGAAGGAATCAGACGGTTGGAATGGCCAGCGTGTTCTACGGAAATGAACCTAATAGAGCATGTTTGGGACATTCTAGGCAGACGAGTTACTAGCCTCCTACCATCCCCCACAAACTCTCCAAGATCTGGAATGAGCTCTTCTGGATGAGTGGTAGAGTATTCTCCTGTTCCTCATAAATAGCTTCATTGACTGCATCTCTCAAAGGTGTTCAGCTTTGCTGGCCGTCTGAGGAAACCATACACCCTACTAAAAAGGATTTTCTTATAAGTAAACACCTATTTTTATTCGTTTTTTTACATGAACAAAATGCGTTTTTTAATTTTTGTACCTAAAAGCTGAATATAACGCATTTTATTTACTACCAAAAATGTGTAACCGTTTTCGCATATAACCTACCATGTCTGTTGATCATATATCAAACATCTAAACAATTCCCCAGATGCAAGATCCATCCACGACCTCAATATCCTTTAATTGTTTTGAACAGAGTATTTTTATACAATAATGTTAAAAGAAGCATACTGTTAATAAGTATTTTATCAGTAAAACATACATACAGTAAGCAATAAAACTTCTATTCTTATGTATGAATATATATTAGTAATAAATTCTTTTAAGAATCTCAATTTTCGCCCTTCAAATGTTAATACTGACTTTAAAGACAACGCTTTCACATTCTTAATCTTAAAGAGTTTGAAATGCAATAAACGAAAAACGAATGAATTTATTGTCCGCATTCCTCATGCATATATTTTTTTCAGATGTTGGTTCTTTATATGTTTCTTAATTTTTTGGTGTCAATTAAAGAGATGGGAAAAAGGAGAAATAACAGTAGGAGAATATCGAATCTCGAATAATAAAACTTTATCTGCTTTAGTAAATAGACAGTTCAATGTTTCGTTATTACCACTGCCGAATAAAATACATTTAAGTAGCCATTGTTGCGTTATTACCATTGGATATTAAAAAATAATTTTAAGAAGCAATTGTTGCAGTATTACCACTGCTCACGAATTTTTTTTTTATGTAGGAATGGTTTCTTAAAAGTATTTTGAATGGCAATGGTAAGAACGCAACATTAAACTGCTGTTTTGTACAGAAACGGATGAAAAGCATACTTTTGGAAGTTTGTTTTCTAGTCATCCTTAACCATTTCATGTGCGGATTAACTTTATTCGCAAAATACTGAAATAATTAAATAACACTAGAATTTGAAAAAAAAATGAACGTAAATAAAGATTTTCTTCACATAAGAAAAAGTTAAATTTTCATTCCAAAATTATGGTGCCAAATATGCCCCTTAGTCCTCAAAAGTCGCTTGAAAGAGAAAATAAAAATTCAGATTTCTACAGTTTTCGTGATTGTGGTTATATATTAAACATTTAATGGTTTATTATACATTATTACGTAGTTGTTGATGGTACGATGTGACCTATTAACAAAAAGTACCAATTTATTTTATCTTTATAATATACAGAAGAAATTATAAACTTTGCATATATGCGTGATCTGTTATTAAAAAAGATATTTGATTCTAAAAAAATGATCATGAAATCGTTGCTAATAAAGATTTTATGTTTGCGACTTTAAAGCGTTTAATATTTTTTTGCTACATAAAAATGAACTAATATAAGTTAATTTTCTTGTGAAAGCGAATGTTCCAGGTACATATTTTTTTCTTACATTTTTTTCCCTCTTTTATGATGTTTGAAAAATGTATACATTTGCATTAGGTTCAACAGATCAAGCTTGCAAGCTTGATGCAAGTTTGAATCAGTAATAAAATAGTAATAGAATAAAATATTTTTCATTTCAATTTCCTAATCAAAATTTTTCTTTCAAAACATTATCGTTACTTGAGAAAGAGCACATGCATGAAAAAAAAATTTCATTTGACTTCATTTATTCTCTTTTTGAGTTTAAATAAACATGATTACAATTTGTATTTCAGCAAAAATTTATAAAAATATAAACCTAATTAACCTTAAGTTTATTCAGGAGAATTACTTATCACAGATTTTGTTTTCATCGCAACAGTTCTAAACTTCAAACTTTAAACATTCATAAAAGAAAAGGGAATCATTCGAGCATACAAAATACATGAATGAAAGATTATGATGAAAATTCGTTTCACTTACTTAAGAAAAGATTGTATCTTATGAGCCTAACGAATCATGTACCGTAAAGATAAAATTAGCGATAAAATCAAATAAAAAAAAGAAAGGAATATTTGTTACTTTAAAATTAAACAGAAATCGCATATACATTCTTAAACAGTTATTCTTTGAAGCATATAAGACGATTTTCTCTTCAGTAACTCTTAATATAAGAACGGATATTAAAATTAATTCAGAATTATGGTATTACGACGCAAGCAAATATGTAAAAATATAAAGACTTAAATATTTGTTATAAAATTTAGTTCTTTAAAAAATAATTAAATTAAATTTCAATAGAAAATCGCAAATAGCCTCAGATGTAAGAATTGACATTCTTCTAACTGAGTAAAAAAAATTCCCTGGCGTTGAGAAGATCTTAGGATTAAATTACCAGCACTTACCTACTAAGCTTCCTTGACCTACAACAGGCCGATATAATGCACTCAGATTACCTTTTTCGGGTTCCTTACTGGAAAAGTAAAAACTGAGCCATTATAAGATCACTCGTGTGTCCGTCTGTCAGAGTCTTTTTCAATAAAACGATAAAACGTGTTCCAATTAGTGACAATTCAGAAGGCTATTAACCCACATATTTATAGAATATTAACCATTCACAAATAATTTTAGAATGGAATTTAGGGGAATAATTTAGTTAATTATCGTTTGAAAAATCTAGTAACACACCAAACTCAATTTTTTTTTTTTTATTTTAGGTATTATATTTTCAGACATATCGTAGAGCATGTACAGTGAAATACGTTTAACACGAAATTGAATGGACCGAAAAAAAAATTTCGTGTTAAAAGAATTTCGCGTTACAAGATTCGTAAAAAAAGAACAAAATCACAAATATATTCAAAGTCGTGAAATTTTATGTCGATTTTCTGTTAAACTACTAGTAAAGAAAATAAGTTAAAACTGGTGTGAATGAATAAGAACAAAAAATCTTCTTAAAACCCCATCAAACTTTTTTAAATGCGCTAGGCCATTCGAAAGATTTGAGTCTTTCTTCGTCAGGCGCAAAGAAGACGTCCTTCTACTATGAAAGCAGCAGCACGACTGAAATATGTCTTCTAAAATTCAGAAATATGTCTTCTTTGCGCCTGACGAAGAAAGACTCAGATCTTTCGAAAGGCCTAGCGCATTTAAAAATTTTTGATGGTGTTTTAAGAAGATTTTTTGTTCTTAAACTACTAGTAAGTTGCATCCATTAGGATATAAAACAAGTAATATATATATATATATATATATTTGAGACGGGGGAATCAGATATCTTTTTTGTGATGTCTCTTTTTTCCCCATTTCGAAGACCTAGCTTGTTAGAACGAAATAAGCAAATCTGTCTCTAAATATTCGTGCTTAGCAGTTCTCAAACGTTTTCTCTCTGGCTTAAACATACTGCGCGAAAACATTAACGTAATGGGATCCCTGTTTTTTTTATTATTGTTGATAAAGTAGAATTGGCAATGCCAAACTCTTTCTGTTTTCGTCCTTCTTTTTCATCAACTGCATTAAGCAGCTTCATCTTCATTTAAAGCGAAATAGCAGTTTGTTTTCGCACAGATTCCTCAGCCATTCTGCTCATAAAACATAAGCTAATTTACAGAAAACACGAAATTCACCAATTTTCACCAAAATTCAGTATTTTCAACACAAAATTCAACAATTTCAACTCAAACTAACTAGATCAAAAGCGAATTTTTTTCGTGTTAAAAGAAAAAAATACATTAAATTGCATAGTATACTGTCCGGACCGCTATATCATTTCGTGTTAAGCGCATTTCACTGTACTTTAAAAATATGCCTCCCCTATTATTTCCGAATCTACTTTAACTAAAATCATAAAAAATTAGCTTGTATGAAAACTACGACGATTATCCAAGGCAACACATTTTTTGAGAAAGTCGCTTTTTCCGTTACACACAACTTCATTTTGTCGGCGACCAGCGGGGGTGTTGAGACCAAGACCTGAAGTCGGACCTAAGACCTTTGGCTTAAATTGCCAGCACTTACCTGCTAAGCTACCTTGATCTGCAAAAGGCCGACATAATTCACTCCTCAGACGACCTTTTCGCGTTCCTTATTGAAAAGTTAAAAGCAGAGGCATTATCAGATCACTCGTGTGTCTGTCTGTCACAGTCTTTTTCAACAAAACGTTAAAATGTATTACAACTAGTGACTGTTCAAAAGGCTCTTGACCCATATATTTTTAGATTATTAACCATTTGCAAATTATTTTAGAAAAAAAATAGGGGAATAATTTAGTTACTTATCATTTGAAAAATCTAGTAATAACAAACTCAATATATTTTTCATAATTTTAGGTATTATATTTTCAGACATATAGTAGAAAATGTGTTTCAGAAATATGCCCCCCCCCCCCCCATTATTTCCGAATTTACATTAACTAAAATCATGAAAAAGTAGGGGTAGTATGAGTTTATTTCAAGCTTACATGAAAATTACGGCGATTATCCAGTTTTTGAGAAAATCGCATTTTTCCATTACACACAAACTTCATTTTGCCGGCGACCATCGGGGTTGTCGAGAGGTCCTTGAGATATCTATCGGCGTGGAATCATCCAATGTTTATTCATAATGTTTTTTTTTTAAATGTTTCTTGCTAATTGCCCGATATATTAAGAAAACAGCTGCACAAACGAAGGCTGCGTTGCAACTTTGCGAACTCCTTTCTAAGCGTGCTTGGCACAAAGCCAAATTTATACCTTGTACAAAGTCTTTGTTGTTCAGAACCGTTAGTGTTCCCTTTTGATTGGTTAGTTTCAATAGCATCTGCTCTGCCATCTAGAGAGCTCAGCAATATATAAGGTCCATAATTGTACCCCATTAAGTGGTAGATACATTGCAATTCTGTTAGCCCAATCTTTGGCAATTTAAGAAAAAATGGCTTGGATCTGACTGAAAAAATGATATTTTTATATTACATTTTGTTAATTCATTATAAAACATTTTTTCCTTTACCTTTTTTTTTTTTTTTTTAATATGATTTTTTTTCTCAACAAATATTTTAATAGAAGCCAGAAATACGCACTATAAGGCCAAAGATTACCGGATGTATATATATATATATACATATTGTTTTTAAACGTTGTATAAATATCTGGAGAAGTATTTGAAAACAGTTCTGAAACTTCGAGGATCTAAAGATTATGTTTAAACACATATTTTTCAGTCCAAAAATTTTAGTCATGCAGGCAAATAGCAAACAACAAAAGGAATAACAAGTTAGAAACTGTACATAAAACGTGGTAAATGAGGTGCGTTCGTACTATAACTAGTTTTATAAATATTCAGATATTGGAGCAGTAGTTGTTGCATTCTTATGCAGAAATGCATTGATGCAAAATTTATTACGATAACATACATTAATTTCAGTAATACTGAAATATTAGGGCTCCATCTTAAATAGGATGTAATCACCATGGCAACCTAAAATCATTACCTGTCAGGGAATATCATTGCATTAATTATGTATGATAGGATTTAATAGAATAATGAAAACTTTTATTAATATTTTTTAAGTTTTGTTTAGATTTTACGAAATTTGAAATGACTCGCTAAAATTGTGCAATGATTATATATATTAAATTCCAAACCATTTGGTTGGGTAGTTTTTGCATTGTTATAAGCGAACATATCGAATAACGCCGTATACGCTATATGTAGACCTTCTCAGAGAATAGTTTTTATTTTTACATACTGAAGAACCAGTGATTTATAGGAAAACGTGTAATCCATCTAACAAAAATTTTATTTAGTGTTTTTTCAACTGCAGTATAAATATAGATTCGACTAACATAAATTTTATTGGATGGATAAGTTAAACGCTAATATTACACAAACACGAACACCTTGTCTATTTAATTAGATAGTTATTCACATTTCGGTTAAAAAATATTTTGCCTAACAAATGTGATTTAGAGAGGAATTATTTTCCCTAGGTGATATATTACTATTAGATAGGGAGGCGTGACATAAACCATCACCTCACCTAGATGACGGCTGAAATTTCCGGATTTCAGCATGCTTCATCATTCAGAAAATTTCAGCATATTAAAATGCAACTAGTCTGCCAAGTCATATCATGACGGAAAACACCTGCAAACCTGATTTTAGTGGTTAACTGGTATGTTTACTGTTGTATTTATCCTGCTCCTAGTCCTCCATGTTTTCATACCATTGTGTGCAGGAAAACATACTGATAGATTTTTATTTCCGAAATTTAGATCCTTGTGTACTTGTTTTTGTGTTTTCGCTTGGTAGAATTGGGTTGGTGAATATTGGCTGTGTGAGGTGCTCCCTCTTTCTACACGTGGGGGGCGGTGACCGTTTTGCAGCCGGATGTTTCCGAGCTTACTTTTGGGCGAAGTTTTTGTTTTTACGCAGTTGTGGTTTGAAGTAAGGTGTTTTGTTTTTCTCACTTTTCGTGGTTTTTATTAGTGAATTACTTTATTGTTGAGTTAGTGAGTGTTTAGTAAGGGTTATAGCCATGTTTACGGTTTGTTTACCTTTTCTATTTGCCGCTATTGCACCTGGGTAATATTCTGGATAGGACTGAAGTTGATATAGTGGATGTTGATGGAACAGCTGATTCTTCTGCTGTTAACGTTGAAATAGTGCACTGTGAAGAAAGTACTTCTAGTTACGGCGACAAGAATAATGGGGTAGAAAATTTCTTGACATGTAACAGCGATAATAAAGATGTGGCTCGGTCCACGGATTCTACGGAGTCGCTTCTTTTAATGGCTGCTGAGAACGGCGGTAAGTGTTTCAATATATTTTTACAAAGTACGGATTCAAAATATATCCCTAATAGAGATCCTAGAACTGTGCATGCAGAGATTAAAAGTAAAATTCCCAATACGAATCATATTGAGAATGTCCGTCACACGCGTACGGGCAGTCTACTTATTAGCACGAAAGATGTCAGCTGTGCTGCTGATATTTGTCAGGGTACAAGTTTTTTGGGGGTTTCAGTTAAACACAGAGTAATTTGGGAGAATATTTCGAATCGCTTCCTGATGTTCAACGTACCTGTCGACATCCCCCTGAAGGAGGTGGGCCAGGAGATAATGATGAACAACAACGTGCAGATTTTAGAAATGCGACGGTTCAAAAAGAAAGATTCGTCAAGTACTGTATCCCCGGTCTTAATTACCTCACTTGGTATTGCTATCTCGGCGGACATTAAACTATGGTTTACTCTTCAGAGGATTCGCCAGTTTGTTGATAGGCCGAGGTAATGTGCACGGTGCTTTAAATTTAATCATGCAATTGGAAAATGTCAGTTAGAACAATTCTGTGCCACGTGTGGCCAAAAACATACCGGGCCTTGCACGACAGAAGTAAAATGTGTGAACTGTGGGGAGGGTCACAGGACAGATTACCTCCAGTGCCCCACCCGCACGAGAGAAATGGACTTCCTCCGTTTCAAAAGCGGAAAATTTCTATCTTTTACTGACGCTCGACGAAAATTCACTACAAGGGTGAATTCTGAATCATATGCTCAGAAAACCAGCGTAAAAAAAACGGACCAAGATGAAATAAAAAAAAATTACTGAGATCAGCACTAACAACATGTTAAAGATTTTAGCGGATCACGCAGAAAGACAATCTGCAAAAATTCTAAAAACGATCAGTGCTCTGGGTAATATTATCATGAACTGTTTGGCCAAACTCAGTGATAAATCCCCGGAGCGGAAACGTGCATATGTGCACGGTAAAGGGGATGAGGAGAAAAACTTTTTGTTTATTTTTGTGTTTTGGGCGATTGCTTCTGCTGGGGGCAGGTTTTATCTCCTTGTTTGGGTTTTGTGTTTGATTATTTTTTCTTTTTTCAGTCTCCTATGGGTATTAGCGTGCTTCAGTGGAACTGCCGCGGCATTTCCAACAAGCTCTCCTTCCTTCAGCTTCAACCTTTTTCGTCCTCGGATGTCTTGGTTCTCCAGGAAACTTTCCTTTCACCGGAGAAGCCTTTGTCTGTGTCTGGTAAAGTGATCTATCGTCAGGACAGGGTCGGTCGGGCCGGTGGTGGTCTGGCTTTGGCGGTTAACTCCACTTGGTCGTCTACAAGGTTGTGTCTCGATAATTTGGTCTCAGCGAACGAATTCTTAGGTGTTCGCATTTCCATGGACTCGTCCTGTTTCAATATTATCAATGTCTACTCCTCATCTGGGTTGGTGGTTGACGATATTTTGAAGGTTTGCCGTGATCTTTCTGGTCATTCCCTTATCTTGGGAGATTTTAATTTGCACCATCCGCTGCGGGGATCCTCGGTGTTCTCGCGGGCCAGCGAACATTTGGTGGACTGGATTTCTGACAGCCCCTTCTGCTTGATGAACTCTTCTGTTCCTACCCATGTGGCCCCTAGTGGGGTTCTTTCTTTAATTGACCTTTCGCTCTATTCTCCCTGTCTTTTAGCTCGCTCTTCGGTCGTCGTTGAGGAAGAACTTTTCGACAGCGATCACTTTCCCATCGTTATTTCTGTGGAGCTTAACCCTCCTTTACATCCTGGTCCCACTCTCTACAACTGGGCCCGCATCACCCAGGAAGTTAATTCCAGCCTTCATTTAGCTACTGATATCCAGCCTTCTTCGTTCCAGTCCTTGGTTCGTGGTGCCATGTCGAATCATAGTACAGCCTATGTGAAGTCCCTGGAACGCCTCCCTGTGTGGTGGACTGCGCGGTGTAGCACTCTCGGCAAACAGAAAAAGTTCCATTTGCGAAGAGCTCGTCAATTAACCTCTGCGGATCACTGGATAAAATACAAAAGATTCTCGGCTAAGCTCCGCCAGGTTGTCAGAGAGGCCAAGCGCCGGTACTGGGACTCCATCTGCTGTAATGCGAACGACCCTGGCCTTCTTTATAAAATTTTTCGTCTCAAGTCTCGGTGCAGTTCTTCTCCTGATCCTCACCTCTATTTGCAACTACCTGACTCCTTCTCTACTGATGCGGTAGGCTAAGCTGAAGCCTTTGCAGATCACTTTGGCGAGGGAAGCTGCCATGAGCCTGTCCCATTCACATATGGTGACGAGTGTAACGTTTTGCTCAACTGTCTGTTCACGATCTCGGAGCTGAAGGTGGCCATTGGTAGAACGAGGATTTCCACACCTGGGGAGGACAAAATTAGTGCAGCTCTGTTCAAGGGGCTAAATAACCACTCCTTAGATTGCTTGTTGAACATGTACAACAGTATCTGGTACTCAGGGGGAATTCCCTCAAGCTGGACTTCGGCGACTATTCTCCAAATTTTGAAGCCCGACAAGCCGAGACATCTTGTATCTTCATACCGACCGATTGCCTTAACCTCGGTAACGGGGAAAATCTGTGAGCGGATGATTGCTAGAAGGATTATGCACCACCTCCTCTGTCATAAAAGCTTGTCCCAAGGCATCTTGGATTTCTTCCCTTCCGGGTTTGCCATACGGCGTTAACGATACTTCATCATGATATCACGACGGCCAAAATGGCGAAAAAATGTATTCTGGGCATCTCTCTTGATCTACAGTCTGCTTATGACTCTGTCTATATTGATGGTCTTATTTATAAATGTGCACAGGTGGGTATTACTGGTCGGATGCTTCGGTGGATACATCGCTTCCTGTCTACTAGAGTTGTCAAGGTTGCGTGGAGGGGTCACGTTTCTTCCTCCCGGACTATTGGTAGAGGTGTTCCCCAGGGGGCGGTTTTGAGTCCCATCCTTTTTACAATTTTCATGGCAGATTTTTATGAGGTCCTGGAGGGCCTGGGCATCAAGTGCCTCATCTATGCAGATGATATCTTCATTTACTGTGTGAACGATTATTTGGACACCTGTAGAGTAAAACTCCAAGAGGCTCTTCGACTTATAATAGTGTGGTACTCCTACTGGAAACTCTCCATTCGGGCTGACAAATACCATGCGATTAATCTCTCGAGATGGAGAGCGGATTGTGACTTCCACTTCAGCGTGAACGGCGGTCTCATAGAGTGGTGCCACGTTCTAAAGTTCCTAGGTCTTCTTTTTGCCCGTCGTTGAGGCTTCCGAAAGCATATAGAATATCTCCGGACGAAATGTTTTAAAAGAATTAACATCTTAAAAGCTCTGGCCCATAAAATTTATGAGGCTCGTTCACATCACCTACGGACGTTGGCTCTCTCCTCTATCTGTAGCATCATCGAATATGGAGCTGCTCTTCTCACTACTGCTAGTCCTTCGCTACTGAAAAGGCTCGAAGTAATACAGACGAGTGCACTGCGGGTTGCTCTGGGGCTCCCGAAGTGGACACCTAATATTCTTCTTCTCAAGCATGCTGGGGCTTGTCTCCTAGCTGATAGAATCAGGGCTCTGGCTTTCGGCTTTTGAGGGAAGCATCTTGCACTGGGCAGCTGGTCCCCTCTCTTGGACTCTTGTGAGGATATTCTGGTCTCACCAGGAAATCACATTTCTTATGTTTCTGAGTTTTTTACAGAGCTGGGTTGTGATCTGGATTTCCTCATCAGGTTCCAAGTTCCTCTTTCTCTTGACTCGAACGCAGTAGAATTCTTCACCTCAGATCTCCCTTTTCAGCGTACGGACCTAGATGCTAGTATGATTGCTCCGATGTTTGCTGATTACTTCCAGAAATTTACTGACTCGTGGGATATTATTGCCACCGATGCCTCAAAGAAGGATACCCTCACTTCGATTGCGGGCTGCACTTGCTCACATCATTTTGGCTACAGGGTGCAGCATATCAACTCTGTCTTCACGGCGGAAGCGCTCGCTATTGCTGTGGCTCTCGACGAATTGGTCTCGTTGTCTCGTCCTGTGTTTATTTTAACAGACAGCTTGTCGGTTCTTTCGGCCCTCCAGTCTACTAACCTGAAGTCTCCCAGTGTTATCCTTTGGCTCCATAATAAAACTGTTCGGATGCAGCAGTTCTCCATTCATTTTTCCTTCTACTGGGTTCCGGGACACCGTGGTATCCCCCTCAATGAAAGGGCTGATGGCCTTGCCAAAAGCGTATTTGTTTCTGACCCTCTGATCGATTGGATCTCGCCGGAAGATTCTATTCGTATGCTTTATCACAGTGCTGTGTCGCAGGGTGAGAACTCTTACCGGACTTGCAAGTATTATGTTTCTCATGGGGATATCCCCAATGTTAACCACTCTCGTTGTTGGGCTCAGAATCGAAGAGATGATGTGATAGTGTCTCGTCTCCTCTGCAGGATGCTTACTACCCCGGAGATTTTGGCGCGCTTTAACTTGGTCGCGGACAGCAGTTGCCTTGCTTGTGGTGTTTTGAACTCCTTGGAACACATTTTGTTTTCTTGTGTCAGGTACCACGCTCAGCGCAGGAGATGTTGGGCGGGGTTTGATATGAGTGATGAGTGTTTCCGTTCGTTTGGTTGTTTTATCAAGACGTTCTGTTCGTCGAGTGACTTTCGTATTTCTACACTATATTTTATTCATTGTATTGATTGCTTCTAGTTAGGTGACTAGTGTTTTTGTGTCTGGCGTTTCTGTTTGTATGGATCATTCGGGATAACAGCCGTGCTGCTCATAGATCCCAAAGCCCCCCCACTACCTACCTACCTACCTACATACTGATAAACATATCGATCAACCACTAAAATTGGATCTGCAAGTAGTTTCTACGAAGATATGACTTGGCAGACCAATTGCATTTTAATATGCTAAGCGAGTTGTGTTTACACTGGAATTTCAGTCGTAAACTCGATGATGTAACCGATTGAACAGCCTCCCCCCCCCATTGTATATATAATATAGATAACATGCAAATGGTTATATTTCGTGTGAAAATTGCCTTTTGAAATAAATAAAGAATGTAAAAAGGAGGATAATTATAATAAACAATAGTAATTCATTACACATTTGCAGCTCAGACATTTATGAAATTTACTTTTTCTTTAATAGTCATAAAATGCAAAAAAAAAAAAAAAAAATGTTGAAAATATTAAAAAATGAAACATCTACAGTCGATAACACGATAGCAGTTACAAATATCAGTGGCATAAAACTTAACATAAAGGTAAAAGTTTTCTTCAGAATTATAAAAGTTTTCAGCTAAAACTATTTTTTTACAAGTTTTTAAGTTGTTTAGTATTTGTATTCAACATTATTTATTAAACATTATACTAATATACAGGGTGGTTCAGAATTATGTGTCAAAAATTTAAAGGCAAGTAGAAGGGACCTAAATAAATAGATTTCGTATGGGAATGTGGCTGCGGAAATGTAGTGTTGTGGCAGCAAAAGTCTCAGTTGAGTTCGGCGGATTAAAGCGTTTCGCTGACTTGAATCCCCATTCCCCACAAGGATTTTGAGAAACATTCCAATACGGCGCTTACCGACGTGACTTTTATGTAAGTGGCTGTGCAAGTAAATGGCTCACACACATTGCATGGCTAACAACTCTCGAGATTGCTGAAGGACTATGCTCCACTGTACGTAATACTTCTTCTTTCGCAACAAGAATTCTGCGATATCTTCCAGTGACCGTATCACGACTCGAAGCTTAAAGCACACTACTTGCGCACAGCTTCTCATGAAAACGCTCAAATGTTCGGCGATCCAGCAGCTCGGGAATCTTTTCATGTTCATGTTCTGAACAGTCGCTGTGTTTCCTTGCACAGCCATATACATGAAATCTATGCCAGCAAGCTCCGAATTCGTGTACTAACGCATGTTGCTCGAAATCCATAAGGAGAATAACTATTCAAGCCAGTGAATTGCTTTTGTCCACTGAACTCAACAGTTCCCTCTACAAACTCAACACTGCATTTCCGCACCCATATTCCTATAAGAAATCTGATTATGGACATCCCCTCTACCTGCCTTTCCAATTTTTATATATAGTTCTGAACCACCATGCAAATATAAATATATATATAGATATATATATATCATTAATGTAAGAAAATGGTTTCATCCGCTTCGCATTTCACAGAGTTTCAGCAAAATGAAGTAGATGTTATAATACACAGTTTGATTTTTATAATTTGATTCAACTGAGAATAAAATGGAAATAGAATTTAATAAGTCTCAAATTTGAAAATCTAAAAATATTTCCGTTTTGATAAAAATGGCAACAGAGATTCAATAATCAGTAATCCTAATAAATAATTACATATCACCGCAATGTTTATTTGAATTTTTTAAAGGTTCTATATGAAATGAAAAAGCATAAAACGATTTCAACGGAAGGATACCTAATAATACCCTGTTTTCCTTCCAGATATCATTTTATTGTATTTTCAGTGATTTCCTTTCACAAACAGAACATTAAAAGTCAACAGTTTTCTTTGTACAATTCATTTACATAATCTTGTTTGCATAAAAATCCAATAAAAATGTTTATCTAAGTTAATTTATTGTACAAATGCAATATATTCTCATATGACAATGAAATATTGAAACATATATATGTAGATCATTAAATTAAAATTACGTTCTTTGATACTTTGTATTTCAAAATTTTTTTGGAGGCAAAGGAATTAATATTGTATTTATTTTCAGCATTTTTTATAAATAGTATTCATTGAAAATCAAACAAAAATAGAATTTAATTTATATGCTACAGAAAAAATATGAAATTGAGTATTGAATATTGGCACCTTTAGGCATAGTTGGAATGGTAGGATTAATGGGGTTTTCCATGTTTTCTATGAAATACCAAAATCTGGATGCCAAACCATAAAAAAATTGAGTTACATGTCATACATTTATTAGGAATTCGATATAATGCCAACAGACAAGCTTACAAAATGCAAAGTACTCTTGCTAATAAACGGGTCTAGAATCATGCTCCAATGCGCATCACATTCAGTACTCGCTCGAGGAATATTCTTCTTCGTATTTTATAAATTGTTTGCGAAAGAGAAAACACAAGAAGATACTAATTTGATATTTTTAACAAAAATCTATGGCCAGATATCTCATAGGGAGCTATATTAAAATGGAAGTTCTGTGTGTAGTACCAACGAAAGAATCATGGTATGTTGACATGCAACGAGGATTACAAGATGATATAGCCAATGAGCCAAACAACACTCTGAGGCTGTGCATATATAACGTTATCATTTTAGGGGTGGGGGGAGGGTCTGGTACATGATATCGTAAGATATCGATAGGGGGATGGGTATTCGTCTTTTGATATCGATATCATTTTTCACCCAACCAAAATTTACTATTTTTATTTGTAACTTAGTCTTTATATCAAAATTATATGTTATGTTTTTTTAGTCTGTTATCTATTTTTATGAGAATACAAAGTTATTATTAAAATATTTTAAATGATTATAAAATTATTTAATTCCAAAGTATGTAATACCCCAACGTTTATCATTCCTATTCTTCTGCCATATATGTATGCATATATAATCCGCTGTTCGAGAAACAATATGCGAAGTACGTTTGAAATGATACTTTGTGTTTACTAGTAAATAAAAGAGAAATAATTTTGTACGTCTGCTTTGTTGATAAGAAGTTCTGTTTGCGTGCGGGGTCAAGTGCAAGAAGCATTATTACTGTTGAACGCATTATAAAAAGAAAAAAGCTAGTATTAAAGTCTTTTAAATAATAACTATTTCTTTTAAGTGTTATTAATTTGATATAAAGTTATTTCATATGTAAAATGATATTTTGTTGACTTCTCTTCATTGTGAATCAATAAAGTATGCGAAAAATAAATTCTAACCATATTTTTATTTCACTCCAAAAATCAAAAGATTTTTTAGACATTGGTAACGATATCTTTGCCGGGGTGGGGAGGGAGGGTCCAAAATTACCAAAAAAGTTGATAACGTTACATAAGTACAGGCCCTTTATAAGTGTTTTTTTAATCGGAACTAATCATAAATAAGTGATCGATTTGTAGAAAGCCAGTACGATTCCTTAGAAGGATCTTCGAGACTTTTGGATGATTAATTTCCACTCTGTGATGTTAGTGTAAAAAGAAAGTAATTAAATTCAGATTGTCAGAGAAGGCACTAGTGTTTTCCAGTTCTGCAACGCAGATTGTAAGTTTTTAACTTTCTCATGAAGCGCATTTTCAACACAATTCAAAATGGAAGATAATCTTCCCAATATTCAAAACAATGCTTCATAAAACAATTTTTTTTCTATTTGCAACTACTTAGCACAAATAAATTATCGATGTTCAAAGGCCAAAGTGCTACATTTTACTACAGAATATTAGGGGCCTAATTGCCATGATGTAATGTTAGTGGAAAAAAGGTAAATTAAATCAAGCTGTTAGAGAAGGTATTAGTGCTACCCAGTTCTGCAACACATATTGTAAGTTTTTTTTTTTACTTTTTTCATGGACGCACATTTCCAAGATTATTCCCAAATGAAGATGGTTTGACCAATTTGCAAACCAATGATTCATTAAACATTTTTTTCTGTTTGCAACTACTTACCACAAATAAGCGATCGATGCCAAAAAGGTCAAAGTGCTGCATTTTAATACTGGATATTAGCTGCCTAATCGCCATGATGTAATGTTTGTGGAGAAAAAAGTAAATTAAATCAAGCTTTTAGAGAAGGCATTAGTACTATCCAGTTTTACAACACAGATTGTAAGTTTTTTTTCTTTTTTTTTTTTACCTTTTCATGGGCGAGCATTTCCAAGATTATTCCCAAATGAAGATGATTTGACCAATGAGCAAATCAATTCTACTGACTACTATTCATTCTACTTATTTGCTATAATGTGATGCAAGTGTTAAAAAAGTAAACTCATTTCTGCTGTTAGAGTAGACATTTGTTCTTTCGAATACTAATGCACCGACTCTAAGTTCTTTAGCTATTTTCATGACGCGCATTTGGTAATTACCCACTAAGGACACGAGAGAGTATTCAAAGGACTTTTATCTAAATATACGATAGTTTGTCGTTAAGATATTTAACTATATATTGAACTCTATAAGTCCTTCCGGGGAAAAATATTAAAAAGATTATTGTTTTGCAACATGTTTTTTTTTTATTTCATTACCGTTGTAAGGTGAATGTAATTAATTTTCCATTGAAATCTGAGAAATACAAATTGTGAATGGCGTACGAAGATCACATTTCTAAATTCCAGTTTTCCAAGACATTGCCTTCAAAGAGAACAGATGAAGCAGTCAAACACAACTTTCTGGATAAATGGTCGTTGCTTGAGTACAATTTTATTTATAATCGGACAATTCTAGGGAATTTTCAAATATCGTGGTCACCAGCTTGAAAAGTATTACAGAGGTGGAAAATCAAAAATGTGTTTTTGTAGTAGTTTTGTAGCAGGACAAACTGCGGTTTGTATCATTATTTGGCAGGTTTGTAGAGGGACAAATTTATGTTGTAGCATTGAAATCAAATAGTTTTCCATGTTTTAAATTTAAAAAATGGATATTTTTTAAATGTTACCAAAGTGGAAATTTTTAACTGAATTTCAAAACGCTACAATCCTGGAAATGTCTTTATGACTTAGAAATCACTTCACTTGCTATTCAATTCCAAATTACTTCAATACTCATGCCTTATCAATTTCATTCTTTACATCCAAAAGTAGTTTGTGAATATATCAGAAAGTACTGCATTGTTTAAAAAAAACTGGTGACTCCGGTGACGGACAATATTTTTTCCTAAGTAGGAAGAATAAATGTTTTCTTTTTGGTATCAAAAGAGTATATGACGCACATAAAAACTTTCCTTTTATTTTACAGCTATCGTGAGACTCTCAATGTGTTCCCTGCTATGGCCCAAGATGCAAAATAATGCACATTTAAAAGAAATCCAAAAAATCACATTACAAATCGTTCAAATAGTGCAAGAATAATAATTCTATCGCCGTATGTAAAAATACAGATTTTTGCACAATTTACGCGCGAAATTATACTCATTGACATCATGCGTTATTAAAAAAAATAACAATAATAATAGGCGTGTTCTGCCAATCATGCAAAATATAAAAATCAATCGAAGATACGAAGATACTTTCCCATTATTTATGTTATATCTTCATGATGTGAAAGCCTCTTTTCAAAGATTCCAGAGGACTTATGGACAACTTAATCCTTCCGTGCCTATGAATGTCATAAGGAACGAATATGACCAAAAACACATACCTACCGAAGTGGATATCATTTATGTTGATTGTTTTATGAGCTTAAATGAAATCAGTGACGTACAGTGATGCAGAAAGTGTCATCAAAACATTCATAGAATATGTATCAATGCTAATAAGGATGAACGGGAAGGCAAAAATTACATTCTTTTATCTCATTACTGCAAAATTTAAAATACTGTCGAAAGTAAAATTGAGTCGAAATTCAAGCTATAAAATGGAAAATTATTTGTTACAGGAACTGTCCTCACACATTTGGAAGCTGTAGTGCGAGTTTTTGTTCCTGACACTGGAAAGGGACGAGGTGATTCGCACTAACTTCTGCCAGTTATGTGTGTTAGAAAAGACGATCTATAGAACAACGAAAACGAGATCACTTATCAGTTAAGCCCAAAGCATTTGATTAAAGTTAACGACTTTCCTGGTCGCAAAATCTTTGTTCTATAGCTTTTGTTGGTTAGCTAAAGGCAGTAGCAAAGAATTCATCGATTTCGAAAGAATCAAACGATTGGAAATAAAGTATAATTTTAAATTATGTATATAAAATTTTCTTAAGGGAGCATCTACATATGAAAACGAACCCAAAATTTGTTCTTTTTTTTCAATAGCCATACTCAAGTTTAACACTGTAAGTAAATTCTACACCCTTCAATTAACCTAAATCCAAAATCTCATGAAATTTGTACGATTAGTTTCCGATATATTACTTATTTTAAAATAAGCTTATTTTAGGGGCTGTATCCAAATTGAAGTTCGGTACTCGACTGTTGAAATGCTACAGAATGACTATGTCACTTCTATTAATGTATTATTTCTTGCGAATATGAATATTTCACTTACTTAACATGTTTCGACTATTGCCAGCCCAAATATTTGAATAAAATGAGTAAAATATACTTTTTCAAATTTTGCTTTTCTGCACATCATACACTGCAAATAGAGGCGTCTTAAATTAAGACACATATGTGACTGAAAAGGTATTTCAGACACTTAAGTATCTGAATCTGAAAATTCAGTCATGATAGATGTCTTAATTTAAAACATATAAGTGTCTTACTATGATCATGGTGTAAACGAACTGAGAAAGGTGTCTTAAAAATCTGCAAGTGTCTACTTTTAAGACACTTTGTAACTCCGTTCCGCATTAACCACCAGGCGGCACTCTAGTTGCGCATGCGTTTTAGATGCCTTTCGTTCGAATTGGATGTTCGTTTGTAATTCAAACTGAGCGTTTGTTTTATCTACGCGTACATTTTAACTAATAATTTATTTTGACTTGATTCGGTTTTCTCGGAATGTGAAGTTCCAGGATTTAATCCGTATCGGCATAGTGATATTCCATATTAATGGAAGGTGTCAAGCAATAACAATAATATAGTGTTCTTCGTCTCGTCAAAGCAGGTAAAGAGAACTGTTGTCTGGCGGGCTATGTTTTTAGGATGGAAATATTCCATTCTTTTAACAGAGCTAGCCGGATGTGCAAAGGGATTTTTTTTTTAATATCGAAATGTGCTTAACTCACGGATACTAACGTAGCCTCCAATCCGGACGTCGCCTGGGTGGAAGTGATTTTGGAATAACCACACCTTTTTCCAGGTAAGTGGACCCTTCACTATGTATTGAAAACTCTCTGCGAATGTTTTCTCTTTAAATAGAGACCTCACACGAGTCTATAGCTTTATTAGTTCCTGAGTTATGCCAAAATTTGTTTAAAGCATTTTGCCTATTGGATTTCCATGTTAAAATTTTATCTCGCTAATATTTAAATTTCTACTATTCAAATCATCTGCAATCATGTTTCTGTATTATTTTACATCCGATGTTATCCTTAAAATAAGTTTTGGCAAGTCTGCATGGTGTATGAGTTGTTACTGAATCTATTGAGATACACCATCCTAAGCCTTCTTTCTCTGTCTACTCGCACGCCATTACTTTAAAAATAACAGTGACAGCACCTGTTGATCGGCTCATAATTTCTTAATTACCATCAAGGCTATCTTAACAGCGTTTTCTTAGAGTAATTATTACACAAGAGTACCTTTTATATGGGTTTTATTTATGTATACAATATTTTTATAAGCATTTAATGCGACAGCATTTGTAACGTTCACATCGGTTTTACATTTCCCATATGTTTAATATGTGATATGTACTGAAATTCCCAACTTTTTATAGTAAACATCCTTATTTAATTTTTATTTATTATGTATGCTTTTCATGTCTGATGACGTTTTCTTGCGTCTTAGATTTTATACACCGTGATAAATTTTAAGTTATTTAAAAGAATATAGTTCGAAAATCCTTCCATTTACCCATATCATTAATTCCCCCATACATACAGTGAATTACTTGTCTTTATTTATTAGATTAAACTGTTTTGACTGATAAAACTCAAATCCGGTCATGAAATCTGTTTTCCCTTTCTGCTATATACTTTTGTTGTTTCCGAGCATTTTAGAAATACTCTATTTCCTATACTGAAAGTAGTCAACTTCAGATGTTTTCATTTTCAAGCCCGGTGATTCACACCACAATTTGACGACTCATCAGAAATCGTCTGAAATCTGTAGACGTAAAGCGGAGAAAATTTTGTTGGCGTTTTCAATAAATCTTCTTATTTAACTATTTAGAAAATGTTCTCGCCTTATCTCTGTATTAGTCATAATGATTATTTGTAAATTCTTAAATTCATGTAATTATGTGCTGTTAACATAATTGTAAAAATACGGTAAATATATACAGCTATATTTCATTTGAAATCAATTATAATATTGATTTTTTGATTATTTTTAGTAAAAAAGAAATCTGAAATTTAAAATGAATATCAGTAAAAAAATAGAATTTTATACTATATGTACTTAAGCATAACTGGATTTTGTACTTAAAGCTGAATTATTCTATATTTACTGAATCACAATGCAGAGTTGGAATTTTTCTAGAAGGACTTGATTAAAGCAAGGGTAAACTTTGACATGCCCCCCCCACCCGCCCCCCACCACCTACGATTTTTGTTGCCCCAAATTCGATATGCAATTTTTTTAAAGCTTATACGTTAAATGTGTTTCGACATTGTATATTGGTTATAATCAGTATTTTGAACTAAAAAGTAGAATAAGATTAAAAGTTAAGTACAAAAAATTTTAAATACAGTAAAACTCTTAATCGCGGGCACCTTCAGAACGCTGAATCTGTCTGCTGTTCGATTGTGTTAGCTTTTATGAGGTAAATATACATACAGGGAAACCTCCCTGTGCGACCACCGCCATTAAGCGACCACCTCCATTAAGCGACCACCCCCTGAACGACCATTTTTTCATGGTACGAAATTTATTCCCATAGGCTCAATACTAATTTTACCTCTATTCAGAGACCCCCCCCAGTTGAACTCCCTCCATAAGGGACCCATTTCTTTGACGAAAATGAAACAAATTCCGTTTTTTCCGGGTCGCTTGAAAAAGGTTTTATTAGAATAATAATTCCGGAGAGCGCATTATTTATCAAACTTCTAAACTAAGTTTAGAATTTTTATTTATTCCGGTAACTTTTAAGTGTTTAAACCCCTTTGTTCCTTTTTAGGCAATGAATTTAACTCTGATGACACATTAAGGATGACGGTCCATAAACTCCCCTGCCCTATTCTGTCAGGAAACTCTCAAAGGAATAGATAAAGTAATGAAATCGTCAAAATTCGTTCCAGACAAAAAAAAAAAAAAAAAAAAAAAAAAAAATGCATTTATTTATTGAATTTTGAAAGGACTTGGGAATAAAATTTATAGTAGATAAACCATAAAAGCAAAGCAAACATCAATGTATTCATTTTTTAAACTCTGCAGTAATTAACTTATGTAATTAACTTTTGTTTTGATACTTAAATTTTCATATGTTTTCTTAATTTGAAAAATATAATTTTAGTAACATTAATTGTTACATTTTTTCAACAATTAAATTCTAGATTTTAACATGACCTCCATTAAGAGACCACCTTTCGGAGCGACCAATTTTTATTGGAACGGAAGTGGTCGCTTTAGGGAGGTTTTACTGTATATTGATAAAGGTGAGTGCTCGCTAAAGATAACTGTTCGTATGAAGGCTTTGCAGTAAAATCTCCATAACGGACAATCCTAAATAAAGGACACCACTATGTAGGAAACAGATTTTTTTATTGAAAATATGCAAAATTTTTATACACTTATACCTCAGAAAAGCAGACACCTCCGAACGTCGGACAAATTCCACGATTCCGAGGTGCCCGCTATTGAGAGGTTTTACTGTATGAAGAAAAATATATTTTGTTTTTAACCTTATTCTACTCTAGAAATTCATAATATGGGTTAATAATAAATATTGATTAATAAATATTACAATATAATACTCATATACTGTAAATTTGGGGGAATCCAGTGTTAGATTTTATTTAACACCGAAATAAAAATGCTTAAACTAATTTACTGGGAATATCTTATTTAAATGGGAAAAAATTGCACAACATAGCAGGGATGGGATTCTTTCTGAAGGAGTGAATCATTTTTTATATTTGGGAGTAATTTGTTACCATAAAGCAGAGCTGATTGCAGCATGGGCAAACTGGGCTGTTTCTATGGGCCTTTAGTTTTACGGGCCCCTAAATTTGGTACGAAATTTCCATAAAGCTGATATTTTAAATTCGTTTTGATCTTACACTTATTTTAATAAATATTTTGCACTTTTAGAACATGATTAGGCTAAAGAAAATGATATATTTATCCAAATATGTATTTGACGGCATCGAATAGGCTTATTTATTTATTTATTTATTTTATTTTATTTTTTTTTTGTAGCAGTATATGGAGGCAATGGGGGGAGGGGGTGAATGAATACTAGGTCTTTGGACTAGAAGCAATTTGAAGTTCTCACTAAAAGTAATAAACATTTTTGATGCCATAGGGCATATATGATAACACATAAATACATATTTAGGTGAAAAAAAAAATATATTATCCTATTCTAAAACTACAAAATACTGATTACAATCCTCATAAGGTCAAAACTGATTTAAAATATCAGCTTTATGAAAATTTCATACCCAATTTGGGGTACCCTAAAATCAGGGGGCAGAGAAGCATCCCAGTTTTCCCAAGCTGCAATCAGCTCTGCTGTATGGCAACAAATTATTCCCATTTATAAAAAAAATATTCAATGTGGTCAAACATGGCTGCGTATATGGTTTAGAAAGAAAATGGTCAAAGATGGCTTCATATTGGCTAAAAAAAAAAAGGCTCAAAGATGGCCGCAATTAAGACATTTGAAATGTCTGAAATTCAGACGTAAGAAGTGTCTGAAAAATTTAAGACACTTTAAAACGTCTTAAAATTGAACACTCGTGTTTCAGACACTTAAGTGTCTGAAATTCAGACGCAAGAAGTGTCTGAAAATTTTAAGACATTTTAAAACGTCTGAAAATTGAACACTGCGTTTCAGACACTTAAATGTCTGAATTTCAGACATTTAAGTTTACAGTGTAGATGGCACATTAAACCCTCATTTTGACGTTTTTAAATGATAATTCAAAACTACTTGAAAGTAAAATTTGAAATTGAGAATTCGCATAAAGCAGGACATCATAAATATAAATCTGTCAAGAAAATTGTAGATTGTTATTCATAATAACAATAATAATAATTTTTAATATTAATTTCGTAATTCATAATTCATATTAGGAAAAATTTTTAAATTACAAATTCAACGTATTTATGTTTCAGATTTTTCGTATTATAACCACACAAAAAACTTTCACAGTATGACTATAGTTTCAGGACATATTACTAAAAATAAGAAAATGTAATTTAACTTTAGAAGCTCTACATTTTGAAAATATATAATAAAAAAAACTTATCATCCAATTGAATGGAAATTTTGTTTTTAGGCATTGTTTGAACTGTATATTAAAATTTTCTGTCAAAATTTGGTGTTGCCATTGAAAAAAGTCTGGTTTTGATTTGTAGATGACCCTCGAAGCAAATTTTCTTTACATTATTTAAAAGTAAACTATATTTATAATCGTTTGATACCTGTAACTATATATTATAATTAGTTGCAGAGTTAGTAGGGTGTGTTTACTTTTTTTCCGCGACTGTACATTAATTTACCATGGTAGATATAGGGACTTTTAACTGCCTTAAACAACAACAACAACAACAAAAAAAAATATATATATATATATATGTGCAATTCTAAATGTCATCCACGCTTCTTTTTTTTCCAAAAGAAATATTTTATTTTTCTTCCTTCACTAAAAAACTTCAGTACTTTATTTGATATTTTCTTTTTTCATTTATTTATTTTTAATGACACGTTTTTATGGCTCTCATTTGAAGATTTAATTTTTAGAAAGCAATCGAATTAAGTTAAATTTAAAATATAATTTTTATATTTGTGAATATGTTCATATTGTACTTGTTTATTCAATAAGACTATCATATACTTTGTTATGTCCTTCATCATGTATTTTTAGAAGAAACTGCTTCATTACCCACTTTTATAACTTTTTCTGAACAGTATTTATCCTACTGTGGAATTCTGGATCAAAAAAGAGCTTTTACTCGGTTTTCTCTTAATAATTTATTTAAATAGCATTTGCCTTTCTATACAGGGTGTTTCACTACCAGAACGACAAACTTGTAGGAGGTGTAGAGGGTACAGAGACGCCTCGGAATCACATAACAATGCATGGTCGGAAATGCAAGCCTAACGAGATAGACAGGTTGTTAGGGGCTGAATCATAGTGATAGGAAATTGACATTTAAAGACCATAAGCTTAAAATAAGTCATGACTTTCCTGATAATGATGCTGTCCGATGCTTCGTAACGTGTGAATAAACATTCGTAACCTGGAATCTCAGATGTTTTTAAGTATGCCGGGCGTGTTTCGGACGTTTGGGGTAGCAACGAAGTTTCTCCATTTCAAAACTCCCCTACTACCTAAAATGTGTAAAACCGTAGATGATAAGAACAAGGCACGTAGGCAGAAAACTATGGAAAACTTTATTATCAGGAAAGTCATGACTTATTTTAAGGTTATGGTCTTTAAATGTCAATTTGCTATGACTATGATTCACATCCTAACAGCCCATCTATTTCGTTAAGATTCCATTTCCGACCCTCCATTGCTATGTGATTCTGAGTCGTCTCTGTGCCCTCTACACCTCCTGCAAGTTTGTCGATCTGGTAGTGAAACACCCTTTATATTACCAGTTATTACATACAACAACAAAAATAAGATAATGAACTAGAAGAATAATTCGGATATTTCATACTTTGGCGGCAAACGCCAGTGATTTGCACTCAGTGCTTGTTTTCATATATTGCCGGTAACCTCAATTTTTTAAAAATTTAAAAATATTTTCGTTTTTATAAATAAATACCCGACTAAAAGTTTATCATCACAAATTCGGAAACAATTGTGGGATTACAACCAATGTCTGTAAGTTTATTTTTAACAATACAATTTGAAGTCAGATTAACTACAAAGTTTTTAGTGGATTAAAAAGAAACAATATATACTTACCTTTCATAAAAAAAACTTCACTAATCTTCATCATCATTATTATTATTATTATTATTATTATTATTATTATTATTATTATTGTTTTAACTGAAGATTTAAAAAGCAAAATTTTTATTTGAGAAATTTATTTACATAATATTACAATTGGCTATAAATTCAATTAAAATATTTATAAGAGCAATGCTACTGTATAATTCTTACGGAATACCATACATCATTGAAATTATGAAAAGATTTAATATATTAATTTAAGAAACAGAATGATGTAAGAATACGTTTTCATGGATTTTACTTTTTACATTTTTTCCTTTGAAGTAGGCAATTTTAATTGAAAAATTTTTACCATTTGTCTTATAAATTGATTCGATTTAAATAGTCTAAAATTGTCGTAATAAATCTAATTGAAAATCTGAAAATATTGTCAACGTAAATATACCATCTAAAATTTAATCATAAAAAAGCATGTTTAATACTCACATTTTAACACAATGCTTTTATGCATATTGATCAATTCAAATTGAAGTGAAAGGGATGAAATAATTTTCAAGATAAACAAATCTAAATAATATTCCTTTCCCTTGAAGAGAAAGCTTCTTCGTGTATGTTTACAATGATATTCATTTTTGCAAACTGGGAATTCAAAATATCAGCTCATAAATTTATTTACCCAATTACGTGAACTTATACTTTAAATATGAAATTTAATAAAATTGTTTATCAAAACAAGGTTGGTGTATAAAATACTCTGTATATATATGTATATATATATATATATATATTTATATACATATTTGTTTATTTATTTATTTGTAATTGGATTCAGTTCAAAAACAAAATAGAATTTAATGTATTTTGAATTTGAAAATCTAAAAAATATTTCAATTACTGTAACAGAATATCAAATGAAATTTAAACATTCACAAATTTTGATAAATAATGTTATTACAAAATACAACACAGCATTACAGCATTTTAATGTAGGTCTATTGAGATTTTTTAATCTTCATCAATGTTAAAATTTAAATCCGTTGCTTCATTTGTACAATATATATATAAGTTCTAGTTTGAATCTAGTATATATGCTTATAAATCAGTTTTTTCTACAAATTCAATAAATTGCTATGCGACAATGAAACTCCCAAAAGGTTTTACATAATTTAAGAATATTTATTCATATATTTTATACATATAGTACTTTTCTCGAAACGTCGTGTATATTATTGTATTTATTTTCATATTTTTTCTTAGAAATTGGTTCAAAGGAAAACGAAAGAGAAATTAGTTTAGTAAGTCTACAATTTTAGTATCATGAAATATATTCATTTTAATTTTTAAAAAATCCGCTTAAATTAAATTATCGCAAAACAAGATGAAAACTTTTTAGCAGAAAAAAATCCTAAATAAATATTTTTTTTAACTGTGGAAAAAGCATGTAACGTCAGAGATATTGTTTTCTAAAATTTGAAGAATATAATATAACTATAATATAATTAATATAAAAAGGAAATAATCAATTCATAGAAACATTCTCTAATTTTCTTAAAAATATTTGTATACTCCTTTTACCAATTTCCATCATAGTTTAAAAGTATTTATGACTTTAGTTTTTCTGACCGTACGTCTGCTGTCTTTCAGTGCTCTAACTCTAATCAATACAATGGTGTCCAAAATTTAGGACTTTTTTTTTCTTCATATTTTGGAACATTGTGCGCTTGAAGAATTTAATAAATTTAACTTAAATACAAATATTTATATATCAAAACAAGGACATTTAATGTAGAATTTAATTTAAAAAAAAACATAATTAAAATATCTGCATTACAAAAAATTTAGGCTTACAAAAAATAAGATCTATCTTAGATTTAATTGTATTTTAAAGTTACACAGCTTAATAAGTTGCGTTCTATTAGATGGACGTTTTTTTTTTTTTTTTTTTTTTTAATGCCGTGACAATTTTTCTGTAGGATTCAAATCAGGGCTGTTTCCTGGCCAGGGTAATAATTGTATGCTTTTATTTTTAAACCATTCTTTGAGGCATATCCTTTTTATCAAGCACTTGAACATTTTTTTTTCGTCCTGATGTTGCCTTACTTATCACTGATTTAGTCTCTTCATAACGTAACACAACTTTTGTACGCCAGATAAAGTAATTGATCCCCTAACCGGTCTTGAAATTTCAGCATTAGAGATACCATTTTCTCTCAGTATGACAATTCTGCTTCTTTTTGTAGGTGTCCAATCAGTTCTTGTTGTTGATGACATTGTTTTAAATTATTTGCATTAAGAAAAAAATATTTTAAATAAAATATTCTTCTATTTAGTTACACTAGTATTCACCGTTCTGCAAAGTTCATTCCACAAAATACCGCTTTTACAAATCAAAACACACTACAGATCAGTTACTGACATTTAGTTGGTTCCCAGAAAAGTCATTGTAATTGGCTAGGAAGCTTTTATTACAATACAGTTTCATGACTATTTGTGCATCCATGACTAACTGTGTTTGTATTTTAGACTAAAGTAAGTGTAACATTTTTTGTAATGGAGATACTTTAATTCTGTTTTTTTAATTAAATTCTACATTAAATTTCCTTGAATTTGATATGGAAACATTTGTATTCTAGTGAAAATTAATATATTCTATAAGCGCACAAAATTATAAAACATGAAAAAAATAAATATGCTTTCGATTTTGATCACCACTGTATATTTGGATTCCAAATCAACTATGCATATGTTATTGGAGATTACAGTAGGACATTCCCTATTTTAAATGGAGAAGATGGATTGTGCGGCATTTAATGTTCCTTTAAAGGCACACAAAGAAAAATCCACTACATTATGGTAGGTTGGCAAAAATCGATATTAGTATATTTTAATAAGGTTATACTAATTAAATAATGCAACTGATTAGGCATTAGGCCTTTATTCTGTACAATATCCAATACAACATTCTTCATATTTAATATAGAGTGCATGACATTTATAATTTGTTTCGAGAGACAAACAAAATATATCTGTTTTTATAGCCTATAGGGAAAGTCATTTGGAATGTATTATAAAAAAGCTACACTATTTCAAACATAATTAAGATTATGGGCATTTCTGACATGCTCTAGAAAATGCTCATTATGGAATATGGGGATCATAGTCTTAAATCATACAGTTATTTGGACATAGAAACAATTCGGTTATAAAACTGTCTATGAGATCTGATCACTGGAAGTGGGTTTCACGTGCGGTATTCATTTTTAAGTTAAAAAGTATATGTGTACATTACAATGTATATAATTCAAAACTCAGGCTTGAATTGTTTAGAAGTATTTTTTATTCTGGAGTTACGTAATTCCGACTTAATTATATTTAGTACACCAAAGTATGTTTGTAGTACTACATAAAAAAAATTCATATACACAGCTAAACAGAAAAATGCAAAAATTGTTGTATGTGGATAGTAATTGTGGTCGTGTGGTTCTGTTACACTTTTCAGAGAGGTTGTAAATTTTAGCTTGAAATGTGACGGGTAAAAATATTTGTAACGGGACTATGCAAAAACATTCAACTTACCTTCTATAAGCGGTAAATAGTCGAAATAAATTTTCAAATGCATTATGCGTTTTATAGTTCAATTAAATTTTAGTACACCGCGTGATATGGCTGGCAAATATATAGATAATATTAAGTACTACTCAAAAGATTTCGAAAATGTTTTTGACTATGTACTTTAAGTGTTATAATTGGGATATTCGTTTTCTAAATTGCTAATTTATTTCTGTTTTACATTATTATAAAAGTGAGATTTCGTTATAGTATTTGCAAAGTGCTAAAAACGGTTTGATAGTTTATGCGTGACACATGGCTTTTCTTTTATATTTTTCATGTATTTACTACGTTTTTTGTCATTTGTTTTAGAAGCATTAAAGGATTTTTTCTTGTACGTTCTTTTATTTATTATCATAAACATAACATAAAATGTTTCTGCTATTGAGGAAAATTTTAGTATATGGTGTGTATATACACCTGTCATTATAATTAAAACTAACGACCCTAATTTTTGTATTACTTGATTACTGAAATGCACCTTTGAATGGAAATCTATGTATGCTAATCTTGTTTTATTCCAGTGAAATTATTTATTTCGTGTATTACCAATCCAATTATTTGAAACTCGTTGGTGCTTTAGTTTCAAAACGGAATCGACTTTAAAAGAATATTTGTAAAAAAAAAAACTACATTTGAGCTACTGCGATAATTGTATAAGGGAATGAAATTACAATCAACATTAAATTTCTGTGCAAGTATTCTGTTGCTAAATTGTGTGGTACAAAAATACAAAATAATCATTTGGATTTAATTTTAGTATGAAAATACAGAAAACAATATATGTTAATTAATAATTAAAAAATTGCTAAATATAATCTTGGAAAATTACACCTAAGCATACGTTTTAAGCTGAAATAAGAATTTGAAAGGAATTATAATTTTACGAAAGAATAATTGGGGTTCGCATTTCGAAAATTCGTCTGTTTTTAAAATTTATTTAACATTCTCTGATATCAATTCGGATGTTTGACCATACGGATAACTAAAATACGGATAATTGTAATATTACTCCATAAGTATTTTTCCATAAAGTCAACTATTAATAATTAACCACGTTCGTGCATTTATGTAAACTGTCACACATTTTTGGCACGTTTATCACGCATTTTCAATGCGAACACCTTCATACTTTTGAAATGATAATTGGTTTATTCGGTAATTTTGTACAAAGGATACCAAGCTGGAAGTCGTTAGGTCAAGAAGTTTAAGAGTTATGAACTTTTAACATTTTGAACTCCTAATGTTATATCAATTTATAATCTTTTCAAAACAGACGGAAATGTGGTTAAAGCATAACTCAAAAAATTCTATGCAATAAAAATTAAATTTTAAAAATGAAAAAACCCGACTGCGCAAAAAGCGAACTAATTAATTATTTCTCATTAATGTGAAACATTTTTTTTTCACTTACTTATTTTTTTTTTTATTTACTTGTATTAATGACATTTAAGTTGTGTTTAATTATTAGTTCCTATCTATAAACACTGTGTTGATGAAGGTTAGAGTTGCAGTAAAGCTAGAGGTCCTACCTGCGCAAATTTCAGGCTGTTTAATATTTAAACGGATCTTCTGGCTGTAAAATAGTCAATGAAACATCGTCTTCATTTTGAAAGACCTGTCCAATGATATTAAACTTTCAAACCCACACTCTACATGCTTTCAAAGTTGGATCTTCGTCAATCTCATTAGCTCCAATATCCTAAATGAAAAGTCAATACCGCGTTGCTTTTTCCGCGTGTCCGTCAAACGTCCCTGTCTGCGTCCCTTTAGCCGCCGAGACTCTTGCGGAAGCCAGGTTGAAAAGGAAAAAAATCGGGAAATTGAAACCGGACAAATTTAAAAGAAAAGTGGTTAAATAAAAGACATCGAAAAACTGGAAAATTCGTGCTAGAGGCCCTGAAGCTATCGCGCGATCGCTGCTGCTTCGACGTTGGGGCAAAATTGGGACCAATTTTTTTCTTTTGTAATATATAAATACTTTCGAAAAGACAATTTTTCGCATTGTTAAAATTTTTTTGCACGATATTTGCCTATATTTCTATGTGCGTGGGTAGCTAATCTATACAAAATCCAAATTTGGTAGATGTTCACTTAAAATTAAAACTTCCAAGGGCCTAAAAGTGACTGGGGGACGAAAATACCAACCTTATATCAACCTTACCCTATTAAAGTTTTGAACCCACACACTACGTGCTTTCAAGATTGGATATTTCGTCGATGTCATTAGCTCGAATATTCTAAATGAAAAGGTCAATTCCACGAGCTTTTTATTTCCTAAGAGAACTCTCTTAAAATTCTTTCTATCAATATAGTGAATTTGAGAATACTTGACGAACGCAATTCAGTAATCGGCAAATTCGGCAATTCTTTTCAGTACGATGTTTGAATCGCCGTATTTTGACTTATTCAGTTATTTATGTTTCAGAAGCTGGAAGATGCGTTTCTACTATTCTTGAGGGCTGATGCCTTTTTGAATTTACCAGTGTATGAACTTCCATAGTTAAGAGCTCCCATCATGTATTCGTTATAACTGTAATCGAAGTAGCCCATCACCTTCTTTAATGAGCTCGATGACGGTTGATAAGCATGTTACATTTAAGTTTATTATGATGCAATTGCATATAATTCTTAGTCTATGCTAGCATCCGCAAGTATGGTAGACGTGTTAACATAGATGAAATTTATCTCTTGGTTGTTCGTACTTTCCAATTTGCAAGACAAAAGTTTTTTTAGACTCAAAATATAATTCTGGTTCAAAACTTTTAATGAGGGTACTAGCCGTAATCTTGTGATCCATAGTAACTGCGACTTTTGGCTAATACTGATATTTTTCAAACCGAAGTGAAACGACATTCTTTCTCTTGATTATATTGTTGAAGTCCACAATTATATTTTATTTTTAACTTTAGCAGAGTGTTAACTTTAAACGTCATACAGGGTGTCCATAAAAGAATGCTCCGGTTGCAATGGTATATTATAACAGTTTAATATAGTTTATAACAGCGATTCCATTGGGTACCGCGACGTGCTCTTCCGCAACTGCTCACAATTTCATTTCCCTATCTCCAAGCACATAATCATTAGAGCTTACAGAGTTCCATAATTAAAAGAATTATTAAAGATAAAAACACATATAGAGTGTTACGAATATTGGAAATAGTTAGTGTTTGTGCTTTAAAATAATGTAAATAGTTCAATTAAGCTATATTCACAAGTTAATATTAGTTTTTGTTCCACTGAAATATCTCAATTGGTTGATTTTCTGCAAGCAAGTAAACCCTATTGGATTTCAATGGGAGTCTATGGAAATTTGGCGAAATACTGGAAATAGCGCCAAGTTGGCTTCACTTTTGGCGACTAATTTTGGTCACCAAATTTGGCGATGTATCGCCAAGTTGGCGACAAGCTTGTCGACAGAACCCCCCATTCTTGGTAACCCCCCATAAAACATCAGAAAACTCTGACCAATCAGATCCGTTTCGCGGTATCTACGCAGATTTCCATTGCTCCATTTCCAAATTGTTACTTTTTTTATATATATAGAAGGATTTACAATAAATCATACATCAAATTGCAAGTAAATTAACATAATTTTTCTTACAAATATTCAATATACCTTTAGTTATAGGGTACACATCCATCCTAAAGTCCAATTCATTCCGCACTTCAGTTAACAAGTCTAGAGTATTGGGAGCAATAGCCTGTGCAATTATGTGTCTCAACTCTGACAACTCATGATGTAGCAGCTGAACGTTGACACGATCTTTTATAAAGCACCAAAAGAAAAAAAACACATGGCGTACTCTTTTAAATCTTCAGCCAGCGACAATGCTTTACGCTCAGGAGTCGCGATTTTGGATATTTGCACTGCAAGCGTGTAGGTAACAAAGTTGTACACACTCATGCGATTATTTGAAACTGTTTGAGTTTCCCTTTATTTTTGACCTTGAACAAACACTCTACAAGGTTTAAGGTTTATACTATTAAAATTTATAACTCGGATATTCTTTATGGACAACCTATATTATCTGAAAAAAGAGAAAATTCAATCCAAATGTGACTAAACAGCGTATCAACATGTTATCTTCAGTTACAATATCTGAAAATAGCCTTAATGAAGAAAACATATCTTAGCTACCACTAACTTAGGGTACCCTAAGAACCATGAGTAAACTCAAATCATACTTATTTCTTTGACTCCAAATGTTTTACACAAAATAAATAAATAAATAATATTTGACCGACCCTCGTATCTTTATTAAAACATTGTATGCGGGTAATTTTTCGAAAATGAGCTCTAAATTTACGTTCACAAATGCCACAGTTAATTAAAACCTGCTCATAACCAATTATTAGCAAGCATTCTTGGATTACACCTTCTTTTTTCTTCCGTACAAAATTTCCGGTACCAGTAATAATTTCAGTTCCCAACCCACAAAACCGTACTAGTACTTGTCCCTCATACGATGTGTTAAAAACGCTGTAGCCGGTATGCATAGTATCGAATTACTAAGCTCAGTGGTACGAAATAAATGAGCTGTAAATATCTAAGTTCTCCTTCAACGACTTTTTACTTATAAGCTTAAATTATTGTCAAACATAAAGGGAAGTGTTTGTTTTTATTTTGGCTCATATGCTTACTTACCTGCACTCTACGTTGTCATATTTTCCAATTACCGCTCAATCGACCTATGTAATTTACGATCAATACCCAGTTTTTTATTCTTCAAATTGATTGTTCCTTTACAAATATTTATTCCTTTACACGATTGTGCTAAACATTTCAGTAGCAGTATAATGCTTTCAACATGACAAAATTTAAGATTTTTTTAGGATTCACCAAACGATATTTTCTGTTTAAAATTTTGATGATACAAACTATATATATAAAATTTCTACTTGTATAATTATATAATAAACCGAGTAACTATTAAATAATTCTGAAAAGAACATTTTATTAAATTATTCAGCTACTTATTTGTAAATTTCATTAAATTTATTCATGCGAAATATCTTTAATCAAATATAATGTTTCAAAAACATTAGCGGAATTTCTAATTTAAATATTCTGACGGTCTTATTATATTTGGTATTAGTGTTTACGCTTATGCTAAAGTTGGAAAAATTCATGATCTGATTACAATATTTGTCTCCTTATAAATAAAGTAATTTTTATGTATTCTAATATGAAAATTAAATAATATCTGCGCACTTTCTTTTAACTAACAAACTTATAACTATAATTTATAATATGATTTCTAAAATTCTCCGTATCCTAACACTTAATCGTTATATTTACTTTGATTAGTTAAAAAGAGCGGTATTATTGTTTATCTATTGTAATAAACACTTATTAAGAACTTTCCCAGAATATTACAATTTTTACGCCCAATTCCTTCCACTCGAATATATTCTTTAATTTTGTTAAAACACATGTTTTTCTCTTATTTTCGCAGAAAATTATTATTGTCTGAAATTTTAAATATGCATTTTTAGTTACCCCGTTGTTAGTTGCGTTCGTAATTACATAAATACGTAGCACCTATAGTCACCGTCTGATCCGTCCGTTTGTCTGTCTGTCCATCTGTTCGCATATAACATCGCAAAAACTACCCAACCGAATGGTTTGAATTTTAATATATATAATCATTGCAGAATTTTGTCGGGTACTTTTATATTTTTTGAAAATAGAATCTAAACTTATAAAGGTATTAATAAAAGGTTTCTTCATTCTATTAAATCCTATCATACGTAATTAATTCGATGATATACCATGATAGGTAATGATTCTTGTTTGCCATGATGATGACAAACCTATTTAAGATGGAGTCATATGATTTCCATATTACTGAGTTTATTATAAATAATCGTAATAAATTTTGTATTCATGTATTTTTGCATAAGAGTGTTTAGGAAGTGTGTGAATTGGCGCCCATGGGATATAAAGCAGGGATCTCATGATCAGGGGGGGGGGGAGAACGTTAGCGTCGAGCAAAAGGCCAAGCCTGTTACTCTAAGCTAGTAACTCGTTTATACTGATCATGTGAGATGAGATCGCTACACACTCCATTCCCAGTGAGAAAGACATCTTGTTGAAGTCTGACGAGCGATATGCACTTATGAGTGTTGCTGTTGTACGCATGCCTGAAGCGCAGTATGAGAAGCTTGTGTGCTGTGAGCATTTCACAGGCTTTGCTTGCTGGAGGTGATTTATTTGGTGCTGCCCTCTGTTGGTTATGAGAAGAGATGATTGTTGCTGAAGGTTGTTTTTTTTGTGTTTTTCCGGGTCACCAATGAGGAGAGTGGTTTGGCGCGAACGGGATACGAACCAGGGATCTCATGACCAGGAGACGAGAATTTTAGCGCCGAGCAAAAGGCCAAGCCAGTTACTCTAAGCTAGTAACTCGCTTTATATTGATAATGTGAGATGAGATCTCTACAAGTGCAACAGCTATTGCCTAGATGAGAAGATTATAAAACTAGTTAGTGTACGAACGCACCTCATTTCCCACGTTTGACATATAATTTCCGGCTTTTTATAGAATAATTTCAAGGCCCAACTTTTCCTGAAATATGTATAATATTTCTTAAATTACAAGTAGTTTAAAATATAGTATTCAGAGCTCAGTGATTAAATAAATGAGATTATTTACTACTTTTAAAATAGTAGCAATTTTCTCTTATTTGAAGTTTCTCGATAACAATTTGGTTCTTATTTCAACGCAATATATGCTAAAAAAATGCTATTGACGAGCAGTTTTAAAACTTACAAGAGTACTAAATGAAGTGGGCTATTTGCTGGTAATTGAATACTAAATCGAGCAAAGAACAACAAAAAAGTTTTATTTCTTTCTATTTAAGGCATTCTAAAATCAATTGAAGAAGTTTGTTTTTATAGTAATATAACGATTTTTTATAAGGTAAAGTATTGAGAGTTGTTGACAATAATGTGTTTTAAAAGTAGGTATTTGGCATCAGAAAATATATTTAAAAAGCAAGCTTTTAGAGTAAAGCATATTTTTTCAACGCTGGAAAACTATTGAAACGTCAGAAAAAGATTTAAAGATTGCAAAGTGTTACTTTAAAATCATAGTAAAATCAAGGTTATCATTAAATCGTTGACCAAGACATTAACAAAATTATTATTATTCCAACATGACAAAGATAACTCTGGAAAAAATATTGGCTTTGAAATGTTCACAAATTTATTTTCTATTAGTATGTGGCTAAGATATTCTTTTGATGTATTAACTGTTATAATGCACATATTTCGACGAAGTAATGTTTTACTGCTTAATTTACACTTACTTTTGACAACCACGTGCACAAAATATAAAATTGCACGTATATACATGAAAATATTTCGAAACAATAAATTCACATATTTAAACACCTATGATAGGTGTTTTAAAACTTTTATCGGCAGTCCGTGCGACCTTGTATTACACAGGTTTAATCATAACTATTGAGGGACAGGGGTGGAAATATTATCCCCGCAAGTAATCAACGCCCATAGCACTCTCTGTCAAAAAGTAGAATAAATGAATAGTAAATGCGCGTTGCATTGTCACATTTAACTTTGAAGAAAAATATCGAAAATTAATTTCATTTTTGTATTTAAGTGACAACATGTTAACCCTATGATATTGCTTTCTCATTAACTACAGCGCATTATACCATTTATCACCAATATGGAGTGTCAATAAATATTTCGTCTCTGCATATTTTCCAGCATTTGATTCAGCTGAAATAACTTTTGAAATTTTCTCAAGTTTTATGCCTGAATCGAAATTGGAATCAGCGAGGATTTAAATGCATTCATTACAATTTATTTTGGTATAAATTGCAGTTCACAAATGGGAACAAAAGAATAAAAGTAATCTATAAATGACAGATTGTGGTGAATAACTTTATACCAAACTGATGATTCAAATTCTTCTAAAATAAATTCTTTATCCTCACATGTATCTTAACCAGATAGAAAATGAATAAATCCAGCTTTTTTAAAGAAATTCACAAGCTTGTTATCCGTAAAGGATTTCCAATTTTGACATCTAATACTAGAAAGGCAGGGAATTTTATTAAAGTTTAAAAATATATAAAAAATATTTTACTACACAATTTTTAGTTAACCTTATTAAATATTTTATTTTCTTCTTTCTGTCTTACAAACTTATTTTATAACGAGATTTCTGGTTACGTAATATATTCATTTAGTAGAAGCCAAAATGCCCCTTTACTGTCCTGCCAGTGTTAATTCCAAAGATTCCAAGCCATCGACTTTGAATTTATGGGAACTTTACATACAGTAATACCTCGACTTACGACAGAAATTCGTTCCAAGACCAGCGACGTAAGTCGAAAATGACATAATTCGGGGTACATTTAGATAAGCAAATAAAGAATTAAATTTTAAAAATCAAAAAACCCGACTACGTAAAAAGCGAACTAATGAATTATTTCCCATCAATGTGAAACTATTTTTTTTCCAATTCCTATGTATTAGCTCACACTCTCGCTATATATATATCTTGTTCAAATTTTCAATCGTTAATAAAATACTTATTATTCATCCAATCAAGCTCAAATAAAATTTTTTTTAACTTGTAGTGGATGATACTTGATGTTAATCCAGTTTTTTTTCAAATATTAATTATTCATTAATTTAATTCATTTTCAATAATCGAGAGAGCTATCTTCTTGATAAAGGTATTGTAAGACCGAGAGATCCCTCTTCTTGATCAAGGCATTTTAAGCGCCACTCAGGAGGGAAGAAGAATGGGAGAAAAAAAATATCTTATTGACCTAATTCGGAATTGACTTAAAATATTTTTTTTTTACAATATTTATATTACATACCTGTTTTTTTTTATATATACTTCTATTGATGACTTTTAAGGTGTGTTTAACTATTAATTCCTATCTATTAACACTGTTTTGATGAGGTCAATAGATGTCTATGATGGTTAGAGTTGCAGTAACGCTAGAGATCCTACCTACACAACTTCCAGGATGTATAATATTTTAACGGAGCTTCTGACTGTAAAATAGTCAATAAAACATCGTCTTCATTTTGAAAGACCTATCCAATGATATGCCACTCAATAGGGTACGTAATTTTTTTTTCGTCTCTACCGCCCTTTTGAATTTATAAAAACAAAACCTAGCCATAACCATCGGGTCCATAAGGCGAATCGATAGAGACCTCATTCATTAAAATCCATACAGCCGTTGGGATGTTTTGAGGGTATAAAGAAATCCACATACACAGATACGCGTGAAACACATAACCCTTCTTTTCAGTCGGGTAAAAAGAATGAGTATTAAGTGTTCTTAAAAATCTAATGAATATATTCTGTTGTACTTAGAGATTATGTTACATACATTCAACATTAGATAAAAAATGAGTTTGTAATACAAGATCTTGGAATAAATCAAAATGTTGATAACTTGCAATTTATTGTTCTTCTAGCTACCCCGTTCGCGTCTTTGAGGATGCGAAAAAAATCTTGAATGAAGTTTGAATCGACATATTTTTCTTTTTACTTTTAGAAGGTCTTTGTTACAGAAGAGTGAGTTTTCTAAGCTAATCCTATTGACATTTTTTATTTATTTTTTGTCACTATCACTTGACTGTCGCGCACTGTAAAAAAAACGGACTAAAAAATGGAAGTACTACTGGCAATCTAGACGCCAGTACTATTTCCGCTTAATTACCGCAATTTTTACCCATAAATTACAGAAAAAGTTCCGTTTTTAATCAGAAAAACGAAAACTTTTCTGTACTTTATGGGTAAAATTTCCCGTAAAAAACGGAAATTACTGGCGTCTAGATTGTCAGTAGTATTTCCGTTTTTTGTCCGTCTTTTTTACAGTGTGGGAATGTTTCCATTCATAGAACCAAAGACTTCAAAAAAGGTCAAAGTGCGTCTTAATTAAGCAATATTTTTTTCCAGTCCAGACGACGTAAATGCGGGGTAACGTAAGTCGAGGGGATGTAATTCTGTGTACTACTGTATTATCATTTTTAGGGGCGAAGCAATCATATTGCTAAAATGTTAAAATTACTTAATGCCACCAGAAGTTACTAACAGATATGTTTTGAAAGATATAATTTATTTTATTCAAGTACCTTTTAAAAACAAAACTATATTGAAATATTCTGGTTGCCATTTAGCAGTTTTAAATAAATTATAAGTACAGTAGACTCCCGCTTAACCGCCCTAAACGGGACCGAGAGTTAGCCGGTTAAGCGAAAAACTGGTTAAACCGGAGAAGTAAAAAAAAAATTAAATAAGTAACTGCATATTTAATTAGTTAAATGCGTAGGATGCATTATTTTTTTAATTTGTGTAGTTTAAAAAATATATATATTTTCTATATTTTGTGAAATGAATGTTGATTGAAATTATCTGAATTCAAATAAAAATTATCAGTAATAACAAATAATGAACAATGTTTATTACAAATTAACTTGTTGAAAATCTTGTCACATACCTTTATAAGAAGTTGAAATTATTCTACATTATGTAAATTTGAGTTAATTAACAATAAGGAAATGGGAACCTAAATCTTACTTTCTGAATTTTGCCTGATGTTGTTAAAAAAATTCGGCCGGTTAAAACGGTTTTCCGGTTAAGAGGAAGGCTACTGTAATATATACAATGTAAGTACGTCGTTTGAAGGGTTAAGGGCTTTTTGTAATACATTTAATAGGTCTGATTACATTAAAATCTACAATTTGTGGGGCTAATACTAATTTAACGTTTTGAAGATTACTAATCTTGCGATTCGTCGGACATTCATGAATAAACATCTTCTTCAATTAGTTTTTTTTTTTTTTTTTTAACGAAGTTGAAATCATTGGGAACTTGCTGTTTGATTTATCTGTAGAAAATTGTTTCAAATTTACATTTCTAGGAAATTTTGTTTTATTTGATTTTGATGTAGAATGCATTCATTTTCGTTCATCCTTGAGCGTTTGGCGCCAAAAAAACACTCAATCTCTCTTTCGATTTTATGCTTGAAATATATGGCTCATTCTTATAACATCGTATTTTATTTTAAATATTAAATATTTAGATGCTACTTGGCGCAGAATGATATAAATTTAAATTTTAAAGCAACGTTAAAAATGCTAAAAAATGTCAACTTTTCGTAGACTAGTTTCAGTAGAGTTTATCGTAGCGTCCCCAGTGCAAAGAATAACGGAAACTTGCTCGTTTATATAGAGGAGAAGCGGATTCAAGTGAGAATTTGAACTGAGAACGGTACGCTAAACGCTACTAAAACTAGCCTACGAAAAAATTGCATTTTCTAGCATTTCTAACGTTGCTTTTAAATTTAAATTTATACTATTTTATTTTCTTTGTATGACTTAAAAGTGCACTTTCATTACAAAGTTTTCTTGTTTCAAAATCTTCACTTTTATTTTTTCCAAAAACGGTTTTATAAAAATGTTGAATCCTTGGTGGATATGATCTATTCTACTATTAGATTAGAAAAAGTTTTCAAATCGTAGATGTTGGAAGATTTTAAAGCTTTTTCTTTCAATAACTTTTAAGACTGATACATTTGGTATAATGTTGGCCCTCCGTTGTTCAAACCATGTCACAAAAGCTTTTTCTTCATCGCCAAATTTGATAATTATAAAAAAATGTTACTCTAATGCGGATTTTTAAATTTATCTCCGAATTTTCGTAGCTATATAGATTATGATATCTCCAAACTTTTAGCTAAAAATCTTAAAGATCAAGAGGTTTTATCAAGGAGCGACAAAATTTCAATTTTCATAGCAAGAAAAATTACCTGACGTTTTTCATCGTAACACAGACTACAAATAACATTATCTTCTTTACCTGAAAGAAACACAGCTTCTATTCTAGTAATCCATGATAACTCTGCAATAAGTTTATTAAATATTTTAAATACATTATGTAAATAAAAAATGAGTACTCTGTTTATAGTAAAGATAAAGTCACATAACAACAGTAGTCGAAATTAAAATATATATCAAATTCATTGAATCGAGGGAGAATGTCGCTAAAACGGAGTTCATGTATTATAGAATTATCTAATCTGGACTGTTAAAAGTTATCGTTAAATCCAATCAATGAATAACATTGTGGTTATACTACACTGAAGTGCCATTGAATTAAGGATATGCTGTGCAATGCAATTTTTTTTAGCGCTGCGCCTCTTTTCTGCGCGTGGGAAAGCGCTGTCGTAATAGCCAGTAGTATGGTTGTTGTGACACACGCATTTGAACTGCAAATATGGGTAAAGCTCGTGCTTTACACGACTTCGATCGTGGACAAATAATAGGCGCTCGATGCATGAGCCATTCAATTTCTGAAACCGTCAGAAAATTGTGATTTACCCGCTCGACACTGCCGCAATTAGGCAAACTGCAAAAGCCAATTAGCCTTGAACGAGCATGGTAATAAACGGCTTAGCCGTATTATGCGTAGGCAGCGAAGCCAAAAATTAGCTCTTATTACCTCTCAGATGGATCAGGGCGAAAGTCGTGCAGTCATTAAATGGTCTGTGCAACGCTCGCTTCACCGTATGGCCTTCGTATGGGAGCCGTAGATTCACCAGAGTACCATTGTTCAATGCACACCTTCCGGCTGCACGTCATTCCTGGACAAGATAACACAGAAAATGTACTTCAGAGGACTGGACACGAGTAGCATGAAGTGATGTTTCTCGATTCCTACTTTCGATGGGAGCCTGGAGAATATGGCTCCAGGCTCATGAAGCCATTCATCCTGCATGCCAGGTTGTAAATTTATAAGTTCACAGCTGGGCAGTCATTGTCTGGGGTATTTTCTCTTGGGAGTTTTTGGGACCTTTGGTACTTGTATCAACCTCACTCAATGCAAGTCGGTACTTAAAGTTGCTGGGAGATTATCTCCATTTACTTATATATCCCTGTCATTCACATGGGTATGGAGTAGTGCGCCCGATTGTATGTATAACACGTATAACACGTATGATACCGATTCGCATTTTGGATATGTATAATATGGTAAAAAGGGTTCTCTACGTATACGCTTTATACATATTATACGTATAAACGCGAACACTAGTATGAAGCATTTCAGCAAGAAAAACAGCTCATCTTACAGGTCACGGGTAGCTACTGATTGGTTGGAACATTGACTTCCCAGTCATGCATTGGCCACATACAATCCCAGACTTAAATACAATCGAACGCCTTTGAGATGCTTTGGAGAAAGGTGCGAAAGTGCGTCACAAAGCACCAGCAACTCTTACAGAATTATGGACAGCTCTAGCAGATGTTTAGAAAGCACCTGTGGAATACCTGTGGAACACTTCTACAAAATTTTTGAATGTATGCCCCGTCGTGTGGCAGCTGTTATCAAAGATAAATGATACCCATGCGTTACTAACTTCGTATCCCTATTTCAATGGCACTTCACTTAATAATATAGAGGTTTCTGACTTAAAAAATGATTTCTGACGCACAATTTCCATATAGAAAGATGGATATTTTTAATTATAGATATAAACAAAATGAATACCATACAAATGAAGCTAAACACTGTCTTATTAATGGTTACTTTTTACATATTTTAATAATTTACAGGTACAAACTGATTTGTGAAATTTGTTCTATTTATTGAATGCATAATTTTTTTAATTATGACATTGGAATTCCAAATTTAGACAACATATACATTATTCACAATTTCATTTGTTTTAATATTTAAAAATAAAAAATCACTTTTTTATTGTTTAGCAAGTTATAAAATATATATATATTTCGAAAAATATAATATTTTGATTAATTTTTTCTATAGTTAGTAATATTACGCTAGGTGACAAAAATGTACTAAGTGTAATGTTAACATTACAAATTATATGAAAAGAAATGAATCTCAAAAAGAAAAAAAAATGTGAAGACTTACAATTTCCAGTAAAATAGAGAAACGGGTTTGGATTAGTATTGTGCTATAGGACAACCAAGAGTTTACTGTTAATTAAGGGTGGCGACAGAAGTTTCGGAATAACATATAAAGAAACTGACATTCATGAACTATTTTTACGGGAACTACTGGAGCGATTTCAATGCCTTTTTAATAATTTTAACAGTAGATGATTGTAAATTGTTATTTGGGCAAAGATAGAAATAAAAAGTAACATAGTTACGTGATTTTCCAAGCAAAAAAAAATATATATGTAAAATTGTTGATATTGATATACCTTTTTTCTCTCAAGAACTAATGGGGGAATTTAATAAAAATTTATATGCTGCATTTTTTACAATTTCAGCAATAACAATATCTCATGATCTAATGCACAGATTTTCGCTATGCTGACGATTTTTTTACACCAAAACAAATTTGTCTAAAACAATGTGCGAACAATATCTCTCTATATCTAAATCCCTACTATGAAAATGAAACATTTTCAAAACCAGAAAATACCATAAATATTTCTTGTAATAGCGAATAACGATAAAAATATATCAGAGCACTACAGTAAGAAACCGCGCAGAAAGTATCTAAAGTATAAATCACATATGCTTTTGATAACTGAATATAAATGTATTTCTTTGAAGAATATTTCCGTGCTCACTGGAAAAGCGCATTACATTATTTTTCTTTCACGCGTCCATACTATAAGACTCTAGAGAACAGTTTATGATTTATATTTGAACTGTTTAACCTCAGATTTTTTTCTGTATCAAAACCAATGTTTTATCTAATATGTATTTATGTACACTATTTCCTTCCAATGGGAATAAAACTCTTTTTTTTTTAAGTATCCTTTTACATGATACATAAACTTTTCTTTTATTCTAAGAGACAACAAAAATGTATGGTAAGACTAGAATTGCATACATATTTATGCCTCAAAAAGAGATAAATATTCTAAAGGAACTTAAAAATTTACTGAAAGAAATTTAAAAACATACAATGATGTATATCTGTGTGGTATAGTGATACATTGGAGCGAAAAAAGGCAGGTGGCGATATCTATTCCAGTTTGCGTTTCCATATATTTACATACAGGCATAGACCGGATGGTTATATCATGAAGAAAGTATGAGAAGTACATAAGTAAGCAGTCGAATTCTCTTTAAATAATCTTTATTACGTAATCAGGAAGACTACGCAGGAGAAATGCTTGCTCATGCATCTCGAAGTTAAAACTTTCTTTTAATCATCACTACGTGGTAGCCGGAGTTTCAGAAAAACAAAGCTTCGAATAAACTTCGGTCTCGAAGATCGTCTCGTATCTTATACCATCTCAAAATCGACTCCCAAATTTTCGGTACCCGGCTGCACGTATGTATTTACTTACTCTGGCGCAAAGCGACAATCAAAGTCAGCTGACTTCTCTTCTCCAATCACAATCGGTTTTAGAGAGACTTATTAATAGTTTAGGTGGTTTAATGTTGAGGTGATTCAATTTCCGTACCGTAAAAGATTTCTTCTAGAATTTTCTATATCCTCGAATCAGGTAGCAATGTGTAAATAAAAAACAATCTCTACGGTCGAGATTGCTAGATAAAAATAGATTTTTGATTGCCAGACGATAATTTTAACAGAAAAGAAAAATTTATTCATTGAATCGGAATAAATATTAGAATATAATAGCATTGATATACACTCACGTCCAAAATTAAGGTCACAGACATAAAATCTGTGAAATCTGAAGAACCATTCACTGTGTTGCCACGAAATTTGATACAGATGTATATTACAATGGGAGAAAGAATATAGCAACATAACAATATTGAAAAGATTTTATTTGTGAATTAAGAAACAGGGTATATCAAAAAGTGTTAAATCATGAATCAGAGATAAAGCATTTATCTCGGAAAAATTCTGTTTAATATGGAGTGTGACCACCGTGCATTGCTATACAAGCCTCACAACGAGCTCTCATACTGTTTATGAGGGTGTCAATAAACGCTTGTTGCAACAAAGCCCATTCTTCCAAAAGATCGTCTTTTAATTCCTGGCTTTCCTAGAAGAGGGGTTACGCTGTGCAATGGCTCTTCCTAGACGATTCCAAACATGTTCAATAGGATTGAGGTCCGGAGACCTCGAAGGCCAATTCATACGACAAACATCTCTTCTTTAAGATAATCAACAACAGTATGAGCTCTGTGTGGCTTCGCATTATCGTCCATAAACATGAAGTGCAGTCGTACAGCACCCCGAAACAACATCTCATAGGCTCCAGAAACCTTCTCCCTATAGCGATGTGCGTTGACAGTAACCGCATCGAAGGCGTGCAGTGGTGTACGACTGCCCAACATTATGCCGCCCCAGGCAAGAATTCCTTCGTCACCAAATTTTTCGATTTCTTTTACGTAGGAGGGATGATAGTGAGTTCCACGTTCATTCCAGATGAAGATTCGACGAGAATCACTCTGTGTGGTTTATATCGACTCATCACTGAAAAGAATACGGCCCATTCTTGTTGTGTCTAAGATTGATGTCTTCGGCTCCACAACAACCGGGCTCTCCTGTTGGATGCAGTGATAGGGACACACACGACTGGACGCAGGGCGTTAGGGATGAGGTCCTTGAAGGCTGTGTGATGTTGTTCTGTGGTGCTGTAGGCCCGGACATTATGTTTATGGACGATAATACGAGGTAACACAGAGCTCACATTATTGATGATTTTCTTGAAGAAGAGAATATTGGGCGTATGAATTGGCCCTCGATGTCTCCGAACCTCAATCCTATTGAACATGTTTAGGATGGTCTAGGGAGATACATTGCACAGCATAACCTCCTCCCCAGGATCCGCCAAGACTTAAAAGCCGATCTTTTGGAAGAATGGCCTTTGTTGCCACAAACATTTATTGACACCATCATAAACAGTACGAGAGCTCGTTGAGAGGCTTGTATAGCAGTTCACAGTGGTCGCACTCCATATTAGACAGACTTTTCACGAGATAAATGCTTTATCTTTGCTTCATGATTTAACACTTTTTGATATACCCTGTTTCTTAATTCACAAATAAAATCCTTTCCATATTGGTATGTTGCTATATTTCTTCTCACATTGTAATATGTTTATTGTAATATGCTCTATCAAATTTCGTCGCAACACAGTGAATAGTTCTTAAGTTTTCACAGATTTTATGTTTGTGACCTTATTTGTGGACATGAGTGTATTATGATAGACACCCTGATATTTTAATAAGAGAATGATTAGGTTTTTCAAACGAGATAATTTATGAATTATGACATTTAAGCAATTAAATAAAGAATTTAGATTGGTTTGATATACACGGGAAATCATAGGGAAATTTATTTGGGAATAAAAAAAAATAATAAAAGGGTTTTATTTAAGGAATATAAGTAGCTAGCGCCATTTTTAGATTTAAGCAATTTGGACTAAATATTATTAGATGGATTAAGATCTTATACCGTTACATATGGAGATTGATAGATTAGTTTAAGAATAGGTTTTTAATTTAATAAGCCGGTATAATATATGAAATGTTATTAAGAAAAAAATTATATAGAATAATGTTAACTTTCACGAAAAAATTAAAAGTTTTGTAATATAATATGTATATACGAGTATATTAGATTATACGTAACCCCCAACTAAAATGAAAAAGGAACATAAAGATAAATTTCGAAGCAATGCAAGGTCGAAAAGTATAATTCGGAAGCTCTGGTGTAGTCCGAGGCCCATTACAGAGTTAATTAATACTTCTGTGCATATTTGTTTCGCTAATTACAAATATCTAATTTTTCATTAAAATATTCCCGGTAGATATCTAATTACCAGTTAAAAATCAGATTTAGTGAAAGGTCACTGAATGAAAGGTAATGAATTCACTAGTTATTTTGAATTTCATTTCCTTCTTCTCGACGACACCAGCAGATAAAACCACAGATAATGTTTGTACTAGAACTATTTTCCGGAGTGTAAAATTGTTACAAATGGCACATTCACAGATTTTAAAGTTATGCATCTATTAAATATCTAAGTCCCTGATTCCGAATATATAATTTTCTTAAAAATCAATAAAGCACTATTTATTTTACCAAAAATCGATCCTTAGAAAGAAAAGAAAGACTCGGAACGGCACATTATTTACATCGAAATTTCCTGCAAAATCTATCTTTATTTTTCTTGCAATTTTTGGATCGATTTTAAAATTTAAGATATTTGATAACACTTAAAAATTTTAATCAAAGAGGCGGAGTTGAATTTCGAGAGAGAGTGGGGAGGCGCGAATATTTTTCTTAATACTGCAGCGTCTTCTACAATATCCATTATATGTTGTTTTCTGACAGAGATCTACGGTAAATATTATTTATTAAAGATGCTAATTTTAAAAAAAGGAAGAAGGTTAAATTTCGAGGGCGCCAGAGAGGAGCCACGGAGAGGGGGGGGGGGGAGCAATTTTCAAACTTTTTCATAAACACTTATGTGATATATCATTGAAAATCTCCCGGTCCACTCTTTCATATTACGAACCTTTATTACCCCCTCACCCCAATTTGGTCCTGTCTGATGTGGGCAATTTTCAATCTGAGCTCCTAATTCAAGCTACAGCGAGATTCGACCTCTTTCGAAGGATGGCCTGAAGATAAAACTCGACGAGGGTCCCACTTAACTAATTTTTCACCACTAGTGAGCGTTTTAAAGTATAATTTGTTCATTGCTACCCTATATAATTAAAAAAAATATATGAAAAAAATTACATAACAAATATCAACAATTAGCAGCTTTTCCCCCATTTTCACGCAGTCGGTTGGCATGCATTTCACTCAAAATTGAGTTAAAATTATAAAATCATACAAATTTAAGGTTCATTTAACAATAATATCATGGGTCCCTGCTACGCTGGTCGGGTCAGCAAGAAATTTATTTTTTAAGTGTTTAACCCTACAATGCTACCCTTTGAAAAAATTACGGGAAAGATAACCATTCGTCTCCCAGACGAAATATGTGTAGGCGTGCTTAAAATCAATTTTAAAAGCTAATTAGAATAAAAGTATGCTACCTGCAGATGACTTTATCACTCTCGATCTTCAAATAAGCAAGAAAGCGTGATTTATTTATTTTCAAAGCAATCTTTACACATATTAGCGTGATGTTCTCCACACATTTCTCTGGAGCACGTTAGACAAAAGTTGCGCATCATTCTGCGCAAATTGTACGGACAAAATGCACAAATTTTCCTTTTTTTACATGCAGATTGTTCGGGTTGTTGAATGTCCATATCCAATTTCAAAAGTTTACTTATAATTGTCCGTGTTGATTGGGGCAAAGGTGGTACATTGAGACGCTTCCTCGTCCATGGAGCAAGAAGATCTTCACTTAACTTTATCGCTAACTTTTTTCTGGATAGTGCTTTTTCGTTTTTTTGAGCCATGTTATGCACATATATAACATGTGCATTCAGTAAACTGATATTTACCATGCCATAAAACACACAAAGAGGCCATCGGCGAGTTTTCCTACTACATGACATGTTATTACACATTTGATCCAATGTGTCTACGGCTCCTTTTGTGGAATTATAAAATTCTATCATTTCCGGTTTTCTACTTTCTTTATTAACGTTTGGTTTTTCGTGGAAGGTAGACAGAAGGATAACACACTTATTTGGTTTTGTTTTGTATGACAGAAGAGTTTTGGCTTGGTCAAAACAATACACTAACGTTCTAATGCTTCGAGAACGTAACTGTAAGAGTTCAGGGGGAATTTATTTTTTATTTTTCGGAACAGTCAGTCCCTACAATTGTTAAATTCATTGGACTCATGGGAAGTTTTTTAGCTAAGGGTATCGAAGTAAACCAGTTATCCATCGTAACATTTCTATTTGTTCCTTGAATGTTTCTTGTTAACTCTTCGACAAAATAATATGCTAGAGGAATACCTTTAGCTTGAGTTTTGGATTCTAAATAAGGCATCGCATTGATCATATAGTTCGTTCCTACATCGCACATCATCACTATTTTTATGCCATATTTGGAAGGATTATTCGGTATGTACATTCTAAAAGGACACCTTCCTCGAAAGGCTAATAACTGTTCGTCAATAGTAACATAGGATCCTGGCTTATAAGAATCCATACAACTCTTAATGAATTCATCCCAAATCTCTCTGATCGGTGCAAATTTATCTTTTTCTTTTCTTTCAACTCTAGTTTCTTTTGCGTCAAAGCGTAGACAGTTGAGCAAAAAACGAAATCTCACTTCACTCATTCCAGCTTTGTACCGCTGATCACATAATGATGTATCAAATAACTCATTTGTTGCTAAATAATTATTTTTCATAGCCGCTGATAGAACAAGTAATCCCAATAAAGCTTTAATTTCTTCAACACAGGTTTCTGATACTGTAAAATTTTGCTCAGCATAACGATCTTTTTTTTCTTCTAATTTCAGAATTAGTATGAAGAACAATTATTTCCAGCATTTAAGGAGTAAAAAAAATGATTAAATGTTTCAAGAGGAGTGTAAAGTTCTTTCGCTGAGTCCTTTGGACCTTGAATGAAATGAAAACTATTTCGAGCAGCTGTCCTTGTCTGGCTTGATTTAGGAACAGATGACCATTTTGAGTTATCTTTACCAGTGAGCTGAATTTTGCCTGGATAAATAATGGACTTGTCACATGACTCAAAAAATTTCGGAATTATTCCAACCCATTCTGTCTTATTCAATACACGGTGATTTTCATTTTTAGCATCATAATTTAACTTCTTGTTTTCATCCTCCTGGGTTTGTTTTCCTAGCATTGTTTTATCTTCTTCTTTATTGACAAAGGATAATTCATCATTTTCATCTCTATCACTGTCTGTGATTTCTTCATTTTCAAGTTCAATAAAATCTTCATTTTCTGATTCATCCCCAGAAATAGAATTTTCTTCATCACTTAGTTCCCTTAATAATTCCCGAATAGCCTCAGGACTACCCCAAAAATTTTCTCCGAGAAAACGTTTTGACATGTCGCAACCGCACAGGGGAAAAAATCTAAGTCAGAAACTCAGACGCGAACGTCACTGCTATCCATTCGTCTGCGAGACGAATATTGTTCTAAAAACGGCACACGCGCAAAAATTTCGGAAAGAAGGAATATCGATACGTGTAGTAGCTAAGGTCAAATGAAGGTACTGAGTGGCACAATCCATTTCCTCTATTGGGGGAGTCAGGTTAAGCTTATTTGTTACGCGCTTCGTCCAGGAGACGAATGGGTAGCATTCTAGGGTTAAAACCAGAATTCTTTTCAGTATCAAATCAAACATTTTATCTAATTTTTATTTATGTAAGTCAGTATTTCCCTCCTAAAGGCATAAACATTAATTTTACTTAACAATCATTTTACAGGGTACATAAAATTTTCTTTTATTGTAAAATACAACAAACCTTGTTTGATAAAAGAGGAATTGCATATATATTTATGAAACAGAAAGAGGATAAATATTCTAAAGGAATTTAAAAAAATTCTTATAGAAATATAAAGCCCCACAATGATGTATATATATATATATATATATATATATGTTACATTATTAAATTTTCCTTCGCGATATTTCCCTGTTTTATGCTAAATTACCACCATATTCACTAATTCCTTATTCTTCAATCATATCCCAGCTAAAAATGAACTGCAGAAATTCTATAAAAAAACCGCAGTTGTAAAACTGCGGTGATTTGGCCAATTCCACTACAGATTTTTTGCGGTCAATACAACCACAAAATTACTGCAGTTTATTAACCGCAGAAATTTCGCAGTTGTATTGACCACAAAAATTCTACAGAAAATTTATAGTTTTATCAATATTAAAAATTCTGCAGAAATTTTGCAGTTCCATTGACCGCAAAAATTCTGTAGTGGAATCGGCCAAATCACCGCAGTTTTCCAACTGCAGATTTTTTGTAGTTATATCGACCTCAAAAATGTTGTAGTTTTTTTACTGAGCATCGTTTCAAATCTGGTTTCTATAACATTATATGCTCTGGAGTGAAAAATCTGTTGAAATAGAAAAGTCCTAAGTAAAAAATCTCAAACATTTGTAGAATGCTTTAAGTTTATTGTGTGGCATGTTTACTTTATGAAAGCAATTGCATGTCATTGGAACTGTGTAAGTAGCAAGTTGTCTGTCAAAAAGCACACATTGCGATTGGGAGGGGAAACTTTGAGGCTGCTGAATTCACGGTTGGCGAGTGTGGCTGCTTGATAGGGCTGGGCAATATGTCTAGAATTAATATAAATCGGCATCTTTATATCATGATATCCTGATATATTGATTTAGGAAAGCGCCCTCAGGGAGGCAAAGTAGAGTGCGAGTAGCGGTAAGTGCATAAAATGATTAAGCGGTCACAGGCCTTTTCCAATGATATGTCACATGATGACAAAATGTAGAAAAGTGCCCCCCAGAGGGGGGGGGCAAAGTAGTGAGCGGAGTACCAGAAATGCATAAAATGATTAAGCAGTCACAGGCCTTTCCAACGATATGTCACATGATGGGTGTTGGCAAAATATAGAAAAGAGTTCCCCAAGGGGACAAAGTAGTGGGCGGAGCACTGGACATGCATAAAATGATTAAGCGGTCACAGGCCTTTGCAACGATATGTCACATGACGGGATGCCGACAAAATTTAGGAAATTGCCCCCCCTGGGGGGCAAAATGGTGGGCGGGCTACCGGAAGTGCATAAAATGATTAAGCGGTCACAGGCCTTTCCAATGACATGTCACATGATGGGTGTCAGGAAAATGTAAGAAAGTGCCCCCCAGGGGGGCAAAGTAGTCGGCGGAGCACTGGAAATGCATAAAATGATTAAGCGGTCACAGGCCTTTGCAACGATATGTCACATGATGAGGTGCCAGCAAAATTTAGGAAATTGCCCCCCCTGGGGGGCAAGGTGGTGGGCGGAGTACCGGAACTGCATAAAATGATTAAGCAGTCACAGGCCTTTCCAATGACATGTCACATGACAGGAGTCAGCAAAATGTAAGAAAGTGCCCCCAGGGGGGCAAAGTAGTCGGCGGAGCACTGGAAATGCATAAAATGATTAAGCGGTCACAGGCCTTTGCAACGATATGTCACATGATGAGGTGCCAGCAAAATTTAGGAAATTGCCCCCCTGGGGGGCAAAGTGGTGGGCGGAGTACCGGAAGTGCATAAAATGATTAAGCGGTCACAGGCCTTTCCAATGACCTGTCACATGACGGGAGTCAGCAAAATGTAAGAAAGTGCCCCCCAGGGGGACAAAGTAGTGGGCGAAGCACTGGAAATGCATAAAATGATTAAGCGGTCACAGTCCTTTGCAACGATATTTTACATGACGGGAGACAGCAAAATGTAAGAAAGTGCCCCCCCAAGGGGACAAAGTAGTGGGCAGAGCACTGGAAATGCATAAAATGATTAAGCGGTCACAGGCCTTTGCAACTATATGTCACATGACGGGATGCCGGCAAAATTTAGGAAATTGTCCCCCCTGGGGGGCAAAGTGGTGGGCGGAGTACAGAAGTGCATAAAATGATTAAGCGGTCACAGGCCTTTGCAACGATATGTCACATGACGGGATGCCGGCAAAATTTAGGAAATTGTCCCCCCTGGGGGGCAAAGTGGTGGGCGGAGTACCGGAAGTGCATAAAAGGATTAAGTGGTCACAGGCCTTTGCAACGATATGTCACATGATGAGGTGCCAGCAAAATTTAGGAAATTGCCCCCCCCTGGAGGGCAAAGTGGTGGGCGGGGTACCGGAAGTGCATAAAATGATTAAGCGGTCACAGGCCTTTGCAACGATATGTCACATGACGGGATGCCGGCAAAATTTAGGAAATTGTCCCCCTGGGGGACAAAGTGGTGGGCGGAGTACCGGAAGTGCATAAAATGATTAAGTGGTCACAGGCCTTTGCAACGATATGTCACATGATGAGGTGCCAGCAAAATTTAGGAAATTGCCCCCCTGGGGGGCAAAGTGGTGGGCGGAGTACCGGAACTTCATAAAATGATTAAGCGGTCACAGACCTTTCCAATGACATGTCACATGACGGGAGTCAGCAAAATGTAAGAAAGTGCCTCCCAGGGGGGCGGAGCACTGGAAATGCATAAAATGATTAAGCGGTCACAGGCCTTTGCAATGATATTTTACGTGACGGGGTGCCGGCAAAATTTAGGAAATTGCCCCTCCCTTGGCGGGGGCAAAGTGGTGGGCAGAGTACCGGAAGTGCATAAAATGATTAAGCGGTTATAGGCCTTTGCAACGATATGTCACATGAGGGGTGGCGACAAAATTTAGAAAAATGCCCCCCCCCCAGGTGTGGAAGTGGGGGAGATGGTCATTGGAGGTGCATAACATGAATAAATAGTAAGAAATTTTTATATAATATGATCTATTGAGGAAATTTCGCACGATCTTTTGAAGAAATTCGCTCATTTTACACGATGCTTTGGCAAAAATCATGCATTTTACACGACCCTTTGGTGAAAATCGCGCTTTTTCCACAACCTTTCAAAGAAATTCGCATAATACACGATCTTTCGATGAAATTTGCGTATTTCGCACGAGCTTTTGAACGATTGTTCGATGAAATTTGCATATTTCGCACAATCTTTTGAAGGAATTTGTATATTTTACATGATCTTTTGGTGAAATTCACGTATTTTGCACGATCTTTCAAAGAAATTCACATATTTTACAAGATCGTTTGACGAAATACAAATTTTTTCGCGATCATTTGACAAAAATCATATTTTATCGCGACTCTTTGATAACATTCGTGCTTTTTCCACGACCTTTCAAAGAAATTCGCATATTACATGATCTTTCGGCGAAATTTGCACGATCTTTTGAAGTGATTTGCATTCTTTACACGGCACTTTGGCAAAAATCTCCAATTTTCCACGATCTTTCGCCAAAATTCGCTCATTTTCCACAATCTTTTAACAAAATTCACGCTTATTTCGCGATCATTCGACAAAAATCACATTTCTTTGCGATCCTTTAACGAACTTCTCGTTTTTCCCACGACCTTTCAAAGAAGTTCGCATATTTTACACGATCGTTTGACGAAATTCGCATATTTTACATGAACGTTTGACAAAAATCACATTTTTTTTCGCGATTCTTTGACGAAATTCAAAATCCTTCACTAAAATTCGCAGTCTTTCCACGACCTTTCAAAGAAATTTGCATATTACATGATCTTTGGATGAAATTCGTGTATTTCGCACAATCTTTTGCAGAAATTTGAATATTTTACACGATCCTTTGGCAAAAATCCTGTTTTTTTTTGCAATTCTGCGATGAAAATCGTGTCTTTTTCGTGATCCTTTAACGAAAATTGCATTTTTCCCGCAATCCTTTGCCAAAAATTGTGCATTTTGCATGATCTTTTGCCAAAAATCTCGCATTTTCCACAATCTTTCGCCAAAAATCTGGCGTTTTCCACGATCTATCGCCAAAATTCGCTCATTTTCCGCAATCTTTTAACAAAATTCACGTTTATTTCGCGATCATTCAACAAAAATCATATTTCTTTGCGATTCTTTAACGAAATTGTCGATCCTTCGACGAAATTCTCGTTTTTCTCACGACCTTCCCAAAAGCAGAATTTTCTGTGTCAGTCTGCAGCAAACTAAAATTTATCTGCGACCCAATAAGCCTACTATCATAAGAAATAACAGAAACAAAGTAAGCAAAATTTCCATTTATAAAGAAAATATAATATAAGGATACAACAAATACCGTAAATCTAGAGACTTAAGGCAAATTTCAGCTATTTTTTAAGCCCAGCATTTCTTTTTAAGTTGGTAAATTAATCTGCAAGGTTTAAAATAATCTGCAGCGCCCGCTTCCGTGCTTCACTGTTTCTGCTACTGGGACGACCTTTAAAAGAAGTTCGCATATTTTACACGATCGTTTGACAAAATTCGCATATTTTACACGAACATTTGACAAAAATCACATTTTTTTTCTCGATTCTTTGACGAAATTCACAATCCTTCGCCGAAATTCGCAGTCTTTCCACGACCTTTCGAAGAAATTTGCATATTACATGATCTTTGGATGAAATTCATGTATTTTTCGCACAATCTTTTGCAGAAATTCGAATATTTTACACGATTTTTTGGTGAAAATCGTGATTTTTTTCAATTCTGCGATGAAAATCATGTCTTTTTCGTGATCCGTTAACGAAAATCGCATTTTTCTCGCAATCCTTTGCCAAAAATTGTGCATTTTCCATGATCTTTTGCCAAAAATCTCGCATTTTCCACGATCTTTTGCCAAAAATTTCACGTTTTCCATAATCTTTTAACAAAATTCACGTTTTTTCATGATCATTTGACAAAAATCACATTTTTTGCACTTCTTTAACGAAATTCGCAATCCTTCAATGAAATTCACGGTTTTCCCACGACCTTTCAAAGAAATTCGCATATTACATGATCTTTCAAAGAAATTCGCATATTACACGATCTTTCAAAGAAATTCGCATATTTTACATGATCGTTTGACGAAACACGCACATTTTTTCACAATCATTTGACAAAAATCACATTGTTTTTTGCAATTCTTTGACAAAATTTGCGATCCTTTGCCGAAATTTGCAGTTTTTCCATGACCTTTCAAAGAAATTTGCATATTACACGATCTTTTGACGAAATTCGTGTATTTTGCACAATCTTTTGAAGAAATCAGCATATTTTGCATGATTATTGGTGAAAATAGTGTTTTTCACAATTCTTTGATGGAAATCGTGTCTTTTTCATGATCCTTTAACGAAAATCGCATCTTTCGCCAAAAATCTCACATTTTCCACGATCTTTTGCCAAAATTCGCTCATCTTGCACGATAATTAGTAAAATTCACGTTTTTTTTGCGACCATTGATAAAAACCACATTTTTTCGCGATTCTTTGACGAAATTAGTGTTTTCTCCACAACCTTTCAGACAAATTCACATATTACACGATCGCATCATGTTTAATTTTTTCTCCAACATTTTTTAGAAAATATTTGTAAATTCCCTGACTTTTCCTATATATTTTGAAATTTCCCTGACTGTCCATGACACTGGGAACACAGTAAATATAAAAAATATAATCATTGAAACAGCCCTCTGTCTCAGTCAGGGCTGTCTGCCCACCTACCCGCTCAAAAAACCCGGGTGGGCTTTTTTTAAAAACCCCACTTAATAAAACCACAAAAAACCCACATAAAAGTGGGTTTTATTGGGTTTTTTTGGTTTATACAAGTTTTTTGCTGCACAGTATCATTTATTTTTAATTACTACTTATTTGTTATGATTCTGTTATACATGCAAGATAAAAATTTAATTAAATTTAGGTTTTCAGACATCTCTGTATAAAAAGATAAAACTGATTTGAAAGAGCTGCAAAACCCAAACCTCATCAAATTAAAATTATCCAAAAGGAAAAAATGACTATTTTTTATCATTCATTATCTAATATGTAAAAATGAAAATTTGCCCGTCTGTAATTCTATACAAATCGACAGTTTGGAAGACAGGATTGTGAAACGTTACATATATGTGTATTAAAACACGGCAGAGGCAACTAAATTAATCCGGATCTAAATAATTTATAGTTAATTTTTAATTAATAAAACATCACCAATTTAACAGCAAGTTCCTATCAAATTTAAACATTTTACGTTATAGCAGTTGCTAACAATTAAAAATCCACAATAAAATTCTTATCACAAAAATTCCTTTTCTATTGCAAGATTTCTATGTGAAAAATGAAAATGAAATAAATAGTTTGACGAATATAAAAAAATTAATATTAGATCAGAACTTTTCTATTGCAAGATTTCCATATAAAAAATGAAATAAAGAGTTTGACAAATTTAAAAAAGAAGTTAATTATTACGTCACATTGGAAATGTAATGGAGGGTTTAGGAAATGTAATGTAATGGATGGCAGGTGAATATATAATGTCATATGAGTTTGAAAAAGCACATTGAAACATGATAAAAACCTGAGCATAAGCTCGATAAGATAATTGGCATTTTAACATTTTGAAGTTCTCTGAATTTGTTTTCGCCATTTTTAAATCTATTCCATATACATACTCTTGTGTATGCATGTATATTAGAATTTCCACAAAGGTTTAGGTCCCTAGAGCTCATTCTTAGTGAAGAACTGAAATAAAGATGACAAATTGCCATTTTTCTTTAATAATGAACAATTCTGTAAATAACAAAATACTTGGAAACAACTTTTCATCAAAAGGTTCTAATTTCGGTCTCAATCCAGATCACAGATTATATTTACTAAGTAAGTAGGTAATCTGTCGTCTGGATTAAATGAATAAAAAAAGAGTGAAAATTACGTAAATTAACAGGCAATCTTTGATTTTTTCAAAACAAACATTCTTAAAATTCTGTACAACGCCGGCTACTTTAGCTAGCATTATATATATATACTATTACATATCATTCATTAAGGTCCATATAATTTATTTAAAAAAAATTTTATAACAGTTGCTTAAAAATATGTTTATAATGTATTAAGTATTTTAAAGTTGAACTGCATTTAATATTTCATTTTGTTTTACACTCAAAAATCCCCATTTTTGTTATCAAGCGGTACCACGTAAAATAACAGATACGATGAAAATCAGAAAATGATAAAGGAGGCATTTGTAGTCTGTACCTGTCTGAATAAAAAAACGTTTTTTCTTTAGACACTCTGCATATAAGTAAAATTGAAATCTATTAAATACAGCCACAACTGCAAAAATACATAATACATTATGAACACATTTTATATGTACTATTAAAAAAATGAATTATAACCTATACACTATAGTCATTTTTCCTATGTAGTCATAAAAAATTAAAAATACAAGTTCTTTGGATTATATTAATTTGGTGAGGGTTGGGTCTTGCAGTTCGTTCAAATCATTTTTAATTTTTATGCAAAGATGTCTGAAAATCTAAATTCAATTCAAATTTTATCATACATATATAATAGAATCATAACAAGTAAGTAATTAAACATAGTTGGCACTGTTCAAAGAAATGGCAGCAAAAAACTCCAAAAACCTGAAAGAAACCAAAAAAACCCCAATAAAACCCACACGGGTTGGGCTTTTTAAAAAAGACCCGGGTTTTTTTCAGCCCTGGTCTCAGTACACAAAACAAAAGTAAAAACATTAAAAAAAATCAGAAATATTAAGCAAATTACTTATAAATAAAAGAAATACTTCTTTGACGGGCATAAAGTAAACACCACACATATGTACTGATTTAAGACATAATGTAAACAAAAGAAAATTACATAAAATAAAATTTATATGCACTTAGCAAAACACACCAAGCTGCTATGCTTTATTAGACAATTAACAACCAATTATTCGCTATTAGACAATTACCAACCAAGAAAATAAATCACTTACCGGTGAAATGGTAATCCAACTTTAAATCAATAAGCTGTACAATAAACAACTTATAAATGTAATACATCTTTATTTGGCACAGATGTCATATACACTCCATATTGGCACAATTTTTTTCTGACGCCAATGTCATATAAGCAGCGGGTACTTAACTAACACCAAAGTGTCATTATTTTGCTTGATATGGTAAACCGGATATAGATGATATGGTAACGAGGTTTGGTTGGTGTTATGGTAACATCTGTGCCGAATATTTTTACGAGTGCAGTGACATGCTTTTTTTTAAACTGCCAAAATGCACTCCGACCAGAGTTTCCTTAGGCAGTTTAGGGCGGGGGTGGGGGGTGGAGGTTGAACTGCACACCACCTGCAATTTGGTTGATTTGATTTGATTATCAGAGCCTACGCTCGATTATGAGGTTTTCAGCTTCGCTTCACTTGGCGGCTTTGTACCTCTAATGATCCAAAATTGCTAATATAGTTCTCTATAAACAGCTCTTTCAGTAGAAGTTACATCCATAGATGAGAACTTGTTTTTATTGGGATTAAATTCCAGGAAGAACTCCCCTTCATCAGAAACTGTTGGTTCTCGGTAGAAAAGAAATAAGGTGCTTGGAGGCAGATTTGCCCGCTGCTACAGCCAGGTCACATATATCATGGAAAGTCGCACTGTCAGCAGACAGATCTAATCGCTGATAGAGTTGAGCTTGCTCTGTGCGAAACTTTCAGCACTCTAGAAGGTAGTGGTCAGTGGTTTCCAAGACTTGACACTCTGAGCAGAGGTATGAATTCCATAGGCCAAAACGATGAAATTGTGCCATGGTAGGCAACGAGCGGGTCTGTATGCCCTTTGGTTTAACCTCCTCAGACCCCGTGTATCCTATAGGATACACATCTTTACATTTTTTTTTCACGTATAAAAATAATGTTTAAAAAAGAGAAATTGGTATGCATGAAAATTATCATATGGCAGTGCTAAAGCAAAATAGCAATTTGATTCTTAGAGCTTTTATTTGGCGGAATATGTCTTATTTCAAAATGGCTTGCAGCAAAAATGTTAGCAGTTTACGTCGGGAAAAAGGTAAGCATTATTATTTAAAAAATAATTAATCTTGTAACCTTTATTTATGAAATAAAATAGAAATATATGAATGAAGTTTATTCTAGTACAAAATATTTTTAAATAATGTGTAATTTTAATAGTATGAACTAGCTTTATATTTGATGTATCCTATAGGATACATGGGGATTGACTCTAACACGTAATGTTAATTTCTTATGTTGTCTAAAAGAGACTTTGGGGCTAATTAACAGTAAAATTGGCATGAATATTTACTATAATGAACATAAATTAAGGTTATTAATTCACAGGAATGTTTTTAATCCGTGTTGAATTTAGATATTTTTCTCCGGGTGGGATTTTTGCTGCTCCGGGGGGGGGGGGGGGGGGCGAAGAGACATTGTAAAATTCCGGGAGGTAATTGCACTGCACCAATGGATTTTATGTCCATCAAAAAGCATAAAATCTCAAACCTTTGGGGGGAGGGGGGCACTAACTAAATTTCTCGTCTGATGGATGGATTTTTCAGGTCTTTACGTTCTTTTTTCTTTTTCCAGATGGATCTTTTCAGCTCCAGGGCGATGTTTTACAGATCCGGTTTAGAAATTGCAGTTTTGTCTATTAAAAAGCATAAAATCTCAAACCTTCATGGGGGAACATTTCAATGTTCCAGGGAAGATACCCCCCCCCCCCCCCGACCAACACCTGAATTCAACACTAATTTTTAATGATATTTTTACATGTGTAATAATACGATGAAACATTATTATTTTTAAAAATGTAGGGCTTTCTGAAGCAGAAATTCTTGAATTGTTAGAAGATTCAGATTTCAGATTGTCATCAGAGAGTGAGGTGAATGAAGAGATATCTGAGTTTGTAAGTGACGAACTGACTAGTCAGTCAGAAAATGAAGATGAAGAAACAGGCAGATATAATTGTAATGACTCATGAAGAAGAGTGTTTTGGAAACACAAAGAAGATTTTGAGCTTCTGCCTCCAGCTCCATAATTTGAACCTGAAGCTGTAAATTACTCATGCAAACATCCTAAAGAGTATGTTAAAAATATTCAGATGATTGTATATTTTCAGAAATAGCTGATCTGACTATTCGGATAAATATTTTGAAGAAAGGTAAGCAACTAAACACTTCCTTGCATGAAATTAAGATTTTTTTTTCGATATATGAATTGTAATGTCACATCTAAAGTTTCCACGAATTCATATGTACTGGGCAAGGCATACTAGAGTTGATTTAATTGCATCCAAAAGGAATCGTGATCGTTATTTTTGAATTCGCCAGAATCTGAAAGTTGTTAAAGACGATTTAGTTACAGATACAGATCGAGAGAAGGATAAATTTTGTAAAATACGTCCTGTAATTAATTCCGTTCGAAGAGGGTGTTTAACTAACCCACGATCAAGAATGGTTGCATGTGATGAACAAATGATACCTTTTTGGAGGCATACCACTATGAGGCAAAGCGTTCGCGGGAAGCCAAATCCATGTGAATAAAAAAATTTTGTTGCAACTTCACCTGATGGTTTACCTCTAGATTTTTTTCTATACGAAGGAAAAGACGATACAATCACAGCTAATGGAAGCGAAGATAATCTAGATATTGGAGGGAAAGTGATAGTACGCTTGTCGGAAAATCTTCCTTGAGGATCGCATATATTTGCAGACCGTTATTTCGTGTCAGTTTCTTTACTTGACATATTACTTATAGGGGTTACAAGGTACAGGTACGATAAAGAAATCAAATATTCCTAAAGCTGCAGAATTTTCTTCTGATGCTTCGTTACGAAAAACTGGAAGGGGTTCTGTGGACCAACTAATAAGAAATGATGGTCAAATTGCATTGGTAAAGTGGTTTGATAATAAACCAATAAATATTGCTTCGTCAGCGTTAGGTAAGGAACCAACAGATATTTGTAAACGTTGGTGTAAAAAGGATATATGCTTCATAGATGTGTGTCGACCAAATATTGTAAAAGAATACAATACAAACATGGGAGAAGTTGACCATCTTGATAGGATAATTAGTTTCTATAAAATATCTGCAAAGAGAAGAAAGTGGACTGTAAGAACGATATTTCATTTTGTAGATTTTTCATTGACTGCTGTGTGGATAGAGTATCGACGAGCAGCACGGTATTTACATACTGATAACAAAAATACTTTAGATTATTTGGAATTTCGAGAAAGAGTGGCTGAAACGTTAATTAACAGTAAGGATGACTTGATTGATTCAGTAAGGAATAATGAAGTTTCAGAAACAGATTCTGATATTGAGTTTATGTCTCCACTGAAAAAAGAAAAGAAGGAATCCCAGCCCTGAACCATCTTCTGAATTAAGAAAAATGTCTGCATCCCACCTTCCTGAAATTCCACAGCAAACAAGTACTTCACGTTGTAGATGTCCTGGCTGTTACTCTACAAAAGCTAGAACATGATGTACTGTTTGCAATATGTTTCTTTGTTTCACTAAGGAAAGAAACTGCTTCATGAAATATCATCAGTTGAAAAGAAAAGACTTTTTTTATAACAAATTCTTACATTAATTATAAAACAAAAATGTAGAAAAATGTAATAAAAAGTAAATAGAAAACGTAAATAATTTTTCTATATATTAATATACGATTTGTATAGTCCATTAGTAATAAAAAGTTATTAAATGTATAATTATTTCTTATTTTTCATTGCTTTTTGTCATGCAACGAATTCATAGCAAACTGTCAGAGAATGTACTCATTCAGTCCCCATGTATCCTATAGGATACATCAAATTTAAGGTACAAAAAATAAATTTTAATTTTTTTCACTGTTAATTTTTTCTTAGTTAGCAGTCTGTTAATATAAATTCATAACTGAAGTAGAAAAAATTATAAAAATAAATGCTGGGGTCTGAGGAGGTTAAAAACCAGCGTTCGAAATCCTTGGTGGTCTGCTGGTCCGAGACCACCAAAAGCGCAATCGGACCACTAATTTGAAAAATTTAGTGGTCTGCAGGACCAGTAACTTTTTCCCCCTTTCTCACAGGTAAACTTAATTTGCCCATCCCCTAGAAAACCACAACCAAACACAAATCACACAATAATTTAAAAAAAATTGCATTAAATCTCAATCATTTGAAATAAATAATCAATTGAATAAAATATCTAATTAATAATTTTATAGTTTTTCGTTATGTATACAGTTTATTTAATTTTTAGTAAATTATAATTTTACATTTTACTATGCTGAAAATTTTGGATGGCTGTAAAGGAAGTTTGGTTTATATTCTAAGAGGGGGGGGGGGAAGGTCACTCAAGGGTTAAAGGGACTTAATAGAATTTTATGTAGCGGGCCAGTGATGATAACTGCGGACCAGTAAATTCTCATGCTTACTGGTCCTTGGGGCCAGTGACTTTTTTTAATCAATTCTACCACTGTAAAATATCACTCTTCTTGTACCACATCCAAAAAATTTGCATGCACATTGTTTTAATTGTGGTTGTCATGCACATTGTTTTAAATAAATTATATATCTAAGTTAAAAACATTTCATTGTTTAAAACCAGCAGCACTACTTGAAAATTTATATATTAAAAAAAAAAAAAAAAACGAACAATACACAAAAACTGCAACTAATCAATAAAAAACATAAATTGATTCTTGAACGCTTTTGTTTTCTAATAACAATGACTCAAAAACTCTATAACTCAACTAACTTCTACTTAACTAGAAAAAAAAAAAAAAAAAAAAAAAAACAAAAAAAAAACACCTCTATTATTCTTTTGAAAAAAGCAAATAACAATAATGATAATATCTTGAAACTACAAAATTCTCCTCCGAAATATTTGTATTGGTAAGATTTGTTTTAAAAAAAGGGGCCTGCTTTTTGGAAGTATACGAGTCCTTTGCTAAAATTATGTACCGAGCTAGATCTGCCTTTTTGAATCTGCAGGCATGGTCTCAGAGTCCTTTCAAAGAGACAAAACTAGCTCGGTACATAATTTTGGCAATCTTGTGGTTATGGACATTCATTTAAAAAACAATAATTAACGAGGAAGTATTACAAGAACGAAAAGGGCTATAAAAATTAAGATGAACGATCAAGCGTAGCATAAGAAAAAGTGAGCGGGAATGGAGTCACATGTATTGTAAACAATCGCCGGATATCGACAGTTGAGTTGAGGAGTTCTTCTGCTGCCGGGATACAGATACATTTACGCTGTTAGCGAAATGAGATTGACCAATCAGAAAACTTGCTTCCTTAAAGCAGGGAAAAGTTCCCGAAATACAAGCTTCTGATTGGTCGATCTCGTTTCGCTAACAGCGCAAAATCTATCTGGATCCCGGAAAGAATTTAGAATAAAAAAAATTATTTAAATTATTAATTATTCAAATTATATTATATTATTTATTGTGATATATAATTAATATTACATATTAATATTATATTATGTGTTATTAATAATTATTAATTATAAATAATTATTATTAATTATTTAAATTATATTATTTATATTACGTAATATAAAATTAATATTATATATTAAAATTATATGATTTATATGTTAATAAATATCAATAATTATTAATTATAAATATTATTATTAATTATTTTATTAATTATTTTATTAATTATTATATTAATAATTTAAATAATAAATAATTATTTAGAGTCAGAAGTGCAGCCTCAGCTGCATAAACAATAATCAAATATTCCAATGTAAATTTAAAATAAAATATTTAATAAGAATTTTTTTTCATTCTTTTTTATAAAGTAGAAGTAATTTTCATACAAAATGGAAGTCATGTCTTTTCGGGGAGAAGGGCAAATTGCGCATTTAGTAAATCCGGGTCCGGGTGTGCTATGAAAAAGAAGAAAGGGGGATGGGATGCCTTCTCCCTGGATTTTGAAATTAAAGTTTAAAAAAAAAAATTCTTCTTTTGAAAAACATAGTAGAATTTATTCTTTTCGAGTAAGTAAAAAAAAAAAAAAAAAAAAAAAAAAAAAAAGGAAGCGTTTTTCCGTTTAGGGGAGGAGGGTGACATAGGAGAGCAACTGCCCCTCCTTAGATTTTCAATTCAGTAACTAATTTTATTTTCTTAATTTGAAAAACATAATAAAATTAATTCTTTGCCAGTGATAAAAAAAAAAAAAAAAAAAAAAAACAGAAACCAATAATTTTCCGTTGGGAGGAGGGGGGGGGGATGTCATATGACAGTCATTTGTTCCTGCCTGGATTTAAAAATATAAGTACCTAATTTTTTTTCACCGATTTTGAAATACTGAAAAATTTTTTAATTCGAGTGATTTAAATTAAAAGAGGAATTAAAAAGTTTCAGTTGAGGGAGCGGTATAGGAGGCCCATTGCCCTTCCGTAGATTTTGAAATTGTACAAACTAAATTTTCCTTTTTTTTCTATTTTGAAAACATAGTAGAATTTTTTTTCGAGTAACTTAAAAAAAAAAGGAACCAAGAAATTTCTGTTTAGGGGACCTTTAGGCGACTGCACAGGAGACCAACTGCCCCTCCCTAGATATTTCAATTTAAGTAACCCAATTTTTTTTCTCCTGCTATGAAAAACATAGTATAATTTATTCTTTGCGAGTAACTTAAAAATTAAGGTAACCAAAAATTTTTCGTTAAAAGGGGGGAGCCTAGGGGAGTGTCATTGCCGCTGAATTTTGATATATATATATATATACCTGAATTTTCTTTTTCTCCGATTTTGTATAAATTTTATTTATACGCAGAAACTTAAAATAATACACGGACAGTATAGCAGAAATATCAGTTGCCCGGGGTGGGGGGGGGGGGGGAATAAGAGAAAAGCCATTTCCCTTCCCTGGATTTTGAAGTTTAAGTAATTAAATTTTCTTTTTTTCTTTCTTTTTTTATGAAATGCATAGTAAAATTCATTCTTTTTCAACATTTTAAAATAAAAGAAATAAAAAAAATCCGTTAAGGAGGGTGGGGGGGATGGAAGGCCCATGCCAATCCCTGCAGTCTGAAATTTAATTAACGGAATTATGTTATTTTCTCCGATTTTGACAAATATAGTAAAATTTATTTATTCCGTATAGCTTAAAATTAAACAGAAACTAAGAATTTTTCTGTTGGGGGAGAGATTCACCCCCCCCCCTATGTCTCATTCTTAGTAGTTAATTTCGGTAGAGTTTTTTTTTTTATGTTTATGTATTTAAACTTTATCGTAAAGTCAGGTTAAAAACAGTGTAATTTTTTTTTCTTTTTCTTTTTTTTTGGGGGGGGGGGGAGGAAGATGTAGCCCGAGGTCATCGGCATTCCCCTCCCGGATTTTGACATTTAGTTTTAACTAAATATTTTCTTTTTCTCTGATTAACACATAATAAAATTTATCCCTTTCGGCCAAGTAAAATAATTAAACACTAAGAGAAAGACGGGAAACTGGTAAAATTAAAGAGATGAAATTACTTCAATACTGCTGTATTACGCAAAATCTCATAATTTTAAAAGTTTATGATGACTTCACTTAAACTATAGTCTTTTTGAGGTTAATAGCACAGAGAATTTTTGAAATAAAGGACCACAAAATTACGCCACATTAGCCGCAGAATTTCTAAAGTATTTTTATAGTCGAGATTGCACTACAGAAAATCTATAGTTGACTATAGAAAAACATCAAAAATACTCCACTTCTGTAGAAAAACTGCAGTTCATTTTTAGCTGGGTTCTGATCATTTCTGTGAATTCGAATGTTTTTTCGAGAGTCATTTCTTTTTATTAACTCCGAGATTATTTTCGCGCCTTGGGTTACATTTTATTATAACATGCGTACGCTTGAGATTGTCAGAACTCTTTGCTTTATCATTTCCTTTTGATCGTGACATAAACAATATTCGTAACCTTTATTCTCGCATTGGCCAGAGCGCACACTATCTCATGATTTTCTATTTCTCCGCTTGTCTACAAAAAGCAGTTGCACGCGATCTTCCGACAGATTTTAGTCGAGTTTTCAAGTGTTAAACTGTTCCCTGGTTGTGCGTTTTACTCATCACGTATTCCAAATTATTTACACTAAATTATTTAACCATAATAATATGTTCGAGAGTGATGTTCGATATATTTTACGAATATCTTGTGATAACTAAATACTTTAGAGATAGACTGTCATCGCAACCGTGTGTGGACTGCTTCCACTACGTATATTTAAATAAAGCATGGAACTATGAATCGCCTATGTTTGCCTATCGAAGAAGCACCTACTGTTTTTATTCATTGCCCTGTTCAGCCGCGACACGACTGCAACCACATGATTATGCTTCGAATTGACGATTGCTATCCATCATTCATTCTATGCGCGTACGGATTGGCACGATTCTCTCAATTTACGTAATATCACCGATCTGGGTACCGCCATCATCTTACGATGCTTCGTTTTACTACATATTAAAATATCGCCCCCTCTACTTTCATCGATGTTTATCGTATAAACGAATTTATGTTATATATATGTGTAAATATATATTATTTGGGTGAAGACAAAATTTTAAATATAGTAGCTGTTAAAGTATATTAGCTTTGAAAATTAATTTCTCTGTGCAGACAAATGTTTTTTTTTTACAACAGAACGAACTTGTTTAAAAAATGTGCGAACAATCTTTTTATATATAATTCTCTACTATGAAAGCTTTCAAAAACAGGCAATCCTATAAATATTTTTTAGTACTAGCACAATAAGAATGCGTTCAGAAAAAAAATGTAAAGTGTAAATCTCATATGCTTTTGATAACTGAATAAAAATGTATTTTGTTAAAGAAAATTTTCGGGCTCACTGAAACAATTTATTACAATATTTTTCATTCTGACATCCATATTTCAATACTCTAGAGAACAGTTTATGATTTATATTTGAACAGTTTAATCTCAGATTTTTATTCTGTATTAAAACTAATATTTTATCTAATTTGTAATTATCTATATCACACATCCCTCCCAAGGGCATAAGCCTTTTTTTTTTTACTTAAGAATCCTTTTATATGGTACATAAACTTATATTTCATTCCAAAAGACAACAAAGCTTGTGTGAAAAAAATAGAATTGCATACATATTTATGCCTCTGAATGAAGATAAATATTCTAAAAGAATCCGATAGAAATATAAAGTCATCTGATCATGTATATTGAATATGTGTGTATATACAGTGTGTCCGGTCTCAACGGTGTCCAATGGCTAATTCCTATACCGTTAGTCTTAGACATATAATTCCAATTACAAAAATGTTTAAAATCAGGTAAATAAATATTTAAAAAGCGACTTGGGTCAATAAAAAAAATTCTTAAAAAATTACGAAATTTAAATTTTTATACGGTCCCTCGGTCCTATAAGTTATATTTAGTAAAATTTTCCGTTTACACTGACAAGTAATACACAAAATGTCCCGTTATTCTACGATTAAAATTTACCGAGTAATAGCTGTTTAAAATTGGAGCGTATGTTTTGCTGCAAATTGGAGGTCATTCACAAATTTAGTCGAAATATAATTTCGTCAGATTTATTAAAAAATGGTTGAGAGTAAAATTAACATTGCAATGCAAATTTGAAATCTGTAATCGTTCTGACATATTAATGCAAAATATACAATTTGTAATAAACATTTAAGAAGAAAGAAAAAACAGAACTTTTGTTAAATAAAATGATGCTAAATTAACAGCCCCAATTCTTTACAAAATGATACGTATTTTAGAATATTATTAGATAACACTGGCCTGCAAAAGTTGGGTTATGTCATGTAGCTTTTGATAATTGATTCTTATGTATTCTGTACCGCTGAATCTGAAATTGACCTTCATTTTTAACCATCACATAAGGATTTTTCGCAAATTTCAAAGTTAAAAAGTTAAAAGTTAAAATTGAATCTCCACCCTCATCTCATCCGACCATTCAGCTATTTAGCTGTAAGAATTCTAGGATAAGCAAAAATATCGAATAAATTATTGTATAAAATAAAATAAAACAAAAAAAGTTTTACATATGTTTTATAGTATGAGATTTTCGCCATATTTTAACTTACACATTTACGATTTGCAAAAAAATTCTAACGTGATGATTAAAAATGAAGGTCATTTTTAGATTCAGTGCTAAAATGTACGTAAAAAGCAATTATCAAAAGTTAAAAAACACAACCATCTCCTATACTTTATAGTATGCGATTTTTGTTATTCTTTAAATTTGACAATTTATGACAAATATCCTGACATGATGGTTAAAAATTAATGTAATTTTCGGATTCAGGGCTAAAAAATACATAAAAGCTAAAAACACCAACAATAGCAGTCTTGCATAATCTAATCTAAAACTTTTTCTTAAATTTCTTGGCGGTAATCTATCGGAATTTTTTTGTGTTATCCTGTAAAATAAGTACAAATGGTAACCACCGAAAATCATAATAATATTAGATTGTTATTGGATTTGCGCCAGTATGTAAAATGTAATCTCGATCTGATATTTAAAAGTGAGCTAAAGTTCCAGTACAAATTTTGAACTGGAAAAACATACATACGATCGTTGAAGTAACATAAAAAACGTATAACACAATTTTTGTTAAAAGAAATCATAAAAGAAACAGTCTCAAATACTGACAAAGTAAAACATATGTTATTTTAGCCAATCGGTAACTTAATAAAGGTTAACTTAATCGTAATACTTGTACGATTTTTTTCAAAGCGCAGATACACATGAAATAAGATCTTCGAATACTTTTAAGCACTTGGTATGTGACCCCTCAAAGCCAAGCAGAACTCATTTATTTTCAGAGCAGAAAAGTGGCATAAGTCATACATTTTTAAAGTTTTATAAATCGCTCAATTTTAGAGTTACATGAACGGGAATTCTTTGTCTTACTTGTCAGTGTAATAGGAAAAATTTTCTGAATATAACTTATAGGACCGGGGACCGTATATTAATTTAAATTTCGTAATTTTTTAATAAATGTTTTTATTGACCCAAATCGCTTTTAAAATATTTCTTTACCTGATTTTAAACATTTTTGTAATTGGAACTATATGTCTATGACTAACGGTTTAGGAATTAGCAATTGGACACCCTTGAGACCGGACACCCTGTATATATATATATATATATATCATTTAGCTGAAGAAAGAAGCTTATTAGAATACACTTAAGTTTGAAACATGCATTAATAAATGTAGCATTTACATTTCATGAGTAAAATTGATGGGGTTCTTGCAGTAGTTTGAGATGCTTTAAAAGTAGCGTGTACCTGAATATACTCTTGTTAGTTAAGAAAAACATTAAGTTGCAATTTCTCTATTTTATGCATAAACAAAAATATTATTATCGTGAGGAATTGAGCGAGAACTGACTGTGAAAATAACTACAAGATTTTCTGCAAAAAGAAAATTAATATTTTTTAAACCTGAAAAATTTACAAATAGAATTTTGTAAAAAATAAAAAAAACATAAAAAAATACACAGAAACAACATAATACGAAAGACGGCAGGATAAAAGATAAAACAAATAATAATAAAGAAAATAGAATGAGAACGAAAGAGTGAAAGGAAGATTCTAGTATGCTTTTGGTACCATAATCAAATACTTTTTTACTGAAGAATATTTTTGTATTCGCAGGGAAAATATATTACATTACTGTTCATTTTTTATTCCGTATTTCAAAACTCCGCACAGAAGTATGGGACTTAAATTGTAAATATTTAACCTCATATTTATATGTAATAACATGAACATTTTATTGAATACTGTCTACATGTGTATGTAGTAAGGTTAGTTGGGGGCAACTGGGCCATGATTTTACAGTGTGACTCTGGAGCTTCTGACAATTCAGCTTCAAAAAGCTAATGTTCATTTGAATTAAAAACTGAACTTCTGTATTTGGGTGTAGTTAGGTTCCTTCTATCAGACAGAAATGCTCAAAATTACATTTTTATACTTAAAAATGTAAAAATATGCATAATTCATCTTTCTTTCCTCGTGGGTACAGTTGCCCCATAAAAAATGGGGTAAGTGGACAAGGAGGGTTTATGTTTCACACGCTTTTACTTTTTTCCATATGGGATATGTGGTCGGGTTTGAAAAAGTGCAAACAACTTTAAAAAAATTAAACCAGGCAGATCATGTAAATTATATATCAACTAAAGAGCGTTGTAAGGGAAACTTTTGCTGTCAATGTGTCTAAAAAAAGCACTAAAAGTGAAAATATTAGATTTATTTATACCAAAAACATAAAAATTAAGTAAGTACTTGTGTACTTTTGTATAGGTAATAAGTATAAAAGTCACATGGGTGTATTAAGGGAAAAAAATAGCGAGGTAAATCTACGAACAAACGACTACGTAAGTACTTACGTATTTTATCTGTATTCAGGTGTCGCATTATATAGGGAAAATTTTATTGCTCCTACCGGAACCCTTAATGAGTTACCTTCATGATCATTTTATTTAACATATTCTAAAGAAAGGTGCGATGAAGATATTATTTTCAAAATAGTGGTAGGAACAATAAAAGTTTCCCTATAGAATGTGACCCCTGTGTATCGTACAATTTCAAGTTTTGGCTATCTCGCTTTCAGGGGCAATGTACTTGCATTCGTAAAATGTTGAAATTATATAATGACACTAGTATTTACATGAGAATCTATTTGTAAATAAGTAAAAGTATATTCTCGAGTACTTAATAAAGGTGAACTTTTCATTATTAAATTCCGGTGCCAATGTAGCAATTAGGGATTAAAATTATGTGAAGCCATAACGGCATCACCGCCTCTCAAGGGGTCAAGAAATTTGGTTTGAACGCACCCAATATGCTTTTTGTAATTTTATTACGTAATTTTAATAAGGTATTCTATAACTTTCTTTATTGTGAGCAAAAAACAATGGATAAATTTATTTCCCGTAGTAAGAGTAACTCAAAAAAAAATATTTATAACTATTGGGGTAACTGGATCCAGCATGGTCCAGTTACACCGGATACATGTCCCAGTTACCCTATTCTTGAAACATTTATTGGGTAACTGGGACACCGGGCTTACATTTGAAACATGAAATAAATATGTATAGATACCTAAAGTATTAATGTAGTTATATGCGTAATCTTTAAAAAAAATTGTTTAATAAAAGTACTTGCAGTATTTTAACAAAAAGCAGAGGAAGTTCAACCATATTGACGTTGTTTTTAAAAAAAGTAACGTAAAGTTTTGACAACCTATCGCAGCAAAGTGACAGTTATGATTGAGTTAACACACGTTGTTTTAGGAAGTAGAGATTAAGGTGCATTGTTCGCAAGAGCTAAAACTTAAAAAAACATCAACAGTTTTTTTTTTATAAAATAGCCTATGGTCCAGTTACCTCGTAGGTCCAGTTACCCCAACTAACCGTATATAATTTAATATTTTTCTATAAAGTGTATGAAAGCATTTTGTATAAATAGAGATTTATTTCAAGGTACGTACAATTATTTTTAGCCTAAATATGAGCAAACGCCAATTTGCTGAAATAATATGCTTTTGTACACATTGGGCGAGCCTGCCGGTAGTTGATACATTCCAGTAGTTGATCAAAGTTTTGAAATATTGTGTCATTTCAGGCGGAAATGATGTTTATAAGTGGCACTTAACATAATATTTTTATTTGAATGTTGTAGCACATGTTGTCACATTGGTGTCAGATGCGTGCTGTAAAAGAAGACCTTTTATGATTTTTTTTAAATTAGAAAGTATAAAAATTTAATTTTTGATTAGTTGGAGACAATTACGATAAATTAAAATAATCTACTTCCATTATGCTTATTTCAAATAATAGTTTTATAAGAAGTATTTTAATCACAACCCAAAATTTTATTTTAAAGATTAATTTTTAGATTTTCGGTTGATTTCTACGATTGATCAACTATTGGAAAAATGGCAATTAAAAATACTATTTATTTATATTTTTTTAATTTCAGCGGATTTCAATTTTGCCTATTATAGGACATTCATTAAGGGTTGTAGCAATCATGTTAATTTACTTCTAAAACTTAAAAGAAGGGAAATACAAAAAAAAAAAAAAAAATCCCTGCCGGCCCGGCCTACAGACGGATGTAGATTTCGAAGTTAAGTATACTAATTTCACAAACAAAAACCAAATCATGATTAGAGATAAACCCACTTTAACCATTTTATCTGGCCGCTTTTGACGAGTTTTTATTTCATTTTTATATAATAACTGGTTTTATCAGAATCATGTTAGGGCGGTATTAAAAAAAAGTACTTTTCCATGCTCAACAACTCGAAATTTTCTGGCATAACTCCAGATTAATTTTTAATAGGAAAAACATGAAACTTGTTGACGTGATTTTTGAAGAGATTTATAAGCGACCTGTGTTTTTAATTTTTGTTCAATTAATTAAAACTTGATATATAAACAATTATTTTCTCAGTAAGACAATATTTTTCGTTTCTAACACAATCGCTTCGGGAAATCCCGTTCAAAATGCCCATTTTGACATCATTTTTTAAAATATATTCTGCCTTTGTCAATTGTCAAAAAATCGATCATTACGGTACATTATATAGTTTCTGAATAAACGAATCTACTAATTGGATGCGTTTTAGAGCAAAAATGAATTTAAAAATGAGTCAGAAAATAAGCAGTTTTGATTTGAATACTCCCTTAATATGATGATTTTTTCAACACAATCCGCTTCGGGAAATTCGGCTCAAAAGGCCCAATTTGACAGCATGTTTTAAAATATATTCTGCCTCTATCAAAAAATTGACCATTACGGTACATTATATAGTTTCTGAGTAAGAAAAGGTACCAATTATAAACCTTTGGGAGTAAAAATGAACTGTAAAAAGAGTCAGAAATAAGCAGTTTGGATTTGAATACACCCTTACGAAGATGATTTTTTTTCTTCAACCGCTATGTATTTTTAATTTGTTTTTGCTGTAACAATTGGTCCTATCGAAAACTTGTCTATATAGATGTTGTAGACAATATTAAGAAGAAATACGATAAATTCATGGGGATATTATATCTTTTGAATTGACGGAGTTATGGATTTTTTTCTTCTTCAAACCCCCTTTTTGTTTTCGTTTTTAATTTTTTTGCGGTACGAATTGGTCCTATCAAAAACTTGTGAATATAAAAGTTGTAGATAATGTTAAGGAGATTTATAATAAAATTAATTGGATTTGATATCTTCAGAATTGACGAAGTTATGAATTTTTTTCTCCTAAAAACCCAATTTTTTGCGCCCTTTGAGCCCATTTTTAACTTTATCAAAAATCTGTGATACACAAATTTTTGGCCCTATTTTTAGAAGTAATAAAAACTTTAAACTGATTCGATATGTACAAAATTTAAGAAGTTATGGGGTTTTTTCGGTTTTCACAAAACCCCTCCCTATTTCCATCCCCTTTTCTGCTTATTAACCCCTTGGGGACGAGCGACACATATACATGCCACATGAAGAGCTCAGAATCTTTGTTTTTTCTCACCAGTAAAATTTTACTGTAAAATTTGCCTTATTTAATCAGCGCATTTTCTCGATTCAACAAGACACAAATTTCTGTTTTTAAAAAACGGTGACAAAAGATTAAAAATTTCGTAAAAGCCTCCCGTCACGAAAGGGTTAACAGTCACACTACTATGTTAAATACTTATATTAAAAATAAAGTAAAACTGACTAAAAGAAAAATATATTTTCCTACATTGTAAAAGAAATATATTCAATGCAATAAACTTTTTAAAAGTGTTTAGGGCACTAGAATAGAACTCTTAAAATACGGGGTGCTTCACTAACAGACCGACAAACTTACAGGTGGCACATATATGACTCTGAATCACATAGGAACGCTGCGTCTAAAATGCCGTATTTGCGAGCTATTGTTCAAAGAAGCAGAGAAAAAGAACAGAAACAGCAAAACATTAATGTGGCAGAAAACATTTCATTGAAAAGTTGTTCTACAGAAGGTGTTCGTAATTGCGACCTCAAGTCGTTGGACAGGCTAGACAGCGGCCTCCTGTTCTTTCAGTTGAAGACCTCGCCATTCGAATATCGGTAGCTTCCGGGAGGATACACGATACGCGAGGAATCTTCCAGAATGTAAATAATATCATGCGGCGCTGTTGTGTAGCCTGCCTGTGGACTTCTGGTCGTAATTTCGAACATTTTCCGTAGTACAACTTTTCAATAAATTTTTTTCCGCCTCATCAATGTGTTGCTGTTTGTGTTCTTTCTCTCTGCTTCTTTGCATCATAGCTCGCAACAACGGCATTTTCGACCCTGCATTGCTAAGTGAATCCGATTTGTCTCTATGCCCCCTATACCTCCTGCAAATTTGTCGGACTGGTATTGAAACACCCTGTATATTGCCAAAAGTTTATGTCCAGCCAAAACATAACATGTAAATCCCGTATTCTCAACGATAAATTTGTCACGAAAACTCTTCTATCAAATAGGATTTGAATGTCTGAGATCTTCTAAAACAAACGATAACTTTGTCAGTTTTATTCTCAATGTGTTGAAACTAACCTTCAATACCTTAACAATACCTTCTATCGCATACGAGTCGAATTTCGATACGTAAACCGCAAATATATCCAAGGCCGTTTTAAGTATAGCGTTTGAAACGTGTCAAAAACTTATAGCGACAAAGCAAGAATGAAATGTAAAATTTTTGAAATTCTTGAAGACAAATTTTCTCTAATCTTAATGTTCATTACAAAATTAGAAATTATCGATGTGTGATTGACGAGATTAAATGATTGTTTGCTAGTTTACTCGTTCAGCTCAGTTCTGGTCAAAGTCCTCAATTGCTACCATAGTAAAATATTTTGCAGCGAAAAAGAAACTCTTTTAAATGTATTAGAAAAACAAAATACAAATATGTGCAGAAAAAATCTAAAATCTAAATTTTGTATGGTTTTTATTTGAGGATTTTACAAACTGCAATTCCGGTATCAGTTTTGTTACGCCAGATAACTATTCTCAATAGAGTGGATTAAAACTGTCAGGATCTCCACTCAACTGTCTCAACCCATGCCAAAACGGAACCATTTAGTTAAGCATTATTATTAGCTATACACTTTGTAAAATAGAACAACACTATTATATCAACTATTTTTTTTATTGCTAAGTATCAAACAATAAAAATACATACTAAATTAATGCAGAACATAGTGTAAATGCTGTACATTAGATTCCACTTCATATTTTTTTATGTAAAATTTAACAATCTAATTTGTTTTACAGAAATGCTTTCATAAATGAAGATACTCTGCAACCGTAACTGGCGAGAAACAAAAAATATATTTTGCTGTATTATACTTGAATTTTTTGAGAATACTTTTAAAAGAAGGAATTAACGAACATTTTATGCTAAGAGGGACGGAAAATGCATTCATTTCTGTGAAAGATCGAAAATGATAATTATCAATCTAAGAACGTAATTTATTTCGTACTTTAAAAGAATAATTCAGGACTCACCTAAAGAAAACATTATTAAAAATTAGCAAACTTGGAACCGGATGTGAGAAAGCTACGCTTGTTTTTTTTTAATATCTACTCTTGGCATCAGCTATACAACTGAAGTTATTGTCGAGAAAGTATTTTTAAATTAGCCAATAAATGGAAATAAGGATATATCAGAAATTGCTTTATACCCTACCTTTTCCGATTGTTTTAAAAAATGTTCCATATACCATCATTAGAAAATCATGATGCTACTTCTGTGTGAATATGAAAAAAAACTTATTTTAGTATCGTAATCATGTAGTTTTAAACGTAGCATGTATTAACAATCTATTAATAGAAAATCAAAACCGTAGCTGATGTACGGAGACTGTTTAGAAAAGAATTTCAATAGATCTCCTACGCGACAATCGCTAAAATTAGAAATAAATTTGAGGGTGACGGATCTGTTCAAAATGTTTAAAACGAAATGTTAGGGAATGCCGCGTTTATCAACGAATTCTGAAATTTAGGAAAATCTGCTAGAACCCTAAACCGTTCGTAATGAAAGGTTATTTTTGTCGTCTATTATACATGTAAATCTAAAACTCTTACTATCCTCTTCGTTACTGAGGTCCACATATGTGAACCTTGGATCTTAGTCCATTGTAATAAAACCAATCAAAATATCTAAATTTTGATTATGAATTCACATTTATGATACTAGGGGTGGTCAAATGAAAGTGATTCGAAGCGTCGCATGCGAAAAGTTTTCAATGTATTTTCGTGAAACAAACGCTATAGTGAAGTTGTATGTACCACGCGTGCGCAAGCGTAATCAGATTTGTGGTGACTTCATTCATAAGGACGTGGCATTCAATTAAAAATGGCTGGTGTGGATGCAACTACGTCCAAAACGGATCAGCGAGCTGTAATTAAGTTGTTAACATTGGAAGGGTGTAAGCCGGTGAATATTCATCACAGAATGCTGGTTGAGTACGCTGATACGTGTGTGTCAAAGCTCATGGTGACGAGGTGGGGGAGAATGTTTAGCGACGGTCGACAGCAGACAACGGATTTGCCGCGGCAATGCCAGACACACAAAGTTGTGACCGCGTCACCGTGGGCTTTGACACACACATGTCACCGTACAGCGCCAGCATTCTGTGATGAATATTCACCGGCTTACACTCTTCTGGCGTTAAAAACTTAATTAAGGCTCGCTGACCCGTTTTGGACGCAGTTGCATCCAAACTAGCCATTTTTAATTGAATGCCACATCCTTAAGATTTAAGTTATCACAAATTTGATTGCGCTTGCGCACGTGCGATACATACACCTTCACTATAGCGGTTCTTCCACGAAAATACATTGAAAACTGTTCGCATGCGACGCTTCGAATCACTTTTATTTGAATACGCCTTATAATTTAAGCTTCAAAATGAATCCAACAGATTTGAACACTTGACTTATTTTCATGTCTAAACCGTTGGTTGTAAGTGAGGTTTTGAAAAATGTCGTCAATTCAGCGATTGCGTAAAAGTAAGGAATATTTATCTATGTGAAAATTTTAATTAAGAATTCATAATTTTTTTTATTACTAAAAGCATTATATAAATATTCACTAGATAACTTCCTTTTGTTTATTTTGTGAAGTTTTTGATTTTAAAAGTATCATGTTATTGAGCTCCACATACGTGCACCACAGTACTCAACTAGTATAAATTGGCGTAAACTCAAGGAATACAGTTATCCTGTTTAGTAATAATAATAAAATTCCCCTATATTTAAATAATTTAAAATGTTTTTTACAGAATATGCAATTTAAGTAGATTAAGTGGATTTTGTATATTTGTTTGTTTAGATATTATTTATTACTGATTAAATTCTGTCATTTTATTGAAACTACATAGATACATTGGTGACCAAGATTTACATGGGAACTTGTGTTCGAAAATGCAAACTGCGACCGCTAGAGGACGATGAGCGCAGATGTGGATGGGAATAGAAAGAAAGGATATCGAAAGAGGTATTAATATGACCTTTATTAAAGAACATGGTTTAATTTACAGAAGGTGTTCAAAATTCCTTTAATTCGCCGCAATGTACGTTTCACAACGTCGACGCATGGATTCACAGACCCGTTCAAAATGGGCAGGTGTGTCACGGACACGTGCCACCGCTTCCATGATCCTGGAGACGAGAGCCATGTTGAAGCTACGGGTGTCTTGTGCACCATGGACTTCATGTGTCCTCACAGATAGAAATCCAGGGGAGTCAGGTCCGGAGGTTGCGGTGGCGACTGGTCCGCCTCTGCCAATCCAGCGATTAGGATATGTCCTATCGAGGTATTCTCGCACAGTGTAGCTAAAATGAGCAGGCGCTCCATCATGCTGAAACAAGATGCTTCAGCGTGTAACGGCTGGGACGTCATCCATCAGATTCGGCAAGACTCTTTCTAAGAAAATGCGACAGATATTCCCGTTGAGGCGCTAAGGTAGTAGGTAAGGGCCAATTAACATATTATCGATAATACCAGCCCAAACGCTAACGGCGAAACGTTGTTGACGTGCATGGGCACGTGTAGACCTTGGGTTTCATGCGCCCATATGTGCATGTTTTGCAGATTCAGGACACCGTCCTGTGTAAAACAGGATTCATCTGAAAACAAAATCCACGATGAAACATCCGGCTGTGCGAGCCGTTGTTGTAAATACCAGCGTGCGAACGCAACGCGTTGGGGATAGCCGTCAACGCGCAATGCCTGTAATCTTTGTAAGTGGTAGGCGTGTTGCGTGTCCTCATGCACTATGAGAATACTTCTGGAACGATGTACACTCAAGATGCGTTCGCTTGCTCGAAGTCGTGTTTGCGGGTTCCTGTCAAATTCCCCTAGCATGGTTTCCTCTACGACAGGTGTGCGTGTAGTGCGTTCTTGACCAATGTGGCTACGTACTTGGAAAGCTCCTGCTTCACGCAATCTGTGGTGCAATTGTCCAAATAAAACATGACTTGGCTGACGTCTGCTTGGGATGCGCTCAAGGTACATCCGTACCGCGGCTCGTGCATTTCCATCCGCGGCACCATATACGTAATGCATATCGGTCAATTCTGCGTTACTAAACCGATTCATCCTTCTCCTGCAACGTCCTTGCTTGAAATGATTACGCTTCCGACTCTTCCGTAAGCCTGCACTCTTCGCTCTCTAGTGGTCGCAGTTCGCATTTCCGAACACAAGTTCCCACGTAAATCTTGTTTATCATGATATGGCAGATAAGCATGTTAAGTTTGTAAGCGACCTTTTGAGACACCCTGTATATTGTGCCTGTGCACAGTAAAATATACCTTTAAGCTAGAACACAAGACACAGGGATGTAAAAGTATATTATTAAAGATTATTGTCTCTTTTATTTAATTTAATCTCTTTTTTCCATGTAAAGATGTTTTGTAATCGATTTTTAAGCCCCTGGATGATATGATAGAATTAGAAAAATTATGCAGACAGGTGTGTTTTCGATGATAATTCAACATTTTAATATTTTCAAAACTTAAATTATAAAATAATGCATTATTTTAAAGCCATTTTTCCCACAGGTGATAAATCGCCAATTATTCTCTGTCGCTAGTACACTTATGTACTAGCTAAAGCAAGTACTTAATGATGCGCAAAAAATGCTCTCCAAAATGTTCCAAATGCCTGTGAAACAACAAAATATTTTAATGCATTCGCATTTGAAAAATCATTTTTTGCAATTATCACAAATGGTCCTTTTTTTGTGCGGCGCTGTACGTGATCGATAGATTTGTATGTATATTACATATTATTGTAAAATTTAGTTCCACTAAACGCATAGCACGTTCGACTAAACGCACATTTGCCATTCAGGAATTTCCGTTAATAAACGAAAATGCAATTGAGATCTTTTCTGTAGCTTTATATATGATGTATAGAATTTATACACACCAAGTAATATGCAAAACAATACTAAATTTACAAATAATCAATACAGCTGAAAACGAATTTCCAGCAATTATCCTTTTTAGGCAGTACTGTAGCCAAACAATTTTGCATATCTCTTTAAATGAACAATAAATTATATGCGCACCAGATTCATAAGTAAGCTGTCCATAGCATGAGACAGTGATATATACAAATTTCAATCTATTTAAAATAGTGTACTAACAATAAAATACAACCCAAACGGTTTTTCAAATAATCATAATGGAACGGAACTCTTTTGAGTGCCCCTGTAAAAGAGCTGTAAATGCTACACACTTTATTTTCAATACCGAACATGCCATAGTAAACACCAATTACATATATAGACTCCATTGCAATCTGACCATATTTGAGCCATTCTCACAATTTTTTAACTTTCAGGAATAAAAATCTGGTGAAATTAAACTTACTAAAACTAGACTAGAAAAACAGATGCTTTGTTTGGATTCGCGAAGCACTATTTAATAAGATAAATATTTGAAACTAACAATATTTTTTTAAATATTATTTTTGCATCTTTATTAAGCAAAAACGTTATTTTATGTTTTGGAGCATTTTAATTTTAGAAATGAAAATTCAGCCAAATAACTAAGAATTGCCTCGGATTTTTTTATTGGGACCTTGCATCCATTTAAATGGATGTTTTGCTTTCTCCTTCTATTGCGTTAAATTTCATTGTAGCAATGTAAAACCAGTTTGGCATGGTAATGTATGAATCAAAAATCAACATTCAGCTTTTGGATTTTGGCAACGGTAACTATTTTGTTTACAAAATGACGTAATAAATGAGTCAAGTTGGAATTCTAAGTTCTGCTGGTAAGTTTCGTTTTCGTGTTATTTTAATTTGTTTAAACTTTTTTTTTTTTTTTTTTTTTTTTTTTTTTTTTTTTTTTTGCAATTTTAATAGCAAATGCTAATACTTGCCTTATGTTCTTTATAATAAATAGTATTCTTTCCCGTACTTTTAGCGTTTTAAAAATTATTTTAAAGCAAGTTATGGCCTGAACATTCTTTTAGATGGATGTGCTGTAAAACAAAATTAAAAAAATCGAAATTTATTAATTTCTTTAAAAACATCATTTTTGATTCCTATTTGTTGAGAAAAACTCATATTAGAAAAATATATGCATTATATTTTGCTTGGGTCTCAGGAGGATAAATAAAAATATTTTCGACATTTTTGTATACAATATATTTATATAACGAATTTAACAATTAATTTTATTTGTTGACAATTCTTTTGTTGACACTCTACAAAATAAATAAATAAATAAATAAAAAAACATAATATAATTCTTTTAAAATGCGTAAGTATCGTCTGCTTAAATAATTTCACATAATAAGAATAAATTGTGTATTTGAACTCTTAACACTGAAAAATACTTTTTATAATTGAATGTAAATAATTGAATTTACACAAATTTTATTTCATTAAAAATATGCTATAATTTTCATAAAAAGGGTATTTTAAATTTTCGTGAAAGAAGTTGTAACTCCCTTTTTCTTCTGAAAATATACGTGTTTCATTTTTAATTTATAAAAATGCGTCCGTAATCGAAAAACATGTAAAATAAATTAATTAAAATAATAATTTTTTAAACTTTATTCTGTGAAAAAACATTATTGTACATATCTACAGATCATAATTTATTTTTATGTTTAATTTTAAGTCAAAATAGTGAATTGTTTTTTTGTAAAGTGTACGACAAAATGTAATTTGTGTAGCTTAGTAGAGGATTCGCTTCGCTCAACCTAATAACATTTTTAACTTACATACGAATGTCTTAATGACTCAAAATAGAGAAAAGGTGGTGCGAAATTTGTTTCATTTAATAGAGGTTTAAGTTTAACTTATGGGTATAATTTTCTTTACCATTTTATCACTATAACTTTTTATTTCCTTCTAAATTTTTGCTTATAATGTATTTGCATAGCACCCACAGGACATTCAAATAATAAATAATAACAATGCAGTATTTTTTATACAAAATTTAAGTATAACATTGTCTCAAGGAGGTGTTAAAGATGGGACGGTGAGGGGAAAAAAGGGGAAGGTACAGGAAAAAGGGACGGTAAGGAAAACAATGGGATAGTAAGGATGGTACGGTAAGGAAAATTACCACCTATTTTTAGGTAAATCAAGTTACGGCTAAGTGATAGCCACAATGTTCATTGATTTTTAGAAACAGTTATTTACATTGGATTAAATTTACAAAAAAAAAAATAATTTACCTCGAAAAGTGCAGGAATAAACCTTGGGGACGGTAAAACTAGCAATAAAGTCACGATGCTTGAAATTGATATTTAAATGCTGATATGCATTCTGCAGTAAATTTCCTGTCAAAGCACTTTAGTCATTCTTTCTATAGCATACTTCTGCATGAGAAAATTGTTGAAAAAAATTCTGTCGCTGCATCTGGAGTGATTTTCTGTATAATTTTCAAGGGGGACGGTAGGGAATCTAAAACCCAGGGACAGAGTTAAAAAAAATAATAGCAACCGTAAAAATGTGGATAGGTTAATTGTTTGCTGCATATTTATATAAAACAATAGTATCAGTTTAGGAAGAAATTACATAGAATTACTTTTATGCAAACAGTTTTATGCAGAGAGCACCAAACTTAAAAATCAGCATCAGGGAGACGGGGCGGTATAGGAATTTCGCGGTATATTTGGACCCCCATCATCGTCCAAAACTTATTTATCTCGTTCATATTGTTATGCAGTCATGCAGTGGGATGTTTTCCAGTATAAGAAATAAAAAAATCCCCAAGAATATGTACTGAAATAAAAATTATTATTCAGGGACATAAAAGTTAATAGATTGTGAGGATGCCTCATTTACACGAGTTAGAGCAAAGACAGACAGATACACATATCGAATCGACAGACAGACCAACTAACCAAATACATAAACACTTGAAATTATTAAAAATGAAGAGTGTAATATTAAAAAAAAATTTGTAGAAGGCTGTATGAATTATTAGTTTCATATTAATTAATTTAAGAATTTTCGTTGCGAGATCAATTTATAAATCGCAGAAAAGATCGCTTAAATAATGTTTAATATAAAAATACAAAAATGATTTACTACCCATAATGTTTAATTAAATAAGGTTTAATTTCTTCTATTGTTACCTTATCTAAAAAAAAAGAGCAAAAATAGTAAATAAAGAAAAAATCACTTGCTTTCACTTTCTAATAAGTGTAAAAAATAGTGAATAATCCATACTCGATTCGGTATCCACGTCAAATTGTAATGGGATCATTGGGGTGGGGGGGGGGTAAATATAAATCGAAGCCGAACAGTTAGGTCTAACTTTCAAGATGAGCATTGAATGATTATGCAAGGGTTCTTTTTTGTAACTATTTTTTTTTATATTTATGTATCAAATCAATTCGGAATATAATTCCAATAACGCGATATCACATTGTTTTACGATTTCGAGTATTAATTTACAAGCTTATATAGATAATTTACAGATTTAGCAAATACAATTAATTATAAATAGAGAACTATGATTCATCCAAAAGACCGTTGTTTAGGACAGTATTTTCTAAATGATTATCTAAACCTATTACGCATTACATAAGCGAGCAATTTGTCAAGAATTTTCTACATACTGAATTTCACTTCAATACATTTGAAACTGCAATGAATAGTTATATATTATCACAAGGCACTCACGTGTTGAGACAATTTTATAGTCATGATTTTATTTTTATGATTTTTTTATTATTATTACATAACAGAAATCTGACTTTTTAAAGAAATATTAATCCATCGTTATACTTAAACTCATCTAGCTTTGTCATTATCTGCATTTTTATTGCTGTTATGCAAAAATCATGAAAATTTAGTACGTGTTTTTTTGTGTATGTGCGTATGTATGTGTGTGTGATACAGTATTTTTAATCTTTTCAATTAAATTAGCCACCCATTCATTCATTTCAGTTATTATAATTTATTAACATAATGAAAATACATCTATAAAAAAAGAAAAAAATGTGCAAGAAAAATTCTCTAGATTAATTTTCGTTTGGGGTTTCAACTTTAATGAAATATTAATGTGAAAAGCTTACAATTTGATGTGAAAGCTCTGTTTTAATGGAAAAAGTATCTAAGTTTTATATAATTTTTAATGATTTTCAAATATATGCTCAGACATTATGGAAGATAATTTTTGTGTGGAGCAATTTATTGATTCATTATTTGTTGCATCATAAAGGATTCAAAGTCTGAAAGAATCAATTCTTAAATATATTTTTATCGAGTGTACGTCTGAGATAGATTTCAGGACTACTAAATATATTTATAAACTTTCTTTTTACAAGAAAACCCTTTGTATACAATAAACAAGAAAACTTCTTTTTTCCATAAAAACTTTAGAGGATTAGATATTTTAAAACAAAGTTATATATACAACTTCCATGTAACGTAATAAAAAATTTAATATGCTAAAAAATAAAAGTAATCACACATTTTTCAAATTAAATATTTTCGTTTTGGATTAAAATGCAACTTTCATTAATCTTTTAAGCCCAGAATTTTACATTTATATACTACAATAAAATGTAAACTGTTTTTTTAGGTATTTGAATATTTTCTTTCCATTTCCTTAAACAATGCATTATGAAACTCGTAAATAATTCAGTAATTGTTACTTTGTAGTAATCCTAAAGTTTTATATATGTAATTTTAATTTTAAAAATGTAAGTTTCGTACATAAATATATTTGTAAAAATAAGATCGTTAAAAAGTGTTATTTCAAAAATTTAAATGTAAAGCATATATTTTTAAAATATTATTTATTCGTAAACAACAATTTTTTTTTAATATTTCAAAGATTATATGGTTTATACATGACGTAGTAAGCAGAGGTAACTTATTTAAATCCACATTTTAAAAATTTAATATATTTCGAAAAAACGAGGAAAACCATCAGTTTAGAAATTGGATAATAATTCATTTTATCGAATTAAATATATACAGAACTTTAAGACAGATAGAAAACTTTTCTTGTCTCTTTTTCGTTCTTAAAATTTACACTGTAAAATAATCTATAATGTTACTAAACATTTTCTAGGAAACTGGGATGCCTGAACTTGTTATTTAACTGCAACAAAAGAAATTCATTGAACATATTAACGTTTGCACAGACAAAAAAGAAAACCTACAAGATTAGTAAGAATTTTTTAAGAAACTGTGATGCCTAGACCTTTTTATGTAACTGCAACAAAAAAACTCATGTAATTATCCCGGGTTACCGATACAATTTTAGTAGGCATACAGATTTCTGTAGCTTTACAAAAACTAGTTTTGTTGATTTGAATCTTTTTACTCTACAGTGTACAGATAGAATTTTAGTAAACCAACATATTTCTCAAGATTTTACAAAAACTAGTTATGTAAACTTACAACTTTTTTTAGAGCGTACTCACTTTTTTCATTATTTAATAAATTTTAGAAGGATTTTAAAAGGATTGAAGGATTTAGAAGAATTTATTAAATTTGAATTTATAGGGATTTTGTGCAGTATTTATAACACCACTCAAATTTTTTATTCTAAATATTTTTCTCAGTATTTTGTAGAATTAGGAAATGTACATATGTGCAAATATAATGTTCTTACAATAGAAATATAGAAATATTTTCAAACTGAAAAATCCCCCCCCCCCCCCCCCCCAACACCAACACCAACAAAGCTGAAAAGATGCAAAGGCAAAATAAATCATCCTTTTAAAAATACTTTTGTTTTGTGTAACCAATAATACTTTTGGAACAAGATAAAGTAATGTTTTTATAACTCATTCTAAACTGTATTGCAACTAATTGATGAATTCTATAACAATTTATTTTAATGGTACTTATAAAAAACGTCAGTAGATAAGTGGTTAAATGAAATTTGATTTATTTGTTTTTTTTTATGGTACTTAGTACTGTGCGTCGGGGCATAGAGGGTTAATCAGAACGGAAATCCTACATGGGACAGAAGCGATTACTAGAAATCAGATGATGGAAAAAAGCTTGTTGAAAATTGCTTGATGACATTCAACATTAAAACATTAAGGAAGACTGCATATACAAATTTTTGTATCCAAACCTTGCGTTCTGTGAACAATATAGAATTACTCCGTGGAATAATCTGTAGTAGCGCCCTCTATTATCGATATTTTGAATACATTTTTGTTGGTGCCATACAAAATTCCACAGCATGCTGAATCTTTATCTGCAAGCCGCATGTCCCTCCAACCCATAGATCTTTTTTTTTATTATTATTATCGTGTTTTACTTTCGCACCGGACTTTTGAAACACCCGGTATTGTTATATGCTTGTGTCATTTTTAAGTAGTTATTAACAGGGTTGGCAAGGTTTTGGACACAACGGTAAAAACCACGGTAAAATCCATGGTTTAAACCGTACTGTCCAAAACCCTTCTATGTAAAACTGTCTTAAACTGTCCGAAGCTATATATTGTAGTAAAATTGTATTTATCAGAACAATGCTAAAAGTTTAAAAAATTGGCAAAAGATTACAATACAAAAATACCAATTTAGTATTAACAACCTAATTACCCTACGTTATACTACCTAACAATTTAGTAGTAACAACATTGCCCTACGCAACAAAATAATTACATTAAAAAGATATTAAATTTAATTATGTATCAATTTTAATGTTATTCATTTAAATAATAGTAATTAATAGAAGTACTAACGATTTTTATGAAGAATACATTCTGATTCTGTTACTGAAAGTCCTGAGAGTTGTTACTGGAAATAATTGATAAATGGAGTTCAGGTTCAGCATACTGATTAAACCAGATTACTGATGGCAACTAAGTATGTGTGTATATTAAGAAATAGTATAAATAAAAATAGTTGATTTTGTTTGATTATGAGATAATTTAGATATTGACTATTATTATAACTCTATATTATATGACTATTATTATAACAACACTATTTAACTCTTAAGAAATAGAATGTTCACTAGAATTAGATTAAATTCATAATTAAAACACATATTTTAAAAGATAACTTCTAGATTTTAAATTAAATATTTGTGTTTTCTTTCATTATCCTATAATCTATAAACGATAATTTACAATGAAACCTTATGTAAAAGAAATTTCTCTGTAACATTTTCTTGCACAAAAATTGAAACAAAAGAAAATCTCCCCTCCCTATACTACATGTGTAGCATTATAAAGAATTTCTTTTTATTATAACTCAATTTTAACAGAAACAGAACTTTTTATGTTACACAGATATTAGAAAAATTTGAACTTTTTTTCATTTACCAAAGAATTAAATGGAATGTTAGTAAAATATATTGTGAGATATTTATATTTATTCATATGTTTAATAAGTGTGCAGTGGTTACATGTGGAATGTTGCTTTTATAAGGTTTTGGACACTTTAGTACAGTCTTGGACGCATTAGTACAGTTTTAGACACTTTAGTATAGTTTTGGACAGTAAAACCCACATGTCCTGTTCAAAATTAGTTTTGGGCGTCCAAAACCCCAACCCTGGTTATTAATATATTGTAAACTTTATATTAATGACAAGGCGGAAATTCTATCACGGCACTAGTTTTTTAATACAGTGTTTTGACTCTATTGAGAAAAGCTTGTTGAAAATTGTTTGATGTAATCACAACCCAAACTAGAATGACAAACATGATTATGGTATGTCTAAAACTGAGAAATATGTAATTTTATTTTCTAGAATTTCCCGAATAGTAATGGAAATAATTGTCATATTCTCTTTAAAATTAAATCTTTAGATTTATAATAGAAATTGCGTTAGTACTTTTTTAATTAATCTGACAGTAGCTGCTTGTTGGTCTATCTGACGACCATATAATTTAGCGTCCTCTAAGCCATCTCCCCGTATAAATAATAGAATGAAATTTCACGTAGCTGACCTTAAATATTTTTCCAACTATCATATTAATCTTACATGACACTCTTTATATTTTTCAAGTATATATTGACAAAAAAAGTAGAACTTCAACGATAAGGCCATGACATAATCACGAGTGACAGATCATTTTCATCTTTTCCAAATATTTTATATCATGTCAGAAAAATGACTAATTTCAGGAAAGTGCAACTTTGTAACTTCATTGATAAATAATAGTAGAATAATTAATTAAAACGTTTTGTTATTTTTCCACCAGCAAAAACCGGCGACAAAATGACCAAACGCGAAGTGTTGCGTTCTAAAAAAATACTTCCGGGTTAATGTTGTTAAATTAAGCATTCAACTAATTTTCAAAACGCATTCAAGTTTATAATTACCGTATATTTCCGTGTATAAACCGAATGTTTGACTTTTCAGTGAAAAGCCGTCCAAAATCGGAAATCCATATATAAGTCGATGTTAAACAAAATTGATGAAAAATTCATCGAATGAAAACTTATTACTTTTTTTTGTATAGCTAATAGAACAAAATGGGCTCTCTAAAATTATTGATATCTCCTAGAGATCGTCGGTAGATCTCCGGTGGCCTTACTTCTATTCTTCAACACTCGCCGTTTATCTAAATGAGTCATTTAAAGATAGACCTCGTTCGAAGTGGACTGAATAGCTGTCATCTGGAGATGCAGCTGTGATAAATGGCGGTGATTTTAATAAAGTTAACATAGTTGCTATCTTTTAATTGTTGAAATAAGCTTGTCTTAAATTACCACAAGAAATGATCGCCCGATCTTTGAAAGAATATTGAATCAGTAATGTGATGGATGGAACTGAGGATGAAGCGATTTGTGACAAGATGGCGATGATGATCAGCTAGATACTGACGATATTCATCCTGATGTACCAGTGTTAGAAAGCAATTTTAAGGAGTTGTTTGAAAATTCTGATAATAATTTGAATAGTAAAAGATGATTAGTGACTTGTTTCATTATAAAAGAAATGACTAATAAAGTATTTTTAGAAATTTGTAGGTATGTTTTACATTTTAATAGTTAACAACCTTTTTATTTTAGAATATCAAATTTGCAAATTTTCTTAGATTCGTGTATAAGTCGACCCCCCAACTTTCGAGTCAAAGAACTGTCCAAAAATTCTCGTCTTATACAACGAAATATACGGTAGATATTTGGGTTATATTTATAACCTTTTCAACCACTACTTAACAACAGTAACTTTTGTCTTATGCTAGATGTTAAAGGTATATATTGGGCTGTCTGAAAAGTTCGTGCCGATTCTGAAGGAAAATTGAAACGCCGAAAATTTAAATTTTAGTATACATTCATTAAATTATATAGGTAGCATTCTGTTCTACAACTTTCTTCCATCTGTCCATAAGTCTCAAAATGCGTTCTTTGTAAAACATTTCTGATTTTCTGAAAAAATCGAGGTGATTTTTGGTGTCATTCAAAGACTCAATTATTATTTTGCGAAGAGGAATTTATGGAAAGAAATAAAAAATAGTAGTCTGACGGAGCAATGTCCGGAGAGTAGGTAGGGTTGAGCAGAACACCTCAATCGAATGCAAGGAGATTATTTCTGATAGTGAAAGATATGAGTGGCGTTTTTGCTAATTCGGTGTGTTTTAAGACTATTGCTGTCTTCAGATCTTCGAGATACGAGCAATATTTTTCAGAGTTAATGGCCTGGTTTGGTGGAAGTAGCGTGTATTAGATCCAATCCTATCAAATAGACAGCAGCACTTTTTTCTGGTAGAGTCCGGTTTTAGTGACAGTAATTGGAACTATGTCCGGCTGGATTAGGACTGTTTGCGTCCCAAGCTGCTATAAAGTATACAACTTTCGCTCACAGTGACCAATCTTTTCAAAAAAGGAAATTTTTGGCAGCTGGAAATGCGATGTGGAATGTTGTGCTCCGTCAGGTAATAGGCAGGATGCTCACTGGTAACTAATTTTTTATTCTATTCATACCACAGTTTTATAAAATACGTTTTATAATATGTTCCTTTCGCAGATGTTATCAAAGTACATGTGATTTTTTTCCCTTCAAAATATACCTGAATTGAGAAGCAAACTTTTAGGACAAACATTGACTGTCAGAAAGAAACTCCTTGCAATCGTTTGAGGCATTCTGATCCCCCCTCTCTACTCTCCGTACATTGCTCCGCCCGACTATTGTTAGTTTCTTTTTCTCAAAAATTATCTTCGCCAAAGTAACTGACCCTTTGAATGACATAAAAAAGCATCTCGATGAGTATTTTGTCATCAAATCACAAATATTTTGGAAAGAAGTCATTATGTGACTTTTGGACAGATGGAAGAAGGTTGTAGAGTAGAACAGCGCCGATATAATTTAATAAATGTATACTAAAAATTAAATCTTCTGCGATTCAATTTTCTTTCAAAATCCGGACTTTCCAAACAGGACATCCGGACCTTCAAACTTTCCGGACAGCCCAATATAACGAAGATTAATGATTTGACTTGATGGACGAAAAATAAGTAAAAGTTTAGCAACGTTACGAGAATTGATGTACAGGGTGGTCCTAAAAAAACTTCCCCGATATATGTACCCCTAGCGGTCTAATCGCTCAACCAGTCGAAAGGAAATTTACACCATTGCACAGTTCATAAGTGAAAAACAAATCCGGTACTGAAAAACATATCTTGTAACCACTCCTTCATTCCTCACAATAGTCTTTTTTCAAGTGCTTCACGCCGGCAATTTTATTTGTACGTGTATCATTCAAACGCCATTAATGTTTTAGAAGCGTAAAAAATACAACGTTAAAAGCACCACAAATTTTAAATTTTAAGCATACCTGTTTCGGTAGCATGTAACATAGCTTCCTCAGTGTTAAGAATGGCAGAAATTTGCTTACAAATATAGGAGAGATGGGGATTCAAGTTAAAGGTTTATTGACCAATAGGAAAACAGATGATTGCAGGTAACCAATAGGAAAATAGAGCCTTGCCATCCTTAGCACTGAGGAAGGTATGCTATATGCTACCGAAACCGGTATGCTTAAAATTTAAAATTTTTGGTGCTTTTAACGTTGTATTTTTTACACTTCTATTATATTGCACCAAGCTCCTTCTTTATAATTATTGCCATTAATGTTTGTTCAATGCACTGATGAATTTGCGCATGAAAAAAAATGGGTTTGCCATTCGAAAATTTCGAAATTTTTTAACTGTAACCGTAACCGTGAGAGCGTTATCGTTTTAAATTCTCACGATTTTAAGCGCATACCTTCAAATAAGTTTACTAAAATTTCTTTTCTATTGGTTGAGCGGTTATGCCGCTAGGGGTTAATACATCGGTAATTTTTTCATGACCAGCCTGTATATTTGTGTTCATGTGTGTGTACATGACTTTTTATGAGACCTTTGAAACTAATTTACGTTTTTATAAGTGGCAATTAGTATAACGAATTTTGTACTGGTGTCTTTTCTTAGTAAAATTTTAATTCAGGATTTTTTTGAACACAGCTAAAAGTGGGATTAAATATGCGTTCTTCTGATTTCTGGCATTTTTTTTTTTTAGGAAATGCTGCATACAGCATTTCTTATTCTTTTTACAAAATTACACGGTGATATCATAAATCTCACTATTTATGGACGATAATTGTTCGAAACAAGTATGTTTCGTGAAATTATACTCTTTTTACAAATATATATTTTACTAATATGAAATATATTATTCAATAATCTAAACAGTGGTATAACAGAGAAGCACATTTTGCTCAGAGAAATTCAAATAGAGAACCAGGGCTTAATTTGCGCCGGAGTCCACCGGAGCTCAAAAATACAGGGCTCCAGAGTCCAGCGCAATAGCGATTTCGAAAACAGAGGACTAAATTGTCTTTACTTTCCCTCCCATCTCCATGTTTCCGCATTCTTTCTATCAAAACACTTATATGTGGTATAGTGTCATGCACATCTAGGAGATGGAGATCAAACGGCGCGTAAGATTATTTATTTTTTTTCTTTATAAATGTTTTTTTTTTCAAGTTTCATTCATTAAATATACATATATATATATATATATATATATATATATATATATGCATATAGATATACAGGTCGTTATCAAAATAATGGAAACACTTGTGAATGAAAGGGACATTTAAGAATTCCCTTCGTAAGCATTAAAATATAATCTTAGCTACCAGATTTTTTTAATATAAAAAGTACATGTATTAGGTAGTATGAGAGAGCTCTAGAAGAGTTGTCTACGTTTTGATTTTTTTTGTCAGAAGCGTAAAATGTCAGACCTCACAGATTTTCAAAGAGGCCAAATTGTAGGAGCCCGACTAGCTGGGGCAGCGGTGACCGAAACATCCCAGCTTATAGGCGTTTCTAGAGGTACGGTGTCTAAAGTCATGACAGCATACACACAGCGCGGAAAGACAAGCTCAGCAAAGCAAAATAGTGGACGGAAGGAGAAGCTGAGTGAAAGAGACCGACGGGTATTGAAGCGGATTGTAATGTCTAAAAAGAAAACAACTGCAGCCAAAATGACCGCAGAGCTCAATCAGCATCTGGATTCTCCAGTGTCAACAATTACAGTTCGGAGATACCTTCATAAAGAGAACATTTACGGTAGAACAGCAATTCCCAAGCCACTTGTCACAGATGCTAATGCCAAACGTCGTGTAGAGTGGTGCCACAACTACAAAACCTGGTCGATTGATAAGTGGAAGACTGTTATATGGTCAGACGAATCATCTTTCACGTTGTTCCCCACAACAGGACGGGTACATGTCTGGAGAACACCTGCACAAGCGTATGATCCTGATTGCCTCCGTCCAACTGTCAAGCATGGAGGTGGATCGGTCATGGTATGGGCAGCCGTGTCATGGTTTTCTGCTGGTCCAATCGTAACCCTGAAAGGAAGGATCACTGGGGAGAAGTATAGAGAAGTTTTAGCTGACCAGGTCCATCCCATGATGCAAATTTTGTTTCCTGCAGGAGATGGAATTTTCCAGGATGATAATGCCCCTATTCATGCAGGCAGAGTTGTCCAATCATGGTTTGATGAACATGAGGATGAGGTGGAACATCTACCTTGGCCCACACAGTCCCCAGACCTCAACATAATCGAAACGTTGTGGTCTATTTTAGAGCTTTCAATCCGGAATCGATATCCTCCACCGGCATCTCTCACGGAACTTTCACAATATCTCCATGAAGAATGGTACAATATTCCTCTAAACACTATTCAGAATTTGCATGATTCGGTTCCCAGGTGAATCCAAGCTGTATTACATGCCAAAGGCGGTCCTACGCCATATTAATAAAGAATTCCTTCAAAATCTAGGGTGTTTCCATTATTTTGATAACCACCTGTATATGCATAGCTGCGAACAATTCCTTTTCCGAATCATAACCAAATCAACTACAGTGAAACCTCCCTGTGCGACCAACTCCATTAAGCGACCACCTCCCTGAACGACCATTTTTTCATGGATCGAAATTTACTCCCATAGGTTCAATACTAATTTTACCTCTATTGAGAGACCACCCCAGTTGATCTTCCTCCATGAGCGACCAATTTCTTTGAAGAAAATGAAACAAATTCCGTTTTTTCTTGGTCGCTTGAAGAAGGTTTTATTAGATTAATAATTCTGGAGAGCGCATCAAACTGCAATATTCATCAAACTCATAAACTAAGTTTAGAATTTTTATTTATTCCGGTAACTTTTAAGTGTTTAAACACCTTTGTGCCTTTTTAGGCAATGAATTTAACTATGGTGACAAAGTAAGGGTGATGGTCAATAAACTCCCCTGCACTATTCTGTCAGGAAACGCTCAAAGAAATAGATAAATTAATAAAATCGTCATAATTGCATTTATTTACTGAATTTCGAAACGACTTGGAAATAAAAGTTATAGAAGATTAAACCATAAAATCAAAGCAAACGTCAATACATTCATTTATTAAACTCTGCTCTAATTAACTTATGTAATTAACTTTTGTTTTGATACTTAAACTTTCATATTTTTCCTAACGTGACAAATAAATTTTAGTAAGATTAATTGTTAAATTTTTTCAACAATTGAAATCTAGGTTTAAACATGATCTCCATTAAGAGACCACCTGTTGGAGCGACCAATTTTAATTGAACGGAATGTGGTCGCTTTAGGGAGGTTTTACTGTATTTCCGAATCATAATCCTTAACTTATTTAATTACGGAATTCTGGGATTAATGAACATTAAATTAAGTAAAGTTTAACAGTTAAGTATATACAGGCTGGTAGCTATATTTAAAATTTTTGTTTTGCTAAAGAAAAAAAAAAGATGTTTTAAATTTTGCAAATAATGTATGAATTATAAATACGTGGATTGTAATTATGACGGGGGGTGTGCACTACGGTTTTACTACTGCAGGATATTAGGGCTCCGGTACTTGCTTTGTTAGAAATTAAGCCCTGGAGTCCGATTAACGTCACAACAACTATTAAATCATGGAAAGAGTACTAGCGACCAATAAACATTTAAAATCAAAACTTCAATTACATGGGATGAGGTAAAATGTCTCACTTTAATGGACTTAATTTCGAAATGTTTTTAATAAATTGAAAAGTTCCCAATCAATAGTTTGAAAAGTGTTTAATAAATATAAAGAACTTCGCATAATATATTAGTTAAAGAAATGTATTTAAACTGATATTTTTAAAATATTTAAAAAGGAACTTTCGTTTATAGCTAATCATTTGGTTTAATGATTGGTATAAGTGAGGTAATGCATTTAGAAACACTTTCACACTAAAGAGAAACAAGCGTTTTGAAGAGTTCTTCTTGCTATATTTTATCATAACTGGTAACCTAATGATGATTGCGAACAGAAATAAATTTAGTGGGAATTGTTAGGTAAAGTAGTTAATTCTAACGCTCAAAATTTTATTTTGAAAAACATTAAAGCTAAATAGATTTAAAGTTGCTCTACTTTTATTCGGCAAGTTTTATTGAGTAACTTAAATTAAAAATATATATATATATATTGAACTAGTTAATGAAGAATTAGCATATGAAGAAAAATGACGAAATAATGATTTTACTTTGGTGCCAAAAAAAACCTTAATCTGACTTTACGAATTTCTAATCGCAGAATAGTTACCAGTTGAAACATTAATTGTCATTGGAGGAAATGGACATTCTATTTCGAAATTCTGGCTTTTCTAACTTGCCCAAAGGCGTAATTAGATACCATGATTAAAGAAAGTCCTGTTATAAGTGATACATTTTATAGATCACTAAATTATTAATTTAATCGTCCTATTCAATTTTTCCGGTGTTAGTTCTAATATTTTTTTAAATCAGCGAGGAATATCAGATGATTAATCATTTGCTTTGAATATTTACCTAAACTGTAAAAAAAAAAAGTGCTTATAAGCGTCTATCGGCCTGTCGCAATTTCGTCTCTGTGCACTGTAACTCTCATATATTAACTTCAATTGAATAAAAATTGATAGATGTTATAAAGTTTTATCATAGCATTTTCTTTATTGAAATTGCTTTTCTTAAGGTTAATAGTTCCTTTACTAACAATATTTCGGTTAAATTACGATCTATTGACGAAAATGTCTTTAAATACATTTTAATAATCTTATTTTGGTTCAAACATTTTGAAATTGTATAAAGGGTTGTCTTAAATTACAATATGTTTCATGCATAAAATGATTTGCGTACCATTCATCGTTCCTTTGCACCGGCAAAAAAAAAAAAAAAAAACTTAATTCCATTATTTTCAGTAAACTTTAATTGTTTGATGCATGTTTCGTGAAATTAAAATCCGTTATTGAGGTACGATAGAACATCTATACAGAAAATCAAGCTTGTAAAGAAGGGAAGATTTTGGACCCTACTATATTTTATTACGAGAAGGTTTAAAGCACGGTTAGTACATGTAGGCCAATATGTTTTCTTCCATAGCGGTGTATACGTAGAATTAAATACAACACTTCGGTAAATATGTTAATTATTTCAATCAAACTAAATCGTTTCTCGCAACTAGTAAACAGGAATTCAGTTCTTTCAGAATTTAGTGTCCCCCCGGTGAAAAATACATATATGTATATATATATATATATATAGTACGAAACATATTTCAGTTTTAAGACTGAAAGCACACGTTTTTATTTTATATAAAATGACGTCATCCGCATCCGTTGAAGAATCCCTCATTTGCGATCCAGTCTTAAACAACATCTACAATAAAGTACGCATAGGACGCAACTATCGCTGAATAATACACAAATCCAAAAAAGAGATATCGTCATTCAAGAAACTCGACAAAAACAATATCGGCTATCTAATGATTCATATGCCTTCATTTGTTTCTAATAGTAATATAGATATTAAAAATTAAATTTAGTTTATAATAGTTCGATGTTTTATCAGAAATCCATCATTTATATTTTTTTCAAAGTAGCACATATTTTAATTACATTTTCTTTCAGTTGTTATGGGAAAATGGCAACAAAAAGATATACTTACTATTTTCCAAATATTTTTTCTTTACTTTCTATTGAAATAGAGTACTTCAGGTGCCAACATTAAACAAATGGCGCTAAAAACTGCCAAAAATTATCTCAAAAATAAATTGAGATGCAGGTTAGAAACAAATTGCATTAAAAAGTACTTTTTTCCCAATACGACGATCTAAAATTGGATAACGTGCGATGCTTAGAAGTTAAAAAAATTGCAGAAGAGTATTTAACAGTACAATGATACATCTGCTTTGTTTTACGGCTGGCTTATGCAACGGAACGTTATTTTTTGGAGAAGACACATTATTCGCTGGGAAAAAGAAATAGTATATTGGGGGCAGAGGCGTGGCGTCCGGTCATCGCTGGATGCGGCGATGACCAAGCAATATTTTAAAACTCTTAATAAGCTTTTAAAACTCTACGATCCAGTTTTAGCAGAACATTTGGAGTTCATGTATAAGTGAAGGTAAGATTTAAAGTTTCTTTTTTGAACATTCAACCATTGAATTTTAGAGTTAATAATTTTTCACCACAAAGTTAAATAATTGCAATGACCACCGAAAATTTTCACGCCACGCCACTGATTGGGGGCTAATAAAAATGATGCGTCAAGCATAGATTGTTAAACACGTTCCAACATATTCAGAATACTGCAACAAAATTCAATATTTTATAAGGGGAAAGATGATGTCTAAGTAAATAATTTGGAAAACTCATAACACATTTAAAAACTCTATTTAGAAATTACCATAAATAGCTTAGAAACTATCTTCTTTTGTGCAGATCCGTGTATATGCTATAAATTTGTATATATTTGCATAGTTAGTATACAAAAATTTAGTTCAGTTAGGAAATGCATAACAGTGGAAATTCCCGGTACAACTATTTCCGTTAATAAACGAAAATGGACTGTATATCTTTTGTACAGTTCTATATATGATCAATAGAAATTAAACACAAAAAGTAGAATTTAAAAAATTTGTTATATTTAAAATCTCGTACCTCAACTGTAAATAAACTTGCAGCAATTATTGTTCATGGACAATATTATAATGGAACAATTTTGAATCTGCCTGTGAATCAAAAATGAATTCTATGCAATTAGCATCTTGTAGGCTGTTTCAATGATATACATCAATTTCAATTTGTTTGAAATAGTGTATAATCATTAAATTACAAGGATGGTTCAATAATTATTGTCCCGAGTGTGTATAAAATATTTGTACTGCGATGGTTGATATGGAATATTGAAGCCTACTGTCTTAGATGCCTATATGCTCAATTTCAGCTGCTATATTAACATATTTTATTTAGTTTTAGGTGTCAGTGGTGACACTTAGCTTAGAATGGGGGGTGGTTGGGGAAAATTTGGTTTGGCCAGATATAGGGCCAGACCTGAAGCAGGTCTGTGATAGATTTGTGATAATGGATGAGACGTGGCTACATCACTATGGTGACGATTCCAAACGACATTAGCCACATCTCATTCACTGTCACCTCCCTAATTCCCCTCACCGTTTTCAAGCTAGATGCGATCTCTCACACCAAAAATGATTTAAAAAAAAATATTAATATAGCAGTTTTGAAATTGAGCATATAGGCATCTAAGACTTCAGGCTTCAATATTTCACTTATCAGTACAAATATTTTGTACACACGCGGTACAATAATTATTGAACCACCCTATATCGCAAATGATTTTTCTCTTATAGACCTCAATGTATTGGAATTTTCTGGAATGTCCATGTAAATGAACTGTAAATGCTACATACTTCGTTTTCAATAACGAAAATACCATAGTAAACATAAATAGCGTATAAATAACGTATATCAATTATATGGATATCCGAACATATTTCCGCAAGATAAAGAACAGAAAGACGGCAGATAAACAAAATTCAGAAACACTTTTCTACTGCGCTCGAAAATATTAAAAATTGACAAGCATATTTCAAAATTGATTTGAAGTTTTGAAAAAAAAAATCATTATGGTAAAATAAGATTAAATAAATTATGATACTTTAGATACTTTATGATACATATGATACTTATTATATATACATAAACCGTAATGTAATAGAATTCTTTGGAATGCCAAGAAAATGAACTGAATCTTCGTTTTTAATAACGATCATTCCATAGTAAACGTCAATAACATATATCAATTTTATAGATATCCGAGCATATTTACCCGAGATAGAGCACGGACAATTGGCAGACAGGCGTAGAGACAGAAAAACCGAATTTGGAAGCAAGTTGGAAAGTATTAAAAATAGACAAGCATATTTCCAAGATTAATTTAGTCCAACATAGACGTTTTCAAAAACAAAATTCAGTATAAAAAAATAGGGTTAAATAAATTATGATACTTTAATTAACAAGCCAATACACTTCAATGAATAAAAAGATAATTTTGATTTTTTTTAAAGATATGTGATATTATTTTTACTATTTTTACTTTAATCTCCTAATTTTATTACAAGATTAAAATCTTGCATACCAAAATATACAGTGAATTTAACAAATCTACAAACACATATATAAGTTTCGTGAATCTAAGAAGTAGATACAAATAACAGTAAAAAATCTGTAATATCTGATTCCTCATTCTGACTTGATTTTATTTCGTGACCCTTGATAAAATATTAGCCATAAAAATTTTATATACTTTGAAATTCAAGAAATCGCAAATTAAAGACGATAGTTGCTTTCAATAGTTTATATTACTATCTATTTCCACATCTATTGCTGAGTAAAAAATATTATATTTCCTCGTGACCTGCGATGAACTTCTCCGACCAGTTATAACATCCCCGACAATATGTTTAATTTCTAGGACATTTTAGAAGCCCCTTAAGAATTTACTAGGTAGAAATTAAATCAGGAAGAAAAAAAATAAAATGTACTGAGTAATATATGCTTATTCCACAATAAAATATCTTTAACATATTAAGTTAAATATAACTTTAAAAAAGAATTCATCCAGCTTCATGTTTCTAAGAAAATTGAGAAAATGCACTTAGCATTGTTCCTACATCTACATTCATAACTTCATCTATTGATCCCAATATATTAATCTTTCCATAAATATACACCGTTACTGTTATGGCAGATTTTTATATCGATTTTAATGAAAGCTTCAATTTTTCAATTCTATTTTTTATTGAACATGTGAAAACACCACATATGCTATTGAACATGTGTATCATATACACCGCATATTCCACTGAACATGTGAAAACACCACATCTTCTGAAAGTATAGATGCATTTGAAGTATCCCTTTCATCGCTAGTAAGTGTACGAAAAAATCAGACGCCAAAAGGAGATGCAAATGTCAGAGCATCTGTAATTCAAAAGATCTGATGAGCTTCACTTCCTGTGGAAGTAGATACAGTAGTCTTCCAATGCAGTGACGTCGGTAGCGTTTTTTGACGCACAGAGATAATTAAAAAAAATTGGTAATTTTGATATACTGATTATAACCCCCCCCCCTCCACACACACACACACACACCCTACACCCTACTCCCGTTTAAAAGCTGTTGATGTACACTGTAAAAAATTTTCGTAAAATTTCAGTAGATGTACCGTAAATTTTATGGTACTTGTACCGTTTTCACTCTTTACGGTATGAGTACCGTATTTCTAAGGTATATTAAGCGTAAGAAAACAGTATATATGCCATTTCGATTATAAACGGTATTTATACCATAAAATCATAGTTTTTCAGTACAAACTCGGTATTTATACCATAAAATAATTATTTTTCACTAAGGAAAAAGCTGGTAGCCTTGCCTCGATGTACGGCAACCCCTGAATTGATGCTCTTGTTTCGTAATGCGTGTAGCCCTGAGGAGAGGGGAGGTGCAGCCGGTACATTGTTTCGAGGCCCAAGTAGCTCAAAGGGGCACAGCTATTGCAATACACACTGTATATTATTTTTTTTAGTTTATAGGCTATCAAAGCCTGAGAGCTAATATGACCGCAAGTTCTGTATGTACGTACGTAACCAAATAACTCTTGATAGAAATATCCGATTTGCTTTAAAAAAATTCTAGGTTCATTCCGATAAGCGCTTCCCTGATTAGTTTTGGGTGTTCATTGGTTAAGTATAAATGGGGGGGGGGGGCGGGGGCTAATCCCCCTTAATTTAGATAAATGGTTTTTCATGCAGATTTGCTTCAAATTTGGTATACCGGTCTATTTTGATAAGACGCTTCCCTGATTAAATTTGGAGGTTTATTGGTTAAGTATAAAGGGGCAGGACGGGGGGGGGGGGTAATCCCCCTTATATATATAAATCGATTTTTCATGCAGAATTATCCGATTTGCTTCAAATTTGCCTACCGGTTTATTCTGATAAGGCGTTTCCCTGATTAGATTTGGAGGTTCAAAGGTTAAGTATAAAGGGGAGGAATGGGGGTTAATTCCTCCCTTAATTTAGATAAATGGATTTTTCATGCAGAATTATCCGACTTAATTCAAATTTGGTATGCCGGTTTATTCTGATATGGCGCTTCCCTGATTAGATTTAAAGGTTCATTTGTTAAGTCTAAAGGGGGGAACGGGGGGGGGCTAATTCCCCCTTAATATAGATAAATGGGTTCTTCATGCAGAATTATCCGATTGGCTTCAAATTTAGCATACCAGTTTATTCTGATAAGTCCCTGACTAGATTTGGGGGTTCATTGGTTAAGTGTGAAGGGGAGGAACAGGAACGGGGACTAATTCCCCCCTTAATTTAGATAAGTGGATTTTTTATGTAAATTATCCGATTTGCTTCATATATGGTATAGCAGTTTATTATGATAAGGCGCATTCCCTGATTATTTACCGTTTTGCTCAAAAACAGTGAGTTCTGTTTTATGAATAATAGACATAAATAAGAGTATAATATACAAATATTGTGAATAGAGTGTGAGCTCAATGCTGTCAGTTAAACTGGGAACTTTTCTTTTTTATTTTTTCTATATTTATTTTCTATGTAATACCATAATTCTAAAGAAAGAAAAAAAAGGCCGTATTTTATTTTACTTTTGTAAAACAGTATAAATGTCTAATTATTAGCCTTAAGTACAGGAAAAATGAATAATATAATTTATGAGAGACGAACCAAGTGGTCGACGAAGTCGGCTAGGTATTATTAAAGATTCACATGCTTTTTTATGGTTCTCGAGAGTGTGTGTGTGGGGGGGGGGGGTGGTGAGAGGAGGGATTGTGTGGTTGATCCTGGGCCCGTCACGACTCTCGGCGGCCTTGAATGTGTGTCGTCTTTCTAGTCGGAACTTCCAGGAACCGATTTACAAATTTGGGGGCTCAGGGCACAGATGCGTACGGGGCCCCCCTTGCACCCATTTAGAGTCCTGCATCGGGTCGGGTTACCTGCTTTTACCCGAACCCGATCCGACACGCAGTTCGGGTCGGGCCGGGTTGGAGCTATATTTTCCCGTTGCGGGTCGGGTTGACTTTAAATTTTTTGGTGCGGGTCGGGTTGGCTTTTTTACTCTTGCGGTTCGGGTTCGGGTTGTCCCGCTTTTTTAAAAGAATGTGGAAAATATTATTTCCGTTAAAAGCCTATATAAACCGCAGATCAAAGTTTCACAAAAGCAAAATGTGTGCCTATCTGTTTTGTATTTAGTCATCCTTTCACCAGTCTTCGAAATAACAAACTGCATTATATTTGTATCGTATTTTAAAAATACAATACGCAGCAAAACTCTAAATGGTCCTCCCTGTCTATCAAGTGAATAATTTAATTGTGGTCATACGCGATGCAGTATGTTAGACGGGAAAATTTTCAAAATAATAACTGCTGATGCTGATAAACTAAAGGCAGATAGCCACTTGTGTAAAACAAGGTGTATCGTTATAAATGGAACTTTTGAAACCGCAACTAATTTTAAAGCATACTTAAAGATTAGATTTTTTGTTTTATACCATTTAGAGTCCTGCATCGGGTCGGGTCAAAGGTTTTACTATAGTTGAATATTAAAGAATATAGATTTGTTCATTCTTCTCTGTAAAACATAAAAATGATATTAAAGAATTAGAGGTCTGCACGGGCCGGAATTATCAGGCCCGGAAACGGCCCGCCCCGTGCCGTCCCGTGTAAAACTTAAAAGTTCGGCCCTAGCCCGGCAAGGTCCGTTTATAATTTTATCGGCTTCGTCTAAATATTTATATCGGGCCGGTAGACTGGCTTAATTGTAGCTATCGGCCCGGCCTGGCAGGGCCGTTCATTTTTTTGCCGGACCGGACCTTTTATTTTGTTTATCAGTCCGGCCCGTTTAAAAAACTGTCCTAATAAAGCGGCCTGGGCAGTTTGAAATTTTGCTGACCCGCCGCGGCCCGAGGGCCGGACCGGTGCAGACCTCTATTAGAGAGACGTAGATAATTTTTCATAACGGTATTAAAACGTGATTTGCTTTTCTTACATTGCGGGCTCGGGTCGGGTTGCGGATTGAAATATTGCGGGTTCGGGTCGGGTGCGGGTTGATATATTTCGGGTTCGGGTCGGTTTGCGGGTTGCCTGAAATTATTTTTGCGGGTTCGGGTCGGGTTGCGGGTTGCCGAAAATTATTTTTGCGGGTTCGGGTCGGGTTGCGGGTTGACTTAAAATGGAATTTGCGGGTTCGGGTCGGGTAAAACTCGACCCGCGCAGGACTCTACACCCATTCTTACAGGCAGATGGAGTAAAAAAAGTATTGAAAAAGGTACTTAATAAGATAACCACTCTAATGATTTTAATAATTACTTTAAAATATCCGTGAAAAAATTTATTTTGATAATCATAAATTTTCTTTTAAATAATTATTACACAATTATGAAATTGAAATGAGTAGACGTTCTATAATAGATTGCGTGGTGCTGATTATCTTTTCCTATGCAAGTATATATATCTAGAATGATAAAGTATGCAACCACTAATAATAAATTTTCTGTAATATCAAGCTACAATTTTTTTAAAACATTAGGGGGCTCTGCCTCCTACACAACCTACGCTCAACAAGCCCCAAATAATCTGACGAGAACAAGAACAGTATTAAAAAAGAATTAAAAACGCAATATATTTTTAAAGTGATAAAGATAAAAGAAAAAATTCACTACAATAAAGCATTTAAATATGGTTGTTTCAGACAAAATATACAATGTTATAAAAATACAATATAAACACAATAGAATGTAGAAGGAAATCTAAAATTCCATTAGATGCTAAAACTACATCAGATTTTGGACAATAATTTAAAATCCTCCAGCAACATTTGGGAGCCCCTGATTTTCAGGAGCCCTGGCCCCGTGCCTCGAATGCCCTGCCATAAATCAGGCACTGGGAATTTCCAGTCTATCATGTTGAATTATGTCAAAACGATCTTTAATCTTTATTCAAGAATTATGACATTCGTACACTATAAAAATATGTCCTGAAATTAACAGGTGTTATTCTGTGAATTTTCCTTTATTTATCTGAAAATTTCCGTTTTGCCCCCTTTGTCATTAGATAATGGAAATTATCTTCTTTCTCTAAAAATCATTTTTACCACCGACCTCTACTTTAAACAAATTAAAAAAAAAAAAAAAAAAAAAAAAAAAAAAAAAATCAGAAGTTTATTGAAATGCATCCCTTTCCCCGCGCCCATCCTATTAAAATTCTCTACTTTCATGGTCGCAAGCAAAATTCCTTCCGGCCAAGAAAAGTCACTTTGACACAGGAAGATCTGACCAATCAGGTTACGAGATGGCAAATCTCCGTTGGGGAAAAAGACGCGCCGAGGTCGAGAAAAATAGAAGTCTGTTTTCGAGAGTTTAAACGACCTTGATTTGTTCAAAAATGCAACACGTTACACGTGCCTTCTTTTACCTATCAAGATTGCTATAGCTATGAATTTTATATACAGAAAAGAGGTAAGTTTTTCAATTTTATTTTGTAATTTTCCCCTTGCATGTTTTATAAAACTGGGTTATTGTTGACACTTTTAATCAAACCAAACAGAAAGCAGAAAATGTTTCGAAGTTTCGCTGTTTTTCTGCAAAAATCTTAATAAAGAGGCTAAGAGATTCGTTTATTTAATTTATATATTATTTATTTTCTTGCAAAATTTGAATGTTTTTGTTTGAGTAGCAATAGAAATCTTAGAATTTTATATACTAATGGCCATTTATAAAATTTTATTTATTTTTAAGGTTTTATGAGGGGGTGTCCATTACTGGGATTGGTTAATTAGTCATTTTCCAGTAATGGACACCCCATGTAGACATTGCTAAAAATGCAATTTCAGTAATGTTTATTTTATAGTGCATAAAATATTTTGACTTAACTGAAAAACTAAATAATCAAATTTAATTTTTAAATGATAGGGGAGAGGGGGGGGGGTACCTTTGAACTGGGGGCAGCTTTGAACAGTGTAAATATTTTCCTCTAAATAAATTATATAATATATACGGCAGCACAGTACTGCTTCAATGTAACAAGAATACAAAGCTTTACTATTTTGCTTGCACATTACTGTCTAAGCAAGATATGCATATTTTGCTTGCACATTACTGTCTAAGCAAGATATGCATATTTTGCTTGCTTGAATCTAAACTCAAGAAAATAAAGTTGTAAGCTTTTTGTTGATAATCTTGTATCCCTAAAATTACAATTCACTATTTAATACCTAAATAAAGATGTTAGCTTTAACTTATAAGATTTGTTTTAAATTCTCAAACCTAATTGAGTAAATACCGTATTTTATGGAAGAAACGCCGCCGCGTTTACGAGTTTAAAAGTTAATTTTTTTCCGAGTGCGGCGTTTACAATTTTTTTAAAATACCAGCTGATTTCCTTAATTTAAAAATTCATAAAAATATTTAAAATCGGATTTAAATATTTTAAATAAAACTTCAGACATCTTAAGATATTAAAAACGAGGCATCCTACACTGCTCAGAAAATTTTGATTAAAGTTAGGTCAATGTGACGCTGTTGACAAAAGTAGCGTTCCGACGGATGCGGCGATTACGGTATTTTTAAGCTTATTCTGGCCAATTTGAGGAGTGCGGCGTTTCTTCCATAAAATACGGTAGTTGTAATGCTCTAAACTCTATGTGATGGGGCACCATTGAACAATTAAAACTATGAAGTAAAGAGTTATAGATGTATCTAAATATTATTATTGTTGAAATTTTATTTTAAATATGAAAATTAAGATATTAAGTGTTATTATACTTTATATGGAAGTTCTACTGATGCAGGGTCAACTATAGGCAAATTCAGGGGACACAACAATAATTCATGATTTAGCAGGTTTGTCTAACAAACCCTATACTATTTCATTTACAATGGTAAACATTTCTGGATTTCATAAAAATGGGTTTTATCCATTTCCTATAACAATTTGAATGTAAATGATTTCATTTTGGTTCAGTTTCATGCAAAAAAAGCTCTTCATTACATTGGTCAGATTAAATTGCTTAATGTCAGGTTTTTTCGTAAAAAAGAACATGCGATATATTTTCCAGAGTAGGCATCAGATATCAATTTGGTGGATTTTAAGGATATTACATAAAAAAAGTTGCCACAATTAAACATAATTGGAAGGATTCGCCGTTCTGTCTCAATAATGTGCTTTGATGGGATGCAAATTTGGTTAAATAACAAAAAAAATAGTAATTTCAGTCAAATCTAATTATGTAATTTTATTCTTATTATTTTATATTTTGGAAAGATATGCAATTTTTAATAAAAACTGTCAATATTTCATATTTTATTTGTTCAAAGGTGCCCGTGCCCCTAGCTTGTTCAAACCCCTACATCGGGCAGGTTTGAACAGAAAACTTGCAGCTTTTTAAAGCCTCAGAACATATTTAATTTATATTAAAAATTGTAAATTTTTATTTCATATGATGTAGAATTACATTCTTTCTCTCATGAAATATTTAAAATTCAATAAATATAATTCTAGTAAGAAATATGTGGATTTTTTAAAAAAATGTTCAAAGGTACACCCCTCTCCCCTACTTACCAAAATGTAATAACACCAAAACTTTTATAAATAGCTGCTGTTTAAGTTACTTTATGTGATTAATATATATATTTTTAATTCAATATATATCTACCTTGCATATCTTATAATCTGGCAATCAAACCAGCCAGGAAACGGAAAATATTGTTTAAGAGTACAGTCAAAGAATATTGGGAGTCACAGTCAAAGGATATACTCATAGGACTTATCCCTCTCAGTTTAAATATAAAAAAAAAAATTAAGTTACAGAAGCTATTAAAAATCTATTTTCTGTCTTAAATGTTTCCTTATTCACCTCTACAATGTCATTTCTTTCATATTTGTAATATTATATTATAAATGATGCATCAAGTAGTCTCTAGAAGATTAATTGTTAAAAATAGTGAGACAAAACTAAACACTAATATTCCAAAACTATTTTTTTAATTACCTTTTAAAACCCCCACTGTTTCAATAATTTGATAGCTATAATTGCCTGATATTTAGTATTTTAACTATCCATCTAAAATAATTAAAACATCGATTTTCTGATAATTATAATAATTGATTCAAACAGTAAATGATTATCACAAATATTTTATTAGTTACTGGTATCCTAATTGTTATATTTATTTGAAAACAACTATTTTGTTTCATTAGTATGTATTCATTAAATTCTGGTTCTAGATACACTAATAAAAACAATTATATTTATTACTTTTTATGGGGGTGTCCATCAGGGCCAAAACTGAGGGGGGGGGGGGCAGAGGGAGCATGTGCCCCGGGCGCCAGAACGAAGGGGCACCAAATGAAGGATTATACCTTTGGAATGGATCCTTTTCTCCTGATGGACTGATGGCTTCCATTATTATGAAACATTCATTATAAATGAAGTGTTAGATGAAGATGAAAGAACTGTCGTAAAAAGTTAGAAGTCCGGTTTTCCGGTCAGAATGGGAAAAAAAATGGCCATAATTTTTTTTGGCCATTTTTTTTTTCCTATTCTGACCCGAAAATCAGAGTTCTAACTTTTTACAGCTGCTCTTTCATCTTCATCTAACACTTCATTTATAATGAATGTTTGATAATAATGGAAGTCATCAGTCCATCAGAAGAAAATAACTCGGTTAAAGCGGAAGCTCGGTTAACGAGGAAACTCGGATAACCGGGAGTCTACTGTATATTTCATTTAAAAAATGATTTTTAGAATATTTTTGTTGGTGTTCAGAGGGGAGTCACGACCATCGTGACCTCTCCCTTGGATCTGCCATTGTAGATTACGTAGTTCAATATTACATATTTTAAATTTTAAAATAATTTGGCTATTAGAAAATTTGTAAAATTCTTTTTGTAAATATACTTTGCGGAAGAGAGGGGGGGGGGGGCAAAATCCATGTTTGCCCCGGGTGCAAAAAAGGCTAGTTTCAGCCCTGGTGTCCATTATTGGGCCAGAGGGTGTCCAGTACTGGGCTTTTGGGTGTTTTGATATATTTCTGTTATTTAAAATTAAATTTCGATTCATATTGAGAAATGAGACTATAAGAATGGTTAAATATTGTTGATAGGTTAATATAATATCAAAAAAACTGGAATATAAGTGTAACTATTAATAAAAAAATAATTTTAAAAGAAATTCCTTAAGGGTGTCCATTACTGGCACATCTACCCTATAAACTGGTTATATTTTACTTAGCAGACGACAAATATTTTTTCGTTTAGTTGCCATGCGCAAGTAATGCTTGAGTTCTCAGATCTATAACAAATGTTTATTGTAGGGGTATTCAAACCGTGCAACTCTCTAAAATCATTGTTTATCTTTTTATGTTTAAGATAAAATTTAAATTAAGATTTTTTATGCCATAACCCACTGTTCATCATGATTAAATACATTTTATATACAAATATTTTGTTTTAAAAATATACATATGAAAAAAATAATTTGACATGCAATGTGAATTATGTTAATGCTTTCAAGTTTTGAAAGTGATCACCACATTATCGTCCAGGCAATAGAGACTGTATAGGGGCTCTACCTAGCAAAATTAACGGAAGTTCTGGAAAAAGGCTTGCTATATGTTTTTTGGGTCGCTGAATCCGAATTTGTAACTTCCCACCAAAATTTCTCCCGGCAACCCCCCCTCCCAAATTTGGTTAAATGCCCCCAAAAAAGGTTTTTATTAAAAAAAAAACAATTTTTTTTAATTGTTTTAGGGAAAAATTATCTAGAAATTCAGAAGTAGACGAAATTTGCAACAAATTAGATACAAGACACTATGACTTAAGGGGAAGGGGGGATCTGCCTCGGAACATGCGTTGCGGTGCTGCGTGGCATAAGTTGCGCAATTCAGCGCCATCACTAAGACTTTTTATTGGTGGGGGAGAGAACCTTAAATTGCCAAGTCAAATTTCAGTATTTGAAAACTCGTTTTATAATTTTGCCAACTTCCTGCAGTTAGAAAATGTAATATAGTTTTTATTTGTTAAAAGTTTAATAATATTCCCAATTAGTTTTGTAATTTTTGCCAAGTCTATCAGAAATAGGAAATATATTATAGTTTTTATTAAGGTTTTAAACAAATTTGCCAACTAAGTTTGTAAATTTGGCAAGCATAATAACATTCACGAATGTTTGGGGGGGGGGGGGGAGGAGGTTCCCTCCCTTAGCGAGGCCCCTGGTGCAATTCCACTTAACCATTCACACGTTTGCATTCGCCCTCCCATCTCCCCTCTGAACTTTCTCTATAAGGTTTACTTTAAGTTTTTTTGGGTCGCTGAATCCGAATTTTTAACTCACTCCCAAAATCTCCCCCCCCCCTTCCCAAAACCTCCCAGAATAGTTGCTTTTAACTTAAATTTCTTATTGTTTTAGGGGAAAAGCATTACAAAATTCAGAAACTAGACAAAATTTGCAACAAATCGGATGTATGACATTGATGCAGGATAAACGGGGAGAAAGGGGGCTGCATCGGAACATTCACTGTGGCGCTCCATGCACTAAGTTATGAAGTCCAGGCAATAAGAGATTTTACCAGGTAAAATTAATACTAGTTCTGGATTTCGGCTCATTTTGTTTTTTGGGTCGCTGAATCCGAATTTGTAACTTCCCACCAAAATTTCACATGACAACCCCCCGCCCCCCCCCAAAAAAAATGATTTTTTGAAAACATTTGATTTTTGAGAAAAGCGTGCGAGAAATGTTCCGAGGCAGCCCCCCTCTCTCCACTTTATCCTACGTCATAATCCTCATATATCCTCAGAGTTTCACCCAGGTTTAAAAAAGGGCAGGGTGCTTCTTGTAGGAAAAGGGCACTTTTGGATTCCGAAGGGCATGTTTTGGTTTTTTAAGGGCACTTTTTTTAATTTTTAAAGGTATCCTTTTGATTTTTAAAATTACTTTTAATATTTAATAGACAGGACACTATTTTAAAGACAGCAATGAGTCAATTTTTACTATGCAAGAAAATTTTTTAATAAACAAAGGAGTAAAGGCACTTTTTTCAGCTGGGGGCAACAAGGGTGCTAATGTTTTCCATCATGGGCAAGAGGGGTGCTATTTTGTAAACCTAAGGGCAGGCAGGTTGCAGCACCCTCCTGAAACTGTCTAGGGGAAACTCTGATATCCTATTTGTTGCAAATTTTGTCTAGTTTCTGAATTTCGTAATGCTTCCCCCCCCCCTAAAACAATAAGAAATTAAAGTTAAAAACAACTATTTTGTGGGGGGGGGGGAATTTTGGGGGTAAGTTAATTTTTCGGATTCAGCGACCCAAAAAACTTAAAGGAAACCTTATAGAGAAAGTTCGGAAGGGAGATGGGAGGGCAAATGTAAACGTGTGAGTGGTTAAGTGGAATTGCGCAACTTAGTCCACGCAGCACCGTGGCGCATGTTCCGAGGCAGATCTCCCTTCATCCTAAGTCATAATGTCATATATCTAATTTGTTACAAATTTTGTCTACTTTCTGAATTTCTAGATACTTTTTCCCTGAAACAATAAAAAAAATTGATTTTTTTTTAAATAAAAACCTTTTTGGGGGGCATTTTACCAAAATTTGGGGGGTTTGCTGGGGGAAATTTTGGTGGGAAGTTAAAAATTCAGATTCAGCGACCCAAAAAACATAAAGTAAGCCGATTTCCAAAACTTCCATTAATTTTGCCTGGTAAAATCCCCTATTGCCTGGACTAATAGGAAAATGCAATTTCTTTGTTGATTGAGAATTGCGATCAATTTCAAAAATTCATTTTTAAGCACAGTATCTTACAGAAACAATTGAAAATTAACTAAAACCCATGAACTTCTGTTATTTCTAATAAATTTAACTTTTAAATATAAAAAATCAAATTGTAAAATTCGTTTGATTAAAAAAAAAAAAATACTTATTTTTTGAAGAGGATTTCTTGGATTTATGTTACAAAAAAAGAGTAAAAACTGAAAATTTGATTCTAAGGGGTGGGGTTAGGATTTAATTTCTATATAGGTGTACATGTGTCACATTTATATATATAGGGTGTAGAAGAAACACGTTAGAAAAATTAAATTACAATCAGAATGCACACTGATTGATATAAAAAAGTTGGCTGTGGTGGTGAGGGTGGAGGAGTTAATCCAAATGCAGACTCAGAATATAAGTCAAAATTATTTTGCTGATCGTATAACAACAAAAAAGCATTTGAAGTGGTGCTAGATTGTTTCAATAGTATTAATAGTTGTTTGTGCCGCAATTTTCTATTTTTTGTTTAAAATTAAAATAGTGAATTTTTTATTGTAGTTTAGTTGACATATCCGTCAAATTATCATTTTTTTTTCTATAATGGAAGGTACCCAACATTTGAAATAATCTCCCAGTCTCTCAAATTAATTTTTTAAATAATTTAGAAAGTGCAATCTGCTTGAATATAACCTTCAAATGATTTCAGCAATGTTTTGTTTTCAATATATAGGTACCTATGCGTTACATGGGTGGTGAATTACATCATTCTACTTCCACTATCTACTGCCGAAATTTTGACAGGGTGACTGAATTTTTAGTTTTGTCTTTAAAAAACTGCTGGCTATAGAAATATATTTTTAAAATATTTATTAGCCACATTTTGAAACTTTCCAATTGTCGCAATTTAAACATGGCACCAAGTTCTATTCTATACAAAACTTTCTTTTGTTGTATATATTTCTTATTTTTATTTAAAATTATAGATAGAGACAGAGATCTGGTCTCCCAGCTTGGACCAACTCGTCATTGCCCCAAGTATCTGGTAGCACATAAGAGAAATCTGAAACTAAGAGTATGAGACTCCGACCGAACAATTACTATACCACCTACTTAACACTAGCATTATTCAAAGGTATTTATTTTTCTCCTAAATGTTTGCGTGGCAAGAAGTAACATTAGTGTTATTTTTACAATTTTAGTACAATTATGTAACAAGTATGGGAACAATTGGGAAAAAGTCAGGAAATTTTGGGAAATAAACCAGTTTTCCTCCGAAGGCCTATTTTTCCAAATTGGAAAAATTTAAATTTCATTTATAAAATATATTTTATAATAGCTACATTCTGATACTTTTATTTATACTTTTTCATGTTTAATGTCCTACATGAAAACATTAACGTGTAAAATCTTATCTGTAAGCAGGGATCTGTTTAGAAAGAACTCGAGTCCCTTAAAGGATTATTTACAATTTTTTCTCCTTAAAACATAGGACCCTTAAGGCTGTTCTCAACTGCTCTGCTCAACAAGTGGAAAACGTTTTGACACATTTACAGATTTATTTTTTAAAACAAAGATATAAAATTGGAAGGCCTGACTATCGAAGCAATTTAGAATCGAACTGTGTTTTCCATTTTTTTATCCATAAATTACCTATTGGGTTATAAGCGATTTTGATAACGTGACAAAGATGTTTTCTCCCTTCGCTGACTGGTTTTTCTGCTTTTTTCAGGAACTTAGGTCCAAAACGTCAACTTTGATTCTTATTTTCTGAAAGATCTATTGTGTTTGCCAAAAAAAAAAAAAAAAAAAAAAAAAAAAGAAAAGAAAACAGCTCGATTACATAGTTTGTTAACAACAAACAATGCCAGCTAGTTTCATGCATTTCCGACCAAAAGTAGATTTAAACTTATGTCAGAAAGTTGCCCTTTTGGATTTGAGCAGCCTTACAAAATTCTTTCTCTTAAAAATAGATATTTCAGAAAATTTTTCATCTAGAAATTGAGTCCTTCACAAATGTAATGATTTTAGAATTTAAAAAAACCTGCTGCATAATAGTTGAAATCATCAATGAATCTATTATTTAGCTGTATATATGTACAAAAGACCTTATCAATGTCTAAATAAGAACTGAAATGCCATTTCTAATTCACAAAATTCTGATTGCATTTTTTACAAGTATCTACAAATATTCACAATTTCGCAAAATCAGGATCGTGTGAAAAAAAAAAAAAAAAATCCAAGCAAATCACTGGTAAAATAATTAAATGGAAATTCTCTTCTTAAAAATGAAAATTCATTCCAAAATTATTTCAATAGATATACCAATTAATAAAAATGGTAAGGTGGGAATTTAATATAAAATTTGAAACATACATTTATTTTTATTCGCATAGCTGTAATTTATCGCTATTATTAGGAAAAATTCTCTTCATAATAATATGCAGTTGAAATTTATTCTTTTCTTTTTTTCCCCCCCTAAAATATAGATTCTTAGAGTTGTCTAACTGTATTTTTAAAAATGCAAACAAACTTTGCAAAGAAAATGTAAGCCAATTTCCTGTGAAAAACTTAGTTGAAAACAATTTTTAAACACATGAAAAAATCCACCTGTTTTAAAACTTTCATAAAAAAAATTACCACTTTTAATATTAATAGTCTTAAACATAGCTGGGTTTACACTGAAAAGCTGTACCAAAACTATAAATACACAGAAAATGAATATTATATTTTTAAGGGGGATGGGGGAGATGTAATATTGTAAAATGCCAGTTTCATGCTAGAAGTACTACAGTTTATTTTAAACTGACATTATGTATATAGTATTTGAAAAACAGTACTTTGTAGATGGGATGTACAATACAGTTTAAAATTACTTTCAAACTGTAGTGATATTGCTTGAAACTTAAGATTCTTTTATTATTTTTTAAATTAACTCTACTGATAATTTAAAAAATGCTAATGCTCAATTAAGTTACTGTCAAAATTCTGAGGTTGAAGTGATAAACTTTTAAAAGTTCTTATTTTATGTTCTTTAAAAAAAAAAAACAATATATTCATGTAAAGGGAAAATTATATTGTGTTATATTAGTTTATATAGTTATATATGTATAAATACTTCTGCAGCTATCATATGGCAACTATGTGATATTAATACTGTGCACTTAAATGAGGAAAGCAAAAAATAAAATAAAAGTTAGCTATTGTAATTAATATTATCTGTGCCATTGTTACCACAATGAATATGAGCTGGCATGGATAATACATAAGAACATTTTTTCCTTCAAAATATATTTGAGTATATCAAAGCCAAATTATTATATATTTTAATTTTTTTCTTTGACCTATGGCCAGATCTAAAGGTCAAAATTAGCACTAACCACCGACCACTGGTTCAGTAAATGGGAAATAGTGGCTAGTGAAAAACTGTCTATCGGCAGCCACTTTTTTACAAGGGGAGAGTAAAATTTTCTTGCATTTCATCGAAGATTCTACTTTTTTTGGTTCTAATATATTTATATTAACATATTTATTTGGGCTATTCACTTTTAGATGAATACTTATAAAAATTTTACTGTTTAGTATTTTTAAATAAAAAAGTGGCCACTTAAAAAACTAGTTTCTTTAAAAACTAGTAGTTAGCCAGTGGCCTTAATGAAATTTCCCAGTTTTGACCTATAGCCAGATCTACGAGTCTATTATAGCGGTAGAGTGGAACTGTTGCAAGCAAAAGCATGGTATGTATTGTACGAGACAAATGCAATATGTGATATTTTCCCATTATACCGATATGTATATCCTAATGTGCCATTGATTTATTTCAACCTTAATGCAAAGGTTTTATTGGAATCAGTATCAAATATTGTGATTCACTATTTATTAAATGGGAGGCTTTTTGTAATTTTTATTGATTGCCGCGGTATTTTAGAAATAAACTATAAACAGCTATGAAAACAAATAAGTACTTTCATATTATCCGGGTAGATAGATCGCCAAAAATGATTGTCAATTGCCACTTTTGTTTATCGTTGTCAATTGTCAATCATGTTCAAAATTGTAATATAATATACATTTAATAAATACATAATATTGCTAAAAAATGATAAAACAAAATAACAACAACAAAATAAAACATCATAAAAAAATGATGAAATTGATTATATAGGTATACTTATAAAAATACTTTGGTATTAACTTTAATATGGCAACTATATAATATTAACTTTGTGTGGTTAAAATGCAGAAAGCAGACCCCCCCCCCCCCGCTCACACACACACACACACACACACAAAAAAAAAAGTTATTGTAATTAATATCGTTGGTGCAGTGAATATTACCTTGCCAGGACAACACATAAGCAGGGTTGGCCAAAAAAAAAAAAAAAAATGGTTTATTTGGTTTAAACCGGGATTTTTTTAAAATATCATTTCCTAATGCATGTAGATGTACATTTGTTGATAAAAATAAACATTATTATATATTAAGTAATATAACTTCATTTGAAAATATCCTGATTAAATAATTAGTCTGTTATGTAGAAAATTAAATTCATTTCTAATTTAAACATTAGTAACCTATGTCTTATGTTGAAAAAATAAACTGCTCTACACAGATTCTCTGATTAATTATAGATATATAATATTTTATGAACTTTTTTTTCTACCTTGATACAGTCAAACCTCATTAACACACTTAACGCGAATTACTTTTAGCACGAACTGTTTCTGATTGCCTCGTCCAGTTGTATGCAACATACTCGTTAAGTTCTGATAACACGAACAAAAAAATTTTCCCCTTGAGTGTTCGCATTAACGAGGTTCGACTGTATTAAAAATCTTTTTAAAGTCAAAACTAGTTCACTGAACATTTTAATATTTTCTTCTTGACCTAATCATTAACTATAAAAAAATATTTTGAAGATAGTATCTTCAAATGGTTAACTTTTATATAAATATCAGTATCTGTGGTTGCTAAAGAATTTTTTTTATATATGTATTCAAATACTTCTGGTTATTTTGTTTTAACATTTTTGGCCATTAAATTCTGTAACTGAAAAGATTGATATTATTGAATGCTATAACTGACATATAATTTTTGCATGTCGTCTCATTCAACTTCATATCTTGAAATTCTTTTTTAAATTCTTAAAGGATAATCTCCCCAATTGAGAAAATTTTCTTTTACTACTTGGCCAAAATCTTAAAGGTCATTGTATTATGTTATTAACTGCCGTAAATAATCTGTATTTTTTAATTGATAATATTTTATGCTAAATACTGAATGTTTTATCCCTGTTAATTTTGACATGTTTCATGATAACTTTCTCGGTGCATCAACACATTCTAATTTTCATCCTTCATCCACACAAACATGACCTAAACTCATTATGTCTCATGTAGACTGCTTAGATAAAATATTAAAAGTAGAAATTATTTCTATAAATAATTTAAAACACAGGCAAACTAAAAAACACCATTAAATATTACATTAGATTTGTTCTAAAAAAGCCATTTGGTTTAAACCATGCCAACCCTGCATGGTACTGACAAACATGATGAATTTTTATGCTGCTTATATGAATTTATTTAGTATTTTTTTTTTTTATGTGAATTTATTTTTTTTTTAAATTGCAAAAGTAAGCTTCAATTAAATTTAGCATCTAAGTATAGAAAATCAGATCATAAAATTAGGTTATTAAAAAAATAATACGCAGAATTATTTACATTGTGCAGACAAATTTTTAAAGTAAGTTATGAGTCAGTATATCAGATTATTTTTTTTTAAAAAAAGGAATCATTGAGTGGAGGTTTTACTGTATAATTTTATTGACCCCAAACTGGAGATCATGTTAGATAGTTTCTGTTTAGAGATTATGGGGGTATCACAAAATGGTGTATACTAAAAGCACAATTAATCATTATTTACAATCTTATCACAGCAATATGGAGATGTTTTTATTCCAAAAATTAAATGTTTACTGCAATGTTAAGAGAAATTTATAGTTTAATTCTTGATTTTTATATGTGCTTTATTTTTAATTTTTGTATAATGTTTATTTGTTCTTTTGTTTTAAAAGTGTATAATTTTGATTGATATAATAAAACAGTTTGTGAAAGTGTATAATTTTCAAATGTTATGTTTAAGTGATCACTATCACTTTTACCTTAACTTTTTTTTTTTTTTTTTCAAACTTTCCGATTGGTACCAACTATATTGCTTGGCGATAATGGCATTGGTTTAATGGAAAATATCCAATAAATAAAAATATCCAGAATGTAGTCAAGGGTGCAGGGTTTTCTGTCTGAAATCAGTTTTTTGAAAATGTCCAAGTATGCTTGTATAAAGACTTTTTTTTTTCATTTGGTATATTTCAGTCCTTAAGAATAATATGTATTTAATTTCCAATAACAGAAAATTTGGAATGGAGGAGGAATATGGCTACCCAATTTCATCTTTGAAGTATGGTGATGGAGTAGACCTGAACTATCATATGCACTCGCTGCCACAGTTGCAGAAAATTCTCAAAGTGTCTGCGGGAGTTACTACAGAGACAGAAAATAATCTGCAGGTAATTTTTTTGCAATTGCAGCGTTAATTAAACACTTACCTGTAACGTTTTTATGTGTTTTATTCACATTTATTAAAGAGAAACTTAAGTTTTTGCATTAAGTAAGTTATGGTTTGATGGAAAAATAATCTGCAAAAGAGAAAAGAAAATCTGTGACGCTAGTCTCCATTCTTGAACTTTTTGCTACCGAACTCACTACATGGTTATATAAATAGTGATTTTAACGAATAGTGGATTTCACTGAATATCTTTTTTAATTACACATATGACATATACTGATCATAATTTCTTTTTTTTAAATTTCATAAATAAAATTAAACACAAATTAAAATTGATATTTTATCACTCTTTTTTAATTAACAGCTTGATGTATTCTGTGTAATATTTCAAACACCATAATGCTAATAATAAAATAAATGGCTTTTGCTTATTACTAAATACTTAATAGTATAATTTTATCTGTAGATGCATTTAATTCACATATAATTTAGATAAAATAAGGGGCTCATTATTATCATTGTTAAATGTACTTTTTATTTCCAATTAGAAATTGTTAAACTTTTTAACCCCTCCCCCCTGAATAATCCTTTATATATATATATATATATATATATATATATATATATATATATATATATATATATAAAGAAGAAAAATCATGATTCCCTGCTCCTCATTATAAGTGCAGATTCACTGTCACCAGATGCCACAAGGCGACTAAATTGTTTGCTGTGACCACTAACTTTCACCGTCTAAGTCGTTAAAGGGCAGAACTGAGAAAATGAAATTTCATTAGTGGCCAGTAATATGAGTTTTATAAGTGGCCACTTTTTTATATAAAAGTACTAAGAAGTAAACTTTTGTTAAAATTTTTATTAGTATTAAGCTAAAATTAAATAGCCCATATTAATATGTTTATATAAACATAATGCAAACAAAAAAAGTACAATCCTTAATAAAATGCAAAAAAAATTTTAGTCTGTCCTTGTAGGAAAGTGATCATAAGGTGGCCAGTGACAAACATTTTTTCAATAGTCACTTTTTTCTCATTTAGTGGGCTGGTGGCTAGTGTTAATTTTGCACTTTATAAGTCGCCATATATATTTATTTTTTAAGATAATCTCTCCTTATAGCAAAACAAATGACTGAAGTCTATTTTGATTTTTATAGTGTAAAATAATGGGACACATTCTCAATTTTTTGTATGACAATATCAAATTAAGAAATATTCTTTTCCTGATATTTCCCACTATCCTTTTTGCTTATTTTCTACATATCTCGCTCAACTTTATCTTCTGACAGTATATAGTTTAAGATTTATATTATACTCAATATACAAATTTCAAGAATTTTATGCTTAATTAAATATACACATTTGAAGTAATTAGTCTGTGTGTTATTGTACGTGTGTTCAATTATTTTTCATTTTTTTAATTCCTTAGTTTTTTTTTTGTTTAGTTTTCTGTATATAAATGCTGTTTGTATGTGTTTGTTTCACAATGTGGCCACTGGATTATTTTGTTTAGCAGCCACTAGTGCCTTACTGATTTTGGGAATCTGCACCTATATTCCTCATAGGACTTTAGCTGTTTGAGTTGTTTGAATAATTTTTAATAGTAATTTATAAATTCCCAGTACAACTGGATACAGATATTAGAGAATGAATTATATAATTGCTTTTTTCATAGGCCTTTGGTGGTGTTCCCTTCCTTAGAGAAATCCACCTTTCTCTGCAGGAGGAGGAGGGGGATATCAGAAGGCAAATAATTCACAAGATGACATATGGCTTTTTTTTCTCATCAATAGTGTTGTCAATTTGTAACATATTTTCCACTTTATTAGCGTTTGAAATTTTGTTAAAAGTGTGTTTAGCTTTGTGTTTTTAGCAACATGATTTAAATAACTTGATTTTTTTTTTTTTTTTTACAAAGTTCTTGCTGATTTTTTTTTTTTTTTTTTTTTTTTTTTTTAATTTGGTCAAAATATGTTGTAATAAGTATTGCATATTTTAGTACTGTGTATTGTATGGGAGGGGGAAGTTTTTTATTCCAATGTTTCATCTTAAAATTATATTCTCAGTTAAAAATGGTTAATTTAAGCTAAAAAATATATGCACATTTTTGAGTTATTAGTAAAAAGAGAGAGTTTCTGCTACTATAAGGATAACTGCCTAGGTTAAATATAACTCGTTCTGATGTATTTTAATCAGAGTCTGGAAATATAAACCAACAGGCAGATGCAGTTAAAAAAAAACAGAATTTACAGTATATTTTGAACTAAATAAAATACCCTCCCCCCTTTCTTTTGTTCCAATTTGTGCAAAATTTTAAAATATTATTAGGTAATCATAAAACCAATAACTTTTATGCTAACCAATTCGATAGTCAGTTTCCTTTAAAGGGTATTAAGGATTTTGCTAATTCTTAATCATTTAACAAGCTAATAGGCCATTTCTTCTATTAAAGAATTTTTTGACTAAATCTCACTCTTACTAATTTTTAATGTTGGACCCAGTAGCAGAAAGTTATGGTTGTGTCTGCGACAGCAATTTAGTGAGATGAAAATTGTCTGCTTGAGAAGCGTGTTACATTTTCTTATGTACAAACATTGAGTGTTAAAATAAAGAGCATTCTTACTGATTAATACCAGGAGTCATTCTGAGTAAAAAAAAAAAAAAAAAACCGCAGTGAATTTTCCGAAAGGTTACAACAGAGAGGGGGGGGGGGGGTGAAAATCAACTACCGGCACTAATTATGTGTTTTTCATCGCATGCTTTTGACGAAATTTGTGTTTTTTCGTGATCTTTTGACCAAATATGCCGTTTTTTCACGATCCTTTGACAAAAATGAGTTTTTTTTTTTTCCGAGATCCTTTACGAAATTTACGTTTTCTTCTCAATTCTTTGACGAACTTCGTGTTTTTTCCGCGATTCTGTGACAGAAATTTGTGTTTTTCGGCACCCCTGGAACGAAATTCACGATTTTCCAGGGATCTTTTGATGAAATTTGCGTTTTTACAGCGATCCTTTGGCAGAAATTTGCGTTTTTCGCGAACTTTTGACGAAATTCCGCAAATTTAATTCGATCTTTTGACATAAATTTTCTTTTTTTCGTGTTCTTTGACAGTAATCTGCGTTTTCGCGATCGTTTTACAGAAATTTGCATTTTTTCGCGATCGTTTTGCAGAAATTTGCATTTTTTCCGCGATTGTCTGACTAAATTCGTGTTTTTCCCTCGATCCAATTCAAGTTTCTACCGTGATTTTGTGACAGAAATTTGCGTTTTTCTCGCGCCCCTGGAACGAAATTAGTTTTCAGTATTTTTGGATAAAAATTCAAGTTTGTACAGCGATCTTTTGGCAGAAATTTACGTTTTTCGAGATCTTTTGACGAAGTTCCCCGTTCTTCCCGCAATCCTTTGACATAAATGTGCGTTTTTTTTTTCGCGATCGTTTTGACTAAATTTGCGTTTTTTCGCTATCCTTTTAGTAAATTCGCATTCTTTCCGCGATCCTTTGACGAAATTTGTGTTTTTTCCTGGATCCTGTGACAGAAATTTGCATTTTTTTCCACAGCCCTTTGACGAAATTCATGTTTTTTTCCGGGCTCTTTTGACGAAACTCGCGGTTTTATAGCGACCCTTTAGCTATAAATTACCGATTTTTTATGCGAACGATTGTCGAAACTGATATTTTTCGGCGACCATTTTTCAAATTCGTGATTTTTTTGTCAGAATTTTCGTATTTTTCTTTATAAATATATATGAGGAAATACTTTTTTTTTTTTTTTTTTTTTTCCAAGTTGGCAAATTTATCTGCAAGGTCCAAAACAAATCTGCGACGCGTGTCGCGCACTTTCTGCTACCGGGATGTTGGAGATCTATAAATATATTAACTGGAATTTTTTTAATATTTTTTAATTACTTTTCAAAATTAATTCATCAACTCAGTTGAAAAATTAATGGTATAACTATTCTTCAATCAATTTATAAAATATTTATGTTAGTTTTGAAATAATTAATGTCTGCAACAGGTACTTCAAGGGCAGAAATTAATCTGCATGTGAAATATTTTACAACTGAAGTGTTAATCAATCACTTACCTGTAATGTCTTTATGCACTTATTCATTTTTATTAGTAATAATTTTAAGTTTTTGTGCATTAAGTAATAAAGCATAATATAAAGCAAAATGTTCAGTGGAAAAAAAATCTGCAAAAAAGGAAAGAAAAAATCTGCGATGGTTGTCTCCTCCTGTCTTGAACTTTCTGGTACTGAGGCATCAATTAATCAAATATTAAAAGTTTTCAAGGTGATAATGAAGGGAAAGAATATTTTTTCCAACTGGATTATATCATATTCAAAGCTGGAGTAGCACAGTTGTAGTTTATTCCAACAGAGCGAAAAATGTCCAGACCAGATATCGAACCCGGATACTTGGCGTGCCGTGCCAATGCCTTACCTGTTAGGCTATCCGGACCGATACCTGGCTGACATAATTCACTCTTATTAGTTGGACTTGACTGCGAACTGCAGCGCTATTTCATTCATCCGAGCTATAACTATAGCATTTACATGATGAAACTACTTTAACACGGAAACTCCTGTATACCATGTAATTAGGTCATAATGAAGGGAAAGAATATTTTTTCCAACTGGATTATATCATATTCAAAGCTGGAGTAGCACAGTTGTAGTTTATTCCAACAGAGCGAAAAATGTCCAGACCAGGGATCGAACCCGGATACTTGGCGTGCCGTGCCAATGCCTTACCTGTTAGGCTATCCGGACCGATACCTGGCTGACATAATTCACTCTTATTAGTTGGACTTGGCTGCGAACTGCAGCGCTATTTCATTCATCCGAGCTATAACTATAGCATTTACATGATGAAACTACTTTAACATGGAAACTCCTGTATACCATGTAATTAGGTCATAATATGTAATTTTTCGCTCTGTTGGAATAAACTACAACTCTGCTACTCCAGCTTTGAATATGATATAATCCAGTTGGAAAAAATATTCTTTCCCTTCATTATGACCTAATTACATGGTATACAGGAGTTTCCGTGTTAAAGTAGTTTCATCATGTAAATGCTATAGTTATAGCTCGGATGAATGAAATAGCGCTGCAGTTCGCAGCCAAGTCCAACTAATAAGAGTGAATTATGTCAGCCAGGTATCGGTCCGGATAGCCTAACAGGTAAGGCATTGGCACGGCACGCCAAGTATCCGGGTTCGATCCCTGGTCTGGACATTTTTCGCTCTGTTGGAATAAACTACAACTGTGCTACTCCAGCTTTGAATATGTTTTCAAGGTGTTTGTAATTCAACACAAAATTACATCTGAAATTGTACTGAGGGAGGGGGGAATCTGTTTAATTTGCCAGAGGGCTTCTAGAATAATATATATATATATATATATTTTAAATAGTAAATATATTTATCTCTGGATATCACTGGAAATGGAAAAACACTTCAGGATAACAGGATAATTTTTTAAATTTTCAATTGGAGAACATGGATGCAGACTTCTGGGAAGCAGGGTTGGGTTTTTGACATGACAAGCATCAAAAACTGGTTTAAACTGTCATAAAGTGGTTTAAACTGTCGAAAACTGGTTTAAACCGTCGAAAACTGCCAAATACATGCAACACGCTAAAACATTTTAACAATTGATAAACTTTAAATAAGTCAATGACTTATGTGATCTTTTATTGAAATTTAATAATTTAAAAAATATATTATTTGCAATAATTTTTGATTTTTCAACCAGAAGAAAATAATTTTGTACAATTAAATAATCCGAATCAATTTTACCCCGTAGCATGCTGCAGCACACCACGTGTTTAGCACATTTATTTACACCCAAAAGATTTTTGAGTTTAGAGTGTATGAAACGTTAGAAAATAGTCTGTCTCTTAATTGATGCTGAGCTAGTAGGACTTGATAGCATGAGGGGTTTCATAGAACACAGTCGAATAAAAAGAGCTTCGAATCAGAAATATTTCACGTCAATTCAAATAAATGATATGCGGAACAATTTTATCTATTCATGATAAATCAACAGAACGAATTTTACTCACTGGAAGTAAATCAGCACTCAAATAATTAAAACCTCGAAGAACTGAATATTAATATATTTATTATTATCACCAGGCAGTCCTGGTTCAGATCTCATATAGCGGAGATCGCTCGCTTCAGAATTTAAATTACATCTACCTTAATAAACAAACTGAAAAATAGTAAAGTAAAAAATAGGGTTACCATAATTCTTGGCGGTGATTAATTTTCGCCAAGTCAAACAGAAAGAAAGGGGGTTTTAACACACTGCCCCCGGATGAACAATTACTATTGTTCATCATTCAAACTAAATTTTTATCAAAGATTTCAAATTACATCAATAAGACAATTAAAAGTTAGAACATACTTACAATAATGAGACATACAATTAGTTCTATTTTCACAGGAACAACTACTGAAACTAAAATATACAAAATACTGGATTAGAAAAAGTTAAAAAATGAAAATGTAAACAAATTGTTCGTAAAAGTGAAATGTTCAATGTTAGTCCATAATGTCAAGTTCAAGTTTATGTAGCAGTTGAACTGGTCTCTTTATTACACCAGATTCAGTTTGTATAGCACAAGACCTAACTTTCGAATCTCTTCCTAAAAAGAGCTCTGTAATTCTGCCGCATTTCCACATGTGCTTTGGAGTTTTATCTTCATTAATTAACACAACGTCACCAATTTCGAATTTAGTCGGAGCTTTGACAGAAACTGAAAAATTGGCAGAACGCAGTTCTAGCAAATATTCCTGCCTCCAACGCTTCCAGAAATGGTTTAAAACTTGATCTCGATATTTCAATATTTTTGTTAACGTAACTTTATTCGATTTAGGTTCAGTAACACAATGAAAATCTGGTAGAGAATTTATTCGCTTGCCGATCAGGAAATGTGAAGGAGTAAGTGGAAGCGGTTCACTGTTTTCTTCATAAACATAAGTTAAAGGGCGACCATTAATCATTGCTTCGATTTCAGTTAAAGTGGTTTGTATTTCTTCATATGAGAGACAAGATCTTCCGAGAACTTTCTTCAAAGGAGTTTTCACCGAACGTACCATGCGTTCCCAAAAACCGCCCCACCAACTGGCTCTTGGAATAATGAATTTCCATATGATTCTATTTTTATTAAAATATCGTAAAACTTCCTCTTTTGATATTCGGCTCCAAACTTCTCTAAGAAGATTATCAGCTTTGATAAATGTTTTCGCATTATCACTGTAGATTGTTCGACAAATTCCTCTACGAGAGATAAATCTTTTAAATGATAAAAGGAAAGTTTCTGTCGTTAAACTGGTACATAATTCGAGGTGCACAGCTCTAGTGACTGCGCACGTGAAAAGAACTATATAGGCCTTTTCTTGGCCAGTTTTTGCTTTGACATAAATAGGTCCTGCAAAATCTACAGCACAGGTATAGAAGGGTGGTGATTCAGTAATACGATCTCTAGGTAATGGTGCGATTTCTTGCTTCCCAGGAGAAGCTTTAAATTTTGTGCAAATAAGACAGTTTTTCAGTACAGATTTTATCATTTTTCGTCCTCTAATTATAAAATAATTTTCTCGTAAGTGAGCTAAAGTTGTTGCAATTCCATAATGGAAAACCTTTTCATGGGCATTTCGAATTAACAATTTGGTGTAAGCACTCCCATATGGAAGTATAAAAGGGTGCTTTTCCCTTTGAGATAATTCTGAAAATTGTAATCTTCCAGATAAAATTAACAAATCATTCTCATCCAATTTTGGATTCAGACTATACAAGGTTGAATCTTTATCGATGGGCTTTCCCTTTTTTAGTAACTCAATTTCACGATTGAAGACAGATAACTGGATTTGTTTTAACCAATAAAATTCTGCTTTTTCAATTTCTTGAGCTGTGAGCTCACCTGAAATTTTAGGTTTCAATTTATTGATATTATTTATAAATCTCAAGATCCAGGCTGTGATATTAAGTAATTTGGAAAGAGAACTAAAATTTTCTAATTTTAACAAAGACTCTGGAGGTACAACACCTACTGTACAAGATAATTGAGCAGAACTCAAATTTGTTGATTTTCTTTCGTTCAAAATATTTTCATTAAAAGTTATCTTTTCAGGTTTCGGCCAACTGTCCCTTGGTAATGACAACCATTCAGGACCGTAATATCATAATTTATTTTCTATGAGGTTATGTAAATTTTCGCCTCGAGTAAGAAGATCACTAGGATTATCCTTACCCGGGATATATTTCCATATTCTAGGATCAGTCAAAGATTGTATTTCTACAACCCTATTAGCCACAAAGGGTTTCCAATCCATGGCTGATCCCTTGATCCAATGTAACGTAATTGTGGAATCTGACCAGATATGAATTTCCAAATTTTGAAAATTAAATGCACTTTTCAGATATTTAGACATCCTTGCAGCTATTAATGCCCCCATTAATTCAAGCCGAGGAATTGTTAAACATTTAATCGGGGCGACTCGACATTTTGCCCAAATAAGACTAGTCATAATTTTATTATCACTTGTGGTACATCGAAAATAAGCTACGGCCCCAAAAGCCTTAGGACTAGCATCTGAAAATATATGGATTTCGATTGGGTCCGAAAAGTCTAAACCCTGTTGAAAATATTTGCGGGGTACCTCAAATTTATGTAAATGTTCGATTTCTGCATACCAATTTTCCCATTCAATTTTTAAATCATCAGGGAATTTTTCATCCCATTCCAAACCCCTTTTCCATGTTTCCTGTAGCAAACTTTTCATACGAACAGAAAATGGTGCAATGAATCCAATAGGATCAAAGAATTTTAACATGGCTTTAAGAACAACGCGTTTCGAGGGATTAAATTTCCAATCATCAGGAAAGGATTGTACGTCAAAACGTAAAATATCCCAATTAGTATCCCATAATAATCCCAAAATTTTTAGAGAATTATTCAAATTTTCTTCTGAGTCACATAATTTATTTTCTTTCCATAATTTTCTAAGTTTGACAGAATTAGTATTGAATTTTCGCAAATTCATGCTAGCTTCTTTAAAAATATGCGAAGCTGTTGAGGATAGATAATAAGCGTCTTCATCAGATCTTGACCCCGTAATCAAATCATCTACATAAAAAGAAGAGTCCAAAATCTTAACAACTTCAGGATGATCAACATATTTACGTATATGGGATTTAATCATTGCAGCCAAAAGAAAGGGACTGCAAGTTACCCCAAAAGCAGCTCGTGTAAATCTCAAAAATTTTAAATCATCCTTTTCGTCACCAAACCACAAAAATTTTAAATAATCCCGATCTTCCTCTGTTATCCCAATTTGCAAAAACGCTTTCTCTAAGTCAGCGCTAAATGCAACATTAAATTTTCTGAAATTAAATATTACATTAAGAATGTTCGGGTTAAGGTTAGGTCCTGGATATAAACAATCATTCAGAGAATTTAAATGCTTTTCTTTAGAAGAAGCATCGAAAACCATTCTTACCTTAGTAGTTAATTTATCATTTCTTAAAACCGGCCTGTGCGGCATAAAATAACCACTTTATGTTATTTTATCAGGACATTATTCTACAATTCCAGCAGTTAATTGTTCTAATATAATATCTTTATAATTTTTACATAAGTCATTATCCTTCTCGAGTTTACGATTTAATTCCTCAAAGCGACTTCTAGCTATTCTAAAATTATTCCCGACTTTATTTTTATCATATTTCCACAATAAACCCGTTTCATATCTATTATTTACGAATTTTAAGTTATTCTCAAACTTATTCACAATTTCCTTATCTGCATCAGAAATAATATCATTTGATTGCGTAATACCCAAAGATTCAATATCCCATAAAAAAGTCAAATCTTCCTCAACTGGAGTTGAAACACACAGATTTAAAATAGAAGCACTTTCCATTTTTTTTTCTTTTTTCATCTTCATAAAAACCACAAAGTGAATATCCAAATAAACTATCACATAAAAAGAGAGATTTAGTTATTTTTTTTATTTCTTTATCGCAACAGATTTGATAAAAATAATCCGCTCCAATAAGAACATTTACATTAGAATGGGATGATGCAACAGCATTTGTTAATTTAAAAGGTGCCAGTTTATTTTTTATCTGTCTGGAGAGAAGGGGGGGGGGGAAATCCTAACGTTTGAAATTACATCTGTGACTAAAGCCTCGATAAATATGAAACGCGATTTGTTTTCAACATGGGATAATTTTACTTGCACAACATCAAATGTTTTTATTTGTGGTTTAACAGCTGCAAAAGAATAAATTTGAAGTTTTTCTTGACGAATAATTCGGGGATTTAATTTTGATACTAATTGCTCTGTGACGAATGACCTTTGACTCCCCAAATCATATAAGCATAATGCAAGCTCAGAGCCTTTATCAGATTCCACATTTACGCAAGATGTTTGTAATATAACCTCTTTAAAAGAATTTTCATTTTTACAATGAGAAATCGAACTAATAATTGTGTCAGCTGATCCGATTTCTTTTGGAATTGTCGGTTGAGATTTTTTTAAACAAATCGAATAATGATGAAAATTTCCATTACAAAATTTACATGGCTCTAAATTCGATTTACATTTAGCCGAGACGTGGAATTTCTTGAAACAAGCGAAACAGCGTCCTTGCATACGTAATTTATCCCGTTTTTGAGGAATAGTACACACTTTACACAATTTTGAATCATGTTCATTATCACAAAATAAACAAACATTTTTTACGTTAGTAGCCAATGCAGAGGCTGAAGGAATGTCGCGTTTATAGTTGCTAAAATGTTTATAACTGTTATTGTATCTATTCTTTTCTTTTTTAGCACTAAAACTATTTTCAGAGCTCTGGAGTGCCATAGTAGATTCTCGCGATTGAACTTCGTTTTTAGTTAAAGAAAGAAGCTCTTCGACTTCCATTTTTTTACCATCGGTTCTTTTACGATTAAAATCTAACGCCATTTCAGCAGGTATCAACTTTAATAAAATAGGGCATAGGAGATGACATAACTTCCTGCTGTAACTCCGAGAGAATTTAAATTTCTAATTTGTATTTCACAACTGTCATACAGTTCCCGAAGTTCTCTAACATTAGATGCATTCTTTACCTGTTTTAAATTTAAGAGTTTATTCATATGTGCGTTGATGACTAGGTCGTCACGACCGTAGCGAGTCTTTAAAAAATCCACCGCAGATTTAAAGTTTTCCTCAGAAAGCGAAAATCCTGCAACAGCATTATATGCACTACCTCCAAGAAGAGATTTCAAATAGACAAATTTGTCAATAGGAGTTAAATTGCAATTCTTTTCAATTGCGTTAGAATATTGCCCCCAAAATTCTAACCAGGAACTGCTGTCACCAAAAAATTTATTTATAGTGAGCTTCGGCAATTTCATAGATCGCTCTAAATTTCCGTTTTGAGAACCGGATTCATTTTTCATAAAATTTTGAAAAGTATTATTCTGATTTTGGGAGTTATGTTCATTTAAGAACTTCGTTATTTTATAACGAGATTCGATTATTTTCTCACTATAGGTTTCGGAATTTTCGATTTCTTTCTCAAAATCGTCATCGGCGATAATATCCTGGATATCAGAGTTTAATTTTTTTAATAATTCATATTTGTCATTTAACTGGTCCTTACAAATGTTTAATAAATCTAGCTTATTTTCTAATGTCAGTGCATCGTCTTCAAGAGTTGTGCTTATTTTTGTACACAATTTTGTAGTTTGTGTACGCAATCCAGTTCTTTTCTTTTTTAAAGTATCAATATTAACAGTAGTTGACATATTTGCTTTCAGTTAATAAACAATAAAAAAATAGCTTACCTCAAGCTTTCAGAATCAGAAGAAAATAATATTCATTCGTCAGTCCAGACATACTGTCGCGGTTAGCCAACATAAGGGATTTCACAGAACACAGTCGAATAAAAAGAGCTTCGAATCAAAAATATTTCACGTCAATTCAAATAAATGATATGCGGAACAATTTTATCTATTCATGATAAATCAACAGAACGAATTTTACTCACTGGAAGTAAATCAGCACTCAAATAATTAAAACCTCGAAGAACTGAATATTAATATATTTATTATTATCACCAGGCAGTCCTGGTTCAGATCTCATATAGCGGAGATCGCTCGCTTCAGAATTTAAATTACATCTACCTTAATAAACAAACTGAAAAATAGTAAAGTAAAAAATAGGGTTACCATAATTCTTGGCGGTGATTAATTTTCGCCAAGTCAAACAGAAAGAAAGGGGGTTTTAACATAGCAAAAGTATTGCTAGATAAGCAAGTTTTGAAGCAGGCTGAAAAAGCTGTTGCATTTAATGATACCTTTCCACCAAACAATGGAGTCCTCCCTATAGCACTGAAATAAGAAGACTGGAAAGGGGATTCTTTAGCTTCATACACAATCAGTATGGGTAGGCATCCATAAACACTCTCCGTAGCTCAAGTGCGAGCTGAAACAACTGATACAGCAGTCAACCCTTGCCCCTGATGGTTGGGATGCAAAGTATAAGCCAAACAGTGGTATGGTTTCATGATTTGATCCCTTCTATTATGCATTTTTTCAATATGGGCTTACAGGAATTTTCTTTTAGATGACCAAGCCAATTTTGTTCAGTTTTAAAATCGAAAACATTTTTAGATATTGAAAGAAAGCATGTTTTAAAAAGATTGACTTTAAGCCTTTTTTTTTTTTAATTACTTCTCTTATTTTGTAAATGTTTAAAATTAATAATCCAATTTCAATTTTGAATGGAATGGTTATTGCCTAGACTAGAATAAAGTTGATGCACATTATCTTGTTATATATACAAAAAAATCTACACTTTTCTAAGTTTGTTTTTTTTCCCATAAAAAAAGCTAGCTAATGCTTTAAGCTCTCAAAAGTAAGCGAAATTAAAACGATTTTAAGTAAGAGAAAAAATGTACAGCTCAGGTGAGCTTAATGTCTACTTTTTAAAAAAACACAATTTTACAAAAAAAAAAAAAATTACCCTGTTAAAAAGTTGTACTTAACAATAATACTTTACTATGTACTAATTACTGATATACAGTAAGAGTGAATTTAAAATATTACATGTAATGTTGTCATGTGTGACATTTAATTTGAATTTTTACAGATCAATTTAGTATTTAAGGTTTTTGACATGACGGTTTAAACTATGGTTTAAACCCGACATAAACTGATACATGTCAAAAACCTGCCAACCCTGCAATTATTATTAATACTATATACTAATTATACAATTACAGTAATAGTGAATCTTAAATATTACATCTAATGTGTGACATTTAATGTGAAATTTTACAGATCACTGTAAGTATTTGAGGTTTTTGACATGACGGTTTAAACCGTCAAAAACCTGCCAACCCTGCTGGGAAGGACCCTCAAAATCAGCATTCATAGTACATTTCTTTGAAATAATAAATATTAATACTTTTAAAACAAATAACCCAACTAGGACCAGGAAAGTACCCAAAGTAAATGGGTATTTTTGTCCTTATATGTATATTTTAAAATCTGATATGGCTGCTTCAAAATACAGAATGTTTTCCCGAGCTCCTTTTGCTTTTGGTTCCTGCTCAACAACACAAAACTTTCCGACACATTTTGTAGTTCATTTTTAAGCATAAAGGTATAAAATTAGCAGGCTTGACTGTTGGAGTGATTTGGAATTGAAATGAGTTTTCCATTTTTTTATAAACAAATTACTTATCCAGTTATAAGCAATTTTAGTTGTGTGACAACTGCTTTTTCTTTTTTCTCTCTTGCAATACCAAGCTTGGAAATTCTCCTCAAAAGGCAACTTTGACAGTATTTCTGAATTATTTTTTGCCTTTGCCAAAAAAGGGAAAACATCTTTTGATCGCATAGCTTTTGAATAAAAACACCTGCCAGTTTCATGCATTTCTGGAAAAAAAAGAATTACAAGAATACATCAGAAATAAGCTCTGTTAGATTTGAAAAAGAGCCTTAAAGAAACTCTGAAATGCTGTTTTGGACCAGACAGTTAAGGCAGTGTACCATCTTTTAATAATCATTATGGTTTTTAACTTGTATCTCGGTAAATGTTGAAAAAAAAAAATGAAAATCTGAGTTTTATGCATCAGAACTGCTTTCATTGGTCTTCTTCCAAATTTTCAGATCTGCATGTGCAATATAGATTTGTAAATGCAATTTTAAGTGACCTTTTTAGCAAAGTATCTCACCAACCTTCAAAGAGTTAAGAGAGCTTTCACAAGATTCCATTTATTAAATAATCTTATAATTATATTCTATAATAAGTAAATTCCTTATTTTTTGTTTCTCTGTATTATTTGAAATGTGTAATTTGTAAATAAAATGAGCTCACTAGAAAGAAAACCTTTAACAGGCTGACTTATAAAAGTTTGTATTGACAAAAGTTTAGACTAATTCCCATGTAGTAAATAAAATGGCCTAGAGTTTATTAGAAAATCTGATCGATAATTTATAAAAATCTGTTTTCTCAAAGTTATATACAAAGTTTGTATCCCATTATTGCATATGTTTTGTGACAGCCAGGAGCAGTTACCATTCTATATTTTTGTGACCTAATGTAATCTATACAGTTTAACCTCGTTAACATGAACACGCTTAACATGAATTACTTTTAACATAAATTATTCTCACAGTCCCCTATAAAAACGAATACAAAGATTTGATACTGATAACATGAATTACTGTTAACGTGAACAAATTTTTGATTCCCCTTGAGGTTCATGTTAACGAGGTTCGACTGTACAAGCTCGGTTACATTTAATCCTGTGAGTATGATGGACAATGCATTCAATTAATAGTATTTATTTCAAAGTAATTTGATAACAGATATGCTGAAAGCTGCACATTGTCACCTGTTACCAAAGAATGTAGGCCAATTAATATTCCTAAACATACTTGCATGGGATTAAAAGGTCTTCTCTGCATCTTTAACATACTTCAGAAACTCCATTAAATATGAAGGTGATGTACAGTTTAAACAGGTCCATTTATAAATTATAAGATGAAGCGAGTGAAAAAGAAATCATTAACTGTTGCAATGATTTGAAATTACTCTGTAAAAGTTGTATCAATAGTAAAAATAAGTGAGATTTGTTGAGAGAATGTATAAAATTAATGATTTCAGCTCTGACATTTCCATTTTTGTTTAAACACATAGCCTTAAGAGCTTAAACTAGGCACAGAAAGAAATGTTCAAGCTAATGTTAATGCTATGGCAGCAATCTTTACAGATTTCTTGTTCCCATTTGAATGCTTTTAAATGATTCTCTCTTTTTTTTTCTGTGTTTGGGGGGGGGGGGGGCACAGGGTACCTGAGGTTAACGTTTATTGTGCATTTCTACTTTTTCGATGTTTGTTACAGTTTTTTTATATGCGGATACTTCTACTTTTGGAAGTGGTTCTGCAAGTGAAACTATTCTCATATAAAGAAATTGCTACGAAATTTGAAAAAGTACATACACACAACAATAGGTATTGACTTCAGGTATCGCATGCAAAATAATTAAGCCTTAAGAGCCTAAACTAAGAAATGTTCGAACTAATGTTAATCCTATGGCAGCGTTCCTTACAGATTTCTTGTTCCTATTTTTAATATTTTTAAATGATTCTCTCTCTCTCTTTTTCTTTTTTTTGGGGGGGGGGGGGACACAGGATACCTGAGGTTAACATTTATTGTGCATTTCTACTTTTTCGATGTTTTTTACAGTTTTTTGATATGCGGATACTTCTACTTTTGGAAGTGGTTTTGAAAGGGAAACTATTCTCGTATACAGAAATTGCTACAAAAGTTGAAAAAAGTACATACACACAACAACAGGTATCGACTTCAGGTATTGCATGCAAAAAAAATAATATAAAAGTATTCAAATACAAGTGAGAAATCAATAAAGACTTTTCCCATAGGTTTAACATTAATGTTTGCATTTATCCGCATGACTAGCGTAGGCTCTTCTCCACACTAGTCACAGGGAAAAATGAAAACGCTAATGTTAAGTCTATGGGAGCATTATTTTCAAATATCTTGTTTGAATTTTAATATTTTTAAATGTTTTTTGCATAGGATAGCTGGAGACTATCTACAACTGGGCTAATTTTTACTTTCGAAACCGCTTCTGAATTTGAAATTATCCTAATATTAAAAAAACTATAACCAAAATCAGAAAAATAAAAGCTAGCACAGTTGTAGATCACCCTCATCTATACTAAATAAATAAATAAAAAAAATCATTGAGAAATATTAAAATCAAAGCGAGAAATTTGAAATAATGCCCCGTAAGATTAACATTAACCTTCTTTTTCTTGGTGTGACTGAAATATCCTTTTAAGATGATTTTATGTAACCTTTTCTACAAGTCACTTTTGTATTTTCTTCGAAAATTTATTTTAGTGCTTATATCCATGTTGAATGAACCACTCTTTCTTTAAGGTACTTAAGTTGATCAACCCTGTGTGTGGAATAAACTACAGAGCAAATCAATTGGCAGAGGTAGTGCTGTAAGATGGCCAAAACTTCTGGAATTTGTATATATTAGTAAATTGAAAAGAAAACATTGTATACATAAATATTAGAACTGTGTATATTAATGTAATTTAATTGTTGTAATAAATATCTTTCTATATTTTAATTGCTTGTTTTAAATATTTGTAAATCATAATGAAATCAATTTATTTTCTAAATGTTCTAAAATATTTATGCTTGAACTTTAATATGGCTCTCAAATACCCTGCCTAACAATGTAAAACTTTGACACAATTTTAAACTCATTTTTAAACATGAAGGTATAAAGTTTGCTGCCCTGACTATTTAGTGATTTGGAATGAAAATAAATTTTCCATTTTTTGATAAATTACCTTTTGACTTAAAAGCAATTTTGCTCAGGACAACCAATTTTCTTCACTTTTCTTGACCTGCGTGGAGAATTCGGCTGAAAGGTTTTAATAGTATTTTCTGAAAGATGTTATGCATTTACCAAAAAAAAAAAAAAAAAAAAAATCTTTCAATTATAGTTTCTTAATTAAAAAATTATACATTGCAAATTTCATGCATTTCTGAACGAAGATTGATAAAAAAAAAAAAAGTCAGAAATTAGCTCCTTTTGAATTTAACGACAGCTTTAAATGTTTTTTTTTTTTTTTTTTTTTTTTTTTCTAAATACCATAATCAATGATATTTTTACTGCTTTTTTAAGCTATTTTTAATAAAAGAAATATGAATTTTTATTTTTGCTATAGAAAATTGTATTTTATTTAACAGTTTGTGACCTTTAAAACTCCCCCTCTCATTTTCAAAATCATTCATGATAGAAATATTTTCACAAAATTTAAAAACAATAACTTGGTTAACAATGTCAAGAGACATCATGCATAATGAAAATCAGTGCAAACATAAAATAATCCTATTTAATTTAATTTTATGTTTGCATATGCATGATGTCTCATGACATTGTTTACCAAGTTATTGTTTTAAGTTTTGTGAAAATATTTCTATCATGAATGATTTTGAAAATGTTACCATTTGTGCGATGAAACGTTCGTCAATCTAAATAAAGATATTTTATCACTTTTTATAGCATTATTTAGCTTAAAAAGATCATGTCGAGTCAGACTCGACATAGAAGTACAAAGGATTAAAAAAAAATTCAGATAAATAATAAATTGATATTGCAGAAGTTATGGGCACCCGCATTAAAGAACATCGATGTTTCATTCTCAACAAAAATGCAGAAACAAAAATTAAATATGTCTTAAATTTCTAAAACTTAATTTTTTTAAATAAATATTTAAAGCTTAACTTATAGAAATCCAAAATATTTAAGATATACTTATTACATCTTTCATTTTCCTATGGATTAAATATTATCCAATACACTTTGACATTTTTTTCTTACAAATTACTTTTCTAAATTTAAAGTAACATTACTTTTAGGGTTTTCAGTAGATTGATTGTTCAGGAGGGAAAAGCTATTAAAAACAGCAGAATTTGATTAGTTTTTAAATAATAGATGGTTGTGCTACAACTAATTGTGTCATTTATAGAATAAGATGTGAATATTTAGAAATTGTTTAATTTTTATACAGATGTATTGTTTGTTAAAAGAAACAAATAACACAGAGTTTTTTAATTTGTAGGTATTTAGAAATTTTTTATCGGATAGAGCTTGTTTTAAAAAACCTTGATATAATTTGTGTATTTTTCTATATCAACCAGAAATCTAAATATTAATAACTCATTCAGCTAAAAACTTATGCTAAAACCTATTATTAATATTCTAAATTTTAAACTGTATATTAAGTTTTGCAAGAATAATTAAACACCCATTTTTCCATTAAAAAAAAATCATATAAGTGGCGATTTGCTGGACAGTGGCAGTTTTAAACATTTAACTGAAAGAAAGAAAATTTAGATTTGTATGTTGAGGGAAATAAAAATTAAAAATTCTAATTTCTAAGTACGTAACAAGAACCTCTGAAGAAATTATAAAATTTTGGCCAATTACTAATTTTTCTTTATTCGTTGAAAATGTAAATTTTATCCTCTTCACGCCCTTGGCGACATATGTAGATGTTTAGTTTTTATAATTATAATTAGTCAAATAATAAAAGGGACAAAAATTTGATAACTTATTCACTACAGAATCCCTCAAAAAGAGAAGTAAAAATTTTATGTTTTGGCTGCATCAATGTACAGGTTGATAAAAAATAAGGGTAAGACTTTGTACTTTCCCTGTATATATGATTCTGACTACAGAATAACCCATAAGAATCTCCCACATTTGACAGGATAATATAAAACAAAAAGGATTGGAGAGAGAAACTTGTTTGTTTTAAAATATACAATGGGTATGACAAGAGTTTAAAATGACTGTGTTTTAGAAATTATGTTTGGTAGTGTTGTCCATTGCGAACAATATACAATTCAAGACGATGTCTGAAATCTATCATCACCTGACATATCATGTCTTGCAGAAGCTGCTACCTCTGCTTGAATTACTCTTGAGGCATAAAACCTATGCTCTTTCTGATCCCAAGAGACTAATATTCAGGTAGAAGTGGCAGCTATTCCACAAGACGAAGCATCAGTGGTGATAGATTTCAGACATTGTCTTGAATTGTGTATTGCTCATAATGGACAACACTTACCAGACACCATTTCTGAAAGATTGTCATTTTAAACTCTCGTCATACCTATTGTATATTTTTGAACAAACAAGTTTCTCTCTGCAGTCTTTTTTTTTTTATCCTGTCAATTGTGGGAGCTTTTTTTTTAGGTCATCCTGTACTTTTACGGTATATATACCATACATTTCATTTACGGTACATATACTGATTACAAACACTTTTACGGTACATATACCACACATTTAATTTATGGTATATATACTGGATAAATATTTTTTACGGTACATATACTGTATATTTAATCTATGGTATATATGCTGTATAAATGGTTTTTACGGTATATATACTGTATATTTAACGTACGGTATATATGCTGTATGAAAGTTTTTTTGCGGTACATATACTTTAAATATTTTACGGTACATATACCGTCCAGTTAAATTACGGTATATGTACTGGTTACAAAGTTGCCAGTATATGTACCGTAATTTTTGACCAAAATTTTTTACTGTGTATGTAAATAATTCATGATGTATGCTGCAATGGAAAATATTTTTTAGGAGAAACGCCTTAGTTGCTTCAACAGGCTCAGCATTTTGTTCCTCAAATGTCCGCCTTTTTTTCCTTAGTTTATGTCACATAATGTACAGTTTTTGTATTCGGGTGGTTGAGCAAGATGGTTGATACAAGAGCTTTGTTGTATATATGAATGATCATCTTTAGGTGCATTAACCTTAGATATGATTAGAAAAAGATTATTAACGTTAAACGTATGTTATTTCTGGATACTGTTATTCTCAGAAATATTATTTTCTTTTCAATTGTCGACTTTACTTTGCTTTACTTTTTCTCTATTCTCTCTCCTTTTTTTATTGCTTTTTAGTTTTAAAAAATAGTGCGGCGACAGTTGAAAAAAGTTATCCCTATAGTTAAAAAATATCTTTCAGGATTTTTTTAACAATATTTAAAAATGTACTTTAACATTGTTTACTCACATATAACGAAAACTCGTTAAATAACATTTTCTAAGAAAAGTAGAGCAACTTTAAAATAATTTCTCTTTAATGTTTTCCGAGATAAAAGTTTAATAATCAGTTAATTTTTTATCTAATGAATTAAATACTTTATACTAAAAAATCTTTTGAAAATGTATATTTCTTAGTTGTCGTCATTATTATAAAATATTCCATTAAACGGTTGTTAGGCGTTTGTGTTAATCTTGAGAAATTAGTTTTCAAATGCATTAACTCATTTCAACAAGTTTTTAAAGGAAGTATTTAGCTATAAGCGAAAATTAACTTTTAAATATTTTAAAATAGTAGTTAACACCAGTTGAAATGCATTTCCGCAATCGTTGTATATTATAGTAACGTTTTCGTACTTATTAAAACGTTTTTGAACTAATCGAAGTTCAATTTATTTAAAACTTTTCTAAATAGACCCCGTGAAATTAAACATTCTACCATATACGGTTTAATCAAAGGTTTCTTTTTAACGGTTTATCGGTTACTTATGAGGCATCATTTATTTAACAATCACTGTTATTTTAATCAACTTCTGTCTTTTTATTCATTTATTCTTGAACAAATGTTTGTTCTCTTTCAGTCAAATTTAACTATTCTATAACATATTTTATTTTCAGTGAACAATATTCTTTACAAGGAGTTTTCAACCTGGACAGCAGAATAAAGGTGAAAACCTTAAATATATCTTTTTTAGTTCACAACTCTTAACAGATATTTTACATTTAATGTATATTTTTCGATTTTCACTAACAATACCAACAATCATTTTTATACGAAAAATAGTAACTATGTATTAAAATAAAAATTTGAAATTTATTAGAAGCGATAATTTCGTATTGCCCTCGTGCTAGGATTTAACAGTCGAATAAATCGCAAAACAAGTGGGTAAGTGTGATCACAGATCGCACAGAGGGTTTCGTTTAATATTCATTTTAAAACATTTTAACATTTTGCAAAATTTGTTAGTTCTAGATTTCGCAACCAGGGGGCGCACTCTATTCTAAACAAACCTCTATCCGAGCGAAACTCCGTTTTAAAAACTATCCGTAAATATATTTTACGAGATTTAAATCTGAAAACATTTAATTTCTAGCAATTCTAGAACACAGGGAAATATCGAGAAATATTATTTGAAATATCCTAATTTTAATCCCTCTTTGTAGAAATATTCTTGATTCCGTCGTGTATAACTATTCAGTAGGTATAAGGTGCTTAGATGTAGTACTAGGATTCTATTTTTTTCTTGTTTTATTTTACAACATAGCATGACATAGGACACATTCAATGTTTAAATTTACATGGCATCCATAATTCCGCCAACCGATATTTCCTTTCCACGGCCAAAAGAGACAAAATCAAGTTATTACTTCGTTAAATTTTCAAGCCTTTCTGGCAGTTTTTGCGTAGGCTAATTTTAGCACTCCACACCCACGCATGTAGTATAGGTATGGTTGTGGCTATTTTAGCTTCTCCCACGCACATGGCGCGGTTCGCAACACTGCCAGCCCATGAACATATGGGTGTTCATCACAAATTCAATATATCAAATTAATACAAAATATGGAATGTTATACATACTTCAAGGAATTTACCCCGTTACAATAGAAATTCCATCTAAAGTAAGAAGAAAAACAAGATTACTATATGAATTATTAAACTCAACCAGTTCCCAGTTCCATATGATAAAGAAGTTGTACCGGTCTTCTGAGTATAGGTTTCTCAGTTTTACCTTACAGGTCCTCACCTTGCCGTCTCTTCCAGGAAATAATTCAATAATTTTTCCTAGACTCCAGAAATTTCTGGATTAGTACAACTTTGAGTAATACAATTTCATTTAATTTAAAGTGTGGAAAGTTGGTTTTTATTCAAATTTAGGTGAGCTGACCCCACATTTAACAGGTATTCCCCTTTCCATCAAGACCAAAACATGCGCATCAGTTTTTCATGATAGTTATAAGACCTAATGTATTCTTTCCTGGAAGAGAAATTCGAGTCAAGATGGAGCCTAACTGGAGGCAGAGAAGACATTCTTCTCCCTATCAAGTAATGAGCAGACGTTAATGGTAGGAGGTCTGGACCTTCTGGAGAGGCGTATGTTAAAGGTCGAGAGTTGATCATCCCTTCTATTTCCGTTTATGTAGCAGTCAATTCCGAAAAAGTCAGAGATGATTTCCCGAGAGTTTTTCTTAGAGCAGTTTTTATACTGCGTACCATTCTTTCATAACACCATCACCCACCATGCCTCTCGTTCAATGATATACTTCCTATGAATGTTATGGGAAGGAAAATATTCTTCCACATATTGATGAGTTATGATGGACCAAAGGTTTCTCAAGTCCTTTTCGGCGCGTTTGAATGTTGGAGCATTGCCCGAATATATAACAGATGGTATTCCTCGTCGTGCAATGAACCTACGGAATCCTAGTAGAAAAGTTTGTGTCAACAAGTTATCGACAAGCTCAAAGTGAACATTTCTAGTTACAGCGCAGATGATTAGCAAGATGTATTGCTTGTTGCCACTGTCTTTGACAAATAAAGGCCCTGCAAAATCACATCCTATAATACCAAATGGATTGGTTTGTTCTACCCGATAAGCTGGAAATGTAGCTACCATTTGGTCTCCTGGAGTTGAAGAAAATCTCTTGCGTACATTGCAAGTTTTAAGCACACTTCGCACGGTTTATCTAACCCAAATTAGCCGGAATCTTTCTCGAATCTGCAAAAGTGTATGGGCAACAGCAGCGTGAAAAACTGTATAATGAGCATCCCATATTATTAATTCTGTAAATTTAGTTTTTGGCGGAAGAATTATAGGATGCGTTTCATCCATCGATAAATTAGTCATACCGAGTCGTCCAGAGACTCGCAAAATTCCTTGTGAATCGAGATAAGGGTTCAAGCAAAGTAATTTAAATTCTGTAGGAATTGGTCAGGGGACGCACTCTATTCTAAACAAACCTCTATCCGAACGAAACTCCGTTTTGCAAACTGTCCGTAGATATATTAGCCGAGGGTATCGGACCCATAGCATCCGAGATAGGTAGGCACCACCTGCCGGTAAAAATTTGAACTAAAATATGTACGGCTATAGTGCATAATATGGAAGAGTGGTCAAAGGAGTGTCGGCAAAAGTTAGAAAAGTGCACCCGGGTTGAAAATGGTAGAGTTTAGAAAAATTTGCAAAAATACAGTAGTTAGAGCCCAGAGGGGTAAATATTGTAAAACTTTTTGAAAATTTTATGATTTTTTGTGTGATTGCAAGTGTTCTGCTATAAGTATGCAAAATTTCACATCTCCAACTTAATTAGTGGCTGAGTTAGAAAAATTGCTTAAAATACACAAGTTAGAGCCCATAGGGGTAAATATATGACTTTTTCAAAATTTTATGATTTGTTGTTTGATTGGAGGTGTTCAGCTATAAGAATCCAAAATTTCAAGCCTTCAACTTAATTAGGGGCTCAGTTAGAAAAAAAAGCTTAAAATACACATGTTAGAGCCCAAAGGGGTAAATATAAGACTTTTTCAAAATTTTATGATTTGTCGTTTGATGAGAGGTGCTCAGCTATATGAATGAAAATTTTCAAGTCTCCAACATATGTAGTTCCTGGGAACGGGCTCTGTTACAGACAGAGGAGTGAGACGAATAGGGTTTCGTCAGATGAACGAAACCCTAAAAACGCCAGCCTTTTATATTCTGATAATTTCTGTGGTTTAAGCGTGATTCAGCTACCTGTCTTAAATACATGTATTTTATTTATATTTTATTATTTTATTTATAGATTGATAATGATTTATTTTCAAATGATTTGATTTATAGAATATAAGCCGGCAACAAATGGTGAACTATTTTATTTATATTCCTTTTAGTACAATCAAGTTTATCTTTTGTAATCGTCTGTATGCAAGTGACAGAGATATAGATTTAAAAAAAATCATGCTTGAAAATTATTTTTAACACAATAAAAATTCAGTAAAATGCGATACAGTTTCCAAACAAATTACGATATAGTTTTCAAACGAATTGCATTTGAAGATTAGTTTTTTCCTCTATTCGACGGATTAAATGTTGAAAATTGGCGGTATATAGAAATTTAATAAACTGCAATAAAATAAAATAAAGTTAAATTTAATCGTCTACCTTTGTAATTCGCAAAATGACGTCAGAGTTACACACAGACGCGTTTGTCCTTTATAATAAAGATGGAAAAGAAAACCAGATACCACAATGACAAGGAAATAAATCCCGCTTTTATATGCGATGAAAATGTTGAAATAAACTATTACCAAAAAAAAAAAAATTAAATCAGTTCAAAAATTGCCAGAATATTTACACCCCATAAAAGTAAATTATTTTGAATTATCCTGTTAAAAGGAATGTACGCAGACACACACATCTTACATATATATAAATTTGCGTATATGTGTGTGTGTATTTACACATAATTAGATATAGCAGGGTATATTGATAGATATACAATAAATTATGCATGTACATTTCTAACTTTTTCATATTTTTTATAGCTAGTATAAATATAAGGAATACCAGTTCTTAATAAAACGTAAATAAGTAAATGCAATACGCAAATAACTAAATTCATGTACAAAAACAATTAACACTGGAATGACTAAAAGTATCAGAATTTGTTTTGTTTTATTATTTAAAAAAGATATTTTTGGTTTTCTTAACATAAACTGTAAATATTTATTATATTTATAGAAACACATGCATATGCGCTTTCTTCTAAAAAAGTGGAAAGAAAATAAAATATAGAAAAGAATTTTCATCTATCTTAAGTTCTGTATATATTTAATTGGATTAAAGAGACTGCATTCAAATATTTATATTGTAGGTGTTTCTCATTTTTTTAAAAGAAAAACATATTTCATTTTAAAAATGCAGACTTTATAAAGTCATCTTTGTTTACTGTGCTAAGCCATATAATCTTTTAAATATTTTTGTTCTTTTGCAGATAAATACTACTGTAAAAATTATATCCTTTATTTAAAACTTAGAAATTACTTTCTTTTGTTAAAGATTTTACTTTAAAAAACATCTTTATATGTGAAACTTACATTTGAAAAATATAATTTACATATGAAAAAAACGTTAGAAGGATTACTATAGAGTAGAAATTATGAAATTATTTCAACATTTATTTAGACATTGTTTACGGAGATAGAAAAAAAAGATTTCAGATGCTTATGAGACAGTTTACATTTTATTGCATTATAATTGTACCATTTTGGACTTAAATGATTAACAAAACAAGTACTCTAATCCAAAACCATAATCTTTAACGTTAAAAAATACATGATGGTTTTTATTTGTAAACACATTTACTTTTTTATTACGTCACATGAATGTTTTATATATAAAACATTTTTTAATACTTAATCTAACAATGTTTTATTCAAATAGCTATTTTTCTTAAAAAAATATTTTAATATGTTGCATACATATTTTTTTAAAGGAATGTTATGTATATTAGTTATACTTAGTAGTCGGGAAATCTATACTTTAAATAAGAATATGTTTAAATACAGATTTTGTCATATTTTTAACGCTTTGTGAAACAAATTATAAATCAATACATTGCACCATATAAATAATTATCTAATTTAATGTCTGAACATATATTAGAAATTTAGAAAAATACTACAAGATTTAGACTTTTTTTTTCATTAAAACTGTGCTTTCCGATTGAAATGTCAGCATTCACATTAAAATTTTATTAAAATTGAAGGCCTAAACCGAAATCAATCTATAGAATTTTTCTTGCACTATTTTATTTTTTCCGAGATGCTTTTTTATCATGTTAATAAATGGTAAAATACATCACTAAACTCAGAGAATGTGTGTTGCTACATTACTAGAAAAAAATATTAAAAATACTACGATAAAAAAGACAAAAACATGTAGGAGTAAATGGGGAGGGTTCACCAATTTGCTACTAAATGTTTTTCTATTTTATAAATATTGAACCTACTAATAAAGTTTCATGTATCATCATGTTTGATTTTGGAAGTTTAACTAAGGAAGGTTAATATAAATAAGGTCTAAAGATCTAATATTTTAAGAAGAAAACATAATTATCTTAATTAAAGTTTCATAAATTGCTATTTACTATCTTTAAACATAGCATAACCCCGCTTCTCCGTGTATTTTTGACTAACGTTACTTCAAGCATTTTTAAACAGCTCTAAGCATTTTCTCAATATCAGTTTTTTCAAAAGGATTTAATCCAAAAATGTGAACAACATATTATCATATATCAACATACATCAACAACTTACAAATAATAACCATTGTTATATAAATCATGAACAAACGTTACATGACAATTTACATTTAAAAACTATATTCCCCAGAAATGCGTACGGAAAAAAGATATAATTGCGCTACATTTAACTGAACATTTGAATTCACCCGTTTTGGATTATTTAAGTGGTTTACCGCCCTTCTGTAAATCTCAAATCCAATACCTTATATACAACCAAAACTCAGGCCAGTGGTTAGCATGCTGGTCACAAAATCAGATGATTGGGCCGATGCTCGCTGTTTGGAAACCAGCGAAGTCTGTCCGTGCAGGGTGTGCAATGTCTAGAGGATTTCCGTTGTACGAGAACGAAGTTACAGGCTTATATAGAGGGTGCCCATAATTAAACGACCCTACTTTAATGTTATTTACGGACGAAAATATTAGTCAGAAAATTGTGATATTTTGTGACGGACATAATAAAGGAATGGGAATTTGTTTGAGCGAAAAAAAAATATTTAGTTCAAAATTTCACCATCTGCAGCTTTTTTTAGTGAATTACACTTTTTTAAATGTTTTTACGCTTTATTTTTCTCAGATTAAATAAGGCAAATATACAGATCGCCCCCTGAAAAAAAAATACAGCATAAAAACTTTAAAAATTATTGGTGTTTGAAATGAACGGACCCTACAAACTCTGAAAAAAATATCCGCCTACAACGGCGGTCATTTTCTTCTCAGCGCTCACACCTAGTATTCAGTAGGCGGTGGCTAAATGTGTAGGTTATTAAAAACGCCCGCTGGTGGCGAAATTTTGAACTTTTTTTTCGCTCAAACAAATTCCCATTTCTTTTTTAAGTCATGCACAAAATTTCACAACTTTCTGACTAATAGTTTCGTATTTAGACAACTTTAAAGTAGGGTCGTTTAATTATCCCTTCACTGGAAACGTGCCGTCTGCGAGATGGTTGCGTCTACATATCTACCCTTTACACAAAAATGAACGCGTCCCCAATCTTATCACACAATCTAATCTTTACGCTACTGGTCCTCTGCCTCCCCCACCCATTTGCAACACCTGCGCATTTTTAGTTATTGAAAGAAAAATTATTTTATTTTCAACGCAGTCTGTGGGACGGCATGTTTCCGTTTTATGTAATTTTTTGCTCTGGGGTATTGAAATGGAGGAGCCGTCAAAGCGGGTACGCTACAGTGATAAAAAAGACTGAAGAAAGTGCTTTGAGATTGTTTGATGAAGTAGTAAGTAATATAAGCGATATTAAAAGTATTTTAGATGATGAATATATAAATTCTGTAGACGAAAGTGACTCAACATTGTCAAAAATGCATAAAAAAGGCCGATATTTAGAACATGCTGCAATATTTATTATTAAATGTTTTGTTAATTTTACTGTGTGATATTTTTTTCTAATTCATATTATACCGAAATATATAAAAATATTAGCATTTATTTAATTATTATGACGAAAATATTATATTTTGAACAATAAAGTGTAATTTCAAAATATTTTTTGTCTCCGACATTCAAAACATATTTATATGCTATCATATTAAAAAATTGGTCTTGTTAATGCATTACTATTAAATATTAAGTGTTTAAGTTCACTATTTGGTAAATTATTAAGAGTTATTTTCCTTTTAAAAATTTATAGCGATTTTTTTTATTTAGCAGTCTCACAGACGGCACGTTTCCGTTTGTGCACGGGATTTTAATGTTTCCGGTTAAGGGTTATGGACACCGTGTACTTAGGGAATGCATTAACTCTCTTATAATACTATGGCGAAAACTGGCTTATGTTTAACAAAATCCCATTCCATTCCCAAAACTTAAATAAATAATAATCATGCTTAGGTAAATCATAAACAAGAGTAGTAATTTATATTTAGCATTTCGTGTGTGATTTTTTTTTTTTTTTTTTTTTTTTTTTTTTTAATAAGATAACGACATTTCCTAGAAATTGAATTTTCTGAAAAATTATTTGTAAATGCCTCTTATTTTAAAATAGTTTGACATCCAGAAATAAGAAGCTGACAGGAAATTTTTACTTCCCAAATGAAATATGTCTTTAGATACGTCTCCATCTAACACTTCTCTTAACTAAAGATTATCATTAAATGTATAAATTTTGTAGAAAACATTAAGTTTCAACATAGTTAGAAAACATTAACTTTAAATTATTTAAAAAAAAATTAAAAACTTTTATTTTTTTTTTAATTTCAACTTTAATAATGTCGATGAGGAATTAAGAACCTTCATATGGATGAATTTCGTTTCAGTGTTTTTTAAAATATTAACTAAAATATTTTAAAAGTGTGACTCTTTGAAACTATTCGTATAAAATGTTACTGGTTATTTCCTTATTATCCTTACTACATTTGAATTTAACACCGCATTTCCTTGTGGTAAAATACATCCCATATAATATATTTTAAAATCGAATCCTGCATAATATTTTAAACCTAAAATAGTATACTATAGGATAGACAGGGGCACACTTACGCGGATTTTTTACAATGAATTTTCTAATTTTTATATTTCAACTTGGGAAATTTTAGACACTGTGGTTTTATAAAGCAGTTAATGAAGTCAAAATTTGTGCATTCAGTTGTTGCTCTATTTGTGTTTTTAACCGTAAATATTTTTTTTAGGTCCAGGTCATTTGCGTAAACTTGCACATCAAGTGTGGCACGTTTACGCATATTCTAAGTGATACCAAGGAATAAGTGAAATAAATATTTAATCAAATTGAAATGTTTTATTTATAACTTAAAACACTGTTTATAAAATTAAAGAGAATTAATTGAAGAACATTTTATATGCTAAACTGAAAACATAGGGCTTATTTCTAATTGAAAACAGAAACAATTTAGTCATCTTCATCATCGCTGTTACAGTTTTTACAAACAAAAAATAAAATATTTCCTTTTGCATACTTGTCATGCTTTTGCATCTAAGACATTGAACCCAGTCTTGACCTTTTTTGGATTGGTTGTATGATTTAAAAGAATAAATACAAACACAGTTTTCATCTTCGTCATCAGATTCATTCACAATATTCTTTATTCCAGAGTGTACAACCTTTTCCCTTTTGCAGTTTTTGGTTTCATACTTCTTCCTTTGCTGTCTTCTTGTTCTGCTTCCATATAAACTAGTAAATATTTACGTAATTTCTTCTTTTTGAACGTGCGTAAACGTGCCCCGATGTCAATGTGTAAACGTGCCCTGCCGCCCTGTTTGTATCTATTTTTAACGTGCAACGAAAATTAATAACATTTCTGCTCATACAAATACAGTTCTCAAAAAATGATAAAATTCTGCTAATGTCCATATATTTGTTTATCCTTAACTAATTATTATTAGTTCACAATAACTTTCAATAAGTTCAACACAAAATTTACTCACTTTGACAGAAAACAGATTATCCTTTCATCATGCAAGACCGAAGTTCGACTGACGCTCAAAAACCTGTGAGAATACCGACTAGGGAGCAGCATCAATCTGTCATGACTAGTGGCGCGCCAGCTGCAACTCGTTTCGGAAAAAATGCACTGGGTAAACGTGCCCCATGCGTAAACGTGCCTCAGTCTGCCCTACATTACTATGAAACTCAATAAATATAACTGTTTCTTTTATATTATTTTCTCAAGAATTTATAGAGAATGGATTCCAGAATTTATCAATTTAAATGAGATGCAATTTTTTTCTTCTGCAAATAGTGATAAAGAGGTGAAGACTGCTAAATTCGTAGAAACATATTAATTAGTGTAACGTGATAAACTTCACACGCACATATGTGAGTGTCTAGTTAAACAGGAAGACTTTGGAAAATATGTATTATCATGACTGATATATTTTCATGCAAATATAAAAAAAAATCCCTGCCTACTCGTCCTACAGGCACAGGTAGATTTCAAAGTTAAGTACTAATTTCACCAACAAAAACTAAATAATGATAAGAGATAAACCCACTTTAACAGTTTTATCTCGCCGCTTTTGACGAATTTTTAATTTCATTTTTATATAACAGCTGGTTTTATCAGAATTCTGTTAAGGCGATAACTCGAAATTTTCAGGCATGTTTTCAGATTCATTAAAAAAGAAAAAAAAACAAAACTTGTTGATGTTATTTTTGAAGAGATTTAAAAGCGACCTGTGTTTTTTTATTTTTCGTTCAATTCCTTCAAACTTGATTTAAAAATAATTATTTTCTCAGTAGGACCATATTTTTCGTTTCCAACACAATCACTTTGGGAATTTTGGTTCAAAATGCCCACTTTAACATCATTAAAAAAAAAAATATGTTCTGTCTCAATCAAAAAATTTACAGCACATTATATAGTCTCAGAATAAGATAATCTACTAATTGGATGCATTTGATAGCAAAAATGAATTTAAAAATGAGTCAGAAAATAAGCAGTTTGGATTTAAGTACATCTTTAATACAATATTTTTTTTTCTTTAGCCTATATGTATATTTAATATGTTTTTGCTGTAAGAATTGGTCCTATCAAAAACTTGTCAGTATGAAAGGTATAGATAATATTAAGAAGGTATATAATAAATTCATGCGGATTTGATATCTTGTAGATTGACGAAGTTAAGGATTTTTTTTTTTTTTTTTTTTTTTTTTTTTGCTTCTTTAACATATTTTTTACTTTATTAATGATTCTTTTGTGGAAATGTATCTAACAATTTCAAATTACTAAAATATTTATGAAAATTTCTTCACATTTTAAAAGTTCATTTATCGTTGCGAAGCACAAGTAGTGACTTATCTACATTTCTCTTTTTAAATAGATAAAAAATAAAACGTAGTTTTCTTATGTTTCTGAAAAATTCCAAATTCTTTATTATGATTAATTATATTTTTGCGGAACGTGATTTTTCTCTAAGCAGCATTCTTAGAAACATTCATATTTTAAATACATAAGATATTTTAAATAAAAAGTTTTTGCAAAACATCTGAATCCTCTTTTTAATCCTGTTTGTCGTTGATGTATATGTCTTCATTAGAAGAAAACTAAGATTAACTTTTCCATTTCTTGGAAATATTTTTAAAAACATAAACGACATTTTAAAACTTGTCGATTACACATATATACCTGAGTGTGATATATCAATATCACACTCAGGTATCACAAATCATTGTCTTCCTAGAAAAACACTTTATTAACATTAACTAGGGGGGTCGGCCCCCTACGAGCTACGCTCGTCAACCCCCGTTCAGGCACCGCAGACTCTAAAGGTACGCTAATTTGATCGGCTTTAAAAAGATTTCGGAAGATTGAATTATAATTTAAAAAACATTTACTATCTCCCTATAAACGGATTTCTATTCATTTGTCTTTGATTGGGGAATTTTAAGGCAAAATCCACTGCGGTACTACTTGATTATCCCGTCGACCAATTTCGCCAAATTATATAAATAACCAAAACACTCGCCAAATTATACAAATTGACATGATTTTTATTTTAAATACCGAAAGAACAAATAAATTAGTGCAACATTAATATAAATACAAATAAAACGTCGAAATATAAATAACTTGATGACGTAGACACGTGTAACTTGCTTAAAGTCAAAATAATGTGACATTTACGATCAACCATTATTGTCATTTAATCTTATAGTTTGGCGAATGATAGATTTTTGGTCGACGGGACAACTAAATAGTACCAAAGATACAATCGCTGTTTTCGTCTTTGATTAAGTAAAATAAGTTAAACATTTCAAAATAAGCTAATATAAAAGGAATTAAGTAAACAGAGTCTTTGTCTCCTGGTATATTTTAACAAAGCGAAAAGAAAGTTCTTTTAAATGAGACATTTTAAATTAATCGTTTTTAATCTGACGTAATTTTGACCAAACTATTCTTTCTCTTTTAAATATTCACGTGGAAATACTTTTGTTAGAAATGAAATATTATTTGCGCTTTCCTAACAAAAATAATTTAAAAGATCCTCTCAAAATATCAAATAAATCTCTAGCGCAGTTTCTAATTTTAAACTGTTTTGCAATATTATTTTGTGTTCATTTTATGTAATAACTCAAATGTGATGTAAATATGACGTAATTTCTCCTATTTAAGACTTCTAACGCATGTTAATAATTTTATTATGTTACAATATCTTTTCTCTTTTAAAATTCCCGTGTATAGTTTTTATGACGTAATTTTTAATAAGTTCCTGCTTTTTGTGCATAATTATTTAATTCCAATTCCAAATGACATTTTCTGTTTATAATAGTCACGTGTAAATAAAATTTTAATTTGAAGAAAACATTATTGTTTGCGCTGATTATACATTTGGCAACAGTTTAAATTAATACCAATTTCTAAAATCTCTCTATTCTAAAAAAAAGTAACTACCGCTGTCACCGCCGCCGCCGCCGGTTTTGATTTTTTTGTGACCGGAGTCTTTTCTTCGTTAATATTAACAAAAATAATGCATACAAAAATATGAAAATCGGTGGTTTTATACAGAAATGTTTGATAAACACGCTGATGCAGACAGTTTTCAAATCGAAGAATTATTTTAAGAGTTATTTAATGCTAAAGTTGGACAAAATCGTTCCACTAAAAAAGTTTTATAGCAGCAAAAACTATACATGGCAGTGTAATAATTTTTAGATCATTTTATGCGTTAGAATTTGCCGGAGTGCAGATTGCATTAATTTTTTTATTTTGACTCATTTTTTCAGGTTTTATTTCTATTTTAAATTCAAATTTTCAGCATTTCTAGACATATTTTTTACAGATTTCAGAAAATTGTACTAATTTAAACTGTTGCCAACTGTATAAAAAGCGCAAGCAATAATGTTTGCTTCAAATTAAAAATTTATTTACACGTCACTATTATAAACAGGAAAAAAACTTTCAAATTAGAATTAAATAATTACGTATGAAAAGCAGGAACTTATTAAAAATTACGTCATAAAAAGTATACAGGTGAATTTTAAAAGAGAGAGGATATTGTAAAATAATAAATTCATTAACATGCGTTAGAAGTCTTAGGAGAAATTACGTCATATTTACGTCACATTATAGTTATTACATAAAATGAACACAAAATAATATTGCAAAAAAGTTTAAATTTAGAAATTGCGCTAGACATTTGTTTGATATTTTGAGAATTAATTTAAAATGTCTCATTTAAAAGAACTTTCTTTTCGCTTTGTTAAAAAATACCAGGAGACAAAGACTCTCTTTACTTAATTCCTTTTATATTAGCTTATTTTGAAATGTTGTTACACGTGTATACGTCATCAAGTTATTTTTATTTCGACGTTTTATTTGTGTTTTTATTAATGTTGTACGAATTTATTTGTTCTTTCGTTATTTAAAATAAAAATTATATCAATTTGTATAATTTGGCGATTTATATAATTTGGCAAAATTGGTCGACAGGATAATCAAGTAGTACCGCAGCGGATTTGGCGTTAAAATCCCCCAATCAAAGAGAAATGAATAGAAATTCGTTTATAGGGAGATCGCCACTGTTTTTTAAATTATAATTCAATCTTTCGAAATCTTTTTAAAGCCGATCAAATTAACGTGCATTTAGAGTCTGCGGTGTCTGGACGGGGGTTTGGCGAGCGTAGCTCGTAGGGGGCCGAGCCCCCTAGTAATGTAAAAAATCTCTAGAAATACTGAAAATTTGAATTTGAGATAGAAATAATACCTCAAAATTTGAGTCAAATTAAAAAAGAAATACAGTCTGCACACCGGGAACTTCAAACGTATAAAACGATCTAAAAATGATTAAATTCCCATGAATAGTTTTTGCTCCTATAAAACTTTTTTAGTGGAACGATTTTGTCCAACTTCAGCATTAAATATCTCTTAAAATAAATCTTCGATTTGAAAACTGTCTTCATCAGCGTGTTTATCGAACATTTTTGTATAATACCACCGATTTTCATATTTTTGTATTCATTATTTTTCTTAATATTAACGAAGAAAGACACCCGGTCACAAAAAAATCAAACCGGCGGCGGCGGCGGTGACAGTGGTAGTTACTTTTTTTTAGAATAGAGAGAAAATTATTCTTTCAGCATATTGAGTATGTTCGGTTATCGGACAAAGGAAGTAAGATGTAACTGTTTGTATTTTTCAATTACTACTATTAGTTCACACTCTCCCTTTATATATCTTGTTAAAATTTTCAATCGTTAATAAAATACTTATTATTCATCCAAGGAAGTTCAAATAATTTTTTTAACTTGTAGTGGATGACACTTGATGTTTATATAGTTTTTTAATATTAATTCATTAGTTAAATTAAATTAATTAATTTTAGTTTTATATGGGAGACAAAATGGCGACCATTGGTTATTGAACAGCATTTAATGCATCCACATACCTATAAGGGGGGTCGCTGTTCTGTCGCCAAATACCGCCAAGTTTATCTCCATCTTGGCGATATATCGCCAAATTTGGTGACCAAAATGAGTCGCTAAAAGTGACGCCAACTTGGCGATATCTCTAATATTTCACTAAATTACCATAGACTTTCATTGTAAACCAATAGGATTTTAATGCAACAAAAACTAATATTAGCTTAAGGGATTATATTAAATTTTACTTTGATGACCTAAGTAGAAATTGACTTTAAAAAATAAATTTTTATATTACTTGTTATCTGTATACTTTCTATTTTTTTTAATTAAGTCGTTTTATAAAAAAAAAATATTATATTTGTGTTGGTATTTATTTATTCTCCATAACCTCACTATGTCATCAACGAGATTTTTATATAAATCCTTACATTCTTCATCATATCTCTTAACCAAACCGATGAATGATTTTGCTGAATTAACCCTCCTCCTATATGACAGGTCCCCTGGACCCGACATGTACATTTAAAATTATTTTCTTATGAAAGTAAAGTCTAAAAATTGTGTAAATATCTGTTTTTTTCTGTAATGTTCTACTCTTTTTATGTAAAAGAGAATATTTTTCATGCTGAACATCATTTTGAATGTTCCTGTCGTGTCCGTTGGTTCAATCTTGTCGACAGATTGTTAACTGAAATTCTGATGAGCTACTTATTCTGGTAACTTTTTAAAAAAAAAATTGCATTTCGTCAGGGGGGCAAAGCCCCCTGAACACCCCGTAGTCTATTTAAATTTATATTCGTAATATTTTATTGATTGTGCGGATGGTTATAGTATATCTTAGATTTTTTTTTTTACGCTTTGATTTATAAGGATAAGCATAAGTTTTTTTTTTTTTTTTTTATAAATTAATAAAATTTAAATTTAAAATAAAATATTCATGTTAACCGTACACAGACAATAAATCTGGAAGTGACGCCAAAAATGTAACCCTAAAATCCGCTACTTTCGGCACAACACATCGACGTGCTTAAAAAAAAAAAAAAAAAAAAAAAAAAAACGGGTGAAGTCAAAGAATTTGGTCCCTGTTCCACGTGCTTCTTTTGTTTGGGCCGAATGAGGGCATTTAAATCTGAGCGATAACGCACATCGTATTGAAAACTGTTTTTCCGGCATACTGCATCTCCTCTATCTCTTTCCTCCATACATATTATAATAAGTGATACATGAAAATAATGAAGAGCATTCCAGTTTTTTTTTAAGTTATAAATGTTCGATGTGATGCACCGTGTGTACTTTTTACGGTACATCAAAGCTGCATTATTATGTGTTTTAATGCATCAGTGTTGCATTAAAAATCTATGACTGTACAAAACTGCCAAATGTGCAGGCCCGATCATGACTAATTGGGGACCTGCGCAAAGGTAAATTAGAGGGAGGGGGGGGGGAATTCTAATCGTTGCAACATTATTCAAATAGAACTGATGGTCAGTCATATGTGAATGTGTAATGCGTAAACAATATTTTTACACCTTGGATTTCAAATAAAAGAAAATTCTTAGCTCCGTCAACTCTAAATTAAGTACCTTAATTAATAAAAATACGTTTTTTTTTTGTTAGTACAGTATAAAACTCTCTCATATAACTTTAGCAACTTGTTATATTACATTAAGATGAATTTAATAACTTTAACTTGCAGAACAGTTGGAAATGAAAAAAAAAGTAAATAATTTATAATTTAATGTATTGATTTCTAGACCCCTTGGGAAAAGTCCCAATTTGCCTATGCGATAATAAGGGCCTGTAAATGTGTGGAACGAACTTTGTTACAGATTAGGTGTTTGTCGTGTTACGAAATTTTCGCACGTCAAACATTAGTAACTGAAAAAAGAAAACTCGGAATGTTCTTCTTTATTTTCATATATCACTTATCATAATATGTGTAATGGTTTTGTAAATATAAATTTTTAAAATGCTGTCATTCATTTGTGCTAACGCTGTATATTGGATTTTTAAAATATATATATTGGTTTCAAAATCGTGCTTAACTCGGAAGAAATTATATTATATTTTCGTAAACCTTAAACAAGAGCAGAGCAAGATTTAAAAGAAAAAATGTTTTTTTTTTTTTTTTTTTTTTTTTTTTTTTTTTTTAGAAAATACTGTTTATCTATGTGCACTGAATAGAATAGGAGATTTAATTATTTTAAACTATGCGTTCGAGAATTAGGTGAAGAAGAACTGTACAAGAACAATTACACTGATAAGATTTCGAAAATTTCAAATGACAGCATCAAAATATTTTTCCACCGGAAAATCAGCTATACAGAACAAAATATATATGACGTCGAAACAGTATGTGTTACAGTATTAACTCTAACGCATGGCAAAGAAAAATGGGATAACGTGTGCTGTAGAAGCTATTTGCGGATATTATGAATTACCGACATTTCCGTTTCTTTAGTCGTCATGGGCACCCGGACACACACGGGAATGTACTTATTTATGATAAAATACTTAATATAAAATATAAGGTCTTTCACACCACAGACCAACAGAAAAGACCATAAAGCGTTAGAAGTTGCATACTCTTTTTGCCCTCAATTTTTTGCATGCGTATGTTACCATCCGTGAAGAAGGATAGTTACAAATTTAGTAATCTTGCTAAAACATTTTGTGTTTTATCGCCTGTCGCTATTCATTTATTGTTTTCTCTCTGATCTTTTAAGTCTTATTTCATGTGCTGCAGGTAACGTTTTAATGTCAATTTATTTTTTTTCCTTGTTTTTTTTTTCTGTGACGATAATTTTCCCTTGAAAAAAGTATTTGGTAATGGCACTTTAAATTTACAACAGTTTGTCATTTTAACATTCACGTTTGAAGTTCTGTTGTTACTGGCAAGTCATAATCAAACTCACATTAAAAAACATATGAAAATCTCAGTGTGGCTACTAAATACTGTAACAAATATTCAGTCATTTTATTTTAGAAATAGCAAATGGAAAATGATAACTACACTAATATGATGAACATCAGAGATGAAAGTTTACCGGGAAATAATTTTACTCGAATTAGCACCATCTTTATCGATTACAAAAAGATAATCTCTTATGCCCTTGTCCGACTGCGGTACAAATCATTTTAAGAGGTAATTGGTACCATTTACGAAATATGGAAATTTTGAGAGAGTCCAAACTTCTGTGTTTGTTGCTACTTACTTTAGCCTCTAAAATCTCCCAGACGCAATAATCTATAGGATTTAGATCCGGTGAAAAATGTGGCCGATCTTCTTACATGATAAAGTTCGCACAATTGATAGTGAGCCAAGCCTGTGTTGATTTAGCTCGGAGCGAAGGTGCAGAATCTTGCTTAAATATCCAATTCATTTTGGGATACAACCTGTCAGCAAGTTGGCAATAAATGTGTAGCCAATACGTCTTGTTTATAATATTCGCATTGATTTTTATCGATTTATTGATGAACTTCAAAGGCAATTTTCATTGTTTGACACTGCAGACTAAACCACAACAGAATTCTTGTTCTGAAAGCGTTTAACAGTTGGAAAGGTTTCAAGTATATTCTCGAGGGTTGCCGAATATACGACATCATTTTTATCATTATAACACTGTTCAGTGCAAAATAGCTTCCCAGCAGAAAATATTATTCTGTCAACATTTTTCCTACCATGCCGCTTCATCAATTTATTCTTTCTTTGTAATCTTTTTATTCTTTGAGCAGAAGTCAAACCTTAAAATTTTCTTTTGCGATAAGAGCAATAACCCAGATCTTCATTTATAGTAACTTGCATATTTCTGCGACTCACGTTCTCTTCTGCAGCCATTTTATTTGCAGAACGTTGTGGATTTCTTCACACCTTTTCACGAATTCTTTTGATGCGCTCTATTGTGCGAACTGAACATGGACGACCAGACGTAGGTTGATCTTTACATAGCTATTAGTATCCAATAATCAGTATATAGTTCTATATATAAATGTTTCATTAAAACCAAGGCATTTTAATTGCTTAAAAGTTTTACCTGCTAAAAAACCTGCTATCAAAGAGCTGTTTAATCCTCATTCTTTTGGCTTCCCTCTTTAAAATAATTTTAAATATTTGCTTTACAACAAAATTCGTTTGCACTAGTAGAAGATTGCAAAACGCTAAAATAGAGAAATAAATTGTTTTACCAAACGATTAAAATTAAATCGCATTTTTTGGAGTGTTAAAGTATTTATTAGCCACCCTGTAGTTTCTTCTTTTTTAGAACGGTACGGTATAGGTTCATATATTAGGAGGCATACTTTATGACCACCACTATACTTTTGTGGAGAATGACAAATATTTAGATTTAAAATTAAGTAATACTTTTATAAAATGTATGTAAATTAGTTATAATTTAAGGTTGACACTTTAAATCAGTTGATTCAGTCGCATAAAGTATTGTTCTTGCTCAAGCTTATCTACTGGAATCATACTTATATTCTATTGCCCTGAAACTTTAATTCTATACAACTGAATATCTTATCATAATCGAAAAAAGTGTTAAATATAACTTATAGAGATATATAATTTCTTACATATATTGTTCTTTATTTACATCATGCTTCATAAGTCTTAGATTTATTCGAAATGTGTCAAATGCTGTTTAAAATTGTGGCAGAGATTAAAGATTCCCTCAATCTTTTCAACGTATGTAAACAATAATATTTTATGTTAAATTTACACACGTAAAGAAAGAACTTGCATAATGTCACACAGAATATACTTTGACATGCAAACAGAAAACAAATCTAAATTAACCCCAGATGTTTGAGAGTTTTGAGAATTTTTTGAAAAAATGCCACAAATCTTTAGAAAACTCAAAGTACAGTTGAGAGAAAAAAAAATAATTAAATGGCACAAATTTTTACACATTATGAAAATTCAAAACATATAAGGGGTCGTCCACAAATGATATCACGCTTCTAGAGGGGAGAGGGGTTTGGGAAATTGTGACAGTTTGTGACGGGGGGGGGGGGAGGGATAAGAAGAAATGTGACATCACACAGTTTGGTTAAAATAATAGCATTAAAAATCAGCAAATTAAATTTCGAAATTAAAGTATTTTGTGTTGATAAAGTGAAGATAAGATTCAAAGCCAAATATACATATTAAATTCCATTTCAAATTACAAAATAATACTGTTTTCAATTGCTCTTTCATATTAATATTTTATTACTATTGTATATTATGTTTTTTGTTGTAAACCGTAATCTTATTTCATACAAAATACGTGCACGAATCATTGTTATTGTTATGCTCACAAATATCATTAAAACACATAGTTAAAGTTTAAAATAAAATTTGAGATATGATTTATAACGTAGTGCTTTGTTTCTGAACTACAAGTGTATGTTTATGTAATATAGCGTGACATGTGACAAGGGGGGTGGGTAGGGGGTATGGTGAAATGTGACACTTCGTGACAAAGGGGGGAGGGGGGTCAAAAATATTGAAAAAATGTGTGACATCATTTATGGACCGCCCTAAAAGGAAATTCATTTCTTAAAATTTTGAAGAGAAATTTGATTAGGAAATTTTAAAAACGGATTCAGTTCACTTGGTTAGTTTATTTCTAAGTACATATTTCCAAATTTTAATCATCACTGTATTAAAATGCATTATTCTGATAATAAATAAAGCAAATGACGATTTGAAAGAACCCAAGCACAAGCAGCTTTACGTTCCCTGCATTAGAACAAAAGTAAATATTATGTAACTTACTTCTTTTCTTTTAATACAATGACTCTTTAACAAATCCAATATATCATCAAAAAATGTTGCTGACAAATAAATAAGTTGAAATATTTTAGTTGAAATTTAAAATACATTTTTTTTTCAATCTATTTTATTGTGATTTCAAAAATATCAAAATATATTTTAATATTAAGTGCGAAAGTAAAAAATTTTTCTTATATGGGATCAGGTAGAGGAAAGAGTGATAATACAAATTTCTAATTTTTTTTTAATTTCTTTATAACAACATTTTTCATACACACCGTTTTTTTTATGTATTCAGTGGCGTGCGTCTTGAACTATCTGGTGTGATTTTGTGATGTAATTTATGAAGTGTTATAATTTGATATTATTTGTTATCTTGTGATGTTATTCGGTTAAGAGCAATAAAGAATTTTACTCGTAAAAGAGAAACACACACTGAGTTATTCAAAAGGAAATGTAGTCATAGTAAATATAAATATTTATTCGCACATCAACATTAAGCATTGAGAAATTATTAAAAAGATATTTTTTTGTAAGAGTGTGTGTACTAAACATTCAAAAACTTGGCATTGACACAGATAAGAATCATTTAACAAAACAGGGGATTGTAAAACCTTTAGCCTAAGTCCCAATAGTAATCCATCTGTGCTACAGAACACTCAATATGACACCACATATCACACATTCACAAAAGTTTTTTTCTTACATTTTCTTATCTCGAGCCACTATTCCTGTCTGTTTCTCCTTATCCAAAATTTTCTTTTTCGCTGTGGTTCAGAGTCGAGAGTAGTCCTTGGCATCTGTAATAAATAAATAAATAAATAAATAAAGTCTGAACACATAATGAAAAAATAGATTTGGATTCTGTATAAGAGCAGTTGTAGGAAATATAAACAACTGGTCAGAATTACGTTCATCTGAAGAAGTTTGTATTTTAAGAAAATGCCTGCTTATCAGCCAACTACTAAAGAAATTTATCTAACGATTTCGGATATTTACAACCTTGAACTTTATTTAAAAATTAGAATTAAGAAACGTTCAACAAGCAATAGAGATTATAAAAAGAAACAAATTTACCTCTGTTGTAAAATAGTATATAGTAGACTTAGGAGTATTCAGGTTATCATCTTTTTTAAAAAAGCACACAAATACCCTACTATTTTCTACACTATCAAGCATGAATGACCAGTTGAATAGTATCACCCATTTGATTGTTTTTGAGATGCGATTCCATTCGTAATAACAAGAATACAGGCTTTAGAAAATTGCAGAAGTCCATATTTCAACAGGTGTCACTGTTTAATACTGTATCTAATTATTAAATACAAATAAAGAAAACTTTGTTGCACTAAATTGTAGCCAAAGTTATTACTGTTTTAATTTGTATGAAGATTAAAACGATTGCAAGGCTCATACTAAAAATCATTTTTTTCTAAGAGGATTTAATATTACGTGACTTAAATTTTGGATTAATAATGGCAAATGTATTCCAGCGATTTTCACGAATTCTGTTTCTAAAAATTTAATTAATGTAATAACATATTTCAATTAAGACAGTGAAATACGCTTTAGAACTGAATGAAAAACACGGAGAATATTTACCTAAAACCATTAATTACGCATTCGGACACACTCACTCGATTAAGTGAAATTTTATTCAACCCATGGTTGAATTAATTGCTTGCAGTCCATTTCTATTTTTAGTCTATAAATGCATTTGTGAAATTAGGTAAATCAGTAACAATTATTGCAAAAGGCGACAGTCCGCTATATTTTTCCTCTCGTGTGGGAAACGGTGTATCTAATTACGCAAATGACTAATTAAAGATAAACTGAGGTAGGAATTCCAATATAAAATATCGTTGCTGGATAGTGTAAAACCATTTAGTGAGTATTATATTTTTTTCAATTACGCACTAACAGTCTAAAAAGATCAGTTAGTCAAGTGGATCTAAACACAAGTCTTACGTCTGCATGCGTTACTGCAATTTTTTATATTTTAAGTTAAAATTTTCTAGTATATTTTACTGGTACAAAATTTTGGTATTTTTTCTGAATTGTTAAACGCTCAAACTATAAGCACATATAATAAAACACTCATACTACAATATATATTAAAACACACATACACACATAAATAACGCCTGCAACTAAATACAGTATACAAACAATATATTTTATAAATATATTTAGGAAAAATGTAGAAGGGCTAATTAATTTACTTGAAAAAAAAATCTTTTCTTTGCATATTGTGTGGGGTATCGTGTGAAAGTTTTCGTAACGTTGAACCCAAAAATTTATTTATTATAAGCACTTAATTTATTATTTTTAGGGTTATGTACTTCAAAAGTGAAAATGGAACCATTTTAAGATCACTCCTGTGTCTGTCTGTCCGTCTGTCACAGCAATTTTACTTGTAAACTATGGAACGTGGAAAGTTCAAATTGGGGGAAGTAATAAAGACTACTGACCATCATATTTCAGATTTTTAAACATTTACAAATATATTTAGGAAAAATGTAGAAGGGCTAATTAATTTACTTGAAAAAAAAAATCTTTTCTTTGCATATTGTGTGGGGTATCGTGTGAAAGCTTTCGTAACGTTGAACCCAAAAATTTATTTATTATAATTTTAGGCATTACATTTTCACAGATATCGTCGAAAAAGTAGTGCAAAAGTATGTCCCCTCCCCCTCCCTATCTAATTCTGAATCTACTGAAACTAAAATTATGAAAAAAATTAGAGGCAATAGAATTTAATTTTAACCTCGCAGGAAAAATATAGCGATTACCCCAGGTTACATAGTTTTTGAGAAAAGCGAACTTTTCCGTTAGACACAAATTTCGATTTACGAGCATTCAGCAAAAGTATTGAGGAGCGCTGAAGGTACCTATTGCAGCAGAAGTATAAAAGCAATGTTAATAATGATTTTCGAAGAAAATCGTCAGTTATTAACCGAGATATTAACTCTTAAAGACACGGACGGTTTGGATATACAGGGATGACAGAGATGACCGCCCCGGGAACCCAGCTTTCGCTTTAGAGTATAAGTGCAATCCCGGGGGGAGACGGTTTTGATATACATAATGACACGGATGTAGTACACTATGTACCATCTGTAAAAGAGTGATGTCTCTCGTTGCGGGGGTTGTTCATCTTTTATAAAAGAACTTCGGATATAAAATAAGTAGATGGAAATACCTTTTGAATTATTTTAAATGAAATTTAAGATTTTCCGTAGTGGAGTACGAATGCGCGAACAACACAATAAACTCAGATCCAGAAGATTCACACTAATACTTGTAGCGTAATAAGGAAACTTTAATGAAAATTTGAAGAGACACATAAGTGATTTGGGAGTGACCCCGCTTACACACAATCAAAACTTAATCTTTACATTCTGAGAAGCAGGGAAAGAGTGATAAGTTTCACCTTTTCATTCGTAAAGATTTGGCGATATATAGATATTGGTTAAGACACAGATCTTGCCAAGGGGTGACCGTTACATTGGAATACATGAGTTAGTTTAATTTAGATGAAAAGCCTAATAGGCGATAATTAGCCAAGCGCTAGTCCGTGAGAAAGTAAGAAAGAATCCGAAAGCTGTCAATAGCATTGGAATGAGTGCGGTAAATTGAAAGGCGTTTTAAGTTTAAAAGTACATCGGGATATTATTATCTAACCGCTGGTTTAACCAAAGTTTTGACTATCTCTTTGTAAAGGATCGAATTAAAAATCTGACAGAGAGAAATTTTATAGGCAGATGCAACGCGAAAAGAATGAATCTTTCGAAATGAAATGGCTGTGAATAATATTCTTTTTTTTTATTTTATTTACATAGATAAAAGAGCAGAGAGAGAGTTTTCTGGGAACGTTAATGTGAAAAGGAAAGTAGATTAATTTAAAACTTAGATATACAAAAAGAAATAGAAAGGGGATTTTTATATTGATAGTTAATATTAAATTTTAACTATCTAGGGATGATATTAATTACCTATAAAGAATAATATATGTGATATCAAACAATATCACATATTTCCCCTCAGAAACCGACCAGCCTTGAATGTCCAGAGATGGGGAAGGGAAAAGAAAAAGAAAATCTGTGTCTTGTCCAAACGAACAAGTTGGAACTTGTTCGTTTACGGACACGTGTATGCTTAGCTGATGACGAGCTGTTATGTTTTTAGCTCGAAACGCGTCCTGTGTTTTGTTTTAATTTTATGGTGATTTTTTACAAAGTTTTATTATTTTAATTGCTTCATATCGCCAGTTTTCGGTGCTGTTTCGCCCAATACAAAACAATATTTTAAATTGCAATAAAAAGATATATGCGAGTATATATGTCATGACTTAAATATTCTTTATAATGTCCTATTTTTATAAAGGCTCAGTAGAAGTTCAAAAAGGTTCACGTGAACGAGTCTTATAGACTATGTTTTAATAAATAGTATTCTTAACTGTACTTGTGCACATATTAATTCAACAACAGGAATTTTTTTTACCTGTTTTGTATTTTGTGACGTCACATTAAAAGTAAGGTACCATTATCAATAAATTTGCAAATATTTGTTAGAAACTGCTTGTCATGACCAGTATTGAGAAGCTTTAAAAGAAGCTCTATAATTCTTCTCAAAATCTTGATCCATTTCAGATCATAAAAATAAGTGGGCAAAAAAATAAACACAACATATAACTAATTAACATACAGTATGTAAAATAGGTAATTAATATTTATAAAAATATGAATAAGCGATATAGATGGGCACAGAAATGTAATTGAGGCACCCCTTCAGGAATGTTTCTCAGCACAAATGAAGTGTGTGACCATAGAACTATAATTTTAAATTGAACACAATTTCTGAGTGCAGTGATTAGAAGAGCAAAAGAGATGCATTAATTACAAAACAAAAGTGTCTAATATCAAAATATAAAATATTTTTTAAAAAAAATCTTATTTTTTTGTGAGTAGTAGTCGTTATCTACTAATAGCAACTACAAATACCTCATGCAGTGAGCCCGTTTATTTATCAACGTTTTAACTTATTAATATGTCAAGATGACATTGTGTTAGTGAGGATCTGTATTGTGGATAAAGATGAGGAAATTCCTAACAATTTACTGCAACTGAACAGCATTTGTGATTTAAAGTAACTGTTTTTTTTAAAAAACACATCGTCTGGCTTGTATAATTTAAAAGTGGTGTGTATCGAAAAAAAAAAACACTTTAAAAGTATTATTTGAGAAAAGGAAATGTATTATGTGATTGTAGAAAAAGCATATGACAAAAGAGAAAAGCAACTGCTACAAAAGTATAGAGTTGTCTTAAATATCAGTGAAGGATTAAAATAATGTAACTGTAAAAAAAAAAAAATGTCAATTTGCAATTAGGCAAAGTGATGATGACATTACTGTGTCATGGTACATAGAACCAAGAAATTAAACGATAATTTAATAACTGGTAACTTTTAAAATGTGAGAAAGTTTACTGTTGAAAACCTGGTGTAACATAAAACTAGAATAGAAAAAAAATCATGAGCCTGAAAAAAAAAATGCATAGCATGTGAAGAGGTAGTTTCCTATATACTGAGAAATCTTTGTTGTTAAACAAAGTGATGGTGACATGAGAATGTCGTAACATAAAAATATGAAAAGAGAAAAAAAATTAAGATCATGCTAAAATATAAAGTTTAATAAATGTTTATGTTGCCATTATCATGCCAAGTTAAAGTAGTCCTGGTATATTGAGACATAAAACAAACATACAAAAAGAATGTTAATGTGCAAAGGTTCAAAACTTGAAAAAAAAATGAATATTTTCAATTCAGTGTGCAATGTTTTAAAAATAAACAAACATATATCCATGACTAAGAAAGTGTAAGCAAATCTCAATGAACTGACGATTTATACGAGTATCGAAGCAATGTATGTCAGTGAACAAAAGTTAAATTCAACGACTTAGTTGCACGTTTAAATGAATCCAGCAATCTAAGTATACCAATGAACAAATGTGAAAAAATATTTCAAAGAAATAATGTGTAGGGGTATTTCACTGACTAGTGTAAAAGTAATACTATGAACAGTGTGTGAAAAGACTAAAATTGCAATGAACTAATGTTTAACACAAGAAAAGTATCATGAACTAAAGTGTCCAAAAAAAAAAAAAAAAAAAACTACGATGAACTAATATGTAAAACCAAACAAAAAAAAAAAAAAAAAACTATGAAGTAATGTGTGTCAGAAAACAGAAAACATGCTATGAACTAAGGATTGATACAAAAGAACAAAATGATAGTGCAATTGGTCCCTGAAATACAACAAGAATTGGCAACGCAATGAACTCGTGTAAGGTTTACTATGAACAAAATATACTATGAACTCAGGTGTATTTTCTATGAACAAAAATCCTTCGTGTATACATGGAACCAACAACATTGTATCACAAGTTCCAAAAAGAAATGTCTAACGTAATATGAAAAAAAAAAAAAAAACAGATGCGGTTTTAAGTAAAGAAAAGGTGTAACCAGGAACTACTTCATGTGTGATAAAAATGTAACCATATGTACTCAACATTTGAACTAAAACATTACAAACAATTATCTAAGGTTTTATTCCGAATTTCCAAAAATATATAAAAAAATGTAACTGATGTAGAAAGTGTATCGTGTTGCTGTGTACCCTTCTAATTAAAAATTCCTTTACATGTGAAAAAAAAAAATCTAATGACTGGCATCAATGTATTTTCACACAACAACACTATCTTTTAATCATCCGACAATTTAATTTCTAAAAAAACTAACCTTTAACTTTAAAATTAAGTGCTGAATGTGAATTAAATTATCACCTATGCCATATGGTGAAGCAATAAGATGTACCTAAGTGTATAAAAAGTGAAATATTAAAAAAAAGTGATTTTTTTAGAATCCTTCACAGTGCTGTATATATCGAGAGAAAAAAAAAATTACAGTATGTGTGTGAAGGGAGGGGAAAAAGAAACCCCAAACTCATGAACTACCTGAAATGAAACACATGAACAAGTGTGTACGCAAGCATACACAACGTGTAAGTAAACACATGAACAAATTGTATAATTCCACATGAACTACCTGTAATAATGTCCCAATGAACTAACATTTTTTATGCATTTGCTAACAAAATATACAAACAGTATGTGTGTAATAACACAAAACACTAACATACGAGTGAGATTAAATTACATAATTAATGAGTTAATCACCAAAATGTAATGAATAAGGGTTAATAAAATCAATGAACTACGTGTAATGTGTGACTAAACTCTGGTTAAACTCTAAACTAGCCACAATGAACTATGTGTTATACTCAATGAACTACTTGTGCGGAAAAAATATTCTGTCGAATAGATCGTTAGCAAAGTACAATGTGTAAAAAACAAATTGAACAAAATATGTAAATAAACTCATGAACTAGTGAAATGTATGTATATGAATGAATAAAATTATATTCAAAAAGAGCAAATTTTGTGTAACATAACCAAATATCTAACATATAAACCACTTGTGAAAAAGTTGGAAAAAAAATTATAAGAAATCCAAACCTCTTTCCTAAAAGTGTTTATGTCTAACCAAAATTAATTAAGCTGTAGAGGTACATACTTTCTTAGAACCTCAATGTACAACATTTTTTTAAAATGGGCTTGCATGGGCGACTTACAGCTATCAATAATGGTTCTAGAACAATTCGGAATACTTTACAACAACAAAAAAAAAATCTCATTACCAAAAAAAATCAAAATTAATCAAAAATATTATTTGTCACACACTTCTCTTTCTTTTATCTAATGCATTCGTGAAATTTATATATAAAACGTAATGGGGAAAAGTTAAATTTTCGAAAAAAGAAAAATATGGGTAACCAAAAATTGTCGCAATATTATATGACACAACATTTGAAATTGAATAAACTTAAAATGCACAAAATATAAACCCATCATATTTTCAAAAGAAAAAAAAAACTTGAAATAATAATATAAGCATAAAATAAAAATTATGATAACATATGAAAGCATAAAATACATCTAGATTGCTTTAATTATTAAACTTTTTTTTAAAGCAATGGGAAACGAACATCTATCTATATTTAAAAAGACTTACCTTTGATAAAAATAAAAAAAATGTTAAACACATATAGTGAAATTAAAATATTCTGCACAAGAACCAAATAATTGATGGCATACGAATAAAAACACAATACTGAAATTTAAATATAAATTTCCATTTTTTTTAGTTTTCATAAATGTAACCCTGCATAGATAAAACATAACCCTTGTAATGAAAACTTACTTGTCATTCAAAGCTAATTAAATATACTGAAGGTGTTATTAGCATAGTTTAAACAAGTGACATCCATGCAGAGAAAAAAAAAATGTATGTAAAAAAAAAGAGTAGCCAATTTTCACAACTTCCCTCCTGATATACTAACTTGGGGTAAAAAGAAAACAAATTACTAAAATACAGTAATTCCCTCATAAGTAAAATAATCAATTATAACTCCAATAATGTTGTGAACCACATTAAAATAAAATAAAGTACTAACATACAATACATTAACTTCAAAAACTTTCTCAACTAAAGAAAATCTATTCGTTTTTAAAATTTGTTTTATATGTGACTGAATCCACAAGCTATATCATGGATATTGTTTGGCATTATTTATCTATTGCCTTTTTTTAATTTCAATGTATTTTCTTTTTCCCTTTTTTTTTCATACTGACAATTTAGCTCAAAAATGTGAAGTCTTAATGTACATGTAATGCACAGAAATGTCGTAAAACTAGACATTTAAAAAAAATCACATCACGGGAGCGACAACTGTATTTTCGAACTTGTTGAGACATATTTCACAAATAAATTTTGAACACCGATGACTAATCAACCGTGTAGAAATTATTCACTGAAATCACACCAAGAATCTTAATCACAATCCAGTTTCACACTTTTTTTTTGCAAGTACACGAGTACTTCTTTTAGATCTTGAATACTCAAAAACAGATTCACACACATCGCGCGCACAGGCACTATTCGAAAACTGACATTTTATTTTTCTCAAGTAGAAGATGAAAATCCTCCGATCAGGCGAAAATGACACACGAGTCGACAATTCTTTAATCATCCGCTTTCTTATACCCTTATCAGGCGAGCGCAGGAGAAAACGAAACAATATAGTATCTGGAAACAACAAACATATTTTCGACTCAAACGTTGACATCAGAGATCAGCGTATTTGAATGCCCGTAGATAACGTAGCACCACGCCGGCGATGAAACGGTCGACACACAGGGCTCACAGACCCGGATGAATGTTTCCATATAATTGTTTCTATAAGTGTTTCCATATAATTAAGTAATCCAAAGAGCGAAGATTCGTAATTTTTTTTTTTTTTAATAGACCAATGCTGAATAAAACCGAGGGTCAAAACCGGGGCTCCCAGCTACAAGTTTAAAAAATCTTCTTCCTTAGGCACCAAAGTTTGTAAAAGAGTGATGTCTCTCGTTGCGGGGTTGTTCATCTTTTATAAAAGAACTCCGGATATAAAATAAGTAGATGGAAATATCTTTTGAATTATTTTAAATGAAATTTAAGATTTTCCGTAGTGGAGTACGAATGCGCGAACAACACAATAAACTCAGATCCAGAAGATTCAAACTAATACTTGTAGCGTAAAAAGGAAACTTTAATGAAAATTTGAAGAGACACATAAGTGCCTTGGGAGTGACCCCGCTTACACACAATCAAAACTTAATCTTTACATTCTGAGAAGCAGGCAAAGAGTGATAAGTTTCACCTTTTCATTCGTAAAGATTTGGCGATATATAGATATTGGGTAAGACACAGATCTTGCCAAGGGGTGACCGTTACATTGGAATACATGGGGTAGTTTAATTTAGATGAAAAGCCTAATAGGCGATAATTAGCCAAGCGCTAGTCCGTGAGAAAGTAAGAAAGAATCCGAAAGCTGTCAATAGCATTGGAATGAGTGCGGTAAATTGAAAGGCGTTTTAAGTTTAAAAGTATACTTCTGGATATTATTATCTAACCGCTGGTTTAACCAAAGTTTTGACTATATCTTAGTAAAGGATCGAATTAAAAATCTGACAGAGAGAAATTTTATAGGCAGATGCAACGCGAAAAGAATGAATCTTTCGAAATGAAATGGCTGTGAATAATATTCTTTTTTTTATTTTATTTACATAGATAAAAGAGCAGAGAGAGAGTTTTCTGGGAACGTTAAAGTAATGTGAAAAGGAAAGTAGATTAATTTAAAACTTAGATATACAAAAAGAAATAGAAAGGGGATTTTTATATTGATAGTTAATATTAAATTTTAACTATCTAGGGATGATATTAATTACCTATAAAGAATAATATATGTGATATCAAACGATATCACACCATCGGCTTTTAAAGCCTAGGTAACAACTTTTAATAATATATTTGTGTAATGCAATGCCCAGTAGCAGTACAAAAGCAATAAACGTCTAATAGTTAAAAACAGACTAATTTAGTTAGAATTAATCACATAAATACTATGGGATTGGCGACTAGTTTGCATTAAGTGGATCTCTCAATACACATCTCGTGTCTTTAAAAGGTAATTAAAAACCAATCTTAAAAAAAGGCGGCACGAACCAAGGAGGCGTTGCATCTTTGCGACTTCCTTTCGAAGTGCGCGTAACTCATTTTCAAGTTAAACATTAAGCAAGGATTTTGTTTTAGCTACACTGTAAAAAGAAAATATTATTTCTATGCTGCATGTAGTTTTATGAAATGGCAAATGAAATTTAAATATGGTACACTTTTATTGTCAGTGTTCCGGCTAATTTTCTAACAGCTAGTTAGCTAGCGCATGCTCTCTTTGAACTGTCTACTTTTGAACTGAAACGAATTAATCTTTTTGTTGATGTTAGAATTCTTTAGATGCAACCTGTCGAATGTCAGTTAACGGATTTTTTATGTTCCGTTTTGTAATTAAATTTTTGTTTTGTGCTGTAAAGAATGTTGATTATTCGTAAAAATAAGTTACACTGAACCACCTTGATGCTAGATTTATTTTGAAATGAATGTTTAGATTAAGTAGAAAAGAAACTGAATATTTGTGGTGCATCGCGCCGTCAAGTCTAGATGTGAAAAGATAACTGCGTAATATTTTTACTTTGTTTCGATTTGGAACTGGTGAATGCTGATTTTGTTATTATATTTTATTTTTTGAAAATGAACGAAAATAAAGAACGAAAAATGCGTGATACGCATCGAAATTTATTAAATAAGTTATTTGAAGAAATTGAACAGCATTTAGCTAGTAATGAATATTCTTTAGAACATTTAGAAGAATTAGTCGATAAGTTAAACGTTAAATGTAAGACTATTAAGGATCATGATAATAACATTTTAAGCCTAATAAATGCTAAAAATGTCGAAAATGAAATATTGAATATTGATGAATATGACCAGAAAATAATAAGTTGCAGAAATAAATTAAACTTTAAAATTAAAAGTTTATCTTAGTTAAAGTTTATTAAAAAATGAGTTATAAAGAATAGGAATATTTGGTATTATTTAGGGTTCATATCTCTTTGAAATTTTATTGTATACACATTTATACTTTTCTAGTACATACAGCTATACTCAACCCTACGTTGTATAGTTTATTACAAAGTCTTATTTTCCTTTTAGAAATGATTTTTTTAAATAATATAATACAGTTAATAATTCATATATTTATAGTACGGAACCCTCTCAGCGCGAATAATACTGGCACTTGATTGTTTATTTTAAATTCCTTCACATTCTCGTCCGTAGATCTCACATTCTATTTCTCAGAAGGTGTGCTCCTTTGCATTCTCATTGGAGAACTGTTGAAGAAAGACATACCCGATACGAATCTCATCATCTAACTTTAAGAGCTAGGAAATTGATCTGGTACAAAGTTTAAAGGTTCAATAACGTATATTCCAGGGTATAAAAGAAACTCAACTTTTATATTAACAGAGACAGAAAGAAGCCAGTGATTTTCACTGCGATGTAATCATTCAGCATCATATTAGTGTCCGTTATTTTTAAATTAATCTCTTAGTGGCTTCTCTATTGCGCTGTTAACAGGGCTCAATTTCTAACTAAAAAGTACTTGAGCCCTAAAATTCTGAGGTACTGGTACTAACAACTGTGCCGTTCTCTTTCTACCTCCCCCTATCTGCTATCCCTCTAATCTGCATATTTATATTTTGTATATTGTTTGCAAAATTCAAATCATTTTTTTAGCAAAATAAAAATTTTAAATATCAGCATATACTTAGCTGTCAACTAACTATCCACTTTTTAGTTATCACTCCTTCCGAATAGTAATATTTTCCTAATTATAATGTCAATTGCGATTTTTTGTTAATTCTACAATTAAATATGGCAAGGATTATGATTCGGAAATAGTGTTAACACAAAAAAGGGATAGTCCGCAGTTATGCATTTTTATGAAAAAATGAATTCAAATTACAGAAATCAATATTTATATGCTGAAGAATAGAACAATGTTTTTCAATTTCTCATAAAAAGTGCATAGCCTAAATATCATCGATTACTTCCTCACAACAATCTTTTGTAGATAGTCCTTGAAAATTAAATTAAATTAAAAACTTGACACAGTAATCGGAAAGATTCGATGCATTTATAGAAAAAGGGGAAGCACTACTCGATTGCTTTCTATCAGAGTAAAAATAGTTGGCAATTATATCTTCTTACAAATGAAAGTAACTTCGTAAATGTGCAGAGCAGAGCTTTGGTATTTGCAGCGTTCATGATATGAAGTAAATAGAGATATTTTTACTCGTAAGCAATAGAAGAGAAAAAATCTCACACAAACAAAAACTCAAGCTGATGCTCGTTGTCTAGGCTAAAAACAAAAACAGAAAATATTATTTTTCTGTTAGATATCTAAAAAAAGCAAAACAAAACCAACCAATTAAAAATTATTCTACTCTGACTAAAGAAAATCGAAATGAAAGCAAATTCATTGTTCAGTCTCTTGAACTGCGCCGTATCAATGCGTGGCTGACATAAATTTGCAAATATCACTAGAATAGAAAAACGCGATTTCTGTTTTCCTTTCATTCTGATAAAAATAGAACTTATTATGATTAGATTATGATTATTAAATTATGATTAAGTGGGTTATTGTAATAATTTGTGTTCATTTTCATGAGCATAGCATGTATACTCGAAGAGAAATTTAGGTTTTCATAAAAACAGTCTCAAATTTTGCCAAGTTTTTGTTTTAATTTGCAGAGTTCTTCATATAAAAAAAAAGTTCTTTTCGAAATATGACAATCAACATTGTACACAATACCTGCAATCAGAATTAAAATATAGTAAAAATTGTATGAAAAATGAGCAGGTTTACTAAATAATTTTTCATTGCGCATGTCCGAGCGCAATCAAAATATAATGTGCATAATGTGTAAGGTAAATGCATAGAGCAACTTTTGTAAAAGTCTCAAAAACATGGCTTGAAATTTCTGAAAATTATCGTTGATAGATAAAGCTCGAAATCCGTTGTTCCCAAAATGAAGCAAAAAGATGAGGTGTTGTATCCATATATCCATTAATTAGTGCCAATATGAAATACATCATATTGCACGCACTACTGTATTTGGATACAACCCCTCATCGTTTTGCTTCCTTTTGGAAATAACGGATTTTGAGCTTATTCTAATAAAGATTATTTTCAAACTTTTCAAACTATGTTTTTGAGGCTTTCGCAAAAGTTGCTAAATGCATTCATGTAACGCAGTATGCAAATTATATTTTGATTACATTCGGGCATGCGCAGTGAATCATTGTTTAGTAAACGTGCTCCTTTTTTATACAACTTTTATTATTTTTTATTCTGATTTCAGGGTATTGTGTACAATGTTGTTAGTCAAACTTTCTGAAAAGAACTTTCTATAATATCAAGAACTCTACAAATTATAAGCAAAAAACTTGGCAAAATTTGGGACTCTTTTTATAAAAACTTTAATTTCTCATAATATCCTCAATATCTCTCTAATCCTCATAAAAATTAGCACAGTTTATTTCAATAAGGCACTTAATCATAATCTACAGTTTGAACGCTTTTGCTACATTAATTTTTACAGGGTTATCCAAAAGATATTCGTTCTTTTTCAATTTGTTGACAAATCTCCTATGGGGTTTCGGGAAAACTCCTCACGGAAATGTATGACCTGTGCTATTCTGTTTACACTCCTGGAGTTTCAGGATAATTCCTCATGTAGTTTTCTAGATATTTAACAAAGCATTTAAAATCACAAGTGGCCGGTCACCTTTGGCCATATAGTGTATTTCACATGGTTCGTATAGTGTAAATCAGAGACCAGAAACATACGGCTTTTCTGTGGCACGAACACTGAATATTACTTACGTTGGTATAATTGACTGTATTTTCAAATTCTTTTGCAGAAATAAATTAATGCATTTTATACATGGTGTTCCAAAATTTTAGTTTACAAATTCTGAGGTGTGATAATAGGCATGAAGAGGACGTAAAATTACTACAGAACATGGGGCCATAAACAACGAATTTAATAAAAAGTACAGGGTGTTTCATCCTAACCCAATTTTGGTTTACCGTAATAAATTTCAAAAAACTATAGTATATTATAATAAAACATTTAACAGACATTCTAATCTCTGTTGTAAATATGATAACACTAAACAAAAATGGTAGAAGTTTGCATTATACGCGCCAACAAAATGCACTTGACGCCCCATATTTTAAATTGTGATTATCAGTTCATACGGTATCATCGATTGCTTGAGCAACATGTTTTTCTAGATGTTTTAGTGATTCTATTACATTTTATACAAACAAGGTAAATATCATTTCATTTTCATTACATTGATTTAATTTTTCTCAAAATTATTACCGTCAACACGAGTCCAGTTGGGATGGAAACCCTCTATATGTGTTTAAATAAGTGGTTTGCGGCCTCATGTTCTATGGCAATTTTACATCCTCTTGATACCTGCTATAACCCCTCTGAATTTGTCGGTCGAACCCTGTAGATAAAATATTTTATGTTAGTATATGAAATATCTTCTCTTGTCTGAAGGAATAAGAAATTTGTTAAATTTCTGTAGAATCGTGTTGAACTTCATTTCTTTAGTTTTATGTATTTATGCATTAAAATGTTCAGTACCAAATACAGTCTCACAAAACTAGATAATTTAATGGAAACATTTTTAAAAAAAAATCCTATTTTTTTATGCATTATTGACTCACAAAGAATTTTTAAACACTTTATTTTGGCAGAAGATGTACATACCTTCTGCGATATAACAATGCACGTTCATTTAGGTGAGGAAATATTTTGAACAGCTTTCTTTCATGTACAGAATAAAGAACTAGTATGTTGTGGCCATCACAAAATTTTCTTCTATATAAATCACGTCATTTAAATAGTACAAGAAGTTACACCAGTCAAATCAGTTTATCACCAATTTATATCAAAGTATATCGGAATTTGAAGTTTGATGAAAATTCGTGCAATCATTCTAGAGGTAGAGCTATAGTGGAAATTCTGAAAAATTTAGTATAGCAGTGCCACCTGTTGAGTGATTTACACCAAAACATAAACAACACTAATTGATATGAAGGTATACCTGAATCTGAAGTTTGATGAAAATTCGTGCATTAGTTATTGAGATAGAGCTATAGTGGAAATTCTGAAAAATGCAGCACAACAGCGCCACCTGTTGAGCGATTTGCACTAAAACATAAACAGCACTAATTAGGTCTTGAGATAGAACTATTGCGGTAATCGCAAAAATGGCAACATAGGAGAGCTACCTGTTGAGCGATTTACACCAAAATGTATGAACCGTCAATTCATGTCAAGGACTAAGTGAATCTGAAGTTTGATGAAAAATCCGTGCATTAGTTCTAGGGATTGAGCTATTGTGAAAATCGTGAAAAATTCTGCATTGCAGCGCCACCTGTTGAGCGAGTTACACCAAAACATAATCAGCGCTAATTCATCAGGTATACCTAAATCTGAAGTTTTTGGAAAAGCCGAGCATTAGTTCTTGAAATAGAGCTATTGCGAAAATCGCAAAAAGGCAGCATAGCAGCGCCACCTGTTGAGCAATTTACACCAATATGTAGAAAACGTCAGCTCATGTCAAAGACTAACTGAATCTGCAGTTTGATGAAAACCCGTGCATTAGTTCTGGTGATCGAGCTATTGTGGAAATCGTGAAAAATGCTGCATATCAGCGCCACCTGTTGAGTGATTTACACCAAAAACTAATCAGCATCATTTTATATCAAGGAATAACTAAATATAAATTTTTATTAAATTCTGTGGCTTAGTTTTTCTAGATAGAGAGCCCCAAAAAATTGTGTCACATACATACAGACAGACAGACACAGTCACAGACTCACAGACAGCCATTTTGTAAAAACATGTTTTTCGGAATCTTTGACCCTTTAAACGTGTAAATACGGCGAAAACCGAAAGTCGAAAATTTTCACGAATCCTATACTTTCTTCTTGTAAAGATAGAAGATACAAGATACAAAATAACATTTTAATCTGATAGACGAATGCCTTAATGATTCAAAATAAAGAAACATTTTCAGCAGTGAAAATGTTTTCATTTATCTGAGGTTTAAGTTAAACTTGCGAGTTTAATTTTCCTTACCATTTTACCACTATAACCTTCTATTTTCTTCTGAATTTTTCTTATAAAGAATTTGCATAGAACCCACAGGACATTAAAATAAGAATTAATAACAATGTAGTATTTTAATAAAAAAATTTGGTGTAACATTGTCTTAAAGGGAAGAATAAAAGGCTGCGGACGAAGATGGGCCGCTCGCCGCGGCGGTTAGATACAACGATAGAAAATTTAATTCATAGCATTTATCGTTCATTTAAAGGGGCACACAAAAGAAATCTGTTACAGTACTGTACTTGAGCTAGAATTGTTCAAAGTGCATTTTCAAAATGCATCGAGAAAGATACGTAAACAAAAACAGTTAACTACACGAAACTAAAGTCAATTAAACGTACTTCAAACATGTACTAACTATAGTTGTAATGTAAACAAATGTGTATAATTTACCTCGGATACAAAATCATTAGAAGTTATAATACAGGAGCAAAAAATCACGCAACGAAAACTTCACACACCAAAACACGAGAAAATTAGACTAACATGGCTGCCGAAGTTGAACAGCAACAGGTTGGACTAGTTTTACTTATTGTCGCTCTCGCTCTCTGACAGAACATCCCTGACACACTAAAACGTCGAACTTCATTCCGCCCAGGTACCCCGTTGTCCCCGTGTTCCCCTACGTAGATACAACAATCTGTAAAATCGTAAAGGTTATTTCGAGTCCAAAAGTCATTCAAATTATTAAAAAATATGATTCATTATTTATTAAAGGTATTATGTAATTATGTAATAATAAATATGAATCATTATATATTATTTAACACTTTGCACTCTGCGTTATTTTGACTATGGGCTACCAGCAACTCCGCGTCATTTTGATTATGAACTATCAGAAACTTTTCGTCGTTACATAAATATTTTATTCGACTGGCACCACTTATTTAATTTTTTTTTGTTGTTTTTTTTTTTTACGTGAAAAATGATACAATTAAGAAAATGCTCTGATTAAACAGGACAAATTTTATTTTATTTTATTACTGGTGCCAAAAACGAAAATTTCAAGGCAAGATAATGTCGGAAGCAACGGAGTTTTTCACTTACCTTACAATGTCGCCACAGCGGCGACAACGGAGTGCAAAGGGTTAATATAGGATAGCTTCGAAAAAAAAAAGTAAAAAGAAATTAAGAAAAAAAGTAGTAGGAAAATAATATACAAAACTTGAAAAACACTAATATCTGAAACTGCAACTGGAGTTTTGCTAGAATCGCATACCGAACAGCGTTCAGAATAATGTCTATAAATGCATACGCGTTTCGTATATCTACATGGGGTTTTCCTAAGAAGTGGATGGCCCCAAAAATCTGTAGTGAAATTCAAATAATTCGAAGCAGTATGGAAATCGCAAACAACACTAAATGGAAACATGGAGCATGTTTTGTTAGAGTCTAGACTGGCGTAGCGAATGGGGTTTAGATTAAATTCTAGAAATATGTAAAAGTTTTGTACTTCAACATTGTGTTTTCCCCGAATGTGTTTGGCGTGTGTGGACATTTATTTTTCAAATAAATTTGCTCAAAGAAGTCATAAAACTAACAATTTATCGCGTAATTCAATGATTTCGCAATGGTCATTCAAAAATCTTACACGCTAAATCCAGATTTCGTGAGCATATTTAAGCATACATATACATGGTTATTTGGAGAATGATAGTAGAAACATCTATTTTATTTAGAGTATTTAAAAAACATTTTAGGAATTTCTTTTCGAAATTTGATTAGCTTTTTAGACACCTATATATGTAGAGATGATGTACGAAATATAATACATTAAGTGAAATTGTCATATGAATTGCAATTTAATATCTTTTAAAGTTTATCATATTATTAATTCAAAACAAATGTAGTAATTAGAGCTTGTATGTGAATTTTAAAGCCAAAATATAATTTTATAATAAAAATGTTTAATCATCTTTCAAAGAAAGTGAATTAATTGTCATTATGTAATTGAGAGTAAATTTAAATTACTTTTTAATTTATAAATAAGATTCTTAAAATATTAAACCAACACCACAGATTTTATATACAAAGCCTACTTTCATCCTAATGTTTATAGTTTAATCCCTATTTTTTAGTTATTTCTTTTTAGCAACGTATATTTCAGAAAGATATTCTCTTTAACAATATTTTAAGTATATAGTTATCATAATTAAATGATGCATAAACTGCTGATTAGCATCTGTTATAGTGTATTCTTTCAGACACTAATTGCTTATTTACGCGTAAAGTTTGATAAAATATATTCAAAATGATATGATAAAGTTTTTTAAATCTACTTTTGTATGAAATGTGCATACATTTTCGGTAAACATAGTATTGCAATTTCATTGTAAAAAAATTATGTTAAAATTACAATTTAAATTTGATCGTATGAATAAATATAAACATTTAAATTAAGCATACGATTCTATATACGTACATATAAATCTTTAATTTGAATTCTGTTTTTGAATATCTTTTTTTATAAATACATCACAAAAGTGTAATTTTAAAAGTCTTTAAATATTGATTGTATAAATTGGAAAATGTTTTTAAAGATTTTTCTCTACCAATGTTTCAATGTGTCTCAATGTAAATAAAGAAAATTGTTATATAAATCTAATCTTGTGAAAAGTGAGGGACTTACATGCAGCTACACTCTAAAAACTAGATGTGTGAATTAGTAAAATTTACACATATATATGCGTCAATTTCTAAAATTACAAATTTGTCATGAAAATTACACACTTTTTGCAAAATTGTAACTTCTTTTTGTGCAATTTAGCTTATGAAACTGTGTAAATATAGATAATGCCCAAATTTACACGAATTGGTGTGTTATTATACATTATATATAACTTTATACATAACTATGTGTACACAAATACGTGTGTAAATTTTAAAATCACCCACTTGTCTAAAAAATTACACATTTTGAACAAAAATAATACCTGTTTTTATGTGTATATACTTTCTGACATTAGGTCTGTAAGTTGTTATCGGTTGATAAACTCAGAAAAGTGTGTAAATGTAGAAAATATCTAGATTTACACTAATAGGAGTGTTACAAAAATTAGGTGTAAATCTGGAAGTGTGCAGACTTTAAAAAAGGGATGGAGGGCTTGAATATAATTCAGATCTGCACTTTTCCGTTGCTTTAATATAGTACTGTAACAGTATTTTCAAAATAAAGAACTGAAATATTTTTTTTTGAAAGATGCTCTGACCTACCTCCCCCCCCCCCTCCTTTTCAGCTAAATTAGCAACACGTGAACATTAAAAAAAAACTGAAATAAAAAAAGGTCTCGGTAATTCAGAGGGGGAGCTCACATTAGAGAAAAGTTGTAGTTATTCTACACCCGATGCATGCTCCCAATGACGTCACCACAAGTAACTGTGGTCACGTGGCAACTGCGATTAAAATGACACTACTCAGTAACGCCATGTTGTGACTAAAATATGAATTTATTCCAAGACTTTAACAAAAAAAAAAAAAATACAAAAGCCACTTTAAAACGTGTTATTCATTTTAAACAAAAATCTCTGCCCACTTTTACTTTTTTTTCCCTTTCTTTTGCGTCATTGCAAGTCACGTACGTCACGACACAACAATGATAAAAAAAATAAACATCGTATTATAAAGTTACATTTTGACCAGAATGGAAATTTTAAAAACTTTACAAGCTCCCTTTCTGAACATCAAAATGCATTGAGAAGCACTAAATGAAAATCCAAATCTAAAATAGAAATCTAAAATTCCTAAAGTATATGATTCTTACAACAAAATTCGAAGACTTAATACACGGGAATCATAATGCAGATATAATCCTTTTTATGCTTATTATTTTATTTAAATAATATTTCATGTACTGTTGAAAATTGTTCTTCCCCCCCCCCCCTCCCTCTTAATTTAAATTACAGAAGTTTAACCCTCCTTAGAATATGAAAAATATTTTGAACTCAATCTTTATGAAACTTAAAATTTAACTTATGTAAGTTGACAATTTTAAATTCGTTTCCCGAATTTCTATTTTGAATTTGCACATCGAATATAAGAAGCCTAGGTTTCACGCTTCTCAGTTTAGATTAACACCTAATTTCTGTAAGCTGTCTCACAGACAATTGCTTTTCATCCATTTTCACAGTTTAATTTGTAATTTCACTTTAACTACAGATATCAGTGCAATTTTGCAATTATATCAGTGCAATTATATTCAATATAATCAATATGCATTTCAATAGTACTATTTTCAACAATAACAATCAATTACTTTACAGCCTTTTCTTTTCTCACTTTTTTCAATAATCATAATCTATAAGTTTTAAAAGGCGTGAATTCATGTTACAATAAAGGCTGTTCTTTCATTTAATATTTTTCTAAATTATTTTGATTGAAAGTTAATTTGAAATGCAGAATGTTTGTAAGAGAAAATAATTCTTCTTACCTGTATAGGTGAGAGCGCTGGTTATTCAGAGTATCACGGAAGTTTCTGTATCCACTTTATCCTATTTGAACTCTGAAAAAGGTATTTTATTGAAGCGTTAGTGAGTGTGTGTATGTAATCACAGTGATCCAGGCTTTTGACTTTAAACGAGATTATTATATTTAATAAAATACAATTATTAATGCACTCTACATTTCTTGGTAAAAGTAATATATATACAATTTAAATGTGACTTGATTAAATATGTGTTGCATTCTTGAGAGCCAAAATTAGCTTCCCGCAAATCGAATGCATAAAGTGACAGACAGAAACATATGTCCTTGTCACTCAAGAGATACGCCATAGACTGAGATGAAAGGGTTTCTTTTGTAGAAGCAAGGGCTCTTGATCGAACACTCATTTCACAATGGAAAACTGCTGATTACAGCTGGAATGGAGTCTATCAAAGTCCAGCAAAACAGTTCTGCTTTCATAGTCTTTCAAAGTTTATTTGTGGTGCTGCCATCTATAGGAATATTAAGTAGTTGCATTGTCACAGGCAGCTGACGCAAATGAAGACTGGATTATTATGGGTAATTGTCCAGTCTATAAGAATTGTTTGAAGTTTGTCCGTGAAGTGTCGCCACCTGCCGCATATTTCACAAAAGGAAAAGTCGAAACACATTTTGAACTATTTCCGACATGTTCGAACCCTAGTACTATCCTTACAGATTTTTGAAAAGCTGAAAAGAATTACAATAGTATTGTGCAAAAAGTTTAGTACAAAAACAGTATCATGTGATTTAATCGAGTCTTTTATTTTTTTCGATGAAGCAGTCTAACAGACAGCTCACAGTAGTTATGCGAAAATTTCTGCCACAGCAATTAAGATTTAATCTTTAACTGATGTTACCGGTCTCACAGACTGGTGCTTTTTTTCAGTTTTTATAGTTTAACTTGCAAATTTCAGTTTATCTACAAACACTGCTAAAATTTTGATTTGTTTGGAACTTTAGTATTATCATCAGAGACTTTTGAATAGGTGAATTTTAATTATAACACTTCTGTACAACACGTTTAATACAAAAACATCGTATGAGTTAATCGCGACTTTTATTCATCTTCCGATGGAGCGGTCTTACAGACCGCTTCACACTAGTTATGTGACATTTTCTGTGACATCAGTTAAAGGTTAAACAAGTTAGAATTTCTTCGTTAGAATTATAAGTTTAGGTTTAGTTTAGTTAAATCTAAAAGTCAATTTCTACAACTGAAAACGCATTGTCAGCAATTATCGTCCGTAGTCAAAACTGGAATAGTGCTTTTATGTGACGCAGTTTATCAGTGTGCCTCTAAATGAACGTTAAATGGCATATGCTCTTTTTGGATAGGAGATGTCCCCCAAGAAGCTTTAATTACATATAGCATGTTTTGAATGTCCTTGTATATTTACGAAAATTAAACACATATGGTAGACAGACGACTCGAAATCATAAAGACATCCAACTATGTTGAAAAACATTAAAACATATAATGAATATTTTAAATTTTTAGAGTACCCATTAATTTCCTACTCTATTTATATGTAAGGAAAATACACTTTATTTTAAAATTCAGACTTAATTACAGTATAGTGTTTACATTACATTAATTACATTATACTTAAAAGATTGCAAAAAAAAAAAAAAAAAAAAAAAAAAAAAACATGAAACATATAACCTGTAACAAAACATCAAAGATATCCTAATAGTTTTAAACAAATCTTATGCATGATAATAAAATGATGTACTGTAATTTTTACTTATTTTTTTTTTAGTTTTGACATATTCTTGAACACAAAATTTTATTACAAAATGCAATATGATCCTTTTAAAAGCTGGAAAAAATATTTAAGTACTTACATATTGGATACATTATTTAAATAGATGATTAATTTTTTTATGTGTATATTCGCAAATTATAAGAATCCCAGTTTAATAACGGAAGTATTTACACATTGAAAAATCAAATGATGTGTTTTATTTCTTCCCGTTATTATCTGAAATAAGAATGAATAAATGCTTTAGTATTTTGTTTATTATAAATAATTTTTATGTTTCAATTCTTATAGTTTCTGAATAAAATAGTTTTTCAGCAAGTACGAAAGGATAATTAATAAAAAAATTAAAATATGGGTTCAAAAAATATTAGTTATATTTAGATAAAATAATTTTTAATGAATTTGCATTTATATCTCTAAATTTATTATTTAATAGCTTAATTTCAAAAATGAAATATGTTATTATTTGTGAAAATTCCATCTGAAATATAACGAATAATTAAAAAAAAAAATAGAATCGTTAGAAAAATTATAAACATGCTTAGCGTAACATGTAACTTTTATAAAAATTAACTTAATCCATCCCTTTTCAATGAATTTGCTTATATATCTCTAAATTTATTATTTAATAGTTTAATTTCAAAAATTAAATATGTTATTATTTGTGAAAATTCCATCTCTGAAATATAACGAATAATTAAAAAAAAAAAATACCATCGTTAGAAAAATTATAAACATGCTTAGCGTAACTTGTAACTTTTATAAAAATCAACTTAAATCATCCCCTTTTCACCAAGGGAAAGGAAATTTCTAAAAAAATAATTCGCTTAAGAGTTAAAATGCCCCTGATTACATAAGATACTTTTCTTCAGAAAAAACAGCGAAACGAGAAATTATTTTAATTTCCCAAATGAAATATAAACATCATATTAGATTAGCCACACCACTAAAATTTACGTAGTATCATCATTAGATATAACGATTTCGAAGGAAACATCTCGAGTTTTAATTAAATATATTTTGCAAGAATGTTATGGGTAACTGTAAGAATTTTTAAAGGGTAAATTTTATTTTAATATTTTATTTTAATTAAATATACGTTTCTTTCGTTTCATGTTGTTTAAATTACCGCTGTATTTTTCCTTTTTTCATACGAACGTTTAGTTAATGTTGGTAAATTTTTCAATTAGTGCGAATAGCACGGAGTGAGTTATTCCATTTTGTTAGTTAAAGTGACAGCGAATTGCTATTAAAAATCCGTGGTTAGGGGTAACTGTAAAAAAATATATGTTTCCTTCGTTTTATGTGGTTTAAATTACCGCAGTATTTTTTTTTTTTTTCATACGAAGGTTCAATTAATGCTGGTAAATTTTCAATTAGTGAGAATAGCACGGAATGAGTTATCCCATTTTGTCAGTTAAGTGACAGGGAATTGCGATTAAAAATCAAATGATAATCAGGTAAAAAATGTGACGAATGGTGTGATAACCGTACAAAAGTCTTTATAAGCGTAATTGAACTTAACGTCGACTTTTTTTTTATTTTTCTTGATGTTACTTATTAAATTAGCTCACACGTTAATGTTAATGAATGTTTGTGTAATTTACAAGGAAAGTCTCTATAAATTTGTTCAAATAAGAAAATATGTTTGTCATGAGGATATACGCTCATGAAAGAATTCCTGCAGAACCTCGATATAGCGTCGGTAAAAAAATAAGGATTTTTTTTTTTTTTTTTGGCGACTTATTGCCACGTTGACGACACAATGATTTTTTTATATGCGGCTTTAAAATAAATATTTTTTTAAACAGATTTCTTTTTTACTCTTTAAACTGGGCTCTTTGAAATAAATTTAACTTAAATAAAGATATTTTTACAAATTTTGTCATATGTGTTTAAATGTATATATAATGGAATTTAACGATTATATTATATGACTTAGAACAAAATTTAAATGGTTTAAGATCGTTCTAAACTCAAAATTAAAATTAGATTCTGGGCACAGTTAATTCGACATCAATATTGTTAGTGTCGGAGACAGCAACTGAGCAGCATTGTTTTCATGGAAACAACGACTCCAATATCGAAATATCTAACGACAGCGCTCTTAATCGGGCGATTACTTTTAAAATACATTTAAATCTTATTCAGTCAAGTGCAATCGTTTAAAAATAAATAACTGCAGCAACGCAGAACGTCTGTATATTATTAAAGCTTATGTAAATAATAATAAACTTTTACATTCATTAACACGTTCACTGCCGCAAAAAGTAAGAATTTTCAAATTTCTTCTTGAAAGTCGTTTGCCACCACAAATTCCGAAAGGTAAATTTTGCTTTACTGATACAGCGAAACTGCTGCCAATAAATAAGGCAATTTTTTTATTTTAAAATAATGGTGAGAATGTAATAAATGAAAGCCAAGAATATTAAAGCAACAAGTATATTCGTAGCGTGACAGTCAACGTGTTAAGTAGCGCGCATTAAAATACTCATTGGAAAAGCAATATCTAAATGTATGAAAATTGCTTGCATTTGCCGATGGAAAATTCTTGCTCGCCAAATAGCGAACAGCGTTAGTCTTTTCACGCCGAATTCTCGAAATAATCTAATTTTTTTTTTACACTTTCTCTGCTGGAACTCTGCAGCTAAAATTTGACCAATCCTTTATAACGTAAACGGGAAGTTTGATCACCATGTTCCCCTAAAATGTTTTAAGTACGCTGTTTGAAGAGAAACTTCCTTGTTAGATGAACTTTAATTAAATTTGTCGGATGTGACAATCCAATTTTTTTTCTTCTTTCTCATACATGTTAATATTTCAAAATAGTTGGATATGCCAATCCTAAAACTTTTTTTCTATCTCATATATTTTAATATTTCAAAATTTTGTTACAAATGTAAATATTTCATTTTTATCAGTTCAATACTATAACAACTTTGGCTTTCATTTTAAATTTCTGCTTTAGTCAATTAATCGGAGTAAAAACGAGTAAATCTCAATCATGGTATTTATTAAAATCAATAGTTTTTCGTTATTCTGTTGTATAGCAGTTGCTCGAGAATAGTCGGCTTATCAGGATGGGAAGTTACCGTTCATTTACGAGCCGTTAGTATACGTTAAAACTACGGAAAAAAATTACACAAAAACCGCTATTATAATGGCCCCTTTCGTCGGAATATTTCCAAATTTAGAGAGGACCTTCTTGCCATGGCCAAAAACATACAAAAAAATATAAAATTTGGTTCACTTCTATGCACAACTTCATACACTTTTCGATGGTACAATATTCAAAATGGCACAAAAATCGCCAAAAATTTCTATTACAGAGCACACATACACACAGACGCAAAAAAATTTGGTTCAATTCTACGCATAACTTCATACACTTTTCGATGGTACAATATTGAAAATGGTACAAAAATCGCTATTACAGCGCCCCCACCCGGCTGAATTTTTCCAAATTCAGGGAGGACCTTCTTGCCATGACCAAACACACACAAAAAAAATTTGGTTCAATTCTATGCATAACTTCATACACTTTCCGATGGTACAATATTAAAAATGGCACAAAAATCGCTATTACACAGCCCACTTTCGGTGGTTTTTTTCCAAATTCAGGGAGGACCTGCTTGTCATAGTCAAAAACTTAAAAAAATTTCTTTTAATTCTATGCATAACTTCATACACTTTTCGATGGTACAATGGCGACATACGGACACACGGACCTACGGACATACGGACAGACATCTTCTATAAACATGTTTCTCGGGATCTCTGACCCCTAAAACATGTAAATCCGTCGAAAACTGGAAGTCGAATAAAATTTCGATTACAATACTTTCTTCTATTGAAAATAGAAGAAAGTAAAAGGTTGTTACACGTATTAATACGTCCATGTTATAACTACAACACTACAAGAACTTTGATAATCATCTTAAATGTCTGCTTCATTTTATTAATCCGAGTAAAAACCAGCTAATCTCGGTCATATTATTGAATAATATTAATCATAGTCATTCTTTTGTACGTTAGCTGCTTGTGAATCGTCGGGTTAGCTGGATGCATACTACCCGTCGTTGCACTAGCAGCCGATGTACGACAGAATTACGGAAAATTGAGAAAATTTCACATAAAACATTATCACCCTGTCCACTTCCGTGGGAATATCCCCATTTTCAACTGGGTCCTGACGCCTTTAGTCAAAAACATATGTATGAAATTTGGTTCAATTCTATGCAGAACTTTGTACACTATCCAAAGACGCAATAATGAAAATGGTATAAAAGCGCCTCTTTACGATTGAATACCCACAAATTCAACTGATACTGTCCTTATTGAAAACGCATGTATGAAATTTTGTTCAATTCTATGCATTACTTCATACACTTTTCGGTGATTCAATAACGAAAATAATACAAAAATCGCTATTACAGTGCCCCCTTCCTGCAGAATATTTCCACATGCAAGTTGGACCTGCTGGCGACAGACAAAAATATGTAAATGGAATTTGATTTAATTATATGCATACCTTATTATACTTTTCAATGTTATAAAAAGGATATTCATATACACGGAGAGACAGGTATTATATAGAAACGTGTCTTTCCAAGAGAACCTGTAACTGGACAGTTTTAAATGACAGAAACATCATCTTTTGTAAATAGAAATTAAACGTTATAATATAATTTCTTGTGCTTTATGGTACAAATAATAACTTTCTGTGTGGAAAGCATTCTTTAAGGTGCTGTTGTTATTAACCCTTTGCACTCCGTTGTCGCCGCTGCGGCGACATCAACTGCCTTTCCAAAATTTGTTTTAGGCACCAGTAATAAAGTAAAACAAAATTTGCCTTATTTAATCAGAGCATTTTTGAAATTGTGTGATTCCACAAAGACCATCTTCATAAAGCCTTCTACGCACAGTAGACTTTCATACCAACCTTCCAGTGGCTGCAGCAAGGGAGAATCTAAGATAAGAGGGTGTTGCTGTTCTATTCCCTCGTGCACATAACTGCAAATATCGTAATCGGTGCTTGTCGTAGCTCTTACCCGTCCTTGGCTAAACCTTCTGGAGGCCGAACCAGTGGTTTCGAATTCCTTCCAAAGCCTATAACAACGGAAAAACTTAGATTTAGCCATCTGGCAACCTCTGTCTGACTTTGACCTACCTCCAATCTTCCAATATCTCTATATTGCAGCTATGCGGACAAATGACACCTCGAGGTCATACTAATGAATTGGCTATCTCAGTTTTCTTATATCATAATCACAGCGTCTCCAGCAGCCGTACTCTCTAGCATGCATTTTTATACTCCTCACAGATGACGCAATCCGATTGCAGCGCCAATAATTTGCGTTTTGTAATTTTATTCAATATCTTTTAGTTAACAACATATGCACATTTCATACGGATAGGTTCATTTTTCAACGAGTTTTCGCACTTTTTGTGATTTTTCCTTAATTTTTGGAAACCAGTGTACCTATTATTCATCCACTCAAGTTCAAATACATTTTTTTTTAACTTATAGTGATATGATACTTGATGTTAATACAGTTTTTTTCAATGCTTAATTCATTAATTTAATTTAATTAATTAATTTTAGCTTTATATGGGAGAAAAAATGACGGCCATTGGTTATTGAACAGCATTTCATGCATCTCCATACCTATAAGGGGGGTTACCAGGGGGTGACCCTGTTCTGTCGCCAAGTACTGCCAAGTTTATCTCAAAATTTGGCGACCAAAATGAGTCGCAAAATTAACGTCAACTTGGCGATATCTCTAATATTTCCCCCAAATACCCATAGTCTTCAATTGTAAAGCAATAGGGTTTACTTACTTATAGAAAATCAACAAATTGGAATATTTTAATGCAACAAAAACTAATATTAGCTTAAGGGATTATATTAAATTTTTCTTTGATGACCTAAGTAGGAATTCACTTTATTTATTTATTTTTTTTAGTATTTAATTTGTTTTTAATTATTACGTAATGCACTGTCACTTTAAAATAGTATATCTTATGGAAATTATGATTGATTTCTGTTTAATAGTCCATTTTTGTAATATTCATTATCTAGAAGTTTTTTAAATACACTTTATTTTTTTAAAGTTCACAGATATCCAAAACACTTTATTGTTCACATGTGAGAAAATACTCAACCACAATAAAAACGGAAGTCTAATGAAATGTTCATATTGGAATAATACGGTACAAAATGGTTTGAGACCTATTTCGGATTTATCAAAAGATCAAAATTAATCTATTTGTTTCATTACACACTTCTAACGGCAGCAATTGTCAGACGTAACTACTTTATTTTAATTTCAAACTGGTAAGTGGCCCCCAGAAATTTTTCATACGAATTTCTCTTTATAATGTAATCCAAAGCGGTTTCTTTGAAAGGAAAAAAAAAGGCATCTCTCTATTTACTAATATATTCGTTCATAAATTCTGTCGTCAATCAATGATTTTAACATTTTACAAACATAACTACTCTACAACTAAAAAGGTTTTTAGTTTGATAAATGGGCATTCTTTATGTACACTGGTGGACAATACTTAAAGACCAGTTACAAAATGCCAATTTTCAAGAGATTTTGAAGCGATAATTTTCACGCGAATACTCAAAAGGAAGTAATATAATTCGAATAGAGATCAAATAGAATCGAATAGAATCGAATTCGAATAGAATCCTGCAGAACAGCTAGTACATATAACATCTCATTCAGGTCACACATGGTCACAAGAGTCACAGTCACTACGGCAAAATAAAAAAAAAAAACAGAAAATTCCACACGTCTCTTTTACGAGTCTCAAATAACTACTATATTTGACTCCACTGACAGGTCACTGTGATTGCTGCTTTGTGGCGAGTCACCAGGTGACTTTACAATGTCGCTTCATTGAGAATGTCATGTGACTATCATTTGGAGATTCAATTTCAAAGACATTGTGAACGTTGAATTATGATAAATCACCAAATAATGTCACATTAAAGTCACATGGCGACTTTCTGTCACATGATTTTGTCATGGTGACAGAGACCCTACTGTGAAGTCACCACTGTGAAAGTGGTGAAAAGTCACCATGTGACTTTAATGTGACATTATTTGATGACTTATCATAATGCAACGTTCACAATTACTTTGAAATTGAGTCTCCAGATGAGAGTCACACGAGAGCTCAATGAAACAACATTGTAAAGTCACCTGGTGATTCGCCACAAAGCAGCAGTCAGTGACCTGTCAGTGGAGTCACATATAGTAGTCATTTGAGACTCATAAAAAAGACGTATGGAATTTCCTATTTCTTGTTTCGCCGCAGTGACTGTGACTCTTGTGACCATGTGTGACCTGAATGAGGTGTTAAATGGACTAGTTGTTCTGCAGGGATAGTAATTATTCAAATTATATTACTTCTTTTTGACTATTCGCCTGAAAATTATCGCTTGAAAATTGGCATTTTGCAACTGATTCTTAAGTATTGTCCACCAGTGCATTTCGACACTTGTAAACAAAAAATCATGAAGCAATTTCCTTTCATAAAATTCTTTTTAATACTGTGCATTTCTTATAACGTTAAACTGAATGTAGGTTAGAATATCAACCGAAAAAAGAATTTTGATGGTTTCCTTTGGAAATTATATAAAAAGATAAAAGTTCATAGGCAAAACTAAAAAAAAAAGTTTTACTACAAAATTCATTTATCATAGCTAAAGTATTTTTTGTCAAAATCATCCTTCAAACCCGGAAGATTCATAAATATTTCCATGTAATTATTAAAAAAAACTATACCTAACTAATTGGATTTATTGAAGTTTTAAAAGTCTGATATGTGCCTTTATTGGACATTAGACAGTATGTACAAATATCTATAAATAAATATGTCTATTACATTTTAAGATAAATGTAATATATAATCGCAATAAATGGGTAACATGGGTACTTTAGTTTGCTGATATCATACGTAAAATTTTCCCTAAGAACTAATAAAATGTTAAAATCCATTTTATTGTATAGCCATCAAATTTTACAAATAAATGAAAAAAAAAAAAAAAAAAGATTTTGTTTTAATTTCAGCTATTCTGATAGATTTATTTTGTTTCTTTTTTTTTGTATAATCAATATATGATGTATATATATATATATGTGTGTGTGTGTGTGTATAACCATTGAAAGACAACAAAGTTTCATTCTACACAAATGGGAAAACAAAAGCCGATATATACAGGGTGCAATATGTTATCTATCGCCGACCTTTAATTCCTCAACCGTTGGTCGTAGACATGTAGTTCCAATTACAGAAACGTTTCAAGTGAGGTAAATATTCATGTTGTGGCATTATTTAAAGTAAAAAAAATATTCCATAAAAATTACGAAATCTAACTTTTTATACGGTTGTATAAAGTTTACACATTTTATAACAGATGTAGCAGAAAAAGTTTGACATCTGTACGTTAAAAATTTACAGAGTTATTAAATTTCAAATTTTGAGATTTTTGCACATGATTTTGTCTTTCTTTGAGGGATCAGTTAAAAGATGAATTAAAGTAATTCAAGATCAAAATCAGGCTACAATATCCTTTTCAAGTAGCCTTTTTAAGCGAAACCACTTTTAGCCGGTATCGCCAAATCGGGGTATCACCAAAGAGTGTTATTTCATCTAAAAATTTAAAATGAGACTTTTAGGAGTCGTATACAAAATAAATAATTGAATATTGAGATTAAACAGAAAAATAAATATCAATTTATTATAGTATCAGAAAACAATATACTATAAAAAATGAATATATCAAACGCCGGAATCTACTAGAGATACTTCTTTAAGTGTTCTCCATTGGTGGCAATGCACAGTTCAATTCGTGACGTTTGATGTATAATGCGGAAAAGGCCCCATCATGATGAAACCACACCCGACATGCATGCCGGAGTGGAAGCTCTTCATACCAATCACGTAACATGTTTTGTAGCAGATGCAGGTAACGATCGGCCGTTAAGGTCCCATCGTGGAAAATGGGTACAACAATCTGGGTTTCTCATATACCGCACCACACGTGTCGTACTGTGCGAGTGATGTGGAGGTTTTCCAGAGACCAGTAATGCACATTGTGCACTTTCACAATGACACCCCGTGTAAACATTGACTGATCTGTCCACAGGGTGTCACTAAGGAACGACGAATTTTTCTCTAAAGTTCTGAGCATGAAATTACAATAATCAAATCATCGTGTGTGGTCACCCAGCATCAATGCTTGCACCAGTGTCGGCTGGTATGGATGCGCATCATGAGCATGTAACATATGCCAGGCATGCTGGCCACATGCCTCGCTTATTTCCAACTTGCTCATTTGTGGAATTAAAAGGGCGAATGCCGGCACCTTCTCCAGTGTCACTCTAACATTACACCTTGCCCGTCTGCTTGTTCTGGGTCGTGGTGAAACAGAGCCGGGCTTTTTAAGGTAGTGCAATGCATCAGTTATGCGTTAGTTTCATGCGTCGGATGTAGATCCTTAGGGAAGTGTTGTGAATAAACACTCGCAGCCTCTCTGGCATTCCTTTGACATTCACCATAAATATGTATCATTTCGGCATAATGCATGTATGCGTAGCTTGACATCACGATCTCAGTGCAGACTAGTATGTCCACTGCTAGATGCTCATGTTTTAACCCAAACGTGTGGCGCCTTGGTACAATTGTAATTTACATAATCCAAATTTTCATTCTCGCTATAGCTCGACTGGTCCTTTGCATTCCGTTGCCATTTATCTAATCCTTAGTGAGTATATTTTATTTTCCGGTTGTCGATTCTACCTACATTAACGTTTGAATGCTGTTCGACCCATAAAAGTTAGCTCAAATTTTTAGATGAAATAACTATCTTTGGTGGTTCCCCGATGCAGCGATACCGGCTAAAGGTGATTTCGTCCTAAAAAAGACATTGCACCGTAATTTTGATCTCGAATTACTTTCATTCATATTTTAACTGATCCCTCAATGAGAGGCAAAAACATGTGCAAAGATCTAAAACTTTGAAATTAATAACTGTGTCAATTTAATTTTTTACACAATTTGTTTCTAGCCGGCCTGGAATTTGAACCCGGGACCTCTGGCAGGAGAAAAACACCTTACTGAGCGCGCCATAAGAGCTGTTGCTGCTGTGAACAAAGAATGTCTTTTATAATGAAGCGGGGAAAAATCTATTGTGTTTGTGCTTTTCAAAGATTTCGCTTCAAATAGTTTTGTTAGAAAAATTTTTAAACGGTTTATTTTAATTCTGTTTGGCCTGTAACATAATACCTACTATTTTTTAAAATCAAATTTAATTTTTTGATCCTTTATTTATGTAATTTTAGGTAGCTTTCATTACAAAAAGCTACCTATTGCAGCCGTTCGGAGGAAAGCGATTTCAAAAAATTTTGGTATATTTTCATCGATCATGACCCCCTGACCCCGAAACCACCCTCCGTTGAAAAGTTGATATATATATATATATATATATATATATATATATATCCATATATATATATATATATATATATATATATATATATCACCTTTGTCATACTGTAACTCTCGAATTTATGAACCGATTTGGATGTAATTCGGTATGTACATAGTACATACCAATGTCTCGACCGAGTTCGTTGGCCAGCTTCATCCGCCATTTTGTTTCAAAATGGCGGCCATTTAAAATTTTCTTAAAAATTTTAAATTTGAAATGTGGTACCAAAGAATTGAAAATGGAAAAATATTTTTTTCTTATGTATTTGACCTTTATACAAAGATTCCATAGCAGTTTTCGTTTCGTCTATATCTTAAAAAATGGCTGAGTTATAGCATTTTGAATTTCTAGCGTGGCTGACATTTTGAAACGTCCTGAATTTTGTCACGCGATAAAAGGCGTATTTATGAACCGATTTGGATGTAACTTCGTTTGTACATAGTACATACCAATGTCTCGACCGGACCAATGTCCCGAGCTCGTTGGCCAGCTTCATCCGCCATCTTGTTTAAAAATGGCAGCCATTTAAATTTTTAAGAAAAATTTAAATTTGAAATGTGGTACCAAAAAATTGAAAATTGAAAAAAAAATTTTTTTTATGTATTTGACCTTGATACAAAGATTCGGGAGCAGTTTTTGTTTCGTCTATATCTCAAAAAATGGCTTTATAGCATTTTGAATTTCTAGCGTGGCTGACATTTTGAAACGTCCTGATATTTGTCACGTGATAACAGGCGTATTTATGAACCGATTTGGATGTACTTTGGTGTGTACATAGTACATACAAATATCTCGACCGAGTTCGTTGGCCAGCTTCATCCGCCATCTTGTTTCAAAATGGCGGCCATTTAAAAAAAATTTAAAAATTTAAAATTTGAAATGAGATACCAAAATATTAGAAAATGAAAAAGATTTTTTTTTGTATGTGTTTTACCTTAATACAAAGATCCCGGAACAGTTTTTGTTTCGTCTATATCTAAAAAAATGGCTGAGTTAAAGCGTTTTGAATTTCTATTGTGGCTGATATTTTAAAACGACCTGATTTTTGTCACGCGATAACAAGCGTATTTATGAACCGATTTGGATGTTACTTGGTCTGTACATAGTACATACCAATGTCTCGACCGAGTTCGTTGGCCAGTTTTATTTGCCATCTTGTTTCAAAAGGGTTGCCATTTAAAAAAATTAAATTTAAAATTTAAAATGAGGTATTAAAAAACTGGAAAATGAAAAAGATTTTTTTATGTGTTTGGCCTTGATACAAAGATTCCGGAGCAGATTTTGTTTCTGAAAATTTGTTCTTTTGTTCATATCTTAAAAAATGGTTGATTTAAAGCACTTTGAATTTCTAGTATGGCTAACATTTTGAAACGATCTTGTATTTTTCACGCGATAACACACGTATTCGCCTATTTCTATGTGAGAAAGCATGTGGATAGTATACATCAACATCTCAGCCAAATATAAGTTACTTTAAATAAAAGCAGCTTGGATAAAGCTGACTAATTTCGTGAAATTCTCATTCATAATGATTTAGTATTGATAAAAATTAGTATTGAATCTCCTGTATTTGGTTTCCACTAAATTGAGCTTCGTGTGTTTGAATAATATACGATGTCTTTTTAAAAATAAGGTACTTGAAAGGTACCTCTTCCTTCCGGCACTGGCCGGAAGGACTTTTTTATCATGAAATTGCTTCTTCTGAATAATTATCTTTTTAAGATCTGAAGATATTCTGGAATTTTTAAATAATAATAATGTGAAATTTAGGTATATTTTTTCATTAAAACTGGTTAAATATATCAGTAGTTATAACTTTTTTTGTAAAATATAAAAAAAAAAAAAATAATCAGATTATTAACCAAAAATACGTTTATGGTTATATCACAATTCTTATAAAAGCAATGTATTTAAATGCATTATGATCCTCTCTGTAAAAGGCTTTTTGCTGTTGAAAATGTTTCACGTATTTTTTTTTTTTAAAGAAAAATTGTAACTATGAAAATGATTAAGAACATTACCACTTTTGAAAATATTTAGCTTTGACTATTTCTCTACTCTATCTAAATTTTATTGAAAGACATGGGAATCAAGAACAAGAGAATTAGATACAAGATAAGGGAAATGTCTGTAAAACGATGACCGAGAAACTCAATCAAATGCATTTAACCGAGAACTAATGTAAATTTACAGAGAGTCTTTATCGAGAAACTCAATCAAATCAATTTAAACGAGAACTGGTGTAAATTTACGTATAGTCTTGATCGAGAAACTCAATCGAATGCATTTTACCGAGAACTAGTGTAAATTTACGGAGCATCTCGTTTTTTATCTGTGTTTTTACAGAAATTTTTAACAGTGTACTAAGAATTACTTGTATAGAAATATATCAAATTGGGGGAAAATATTACGTTAATTATATATAGGCTGTGGTCAGGACATTAATGACTTTATAGATAGTTTACTATTTTCTCTCTTTAAAATATTAATTTTTATAGTCTTTCTTTATAACTAGTAAAGTTATACTGCTGCATAAATTAACAACTCTTTCAAATAAATCTTTCTTATTTAATTATTAATTACTTGATAAACTCATTATGTTTAGTCAGACTGATGAAAATGTTCACAGGGATAAGTTTTTTTTCCATGAACATGTCACAGACAACACAATTTCACCTTAAATTGATTAATAATTAATTTTTGGAATTACTTAAAGCCTTCTTTTATGAAAAAAAGCATATCTGAGTAGCGAATGTAATTAAGTCTGTGTCTGTTTTATGAATAAATGGAACAATTAAAGGAGTTATAGATTAAGAAGGAAAAATGTGTAATGAGTTTGAGTAATAAGATTTATAGAGATGATTGAGTTTTTACATTAAATTTTTAATAATTAAAATAAAATAATAATGTACCCTTTCTATGCAAAGTTATGATTGTAAACTCGTTTTGAATAAGTGAATTTTCTATAAATAATAACGTAATTATTTTTTAATAGATTTTTTTTCTGCAGTAGTTTCTTTAATTAAAATATTTAGTTGTGTTAATGAATGTTTAAAAAAGGACGAAATTATTAGTTAAATTTAATATTACATGGTCTGTTTGTTGTTACTTAAAAGTTTTACTTAAAAGAATTTTTATAACATTGTCAGAAAGAATTAATTACGAGGAGAAAAGGAATGAAAATATATGAGGAGTTGTACATTGACATATTAAAATTTCCAAAACAAACAAGTTGTCTTGAACTATGTTTTGATTCTTTTTTTTTAACTTGAATTAAAATTAAAATAGAAACGGAAAGTTTAAATGTTTGAAAAGTAAAATTTCTTGCACTTGCCATTGTTTTAAAGTTTTGCCATAAAGGTTTTTTATTTCTGAAAAATCAGACTAAACATCGACAATTTCCTGCTTGTTTTATTTAGTGTGTATTTAATTTACTTTGAAAAGAAAATTTATTTTTATTTATACAACATACACAATTAATTTTATTGATTAATTGTTATCGATTATTGAATTAGTCTCTCTCTTATTGATTTGAGTTAACTGCCCTATTTTAAATAAAATGCATTTAAAAAAGTTGTTTTGAAGGTGTAAAAATCAATGCTTTAAGTAAAACAAGTTATTTTCCGAAAGTTGAAAGAAGAATATATTCCACTACTAAATGTAGTATTTTAACTGTGACTTTTAAATCTAATCTAATATAAAACATTTGAAAAAATTGAATAATTAAATACTAAAATCTAATTCTGCAGTTAGTATTTTTTTTTTTTTTTTTTTTTTTAGTTTTTTCTTAAACTCTTTAAATTTTATTGTTCCATAAATTATCCACACTTTCAAATAAAATTAGCTTATTTGATTATTCATTACTTGATAAACTAATTACATTTAGTCAAAATGATGAAAATGTTCTCTGGGAAAAGTTTTTTTTTGTTCATGTGAGTATGTCATACACAACATAATTGCACTTAAATTGATTAATAATTAATTTCTAGGAATAATTAAAGCTTTCTTTTATGTAAAAAGCATATTTGAGTAGTGAATATAATTAAGTCTGTGTCTGTTTTATGAATAAATGGTGCAATTAAAGGAGTTGTAGATTTAGGGGGAAATGGTTCATGGGTTTAAGTAATAAGATTTATCGAGATGACGTAATTTTTTTTATATTAAATGTAAAATAATTTAAATAAAAAAATCATCTACATTCTAAGTGCAAAATTATTTTTTAAAGTTTATATTAAATAAGTGAATTTTATAAAAATAATTAGTTTTTAATAGTAATTAGTTTTTAATAGATTTTGTCTGGAGTTGGTCTTTAAATTAAATTTACACGTCTTGTTTGTTGTTACTTAAAGCATTACTTAAAAGAATCTTTGTAAAATGTCAGAAAGCATTAACTACGAGGAGAAAAGAAAATATATATATATATATATATATGAGGATTTGTACAGTGATATATTAAAATTTGCTAAACGAAGAATTTTGTTTTGAACAATGTTTAGATTTTTTTCAACTTGAATTAAAATTAAAATTGAAACGGATTGTTTAAAATTTCGAAAAGTAAAATTTCTTGTATTTGTCATTTTATTGAAGTTTTGCCATAAAACATTTTTTTAAATCTGAAAAATAAGATTTAACGTTGACAATTTTATGCTTATTTTATTTAGTGTGTATTTTATTTACTGTCAAAATAAAATTTACTTTTATTTATAGGACAACAAAAAGACTAATTTTACTAATTGATTCTTTTCGATCATTGAATTATTCTGTCCCTTAATTGTGTTATTTGTACGAAAAGAAATTATAAAAATTGTTTTCGAAGATGTAAAATTCACTCGTTTAAAGTAAATTTAATGATTATTTTCTGAACCGTTAAAAGAAGAATATCTATAAACACTAAGTGTCGTGTTTTAACAGTATTTTTAAATGTAATATGATATAAAGCAGGGGTGTCAAACTGTGGCCCGCCGGATACCACTAAAATTGTATAGAAATCATTGCCTTATCTAATCATCGAATCTCTGCGATCCAAGAAGTCGACTTTTTCTGTAAAATTTTAGGGGTATCCGGCGGGACGCAGTTTGACACCCCTGATATAAAGGATTTGAAAAAAAATTCAATAATTAAATACTAAAATTAAATTCCACAGTTAGTCTAATCTAATAATGTTGAGTTTCTGCAAGCATAGAACACATTTTTAATAGTTTATAAAATAACTTTATTTTTTAATATTAGGGTAACTCCGGGAGAGCATACAGGATAGATGCCGCACCCCTTGTATTTCTTGTAATTATCGATAGATAGTCGTCAAACGCACAGTATAGGTGCGCAATGAGATTAATTTAGCCAGTGTATAGCGTGAATCCAATTTCGGTTTTTACTTGTATAAGTACAATCCTTAATTTGACGTAAGTGCATGATTTCAATGTCCAAAATTTTTAAACACGTTATGTTTAAATGCTTTTCATACACTGATTACTAAATGCATGCATGATTTCGAAGTCAAAACTAAGTGTAGCCTTTGTATAGAGCACTGTGTGTATGTTTACGACATTCCCCTTAGCGATGGCAGGTAACTGTGATGGCCGACCGCTGCACCATGCAAAATGGGATACATGCCGCACTGCTTATTCCGGTATACATGCCGCAGTTTCTTTTGTACGGGATGATTAAGTGTTATTAGCTTTTCCTTTTCTTTTTGCACTGACTAACTATGTTAGGCATGTTATCAAGTTTACTAAAACCAAAGGAGAAAAGGGGGAAAATAAAAAGTAAAAAGGGCAAGAAAGATGCAAGTCAAGATGATAATAATGAAAAATTGGATTACGCGTAAAGCAGACGTTCTTTGCAAACTACTCCAAAAAAGAGGACGTGTAATTAGCTTCGTTGTATCATGTGTTTAAATGTAGTTACATAAAGACTGTACTTTTTCGACACTTTTTCTGTAGATTGTAGTCGAAAAAACAGGTCTCTTAGCCCATTCGGGACCATAGGTGCATATAAGCACCTTCACAAAGAGCTTACAAAATTTGTTTCTTTCACCAGTAAAAAAGAAATGTAATATTTGCTTTGTTTAATTAGAGCATTTTCATGTTTATTTAAGTAAAGGTAACTTCTTTTAAAAAAGTGGTACCAACCGAAAATTTTTTTGTAAAAGCCACCGGTCCCGAAAGGGTTAACAAATAAATTATGTAAACACAATTTTACTTTTTTTCTTTTCCCTTTCTAATACATTGATGTTACATTGTTAATGAAATAATAATTAAAATTTAATATAAAAAAATAAGTCGGTAATTTTAATAGTGAAAGTAGGCAACAATTATTGATTTGACCTACTAATACGTTTCATTGTACTCATTTAGTTTCATTTTGTTATTACATCGTTAATTATAGTCCAGATATGAATATTTTTTTTAAATATTTTCATTTATAATTTCATTCTGTTCTTATTATAAGCGCGGCATAACTACCGCACAAGTGCGGCGTCTCAGCCTGAATGTACGGGTGACGCGCCGCAGTGTAATGTTTTAGAAAAAAATTGTTAAAAAATATTAATAATTTGTTTTGAATTTTTTTGTCGCACTACACGCGTTGTATATTTAACATTAAATAGCACAGCACGTTTTTTTTTTTTACTTTATGTCCACCATGGTACTTTATACACAAGTTCAAAAAAAAGTGCGGCATAAATACCGGAATTACCCTACTTACAAAATTGTATTCAAGTCACTATTTTATAAATGGATGCACGTATAGACTGCTATTAAAAATAAATAAATAAATATAAAATAAGAATGATTATTTGACTATAGAAATTTGAAATTTAAATGTAAATCTGAAGGAGTTTCTTTTTGTTTTCCCATACATCATTGTCGTAAATTCAAATTTCAAAGAACAATGCCGAAAATTTTTTAATTAGTTCATTTTAAAAATAATTTTATAAACAATAGCATCTTAACTGTATAGAGATTTTAACTAGAGAAAAATAATTTTTGTAATAGAAATTTTCAAAACGTCACAATAAGAAATGTTTCTTGGCATACACAACTCCAGTAAATTAATTACTATTTTACTTTATTTTGTAAAGCAAAAATTTCATTGTTGTATTCACGTGTAATCTTTATATAGCGAAGGAACAAAAAAAACCATCATTGTCGTAGTTTAAAATATTAGTGATTTTAAAATAAAGGAAGTGAACCAGTTTGACTTGCCTAATTTACAGGGTTAAACCCAAATAATTCGATTACAGTGCTGTCTGTGAACGATTACAGATTGACGTGCGTTTTAAGTTTTAGTAATCGATTTTTAATTTAGTTAATTTATTGCATTTTACCCAGTCTGTATGAGTTATATAGATCATATGTGAGGCTGTACAAAAGAATTCGCGAATAATTCCTTTTTTCAGACGGAAATTGTTGATCGGAAAATTTCAACTGTGTTATGAATTTACTAATGGAATTATATTTTAACATACTATGACAAACGTTTTGCGTCCTACATGGCATCTATAAATTTTATATACAATTATATCATATACAAGGCTACACAAAAGAATTCTTTAGCATAACTGTGTAAGAGATATAATTGGTGCAGGGTGATCCTTAATTGAGTTTTAGATGCATTATATTTAATATACTAAAAGGTGTTAGCAGAATATCAATAAATTCATATACAGGGATACCTAAAAAAACAAAACAACTAAATACATTGCCGTTTATGGATCGTTATTTCTGAACGTACATTTACAGTGTTATGCGTTTTCTTGATTGTTTACTTAAGATATCTTATTTCCCGTGATTAAAATTTGAAGTTCGTTAATAATTTTCTAGAACGGTTGAGTAGTATTTCTTGATCTATGTTTGATGCATAATTTTTCCTTTTCCTTCAATAGCGATGTAATTTTCAGCTTATGACAGATCTAAAAAATAATTTATTCTTTATACATACTGATAGTCATTCAACGAACTCATTGTCACATATGTTGATTTATAAAACACAGTGTAAAATTATGTTTCCTTGACCGTTCCAATTTATGATTACCAACGTGATGTGCTATTCTGCGTTCTATTAATAAGGAAAGAAGTCTTATTTTAAACAATAAAATTTAAAAGATAAATTTTACTACTTTCTGGTATAAATGAAAAGAAGGAATTTTTTTCAATTGGAATCACATTCAAGGTTGGCGTAGCACAGTTTCTGTTTATTCCAACAGAGCGAAAGATCCCGACAGAGTCGTGCTCTGGACATTTTCTGCTCTATTGATTTAAACTTCAACTGTACTTGACCAACCTTGAATATGAAAGCAACTTAAAATATCTATATAATTAAAACGCTAAGCGTTTTGTTTCGACAGTCCGTGAGAAGAAACTACTGCATCAAATTACACCAATCTTTTTTTAACTGAGAGATATTTGGCCACATATATGTTATCGTCCATTCGCTTCTTTAAACATTTTATTAATTAGCCATAATTTTAAATTAAAATTCAACAATTGCACATGTTCACTATATAAGTACAATTCTGCCTTTGGAGTGACGCGCTGCACATGCGCAAAAATGCTCGACCAGTTGAACTTTCACGTCACAGGTCGAAGTTGTTTTAAGTTCGTCTGCTATTCAATCTTACTGTATACAAGTTTTTCTTTCTTTTATACGTTAAAATTATTTGGCTCTGTCAGCATTATTAGCAGTTAAAAAAAATATTGTGTCTATATTAAGAGCTAGATACAGTTTATTTCGGGAGTGTCATATTGTTTTGGTCATATTACACACAGAAGATAAACACAGTGATTTGTGACTATAAGTTATGTCTGGAGATCCGTCTTATAAATTGCCAATAGTTAGATACGAAGATTGAGAAAGTAGCATATAAAGTTGTAGCTACTTCTTTGAAAAAAAAAAGGGGGTATCATAAATATTAAAACAAAAAACTATTTCTATAATATCAGAACTAAAATTCGAGACATGTATTACATTCGTATGCGTCAACTGCTTTTCGAAACTCTTCAGTTTAGAAGGAAGTAAAACGAGTTCCCGCGAGTGTGGCGGGTTAACGCAGCACTTTAAAGCTCTGAATTTTTGTAAAGGATGCAGGTTCGAACCCAAGCATGGCAAAATGTGTATTATTTTTAATTCCTTTCAATAATGACATATTTTATTAGGAAGAGAAGTTATAGGATTTTTATTTTATTTTTATTATTATTTGAATGCTTTATAATTAAATAAAACTTAACACCCAATAGTATTTTGAAAAAGTAATGTTTTTATATTTAAAATATTTAAGCTAAAATATTTTACATGTAATTATCAATTAAATAAACTGAGCTGATCTAAACTTTTCGTTACATTCTGTTATCAAGAATATATATGTGTGTGTGTCAGAAAGAAAAGTTTGTCATTGATTTGTGTAAAAAATAAAACGGAAAGAAAAAAATATTCGTATAAGAGCTATATAGGTAACTACCTTGATATCCAGGTTTAATATTTAAAAAATGTATAAAAATGTAAAATAAAATTCAAGTAATAAAAAATATATATTATAAATCGTTAGCTGCATCATGTTTTAAGTTTGGTTTTTAGAGAATGAGAAAGATAAAAATAAAATTCTTGGCAGCTTTTAATGGTGTAGTTTTAATAAATAAATAAATGAATGAAAATAGATATTGTTATTAAAAAAAATGAAGTCGTAGTAAGTAAAAATAAATTAACTACTCGGTGATTTTAAGTAAATTTCTGATTAAAAGCAAGCATAATTTGTTGTAAATTATAAAATTAAAATTCTTTCACTTCATTTAACAGGTTAGACTGACAGTACCATCTATCGCTTTAAAGAAATAAGAATCACTTACGCAATATAAAAAGTCGTCATTCAATAACTAATTTAAAAGCGACTAATCAAAAATTCAAAAATTATTCTAATGAAACATTCAAGTTATTTACCGTTAAATCTTGACGGGCACTAACTAGTATTATATGAACATTAAAAAGTTCTCGGTTTTACTTAAAAGGCGATTAAAATAATATAATGCATGTTACAAGTTTAAAATATACATTTTATTTAAACCTTCTTAGTACTTTTAAGACTTTCCATACTGTTCATCAGAGAATATTTTAATAACTAATTGCTGTTTATTTATACTAATACGTCACTTCGTTTTGAAAATGAGAGAGCCAATAATTATTAGTGTTGAGAGTAAAAGTAGCAGTTCCTTTTATTGAATTTAATTAGAGAAATATATATCATTACTAATTGCAGTTGCATTCATTTCATCACTCTGTTCTCATAATGAAATATAATAATAAAAGTTACGGCATTTAGTAATAATATTTTTTTTCCCTAATTAAGTTATAATCCAATGAACTGCTACTTCTACTTTCAACTCTAATAATTACTGGCTCTCTCATTTTCAAAACGAAGTGACGTATTTGTATAAATAAACAGCAATTAGTTTTTAAGATATTCTCTGATGAAGAGCTTGCAAAAGCTTGAAAATGGGTCATTCCATGTGAAATCAACCAATTTAAAGAAAAGTTGTTGCACCATAGTCACAGATTTTTTAAAATTTTTTATTACAGACAGATGTAGTAGTGAAACCATCAAAACTAAAATTTTAAGATAATTTGTGCAATATTGACTGAGATATAGCCATTTGAAAATTGATCATTTTTACCAAATGGCGGCCATCTTGGATGCTATCCCTATGTCTATAAATGTCCATAACTTGACAACTAATGACTCAAATTTTATATTTCTGGTACCAATTTAAAGCTATTTGTATAAAGAATGCATATATGATATTAAAACAATAGTAATTTTTTATTTTAATACTGTTTATTACATTCAATCTGAAAATATCACCCTCAAAAAATGACTTAGTGTAATGGGCCATAAAACAATTGACCCATCATATTTTTTTTTCAAACTTGCTAAAAACATTGCTTCATATGTGTACTTTAAATAGAAAAAAAATTGGAGAGGTAAAATTTTTTGTTTAAAAAAAATAGCTTTTTACACATAGGATGTCACTTACTAAGCAGTGACTATCTTAAAACATGTAAATATCCCTGATTTAAGAAATAATGGCCAAAACTAAATATTTTTTAATCCCTGAATTAATGTAAAACTATAATGAAATATAATCTCATAAGTTTTTTGTAGGACCACCCTTTAACACTGAAGAAAATAAGAAAATAAAGAATATAATGTATGATTGTGAAAAACCTTTAAATGCAATATATATAAATGAGATTTTACTGCATGTGTATATGTGGAATCTATTCAAAACGTTTTCCATGCAAGAAATTCAATTTTTATACCTAAATTTCTATTTCTTACTTTAAAAATTGCTCACTTAAAAAGTTTTACATTTGTATGTGACTTTATAGAAAACTTCTGCTGTATGCATGTGTTTACATCATTCAAGTTGCTTTAAATATTCAGATATAAATATGTCTGTTTATGCATTTTCTATTTCAATAAATTTACATACTAAGAATGACAGAATTCATGAAATGAATGCTAATCTTGCATAATCTATTTTCCTTATTATTTGAATTCAAAACATGATGTAATAATGCATCATCTTCTATCCTGATGTAATATTGCATCATGTTATATGTTTATGCAATTTTATCATAATGTATCCAAGAAATCTTTTGTTGAAAATTTTTGAAACCTTTTGTGGGTAAGCTTATTATAAACTGCATTATATATAAAATTTTAAATAAAAAAAATATTTGACATAATTTATGAATTATTGCATCATGTTGTATGCTTATGCAATTTTGGGAAAAGATTGCTGCTGTATCGTCATCTGTTTTCTAATTGGCTGTAATTAAAGTATGATGAAATATTACATCATAATGTATAAAAAAATTTGACTATCCCTTTTAAACATCATTTCTGTTGATGTTTTCAATGTAGCATGCACTGGCATAGAATAGTTATTTTGTGCTTAAGATTCTACAGTGGACATGGAGTGTTTTGTATGCAAGAAACTTGGTGTTTCATTGAGTACTGATCTGATTCCTGTTCTTCAATTGTCTTCACGTGATTTGCAGTTATTAAAAAAAAGATTGCATTATGTAATCTCAGATGAAAAATGCTTTGTCCATGGAAATAGTATATGCAATGTTCACAAGGATAAATATCTAAAATGGTATATTTTAAGACAGAGACAGTGTTGTGATCCATTTAATAAACATCCAAATAGCATCAGAGCAAAATCACTAAAAACAATATCATTAGATATGTCTAAAACAAATCCAGATATCCTCATTCCAGGAAAAAAATTGTGTGTTTCCTGTTATTCATCAGTAAATATGAAAAAAATGTCTATTGTTGACAGGATAACCACCTCAGGAACAGAAAGCCCCTCTGATTCAGATTTTAATGGACCCACAGTAGTAATAAATAGAATAATTAAACAAAAGTTGTGAATTGTTAGAGTTATTGCCAATAAAGGTAAGTAGGCGTACCTCAAAGAGAAAACTTAATTACATGCAAAAGAAAGTTTCAAAAATAACTAAGTGTGTTGCAACTAAAGCAGACAGTATTAGGTGTTGAAACCATAAATAAGCCTCAAAATAGTAAAGACACAACTTGTCCTGACTGCACATCTATGATGGATAAATTATTGGAGAAGTTTACAATGCATGTTTTAAAGAAAAAGTTCAAATTCTAACACTAGTTCCAGATTCATGGACAATACAGCAAACAATGACTTATTTTAATACTACACAGTATCTTGTAAAAAAGACAAGGGAGTTTAAAACAACAGAAGGGATGTTATCGTTGCCTAGTGGAAGAAAAAGTGTTAAACTGAGTCCAGACGTTATAGAAAAAGTTATTAATTTTTATTATGATGATAATAACAGCCGCATGTGTCCTGGAAAAAAAGATTTCATATCTGTTCCAACTGAAAACGGCAGAATATTAAAACAAAAGAGATTGATTTTGCACAATTTAAAGGACTTATATATTGCATTTAAAGAACAACATGACTTAAAAATTGGATTGTCTAAGTTTTGCCCACTACGTCCGAGAGAATGTGTTACTGCTGGAAGCAAAGGTATTCATTCTATCTGTGTGTGTGTATACCATCAAAATATTAAACTTATGCTTCATGCTATTCATATCAATGACTACATATCACTGCTAAAAAAACTTGTTTGTTGCATTGAATCTGAAGAATGCATGTTGCACAGGTGTGATAAATGTCCATCTCCTGAAATTTTAAAGAAAGATTTAATGGTTTTAGATGAATTGGAAATGAGTAATGATATTATTTATAAACAGTGGGTAAAGACTTATGGAGCAGAATTAAAAAAAGTGATTATGCCTGTTGATGAATTTGTTGATGATTTAATTACAAAACTCCTTGCTTTATGTTCACACCACATTTTTGCAAAATCACAAAGTTTATATTTCAAGAAAACAAAGGATGAACTGAATACAGAAACTGCTATTATTTCAGCTGATTTTTCTGAAAACTATACTTGCATTGTGCAAGATGCTATTCAAAAGATCCATTGGGAAAAAGAACAGGTTACAGTTCACCCCTTTCTTGCTTATATAAGGGACAGTATCACTGATACTGTGAAATCTATTCCTATGTGTGCAATAAGAGAGCATTTAGTTCATGACACTACTACATTTTGGGCTTTTCAAAAAGTAATTGTCAATTATTTAATTTCACAAATTCCACAGATTAAATACATAAAATATTTGTGATGGATCATCAGCCCAATACAAAAATTATAAAAAATTTATTAATCTCTGCCATCATGAAGAAGACCATGGTGTGAAAGCTGAATGGCATTTTTTTGCCTCTTGCCACGGAAAAGGAGCTTGTGATAGAATAGGCGGCACCATAAAACGCATGGCCACCAAAGCAAGTCTTCAGCGTCTATTCAAAGATGGTATCTTAAATGCATTTGATCTGTATACATTTACAAAAGAATATGTTAAAGGAATTGAAAGTTTTTTTATAACAAAATCTGAAATTGAAATTGCCAATAATCAGTTAGCAGATAGGTATGCAAAGGCAGATACAATCGTAGGAACAAGGGTTAATCACAGATTTGTGCCAATAAATAAAGGCCAAATACTGGTTTCCAGGGTATCAGGCTCCTCAACAAATTTTATTGCTACTGTGAGATTTAGTGAAACCGACAAACCACAAACATTTAAAAGTGAACAATATGTTGCATGTGTATATGGTGTTAATTGGTGGATGGGTAAGATTTTAGATTACTGCGAGGAATTCAATGACTATAAAATTATGTTCATGCATCCACATGGTCCTAGTTCATCATATTCATGGCCAAAATCTACAGATGTTTGTTGGATTCCATATGAGCATATAATGAAAGTAGTGTCTACCCCAATGACTGCTACAGGAAGAACATATACTGTTGCTCCAGAGGAGCATACAGCAATTCAACTCTTATTCTTAAACTTCAAGACAGATTAAATCCTTGGTAATTTTCAACAACATATTATCAAGTTCCTTTCAACAATATATTATAAAGTTATATCCATGTAAGTATCTTGTTCTTATTTTATGTAAATATGTTTCATATAAGTTTTATCTAAGTCTTACTTTTATACATATTTGATGTTTCTGTTGTACATTTGTATCACACAAGATTTGTGTACTCATTTTGTCAATATTTGTTCATTTAAATTGAAATTGGCAGTGAACTCAATAACTAATGTCAACTCAATCAACTCATTAATATTAATTTTTAATCTTTTATTTGAATTCAACTGATTTACAGCTAGTATTTCTGCCATATTTAAAAAAAATATGTTTTATGGCTCTTTTTCCTTCTAAATATTTTCCATTATGTATATTTTTTTGAGAATTATACATATTATCATTTTATATGAAATAAAAAAGTACTGAAATGAAAATTTACTGTTATTTTAATATGTATGTGTTTTTAGTATAATTAACTGCTGATTGGTATTTCTAAATTGAATTATTTATATATTGATGCTCATACATTAATTCATATGCCAGAAAAAAATATTTTTAACCATTATTTGTTAAACCAAAGATACTTACGTGTTTTAAGATAGTCACTGTTAGGTAAATGACCTCCTATATGTAAAAAGCTATCTTTCTTTAATGAAAAATTTTACCTCTCCAATTTTTTTTTCTGTTTAAAGTATACATATGGCGCAATGTGTTTAGCAAGTTTGAAAAAAAATTATGATGTTATACATTACAGTAAGCCAATTTTTGAGGGTGATATTTTCTGTTTAAATGTAATAAACAGTATTAAAATAAAAATTTACCATTGTTTTAATATCATATGTGCATTCTTTATATAAATAGCTTTAAATTGGTACCAGAAATATAAAATTTGAATCATTAGTTGTCAAGTTATGGACATTTATAGACATTGGGATAGCATCCAAGATGGCCGCCATTTGGTAAAAATGACCATTTTTTAAAAGGGTATATCTCAGTGAATATTGCGCAAATTAGTTTTAAATTTCAGATTTGAGGGTTTCACTACTATGTCTGTCTACAAAAAAAATTTTAAAAAAATCCGTGACTATGCTGCAACACCCATTGGTTGAATTCGTGTGGAATGACCCAAATACTAAGAAGTTTTAAATAAATAAAATGTATATTTTTAACTTTTAACGTCTCTTTTATTATTTTAATCACCTTTTATGTAAAACACTGAACTTTTTAAAGTTCATATAATATATTTTATGTCTGAGTTGAAGGTGAAATATTGCGTTTCGTCTTAAGATATTATTTGAACGCAACTTATTTTAGATTATTTTTTATACCCGTATATAGTGATTTATAAATAGTTTTACAAATATTTGGTTGCAAAAAATTTTCAGATTAATGTTATCATATCTTAGCGAATTGTTGTTTTTAGGAGTTTCATGGCAAATTTCACAAATGAATACAAATATTTTGTTAATACCCGTATTTCTCAGTAAATATTTTAATGTCTTAAAATTTAATGATAAACATTAAAGATTTCTGGAATTTGAATGGAAACAAATTATTCTTTTTTAAACCCTGATATGCTGATTTATAAACTGTTCCACTAATTTTAGGTAGCAAAACAACATTGGGGCAATGGCATATCTCAGCCAAAAAATATTACAGCAAACGTTTGGCAATTCCGTTGTAAATTATTTTAAAATGTAAACGCAATGCTCATTTTTCAATAATATAGGCATTCCATTACGAATTTTACGTATCGTAATTTCCGGCGTATAAGCCACAATTAAAATAACCATGTCTTCTAATGTATCTAATTTTTACTTGACACTTATTTGAATACATTTATTTAAATAAAATTCTGGATTCAAACACACTTTTCTAATATCACGGTCTATACATCGGAGATTATGGTTATAGGAATAATTCTGTAATAGCTTTACTGCAAATGGTTTGGCAACATTATGTAATATTACCATTACATAGACGTATTTCCAATTAATTCAATAGTACACTGTAAAAAAAAAAATCTGTAAAGTTACTAAAGTTTTTCTAAGAAACTGGGATTCCTAGAACTTTTTATGTAACGGCAACAACAAAAATTCCTGTAACAGAGTCTGTTCCAGGAATTTTTCTTATTGCCGTTACATAAAAAGTTCTAGGAATCCCAGTTTCATAGAAAAACTTTATTAACTTTACAGATTTTTTTTTTTTTTTTTTTTTTTTACAGTGTAGTATAATACTCGTTCAAAATAAACGAATACAAGTATAATTTACTGCTAGTAGGAAGCAATCTGAATATTAGAAAATCACCAGTTATAATATTAAAAAATATATTAACTTAATGTTGATAACTCTATATAAATAAAACAAAGTAATATAAATAAAACAAAGGTGCAAAACAAAGTACCTTTAATCCCTCTCGAAGTGAAATTCGTTGGATACAATATACTTATGGCATCATTGATAAAGCTGCGGGAGTGAATCTCCGACGGCCTCTTTTGGAGTCACCCAAAGCACAAACGTCACACGTCTTGGTGTATGATGATGCTAACACTGTTTCATTTCCCTCCCGAAAACCTTTAAACCAGTCGTACATACATTTTTTGCTCACTGTGTCTGTCCCGTACAACTGGACCAACATTACTTGCGTTTCAGTAGCGGTCTTCCCCAACTTGTAATAAATCTTGGTGTTTCTTGATGTTCCATATCAATATGACGCGAGTTTTCAAACATACATCGTTCGACCGCTCATATCAGACTACTCTGCATTGGTTTCCTGCGCATCTTGCCACGTTCCGTCTCTCCATTGGTCTGCACCTGCGCATCCGCAGAGACGCAGTTTTAACTCGTGTCGTTTATGAGATATCCATCCGTTCACCGAACTTTTTAGACGCACATTGTATATTGGTCAAACTCATGCCCATATTAAAAGAAATGGGCTGTATAGATGAAGTTATAGTATTTATTTCAAATAAAGTTTATACTATTAATCTCCATAGAAATAAAATACACTTTTTGATGTGGATAAAAAGTTTTCATGATTGTTAAAATTCGCTTTTAAAAGTTATGAAATATTCTCTTTTAAAATTTTACACTCCACCTTTAGCAACATAAATAAAATTAAGATATAGCATCGTTAAATGATATATATTAAAATATAAACTTAAAAATATAATAAGAATATATTAAGAAATTTTTCATACATTCATACTGATATATTGTTTATATAATTTTCAATGTTGCAATTATTATTTCAAGAGACTTTTCTGTTTAATGAAACTTATTACGCAGATAGTTATGTTACATAATAAGTTATATAGTAGTTAAGTTATATAAGTTAAGACATAATAGTTAGTTGATAAGTGATGCATTAATTATTCGTTAGAGTTCCTTGAAGAATATTCATCCGTAATTAATGTAAACTTGAAGGCATAAGACAAGTTTATTTAAGCATAAAATTTGAGATGAAATCTACATATTATTAAACTATATTTATAAAAAAATATTTTGGTTGCAGTTATGAACATTTTCTGAAAATTATAAGGAAAATAAATTCCAACACCAAAATTTAATAAACTCTTATCGTTAAGGTTCTACAAACGTAAATAGTAAACTATAATTTGCATTTCTATTTTAAAATCATTTCTATTTATTATGCATAAAATTTCAGTATAGAAAATATAATAGAATAACATATCGACAGACATTTAATATTTAAAAAAAATCGATCATGTATATAATTATGTGTTTTTATAAATTTTAAATTTTCAGATACTTCATGTTTAAGAAATGTTTATTTCTATTTTGTTTTCAAATATCATTGTAGTTTAAATTTTTGTCACATTAAAATCTCGTAAATGATTCACAGCATTCAATTTAGTTCATTTGAAAATTAATTAAAAAAAATTACACCAGCATAAACAGTTTGTTTAAATTCAAAAATAAAAATAAAAACATTTTTCGCGTGCATTCTATGCGAAATAAATAAGTATATATATTTTAATAAAATCGATTTGTCAACTTTAACTGCAATATTTATAAAAAAATATTTTATATTTGAAAAGAAGTAAACAGATTTTTTTATAAAAAAAAAAAGTCAATAATTCTTTAGTAATGGGTTTAAGAATGTATCCAAAAGTTTTTAATCTGTCTGCACATCTTCTGTAGATAAATTATTTTTTAATGTAATTTATTTTTCTTTGTATAATTTTCATTAATTGCAAGGAGGCTACTTAGCATTCTTATTGAAAATTCGTAACTTCTTTTGTTACTCCGTTTCCGATGAATTTTAAACATGCATAACGAAACATTTGACAAGTATAAAAATCCTTTTATTGTCAAGTGTAATTTATTTTCTAAAATTGAAATTATCTAAGGATTTGATATTAAGTGCTACTGATCACCAAGAGAGAGAAACAGAAACTAGAGACTATAAGAGTCGGATCCTCATGATTTCATATCTAATGATTTTAAGTGTCACTCATTAACAAGAGAAACTACGAGAATCTAGAGACTGTGTGAGTTTTGCGCTTTCACGATCTCATATTTTAAGATTTGATTTTAAGTGCCACTGAAGAGAAGTTAGAGACTGCGAGAGTTGAGTCCTCACAATTTCATAACTAAGGATTTTATTTTAAGTGCTACTGATTACCAATAGAGGGAAAGGTAAACTAGAGACTGCGAGAGTATTGTCATTACGATTTCATATCTAAGGATTTGATTTTAAGTGCAAATGATTAAAAGATAGAGAAGAATAAGCTAGGGACTACGACAGATGCGTCCTAGCGGGTTAATATCAAAGGATTTGATTTTAAGTTCCACTGATTTCAAGAGAGGGAAAGAGAAACTAGGGACTACGAGAGTAGTGTCCTCTGGATTTTATATCTAAGGATTTGCTTTTAAGTGCTACTTATTACCAATATAGAGAAAGAGAAGCTAGGGACTACCCGAGTTATGCCCTTGCGATTTCATATCCAAAGGTTTGATTTTAAGTGCCACTGATTACCAAAAGAGAGAAGAAAAAACTAGAGACTGCGAGAGTTGTGTCCTCATGATTTCATATCTAAGGATTTTATTTTAAGTGCCACTGATTACCAAGAGTTAGAAATAGAAACTAGAGTCTAAGAGAGTTGTGTTCTCATAATTTCACTTGTATTAACCACAGTTAGCAGGCACTCTCCACCCTCTGTTTTCTATGCAGTTAATTATTATAAATATAATAAAATAAGTTGTTTAACCTCTGTAAATATGAGTGTGAGGAAAAGTTCTTTAAATTTCCCAAATGATGCATTGTGGAGTCTCATATATATATTTTTAGAAACTTCGTCTTCTCTAATTTTTCAGTTAAAACAAACTTTTAATTGCTTATTTATTTAATTATAACTTTTACTTCTGTTATAGTTGTAATTTTCCTCCATAAAAAAGGATATTTAACATATGGATTTATCACTAAAACAGTTCTCACGTACATACAGGGTGATTAAAAAAGATGGGAAAATATTTAAGAGGTGATAGTACACACCCAAATAAAAATTTTGTATCAAAGAATGCATGGTCGAAAACTAAACGTAAAAAAGTTAGAGGACGCCAAAAGTTATGTATTTATACGAGGCAAAAACACACAATGAACGATTAAGTTAAGTTACGAAAACAAATTTAATGGCATTTGATTACAATAAGTGCTCAAAACATTGACCGGCAGCTGTTATGCACGCAGTACAACGGCGAAGAACAGATTGGCGAATTTTCTGAAACAAACCACGCATATCGCGAATTTCCCCTACAGCAGCCGAAAGCTTGGCGACAAGTTCTTCTGCGTATTCAATGGGAATCTCATACACAAGAGCCTTTAGCTGTCCCCACAAAAAAAAATCGAGACATGAAAGATCTGGCGAGTGTGGTGGTGCCTGGTGTGTTTCAGAAAATTCTCCAATCTGTTCTTCGCCGTTGTACTGCGTGCATAACAGCTGCCGGTCAATGTTTTGAGCACTTATTGTAGTCAAATGCCATTAAATTTGTTTTCGTAACTTAACTTAATTGTTCATTGTGTGTTTTTGCGTCGTATAAGAACAGAACTTTTGGCGTCCTCTAACTTTTTTACGTTTAGTTTTCGACCATGCATTCTTTCATACAAAATGTTTGTTTGGGTGTGTACTATCACCTCTTAAAATTTTCCCCATCTTTTTTGAATCACCCTGTATAATTCATTTATCTTATTATTCACCCTAGCTAGATATATATATATATATAATGGAAAAGAATAAAGATTGACTTTGTATTCAGTCTGCATTTTTATTCTCGTTATGTCCAACGTTCGTTACAAATGTCTTTTTTGACTTTTTAATTTTTGGATTTTACTTCCTCGTAGATCATAAACACTTCCAGTACATAGCATCTGTTTTGTCTTTCAAGCTTTGTTCCCAAAACTTTTCTGCCAACGTACGAATTGCCTTTCGAAGTATTTCTGGCGTTCTTTTTAGGACAGCTATTCTGGCGCCCTGCCATGAAGTTAAAAATTCTTTTAATTGTATAAAGAGTTAACATATAATTTTGTTTATATGATATCATTCATTTTCTTTTGCTCTTTTTCGCTAATTTTGTGATACCAAGTTCTGTATTACAAACGCACCATGTGATGGGTACTCACCTAATAACACCCTCTATTTTCATGAAGTTACTATGCAGACACGTTACTTAAAATGCCCTCGGGTACCATCACAATCCTTTCCTGTACAGACTATAAAGTGTCTCAGATTTTCTGTTTAAATAAAATAAATTTAATATGGTCAACATATGTAACGATCTCATGAAAAACCACACTTTCTTTAAAAAAAAAAAAAAAAAAAAAAAAAAAAAAAAAAAAAAAAACTTATGATCTATGAAGCTACTCAAAGTCGTAATAAAATAACACCAGCAAAATACAGACTAGCAAATTTAGATAAAAATTAAACATGTCTAGCTTAACAATCAACATTTATGAAAATACAGTAATCCATTTTCCGTCAAAAATAAAACGCTTTCTAAAGATGTACCTCTTAAAATTTTAATTTAAGCCCGTCTGATTACCGTTAGGGTTTACAGTTCAGAAATAAGAGAGAACTTAAAAGTAATTGAGTGCTTAGAAATAAGAGAGGGTTTTAAAAATATATGATACCATCCCAACCCCTTTCTGTACCAACTGTATGGAATACGAATTCTCTTAGACATTCCGTTTACATAAAATTAATATAATATGATCAATAAATATAACAATCTTTTGAAAACCATAAGATCTTAAAATAAATTTATGATGGATGAAGCTACGTATTAATCTTCGTGAAAGGTTGTAACTAAAATAACATTAGCAAAATAGAGACTAACGAATTTAGATAAACTTTAAACATGTCTCGAATAACAATCAGCATTTATAAAAATCCAGTAATTCCTTTTCCCTCAAAAGTAAAGGACTTTCTAAAGTTATATCTCTTAAGATTTGAATTTAAGTGCATTTAATTGCCACAAGGGTTTATAATTCAGAAATAAGAGAGCGACGAGAAATTATTTCAGTTTTCCAAATGAAATATAAACATCGTCTAAAATTAGCAAGCTCACTAAAACTAACAAAATAAGATAATTTGGTATAAAGAGCTTCTTCAAAACATCAAAAGGATTAATTAAATATATCTTCAAACGATGTTGCTAAGATCTAAAAATTTTAACACGAGTGGATTACGTCTTGATATTCTTTATTAAATTATTTGAAATTTTTCTTATAATGAGCATTTTCTATTGCAGGAAGAAAATTGGAAATTAAAATTAGGAATAAAGTTTGAAAAATAAATATTTCAGTACGTTCGTTAGTTATGCATAATTAATTTATTTCAGATTATAAAGTGTTTTTTCTATAAAATGGGAAAATATTTTATTGCAGTATGAGACTTATATTATTATTATCTTTATAATTAATGGGTGAGATTAGATTTTATTACAAAGTTAAAATATTCAAAAGTTGTTTTATATACAAGGTCTTTAATTGAATTTATGATCGTTGAAGCAACTTATTAACCTTTTTGAAAAGTCGTAATTAATATAACGTCAGCAAAATATAGACTAGCGAATTTAGATAAAATTTAAACATGTCTAGAATAACAATCAGCATTTATAAAAATCCAGTAATTATATTTCCCTCAAAAGTAAAAGACTCCCTAATGTTATATCGCTTAAGATTTGAATTTAACTGCATTTGGTTACCGTTAGGGTTTATAAGTCAGAAATAACAGAGCGAATGAGAAATTATTTCAGTTCTCGAAATGAAATATATACATCGTATAAAATTAGCAAGCTCACTAAAATTAACAAAATAAGATAATTTGGTATAAAGAGATTCGTCAAAACGTCAAAAGGATTAATTAAATATATCTTCAAACGATGTTTGGAAAATCTAAAAATTTCAACACTGCTAATTATGTCTTGATAATCTTCATTAAATTAGTTGAAATTTTTATGCAAAATGAGCATTTTCTACTGGAGGAAAAAATTGGAAATTAAAATAAGGAATAATGTTTAAAAACTAAATATTTCAGTACATTCATTATTTATGCATAATTACTATTTTGCAGATTATAGTGTTTATTTTGATAAAAAGGGACTGCTTTTATTGCACTGTTAAACGGATATTATTATTATTATTATTATTATAAATGGGGTTAGTTGTATTTACAAGGTTTAAATATTCAAAAGATATTTTATTTAATTATTTAGTTAATACAAAATAATAATGTATTGTTTTATAAAACAATTTTTTAAATTGCGTTTTATTTTATTTTTTATTAAATTACCTTTCATAAAAAAATAGTTATTTTTGTATATATATATAAACCACTTTATTGCCGGTTTTTATTTTATTAACTCTTTCTAAATAGAAACATGTCTTTTTACGTTCTTTTATCTTTACAAGAAGAAAGTATTGGATTCGTGAAAATTTTTGACTTCCGGTTTTCGACGGATTTACACGTTTTAGGGTATCAGAGATTTCGAAAAACATATTTTTACAAAATGTCTGTCTGTGAGTCTGTGACTCTGTCTGTCTATCTGTATGTCCGTCCGTCTGTCTGTCTGTTTGTATGTATGTGACACAAATTTTATAGGCGCTCTGTCTTAACAACTAAGGCACAGAATTTAATAAAAATTTATTTTCAGTTAGTCCCTGATATAAATTGGTGCTGATTACTTTTTGGTGTAAATCGATCAATAGATGGCGCTGCTATGCACTATTTTTCACGATTTTCACAATACCTCAATCTCCAGATCTAATGCACGGATCTTCATCAAACTTCAGATTCAGTTGCACCTTGACATGAATTGACGTTAATATATTTTGGTCTAAATCGCTCAATAGATGGCGCTGCTATGCAGCATTGTCTGCAATTTCCATAATAGCTCTATCGCAAGAACTAATGCTTGGAATTTCAAAAATCTTCAGATTCAACTATGCCTGGATATGAATTAGTTATCTTTTGGTGTAAATCGCTCAACGGGGAGCACTGCTATGCAGCATTTTCCACGATTTCCACAATTGGCCAATCTCCAGAACTAATACACGGATTTTCATCAGACTTTAAATTCAGATATCCTCTCATATGAATTGTTGTTAAATTGATGTAATTTCTTGCTTTATTTAAATGATTTAATTAACGTGATTTATATAAAAAGGAAGTTTTGTTATGGCCACAGCATACTAGTTTAATTTAGACGTACAAAAAGTATTATTCATGAACATATGCTTATAATACACTGTAAAAGAAAAATTATGTAACGTTACTCCATAAAATTTGTGGCAACCATGCTGCCTCCATTTTATTGAGTAATTTAACCGATAGGGTAAAGTGCCCACATTTTGTCCTTTATCCACTTAGCGTCCCCCTTATCTTGTCCACTTCTGCGAAAGTGGCGCAAATTATGACGCAAGACACAGGGGACGGAAGGTAAAAGTGGTCAGAATTGAATGTTTCGTCCGTCAATTCACATACATAAATTTAAAACGGCGAATTTCCTATTTTTAGAAGACCTGAGTTCATATTACGTAGTTTGTGGAACGTTATTTACTGTACTGTAAGTAAATACCGATAATTAATAAAAAATTACTTCTTATTCATTGCATGAATTTCATGTTGTAAGATGCTGGCAGCAGCATACAGTGAGTTTTAGGACATCAGTTCATATTACGGGAAATGAAGCTCCGTCATATCGGGAAGTAGCGTGGTCCCAATTTCGTCTACCTTGCAGTTTTATTTTCGTCCCGGGGACGAAATTAGGAATGCTTTTTCATGACTTTTTTTTTTTCTTTTCAATTTTTTTCCTCATGTTTGGATGGCTAATGTTTCTTGTGTTATTTTTCCAATAATAATTAATACATTTCTTTGTGTCTTACTTTAATGTAAATTAAATTATTTACTCATTTAGAAATAAATTTTGATTTAGTTATAAGTTAAGCCTCTGCGTATTGGATTTTTTTTTTTTTTTTTTTTTTTTTTTTTTTTTTTTTTTTTTTTTTTGGTGGGGGGGGGGGGGGCGAAATTGGGTATATTTTTTTCCCTTTGCATTTTTTAGATACTTTTGAAAACAATTTTTCGCATTGTTAAAACTTTTTGTACGATATTTGCCTGTATTTCTATGTTTCAAATTTGGTAGATTTTCACTGAAAATTACAACTTCTAAGGGCCGAAAAGTCGCTGGGGGACGATAATAGGGCACTTTACCCTACACCTGGTGTTTTGTTATAGTAATGTATAATATTACAACAGTTTAACAGTTTAAATTGCTCCATTGTATAAGTTAAATTGTGGGCAGCATGGTTCCACCAATTTTATGGAGAAACGTTACTTATTTTTTATTTATTTATTTTATTTTATTTTACTTTTTACAGCGTACAGACAAAAATGGAAAACATTCTACATTATGTATTTTCCCAATAACACTTTATAATCTTGATATATGTATTTTAAAACGTTTAAAATAATTTGTTACAGAAAATACTTTGTTTTCTTTAGCAATTTTTTTAGAAATTCATTTTGCAAATATGTTTATTACAAATGATAGGAAGCAACGAAATTTTTAATATTTATATCGTTAACAAGAATGTCATTAAAACAATTGTTAAAAAAAGATTAAGGAAAAATAAGCAGAAGCTGTAAGCAAAGGTAATTCTACGTTAAGTATATATCTGATACAAATAAAAGAATAATATTTACCTTTATCACATGAATTGCAGGGTTTTACGAAAATAAAGATGAATGACTCTTTTTTGAAATCTATAATTATGCACCTTCTTGAAAAATGCCTCTGGTTTCGAGTTTAAGTAAACTTATACTTAAACTACCAAAATAGAATTATACGTATTTCCAAAAGGCCTTTGGGTACATTTTAAAATGTTTATGCCTGGAAATCTTTTTTTTTCTCTTGTTTTACAGATATTGTTTTATTTCGTTCAAATCAAGAAAATCTTACTTTGTTAAAATATTGATCCATAATTAAAACTTAAAATATCTAAGAAAATCTATTGAAATTCCGTATATCCTGCCGTATAACGTCCGTTTGTGGAATACGAAAACTGCTCAATTTTTAAAGCTGCGTGTTATACAACGGCTATAAATATGAAAAATTTATAATTAGGCATAGGAATTGAAATTTCTATATTAATATAACGAGAAGATTGCATCATTATTTATCTTCTTGAGAAATGCCCCCGATTAAGATTTTAGTAATCCAATATTCAAAAATATTAAAAAGGAAATACATTTATTTCCACAATGCCTGCGGATAAGAGTACATTTAAAAATGCTTATGCTTGGAAATTTCTTTTCTCTTATTAGCCCCGGTACGGTATGGTATTTCTGTCTCCCAGCTTATTTTGTGTCGTCTCCAAAAAATAACGTTACCTTACAGAAGCCAGCCATAAAACAAAGCAGTACGATTAAATACTCTATAGCAATTTTTTAAACTTCTAAGCATCGCACATTTTCAATTTTTATACCATCGTATTAGGGGAAAAAAAGTACTTTAAATACAATTTGTTTGAAAACTGCATCCCCATTTATTTTTGAAATATTTATTTTGTTTTTGTTTTAAGAGTCATTTGCTTAATATTGGCAACGGAAGCACTCCATTACTGTGAAAAGTAAAGGAAAAATAGTTGTAAAATATTAATTATACATTTTTGTTGCCATTTTTTTATAACAACAGAAAGAAAATGTAATTAAAATACGTGCTATTTTGAAAAAAATATAAACGAATGATTTCTTTTAAAACATGGAGCTATTATAAACTATATTTAATTTTAAGTATCTATATTAATCTCTCTATTTAAAAAAAAAAGTAACTACCGCTGTCACCGCCGCCGCCGCCGCCGGTTTTGAATTTTTTGTGACCGGAGGTCTTTCTTCGTTAATATTAAGAAAAATAATGCATACAAAAATATGAAAATCGGTAGTATTATACAGAAATGTTTGATAAACACGCTGATGCAGACAGTTTTCAAATCGAAGAATTATTTTAAGAGATATTTAATGCCAAAGTTGGACAAAATCGTTCCATTAAAAAAGTTTTATAGGAGCAAAAACTGTTCATAGGAATTTAATCATTTTTAGATCATTTTATACGTTTGAAGTTCCCGGTGTGCAGACTGTTTTCTTTTTTTTTAATTTGGCTAATTTTTTGAGGTTTTATTTCTATTTTAAATTCAAATTTTCAGGATTTCTAGAGATATTTTTTACAGATTTTAGAAAGTGATATTAATTTAAACTGTTGCCAACTCTATAAACAGCGGAAACAATAATGTTTGCTTCAAAATAAAAGAAAATATTTATACGTGTAATAAATTAAATATTTATTTACACGGACTATTATAAACAGAAAAAAACATTTGGAATTAGAATTAAATAATTATGTACAAAAAGCAGGAACTTATTAAAAATTACGTCATAAAAACTATAATTACACGTGAATTTTAAGAAAGAAAGGAATTTGTAAAATAATAAATTTATTAACATGCGTTAGAAGTCTTAAATAGGAGAAATTACGTCATATTTACGTTACATTACTGTTATTACATAAAATGAACACCAAATATTATTGCAAAACGGTTTAAATTTAGAAATTGCGCTAGACATTTATTTGATATTTTGAGAGGATACTTTTCAACTATTTTTGTTTGGAAAGCGCAAATAATATTTCATTTCTAACACAAGTATTTGCACGTGAATATTAAAAAGAGAAAGAATAGTTTGGTCAAAATTACGTCAGATTAAAAACGATTAATTTAAAATGTCTTATTTAAAAGAACTTTCTTTTCGCTTTGTTAAAAAATACCGGGAGACAAAGATTCTGTTTACTTAATTCCTTTTATATTATCTTATTTTGAAATGTTTATCTTATTTTACTTAATCAAAGACGAAAACAGCGATTGACATATGTATTTTTGGTAATACTTAGTTATCCCGTCGACCAAAAGTCTATCATTCGCCAAACTATAAGATTAAATGTCAATAATGGTTGATCGTAAATGTCACATTAACTTGACTTTAAGCAAGTTACACGTGTCTACGTCATGAAGTTATTTTTATTTCGACGTTTTATTTGTATTTTTATTAATGTTGCACTAATTTATTTGTTCTTTCGTTATTTAAAATAAAAATGATGTCAATTTGTATAATTTGGCGAGTGCTTTGGCGATTTATATAATTTGGCGAAATTGGTCGACGGGTTAATCAAGTAGTACCGCAGCGGATTTGGCCTTAAAACTCTTCAGTCAAAGAGAAATGAATAGAAATCCGTTTATAGGGAGATCGCCATTGTTTTTTTAATTTATAATTCAATCTTCCGAAATCTTTTTTAAAGCCGATCAAATTAGGGCCCCACCAGTGGCCGAGAGGTTCTGCTCTCGAAGCTGGTAGACGGGAGGTGCTGGGTTCGATCCCAATCGCGCCCGTTGGCCTAATCGTTCGGAGTTTTCGTGGTTTTCTTCGAACCTTGGTTCTCCAAGCGTTAATACGGGTTAGGTTCCCTTAGAAAGACCCCCACGAAGGGCACTCCCCCCCTTAGGGCCCATATCCCTCGTGTTGATAATTGGCCGACATAAATACAACCAACCAACCAACCGATCAAATGAGCGCACTTTTAGAGTTTGCGGTGTCTGAACGGGGGTTGACGAGTGTAGCTCGTAGGGGGCAGAGCCCCCTAGTGTTGCAAACAAATGAAGACCTATAAATCGTTAGACAGCCGTATTTTTGTTGAGTTCCTTTAATGACGGAATCTTTTTGCCGCATCTGTGTATTATTTCGCGATAGTGACTTGCAATGCCTACTTTACTGTAGATGTTTAAGAGTGGATCGTAAATCTGGAAATCTTAAGCGGATGCGAATGACGCCATTTTACATAAAATAAAAGCGTATGCTGTAAGTCTTAAAATTGAAATATGTTTTGTACTATTTATATATACATACATTTTTTTTTTTTTTTTTTTTTTTTTTTTTTTATCGGGGCGACACTAAATTCTGAAAAAGCAGAATATATGTTTTCTAGTTTTATAGATTTTGTTTTATTTCTTTAAATCATGAAAATCTTGCTTTTTTTTTAAATAATGTTCCATAATAATAATTTAAATATCTAAGAAAATATAATAATATCCCGTATATCCTGTGTCTAACACGAAAACTTATCAGTTTTTACTGGTGCGTGATATACGCCGGCTATAAAAATGAAATCTTATAATTAGGCTTAGAAATTTAATCTTACAAATAAATAAAAAAAAAAGAAGAGTGCATCATTATGTACCATCTTGAAAAATGCCTCTGGTAAAGAGTAATGGTGGTTTAGTAATCCGATATTCAAAAATACCAAAATAGAATTATACATATTTCTACAATGCCTTAGGGCGCGTTTAAAAATATTTATGTTTGCATTTTTTTTTTCACATATTTTATAGATTTTGATTTATTTCCTTTAAATCAAGAAAAACTTGCTTTGTTTAAAGTTAAAGTATTGTTAAAGTAAAGTAAAGTAAAGTTATTGTTAAAAGTAAAGACCCATAATTAAAATTTAAATATATAAGAAAATTTATAAGAAAATCTAATAACCTTCCGCATATCCTTCCGTATAAGGTCAGTTTGTGGAACACGAAATCGGTCCAATTTTTACAGATGCGTATTATACACAGGTTCTAAAATTGAAAACTTAATAATTAACTCATTCACTATCAGACGTACACTGCGTACGTCATGCACAACAAAGGCCTGATTAGAAAGGCGAAAGCTCCCACCAGTGATTTTTAAAAGATTATATTTATTTTATTTAAATGCCGTAATCGTGTGAGCTTTATGTTCAGCACATCTGGATTGCTCTTTTGTCTGTTTCTTTTATACATATAAAACCTTAAAAGAAAATCTTAAAATACATCAAAAACATATATATTGCCCTGATAGTGCCTTTTTTATTAAATTGTGTCTTCCTGCCTCCTTTGCAGCTTTTCCTGTATAACCTGTGTGAGTCTAATTTCTGAACAAGTGCTAACTTTAATTTTTTTAAATTCTATTCTCTATTTATAGCAGTTTTATAAGTGTAGCTATATTATAGCTTAATTTTTCAATTTATCATTTTACTATTCTATTTACAAACGTATTTGACTTAAATTTGAAGACGTAATATTTAATTCTTAATCTTTTATTTCTGTTATAAATTCTATTATTTCTTTTTCTCACAATTTCGGTTAAAACTAACTTTTAATTGCTTAATATTTTTATGGTAAGATTTATTTCTGTTTCAGTTGTAATTTTCCTTCATAAAAAGGATCTTTAACATATGGCTTTATCACTAAAACGGCTCTCATATAGATGGAATTCACTTGTATGATTATTCTTTCTCTCTAGATATAAATAAAGAAAAATAATAAATATTGACTCGGTATTCAGTCTTCATTTTTATTCTCGTTCCGTCCAAAATTCGTTAGAAATATCTCTTTTGTCATTTTAATTTTTGCTATTTTAATTTTAATTTTCTCGTAGATTATAAACACTTCCAGTACATGACATCTGCTTTGTCTATCAAGCTATTTTTCCAAAACTTTACTCCGAACGTACGAATTGGCTTTCGAATTATTGCTGGCGTATTTTTAAGGACTACTATTGTGGTGCCCTGGCATGAAGTTAAAAATTCGTTTAATTGTATAAGGGATTAACATATAATTTTGTTTATATGATATCATTCATTTTCATGTGCTCTTTTCCACCAATTTTGTGTTGCCAATTTGCGTATTACAGAATCAACATGTGGTGGGTACCCACACACTAACACCCACTCTTTTTACGAAGTAAGTATGTAGACTCACGTTACTTAAATATGCTCTTTGATACCAACGCAATCCTTTCCTGTACGGACTGTATGTAATATAAAGTGTCTTAGATTTTCTGTTTAAATAAAGTTAATTTAATATGATCAATAGATGTAACTATCTTATGAAACACCGCACGTTCTTTAATTAAATTTATGATCGATGAATCTACTCAAAATGGTACCTAAGGGGCCATCCACAAACGATGTCACGCTTGGAGAAGGGGAGGGGGGTTCATGAAATTGTGACAGTTTGTGACAAGGGGGTGGAAGGGGGTAAGAAGAAGTGTGACATCACGCATTTTGGTTAAAATAAAAGCATTAAAAAACAGCAGATTAAATTTTGAAGTTATTTTAAAATTAAAGTATTTTGTATTCATAAAGTAAGGATAAGATTTAAAGCCAAATATATTAAATTCTGTTTCAAATTCCAAAATACGACTGTTTTCAGTTGCACTGTCATATTAATATTTTATTACTATTGTATGTTAATTATGTTTTTGTCTTAAACCTTAATCTTATTTTATACAAAATAAGCACACAAATCATTTTTATAGTTATGCTCACAAATGTTACTTAAACACATAATTAAAGTTTAAAAATAAAATTTTAAATATGATCTATAACTCAGTGCTTTGTCTCTGAACTGCAACTTTATGTTTATGTAATATAGCTTGACATGTGCCAAGAGGGGGGGGGGGGGGGAGGTAAGGTGAAGTGTGACAGTTTGTGACACAGGGGGGGAAGGAGCGGGTGAAAAATATTGAAAAACAGTGTGACATCATTTATGGACCACCCCAAAATCAGCAAAATAGAGACTAGCAAATTTAAAAAAAATTTAAACATGTATAACAATCAACATTTATAAAAATAAGGCAATCTCTTTTCTATCAAAAATGAAAAGCTTCCTAAAGTTATATCTCTTAAAAGCTTAATTTAAGTCCGTCTAATTATCGTTGGGTTTTACAATTAAGAAATAAGACAGCGTTTAAAAATAAGAGAGTGCTCAGAAATAAAAGAGGGTTTTAAAACTAACTGGTACCATCCCAATCCCTTCCTGTACAGACTGCATGGATTATGAAGTGTCTTAGACTTTCCATTTAGATAAATTTAATAAAATATGAGCAATAAATATAACGATCTTATGAAAACTATAAGATCCTAATTTAAATTTATGACGGATGAAGATACGTATTAATCTTCGTGAAAAGTCGTAACTAAAATAGCATCAGTAAAATAGTTACTAACTAATTTAGATAAAATTTAAACATGTCTAGCATTATAATTAGAGTTTAGAAAAAGCCAGTAATTCCTTTTCCATCAAAAGTAAAAGACTTACTAAAGTTATATCTCTTAAGATTTAAATTTAAGTACGTTTAATTAAAGTTAGGGTTTACAGTTCAGAAAAAAGAGAGCGACGAGGAATTATTTCAGTTCTCCAAATAAAATATAAACATCGTCTTAAATTAGCAAGTTCACTAAAATTAACAAAATAAGATAATTTGGTATAAAGAGTTTCTTCAAAACATCAAAAGGATTCATTAAATATATCTTCAAACGATGTTGGTAAAATCTAAAAATTTCAACACGTGCTAATTACGTCTTGATATTCTTTATTAAATTATTTCAAATTTTGGCTCATAATGAGCATTTTCTATTGGAGGAAGAAAATTGGAAATTAAAATTAGAAATAAAGTTTAAAAATTAAATATTTCAGTGCGTTCGATAATTATACACAATTAAGTCCTTTTAGTACTTTCGTTAGTAATGCAAAATTAATTTATTTCAGCACGTTCATTAGTTATGCATAATTAATTTACTTCAGTACGTTCGATAGTTATGCATAATTAATTTATTTCAGATTATAAAGTGTTTTCTCTATAAAATGGGAAATTATTTTATTGCAGTATTAGAGTTATATTATTATTACCTTTATTATTAATGGGTGAGATTTTATTACACGGTTAAAATATTCAAAAGTTGTTTTATGTACAAGTCTTTTAATTAAATTTATGACCGATGAAGTGACTTCTTCTTCTTCTTGAAAAGTCGTAACTAAAATAACATCGGCAAAATATAGACTAGCGAAGTTTTATAAAATTTAAACATGTCTAGCATAACAATCTGTATTTATAAAAATCCAGTAATCCCCTTCTCCCTGAAAATAAAAGACCTTTCTAAAGTTACATCTCTTAAGATTTGAATTTAAGTGCGTCTAAATACAGTTAGGGTTTACAGATCAGAAGTAATAGAGCGACAAGAAATTATTTCAGTACCCCAAATGAAATATAAACGTCGTCTTAAATTAGCAAGCTCACTAAAATTAACAAAATAAGATAATTTGTTATAAAGAGTTTCTTCAAAACATCAAAAGCTTTAATTAAATATATCTTCAAATGGTAAAATCTAAAAAAAAAAAAAATAACGCGTGTGGATTACGTCTTGATATTTTTTATAAAATTAGTTGAAATTTTTCTCGGAATAAGAATTTTCTGCTTGAAGAAGGAAATTGGAAATTAAGATTAGGACTAGTGTTTTAAATCTAAATATTCATATACCTCCATTACTTACGCAGAAAAAAAAAAAATCAGATTATAAAGATTTTTTTTCCTACAAAAAAGGGATTTATTTTATTGGACTATTAGACATATCTATATATTTAAAACGCTAAGCGTTTTTTGTCAGTTCGTAGGAAGAAACTACTTCATCAAATTACCCCAATCGTTTTTTAATTGAAAGATATTTGGCCACAGATTTGTTATCGTACATTCACTGTAAAACATTTGTGTAACATTACTCTATAAGATTGGTGGCAACCTTGCTGCCTCTAATTTTATGAAGTATTTTAACCGATATAACCGGTATTACGTTACACTAATGTGTAATATTACACCAGTTATATCAGTTTAAATTACAATATTATACAAGTGAAAACAATTACTCCATAAAATTGGTGGCAGTATGCTGCCACCAATTTTTTGGAGGAATGTTACATAAATTGTTTACAGTGTTCGTTTGTTCAAATATTTTATTAATTAAACGTAATTTTATATTAAAATTCTATAGCTGAGCATGCACAGTATATAAGTACAAGTCTGCCTTTGGAGTGACGCGTTGCACATGCGCAAAGATGCTCGCTCAGTTGAACTATCACATCACCGGTAGAAGTTGTTTTAAGTTCGTCTGCTATTCAATCTTACTGTAAACAAACTTTTCTTTCCTTCACAAAGTTAATGTTATTTGGCTCTTTCAGCATTATTAACAATTCAATATTTTATTGTGTGGATATTAAGAGCTAGATACGGTTTATTTCTTGGGCGTCATGTTGTTTTCGTCATATTAAACACAGAAGATAAACACAGTGATGCGAGTCTAAAAGATATGGCTGGTGATCCGACTTATGAATTGCCAATAGTTGCACACGAAGATTGGGAAACTATTAAGTTGTAGCTGCTTCTTTAAAAAAATATCATAAATATTAAAACGCAAAACCATTTCTGTAAAATCAGACTCAAATTCGAGACAATTGCGTATGCGTCAACTGCTTTTTGAACCTCTTCAAATTAGAAGGATGTAAAACGAGTGAGTCTTCTAGCGTATCATGTTAAAGCAGCAGTTTAAAGCTCTGAATTTTTGTAGAGGGCGCAGGGTCGAACCCAAGCCTGGAAAAATGTGCAATATTTTCGTCGATAATTCATTTTAATAATGACATATTTTATTAGGAAGAGAAGTTAAATGATTTATTATTATTATTATTTGAATGCTTTATAGTTAAATAAAATTTAACACTCAATAATATTTTAAAAAATAATGATTTTATATTCAAAATATTTAACCTATTAAGTACGAGCCTCTTTTACATTTCTTTTAATTCTTCGACACTGGTTTTTTCCACATTGTAATTTTGATTTATTTAATCTTTCAAAATTTGAGATTAGATAATGTGAAATTTTCTAAATTAAAATACTGGTATTCCATTTTACAAGTTTTGTTCGCCTTTACATTGAAAGTTTTCTTGCCAACCGTCTTTAATGAGTTAAGCTAAGATATTTTGCATGTAATTATCAATTAAATAAATTGAGCTGATTTACAATTTTCGTTATATTTCCTGGCCATTATCGAGAATATATACAGTAAACATAAAAAAAAAAAAAAAAAAAAAGTTGGGCAGTGACAAGATTCGATTTTGCTGCTTAATATTGTTTTAACCAATTGTGATATCCCAGACAACCATAGTCGTCCTTCGGACGCTCTACAATGATCCTAAAAATCCTGTAGTCGTCATATCCTATAAAACTATCCTGTGAATGTCCGCAGAATACTAAAGAACGGACCAATTGAAACCGTCCAGCTGCAACCGTCCTCAAAACGACCGGAGGATATTCCAAGACGGATCTCGAGAATGCAACCGTGAAACCAGCCAACCTACTTACCAGAAATGGCGTTTATTTTGATTCCTCCGTCGATGTTTAGATGAGATCTGTCGCTGGTCATGGCAAATTCAAATATGAAGAAAGTGAATGTGGATGTAAGGTAAGAATTTTCTTTCATTTTGTAATGCATTTCTTTATAACTATTATGTCTATATATTTATATTATGTTAGAAAAACTTTTACTTTATTAAGATGAAAAAAAAAAAAAAATAGGCCTAGTCATCGCACCATTAAAACGTGGAATAGAAGGAAAAAGATGTCAGCAATTCTTGTCGGTTGAATTAAAACTACAATATATCTTAAAGTTGAAACAGACAGAATTAAATGAATTGTATTCTTAATTCCAAAGTAAACAGTAAGCGTATAAGATTTTTTATAGACACATCAATTTAAGCTGACATTTTAAATTCATTCTTTAACCACTTAAAAATAAATTTGAAAAATAGCCGCGTTTTTCGACACCCCTTTTTCGCTTTTTGTTCACATTAATTTAATATTTATCAATGTTTATTTAGGTTCTAAACAGGGTAGGTAACTTGAACTTCTTATTACGATATTTTTTTTTTATTTCTATGCAGGTGTTTTTGCATATCAAAACATTAAATACATTTAAGGCTTTTCTTGAAAAAAAAAATATTTCAGAAAATTAATATTACTTCTAGAAAAAATAAATAATACTTCTGAAAATTACCATTACTTCTTGAAATAAAAAAATACTTCTGAAAATTAATATTACTTCTTGAAAAAAAAATTAATAATACTTCTGAATAGTGTGAATTTCTTGGTGCATTAACAAAGTCATTTTTATATGCGCATAAAATTTGCAGGCATTAATATTCAAGTGCTATAGAATTAAAGGAATAACTTGAGTATTCGCCCTGAGTCCGCTATATATATTTTTTTTTTCATTTATATCACTTTATCCACTTTAAGCTTAATTTTCGAAAATTCAAAGATTAAAATACAAAACAATCCAAATGGAAAATTTTTAAACAGAAATCGGCATTCTAAACCTCATTTGTAAAAAGAAAAATAGGGAGGGGGAATTTGTAAATAGCAGACAGCAAATATACATAAATTTTAAAACAATAGAATAAAGGAAATATTCATTTTTAAAAGTATATATTTCAAATTTACAGGCAAAAAAGATTCGGATATTAACATAAAAAATTTACAAATGAAGAAATTTAAAATCGGCAAAAAAAATCTTGCCCATCTCCAGGCGAATACTCAAGGGTAACTGAATTGAATTAGCATTGCCGATTTTACTATAAATGCATTATTATATTACATCTAGTAATCCATGGAAAGCTTATTTGATTTATATGTTCATTTCTCTCAAAACATAGCATGATTTCAGCTTAATTATTAAGATGCTACATGCCGCAGAATGATATACATTTTAAAAGCAATGTTAAAAACGCTAGAATAAACAAAAATTCGCAAAAAATTTTTGTTTATTCTGGCGTTTTTAACGTTGCTTTTAAAATGTATATGATTTCAGCTTGTCTTGATAATGTATGTCAATGATGAATTCAGAGGGTGGACCAGCAGGGATATTCTTCTCCCTCTCCTGAAAATTCAAGAAAAATGCTGATTTCTATAATTCTGCCAGGCTGTTTTTTAAAAGAAATGTGAACACACACTATTTTATATGGGTTTCTTTGTAGAAAATATGTTTTGGAAGTTATCTCGTAGATACACCAATATTTCTTTTTGGTGCAAAAATCATAATGTTTTGACTGGTATGACAACACGGCAAACAGATAGTGTGTTTTTTATTAAATTAAACCTTTGTGTCTGTTTTATAAAACAATTTGTATTTTAAAAAAATGTGTAATGTTTTATTTATTATAGAGTAAATGTGTGTGCCTTATAATAAAAAAAAAATGTTTTTTTTTTTGCAATAACGTAAATGTGTGTTTTATATATATATAAAAAATGTGTATGTTTTATATTAAAGTGCATGTGTGTGTGTTTTCATTATAAAATAAACTGATTCAAAATATAATAAAACTAACATGTAGTTTTTGCACAGTATGCCCAACAAGTATTTCAGACCAGGGTTTTCTTGACAAAATGGCTCAAAAAAAAAAAAAAAAAAAAAAAAAAAAGCACCAACCTTGGTGTGGCTGCAGCATCTGTTCAATTTTGTTTTAGTATTTTTGATGTAGCAAGGCTGTTTAAAAGATTCATATAATAAATCAATTTGAAAATGTTTACAATGATGTAGCAGGTCACTTTAAAAATTTAAGATGATTTGGATTATCAATTTTCTATTAATTACATGTTGTAAACAATATATTTTTGCTTTATTTTGTTCGATACATAAAAATATTCAATCCTGTGTTTTTATGTACAGGTCAGTAAAAAAATAAAGCACTCCATTGTTGCTCAATACTTTGTGTTGTTACATTTCAATTAAATTAAAAAAAATAAATATTTTTCTTTAATGTAATTATGAAATTTTAGATGAACTTCATGTTGACTCTAGAGAAAAAAAAGGGGGGCGGGGGTTCTCGGATTGGAATTTAAAAAAAATGGCACTTGTGTCGCAAAAAATATTTTTGAATTTGTTTGTTTAGACTCCTTTTTATCTGTGGATTTTTGCTATATTTTCCCGCAGTTGAGTAAATTTTGCTAATTTTCTCCTTATTGATTGATGAGTTTCAGGATTTATTCTGTGCAATCAGTTGATGAATTTTGCATTTTTTTCTGCAACTGGCTGAAAATTTTCATGATTTTCTCTAACGATTGACTGTTGAATTTCATGTTTTTTCCTGTGATTGATTAACAAATTTTGCTGTATTTCAAAGCAACTTCCTGAACAATTTTTTTTTTTTTTTTTTTTTTTTTTTCCAGCGATCGACTTGCGAATTTCAGTTTCTTTTGAAAACTGAAAGGCAATTTTTTTATCCAACCGATTGATGAATTTTATGATATTTTATCTCTACCAATTAGTGAAATTTGCCTTTTTTTGTCCTTTGCTACCGATTTGCAAAACTTTTGGGGCTTTTTTTTTTTTTTCCATATAATCGGATCCATTCCTTATATCATCATCCATATTCCATATATCATTCCATATAATTTCACAATTTCCCCATGGCAGATCGATGAAGCAATTGATGAACTCCAGATTTTTCCTCATGATTTACTGGCAAAACTTGCAAAGTTTTTTTTCCATGTGATTGAATGTCGAAATAAGCGATTATATTATTTTCTCATGACAGACTGAAGAATTTTGCAATTTTTTTTTTCTCTCTAACTAAATTAATCTGTCAAATTTCTTTTTTTCCCCCTCTTACATGACCGATTGACAAATTTTGCAACACTTCCCCACAAACAAATGCTGAAATTTATATAATATTTCCTGTAAATAATGGACATATTTCATGAGTTATTCCCCCCCCCCTTCCCCTCACAGCTAAGAAAAGAAATGAGTCGAAAGGGTGCATCATAAATGTCAGCAAGGGACACAGGGTCTATAAAATAATTAAAAGGGCTGCCAGATGCATACACTGTGTAAAAAAGGCTGTTCTGACGCCACATAAACGAGTTAAAAAGAGCTGCCAGGCGTTGCGCCCTGCAAAATTGGCCTAGGGTCCACACTAGAATTGCATTTATAACTTTTTAAAATATCTTTATTTAAAACTGTACCGTAAAATCGTGTTATTTCCCCTCCCCCTGAGAAAGACATGACGAAAAATTGTAAAATAATCTGGGGGGTGCTTGCACAAGATTTTTTTCACGACATTTGTGGGGGATTTTGGGGACATTTGGTGAACCTTGCAGGAGTTTTTTTCGCATTGCTCTGACCAAAATCACGTTTCTTCCGTAATACTTTGATGAAATTCTTTTTTTTTTTTTTTTTTTCATAACCCTTTGATGAAATGTGCAGGGTTTTTATTTCAATCCTTTGTTGAAATGTATCTATTTTCGCGATCCTTTGATGAAATGTGTTTTTCACTGGATTCTTTGACTGAATTTCTTTTTTCTGCAATCTTTTGACGAAATTTGCATTTTCCCAAGATCTTTTGAGGAAATTCATGTTTTTTCTGTGGTCGTTTGACGAATTTGGCTTTTTTCGCGATCTTTAGACAAAATGTGCAGTCTCTGCTATCATTTGGTGTAATTCATGTTTTTTTTTTTGTTTTTTTTTGCAGTCCTAAGACAAAATTGGCAATTTTTTCTGTGAACGATTGATGAAATTTATTTTTTCTGTGACCGTTTGTCGAAATTCACATTTCATTATGTCCGAATTGTTGGACTATGGACTGATGCCTGATTTTTTTATTTTCTCAACCGAATGCTTAATTTTTCAGAAAATTCGAAACAGAATAATCCCTGTGTTGGGAATGTCATGTTTAGAATTCACGCCCCTTTCTGATGTGGCGAAAAAATAAAATACTTGGTATTGATTCTGACATTGACATGCAGGGTGGAACTTTTTTGGAAGTAGTTGATGCTTTCTTGGAATTTTTTTTTTTTTTTTTTTGTACTTCTTAGTTATTCCGTCGACCAATTTCGCCAAATTATATACATTGACATAATTTTTATTTTAAATAACGAAAGAACAAATAAATTAGTAAAACATTAATAAATAAACAAATAAAATGTCAAATTAATGGTTTTATTGGCCATTATTGACATTTAATCTTACAATTAATTAATGAATGGCAACCATTATTGGCATTTAATCTTACAATTTGGCGACAGTAATTTGGTCGACGGGATAACTAAGAAGTATCTTTTTTTTTTAACAAAAGGTGGAGGGAGAGGGCGTTATCGAGAAAAGTGGATAAACGGGATATTATGGTGTACCAAAAAACCATGATAAGTACCTGTAGTTTTAGCTATAATATTTTACACATAATTTTAAATGTATACATTAGTCTCAAAAACCATCTCTGTATAAAACTTTGTTTTTTAAATTGTACTTTGACACCATAATTATTATTAAAGTTATTCTTTTATTTTAGATACCTTGGAAATAATTAGTGAAAAATCTATATACAAATCGAGCTGCATGCTGTCAAAAAAAAATCATCAAAAATTCTCCCCAACAGTGGTAAGCTTAACTGAATTTTTTTTTTGTTGTTGTTGTTTCTTCTAAAAAATATAAAATCATGTGAGCATGTATTTATTATAATATTTAAATTATTATATTTTATTATTATTTAATACAGTATAATATTTTTCTTTCAATAATAATAGTTTTGGTTTCAAACATAATTATAAATTGTGTCAGTTTGGGATATTTTGATATTTAAAAAAAGAAAGTTTTCTTTGTTATGAAAACTGTTTTTTTTTCCCCGATAATTTTAAAAATGTTTCTGTTGTCAGAAATTCAACCTAAGTTTAGAGAATAGACTTAATTTTAAAATGTAGTCCGTCCCGCTTAATTGCATACAGTTGGTTCCACTGAATTGTATGCATTTAAGCGAGGATATTAATTAATGTTATCAGCAAACGCTATCATTTGATTATATGCCACAGATATGATAAATATTAATGGAGAATAATTATTTACCTAATAAATTAAAAACTACTGTATTAATAACTTTAATAAATAATTTATTATTACTCTCTATATAAAAGTATATGTAATAAAGTATAAGGTATTATAACACTATTTACGGTACATGGTTTGATTTTTCATTATAATTTATGTGAAAATTAAAATGAAAGTTAAATAGAAAATTTTTGTTTTTAAATCATACCTTTAAAAAGAAAAGTTTCTGCATAAATTCTTTTTTATTTTTCAATTATTTGTCAATTTATTTCTCTTTTTTTTTCTTTTGCCTACACAAAAAATCCTTTAGGATTTTTTTTTTTTTTTTTTTTCATATCTTGACATTGCATTTCTCCACTTCCAGCGCTAAATATTGATCTTTTATTGGTCTACTTTCCCCCGATTCCAGAATTTTTCAAAAAATACCCCCCAGCATCTTGAGTCACTATATGTACGACAAGCTTTAAAAGAAAAACACAATTGTCCAAATTCAACACTCTCATAAGTTGCTAGAATTAAGATAAGTCATCTTACACGACTATTTCTGCTCTTTGATTGTAAATATAACAAACCATTGTTACAAAAAAAAAGTTCTTCCTTTTTTTTCCATTCACCACTATAACATGAATTCATAAAATCCGGATTACTACTAGTAGATTGGCGATATTTATGCAATTAACCGGGGATTGTTATGCGATAAAACAAGTACATTTAAAATTAGCCTTATGGGGAACGTCTCTGTTCCACGGCATTCTATGCATATAAGTGGGGTATGCAATTATCCATTACCCGATTAAGTGGGCCGACTGTATTTTATAATTTAAACATTATAAAATGTTTTTTTTTTCCTGGTATTTTTCACATGAATTTGAGTACTGCAGTATTATTTATGGATATCCCAAATTAACTTATGTATAGAAAATTACAATATCATACCAGCCAAAAAGCAATGACTATTAAAATGCTTATGTCAAAGATTTTTTTTTTTCAGTCGTGTGACTATTGAAATTTTCTATTATACATTTTACATGCCAAATACATTTAATTCAACTTGTATTCTTTTTCAGCTCGAATAAATCTTTTTTATGTTGGAATTTTTTTATGTTATGACCAGGGGTGTAAAAGTGTAGGTGCCCAACGCGTCTCTCACCTATAAATTTTATTAGTTTTCTTCGTTTAAATTTTATTAGCATTCTTACAAAAAATTTAGACGAAAAATAATGAATAAAATTTATTGATGAGAGACTGCCCGCTGGTACTTAGATTTTTACACCCCTGGTTATGGCTATGAGCTTTATTTCGAATGTAAACATTCTGAAACATATTTTGATTTTTAATATTTAAACTCTAGGTGCGTTTCTATTATATCAACACCATTGTACCAAGCATGATAGTTGGTGCCAAATAGAAAAAAAAAACTGTTGGTATAAAAGTGATCATTTAAAAAATATACTGTTTCAAACTTTCACACTATTTTACTATATCAACACAAATATATACTTACAATAAAAGAACAAATGAATATTATACAATAAAGTAAAACTAGGTTTTTAATTCAGTCATGAAGTTATAAGTGTCTCTTAGCATTGTTTGTAGCAAACATTTGATTTATATATATATATATATATAAAGACGTCACACGATATCAATGCGATAAAATTGTAAACAATGACATATATTGCTTTTGTTATAGCATTTTGCGACAATATATATTCTCTTAATAGACTGGGTATGATATTCAGCACCAACAAAATTGTATCTAATTAGACTGTGAAACGTTCATAGTCGGTATATCCAGGGGTCAATGCAGTTTTTTTTTTTTTTTTTTTTTTTTTTTTTTTTTTTTTTTTATGAGGCCTATTTTATGAAAAGTAAAAGTTGCTTTCGTGAAATTTAATTTTTTTTTTGTGAAAAATAACATTTTTTAATGAAAAATGAAATCTAGTTACATAAATTTGAACCAATAATTTAATAATAATAGCTTATTTAAGTCCTTATGCTAAAGTTTTTCTTTCTGGCAAACTTTTTTTGTTTGTAAATTATAACCCAAGAAAATGGCATGGTTTGCAATAAAAATCTGTTGCATAGATAGGATTGTGATATCAGCATACATTTTGGCAAGGTGTTTGTAGGGATCTGTCCAGACTTTTCTGACAGGGTCCTGTTTTTGTGAAACTGAAGTTTTTTTAATATTTTTGCGAAAATTCTACTCATAATTTTGTGAATTTTAAATTATCGATGTCTTCATGTTCTATCCTTCTTGTATAAAAAGCTAAGTAATAAGCTCTTTGGTGAGTTCAACTGCCTACTTACAGGCCTGATTTTATTTTTAAATGACTAAATTTGTGGAAAAGTTCAATTTGAAAGCGAAAACATTCTATGAAATCTCTATTTAAGAGACAAATAATTTTGTGAAGGGTCCTTTAAAGGACCTAATATTTTCCTAAACATATCCCTGGTTTGTATAACAGAAAAGTATGAAACTCATTTAGTATTATTTAAGATATTTGTTATAGTTTTTTATGTTTATGAAAAAATATAATAGAATAACACCCCACCTGTCTTTTGGTTTATATAATAGCACCTCTCTGGCCCCTCTTCCAAAAAATTAGCACCCATCTTGCTGCTCATCCAAAAAATTTGCACGCTTCTTGTCTCTCAGTTGACAAAATCTTCCCTTTCTCTTTTTGGCATTAAAACAATTGTTTGCATAATAAAAACTGAAGTGCCCTAAGCAATCCGTAAAATTCCGTAAAGATTTTAATTCATTATATGTTGGTGATCAGTATATTGGTACATTATAGTAGACACAATTCATTGATGATTCATTAAATTAAAAATAGATGATCCTGCTTTATTTTGTATAATGTCAGTGTAATGTATTGATGCTCAATTTATTAATTTTATTTTTAATAAACGGAGAAAAGTGATGAATTGTAATTATATAATGGTTATATATATTATATATACACATCGAGAATTTTTTTCCCAATGAAAGTAGTTATTTTTAGTTTCATTCGTTCCCCATTTTTAGTTTTAAAGTTATTGCACCATCCCTTACCCAACATGCCAAAACAAATTTCTGACTAAGGGCTTCTTCCATTTTAGAAATTGTTTTAGGTCTGTTTTGTTTAATTTTCTGAACTGTGTGCAGGGGGAAGTTAGTGCGCTGCTGGTTGGATTAGCAGTTACCTTCTCTTTTCTTGCAGTGTGTGACATGCCTTATGTGGCTTCTCCTTGTGTCTGGCTGGGGTCGAGAGCTGCGATCTTTCATGGCTTTGATCTCGGCTTGTGGTCTAGAGGAGCGATTGGGCCGCCCGTTCTACTCTTGTAGGCCTCTAAAAAGGATATCTTGAAATTTCGTTCGGTACCTACCTGGAAGGTGTTTTGTTACATTCCCCTCGAGGCATAATGCTTAGTGACAGTCTAGGATGCATGCAGCTTTCGGCTTTATGGAGTTATGGTTCTGCCCTGTTTGATGTGCAGAGTTCTAAGTGAGGTAGCTGTTGTGCTTGACACTTATAGTACTTGTGGGGTACCCTCGAGGTATAATGTTAGCAATTCATGGTGAGAAGTTTCTGAACATGGAGTACTTGTTGGTTTGATGGTATCTGTTGTTCACCAGTGGGAGGCCCACTGGCTTTAGCCTACTTGGCAGCGTCTTATTTATGTTGCGACATAGCCACCCTTGTGCAGATTTTTCCTTGACTCTCGGACTCGTCAAAATATTCCATGTGTAATAAATTATCAGGCTGCAGCAGAGACTATGTTGTGTTGTGGCCTTCTGTCTTCCTCGCATAGCTGTTTCGAATGGCAGGTTGATGTCGTGGTGATTGGGCGTCAGTTGATGCCTTTTGGGACAGGTTGCTACGTGATCCCCTAGAAAGGAGGACCGTATGTATCCGCTTGGCTCTGGTTCAGGGAACTTTGGTTTTTACATTCCTTAATCGAGAAGGTCTGTGTGTGTGTGTGGGGGGGGGGAGGACAGGCAAACTAAACTTTACCCTGGGCACAGTTTTCTCTTTGCATGGTCCTGTTGCTTGTAATTACCATAATTTTTAATTATTAAAAATGGTATTCTCATCAGTTATAAATATTAACTCTCTTTTGATACAAAATGAGACAGGTGCTTCATCTTGATGTTTGACATAAAATAAGATGTGCAATTAGGCTGCTTTGTACTTTTTAATAGTTTTTTCAAGCACTTCCTAGGGCTTAAAATAATAAAATTCCTAAAAATAACTGTAAATTTTACAAAAAGATCTTTTGAAGAAACAAACAATAAGAAATTATTGTATATCTTGTGTATATATGTATTGATTTATTCCTTTTGAATGAATGTGATGCACCAATAAAGTTTAGTAGAAATGTATATTTTGTCTTTTCTTCATTATAGATGTGTGCAGCGTAAAAATTATTTTGTGACAAGTGCAGGCAGGAGAAACTGGAAAGTTGGATTGTTGTTAAAAAAAAGTTTTGAAACTATGTTTTGTTATGTGGAAGGTTGTAAAAAATATTTGTTTTGTATTTTACTGTGAAAGTTTTAAATAAATATTTTTTGTATTTTGCTGTGAAAATTGTAAATAAATACTTATTTTGCTTTTAATGTGGCTGTTTTATTGTGTAATTCGTAACTTTAAGCTTTTTAATATAGGAATTATTTTAATAATTAATAAACAAAATAATTCAACAGCGATTATCATTTTTTCGTACTATCATTCTTAACACTGCAGAATATATTTTATAAGTATTTCTTTTTGTCTTTTATTTTTTTTTCCTTTACTGGTCTTAAATTAAATTAGGAGTAAACTTATTTTGAATAACATTTTCAGGTATTCACTTTTGATAATTTTTACGTAAAGATTAAACTTTTCTTTGTCAAATAATTTAAGTTTATTGTTTTATATTCAGCATTTAGTGTAATATGTGCAATCATTTAAAATGCAATTAAAATATAGAAGTTCTTATTCATTAAAATAAGAACAAAGGATGAAAAGAGTATCTTAACTTTTCTGCAGTTTGTGTTAATTCTTCATGTTCATAAAAGGCATTTACTGAGCTATTACCAATTGTATAAAGTTAAATGTATCCATGGCACTATCATATTTTGTTAAAGTATGGTAATGTATTTAAAGGTAAGTAAAACATTAAATTTAAAGTTGTATTTTACAGCCAAATTATCACAACAGTAAAATGTGCTTTGGTCACTAAATATAAAATGGCATACTTTTTGTACTTTATTTATTTGACTTCAAAAATATTAAGATGTCTTATGCAGTAGCTTTTTTCTATAAAAAAAAATTTAAAACAATCATCGGAGCAACAAAATTATACTTTTTAATTTCATGTGGCACTTCATCACAGGACAATCAAATGCATAACATTTGTTACAGATACTGGGTGTTCCTAAAGTGCATAGTGGATCAGGTAGTCCCATGCTTTTTTTAGTAAGTAAATCAAATAATTGCAAAATGAATAAAATATCTGCAAGACAACATCTTAAATAGTGTTGAAGCTATGGTGGAAAATTTTTAAATTGGACCATTTTGGATAATATTTGTTTAAATTAAGAATAAAGTATGTAAAACTATTATTGTATGCAAGTAAGGAATTTTACCAAATTTCTTAAATATTCTTGAATCTTATCAAAAATATGTAAGATATATTACTATCTTCAATTTGCATTTTTGAAATTCCTATATTGTCACTGAAAACATTTTTCACTTAATAAATTGTATAAACTAAGATATCTTGAAGATTGATTTTTTTTTAAAGAAAGGTTTACTGAATAATCTTTTTACAGGCTATATAATTTATTAAATAATTATGTTATAATTGATTATAATAATTAAAAGTGACAAGACATCAATGAATTGCCATAAATTTCAAAAATGCAAATTGTAGGCAGTAACATTCATTAAGCCATCCAGAGGTTATCGAGCCATCATAAAAAAGTCATCCACAGGATGTTGACAGGTGTGACATTTCGATAGCCAGGGGATGTCCTATTACTGTCTGCAAGACGACTGCATCCATCCACTGGATATCAGCTTATCCTGAATATGACATTATTTGGATGATTTTAGGATGTCATTAGGACCATCCAGAGGATATCATACAAGTGTCCTATAATCGTCCAAAAGGTATCATGAAATGACATCCGTAGGATGTTGACAGGTGGGACATTTCGAAACCCAGGGGATGTCCTAAAACGGTCGGCAGGACCAATTCATCGGTCCGCAGGATATCAGCTTGTCCTGAATATGACATCTTTCGGATGTTCTTAGGATGTGTTTGTGTTGTCTGGGATCGTAATCTAACAATATTAAAGAAAAAGATAATTTATTCAAAGATTGAAATAGCTTTATTTAATCTTTATAAAATGTTATATTAAATTTTTAAATAATTTAAAAATAAATTGTGCGTTTTTCCCTGCCAAAATAAATCTTGGACACTTATTTCACTTTTACTTTGGATTGACATTATGCAAATTTTTAAGAGGGTGTTGATTTCTGGCACGAGTCCAAGTCAAAGCTATGAGACTGAAAAGGGCTGAAATTTTCTTTAGCTGGATTAAAAATTCTCAAAGATGGAAAAAAAAGCAAACTTCAGTTGATATGAAAAACTTAATTGTTAAACTATGGAAAGAGCAGAAAAGTATACATATATTGCAGAAACTGTGAAAAAGCCATGTTCAACAGTGCATTACATAACAAATACATACAAAAAGTACAGATTTTTGCAAAGACCTAGTGGAAGTGGTAGGCCCAAAAAGACTTCCTCGTCTCAAACGGAAAGACGGATTGTGAGATTTTTGAAAGAGAATCAGAGTGTTGAAGGAGGCATCTATAGTGAATGTGCATCCACAGACTATAAGACATTTTTTTACATTCCAAAGACTATAGAGCATACACACCACGAAAAAAGCCATATTTGTCTCTCTGAAATGTAAGAAAACGTCTTGAATATGCTAAACAATATGTTGGAAAGCCACGAGGATTCTGGAAGTCTGTTATTTTTACAGATGAGTCGAAATTTAATTTGTTTGGATCTGATGGTCGGCATTTTGTTTGGCGAAGGGACGGAACAGCGCAAAAATCAGCAAATATAAAAGCGACTGTAAAACATGGTAGTGGATGCGTTATGGTATGGACTTCAATGGGAGCTAGTGGCGTTGGAAATCTAGTGTTCATTGAAGTACAATGAACAAAATGATGTATTTGAACATTTTAAAAGAAAATTTGCCAGAAACAGCTTCAAAATTAAATTAAAATGGAAAATTATTCTTTAGTCCAAGACAATGATCCTAAGTATAGCGCTCGGATTGTACAAGAATGGTTATTATACAAAGTGAAAAAAGTGCTACCCCATCTTCCCCAAAGTCCGGATCTAAATCCTATCGAACATTTGTGGGCTTATGTGGAGAAACAGTTACTAGAAAAGAAAATTAAGAATAAAAATGAACTAAAAACTGCTGTTCTCAATATATGGCAAAATGTACCATCAGATTTAACCGAAAAACTGGCCCTTTGGATGAATAAGAGGCTATAAGCTGTAATAGCAGCAAAATGACATCACACGAAATATTAGATAGTTTTGTTTTAAATTTAAAAGTGTTTTTATTTGAAACATTGTGTAAGTGTCCAAGTTTTTGTTTGGTTCTGAATGTTATATCATCACCACGTTTTATTAATTTATAATTTAGATATAAGTTTTATTAAAGTAAAATAAAACTGTGTAAATCATCTTAATAATTCTTATTGTTTTAAATAAACTTTTATTTTTAAAGAACAACATAGAGCAAAATAATTAAACAATGAAATCAATAAAAGCTGTTGTCCAACTTTTTTTTTTTTTTTTTGGTTCACTGTATATGTGTGTGTCAGAAAGAAAAGTTTGTCATTCACTTGCGTTAAAAATAAAACGGAAAGAAAGAAAAATATTCGTATAAGAGCTATAAAAGAAATTACCTTGACATTCAGGTTAAATATTTGAAATATGTATAAAAATGTAAAATAAAATTCAAGTATAAAAAATATATATTATAAATCGTTAGTTGCATCAAGTTTCAAATTTAGGTTTTTTGAGAATGAGGCAGATAAAAATAAAATTCATGGCAGCTTTGAATGGTCGTGTAGTTTTAAAAAATAAATAAATAAAAATAAATATTAAAATTTAAAAAAAAATGTGGCCGTAGTAAGTAAAAGTAAATTCTCTATCCGACATTATTTAGGTAAATTTCTGATAAAAAGCGAACCTAATTGGTTGTAAATTATAAACTTAAAATTCTTTCACTTCATTGAATAGGTTAGATTGACAGCACCATCTATCCTCTTGAAGAAATAGGAATCACTTACGCAATATAGAAATTCGTCACGTAATTAATTCGTCATTCAATAATTAATTTAAAAGCAACTAATTAAAAATTCAAGAATTTTTCTATTGAACATTCAAGTTATTTACCGTGAAATCTTGACGGGCAATATCTAGTTATTATTATGTTTATTATTAATAGGTTAGCTTAGTTATTATTACAAAGATAAAAATTTCAAAAGATATTTTTTATTCTTATTTAATTTATAATTAAAAAAAATAAATCGCGTTTTATTTTATTTTCAATTAATTTACCTTTCATAAAAATAAAATAAAAAATATGTATATTTTTAATTATTTATACTGAATTAAATTGTAGTGCCGTTTTTAGTTGCGTTCGTGATTATATATGTACGCCGCACCTATAGTCGTCGTCGGGTCCGCCGATCTTTTAGCATATAACAGCGAAAAACTACCCAACCGAATGGTTTAACCTTCCGTCGGTCGCAATTCTGGGTCTCAGGATATGTCGCAATATGTCTGACAGACATATGATAAATTATCGTCATTAGCAATTAATTGACCCAATTTTAACGCTCTTAAAGTGATCTGTGAAATTCATTAGGATGTACAAAGAGAAAATATTTCAAATTTGAATGAAAAAAATCTTGTTTATTACACTAAAAGTAGGTAATACAAAAAAGACTGAAATTCCAAGACCAGCACCAAATTGCCTTCAGTTTTCTTCACAAAAGAAACAAACACATTACAATTATGAAAAAAAAAAACTGAACACCTAGGTAAAATACATTTAGCCTTTGTTGGATTCAGTGTCAAAATATTGAACAGTGGAGGTGCGCAGACTCGTTAAAAGGCAGCTTTGGCAGATCATAATTGCACGGAACAGACAGATCGCATGATGAAATTTATAACATTTCTAGTTCGACATCCTTCTGTGGCATGTCAGTACCGGTGATGCAACTACATCATTTGGATAGGGGGGAGGGGGGAGGATTTCTCCCGGTTTTCGATGGAACGATAGCTTTTAAAGTGGATTTGCAGGCTACTGGAATTCAAGTTATCTCCAAACATCTTCGAGATAGCTTTCCAATTATCAGTTCATGTGCAAACTTTTTAAGCTACACTCTTCGGTGCAGTGGTTTGAGTTGATTGCCAAAGTAAATGATTTAAGTGTTAATGCAGCCCACATTGAATATTGTAGTGAAAATGACCATTGGTCAACGCTTGATGTTTCGGCTTACGCTGTATGTAGAGCACATCTGATATGCAGTATCATACCCACTTTTGGTTGTGTTATAGAACGTAATCACTTTTGGCGCGTTGTCATGAATAGAGAATATAAGAATGACATTTATAATTCGCTGGCGATGTAGGAAATCAGAACATTCCCATTATCGAGCACGAAAATGAATTCAAATCTACATATTTCCACAAAATATCCACAACTTTTATAATATAATTTTAATTTATGAAATGAGCGAAATAAACAATTGTGATGATAAATAATACAAACTAAGAACATTAAAAAAACGGACGAGTTCGCACGCAGCTGGCCTGAGAAGCCACTAGGGTTAGATCTCTACTCCGAGCGAATGGCGGTGCAAATGGCTTGGTGTGTTACAAACATCGCTGAAAAAGGCACTCCAGTGGTGGAAAGGAGAACGGAAATAATTATGCTGTGCGTGTCAGACCTATTGCACCCGTCGGAGGGTTAGCATTTAAAATATGTAATCGTTGCAGAATTTTATCGTGTCAAATCAAATTTGATAAAAATCGAATCAAAATTTAAAAAGATATTAATAAAAGTTTTCTTCATTCTATTAAATCCTATCATATGTAATTAATTCACTGATATCAAATGATAGGTATTGATTCTAGGTTGTCATGGTGATTAAGTCCTATTTAAGATGGAGTCATCTTTTTTTTTACGTATTGCTGAATTTAATATAGCTAATCGTAATATATTTTTGACTTCATGAATTTTTGGATAAGAGAGCAACAGCTATTGCACTAAGATTTGAATATTTATAAATCTAGTTGCAATGCGTACGCCCCTCATTTGGAAAGTTTGAAGTACAATTTCCGACTGTTTATTTTATTGACTATATGAATATATATACTAAATATGAACACATAACTTCTTTAATTTAAACTTAAAAGTAATATTATTGATGAATATATTCTTATAATACGGTCAAAGGAAAGAAAACATACTACTTTATGAATTTTAAAAATAAATCCTTATAATCTTGAAATGTGTATTTAAAAACATTTAAAATATTTTTTTCTAGGCTAAAGATTTGTTTTCCCGAAATTTTACTAAAACAATTGTTCAGAAAAAAATTAAGTATAGTAAGCAGAAGCTGTAAGCAAACGTAATTCCAAGTTAAGTGTTTATTTGATATAAAGAAAAGAATAAAATTTATCTTTACCACATGAATTGCGCGGTTTTATAAAGTACAAGATGAAAGGAATGACTCTTTGTGAAATTTATAATTATGTACCTTCTTCAAAAATGCCTCCGGTTAAGAGTTTAGTAAACCAATATTCAAAAACATCAACATGGAATTATACTTATTTGCACAATGCCTTGGGATACATTTAAAAATATTTATGTTTCGAAATGATTTTTTTCTCTTTTTTCTAGATCTTGTTTTATTTCCTTTAAATCAAGAAAAAATTGCCTTATTAAAAATGAATTAAAAATTAAATATCTAAGAAAATCTTATAATCTTCCACATACATTGCCTTATAACGTCCGTTTTTGGACACAACAATTGATCAGTTTTTACAGGTGTGTGTTATATACCGGCTCTAAAAATTAAATCTTAATAATTAGACATATGAATTAAAATTTTTAAATAATTAAAATGAGAAATTTGCAGCATTATGTACCTTCTTCAAAAATGCCTCCAGTTAAGAGTTTAGTAATCCGATATTCATAATTGCCAAAATAGAATTATTCTTATTTCTAAAATGCCTTGGGGTATTCTTATTTTATGCATTTTATTTTATTTCTTTTAAATCAAGAAAAGCTTGCTTTGCTAAAAATAATGATCCATAATTAAAATTTAAATATATAAGAATATATAATAACCTACCGTATAACGCCCGTTTGTGGAACACAAAAACTGGCAAATATTTACAAGTGAATGTTAAACACCGGCTATAAAAATGAAAACATGATAATTAGACATAACAACTGAAATTTCTAAAGTAATAAACAAGAGAATAACGCACCATTGTTTGAAAGACGGAGAGCATTATACTTGAAATGTCTAATCTTGAAATGTGTATTTAAAAGCGATTCAAGCAAATGCACAGAAAAAAATTCTGTCACTGGCGTATGGAAGGAAATTGTCGATCTATGGTAGGTAATAATAGTTAGTAACTAATAGTTCCATGTCATCCTTATAAAATCTAGTTTCATTTGATAGAAAATTCTAGTTATCCCTATTAAAATTCAAGGGCGTTTTCCTATATTATATCGGTCAAATTTATTTAAAAATATCTGCAAATAAATGCGAACACAAGGAGGGAGTTTTAGTAAATATAATTCATTTTTATTGATAATGTCATGAAATCAATGATAATTTATAGCAATTCAAAAGATTCATATTACAATATAATACATCGTTTCTACACCTAGAAAACAACAGTCAAAACTCGTTAACATGAACCTCAAGGGGAATTAAATTTTTTTCATGTTATCCGTAGTTCATGCTATCAGTAACAAAAAATCCAAATAAAAAATATTGATAAAAAATACGTATAGGGGAGACTGGGGGCTAATGGGACATAGGAGCGAACAGGACAACAGCATTTTCTCGTAAAATATAAGTCAAAATTTATCAGTAAATGTCATTTCCAATGTTACACAAGAACATACATTGAACCCCTTTTTCTCATTAGCAATATGCAAAACAAGAAACAAGATATATTTAAGCATCAAGATGATTTTTTTCATATTTAATAAATATTTGTTTTGATGAACTATTAAATCAGTGTTTAATAATAATACCTTTTATTTGGAAACTTTTATACAATGTTCGTTTTTAATCATTATTTCGTACCAGAGAAAAACAGTTATTTTACAATAAACTTAAATGCAGTGGTCAAGGATTCAGGGATTTTACATAGGGTCTAATGAGACTAAACATTGTTTTAGAATTTAGACTGATATTAAGTTTTAATAATTAAACTATTATTTAACTTTTTTTAATCCATTAATACAAAACTGTTAAAACTAATTGGGAAAAAAAAATTCTCCACGAATTTTATAAATTGCATTGCCGAAATTTACGACTCATTTTGGACAACTATGTTGCGCATGTGATTGCTCTTATAAATTCATACGCTAAAAAAAAAATAATAAAGAAATAAAGCATAAAAAACTGAAAGCATGCTACCTTTCATATGAAAGTAGCAATACTAAACAGTAAATTTTCCATGCTTGAAGAAATAAACGATGCATAAATATACTCCCTTTCGGTAGCAACCTTCCATAATCATGTGGCATGTAGTTGATGACAGGTATTGTATTGCCCGAAAGTGAGAAAATTTTAATGGCAATAGTACTCATTTCCATTGCTCTGAAGAATAATAGTATCCATGAATCTCTAAAGAATAAACCATTGTTCCCAAGGTTAAAGGAAGCTTTCCTACTTTTCTAGGTGTTTTCGTTCACGTCAAAATCTCTCATGGGGACTTGTTCATAAACGAGAAGTGTTCATATTAAGCGAAATTTCACGTTAAATGTGTTCATCTTAAAAAGAGAAAAAACACTAGAATCCATATTCATTTTAACGGGAACAGTGGGAACTGTTCAAGATAAGCGTGTTCACGTTAACGAGGCTCAACTGTATAGACTAGAAATTCTCCATCATTTCGTCTATTCAGTTTTTAGTTTGTTTGTTTACCTTATTTGCATAACTTGGAAATCTATAATTCTAGTTTAGGGATGGGGAAAATGACTACCATTCGTTAAAGATGAAGGCGGTATATTTTTTTTTTTTCTGTATAGCTTTGAAATGGTGTATATCCTCACATCGCTTTTCATTGTTTGCTTTATGCCTGCACAAACTGTTATACTTTATAATGTTTTTTATTCTATTTCATGGTACACATACATTTAGGTTTCGTTGCAAAAAGGGAATAGGTTAGGTCTGAGATTATGTCTAAAAATTGAAAAATACAGTCTAAACCGGATGTGCGCGGTGTCCGCTGAGCACGTTTTACGTATAAAAATGAAGAATAAAAATTCGGCATAGGAAATGAGATTTCTATATTAATGAACAAGAAAGAACACGCGTTTATTTAAACGAGAATAAGATTCCAAACTCTTTGTGGGAATTTAAGTAGTTATTCATGACAATAACGTATGTCCTCACTAATCGTTTGCTACTTTTTATTTTTTCTCCTCGTTATTAAGCTTTTTTTATGTCTTTTATTGTAATTTCATGTTACATATCTCATAAAGCTTTCTTTACAAAAAAAGTTATGCTGGTAATACGACAAATTTACTTAAACATTGAAACGTAAAATCTCAACTCGTAGGTACGTGTTATGTGCCGTAGAGCATAATACGCCGGGCGTAAAAATGAAAACTGAAAAATAAAGTAAAAGAATTGAGATTTCTCTATTAATGAACAAGGGAAGAGGACATTTTCATTCAAATAAACGACAATACGATTCCAAATCCTTTCTGATGTTTCAAGCAGGTTAGCTTGACAGTAGCAGAGCTGCCACAGGCGACTATTTTTTAGTTACATTTCGCTATTTCGCACCTCTTTTTCACAATAAAAATCTTTTACTTAGGCTTTCACGATTTTTACAACAACATGTATTTTTTTTTAAATAGTGGGGCGATCAGAATATAACAAGTAATATAAAAATTTTGTTTTTAAAGTCAATTCCTACTTAGGTCATCAAAGAAAAAATTAATAGAATCCCTTAAGCTAATATTAGTTTTTGTTACATTAAAATATCTGAATTCGTTGATTTTCTATCAGCAAGTAGGTTTACAATGGAAGTCTATGGGAATTTTGGCGAAATATTAGAGATATCGCCAAGTTGGCGTCTCATTTTGGTCGCCAAATTTGGCGATATATTGTCAAGTTGTCGACAAACTTGGCGGTATTTGGCGACAGAACAGGGTCCCCCCACCCCCTATGGTAACCCCACTTATAGATATGACGATGCATTAAATGCTTCAATAACCAATGGTCGCCATTTTGTTTCCCATGCAAAACTAAAATTAATTAATTAGAATTTAATTAATTAATTAATATTTGAAAAAACTGTATTAACATCAATTGTCATCCAGTACAAGTTTAAAAAAAAAAAATATTTCAACTTGATAGGATGAATAATGAGTATTTTATTAACGATTGAAAATTTGAACAAGATATATAAATATATAAATAAATATATAAATAAAAAAATATAGGGATAGTGTGAACTAATAGTAGGAATTGAAAAAAATAGTCGCCTATGGCAGCCCTGCAGTAGCGCATAAACTCACTTATCGTTTGCTACTTTCTTTTTGGACAGGGAGCCGGCAGAACAGATACATGGTTCGTACGGATACCGTTATTTCTCCAGGAAAACTACCAGTATATTTTAATAAAAAAAGAAATCTAGGTTAAACGCGCAAAATTTCGCCTTCTTTAAAGAAGAGATTTTCTAGAAGATAATACTGGTGCCGAAAAATTTCTGGTCTGCAAAATTCAAGGAGTCGTACGAACCATGAGAAACTATCTCATCGAGTTGGAGGCTGAAATTCCAGAATTAGCTAAAACTCGATTGCCATATTAAAACGCAATCGGTCTGCCAAGTCATATCTTGGTAGAAAATACCTATGAACCTGATTTCACCGGTTGACTCGTAGGTTTACTATTGTGTTTTCCTGCTCCCAGTCCGCCATGCTTTCATACCTTTGGGTGAGTATCTTTTAATCGCTGTTCTTAATTAATTGTCTTAATATAATTATCAGTTCTGCATTTTAAAATAGAAGCTTCAAACATAAAGCTTGGAAAATATGTTTGTTTTCTTTGGCTAAAAAAGGCATTGTAAAAATTTCATTTACCCTTGTTTTGAATGAAAATATCAAAATCTTGCACAGTTTTGAAAATAAATATTAAATATATGAAAATATCAAAGATCTTGATATTTTAAAAATAAATATCGGGTATACGTGTATGGTTCAATAATTATTGTCCCTAATGTATATAAAATATTTGTACTGCGATGGTTGATGTGGAATATCGAAGCCTAATCTCTTAAATGCTTATATGCTCAATTTCAGAACTGTAGCTGCTATATTTACATATTTTTGGAGGGAGGGGTGAAATTTTAAAGGCCTAATTTTGGGGGGAGTTTTTAAGGAGCGGTGAGGGTGAAATGCTGGTTTGGAGCTTATGAGACTACATTTGTGACAGTGGATGAAATGTGGCTACATCATTCTGATCCCGTGTCCAAACGACAATAGTTACGTCTCATCCACTGTCACAGATCTAGCCCCATAAGCTAAAAATCAGCCTTCCACCCCCAATGCCCTCACACAATTTATGAACAAGCCTCAATTAAAACGACATTTCACACATTTAAACAGACATTGGCTATAATTTTATTTATTTTAACTTTATCTTTGTTATAAATTCGATAATCTACGCAAAATTAATCTAAAATTAAATTAATATTTCTTATATTATTCAGATCTGTTACATACATTTCAAGCAGTAGCAGAAAGAAATAAGTGAATTTTTGAATATCGTGACGATTTCCAATGGAGAGATTTTTCAATGTTTTCCGAAATAGTTGTTTTTTTACAGCTTCGAACCAAGAGAGAGAATAGGATCCTTAGTAGATATCGTATTCACACACACACGAACAAACATATCGTAGTTACGATATATCTTTGCACAATGCTCGGAGAAAAGTTATTAAAAATCTTCAGGTACAAAATAAATTTAAAAGAAATTTACCAGCTAATACACGCAATTAACATTTTAGTTTTACTATAATGCTTACCATAAAATGTGTGGGTAGGAAATAAATGTGCTGCGCTAAATATGACAGTGAGGTGGCCGATATATACTACATTTAATAATTATCTTCTTTTTAATTTTTATTACCATAATGAAGATAACATTTAACCCCTTCGGGACTGGCTTCTCTTACGTAAATTTTATTTGTTTGGAACCACTTTTTTTATCAAGTTAACTTCACTTACGTAATTACCAAAATACCCTAATTAAATAAGTCAAATATCTTTCCCTTATTACTGGTACGCGAAAAAAATTCCGTATGCACCTTTTGAAGGTGCATGTATGCACCCATGGTCCCGACCGGGTTAATCAACCCTAACTAGAATGCCCAAACTAGAACCCAAGTTAAATTTCGTCATTGTATACTAAAATTACGTTTCTTACATTTGTGACTAAAATGTATACAAATGTTATATTTTTGATTTGTATGTTGTTATAGAAATGTATGACCAAATGTTATATTTTTAAAATGCTCACCTTACTATCGGCAATGTTTTTAGGTGCGTTCGTAATTATATAAATAGCACATATAATCGTAGTTCAGTCCGTCTCTCCGCATATAACCGAGCAAAAACTACCCAACCGAATGGTCTGAAATTTTAAATATATAATTATTACACAATTTTTTCGAGTCATTTCACATTTTATGAAAATCGGATGTATAGTTTAATTATAAAGACAGTCAAAATTTTCCGTTACATTATGGTCAATGGGAAAAAATTATTGCAAGTGCATTTTAATGATCTTACACCTCTTCTAACTGAATGAAATTGATATACACTGCTGAAGTGCACTAAAATATACATTCAGCACAATATGCGGTGCAAAAAAATATTTTTAAAACTAGTAATAGTAGGAATGCCCCTCATTTGCCACGTTTGACGTGCAATTTCCAACTTGTTTCTTTTATTTTTCAAATATTTCAATTCACGTGATTTTCATTTTATGCCAAATATTACGCTTGGTGGCAGTGGTGTCCGTATAACGGGAAAGTACCAAATGTTTTCCCGTCAGAAGGAAATAGTTAATTGAGGTGAACTTTTTACTCATAATTCAATTAAAATTAAGTAGCTGTCGTTAAATGTGACAATGAAGCTGCTGTATATGAAGTTCTAATGTATATAAATGAATACTATTTAAATCCCCAGTCAGAAATTGTACCCCAGAACAATCTCCAGGGATAGAAAAGCAGAGCAAAAGAAACTAGCTCTCGATGCTTAAAACAACACTCTGAATTAATAAAGTTCTTTTTACTTTTAATAGGAATAACGAACGTCACACTAAACCTGAAATTTTTAAAATTAAAATACAACACCGTGTCAGACTTTAGCTTAGAGAGTTTTAAAAATGAAGTGTAGTGTTTTAATGTATAACATTTTATTTAAATAATAGAACATAATATAACCATTGGATTGTTCAATAGTTTTTCTAAAATTTACTTTCGAAAAATAAATACAAAACCTAAATATACACTTTGTACTGCTACAAGAGTTTCATTTTTTTTTAGATAAGATCAAAAATATATTATAAAAGTAGAAAAAAAAATGTTAATCGATATAAAAGTTCTTTCTGAATGCAGATAATATACGAAATATTTTAAAGAAAACATTTCATGAGAAGAAACAGTTATTCAGCATATGAAAAGAGAGTTTGTATTATCCATTATCATGAACGCTGTATAATTTTTCAACAGATACTTTTTTTCCAAAAAATTGATTGATTACACAATAATTTACTTTTCTAAAGAGTTTCTATCTTCTTATTTAAACTAGTTAGTGAAAGGAAGAAAAACTGTTAACTATTATATATAGCCTGTAGGTTTTCTGATAAATGTGAAAACTATTAATTTAACAAAGGATATTTTGCACTTTGTATGTTCATATTTGAATCTTTTATAGATTTTCTTCTTTGTAAATACATCCTGTGATTAATGTAGTTCCAAAAAATAACCAAATAATGTCCATTCTTAAACATGCGCTTACTAGAAAATTGTATTTATATAAATTTGCCCGAAAAAGATATTCATTTATAACTAAAAAAAAAAAAGGTATTGGGGGATTGCAAAAGTTCGTGCACGTTTTTATATATGACAGAAGCTAGCAATTTTGACTTGTGCTGATGTTTATTTTATAACCAATATTATTAATTCACAATTATCTACACGTGTTGTGAGTGAACATAACTTAAAAAAAATTCAATTTAATTTGTGTGCAGGTTCATATTCAAAAAGGAAATTCAAAAGTTACATTTTCGTCGTGTTATGTTATATAAGTTTAAAAAAAGAATGAGTATTGGATGTTCTACAAAAAATATTCAAGAAGTTTATTTGGACTATGCTCCTGCTCTTAGGACAGCTAAAAAGTGATTTTGACGATTTCAAAATAGTGATTTCAGTCTAAACCATACAATTTGCTCTGGGGGAACTTCTAGCATTGATATATCAATGCTAGATATATAATGATTTAATGATATATAATGACTTAATCCATGATTTAGTGAATAATAATCCTCTGATGACTACTGAAGAGATTGCTGAGAGATAAATTGATGTCAATTCGACTGCATTTCGCCATTTAAAACAATGTATGCACACTTCGAAACTCGAGACACTAAACATTTTCTTCCATTCTTGAAATTTTAAGAAGATCTCTCTCGATAAGGATAATCCATGAAAACGTAAGCACGCATTCATGGAGAAGGCACACATGTATTCAGGAAAAGGACACACTTTGATAATCACTTTATCAAAACTTTAATGATCGGTATCTCAATATCATATTTGTCATTCGAAACTATATAAACCTCGCGTTACTAATCTCCATTTTTACTCCACAATCTTTGGATCGTTTGTTGCCTAAGTTTATTTTTTATTTATGAATTAGTAAATATATCTCAACATGTGGCACTAGGGTGGTCACAAGACATATGGGAAAAATTATTTTTATATTTTCTTATGGGGGACCCCTCGAAAAGTTACCAATTAGTCAGAAAATGAGATTGGCAAAGTTTCAGCTCAATTGAATAATATTAACCCGTGCCTCATCGAGGTTGAATTCATGAAAAATTAGGATTTTTGAGGAAAATTTGTAGTTTTTCTTACATTAAGTGAAAACTATTTGTTTTAGAATCCTGATTCTTGATTTATTTCATAGAAAATATTGTTTCCTTGAACTTTCATTCTCATCAAAACTTATGTTTAATGACAGTTAGCATTTTTCATGTCAATTCGTGAACCATACTCTCAAACTCTGCATTTTTGAAAAACAAGTGAAAAATGACAAATGAATGATTTTGATTACTTTTGATATCTTTTTTTGTATTATTTGCATTAGAAGGCAAAAGAAATTGAACAATTTTTGTAACTTTAAAAATATTTCATCAATTATAGCTAATTATTAGTTATCTAGCTCTGCGTCTGGAAAGAAAGAGCTCCTCAATTTATATTGCAATTGAAGCGCATTTAAACGGATATCTGAATTTATCTTCTTATTATAGGGTATTACAGGGCTTCTTATTACAGAACATTATTATTTCTTAAGTTGTTTTTGTTACCTACTAGCGTTATCTAGTTTTATTCATTTTGGCACCCCCCCCCCCCCTTTCGGTATGATGGCAGAAATACAAGATTTTTTTTTTTATTAGCCACATGCCTCATCAAATCATCGATAGTAAGGTACCAAGTAATTGTCAAGTTTTACGTATTTTATTTTATAATGTTCGTCAAGTGAAACTAAAGACCGGAGAATTACAGTACACCCACCATTAACCACAGACTTTAATTTTAAGTAGATTTGTAATACGACTCCGCAAACAACTATTTCGAAAACAAAGACCTGAGCTCATTAAAACACATTTAAAAATTTCGATTTAGAGGGAGCTGTTGTTCACTGGGATGGAAAACTGCTTTCTCATTTTTTGAATAAAGAAATTGTACAGAGGATAGCAGTTTTGACTAGTTGTGGAGATGAAGAACAGTTAGTAGGAGTTCCTCAGTTTGAAAATAGTATCGAAATAATTCAGGCAAAAGCTGTATTTTCAGCAGTTGAAGAGTAGGAGGAACTTGGTAAAATCCAGGCAATGCGTTTTGATACCACTGCAGTAAAAACTGGTAGCTTCAGAAGAACCTGCATTCTGCTATAGCAATTCTTAAAGGAAATATTTTCTATATTTACCACGTGGCCACTATAATTTAGAAATTACCCTAAAAGCTGTTTTGGATTTGAAGTGGACACAATTACTGCCCCTCAGCTAGATATTTAAAAGAAATCAGATTGGGTGGTCTAAGTTAGTTCAGACTAAGTATAAAAATGCTATTCATGATGAAATATTAAATACAAAATACTTAATTCAGAAGAAATTTCAAGTTTTCTTACAGAACATTTAAAAAATGAACATTACAAGGATTATTATAAAGCATTTATTAACTTTGTGTAATTTGTATAAGACATATTCCTCCAAAATACTTTTTCAGAGCACCTGGTACTATTCATGATGTGCCAGATAGATGACAGTGGTCATTTATTCGCTCAAAATATATCTTTTCAGGGTTCAGCTCGCATTATCAAATTTAGAAAAAGAAGGTATTAGAGACACTGCTTATTTATAAGCAATATTTATTGTCAAATCCTAGTTCAATGCTCCCACCCCTAATCAATACTTGCAATTATTAAAATCCCTTGTTGACTACAGAAAAATTGATAAATAGGTTACAGACAAAGCATTCACTAAAATGATAAACTACCTTTGATGTCTTAAATAGTATCAAGTTGCATTTTCATTTTTAAATGATATTTTTGGGGAAAAAAGTTAAAATAAGCATAGCTCTAAAATTTGAAGATGAAAATGAAGATGAATTTGAAGTCATTTGAAGATGAAAATGATGATGATAGGAATGTAAGAACAACAAAGGGTTTTAACGAAGTGGATTATTTATTGAACAAAGAAGTTGGTGCTTTTGTTTCATCTCAAACTGTAAATTTTAAGAGACTTTATATTAACATGCAATTTTTAAATACCGATCCCAATGTATGATGTGAAAATAAAAGTTAATTGAAAGCAGAAAAAATAGTGAATGGTTTTAAGTTTGTCAATGGCACAGCTGGGAGAGGAATAAAAATAATCTGATTTCGAATCCTGTTTAACAAAAGATGAAAAAGAAAAACAGTTTCTGCTAAAAGTTGTATCTGAATGAAGAAAACTTTTCAAGACTCTTCAAAAGCGACCTTATCTAAGCCATTACCTTCTTACTTTGAAAATTGTAAGGGATAATAATTTCTTTTTTTATATAATGCTTCCTTTCTTGTAACACAACTTTAATAATAAAACTCATTTGAACATTATTTATTCTCATTTTTATACTTTATTTGCTCTTTTTTTGTTTTAATTCTTTAAGTTTAGATGTCGATTTCTTTCATTTACGTTTGAATTTTTTTTAAATAAACCCTTTATTATGTACAAAATGAAAATAGAAAGATGAAAAGCAGATGAAATAGAATGTTGTAATGTTTTTTCGCATTTTCATAAAAAGTCATTTTTTTAGGATTCAGATCGAGTCTGGTCCTGAAAAATGCACATATGTTTAAATCTATAATTTTTTTACAAAAAAGTGGTGTGTGGTTCTTCAAGAAAAAAAAATTATGAAATGATACCAGCATTATGTTTCTAGGTTCAATTGTATTCACTTCGTGAAGTAAAGACAGCATTTTTTTGCGAAAAATTGTGTTTTTTTCATGTTATTTGACCTCAATGAGGCACGGGTTAACATTATCCAAATAAGCTGAAACTTTGCCAATCTCATTTTCTAGCCAATTCGCAACTTTTTGGGGGGTCCCCCCAAAAAAATTCGAAAATGGATTTCTTGTGACCACCCTAATGTGGCACCAATTCAAATATATGCAGCAATTCTGTGTCAGACAAAATATTTTCATTCCGTTATATAAATAAAAATGCTTTATTAATAAAATAATGCTAAACGTTTATCTATACTGGTAAAAGAATTGTACTGATGTTTGTGTGTGTGCGTGTCTCCAATCGACAATAACTATCAAAATCTACCGAAAGTAGAGGTTAAGCATTTGGGAAAAGGATAGCAGAGGCTAATGCACCTCAGGATCAGGCTTTTCATTTTTTATAATTAGCAAATATATTTAATTAAAAACTAAAGCAAATGTTCATCGGAAAAAGAATGAAACCTTCAACATGAAATCCGGAACATCAAAAAAAAAAGTCATCAAAAAATTATAACATGGCATTTTTCAATTTCTTTTTCTACATTCTAAAAAATTTCTGGATATGGAAAAATATATTCCGAACCACACTTAAAACCATTTAGTAAATATCACATATTACTATGAATAAAACACTGTTTTAAAAAATACGAGTCTAAATAAGATTTTTATAATTGAAGTATAAGAGTGAACGAACCCTTCAGTTAAATATTCATCTTCATTATTTACATAAATTCTTTATTAATAATGTAGAATTTGTCCATGTTATTAAATACTTTCACTTTTTTTCATCAGTCTTTTATATTTTGATACACATGACAAAAAAATTTATTAAATTTCTCTAAAGAAAAAGAATTGGCAAATTTACCGAGAAGAAAGATGTTCAGAAAATTGACTTACATTAGAAAGAAATTTTCTATTTTCAAGCACCTATGTTGTTTGCCTGAGACATAAATGTAATGGGTATTAGCAAGTGTTTACAATAAGGTTTCATCCTGTCGCCAGCATTCTAATTTACGTAATTTCTTTTACCTTGAAAGAGACTTTTTTTTTTCCAGAACATATTTTTACATTATTGCACATTTTAAGACTATTTAATGGAATCGTACATGCCCAAATTTATGGTTAACATGAACTAAATATAGTGTCATTAACAATTTTTAAGCAGAAGAAATATTTTTTACAAAAAATGAATATAATATAGGATCATTCTATACAAAATGGCTAAATCAGTTGTCGCTGACATGTCAGATATTTTAATGAAAATCAGCATAGAAGTAGATCATGTTTATTTGTGAGTAAATGAAAAATAATACTTTTCAGGATATTTTATTTAAGTATTAAAATTTACATGAAATGTTGTTATAAAATGCATGTTAGAAGAAAGGATAGCATCCGTCTGCTTTGCTTGTGAATAAACTGAGGTATGTTACATTTTTCAGTATAATATTTTTCTAATCTATTAATAAAATTGCTGACTTTGAAAAAAAATTTGAAAACATATATTGTGTTGATAATTATATAAAAAAATAATTATAAAAAATATTATAAAAAATAATTTGATAATTATTTAAAAAAAATATGACACTTACATTATCTAATTTCAGGATTCTATATCATTAAGATTACCTAGAAAGAGTAATAGAATGTAAAATGTTTTATTTTCTTGAAAAATATTTTTTTAATGTAAGTATTTTTTGTAGTTTGTCATTAAACTTGTTTCCTGGAAAGGTGCTTTTAATATTATTTTAGTTAAAATTACATTTTTTTTTTAGTTTTTTTTTTTGAAAGAGCGGTCAAAATGACCATTCACGGCCGCTCTAGGTATATTGAAAAAGCGGCCGTCTTAATGTTAAAAACTTTTAAATCATTTGATATTTTAGATAAAAATGCATACGTATTTTAAATATAGAAAGTTTTATTCAAGCTTTCAGTTTATTTTTGACTTAAGAATATTTTAAATTAGAGTAGGAAAAATGATTCAGTTGAACAAAAAAAATATATATTAATCCTAAATCCATATAGATGGCAGCACTACTTTTTTTTCTTGAAATCGTTGAATATTGTAAAAGCACGCACAAATTCGAAGAGAATTAACCCATGGAATGTAACAAAGATTAAATTTTTGAACCCGATTTTGTTATGTTAGGAATCAAAAGGCAATCTTGTTTTTTTTCTAAAGCATATCATGAACTTAAGGATCTTTATTACTGAAGAATATTATTAATGTCGGACCTTTCCTTCATTTAATTTTTTGGGAATACATAAGAGGAAAATTATGTTTTTATAATTTATTTTTAAAATTCTAAGCAATTTTGAAGACGAAGGGAATAAATGGTAACTTTCAAACTTGGGGAATTTGATTTTCATATATAACAATACATCAGGCATCAATTTCACATATATTTTTGAAATTCTTTGATTTTTATAATGGTTTAATTTTCTCAAAATTGACAAATTTTCAATTTATACAACCAATTTAAAGTTAACCATGATGTTACCAGATTATTAATATTAAATGAATCAGAGGATTCATTATTATAATTTTCATTAATTTATGTTAAATAATTTTGAAGATACTGAACTTCAAACTTGCAACTTTGAACGATTGCACACATGCCATTCTACAGGGTGTTCACTCTAAAAAAAACCATCTCCTCTATTTTATAGTAGCAGATTTTTGTTATTTTTTAACTTTGAAGATTACGATTTGTGAAAAATCCTGACAGGATGGTTAAAAATTAAGGTAATTTTCGGATTCAGTGCTAAAAAATACATTAAAGTTAAAAAACACAAATATCGGAGTCTTGTGTTATCAAATCTAAAAAAAATTCTTAAAATTCTTGGTTGTAATCTATCCGAAGTACTTTGTGTTATTCTGCAAAATAAGTATAAATTGTAACCATCGAAAACCATAATAGTATTTGATTGTCATCGGATTTACGTCAGTATGTAAAATTTAACCTCGATCAGATATTTGAAAGTGAGTTAAACTTAGAGTTGAGTTAAACTTTTGTGAGTTAAAGTGAGTTGAACTTTTATGGTATACCCATTCATACTTTTGAAGTATATACAGCTATACCCAAACCCACGTTGTATAGTTTTTTTAGAAAGTCTTATTATTCTTTTAGAAACGACTTGTTTTAATAATGCAGTTGATAATTCATATATTTATTGTACGGAACTCTCTTCGCGTGACTAATACTCCCACTTCACCATTTATTTAAGAAATGCTCACTTTAAGAATTAACTCTTAAACTTTTATTTTTAACACTTTTAAAATACTTCTTCACCTCATTGGAACAAATATGTCTATGACGAACGGTTTAAGAATTAGCCATTGCACATCGTTAAGAGTGGACACCCTGTATATCATACGTATTCAGAAAGTTCAGAACTGCAAAAATATTTTAATAATTGACAGGCTAATTTCCAAAGCTCTATTTGGATATAATTTGAATCTGTGTATCAAATTTTATTAAAACCGTTTACTATGTGGCCACGACTTGTTTAAGTAGCTTTCATTACATAAAGTAAAAAGCTACCCAATGCAGCCGTCCGATGGTCAGCACTTTGGTGTATTTTCACCGATCATGACCCCCCCCCCCCCCACCGAGACCTCAAACCACCATCCGTTCAAATGTGATATATATATATATATATATATATATATATATATATATATATATATACCGGGTGTCCCAAAAAGGACTGACTGATTTTAAAATTCAATAACTTGCAAACGGTGACAGATATTAAAAAAATTCTTGCAGGAGGATTATGCATAAGGTCAAAAGTTTTATTACAGTGATTTTCAATTTTAGTTCGATTTACAAACAATAGATGGCGCTGCAAGCAATAGTCGCTAAATTCAGGCTCGATTTTTGGTACTTCGTGGCCCGGATAGTACATTTCCATCTCCTTTTTCTGCATGGAACAAGATAAAGGACCAAAAATTGAGCCTGCATTTAGCGACTATTGCTTACAGCGCCATCTATTGTTTGTAAATCGAACTAAAATTGAAAATCACTGTAATAAAACTTTTGACCTTATGCATAACCCTCCTGCAAGAATTTTTTTAATATCTGTCACCGTTTGCAAGTTATTGAATTTTAAAATCAGTCAGTCCTTTTTGGGACACCCGGTATATATATATATACCGGCTGTCCTACAACGGACTGACTGATTTTAAAATTCAATAACTTGCAAACGGTGACAGATATTTAAAAAAATTCTTCCAGGAGGGTTATGCATAAGGTCAAAAGTTTTATTACAGTGATTTTCGATTTTAGTTCGAATTACAAACAATAGATGGCGCTGTAAGCAATATAGTCGCTAAATACAGGCTCGATTTTTGGTCCTTTCTCTTGTCCTATGCGGAAAAAGGAGATGAAAATGTACTAAGCGTGCCACGAAGTACCAAAAATCGAGCCCGAATTTAGCGTCTATTGATCGCAGCGCCATCTATTGTTTGTGTCTATTGTGTCATACTTGTTGAGACATCATCAAACGTGTCAAAACACATTCTTGCTTTTTGGTTCAAAAACCACAATTTTGATCTTTGTCAAAATTTTATTTGTAGGAACCAAGTCTTGTCATCTCTTGATAACTTGATTGAAAATTTTGGCCCTGCTGGCTCATAGAAATATACTTTGAAATCACTATGTGCAAGTCTCAATTCATTAATAACTCCTAGCTTACTTCTTATGAAAAAATGTGATTTTTCTGCAGTATAAATTTTGAAAAGGTTTTGGGTATCTTTACTTTCTGAAAATTACTTGAGGCTGATGCATGGTAACATCGCATAATGTTTCATTTACTGGAACATACTTATGGTAGGAACAAGTTTCAGGGACTGGCAAGCAGCATTAAAATTGTGGTTTTTAAACCAACAAGCAGGAATGTGTTTTGACACGTTTGATCATGTCTCAAAAAGTATGCCAACATTAACAGCTTTTGTCTTTCCCTATTCTGATTTTATCTCAGGTCATGTATATATATATATATATATATATATGTAAAAGTGCTGAGGTTTCTTTTAGTTACTAAAATTACAACAAAAATTACTGATACCATACAAAATGTAAGCCTTAGACATAATTATTTTTTAAATTAATTGCAAAAGATTTATTTTCGGTTACTATTATTTAAAGATAATCTAAAAAATAAATTTAAATGATACTCTGAGATAAATACTTAGCTGTGACTACAACAAAACAATAGTTTGGCAGTATTGTTTTGACATGTTGCCCTTGCAATATCTCAACTTGTAGTCAAATCTCCATCCTGAAATTTTTCGTGCATAACACTACCATACAATACTCTTACAAAAAAAGAAAAAAAAAAAAAAAAAAATCAGATGTTTATCTCGTGCCCCACCAGAGATATCAAAGCCTGACAAGTGCGAGTTTTGTCATTTTTGAAAAATTTGGGATTTTTTTTAGCGAAGAGAAAGCAAGTCCCTTATCTGGAACTCGGCGTGTGAGTACAAGTAGTTTCGGCCTATTTGTAAAACAAATTATGTCATGTTGACAGTTTTCCTTGCTAGAAAAATTTCCTCTTGTAAATGGACAAATTTTGGAAAAAAACTGAAACTTTATGCTTAAATTTTACCAATAAGCAGTTAGTTTCGGAAACTACTTCATTACCAAATTTTTAGCCCAATGTATTCTGTACAAATTGCTTTAATCCGCACTTGAATTGGATAAATAAACGATGAATTATTTACAATTTCGTAAACCCTTCTTGTGAGAAAATTGCTGCAGACGATGAAACAAAGATGGCCGCCATGTACAAACAAAAATTAATAAAATTAAAATAATAGTCATTTTGAACTTCCATCATGTTAGGGTTGTTGTACAAAAAATTTCAGATTTTTTAAAAATGGTCGAGCAACGAATATGACATTTTCTGGACCACTTGAAATTGATTGACCCTACTATATTTATATAATAAATTTCAAAGTATGATATATATCGTAGCGTATATACATAATGTATTATAATTATTATAAATAATATTCCATTTTTATATTTTTGAATACTTGTTAGTTTCTGCAAAAAAAGAATAAGGTTAAAGAATGGAAGCCTTATGATGTCGGCCATTTTTTTCAACTTCTAAAACTGCAGATAAATGTCTTCTAAGGGAAACTTCAAGACATTTTATTTTTTAACCCACTTCACACATTATATAACATGGGAAATCCACAAGTTATTTATGTTAGATTAAATGCATATTTGAGTGGTTGTGAACTAGAACTTCAACTAAACTAACGAATTAAAACTACGTGTTTTAAAAATTAAAGACTACGAACAACTTTACAAAAGCATTAACTACTTCGTAATTTTACATTTTGACATGTATTTGATCATGCACTCGAAATTGAAGACAAGGATTAAATAATAATGTGTTCCTCGTTATATAAGTTCTTCAGGGATGCAATAAAATAATTGTGATATAACTCGAGCATTAAAAATTTAAAACAGTTAACATATATACCAGAAAATGTTTTATGTTAGTCCCCAAACTGTTAGTTAATACACATATTAAATTTCTCTTGTAGACATTAAGACAAAAGAAATTTTAATGAAAAAGCCATACAGTTTACTAATTGTTTTGGGTGACGCGAAAACAGAAATGTATACTAAACAAAATAAATGCTGTTATCCAAAGTACACTGTATTCAGAAATTAAAGATGATGTAAAATAAAAACGAATTTTTGACGCTAATGAGCAGATAACCAATTAAGATTACTATTGACGGATATTATCTTTTTACTTATTTATTGTATTTCATTTGTATCACTTTCTGCGTACGAACGGTTTAAAGTAATGTTTTCCGTTACCTTGAACTTGATCCGAACTATTTTATTTAGATATTATTGTATGATCAAGTTCATTGTATCAAGGAATTTCAATTTCCCTTTCTATTCAAGAACACATACTCAGATAAGGCAAACAAAGAAGTTCACAGACTATATGGCGAGATAATGGAACGCTACGGCAAGGGGAAAGTTAAGATAAGGGTCTAAGTGGGTAGTAAGGCAACTCCGGAGTCTTTTTTTTTTACATTACGAAACTTGTATGTTTAATTGCATCGTAATAAGTTCCCCTTTTTACAGTCCATATCGTTCATCTGCAGGCACACACACAAAAAATTTCAGTTACATTATTGTCTATTGGAAGAGGTTATTTAAATTGCACTTTAAAGATCTATGTTATTCCGAAAGTTATGAAATTGATATCGTTATTTAGGTGCACGATAACATATTCCCTATAGAAAATGACATATATAACTCCTTTACAAAACCGCACAAAAGATTTCGCACATGCCGTTCAGGTGTGATACACTTCTGTTGTGTTATGCGGTTATATGTTATCCATCTTAATACAATTAGCATTAATGTACTGTGTTTCAAAACCTAAAGCTCATTTTAAGAGCTGAACAATGCATTTTGAATACAATATCTTCAATGACAGTAATTTCATTTTCAATAGTTTTATGTGTTTTCTAAGTTATGTATTTAGATATTCTCTTCGTATTGTCATTTTATGGTCGCTACCACGTAATCTACGCGTTGTGTTATTAGTAATCTATGCTTGGTATATTTTTTATATATTATTTTTTTCTTAAATTCAGTTTTAACTTACTTAATCTTTTTGATAATATGTAGTGTGCATAAATTGAATAAACTGTTTATATTGTTGCTCTAAATATTGGAATACATTATTGTTTAAGGCGGTTAATTTAAAAAAGTGCATTTTTCAACACTGTTATTTTTTTTTCAGTTGAATTGATTTACACTATGAAGATTGTCTTTAATATAATTAAATTGATATACACTGCTGCAGAAATGTATTTGAATACATTAATGTCAGTGAATGGCATATACCGGAATTTTTTTTTACAGTTTGTTTTAACGTTACGTGTAGAAGGAAATTTTAGTATTTTGTATCGAACGTATACAAATCCGCACATGAAAATGCGAATGAAAAACTGAATATGGATGGTAATTATAGAAAATATTATTACAGTTTTTTTATGCATTTTCTAAATTTGTGCATTTCTCTGTTTGAAAAGATAATGTTTCATAAAGTCATGCTAATCGGATTGGAGTGCTTCATAATCTGCGGCTGGTACATCGTTTTTATTTCTGGTTTTAAATATTAGCTTTATAAAAATATTTAAGTAAAAAAAAAATCATAATTGTTTTTCAAAGAAATTTGGATCAACGCTCTCAATAATTTTTAAAAAAAATTCAGCATCGATTGAAAATTAAACTCTATTTTCTTTTATAAAAATTCATAAAAAAAAATAAAAACGTATGTGGTTAAATAATTAGTTATACACATGTTTATACATCTATTTCATTAAAAATAATAAAAAGTAAAAATGTAGAACAAAAAAAGTTGTTTTATTAAATGTGTTATAAAATATATAAAAATGGAATTTCCAAATGTATTTCAAATAGATTTTCTTTTTTAAAACAACGATAACATCGTAAAATAAAATTTCATAAAATAGCAAATATGTTTCTCTTACAAAATGGATGAGAAAACTTAATTTATTTTAAAGTACATTCCAGTACATTTATAGAATAACAGAAAATAAAATGTATCTTACATTATTTTTTAGGAGGAAAATAAAATGATTTTTTTCCAGATGCGTTTCTACAAAATATATAATTACTGCTTATTTAGTTACTTTTATACTTCTTAGTTGAAGTTAAATTTATTTTGACTTATTAATTGTTACATATGAAATAATTTAGATTAAAGTAAAACTTAGAACATTTTAACAGGATAGAAATGTTTCTCAGGTTATGGAAATGTAATTATAATGTATTTTTAAGAAATATTAGTTTGGTGGAAAAATGTTATATCATTTTTCAATGCAACCTATTTTATAAGCATTTTGTATGCATAATTTGTTCCTAGTGCTTTGTATTGTGTATCATTTCAAAGCTTATTTTAAGTACTTTGTTTGCAAATTGTTTATTCAATTTTCTTCATTTTAAGGATAGTAATTGTCTTCATAAGCTGAGATGTCAAAACAAAATTTTTGTCAAATTTATTTTTGCAAGTTTAAACTCAGTCGCAGTATAGCATAAACCGCGCAAAATATGAATGAAGTCTGAAGCAAGGGAAGCATTAACGTAAGCATAGATCAGTATTGGTTTCCAAAATTTCATTGAGGAGTTTTCAACCTCTAAGAAATAGGTGGTTGTGGGCGTCCTTCTGTTGTTGATGATGACCAACTGAAGGGTATAGTTGAAATTCATCCAACCAAAACGACTCGAGAAATATCGAATACATTCAACGTTGACCATTCCAGCATCTTAAGCTACTTATATCGAAATGGCAAGGTGAAAATCTGGATAAGTGGGTGCCACATGAGTTCAACTACAACTCACGTCGCACGACTGACCCTCCAAAAGTTACCCGTTTTGGCATTACGAAAAACTACACAAACCACCGCCCTCACCGGACGTTTCGCCAACTGACTACTACTTCTTTAATCACTTCAACGTTTGCCCGGAGATAAGTCGGGGTAAAAGCACGGTTTCCCTATACCCGTCGCTGGTGAAGTCACCGAAGAAGCAAGATCATTCTCAAATTTACTAACTAAGAAATATGAAAGACGAAATATGAAATCACGAAATAGACTCACGTAAGCGTCTTCGATAGTTCACTTCGATTGCAACAAGCTGAAATGATACCTTGAACTACAACTTAATTGCAATTTAAATCTTCATTGCAACCTAGCTGTCAACACGTGGTTGTCAAAAGAACTTTATGTATTCAAGCTATGATGCAAAACGTCTTACCAACGGCGTCGCTTTAATTACAATCTCTAACTTTATTCCACGTGGAGTAAAATTCTTTCTTTAATGTTTCACGCAGCCTAAAGCACCTTCAGAGGTAAGAAAGACTCGAGGCTAACGAGAAAGACAGGCTACCGCGGTGCATTCTACGTATATTTTTTTACAGACCACGTGATGCTCGAATGCACCAATGAAGGTGCGTGAAAACAGCATCACGTTACTCTAGCGGTTTGTAATAAAAGGCACATGGGATGCACCGCGGTACCCTTACAAAAATTTCATATAGAATGCTACATAAAAAAATATAGAAAAAGTATTATAGAATCTTATAGAATACTTGCCCGTTTTTCTATAAGCTTGTTTCACCAAAAGCTATAGAAATATCTGTAGAAGCTCAATTGAAAGTGTCTATAGGATATCTATAAATTTTCGAATCTATTCTATAAAAATATTCGAATATATTCTATGAAATATTCGAATATATACTATAAAATATTCTATGAAATATTCGAATATATACTATAAAATATTCTATGAAATATTCGAATATATACTATAAAATATTCTATGAAATATTCGAATATATACTATAAAATATTCTATAAAAATATTCGAATATATTCTATAAAATAATCGAATATAAAATATTCTATAAAAATATTCGAATATATTCTATAAAAACTTTTGAATAGCGTAAACACGCAGCTGTTATTATTATTATTATTATTATTATTTGTGGTAGTGGTGCTATATTATTTACATTTTCTAATGAGCTTCACAGCTTAAATCGTGTTAAGATATTCATTTTAGATTTCTGTTAAAATTCATTAATCTGATGGCATCGGACGCGGGGTGATAGAAATAGTTCTTAATTTTACACAGACTTGAAAAAATATTTAGAATTCTGTTAAATTATTATTTTTTAAACTTGAAAAGTACTTTATTGAAAATTTTTATACTTAAGACTTTATATTAGAATAAAAATTAAAATTAGTGAATAAAGTTTATTAAATTAGATAAATGTTTTTATGAAATTAACTGTAAATTAATAATTATAAAATGTAATGACAAATTAATTAATCATAAACAAACAAAATAATTAGCCATAATTTAAATCAGTGTAGTTCGACTGATATATTATTACATTAACAATTGAATCACAATGTATTAGAATTATGAATTAAATTATAATCATATTAAATCTATAGAATACTATTATATTTAACTCATGTATTATGAAATTAATTATTATTATTATTATCTTTTAAATATATGTATAGATAAATTAGCACACATTAATTTCAAAAGAGCAAAAAATATGTTTTATTAAAAAAAAAAAAAAGAATCATTAGTCTATAGAATTTCTATAACTTTTGTAGTGCTCTACAGAAAAACTGTTCTATAGGAGCCTAATTCTAGCCTAATTCTAGCGCATTCTATAGAGCCATTTTCTTTCGAAAACGTATTCTATAGAACTCTTCAAAACTCTATAGAAACAGTATTCTATAGATAGGCTATTCTGTAGAACTCGTAAAGTATTCTATAGAGTTCTATACAGCTCTATGAACTATTTCCGTAAGAGTAGCAAGTCTTTATCGTTAGTCTCGTTAAGACTCGACCCAAATTCGAAGACACAACAATTTCGCTTCGCCTTATATAGTCTAGTGATTGAGAGACTACTTTAACTTGCAGAAAATAACAGCAAAAACAAGCAACCGTAGACTCCTAGACATTTACACATATAAAATTACAGTAAAATAGAATACAGAGGTCCCGGTCGCGCTAAACTTGTTAAATGTTTGACGTTATGCTCACAATCAAAATACTAGAGACTCTTTATAGGCTAGTCGCTAGTCCATTGCAGCGTAACTGCATACATATAAAAATAATTTGAATTTGTTTTATCTTTTCATTTTAATAATTCAGATATTTTTAGATCATTTCATTATTCCTTAATTTATGTTGAAAAACATTTTATAATAAAACAATACAAATTATTAGCCTTGCTGAGGAAGAGGTTGAAATTGTTAAATAAATTATGTTAAAATATTATTAAGAAATAAAACGCATTAAAATATCGGATAATTCAAGTATAAGTAGGTTGTTTGTCTTTCTGTTCCGAAAAATGACGAAGAAACTTTTGCTTCCTCATCCTCATGTATATTCTATAATTTTATTTTTGTTAGTGTCTATTTTGGAATAAAATTGATTGATTACAGAATAGATTATCACACACACAAAAAAAAATTCTTCCTTGATTTTTTTAAGTAAAAGGAGAAATTAATGATGCATTGATTTTTATTTTTTAATATGTGATGCTATCTCCAATAGTTCTGCATTTAAGGTTCATAGGTTAAAGCATATTTTGGAATAAAAATATACAAAATTCATTGTAACAATGGTATATTTAGAGCTTAATTGCATTTTGTCTTAACTTTTAGTTTATAGAAGAACTGCTTCGGAAAATCGCCTATTGAGACATAAATTATAATGACGATATAGAAATTTAATTCTCACAGTCGAATCATATAATGTGATGTTTCGGATTTAATTAAAGCGATTTTTATTGCGCCTGGTATATATATTTGTTAATTTTAATTATTTTTTTAAACAAAGTTACTTATTTAATCTAACTAGTATTATATTTCTAGTAATATTTTATAACTATAAATAAGTACGATAATAGCAAGGTTTTACATAATGTGGGCTTTTAATGATCCGAAAGATATTGAACTTTTTGAAGATATTATTGAAAGATTATTTATTGAGCACTTTTGAGTCAAAATGTAGAAAATTCCAATTTTTTTTTGGTGTTTGTAAAAAAGTTTCCCTTAGAGATATTATTTCTAATTATTACGTATTTAAATTGTGGAATAATCTTAATTAAAAATTGTAGTTTCTAGTTTCTAGTTTTTGTCGTTTGATTTCTTTAATTAATGAAAGACATCTATAAATTTATCTATACATTTAGAGCGGTTAATAAAATGATACAAAGAAATTGGAAAATAAATAAGTTAAATAAGAAATAATAAGAAATTAAAGGTTTTATATGGCAAATTTCCTTAAAAATTCTGGTGCAATGTCAAACTTCGTCAGGTTTAACAAATAGAATCATGTTTGATATAGCTTGAATTTGTTTACCAAATATTTAATGGCTGATCCATCAGGCATTGTTTACAGTCCACTTCTTAAAAAAAGAATCAGATTGTTTGATTTCCACCTAAAGTTTGAAAGTGTAATACTTGCTAATTTTTTCGACGTATTTCGTTCGTTTTTAAATACATGGTGTGTTTACAAAGTTACAAGACTGGTCTGATAAATCAAAACTTATTAAACATTTTTGTAATGCGAACTAAAATGCTTCGAAATATGACGCTTGGGCATCAACTCAGCGCTGCCAGCGTTTTTTTCATTGTTCATAGGCCCCATAGAAATCCTCGCACGAGAGATTGTTAAGGAACCTCGTCGAAGCTGCCTGGATCGCTGGAATCCTGACAAATCGCTTCTCTTTCAGGTCTTTTTTGATCCGGGAAAAAAAAAGTCCTGAGAGCGAGGTCTGGCGTGTATGTGGTTTGCGGCAGTATTGACACGTTAAAGATAGCCAAAACTTCGGCGGCGGCCAGCGACGTGAGAGAGGGTGCATCATTGTCGTGGGGGACAATCCAATCGTTTCTGATGTCTGGGCGGGTGCGACGGGTCAGGTCAGTTTTTCTCTGGAGTAGTCCATCAGTTTTGGCTATATTTACCATGGCAATACTGCTGCAAGCCCCTTACAGCTCCGACCTCGGTCCCAGGAACTTTTTTTTTTGTTCCCCCGTGTCAAGAAAGACCTGAAAGGGAAGCGATCCAGAAACCTTACAGCAATCAAACAACCAGAATAAAAAAATGTATCACATAGAGAACACTGTGATAATATCTGATCTGAGTTTAGTTGGAAATGCATAGCAATTTTATGAACACAATTGTATAGAAATCTATGTTACGCAATGAGTTTCACATTTTAAAGTTTTCTGCTTTTTCCCATAGTCATTTTAATATTTAGTCACTGTATTCTTTACGCGTTATTGCAGAAAAATATTAAAATCTTGAATTAGCCTTTTACTGTTAATTTTGCATCTTTTTAAGGTACCGGTACTTATAAAAAAGAAAAAACCTCGTGTATCTGTAGCAGGCATTTTTCTCGTAATCTATGGAACGTGGAAAGTCCAATTTTTTTAGAAGTAATAAAGGCTATTTAGAAGTAATAAAGACCAATATATTTATAGATTATTAACAATACACAAATATATTTAGGAACAATGTACGGGGGGGGGGGGGAGCTAAATAAGTTTATTGAAAAAAAAAACTTTGTTTTATATATACCGTGTGGGATATCTTTTGAAAGGTCTTGTAACGCGGAGCTGAAAAATACACTTCATTTAATTTTAGGTATTATATTTTCATAGCTATCGTCGAAAATGTAATGCAAAAATATATCTCACTGATCAACTTCCAAATCTTCTGAAATTAAAATCATGAATAAATTAGTGGCAGTAGAAGTTTATTTAGACATTGCATGAAAACTAAAGCGATGGTGTAACACCAAGGTCACACAGGTTTTGAGAAAATCTAATTTTCCGTTACACACAAATTTCACTTTGTGGGTGATCAGCAAAGGAGTTGGTGGTCGCTCGAGGTACCTATCGTCGGGAGGTATAAAAGGATTGTTCATAACGAATTTCGAAAACAAATTGTCTGTAATTAGTCGCGATATAACATTTAAAGACACGGACTGCGTACTCATTATGCGTCATTGGCTTTTAAAGCTTAGATATCAACTTTGAATGATATATTATAGTAATGCAATTCCCAGTAGTAACATAAAAGCAATAAACGTCAAATTGTTTAAAACAGACTAATTTAATTAGAATGAATCACGTAAATACTTTTAGATTCGATACTAGTTTGCATTGAGTGGCGTCCTCAATGCGCCATTTAAACGTTAATTAAACACATATCTGGTAAAACGAGGCACGGGATAATGCCGCATTGCAACTTCGCGAACTCCTTTCGATGCCGGCACAATGCCAAGTATAAAATATGCACTGTTAAAAATTTGCAGCATTCTGTCAGGTCACTTGACCGTTTTTTCCGAAAACGGTTACACAACCGTAATTTAACACTATTCTGACCATAATATTGGCCATTTTATTGTCAAAATATAGTTAAATTATGGTTATGAAACCGTTTTTTCAAAAAACGGTTGAATGACCTGCCAGAATGCTGCAAAATTTTTTACAGTGTGGAGCACCACACTGTAAAAAAAATCCGACCAGTTTTCCTTTAGGAATCGGAAAAATAGTTGCCTTTATCGTACCGGAAAATTTTCCTACCCAGCTCGGAATAAAATCCGTAAAAAAAAAGGAAATAGTCAATAAAACGGTATTTTACGTATTTTATTCCGATTTTTCGGATTTTATTCCGAGCTGGGTTGGAAATTATTCCGCTACGATAAGGGCAACTATTTTTCCGATTCCTACCGGAAAACTGGCATTATTATTTTTTTTTACAGTATAGTTTAAGTTACTCTCTGCGCCATCGGATTTTAAAGCTTCGGATTCGTATCCAGAAAACCCTGGATACGAAATTACACTAGATTAATTTTAACACAGTTATTCTAATTGGTAAATAAATCATATTAGATGTAAATTTGCAACTGGCAGAAAGTTTTTCTGGAGTTTCATTACCTGAGACTTATTCTGTTGAGCTGAACCAGGTTTCAGACCAGATGCTATAATCATTAAGGTTAGCTGGGTGAGAAAGTTCACCGAGATTCGTTCGGGATAGCCCTGATGGCAGAGCACTGGTGCCTTCAGCAAGGAGATCCCTGATTCGAATCCTGGTCCGGACATTTTTCTACCAGTTGGAAATTTACATCTAATATGACTTATTTATCAATTATAATAATTGGTAAAAATTAATCTAGTGTAATTTCGTATGCAGCGTTTTCTCTGGAGTTCCATTACCTGAGATTTATTCTGTTGAGCTGAACCAGGTTTCGGACCAGATGCTATAATCATTAAGGTTAGCTGGGTGAGAAAGTTCCACCAGATTCGGTCCGGGATAGCTCAGATGGCAGAGCACTGCGGCTTCAGCCAGGAGTTCCCTGGTACGAATCCTGGTCCGGACATTTTTTGCCCAGTTGGAAATTTACATCTAATATGATTTATTTACCAATTATAATAACTGTGTTAAAATTAATCTAGTGTAATTTCGTATCCAGCGTTTTCTCTGGAGTTCCATTACCTGAGATATATTCTGTTGAGCTGAACCAGGTTTCAGACCAGATGCTATAATCATTAAGATTAGCTGGGTGAGAAAATTCCACCAGATTCGTCCGGGATAGCTCAGATGACAGAGAACTGTTGGCTTCAGCCAGGAGATCCCTGGTTCGAATCCTGGTCCGGGCATTTTTCGCCCAGTTGGAAATTTACATCTGATACATGATAATAGTCCAGATATGAATATATTTATTTATAATTTCATTCTGTTCTTATCACAAGCGCGACATAACTACCGCACAACTGCAGCGTCTCGGACTGAATGTGCGAGTGACGCACCACAGTGTAATGCTTTAGAAAAAAATGTTAAAAAATATTAATTATTTGTGTCTAATTTTTTATCGCAATACACGTTTTGTATATTTAACATTAAATAGCACAGCATGATTTTTTTTATATATCCACCATGGGACTTTATACACAAATTCAATAAATATGCGGCATAAATCCCGAAATTACTCTATCATTTGTTTCATTTGTTTAAAAAATATAATAATTTTAAAAAATAATAATATTTCAAGGGAAAATTATTAATTTCCTTCTAGATGAATTTCAATATACGAGGAGAACATCCACAAATATCTAAATCTGCTTTGAGGTCCATGATGGGGTTCCCCATGACATACTTACGCGAATATGCTTTTTCTACTTTGCTGTTTTTGAAAAACAAGTACAGAAAATACTGCGTGTAGAAATTGACTTAAAGTTAAAATTAACCATTTTTAACCCTGATATAGATGACTTCATCCGTAAACATCAGTGCCAGAAATCTCACTAATTATAATGTTATGTTTTGATAATAATTAAACGTATTTATAATTATCTTTGTAGTTTGTGTGTTGTTTTAATTATTATCCCACGTACACACATTGAGATCATCTATCAATTCTTGTTTTTTTTAATAGTGTATCCTTCCTTTGAAAATTTGCCTTTTCAGTAGGATAGGATAGCCGTTAACTTATAGAGTTTATAAAACAATTCATATACGGATATAAATCCTTATGTCAGGTGGGTGGCGAAATCCTTTTTTACTTAAAGGTGGGTCGAGTACCAATAAAGGTTGGGATCCGCTGGTATAAAGTGGTTCCCCAATAGTCTCTAAACTGGAATACTACATACCTCCAAGGGATCAATGAACTTCCTCGGCCCCTCCTCCGACCCCTGAAGTCCTTAGTTGTAAGAATCTCCAGCATAATCTAGAAAATTGAATAAATTATTATCTAAAAAAGTTTTACACATATTTTATAGTATTAGATTTTTGCTATTTTGTTTACTTTTTAACTGTGAAATTTACGATTTGCGAAAAATCTTCTCTTGGTGGTTAAAACTGAAGATCATTTTCGGATTCAGCACTAAATAATACATAAAAATTAATTGTCAAAATTTAAAGAATACAAACATCACAAATATTTTATAGTATTAGATTTTCGAATTTTTTTTTACCTTTTAATTTCAAAAATATCGATTTGCGAATTATTCTAAGGCGATGGCTAAAAATGAAGTTCGTTTTCGGATTCAACGAATACATAAAAATCAATTATTAAAAGTTAATCAAAAGTTATCAATAATCAAAAGTTAAAAAACACAACCATCTCAGGTTTGTATTATTAATAACAACTGCTAATAATTGCTATAGTTAAACATAGTTCACATGTTATATATATCAATAAAACAATGTAAAAAAACTTAAAATTCTCAACAATAACATCTAATTTTGTCACGATATTTTGATCCATAGGTAAGCTTTACCTTCGGGTACAAAACGGAAAATTATTCCGTCATGTTGTTCATGAATTATACAGGTTTAAAGTTTTAAACACCTAATGCTAAATTCATGTCCCGTGAAGAGTGTCTGTTAAAACTTTTTCGAAGAATTTGATTTTTCTACCCAATGTGTGGGATCATATGCACAAACAGAATATATTTCTCAATACAAATTCTGTTCTGAAATAAAGACTACTTTGTATGAACTCACTGTAAACAAGACCGCAGCCCTTATTGGTTGCGTCTTTTTCTTTTTTAATAAAACATGATTATTTACATTTAGGGTACTTTTATATTTCATGTTTCCTTGTTTAGGGGGATTGCTAGTGCAGGGGAAATGTTTCTTCAGGTTATGTATATAGAGAGATAGATATATAGATACAGATGTAAAGTACACTGGTTATCAAAAATTAAGGAAAAGTCACAAAATGCTAATTTTCAAATACGCAAACACTCAAAAGGAAATAATATAATTCAATTAATTACTATCTCTACAACACAGCTAGTCCATATAACATCTCATTCATGTCAGACATGGTCGCAAATGTCACAGTCACTACGGTAAAGCAAAAAAAAAAAAAAAAAAAAGGAAATTCCATACATCTCATTATGAGTCTCAAATGATCACTTTTGTGACTCCCCTGAGACGTCGCTGTGACTGCTGCTTTGGGACGAGTCACCATGTGACTTTACAATGTAGTTACATTGTGACTCTCATGTGACTGTCATTTGTAGACTCCATTTCAAAGTCATCGTGAACGCTGCATTGTGATAAGTTACCAAATAATGTCACATTAAAGTCACATGAGGACTTCCAGGTGACAGAGAGACTACTGTGAAGTCACCATTGTGCTCTTTTGGGAAATGTCTCCATGTGACTATAATATGATATTATTTGGTGACTTATCATAATGCAACGTTCATGATGACTATGAAATTGAGTCTCAAAATGACAGTCACACGAGAGTCACAATTTAACTGCATTGTAAAGTCACCTGGTGACTCGTCACAAAGCAGCAGTCACATTGACTTCTCAATGGAGTCACATATAGTGATCATTTGAGACTCATAATTAGATGTATGGAATTTCCTATTTTTTTGCTTCACCGTAGTGACTGTGACACTTGTGACCATGTGTGGAGCGAATGAGATGTTATATGGGCTAGCTGTGTTGTAGAGATAGCAATTACTCGAATTATATTATTTCCTTTTGAGTGTTCTCGTATTTGAAAATTAGCATTTTGTGACTTTTCCTTAATTTTTGATAACCAGTGTATTATAAACACTTTACATTAAAATGACATTTAAAAACTTTCACAATAATTAATATTTAAAGAAATTTAAAAAGCTGTGATCGGAATGACGTCTCAACACTAAAATTAAAAATATATTTATTCCCTACATAATTTGCATTTATAAATTTCTATTTAAACATTCTGCAAAAACCATCACGTATGTTTAAAAAAAAATTAACTAATACCATAAAAATCTTAAAGTTTAATTTTATATAAATATTAAATACTTTTTGTTATTTAATCTGTGGACTTTAAACCTTGCAACAAGAAATCGAGTTGTCTTCACAGATAAGTTTGAAAATGTTATGAAAGAAAACTTATTAACCGATTTGTGCTTGAATTTTTGTTTTCTCAAATTTTTTGGTAAAATCACTTTAAAATGTTGCAAAATGAGCTGGAAAAATGCAAAAAAAAATTAAGCTTAATTTTTTTTTGTATTTATTTGATAAAATGTAAAAGAACTAAATATGAGTATTTCTAGTAGAATAATATGCATAATTATATATTTTGCCTATATTTATATTTAAAATATTTTTGAATTGTATATTATGTACTATAGTTAGTATTTTAATGAACTACAAAAAATATATATATATTTATTTCTTTGCAGAGAATAATAACGTTATAACTATTATTAATAATAAAATAAGAATAATCGCATTGCAGTCTTAATAACAATTTATTTCATAAATATCTTCGAAAGGAGATTGCATAAATAACTGTCTCCTAAATTTCTAACAAAAATATGTGCCCATTTGTGCCTAGAACCCTATATTTTGTACATTACAAAAATGAATAAAAAATAGGTTTGAACATTTAATTTCGCAATTTAAAGATATACGTATTTCAAAAAAGTCCACAAGCTAAGATTATAACTTGCGATTTTGGGTCCATGATAGAAAAAAATACAAATAAACTTACTTTTTACATTTCGCCCTCTTGAAAAATTAAAAATCTATAAACACCGAAAAAAGCCTTAATTTAAGCAAATAAATATCCACCTTGTGCTGTCATCTCTCGGTTATAGATAAAGACATTTATAAATAATGATTTCATGCAATTATCATGTTATTAAGAAGAAGAAAATTATACAAATGCATTAAAATTTGAAACGTCCCAAAAATGGGACGTTAGGCATAAATGGGTTAAGCAAGAAATACTACTTCGTACTAGAGTAGAGATGGTGAACCTGCTAACTCGTGTGTGCCAAGAAATAGCAAACAATACCTATCAATTTTGTACCGTACTGAACTCTTATATAAAAATAAGACCGATAAATCGTGAATAGATTATGAAACACTTTCCTACAAATTATGAATACTTCAACAGAATTTCACAGTATAATATGGTAAAAGATTATATCAAAGTAAACAATTTGGAAAAAGTATAAGACTTGTGTAATTACCGTCAGTAGTCGGAAAAGTATCGGAATTCATATATGCATCCCTACATAGGAACTGTAGATTCGTATACATATTATAAAGTCTCTCAATTCTATAAACAAGAACAAAAAAATCACTAATCTAACACAGATTATGAAACACTTTCCAACGCATTCAAAGTACTGTAACAAAACTTTACAGTCTATTAAGGTGAAAATTGATGTCGAAATAAACATTTTAGAATATGCATAATGCATTCAAAAGCCTTACCTTGAATAGTCGGATAAATATCCCAATTTCTTTGCTCAGCTCGGAATATGATTTATAGATTTGTATGTATAATATCTGGTATGGATAAAAGTTAATTCAATTAAACTCATATCACATTTGAAAACTCCCGTTCAGCAATTTCCGCCATTAAACTAAATGTACTTCAGAATATTTTACAGCCCCGAATAAAACCTGCAGAATTTATACACTCCAAGTAATATGCAGTATTAATAATAATAATAATTAAATTTTAAAACCTGTACCTCAAATGCAGACATAGTACCAGCAATTAATGTTCGTTAGTAGTACTATAGGAAATTTTCTGTGTATCAAAATGAACGATAACATGCACACCAGATTCTACGTAAGTGTCATGCAGCTATATATATAAATTTCAATATGTTGAAAATAGTGTAATACAATGTAACGGAATTATTTTGAGCGTCTCTGTAAATGAACCGTGCATGCTGCACACTTCATTTGGAATACCGAACATGCCATACTAAACCCCAATAACATAATAACGTAACAACACGTATAATAATCACTTACAAACAGATTAAGCTAAATAATGCTATAAAAAGTGATAAAATATGTTTTTTTAGATTGAAAAACGTTTCATCACACAAAAGACGACATTTTCAAAATCATTCATGATAGAAATACTTTCAAAAATTTAAATACCAAGTTACTGTTTTTAAATTTTGTGAAAGTATGTTTATCATGAATGATTTTGAAAATGTCGCCGTTTTTGAGATGAAACTTTCGTCAATTTAAATAAAGATATTTTGTCACTTTTTATAGCATTATTTAGATTAACCCCGATAATATATTAATTACATCGCAATCCGAGCATATTTACGATAGTTAGAGCACGGACAGACGGCAGAAGAAAGAGAGACAAAACGAATTAAACAGTTTCAGCTATGTTGGAAAGTGTTAAACAGTACCTAACGCTGTCACTGCCATAAATGCCTTTTTTGTTACCGGAGGACTTTCTAAAAAAATGTCTAAAATTTAAAAAAAACAAACATTACATGGCCATTAATGATCGGACACTTTCAATGTTAGACATTTTGTCGAATATTTAAAGATATATTTGTCGGATTTTTCTGGAACTTCGGGATTATGAAGAATATGTTCGACTTCATATTTATCATTGGCGGTTTGACCAGAAGGACAATTAGGAGGTCAACAAAAAAAAAATTGTTTGGGATCACCCTGTAAAATAAAATGCACGAAATTATCTATCGCTATAGCTTATGAATATATGGATATTGTGCAATGTATGTATTTATTTGTCGAAGAATAGAATGTATATTCATGGAGATATATTGATTTTCTTTTGAAGTTAACAAAATTTTTGCATGTGTTTTGTTTATATCATGCAGGGTTTTAAACCAAATTTAACGCCAGTTTCAGAAAGGTTGACAAAATGTAGTACAAATAATACAGAGTAATTGGAATGTAAATATATTAAATATTTGATGAAATGTAATTAGTTGAATGCAATATTTTTATCCGCGCATGCGCGCACGATAAAAAAGAGTCAAATATCGTGAAAATTCAAAAATATATCAGCAAAAGACTGAGCGGATTTTTATTGGTTCTCTAAAAACAGCTAAATGATAAGAGGTTTTCCATAAATTTTCGTTTTTAATTTTTGCTTTTTTTAATTTTAATTTTTTATTGATGCTTTAGTTCTTCTTCGAAAATCACCAGAACGAGCCTTACTCCAAGAAAAAAAGAAGTATCAAAATCTAAACATTTCTTCTAAATCTACTCATTGACATTCATAGCTGCTAACTTGTACGGATTTTTCCTACCACTAAAATTTAAGAAAAATTTTTGCCTAATTCAATCGCCGAACTGTCGTGAATGTTGATAATTAAATAAGGCAGAAATTTCTGTTACATTTTAGTGGTAGCAAAAATCCGTACAATTTGGCAGCTATGGACATATTAAGTACAAACTCCTTTGCTGTAAGCCAGATATTAAAAAAATGACAATTTGTGGACACTCCCTTATCATTCAGCAGCTTTTAGAGAGCAACTAAAAATTCACTCACTATATTGCCGATATCTTCCTGAATTTTCACGATAATTCACTGGCTTTTCTTTGAGTAAAATTCAGACAAACTTCATATCATTAAATGAAAAGATGGATCATATTTCTTATTTCATATATGAAACTTGTTTGTTTTCGTGCGTAATATCACTTTTTATAGTATCTCCAATTTTTTTTTTTTTTTTTTTTTGCATCACCCACTATTTTTTAACAATCTCAGCGGCAAAGTACTTTCAGTACTAAAATGTTCAAATAAATGACTGGCACCGTAATTTACGAAGAAATTTATTTGGAAAAAGGAAAAGAGGCTATATTTCACATACATATTATTTGGAAAAGATTTTAGCAAAATTCTTTTGTCATTGTGGCGTTTGGGAATTAAAATTAAGTGGTTTCATAAATATACCATTGCTCCTGAAAAGGTTAATTATAGTCTTAAATAAAGACTAAGATCTGTAGCATAATTTTTTTTTTATAATTCTGTTTATAAGAGTGCCCGTCATTTTTATCTTGCTGAGTTAACGTGATTGATAGCTTATACGAATGACATGGAATCAAAGACAAAATAATAGACTTATCTTTTGTTCTTACTCTCCTAATGTGTTGATGTTTTCGGAAACTTTCAAGCTATTTAGAGATCCTGTCTTACAATGAACGGATCTTGCAATAAACTGGTAACCCAGCTGCCGATGTCTTCAGAAGAACGTTCTTCGATTTTTTTCACAATGCAGTGCATATAATTAAATGAAAATATGGATTAAAATTCTAATTTTCTGTATGAATTTTTTTTTGTTTTGTTTTGGTGCGTAAAATCACTTTTTAGACTTTCTCCTTTTTTTTAATCACGCGCTATCTGCTGAAATTTAGTCAAAAATAGAGACTAATGTTTGTAGCATAAATTTGTCTTTTTATAATTCTGTTTATTAGAGTGCACGAGATATTTATCTCCCTTAGTTCACGTATGAATGATAGCTTATATGAGTGACATGGAATGAAATGGAAAATAATAGACTTATCTTTTGTTATTACTCTCCTAATGTGTTGATGTTCTCGGAAACTTTCATGCTATTTGGAGATCGTAATTTACAAGAAACGGAACTTGCAATAAATTGGTAACCCAGCTGCCCTTGTTATCAGAGGAAATTTATTTGATTTTTTTTTCACAATGCACTGCATAAAATTAAAGATACAGATGGATTATCCCTTTATGTACTGAATTATGAATTCATGAAAATTTTTATCTTCTAAAGCATATTTCGTGAATAGTTTAAACTACATTAGAAGATTTACATAATCATTTAATAACATTTAGAAGGATTGAAGGATTTAGAAGGATTAATTAAATTTGAATTTATAGGGATTTTGTACAATATTTATAACCCCAATCAAATATTTTATTTTAAATAATTTTTTGGGGTATTTTGTAGAATTAGGAAGTGTACAAATATATTGTTCTTACAATAAAAGTATAGGCAGAACCAAAAGTCTTGCCGTGATTATAAATATTTATTATTCTCAAACTATTATAATTAGACATATGTTTGTTTGAATGCATTGTAAGTTCTGTTATAGATTTTTTCGTAAGACCACTTACCTCAGTAAATTTCAACGTGTGCCCCCTAGGTAGCTTGGAGAATGTCTAAGCGGTTTTCAAGTTCCCGGCAACTGTTCTTTAAAATGCCTTCTGTTACAGTACACACAGTTGCTTGTATCCTAGTCTTTAGTTCTTCGACGTCAGCAATTGATGTGGCAAAAAGTGTGGTCCTTGATATAGCCTCCAAAGAAAAAATCCAGAGCATTAATATCTGAAGAACCCGGAGGCCAGAGTGTTGGTACATCCCCTCCAATCCACCGATCCGGAAATGTTTCATTCTGTTGCATAAAAAAACCTACTAAAACTGACCTATCCAATGATACAACAAGTTACAATATTATGCAAACGGTTAATTTGTAATGAACTATTATAATCAGGGCAAGACTTTTGGTTCACCCCAATTTTTATTGTAAGGACAATATATTTGTACATTTCCCAATTATACAAAATACTAAAAAAAATATTTAAAATAAAATATTTGATTGGGGTTATAAATATTGTATAAAATCCCTATAAACTCAAATTTAATTAATCCTGATAAGTCCTTCAATCATTCTAAAATCCGTCTAAAAATTATTAAATGATTATGTCACATGATTATTCAGTTTTCTTTTCCGAATTGAAAAATCCCCCCCCCCCCCCTCAACGACAAGAAAGCTGAAAAGATGCAAAGACAAAATAATCCATCCTTTTAAAAATATTTACCATTTGTGTAACCAAATATGCTTCTGGAACAACATAAAGTAATGTATCTATAAATCATTCTAAACTGTATTACCACAAATAGATGTATCAAATGAATTTTATAACAAGTTATTTTAATGGCACTTATAAGTATCGTCAGTAGATAAATGTTAAAGTTCTTATTTCCTGTATGAAAATTGTTTGTTTTGGTGCGTATTATCACTTTTTAGAAGTTTCTCCATTTTTGTAATCACCAACTATCTGCTGAAATATAGACTTAAATAAAGACGAATACTTGTAGCATAAATTTGTTTTTATAATTATATTTATTAGAGTGCCTGATATATTTATCTCGTTATTTAACATAAGATTGATTGATTATGCGAGTTAAATGGAATGAAAGAAAAAATACTAGACTTATCTTTTACAATTATGTTCCTAATGTTTTGATGTTTTTAGAAACTTTCAATCTATTTAGAGATCTTTAGTGAACTATTACATAATCGGTAGCTTTCAGGAAAATATTTACGATTTTTATAATTAAGTTTTAACTTAATTCTTCTTTAGTCCTACGTAAATTATAAAATAAATAGTAGTTTTGTTTGTTTGTTTTTTAAAGGAATAAAAAAATCAGCGAGAAACTATTTTAACGTAATTAACATTTAAAACTTTCTTAAAATCTTTTTTAAGTATGTGAAAAATTGTCTTAGTTTAAACTTGAGTAATGTATCACATTTTAAGATAAATAACAAGTTACGTTTCTGCGTTAATGTATAAGTAATGAACGATTTTTTTCTCTCAAAATGCTATTTTTCTTTGTAACTTTCCAAAAGCTCTGGTTTCAACTTTAGCATGTTATTTAGCAAAATTTAAGAAACAAATGAATAAATAAAAGCATAACTTACTTCTTGCATTCTTTGCTGATTTATTACCCAGTTAAAAACATATATATAAGTTTTAAAATTTGTATTTCGAAGAAAACAAAATAATTCTCTGAAACTGTTTAAAAAGCAACATTATTTTTGTTATGGTTAAGGACTTCTATTAAATAATTTTTCAAAGAGCATAAAGGAACTAAAAACAAATTTAATTGAATTATATTAAGCTTTGAAATGTAATTAAAGCGACAAGTGGAACCACCATTCCGATTGACTATAATAACATATACATAAAATCACATTTAACACTGTAAACTGAAATGTCTGAAATTCAGACACATAAGCGTCTGAAACGGAGTGTTCAATTTTCAGACATTTTAAAGTGTCTTAATTTTTAAGACGCTTGTATGCATCTGAATTTAAGACATTTCAAACGTCTGAATTGCATCCATCTTTGACCACCTTTCATTTCTATGCAAAAGCAGTCTTTTTCTTTTTTCTTTCTTTCTTTTTTTTTTTTTTAATAAGCATTATACACTTTAAAAAAAATCTATTATAATATGGAAATTGTACCGCCAATCAAAACACCAGTACAATTTACATCAATTTACGTATTTTAATGGGAATTTTCTTCCGTTGAAAAATTTAATTTTTTTGGGGAAATTACTGTATTTAAAAAAAAAAAAATTAAGCTTATGGAAGGGGAAACTGCATATTTAACTGACTGGGGAACTGCCAAAGTCGATTACATTTTACAAGATTTATTAACTCACATTACATCAGAATATCAAACTCACCCTTGACAGGATTCGAACCCGGGACCTACTGGCTTCCAAACTGGAGCTTTATCCACTCGGCCACGACCGCGTTAGGTAGAAACCCAAATATTGTTACTTATTATGCTGCACAATGAAACTGTAGTGGTAGATATTTTTCCGATCCAGTTAACGTTTTACACATTTCCCCCCCTAGAATTTTGAATATTTGTTTAATTTCATGCGTTAAAGACCAGCAAAAAGGTTTTTTCTTCTAGCGGAAAAAATTTTTTAGAACAAAAATATTATCGTTTTATACAGAGGAAACTTTATTTTTGAAATATTAAGGATGTATTTTAATCTAAACTATTTATTTTCTGATTCATTTTTAAATTCATTTTTGCTCTCAATCGCATCAAACTAAGAAATTTTCTTATTTAGAAACTACACAATGTGCCGTGCTTCTCGATTTTTTGATAAATGCACAAAATATCGTAAAAAATGTTGTCAAAGTTGGTGTTTTAAATCGAATTTTCAGAGGCGGGAGATCAGGGAATAAAAAAAAATGGTTATTCTGAGAAAACAATTGTTTAAAAATTAAATTGTAAATAATTGAGCTAAAAATGAAATCACATGGCCTCTTATACATCTCTTCAAAAATAACCTCAGCAGTTTTCATGTTTTTACTTTTAAAAATGAGCCTGAAAATATCTCAGAAAATTTCAAGCTGTTGAGGGTGGAAAAATATTTTTTGTTTTAAAAGTGTATATATTATATATGCACTGTTAAAACATTTAATTCGGGACGTGTACCGTTCAGGGGTGAAAAAAAAAACAATCTTTCATTAAAAAAATGAACTTTTTATTGCCCAAAGACAGCGTATAAATTTAACGGAAAAGTATTGAGGGCTCTGTTTTCTTTCTTTCTTTTTTTCTTCTGATGATTGAATATATGGCAAAATTTTTGAAATTGGACTGATTAATTCCTTCCTGTGCTGCATATTCTGAACCAAATTTCTCAGTTTTAAATATTGTGTATAATTTTTCTGCCAAAATATTGACATTTAGTTATAAAAATCCTTGTTTTACGCATATAACATACATCAGTAGAAATCCAGAGTAAAATTTTTTGATTTTCAGAGTAATTTTTCTGACAATGATATGCGATTACTTCTGAACTCAGTCTTTACTTAAAAGGTTAGTGTATAAAATTTCAGAGCTATTGTAAATAATTCCAAAAAATTAAATAAGTACTTTGATTTTTTTTAATTATATAAATAATTAAACAAATACTTAAATATAATAAAAAAGAGAAATAGATAATTAAATAAATTCTTTAAAAGTAGATGGCGCCACATTGATATCTTAAGAGTATATTAGTATGATTATTTTCAAATCCAAAGAGATTCTTATGAAGCATGTATGACAATTTTTGATGAATAAATTACATATCGAATTATAAGCGATTAACAAAAATTTGAAGTTTGAATACAAATAAATAAATTATGTCTAATATCATGTCTGTATGGGTTCGTCTTTGAAAGATTATATTTTACTTTTAAACGGAACCTTCTAAATACAGAAATATGCAAAAAATGGAAATTTTATTGGAATTTACGAAAAGAAAAAAATACATTTTTTAATGTAACTTTTTCTTTTCGTAAATTTGCGTCTCGACTGGCAGTACAATTTCTATATTTTAAACGGATATTTTTTCACAGTGTTAGAAGGTCGAAACTAGGGGGGGGGGACAGAGGGAGCATCTTGTCCCGGGCAGCAGACCGAGAGGGCGCCAAATGAAGGTATTGTCTGTCGATTTTTCGCACATTTATGTAGCACAGTATTGTTAAAATCATCTGTCTGGGATATGCCAAAGCATAGAAGAATCAAGATGATATGATATGGCATAAGAATCCTGTATAAAGCGGATTTTTTTTCGATTCCGTTTTCAAGATTTTAATGAATAAATATTTGACAAAGCAGATTACGTAGTTCAGTATTACATATTTTATGATTACATATTCTAAATTTTAAAATACGTAGGCTATTAGAAAATTAGTAAAATTCTCTTTGTAAGTATACTTTGCGGAGGAGAGGGGGGGGGGGGGGGGATGCTAAATCCATGTTTGTCCCGGGTGCAAAAAATGCTAGTTTCAGTCCTGACAGTGTATAAAGCTTACAAAAAAAAAAGGAAAAAACGGCTGCCTATGAATATTGCCGAACATGCAGGTTGATCAAAGATGGATGCGATTCAGATGTTTGAAATGTCTTAAAATCAGACACATACACGTGTCTTAAAAATTTAGACACTTTAAAATGTCTGAAAATTGAACAGTCCATTTTAAGTCACTTATGTGTCTAAATTTCAGACATTTCGTTTACAGTATTTATACTATGATCATAGTTAGACACTTAAGTGTCTTAATTTCAGACGCCTGTGATGTCTGAAATTTCATATTCAGACACTTAAGTGTCTGAATTACTTTTTCAGTTACATATGTGTTTGAATTTAAGACGCCTTTATTTGCAGTGAATATATTTGTATTATGAAAATATTATTAATTTGTATTATGAATTTGTATTATGAAAATGTTATTATGTATTTGTGGAATTACTATGTTACAACGTAAAACATATGTACTGAGGTATTAATACATCTTTAATACACCGGCTAATCGTAATTTGAATTTAGCAGCCGAAGCAGTGCGTTGTCACTTTTATTCTTTGGTATACAATCTGGGTTTTTCTCTGTACGAATAAGCTAAAATGATCATAATTAAGAGTTCTTTGGCTATTGAAAACACAATAATAAATGTCAGAAAATAGTACTATACCTTTTTTTAGAATGGGTTTAAATAATATATGCATACTGATGTAACACTTATATTCATGATTGAATGATCATACTCTATGCTAACATATGAGATTTCAGATACATCCGAACTTACAATTTGCTTTGTAAGTTTCAGATTTTAATAGGTATGATTTCTCCTTCATATTTTTAGGCAAATAATTATAAGTACTCAATTTTCATACACAGTAAGACAGATTTATTAAATATGCACATAAATATCTATGTACTGGGAGAAATATCGATACAATATTTAGTAATCGTCGTGAATAGAATTCGTAAAATATCACTTTAAAACAATGTTAAAATTCAGCTCACTGTGTACCTCTAGGTACAAAAAGAGTTGATTTTGTATGTGCGTCATAGGACTTTCAGTAATTTTGTATATGATATCACTCTTCCTAGACATTTGCGCATTCATATGTCACCGACCGTATTGTCAAATGCTTTAAAGAGATGAAAAACTGATAAATAGAAGGACTGGAGTTTTTTTTTCCCCTATGTAGTATTAAGTATAGCGTCCAGACTATATAGTGTGGAAATCAGCTATCCAAACAGTGCTAAAAAATTTTATCCCATAAATGTGCAACGATGCTGAAATCCAAAGAGACGATCGCAGCTATATCTGAGGTATATTTTCAAATTTCAATGAAGACGTCGTATTATTACAGCGTCAAGTCCAAATCGCCTTGGAGTTTAAAAAAATATCCTGCAGATGTCGCTGCGATCGATTCTTTGGATTTCAGTATCGTTTCATATTTGAGTAATCCAATAATTTAGTACTTTTTTAAGTATAGCTGGGACAGCCGATTTCCACTCTATATATTCTAGACGCTATAGTATTAAGGAAATCACAGTTCCATCCATGCTTCAAAGACATAAAATCATATTAAAGTAGAATACAGTAAATTCTGTCTAAGGAGGACTCTGTGCAAGCCGGAAATCTGCCTAAAGCGGAAAATTTTCCTAGTCCTGGCGAACCCATAGCAAATAACATTAGTTCATGCTGTGTAAGCCGGAATCTGCCTAAAGCGGAAACGGAAAGTTTTATAATGTCCCACCGAAATCAAAATTTTGCATAAGGCGGAAAAAATCCTCTTTTAAAAATGAAATGCATTTAATTTATGAAACTTTAAAACTGATATGTGTACATCAAATACTTTCCAACATTTTGATAAATTTCGTAATAGAGTAATAAAGTTAATTCGAGAGCCTTATTTATCTTTATGATTAAATATTTTTGAATGATAATTTTTAACCGTAAAAATCAGTAACACAATGTGACTTGGAATGTATTACTGAAGAAGGCTTGGTAAACCGAAAGAAAGAAAAAAGAATTGATAACAGATTATTTTCCGACTCTCTAAACTACTGTGTTAAATATGAGGTTTGAATTTGTTAATGCTGTTCTCAGATAAAGAAGGGCAGCTTTATGACATAAGGTTCAATTTATTTTTGTTCGGAAATGCATGAAACTAGCAGGTGTTGTTGTTCAGAAACTACGTAATCGGGTTTTTTTTTTTTTTTCCTTGCAAACACATCTTTCGGAAATTAGTGTCAAAGTCGGCGTTTTGAACCGAATTTCCGCGCAAAAGAAGAATAAGCATTCATGAAGGGGGGGGAAAAACGTGTTTTTCAAGTGAGCAAAATCGCTTATAGGTACTCTATTTATCAAAAAATGGAAAACACAGCTCGATTCCAAATCGCTTCCATGTTCAGGCTTTCCAATTTTATATCTTCCCGTTAAAAAATGAATTTGTAAATGTGTCAAAACGTTTTGCGCTTGTTGAGCAGAGCAGTTAAAAACAACATTAATGTTTTTCATTAAATTCTAGAACTGGAGTGATTTTATATCGATACAATTTATTTCAGTTTTCAAATAAAGTTTTTCAAGATTATTAAAGACAATAAATTTAATAAAAAGTTTAATTTCATTAAAATCTTAATTTTAAAGATAGATACTAAAGGTTGTGAATGTAAAAAATATACAATTTGTGCATTTTTTTAATGTTTTAAATGTTAGTTTTCGAGTATTTTGCATAAGGCGGAATATTGTCTACGGCGGAAATATTTTTCGGCCCCGATCGATTCCGCCTTAGACGTTTACTGTATAACGAATTATTTATGCGATAAATATAATTATATTGGTTCACATTTAGACATTTGACTACCTAAGGGGACCTATTTGACTACTGTCCAGACGTGGAAACCACGTCTGTAGAGTATAGATGAACCACGACAGGATTACCAACCTAGGCAAAGAAACATACACCACATTTTTTAAAGAAGAAATTTTCGCGAGATTATATAAAGTGAAATTTTATTTTTTGAAAAACTAGGGGGGCACCGCCCCCCTGCTCGCTACGCTCACCAACCCCCCGCGTAATCGCTTAACTATTCCATTCGATATAGCGAAGCAATTTCTATTTTCTAGCCAACCCCAGATTATTGTTTGTGCTTAAAAATAATGTAAATAGTTCAATTAATCTCTATTCATAAGCTAATATTAGTTTTTGTTGCATTGAAATATCTCAATTTGTTGATTTCCTGCATGCAAGTAAACCCTATTGTATTTCATTGGGAGTCCATGGAAATTTGGCGAAATACTGGAAATAGCGCTAAGTTGGCGTCACTTTTGGTGACAGAGAGACGGGTCTCCCCTTAGTAACCTCCCTTATAGCGTCATAAAGCTCTGACCAATCAGTTGCATTTCACGGTATCTCCGCAGATTTTCATTGTTCCATTTCCAAAGCATTACTTTTTGCAAGGCATACTTAGATACTACTACCGGCAGACCGATTTGCGTTTAATGTATGAAGTTGCTCGCCAGAGGACTCTGATACGCTGCCCAAAACAGAAATTTGACTCTGACCATAACTTCAACGACGAGAAACAATCAAACCGCTCTGGGCAGGGTTCTGAAAATTCCAATGTGTTTACATTTTTTTTTCCGTATAGATATGATTCAAAAGAGTTTAATAAAAATATTAACTCTTATCATCAGAAAAAAATTATCATTTTAATACCAAGTTAATACTAAATATAAAGGTTGCCACTTTGGCTCATTTATCGCCAGGTTGGGGTGAAGTAGAGTATTCTACGATTCACCCCAATAAATAAAACCATGCATAGTCTAAAAACATCAATGTCACAAATTTATTTGCTATCTTCACTGCTGAAACAATAAAACTAATGGAATTTCTTTTAAATATATTAAAGTACTCATAAAATTCCTTGTAATAATTAATAAATATAATTTATTAAGTAACAAATACGCTTACATGATTTAATCAAAATTGATTGGATAACATAAAATATTGCAACGTTATTTAAATCTGCGATCACCATTTCTTTCTAGGATTAAAAATAAGAATATTTAATGTTTAAGGAAGATCGTCTTTTTTTTTTTTTTTTTTTTTTTTTTTTTTTTTTTTTTTTTTTACTATTATTATTATTATTTAGTTCGGACGATATCAAACAGAAACATTTTACGGGTAGCAATAAATTCGTCAAAAATAACTGCTTCAAGCCAGTTATGAGAACTGTAGTTTGATAAAAACCAAATTTTAATTTCAAAACGTGTATATGAAACACAAGCTATTTTTATGTAAATACGGGACATTCAAAAAAGAATAACAGAATGAACCTAACGATCAAGTAAACAATAAGTAATTTAGCTAATCTTAAAAGTATGTGAACACTAAAATACTACTACAAGATGTGTAAAATAGCCTTTTAAATAGAAGGAAATTGAAGAATATAAGTATTTAATTTATTATTCTGAAAATACGATCAATGATTCTGAAACTTCGACGATGAGAAACAAGCCGCTATCTGGGCAGGATATAAATGTAAATAAAAAAGAGCACGTTGTGATGTTTTGGTTCAGAGTTTGAAGATTAATCCGACTTCACTTTTTCGACGGTTTTCGGGGAAATGCGTGGAACGTATATATCATAGAAGGCTATGCTTTTTGGGGTACAGATGTCATATTCACCCCATATTGGCGCGATTTTTTTCGGATGCCAATTTGGCCAAAACATCAACAGCATAAACAACATAATCCGGGTTACCACATCAAGCAAAATAACGACTCTTTGGCGCAAGTTAAGTACCCGTTGCCTATATGATATTGGCGACAGAAAAAAATCGCGCCAATATGGGGCGAATATGACATCTGTACCCTTTTTGGTACTTTTCCGTTATACGGACAGCATTGTCGCCAAGTGCAATAGTTGGCGCAAATTGAAAATCACGTGAATTGAAACATTTGAAAAATAAAAGAAAAACATTGTCGATAGTAAAGTGAGCATTTTAAAAATATAACATTTGAAAATTACAGAATTTTACGAACTATTTTATTAAATCACAAATATATAATTAAAACAAGTGAACAAATAACTGTTATACAATAAAGTAATAAAATAAAAAAATCATATTAAACTGCTGCCATAAAATTACAAATCTCTTTGGCACAGATGTCATATTCGCCCCATATTGGCGCAATTTTTTTTCGGTTGCCAATTTGGCGAAAACTTCAACAGCATCAACAACATAGGCACAGATGTCATATACGCCCCATATTGGCGCGATTTTTTCTGACGCCAATGTCATATACGCAACGGGTATTTAACTGGCGCCAAAGTGTCGTTATTTTGCTTGATATGGTAACCCGGATGTTGCTGTTTATGCTGTTGATATTTTCGCCAAATTGGCATCGGAAAAAAATCGGGCCAATATGGGGCGTATATGACATCTGTGCCACAACATAATCCGGGTTACCACATCATGCAAAATAACGACACTTTGGCGCCAGTTAAGTACCCGTTGCGTATATGACATTGGCGTCAGGAAAAATCGCGCTAATATCTGGCGAATATGACATGTGTGCCATATTTTTTAGCATTGCAGTAAACATTTCATTTTTTGAATAAAGACGTCGCCACATAAACTCTATGAGATACGACTCTAAATGATGACGAACTGTTCCCCGATGTCTTTTGTTGCGCCATTTTGCGATGCCCGATAATCTCTCAACATTTTGAGTATGACATCCAGTATTAGGGTCGACAAAATTGTATTTGTGATTTACTGTGAAATGATCATAACCAGCACTGCGCAGTTCACCTGTTTTACATCCTTTCCAGTAATCTGTATAAATAATACTTCCATCAGCTACATTGTTTTCTATTGCCGCCATTAAAGTTTCAGCGGTGCGATCGGAAATAGGAGTAAGGAAACATCCCCGTGTTTCACGGCATAAACCATCTAACACCCATTGAGGAGGAAGAACACGCCCTACGTTGCTTTTTCTTCTGGTAAAAACACTTTCATCTACTTCTATAATTTTATTATTTCCACCGATTTTTCTATTTGGTCGTGAGCATAAAGCATTTGCACAAACTTCTCTAAAATAGCTATTCCAGTCCACTGTTGTGTTATGGTTCATATCAAGTTGCAGATCACAACAAAGCTCAATCGATGTCAACTCTTGGCACCATAAATATATAAACCTCAAAGCATTAAGAAAAGACAACCGCGATCCTTCAAACCATGTTTTTTGTCGTATTCCTACGCGTAAGCTACATCTCCATTTCGGATTTCCAGAACTCATCCATAATTTCATTTCATGGTTGTTTGAGCACAACCTTTTATTATGCAGAATTCCAAATTCCTGTAACAGTTTTATCGCAACATTCTCATCATCTAGTAATTGACAAATAGTAAAATCCATCTCAGCGTCAGCAGTAAAAGTAAATTATAATTTTATAAAAATACTAGCAAACCCCGCGGCTTTGCTCGCGTAATATTTGAAATATGCCAAGTGATATTTATATGTCTAATTTTTATTAGAAGAACACTTCTTGAAATAATTCAAAAATTACAAATTAAGCCACAGTTTGACTAAACTTCATTATAAAAGTGAAATATACATAAATGAGATTTTAATTAATAAGAAGAACTAAAACTAATTCCAATTAAATGATAATTTAGAAAGTATTTTGATACTTCTATGCTCATTTCATACACTCATTTCGGTATTCATTTGAAGTTTTGAATTTCTTAGATAGAATCTTAACACATTTACATCTTAAAATTAACCATCATGTCAAATTCCAAGCTTCTTGTCTAACAGTCTACCACCTCTCTGGTGTTAGTGACACCACATAAAATGCCGAAACAGAATTGAAATAGAACGTCTAGAAAAATGTTGAAACAGAGACTGTCACCATTAATTTGCCAACATTAACCTTGAAATCGGTTGATATTTCCTAATATTCTATACAAAACGGAATTTAGATGTTTTTAAAGGCTTTCTACTTGTTCCTGACAACCAGGTGGTAGTAACACCAGCATAAAATATATCCCGTATAGGATCAGGGACTATCTCTCTTGATTCGCAACCAATAACTTCTGTAAACGGGTTATTATTTCCTGAGATTCCATAGAAATCGTAATTTAGGACTCTTTTTGCTCCTTCCCTTCGTTTCACCCCTTTTTAATTTCGAATTTATTTTCGACTGTTCTTAAAAGGCATTTATATTTTATAAGTAACTACCGTGCTATATTTAAAGTTTCTGGCCTCTTCAATACCGCAAAAATCGCAATTTAGAAACTTTTTTGCTCCTGCAACCCTCGACATAAAATATTGCTTATGTTTGAGCAGGTTCTATCACCATCAATTTGAAACCATTATGTTTGAAATCGGTTTCGTATTTCATACGATTGCATAAAAATCGTAATTTAGAACGCTTATAGAACGCTTTTCGCTCACTTCATCCTTTTAAATTTGAAATTTTCTTTCGACAATTCTTAGAAAGCATTTGCATCTTTGAAGTAATTACCATACCAAACATAAAATGTTAGACCCCCCTCAGTAACAAAAAAACCCGCAAATTAGAACATTTCTTGATCCTGTAACCCCCAGGTGGTAATGACAACAACGTAAAATATAGGCTATGTTGGAGCGGGGACTGTCACCATCAATTTGAAACCATTACTTCTGAAATCGGTTTATATATCCCGAGGTTGTGTAGAAATCGCTATTCAGAACATTTTTAGAACGCTTTTCGTTCATTTTCCCCACTTTTAAATTTCAATTTTTAAGGAACTCTTCTCAGAGAAAATTTATACTCATAAGTAATTACCATGCTAAATTTCAAGTTGCTGGCGCCTTCAGTATCACAAAAATCACAATTTAGAACGTTTTTTTAAAAATGTAACCGCAAGGTGGTAGTGACGCCGATATGAAATAGTTTCTATATTGGAGAAAGGGCAGTCATCATCAATTTCCAGCCATTATTTTTGAAATCGGTTGGGTACTTTCTGAGATTGCGTAGAAATCTCAATTTAGAACGTTTTGTAGAACGTTTTTCATCCATTTTCACCCCTTTTAAATTTCGAATTCTTTAGAAAATGTTCTTAGAGATCAGTTATGTCTTATAAGTAACTACCATGCCTTGTTTCAAGTTGCTAACACTTGCAGTGTTACAAAAAAAAAAAAAAAAAAAAAAAAAAAAACGCAATTTGATCGTTTTTTGATCCTTCAACCCCATTGGGGTAATGGCGTCGACATGAAATACAGCCTATGTTGGAGCGAGGGCTGTCAACCATTATTTTTTAAATCCTTTCGATACTGCCTGACATTGAGTAGAAACCGCAATTTAGAAAGTTTTTTAGAACGCTTTTCACTCATTTTCACCCCTTTTAAATTTCGATTTTTTAGGAAATGTTCTTTAGAAATCATTTGTATCTTATAAATAACTGCCCTGCCTAATTCCATGTATCTGGAGCCTTCAGTAACACAAAATTCGGCATTTAGTACGGTTTTTAGAACATTTTTCGCGCATTTTCACACATTTTAAAGTTTGAATTTTTTAAGAAATGTTCTTAGAGATCATTTATATCGTATAAGTAACTACCATTCCAAATTCCATGTATCTGGGACCTTCAGTAACACAAAAATTGCAATTTCGAACGTTTTTTTGCTTCTGCACCCCCTTTAGGGGTAGGTCACCGACATAAAATGTAGCCCATGTTGGAGCAAGGGTTGTCACCATCATTTTGACACCATTATTTTTGAAATCGGTTTGGTACTTCCTGAAATTGCGTAAAAATCGCCATTTAGAACGGTTTTTAGAACGCTTTTTGCGCATTTTCACTCCTTGTAAATTTCGAATTTTGTAAGAAATGTTCTTAGAGATCATTTACATCAAATAAGTAACTAACATTCCAAATTCCATGTATTTGGGCCCTTCAGTAACACAAAAATCGCAATTTCGAACGTTTTTTTGGTCCTGCACCCCTTAAGCGGTAGTGGCACCGACATAAAATGTAGCCTATATTAGATCAAGGGTTGTCACCATCATTTTGTTAAGATTATTTTAGAAATCGGTTTGGTACTTCTTGAGATTGCGTAAAAATCACCATTTAGAGCGTTTTTTAGAATGCTTTTTGCGCATTTTCACCCCTTTTTAATTTCGAATTTTTTATGAAATGTTCTTAGAGATATTTTATATCTAATAAGTAACTACCATGCCAAATTCCATGTATCTGGATCCTTCAGTAACGCAAAAATCGCAATTTCGAACGTCTTTTGCTCCTACACTCCCTTTAGGGGTAGTGGCCCCGACATAAAGTGCAGACTATGTTGGAGCAAATCACCATCATTTTGACTCCTTTATTTTTTAAGTCGGTTCAGTACTTCCTGAAATTGCTTAAAAATCGCCATTTAGAACGTTTTTTAGAACGGTTTTAGCGCATTTTCACCCCTTTTTAATTTCGATTTTTTTAAGAAATGTCCTTAGAGATCATTAGTATCTTATAAGTATATAATATTTCAAAAAGTTTTTTTACTCATTTATCTGACGAATTTTTCTAATTTCATCCTCAAAAAATTCATGATTTCTCAAATTCTTATATTCATGAGATTAATATACAAAAATCCAATAAGGAACACTGAAAAGCAAAATTAGCATTTCATTTCATGTAATCCGACAGTCAATATTCTTGAGCTCATACAGTCTATATATTTTTTAAATAAATGCCATGTTCATTAAATTTGAAATCTTAGTTATTATGATCACATGTTTTTCTCAATTTGTTTATCTTTTATTTTTATACCCGACGTATAAGATAAAATTGTAATATTTTATCAATTTCATTGTATCAAAACGACGCATTATACGTCGGCATATACGCTGATTTTTAACAACAACAAAAAAAAAACCTGATTTCAACAAACGGTTCTAATTTTCGCGTTTTTATAATGATCCTGTATTGTTATGCATGCTATAGTCTTGAACATTGACAATATAAACCGCCGATGCAGCGAATACGCTATCTGAAGTTCACACGAATCCATAACCTACAATAATGCACTTCAAATAAAGCCATTGAAAAAAGTAAACACTCCTTACTAACTCTACAACTAATTACAATAGAAGAAAGTTAGTGGTACTAAATGATTGTAAAAAAGTCTACTTTTAAATGATGTATATAAAATTTGTTTAGGGGGCCATCTACAAATCAAAACCAGGCCAAATTTTGTTTTTCCATTGGCAATACCCAATTTTGAATAAATTGGACCATCCTTTTAAAGAGTTATATATACGAGTATAATAGTGCGCATAAAATACATAAAATAAATGTATACACATGAAAAATGTATTACTTAAAAAAAGTTTTTTTTAATTAATGGATAACTTTGGAATTTTCAAATGTCCCATAGTATTCGCAAATTACTGTGCAATAAAAATTTCAAGTGAGTAATTTATTACCCCACTGAAAAGAAGGGTGATGTGTTTCACGCGTATCTGGGTATGTGGATTTCTTTATACCCTCGAAACATCCCAACAACTGAATGGATTTTAATGAATGAGGTCTCTATCATTTCGTCTTAAAGGCCCGATGGTTATAGGCTAAGTTTTGTTTTTATAAATTCAAAATGGCGGCAGTAAAATACAAAATGGAGGTAGAGACGAAAAAAAAATCCACGCACCCTATTGAGTGGCATATCATTGGATAGGTCTTTAAAAATGAAGACGATGTTTATTGACTATTTTACAGCCAGAACCTCCGTTAAAATATTATACAGCCTGGAATTTGTGCATGTAGGATCTCTAGCTTTACTGCAACTCTAACCATCACAGGCATGTATTACCTCATCAAAACAGTGCTTATAGATAGGAACTAACAATTAAACACAACTTAAAAGTCATCAATACAAGTAAATAAAAAAATAGGTAAGTAATATATACAAGTAATATAAAAAAAAAATTAAGTCAATTCCTACTTAGGTCAATAAGAGAATTTTTTTCTCCCATTCTTCTTTCCTCTTGAGTGGCTCTTAAAACGCCTTGATCTAGAAGAGGTCTCTCTCGGTCTTATACTACCTTGATCAAGAAGAAGGCTCTCTCGATTATTGAAAATTGATTAATTTAATTTAACTAATGAATTACTATTTTAAAAAACTGGATTAATATCAAGTGTCATCCACTACAAGTTTAAACAAAAAATAATATTTAGTATTTAGGTGTCTACTACTGAAATTAATAAAGAAAATCTTCTAAGTGTCCTTTTTCACACCACTTTACATTAAGATAAAAAAACTATTCAATGATGTTTATTAAGGCTCGGTCTTAAATGTTTGAGGTAGGGAATACAGCGTTTTTTTTTTTTTTTTCATGTGGTATCGCCAAAATCCGCAAAAAAAAAAAAAAAAAAAAAAAAAAAAAAAAAAAAAAAAAAAGCTATTTAACAAATTACAACGACCATTTGGAAAATGTTTTTTTTTCAAAGACTAAAATTTAAGACAAAATATCGCACGGAGTTAATCATACATTACGTACGCCATGAATTAAACATTAATAGTGCTATTACATGTAAAAATTTCAAGCGACAAAAATCTCCTGCGACCCGTCAGATTTCCTGAAACTTACATATTATCCACCTGAAACTTACGTATTATCCAAGCATTTCATTGGCTGTTCGGGAAAAGGCTTTTCCATCGTCAGATTTCCAAGAAATCTGACTACCAATTTTAAAGGAAATTTCATTCTTAAACTTCTAAACATCCCACAATAATACTTTTTACACCGTCGTATAGAGAAAAAAAAATGTACTTTTAAATGCAATTTGTTTGAAAGCTGTATCTTAATTTGTTTCTGAGTTATTAATTTGTTTTGTAGTTTTTAATACTTTTTTGTCATAGTGACAACAGAAGTTTCCATCTCTGTTGAAAGTAAAGGGGAAAATACAGATTGCTGTATAGACCAATTAGAAAACGAATAAAATGCGGATTGAACCAATAAAACGCTTCAGATGTGTTTTTGATTTCCTACCCTGACAGAGGACAATAACCATTTTTCCAAATGGTTAAAAAAATTATTAGAGCTTGATTGGATGAATAATAAGTATTTTATTAACGATTGAAAATTTGAACAAGATATATATAGCGAGAGTGTGAGCTAATACTAGGAATTGAAAAAAATAGTTTCACATTGATGACAAATAATTAATTAGTTCGCTTTTTACGCAGTCGGGTTTTTTGATTTTTTAAATTTAATTGTTTATTTTTTTATTTATTTTAAACTACCTAAATATTTCTTATAATTGCGCAAATAAAATTTATTTTTAAAAATAAAGTTTTTTTAGATTTCCGTCTTCAAAATCTGATAAAAATCTTTTAATAACTCGTAAGCATACTTTCTAAAAATATCTTTAATATTTAAGCATGAAATTTTTTGTTCTTTCTAAAGTTTTATTTTCACCATATTTCAACACTGCACATACTAACTTACAAAAATTCAACAAAATTCTATATGATTAATCTGCAACGTATTCACCTCCGAAATGAACATTTAATAAAGGTCTTAAACTAAAATACAGTTATTTCATGATATTCTTTTAATATTCATGCTGCAGTCCAGGCATATAATTATCAAGTTCTATATAGATGAATGTAACAATGAATATTTGTCTGACATAACGAGATGAATCTGTAAACTACTTAAATTTATTAAAAAGCTTATAATTACACAAATAAAACATTTCTGAACAAAAATATGTTAATTATTTCCTTTTAAAATCTGATATTTACATTATAGTAGTTTGGAAGAATAATTGGTAAAAATGACTTTTATTATAATGCATTACTTTATTTTCCCTTTATACGGTGTCATTTTAAACTTTTATTTTTTAACTGCTTGTTATATTACATGCATTAACATACACATATGTTGTTGATATTTTGTATGATTAATTTACAGAATATCCATTTTTAAAGTTCTTTTATTCAGAACTGCTAACAGCCTTAACCATTCATCAGAAAATTTGGAAACATATGGATGACATAATAAACGAATATAGAAAACATTCAGATTAAAAGCAATAGTTTCAAAAATAGCTATCAGACTACTATTTTTTAAATATCTTACAGAATTTTTACTCATACATTTTTTTAATGGTAGTACATGTTACACATGATTGGTATCTTTTTCGAATGACATCTCAAATATCAATTTGTCATATTTGACAGTTGATTGGAACAGGGTAGCAAGTATTTGAAAAAGTTGACCACATGTGTAACGTAGTATCTAACAAGGAGAGGGCCGACCTTGTTAATCACAGATTTTGATTATTTTAATATATGTTGTAGGGTAGAGACCCCTTAGTCTCAGATTCAACGGATTTTATCCAACGCTCCTTAGTTATTGAGAAACCTGGGTCGTCTAATAGTAGTCCACAACTTAAATACTTACTTTGTAACTAACAGAATAGGTTGGTCGTAACTGGGCAGGCATGACGTTTGCCGGCTGGTCCGCGGGCCCGGGTTCGATACCGGGGGCGCGCTACATTTTTTTCTCATTTTTTTTTGTTTTATAAATATATTTGTAAGTATAACTTAATAATATCATTGTCAATTAAAATTTATAATATTGTATATCAATTATAATTTTAACCTATTTAATTTTTTACTTTTAACTAAATAGTTGTATAAAACATCATAAAACAGTTAATTGTTTTAAAATCACTTTAAAAATGTATTTCATATATTCTTTATCGATACAATGATATTGAGCAATTGTGTCAATTCGTGATTTTAAAGGAACATCATTTACGCATTGCTTTAACAAAGGAAGTTAATGCGATAATATTATTATTCTGTTTTTAAAGTAAAAAGCATAATTATATTAAAAAGTAGCATCAGAATTAAATTACAACCAATTTTTTTAATATTAAAGATTTTTAAATTTATAATACGTATGCTTGCACTTTCAATTATTTTGCTTTCCCCTTTATCTTCTGTCTGCTTTTATTATTTTTTATTTGAATATTCTTTTATTTTATCATAACTAAATAGCGCCACAACAGATTTTGTCACGATTTTGGAATTTGCATCCTTCAATAATAGATCCAATTTCTTTTTAAACCTCTTTAAAGGATGAGAAATAATAGTTTAAATATAAAAAAATGATAAATTTAAGTTTGTTAATATTATAATTAATGTATGATATTAAAATTTTTAATTTAAATTATTAAATTACAAGTATATTTATAAAACAAAAAATGAGAAAAACATGCGTAGCGCGTTCGGGTACCGAACCCGGGCCAGCAAACACCGTACCAACTGGCTACGACCAACCTATCCTTTTTGTTACAAAGTTTAAGTTGTGTACTACTATTAGACCCCCCGGTTTCTCATGAACTAAGGAGCGTTGGATAAAATCCGTTGAACCTGAGATTAAGGGGTCTCTAACCTAGAACATATATTGAAATAATAAACATCTGTGATTAACAAGTTTGGCCCTCTCCTTGTAAGATCTGGGAACGTTTTTGGTCTATTAATACTTATCAGATGAATAAAATTTCCTGAAATGAATAAAAATAACTCACTAAGTCCTGAGAATCGCGGAGGCTACACATGATAAAAATGCAGGCTGGGTTCATGTATAATGGATTTTCAGAAATTTGAGAGAAGAGAACATACTGAATAAATGCTCTTGGGGAGTGTTTGCGGGTTTTATATCAGCAGCAGGACATGAAAAAATATCTACAAATGTACAAATAGTTAATATAATAGTTAATATAATATAATCACTGCAATACGCTCTCTGCTGCTCATTAGTGGAACTAATTTCGTTTCCGCTGAATGTTTTTGACCACCCATTTATTAAGTCATCCACATATCTAACACTTTTATTAAGTTTCTGATGAAGAAATTGCTAATGAAATTTTAATGAATGTTTTTTTTTTTTCTAATGAATATATCGGTATTCCATTCTAAATAAAGGAACTTTAACATTTGGCCCATTGTGCATGATTAGTAATGAGTAGTAACTTCTTGGATTATTGCTGAGAAAGTCATAAACTAAAAGACTGTTATTTTGTGACGTTCTTTTGATATTTATGCCACAGTCGAGCCGTGAGATTTTTAAGAAAATAAAGAAAAACGTTTCAAAGTAAGATTTAAAATTTATTTGGCATAGTGGGATAAGCAATCTACTCTGTAAAAATTTGCTGAGTGTTCCCTTAATCAGAGCGTTGCCAAATGTATGATACCCGCCGAAGTGGCAATGCCTGTCATTTCTGATACACTTCATCGGTATGATCGATATTACTCACCACAATTCCGTGTTTTTAACAGCTCTATTAATTCTGAAAGTGATTTTCTACATATATTTCATCCTTTGATTACGGGCCATCACTGGCGACAATTTTTATATTCAACCATACCATAACTTCCAAAATTTTCTTATCCGAAAGAATTGTCAGAAAAATGTTCTAGTATAAGGGTATGGCAGACATTTTTCTGTAATTGGTACAAATACAATAGAATAAATAAAACCAGTTTATTGGAACGTATATGTCCCAACCCGTAATAAAAGAGTTAATGGTTTTACGTATTCCAAACTCACACATAAATTTCTCAATTTCATATAATTTATATCACATAATAATATAAAGTAATTTGTTCAAATTTTTATTTTGCATTTTTATAGGTGTAGTGTAGGTGTACTTTGATTCAGTTTTAGTTAAATTAACATTTAAATTATGAATTATTTCTTTTTTGTGATTTTTTCTCATCTAAGGGGCGGTCCATAAATGATGTCACACGTTTTTTCAATATTTTTGACCCCCTACCCACCCCCTTTGTCACAAAGTGTCACACTTCATCATACCCCTCCCCCCCCCCCCTTGTCACATGTTACGTTATATTACATAAACATATACTTGCAGTTCAGAAACAAAACACTACGTTATAGATCATATTCCAAACTTTATTTTTAAACTTTAACTATGTGTTTTAACGACATTTGTGAGCATAACTATAAAAATGATTCATGTACTTATTTTGTATGAAATAAGATTAAGGTTTATAAGAAAACATAATTAATATACAATAGTAATAAAATATTAATAAGAAATAGCGGTTGAAAACAGTCGTATTTTGAAATTTGAAATGAAATTTAATATATTTGGTTTTAAATCTACTTTATAAACACAAAATACTTTAATTTCAAAATAACTTCAAAATTTAATCTGCTGATTTTTAGTGCTTTTATTTTAACCAAAATGTGTGATGTCACATATCTTCTTACCCACTTCCATCCCCTTGTCACAAACTGTCACAATTTCACGAACTCCCCTCCCCTCCTCGAAGCGTGGCATCGTTTGTGGAAGGCCTCTAAACGAGATCAATACACAATTTAAAAAAAAACAAAAACATATTTATAAATAAAATAATTTTTGCGCAGTTTCAATTATAAGTTACAGCTTGCTTCTTTTCTCTAGTCCTTACAGATTTAAAATCCTATTTAATGCATATAAATGAAGATGACTTAATGATGCTTTTAAGATATGATTATATTTTTAGCGGTTAGCTATGGTATTTTGAAAATGAAATAGTTACATAGTACACAATAAGAAATATAACTTTATAAAAGAAGAAGAAAAACATTGAATGAAAAAAGTGTTGCATGAGTAAAAGCTGAAAGGAAAATTCTATTTTCTAAATGGATTTCAAATAGATTTTTCTACATCCAAATTACCATAACATTGTAAAATAAATTTTCTTAAAATAGAAAATATGTTTTTCAGACAAATTGGATAAGAGAAATGTAATTTATTTTAAAATTTTAGGAGTATGTCCTTATGTAGCACAAAAAATATTTAAGCATTATTTCCTATTAAAGTATTGATGATTAAATGAAATTCTATGAAAGGATTTTTTTTTATTTCTGTATTATGAAATTTAAAAATATTTCATTAGCTTTATTTTAAAAATATCTGAGTAAATATGTTTTAAATGCATATTGTTATTTAATTAGATAGCTACTGTTTAGGTATTTATCAAATATATCGATAGAAAATGTGATTGTTAAATATTTAACCTTCCGTCTACCAGACGGGTCCATTGGACCCGACATGTACATTCAAAATATTTATTCAAACCAGAAATTTCTTCAAAACAAACTAAATGTATAAATCAGACAATAATAAGTTAAATAAACAAATTAAATAGTTTTAAGTAAAAATTCTGGTGTAGAATGTTTTTATAAAACTTGAGTAAAATTTCCGGTAGTTCTAGGGTTAAGGCAATCCTAAACTTCATTGCTGCGAACCACCATAAAGTGATATTACTCTTCATTGGATTGAAAGTTAGGAATCAAATAACGTTATTTTTTTATTAATAAAAAGAATAAAATAATACAGAAATTGAATTTACACATTTACTTTTCATAGGTTTTGCTATAAAAAGTAGTTTTAGTATACAATAATTATTAATATTGATGAGATGTTGCCATTTGCATAAGGGAAAGTTGTGTCCGATTAAACATGCGCCGTGTAGTACAGATATTATCAGGCATCATATTGTCATATTGTTTGGCATTTTTTTTTTTTTTTTTTTTTTTTTTTTTTTGAAGGGGGGAGTGATTATCAGAATAATTTTAATGAAACAAAACTAATTTTGATAAAATAGTAATCGTTAACAAATCTCTCTATAAGTAAAATTAGTGTTATCTAATATCAATATGAATAAAAATAACAATAATATCATTGTTATTAAGTATGAAAGATTCATGGCCATACATAATAAATAATCTTTAACCTGGGACAGTTCATTTTCGCCCTTTTAAAAACATTTTATAGCTCTTGAAATAACTGACTAATTTCAGCAATATGCAACTTTATAACTTCGATAAAAAGTAATAGTTGAATAATTAATGAAAACTGCTTTTTGAGCAAAATTTTAACTCAATCGGACAACTTTAAGGCGACCCTGAAATGTCTTTAAATTCGTAACATAGTCTACGCAATGAGTAATTCAGTTCCAAAACAGTATATTCGTACCTATCTTCACAATTTTTTTTTCTTCTAAACGTAATTCATGTGGACACATCCAGGTAACCCTAGCTATTGTTTAGAAACGTTTTAAATCAAATTTACCAAAATTTAATTTGAAAAATTCCAAAAATACCGTGAAAAAGTTAGAAAATATTACGATCTTTTAATAAAGTTCACAACCTCGATAAGATAGACGCATCTTTATTTTCAACAATGATTGCTATAGCATCAGAAGCATAATATGAGTAGTTTTCACACTAAACATAATGAATACTCTTCAGTGTTCTGTGAAGGCGTCACCAGGCACATAATTGCTACCAGTCATGTAAACCTTTTTATTGAGTTTAGTCCAAATTTATCTAAATCTTTTGAAAAACGCCATGTCAGGACCAGAAGTTGCTCTCATCAGTGAGTCGAAAAAACACCTAAAAACTAACTCATAAATGTTATGAGGCAACGGAAGTACAACAGACCGCGATTGAACACTTTTTCTAGATGTGTACAGGCACCTGCTCCTTGCCTTGGAAAATTGCTAATATTGCCAGGCTATCAACTTTTTGAATACCTGTGAGTGATGAAAAGAGTTTTCCATACCAGTCCAACACCAATTCTTAACAGTCATTTATGATAAATTTTTCTGTATTTATGTACTTCTCGCCGCTCTAAATTGTTTTCTAATTTGTCTAAAAGAAGTGCGGTTTATTATCAGGTTTTCAGTATTATCACCGAAAGTATCTGCACCAGCGCCATTAATATGTAAACCGTATTTCTGTCAATGATTTTGCACCTATGAAAAACTTCAGAAATACGGGCAGTAAAAAATTGCAATGTACCTCGAATGACTAAAAGTGTTCTTGTTGTTGCGGTTGTTGCTATTTCTTATATTTTCTAATCAACGACAGAAGAATTTTTACTGTCGTTGTCACAATCACCGATTTGGCTGCTTACGCTGAATCATCAGTTACTCATGAAACAAACTTATATAAGTAGATATTTTTCCATTTCTTCATACGTCTTTTTTTCCTTGGCAGTTTCCATTCAAGTGCGCTTAAGTGCTGGTTCTTCCTTGTGTTTTAGTTTTTAATCTACACCAAACATAGAACCCGATCTTCATTTTTGGCGTTGAATCATTAAGAATTTCTTATTCACTTCAATTTTCACCTTTCCCAAAGAATCTGAATGAACTGTGTCAAAGCGATCGTCTGTCATTTCTACAAAAAGTTTTTTTCTTTTTCCTTGTTTTTAGCACGAGTTAAAATTTTCTGTAAAACTTTCCATTCATCATGGAGTTTGAGAAGCTAATCAAAGCAATGGTCAGTTTTTCTAGCAGGAATTCGTGATTTTTGCCAAAAATGGAAACGTCTTGAATCACCAGTATTACGCTTTCTTTCGTTGTAAGGTTTACAACCCTTACATTGTAGAATGAAATGCTTAAAACTTGTTGATTCGATGGTAGTTTGGCTGCCATGATTGGATTGGAAATGTAACGAACAAGAGTGACTAAAAAATCTTTTCCTAACTTGTGTGATGAACTAACGAAAGAAGTTGATGCAATTTCACGGTTCTAGAAAAAAACACGTCACAGTGATACAAACAGTTCTGAAAGAAAAAAAATTGTGAATCTGTCATCAAAGGCATAAAATTTCGCCACAAAATAAGTGTACAAAACAAATAACATTGTAAAAACGGAGAGGTTACAAAAACATGGTTTTCCAGCACTGCCAGAGATACCAAAACAACACAGAAACATTCATATCATAATGTCACAGTAAAATGAACAAGTGTCTAAAAGTTTTTACAAATAAGATGATTTTTATTTACAATCACGGATGGCAACGAAAAAGGATAATGAGTACAGGTGTTTCCCTATACCTGCTCTTTGCCCACAACTTCTCAAATTTATTTCTCCATTATATTTATACTAAATTATCATTTTAATACTATGAATAAGTACGGATATTTAATTTATGAAAGAGAAAACTTTATAAGAGATAAAAACATTTTACCTGAAAAAAAAAAAAATCTGTCAAAAATTTCAAAAATTTAAGGTCAATGAGGGTCGCCTTGAAGTTGTCCGATTGAGCTAAAATTTTGCATACATTGTTTTTATGTTAATTGGAACAGAATTGGAGGATGGCACTTAAACGTTTAAAATTTTGAAAAATAAGGGCCACCCTAATGGGGCATTCTCACAATCTTTTGACTTTTTGGAAAAAAATCTGGCGAAATTAAACTTGCTAAAATAACATTTTAATCTGATAGACGAATGCCTTAATGATTCAAAATAAAGAAAAAAATGATTAGTAGCGAAATTTTTTTTATTTAACTGAGGTTTAGGTTAAACTTGCGAGTTTAATTTTCCTTACCATTTTACCCTATAACTTTTTATTTTCTTCTAAATTTTTACTTATAATGAATCATAGTACCCACAGGACATTCAAATAAGAAATAATACAAATGTAGTACTTTTAATGCAGAATTTTTTTATAACATTGTCTGAAAGGGGTTTTAAAGAAGGAACGGTAAGGTAAAAAAGGGTATAAAATGGTAAAAAAATAGAGACGGTAAGGATGGAACGGTAAGGAAAATTACCACCTATTTTTAGGAAAATCATGTTAAGACTAAGTGATAGCCACAATGTTCATTGATTTTTTGAAACAGTTGTTAACGTTGTATTAAATTAATATTTTTTTAATTCACCTCGAAATGTGCAGGAATAAACCTTGGGGACGGTAAGACTACCAATAAAGCCACGGTGCTTGAAAGTGATATTTAAATGCTGATTTATATTCTGCAGTAAATTTCCTGTCAAAGAATTTTAGATATTCTTTCTCTAGCATACTTCTGCTGGAGTAAAAACTTGAAAAAAAATCCTGTGGCTGCATCCGAAGTGATTTTCTGTTTAATTTTAGAAGAGGGATGGTAAAAAATCTAAAACCCAGGGACAGAGTTCAAAAAATAATATCAACAGTAAAAATGTATACAGGTTAATTTTTAGCTACATATTTATATAAAATAATAGTTTCAGTTTCAGAAAAAATTACATCGAATTATTTTTATTGAAACAGTTTTATCCAGACAGCTCCAAACTTCAAAATCAGCATCAGGGACAAGGGACGGTAGATGAGTTTTCCATGTTTTTGGTCCACCAACATCGTCCAAAACTTATTTAACTCGTTAAAATTATTGTGCAATCATGCAATTGGATGTTCCCAAGTATATGAAATAAAAAAACACAAAAAAGTGTATTAAATAAAAAATTATTATTCAGGGACATGAAAGTTAAAAGATTGTGAAAATGCCCCATATATATATATATATATATATATATATATATATATATATATATATATATATATATATATATATATATATATACCCCAGTATAAGATTATATTTATCCTGAACCAGCACACCCCCCCACCCCCCCTCACAGAACAAGAAAAATAACTATGTAAACTTTAAAACTATAACAAAAACTAGGAAAAAATAGGCTGCGGCCTCATCGGCAGTGGGTTATGTTTCAAAAGCAGCCGAGCATTCGATAAAATATTGAATGCTCGGCTGATTTTGATTGGCTGCTTTTGAAACATAACCCACTGCCGATGAGGCCGCAGCCTATTTTTTCCTAGTTTTTGTTATAGTTTTAATGTTTACATAGTTATTTTTCTTGTTCTGTGAGGGGGGGTGGGGGGGTGTGCTGGTTCAGGATAAATATAATCTTATACTGGTTTATATTTAATTTATGTGTTTTACTGCAGCTGTTTGGCGCATTTCACATGAAATTATTTTGTTTTCTGTTGATGATTACTATACTTCATGTTTATATATATATATATATATATATATATATATATATATATATATATATATATATATTAGAAACTTTATTAAATCATACAAATAAGGTTCAGCCAAACTCTTCGATAAATAATGTTTGCAATGTACATGCATTTAAATAATAATGCTTACATAAGATTTCTTATCTTCAAACTTTAAAATATTATCCCCTAAAATATACTCGTTATAACTTTATTATTATTAAACACACGCTTTAGAACAATCCATCTTCCAAGGATCCTGAATTTTGTATAAGATAGTTTAGATTGTAGAAACTTGGTATTTCTTTCTCCTCACTTCTCCATGCACGCAGTGCATTCGTGCTTGAGAAAAACTAATAAACCCTTCACTATAAAGGCGATATGACACTTGCTGTAATTCAGTTCTGATATCACGCAAAAATAAATCAGGGAGATATAAGTGAAAGGTATGCTTTGTTTTATAAAGGAAGTTAAGGCTATTATTAGTGAATAATTATATTACTTTTACTTATCTATAAAGTATGACTTTCTATATACTTTTTTTATCAGATTTTATATAGCTAATTCCATTTCGACATATTCCGTGATATAGTGATTGTATGTCTAATGATTGTTTCGCTTTGGATAAAGATTTTCTAATAATGTTACTGAATATAACTTTTAAAATTTATTTTATAGGAGTATTAATGATAAAAGACATACATTAAATACTTATGAATTAATTAAGCAATAACTATGTACAATTTTATCGGTTGTTTATCTAAGTCTAAAAGTAAAAACAAAACATTTCCCAACCCAACGTGTTTTAACGAGAAAAGTACTTATTCTCAGAAGTAAGTTTTTCTGTTTTTCCAAATGCTTTAATAGGCATTTCAATGACAATATTGATGGTTTCTGAGATTTCCTCGTTAAAAAAATGATGACAATATCATGTATATTTGAATGCTTCGCAATATATTAAAACGATCCATAGCAATTTTATTTTATCTAATGCAGGTTGTATGTGACTAAGAAATTTTCCCTACGCAATACGTAGTTATAATGTTTTGTATATTCCTTACCATTTTTCTTTTCGCAACTATGTATACATCAAGAGTTTCTAATTTTTGTTCACAAATTTTGCTGTAAACTGTAGTTCAAAAATGTACTATAATTTTGTATGTTCTGTCGGTTAGTTTTTAACACATTTATTGTTCGTACCGCCACTCTTATAATCATTATATAATCACTCTTATAACATTAAACCCATTATGTGGTACGGATTGACTATAAACAGGACCTATTTTCAAAAATCCGTACTTACTGATAGTTTTTTGGCCTTAAAAATTTGTTACACTCACAGATGAAAATTTTTGCGTAGCGCACTTGTCTTGGAACTTTGAAAAATTCTGAGTAATTATTTTTTTACAGAATTGCTATTTCTGAAATCAATCAGATAACATACACCAAACTGTGAAAAAAATCCCTATAATGTTTCTAAGAATTTTCTAGGAAACTGAGACGCCTAGACCTTTTTATATAACTGCAACAACAACAAAAAAAATCATGTAACAAAAAAGAAAATTTGTATGGTTTCTAAGAATTTCCTAGGAAACTGGAATACCTAATACTTTTCATGTAACTGCAACAAAAAAAAATCATGTACGTATCCCAGTTTACCGATAAATTTTTATAAAGGTAGATAAACTTGTAAAGGTATGCAGATTTCTGTAGTTTTACATAAATAGTTTTGTAGATTTACATATTTTTTCTTTACAATGTACAAATGAAATTTCAGTAAGCATGAAGATTTTTATAGCTTTGACGAAAATTAGCTTTGTAGATTTACATTTTTTTCTTTTTTTTTTTACAGTGCTATGTTCGTGCATAAACCTACAAATGAACAATATTGCTCAGATTAAATAGAAAAGTCTAAACGGTTAGAGAGCACGATGCAACTGATTTCATAAAATGAATACTCTACGTACGAGCTCTGCGGGAGATAATCTATAATAGTCCAAGAGCTGTTAAACATTTTTGGGAAGGTATTTGAGGCACCCTGAAAATTTGTGCAACACTTCTTTGTAATGGTTGAATACAAAATCGAATGTCTGGCTGAAGGATCGTGGCCAAAAAACTGTGCCAGACACGTGTCAAGTGCCATTTTTTGACTACCCCCCAAAAAAGGTATTTGAGGCACGCTGAGATTGAGACAGAATAATATTTATACTTTTGAAAACGACAGACACTTTAGTCGGCCCAAAAAATGTGCCAGACACGTGTCAAGTGCCATTTTTGACTACCCAAAAAAGGTATTTGAGGCACGCTGAGATTGAGGCAGAATAATATTTATGCTTAGAAAAAATATTTTGAAAATGACAGACAATTTAGTCGGCACAAAAACTGTGCCAGACACGTGTCAAGTGCCAAATGGCACTTGACACGTGTCTGGCACAGTTTTTGGGCCACGATCCTTCAGCCAGACATACGATTTTATATTCAGGCATTACAAAAGAAGTGTTGCACAAATTTTCAGGGTGCCTCAAATACCTACTCAAAAATGTTCAACAGCTCTCCTACTATAACCACTGATGAATTATCTCTTCGAGAATCTAAGGCAAAAAATGCGATTAACTTTTTAAATAGGTATTCGCCAAATGAATCATGAATACTAGATTTTACATACCGCAAGAGTTTTCAGTTATCGCTCTGCCGTCTCACATGTTGAAAATTTGATTGTCATCATTCGCTTAGGTTTGAGAGTGAAAAAATGAATGTTTTACCAACCTGGTATTTTTCCCTATCATATGTAATATTTCTCGGGACGTCATCGTGTTCGTTTTCCGCATTCTAAACTTGTCCCAGATGTCTTAGAAAATCATACAGAGTATATGACTAAGATATGATTTATTGGAAGCAAACACTATCACATTTTCAGAAATATTACCAATTCCAGAAAAAATCAGCACGTTTTTTTTTAGATATATATTTTCTCCACTCCGAAATCTAAAAAAAGTATAGCATAAAGAATTTGAACAAAAGTGCCAGATTTGTTAAATGGACATATGGCGTATTTTTTTAAGAGACAAATGTTCGAGAAGAATCCCATTTAAAAATTGCTACACCTATCTGGTATGCAATCTCCGGTGGCACTATACTTGAATAAACGATATTTCACGAGTGTCTGAGTTACCATATTTTGAAATTTACATATATAATTTAATTTTCATTTCTGCAAATAATAACGTTTTATAGTTTTTATCTTAAATATGACGTCTGATGTCCGCATTCCTTTTTCTATATGCATACAAAACGCACAAAGATTAATGAGGTATCGTACAAAAGGATTTTTACAGGGTTTTGGCAGTATATTCAAGATATGTTAGAACTCTCAGTTTGATTAAAAATTTCAGTTAATTAAATATTAATGAAAAAGTATCTTCAAATAATCTCAAGGACTGCTATAAAAAGCTTCTTATGGGTGTACTGGTATTAAATAAATGGTCAGAATATTTCTATAAATAGTTTAATTATGATTCTTTAATGTAAATATGAGGATTGCTCCGCAATTATACTTTAAAAAATAATCTTGACTTATAGCTTTAAGTCACAAGATTTAGAGTGGTTACAATTAAAATAATCCCTAATATTCAGTTTCAGCTTCATTATATTCTTATTCATTAGCAATTTTTGATCTCCGAGAGAAAATAATAAATAAAACTGCTAACTGTCCTTTTGATACTATAATTAGAATATACGTTTCCAGGTTTGACATTTAGATTTGATTCGCTCTCTAATTATCCAAATTTTGAAGTTTTATTAAAAAACTAATCCCTAATATCAACTTTCAGTTACATTTTATCCTTTCATCAACAGTTTTGGAATTCGAAAAGAATTTAATAAAAAGTGCTGATTATTTGCATTTGACTGTTGTACTAGAGTATTGTTTTCTAAGTTTATTTTTCAATCAATATAGAAACATTAATATAGTCGTTTTGTTTGGGAATGAAAAATTACGATATCAAATGAAAAGCGGATTGAGTAATTTAAGTGAAAAAAAATATTTATGAAATAATTTATAAACTTTTAATTTGATTTCATATATAAAATGACCTTGTGATACTCTCGGGAGTCTCATGTGTACTTAGCACAGCTGTAGCTATTTTAAACAAAAAGCTACACTGTCCGTAGAAAGAGAGTTTGACAAAATATTTCTTTTACAATTATAGACACAATATATACATATATATAGCTATAGCATCGATTTGAAGTCCGGGTTCTAAATGCTAAAAAAAACTCCAACTATTAATTTACTGGAACAACTATTTATTTAAGTTATATTAGAGGTGGTTCAGTCAGAAAAAAATGAGAGAGACCCCCAATTACAAAAAGGGGCGCCAAACGCCCTTTACTTTTAAAACCTTCACATCTTGAAGGCTAGGACAGAAGTCAGGTTTTTTTGCAAGAAGTCAAGAAATCTTGGCGTTGCACAGAATCGCCAATTTACAACTTTTGGTGACTGCGCGAAAATGAACAAAGGGTCTTGGCGATAAACATTACCGCAAAAATGTGGTGATAGAATCGGACGGGGGAGGCCGGGATTGCAAGCAAGCGATTCTAATACGATGAGAAATGCGTCAGAAAAGCGAAACTTGTTTATACAACTTATTTTACAAAGCAAGCCGCCGTCTGAGAAAAATGTTGGAAATCAGAGGCATCTGGCTTTTAGCTCGACCACAAAGCACGATAAATACATGCTTCCATAAGATCTGTTCATTTTTCCTTTTAAATGTTAATACATATGCAACGTTCACGTATTAGTAGAGATAAAAATTCTTATCAATGTGGCGCGCAAAAATCCGATGGAATTAAATGCAGACCTTGATACTAGCAGATGTGCCATTTAATTCTTATTTATTTCTTTGCACTGGGAGCAGTAGCAGACAGATACGGAAAAGAAAAAAAAGGAATGAATCTTTGCGGCTAGAAATAAAGATGTTTTTAGAAAGAACCTTTTAATAAAAGCTGGATGGTTTTGAGAAATGAATTTAATTACATATTTCAGCATAAGAAAGAGGGGGGGGGGATAATGTGATTTAAAAGTAAAAAATTATGTTTTTAATTAATTTTGAATAAAAATTATATGTATGGGACAGAAACGCTGTCACATAACTCACCCCGACCATAGAAGAAAGCTGGAACGTGTACGTTGCAGCTTTATATCTACTTAAAATCCTTTGTCCACCTTCGCACATACAGAGTATACAATCTACATAGAAATATAAAAAATTTTGTATCCAATAACAGAAAAATGTTTGAACCAGTTTCTCTAAAATGCTATTAGAGCATCATTTCCAGTAATTTAAGTAATAAAATAGAAAGGTAGTATATAAACATATTTGCTTGCTTTCAAATAATTCAAAATAATAATATTTATTCATGACTGAGCGCTCATATTTAAAACAAATCTTATTTATCAATTCAATATGCCACAAGAGAAAAAAAAATGTGCCACATTTGACGAAGAGTTAGGATCCTATGTTTTTTATGTGGCTCTATATTTGTGGCGCTGGTACCAGCTTTTTTTGTTGTGTCATGATTCCAAAGAGAAGCATTTACATTAGACATATTTTATAACTTCTCACAATGTGATCTTACAATGAGATCATAATTTCATACGAAATGCAAGCAAATTAAAACAAAACACACCAATAAGAACTTTTTTAAAAGAAAAATTGGAACACAGAAAAGTATTGTATGTATATATATAAAATAAAAGTTAAAATGTACTGTATTATAATAAAGATGAATCGTATATGAAAAGAAAGATTTGTGCACAAGGCACAGGACTACCAAAAAGGGGTGCATGTAGCACGCTGGCAAACAGGTGTAGCCCTAAATCTTGTGGAGACCACAAGTTTTATGGCGTCAGCTTAGGGCTTCTGCCTTAGATAATAAGGGTATATATTTTTTTTAGATACCTGCACTATAACTAAGTTCCCGCTGTAACAAGAAGTCAAAGTATAATATAAGTTAGCATTTGATAAATTTACACACTGCCGTCCTGTATTTCTGTGTATTAATTAAAATTTCCCATCTTGTGTTCAAGATTCTGCATGATATGAAGTGCCTGTGTAATCACTAGAGTAATTTTTTTCTTACACTTGGCAAGAATATGAAAAAAAAGGTAAGAAAAATGTATCTAAATGTTATATAATGTAACAAGATACCTTACTCGATCTGCCACTTTCAAGTAAGAAGTATCTAAGCAAAGTGTTAAAATGTAACATGTTTAAAAATAAACAAATTCGGAATGTATGTGTAGTTTAGTATGTCATGTGACGGATAACTCCTTGTAACTTTAAAATCTTTGTACATAGACAAAGTGATGTTGTCATTGATATATTATGACATTATGCAAACACAAAAAAAACTGATAAAAAGAAGTATTTTAATATTGAAACATGGTGTAAAATTTAAAAGGTAGGAAAGTAAAGGAGAAACTGTATGTGTGTGGAGGGCGGGGGAGAAAAAAAACTCCCAAACTCATGAACTACTTGTAATGCAACACATGAACAAAAGTGTACGCAAGCATACACAACGTGTAAGTAAACACATGAACAAATTGTATAATATCACATGAACTGTATGTATTAATGTCTCAATGAACTCAAATTGTAATGTAATTGCCAACAAAATAAACAGACAGTATATGTGTAATAACCCAAGACACTTACAACGAGTGAGATTCAATTACATAATTAATGAGTTATCATCAAAATGTAGTGAATAAGGGTTAAAAAACAAATGAACTACTTGTAATGTGCGTGTAAATCCTGGTTAAACTCTAAACCAGTCAGTGTGTATTACTCAATGAACTACTTGTAAGAAAAAAAACAAAAAGAAATACTGCCGAATAAATCGTTAGCAAAGAACAATGTGTAAAAGCAAATGAACAAAATATGTAATTCAACACATGAACTAGTGTAATGTATGTATATGGATGCCAAAAAAGTGTATTCAAAATAAGCAAATGTTGTGCAACTTAAACAAATATGCAACACATGAACTGCTTGTAAAAATGACTTAATGGTTAACTAAGGGGTAAAATTAAAATAAAGTTGTATCTGCGCCAGTTATTACTGTATTAAGGTAACAAACGTGTGTATAAAATGCAGAAGTGCCCAGTAGATTGCATAATTCTACGCTGAAAATGTAGAAGTTATGCCAAACCAAACATGTTCCAAGTAAAAGAATGAAAGAGAAAGTAAAAATGCATAGAAAAAAAAGTTATATTCTTAAAGTCATATGAGTGTATGTATCCGTCACAAGACAACGTGAGACTTTCACTCACTAATTAAAAAAATTTCAAATGTGAGAAAATGCCAAAGATTTAGTTTAATGACTCTATTTGAATAGCGTTAAAAAAAATAACTAAAGTGTTCATAACAGCTAGCAGTATGCCTTTAACTAAATTTTTCGAAAAAAAAAAAAACAACATGTAAGGATATCAAATGTCATGTCAGATAAAATAAAATTACCTTATGTTATAAATAAAAATAGCAACAAGTCACCATCTTTGCGTAAACAATGAAATTAAACTGTAGATTAACTGCATGTGTAAAAATGTACAGCCAATTAGTTATCTCCTGCATAAAAATTTAAGATGTATGTGCAAACAATGTACAGTAGTTAAATTGTGTCATAATTTCTGCAAAACTTTTAAACACATCAACTTAAAACATCCTATCAAGTGTATTAAAAAATTTATAAATTGTATTTTACTTCGTGTAGTGTAAAAAGAGACCTTACTTTATATGTCACCTACAAGCAAGGAGTCTATAACAAAAGTGTTAAAAAAACTGTTACAGGTTAATTGCCGCAAAATGAATGTGTCAAGTGAAAATGTCAAGTGAAGGATAATTTCATGTAAATCTACAAAATAAAATCTGTTAATTAAGAAAGTGATGGTATCATTAGTAAGTTATGACATTACCCAAACTGAAAAAAAATTAGTATATAGAGGGTAAGAGAGAAAAACAAAAAAAAAATCTGTAGTGTAAAACAAAAACCTGACATAAGATGTAGAAGTAAAAAAAATATATATAACGGTACGTGTGTACAAACACAAAACTCCAAAATCATTCTTGTGAATGTGATATCAATTACACAATTAATGAATTAATATCACTAGATTATATAATGATATAGAGTTTTGCTTGACACCATGAACTAAGTGTATAAACAAAGTGTATTTTCACATGAACTAAAATTGTGTAAATATACCCATGAACTAAAATAAACTCACATGAACTAAATGTAATCTCACATGAACAAAATTGTGTAATTATTCTCATGAACTAATGTGTGTTTTCACATGAACTAAATTGTGTAACTAATCTCATGAATTAATGTGTGATTTCACATGAACTAATTGTGTAAATAATCTCATGAACTAATGTGTGATTTCACATGAACTAAATTGTGTAACTAACCTCATGAACTAATGTGTGATTTCACATGAACTAATTGTTGTCAAAAAAAAATTAAAAAAATGTACCGTCAATTTTTAAAATAAATGTTAAGTAAGAGACAAAATAGAAAATGTTATTAAATTATATTGTGAAAATGTAAATTCCAAAACCAAAACTGAATGTAAAGAGTGAAATGTGATGTTTCCATCACTTGTATCTATCAAATTACCAAAGTAGAAAAAAAAAATCTAAAATCGTTTAAGTGTAACTGGTGCAAAAAAAAAGAAGACACATCTGTACAGTGTTTGTGTGTACACCTGTACTACCAAAACCTTTACAAGCGAAAATAAAAAAACTGATGACCTGCATCAATGTATTTTACTCTCCCATACAATCCTTCAATCATCCGACCATTCCTGCAGTAATAATCAAATGATAAAAAGATATACCTAACAGTACACACATACTTTCTAAAAAAAATATTTAAATTTGCAGTTAAGTGTTAACTGTGAAATAAAATATCACTAATGCCATATGGTGAATTATTAAGATGTACATAACTGTCTAACACAGTGAAATGTTTTTTTTTTTTTTTTTTTAACTGACCTTTCATTTTAAAGAATCCTTCACAATACAAAATGCAGCAAGAGAAAAAAAAATAATTTATCTTGTAAAGAGGTCTTTTTTTTATATCTATATAAAAAAATGTGTTCAATGAAATGAATTGCAGTTGTCTAAGGTTTCTCGTTGCTCTTTTATATATCTCTTTACAGTAGGACATCTATGTGAGAAAGCTGTATGGAAAACGTTAAATTTTGTGTTGTTTACCTCATTACATCTAATGCAATTAATGCATTTTGGGCTGTTTGAACAATGAGAATCTTTATGTGATAAGGCACATACAGGACACCTAATTTTATCTGTGCATGATTTTGCCTGATGAAGAAGATTTTGACATGTAAAACATCTTTTTACCGAAACGTATCTTTTTACAGGGTAACCAGTAGACTGAATTTTGATTTCGCCATGAATAATTAATCTTTTAGCTATCTTTGGGGGCATTAGAAATATCCAATTAAATAACTCAACATATTTCATCTTATATTTTTGTTGAAATTGAATAGAAGGTGTGGATATACCAGTTAAGTCAGAAATTGCCAAAAGAATATCAGGAATATTAAAATTTTCTGGCAACTGACAAATTATAACTGAAATTGGCTTCAAATCATGCCTAAAAGGGGACGAAAAGTTATTATTTATAGGAGAAGTGGTAACTTCTTGTTGTGGGCATTTCAAATCAGAAATAATATTTGAGTTATGCTGCAAGGAATTTTCAGTCAGACTGTTGATTTCACAATTATCTATTTGTGTTGTTTCAATCCGCTTAGGTGATAGTATTTCGCTGTATGCCTCGGATGTGCTTTGATAAAACGTCTCATTAATTTCAACTTTATGTTTCTCTTTCACTGTGAGAGCGTGCAATCTTTCCAAAATTTTTGTATTAACAATTTGTAAACATTTGTTCTTATTTTGCAACCTAACATAATCATCTTTTATAACCTGAAAAAAATTACCCAACATTTGAAATTCCCATAAAAATGTCTTATGCATAGAAGATATATTTTCAACTAAAGTGTCATTGTTTTTACTACCAATTTGTTCCTGTAGTATAGGGAATTCTGTATTTACCCTTTCCGCAAATCTGTTCAGTGCTTCCTCAAACATGTACGGCAGAGAACATTTTAATTCAGCCACAGATACTTCTAATTCTGGATGGCTATCGGCCTGTGACATTTTTTTAAAAATGTTGGAAAAAGTAGCCAAAGAAGAATTAAAAAATATATAAAAGATGGCACAATAATTTAAAATTCAGTTACTGTATTAGAGCAAAACAGCAAGAAAAAGAATTTAAAACAAATATTTTCTCTCCCTTTCTCTTTTTTTTGAATGAGCAGATTAAAAGAGAAGAAAAAAAAATTGGAAGTTCTCAAAAAAATTTTTTTGTCTATTTTAAAAGTATGCAGTATCTGAAATATTCATACAGTAAGAAAAATTTATAAACTCTCAGATATTATCTAGAAAACAGCACAAAATCACTGCAACATCTTCCAATAATATGCATGCAAAAATAATATTCACTTGTAAATGCTGAGTAAAAGCAAAAAAATAAATAAAAAAACTATCAAATAATAGCCAAGAAAATTTTATAATGCACCTTTGGAAACGAGGGCAATAAATGTTAATATGCCTAGCCTATCACAAACACATTTTAACTAAATGACATTTTATTTTCTGTATGGAAAATAATTAATCACCTAAATATCAATATCAAATAAATATGCACTGCAATACTGAATTTAAAAAAAACTTACCTTTCAAAATAAAGCAAGAAAAGAGAAGACAAAAAAATTATAAGTGCCGAATAAAATATTTAAAATATAATGCTTAAATTTCGTAAGCTTCTCTGTTCATGCAAACAAATATACTGAATAGTAAGAAGTCATCATTTTATGTTTATTTTTTTTTTACCCAAACAGCATGAAAAGGGAAAATTGATAAATCATAACGCATACCTACAGATAAAAATAAAGCAAAATAATAATAACTAATTTACTGTATTTACTACAATTAAAGTTTAAAAGAAACACTTGAATTTTCCGTGTTCATGCTTATGCAGTGAAAACTAGGAACTTTTATTATTTAATCTATATTGTTAGCTGTAGAATTTTTTGTTGTATTATTCGCACACCTACGATGGTACATTTCTGTACATTTTTGCATTTTTTATACTTCACGTTTTTCTTTTTTTTTATCAGGTGCACCACTTTTACTATTGCGAATATATTGGCACTGATTTTTTACAAGCTAAGATGGCAGAAACCAGCAACAAACAAAAATCAATCTGATGCAAATTTGATGATGAAAACTGAAGCAAATTCTTTTTTTTTATCACATTTATGCACAAGAAGCGAAGCACAGATTAAAAGAAAATTGTTCACATAATTTGAAATATTTTCGGACGCACTAATTCTGTTAAGATGCACTTTCTTTTCCTTTACAAAAAAAATTTCACCTGATTAGAGCGTTTATGTGAGATATGTCCACATATTTTTTTTATTAATTTTCACTTGAAGACAACACATACATGGCGTAATACATGTAACTCCTTGACGCAACACTTCGAAAAAAAAAACTTTTGAAGGCACTTTCCTAAAAAAATCGTAGCATGAGATTTTGCGTACACCTTTGAAGCAATGCACACGAACTTTTTTACTTTTTCACATTCCTCACGATAAATCTCCATGCACCGTTAAATGCACACGCACTATGAATGAAAACACACTAGGTAACGATATTCTGTCGAAAGGAGAAAGCAGAACGGCGACACAAACACACACAAGGCGAACCGCTGAAGTCACGTTTTTTTTTCCTTTTTTCTATGATTAGTGACGATATACGATCAATTCGACGACACATCTGGGGGAGGTGATGGTGAGCAGGCACGAAGAAAATAACCGTAGCAACATCAGAGGGGGGGAGGAGGCATACCGGCGAAACAAGAGCGGCTCGAAGATGTCCAGCTGGTGAGCGAAGAGACACTAGACTGGGTTCCATCACTGTCCGACGGAGAAATTCGCACCTATCCATCGAGCGCAGGATGTACTGAGTGCGGGATATGACGGCACACCAGGAAGGCACACTGTCCGGCATGGTTGAAAAATATCCAGTCCAAGAATTTGAAGAAAATTATTGCAAGAGTACTTGAATGGGGTAATTGAATGATTTTAAGGGGGAGGGGGGGGGGTGAATTTCTCTCTCTAACGTGCATTTTTTTTTTTTTTTTTTTTTTAACTAAGTTGGAGAAAAATATAGGCGATGCACCAATATTGTATATAGCATCGATTTGAAGTCCGGGTTCTAAATGCTAAAAAAAACTCCAACTATTAATTTACTGGAACAACTATTTATTTAAGTTATATTAGAGGTGGTTCAGTCAGAAAAAAATGAGAGAGACCCCCAATTACAAAAAGGGGCGCCAAACGCCCTTTACTTTTAAAACCTTCACATCTTGAAGGCTAGGACAGAAGTCAGGTTTTTTTGCAAGAAGTCAAGAAATCTTGGCGTTGCACAGAATCGCCAATTTACAACTTTTGGTGACTGCGCGAAAATGAACAAAGGGTCTTGGCGATAAACATTACCGCAAAAATGTGGTGATAGAATCGGACGGGGGAGGCCGGGATTGCAAGCAAGCGATTCTAATACGATGAGAAATGCGTCAGAAAAGCGAAACTTGTTTATACAACTTATTTTACAAAGCAAGCCGCCGTCTGAGAAAAATGTTGGAAATCAGAGGCATCTGGCTTTTAGCTCGACCACAAAGCACGATAAATACATGCTTCCATAAGATCTGTTCATTTTTCCTTTTAAATGTTAATACATATGCAACGTTCACGTATTAGTAGAGATAAAAATTCTTATCAATGTGGCGCGCAAAAATCCGATGGAATTAAATGCAGACCTTGATACTAGCAGATGTGCCATTTAATTCTTATTTATTTCTTTGCACTGGGAGCAGTAGCAGACAGATACGGAAAAGAAAAAAAAGGAATGAATCTTTGCGGCTAGAAATAAAGATGTTTTTAGAAAGAACCTTTTAATAAAAGCTGGATGGTTTTGAGAAATGAATTTAATTACATATTTCAGCATAAGAAAGAGGGGGGGGATAATGTGATTTAAAAGTAAAAAATTATGTTTTTAATTAATTTTGAATAAAAATTATATGTATGGGACAGAAACGCTGTCACATATAGCTATCTATTTATATATATATATTAGCAAACGGTTTTTCTCGAGTAATAGTTGAAATATGCCTAATGATATTTGCATGATTATTTTTTATTAGAAGAACACTTTTTGAAATAATTCAAAAATTACAAATTAACTAAACTTCATTATAAAAGTGCAATAGATAGAAATGAGATTTTAATTAATAAGAAGAACTAAAGCTAATTCCAAATAAATGATAATTTAGAAAGTATTTTGAGACTTTTATGCTCATTTCATACGCTTATTTCAGTATTTACTTGAAGTTTTGAATTTTTTAGAAACCATCTTAACACATTTACATCTTAAAATTAACCATCATGTCAAATTCCAAGCTTCTTGTCTAACAGTCTGCCACATCTCTGGTGTTAGTGGCACCTAGATAAAACGCCGAAACAGAATTGAAATAGAATGTCTCGAAAAATGTTAAAGCAGAGACTGTCACCATTAATTTGCCAACATTAACCTTGAAATAGGTTGGTATTTCCTAATATTCTATAGAAAACGGAATTTTGATGTTTTAAAAAGCTTTCTTGTTGTTCCTGCCAACCAGGTGGTAGTGATACCGACAAAAAATATATCCCGTATAGGATCAGGGACTATCACTCTTGATTCGCAACCAATAACTTCTGTAATTAGTTTATTATTTCCTGAGATTCAATAGAAATCGTAATTTAGGACTTTTTTGAATGCTTTTCGCTCCTTCCCTTCGCTTCACCCCTTTTTAATTTCGAATTTATTTCTGACTGTTCTTAGGGGATATTTTTATTTTATAAGTAACTACTGAGCAATATTTAAAGTTTCTAGCCTCTTCAGTACCTCAGAAATCGCAATTTAGAAAGTTTTTTGCTCCTGCAACCCTCGACATAAAATATAGCTTATGTTTGAGCAGGTTCTATCACCATCAATTTGCTATCATTATGTTTGAAATCGGTTTCATATTTCATACGATTCCATAAAAATCGTAATTTAGAACGCTTCTACAAAAAGCTTTTTGCTTACTTCATTATTTTTAATTTGGAATTTTCTTTCAAAAATTCTTAGAAAGTATTTGCATATTTGAAGTAATTATCATTCCAAATTTAATATGTTAGACTCCCTCAGTAACACAAAAAACGCAATTTAGAACATTGTTTGCTCCTGTAACCCCCAGGTGGTAGTGACAGCAACGTAAAATATAGGCTATGTTAAAGCGGGGAGTATCACCATCAATTTGAAACCATTACTTCTGAAATCGGTTTATATTTCCTGAGATTGCGTAGAAATGGCTATTTAGAACTTTTTAGAACGCCTCTCGTTCATTTTCACCCCTTTTAAATTTTTAATTTTTAAGAAACTCTTCTCAGAGAGTATTTACATATCATAAGTAATTGGCATGCCAAATTTCAAGTTGCTAGCCCTTTAGTATCACAAAAATCACAATTTAGAACTTTTTTTAAAAATACAACCGCAAGGTGGTAGTAACGCCGACATGAAATAAATCATATATTGGAGCAATGGCTGTCATCATCAATTTCCAATTGTTACTTTTGAAATCGGTTGGTTACTTTCTAAGATTGCGTAGAAATCGAATTTAGAATGTTTTTTAGAACGTTTTTCGTCCATTTACACCCCTTTTAAATTTCGAATTATTTAGGAAATGTTCTTAGAGATCATTTATAGCTTATAAGTAATTACCATGCCTAGTTTCAAGTTGCTAGCCCCTGCAGTATTACAAAAAACGCAATTTAGATCGTTTTTTAATTTTTCACCACCTTTGGGGTAGTAGCACCGAAATGAAATACAGCCTATGTTGGAGCGAGGGTTGTCACCACCGTTTTCTCACCTTTATTATTTAAATCGGTTCGGTACTTCCTGGGATTGCGTAGAAATCGCAATTTAGAATGCTTTCTAGAACGTTTTATACTCATTTTCACCCCTTTTAAATTTCGATTTTTTAGGAAATGTTCTTAGAGATCATTTGTATCTTATAAATGTCTGCTTCGTCTAATTTAATGATTCTGGACCCTTCAGTAACTCAAAAATCGCAATTTAGAACGTTTTTTGCTTCTGCACCCCCTAGGTGGTAGTGACACCAACATGAAATAGATCCTATGTTCGATGAAGGGTTGTCATCATCAATTTCCAACCATTACTTTTGAAAAAGGTTGGGTACTTTCTGAGATATCGTAGAAATCCCCATTTAGAACGTTTTTTAGAATTCTTTGCACACATTTTCACCCTTTTTAAATTTCGAATTTTTTAAGAAATGTTCTTAGAGATTATTACCTTATAAGTAACTACCATTCCGAATTCCATGTATCTGGGCCCTTCAGTAACACAAAAATCGTAATTTCAAACATTTTTGCTTCTGCACCCCCTTTTGGGGTAATGGAATCGACACAAAATGTAGCCTATGTTGGAGTAAGGGTTATCTCCATCATTTTCACACCATTATTTTTGAAATCGGTTTGGTACTTCCTGAATTTGCGTAAAAATCACCATTTAGAACGTTTTTTATAACACTTTTCGCGCATTTTCACCCCTTTTTAATTTCGATTTTTGAAAGAAATGTCCTTAGAGATCATTAGTAACTTATATGTAACTACCATTCCAAATTTCATGTTTCTAGGCCCTCTAGTAATAAAAAAATCGCCTTTTTAGAACGTTTTTTGCTCCTGCACCCCTCTTTTGGCCAGTGACACGGACATAAGATATAACCTATGTTCTAAGTCGGGCTAACACCATCATTTTGATACCATTACTTTTGGAATCGGTAGCTCCAGAGCTTACCTCCTACAAATAAACAACTTTTACCTCTTTTATAATAATAGTATAGATATACATTTAATGCTTTTCAGTAGTAAATACACTATATGCAGGATGCTTTATAAAAGATGGGCAAAACATTAAGAGATGATAATGCACAAACAATTTCATCAAAGTATGCATGGTCGTAAATAAAACGCCCAGGTGCTGGCGCTTTTGGAATCTTTTTCCATGTAAACGTTAAAGCTACATTTTTGTTGCGAGTTATCGGGAGAAGAATGATAATAATAGAATTCAAATATTATATGGCGAAGAAAAAGAACGCGTATGTAAAATTTTGCCTCTATTAATACATAAAAATCGCTGATCTGAGTGTGCAACTGTCAATCGCTGTAGGAACGTATTGGAAAATGTTAGGCTTTACTATCAGGGAAAAGGCTTATATGCTTTTTATGTTCGAAACTGCAATAGAAATCGTCAACTATTGTGCAGAGAGCGGTTTCGCACCTTGATTTTGTCACTTAATCGTTCTTTGTGTGTTTTTGCCTCGTATAACAACATCATCTTCGGCGCCCTGTAGCACGATTGCGTTTTAATTCTCGCCATGCAATATTTGATGAAAGTTGTTTGTTTGGACGTGTATTATCACCTCTTAAAATTTTGACCATCTTTTATGAAACGCCCTGTATAAGAAAAGCAATACAGGTATTAAAATTTACTCTAGTATAGATAGAATTATAATAATATCAAAAATTAATGCACACCCAAAGTGGCTATAATAGACCAAGGCATTAGTTATATATTTATATATTTAAATAAAAGAAAACTTTCCATTTTTAATTTTAATACTGAACAATTCTAGCTTTACTTGAAGATATTTATAATTATTTAAGTTTTTTTTTACTTATTAAATAACACCTTTTACCACACCGAATTCAACTCCTTAACAACAGTGGTTAGGGAGTTGAATTTGAAATGATTAGGGGAAAGCTGGAAATGGTTTTAATCCCTTCAGTTTATGTCTAGAATGAATATGCTACGTTGCCCTCCTCGAACTAGGTGAGCGTTAGGATTTATACATATATTTATTGTCAAAAAACACGTTTTTTTTTTTTTTTTTTAAATACCATAACACTATCTCAAAATCACTAACTTTTTCAAAAACATTGTCAATACAAATGTTGTAGAGCATAAAATTCTGAATAAAATGAGCATCCACATTAATATATTTCTTCAAAATTAAGGTTGCAATTTTATTTCAAAATTTTGCCTTAATCACTATTCAAGAGCTTCAAGCTAGGAGAGACCAGATTACCTTAATAATATTTGAAAACAGCTAACTATATCAAAAAATTGCCAATACAAATGTTGTAGAGCTTAAAAGTCTGAATAAAATGAATACTCACATTAATGTTTTTGTTCAAAATTAAAGTCGCTATTTCAGATATTCAGATAAAAATATTAAAGAAAAACGTGTTTTTCGAATGTAAATGTGTACATATTTCCTAACGCTCACTTAGTACGAACTGGAAAACATAGAATATTCATTTTAGACCTAATCTGAATGGATTAAAACGATTTCCAGTTTTCTACTAATTAATTCTGAGTTCAACCCTCTGACCACGGTGCTAAAATTTTAAAGTAGAACTGTGACCTTAATATTCAACAAAAGCATTAAGTGTAGGTACTCTTCAGAATTTTAAGCTCTACAACATTTGTATTGACAATGTTTTGAAAAAGTTACAGATTTCGTGACTGTGTTATGGTATTTTTCTTTTTAAAAAAAGGGTTTTTTGACTATAAATCTATGTATAATTCCTAACGCTCACCTAGTACGAGGGGAAAAACATAGCATATTCATTGTAGACATAAACTGAAGGCTTTAAAACAATTTTCAGCTTTCCCCTAATTATTTCCGAATTATGCCTTTTCTTGCTACCCTACCACTGAGCTATTTATGAAATTAGAGAGCACAATTTCATACTTTCCAAAAGAGTCATAGCTTAAATTTGGCTCTAATAGAGCACCACGCATTAAATATTATTTTTTTACATTATGCTAATTTCGAAAGAAAAAAATAATAGTAACACAAAAAGAAATGTTTTTATAAAATTTTTATTATTTTTTTACTTTAATAAAATATTCTTTGGAAGATTAATATATAATAATATATAATTCAGTAGTTTATATTATCTTTGTTTACTTTTCCATTATCTGAATCTAGCTTTCCAATTTAAGTCGACAGATAATTCATTTCTGAATTGCGGTTAATAAAAAAAAAGAATCAGAATTTATATAAAAAAAAGTCCTTTCAAACGCGATAACTTCATTTAATTTTAAGAGCATAGCATTTATATATGAAAATGAACGTTACTTTCCTAAGTTAATAAATAAATAAATAAATGAAAACATATAATTCAGCCTGGAGATCTTATAATCTAATTTTCATAAATGAAATTGAAAAAAAAATACAGAAATTAATGTGAAAAATAAAGGTGACTATTTTAGAAAAACCTTTTTAATTTAAATAAAACAATTTTAAAAAAGAAAGGGAATAACATATTTCAACGCTTTATAATTTATCTGTTCCTTTTTCAATTATTCGATTTTAGCTTTTCATTTTAATTCTCAAGATACCCGACAGTTAATGGAATTAAGGACTCGAACACGAGAAATGACTCGAGAAAAAAATCAAATGCCATAACTTCATTGAATGTCAAGAGCGTAGCAATTAAAGGAAAAAAGAAGGTCATTTTCATAAGTGCAAAAGGAAACTTGACAGGTATGATGTCAAGTCGTATTACATATGATGATATTTTCCTTTACCGAAAGAGCTATTATAAGTAAAACTTAATTTAAATATTAACTAAAAAAATTAATTAAATCTTTAATCAATTAGCCTCCAGGATTAAAAATGTGTTGAACCCAAAAAATTTTATGCATTTAAGTGGAGGGAAGTATTAAAATAAATACAATTTTTCATTGATAAATAAATATTTATATTATATAAATTTTTAAATATTATTTCATTGTTAATTGAGTAATTAGAGGAATATTATGAATAGAAATCGTTTCATGATTATATTAGGAGAAAAAATACTTTTAATTACAAATAGTTTTGAGAATAGTTATATAAATTACTATTATCAAATGTATAAATGGAAAAGAATAAAATATAAATAATAGTTTGAATAATAGCTCAAATAAGACAAACTTCAAATATAAGAAAATAATTATTTTGTAAAGTGACATCAAATTAAAACATTTTTTCAATATTAAAGACGTATTTAGAAATGAACAATTCTTAAATTTGTTATTTCATTAGAGAAAAATTACACTTTTTTTAAAAATATATTCTTTTCTGTTACACTTAAAACTTTTGTTAGTTTGAAGTATTGAATTCAATTCTGTTGTAAAAATTTTCCGAAATGGTTAAAAAATGTATACGCAATGTAAAACAAAAATATGGATACGATATGCATTGAGATAGAGTTAATTATGTACTCGAAGTCTACTACGATTTTTTTATGCATAGATATGCATGATTAAGTCAATAAAACCGCATATGTGTACGTCTCCACATGACGAAGGTGGACAACTCCAGACTCTCATGTTCACTTGATTTAAGCCATCTACATTTTAAATTGCACGAAACTTCTTAAGGTCCTTGTGTATGTTATGTGAAGAGCATTCATAATTAACTGTGCTATGATATTGAAATAGACTGGTAAAGCAATCCCAAATGGCTAGTCCAGTAGATGTCACAATGAACATACTTCACTGTACTCAAAATTACTTTGTGACTGGTAATTTGTAGTTTATGCACTTATTGAACTTTCACCAAGTACTGTGTAAGTGCTTTATCGTTTCTTAAGTGATGTAGTAATATTCCATATAACGCATAAACAATTCTCTATAAAAGTGTGCGTACAGCAAATTTTGAAAAACCTGTATTTGAGGATTCTTCGGGGTTACTTTTCATTTTCGAACTTCTATGGTAAACATACGGAGAAATAATTTTGTTTAACAAAATTTTGGTATGTTTTAAAAAGATAGGAACATTTAATTTTTTTCTCGAGTAGAAATTTACATGTTTATAAGTAAAAAAAAAAAATACTTAACGATTAAACATACATGCTTCGGCCGGCTGCCAGCGTCTACTTTCTGATGACGAAATGCACACTTATATTAAGTACCGTGTATTCCAGCTTATAACATACACTTTTGATACCAAAAATGGTAGATAGATACAGATGAGCGTTATAACGGTGGTTAAAAATATGAAACATAAAACTAGCTCTCGCCGCAAAGCAGAGCGGAAAGGATTTTTAACTGCTTTAAGCCTCCATGACTCCAGTTGCCGACCAAGGACCGAGCACTGCCCAATGCGCGTCACTGATCCTGAACCCCATGCACCATGTGACGCCTAGCCGTCATGACGAGAAAAACTCACAGCTCCTAAATTTTTCTTTCCGCAATTTCGGTGTTGCAACCCGCTTCGACCCAAGAGCCACATGCTGTTCGTCCATCAACGAGAACGCGGGCCAGAGACCGTAATCCCGAGGTTTCCCGGTGTACTTTTCTTTACCGAAACCTTCAAAGATCATATCATACAAACAGGTCAGATATTTTTTGTCGGCAACGAATAGGTGAAACGGGAGCCCCTCGCGATACCATAGGAGTTGTGGTCACTTTTCTCATGAGACTAAGACAGTCCCTCTCTTAGATTAGTCCCTCTCTAAAGTTTCCCAAACTTATTTCTTTCACGTTTTCTTAGGTTTTTCTTTTCGGAGTACCCCCATTTCTCATAAGCACGCCCCCTCCACTCAAGAAGATAACGTAAACATGCTTTTTTCATTAGTAATCTTCTAATCACAACCATATAATAAATCGATGCAAGTTACATTGATATTCCTATCATTTTTCTGACTTCCGCCATTACCGATATTATTTTTACATACTCCCTCGCACTCCACGTGCCCCCAGAGGTACGCTACCCCAGGTTGGAAACCGCTGCTATAACACCACCTCTGAAGAGCATAAATCTATTACAGGAAATCTGTGAAGATGACCTATCTCAAAGGAAAACAATTCAAGGTTCGACGAAAACAACACTATACTATATTTGTGCTTGCTAACGTTTGAATCCTATCTGAAATGAAACTTGTACCAATTATGAATCCTTCTTGGCAGGTTTTCTGAAAACACGGAATCTTCTCATAAACAAAAGCATTTTAATGTCCCGAGACGGAAAAATAACTATGCAAGTATACCTGCTATTTCGTTTATACAAATTTACTGTAACTAGATTAAACGTAAAACTTCTTTATCTTGTACTTCGATGGGGTTCTGTTGTCGACCCGTATGGGAAAGAACGAGTTTATATGAACGCAATAATGGTACATTGGTTGAGTTTCGTGACCCTTCTCTTTGTTCACTTTATAACAGGCAATATTAACAATTACTTTAAATCTGCTGGTTGCAATTAATAAAAGTAACTTTATTTTTGGACTAGTTATTTGTTACCACTTTCAAAATACACTGGCGAGAAAAATTAAAGGAACAATCATAAAAAGGTGCTTTATGTTTTTTCTATTAAGAGAACTTCCAGAAAGGTAACTCAATGTCATCGTTATCACGTAGTCTAATGGGATTAATATTCGCTACAGAAATATATGCAAATTTTTCAGCCTCAGTCCGTTCTTTCGGTTCACGTGTGAAAAGGAGCGCACGTGGGTAATTTGAAGTCTAATTTTAAGGATTGTACGTGTAATTAGGTAAAACTTTCGTTTCTAGTAGGTGGAATATGTCGTCCAGAAGACATTTGACCGATTTTGAGAAATTGCGTGTGATGGGGAGAATGGAAGCAGGACAGACACTCTTAGGGATCTGTAAAGACTTACAAATAGCCAAAAGCGTCATGTCAAGAATCTGGATACGGTTTAAAGACACTGGTATAATGTCCACAAACAACCAGGTCAAGGTAGAAAACGCACCACAATAGGACTGTAATTTGCCGACGATTGCTAAAAGAAATAGGCAAATGACGTCAGTTCAGATTGCAGGGAGTTTGCTGCAGCAACAAGAACTCGACTATACTGGTTTACTGTGAGTGACAGGCTGCATGCAAGGAAACCCATGATTTGTGTTCCACTAACTCCGGTAGAGAAATGCGGGCAGTTAAAGTGGTGCAGAGATCATCGTCATTGGAGTACCACGGACTGGAGCCTAGTTCTCTTTACCGATGAATCCCGATTTTGAGTTACTACAGAGTTACTACAGACGTGTTAACATATGGAGGGAGGAAATCACACGCAATAAGGCTGGAAACATCCGTGAAAGGCATCGATACAAAGGTCATGGAATCATGGTATGGACGGACATAATTTTGAATGGCCTCAGTGACCGACGCATTTTTACCAGTGCAACAATGAATGTGAAATATACACAGATGAGGTTCTTGATCCTCCTGTCAAGTTGTTTAAGGGTGCAATCGGAAGATTCGGAATTTTATGATTATTAATGGTCTAGAATGGGGTTACTCCCTTCCACGGAACTCCTAAGTGTCCCTTCTGGAGCTGCATAAATCCGACCCATCCGAAGCTTACTGCTGAACTTGGAGAATGTTCTAAAACTGTTTGGAACCATCTAAAATGAATTGGTTGGGAAGTACAAAAACAGAAATCACCATGAACCATTTTTTACACATTCTAATACTTCCAAAAAAGTGCTAATCCATCAAAAATAAACAAACTTATTACAAAAATGTAACTTCCTTAAAGACGACCAGATATCGGAAGCAACTATTAGATCGAATATGGTATCAAAAGTGGCGAGACATATGTGACAGCGTTTCTGTCCCATAGCTATAACTTTTATTCAAAATTAATTTAAAACATAATTTTTACTTTTAAATCACATTATCCTCCCCCCCCCCTCTTTCTTATGCTGAAATATGTAATTAAATTCATTTCTCAAAACCATCCAGCTTTTATTAAAAGGCTTTCTTTCGTCCTTCTAAAAACATCTTTATTTCCAGCCGCAAAGATTCGTTGCTTTTTCCCTTTTCCTTATCTGTCAGCTACCACTCCCAGTGCAAAGAAATAAATAAGAATTAAATGGCACATCTGCTAGTATCAAGGTCTGCATTTAATTCCATCAGATTTTTGCGCGCCACATTGATAAGAAATTTTTATCTCTACTAATACGTGAACGTTGAATATGTATTAACAATAAAAAAAAGTAAAAATGAACTGATCTTATGGGAAGCATGTATTTATCGTGCTTTGTGGTCGAGCTAAAAGCCAGATACCTGTGATTTCCAGCATTTTCTCAGGCGGCGGTCTACTTTGTAAAATCTGTTGTATAAACAAGTTTCGCTTTTCTGACGCATTTCTCATCGTATTAGAAGCGCTTGCTTGCAATCTCGGCCTACCCCGTCCGATTGTGTCACCACATTTTTGCGGTAATGTTTATCGCCAAAAGCCTTTGTACACTTTCACGCAGTCACCAAAAGTTGTAAATTGGCGATTCTGTGCAACGCCAAGATTTCTTGACTTCTTGCAAAAAAAAACTTCACTTCCGTTTCAGCTTTCTTCTGTGGTCGGGGTGAGTTATGTGACAGCGTTTCTGTCCCATAGCTATAATTTTTATTCAAAATTAATTTAAAACATAATTTTTACTTTTAAATCACATTATCCTCCCCCTCCTCTTTCTTATGCTGAAATATGTAATTAAATTCTTTTCTCAAAACCATCCAGCTTTTATTAAAAGGCTTTCTTTTGTCCTTCTAAAAACATCTTTATTTCCTGCCGCAAAGATTCGTTGCTTTTTCCCTTTTCCTTATCTGTCAGCTACCGCTCCCAGTGCAAAGAAATAAATAAGAATTAAATGGCACATCTGCTAGTACCCGTAAGGCATGGTGACGTCACGGCGACGTCGTTGTGAAGTCACACTGTGATTTTGTGACCGTCGATGTGACGTCACGTGACGTCGATGTGACGTCATAGTGACTAGAATGCGAGGTCGTTATGGCCGTTTTAGAGGTCGTTTGTGATGTCACATTGTGACCACTCTGTGAAGTCACGGTGTGACAAATTTGTGAAAAGTGTGTCATTTGTGACTATTTTGGCATTAACTTTGTGACTAACCTGTGACGACAGCGACAATGCTTTGACGTCACACTGTGACTAATTTGTGAAATATGTGTCATTTGTGACGAACTTGTCCTAAACAATGTGATGATTTCAAATGAAAATCAAATTTCAAATTAATTGCTTAAAAGGGCAAAGGCCAACATAGAGAAAAAGATTCCAAGCCGGGACTCGAATCCGGGCCATCAGTGTAGCGCACTGACATTCTACCGACTAAACCACATGGAACGAGACCCAGCCTGGAAAATTTCTTACTAGTACATGTTGGCAAGGCTACAAACGCAGCACAAGATGGAATATTTATCGTGAGCCGCCAACATCGGGTAAACACGAAACTTAATTAAATCCAGCATCGATTCAAACTATATAAATACTTGGAAATTTTTCCATAGAGAACCATTCGCCTTGCATACAATATTTCAAATAAAAATCAAATTTCAAATTAATTGCTTAAAATACAATTTTAATTTGAAATTTGATTTTCATTTGAAATATTGTATGCAAGGCAAATGTTTCTCTCTGGAAAAATTCCCAAGTATTCATATAGTTTGAATCGCTGCTGGATTTAATTAAGTTTCGTGTTTGCCCCATGTCGGTGGCTCATGATAAATATTCCATCTTGTGCTGCGTTTGTAGCCTTGCCAACATGTACTAGTAAGAAATTTTCCAGGCTGGGTCTCGTTCCATGTGGTTTAGTCAGTAGAATGTCAGTGCGCTATACTGATGGCCCGGATTCAAGTACCGTTATGGAATTTTTTTCACTATGTTGGCTTTTGCGCCTTTTAAGCAATCAATTTGAAATTTGATTTCCATTTGAAATATTGTTTGCAAGGCGAATGTTTCTCTCTGGAAAAATTTCCAAGCATTAATACTGTGATGATTCTTGTTATAAACACTGTGATGAATTTTAAAATAAAGTTTTGTTTGAAATATACAATATTATCTTTACCGTACTTTTTAGCAATGTATCGCTATTTTGGAGTCCTATTCTTCTAAAATACTTTTAATTTTTACACTGAAAAAAACAATGCTTATCAACTGGCATCTTTTTTTATTAAGTTCTAAGCTTGATCTTGAGTTCAAGCTTTATATTAAGAATGTTTTGTGTGTTGTGATTTGTTATTATTTTATTAAATACGAACATGGAGTCTAACGGATATTAATACATTTCCTATTTAAAGAAGAATAAGATAAGCCATATTTATTTAAATTTTTTATTCCCGTGTATATTGTATTTTGTTAATATGAGCTAAATAGATTTGGTATGATTTATAGGAAATGACTGATCTGGGAAATAGAAAAAACAAGTAAGAAAAATCATGCGTTAAGCACAGATTATATAGCACTTTCCAACGCTTCCTGAATGCTTTAACTAGACATCGTAATTTAAGGAAATAACGTAAATAAGATAACTAAGCAAATATTTTAGAAAACGCATAAAACATTTGAAAAACTGATTTCAGCAGTTACCGTTCATAGCCAAATATGTTTTCCAATTCTTTTGAATAGCCCTGTATTTAATCTGTAGGTTGATATATACTAGTATATAATGTGGAAATTTAGTTTAGCAAGAAAATGCATAACAGGTTGAAATTCTCATTCAAAAATTTATACTAATATATAAAAACATACTTGAATACTTTTGTACAACCCTGTAGTTTACCTAGAATCTTTATTACACGCCACTATTTAGTTAAAATTTAATTCAAATTAAAACACTCTTAAAACTGCTGAAATCACATTTCCAGAAATTATAATTTATAGACGGCCATATATCCATTTCCTTGCGTGACCCTGTGTATCATTTTATCCATATTCTACAAACATTTCTTAGTAAATTAAATGCAGTTCAACATAAAAATCCATAATTCATCTAAAAAACACCTTTAAGCAATTTGCGCCCATACCCCTTAACTCTTACGTATACTTTTGTGTAGCCTTGTATATGAATTATAGCTTTTATATACACCATATACTATGCATAAATATAGTGGATCATAAAAGCGCATATTATAATTAAAAATGCATTTCCAGCAATTATCGCTAATGAACAGTACAATATCAACTTTTATAAATATCATAAATTATAAATATTTTTTTATAAATATTATAAATATCAAATTTTAAAAAGTATAGTAAAGCAGTTTAATCTATAAACTTGTTATCAGGCATAAAAAACACTTTATTTCAATGCTTAATTGTCATATTTTATTTTTTAATGCGAAGTATCGAACGTGTATCGAAAAGGTAGAAAATGAGTTTACAATCGAAGAAAATTTAATAACTGATTCTGAATGTCTACAATTAAATGTTTGATTAAAATCACGAACAGCAAAAACGTGCTTACATACAATTTAAAAAAATAAATATACCAATTTGAAAAACACTATATAATTAGTATTTATAATTGTATTATTAAACAACAACAAAGTAAAATAGATGAATTAAATGTATTATTAGATTTAACAATTTCTCAAAAATCTCTCCATATGTTACAAGGAATTCCTATTATTTTATAATTTTGGCAAATGTTAAATCTGAAAACATTGATATGAAAATTTAGGATTTTAAATAATAATTTAAAATATTATTAGCAATGAAAAAAAGTCTTTCAAAAGTTTCACTACTATAGTATGTGAAACGGCATTTCCGTATAATGTTAATTTCTAATCTGAAAAACAATCCCAGAACAGTCTCTTTCTATAGGTATAATATAAAACTATTTAGCTCATCTCACCAAATATACAAAACAGGAACAAACAATTTAAATTAAATAAGACTTACTTTTTGAGCTCCATAAATTAATTATTAATATCCGTGTGTATACGAAAATGGCGACGTCTTTTTCTTCCATTAAAAAAAGCACACGCAAAAGCTTACATTTTAGACTAGTAACTTACCGCATCTGTTAGAACAAAAAGTTCTCTGTTTACCCTGCGGTATCGTGGCAGACGATTTGGGACAGGTGTGAGTTTATTTCCTTTTATATAAACAGATATGGAACTTATATGTGCAATCATTTTATGAGACTGTCTGTATTTAAATTTTTGTATTTGAAGAATTTTCCAATGTATTTTACCTTTTCTTTTTATCAGTTTTAACCCCCCCCCCATCCCTTTTTCTAAGTAAAGATTGTTTCACACAAATACAAAATATCTTCCTAAAAAATAAAAAGATATAAACAAATATCGAGGATAAAAAAAATTTCTTTGTCAATCGTCATTCTTTTCATGTTAATTTCCTGTAAAATAAAACAATTCGTAAAATAACTTTTTTTAGAGTCATATCTCTAAAACACAAATTTGAAATACGAATAATAAATTATATCATGGGTTTTGCATAAATTTTGTATTATTTTTATTTATTCGGAAAATGCTAATTTTATTTTAAAAGTCTGAAAGAAGTAGAATTTTTTTAAAAAATAGTTACTTAAAATAGGTACACTAACAGGAAAAAATATGACTTGAATGCAATTTATAAAGCAAGAAATGTATGTATGACTAAACTCTGAAGACTCTTTCTACGTGCTCATTTAAAGCTGCAGACTTAACTATAATAGAAATTTTTTAGTTTGAAGCCACAAAAGTGTTTCGAATACCAGTGGTCGGTAAAAATAAATTAAAAATTTTCCTTCCTGCAAACTAAATATGTAAAGTGTATATATTTAATATTCCTAATTCTAAATATGTTATCCAAATTGCTCCAGTAAGTACCATTTTTCCGAGAAACACTTTTATAATAATAAGAATAAGAGAAGGATTATTATATTAAATTGCAATACTAGATAAAATTGAAATCAGGAAAAAAGTATACTTTCACCCTCTGGCTAATTCCATACGTACTTGTAGTGTAAGTCACAGGCTGTGATTTTTGGCTACCAGTATTTTAGAACGGAAAATGTCACTTGGTTTATCGGAGATATCTCATTCATTGAATAAGGCAAGAAAACCTTTCGAAAATAACGGTGGCCAACGAGGATTTCAGTTATCAGCTATGTGACTTACACTACCAAAACCCATGGAATTAGCCCCTCTTAGATATCAAATTGATAAAATATAGCATGGAAATCTAGTTTGTTGATACTTGTACCGTGCATTTTCCTTTATATGCCACCCCCACCATATTTTCGTGTCTGAATTTACTACTTGCTACCCACTAATATATTTTCATTCCTTATGCCGCTGTAACGCGGGCCTTTTTAAAACATTTCTCTTCATTTTCAAAGATTTTTGAAGTTCATATTTTTCTCACACTGTGACTTACAATATGGGTTACAATTTTTTACAATTTATTACAATTTTTTTTTTGTGAGTGTGTCGTGACCTACGTTACATGCAGTGACATAACAATTCTTTTTTATTACCAGAAAAATAAAATTTTACAGTAACAACATGTTTTGAAGATTTTTTGTAATTTTTTAAAGTTTTCTAAGAAGTTCGCATCTCATTCACAATGTGACATCACTGAGTGGTGGCATTTCGGTCACAGATGTGACGTGACCACAGTGACTCACAGTGACGTCACAACGACGTCACTGTGACCATGCATGCTATGAGGGTATCAAGGTCTGCATTTAATTCCATCGGATTTTTGCGCGCCACATTGATAAGAAATTTTTATCTCTACTAATACGTGAACGTTGAATATGTATTAACAATAAAAAAAGTAAAAATGAACTGATCTTATGGGAAGCATGTATTTATCGTGCTTTGTGGTCGAGCTAAAAGCCAGATACCTGTGATTTCCAGCATTTTCTCAGGCGGCGGTCTACTTTGTAAAATCTGTTGTATAAACAAGTTTCGCTTTTCTGACGCATTTCTCATCGTATTAGAAGCGCTTGCTTGCAATCTCGGCCTCCCCCGTCCGATTGTGTCACCACATTTTTGCGGTAATGTTTATCGCCAAAAGCCTTTGTACACTTTCGCGCAGTCACCAAAAGTTGTAAATTGGCGATTCTGTGCAACGCCAAGATTTCTTGACTTCTTGCAAAAAAACTTCACTTCTGTTTCAGCTTTCAAGATGTAACGTTGTCTAAAAGAAAAGGCGCTTCGGCGTCCCATGTATTATGGGGTCTCTCTCTCCCATTTTTAACTGAACCACCTTTTAAATGACCTTTTTAAATAAAGAGTAACTTCCAGTAAAGTTATAGTTGGAGTTTTTTTTAGCATTTAGAACACCGTCTTCAATCAATGCTATAACATGAAACATGGAAACCCAAAAGAATTATGGCTGAATAAGACAATTGTAACAAAACTGCTTTTTCCAGCATGAACTATATTTGATGTATTTGCTTCTTAAATTACTAGTTTTCTGTAGCTGAAAATGCAAGATCTTTTTCTTTAAGTTAAAACCTCCCACATAGCATTTTTAGTTTGCAGAAAATTTGCAACAGTCTTTCTTTGAAAACCTGGAAAGTTGCAGTAAGCTCAGCATGACAAGACTGAAAGTTCATAACAAGACTGCAGCAAGGTAACGCAAACGCCGAAGTCACCTAACTTTGAACTTGCAGCTAACTTGTCGTGCAAGTTAAATTCATACTGTATCAAATTTATTGCAAACTAACGACAAACAAGTAATCAAAAATACTGCAAACTTACTGCAAAGTAGTAATCTTTCTATGTCACACTATAAGTTTAATCCCTTCGAAGGGATCCATAGACCTGATCAAGTCTATTGATGCGAAAGCGCCGTAAGAAGGTGCATGCATCGGTTTTATCACCATAAACAAATTTGGGTAATATTTGTACTTTTCATTTCGAGAATTTTTTGGTATTTAATAAGTATAGCGTTTAGAAAAAACGGTGCCTACCGAATAAAATTTCTGCAATTCCTGCGTATGTGCTGATTGTCTGTTATCACAACAGGTGGTTTTTTTTGCTTTAGTGACTTTCGGGAATTAAAGACAGTCTTGCATCAGTTTCACAACAAACTACTCATGCAAGTGGGTGATGGTATACCTTGCGGGAGATTCGTTGCGAATTTCTCAATTCAAATTTGTCACGGCAAGATAATATCAGAAAAAATCAAACTTGCTGCTAATGTTCATGCTATCTGGGTTATTTCAAAAACTCCCATGGGGAGCGCGGCTCATGAACAGCTCATGCAGATGACACTTATGTGAAATCATTATCCAATATCTACTACAGGAAAAGTTCTTAATTTAATGGCAAGAAATTAAACATGGAAATTGCTGTTTTAAACTTAACCACTTGATCCTAACTTTATTGTAGGCAAATGTTATGTAATATGAAACTTGATTTAACCCATTCGCTGCCAAAACTGTAAAGTAAGAATCTTCAAATTTTTTGTTAAAAGTCATTTGCTACCACAAATTCAGAAAGGTAAATTTCGCTTTACTAATACAGCGAAATTTCTGCCAATAAATTAGGCAATTTTTTTTAATTCTAAAATAGTGGTGACAAAGTAATTAATAAATTAAAGCCACGAGTATACTCGTGGATGACAGCGAATGGATTAATTAAATTTAACTTTTCAGTATGCGCTCAGCTTTTTACATCATAGTGAATCTTTTTCATTGGTAAATATTAATGTAACTTCAATGTATTATTAGTTGCAGTTATAGAGATTGGCCTTACATTTTTTATCCATGCTTTTTTTAAATTAAGAAATTAAATAAGGATATACCTAAATTCTTAATGTTACTCGAAATACTTCTATTATGCATACACAGTCAAGACAAGATTGCAAGGGGCTGGTAAAAAGCTCGATTTTAGACAGGCTTCCATAGAAATAAGTGTAATTAATTATGCTTCTAAGGTACACTACCTCAATAAGATCTATTGACCGTTTCGCAGGGATTCTGAAACTCTTCCGTTTGAGACAGGATTCCGTTATAGAAAGATTCCGCTTTCACAGGTTTCACTAAAGAACGATGAAAATCCCCTTTCAGACAGATTTTCAGCAAATTTAATTGTATCGCAATTCATATTAAGACCATGTAACGGTTCCGTTAAAGACAGGATTCTGTTATAGACAATTAATATTTTGACAAGTTTTATTCTATTCATATGACAAAAATAACTATAGTTATATAAATACACAGAACTTGTAAAGATGGGCTTTAAAATTTAAAATTTTTAAATTTTTAAATTGCTTTTAAAGGGTCGTATGTTTGGAGAAATGTTGCGATTTTGGATGCATTTATTTAATAATAAGAAATGTAAATAATATGCTCCATGAAATTTAGATATATATTACTGTAAATTCTTGTAGTAAAACATAAATCTAAACTTTAAATGCATTTTTTGGAAAATGTAATTTTCGGTGAAAATTCCATACGCAAAACATGATTTCTCAAAAAGTTATTGGAATATCACTATGAAATTTAAAATATATGTTATTTATACTATTGTGAAGGCAATGAACTAAAGATTTAAAGTTAGAATAAATATTTTTTGTTTTATGGATGTTTTTGTGGAATGACATCGATGAATTTTATGAAAATTAACATGTAAACAGGTGCGATATGATATAAGTTTTGAAATACTTAAAGAATCTCTTAGATTTTAGTTCATTGCCTTCCGCAATGTCATAAATATGAAGTGTAAAAAGGAAATTAAGATAAATACAGTAGAATTTCCTTCAGAGCGTTTTGCGTTTCGGGCCAAATTTCACTAAATTTTACTATAAATTCCTCCATTTACCAAAATTTTATCAATAAATGAAATATTTTTTACTTTTTTTCACATTTTCTAGTCCTAATTTTAGTAAAAATAAGTTTAAAAAATAATTAAATACTTTTTTGGAAAAAGTTGCTCCGTTACGTAGGCAGGCACCTTAATTATGCTTCTAAGGAACACTACCTCAATAAGATCTATTGACCGTTTCGCAGGGATTCTGAAACTCTTCCGTTTGAGACAGGATTCCGTTATAGAAAGATTCCGCTTTCACAGGTTTCACTAAAGAACGATGAAAATCCCCTTTCAGACAGATTTTCAGCAAATTTAATTGTATCGCAATTCATATTAAGACCATGTAACGGTTCCGTTAAAGACAGGATTCTGTTATAGACAATTAATATTTTGACAAGTTTTATTCTATTCATATGACAAAAATAACTATAGTTATATAAATACACAGAACTTGTAAAAATGGAACCTGCCTATAACGGAATTCTGTCTTAAACAGAAATGTTCCATAGTGCTACAGAAAAGAATACTATACAAATATACCTAATAACACGAAAAACTATGTAAAACGGAATTTTCCAGCAATATTTAATTTTAACTTGACAGGTTTTACTATATATATATATATATATAACCTGAAGGAAAATTTCTGGATTCCCCCCCCCCCCCCCGAAATGAAATCCTGCCTACGCCGCTGCCACACATTCAAAGAAGTGACCCCGCTGAGGGGTTATAACCTTGAACGATGTGTTTTAGACGCTGCTAGTCCTCATCGTTGAGCACAGAATGCTCCAACAGCGCATAGGCACGCAGGTCAGATCTATCCGGAATTTCTTTTTCGATTCAAGCACCGCCGCTTAAATCGTCGAGCTTCCGAAACTGTTCCCTGCGGAGAAATGGTCCAAGAACGTTGCCCGCAATACCGTTTTCTTTGGGAAAACCACCACGCTACTACCCGAAAGAATTCGAACTCACCTTTCTACTCAGATCTACCTTGTAGGCGGCACATAACTGCTCCAGCTGCAGCGGACATAGAGGCTGAGCCACCTGACGAAGGGTCAGGCGATGAGGAAGCCAGGCACTACCCAAGCCTTCCCCGTCGGAAGTGCCGGAGTCGGTGTCTCTTCCCTGCATGGCGTTCCAGCGAATCATGTCGACACGAGGATGTCTCTGAATCGTTCTCTACACAGCGCGCTCTATCTCGGTTTCCACTTTTATATAAGTGATTGGATACGGTCATATCTCATTAGGTAGTCGTTCCCTGGATTCACAGCCGGACAGAAGGTCGGCACGGGATTGACCTATGGATCTTCGTTGTCCATATTTCCCCGAAAATCAGGGTGCTGGGGGAGCCGAACCCTTCTGATTCCGCCTATGCGGGACACTCGACATAACATCCGTTTATCGTCGGCCGCCGTACACTGTAAAAAAATTCCGCAACGTCTCTGGGAAAAAATGGTCAGCTGAGTTGCCCATTATTTCCAAGAAACATTTCTTGAAAATGACTGGAACTCTACTGTATATGTTAAAAACTTTCTACAGAAATGCCAGTAAGTTTCCTGCGAAATACCAGGAATATTTCTGCTGACAGCAAAACATTACTGACATTTCACAGCATGCGGGATCCGCAGACGATTTTTACATTTCCAGTTGACAATTTTCGCTTTATTATCATTATTTGTTAGAATGAAAAAAATTTTGAAATTGACATCAAAATAATTATTTATAATTTACACGAAAAAATAAATTTTCAGTTAAAATTCAATAAAGTAAATATATATATATATATATGATATATTGTTTCTGAACTTTGCTTAAAATATAAAAATATATAAATGTAAATAATAATTAGAAAAAAAATCTAGACATAAAATATTTTGGATTTTCGTCAGTAATTATGTTAGTTTACAAGTTAGATAAAATACATATAAATTTTCATGAAAAAAAAAAAAAAAACTAAACGTAATTGTATATTTTTTCCGAAAATAAAAAAAAATTCAAATTTGCAGCAATTCAAAATGTCAAATATATATCAAATTTAAATCAAACTGTAATAAAGTGTTAAAATATAAAATTAATTAAAAAAGAAAAAAAAGTCCAGAGGTAGCATCGAACTCGGGCCGTACGGGTGGCGGGCGAGCGTTCTGCGTCCACACCACGAAAGACACGTTGAGAGCTGCAAACTAATGGGTATTTGAAACGTATGCTAAACCTCGTCATCTAATTTCTGAAAATCTAAGGCCCATTTGAAGAAATCCTTTAACAAGAATAATTAGAGATAAGAACTCTGAAACATACTTTAAATTAATCAAAATCGGTGAGAATCATGTTTGATGGTCCCCTGGTTATTGGAGATCCAAATAATAGGTGTATTTTTTTTTACACGGTCTGCTCGTTAAACATTCCACAGACAAGTACGAGAGATAATCTCTTAGCGATGTCACAGAGGTATTGTATTTTCATCTGAATTGTCTTGACAATAGAGACGTAAAGGATTATGTCGCCTATTGATTTATTTGCATTCCATATTGATTTTTTTTTACATTCATTTAAGGAATTCGTTTTCGACACTCGCGCGCGAGGAACGGGTTATAGCAAAAAAATAATAAATGGCGGCCGCAGCGTTTTGCTGTTTCCAACTTTTGTTCAGGAACGTTTCAGATAAGAAAACCATAATTTCACAGGAAAGAGCTAAATTATTCTGAAAACCTGAGAAAAGGCGAAACGTTCCTGGATTTTACATGGAATGGTACCATTTTTTTTTTACAGTGTAAACAAAAGGGTAACTTCTGGAGACTGATATTCGTCCGTACCGGGCACCGTTTCATATTGTTACTGCGTACTCTGCCGGGCTCTAGGGCTTTTCTCCCACTAAGCAAGTCGGTTCCAGAATACCCTGAGGGACTACCGGAAAAGGCATTTACACATAGAGTGAGATGATTTTAAAATTGTGGAAAATCCCTTATTATAAAGCTATTTTTAGAAAGCAACTCACTATATCGCCACTACCTTTCTGAATTTTCGCGATATTTAACTGGAATTTTTATATAAGTTGGCATAAATAGCTTAATGACAAGTTATAAAATCTTCCACCCATGCGCAGTTAAAAATTATTACATGCAAATGCCCATATTTCATCAAATATTCAATATATTCATATTTTAATTGCAGTATACTGTTTCTACCTTTCTTTGTCAATTTTTTCGGGAAGTTGAGTACAATTTGGTTGAAAATTCGGTATGATATAAAAAAAACCTTTTGAATTTTTCATAGACACGTTAACATCTTCACGAATATGTGTGATATGCTTACACAAATGCACACAAACGTTGAACATGACCCAAATTGTCTTTTAATATAGTAACAGACCATTTACAGCCTTTTCTAGTGCATAGGTGATCGCAAATATTACGTTATCTTTAAATTTATTATTATCGCCCCTAATTTATCTGCCGACTAAATCTTCACTGAGATATAAAAAGACAAACATTTCCTTTACATCCTATCAGCTCAAGAATAATTCGTTGAGAATTTCAGAAGGTATTCGACAAAACGTGTAAAATCAATAGCGTCCTGTCATTCACCCTTAATTTTTACACATAGTCCAAGAGCCGACAGCACAAAAACCTATGTTATCAAGCACAAGAAAAAAAAACCTTTATTTTATTGGGAAGTAGAAGTAGGGAGAATCTAATGATCCATGTCTGCCGGAATTGAAGTGATGCATAAGGCAAAAATTAATACCACAAGTGGTTGAATCATAGGTTTATCATTCTGTTTGTCCTACAACTATCCTCCATGTTTTCATACCTTTGTTTGTAGGACAAACACAATGATAAACCTACAAGTTAACCACTGGTGATAATAATTTTTAGCTTATGCATCACTTCACTTCCGACAAACATGAATCATTAGATTCCCCTGCTTCTACTACCCCATAAAATAAAGGTTTATTTTTCTTGTTCTTGATAACATAGGTTTTTGTGCTGTCGGCTGTTGGACTGACATGGGTGTAAATAAAAAAAACAAACACTACCTTAATTTTAGAAATAAAATGGATGCATGAAAAGGGTAGTTTTTGTTTTATCAAAAATTTCTTCTTCATTGAATATGCTACTGCTCTGATAGTGGTGAATAACTTCACTCCAAAATTAAAATACCATTAGATGACTTTACTTTGCAGAATTTTACAAGAAAATACTAATTTGAGTTAGATTTTTGCTGAAGTGTCAGTTGCTGGTTAAGTGTCAGTAACTGTGAGTTTCCTTCTATTTAGCACTTACTTAGAACATATTCCATCTTTTAACGTTGATAATTATAATTTAAATTAATTTGTTGAAACTTACAACTTTAATTCATTTGTTAAAAATTACAATTTCAATTCATTTCTTGAAACTTACAAATATAATCCATTTCTTAAAAATTACAATTTCAATTCATTTGTTGAAAATTACAAATTTAATTATTTTGTTAAAATACTGAAAATTACAAATTTAATTATTTTGTTAAAATACTGAAAATTACAAATTTAATTCATTTGTTAAAAATTACAATTTCAATTCATTTGTTGAAAATTACAATTTCAATTCATTTCTTGAAACTTACAAATGTAATCCATTTCTTAAAAATTACAATTTCAATTCATTTGTTGAAAATTTCAAATTTAATTATTTTGTTAAAATACTGAAAATTACAAATTTACTTCATTTGTTAATAAAGCACAATTTCAATTCATTTTTTGAAACTTACAAATTTAATTCATTTGCTAAATATTACGATTTCGATTCATTTGTTGTAACTTACAAATTTAATTCACTTGTTAAAAAGTACAATTTCAATTCATTTGTTGAAAATTACAAATTTAGTTCATTTGTTAAAACGAATAATTTCAATTCATTTGTTGAAACTTACAAATTTAATTCATTTGTTAAAAAATAAAATTTCAATTCATTTGTTGAAAATCTCAAATTTAATTCATTTGTTAAAAAGTACAATTTCAAATCATTTCTTAAAACTTACAAATTTAAATCTATAGTAAATAACACCTTATAAAAATATATTAAATTGAAATGCTAAAAGGTGTAAAATAAAAGTTTAGAACCAGTAAAAATACGTTTATTTAACATGTCAACAATCGAAATAAACGTATTTTTACTGGTTTTAAAGTTTTATTTTACACCTTTTAGGGACTGCGCATATATATCATTATCATTTTAGGGGGGGGGGGGGTGTCTGGCACATAATATCGTAAGATATCTCTGGGGAAGGGAGCATTGTCTTTTGATATCGTTATAATTTTTGATCCAACCAAAATTTTCTCTTTTTATTTTTAATATGATCTTTACATAAAAAGCATGTTACCTTTTTTTTTTTTTTTTTTTTTTTTTTTTTTTTTTTTTTAAATCTCTTATCTATTTTTATGAAAATGGTAAAGTTTTTATTAAAATCATTAAATGATTACAAAATTAATTAATTCCGAAATATGGAATACCACAACGTTTGGCATTCCTATTTTTCTTCATCTGTGTATGGATATATAATCCGCTGTTCGATGAGCCATATGCGAAGTATATTTGAAATGATACTTGTGTGTTTACTAGTAAAGAAAAGAGAAAGAGAAAGAATGGTGTCCACCTGTTTTTTTTATAAGAAGCTCTGTGTGCACTTCCCCTTTCCCACGTTCGGGGAAAGTGCAAGAAGACATTATTACTGTTGAATGCATTATGTTTTTGCAAAAATCTATTATAAAATAATTTTAAATAGTAACTCTTTAAAGTATTATTTCATATATAAAGTGATATTTTATTGACGTCACTTCATTTGAACCAATAAAGTATGCGTAAAATAAATGTAATCAATTTTATATATCACTCCAAACAAAAGAAATAAATTTAAAAAAAAATCAAAAGAACTTTTAGACATTGATAACGATATCATTACCGGGGGGGTTTCGAGGGATAATATCGAAGGATATCGTAAGGGGGGGAGGGGGTCTAAAATTACCAAAAAGCTGATAATGTTATATATGTATATCCCCTTAGCATTTGAAATTAATATATTAATATATTAAAAATATAATCCATTTGTTAAAAATCACAATTATAATTCATTTGTTGAAAATTACAATTTTCTTTAAATAGTTTTTTTTATACCATATTTAAAATTTCTGTTAATTAGAAAAATAAAATTAAAATTATTTAAAATTTTCTGCTACATATTAACATTCAGCTCCAAAGGAATCAACAATCATAAACTTTATATTTCTTATGCGAAGCTGTTTCAGAAAGAAAATATAAATTAATGAAAAAGAAAAAATGAACATCTCATAAAGTTCTTAAGGATTTTTTTTTTCATTTTGATAAAAAAGTATTTCTTGAAGTAAATGAAGTAAGTTAATTAAGTGATTTACATTTTATCTGTATTTAGGTAATTATACGAATCTAGCATTTCAGTTTAAGTCTTAAGATACCCCACATCTATTTTTTTTTTTAAGTAGAATTCAAACACACGGTATGCTTTAAAAAATCCATTTGAAAAGCCTTAAGTTCATTTAATGTCAAATGTGTAGCAATTAAATGAAAAGTGAAGGTTATTTTCATAAATGGAAAAAGTAAAAAATGTAATAAAATAAGTTGAAAACATATAAGTTCAAAAAGGAATCATTTTAGTGTCATTATTCTTAATAAAATGAAATATATCAAATGATCACTAAACGGAAAATAAAGAAAAAAATACTTTATTTTTTAGGTGCGTTCGTAATTATATAAATGCGTAGCACCTATAGTCTTCGTCTGGTCCTTTCGTCTGTCTGTCTATCCGTACACAACAGGGCAAAAACTACCCATCCGAATGGTTTGAAATTTAATATATATAATAGTTGCATAATTTTGTCGAGCCTTTTTCAAATTTTATGAAAATAAAATCAAAACTTGAACAGATTTTAATAAAAGTTTTCTTCGTTCTATTAAATCCTGTCATACGTAATTAACTCAATGATATCCCGGGATAGATAATGATTCAAGGTTGACATGATGATTGTTATATTACATCCTATTATACGTAATTAATTCAACGATATATCATGATATGTAACGATTCTAAGTCGCCATGGTGATTACTCTATTAAATCGTATCATACGTTTATAATTCAGTGATATCCCATGATAAGTAATGATTCTAGGTTGCCATAGTGATTACGTCCTATCTAAAATGGAGTCATATTATTTCCGTATTACAAAATTTAATATTATATAATCGTTATAAATTTTGTATTCATGCATTTTTGAATAAGAGTGTAACAACTATTGCACCAAGATTTGAATATACGAGTACGTATCGTATATAAAACTAGTTATAGTACGATCACACCTTATTTGTCACGTTTAACGAACAATTTCCGATTTGCTAAGAAAAGTCCGTGAGACAACTGGTAAAAGTGTTTCATAACATCAAATATTATATGATATTTTATCTACTCGAAAAGAAGAAGAAAAATACTGCTATAGATGGCCTACAGAAAGAACAAATTGAAGAGTGTAACAGCTATTGCACCAAGATTTGAATATACGAGTACGTATCGTATATAAAACTAGTTATAGTACGATCACACCTTATTTGTCACGTTTAACGAACAATTTCCGATTTGCTAAGAAAAGTCCGTGAGACAACTGGTAAAAGTGTTTCATAACATCAAATATTATATGATATTTTATCTACTCGAAAAGAAGAAGAAAAATACTGCTATAGATGACCTACAGAAAGAACAAATTGAACTAATGGATAGAAGATAAGAAATTTGTAACGATAATATCTCGTTTCATATCCCTAAACTTTGGATGCGCATGTTAAAATAATCTTTTGCAACTAATTTTATTCATATCGTATATTTCAACATCAAGTATGCACTGCTATTTTTAGTTTTAGCAAAGTTTGTCTCTTGTATTTTCAGTTCTGCATTAATTTGCATCGCCTTACAATAGATGTAGCCACTGCATGCCATAATGTTCATTCGATTTTCTTTTATTCATATCGTATATTTCAACATCAAGTATGCACTGCTATTTTTAGTTTTAGCAAAGTTTGTCTCTTGTATTTTCAGTTCTGCATTAATTTGCATCGCCTTACAATAGATGTAGCCACTGCATGCCATAATGTTCATTCGATTTTCTTTTATTCATATCGTATATTTCAACATCAAGTATGCACTGCTATTTTTAGTTTTAGCAAAGCTTGTCTCTTGTATTTTCAGTTCTGCATTAATTTGCATCGCCTTACAATAGATGTAGCCACTGCATGCCATAATGTTCATTCGATTTTCTTTTATTCATTTTTCACCTGGTAGATGACGCCATGTCATTATCCTTCTTTGAATAATTTGAAATTTTATTTTATTTTTTGCCTGATAGATGGTGCTATTTCATGTTTTCTTGCTTGTGAATGGTTAAAGCGATATTTGACTGGAAATATAATGAACCTTTTAGATTTATGACGGTTTGCTCTGTTTTTAGAAGCATTACGACAACATATTCCTGATGAATGTCACAGAAGATGATAGAAACTTTTAATATCTTAACTTTATTTTAATGTTTGTGTAGTAACTTTGCAACATTGCATTCACCGTTTAGTAAACTTGTGATTTTTATTTTCACGTTTATAGGAAAAAATTAAAAGTAGAGTAAACACACATTTCGTTGAATGCTTACTCTACAGTAAAAAAAAAAAAAAAGGAAAAGAAAAAAAAAGAAAAAGAAAGAATAGAAAATCCGTTATATGTTTTATTTTGAAGAATGTAGTATGGAAAGAAAATTTTTAGTATAGTAGGTTGAGATAGCTGAATACATAAACTAGCGTTAGTATGCCGTACATCTTTTTTTGAAATACAATAGATTAAATTTATTCTATTCGAAGTAAATACGTGATTCTATAAATATACGTCTTATCTAAAGCTTAATTCACTTATAAAAGAAAACTTTCTATAGAAAAAAAATCATGCAATTTAAAAGAAGCATAGAAAAATATTTTCTTAAATACTCTGAAAGAATTTAACTATTTCAGGTGAAAACAATTCTACTCAATCACATATACTTTAAGTATATTATGCAGGTAAACTTTAATCTACTAAAAAACAACTTTTCAAAAGTAAAAAAAAAGCCAAGCAAAAAAAAAAAGAAAGAAAAGAAAAGAAAAAAGGTGAAAGTTGTGGCTAAAAAATAGTGTGATATCAAATTTCCAAGCTTATATTGCGGTACTTATTTAACATTTTTTGATAAAAATTTACCATATGTAAGTCGAGTACCTAAGTATGCGTTGATAGAAAGCCTTTTCTCCTTTACTAAATACATCATAACGCGTTTCTGAAAATTAATTTTTTTTAAATTATGCATGATGGGCTTGGCGGCCGTCTTTCCATATTTTACACAAATTTCTAAGCACACAAGTTCATTGTTAAGATTGGAAGTTCGAAATTGTTACTAAAGCAAACATTTTATTCTTTTAATTTATGAAAATGAGTGCCTAAAAATTTGTGTCTAAAAATAAAGCTGAAGTAACTTCAGGTTTCATCTTATGATTCTCTTTTTTCGGAGGGGGGTTAATTAATTAGTTAAAGCAGTAAAAATCAATTTGTTTTTTCAAAATAAAAAAACTTTCTTAATTTATCTGTCTGTAGCTAAAACTATAAGTTCGAAATTCTTAATAATGCAAATATGTTACGAGCTTGAGTGCTTAGAAATTTGTGTAAAATATGGAAAGATGGCCGCCAAGCCCATCATGCATAATTTAAAAAAAATTAATTTTCAGAAACGCGTTATGATGTATTTAGTAAAGGAGAAAAGGCTTTCTATCAACGCATACTTAGGTACTCGACTTACATATGGTAAATTTTTATCAAAAAATGTTAAATAAGTACCGCAATATAAGCTTGGAAATTTGATATCACACTATTTTTTAGCCACAACTTTCACCTTTTTTCTTTTCTTTTCTTTCTTTTTTTTTTTTTTTTGCTTGGCTTTTTTTTTACTTTTGAAAAGTTGTTTTTTAGTAGATATCAGTTCTTTTTTTAAAACAAATGATATATAACTGAAATAATTCCACTAGCTCAAATTAAAATTAGTCCTTCTATAGCCTTTATAAACAGGGAGCAAACACAATATTATACATTTTGTTTACCTATCATTCATTTTTTATAGTGATTAATAATTTAAAAGTAAGGAAAGTCAATTTCTTCTTTCAAAGTGTCAGTCTTTCTCAATTTATATCTCCTTAAAAGTTTCTACGAAAGATGAAAATTTAGTAAAAAACAGAGTCCAAATAAAATATATATTTACAGTTAGTCTGTCAGTTAATTGTTTTTTCTAACTTTTTTTGCTGACGGTTTTGCAAAATAAATTTACCTTTACAAATACCTACGGTTAATCCGAGAATGAAAACCCGCAGGCATCTAAAGAATCGAAGATCTGTAAATCTAGCAATTCTAGACATAATAAAGGAACATTTTTGATAAAAAAATCTAAAAATTTAAAGATATAAACTGTACATATAACTTCATCTTCATTTAGATCGTGTTATAGAGAAGAAAGAATAAATATGTAATTTTACTCAAGTCTGTTTATCCATACCTATTTGCATAAATGTGAGGATATTAATTTACTATAAAATTTCCCCTAAATTCATTATCTTTAATAGTCTATTATTAAAGCCGCATATACATTAGAATTAAATATTTTTCGGTTAAAAATTGCCTGAAATCTATAGTCTTATCGTTCGTTAAATTTGTTTTTTTTATGCCCAGACTCTTTTTCTGAACTCTGACAAAAGATCACAGACATATTGAAGCTATCCAAATTCTTATATCTTTCTATCGTATTTCCTTTTTTGAGGGGGGTGTGAGGAAGAGCCTTAAGAACTTCGTTTTGTTCTCAGAATTCTGAATTATTCATTCAAAAGATCTACCTACATAAGTCTTGTTGCAGAATTTTCATTAATTAAGAGTTGCATCAAGTTATACATCATGTGAATCTATTAAATTAATTTTGTGAAATACTAGATGGGAGCCATTGATATTTCCAGACCATTTGCCTACATTTTAAACTTGAGTCATTTACTACTATTCATTAATTTTCTATACGAATTAAAGAAGTCGTTGTTTCCATGTCAACTGTACCTTTCACTATTGCTTCCTTGTTTGTTTGTTTGATTTATTGAACACATACATCATATCACATGCGGATCACGGCGGGATTCGAATCTGCTTCCACCTACGCTCTCAAGCGATTAGCGGCATTGTGTCTTATCCACTCAGCCACAGTGGGCCACTATTGCTTTCTCTAATGCCCATATACTCAAATTTAACCAACTGCACTTAGAATCATGGTCATAACACAGAACATTTATATGTTAGAGCAGTGTTGCCAGTGGGCTACTTTTTTTAAAATTCAGATTTCTTAATTGCCAGCACTTATTATAAACGGTAAAATTCCCATTGTTTTCGCCTTAATTAATATGTCATTAAATAAGGCACATTTTACAATTTCAAAAAAGTGGTGCCAATATAGTATCTGAGTTTAAAAAAAGTAGCCCATCTGGCAACACTGTGTTAGAGTGGTGACATATGCACAAGTCGTGTACTCATATTCAATTTTTTGTCCAAAGTACGGTAACTCAGTTTTCAGTAATAGACGAGGAAGATTTCAATTAAACTAACCAGAAAAGTTAACAAACATTGGCTTCCTGATTTGATTTTATTCAAAATTGTTTTAACCAACCAAAGTTAATGTCCGGGATCCAGATAAATTTTTCTCTGTTAGTAAAATTACATTGACCAATCAGTAGCCTTTATCCTTGCAGGCTTTTCGGTGTTTACTGCAAACATCAAAAAGTTCGGAAAAATGCAGACGTCTGATTGATCAATCCCATCCCGCTAATAGCGAAATATCTATCTTGATCCCGGCCTATTCAACGCCCTTTAAATATTGGATAAAGCCTTGACACGTGTCAGAAAAACGTCACACAAAGCAGGCAAAACAAAGAAGAAAAATCATTCATTGGTTCGTTCATATTCACGAGCCGATGAATGATTTTGTTTCTTTGCTTTGCCTGCTTTGTGTGATGTTTTCGTGACGCGAGTCAAGACTTTCTCAGATATTTAGGATGCTTTGGCGTATTTCACCACCATGGAGTTATGAACGGAGAGGAACAGACATGTCCATCTTCCCGTGTGAAAAACTAGTTACCAAAAAAAACGAGTTATTTCCCTCTCTTCTGCCCTTTTCTCTCTTGATTTTGACCGATAGCAGCCCATTTAGCAGTCTCCAGTACAAGATGCCGCTATATACGGTGGACGCAGGAGGGAGGGTGTTAGTGCGACCAATGACATAATAGGCCAGTTCATGATGTTTAAAAGTCACACGCAGTTGGATCGAGGCTAACGAAAAAGATAGGCTACCGCGGTGGATCCGATTCTTCTTTTATTACAAACCGCTGGAGTCGCGTGATGCTCTTTTCACGCACCTTCTTTGGTGCATTCGAGCATCACGTGACTCCAGCGGTCTTTAAAAAAAGAAGAATCGGACCCACCGCGGTAGCCTGTCTTTTTCGTTAATCTCAGAGTTGGATCATCTTTACACGATGATTAGTACAAAGCTGCGAGCCGATTTTTTTTTGTGTCCATTGCCGTGTACAGATAATCAACTCCGTGTGACGTTATGAACTGGCCTTATATGTTGTTGGCCACATTTTAGGAACAGCTACAAATGACTTAATCTATATCTACTTCGAGGTAAACGAAAAAGACAGGCTACCGCGGTGCTACAGCGCCTAGAATATATAGTGTGGAAATCGGCTATCCCAGTAATACTTTAAAAAGTGCTAATATATTGGATCTCTTAAATTTCAAATGATGCTGAAATCCAATGAGTCGATCACAGCGATATCTGCAGGATATTTCCTAAAACTTCATGACGATTTGGTAACAGCGTCTAGAATAACTAGTGTGGAAATATTTTATTAAACAACGCTAAAAATTTGTATCCCGTAAATGATCGACGATACAGCTAAAATTCCAAGTGTCGATCGCAGCGAAATCTGCGGGATTTTCGTATTACATTGTATAGACTAGCAATATCTTTCAGTTATAGAAAATATCCTGCAGATGTCGCTGCGATTTGTATATTTCAGCAGCATCGTTGCACATTGAAGGATACAATATTTTACCACTTTTTTAAGTATTACAGGGATAGCAAATTTCCACACTATATATTCTGGGCGCTATAATTTGGTCTAGACGCTGTAGCGTTTTTTTTTTTACATTTTATTAACATACATCTGTCCTGTGTGCTTGGCGTCAAGCCCGCTGTAATAATACGATGTTTACTTTGAAAGTTTATCACAGATGTCGCTGCAATCAGCTCCCTGGATTTCAGCGTCAGTGCACATTTAAGGGATACAACTTTTTAGCGCTGCTTGGATAGCAAAATTCCACAGTATGTATTCTAGACGCTATAGCGGTGCATTACACGTGTCTCTTTCTTCTTTAAAAAATATCCTGCAGATGTCGCTGTAAATGACTGTTTGGAATTCAACATCGTTGTACATTTAAGGGATTCACTATTTCCGCGCTTTTTTAAGTATTGCTGGGATAGTCGATTTCTACAACATATAATCTAGGCCTATAACGGAGCTATAGTACAGCGCCTAGAAGATACAGTGTGGAAAACGGCTATTCCTATAATGCTTTAAAAAGTGCTAAAAACTTGTATCCCATAAATCTCCAACAATGCTCAGCGGCAATATGCTGATACGAGCGCCATCTCGTAACTCTTTTCAATATAAACACTGAGTTTTCAAAAATTATAGAATGTTAAATATCGGAAACTATAAATATAAGATATTTTGTTCTGTTATAAGCTAATTTAGTTAAGGAATGACGTGAAATAGGTTAAAGAGTCTCTTTTAGAATGACTATCGTTTTTAAATCACTACGATGGCGCTACTATCGACATCTTGTTATTCAGCATCGTTGTACATTTATGGGATTCAATTTTTTAGCACTATTTTGTAGCCGTTTTCTACACTGTATCTTCTAGGCGCTGTATATATAGTGTGGAAATTGGCTATCCCTGTAATACTTTAAAAAGTGCTAAAATATTGTATCCCTTAACTGTGCAATGATGCTGCTGAAATATACAGATCACAGCGACATCTGCAGGATATTTTCTCAAACTGCAAGATATTGCTAGTTTATACAATGTAATACTAAATCCCGCAGATGTCGCTGTGATCGATACTTGGGATTTTAGCAGTATCGTCGCACATTTAAGGGATACAAATTTTTAGCGTTGTTTGAATAGCATATTTCCACACAAGGTATTCTAGACGCTGTAGCCATACTTTCGGCAAAAACTTGAAATGAGCATGCTTCCTGTGCATATATCACCACTCTTATGTATGAAGGCTCTCTGTTATAGTGTTGATTCTGAGCGCTCTTTGTTAAATTTCTATATTTGTGTTTTAGAGAAAGCAATACAGAAAAGTACTGTTACTATGGAAACAACAACTTCTTTAATATTGAAAGGTATAGCAAAGGAGTTCAGAATCAGTGCCTTAAATAGTTTCGAATATGTATTGTTGTTATGACAATTAATACCCTACCTGGATGTGGAAATGCAAAATTGTGTTCAACATAATGGAGGATATTCCATCTACATTTTGATCACGTGGTCAAGGTAAAAACTTCTATCGTAAAGAAGCGAAGGCTCCGTAGACGTGTAATGCAAATCCCCGCTAGCCAATGAAACGGTTCGTGAGGCAAAGTAGTAGTATCTTCCCTTCTTATCAGATAGAACTTCCTTGGATAAATTACCGGTATCACGTGACTTTTTCAGCCTCGAACCCATATTTGGAATATCCTCCATTGTGCGCAATCTAGATAGATTTTTGGCTGTCAGAGAAACGAGATTCATCAATCAGAAGCCTGCATTTTTGTGAACTTTTCGCTGTTTGCGGAAATGCAGGCTATTGATTGGCGATTCTCGTTTCGCTAACAGCGAAAAATCTATCTGGATCCTAGCCTACATTTCTACAAACATTGCACTTCATCCACGGCTCTAAAAAAATGACTCAAAACTTTCATGACATAGACCGGGATCCACAAACAGCAAATATTCTCAAACATGCAGGCTTCTGATTGGTCAAACTCATTTCGCTAACAGCGAAAAATCTATCTGAATCTCAGCCATAGTTATCTTCGATGAAATCAATGCAAAAGGATAATATAAAAGAAAAGTATAAGATTTCTAAAATATTTTGGCGGGTTTATCGATATTTGGCATAATTTGTAAACTTTAGAACTAATTAACAGTTTTTCGCTAATTATGAATAGAAAATTAATGTTTTTAAAGCTGAATTTTATAAAAGCACGTAGATTGAGTAAATATCTATCCAAAAATTCAATCCTTACTTTTTTCTGTCCATTATTTAAGTCTCTACCTCGATTGAAACATAAGTTGTGACGAAGAAATTAAATCTGTTATTTTTAGTATCTCGACGTTATTTTAAAAAATCCATATCTCTGTTTATAATTAATTTATGAGGATGCATTTGATCTCAAATTGAAGATCTTCTTTATTAGGTCCTTCTAGTGTTGGTTTTATTTTTCTGCGATGATTGCTTCTTTTGATATGGGAAATTTTACGCTGGCATATTTCGTTCATTTAACATGGAGAAGTTGTGATCAGTATAATAAGCAGTTACGGTGTCTTGCCTTATTCTTGGCGTTTGTTTGTTTGGCGGAGTTAGCATTTTTTTTCAGCTTGGCTTGGCAGAACGACCGTCCTGCTTGATTCCGAAACTGTTTTTGAGAAATGACAGTTTTGAATTAAAGTTAAGTAGTTTAAAAAATATACTATCGCTCTTGAAATGTTTAAAGCAGCATGTGTTTTTAATGTAGTAATTTATTTTGAAGAAAATAACACTTTACTTTATTATCGATGGTAATAAAACACAATGATATTACAAAATGGTTTTATGCATATTTAACATTCGGCTTCGATTGACATTCAAAAGTCTACATTTTGTAAGTATTGCTTATTTCCTTTTCTATTTTATATTACAAATGAAAAATAGAAAAGAAAAAGGAATAAGAAACATAAAAACAGCGCCTTAAATATTCAAGAAGCTGTTTTTCAATTTTCAATTTTGAACTCTAAAAATATATTGAAAGTAAAACTTTTCTTTATTATCGGGAGTAATAAAATTCAATGATATTACAAAAAGTATTTATGCATATTTAACATTGGACTTCAAGTGGCAATCAAAAACCAAAAATTCTTTAAGTATTGCTCATTTACTTTTCTATTTTACATAAAAAATTACAAATAGAAAGGGCAAAAGAAAAAAAAACCATAAAAACTTCGCCTTAAATCCTCAAGAAGCTGTTTTTCAATTTTCAATTTTGAACTCTAAAAATATATTAAGAAACATAAAAACAGCGCCTTAAATCCTCAAGAAGCTGTTTTTCAATTTTCAATTTTGAACTCTAAAAATATATTGAAAATAAAACTTTTCTTTATTATCGGGGTAATAAAATTCAATGATATTACAAAATGTTTTTATGCATATTTTACATTCGGATTCAAGTGGCATTTAAAAGCCTAAATTTTGTAAGTATTGCTCATTTCCTTTCCTATTTAACATTAAAAATGAAAAATAGTAAAGAAAAAGGAAAAAGAAAAAGAAACATAAAAACGGCGCCTTAAAAAGTCAAGAAGCTGTTTTTAAATTTTTAATTTTGAAGTCTAAAAATATTTTTTATAAGCATGATGTGAAGAAATCAAATAATAAAAATCAGTACTTTATATTTTATCTATTCAATTCAAAATTATATGAAATTGACATTTCAGTTTAAATGTGATAAAACCAGACTTTTATTTTATAATAATAAGCAGAACTCCAGAAATGCTTTGGGAAAACAATATCTCTTAAACGCCCGACGTAACTTAATTTAATTTCAAGAGCGTAAGAATAAAAAGAATAGAAAAGATCATTTCCCGAAGTGAAAAGGAAATAGGAAATCTGAAAACGTATGAAGTCAAAAGAGTATTTTGATAATTTCATTTTTTATAATCAAATCAGTTCTATTTATTTATTTATTTATTTTTTTATAGCTCACGATATGCTATTTTTTTTTCGGCAATCAGTTAAAATGTCGTCTAAAAAAAAAAAAAAAAAAAAAAAAAAAAAACTTTACGTTACATAAGCCAGCCGTAAAACAAAACACATGTGTCATTGTAGGGTGAAATACAATAAACTCTAATACGATATTTTAAACTTCTAAGCATCGCAACTATCAATTTTTATACCATCGTATAGGGGAAAAATATACTTTAAAATGCAATTTGCTTGAAAACGGCATCTCAATTCATTTTTCAGATATTATTATTTTTTTTTTTTTTTGTAGTTTCTTTTTTTCGCCCTTTTATTATGGTTGGCAACTCAAGTACAAAATTTCTGTAGAAAGTAAAGGAAAAATAGTTGGAAAATAGTAGATTATTATATCTTTTTGTTGCCATTTTGCCCAAAACATTAAAGAAAATGTAATGACTACACCTGCTACTTTGAGAAAATATAAATGAGTGATTTCTGATGAAACATGGAGCAATTATAAACTATTTTTAATTTTAAGTATCTAATGTTAATTTTACAAACAAATGAAGGTATATGAATCATTAGACAGCCGATTTTGTTTTGACGAGTTTCTTGAATGGCGACATCGCTTTTTGGTGGATTTGTGTATTATCCTGAGATAGTGACGTCATATGCATACTTTTCTGTAGATGTTGTTTAAGACTGGGTAGGACATGTGGAATTCTTCAGCGGATTCGAATGACGTCATTTTATATAAAATAAAAGGGTGTGTTTTAAATATTAAAATTGAATTTTTTTTTTTCTTTTTCACGTCTTAGCGGGTAAAAAGGTAAATAAAAATATATGTAGATTTTCAGGAAGCACTATGTTAGACGCTCAGCAAAAATATTTCAAAGCTTTAAAATATAGATTAAATTTTATCTGCAAACTAAGTACACAAAATGAAAATGTTGATAATTATAACTTTGAAAATATAAAATAATAAATAAATAAATACCATATAGTTGAATACAGCGAAACAGCACCGAAAACTGGCGATATGAAGCAATTAAAATAATAAAACTTTGTAAAAAATCACCATAAAATTAAAACAAAACACAGGACGCGTTTCGAGCTAAAAACATAACAGCTCGTCATCAGCTAAGCATACACGTGTCCGAAAACGAACAAGTTCAAAAATGAACTGAAGAAAAAGAACTTTCCTTTTTCTTTTTCTTCAGTTCATTTTTGAACTTGTTCGTTTTCGGACACGTGTATGCTTAGCTGATGACGAGCTGTTATGTTTTTAGCTCGAAACGCGTCCTGTGTTTTGTTTTAATTTTATGGTGATTTTTTACAAAGTTTTATTATTTTAAATAAATACCATATTCTTTTAATAAATAAACAGTAAGAAAAGACTATAAAAATTTAATATAATTTATAAAAATATAATATAATCATGACAGAAAATATACACTAACCTCTTCCGAGATACCTATAATTCACAATTCCGAAAATGTTTCTTTATCCTTAGAAATCTAATAAAACCAATACATTTTTGAGATATCATTTATAAAAATCAAAATATATTTTCCAGCCAATGATTCCTGCCACCTTTCCAGTAGTTCCGAAAGTGTATTAATTTGTTTTCTCAACGCAGAATGTGAGTTTTTCTGATGCTATCAATTCTCACGTAAACATCTTAATGTTCAGAAACATATTTTACATACATGAAGGATAACTAGCACTAACATTAACATTAAAAGTGACATTATATTGCTTTTCTAGCATGCATATGTTCAATTACACGGGCAAAATTTCTAATTGAGAATTATTATAATCCTAAACGTGAATGTTCTGTCAAAGGAAAACCAATTACTAAATACAGTATAAAAACTACTTCGAAATGCATCTAAGAATTTGTAAACAAACATATTTTACCTACAAATATGATAGATAAGTAGCACGAACCTGAACATTAAAAGTGACATTATATTGCTCTTGTTGCATGTAGGAGCACATTTACGCAGATTTTTTTCAATGAATTTTCTAATTTTTATGTTTTAATTTAGGAAATTTTAGACATTGTTGTTTTATAAAGTAGTTAATAAAGTCCAAATTTGTGTATTCAGTTGTTGCCCTATTTGTGTTTTTAATCTTAAAAAAATTTTTTTTTGGTCCAAGTCTTTTGCGTAAACTTGCCCTGGAAACGGGACAAGTTTACGCATCAAGTGGAGCACTTTTACGCATATTATAAGAGATACCAAGGAGTAAGTGAAATAAATACTTAATCAAATTGAAATATTTTATTTATAACTTAAAACGCTGTTTAAAATTTTTTTAAAAGAGAATTAATTAAAGAACATTTTATAGGCTAAACTGAAAATATAGGGCTTATGGCTAGTTAACCCTTGGGGACGAGCGACCCGTATACGCGCCGCTTAAGGCGCTCAGAATCAGTGATTATTCTCACCAGTAAAGTTTTACTATAAATTTTGGCTTATTTAATCAGAGCATTTTCCCGATTCAATTAGGCAAAATTTCTGTTTAAAAAAACCGGTGATAAAAGATTAAAAATTCTGTAAAACACGCTCGTCCCGAAGGGGTTAAAAACATAAACTATTTTGTCATCTTCATCATCACTGTTACAGTTTTTACAAACAAAAAATAAAGTATTTCCTTTTGCACACTTCTCATGGGACCACCTTTTGCATCTAAGACGCTGAACCCAGCCTTGGCCTTTTTTGGATTGGTTGTATGACAAATAAATACATGCACAGTTTTCATCTCCGTCATCAGATTCATTCACTACTTTCTTTATTCCAGAGTGTACAAACTTTTTACCTTTAGCAGTTTTTGGTTTCCCCTTTTTTCCTTTGCTACCTTCTTGTTCTGATACCATAGAAACTAGTAAATTTTTACGTAATATCTTCTTTTTAAACGTGAGTAAAGGTGCCCCGATGCCAATGCGTAAACGTGCCCCGCCGCCATGTTTGGATTTATTTTTAACGTGCAACGAAAATTAATAACATTTCTGTTCTTACAAATACAGTTCTCAAAACGGATAAAATTCTTCTAATGTTCATATACTTTTTTTATCCTCTAAGTATTATTAGTTCACAATAAGTTTCAATAAGTTCAACACAAAATTTACTCACCTTGACAGAAAACAGATTATCCTTTCTTTATGCTAGACAGAAGCTCGACTGACGTTCAAAAACGTGTGAGAATACCCACTAGGGAGCAGCATCAATCTGTCATGACTGATGGCGCGCCAGTTATAACTCGTTTCGGAAAAAGTGCACTGCGTAAACGTGCCCCGGTCTATCCTATACATTTAATTACGCAGCTGAAAATATTGAATTGATAATTCTTATAATTTTAAACATGGATATTCTGACAAAAGAAAACTAATTATTAAATACAGTATAAAAACTACTCAAAATATATCTAAGAATTTGTAAACAAGCATATTTTACATAAAATATGATAGATAACTTAGAACTAACATTAAAATTAAAAAGTAATAATATTTTGTTTTTCTTGCATGTATACATTCAATTACATAGCTAAAAATATTGAATTGAGAATTATTAGAGTACTAAACATGGATATTCTGTCAAATGAAAATCCATTACTATTTACAGCAAAAATCTACTTCCATATGTATCTATGAATTAGTAAACAAACATATTTTACAAACATATATGATAGATAACAAGCACTAACATTAACATTAAAAGTAATATTATACTGCTTTTCTTGCATGTATGCATTCAGTTACACCACTGAAAATGTTGAATTGAAAATTATTAGAATTCTAAACATGGATATTCTAATAAAAGAAAACTAATTATTAAATACAGTATAAAATCTACTTCGAAATGTATGGGAGATTTAGTAAATCAACATATTTTACACACAGACATGATAGATAATTAGCATTAACATTAACATTAAAAGTAATGTTATATTGCTTTCCTTGCATGTATGCATTCAGTTACGCAGCTAAAAATGTTGAATTGAGGATTATTAGAATTCAAAATATGGATATTCTAACAAAAGAAACTAATTATTAAATACAGTATAAAAATTACGAAATGTATTTAAGAATTTGTAAAGAAACAAATTTTACATACAGATATGATATATAACTAGAACTAACATTAAAATTAAAAGTAACATTATTTTGTTTTTCTTGCATGTATACATTCAATTACCCAGCCAAAGATGTTGAATTGAGAAGTATTAGAATCCTAAACATGGATATTCTGTCAAAAGAAAATCTATTTCTATTTACAGCAAAAATCTACTTTCAAATGTATCTAAGAATTAGTAAACAAATATATTTTACATATAGATATGATAGATAAGTAGCACTAACATTAACATTGAAAGTAACATTATATTGCTTGTCTTGCATGTATAAATTCAATTACGCAGCTGAAAATGTTAAATTGAATATTATTAGAATCCTAAATATGGATATTCTGACAAAATAAAACGAATTATTAAATACAGCATAATAACTACTTCGAAATTTATCTAAGAGTTCGTGGAAGTAAATTAAACTTGGATTTAAAAATAATTTCTTTAAATTTCTAAAATTAAACCGTTTTCTATGTTTTTAAAGATAATGAAGGCTTTACGGAATCATTAATAACTTGGATGTCGCTACTATGTATTTTCAATTTTTAGTGATGTATTTTTGCAGAGCATGAAATACTTGGCTTTTTTTACATTGTAAATAATTTAAAGACAATAATATATATATAAATAATTACTAAATATCGGAAGAAAAACAATTATTAAAAATTAATGAGTATTTTTATTTGGTGACGAATGCTACTATATTTTGGAAGCAATGCACTGAATTTCAGTGAAACGGAGTATACATGAAAGGCTTGTAGCAGTTGTTCAAATATTATACAGGGTGATTCAGCTCGTCGGTGACAAACTTTAAGGATCGATAGAGCACACCTAGACGAACATTTTTGAATAGGGAATGTAGGGTCCCTGACGCGATGGTAAGGCGCTAGGCGCTTTCGAAAATTTGGGTGCCGAAATTCGAAACGTCATAAAAACTAGGGAAATGGTTAGATTTTCTTGCTTGTTGCGTCGAAATGATTCTGTTTGTTTAGACTTTCTTCAGTACCAATTTGATAAGCGTATCTCTTAAAACATGGATAGGGGGCGCTGCAGACTTTGGAGAGCTAGACAACAACTTTAAGCCCGTTATTTTGATAATTTAACACATGCTCGCCAAAGTTTATACTCTAACTTAAAGTTTGAACCCAAAAGTAGAGCCCTGCAAAAAGCGTAAGAGCCGGAATAAAATGTCAAAGTACAGGGTGGTCGAAACTCGAAGGCTCCTAAGAGATAAACAAACAGATTTCTTGACTTATGGCATGCATTTTCATGATTCTGTTTGCTCGGGCTCTCTGAAACTCAGTTGAACGGTACAAAAAGAAACATCGATAGGGGGCGCTTTGGGCAAAAAACATAATTCGTTGACATTTCGGACGCTAACTGGAAACGGGGCGCTACGATCAGTTAGTAATAATGAAAACACATTTTCTACCTCTGCTCAACACTTCTGAATAAATTTAGACCAAAAACATCAATGATACTGGAAATTTATTTACAAAAAATAACACTACAGAAGATGCTCGAAATTTCGACCTTGGGCCATGATGCAGGCTTCGCACCTCCGTCGCATTGAGGAGTGTGTGTTTCCAACAATGCCAGGAGTATCTCTGATCTGCCCTGCAGCTGCCACAATGCACGCCACAAGTTCTTCAGCACTGCTGACAGGTGTATGGTATACCTCGGCCTTCAGGTAACCCCAAAGGAAGAAATCCAAGCAGGTGAGGTCTGGTGATCGGGCAGGCCAGTGAACTGGACCCCCACGCCCGATCCACCGCTGGCCATACCTTGCGTTTAGATGGAGACGCACGTCGTTCGTGTAATGGGCCGGAGCTCCATCGTGCTGGAACCACATCTGGCGACGCGAACCTTCGGGTACGTGCGCCTCATCCAGAAGCTGCGGCAGCACTTGATCCAGGAAAATCAGGTAATTTCCACCTGTCAGCCGTTCAGGTAACAAATAAGGGCCAATGAGGCAATCCCCCAGAATGCCGGCCCACACATTTACTGAGAAACGCTCCTGGGCTGCTCCGCTTCTGGTTTCATGTGGATTTTCATCACACCACACATGACTGTTGTGGGCGTTCCACATTCCCTCCCGGCTGAAGGTGGACTCGTCCGTAAACAAAATGCTGTTTACAAAACGGGGATCCCTGGATCTCATCGCCAAGTACCATCTTGAGAATTCCACTCGAGGGCCAAAATCCTGCTCTCTGAGCAACTGCACCCGCTGGATGTGGTAGGGGTGCAGATTCCGGGAACGTAAGATGCGTCACGCAGTTGCTTGCGAAATGCCAACATGTCTGGCGATATCTCTCGTGCTAAGACCTGGGTTGTCCTCAACCAGGTTAAGCACAGCCTCTTCGTTGTCGGGGGTGCTCACTGATCGCTCCCGTTCAGGCCTGCCTCCGTCGAAAGATCCCGTTGTGGACAACCTCTGGTGTACTCGAGCGAAGAAGGCATGGCAGGGGATTTGCCTGTTGGGGTAACGCTCGGCGTACAACCGCTGAGCGGCTCGTCCATTACAACCAGCAGCGCCATACGCCAAATGCATGTCAGCCAATTCAGAGTTTGTGTACCGTTCCATCCTACTACCGATCTGCAGACAAGTAACCCGAAGCTTAAGTAGGTACCGCACGTTCAAAAGACGTGTCTGCGCATACAACTACGTCATCTCGCGTTGTCGTCTACGCATTACGTATCTTTTGCATATCGATATGGTACGATATCTTTTGCATAAATCAGCAAAAAGCACCTTATGTAAATTTTATTGCGCGCATTGTGCATGATTGAAACCAGCTATGTTTGTTAAAAAAAAAAAAAAAAAACTGCAGTTTTAATAGCTTCTTATGATAAGTAAATTACTCTCTTGTTTTGTTTCTAACTGATCGTAGCGCCCCGTTTCCAGTTAGCGTCCGAAATGTCAACGAATTATGTTTTTTGCCCAAAGCGCCCCCTATCGATGTTTCTTTTTGTACCGTTCAACTGAGTTTCAGAGAGCCCCAGCAAACAGAATCATGAAAATGCATGCCATAAGTCAAGAAATCTGTTTGTTTATCTCCTAGGAGCCTTCGAGTTTCGACCACCCTGTACTTTGACATTTTATTCCGGCTCTTACGCTTTTTGCAGGGCTCTACTTTTGGGTTCAAACTTTAAGTTAGAGTATAAACTTTGGCGAGCATGTGTTAAATTATCAAAATAACGGGCTTAAAGTTGTTGTCTAGCTCTCCAAAGTCTGCAGCGCCCCCTATCCATGTTTTAAGAGATACGCTTATCAAATTGGTACTGAAGAAAGTCTAAGCAAACAGAATCATTTCGACGCAACAAGCAAGAAAATCTAACCATTTCCCTAGTTTTTATGACGTTTCGAATTTCGGCACCCAAATTTTCGAAAGCGCCTAGCGCCTTACCATCGCGTCAGAGACCCTACATTCCCTATTCAAAAATGTTCGTCTAGGTGTGCTCTATCGATCCTTAAAGTTTGTCACCGACGAGCTGAATCACCCTGTATATGTTACGGTCAAATCCCGGAGCTTGCCTATACGCGAACTGGCCGAGATTCCTGGCCAAAACCCGAAATACATGAAATGACGAGCGTATTTCGGAATTTGGGCGGCCAATTCGCGAAGCTTTGGCCAATATACGAAGTGTTTAGCAATGGGTATCCACAGCCGGTAATGTGTTTCTTTTATCTTTCATGCAGCCATGCATATGATCTAGAAACCTGGTAATGCACTACAAATAAATTAAATTTTAAAAGCCTATCACAGCAGAAAATACACATCAAGCAATAATGACTCATAGGCAATCCAATAACCAAATTATTTGAGTGACTCTGTAAATAAACGACAAATTCTATCTAGTCAATAATCTATAGAAAACATGTTGCAAAGCATATTAGTAATGTATAACACTTTCATTATGTTTGATGTAGTATAACGTCATTAAAATATCCTATAAATGATTTTTTCACATATATCATAAATCTTTATCAGAATTTTTTTGGGTGTTCCTATAAACGATATAAAATGACTACGTAATCAAAATTCTACAAAAAAAAAAAAACAAAAAAAAAAAACAAAAAAAAAAACATATTACTCCCCACATTTGTGAGGCATGCTACTTTTATTATTTTTGAAATAGAGTGACATCATTTAAGAACACTAAAAATGATCTTTCACCATTCACTGCAATGTAACGAAATATTTTTGAGTGTCTCAGTAAACAAACTACAATTGCTAATTTTTTCATACACTTTAGATAACAGTTTGCTGTTCATCTGAATGATACATACCAATTTTGTTATAATTGAGATAATATAACAATATTAAAATACACAGGAAATTTTTTTCTTATTGATGATATTGTAATGAAAAACTCTTGTGTGTCGCTGTAACTTAACCAAAAATAGTACACACGTCACTTTCAATACAGAAATTAATTTATAAACCTACATTGAAAAAAAAAAAAAAAAACGAAATTTTTACAGTACAAAGTACTGTTCCTCTCGCGCACAAAATCGATCAGAGTGAATGTGCTGTATCTTTCCTTGGTTTCCTGACTATATTAACTGAGAAAACGTATTTTTCTTGTATTTTCTATGTTAATATAGTCAGGAAACCAAAGAAAGATACAGCACATTCGCTGTGATCGAGTTTGTTCTGGCAAATTTACAGTGGTTTTTTTACAGTGTAAACAATATAACAATTACAAGTCAATCCAAGTCTTTACGCCAGTTAGAGCATGGACAGGCAGACAAATTAAATTCATAAACACTTTCGACTCTGTTAGAAAGGGATAAAAAGTAAAAATTGGTTTCTATGTGCCCATTTTGCGAACTAGCCGATAGCGTATGGCCACTTCGCGAACGGGCCAATCGCATTTGGCCAGTTCGGGAATTGGCCAGTCAGTTTAAAGCGTTGTTGGTTAATTCGCGAATTAGCCGACCAGTTCGGGTTTTGGCCGTAACATATATATATATATATTATTGTCGTAACCAAATTTAAGTTACATATGAAGGAATCGTCAAAGAAAAAAATACATTATTGAAGGAATAGTACAAGGGTATCCACAAAGTTTTTTTTTTTTTTTTTCAGGTATCATGAACTACGTCAAGGCGATAATCGTCGACATTTTCCCCTAATATTTTTTCCCCTTCACTCTTTGCTTTATCCAAAAATTTGCCGTTCTCCATTAATTCCTTGTGTCCACGTCCATCAGTTCGTTAATAGCACAAAAAATTAATGAATAGACTAGCTCAGTATTAGTACTATAATGCAACGAGTGTGAGTACAAGATTATCGTAAGAAAACTCGACGATTATCATCTTGACGTGCTTCTTGCAGATATATAGTGCAGATATATAGGTTATTTGTTCATGAAAAAAAACTTATAACTTATTAAACGGTGGACTATTGTTACATTTTTCTGAATGTTTCGAAAAGTGTTTCATAAAACACTCCTAATACTGTACTACTTTTAATACGAGTAATATGTTAATTTATGTTTGTAATAAAAGCTTGAAATGATGAAGGGACATTGCGGACACCCTGTATTTATATCACTTTCATAAAATAAGTGACATGCCGATAGTGAAAATATGTTCTTACATGAAACGATTGTATACATGAAACGGTCAAATATACCTTCATTTATTAAAAGAAATGAAACGAAAACAAGCACAAATCCCCAATCTTCATCAAGTATATCTTTACTGCATTCTATTCGAGTCATATAAAGAAGGGATTTGCTTATAAGGTGTGAAGGTATCAACTGTATGCGCTGAAGAATGTTGGTTCAAAGTCACAAATAAAGAATAACTTAAACAGTTTTAGATAAGCGCATGGACGAGTATTGCTTTGTTATTGACGTGCTTTCATTCCCATATACGCAAAATGGTGACTCCTGAGCATAAAGCATTTTGTGTCAGCAATTTGCTAATCTGTTATTTCAGTTCGAAGTGCGTTTGGTTTAAAGTTTAACTGTAATCCCCCAGGTGGAAAAAAAAAGAGATTTGAATTTCTTAACAGAACTGTGTGAAGAATTGGTCTGTAGGTTGCATGTATTCCATATAACTAAAGGTTCATAACATTTGTATGAAAATCTAAATAAGTTTGCTTTCAATTTGAAATATGATTTGTTGTAAATAGTCTAAACTGTTATAACATACAATGGAAATTGGGATTTTCTTTTATGTGCAACATGTATATTCTATGAAAAATGAATTACCATGTACCGAAATTGGCCCATAACCCATTTATATATTCAAGAGTTCATGTAGTAATTAATGTTGCTATTCTGTATTTCTTTACCTCGCAGACATGTAGTCTGAAATATGCGCAAATACATTCGAGTAAACATATATGCAGTATTTTTCTAAGACATCTATCGGTTTAGATAAAACTGCATTGTTTGAAGAAAAAAAGTCGCATCGAAGCTAAATTCATTATTTTTTCATGAGCCTTGTACAGCTATGATCTGCGAAAATATAAAAGAATCAGCCTAAAAAAACAGGCCTCTTGAAAACCTCCTTAGCATACCCCTTTCCTTAAAACCAGTACTCATATCTTCCTTACTTTTCAGCACAACTATTTCCGAATAGTAATCTTTGCCTTTTTAGATGCGTTCGTAATTATATAAATACGCATCCCCATAGTCGTCGTCAGGTCCGTCCGTCTGCCTGTCTGCCCGTCTGTCGGCATATAACAGCGCAAAAACTACTCAACCGTATGATTTCAAATTTAATTTACACAATCGTTGTAGAATTTTCTCGAGTTATGTCAAATTTTCTGTAAATCTATATAAAAGTTAAAAACATATTAATAAAAGTTTTCTTCATTCTATTACATCCTATCATGCATAATTTATTTAATGATAACCCGTGATAGGTAATGATTATAGGTTTCCATGGGGATTATTCTATTAAATCATATCATACGTAATGAATCCAATTATATCTCATGATGGTTGCCATGGGTGAGTGCGTCCTATTTAAGATGGAGTCCTATTATCTCCGTATTACTGAATTTAATATAGATAATAGTAATAATTTTTGTATTCATGCATAAGAGTGCAACAGCTATTGCACCAAGATCTGAATATTTATAAATCGAGTTATACTGCGAACCTCATTTGCCACGTTTGACGTACAATTTCGAGCTTGTTTGTAAATTTGGTTATTAATTTGCACGATTTTTTTCGGTAGGTAATGTTTTCGGTCTATTAAAATCTCAAAGATTTTTCGGAATAATATATTGTCAAATTAATTAATTGAAATTTTCTTCTGTTTGTTTTTCGGAATAGTGGTATTTGTTAGAAAGCGCTGAAAATACAACAAATTATATATATATATGTGTGTAAAGAGAGCATTAACCCATTTATGCCTAGCGTCCCATTTTTGGGACGTTTCAAATTTTAATGAATTTGTATAATTATCTTCTCCTTTATAACATGAAAATGGCATGAAATCATTATTTATAAATGTCTTTATCTGTAAACGAGAGATGACAGCATAAGGGGGATATTTATTTGCTTAAATTAAGAATTTTTTCGGTGTTTATAATTTTTAATTTTACAAGATGGCAAAATGTAAAAAGTAAGTTTATTTGTATTTTTTCTATCAAGGATACAAAATCGCAAGTTATAATCTTAAAATTTTGAAATACGTATTTTTTTAAATTCCGAAATTAAATGTTCAGGCCTATTTTTCATGCATTTTTGTAATGTCCAAAATATACGGTTCTAGGCACAAATGGCCATATATATTTGCTAGAAATTTAGGAGACAGTTGTGTAATCTCCTTTCGAAGATATTTATGAAATAAATTGTTTTTAAGTCTGCAATACGATTATTCTTATTTTATTATTAATAATAGTTATAACGTTTTTAGTCTCTGCAAATATATATATATATATATATATAGATATATATATATATATTAGTTCATAAAAATGCTAATTATAGTACATAATATACAATTTAAAAACATTTTAAATATAAATGTAGGTAAAAAATATAATTATGCATATTATTCTACTAGAAATACTCATATTTAGTTCTTTTACATTTTATCAAATAAATACAAAAAAATTTAAGCTTAATTTTTTTTTGTATTTTTCCAGTTCATTTTACAACATTTTAAAGCGATTTTACCAAAAAGTTTGAGAACACAAAAACTCAGGCACAAATGGGTTAAAATAACACTTTTAGAAGACTTGATTCGCTTCTTCTAAGGTATCTTTATTACTTTACATTTTATATATTTAATAGTTTATCATGCGTAGCATAAAAATTAATGTGCATTTCTTAATTGCTTCTCTGAAACAAGTGAAACACTACGTAAAAAAATTAATTCATTTTTTTTTCTAAACAGGGGACATAATTAATATGAAACGTGTTAAAGTGATAATAACAAGCTTTTGAAAAAAGTAAAATAAAATACCTTTGGTTGCATAACTCGTTAAATTAACGGCAGCTTTCTTTTTTATAATTTTTTAAAAAGTGAGTATTTTTTTTTCCCTTTTTTTCGGAAAGTGTAAATTTATATCTACTCAGATTTAAAATTACTAAAGAAACGTTGTGGAGAGTCTAATTAACAGTCTAATTTTTTTAAAGGCATATTTTCTTAAACTTATTTTATACAGCCATTCTTTTTCTATATTTTATGGAAATATTATTCAAATTTTACAGTTTTCTTGTTTTAATTTTCATTAACTATATCGATATGTAACTGTGAATAGTTCTAATAATAGAATAATTTGAAAGATATAAGTCGAATGACGGATGTTTTTGTTAATCCCTTTCAGGTTCGATTATTTTTTCGATCTTGAGAAGAAAATTTCTTTGACTTTACTAGTGTTATAGTAGTCATTCAAATAAATTTAATGAAGTTTATAAATGTGTTATTACTTTAAGGTGACCGTAGACCTTTATTTGACAAAAATAGACCCCAAAATCGACATTTCTTTTTGTGTGTATTATTATTCTTTAATTTGTATAATGTCATTCGTGGAAAACAGTATGCAGATGCGATTATTTTAAGCGAAGTTACAAGTGTTTTAATTTTGTTCACAAACAATTGTTCGGCCTTTTAATATACTTTAAATCTGTTTTTCTCAATACTTAAGTTTAATTTTTTTTAAATACTCCTTTCTACTCAATATTTCATAAAAATTCGTGAAACTGATAAAGAAGAATTCTGATATTGCTTAAAAAGATACTGTGTATGCATTTTAAAATTCGACTTAATTAAGGCAATTAAATTTGATTTATAACTTATTATAAGGCAGAATTTTGATGGAAATCGATATGGAATTCAGAAAAGTACCTCTAAAAATTAACTATTTAAGGGATTAAATAATCGATACACAGATTTTTTTTAATAGAGTTTTATGTGATTAAAATACAAAATCGAGGAAATATCTAAAAAATTGAGACTCAAGGAGCATTTTTAAATTTCGTTTTATTTATTTATTTATTTTTTTTAAGATCTTAAAATTATAATAAGATTGAAAATTTATTTTTAGATGTTCTATATACTTATGGTGAAACGTACATTTTCATAAAATTTCCAATCTCAATTATGAAAATTAAAAGAATTTTTTTTTTAAACGTCCACCATCCCTTAAATTTAATGTCCCCTTAAATTTAAATGTAGTTAATTTGCATACTATTCAATACATATCCATATGGCAAAAGCTCATTCAGAAACATAACTTATATTTTAAATATATAGAGTGAAATATATGTTTGAAAAAAGAATTGCCACCAGTGCAAAGAGAATAAAGCAAACTTACATTATTATCATTATTACTAAATGCCAAAACATAATTGAAGTCATAATAAGAAATCCATAGACATATACTGCCATTACTGTAGGGAATTTTGTAAGTAACACCTGCATCAGACTGAATGTCCCCGACTCCGTATTCCGGTTCGAGATTAAAAATGTAACAAAGCTGCGTGAAGTGGAAATGCGGAAAAAGTAAATAGAACGAGAAAAAGTTCGACGACGCGGGTTTTGTTAAAAGGAACAGAATATTTACGACGAAATAAGATAGAAGATTTGAACGACATAAGAAAATCTTAGAAATATTCGACCTCGCTAAGTAAATGAAGCCTAAGTTGTTGCTTTTTAACTAAATATAGATTGATAAGAGTGCTTTTAACTGTATTTTTGTTTTGTCACGTCTTAATAAATGTCAGTGTTCGTCTCAGAAGTGAGTTATGATTCGTAAATAGAGTCTCATCCCATTACTACGTGTAGATAGTAAAAAATAAATAGTTAAGACAAAATAATACGCAATAGAAAGACATGTACTATTAACAGTACCCCAGTCCCGAACGGGTTAATGTTTGCTGTTAAGAGGCTACTTTCAGTCAAATGAAATGTCCCGCTCACTAACGCTAATACTATGGAAAATTTAAAGATACCTCTGTTGCATTTCAGTATTTTTAAATAATGCTTTTGCATTGGATAGCTGAGATTGATCTGTAAAAAGGGCGATTTTCTTACTTTTTCGATTTTGTTTACAGATATTTTTAATTAGGGCACATTCATTTTCGGAACTGTTTTCGAAAGTGAAAGCATCCTCGTGAAAAAAATCTGCAAACAAAATCGAAAAAGTAAAAGGGTAGATGTAGAGATCCATCTCAGCTATCCAATACAAAATAAATAAATAAATAAATAAATAAAAGAAAATAAAAAGAAAAAAAAGAAAAAAGAAAAAAAAGAAAAAAGAAAAGAAAGAAAAGAAAAGAAAAATCATTTAACCCTTTCCGGCACAGACAATTTTTGTTGTAAAATGATAAAAATATTGACTGACACCGGAATTTACAAACGACATTTTTAGGAATTAAAAACATATTACTTTAAATGTTCCTTGAAAAAGCAAAATTTTACGAAAATATTCTTGGTGCCGTTCGTAAGTTTGGAATTAAAATTTTGTATCCCGACCTGGGCACACCGCGTCGGAAAGGGTTAAAAATATTAAAATGCAAATGACCGGTCTTAAAAAAATTCTTCCATAGGATTAGCATTAGCGAGCGAGTCTTTCCAGATGATTGAAGTAGCCCCTTAATGAGAACAGTTACGTTTTAACCATTTAGTCTGCATTTTTCAAATTGTCTCATGTTACAACATGGCGTTGACTGGAACTGATTACCGCGGAAGTGTTAGCAATCTTCCATTGTCTATTACATAAAGCTTGAAAATCCGTCTCCTTCAAATATATTTTCATTAAATACCTAAATATCTATTAATTCAAAAGCTTTAACAGTGTCAGACGATGTAAAAGGTTTGTAAAATGCATCTCCAACAACTTTTGCTGGTTCATATATAATGTTATTGTTTTCTTGGAATGTGGCATTCATCTGCAAATGTGGGATATGCTATATCCCACCTACGATTAATAAAGATTTGCAACACAAAAAAATTATTAAATTTACTTTTCTAACTTTAGTGAAAAAAAGTCGTAAAATTGCTTTTCCTTATTTTGCAATAAAAGTTTTGAAAGATTCCGGTGTCAATTCGACATTACAGTAATGGAATTATTTGTACCTCAAAGGGTTAACAAAACAATTAATAAAATAAATAACGTTACAAATTAAACGAAATATTTTTTGTATGTTTGAATAACTGCATCAGATTTAAACACACATATTCTTCTTATACAAAATGTATCACATATGCTGTACCTTAGTATACATCCAAGAACACAACAATGACCTAAATATTTAGAAATATTCTGTTTTATACTAGATACAGAGTCTTTGTTTTTATACACACAAAGACAGTAAAAAAAAAATATTTACTTTTTAGAAAATAAAAATAAAATAGTTAGTTTCTCCATGTCATTTCCATTCAGAATTTTATTAGATGATTTACTTTGGTGAACTTTTTGCTGATTTTTACAAGTAAAAATAAGATTAATGTGTATATGTCATTTATAGTTTCCTAGAAATTTACAATAACCCAAGGTAGAACACTTTCCCTTAATATGAGTAACTTTATCAAAATTTACGCGCAGCAAAGACATCTATTTTAATTCAGAAACGTTTCCGTCAATGATTTCGAAAATTCCGTGTAATATTGTAATTAGCTACTATTCTATAAATCTTTACTTCTTTAATTTCAGAAAATGTCTGGATAAGAATCAATCAGAAATATCAGATTTCATCTAGTTATTTAAATTAAGAGACCTCATATGTGCAATCTTGTTTTCATTTACTATTCAAATCAGATCCGCCCGTGTCGTATTTAGGTTCTCCCCAGGCAGGACTGGAGTTTTTACTTCGTCCCTTGTTACGTTTTTGGTGGGTACAGCTCCGGCTAATCATTGTATTTTTTTTTTATTTTTACTTATTTTAAAAGTCCTTAAGAAAGGGAACTAGACGGGGCATTATACTCTACAGACACGGTTTCCCCAGTCCCTCTTAGTCTATCAAATCAAATCACACCAAATTAACGAATCTGTTCTGTAATTTAAAATAATCAAATATCCTTTATTTACAGTTCAATACGCTTAAACGGCTAAACTGATAATATTTTTAGAAGATATTACTAAAATTTTTCATATTATTTTTCAACCTGGAAATTATTGTATTTAACATTCAAGTACAAAATGTCATGTAATTTGCAATAAAAGAAAAAAAGAAGAATGTTAGAATGCACTTTAATTCACATTCACAATCTTTTTTATTATTATTATACCGCGCTTTAGAAGATGACACATTCTGCTTAATTTGTCGCTATTCAAAGCATAAAATTAATAGAGACTCTTCAGCTTTTCTACTAAAAAACTGAAAGTAGCAATTATAGATTTTTTTTCGAGTGTTTCTTAAACAGAAGGCGTAATTAATCTGAAAAGTGTTAAAGCAAAATAGAAAGACTTATTAAAAAATTAGGAAAAGATCATTTAGTTGCAAGGATCATTAAGCTAACATTTCTTTTTGCATAAAATAAATCAGTTTTTTTGGGGTTTTTTTTTCTTTTTAAGAAATGAATGCATATTTAGATTTAGTTAACATTATACATTAAAAAGCATATATTTCATATTAGATAATTTTAATATAAATGTTCTCTGTGTAAAATAAAATAAAAAATAAAAATTTTTTTGTAGACTTAGTGGTAGACTTTCTTTTAAATTTCTATTTTGTGTTAACACCTTTACAGTTTACATTGTCAAAAAATTATTTAATATGTATTAATATTAATTTTTAGTACTTATGCTTTTATCAGGACAAATCCAAATTATTTCTTTTAAATAATTTCTTTTAAAATTTATTTTAAATGAAAAAAAAATGTTTTTAATCTATTGAAAATTAATTCATAAATGAAAAGGTCAAATTAAATTATTTTAGAACTTTTAAACCTTATGTCAAGTCAGTTTTCTAATAATAATAAAAAAAATATGTAAGATTTTAAATTTTCAAGCTATTAGTTCTTTAAAATCCATTTAAAAATTTATTTTCAATGAAAAATATTTGCTTCATTCAATGAAAGTTAAATCATGGATGATAGGGTGAAATGAAATTCTTCTTCTCTATTAATATTTCTTTTGTAGTACTATAAATCTTGTGTTGTGTCAATTTTATAATTATCTAAGACTTTTAAAATTCAAACGATTATATCTTTAAAATATATTTAAAAATGTATCTTAAATAAAAAAATATCTGTTTCACCCATTAAAAGTTAATTCATGGATGTAAGGGTCAAATGAAATTCTTTTTCTCTATTAATACTTATTTTTTAATACTTTTAAAGGTTCAATCATGTCAGTTTTGAAATAATCTAAAAAAATGTAAGAATTTAAACATTCGATTTATTTCTTCTTTGAAATCAATTTTATTTTAAATGAAAAATATATGTTTAATTCATTAAACATTAATACCTGGGTGGAAGGGCTAAATGAAATTCTTTTTCTCGACTAATACTTATTTATAAGTACTTTTACATGTCAGTTGTGTAATTATCTAATAAATATAAGATTTTAAACATTCAATTCATTTCTTCTTTTAAATCCATTTAAAATTTTATTTTAATTGAAAAATATGTGTTTAATCCATTAAAAGTTAATTCCTGGATGAAAAGAGCAAACAAAATTTTTTTTCGCTGTTAATACTTATTTTTTAGTACAAAGGGGGGGGGGGGGATTATCCGAAATCCAATTAACCGAACTTCCAATTATCCGGACAGCCAATTTCTCTCAAAAAGTATTTTTTAACCGAACTTCCAATTATCCGAACAGCCTATTTCTCTCATAAAATTTTTTATTTAAACGAACTTCCAATTATCCAAATAACCTATTAGACTTGGATATCAGATTTTAAATGATGATGAGATTGTGGATGATATTCAAGACGAAGCAGAAATTGAAAACGATGCTCTGAAAAATGATCAAGGTCCATCACATTACGAAGCCTTTGAATGTTTGGAAACAGCTATGAAATGGCTCAAACGGCAGAAGAATTCTGATCCTATTCAACTAACGTATTTAAGAAGAATTCGAGATATGGCAGCATGGAAAAGAATGTCTTCTTTGAAGCAAGCAGTAATCGAAAGCTTTTTTGTTTAAATTATAATCTCTGGCGTTCAGAAAATGATAATAAAAAGTAAACAAAAAAAATTAAAAAGACAAAAATCAATTTTTAAACATGCCAGCATTAACTAATGCTGTCAGTCTAATGCGTGGATAAAGTGTGAAGATTTTAGTATAGTCAGGTACATCCGTTAAATTGTCTGACCGTTTATCCGAACTTTTGCTTATCCGAACTAGGGTCAGTCCCGACTTGTTCGGATAATCGGAGCTCTACTGTACTTTAATTCCTCATACAATGTCAGTTATGTAATTATAAAAAAAAATGTAAGATTTTAAAAATTTTATTTATTTCTTTTTTAAAATCCATTTTAAAGTTTATTTTAAATGAAATATCTGTTTAATCTATTGTAAGTTAATTTATGGATGAAAAGATCAAATTAAATTGTTTTTCTCTATTAATACTTATTTTTTTTAGTACTTTTAAATCTCATATCAGGTTAGTTTTGTACTTATCTAAAAAAAAATAAGATTAAAAATATTCAAAATATCTCTTCTTTAAAATCAATTTTAAAATTTATTTTAAATGAAAAATATCTGTTTTAGTTAATAAAACAGACTCATACTGAACAGGTACTGAACACGTAATCAGCATTTAGGGGTTTCCTAGCTGTAATCAGCTTAACACCCAGACTAGGAAATTAGAATGTCTTATGTTTTAATGAGCCATTGGGATAAAGTTAAACTGTAGCAATGCTACTAAAAGAATAAAAGAAGTTAACAAGAGAAAAATAAGAAATTTAAGGAAAATAGGAATAAAATTAAATTTAAGTAAAAACTTAAGAAGAAAGAAAGTTAACAATAAATCTTAAAAAATTACATGAGTCTTAAAGTAAGTAAAGTCAAACTGTAGTTGTAAAACTACTATAAGGAATTTTGAAAGTTAAAGTTAGTACTGTTCAGTGAAACACTCACCAAGCAAGGGCAAGAAAAGCTAGGGTGGCAAGACCACAACATCCAACCAAAAAAGGGACAATTCAGGGCCATACATTTTATTTTTTTTTAAGTTTTTCAATTTTTATGGTCTGTATGTATATAGAGAATTTTTTTATTTATTTATTTTTTTTAAGAAAAGTATATAAAAAGAAAAATAAGAGAAGGCAAAAATAGCGTGGAGAACTCAGATGTTACTGAGTGTCCATAATTATGGAAAACCTGGGCCGTTTCCGATGGTGGGGTTCGAAAGCGTCATAATCCGGTAGCTCCGCTACAATTTCATTAGGGAGGTCAAAAATTTTATCATAAAATTTTTTGGCTAAGTCGTTTATGCGCTTACGTAAGGTAGTAGTTTTAAGGTCTCTTCGGACCGTGGAGTTGCGAAGGTAACGAGATGCGTTACGGACAGTACGCAGGTTGGAATTGTGCAAGGGACTAAGGTTGTCCATAGTGGTCTTACAAGTGAAGCCCCAGACCGGACTGGCATAGGTCATGATGGGAAGGATGCATGAGTTATAGAGGATTAATTTATTGTGAACAGACAAGGTTTTACTGTTAAGGAGAGGTTTTATAGAGTTAAAGGCTCCGGCGACTTTACCTCTGATGGAGAAAGTGTGCTTTTTCCAGGTTAAGCGGCGGTCCAGAATGACCCCAAGATACTTAGCTTGGTCTGACCAAGGGATAACAGTGTTGTTACTAATGATTCTGTTAGGGAAAATTATTTTGCGAGAGAAATATACTGCAGTAGTTTTAGTTTCATTTATGACAAAGCATGCACCAGTTCATGAAGTCATCAACATGAGTCTGTAGGTACCTGTAAAGAGTATACGGGTGGTGTGCCGAAGCGTAAATACAGGTGTCGTCCGCATAAAGAGCGAGGTGAGTGTGCAAGGAGCGTGGGATATCGTTAAAGAAAATGTTAAATAAAAATGGGCCCAACACGCTCCCCTGAAGGATGCCCGCAAGGATAAGGAGAATAATAGAAAGAATGTTGTTTATGCGGACTTGAAAAGAGCGGTCGCAAAGGTACGAATATATTAAATGTATAAGTCTGGGATGAAAACCGAGCTGAATTAATTTGTAAATGAGGCCCATATGCCAGACCTTGTCAAATGCCTTTGCGACATCAAGAAAGATGGCAGCTGCGGGAATTTCTGCATTGAGTTTCTCGCTGAGAAACTCAACAACCCTAAGAAGCTGGTGTTGTGTTGAGTGTTTTGGGCGAAAGCCGAACTGCTCAAGCATGAGAATGTTGTGCTGCTGAATGAACTCCCGCAACTGGGCACGAATGACACGTTCCACCACTTTACTGATAGAAGGTAGCAAGGAGATAGGTCTGTAATTAGTGGGGTCTGACAGGTTAGTTCCAGGTTTTGGAATAGGAGAGATTATAGAAAGTTTCCAAGGTTTAGGGAAGTAGTTATGTTTTAAGATAGCATTAGTGAGGTCAGTGATATAGATTATGCAATTAGGAGGAAGGTTTCTAAGAGCAGAGTTAGTAATTTTATCGTATCCTGGGGTTTTACACTTTTTGAGTTTTTTGATAAAATTGTGGATAACAATAGGTTGAATTTTAGGGGGGGGGGGGTCTTGATGAGGGGTAGCCCAGAAGTTCCGAACTGTCTCGTTAACATGATCAAGGTGAGCTTGGTTTGCAAGGGTAGGATTAGGAGAAAATTGGGTGGCATAAGAATTAGCAAGCATGTTAGCTTTTTCTTGGTCAGTATAAGCGGTAACATTATTAGAAGTGAGGGGGGGGGGGATGGAAGTGTAATGTTTATTCAGTTTGCGTTTAAGAATCCAAAGAGAGTTGTCCTCGTATGATAAAGTTTTGAGAAAGTTGTTCCAACTTTTCTGTTTTTCTTTATAAAGACTGTTTTTGATTTTATTGTTTAACCTATTGAGAAGAGGTTTAATGGAGGGGTCTCTTGAACTTTGAAATTGTCGCCGGAGCCGATTACGCTGTTTGATAAGGTTGTAAATATAACGGGGCGGGACAAAGGCAAAATTATTTTTGAAGGTGTTAAAAGTAGAAAAATTTTGAGCATTAGTGATATGAGAGTTGAGATGTTCAACAGCCGCATCAATGTCATCGGTATTATTAATATCAGGGAAGGTGATGTCCTGAGAGTTAAGGTAATTAGTAAATTTATTTCAGTCAATAGCCACGGAAGGGGGGGGGAGAAAGAGGATTAATAATATCTATTTTAAAGCAGACAGGCAGGTGATCAGAGGAGAGATCATTAATAACTGTAGAATAGATAGGGTAAGGAAGATTTTTGGAAAGAGCAAGATCAATGATAGAGTCCCGGGCACCAGGCAGTTTGGAAATGTGTGTTGGTCTGGGTGGTGCATGAAGATTTAATTTTAAGTTTTGGACTAAGTTGTGAAGAGAGGTACCCCGCCGAGAATTGCCATGGCAATTCCAGCGTCTGCTTTTGGCATTGTAATCGCCTACGAAAAAGCAGTGGTGATGTTGTGTAAAAAGCTGTGTAAGACTATTAACAGGTAGGTTACCAGTGGGTGGAGCATAAATAGAAGCTAATTTAATATTGATATGAGGAAGTTTAAGATTGATACTGGTATACTCAAGATCATTAAAGGTGTGGTTGTGCGATTGGTAGTGTGGAAGATGGTTCTTTATGTAAATAGCGGTACCTCCTCTGTGCGTACCATCCGCACGAGGTGTATGGAATAGCCTGTACCCAGGGATGTTAATGTTGAAAGTGGGGTTGAAAGTCTCTTGCAAGAAAATAACGTCAATTTGGGGATGTTCGTGCATAAAGAGTTTAAGTTCGTTAAATTTATTCTGCAAGGAGTTACAGTTCCAGGAAAGAAAAATTAGTGAGGAAAAGGTAGAAGAGGAATTACTCATCATTAAATGTGTTAAATTCCGTGGCTAAAGTTTCTATAGCACTCATAAGGATCAGTATTTTTTCTATTGGATCTTGTATATTTTTAGTTTGGTTAGCAATATTTTTGAAACATTGGATGAATTTGTTAAATTTTAGGAGTTCTTTCATCTCCTTGAAGGTCTTGAAAATTTCTTTTAAGTCATTAGCATAATTAGAACTACTGGGTTGTTCTGGTGTTGTTTTTTGGGTGTCAGTTGGTTTATTTGGTATAGTGTTTTCGGGGTTAGGGTCTTGGGAGGGAGAAGGGAGCGGAGCCGGGGCTTCAGTAGGTTTTTCTTCTGGTTTTTTGGCCTCTGGCTTACGGACATAATTATATGTTGATAAAAGTTCCGCGATAGCGTTCGGAATGATTTTTGGGTTTTCTTTTCGGACGGTTTTGGGGTCCTGCTGTTTTTTATGGAACTGGGGGGTTTGGGGGCAATCACGCTAAGTAGCCACGTGCTCACCATAACAATTTGAACATTTGGGGATGATCTTTCCAATTTTATCGCACTGGGGAGTTAAATGCTCTTCCGAGCATTTGGCGCATTTTGGCGGCAGGCGGCAAATCTCGCTGGAATGACCAAATTTCTGGCAACGGTAACATTGCTTTACGATGTTGGTGCCTTTAAATCGCTCAATATCTACTTTAATGTAGCAAATTTCGTGAATTTGGTAGATTTCTTCGAATTTTTCACGTGGGAGTACATTGACGACGTAGAGGGGCATTGGTCGACCGGTCTTTCTACTTTTCTTCATTGAGGCTCTATTGGCCACGAAATTATGTTCTTTAAGAGCCTCAATTATGACCTGGGGGTCGGTATATGGGGGAATTCCCCTAATGACGACTTTCCTGGGGCGCTGTTCCGCGGGGCTCAGGGTTGTGTAAGGAATTGTTTTAGAATCAAGATAGTCCTGTGTTTTTCGGAAATCTGCATCAGTTTTACAGTGGATTTTGAGTAATTCACCGTCTAGTTTAATCAGGGGATTGCTGTCGTTGAGTTTTTTAATCTCACTTGCATGTTCCGTCCACTTGCCTTGAAACTCAATATAGAATGGGTGGATTTTTGGTTTTTTAGGGACTACTTCAGTAGTGGAGCTACCGGCTGACTCTCCTTGGGAGGGCTCAGAAGAATCCATGTTATTATCGTCAAGGTATTTTTCAGATATATTGGCATATTTATTCTTTAAGGGAATATTAGATTTGAGATCATTTCTCCTACGTTTTAGTGTATTAGCAGGGGTGAAGCCGTCATCTGAGTTCACCGCAATTGCCTTGAGTTTTGTTAAGATGTCAATTAGATCATAGTCATGATCATAGATAAAAGTTTTAAACTCTCTTAGTTGACTTAATTTTAGGGGGTCAAATGGCTCATTGAACAAAAACATAAGATTATTGAGAAGATTACTCACGCTAGTCTTGTGTTGAGGATTCGTCAGGTAGTCATCTTTACTTAAAAGTCTCATTATGTAGCTATCACAATCTTGCAGGAATTGCTGTACAATCAGTCTTTGTACTTCATCCGCTACTCCAGGAAATTCCATCCACGCAGCAGCTAAATCAGATTTCTCCTCTCCATTCATGATGCGGAGTGCATTGTCAGAAAATTTAAATGGGTCCTCAGTACCCATTATTGTCGTCGGTTAATCCTCTATATATTACTACTATGATGCATCAAGTCCAGGAAACAGTCACCTATTCGTACGAACTAGTTTCTATTAAGTGTCACTATCAGCACCACAACTCATTGAGTGCAGACTCATAAACACATGGTTGTTAGGATAAAATGAAATTCTTTTTCTGTTTTATCTGGATTTGGAATTTTTTTTTCTATATTTTCGGTCAGAATGTTCAAAAGTATTTCACTTGCAATTTAAAATTAGCAAAATATGTTTGTTTCAAGAATCTTAGCAAGTGCGGATTGTATTAGAAATAAAACTATTTCTTATGAAATAAGTTTATTATATAGGTTATTTGAAAACACTTCATAAGATCTATTATTCGTAATTTTGAATTCAAATCATTTCAAATTTTACACAGTTATTAATTAATATTTTATAACGATATAAATTAATAATTCTCTTATTTCTAAATTTTAGTACTTGTAAGCCATATATCAGGATAGATTTATAATTTTATAATGAATGTAAGATTTTCAAAAATCAAAGAATTTATTCTTAACAATTAATTTTAAAATTAACTTTAAGTTAAATATATGTTATTCACCATTAACTGTTGTTTCCTGAATAATAGAGAGAAATAAAATTATTTTTATGTTTTATATATCTTTGGAATTTTTTTTTTTCAGATCAAAAGTCCAAAAAATACTTTACCTACAATTTAAAATTAATAACGTATGTTATAGAGACTATTTTCGTCTTAAGTAATTTATCAACTACGGATTGCATAAGAAATAAAACTATTTCTTATGAAATAATTATTTTATACATTATTTGAAAGTATTTCATAAGATCTTATTAGTAAATTTTTTAATCATATGCTTTCAAATTTTACAAAATGAATATTTTACAGATTATAGCGATGTAAATTAATAACAATTACTTCTAATATTTTAGTAAGTTTAAAACTTATTAGGACAGTTCTATAATATTCTAATAAATGTAAGATTTTAAAAAAAAATATTTAATTCAGAGAGACGTTGTTGCAATGTCACAGCCATTAGAAATATTATGTCAAGCGATTGCTGGCGCATAATTAAATCCATTGTTTTTTGGAATAGTATAAAACTGTTCGAGCTACAGAGAATATCTTTCGATTTATCACCAGTCTCTGGCGAAATGAAAACATCTTAAAACTAGAATATTAATTTACAATTAACTTCTAAAAATATTAAAAAGTTGTATTGTCCCGGGACATAGATTTGTTAACGTATTTATTACCATTCTAACATATCAGGAAGAATTAATTTAAAAAAAATACCAAAAAATGTTTACAAAAAATTAAAAAAACATGATTACAAACATAATTACAAAAAATTAAATAGATTACAGTATTCCATCTTTACATACACAAACAAGTTCAGTTAAACAAAAGAGTTTGAAAAAGCTATTTATTCGCATGCAAAAGAAAAAGTGAATTGCATATTTGCGTGATCTTTTTGTGTGGAAGAGGAAATAATTATTTGACTAAGGCGTGGTTTGAATATTTAAAAACCAAGAAAATAAATTTCTAACTTTTGAAAAAAAAAAAAATACATTTACTATGAAACGCTATTTATATTTTTATTCGTAATGTTTGTATATTTATTTCTAGTATGGGAAAAATACTGGGGAATGTTTTATGCTTATAGACTGTAAATAAACCCGACATTTTTACAGTACAAAGTTTTAAAGTGCTGTTCATCTCGCGCACAAACTCGATCACAGGGAATGTGCTGTATCTTTCTTTGGTTTCCTGACTATATTTATATGGGAAATACAGTAGTTGCTTAAAATTAACAGCACAATGTGCTGGCAATTTGGACGCCAGCAGTTTGTGCTGCAAAAAAATTCGTCCAAACTGCCAGCACATTGTGCTGTTAATTTTTTGCAACTACTGCATTTTCCATGTTAATATAGTCAGGAAACCAAAGAAAGATACAGCACATTCACTGTGATCGAGTTTGTTCTGTCAAATCTACAGTGGTTTTTTTTTTTTTTTACAGTGTATTTAAGATTTTAATAAAATATTAAATTTTTCATAAAATAATTTTGTCTACAATTTTATTAGAGATTTTTAAAAATGTTGGAATTTATATTTGCAATTATGTACTGAACTGAATATGTTATGTACTGAAATGAATATCGTAATATTGATAGACCGATATTGATTTTATTTATAGCACAACATGCATCAACTTATAATACAGAACCTATTTATATTTTTTTAAAACAAAATATCAGGAAGAATTGATTACAGAAATAAAAAGTAAATTACAAAAAGTTAAACTGATATAATTTTTAATTTTTCAATTAATACTTAGCAGAAAAATTACGGTCGAAATTTTTGAATATTTCATGCGTGATTTATCACAATGCTAACTAAGCGTAGAACCAACAGAGTGAAAAATTTCCAAGCCTGGAATCGAATACGGAAGCCTTGGAATAGCGCTCCAGGAGCTCTACCATTTAAGCTACAAGGACGATACCCAACTTAGCATCTCTCACTCATTTATATTACTAAGGCTGCAACCGCAGCACAAGATGGAATATCTTCATAAGCACGCAATCCTGTGGCGAAACATCAGACACAAATAAACCCAGCATTGCTGAATACAGATATAATTTTAATTAATTTTTTCAATTAATATTCAACAGTGAAACTCCAGGAGTTCCGGGTTCGGTTCTCGGCTTGGACATTTTTTTCATTCTGTTCTTCTACGCTTAGTTAGTATTGCGATAAATCACGTATTAAAAATTCAATGATTTCGAGCTTAATTTCACTGCTGAAAATTAATTAAAATTATACCTATATTCACCGATGCTGGGTTTATTTGTGTCATGTTTCGCCGCAGGGTGTGTGCACATTCCATCTTGTACTTCACTTGCAGCCTTATCAACACATATAAGTGAGAGATGCTGAGCTGGGTATCGTCCTCGTAGTTTAAATGGTAGAGCAATTGGAGCGCTATTCCAAGGCTTCGGGGTTCGATTCCCGGGTTGGACATTTTTCACTCTGTTAGTTATACGCTTAGTTAATAGTGTGATAAATCACGTAAAAAATTAATTTGATTACATAATTCAATCCTTACATGCAAAAAAAAAAAAAAAAAAAAAAAAAAAACTGAGTTAAATAAAAGAGTGTGAAAAAACTATTTATTCACATGCAAAAGGAAAAGTGAATTGCATAATTGCGGGATCTTTTTGTTTGGAGGACGAAATCATTTATTTACTCAGGCGTAGTTTCGATGTTTCAAGACCAATAAGACAAATTTTTAACTTTAGAAAAAATATCCATTTCCTATGCAACCTTATTTATATTTTTATTCTTAATGTATGAATGTTTATTTCCAGAAAGGAAAAAAAAAACAAAAAAAAGGTGAGAAAACTTTTATGCGTATATTAAAGGTTTTAGTAAAATGTCAATTTTCCCATAAAATAATTTTGAATTCAAGATTATTACAAAGGTTAAAAAAAAAAGTTTTGAATTTATCTGTGCATTTTAATTTAAAGATTAATAAATACCGCATTATTGAGAGAGCGATATAGATCTTATGCATAGAGCAACACGCATCAACTTATAAAACAGTACCTATGCATATCTATATATATACTATATATTTTAACCAAATATCAGAAAGAATTGATTACAAAAAAATATTACAAAATATTAAACCGATTAAAAAATTCCGCTTCTAGATACCAAACATGAGGCTGTGTTACTTAAAAGAGTGTAAAAAAGCTATTTATGCACATGCAAAAGGGAAAGTGAATTGCATATTTGCGTGATGTTTTTTGTGTGGAAGAGGAAATCATTTATTTAACTAAGGCGTGGTTTGAACATTTAAAGGCCAAAAAGATAAATTTCTAACTTTAGAAAAAAAAACCCATTTCCTATGCAAACTTATTTATATTTTTATTCGGAATGTTTGTAAATCTATTTCTAAAAATGGGAAAAATGCCTGTGAAGGCTTTTATGCTTATATTTAAGGCTTTAATAAAATGTAAATTATTCCATAAAAGAAATTTGTCTTCAACATTATTATAGCGTTTAAAAACAATGTTGGAATTTATCAGTACATATTAATTTAAAGGCTAAATAAGTAATGCATTATTATAGACCGACATAGATTTCATTTATAGAACAACATGCATCAACTTATAATACAGTAACGATTCCTATTTTGTTTTTTTTATAAAAATCAAAACATTGACCTTTAAATCTGTGTTTTTTTTTTTCTTGATATATTTTAACCTTGATATTTTTCTATACTAGTATATAAAATTCTAATCTCTGTCTCTAATAAAAAAGAGCTATTTCTAAGTTGTAGTTTTTTACTTTCTTCTATCTTTACAAGAAGTAAATATTGGATTCGTGGAAATTTTTGAATTCTGGTTTTCGACGGAATTACACATTTTAGGGGGAGGGGGGGGGGGTCTTTGATCCCGAAAAACATGTTTTTACAAAATGTCTGTCTGTGAGTTTATCTCTCCGTCTGTGTGTCTGTATGTGACACAAACTTCGTGGGCGCTATATCTCAAGCAAAAATACACGGAGATTCATAAAACTTCAGATTCAGTTAGTCCTTGATAAAAATTGCGGCTGATTATTTTTTGGTGTAAATCACCCAAAAGGTGGTGCTGCTTTGCTGCTTTATTGATGATTATTGCAATAGCTCTATCTCAAGAAATAATGCACGCATTTTCATCAAAGTTCAGATTCAGCTAGTCCCTGATATAAATTGGTGTTGTTTAGTTTTTTGTGTAAATCGTCCAGCAGGTGGCGCTGCTATGCTGCATTTTTCATGATTACCGCAATAGTTTTTTCTCAAGAAGTAATGCACGTATTTTAATCAAACTCAAGATTCAGTTACAAGTTGACTTAAGTTGTTGCTTATTACGTTTCGGTATATATCGCCCAACGGGTGGCGCTGTTATGAAGAATTATTTACGATTTCCGCCATAGTTCTACTCAAAAACTAATGCACGGATTTTCATCAAATTTCAGATTCAGTTAGAGGTTGACATAAGTTGTTACTGATTAGATGCTGGTGTAAATCACCTAACAGGTGTCGCTGATAATGCTGCTTTTTTCAGGAAGTATTAACATGTATGAGATAGACGAAAGTTTTGGGTTTGCCACAACCGACTGGTTTTATTTTCGGAAAAGTACAGTAAAAAACAACATTTTGTTTTCTGTGTGCTTATCCTAAATAGACTCAGAAATGTTTTCTGTTTGCTTATCCTAAATAGACTCAGAAACGTTTTCTGTCTGCTGATCCTAAATAGACTCAGAAAAGTTTGGTCGTAAATGGGTATGAGAGGAAAACGTAAAACATGGACCTGAAAGTAGTTTTACTTTATTTTCATTTAGCTTAGTATATTTTAATTGTGATGTTTATCTATACTAATAGGGGTAGGGCGAGTAAAGTGTCCAGGAACATCATGTATATAAGTGAAATTGTAAAGCAAGAACTTGCCCATGAGTAACTTTGATATCATGTGGACAGTAGAAACGCTTTATAGAGAATCATTTTCTATTTTATTGTAAAATTAAACTTTTAAAGATCGCACATTTTAAATTTTTACATCGTCGAATACAAAAAAAGAAAAAAAAAAAAAAAAGAAAAAAAATCTTTATTTGAATGCAATTTGTTTGAAATCAGTTTACCCGTTTACTGTTTTTTTTTATGATTTTAAAACATTTTTAGTTTTTTGTTTATTGTTTTTACTTTCTTCTACCTTTACAAGAAAAAAGTATTGGATCCATGAAAATTTTCGAATTCCGGTTTTCGACGGATTTACACGTTTTAGCTGTCAGAGAACCCGGAAAACAAGTTTTTACAAAATGCCTGTTTGTGAGTCTGTCTGTGTGTATGTGACACAAATTTTGTGGGCGCTCTAACTCAAGAACTAATGAACGGAATTTAACAAAACTTTAGATTCAGTTAGTAACTGATATGAACTGGTACGGATTACTTTTTGGTGTAAATCGCCCAACATGTGGCGCTGCTATGCTGCACTTTTTACAATTCCCGAAATAGCTATATCTCAAGAACTAATGCACGTTTTATATATATATATATATATATATATATATATAAAACTTCAGATACAGTTAGTCCCTGATATAAATGAGTGCTGTTTAGTTTTTAGCTTAAATCTCCCAACAGGTGGCATTGCTAAGCAGCATTTATCACGATTTCCGCAATAACTGTATCTCAAAGACTAATGCATCATCTTCGTCCACAGCCTCTTATTCTTCCACTCTACCCCGACTCTTTTGCGGAAGCAAGGTTCGTATGTCCCCGGCAACGTCCCGAGTAAAAGACACTCTAGCGAAAGCCAGGTTGAAAAAAAAAATCAAAAATTGAAACGGGACAAATTTAAAAGGGAAATTACACAAATTAAAGACACCGAAAAGCGGGAAGGGAGGACTCGGGGCGATGAAGTTCCCGAACGACTCCTGCTGCTTTTAGCTTATTATTTCATCAAACTTCAGATTCAGTTAGTACCGGATATAAATTAGTCCTGATTAGATTTAGGAGAAAATAGACCAACAGGTGACGCTGCTACATAGCTTTATTTATGGTTTCAGCAATAGTTCTCAAAAAGCAATGTACGGATTTTCATCAAACTTCCGATTCAGCTATATTGACATATGTTGTTGGTGATTAGATTTTGGTGTAAATCACCTAACCGGTGACACTGATATGCTTCATTTTTCAGGAAATATTAACATATATGAGATAGAAGAAAATTTTGGGATTGCCACATCCGACTAGTTTTTTATCTGTTTTTATCGCGTCCATCAATCAATTAAATATTTTTTCAATGCTCAAAAACTCGGGGACTAATTGATCAATTTAAGGTATATTACAGTGATAAAAAAATATAATTAAGATTTATGTGTTTATTGTACATTAGTGTTTAGATGAAAAAGAGCGTGGTTTGATTTTTTAAATTTATTTTTATTATTATTATTATTATCATTATTATTATTATTTTATTTTATTTTATTTTATTTTATTTATATATTTATTTATTTATTTTATTTATTTATTTTTTTTTTACAGAAGATAAATTGTGACATTTAGTAAAAAAACATTTTTTGTGGAATCTTATTTATATAACTTTATTCGAAATAATAACTAATCTTTCTTTCAAAAAAAAAAAAAAAAAAAAAAACAATTATGAAAAAATGTTGACACTTTATTTCCGATTTAAACAATAGCAGCAAATTAATATTCACTTATTGTATTTTTAGCTTATGATTTATTTTTAATCTTAAAACTGCATTGGTAAGTATTCGCGCAAAAAAATTATAAAAATCTTTTAAAATATTATTGAAACATAATGGGTCACTAGGCAGCTAAAATCTAATAAATCATTTAAAGATCACTTTTCTCTAAGTTTATTAAAACAGCGTACTTTTAAAAGAATTCCATGCAAAAAAAAATAGCAAACAACAAATAACCCCAATTGCAAAGTTGAAAGAAAGAGTATTTATTGCTGTGTGGGATTTTTTTTCTTTTATTCTAATAAAAGGCTGTGTATACAATATAAAGCTTAAAGAAGCTATTTATCTACATGCAGAACGAAAAGTGGGTTGCATATTTGCGTGCCCCCATCGTGTAAAAGGGGAAATGTTTTGTTGAACTACAGCGTGGTTTGCATTTTTAAATAAAAGCCAACAGATAAATTATGAAGTTTAGAAAAAGAATAATTTCTTGTTAAATCATATTCAAATAATGTTATTTGAATTTATTAGACACTTTGATTTCTAGGAAAGAAGTCTTGAAAAGGTTTGTCACTTAAATTTGCGATTTAAAATATAATACTAAATTAATTTTAACATAATACATTTTTAGCTTTTGACTTATGCATTTTAATCTAAAAACAGCATATGAAAGTATTTTTGACAACATTTCGAAATATCTTTTAAAATACAACTGAAACATAATGGGTTACTACACAGCTATACTCAAGAAAATCTTTTAAAGAACAGTTTTACCTAACAAGGGGGGTTCCGATGTCGAGGACACAGAATGCAGGGAACGTTTGTGTATAGATTGTGTGTAGTTAGTATATCAGTATATGAAAGCTATAAAGCGCAATACCCAGGGTTCTCGAGAAAAAAGGTCTCAAAGTTTTCGTTACAGTTTAAGATGAATAAATTTTTCCTTTTGACGAGCGGCACAGTAGTATACTTGGTAGCGTGCTGTATTTGAGATTTTGTTTGTGAGTTCGATTCCCAGTCTGACTTATCTTTCTAAACAAAATATTTTATTAATTATTTTTGAACCACAATTGAAACAATGTGTATAATAATTGAGATTTACGATAAATAGAAAATAAATACAGGGTGTCGGGCTATAAGTATACAAAAGTTATGGCTTATTATTACGGAACTACCCATTAGAATATAGTAGACTTCCCCTCCGTGGATCGGAAACCCTTCCGAGATTTTAAAACATTGAACAAAACCAAACACTGAAACTGTGGATGAGTGGACAAAGCGTATCATTTAAGCAATTTGCCTACTAACTCATGATATGTCCGGATTATCGTTTAGACGTTTGTCGTGATACCAAAGGTGAACACATCGAAGTCTATTGATACTAAAACTTTGTGAGATGCTATTTTTATTTAAATATATGTTTTTTAAATTCTAATGGGTAGTTCCCTAAAAATATGCCATAACATTTGGATACTTTTAGCACGGACACCCTGTATATATTTGGTAGCATATGAATACATTTTTAACTGTGAAATTTTGCATGATTATAAGTAAATGAAAAAAAAGTAGGTCTATAAATCATGTCTATAAATCAGACATTTGTGTTGTTATTTACAATTATTTACAGATATTTAAGTGAAATAACCTGCTATTTTTAACACAGAAATAGATTAAAATACTTGATATAAATACGTGAATAAATATATAATTTGAATTTTGTTTCATTATACAAATATTTCGTGGTTTATTAAAAATATGCTTTTAAATTTTTAATATGATTTTTAAAAATCCGAGATTCTTAATTTTGCAATTAGAATATCTATATACGTAATATCCCCCCACCCATTTTTTTTGTTTACTATGTTTCGCTATAACAGTTTAGTTTAATAACATAAACAAAATTTTAAAAATGAAATTTTGCATGTATACATATTTAATGAAAAGAAAAGACAAAATAAATAAATAAATAAATAAAATAGTCAATTGTTATTTGTATAGACTACAAAATGTTGCTTGCTATAAAATTAATTTAATATTATTTACATAAATAATCCACTATTTTTCTCAGTTAAATAAATTAATATCCTTCATAGAAAATTATAGCATGCTGCTTTAATTATTTTGTAAATTGTAATTTTTCTATTATCATAATAATATTTGAAAATGTATAATTTTTTTTAACAACTAAATTTTTAACTTTTGAATTTTTTAAATCTTGGATTCTTATGTTTATAATTAGAATAAATCTCTATGTACTTAAAATTAAGTTCTAAAAATTACTATATTGCTGAAAATAGTTATCACGTAGGCAGTAACTACAAAACCATGAATCCGAAATTTAAAAAAAAGTAACATTAAACATTTAAAAGGATATTTTAACAAAAGCATAAACTATTCCAAATAAGTGCATAACGAAACAAAATTTAAATAATATATTTGTTTTCGTATTTATATCACATGTGTTAATTTATTTCTCTGTGAAAAATAGTAAGTTTAGGTATTCATTGAAACAAATGTAAATAATTTTTAAATAACACCTATAATTTTTGGTCTATAAAAATACAAATTATCTACTTTTTTTTTTTTTTTTACTTTTTAATAAATAATTAAACATGCAAAATTTCATAGATAAAATTTTATTTATATGCTACGAAACACATATTTAATTTATATTTTTCGTAAATTTAAACATTTTTTTCAAGTGTTGTTAAAAAATAACTGATAAAAATTTTGTTTGCGAAAAAATAATCTGTCTGGGATTCGAACTCACAAAGAAAAATCCCAAATATAGCACGCTGCCAAACACCCCCCCCCCACCACCCCCCGCCCCAAGGGAAAGAAACGATTATAAAATGTAACGTAAACTTAAAATAATAAAAAACGGAGGTTTTGCTGGTTAGTACCTGTATTATACTATATATTTATATATTACCAATTTCCATCAGGTATTATCTCATTAAAATTGAGTCATTTGTGTATGTCTGTGTTATTTGACAACTGCTAAAGATAGTTATTAAAATGAAAAATGGTTTAATTATTTATAAATATACACTTTCAGTTGCTGTAAAAAAAATTCTTCCACACTTTATCTGTAAAAACTGTATTTCGTACTAGTACAATAAAAACTAAATCTTTAGCTATATTTCTAAAAACATATTTTTCTTTAAAACATTCACAATTGTAAATTACTTAAAAACAGTGAATGTTTTTAAAAAAAAAAAATTGTTTTTAAATATTGCTAAATTTTTAATTTTTATTGTACCAGAATGAAATACTGCTTTTACAGATAAAGTGTGAAAGAAACGTTTTGAAAAGCAACTGAAAGTGCATTTTTATATGATTATAGCTACCTCTTTCCCAAAAAAATAGGCGCCACAATATTTATCAATCATCACTTCCAAAGGAAACGCCACTCTATACTTTAGTAGAAAGTAATGTTTAATGAATCCCTGTACTACAAGAATTATATCAATTTACATGATGGCTGTACATATTTACAAAGTAAAGAACGGCAGAAGAAATCCGCGTGTGAAAACAGTGATTCGCAAAACATTTTTCACTTCCTTTCGCCTCTTTTAAACTCCGCGGGAAAAACAAGACATCGGACATTTCGCATCCTCTCCATCGCGAGCCATAGAACTCTCTGCCAGGGAAAACGTAACCGCAGGGAATCATGGGAAGAACTATGACAGCCGTTAATCACAGACTGTCGTTTAGTGCTGCCATCTAGCGGAATCTAAAAATATTTGTTGCATGATGAATTAAAACATTTTTTTTAATAACTATCTTTAGCAGTTGTCAAATAACACAGACATGCATAAAAGACACTATTTTTAATGAGATAATACCTGATAAAATTAGTAATATATAAATGTGTAAGGTAAGCATTGTAGCTTATTTTCTCGAGACCCCCTGGGTATTGGGTGTTATTGTTTTCACACTGCTATAACTATTCTCTATCGATACCCAAACGTTCACCGCATTCTGTGCCGAGATCTCGGAACCTGCAATTGTAAGTTTATACAAACAGTAAAATTTTAAAAGATTTCCCAGCAGAAATAAATAACAAATTTGAAAAATAAAAGAGTAGTTTTTGCTGTGTAGAATTTTTTTTTTTTATTTCTTCGTATAAGGTGTGATGTCTAAAATATAAAGCTTAAGGGGACAGTGGACTTTTATTTGAATAGAAATCAATCCAAAAATCGAAAATTACTTTTATCCTCCAGTTCCTTCTGAACCATTTATAAAAAACCGCATGCAAATTCGATAATTTTTCGCAAAGATAAAAGCGTTTGAATTTTATACGCAAAGAATTTTTCGGCCCTTTAATATACTTTAAATCTGTTTTCCAAAAACTGATTTTTCAACGTTTTTAGATTTTTAAAATGCTTCATGCGTCATAATTTTTGATAAAAATTCATGCAACTGATAAGGAATAATCGTTATATTGCTTACAAATAAACTGTGCATGCATTTTAAATCTCGACTTCATTAAGATAATTAAATTTGATTATTAACTTTTCAAAAAACAACATTTTGATAAAAATCGATATCGAATTCAGAAAAAAAAATCTTTAAAAATTAACTATTCAAGGGGTTAAAAAATCAATGCACGGATTTGTTGGTAATAGAGTTTTAATTGATTAAAATGCGAAATCGAGGAAATATCTAAAAAATTATGACGCATGGAGAATTTTAAAATTCCTGTTTAAAATTTTAATTGAAAAAAATTTAAATTATAATAATATTGGAAAAATTTTTAAGGTGTTCTATATACTTATGGTGAAATGTATATTTCATATCTCTATGATGAAAAAAAAAAAAAAATACGTTCACAGTCCCCTTACAGAAACTGTTTATCTACATGCAGAACGCAAAGTGAGTTGCATATTTGCGTGCTCCCATCGTGTAAAAGAGGAAATGTTTTGTTGAACTAGTGCGTGGTTTGAATTTTTAAATAAATCCCAGAAGATAAATCAGGACCTTTAGTAAAAAATCGTTTATAATTCATTTTATGACTTATACATTTTAATTTCAAAACTGCATTGTTACGTATGTTTGGCCAAAGCTGGAATGATCTTTAAAAATAAAATTTAAACATAATGGGTTATACGCAGGTAATGACTAATAACTATTTTAACATAAAGTTTTCTTTAAGTTATTAAAACAGAAAACTTATCAAAAAATTCCATGCAAAAAATATTTAACAAGTAGCCCCAATAAAAAATTTGAAGAAAAAAAAATACATCTCACTGTGTAGGATTTTTTCGCGTTCTCTTGATATAAGATGTTGTGTCTACAATATAAAGCTTAAAGAAACTGCTTATGTAACATGCAGAACGAAAAGGGAGTTACATATTTCCCTGCTTCCATCGTGTGAAAGAGGAAATGATTTGTTGAACCAGAGAGTGGTTTGAATTTTAAGTAAAAAAAAAAAAATCCATTTCCTGTGAAATCTTATTTATATAATTTTATTCAAAATGATATGTAAATTTTCTCTGTAGAGCAAAAATTTTGAAAAGCTGTGATAGTTATCTTTAGGATTTAAAAAAGTAATAATAAATTACGTGTATGAAAGCACTTTCTCTTCCAAAATATAACACGGTTAAACAGCATTATGTGAGATCTGTGCATCTGAAATTAAAGTGAAGTAAATAAAATAACCTCAGTAGTTATTTCGGAAGTTATTTTGTATTAAAATTGCCTCAACGTTTGTTATAATAGTTTTATTACATCATCTTACATTAGTTATCAATTGATTCTGCTTCAATGACTGTTACTTTACATAGATGAGAAATAATTTATTGCTATGATTATACGTTATATACACTGCTCAAAACAATTAAAGGATATTGCAGTTTTAGGTGGATTTTGTATCTGGTAAACTGTTTAGCTGATTGATACATGGTCGACAGACATAGTAGGTTATATGAGAATAAATTACACATGTTTGGCAGAAAAAAATGCATTTTATTGCGCATTTGTGTACTAAAGGAAAAAAACACAATTTTTGCATATGAGAAAAAAAGAATAAGAAAAGTTGTTTTCTTCAAAGAAAATCATTTTCAGTAGGGGGTATGGTTTCCACGGGCGGCCAGCAACGTTGAACACCTTTGAGGCATGGACTCAATGAGGCTATTAATGACGAGTTGGGGTATTCTGCCCCACTCTTCCAGAAGAGCTCTTTCCAGTTCTTGGAGAGTTTGTGGGGGTTGTTGGCAGCCAGAAACTCGTCTTCCTAGAGCGTCCCAAACGTGCTCGATTGGATTCATGTCTGGAGAACACGCTGGCCATTCCATTCGAACGATACCTTCCTCGAAAAGGAAATCCTCCGCCAGTTTTGCACGATGTGGCCTGCAGTTATCGTCCATTAAAATGAAGTTATATCCGATTGCTGCAGCGTAAGGGACTATAATAGGTCTGAGGATCTCATCCCTATATCGGCGACCGGTCAGAGCTCCATCTCGAATGATGTAGAGGTCAGTGCGCCCGTCAATGGAGATGCCACCATACACCAACACTCCTCCACCGCCAAATCTGACACTTTCGTGCACGAACGCAGGATTATTCCTACTGCCACGGTCCCTCCAGATGAAAATACGCCTATTATCCGGATGCACAGAAAAATGGGACTCGTCAGAAAACAGAATATTGCTCCATTCATTTCTCCTCCAGTTGACATGCTCGGTTGCCCACTCCCTGTGGTCGCGACGATGCCTTGATGTTAATCTAACACATACCATCGGTCGGCGAGCATACAGACCTACAGCATGGAGCCGGTTTCGGACAGTTTGAGTTGAAATCGTGGTGCCTATAGCCGAGCGAAGGTGTTGTTGGAAAGAGTAGCGTTCATGGTTCGGTGTCTCCGAGCTGTTAACGCTAAATACCGATCTTCATTGGGCGTTGTTGCCCGTCTACGACCTTGCCCTGGTCTTCGGCCTGCACATCCACTCTCCAAAAAACGGTTCCAGATCCTGAAAATGACACTTTGTGACACTCCAATGGCTTGCGCTACTTCGGCTTGAGTTTGGCCCCCTTCTAGCCTACCAACAATTCTCAAAGCTTCTGAATCTGTCAAATGACTTCGCTGAGACATCGTACTCATCGAAACAAAGCAATCACTGAATGCCGATCATCCTTGTCTTCATTCTCCTTTATCCAGTTGAAAGTCAAATTTCATTCGCTGCCGTTGAAGCGACGTTTTTGACGTCGAACTCAAAATTTGCATACTCCACAGTTTGAAAACCAGTAAAATTTGCATTTGTGATTCTCTTCTTCTATTTTCGGCAAAAAAATTCGTTTATATCTTTATTTTATATAAAACTTCAAATATCCTTTAATTGTTTTGAGCAGTGTAATAATATATGATAGAAAATTATTTTAGAAAATCAAATCTTACTTTTGTGATCAATAGGGGAGAGTAGTACACAGTGAGATATGATACACAGTGAGACAGCAGCCACTATGACTTATAGTTGTAACTTTTTCTCCAAGCTGGTACGCACACATAACGACCTCATCTTATGCAACACTTGGATGTAGTTTTGGCACTTCAGTTACTCGTCCGATAAAATAGTAAATAATTCTTTATTTTATAGTGGTTAAAGTTAGATAAACGTCTATTTTAGAGTTTATTTCCTTCAATATGACATATATTTACTTAACCAAACCTATTTATATCTATTAACAGACTATTTCGACAAAACGACATAAACTTTTTTAAGCGATGAAATTGATGTAACAGATGTGGCATCCATTTTGTTACAACGTAACGAAAGCGCACAGTGAGGCACACAGTTGTGGTACACAGAGAGACGTGTCTTATTGTGTACCTACTATGTGGTTCTGATGTTAAAAAAATTATTTAATACTGAAAGAAGGTTTTTTTTCTCTCTCTCTTCCTGTGTGTATGTGTGGGTGTGCGATGGCTAGGGAAATCCACTAAACGAAAGAGGCTGAAAATTTGCATGAAGGTAGTGCAAGGTCTGCCATTGTCCACCCAAGGCTCATATTTTTAATATTTTGAAAATCTAGAAATATTAATTAGAAATCATAAACTGCAGAAAATTATTGAAAGAGTGTAAAAATGTATGATTTATGAAAATACATACATTGTCTCACTTGTACCACTTGTGGTACACTGTCAGACAATTTCCAGTACTCCGTTATGCTGCTTTTGTGCTTTTATAAATAACCTTTTTAAAACAATTTACACATTAAGGTGTAGCGCATTTGTGTAGCGTAAAGATGCAGCAAAAAATATTTCAAAAGAACAAAAATCATCGCCATTCGCTAAGTAATAATAATTTTCGTCTCACTATGTACTAGCCTCTCCTATATAAAATTACAAAAACATAACCTACCTTTTTATGATTAAAAACGTTTTTATATTATGATTTAAATTTGAATTTCATTTCCAAGAACCTAAAATATTTTAATCGATAAAATTATTTCAAGAATTAAAATAGCAGTAATTATTTAAAGAAAATGTAGATTTTAAATAATATCTATATAACAAACATAAAATAATTAATACATCCCTCCGCCCCTTTCAAGAAATCTGTATGGAATAGTACAAAAATGGAGAGAGAAATGCAGTTTGGGCATAGCAAAAAAAAAGAAAAAGAAAAATTAGATGTACGATAAATATTAATTGTACAATAAACATTACCGTTCCTATTATTTTGCAATGTTTAAACGCACTTCAAAGTTAATGGTAGCGAATAGTAACTACGATTGTTCATTGAAATATATGTATAATTAATTACACATGTAATATTATAGAAAAAATAAACTAAAACAGTCTACAAGTTCTTTAGGTATGCATACACACCTTGCATAAATTCTCGGTATAACAAAAGATAAAATTTACTATTTTAAATTATGTTAATTAAATCTGCCTTAAATTTAACCTTTATCAGCAAATCTGCATGGAATTTTACAATAGGTGAGAAAAAATACGGTTTCTATGGAGAAAAATTAAATGATATAAAATCGAAATTGTGAAGTAACTTTTGCAGTTTCTACTTTTCTTTAATTATTGAAAAATAATTCATTAGTAAATTTAATAGCTGCGTATAGAAATTAAGGTTTTCCTTAAATATAAATATGCGCAGAATCATAAGAAGGAAGGGAAATGAAAGAGACACCAAGTTGGGAATTTGGTATCGTAGGAAGAAGAAAAGGTAAGATTTAAGAAGATGTAAATGTCTTAGGAAATATTAGGCAAGCGATGGAATGTTTTAAATACAGAGTGTCCTAAAAGTTCCCGTTCTGACGACATATGCATTTATTATTCACAAAACAACAAGCCTTAAGGGGTCTTGTACCTTTTAAACGCGTCGAAAATTAACGAAAAACTTCAAAGTTTGAATTAGTCTATCTTCAAAACCTTTTTATGTATAAACATGAAATTTTGGATATTGATTAAACAGATTGTGCTTTGTAATATACTACCAACGGAAATTTATTAACCCTTTACAGAATTTGTGTATTGTTGAAATCAAAATAGCTCTTTTTTTTACCCCATAGGTCATTGCGCGCATGATATCTTGAGAAAGTATGTATGGATTGTCATGAAATCTGGTAAATATACTAAACAAATTGGTGTGTTTAAAATGATCTACTTTTAAGTATTTACAATGGTAATATTTTTAGTTATGACTATTTTTATTCATTAAAAATACAAAATTTTTATTTTTTTTTACGAAAATATTTTTTTATACAGTTAATGAAATAATTTTATCCTAAGAGTAGATCATTTTAAACACACGTATATGATTAGTATCTTTACCGAATTTCATGCGAATCCATACATACTTTCTCAAGATATCATGCGCGCAATGACTTATGGGGTTAAAAAGGGGCTATTTTGATTTCAACAATACACAAATTCTGTAAAGTGTTAATAAATATCTGTTGGTAGCATATTACAAAGCACAATCTGTTTAATCAATACCCAAAATTTCATGTTTATACATAAAAAGGCTTTGAAGATAGACTAATTCAAACTTTTGAAGTTTTTCGTTCATTTTCAACGCGTTTAAAAGGTACAAGACCCCTTAAAACGATTATTTTTATACTAATGATAAAGAAGACTTTTAACATTAAGTAGAAGAAAATACTGAACTTACATTTATAGTAAATGTTCAAAATGCCCACCCCTTTCTAGAAGGCAAAGCTGAATTCGTTTGCGCATGTTTGTAGAGACGCGTTTTAACATGCAAGTAATCACTTCTTGTATCCTTTGAGTAAGGGTAATTTTCAGATCATCTACTGTTTGAGGATTATTTGCATAAATTTTGTTCTTTAAATATCCTCACAGAAAAAAATCCGTCATCCTCAGATCAGGGAAGCAAGGTGGTCAAAGATTAGGTGCGAATGAATCTCCGCACCCACCGGCAGTAATAAATCCGGTTGATTTATCTGCTGCACCAATTTTATACAATAAGCACGAAAGTGCAAAGCTCTTAAAAGCTTATACATCGAACCACGAGATGCGTCCATTTCTTGTGTAAAATGCCTCACGGATTTTCGAGGAGTTTTATATGTTTTCTTTGAATGTTTTGCAGAAAGGCTGGCGCAAAAATTTTCGGCATTCCATTTCTGTGCATGTCTTTCACCGAACCTGCATTAGAAAATCGTCAAACTGGTCGATTAAGTGTATCTTTATCTATATCGGTATTGCAACATTTGGATATTTATTTCGCCAAACATATTTGCACGTTTCATACGATTTACATTCAAAATAAGTTTCGTTCAGCGCAATTCTCCGAGTGCGTGATAAAATCATTTTCCTATGAAAAACAGAATAACATAGAATTTTATTCCCTCACCTGTTGAGCGCGAAAAGAACCAAATGATAAAAACTCAAGAATTGATCTAATGATAAGCAGACGATAAAATTTAATAATAATAATAATAATAATAATAATAATAATAAAAAACACGGACAATGACAAATGATCTTTAACTTGGAGTACGGGAACTTATAGGACAATCGGTAGAATGAAGGAATTTAGTCAAATATCGATCGCCTGACAAAAAGAAATAGCAAACTGATGATGGATTTCATCTTTCACAGTTTGCAGTTTCCTATCCAACCTACAGACTAAAAAATTAATTTAAAGTAAATTCATATTTTTTTTTTTTGAAAAATAATGGTTTATTCAAATGTACCTCCACTAACGTAACAAATTTAATTTGTTTTGAGAAGGATGAAATTCAACTTTACAACTGCCCAAAAACCTTTGATTTTAACCTATTTGATTAATAGCTTGTTATCGGTAAAACAAGATCAGTGTAATTGAGATTCTACAAATATTAAATTAATAACAGGATTCAACATATAACAAATATAGAACCATTACTTTAGATTTGTGAGAGAAAATGTTTCTCTATCTTTTGGAGTTCTTTCTTTTTTCAATTGTTATGTCAATAAGATCACAGGAGAGTATTTAAGGAAATGGTGAAGAGATAAAATATTATTTTGTAAGTTTGTGTGTATGGTGCTAAAAGCTATTTTGTTTTATCTTATTTTAATTTAAAACTTCATTATAAATAATTATTATAATTTTGGATTTAGAATATATTGTGTAATATTATTACGCTATGAATTAATTTTATTTTTCTAACAAAACTGAGAATCTATTTTATTTTAATTAATATATATATTTATAGATTGAAAGTTTTTATAATTATTTGATAACGCATATGCCATTTTATAAAACATTAGTTATCATAAAGGTCATAAAAATATGTCCGCATATAACGCTGGAACCTGTTTGGACAGTTAAATCAATGTAGGATTTATAATAGGTCAACTACGTTTATGAAGCTAGCAGCAGAATTTTTGAACACGGAATAACACCTCTCTCTGAAGAAGGATTAAATCTAACGCCGCATCACAGCATTGGGTCAGAAACCTGTCCATAAGAGAAAGCCAAAATTGAAAGGATGAACTTTCTTCATGACAATATCCAATCAGGTAAAGTGCCGCTTGGGCATCCCCAACAGTATTCAATATGGAGATCTGTGTTTTTGTTAATAGATACTTACTCTAATTTATTCTCCATTGCAACACTCTCACTCTCCACTGTGAAATATATACTCTATTCTTTAAGATCGCACACATGTCAGTTTGATCCTTTTTTTAAATTAAAAAATCCCAATTCTTACCAGGAAACTCATGTAAAACTTTGTATTTTATACAATGAGAGGAATTTTGAAAGTTATTTTTTTTCATAATTTTTTGTTTAAATTTGGATTTTCTGAATAAAAAAGGGACAAATTGAAACTCTTAGTTGGAAGAAAGTCATGGATGAGATATCCTGATGTGTTAGAACCTTCCCAAATGAAAGACCTCAGTGCTGAGCTATGAGACAGGCAGATCAAAACGCTGCTTATAATCTTATCCAAAGAATTTAAGATGGTGAATCATATTGCTAGGTGATACACTCTCCCAAAATCAAGAGACTTCCTGATTATTAATTCATAATTTACCCCGATTTACTTGTTGACACTTCCGTAATAGTCACATGTTGATTTTTTATACTAAGCAAGGCTCTTAGATCTACCTGCCTGTAAATGTTCATGAGATTCGTTTTATTTTATTTCCATTGTTCTACGGTTAATCCTCCTTAATTTTTTAACCATTTGGAAATGGTTGTTGTTTCCGGTCGAAGATGGGGCCAAATGATGCTCGCATTTTATTTTTTTAACGAAATTCAACGATGTTCTTCACTTTTAGAAGAAATTTTATTTGAATAGGTAATAGAAAGACATAAAATCGTTCAAAATTGTTTGAATAGGTAATCGAAATGCATAAAATCGTTAAAAATTGAAAAAAGTCGCAAATTATCAGATATGGAAAAATCCAAAGCTGAAGAGCGACGCCGAAATGAAAATCGTCTTTCAAAGCAAAAATCGAGGTCTTCAACTGATTATGTAGCACATGAAAATTCATTACAGAATAAAAGACGAACGCGAAAAAGGAAACAATATAATGTTCAATCGATTGATAACAAAATGCCATATATCGAAGGGCTCCAATCCACTAGCCACGGCATTTTACAATCGGTCGATTCTAACCTGGAAAAATTGAGCTCAGGTAATTTGTCGCAATCTGTGGCGGATTCGGTGGAACTGCTTTCGATTTGTAATCTGTTTTTCTTCTCGAAACGGGACTTGGAGAGTTTATAGATGAAGGTTTTGGTCGTCTGAAGTTTGATCTTTGCGATCTGCTGTTGAAGAGGATGCGACGGAATTTGGTGGACGAAATTTAGGTTTTTCGGGTAAATTTTGTTACGAAGGTGATTTGTCGCGATCTGTGGATGATTCGGTGGAACTGCTTTCGATTTTTAACCTATTATCTTTCTCGGCTTCACTTGTCGAAATGCCCCAGAATTAAAACTAAGTAAATATTAAGTCAAAAAAAAAAAAAAAAAAAAAAATCCAAATGGTCGTTGCCATCTATTAAATTACAATTATTTTTTTCTTATTATACTGTGATGTTAGATGATCTTTGAAATTGTATTATTGGTATTTTGGGATACGTAGAAAAAGTATAATTGTAAAGATAAAAAATTAAATTAAATGTAATCTTATATATGGGTTATTTCATACAAAATGAGCAAAAATTTAAAAAAAGTCGTGACTGCATAGTAACCAAAATTAATAAAATTTGATACACAGATTCAATTCGTATTCAAATAGAGCATTGCAAAATATTTCGACAAAAAAATAAAAATTTTTGGAAGTTCTGGATATTTAAAAAACTTGTGACATAGAATGGCATGTGTACAATCGTTCAAAGTTGCGATTGAAGTTCCGTATCTTGAAAATTATTTAACATAAATTAAATCTTTTTGTAATATTGTAATCTCTGGAAAATTATCTTCATATTTATTTAGTAATAATAATTTTGTAACATCATGATTAATCTTAAATTTGTTGTAAAAATTAAAAATTTGCGAATTTTGAGAAAATTAAAAACGTTATAAAAATTAAAGGAATCCAAAACATCTGTGAGATTGATGTCTGATGTAGTGTTACATATTAAGATCGAATTGCTAAAGATTTCATGTTGCCATGTATATCATTCACCGTTTAAAAAATTTAGAGACTTAAAAAAATGACAAAATCGTAATTTTTCTTCTTATTGATACGCAAGAAAATAATGAATGAAAGGTCAGACATGACCGTTATTGCATAGACATAAAGGACAATAAGTCCATGATATGCTAAAAAAAAATCAAGATTGCCTTTTGATACTTAACGTCACAAATTTTTTAAAGTAACATTTGTTGCATTCCAAGAGCTTTACCACTTTGAATTCAATTCCGTTTCTTAAAATATTGCACGATTTCAAAGGGAAAAAATATAGTGCTGCCATCTATTGGATTTAGAGGTTAAATATATAATTTTTTTCAACGTAATATTTTTTTTAAACTGTAGTTTAAAATAAATATATTAATAGCCAAAAATTAACTGAAAGCAAGAATAAAAGTTTCTTTATCTATAATATCAAATAATTTAAAAGTTTAATAAAGCTTTCCTTCACTTAAAAAGAAGTGATAGAAATATTGCATTTTACCCTCAATATTTTTTACTATTTATTTTTTTTCTCATTAAGGAATAAAAAGGCAAGATTGAAACTTTCGATATTTAAAATATATACTTTTAGCTATAAGGTCAAGCAATTTTAAACTTGTCAGAGCTGTCCTTCATGTGTAAAGGAGCAATAGAAATATTGCATTTTTACCTCAAAAACTTTCAAAAATAATTTTTTTCTCATTACGGAATACAAATACAATTACTAACTTACGCCAATCTGTTAATTATTATTCATTCCTAATTATAATAATTTTTAATATAGACTTTCCATTCCTAAGGCTAATAATCAAAATTGAAATTTTAAGCATGTATACAAAATCTCGATTTTGCATCCAATTTTAATGTATATTTTAGTACTTAAATAAACAATCCTCAAATCTATTTTTTTTTTAATTTACTCATAAATAGATATGATCTACTTATATACTGATTTTTAATAAAATATGTGACATGTCTGCCACAACTGATTTGCTCATTTTATGGCCCAAATATCAATTAAGAATGATTATTATAAACTAAAAGAATTGAATTTATAAAACGTCTCTTTCATTTCTGTTACTTTAACTTTTGTACTTACTTTTTATGAGTTTTAAGGTGTGTTGTTTTGCATTTCGGACTTTAACCTTTCTTTCAAATTTTAGTTCTAATATTTTGCTTTAGCATTACTTTTATCCCAATTACTATTTTTTTTTATCTTTATTGCAGGTAATCAGATCACAAGAAATTATGGAAACTGTAACAAAATCTAAATAGGACTTTGTCTAGCGATCCTTGTCTAGTAGTTTTCGCAACAACAGGGCTGCCACTGGCGGCTATTTTTGTATTATATTCGCATCACTATTGCAAAAAAAAATTTTTTTAATATATTTCTCTTGCAGATATTGTTAAAGTATATGTGAAAAATTTTGCCTTTTAAAATCCGGTGCGAGATAGTATTAAAAAATAGTCACCTGTGGCAGCCCTGCAGCAACGCGAATAAACAAATTATGTACATATTATTTTTGTACTACCACTGTACACGCCTTTAAGCTTTACATATAGTGTGTGTAAAAATCGTTACAACATCTTGAATTACTGTAAGTTTGTATTAATAATACTCTTTCTAAATAAATATTTGTTTGTTTAATCTGGCAATACTTTGATTTCGATAATACGAAATAAATTAAAAATATGTATATTTAAAATTTGTACATAAAGAAGGTAATCTACATTGCATATTTCCGTGCTCCTTTCAAGTTAAAGAGGAAATCCTTTGTTCAATTAGAACGACGTTTAATTATCATACCCCTTCTCACATACACATACGTACAATTTTCGTAGCAATCTTTTTGTAAGCTGTTCAGTCTGTCAATCTTTACATGAGTGTTAATCTGAGTGCAATCTAAACACATTTATTGATAAATTCTTGAAATGATCGAAAAAATCTGAATCACGACCATTTTTTGCAACAATGATTTCTAAAAAATTGCTACTTTGCGAATTAGGAAACGTGAATGGGAAGCTGCCGAGTGTCCAAAAAAGGACTGACTGATTTTAAAATTCAATAACTTGGAAACGGTGACATATATTTAAAAAATTCTTGCAGCAAGGTTATGCATAATGTCAAAAGTTCTTTAACAGTATTTTCGATTTTAGTTCGAATTACAAACAATAGAGGGTACTGTAAGCAATAGGCGCTAAATACAGGCTCGTTTTTTGGCCTTTCTCTTCTTCCATGCGGAAAAAGGAGGTTAAAATGTATTGAGTGGGTTCCGAAGTAAGAAAAATCAATCCTGAATTTAGCGTCTATTGATCGCAGCGCCATCTATTGTTTGTAATTTGAACTAAAATCGAAAATCACAGTAAAAAAATTTTTTGACGTTATGCATAACCCTTCTGCAAGTATTTTTTAAATATCTGTCACACTTTACAAGTTATTGATTTTTAAAATCAGTCAGTCCTTTTTAGGACACCCGGTATATTAAATACTTATCATTCATACATTTCCATGGCACATTTGCTTTTTATCATTATTCTAACACAAAATTCCAGTGCTTGCAAATAACGTCCTCTCTGTCACAGTACACATATTTTAAATATATGGAGTATAAGAAATAAATAAAAATATCTCGCCAATAAAATTGAAATGGAATCCTATATATTTACTTTGAAAGAAACGCCTTTTGTAGTTATAAAAGGAAAGTTAAAAAAGGCAATTTATTTACATACAGAATAGAAACTGGATTGTATTTTTGCGTGCTCTTATCATATGAAATAAGAAATCTTTTGTGGGATTAGGGCGATGGTTGAATAAAGATATATTTCTCAAAAACTTTTTAAAATATACTTCGAAATAAACTATTATTTATGGTTTTAAGAAAAACATTTTAATAAAAATTTTGGAATTTCGAATGATGAACCCAAAAGCTTTTTATGCTCCACGTCAATAGTATTTTCTATAGAGTTTTTTTTCTCGTTATTAATAGATAAATATTTGTGTCAATAAAAATATTTTTCGTATCAGAATCTTTTACTGATAAATAAAATTTTGTGTGTGTTTAGAAGCGTATATATATGAATATATGTATAACTAAAGAACGAGGCACTAAATATATATTTTTAATTTAATGCTGACAATAGTAAATAGCTGTCAATGGCTGCTGTTTTTGGCCACCGGTATTTCCGAAAAGTAGCTTTTGCTTTGATTTCTTGCAGATATCGGTGATTGTATCCGGCGGAATTTTCTTTTGTAGAAACAGTTATCAAAAATACTAGCAGTTGTAAACTTTGTTAGTTATTTTAGTGCAAATACATCTAAACCAGTCGTTGGTTTAAAGTACCATTATTTTTAACAGTTTCGATAGCTAAATTCTTTGTAACATTTTTGATACAACAACAGAAAAAAAAACGATTTTAATCTACACGTTGCAATTGTTTATGATATAATTTTTCAGTTTGTCCTGTATATCTGATTTAAACTTACTAAATGTAATTATGAAATGAGTGAGGGGAAAAAAACCAAAAATTTATTTTACCCCCATGTTTATACTTATGTAGATAGTTTGCTAAATGTGTTTTTATAGGACATTAAGAAAGGGACCGCACCTTGTAAGCTTTTTTTTTTCTTTTGGTAGATACTAAATAGATAGGTATGGCCTAAATTTTTAGAACAATGTAAACTTTCAAATCTGTGAACATCACTCTCAATTATCGAACTTATAACAGAGGAAAATAGGGTAAAATCGGAAGCATTAAGAGCTTCTGGGATGAACGTTTTTTATCAGAAGATTTTGAATAAATACATGTATCATTTTACCAAAAGTAATTAGATATGATTAGTTTGTCACATTTTTATTAGTAAATGCTTTCTAAAACAAATCAAATCATCCTATCTTGCATCAACGGTGGTATAAGTTAAGCTTCGGCGTATTGGATTTTTTTTTTTTGGGGGGGGGGGTGGGGGTGGGGGGGGGGGGTGGGGGGGGTCGAAATTTGGACCATTATTTTTCCTTTGCATTTTTTAGATACTTTTGAAAAAACAATTTTTCGCATTGTTAATTTTTTTTTGTACGATATTTCCCTATGCTTCTGTGTGCGTGGGTACTTAGTCTATCTAAAATCCAAATTTGGTAGATTTTCACTGAAAATTACAATTTCCAAGGGCCTAAAAATGACTGGGAGACGATAATAGGGCACCTTACCCTAATTATTTTAAATACTCATATCAGCAATTGTATGAGACAATAAACGCAAGAGAAGTTCACTATATTAACAACTTTACAAAAATCACAATCTCTCTAATACTTGCAGTTTTCAAACATTGTGTCATCCATTTCATCCTCACCAAACATAGTATTCCGCCTTATCATGAGTTGTTTTCCGTATCCTTTTCTAACCTTTTTAGGATATACTTTATTACGTAAGAAAATTCCAATAGAAAAGCAAGGCCAAAACAAATGCACCTAAAAATGCTAGCAACAGTTTCACTAAGTAAATTGAACAAATTTCACTGACTAAATTGAACAAATTTCACCGAGCAAATTTCATAAATTCTTATTAAATAAGGTACACAAAATAAAATAACCTGTTTTGATAACTTTAAGGGGACAGTGGGAATTAAAAAACAAATTCTTCACTATTCAATGGAATCATTTGCGCATTTACAGGTTTATTAATGGCAAGCTCAAATTTTCATACATTTAAAATGTGGTTAAAATGATAAAAAAAAATATATATATTCAGTTTTTAAAATTTTAAAATAAGGAATAATTGTTACATTTTGAAATGTCCTATGCGAATTTCTCTTGCATAAAACATGACAGTATATATTTATGAGACACTTTTGATAAATTACTGTGTAAGATGGCACGAATTATGAAAGTTCACTGAATATATAAGTAGAATTTGTTTTTTAAATTATGTTTCGTTTTTTATTTTAAGAAAAGTACTTTTGTATGTGCGTAAATTTCAACATTAAAATATTCCTGGATGCAATTTTTTATGCTAATATTTACTTATTATTGTATAAAGGATGTGCAGTATAAATTTCAATAAAATCTGATAATTAGGAAAGCGCGTGGAACGTTTCAAAAGTTAAACTTTTCCATTTTGAGAAAACAGTATTTTAAGTAAAACAAACATTAAAAATATATACAGTTTGTACAAATACAAAAGCTTATATCTTTACGTAAAATCGAAATTGAAAACTTGTTTTTGCATCAGATAAACTTGAACATCAATTTTCATAATTCTCCAAATAAAAAATCCCTGCCGGCCCGGCCTACAGGCGGAAGTAGATTTCGAAGTTAAGTATACTAATTTCAGAAAAAAAACCAAATCATGATTAGAGATAAACCCACTTTTTATCCACTTTTACCACAATTTTATCTGGCCGCTTTGGACGAGTTTTTATTCCATTTTTATATATAACTGGTTTTATCACAATCATGTTAGGGCGGTATTCAAAAAAATAGTTTTCCATGCACAACTCGAAATTTTCTGGCATAACTCCAGATTCATTTTTAATAGGAGAAACATGAAACTTGTTGACGTGATTTTTGAAGAGATTTATAAGCGACCTGTGTTTTTAATTTTCGTTCAATTAATTAAAACTTGATATATAAACAATTATTTTCTCAGTAAGACAATATTTTTCGTTTATAACACAATCGCTTCGGGAAATTCCGTTCAAAATGCCCAGTTTGACATCATTTTTGAAATATATTCTGCCTCTGTCAAAAAATCTATCATTACCGTACATTATATAGTTTCTGAATCAGCGAATCTACCAATTGGATGCGTTTGAGAGCATAAATGAACTTAAAAATGAGTCAGAAAATAAGCAGTTTGGATTAGAATACTCCCTTAATACGATGATTTTTCCAACACAATCCTCTTCGGGAAATTCGGTTCAAAAGGCCCACTTTGACAGCATGTTTTAAAATATATTCTGCCTCGATCAAAAAGTTGACCGTTACAGTACATTATATAGTTTCTGAGTAAGAAAAGGTACCAATTGGAAGCCTTTGAGAGTAAAAATGGATTGTAAAATGAGTCAGAAAATAAGCAGTTTGGATTTGAATACACCCTTACGATGATTTTTTTCTTCAACCGCTATGTATTTTTAATTTGTTTTTGCTGTAAGAATTGGTCCTATCCAAAACTTGTCTATATAGATGTTGTAGATAATATTAAGAAGATATATGATAAATTCATGTGGATTTTATATCTTTTGAATTGACGGAGTTATGAATTTTTTTCTTCTTCAAACGCCCTTTTTGTTTTCATTTTTAATTTTTTTTGCGGTACTAATTGGTCCTATCAAAAACTTGTGAATATAAAAGTTGTAGATAATGTTAAGGAGATTCATGATAAATTAATTGGATTTGATATCTTGAGAATTGACGAAGTTATGAATTTTTTTCATCTTCAAACGCCCTTTTTGTTTTCGTTTTTAATTTTGTTTGCGGTACGAATTGGTCCTATCAAAAACTTGTGAATATAAAAGTTGTAGATAATGTTAAGGGGATTCATGATAAAATTAATTGGATTTGATATCTTGAGAATTGACGAAGTTATGAATTTTTTTCTCCCAAAAACCCTATTTTTTGCGCCCCTTGAGCCCATTTTTAACTTTATCAAAAATCTGTGATACATAAATTTTTGGCCCTATTTTTAGAAGTAATAAAAACTTTAAACTGATTCGATATGTACAAAATGTAAGAAGTTATGGGTTTTTTTCGGTTTTCACAAAACCCCTCCCTATTTCCATCCCCTTGGTCCGATTTTGCCCATTAACTAACTTGACCGAGATTTTATGCCCTTTGATTTTATGTATCAGTTTGGAAGAGATTGGTGCAGAATTGTGGAAGTTATCGTGTCCAGAAAAAAGTGATATATATAGATACATACATACATACATACATACATAAATAGATAGATAGATAGATAGATAAAGTTTATTACTGAGGGTGGTTTTGGGCTCTAGGTGTCATGATCGGTGTAGATCTGCAAAAATGTTTCGGAAATTCCAACATAGGAACGACGCCAATAGGTAGTATTTCATACGAAATCTACCTAAAATACGTATATATTATATATATATGTCTTTGTAGAATCGCGAGATTTTGAAAGTGCACTGCACACTTAAATGAGTTAATATTTAGTTATTTTAAAAACAATTAAAAAATAACGATAAAATAATCTTACGTATACTAAAACTACCCAAATGCTACTATGGAAATATTGTAATTGCCGCTTCATCGTCTTACCTACATCTAATCGTTTCAACCATTATAAGAGAGAAGGCTGCTTAAATCGAGCCAAAACTGAGGTATCCAGGTTCACCAAATTATGCGATATTTTTCTACTCTTTCCTATATAATATCATATAATCTTGTTTGATAAAATAATTCTAATGTATAAAAAAATAAAGACATTTTTATTTTTATTTTCAAATTAGTATTTTAAAAAGAGTAAAATACTTTAAAGATAAATTTGTAAGATACTTGAAGTTACAGAGTATCTAAGTGTTATTCAAAGATTTCCATGATTGATTTCCATTGATTAATCGTTAAAATATTAAAATATACAAATTAAGATTTAAATACAAAGTAGACTTACAAATAATCACATAATAATGGTATCAAGTGAGAAACATGTGCGGAATTTTTTAACAGAAAAATGATACTTTGCTCTCTGAATTTTTCTAAAAAGTATAATATCACAAAGTGTTCTTATGTCTCTATAGAAATGTTATGCTTACCTCGCGACTATTTTGAAAATAATTCTATTTTTAAATGTGAATATTAGCCAATTAATAACTATAGGAGTTCAAGATTATCATTATTAATTACGTCCAAGAATTGTACATGTGATATTTATTTAACACATTATACATTTTTGTAAATAAGTACATTATTCCTCTATGTGGTTATTATGTTTTCACAGAGACCATTTGGGAAATAATTCTTTTTTTCATATATGAATATTAAGCAATTAAAAACTTCAATAGACTTCAACATCATCATTATTAGTTACGTCAAAAAACATACAATATTTCTTTTGCATATAATGCATTTTTGTAAAAAAGTATAGGATCACATTGTTTTATTAAATCTCTATGGAATTATTGTGATTCTATAGATACCATTTGGAAAAAAAATTCTTTTTTTACATATGAATATTGAGCAATTAATAACTACAAGAGTTCAACTTTATCATTATTAATGACGTCCAATAACATGTAATAGTTGTTTTGCACATTAGGAATTTTTCCAAAAAAAACATTTTATCACATAGTATTCTTATGTCTCTATAGAATTATTGTGTTTACACAGACACCATTCGATTAAATATTTCTTTTTTTTTCCACATATGAATATTAAATAAATAATCACTTCAATAGACTTCGATATTATCATTATTTATCACGTCCAAAAACATGAAATATTTATTTTGCATATTATGCATTTTTACAAAAAAGTATATTATTTAAATATTTTTTATGCCTCTATGGAATTATTATGTTTACACTGAGGTCAGTCACAAAATAATTATTTTTTTCAGATATGAATATTAAGCAACTAATAACTCTAATAGACTTCAACATTATCATTATTAATTACGTCCATCAACATGTAATATTTTACAAACATCATTAAACTAGTGACTATAAATTACTTTACTAAAAACATATACTTAATGTAAATAAGATACCAATCTGCAAATAATAGAGTTTAGATATTCAACTGTTATTTTCTTATAAAATATCTTTTAAATAGATTTGTTGTAATTTATCTAAAATACAACGGTTTCAACTTTTACATTTTAAAACTGGCACGTTCTAAACCCATCTATCTTAGAACTATCTTAACTTCTATATTTTCAGAGTGCTCGGAATTAGTTCATTTTTTCACATCTTCTTACACGCAAATGAACCGTGCTTGAGAAAATCTAATATATTTTAAAAAGGGCTATGACACTATCATTAATGTAACTATTCTAGCACGCGAAAATAAACTCTAAATTTTAGGATTAATGTTATATTTGTAAGAGAGTAATTCTTGTATGCGAGTTCGTGTATAAATTTATTTTTGTTATACTATTGTATACTAAAGAGGGCATATTTATTCTGTTTTTACAGTCATTCTTATTTTTCAAAATTACCCAAATTCATCCAAAATTTGTTATTTTCTTGAAATGATGCTGCATGAAAAAAAAAAAAAAAAAAAAAAAAAAAAAAAAAAAAAAAAAAAAAAAAAAAAACGAACAAATATTTCAAGCAGGGGGGTGGGGTAGTTTTTCAATCGACAAACAAAGATTTGAAAGGATGGATAGAGTAAATAATAATAGTTTTGAAATATGTCAAGCTTTAATAACTATGAAACTTCTTAAATACTTGCAAGAAAATTTTAAACTAAAAGCAACAAATTAATGGCGTCAGGGGGTAAAATCTTTATTTTCCTCATTCATAGGCATTTATTTTCTTCAATTTTCTGCCCTTGAAAGGTGTTTCTCTATACAGATTAAATTTCAGATAAAGTGTTTTTGAAAACTTTAATTTTCGTTTTACAAAAAATTTAATTTTAAATTTTAAACTTTTTTTTTTGAGTAATTTATAAACCACTTTCCTGATTTCATTACATTTCCCACTATGGCATGCTGAAATATTTTATAGGGAATTTCTGTTCAGGATTTATGAAAATATCACTTACACAATTTTAGTTAAATTTTAAAGTTATAAAAAACAGTGTTTTTGAAAGTGATTTTTATTTCCAGGAGTATATTTTCAAATGGTTCAAACGAAATTAAAAATTCAGAAAATAATTTATTAACTAGTTGGATGTGCCAATCCTAAAACTTTCTTCTATCTTAATACATCTTAATATTTCAAAACCTAGTTACACATGTTAATATTTCAATATTATTAGTTCAATACTATACCAACTTTTATTTTCATCTTAAATTTCTGCTCCAGTCAATTAAACGGACTAAAAACGAGTTAATCTATATCATGATATTTGTTAAAATTATTAATTTTTCCTTATTCTGTTATTATCAGGTGTTTGCGAATAGCCGGCTTAGCAGGAAGCGAGTTCCCGCCGCTGCATGAGCCGCCGATGTATAACAGAACTACGAAAAATCAAGAAAATTATACAAAAATTGCTATCACAGAGCCCCTTTACCGCGCACTATTTCCAAATTCAATGAGGGCCTGTTGGCCAAAGCCAAAACATGCACACAAATTTTGGTTCAATTGTATGCATAATTTTATACACTGTTCGATGGTACAATAATGAAAATGACACAGAGATCGCAATTATCGCGCCCCGTTCTGGTGGAATTTTTTTCAAGTCCACGGAGGACTTGCTTGCCATAGCCAGAAACATGCACAAAAAGTTTGGTTCAATTATATGCATAACTCCATTCACTTTTCGATGATACAATAATGAAAATGGTACAGACATCGCAATTATAGCGACCCCTACCGCCAGAATTTTTCCAAATTCAGGGAGGACCTTCGTGCCATGACCAAAAACAAACACAAAAAATTTGGTTCAATTCTATGCATAATTTCATACACTTTCCGATGGTACAATATTCAAAATGGCACAAAAATTGAAAAAAAAAATCGCTAACGGCGCTTTGTTTACAAATTAAGGGAGGACCTCTTTGCCATAGCAAAGAACTTAAAAAAAAAATGGTTAAATTCTATGCGTAACTTCATACACTTTTAAGTGGTACAGTATTCACATTCGCACAAAAATCGCTATTACAGCACCCTCTACCGGCGAAAATTTCAAAATTCAGGGAGAACCTGCTTGCCATATCCAAAAACTTAAAATAAAAATTTGGTTCGATTCTATGCATAACTTCATACACTTTTGGATGGTAAAATATTCAAAATCGCACATAAATTGCTATTACAGCGCCCCCTACCGGCGATTTTTATCAAAATTCAGGAAGGACCTGCTTGCCATAGCCAAAAACTTAAAATAAAAATTTGGTTCAATTCTATGCATAACATCATACATTTTTCGATGGTACAATATTCAAAATCGCACAAAAATCTCTATTATAGCGCCCCCTGCAGGCGAATTTTTTTCCAAATTCAGGGAGGACCTGTTTGCTATAGCCAAAAACTTAAAATAAAAATTTGGTTCAATTCTATGCATAACATCATGCACTTTTTGATGGTACAATGGCGACAGACACACGGACAGACAGGCATTTTCTATAAACATGTTTTTTGGGATCTCTGACCAATAAAACGAGTAAATCCGTCGAAAACCGGAAGTCGAAAAAAATTTCGACTACAATACTTTCTTCTATTGAAGATAGAAGAAAGTAAAAATATAATATAAAAACTTCATACACATATCTTCCACGAAAGCTTATATGATATATCCTTTGAAATATGACAAATTAAGAAAAATACTCATTCTCAGATAAATGGATTTAAACTTCTAGTTACAGAGGTGGCAACACTAAAAGCACAACACATAAAGTATATATTGGCTGGTGTAATCATCGTGGAAATACGCTGTTTGCTTTGTTTAACTGATTTGCTTTGTATTATTTCTCTAGCAAATAATAATAAAAATAATATTAATAAATGAATTTGTTTAGCATTTTGATCCCATGACTCACTCAAGTAGATATCAGATGAAAAAAAAAAAAAAAAAAAAAAAAAAAAAAAAAACCTCATAAAACACGTGGACTTTCCACTTTTTTGACTGGTATCCAGAATTATTAGCACCCGGTATGTTATTTCTTTCTTCCAGCTTATTTTGTCTCCAATAAATAACGTTACCTTGTATACGTTAGCCGTAAAAAAAAGCCGATGCTTCATTATGCTATTAAATACTGTGCAGTATTTTTTTAAACTTCTAAGCATCGCACATTTGCAATGTTTATACCGTCGTATTGGGAAAAAAGTGCTTTTTAATGCAATTTGTTTGAAACCTGCATCTCCATTTGTTTTTGAAATATTAATGTTTTTGCAGTTTATTAGCGACATTTGTTTCATATTTGGGCAACTCAAATACCCAATTTCTGTAGAAAGTAAAGAAAAAAATGTTGTAAAATAGCAATTATATCTTTTTGTTGCCATTTTCTCGTAAAAATTGAAAAAAAAAAAATTAAAATACGTGCTATTTTGAGATAAATATAAATGAAGGATTTATGATAAAACATTGAGTTATGCTAAACTATATTTAATTTTAATTATCTGTAGTAATCCAAATGACGTCATTTTACATAAAATAAAAGCGTGTGCTTTAAGTCTTAAAACTGAAATATGTTTTGCAGTAGAGTTCCGATTATCCAAGTCCCGCTTAACCGAATTATTTTCTTCTGATGGACTGGTGGCTTTTATTATTATGAAACAGCCATTATAAATGAAGCATTAGGTGAAGATGAAAGGGCAGTCGTAAAAAGTTAGAACTCTGATTTTCTGGTCAGAATGGAAAAAGAAAACGACCATCATTTTTTTTTTTCCCTTCAAAAAAAAAAAAAAAAAAAAAAAAAAAAAAAAAAAAAAAAAAAATGACGGGCCTTCCCCCCCCCCCCCATTATGACCAGAAAATCAGAGTTCTAACTTTTTACGACTGCTCTTTCATGTTCACCTAACGCTTCATTTATAATGGCTGTTTCATAATAATAGAAGCCACCAGTTCACCAGAAGAAAATGAAGTAATGGAAACGCCGGGGGCGACACTAAATTCTAAAAAAGCAGAATTCCCGTTCTCTAGTTCATTTTTATTTTTTCTTTTGTTAGAAACAACATAATGTAATTTTATAGTTCTTCAGTTAAAATACTAATGCAATACGTTGCTCATTAAATTCTACTATATTTTTTGCGTGATAAATGGTACTAATTTCATTTCTTAACTCGAAAATGTGAAGAAGCCTAACTTTTTTTGTCTTACGTCGCCGTCTCAGATCAACACTAGGACATCTAGTAATAATCGAAAATTAGATGTCTGACATACTGCTATGAAAATTGTGCATGCATCTAGTGGAATAGTAGGAAATTGTTACAAAACACATCTTAGGTATAGTATTAAACATAACTTTGTGTTTCAGAAGTTGTTCCACTAGATGCAAACATATTCATAGCAGTAAGTCAGACATCTCATTTTTAACCATTTTTCCAAATGGTTATTGTCCTCGTCATGGTTGGAAATCAAAAGCATATCTGAAGTTTTTTATTGGTTTAATCATCATTTTATTCGTTTTCTGATTGGTCTATATCTGTATTTCCCTTTACTTTCAATAAATTTTATTTGCGCAATTATAAGAAATATTTAGGTAGTTTAAAATAAATAAATAGATAAACAATTAGATTTAAAAAATCAAAAAACCCGACTGCGTAAAAAGCGAACTAATTAATTATTTCTCATCAATGTGAAACTATTTTTTCAATTCCTACTATTAGCTCATATTCTCGCTATATATATCTTGTTCAAATTTTCAATCGTTAATAAAATGCTTATTATTCATCCAATCAAGGTCTAATAAATTTTTTAACCATTTGGAAAAATGGTTATTGTCCTCTGTCAGGGTAGGAAATCAAAAACACATCTGAAGCGTTTTATTGGTTCAATCCGCATTTTATTCGTTTTCCGATTGATCTATACAGCAATCTGTATTTTTCCCTTTACTTTCAACAGAGACGCAAAACTTCTGTTGTCACTATGACAAAAAAGCAATAAAAACTACAAAAAAAAATTAATAACTCAGAAACAAATTGAGATACAGCTTTCAAACAAATTGCATTTAAAAGCACATTTTTTTTCTCTATACGACGATGTATAAAGTAATATTGTGGGATGTTTAAAAGTTTAAGAAATAACTTTCATTTAAAATTGGCCGTCAGATTTCTTGGAAATCTGACGATGGAAAAGTCTTTTCCCAAACTGCCAATGAAATGCTTGGATAATACGTAAGTTTCAGGTGGATAATAAGTACGAGTCGCAGGCGATTTTTGTCGCTTGCAATTTTTACGTGTAATAACACTATTAATGTTTAATTCATGGCGTACGTAATGTATGATCCACTCCGTGCTATTTTTTGTGTCTTAAATTTTAGTCTTTGAAAAAATCATTTTCCAAATGGTCATTGTAATTTGTTAAATTGCATTTTCTTCTTTTTTTCTTTTTATTACGAGATGCCCTACTGTTCCTCTGAGGCGAGGTTATGCAAGTTATCTAAAACAGTTTGAAACATGATTGAATATTTTACCTGCTGGAGCTGAGAATGCAATGTAAATTGAAGAAATTACTAAAATAAAGTAGAATATCAAATTATTTTTACGAATGCCATTTGCAATTAATTAAAAAAAAATTAATCTTCCATACGACTCATCTGGGCATAAGTTTTGAATTAGAAAATTTTCTAATTTGATACAACAAGATCATTAAAAAAAAAAAAACTATATTGGTATCATTAAAACTGAAAGAGTTATTCGTAATTGAAAAAATAAAATGATAATAGGGAATGGGCAAATTGGATTAGAAGTAATTATGTGAGAGACATTGCAATGAAGGGAAGCATGAATACGTATACACATAATCATAAACAAAATAAACACTGCAATATTAATAGTCGCGAAGATGTGGGCAATTCTTTTTGATGAAATTTTGTTCAGACTTACTAACATATTTTTGATCTAAAGGACGTCATCATTATTTTGTGAATGGTCAAATTTTTAGTAATCAAATAACCTTGTCAAGTATTACAAAACATGGCATAAATCAGCTTATTTCATTTGTCATGATTCAATTAGGTTTAAACACAGAGTCATACTGTTTTTATGTAATGATCTTGTTGCCCTAAACATATTTTTTTCTAAATGATCGTTTTTGTTTTCAGATCGTATAAAAATTTAAAGTATGGAACTTTTTCAAAATTAATTACATAAACATTAATCGTTTCTCCTACCATATTTAGTACTTTTTTTACAATTTACATTCCTTACTTATCTCCAAGAGTTAAAATAATTAGGGGTCTCCGGTCTAAAGCTTCAATGTTTCCGAAATTTTAATTTTTTTAGATGCTAAACTCTTATGTTTTCTGAACATTTTGACATAATTGTTTCCATGATATTCTGATTAAAACAGAAGTTATGGCTTATAGAATTATACCCGCACAATAGCTGATTCGGCGTTTCCGAAATTTTGAAATAATTTTTCACCAATTGACGTTTCTGGGCATAACGCTTCTGAACATTTTTTGATGAAATTCTCAAAACATATTTTTCATGTTACTTTATATAAACCGAACCTAAAATTTCATTTTTATTGTTCAAAGAAATATTTTTTTAGGTGATTATACTGTTGAAATTTTCAAAATTTTCTATTACTAAATATAACTTTGTTGTTAAAAATATGTTAAAAATATGAAAATTTTAAATACAAATTTATTTAGGTTCAGGGTAATTATTTCAATCGGATGTATAATTAGCCAGAAAAAAAATTCATTCTAGTTGCAAAATTTATTTTGTAATCCTGTTCCTAATCTGTTATACCAATTTTCTGCTCGACAAATTTCTGACAGTTTCCAGCCACCTATAAATACTAATTTTGCATCTTTCAATTTTATAAATACATAAAATGAAAGAACGTACTTATATCTTTCATCACAATAAAAATTGTGTTTTTAACTCATATATATATATATATATATATATATTAAGGTATTAAATGTTGAAAATAGACCTTTTTTTTTCAATTTTCCCAATTTTAATAGTCCCGAGACCCCTTAAAGCTTGTTTCACCTTTCACAAAAAACAATACTTAAAATTTTTATACACACTTAATCACAATAATAACAAAGAACCACTAAAATTGTGGACTAATTTAGAAATAACTATGCGGAGAATAATCTAGTTTTGTCTACATTTTTTTTCCAGCAACGGTCAGTTAAATAATAATTAATGTATTATTTTTATAAAGTCATAGTTAAATATTGAAAAATTGATAATATATTTTCAGAAAAGCCAAATCATTACAAATTTAAAAGTTGAGTTTAAGGTGCTTGATAGATGAAAAAGTCCAAATAATTAAACAAAACAAAAAAAAAAAAAAAAAAAAAACAAAAAAAAAAAAAAAAAAAAAGAGGAAACATGTGGCTGATATCGACTAAAACGGCGAAAATTAAGGTATATTACTCTGCTATTACAAAATAAATTAAAATAAGTAAAGGTAATTCGATATATCATTTAAACATTTTTTTAAATGTTTTGGACAGCAATGAATTAATCAGAAATTATATGAAGTAATTATAAAAAATAACTTTGAATAAATAAATGAAGCGTTGCTTTTTTACTAGTATAGAATAAAAACTTTTACATAAAGACTTCGCAAATTGCCGATTGTTTTGTGACAAAATAAAACAAATAATACAAACTTTGTTACAACTATTTTTGCCAACAGAACTCCGAGTATTCGATACATCCTTTCCTGAAAACTGCACCCCAGTATTACAATGGGTTGAATTTTTTAGAATTTTAGAGATGTTAACGGATTTATGCTACTCTTTGTACTATACATACAAACATACATATGTATATATATATATATATATATATTACATCAATAAATAAAAATACAAATGCACTATAATTTTGAAAGAAGGAGTATATCAACAATAGTTATAATATTTAACTATAAAAATCCCAAAACCTTCAAATTTAAATTACACATGTAAAAAGTTGTCTGTTCTTCATCAGTGGATAGACAGACATACCTAACTCCACCCCCACGGTTAAAAACTTGCAGGTTTCTTAAGACACGTCCATCCTGCTCTCAAAACAACAAGAAAAAGACATTTTAAATGTAAAATTTTAAAATTTAAAAGGTAAATAAGCCAAACTTAAACAAAAAAGTAGTATAAACAAAGCATAATTAATTTCCAAAACAAAAAGGCTTTAAAATATGTCTTTTAAAAAGTTAATTTAAAATTGTATCTTAAATATTATTAAAAGATAAACAAATTACATTATCCTAACATGTATGAATACAGAACAACAAGAGTCCACCCAAACCTACCAGAAAAATAAAATAAACACAAGAAACAGACATACCTGGATAATGTCCGTCACCTGGCAATAACAGAAAACCATTAATTCTCTTTCCGTATCCAAATTCAAAAATTTTCAAATCCTAGTGTGCAAGCCTCCATCTATTTAAACTTTCGTCTAAACCTGTTCTTTTTTTCAGACTTTAGGGCCCACACATCAAATAGAATATTCAGGAAGCATGCTACATTAAATTGGTCGCCCCGCCAATCGACAGTGTTGCCATTTATTTTTCAAAACAATCGTTAAATAATATTTCCAAACATTCATACGATAAGTATTGTTGTAAAAAAGATCAACTAAAAACTTAAAAAATTGACTATAAAAATTAATTTTACTGCCAGAAATTTTATTGAAACGAATTAATTGATTAATTATAATATTTATGTAAAACTTTTTATGTAAATTAGAATACCAATGTGGCACACTTCTTGTAAAAAAATAAAAACTATTTCTTTTATCATACAAATCCAGAAATAATTTATTATCAAAAATATCAAATGAAATATCTGAAAAATCTTCATTGTAATCATCACCTTTTGCCCTATTCAACTTTAAACATTTTGGATATGTGATGTCATATTCATTAATAAATTCAAAATTTATAATCAAAATATCATCAATATACTTAAAAACCTTTAAAGATTTATTATATTTTATTGTATATTTATATTCACAGTAAAATAAAAATAAATTAGCAGCAGTACTAGAATAATTTGTCCCCATCCCAATTTCACAGATCTTATTGAAAGTATTGTTGCCAAAAGTTACATAATTATTATAAAAACAAAAGTGGCATAAGCGTAAAAATAATTCTCTATTAATATTCAATTTTTCATGTAAACAAAATAATTCAAAGATGTTCATTAAAACATCATAAAGACAATCAATAGGTATATTGGTGAATAGATTTTCAAAGTCGAAAACCTGTATTTTCCGAGGAGTAAAATGCAATTTGTCCAAAACTTCGATACTATTATCAACCGATCAAAAATAACTATACCTTTTAAATTTATATTTTAAAAAGCCATAAATCTTTTTAAATAATTTTTTAAACCAATATTGAAATTTCTATTAACACTTTTAGAAGTACTGCAAATAAACCTAAATTTAATCGAATTTTTATGGAACTTGGGTGTTAAAAAAATAAACGGCGAACAGAGATAAGTAGAAACTTCAAAATTGTAGGAAAACATATTTGTAAATTTCTTCTTTTGTGCAAAAAATATTTTAACAATAGGATCTTTATCAATATTAACTCTTGCATAAAAATCAGCATTACTAAATTCACTTTCTATTTTTTCAATATAAAATTTCCTGCATATTATTGCCTAATTATTAGCAGCTTTGACCACAGAGACAAAAACAAAACTATTATGTAATTTTATTATAAAGTTTACATCTTAATCATTAAAAATTTGATGTTATAAGCATCCAAATTTAAATAACTTTTCAGAAAACTACTGAAATGCCCCAAAAGTTGAGATTTCCAATCGAAAAATGTTTCGACTTCGTCTTCGAAAACATTTTGGACAGAGGCCCCTGTGAACAGCTCCACACACTCTCAGAAATAAAACTCTCAATTTTGACCATTCAGCAATCCTCGAGCTATATTTTGTTGTTTTTGACGATCATTTCGTATCAATATCACGTCACTTTTAACGACACGTAAACTCTCAAATATTTGACGAAGGTGTTTCTTCACTCACGGCCAGACTCGATGCATTTTAAGGAAACCGTACCTCCTCAAATCCTGCGACTTTAGCAAGCAGATATAATATCTGCTTGCTAAAGTCGCAGGATACAAGCAAACATAAACAAGCAAATATCTGAGATATTTCCTTGTTTATGTTATTCCTGTCATAATTTATTTAAAAAATTGCACTTTTTAGCGCTTTTCAGAAAATGCTGAAATACAGGTAGTTATTGTTTCTGCATTAGTTATTTTTTTAGCTCTTAAAGTTTTTAAGAATGTTTATTATTATTATGATTATTTTACTTTGCTCGCTATGGTTTAATTCGAAAAGAATAAATTTCCTGTGCTTTACAAAATCGTTTAAAAAGAAAATTTGGTCAATAAAGTTTTAAAGTTCAAAGATCCCTTTTTCATTTAAGAAATATATTCATATAACTATCAAATTAAATATGCATAATTGATCCCTCTCCCTTCTCTTCTGTAAACAGTAAAGTATTAAAATCTCAACCACATACTGAAATTGATAAAATCTCCCCCACTTGCACTTTAAAATTCGTTATTTCTGAGCAACAAATTAACCAGACCATATTTTAATCATTCATCGAGCAAAGAAAATTTCCCTAATAAATTATATTAATCAAGCCATATTATAATTATTCATATTAACCATAGGAAATAATAATAATAAATTAGCCTTACTAATTAAAACTTGCAAGAATTATAAGTATAACAACATCGATAAAATTACAATCAACCTTATAAAAATATAAATATACAGTAGAATCCATTACATGCATCTAATATCATATCCCTTCGAGGACTCAATAGCGTAATAGCTAGAGCGTCCGTCTCACACACCGGAGGTCGTGAGTTCGAATCACCCCGAAGCTATTATTTTTTCTCCTGTCGATACAAGAGCTTCTAAACTCTTCAATAGATGGCACCACCAGCCCACTGATTGCGCTTTTCAAACAAGCACTTTTGACGAAATTGTTATCCTCAAACAAGTGAAGAAAGTAATTTTCTCAATTTGACGAAATATTCGCTCGGAGCATATCCCAGGAAATGGTTTCGTCAAAAACGAAGAAAATTTCGTGAAATCTGAGAATCCATTTCTGAGAGTGCATATCCCCGATGCATATCCCCGGAGATATGCATATCCCCGGGATCAGAACTGGTGAGAAATGACAGGAGAGCAAACTAAGACCTGGATGGTAGCAATTAAAAAAAGGGGGAGGGGGGTCAAAAATTAAAAAATAAATAAAAAAGGCCTGAACAAGTGGGAAAAATGAGCTACTTGAAGTTAAAACAAATAAAATATAATAGAGATAGAAATAGCAGAAAGAAATGTCTAGAAGAAAGTTTAAGTATGGCATTAAAACAACTAGATATATATACATACACACACACACATATATATATTATTTTTATAAGATTTTTTCATATAATTTTTTAAGTTTTTTGTATATATTTTTTTATAATTTTATAAATCCTGAGTAATAAACTCAAGTACAAATAAACAATATTAGTAAGGAAAGATGGTAGCGTATGTCGGAGTGTGGACTGGATCTTCTTGTTTGACTAAGCCTAACTTTGTGAGAAGTTGCCATTTGGATCCGCTATGCCATCAGAATCATCAGTCAATGCCATCCGAGCGTCGTCGCAATGCCGGTAGCGACCATACGCCTAAACGTAGCCCTGAAAAGGAAAAATGCTTCCAAAGGCATACTAAATTTATAACTTTGTTTTTCTATAAAATTACTGACATGCATTATTAAAATAATTCTTACAGAGACTTATGTCACCGTATACATTTTTTATCAAGTTAAAAATAAAATTTGAAAAAATCGCACAATTTTTCTGTTTTATTCTTAATTTTCATTCTGATATTATCAATATAATTAAGTTGACTTGTTATATTGTCTACTGTTCTTTAAAAGTAACGAAAGGTTTTCAATATTTTTTTTAACGTAAGTCATATTATTAACATCATATGAAGAGCTTTAAAATGGAAGAATAGCATACATTTGCTTAAATGAAAAAGAGAAGAAAGTATTGTTTCAGTTTTTTTTTCATAATGCTTTCATTTAATTTAAAATCAAGGGCCTTTTAATTAAAAGAGTTAAATGATACTATTTCCATAAATGAAATCTAAAAAGGTGTAGTTTTTTTAGTATGTTAACGAACAGAATGTACCATAATTATGTCCTAGGAATTACTACATATTTTTTCTGATAGTCAGGTTTAAGTAACGTTAGATCAAATAAAATAAAAATTATTTATGACGGTCGATTATCTGCACGAGGGATATTGGCCCGAGGGAGAGTGTCCTCCATAGGGGTCTTTCTAAGGGAACCTAACCCACATTTACGCATGGGAATCCAAGGTTCGAAGAAAACCAAGGAAAACTCCAAACGATTAGGCCGACGGGCGCCATTGTGTTCAAACTCAGCATCTCCTGTCTATCAGCTTCGAGAGCAGAACCTCTCGGCCACTGGTGGGACATAAAATAAAAGTATAACAAAGTTAATTGTTGGTAACTAAATGTTTAATTGAATCAATGGAATAAGTAAATCTAGTGAAACAGTAGTATTGCAATAATAGTGTGTGGTATAACGAATGAACCACTACGTTCATTAACCATTAACCGTTTAACAACAAATGAAATACACTTTTTAAAAATAAATAAATGTTTCATTAAATAAATGGAATAAGCAAATACAACGAAACAGCAGAAATCTAATAATGCGGTGAGATAAAAGGAGTGAACGCATTTTAAAAACATTTCTTATTAACAAATCACCTTGTTTTAATTTCACAAAAATTACAAAAAGTGAAAAAAGATAACAACACATAATTAGAAATCATGATAAAGAAAAACTCCTTAATTCGTACTATTATTATTATTATTATTCAATTATTATTATAAAAAAAATATTTTGTAAATAACTGGTAACTTTGCAAGCGGTCAAAAGAGATTTGCCGTTGTTTAAAAATGGCTTGAAATCACCGTATCTGAAAATCACAGGTAGATATTAATTATTTTGAAAGACCACATTATTGCCTATAAGTTTTTTCCTTAACATAGTTGAGCAACACCTTTGCACAGTGCGAAATGCTAGGAATCTAGCGGCAATTAATTCCGTTTTTGAAAGTTAAATTACCACACTTATTGACTATTTTAACTAATAAATAAGTAGTTTTTTCAGTTACCGCGATTTTTTTTTTCTAGCGAAGGATGATGAAAAACTGATATAGTGTGTTGTTCAGAAAATCGCTTGCGCGTCGTTAAGGTTCATCACATTAACAATTTTAACCATATTTTTCATATGTAATGATGATATATGTCGGAATCTGCGGTTGTTTCCAGCAATTCCGCATAAAATAATGTTATAGTATTCCATAAATTTAATTTACATTTTAACACATGATATCGCATTATATCAGGCAAATTCTGCTGCAACAATAAAGCTGGAATATTAAATTAATTAAATTTGTAAAGATTCTTTGTGTAAAATGTTCTCTCTATGATTTATAATTTTTTTTCAAAATGACTCTTAATTTTTACCATCTTATTTTTGAAAAGTAGATAGGTCATTCGCATTCGGATCTACATTGAATTCGAAACATTCGCATTCGAATCCTCTATTGAAAATAACTAGTTTCGCAAGAGTTAACCAATATCTTTTGTTTTTATATTTTCTTCGATTATACATGATATTATCATAAAATTATAGAACATGACTCTCAGTTTTAACGTCTATTTTGATAAATACTACTCGCGTGTTTGCGTTTTATTTTACGTATCCAACATTTTTGGAATTTCCTTACATGCGATTTTTTTTTTTTGTGGAGATGATTCAGACACCTGACCAGATTTCATAATGAATAAGATTTCCAGTGAAACGTGGTATCCGCGACATTTGTTCAGGATAGCTTAGTTGGTAGAGAAATAGCAGCTTAGGTCACAGGATCCCTGTTTCGAATCCTGTCCTGGACAATTTTTGACTCAGTTGGAAAATTACAACTTGTGTGATTTATTTACCAGTTACATTAATTGTGTATAAAATTACTCAGCTCTTCATGTTTATAGCTATAAAACACTCTAAAGCCTGTACGTAACGCGAATAAAAAGGTAGAAAACGATTTTGATTTTCTTATTCATGTTGTGAGTAAATTGTAACACACACTATTCAAGAATTTCGTACCGACGCGTGTGGGTTATAGCAGAAAAAAATATTTTTTCAAAAGAAATCATTAGAGAAATTTTCTGATAAAATCTCTAACATTGTTTTTGTTCAACTTTAAATCATCAAAATGAGTAGTTATATACTATCCTTTGAGAAATTTCCGGTGCCACGGCATTTTTCTTCAGTCAATCTTTAAAAATGGAAGAAGGTGGATGATTAAGAATCTTGTTCGAAAATCTTTAACCTCTTGAAGTGCAGTGGGATATATTATATCCCACCTGCGATTAATGAAGATTCGCACCAGAAAAAAAAAATAAATTTTACTTTTCTAAGTTTGGTGGGAAAAAGTCGTAAAATTGCTTTCCCTTATTTTGCAATAAAGATTTCTTTAAAGATTGAGGTGTGAATTCGACATTACAGAAACACAATTACTTTTGCCCCTGAAAGTGTTAACCAAGAACTTATGTAAATTTAAGTTTTTTTTTTTTTTTTTTTTTTTTTTTTTTTTTTTTTTTTTTTTTTTTTAAGGGGGGGGGGGGTTGTGGTTTTTTTTTTTTTTTTTTTTTTTTTTTTTTAAGAAATGTTTAAAAATATAACTGAAAAATACCACAGTTTCGAAAATAAGAGTTATCCGCAGAACATCATGACTTATAAAGGTGGGATTTAGTTAAAAAATTTGTGAGAAACGTAGCATTGGTATATTTATTATTTATATAGAATTTATAAGAATATTCATATTATTTTATACAATTAGTCCAAAAAAGTATATTAGGTATTAATCTTTTAAAAACCTCTTTAGAGTTATAAAGTTTTTAATAATTAAATAAATTTACGAAACTAAAATTAAAATTTCATATAATAAAATATGCCGGGTTCTTTCAATTAGAAATCGATTTTACAAAAAAGTGGGGGAAATATAAGTAAAGGAAAAGTAAATCACAATACTTTAAAAGAAAATTCTTTGACGCTATTCCGATGCTTTTTTAAGATTTATATTTATGTAGATTGAAATCATAACATGCCACCGGAATCTCCAAAACAAAATAATGGTGATGAGCTGTAAATTTGCATTCCCATATTTCGAAAGCGCTTATTCTTTTTATGGAAAAAGTAATGTATGTCATAAAATCATATTTTTATGTATATGAATACATTATAAAATTTCATAATAAAAATATGTTTTTGAATTACAAAAAATACCTAGATAATGTTATATCTCCTGTTTGTTGTATCTCATTAAAAATACTTATTCAGCCGGATGATTTTTGAAAAAAATAAACTTTTTTTTTTTCGCTGCGCGCATTCACTAGCATTCTCATCTTTAAATATTTTCTGATGTATATTGTTAAATATTGTTTTAATTGTCGGTTTTTATATCAAATGCATAATCAGTGCTGGGAAATACTCTTCGGGGCTGATATTACCTATGAAATATAGTTTCAACAGGAAGTTTTACCAGTTGAAAAATAAAAAAAAGTAGAATTTTTAATGCATAAACAGACTTCAAACCCACCTTTATGCGTATCATTTACGAGTAAACATTATCACCATTCGGTGATTCGGTTGTTTCTGTCTTTTACACGACGATTTCAAGAAAAATTACTAGGGCAGTAATATTTATTTATATTTATTCATAAATTTTTTTCACAGGTAAATAATAAATAAATAAATAAAAATATCACTGCTAAGCCATTTTTTAAAATAGCGACATAAAACGAAATACGCATTTGGAACATTCAATATTTAATAAATATATTAAAAACTTCCCTATCAATCAGGCATTATAGTATTTTATTCATACATGTCGTTCTGGAAATAGTCCATTGTTATAAATTACACATAGTGATAATTTGACATTAATAACAACAAATTATCTGTGATGTATTTTAACGCATTGTTAACAAACATCAAATGAATGTAATACAAAGCGTGAATGAATTATTTCGTTTCAGTACATGAGTTCTATAGTGGATTAAACAGATTCTGTAGTCATCTATATGTACTTAATACTATGCATGTAACAATATTTCAATCTCCTTGAAAGGAGAGAGTCAAGACAATAAACAGTGAAGTTTGATGCAATACATAGCTGTTCATTTGATGAATAACTTGAGTTACAGAATCGTGTATGAAAGTAATCATAAGTGCTATGAAAATGTATGCTAAGTTTTCTTTAACGCAGTGGTTCCCAACCTTTATTGGTACGTGACCCACCTTTAAGTAAAGAAATTTTTGTAACCCACTTAATATGAAGGTGTATCTAATATCAGTATGGAAATTTTGTGCGACCTTTATAAGCTATAGGCTATACTATACTTTAAACAAGTTGGAAATTGCTCGTCAAACGTGGCAAATGAGGTGCGTTCGTACTATAACTAGTTTTATAATTATTTTTTGCACCCCATATTGTACTGAATGTATAATTTTTTGCACTTCATAAAGCGCATAGTCTGATACATCATTAAAATGCACTTCCAATATTTTTTTCCCATTTCCCGTAATGTAACGGAACACTTTTGACTGTCCCTGTAATTAAACTATACATCCGATTTTCCTAAAATTTGAAATAGCTCAACAAAATTTTGCAACAATTATATCTTTAAAATTTCAGACCATTCGGAAGGCTGTAATATCATTAAAATGCACTTGCAATAATTTTTCCCATTGGCCGTAATGTAAAGAAAAACTTTTGACTGTCCCTGTAATTAAACTATGCATCCGATTTTCCTAAAATTTGAAAGGGCTCGACAAAATTTTGCAACAGTTATATCTTTAAAATTTCAGATCATTCGGAAGGCTCTAATATCATTAAAATCCGCTTGCAATAATTTTTCCCATTGGCCGTAATGTAAAGAAAAACTTTCGACTGTCCCTGTAATTAAACTATACATCCGATTTTCCTAAAATTTGAAAGGGCTCGACAAAATTTTGCAACAGTTATATCTTTAAAATTTCAGATCATTCGGAAGGCTCTAATATCATTAAAATGCACTTGCAATAATTTTTCCCATTGGCCGTAATGTAAAGAAAAACTTTTGACTGTCCCTGTAATTAAACTATACATCCGATTTTCATAAAATTTGAAATGGCTCGACAAAATTTTGCAACAATCATATATTTGAAATTTCAGACCATTCGGTTGGGTAGTTTTTGCTCTGTTACATGCGGACAGACGGACGGACGGACAGACGGACGGACGGACGGACGGACTGAACGACGACTATAGGTGCTACGTATTTATATAATTACGAACGCACCTAAAAAGGCAAATTTTCGTACAAAGGATGCACTATAAAAAAAAAAAAAAAAAAAAAAAAAAAAAAAAAAAATGGTAATCCCATTGTGCGCAAGTTGAAAAATAATTAAAACAACAAATATAATGAAAAATACAATTAATTATTATCGGAACACAACTTAACAATCAATGAGATTTCTAGCACTGGTGTTTTCCTGCGAGGGCATCTGTATCAGAGTTAAAACTGGTTAATTTTAACCTTAATTCACTTTCTACACGTATTTTGTGTCCGTATACTTGTTTCTCAAAAACAACAATCTAGAAAAGTACGTTCGCACACGTATGTCGTGTTGAACTCCATCTAGGACATCAAAGCATAATCAGGTATGATTGGATATTGTACTCCTACATTCCTCCAGGAAGAAATTAAAGATTTTTCCAGGGTAGCCATAACGATTGCCCGACTGCTGACATATCTCACAAAGAGGTCATGACATAATAACCTTGCTGTAAGGCGTACCTTACAGCAACAGACTGTAAGGTACGCCTTTCTGTCTTTCTGTCTCTGCCCCCCCCCCCTTTAGTCCAAAGTTTTAATTTCATTTTTAATTTTAAGCACTGATGATGAAACCTTAAAGGTTTCGAAACAGCTATAAGCGTTTTATACATATTTATTTTTGTGTCTTTCTACGTTGTTTCTATTTTTTAATATATTGACAGAAAGTACAATTCTTCCCCCTTTTTATGGAAATAGAGATATATTTTTGTGGCAATCCTCAATTGTTCCGCGACCCACTAGTGGATCGAGACCCATAGTTTGGGAACCATTGCTCTAGCGTATTGTACGATTTTTTTTTTTTGCCTATTTTATTTTTGTATAGAATTGGATATGAAAAAATCATTAATGCTATAAAAATGTATGCCAAGATTTTCCTAGCCTATTGCACGATTTTTCATTTTATCTATTTTATTTTGTTATAGAATTGTATACAAAAGAAATCACAAATGCTATAAAAATGTATGCTAAATTTTCCCAAACGTATTGTAATTTTTTTTAGTCTATCTCTTTTGTTTCTATATCTCCTATTTTCAAAAAGTAATTTTTATCAAAAAAATAAAAATAAATGTATATTTATAATAATAAAACATTTGTCCTAATAGGACTATTCCAAATTCTGATTATAGACAGTGAAATAAATTGCTTTTTGTGTAATATAGTGTGTTAAGGAATTATTAGACCACTGAAGAATCCGTAAATTGTCTCTCTATTCTAAATAAAAGTAACTAACGCTGTCACCGCCGCCGCCGGTTTTGAATTTTTTGCAACCGGAGGTCTTTCTTGGTTAATATTAAGAAAAATATTACATGCAAAAATATGCAAATCGTTAGTGTTATAGAGAAATGTTTGATAACACGTTGATGGAGACAGTTTTCAAATAGAAGAAATATTTAAGAGATACTTAATGGCAAATTTGGTCAAAATCGTTCTATTAAAAAAGTTTTATAGGAGCAAAAACTATACATGGGAATTTAATCATTTTTAGATCATTTTATACATTAAAAGTGTCCGGTGTGCAGACTGTATTTATTATTATTTTTTTTTATTTGACTCATTTTTTGAGGGTTTATTTCTATTTTAAATTAATTTTTTCAGCATTTTCAGAGGCATTTTTACAATTTTTAGAAAAGTGTATTATTTTAAATTGTTGCCAAATTTTAAAACAGTGCAATGAGCAATATTTCCTCCAAATTAACAATTGTTTACACGTGAATATTATAAACAGAATATAACTTTCAAATGAGAATTAAATGATTACGTATTAAAAGCAGGAAGATATTTATAATTACATCATGAAAACTATATTTACACGTGGATTTTAAAAGAGAAAGAAAATTGTAAAATAATAAATCCATTAATATGCGTTAAAGGTGCACATGAAGTTAATTACGTCATATTTAAAATTGCCAATTCATAATATTGCCAAACAGTTTATATTTAAAAGTATATTTGCGCGAGACATTTATTTGATATATTGAGATAATCTTTTAAAACTATTGTTGAGAATTCTAAGATAGCGCAAATAATATTTCCTTTCTAACAATAAAAGTATTTGCACGTGATTATTAAAACGAGAAAGAAAACTTTGGTGAAATTTACGTCAGATTTAAAGCGATACATTTAAAATGTCTTATTTTAAAAAATCAATTTTAACTTTAAGCTTTTAAACTTTGAATTTTGCGATTTGAGAAAAATCCTTACGTGATGGTTTAAAATGAAGATCATTTTGGGATTCAGCGCTAAAAAATACATGAGAATCAATTTTCAAAAGCTAAAAAACATGGCACAACCCAAAATTTCAAAGACAGTGTAACCTAACAGCATTTAAAAATATGTATCATTTTGTAAATAATTGAGGCTGATCTTTTTCATCCTTTTATTTAACAAAAATTCTGTTCTTTTTTCTTATATGTTTATTACAAATTGTATATTTCGCAGTTATATTTCAGAATGATTAAAGATTTCAAATTTATATTGCAATTGCAATTTTACTCTCAACCATTTTTGTAATATATCTGACGGAATTATATTTCTAATAAGTTTGTGTATGACCCCTAATTTGCAGCAAAAAGTATGCTCCAACTTTAAACAGCTATTACTCGGTCATTTTTAATCGCAGAATAACGGGACTTTTTTTTTGTCTTACTTGCCAGTGTCAATGGAAAATTTTACTAAATGTAACTTATAGGACCGGGGGACCGTATAAAAATCTAAATTTCGTATTTTTTTAATAAATGTTTTTCTTGAACCAAATCGCTTTAAAAATAATTCTTTACCTTATTTAAACCATTTTTGTAATTGGAAGTATGCATCTAGGACCAACATCAGGTTATACGTGGACACACTGTATAATACACTGCAATGCAAAAATATACATACCCCTTAGAATTTGACAATTCTGAAAAATTTGTGGACTTTAGTGAAAGGAGAAAGGTATTAGATGAGTGTAAGTGGCATTTGAAACAATACAAGAGGGGAAAATCCATATTTAATTATTAGCATACGAAAAAATACACAAAAAGGGTTTTCTTGCCAATGCAAAAGTATACATACCTAAGGCAAAAAAAAAAAATACATTAATGTTTGTGTTTGTGATTACAGAAGGAAACTAATAATTACAAGGACGTCCGTGACGTCGGATCATGTCATGAATCCGGTATGGAATGGTTTCAATAAGATTTATCAACGTAGATTTGTCAATTTCATCCAAGGATTTTAATTTTGGTTCACGGAGCTTGTCCTTTTTTTTTTTACATTATCTGCTGTGGGCATAGATTTTGAGAATTAAAATTCCCCACAGATTCTCCTTAGAATTGCAATCTGGGGAACAAGGTAGCCAATGGGAAACACTAAATTTTTATTGCTTCAACCAATCACATGTACTGCGAATGCTATGTACTGATACCTTGTTGTGCTGAAAAGTGAACTTTACTTCCCTTAATCGCCGGAAATACGAGATAAAATTGGACAGTATAAAAGAACTGACTCTCAAGAACAACGAAGGCAAATAAAAAAAAAATATGTTTCACTTACAAGTTATGACCATTTATTAAACCACATATACATAGCCAACACGGCTATGACAACATACAATGTAAGTTCACTTTTTCACTTAGTCCCCAAGAGACTATAAGAATTTCTCGGAACGTTCAACCAATTTTACGATTCCGGATGCGTAGAAATCTCCTCAAGGGCTATGTAACAAGCCGGAGACAGCGAAATCTAAGGTGCTCGTGAACAATGAAGAACACACTACCGTACCAAATGTTCAGCATGCTGGCAATTTCCTGGAGTATTATACTCCAATTCTCCCTAATGATCGCATTCACACTGTCAACATTTGCAACGGTACTGGACGTTGCGATCCTGCCTTCGCGATATTCATCCGTGATATCCGTGTATGCTGAACATTTCGTACGGCAGTGCATTCCCCATTGTTCACGAGCACCTTGGATTTCGCTCCGGGTGGTTACATAGCGCTGGAGGAGATTTCTACGCATCCGGAATTGAAAAGTTGGTTGATTGATCCGAGAAATGTTTACAGTTTCATGGGGACTATATGGAAAAGTGGACTTACATTGTATGTTGTCATAGCCGTGTTGTCTATGTATATGTGGTTTAATAAATGACCATAACTTGGAAGTGTAACTTATATTTTGATTTGTCCTCGTAGATATAAATAATTTATTGTGCTTTTCTTTTCATTGATTTCAGATGAAAAGAAAAACTATTACGTACCGAGGAACACATGCGCCACAAAAAAGGAGGAAAACCCGATTAAAAGTTGCACTTTATAATAAACAATAATATTAAAAATGTTTTTGAAATCTCAGAATGTGTGTTTTTTATGCAAACCCGACATATTTTACCTTGTTACTAGATTTTAAAAATAAAATAAAATATGTTTCAATTTCAAGCAGAGAAACTCCCACAGCTCCTTAGATGTTATTGTCGTTTCTTTTTCTTTTTTTTTATTTAAGTTTGCTTGATTACTAATACATATTTATACAATATTGAATTAACAATAAAAAGTAGTGTCAATTATCCTTTTAATAACGGCACAGTAACGAGGCATTATCTATTCAAATATATATATTCCTGATAATCATACATTATACTAAACTAACAGCTCTGGGGGAAAGATAACAACTGTCAAAGATAGATAAATTATAGTTATCCACTGTTGTTCCATTTAAGAATGTCGGTTATTATCGTTCTCAACGCCGTTTATTATTTCAATCAGCAACTATGTTTTTCAAAGAATTTTCATTATTCTTTACCCTTTATAGGAATGTTCAAATACGTTTTACAAATGATTACCTTCATTTTTGCTTGTTTTCATGTATGTTAAAGGATAGTATGCCTCTTAATCTCAACAGTGTCTCTCTAAACTGAACATTTTCACAAAATTCGAATACCGTTCACTTTATCAACGACTCATCAAATATTCATGCATGTGGTTTTAAATCTATTCATCATATTTACAAAGTTATGCTTTCGTATTAAACAGCAAAGCTATATGAAATTTCCCTTTAAACGCATTGTTACTTAAACATCAAACGAATAGAAAACAAATCATGGATGATAAATCAAGTGATTGCACTTGAATGATTGAAATCTATTGTGGATTATAACAGATCCTAAAATAATCTGTTCGTAAATTGCTCTTCATGTGTAATAGCATTTTCACTTCAAATAATACAGACTAACCAATAAATATGACATTTGCAGTAATAGATTTGATTATTATTTTGTATAACTTGCATTATGGAGTCATATAGAAAAAAATTAGTTATGGTAAAGTTTTTAACTAATGGTTTATCACGAAATTAAATATGTATATACAGGGCGAACCCCGAATTCATGGGCCGAACTGTAAATGAAGGTAAGATACACATAAAGAAGCAATTTTGGCATAGCAATGTGGGGTCAGAAGTGAAAAGTTTTTGCGAAAAACAAGAAATGCGGAGGAAATGAAAACAATAATTTTATGGACATTACAGTAACAATCATAGTAAGAGCTCAGATGTGCCACTGGCAAGTGATTTGCGTACCTCTTCGCATATTCCAAGTGTTTCACGATCATTTGCAGAAACCACTGAAAGTCTTGCAATGAGATCCTCATCAGGGTCAACTAGTGTCTCAATGATGAGACATGTGACAATTTTGAAAGGGTGCGCCAATCACTTGCTAGATGATTCCAAGCATGTATTGATTATGGTGGTGGCACATTTGAGCTCTTACTGTAATTGTTGTGCTAATAAAACCCTTGTTTACGTTTCCTTCACATTCCTTGTTTTTCGCCAAAAAATGTCTTTTCTGACCACACATTTCTATTATAAAATTGCTTCTTTATGTGTACTTTACATTCCTTTACAGTTTGCCCATGAATTTGGGTTCACCCTGTATATATATATATATATATAAACTTTCTGTACATATACAGTATAACTTCAAAAATCCGGCATTATCGGGAATAAGACTATGCCGGATTTTTGAAAATTCCGGATTTTTGAAGGAATATCACAAGTATAGTAACTCGGAATATCAAAAACACTACTATATTCTTACTGGTGCCTTTAAAAATAATTTAATACATTATTAAGTGATAATTATGCAAGAAAATGAAAAAATTAAATATAAAAAAAAAAACTTTTAAAATTTATATTTTTTATGTTACAGAAAAAAAAAAATCTTATAAAGTGTGAAATTATTTCTTCTCTTGTAATTTCAGAAACATCGATGTCACTTTTGTTTGCTTCATTTTTTTTGGCCGTTCTTTAACAAGTTTTTCTTGTATTTTATAGAAATGAAGAATGCCTATTTGGGAAATACAGTCTTGTTTCCATAAAGCAGATATTAATTATCCAGTCAAATTTATCCTTTTTCTAGTGACACATTTTCTTCTGGCAGGTGTTCATCCTAGTTTTCTGAGATGCTACTACCGTTATCGGCGGTTCTATTTAGCACAGCGTCAGCGATCTTTCTCTCTATTAAATTGTTCGTTGATGGTGCATTTTCATCAATGCTTAGCCAATCCTCTATATCAAAATAATCGCTTCTGACAAATAAAAAATAGTCAAATAAGCTTTTTTCGCATTTTTACTTTCGATTTCTAAGTTTTTAATTCATAAACAATTGCTATTTTTCTTCTCCCATTACTTGAAAGTGTAAAAGAAAAAGGATGGGAAAAGATCGCTTTGATGCCGGATTTTTGAAGTTATACTGTATGTATATTATTTTATTTTATTTTCTACTGTAGTAAAGTATTATACTTGAATAAAAAATTGTTATAATAATTTATTCTTTATAATGAGTATATTAAACTTCTATTGAAAATACATGTTGTAGAAGATGAAATAAATTGCCACAATTGCAATACGTAAACAATTCTGTTTATATGAAAAGTCTAAAAAAGGCAAACATGTTTAACCCGTTCGCGACGATGGGTGCATATATGTACCTTGGAAAAGAGCACACAGATCTTGTTTTGAGCACTAGTAAAAAAATAAAAGTAATATTTGCTTTCTTTAATTAGAACAGTTTCGTGATTATTTAAGCAAATGTAACTTTTTTTTTTTTTTTTTTTTTTTTTTTTTAAAGTGCCGTCAACCGAATAAAAGCTGTGTAAAAGGCGCAGGTCCCGAAAGGGTTAATAAAGAGCTTGATAGCTAACAAATAGATGAAATAATGAAAAAACAACAAATATATAGCAAAGTTATTTTTAATAACCGCAGAAAAAGAATTTTGCTTTCTAAAACATATTATTTGATCAACATGCGGGTTTTGCTTATAACGAGGTATTACAATGATTTATTTTCGCACGCCTTTTCAGATATGTTCAATATTATAAATTATAAATAGTAACAATTTTACATCAAATACCACCGCTCTATAAATGATATTGTTAAATGCATTTTCACTAAATTTCAAATGAATAGTAAACAAATCATGAATGTGAAATCTAATGTCCGTACATTGATTTTATTGTATTCTATTGTACATTACAATAGGCTGTAATACCATCAATAGGTATCTTGAAATGCACATGTAACATTATTCATGTTTCAAACTAAGATAAACGTACAAATATCAATTGATGTAACAGTATTAATTGTTATTATGTTTTATTAAATTAATTTTATTTATTGTTATTGTTATTTTTATTATTATTGTTTTATTAATTGCTATTATCTTATGAAATTCATTTGTAAAATTTAAATAACTATATTATTATTAAAATAAAACAGTACAAAAATATATGCAATACAGTAGCAAAAAGTAATTTAATGGAGGTAAATTTTCTCATATTAGTCATGGACATAAGGTGCTGTTTTTGAAAATTAAACAAATTTAAGAAAATTGAATTTTTATAACACGGAAAAGAGTTTCATACACTGTAAAAAAAACACTGTAAATTTGCCAGAACAAACTCGATCAAAGTGAATGTGCTGTATCTTTCTTTTGTTTCCTGACTATATTAACATGGAAAATACAGTAGTTGAGTAAAATTAACAGCACAATGTGCTCGCAATTTGGACGCATTTTTTTACAGCAGAAATTGCTGGCGTCCAAATTGCCAGCATATTGTGCTGTTAATTTTACGCAACTACTGTATTTTCCATGTTAATATAGTCAGAAAACCAAAGAAAGGTACAGCACATTCGTTGATATCGAGTTTGTGCGCGAGATGAACAGTACTTTGTACTGTAAAAATGTCATTTTTTTACAGTGTATAAATAGTTTAAGAAGTACTTTCTGATAAAGAGGGCACAGGACCTTTAGACTTTCAAAATATCAGTTTTCAGACTTTGATTTATTCTTAATATTTAAAAAATTCTGAGCAGTATTAAAAAAAAAAAAATTCAAAAATCTGCATTATTTATTTGTACTCATTTATAGACGGTAAGTACAACTGAAAGTCCGTTAATATTGAAACTTTATAACGCATTTTCTAACAGAAGTAAACCTGGAGTTTGCGCGCACTGTTCATTTCAAATTATATAAGCTATAGCTTTAAAAAATTAACCAAATAAGCGGTTCTTTATAGTTTTAATTCTAAAACCAAAGAGATTCTCCTATTTAGGCTATTTATTTTTTTAACCATTTGGAAAAATGGTTATTGTCCTCGTCAGGGTAGGAAATCAAAATCATATCTGAAGGTTTTTATTGGTTTAATCATCATTTTATTCGTTTTCTGATTGGTCTATTCAGTAATCTGTATTTCCCTTTACTTTTAACAGAGATGGACAACAGAGTGTTGCCACTATGACAAAAAAGTAATAAAAACTACAAAAAAAAATTAATCTCAGAAACAAATTGAAATACAGCTTTCAAAAAAATTGCACTAAAAGTACATTTTTTTCTCTATACGACGATATAAAAAGTAATAGTGTGGGATGTTTAGAAGTTTAAGAATGAAATTTCACTTAAAATGGGTCGTCAGACCATCGTGGAAATCTGACGATGGAAAAGCCTTTTCCCGAAAAGCCAATGAAATGCTTGGATAATACGTAAGTTTCATGTGGATAATACGTATGAGTCGCAGGCGATTTCTGTAGCTTGCAATTTTTACGTGTAATAACACTATTAATGTTTAATTCATGGCGTACGTAATGGCGTACGAAAAAATCATTTTCCAAATGGTCATTGTAATTTGTTGATCTGCATTTTTTTTTTTTTTTTTTTTCAAGTTGAAACAAAAAAAAATAATGTTTCTTATTTTCTGCTAAAATTTAATTTTAAACAAAAGTTTTCGTATATATTTTGCTTTTAATTTAGAAGTATGTGTTTATGATTTGTTCAAAAATTGTTTTCTATATGCATAATTTATAATTTAATCTTATGTGCAGCACTTTAGGATTGTAATTCATGCATTAGAGAGAAAAATTATTAAATTTAAAATTTAAGTATTAATTTTGCATATACAGCACTAGTTTTTCTGGATACTATACCTAAGAATATATACCTTAGGCAAAAAACGAACAAAAAGATCTTAATTGCATATTATTTGTATTTTAGTACTTTGAAAAATATGATCTTTTTGATCGTTTCGAAAAATGCAAAGGTACCTTCTTAATGTATTTCAGCGAGTTTTCATTGGCGATATTTAATTTCCTTTTGAAATATTAAATAAAATAAAAACATTGCGGCATAAAAAAATATATGTAGAAAATGCAGAGAAAGGATTGTTCTACAACTGTTTTATTGGAAGATCCAATAAAAGATTTAAATCCAATCAGATCCAATAGGATTTATCCACAAATCAGAAAATAGCTAAAACTGATGTTTACTTTTACTTTTCAATTTTATGCAATTTATTATACATGTCATGCAGACAGAAATGATTTTTCATTAAAACCGAACTTTCCGGGTTACAGAATATAGATCAAAATCATCATATATATTATTTCTGATGTTAACTTCTTTTTTTTTTCTCTTCACATACTAAAGGTGAATGTAATGCATTTTTCGACAGGTTGTGCAAGTGGCTTTTTACACAGTATACTTACATATCGTTAAAAAACGTTTTTTGATTTAAAAGAAATGCAGTTAATCAAAAATTAATTTACAAACGTATCAGCAAATAATCTAAAAGATTGCGGAGAGTTTTTATAATATTTTTTTTTATAAATCTAATAGATTTTTTACATTTAATATATTTTTTTAGACTGCCTAATAACAATTATAACAATCATATACATATGAAAAATAGTAATACTGCCTTTCAAATAAAGTTTTGAAAAGTATTAAAAGTGATATTGACGTATTGGCTTCAAGTCAGGAGTTAACAGTTGAAAGAAATCTCCAAAGATCGCTATATATAATCAGCCTTTTACATTCTGTTCATTTCAGTGGATTAACCCGAAATTTGATTACATGTATTAAATTTGTGTTTTATTTTTATTCTGTTGTTTTATTTATTGCTTGATGAATGTTTTAATTTCATTATGGAATATGAGCAGGAAATTAAATGATTGGGTATTTATATTAATTTAAATGCAAACAGATTTAACTTTTGTAATCGTCTGCATGAGATGGAGCTACACTGTAAAAAAAAATGGTAACGTTCCATGTAAAATCCAGGAACGTTTCGCCTTTTCTCAGGTTTTCAGAATAATTTAGCTCTTTCCTGTGAAATTCTGGTTTTCTTATCTGAAACGTTCCTGAACCCTGAACAAAAGTTGAAAACAGCAAAACGCTGAGACCGCCATTTATTATTTTTTTGCTATAATCCGTTGCTCGCGCGCGAGTGTCGAAAACGAATTACTTAAATGAATGTAAAAAAATCAATATGGAATGCAAATAAATCAATAGACGACATAATCCTTTATCTCTTTATTGTCAAGACAATTCAGATGAAAATACAATACCTCTGTGATATCGCTAAGAGATTATCTCTCGTACTTCTCTGTGGAAAGTTTAACGAGCAGACCGTGTAAAAAAAAAATACACCTATTATTTGGATCTCCATTAACCAGGGGACCATCAAACATGATTCTCACCGATTTTGATTAATTTAAAGTATGTTTTAGAGTTCTTATCTCTAATTATTCTTGTGAAAGGATTTCTTCAAATGGGCCTTAGATTTTGAGAAATTAGATGCCGAGGTTTAGCATACGTTTCAAATACCCATTAGTTTGCAGCTCTCAACGTGTCTTTCGTGGTGTGGACGCAGAAAGCTCGCACGCCACCCGTACGGCCCGAGTTCGATGCTACCTCTGAACTTTTTTTTCTTTTTTAATTATTTTTATATTTTAACACTTTATTACAATTTGATTTAAATTTGATATATATTTGACACTTTGAATTGCTGCAAATTTGAATTTTTTTTTTTTTTCGGAAAAATTATACAATTACGTTTAGGGTTTTTTTTTTCTTTAAAATTTATATATATTTTATCAGACTTGTAAACTAACATAATTACTGACGAAAATTCAAAATATTTTATGTCTAGATTTTTTTTTTAATTATTATTTACATTTATATATTTTTATATTTTAAGCAATGTTCAGAAACAATATATCATATATATATATTTACTTTATTGAATTTTAACTGAAAATTTATTTTTTCGTGTAAATTATAAATAATAATTTTGATGTCAATTTCAAAATATTTTTTCATTCTAACAAATAATGATAATAAAGTGAAAATTGTCAACTGGAAATGTGAAAATCGTCTGCGGATCCCGCATGATGTGAAATGTCAGTAATGTTTTGCTGTCAACAGAAATATTCCTGGTATTTCGCAGGAAACTTACTGGCATTTTTGTAGAAAGTTTTTAACATATACAGTAAAGTTCCAGTCATTTTCATGAAATGTTTCTTGGAAATAATGGGCAACTAAGCTGCCCATTTTTTCCCAGGAACGTTGCGGAATTTTTTTTACAGTGTATATTTGAGTAAAATTTATGCTTGAAAACTTAATGTAAAAGCAATAAAATTTGAGTAAATTGCGACATAGTTTTAAAATAAATTTCGATATAATTTTCAAACAAATTGCTTTTGAAATTACATTTTTTTCTCTCCATTTAACGGTGTAAAAAATTAAAAATGTGCTGTATTTCAAAGTTCAAAAACTTGCAATAAAAGTTAATAAAAGTTAAAAAGCTAATTTTAATTGACTGCAGTTGCCACCACCCAAATGACGCAGGGTACGTTTGCACAGGGGTACGTACCATTGCGCAGGGGTACGATTGCTATTTATAATATACACTGTAAAAAAACCACTGTAGATTTGCCAGAACAAACTCGATCACAGTGAATGTGCTGTATCCTTCTTTGGTTTTCTGACTATATTAACATTGAAAATACAGTAGTTGCGTAAAATTAACAGCACAATGTGCTGCCAATTTGGACGCATTTTTTTACAGCACAAACTGCTGGCGTCCAAATTGCCAGCACATTGTGCTGTTAATTTTACGCAACTAGTGTATTTTCCATGCTAATATAGTCAGGAAACCAAAGAGGATGCACCACATTCACTGTGATCGAGTTTGTGCGCGAGATGAACAGTACTGTGTACTGTAAAAATGTCGATTTTTTTTACAGTGTAGATATTTGCTAAGAAGGGGGGAATCAACCGGTAAAAAAAATGCATAAATGCATCATGTAACGTTTAAAAACATTATCCTGGAATATCCTATAAAGAACTATTATTAACTCATTAAAGCCGGTTGGCAAGAAAACTTGCCATGCAGGGCGAACAAATTTTTTAAATTTCAATACCAGTATTTTAGTTTGGAAGTTTTCACGTTACCTAATCTCAGATTTTAATCGATTAAATAATTCAAAATTACAAAGTCACAAAAACTGGTGTCGAAGAATTAAAAGAAGTTTAAAGGAGGATCGTCGTTAATGGGTTAAAAGCTGTCTTTAACATTTAAATCAGCGGTTCTCAAACTATGGTTCGCGATGTGTTTTAGTGGGTCGAAAAATAATCGAGGTTTGTCATAAAAATATATTTTTTAATTCAAATATAACAAATACAATATGTTACAACTGCAATAATCGTAGAAGCTATTAGCTTACTAGAGCTTCGTGAGAAAACAGTATTTTCTTAAACACTTAGTACATATTATGTTATGACCTGGTTGTGACATATGGCAGCAGTCGAACAGTCGTCACGGCAACCCTTGACTCCCAATCTTCAGCTTGTGGATTAGAAATTATTTTGAAGAAGAACATTTGAAAAGACCAAAACTCTCAAAATCTGAAGTAGACTTCTTAACTCGGGATTGCTCACGCAGGGTATGTAATACCCAGGGTGCGCACAGTTATTACATTTCTCACCACTAATTTTCGAAAAGTAATCTCCAAATTTTTTTAGCGCAGAATTTGTGACCAATGTCAACGATTAAATAATATGACGATTTTTGTTTGAATTTATTGGTGGGAAAGTGTTAATCGTTCATATCCTAGATGTGCCCGAGCATTCCCGGGTTAATTGACCTATTTTGCGTTTGCTGTTTGAAAGCAGTTTTAAACGAAAAATCCTTAATTTCCATCTGGGTGGATATACGAGCACAACAACCATAAATAACTTAGTCGACATTGAGGTGCTTGATGTTCAACACAACATACTTGTGCTAAGTGCTTTTTCTACTTTTCTCTTTTTAACACGTTCACGCCGGCACGGTGTGTCACACTCGACTGTCTCAGAGCTGTCAAGTCTCCGGAATTTTGGATATCAGTTTTTAATACAGAAAATGTTGTTTTATTTAATTAGAACAATTGGGCGATTTAAAGGAACAACATTTTCTCTAAATTAACAGTGGTGTGCAAAAAGCCGGAGACTTGGCAACTCTGAGACAGTCGAGTGTGACCCACCGCGCCGGCGTGAACGTGTTAAAAAACAAGTACAGAAACAAATTGCGTGCAGATTTTAGTAACTTTCTACACGCAGTTTGTTAAAATTAACTAGTTTTAAACCTGCTATAGATACCTCATGCTTGAAATCTCATTTATTATAAAGTTGTGTTTTGTTAATTATTAAACGTATTTTTCATTACCTAAGTAATATGCGTGTTATTTTAATTATTATAACACTTACACACATAGCGATTACCGTTTCTTGATTTTGTTAATAGATTAAACGTATAAGAATGCATGAGCGTATGGGCCACGCCACGATGTACCATTTTGGTAATTTTCGAAAAAAGTATTATGTTTTTAATAGAAGGATTAATATATATATATATATGTTACGAAACAATTTAATAGGTTACGTCGAGATATCATGTAGTGCTTTTTATTGCATATTAATGGATTCATACCACATTTTAATCAGCCGATGGTGATGTTGTAAGCAATCCTACCACTTATCACAAGCATTGCTAGTGAATGTGTCAACTCTGTGAAAATTTAGCAGCTGTAGAGCGATGTTAATATTTGTAGAGTCCAATCAAACACTTATTATTTCATTATGAAAACAAGGTATGTTAGGCCGCGTGAGTGGTGAAAACAGGCGTATGAAGAAATCGGGGGTTTTCCCAATTAAACACATGGAAACGTAGTCATAGGAAAACTGTTTATTCCATCAGAACATACCAACACTAAACAATTCCCGCAGGATGAGAAATCAGAGCATTCCACCCGAGCATAAACTAGTTACTCATGCTAAATACATGTTAATTCACGAAATGAATATTCTAGATGGCTAAGGAGACCGGGTAACAGGTTATGTAAACAATCAAACAGCACAAAAATCTCTCGTTCTGAGCTCATGCTCTCGCTATTTATGAGAATGCGCGGAGGAATTCCGAATGAAATGAAAACTTCAGGCTAAACCAACCAAAATCACGAACGAGCATCGAAGTGAAACTGGGATCCGACACTCAGCCAATGGAGAGCGATCAAGAAACGTCACAGGAAAGAATTCCGGCGCCGCTAATGGAATGATTTCGATGTGAAAAGGCTGACGCCTCGCGGGCGGGAAAATGAGATGAAATAGTATAAAAATGCAAAAATGGCTTTGATAAACATTCGAAAAATAAATAACTGAGTTCAAGACGATAAAAATTAATGAAGGGATTAAAAGTTTAGATTACGTTTTGGAATAAATCTATTATTAAGATACGCGTTTTAAAATTATAGGAATTTAACTAGAAATAAATAATAGAGCGTAGTAAAAAAAAAAGGAAATAATGAATATGCCGGCAATTTATAATAATTTAAATGAATAGTAAAAGTAATTTTTTTATATAACATATATATATATATATACTTCTTCAAATTCCCATAATTGCTCTATATGTTCAATTCCATGCTTTATTTTTATGATAGTACAAAAATTATACCTGGTGCACGACTCAAACATAACTGTTGGTTTCAATGATTTTTAGTTGGCATTTAAACCTTTAAACTAGGACGACTATGAAATTCGAAAGTGATTTTGAAGCAACTATTTAAAACGGATAAGGAAGATTGGCTGGCGTAAATTCATTGACCGAACTATTTGCCCCAGATTTCTAATAATCCAGAGCTGTTTCAAACAATTCATTTATATGTCGCATCACTTGAGTTTCATTATAGCAAATACTAAGTGTTGAATTCATACAATGTTTCATATTTATGTATTAATTATATTGCAGGGGTGAGTATTATACATATAAAAGAGAATAAGTAATTAAAACTATATATATATATGTATGACAAATCGAACTAATCATTACTAAGAGCGGATTTTCTAATACTATCAATTGAAATCTTTAACCATTTCCATGAACTTTATTACTAGTTTTAAAATAAATATTTAACGTTTATCATTATTCTATACAATTTCTGAAAACAACATGGTATACAGTGCGATATTACAGTTTCTTCAAATATTTTCAGACAATTAAAAAAAATACTTTAACATCTATATATAATATTTATATGCTCTTTAAACTCTTGATGTAAAAAAAAAAAGATTTAATTACAAAGAGGTGCTGAAAATTTACAAAATTCTAATTATCAACTTGGAAAATTCGTTTACTTATCGAGAATTAAGAAAAGTTTTCTCAATAGAACTTATGGGATCCAAGGAATTTTCGCAATTGTTATTTCACAGAATTTCTTGGTTCGAATAAATTTAAATTGTTAAAATGAAAAAAAATAAACATTTAATTTTGATTATTATATAATTATTTAATTTTGATATAATAATATATTTTTTAAATTTAAAATAGATCTCTTATTGTAATATTTTAAATCGTAATTTACGAGATATTTTAATAAACATTATTCGATAAATCAGAAACTAGAAAAAACGACACTCTCCTTTTTTATCTATTACTCAAATGGTGTTTCTTTTCGTGAAGGTCTCAATGATAATTTGGCTTGCTTTTTGCTATATCACTGCAAAAAAATGCGTTAAAATACAAAAATTGTACTGACAACCTAGACGCCAGTACTATTTCCGTATTTTAACGGAATTTGTTTCCGTAAATTCCAGGAAAAAATTCCGTTTTTTCACAAAAATTACGGGAAAAATTCGATTAAAATACGGAAATAGTACCGCCGTCTCAATTGCCAGCACAATTTCCGCAATTTAAAGGAATTTTTTTTACAGTGTATATTTTTACTTGTTTGTAAGCGTCATATAATTGGTAGATTGTTGGATTTGTTACAAAGAAGTTAATTTGTTAGTTTTGCTCGTGTAATGATTTTTAATTACTCTTAAACAAGTTTATAGAAGTAAACAATAGAAATCTCTCCAAAAGGTAACACTTTGACACATTTTACAAAAAATGAAAATAAGGATGTTAAGCAGAATTTTGAATCAAAAAATATTATTGCTCTTATATTGGCTTAGTCGTTTAATTCTAGCTAGAAAATGTAGGTAATGTCAAACCTATTTTCACACAGTCACAAAAACTATCACATAATTGGTAGATTGTTGGGTTTGTAACAAAGAAGTTAATTTGTTAATTTTGCTTTGTAACGGATTTTTATTACTCTTAAACAAGTTTGTAGAAGTAAACAATAGACGTCTCTCCAAAAGGTGACGTTTTGACCAAAATTAAAATAACTGATGTCAAACAAAACTTTGAATCTAAATATATTGTTACTCTTATATTGGCTTAGTAGTTTAATCAGTGCTAGAAAATTTTGATAATATTAAACCTATTTTCACACAGTTAGAAAACCATCGCATTAATAGTTTCATAATTTTTTAATAAACTTCATTAGAAAAATCAGAAACTAGAAAAAATGACACTCTAATTTTTTACAATTATTTCTCAAATGGTATTTCTGCTCGGGAAGGTATCAATTCTAATTTGGCTTGCATTTTTGCCTTGTCTTTATTTGTTTGTATATAATAGGTGTCTTATATAATTGGTGGATAGCTGGATTTGCCACAAAAAGCTAATTTGGTTGTTTTGTTTGTGAAATGATTTTCTAATAGTCTTAAACAAGTTTATAGAAGTAAGTAATAGAAGTCTTTCCAAAAGGGGACGTTTGGAATTATTTTACCAAAATTAAAACAACTGATAGTGTCAATAGTTTAAATGACGTTCCATTAACTGTGCCTTATTCTGTCGAGCTGTCTACATGAAATACCAGATATTATTACCAATAAGGTTATCAAAGTGAAATATACCCACCTGCTGTCAGCCCAGGTTGATAGAGCACTGACAATGTAAGTCAAATTCTCTGGGTTTGTATCCCGGATTGGGCATTTTGTCGCCAAACCTATCTCAAGTACCTATAATGTTCCTGAAATAGATAACATTTCCGTCAACAAAAAGTGGTGTTGTATTAACATTTCCAGAGTCACATCTGTCAGGAAGTACACAAAGAGCAAAAAACCCGTTTACGTTCAATTGTAATTTAAATAAATTTAATTCTTCTAAAATGCAACAGGTGTTATATGTTTTAGGAAATCGTTTACAACTATTTTTTCTATGTATTGTTAATACTAAAAGTATTATGAAAAACAACTTTGGAATTTTATTCGTTTTCTTTGATTTCATTCGTCCTTTTCATTTGTTCCAAACTTGCAATGATGGATTACTTCCATCTCTAAAATAACAGCTGCGTATATGTTTCGATTGGGGATAGATATCAGTAACATTTTAATAACGCGAAACTTTCAAATTGCTAAGTAATATGATTCTTGGGTAAAAGGTCAGAACAGCTTTGTAATTACTTATTTTCATTTTATAATCTTTTGCTTAAACAAATCACCCAGAAACTAGAGAAATACTATATACATATGTATTTTGTATGGTGAATTTAGCATACATTACAGCTAATGATTATGATGACAAATTAAGAACAGAATTAAAATCATATCAAAGGATACTTTTTTCCTTTGTTCATATGTGCCCCACGTGTGTCCACAACTACCCCACCAGTGGGGCACATGTGAACAATTTTTTGAATATGTGAAACTATTAAAAAAGTTAAGAAGTACTATAAAAGTGATTAGAAAAAGACCATGTATAAGAAAAATTTCTGTTTATTATGTTCAGTAGTTTTATACATAAAAATCAACTCAATAATGTGAAAAAGCTGTATTTATGTGAACTGTTCACACGTGTCCCTTTCTCCCTTATCTATGTTATTGCATCGCAGCTCAAAAATGTACTTTGTACTAATTTGATGGTTTTAATTTTCTTAACTTGACATTGAACTTTTTTTTGCCAGCAAACTGTTGAAAAGCAGTGAACTGCTTTTAAGGTTCCAAGAAATAAACAGTAGATCATTGTATTTTTTGATTTTCCGTTATTAAATTCGAATAGGCTTTTTAGGGTTGATAAGTACTTTTAGTATCATCCGTACTGACTGCTCTTAATCGATATGTACAGAATTAATATAATGTATGATACATAAGGAATTCAGAACTAAAGATAATCACGATAATTTTTTGTTAAACCAAGTTTGAGTTGGATTCTTGCTCTATAAATGATATTTTGTTCGATGTCTTAGCAAACCAAGTTTTAAGTTTGAGATGTGCTCAAACAGTAGCGCTAAAATCCTATGCTTCTGAAAGAAATGCGATAAAATTTACATCCGAAAATATCTAATTATTGCTTTATGGAATTGTTCTAGTTTGCTACTGAGTACCACATATAGAATTCAAGGCAGGGGTTTTCTTCAACACTCAGATTTTAAGCAGTGTCTTTTAAATAAGATTGAGGTGAAAAATGAGATGATCTAAAAGGTAAATAATGTATGAATTAATTTTGAAGAATAATTTTTAATAGTGAGTGCATAAAATCAGAAATTTATTCTTGCAATTATTAGAAAACACCGTACAAATTTAGTGCGTCATTTATGTTATTTTAGCTAATATAACGCTGTAATGTACATCATAATTAGTTACTTATTCTATTTACAATTTAAACCAAAAACACTTGTGACACATATCAAATTAGATAGTTTAAAATAAATACGTATAAGTAAAATATAATATACGTATAAATACGTATTCTTATTATTAAAAACGAAAGTTATTACTCAATAACCCCAAAGATTTAATTACTATAAAAATAAAAGCTATGGTTAATTCATGATAATTTAACATTATTATAGTTTGACAGTATTCCTATAAAACGCATTTTTCACAGAATGTTCACTGAAAACCACTGTTATTTATTCTTCAGATAAAAATGATATTCAAAGTACTTCACCCTAATATTTCCTGAAATGCATGTGATATAAAATGGAAAAGTCATATTTGTTTGAATTTCGAAATGTTGCATGGAAAATATACTAGACTCTCTGTACCCCTATAATGTAACCGTCAACACATGTGTTTTTTTTTTGCATATATTTCCAAATAATCTTAGAAAATACCAAAATAGTGAAAAACATAGTTCGGCGTATTTTTATTTTTACAGCATTAGATTTTTTCTTTGTAAAACGAACATTGATGGAATAAAAAAGTGAATGTGTTAAAATATCTGACACTAACAAAATACGTTTTTTAATGCAACGTCATTTGTCATCTGATGTAGAAGCATTGATACACTGTGCATAAAAAAAATCGGTACTCATTTGTTATCTTGTCAACCAAATTCTATATGAAAAACTGTTCTCAAACAATGTGATTTAACGAAAATATCCCAAAATTGTTATATCACACTTGATTTCAAATGCAATGCTAGCATATTTCTATTTACCCCATTTTTATTTATTTTGTGGATAAACCAGTTTAATTTTGCTGATGAAGAATGTAAGACAACTTCTATCCATAGGTTTCTCTTGTATTACAAAATGATAAATTTCTTAGGATCTTGCATCTACAGAACTTAATGCGCTAAATTATTTTCAATATTATGGGAGTCATAAAAAAGTGGCTGTTAATAGGCAGTATATCAGATATAACCTGCAAATGAATAAAAAATAGCGATAAAATGTTTAAAACTTAGATAAACGAATATCTATTAAAAAGAGATTGTGATATAACGTTTTTGGCTCAAAACTTCAAAGATATATGTATTTTTATGAATTTGGTATGTTATATATGTTATCCTTTTTTTTAAAATATTAAATAGAGAGAAATCTGTTCCTTATAAACTTCTGTTATTACTGTCGTTTTTTCTATTTCTTCAGTAAATAAATTTACAATAGTAGCATACAAATGCATTAAAAAAAAGAATTTTGAGGCGAAGAGCTTTATGTCGCGATTTTTAGTACGGTAATCGTGACTAGTATTTTAAAATTTTTCAGCGGCTAAAATCAAAACAATCATCCGCAGAGATATTCAGCCACCATGATTGGCCGAAAATCGTGAAGGTGTAACGTGTCAAAATGAATTGGATGACACATTTATGCATTTTTCTCGTTAAATCCAATTTTTGGGCGATAATTATTTTTTATAGTAAAACATCGACAGAAAAATAAACAAATACCAAAAAATCAAAGAAAGAAAATCACAAAATTACTCCTTTCTAATACATATAAAACTTGTCGGATGTACCAATCCCAAAACTTTCTTCTATCTCATACATGTCAATACTTCCAAAATTCGTTATCACTTTTGCCAAAATTAAATGGCAATCTATACTCATTATAAGGATTCTAAAAAGATGAAATTCCGTGAATTAGTTCTTGAGATATGACTATCGGTGAAATCGTGTAAATCTAACAAAATGCAGCATAGCAGCGCCACTTATAGGGTGATTTACACTAGAACCTAATCATCATCAACTTATGTCAACGTCTAACTGAATATGAAATTTGTGAAAAATTCACACATTAGTTCTTGAGATAGCGCTATTTCGCAAATCATGACAAATGCAGAATAGCAGCGCCACCTGTTGAGCAATTTGCACCAACACATAATCAGCAAATCAAAGTATACTCTAATTTGAAGTTTCATGAAAATTCGTGCATTAGTTCTTGATATAAAGCTATTGAGGAAATCGTTCTAAATGCAGCACAGCAGCGCCACCTATTGGACGATTTACACCAACACGTAGTCAGCATAATTTCATATCAAGAACTAAATAAATCCGAAGTTTGAAAATGTGTGTATTAGTTCTTGAGATAGAGCTACTGCGAAAATAGTGTAAATCCTGCAAAATTCAGCATAGCAGCGCCACGTGTTGGGCGATTTACACCAAAACGTAAACAGCACCAACTCATATCAAGGAGTAACTGAATATGAAGTTTTTTAAAAATCCGTGCAGTAGTTCTTGAGATAGAGCTATTGCAAAAATCTTGCAAAATGCAGCATAGCAGCGCCACCTGCAGTGTGATTTCCACCAAAAATTAATCAGCACCAATCTATACCAGGGACTACCTGACTACTATAAATTTTTATTAAATTCCGTGCATTAGTTCTTCAGATAGAGCGCCCACAATATTTGTGTCTCGCACATACAAACAGACGGGCAGGCAGACAGACAGACTCACAGACTCACAGACAGACATTTTGTAAAAACATGTTTTTTGGAATCTCTGACCCCTAAAACGTGAAAATCCGTCAAAAACCGAAAGTCGAAATTTTTCATGAATGCAATACTTTCTTCTTGTAAAGATAGAAGAATGTAAAAAGATACTGAAATCGTTTGCAGTGCTTTTTAGCCATTAGAAAAAGAAATATTATTATCAAATAAAATTTCTTTCAGTATTGAAAAGGATTAAGCAAGCCAATTGTTAATACTTCTTCGAAGAAATGTACCTCCCCAATTATCTATCAAGATTGGTATCCTCAAATATGTTTCTTCTGGCCTGTTAGTAAGGTTAGTTTGGGTAACTGGAGGTAACCACGAGGTAACTGGGCCACAGGCTATTTTATAAAAAAAACTGTTGGTGTTTTTTTAAGTTTTAGCTTTTGTGAACAATGCCCCTTAATCTCTACTTCCTAAAACAACGTGTATCAACTCAATCATAACTCTCACTTTGTTGTGATAGGTTGTCAAAAATTTACGTTTCTTTTTTAAAAAACAACGTCTATATGGTTGAATTTCCTCGGCTGATTATTAAAGTACTTTTATTAAACAATCATTCTTTTTAAAGATTAGACATATAACTACATTAATATTATTAGGTATCTATACATATTTACTTCATGTTTCAAATGTAAGCCCGATGTCCCAGTGACCCCATAAATTTTTCAAGAATGGGGTAACTGGGACATGCTGGATCCAGTTACCCCAATAGTTATAAATTATTTTTTTTGTATTTCTCTTACTACGGGAAGTAAATTTCTCCATGGTTTTTTGCTCACAATAAAGAAAATGATAGAATACCTTATTAAAATTATGTAATGAAATTTTAAAAAAGCATATTGAGTGATATCAAACCAAATTTCTTGGCCCCTTGAGAGGTGGTGATGCCGTTATGGCATCACTTAATTTTAATTCCTAATTGCAACATTGGCACTTGAATTTTATAATGAAAATTTCACCCTTATTAAGAACACGAAAATATACTTTTACTTGTTTTCAGATAGATTCTCTTGTAAATATTGGTGACATTAAATTATTACAACATTTCACGAATGCAAGTATCTAGCCCCTGAAAGCGAGATAGCCAGACCTTGAAATTGTACTATACACAGGGGTCGCATTCTATAGGGAAACCTTTATCGTTCCTACCACTATTTTGAAAATAATATCTTCATCGCACATTTCTGTAAGGATTCTGGTAGGAACAATAAATTTTCCCTATATAATGCGACCCCTGGATAAAGTACTTAAGTACTTACGTAGCCGTTTGTTCATTGATTTACCTTGCTATTTTTTCCTTAAAATACCCATGTGGCTTTTATACTTATTATCTATACTAAAGTACATAAGTACTTCCTCAAGTTTTATGTTTTTGGTATAAATAAATCTAATATTTTCACTTTTAGTGCTTTTTTAGACACATTGACAGAAAAAGGTTTCCCTTACAACGCTGTTTATTGACATATAATTTACATGATCTGCCTGGTTTAAATTTTTTTAAGTTGTTTATACTTTTTCAAACAGGACCTGATATCCGATATGAAAAAATATGAACGCGTGTGGAACATAGACCCCCCTGGTCCAGTTACTCCATTTTTTGGGGCAACTGGACCCATGAAGAAAGAAAGATGAAATATGCATATTTTTATATTTTTAAATATAAAAATGTAATTTTGAGCATTTCTGTCTGATAGAGGGAACCTAACTGAACACATTTACAGAAGTTCAGACTTTAATTCAAATGAACATTAGTTTTTTGAAGCTGAATTGTCAGAAGCTCCAGAGTCACATTCTAAAATCATGTCCCATTTGCCCCAATTAACCTTACTATGCGTAGTCGATACAGTTTTATCAAAATATGTTACACAAGGAGTATTTATCGTGCGTCTCATATTTGATTTTCATATAAATTGATTTTAAAAGCTGCTCTTGAACTCAGAATCAATTTTGTAAAAAATGTCAATCAAAATTAAAACTGTCAAATCAATTAAAAATGGACCGCAATCATACTGCATACATTAACAATACGTTTATGTTTATATATAGGGTAACTCTAGGACAGATGACCATAGAGGAGAGATTGCCAGTCTAAATATTTCCAAAACTTGACCATAGATTGCAACATAAACTTTGTTTGTCTGAAATAGTTCAACGAGATTATTTATTGCGACGTGCAGTTGTGTTTTTCGATTATAAAAAGTAAGTGTAATTTTAATGTTTATTTAATCTAGTGGTTGAATATTTGTTTGACTTAGGTATCTGATTGTTTTGCAGTACGTATGTTATATATATATTTTACTATATGGACTTTTAAGGCACGTATATAAGCTAATATTTACTTCTAAGCCTAAAACAAAGACGTACAATGGATACTGATGCTTTAAATTGGGCGACAATCAATCCTTTAATTTCAGGAGAGACGGCCACATAAAATCTAGGAGAAATGGCCACCTTTAATCAATATTTCAAAATTATACGGAGTGATGATTTTAACTAAATATAATTAAATTTAAAATAAATATGTAACGTTTATGTTTACAAATATACTAATTGATATAATTATATAAATTTTAACTAATATAAATATTTCAATAATAATAATAATAATGTAATAAGACCAAACGATTTATTTGTTTCAGAAAATACTGAAAAAAGTCGGAAACTTTCATCACATAAACTGATAAAGTTGATAAATAAACTAAATTAACGTAGAAAGCCTAAAATTAACGCAAGTAAAAAAACCACGACAGTTCCAATAGCGAAGAAAATGAAATACGTTTAAATTATCAGATTCTACAGATTCACAGTAAATAGAACTGTATTAGGATCGCTGTGTTGGTTGTGCAAAATAATATAAAATCACATCCAAAAAGATGTCTGAATACAATGCATAAGGTACCTGAAGTGGTTCCATGAAACGTGCACAAATTATCAAGGTCTTTGCCAAACATGTGGTAAGACTTTACGAAAAGTGAAGTATTGAAATTATACTTCAAATTTTGTTTATTCGAGTTTCATTCACTCATTTTCCATCATATAACTGCATCTGTACAAATTGCTATATGTTTTTCATGATTAACTATATCAAATGTGTTATTTTATGCTATTTTAGTTCACTTTTTCTTTCTTTTATTGGATGGCCCTCTCTCATCGGTTTTGAGGAGAGATGGCCATCTGCCATTTTATTTTCAATGTTGTTTAATACTTTTTGCTTTGAATATTTAATTATTTTTTGCATAAAATATTATGAGCGTATGTATAAGAATTTTAAATTTGCATAAATATTTCTATTATTTGCGTTCTAAGAATTTTTATTTCAATCTTTAAAAACTATGGACATCTATCCTAGAGTTAACCTATGTATTTCTCAAAACAATTAGGGATCACATTACTCTTTCAGTCTATAATTCTCACATAGCACAAAATATTTTGGTATATTATTATAACAGTTGTCGCTACTTACTTAGTATAAATCTGCTTCGAAGCCTGCAATTTGCAAATTCGCCTTAAAATTTACTGCGGAGCTTCATGGTCATGAAAAGTATGAGAGGGAGTAGATTCATTATTAAAGAAAACTTCTATTGCATTTAAATACGTAACACTCAGTCTTCAATAAAACTGCCTTTTGAATATTGACTTTAACTTTTACCAGAAGAATTAATGAAAAAAATGATTAATTAGTTCTCACCTTACGCCCTATGTTTACATTTTTCATACAACACACAATAGTAAAATATATAAACACATGCCGTACTGCATATTACAAAAACTATTTTCGAAAATTTAGTAAATCATTAACAAAATAAGCAACCGTACATTTACTGGTGAAATTCTGGATGATTTAAGATCGAGAAAAAAAGAGGGGTCGCGGCATCCAGTCCTTGTTTTTAAACTGCGGGACACCTAAATTAAAAGTCTGCTCTTTAACCATCAAATCCATGATATTCAGTGTTACCGCTATCTTTATATAGCATGAGTATTTGCTTATTCCTTAATTAACTTTATAAAACAAATACAAAAAAAGAACTGTTTTAAAAATTTGAAAATCATAAAAAAATAATTACATTTCATTTGGTTTGAAAATCATAATTATTTTGGTCATTGATTAAATTGAACAAAAAAAAAAAATATTATTACACTTCATCGAAATGATTCTATCTTAGTAAATTAAAAAAAAATTACTATCACGTATGCAATTTGCTTTATAATTAAAAATACTAACAGTTACAGTAAATCGAAATTAATGAAAAACATTTTGTACGCATTTATCAAAATTAATCTATGGCTATAAATGAATTTTTATGTGATTATCCAAACTAACAAAAATTACGATATACTATACAGCTGCATCACAAATCTTTAATTAAAAATAAAGGAAAAAATATTTTACTTATCAAGTAATCTAAATTAATGGCAAAATAGATTTAAAACGTTGATTAATCTTTGATTATCTCAAGAGATAGTGGAATGTACATTATCATACAAACTAAATCTTTTTTACTTGTTTTAATGAAAATTTTCCGCTTCCGAATGTAATCACATATTTTTAGCAGATATTATATTGAGCTCGTGATAAGCTGTATAAATTATGGTAAAAAATAATAAAAAATTCAATTAATTTCAAATTTGGATTCAATAATTTAGTTTAGTGGAAATAACGTTTCAAGCAGAAACTTATAATGTAATTAAATTAAAACTTTAAAATAAATTAGATTTTAAGTAAAATTAGTCAAACCAATGTTTTAGATATAAATATTTTTAGTTTATTTCAGTTTTTAGTAACGAAAATCAGGGTTTATATCATTTCATCTTTTAATTTAATCCTATTTTGAGCCTAAGTTATCTTTCTACGTGATGTGTTTTTTATTAAAATGAACAATGAATTTCAAGGGACAGAAAAAGATATTTTTATTCCCATGTGACAAGCTTATGCATGAAATTTTTAATAAAAATATTCATGCATAACTGTCTTTTTCAAACAGATAAGAACGAGAACGAATTATGGTTTCGTTTGGGGAAAAGTGAGAACTGCTGCAAGTAAATTATTTGCATGCAAATTTAAGTGCAACCTAACCCCCCCCCCCCCCCAAACAAAAAAAAAGAGAGAGAGAGAGAGATTTAGAAAAGCAGTTTTCCTAGTTGCATTAGATAAAAAGTAGAAATTTGGATATATATATGAATTGTTTGTAAGAAATACCGTTATATGCATTTTTTACTTTTTTCTATTTTCAATAGAATAAAGTTTTGTAATTGAAGTTATTTTCGACATCCGGTTTTCAACGGATTTGCACGTTTTAAGTATCAGAGATGCCCCCAAAAATGTTTATACAAAATGTCTGTCTGTCCGTGTGTCGCCATTGCACCATTGAAAAGTATATGTAGATATAAATAGAATTGAACCAAAATTTTTGTGTATGTTTTTAGTTATGGCCAGGTCCTACTCTAATTTAGAAATATTTTACCGGAGGGGGCATTGTAATAGCAATTTGTGTGCCATATTCATTATTGTAATCCCGAAAACTGTATGGAGTTATGCATAGAATGGAACCACTTTTTTTGTATGTTTTTGACTATGGCAAGCAGGTCCCCCGTGAATTTGAAAAAACGTCTGATGGTAGGGGCGCTGTAATAGCAGTTTTTGTGGCTTTTTCGTTATTGTACCATCGAAAAGTGCATAACGTTATGCATAGAACTAAACCATTTTTTCCGTATGTTTTTAGCTATGGCCAGCAGGTCTCTTTCCATTAGGAAATATTCCGCCGGAAGGAGGTGCTGTAATAGTAATGTCTGTGCCATTTTCATTATTGTACCATTAGAAAGTGTATGGAGTTATTCATAGAATTGAGCCAATTTTTTGTGTATGTTTTTGCTATGCTCCTGAATTTGAAGAAAAAAACAGCACCTGGGGGCTGTAATAGTTATTTTTGTGCGATTTTCTTTTTTGTACCACCGAAAAGTGTATAAAGTTACGCATAGAACTGAACCAATTTTTTATGCTTTTGGCTATGGCCAGCAGTTTCTCCTTGGATTTCAAAATATTTCGCCGGAAAGGATTGCTGTAATAGCAATTTTTGTGTCACTTTCTGTATTGTACCATCAAAAAGTATATGAAGTTAGGCAAAGAATTGAATCAATTTTTTTAATATTCTTTTTTTGGCTAAGACTAACAGAGCCTCCTTGAATTTGGAAATAGGCCGGAAAGGGGCGCTGTGACTTTTGTATAATTTTCTTTATTTTTCGTAGTTTTTTTTTTTTTTTTTTTTTTTTCATCGCGGATTCTGCAGTGACGGGAACTCGAGTATTGCTAAACCAGCTATTCACAAACAGCTCATGTACAACGAAATAGTAAAAAAAACTGTAGATTTTAATAAATATCATGATCAAGATTAACTTGCTTTTACCCCAATTGGCTGAAGCAGAGAAATTTAAGATTAGATTCAAAGTTGGTTTAGTATAACTATAACTAATAATATTGAAGGATTAACATCTGCAACGACTTTTTAAAATATTAAATGTATGAGTTAGAAGAAAGTTTCGGTATTGGCACATCCAAATAGTTTATAAATAGTTCATTAAAGAATACAATTAATACACGGAATCTGTCTGCTCTGATTATTAATTTATGTTTACTTTATTTGGTAGCGATATATTTTTCAGAAAATCATTTGCTGTAATGCAATAAAATATTGAAAAACATAATTGATTGTTAAAATCTACATAGAAAAGATAGTAGATATGTCGTTATTACTCATACAAATAATATTTATGATAGTAAAATTTAGAAAAAAACGTTTTAGTCTAATAATTAATAATTAGTAAACTTTTTTAAAGTGCTTAAAAGTTTTAACACACTTCCATTTCCATTATGATATAATTTTAAGCTTTGATAGGTAAATCATTTAGCAATATTTAATTTTTTTATTTGAATGTAGAAGCGTTTCACAAATATATTTAATTAAAAAGTAAAGGAAAAATACGTTATTTATTATGTTAATCATATTTATCAGTTACTTATCAAGTATCAGAAATATATTTAATTAAAAATATAGAACGAAATATTTTACTTATCAAGTGTCATACTACTAAGCTACTAATCAAGTACTTATCATAAGTGAGCAGCATAAAACTTAGATATTAACTACACTTCAGGCTTTCAATATATTCAGTGAGAAATTTTGAGAAAGTCATTTCTTGATTATCCAGGTTCTACTTTAATATGGACCCACCACACTGTCCTTCCTAAACTAACTCTATATGTGAAAATTAGCAGCCTTCATCCGCTTTCTTTAAAATAACTTTCTCTTAAAAGCCATTTTCTTTAAAAGAATCTTGAATCAAACGGAATATATCTAGCAAAGATGAAAAAAAAATCTTAGCATCTAATAAAATATTCATAATTGTTGTCTTATTCGTATTAGTACATTAACTAATTCAAAGTCGATGTTGGCCGCATAATAGACAATGTAGCTCTAAAGTCACTGGAGTACTGTAATTAACTATTTTTTAGTAGGTTTGTTATCTTGAATTTCCCGATTCTACCTAAAACTGCAGCTGAGATATTGCGAAATGTGCTGTAATTTTCGACCACCCTTTTAAACCCTCAGACGGGGGATTTCTAAAATCGCTGAAATATGTCTTTAGTTATTTTTTAAATAGATTTGTTATCGTGAATTTGACGCTCCTACCTAAAACTGCGGCTGAGATATGGCGAAATGACATAAAACTTCCGAACACCCCATTATACTCCCATAGATGAGAATTTCTGAAATCGATATAATACGTGTTTAAGTATGTTTTAGTAGATCAGTTATCCTAAAAATCATGCTTAATCTAAAGCAGCTGCGGAGATATGACGAGATGACCAAAAAAGTTACTCTATCCCCTCCTTTAATATATTTTAAAGGGGAGGAGTATTTCTAAAATTGCTGAAATGCATGTTTAATTATTTTTAATGGGTTTGTTATCTTGAATTTCATGCTCCTACTTAAATCTGCTGCTAGGATATGGCCGAATGTTGCAATATCGTCTACCCTCACCTCTTTAGGGGTAATTTCTAATATCGCTCAAAAACGTATTTAATAACGTCTTTTAAACGTCTTTTAGTAGATTTATTTTCTGGAATTTCACGATACTTCCTAAAACATCTGCTGAGATATGGCCAAATGTTCTAAAATTTCCGACCCTCCCGCTTTAACCCCATTCAAGAGGGGGGGGGGATTTCTAAAAATGCTGAAATGCGTGTTTAATTATTTTTTTAATAGATTTATTATCTGGAATTGAATGCACTTATCTAAAACGGCTGCTGAGATATGCAAAGTGTTAAAAAAATCACGACCCCCCCCCCCACACACACACACCTTTAACCCCTTTGGGAAGATTTCTAAAATCGCTGAAATGCGCCTTAAATTTTTTTAGTAAATTTATTTTCTGGCATTTCAAGACCCTACTTAAAGCGGGTGCTGAGATATGACCAGATGTTCGATAATTTTAGACCCCACCCTTTATCCCCCTTCGGGGGAAAGTACACGCTTATGTCATAAGAAATATTTTCGTCCCATTTTCCAGGGCTGCTAGGTTCAGTAGTTTGGGCTTTGGTTGATTATATGAATCAGTCAGGACAAATTCTTTTATATATGAGGACCCCGGAAGCCAAGGGATTCAAATGACAAAATTTAGATTTGGAGTAAATTGAGTTTGGAGTAAAGTTGGAACATCAGTAGTAATTGACTGAATTGAAATATGAAACTGTTGCTTATTTCATAGCGTTCTTTCAACTCTTATTTCAGTAACTATAAAAGAAAAGTGGAGTCTAGTATATATATTTTTAATATTAAATAGAGATTAGAGAGGTTGTTAAGTAGTTTAAAGATCTTAAGTAGTTGACCTTTAGAACGCAGCACATACATTACAAAATCACTTGTGTTTATTTACCTCCAAACAAATAGACTCATTTCTAGATAGCCTATGCACGTATGTTTTATTCAATTTTGTCATTTATACCGCTTGGCTTCTGCGGTCCTCATATATATATATAGATATATAGATGAACTTATGTTGCTTTTAGGGCCCACCGAGTTTCAAAGTATCAAACGTGAGTATTCAGACATGCTGAAAAGTGATTTGTTACACAAGTGAAAATTTTCTAGTATCACACGTACAATATGCACGTATCTATTTAGTGACTATTCCGATGTTCATTTAAAAAATTGAAAATTTTCAATGAGTTTGCAGTGGACACCTCTAGAATAGACCAAGCGTAGAGGAGACTGAGCATAGAATAATCTAAAGCTGAATATCACGGCTTGCTAACAGTAATTTTCCTTACTTATATCAGAACAACTTACCTAGATTCATAAAATCTCTTATTTCCAGACCTGGAATTTCGTTTATTTTGGAACTTGAGGTTCAGTAAAAGACTAAACTTTGCCTTTGATAAAAGTTGGTTATTTTTTAATTTACTAGGGGACTCTCCCTCCTACGAGCTACTATCGCCAACCTCCGTTCAGACACCACAAACTCTAGAAGCACGCTAATTTGATCGGCTTTAAAACAAATTTCGCAAGGCTGCATTATAATTAAAAACCAGTGGCGATCTCCCTGTTAAAGGGCTGTTTTCGTTTTTTATTAAATAAGATCTGTGAAAATTTTGAAGAAAAGCTAATATAAAATTACTTAGGTAACAGAGTCTTTGTCTTCCAGTATTTTTTAACAACGCTATAAGAAAGTTCTTTTAAATAAGACATTTTAAATGAATCGTTTTAAATCTGACGTAATTTTCACCAAAGTTTTCGTTTTCTTTTTAATATTCACGCGAAATTATTTTTGTTGTTAGAAAGGAAATATTATATGCGCTGTCTTAGAATTCGCAACAATTGTTTAAAAGGCTATCTCAAAATAAGAAATAAATGTCTCGCGCAAATATATTTTTAAATTTAAACTGTTTAGAAATATTATTGTTTGGCCATTTGAAATGGGACATAATTTACTCCATTTACGACTTTAAACGCATATTAATAAATTTATTATTTTACAATTTTCTTTCTCTTTTAAAATTCACGTGTAAAAATAAGTTTTATGACTTAATTTTATAAATTTTCGCGCTTTTAAAGCGTAATCATTTAATTCTAATTTGAAAGTTTTTTTTTCTATTTATAATTGACACGTGTAAATAAATTTTTTATTTGAAGGAAATATTATTCTTTGTGCTGTTTTAAAAATTGGAAACAATTTAAAATAATACCCTTTTATAAAAGATGTAAAAATATTTCTCGAAATGCTGAAAATTTGAATATAAAATGGAAATAAATCCTCAAAAAATTAATCAAATAACAAAAATATAAAATAAAGGCAGTCTTCACACCGCAAACTTCTAATATATACAATGATCTAAAAATGTCTAATTTAATATCTTTAATTTTTGCTCCTATAAACTTTTGTAATGGAACGATTTTGACCATCTTTAACATTAAATATAACTTAAAATAATCATTCGATTTGAACATCTGCGTGTTTATCATACGTTTATCTATAATACCACCGATTTTCATATTTTTGTATAGAGTAGTTTTCTTAATATTAACGAAGAATGACCCCGGTCAAAAAAAATTCAAAAACAGCGGCGATGACATCGTTACTTTTTTTAGAATACAGAGATTCAAGCCATGTAATTAATTCTTGTGAGACGTTGGCTTCATAATTTTAATATTAGTGGTATTAACTTACATATTTACAGACATTTATCCTTATAAGTTTTACTAACTACGAGGGTGGTTCAATAATTATTGTCCCTAGTATATATAAAATATTTGTACGGCGATGATTGATAAGGAATATCGAAGCCAAATATCTTAAATGCCTATATGCTCAGTTTCAGAACAGTAGCTGCTATATTACATAGTTTTGGAGTGAGGGATGAAGTTTTAAACACCTATTTTTGAGTGGGTTTTTAAGGAGGGGGGAGTCAGGGTGAAATGATGGTTTGGAGTTTATGAGGCTACATTTGTGACAGTGGATGAGATGTGGCTAGATCACTATTATCCCGAGTCCAAACGACAGTAGTTACATCTCATCCACTATCACAAATCTCGCCACATAAGCTAAAAATCAGCCTTTAACCCTCTCTCCCCCCTTTTCTCTCCTGCCCCCAAAACTATGTGAATATAGCAGCTACGGTTCTAAAATTGAGCATATTGGCATCTAAGACGTTGGACGTCGATATTCCACAACAACCATCGCAGTACAAATATTTTATATACACTACGGACAATAATTATTGAACCACCCACGTATATTTGTCGAATTTTTCTTAGTTTTGTGACGATTTAAATCAAAATATCGTGTTGCGAAGATCAGTTCGTTAAAAAATTTTTCTCAAAAATCACGATGATTGAAATGAGAAATCTACTTACTGAAAGGTGATTATATCTTAATTTATTCAATCCAGGTAATTGCGTCTTGTATGAGATGGATTTTAAGATTAAAAATAGTGGATGTAACCTCATTATCCTCTTAATGCATAAACACTTATCCTGATGCGTGTTATAAAACATACTTGTTGTGTTTTGCTTGGTTTTGGGATATTTTAAAATGGAATAATGAGTTGTAAAGTTGAGTTCGCTATAAACCTTTTTCTCGTAAATAACGACGATTAATACCATGAATGTTCCCTCAATGAAAAGTTATTAGAAATGAATTAATTCGATTCATGAAATTAATACTTGTGTGAGATGGAATTTAAAGTTTAAAACTAATAGTTTTAACTTTGATACTTTCCAATACTTACCTTTATAAGATATAGTAAACATATTTATAGATATTTACTTTGTTTTGTTATAATTTAAAACAAGATCATGAATCGCAAAGACGCGTTCTCTAATTTTACACTGTAAAACATTTGCAGCAAAGTAACAGGTCTATAGGCCGTTTTTATAGAGACGGTTATATAAACGTAATTTAACTGTATTCTGACATATTAAAGTCAGATATTTGTATTATTATGGTCATAATACAGTTAATTTATTGTTATTTACCCTTTTTCTATAAAAATGTTCGATAGAACTGTTACTTTGCTGCAAATTGTTTACAGTTTACTACTCGAAACTGACGATGATTAACATAAAACATCTACAAAATGAAATGTGGTTATATCTAAATTTATTCAATCCATGTAATTGTTTATTGTTTGAAACGGATTTTGAGTTAATGAATAGTGGTTTTAACCTCGTTATACCCCTACTCCCGAAACGTATCCTTATAAGTTTTAGCAAGCCTGTCTATAGTATTTCATTTAGTCTTCTGATAATTTAAAACAGAATAATTGGTCGCAAAAATGTGTAAAGCACGAATATTAATACCATGAATTCTGGTGAATGAAAAGTGATTATATCTGATTTTTTTTCATGTAATCAATTCTTGTGTGAGATGGAGTATATCATTTTAAGTCTAGTACTTTTTTCAACGTTAACTCCAAACATTTATTCTTACTAGTTTTAGTAACATATTTGTTCAGTTTTACTATTAGGTTTTGTTAACATTTAAAATAAAATCACATGTCGCAAAGACGAGTTCGCTAAAAACTTTTCTCGAAAAGCACGACAATTGTTACCATGAATTCTCTTGAATATAAAGTTATTATATTAGAATTTATTCATGTGTGAGATGGAATATACAAGTTTAAGGCTATCGGTTTTAACCTTATTACACAAAAAAAAAATTAAATAAATAAATAATGCAATTTAACAAATTACAACGACCATTTGGAAAATGATTTTTTCAAAGACTAAAATTTAAGACATAAAAAATCGCACGGAGTTCATCCTACATTACGTACGCCATGAATTAAACATTAATAGTGTTATTACACGTAAAAATTGCAAGCGACAAAAATCGCCTGCGATTCGTACGTATTATGATGTTATTACACGAGGAGTCAAAGTCGCTTGAAATTCCAGACTTCTCAATGTTATTCCTATGGCTCCAGGGGAGTCGCTTCGAAACCAAGCAATTTTTTTTTCTGTCGGAACGTTTTTGACGCCTGAAACGAAGCCTGTCGCCAGTAACAGCCAGTGAAATGCTTGGAAATATGACGATGGAAAAGCCTTTTACCGAACAGAAAAATTTGCTGAAATATACAGCCTAAAACTATGAAGTCCAACACATATTCGCAGATTTATCACATATATAATAAAGAATATGTATAAAAAAGTTTGAATCTCTATCTCAAATACAAAAAAAACCTTAGCCTTTTTAAAATATGAAAGTGAAGAAAATATGAGCGGGGGGGGGGGGGGGAGCCATTTAAAGTTTTAATTTGTGCAGGTAATTGCGCTAGGTGTATTAACAAAATTTACAATATCTCGCGATATAATTGCCGTATTGTTAAAACTGATGTGTCGAAATATTCACAATTAAACAGGTTTTAATTTAATAATTAACAGCAAAAATCGATTTTTTGATCGATTTTGAGATAAACTGTCCGCTTAATTCTTCTAAAATATATATTATGGCGGCAGGTAAAAATTTCATATCCGTGAATTTAAGAAAGTAGGTTAAAGGTTTATTTTCTTTTTTAAAGGACTCTTTTTAAATGTTATTAATGCTATGTACATGCAGATTGTCTCAAACAGATTGAAGCACGCTGTATTTTTTTATTGTTCGGAACCACGTAGTGAATGTAAATTGCTAAGGTATTCAAAATGAAGTGGGTATTCAAATTATGTTGATGAAAAAGTTTTGCCATTAACTTTTAAAATGTTATGGATGTTTTGCAAAAGTTATATTTATCATAATAACTCCTATGCTCTGGCAAGTACAACAGCAAATAAATTCATTACTCTACGCTCAAAGCTCACTGAGATATGATTCTTTGATATTTTTTGGAATTTTGGATATTTTTTTTAATTAAAAATGCGTTTTGTGCTTTTAGTGCAAGAATCTCCGAAAGTTCATAGAATTCAAAGTACTACAACTCGGTTACGTTTGGTTGCAGAAGTTTAGGATTTTTACTTTTTAAATGGCAGGCCATAAAGAACGATTTTCTATATATAAATTTCACTGCCAGGCACCGCGAAGAAATTAAAACAGTGATTTTTTTAAATTAATGACAGGATGATTTCATTAGCATACCATTATATTCTGCGATATTTCAAAGGTAACTTAAAAATAGTATTATAATACAGATTTGCGATATAAAAATAATCTATTTAATTTAATATTTTTATAACTAAATATTATATAGTTATTTAAACTAATGCAGATTGCTAAATTAGAATTAAAAGTCATGAAATTAAAATCATTTATATTTTTACACTAACAAAAGTTTCATTAAATTTATGAAAATAAAAATCTATTTTATTGTTTTTTAGCGTAATATATATATTATATTATACACAGAATAGATTTATCTTGACTCATTTTTTATGCATAGATAGTTTGAATCATGAATTTAAATTTATCATAAATAAGAAATTACACATAATTGAAAATGTATTCTCTTAATAAATGTCAGAAATATTTATTCAATAAGTAATGAGTTTTGTAATCAGATACATTAGTATATATAATAAAATCCAGAAAAACAAAACAATTCTTTACAGACTTATCAAAATGAATCTATCGCGATAAACGAATTTTTATGTAATTATATGAACAAATCTGATATATATTTGGATGTACCATACAACTCTATAATGTATAGTTTTAATGAAAATTAAAGACAATGCTAACGAAGATAAAATAATTGATTTCATTTACGAAGTAATCTAAATTAATGATAAAATCAAATTTAGAACCTTGATTACACTTTGACTATCGGAAGAGTACACGGAGGCACATCATTATATAAATATAATATCATTTTAATAAAAAAAAAGTATTACCGGTTTCAAGATGTAATCATTTATTTTTTAAAAAGAGGAATAATTGGTGGAAGTACGGTAATTTTAAACTGTGCCATTAGTTTCAAATTTATTTTCAGTATATTAGTCTAACGGGATATAAAATTCATATTAAAGCATCATTTCAATTTGAAATTTAAAAATAAAAATAAGTAAGGTTTTGAGAATTATATATATTGTATTTTCCGAATGCTTAAGGGGTCGTGAACCTTTTAAACGCGACGAAAATCAAGAAAAAAAAAACAAAAATTCCAATTAGTGTATCTTTAAAACCTGTTTATGTATAAACAAGTAATTTTGACTATTAATTAAACAGATTCTGGTTTTTAATATACATCATTAGAAACTGACTAGACCAGGGACGGCGAACTTATGGTAGCGAAAGAATAATTTTGGCGCGGCATTGCTTGTCGCTTTAAATCAAAATAAAGTGAGATTACACAAAACCCGCGACTGATGTTTTCTAAATTCGATTAAATGGAAATTGACAAATTTTAATTACGGCATGTTATATTTCATTCTAATTAATTATGGTCTCAAAAACTTTTCAAACAAAAATGTTCTATTGATCTATTTATTGAATTATGTTCTATTGATTGAATTGATTCTATTGATTCTATTTATTGAAAACTATCGACAATAATTGCTTGATAGATAAAATTCCGATGTTAAAGTTATATCCACTTTGAATTTATTTCATGTCTATTCAAAGAAACTGGCGTTTGTCAGTTTAACAGTTTTTTTTTTTTTTTTTTTTGCCGATCTGTTCTTTCGAGCCACTGTTTTCACAAATGAATAATATTAAATCTCAAACTGAAAGCACTTGTCAGATATATTCGGTTCACTTTGCATTAAATTTAACCATGTATTAAGATGCAGCAACAGAAATCAAATTACATCGCATTATTTTTTTCTATTAATTTCTAAAATAGATTTGTTTCCAAAATTATTATAGTGTAATATCTACACGCATGTTCCTCCTATTTTTTAAATCTTAATAGAAAATTATCCATTATTTTCCCACCTAATAAATTTGTTTTGTAGTTGGCACGTCATGGTCACGTAAAATATTTTTTTTTTTTTTGTATCAAATTTGGCACGCTGAAATAAAAAGGTTCGCCAAACCTGGATTAGACTTTACGGAATTTATGTGCTGTTGAAATAGGAATAGATTTTTTTTTTCTCCGTAAATCATTGGCGATTGATATCTTGAGAATATATGGATGGATTGCTGCGAAATTCAACATAGATAGTAAACACATAAGTACTTTTCAAATGATCTGCTTTTAATTATTTACAGTGATAAATCTTTTTGTTATGACTATTTTTGTTCTTTAAAAATGTAAAAGTTTGATTTATTTTTAGAAAAATATTTTATTTCCATTGTTAATGAAAGAATTTTGGCTTAAGAGTAGATCGTTTTAAAAATTAATATGTGCTTATTTACCGACTTCATTTTATGTATCATGTTTCATAACAATGCATGTATACGTATATTTTCAGAATGTCATGCGTGCAATGACCGACGGAGTAATAAAAGATGAGCTACTTACTTTTCAACAATACACATTTTGCAAAAGTCTAGTCCGTGTTTAATGGCAGTATGATAAAAAGCATAATATGTTTAATTAATCGGCAAAATTTTCATTTTTATACATAAAAAGATTTTAGCGATACACTAATTCAAACGTTTAATGTTTTTATTGATTTTCATCGCGTTTAACACTTTATGTACTGAATTATGATTTCATGAAAATTTTATCTTCTAAAGCATTTTTTGTGAATTGTTTAAACAACATTAGAAGATTTACATAAACATTTAATAAATTTTAGAAGGATATTGGAAGAATTGAAGGATTTAGAAGGATTAATTCAATTTGAATTTATAGGTATTTTGTATAATATTTATAACCCACTCAAATCTTTTATTTTAAATATTTTCTTAGTATTTTGTAGAATTAAGAAATGTACGAATATACTGTTCTTACAATAGAAATAAAGAAATATTTCCGAATTGAAAAATTCCCCCCAACCTCCGACACCAAGAAAGCTGAAAAGATGCAAAGGCAAAAGAAATCATCCTTTTAATTAATTTTTGTTCTGTGTAACCAGTAATGTTTTTGGAACAAGATAAAGTAATGTATCTATAACCCATTATAACCTGTATTTCAACTAATCGGTGTATTAAATGAATTTTATAACAAGCTATTTTAATGGCACTTATAAGTACTGTCAGTATATAAAGGATTAAAAGGTACAAGACCCCGTAAAGTAAATATTTTACATAATATTCCTACCACGGGTCAAATTAAAGCTTTGTTAAAATGTAAGAATTTATAGAGTTTCACGTTTCTAATTTAAACGAATTTTTAGCTCATTTTATCTTTCTACCGAATGTGTTTTTTATTTAAATGCAGCAGTAAATCTTATAAAAAAAACTCTATCATTTCATTTTTTCGTGATAAACTCCCACGTCTAAATTTCGAATAAATGAGAAAAAAAAAATTCATAACTGCAATGGACTTTTTTGAAACTGATAAGCAAGAGAACTATTTACTGCTTTGCGAGGAGAAAATATGTTCAGCTTCAGATAATTTATTAGCATGCAAATTTAAGTGCCAAAACAACAAAAATATGTAAAAATTTTTGTTTACATAAAAAAGCAGTTTTGTTCGATGCAATAGATAAAAAGTTGGATCTTTCATTATTATTTTCTTTGCGGGGAAGGAGATTATTGTTTTCTTTTTTTATGTATCATCAAAAATGTTTAATTTGTGCAATATTTTATAATTTATGAACCGAGAAATTTCGAATCATGCTTAGTTTACGCAGGAATGTTATAAGATTTTGAAAACTATTTGGTGTAATAAAAAAAGACTGTGTAGTGTTATATGTGTTGTTTAGCATAGGTGTACTGTGATAAAAAAGAATATGAAAGTTTCTTATGTAATATTATTTTTAAGACGAGGTTATGGGTTCGATTCCCTGCTCAAGCATTTTTTTGCTTAGTTGGAAATATTCAATTCGTATGATAAATATAGCAATCAGTTTGATTGTGTTTTTAAAAAAAATAGTTCATCTGCGTAACCATCGTTTTTCTGGAGTTCCTTTACATGCAATTTATGCTGTCGATCTCTGTATATGACAGACCAGGTGTTATTACCAATAGGGTTATCCGTATATACTCGTCGATTGTCAGTCCAGATAGCTTAATCGGTAGATCATTGACCCTGTAAGCCAAGGATCTGGGTTCAATTCCCGGCTTGGGCATTTTTTCGCTTAGTTGGAAATATTCAATTCGTATAATAGAGTTATTTCTTATTAATATTAATTTAAAATTTCAAACGGATTACTGACCAAATTAAAATTACATGTCGAACATGTTTCTATGTAATACCATGTCTGAAGAAAAAAAAAAAAAAAAAAAAAAAAAAAAAAACCCTTCATCCTTTGATCAGCAAGTAAAATACTAAGCTCATCCTGAAAGTAAGTACCTTTTGGATATTAAATATAGTAATTTGTTTCCATTTGTATTTTATTACAGAAAAATCTATACCCTTTAAACTACTTTTCGACATATTCACCACGCGAATTAAGGCATGTGTCATATCTTGGCACTAATTGCAACACACCCGCTTCATAGAATTCGGTCGCTTGTGACCTGAACCAGTTTTGTACGTTTACCTTCATATCATCATCACTTGCAATCGTGACGTTTTTTGAAAATGCATTGACAAATACGAATCTTGAATCGCCTATTGAACGAACTTTTTCGTCGATGCAGCGCACAAATTCTTCGGTGATCAACGACGGGTAATAAGGATAATTCAGGTATCCACGAATTTCACAATTAAATCACAGTTCACGAAATTGTTTTAGGGAGAGAATTATTATTAGAAGTCAGGATTCTATATATATAATATATAATTTCACATTAAAAGCTGGATAATTTCACGTATTATGGTTCTGAAGCATAATAAAATCGAAATGTTTTGTTTTGTGTTCATCATTTGTAAATAATCATCAGCACGAGAACTTTTTGTAGATTATTATTGACAGTTTGAAAATATACATAATTTATATTATTTACATATTTACAGATGAAGCATGTTTAGTTGCTTTGTTCCTTCTAGAACTCATGATTATAAATACAATTAAATTTCCGACAACTATTATCTTCTATTAAGAAGCCATAATAAACAACAGCATGATTTCATGCTCGAGATATATTTCCTTTTTATAATTCAATAACTTTTCTTCTATTTTTAGAAGACGAAGAGAAAAAAATGCAGTCTACTTACTGCGTTCAAATTTTACATTACTACAGAAAACTAAAGAACAAGAAAAAATGTTTTTAATATCAATTCTGTAGTCAGATCCCGTGATTATTGGCGCCGTTTCAGTCTGGCTAAAAGAGGCACGCTCAAGCTCAAGGGGTTTGCGAATTATTCCACAGCGGGCATCCACTGCACTCCCCGTCGTGGACATTTTCCCGCCCTTCTTTAAACACCCTAACCCACTTTCGCACCATACCTTCACTCATCGCGTTCTGTCTGTAAGCGTCACCTATCTGACGATAAATTTCATAAGGTCGAACATTTCTCACATTCAAAAACTTGATAAAGGCACGTCTGCGGCCCGATAAATTGTTTTAAACATGATTACCCACAAACAATGACTTCTGACATCTCCATAATCAAACAAAATGGCTAGGCTAATTCATTCTCGAATTGATGTATGAAACTATGTATGTGCGACCTTTGTGCTTTCATATGCGCGGGAGATATGCGCGAGCGAAACTTACTTTCTGAATGAGCTGAGTAAGATACTTTGATAAAATAAATATAGAGCCCCCCGAAAAATATGTTATCGACTTCGAACACATGTTCTCCTGTTCCTAATGAGACAGGAATAAATCGACAAGTAAATCAAACAATTTGCTTGTGATGTGCTAAAGAAAAAAAAAACCCTCCTCATACAGTACCTCCTAGTAATATTCTTCGAAAATCCGCATTGAAGCATTCAAACAGTGGGCTTATAAAATGTAAATGTGTATTATTCCTTCTCGTTGAACCTGCTACGATAAATCCTTACTACGTCTGGATTTATTGTCAACATCAATTCGTAATAATAATAAAAAAATACATTAAGTGCAGTGATACCTAAAAACATAGTGGTAAATGCTTTCTTTTATTACTAGAACATATTCGTCTTTTCGTGATATTTTTCACCGTTGAAAAAAACACTTTAACAGTTATCCTCAATACCTCCAATCTTTCAGTTCTTCGCAGAGTGTGAATGAATGTGGAATAGATCATCAGAGAACATTGATTGCCTTTTTGTTGCCAGGAAGCTGGATTTTAAAATGTACAGGCATCCCTCGATTTACGTAAGTAATGCATTCCATAAACTTTTGCGAAGTCGAATTTGTAAATTCCTCAGGTAAAATTTTCTCAGAAACTGCAATATTTATTATATATATATATAATATATACATTATTTACACAGTATTATTTTAATAATAAAATAGCATGCAGCAGTATTTACTTGGATAGAAACTAGAAAAGTATGAATAAATATAAAAACAAATTGAAAAACACTTTTCAAATAAAAAGTATCTTGTGGAATATGGGATTTATAAATTTAAAATTAATGAATTAATTTATATCAATTTTGAATCTACATCAAGCGAACAGCTCTGAAGCTGGAAGAAAAAATACACTTTTTCCTCTTCACCGAAACTTTAAAATTAGGTTTCGTTATGGTTTGAATTCAGCTAACAAAATTGTAACGGATAAACAGAGGTTTTTTTTTTTTTTTTGGCTCATTTTAATCAGATTTGTGTTTGTTTTGTTAAAGATTTGATTGTTTATCCCAATAAAAATATATCTATATCTAATATATAAACTATATTATTGTTGTGGTGTTTATCTGCATATTTTATTTATAAAACAATTGTGAATAATTTGCAATTGCGTATCAAATTACATACTAGCTAAGGCGCTAGTATGTTCATATATGTAATTTTCGAAATTTGATACGTAAGTTGAGCATTACGTAAGTCAAGGGATGCCTGTATATCCATTTTATTCCTTTTAAGCAAATTCACAAAAAATAAATAACTCGAAATTTAAATTATTTCTTTTAAAAAGACATTTATTTCAATCAATAGCCATTATTTGTTTCCCTTTTGTATACATAACAATTTCTCTTTAAAACATTTTTTTATTTATAATTTATTTAGCTCAATGCAACAAAATATATTAAAACCCCCCAAAATCGTAAAGTAAAAATAAAAATCATTATTTTGCAGGCGTGTGTAATTAATGATTACTTATAAAAACTTATTGATGTGCAATATGTTTTACGTTTGATTAAAAAATATATATTTTGCTGATTTTCATCCAGAATGGATCTTGTTATAAAAGCTATAAAAATGCATTTAAATACAGTACAATTTTCGTTTCTGAAAGTTGAGAAATGTTTTGAGTTATATTGATCCGACGGTAGTTAAAAATATCGCTTTAATTTATTGTCTTTAATGAAATAATTGTATTTTTAATTTTACATTATTATTGTATAAATCGTGTTTAGATCGTAGCATAAAAAAGATGTTAATGTATGTATTTAATTCATAATTTGGAGCATAAAAGTTTTAAACTTTTCGCTTGTTAAAATACAAAATAAAACACTTATCGATATTTTAAGGTGATATATGAAACAGTCTTCTAAACATGTCTTCTAAATTATTGGTTAATTATATTAATCTATTCAGATAATTTACGTTAACTCTATCGAAAACAACTAATAAAGTACTCATTATATGCTGCTGAAGTAGCAGAAAACATTATAAATTTACTTTCAATATTATGTTTTAAAAGTAATTTATTTTATAAAGTTATTACAGATAAATTTGCGATGATAAAATGCGTGCAGTATATAATATTACTAAACATTTTTATTGAAGTGAAATATTTTGTATATCTATCATGATTATATAAAATTCTAGATAAAAATTAATTTTAAGGCACTGCTATAAATGCAGCAGCCGGTAAAAGCCTAATCACATTAACTAATTTGAAAATGATTCTCATTACGCGAAAGTAGTTCTGTCTTTTATTAATTTTGATCTATATTTTTCTTTTAAATTAAACCGTTTGGGTCTGACATACTATTAACACTACATGTCTTTTCACTGAGTATTACTTTGTCTTAAGGGTGTCCGGGGCTAAAAAATCTCCAAAAATACATTTTTTTAATTGGCTTAAAAAATTACTGAGTATTTAGCGTGAATTATTGCAAACCGCATCCTTTTATGTTTATTAGACCCAGATATATAACACCTTTTGTCTTGAGAAGCGATGCAAAATAAAAAAAAAAATCAATGCATATTTTTCTCTTTATTTGAAATTACTTGTTCCACAAAATGTTCTTTTGTGAAAATTAAATTAATATTTAAGTAATTTTCAGTTATTTGCATTAAACTTTATTAGAAACATACATACAAGGGCAGAAAAGAAGAAATTTGTTTCAAATTGTTCAAAGGTAAGTAAAAAAATCTTTACCTTTATTTATCTCAGAATGAATTTCTTCACGATTTGTCAACTTTAAAAGAATATAGTTCCTTGCAATTTAAAGCTCCTTGCAAGGTATATGCATGAAATTTTCAACAGAGATTTTATGATATATTTCAAACAAATTGCTATCAGGATTTTTAATTTTGAGTGATAATTGCGAAAATATTCTAATTAATGTAAAACTCACTCATAAAAAAACTTCATTTTTTTAATTTTTTTTTTTTAATAAAATTCATATTCAATATTTTAAGAAATCTTGAAGACAAATTAAAATGACACATTTTATGTACACAAAAGTGTAAAAATTTGTAAATCGAGTAAGTAATTCCAGAGTTATATCAAAAAATTAAATATGTTTAAAATTTTAAAATTTAAATTTAAAAAAATATTTCAAAATTTTCAGATTTATTTTGCATGCACTATTCTTATTATATACAAACATATTTCAGAAAAAAACAAAATGCATAATAAAATCTCTATAAATAAAAAAAATAGAATTTTGAGCCCCGGACCCTCTTAACAATTACTGTTGATACTAACTACATGTAGTAATGGTAGGATATGTCAATTCAAATCTTAAAATGACTTCATTTATATTTTGGAATATAGTAAGAATATTAATAATAAAAGTTTGCTTACTTCTGTTTGCACAGTTGTCAATTTTTTTATTTAAAACATTTATTTTGCTCTTTAAATTTAAAATATAGTTTAGTTTTCTGAACGAATCATGTGTGATAAAATGCAAAAGATATTAGTAAGTTGTAATATTTGTTAAATCCTGTTGTAATACGATTATCTTGAAACACTTCTATAAAATGTTGCTTAACCTCTTGTCTTACGAATATGAATTGAACAGTAGGCAAAAAACTGTATTCGTTAGAATTTAGACAATGACATATTAGTCAAACTTTAGAAAATCTATTTCGATAGCTAGTATGAACAATTTCTGTCGTAAAAGTAACTGTTTTCTCAAAATTGGAAAAAATATAATCGGATACGAACGGGTTAATCACAAAATAGTTGGATGTTCCAATCCCAAAACTTTCTTCTATCTCATATATTTTAATAATTTAAAATGTTGTTATAAATGTCAATATTTCATTTTTATTAGTTCAATACTATATCAACTTTGACTTTCATCTTAAATTTCTGTTCCAGTCAATTAATCGGAGAAAAACGAGTTAATCTCAATCATGATATTTATCCAAATCGATAGTTTTTCGTTATTCTGTTGTATATCAGCTGTTCGAGAATAGTCGGCTTACCAGGAATTGAAGTTCCCGTCCATTCACGAGCCACAGGTGTACACTACAAGTACAAAAATAGAAAATTAGACAAAAATCGCTATTATAATGTTCCCTTTTGGTGGAATATTTCCAAATTCAGGGAGGACCTTCTTGCCATATCCAAAAACATACACAAAAAATTTGATTCAATTCTATTCATAACTTTATACACTTTTTGATGGTACAGTATTCAAAATGCGCAAAAATCGCTATTACAGTGCCCCTACTGGCGGATTTTTCCCAAATTAAGGGAGGACCTGCTTGCTATAGCCTAAAGCTTAAAAAAAATTGGATCAATTCTATGTATAACTTCATACACTTTTCGACGGTACAATATTGAAAATGGCACAAAAATCGCTATTACAGCGAACCCTTCTGGCAGATTTTTTCGAAATTCAGGAAGGATCTTCTTGCTATGGCCAAAAACATACACAAAAAATTTGGTTAAATTCTATACATAACTTCATAGATATTTTATGGTACAATATTCAAAATGCACAAAAAATAATATTACAGCGCCCCCTACTGGCATTTTTTTCCAAATTAAGGGAGGACCGGCATGCCATAGCCTAAAACTTTGAAAAAAAAACTAGTTGGATGTGCCAATCCCAAAACTTTCTTCTATCTTATACATCTTAATATTTCAAAACCTTGTTACACATGTTAATACTTCAATATTATTAGTTCAATACTATGCCAACTTTAATTTTCATCTTAAATTTCTGCTCAAGTCAATTAAACGGACTAAAAACGAGTTAATCTATATCATGATATTTGTTAAAATTATTAATTTTTCCTTATTTTGTTGTTATCAGCTGTTTGCGAATAGCCGGCTTAGCAGATAGCGAGTTCCCGCCGCTGCATGAGCCGCCGATGCACAATAGAACTACGAAAAATCAAGAAAAGTATACAAAAATCGCTAGCACAGAGCCCCTTTACCGCGCAAGGATCTGTTGGCCAAAGTCAAAAACAAGCACAAAAATTTTGGTTCAATTGTATGCATAATTTTATACGTTGTTCGATGGTACAATAATGAAAATGGCACAGAGATCGGAATTATAGCGCCCCCTTCTGGTGGAATTTTTTCAAGTTCAGGAAGGACTTGTTTGCCATAGCCAGAAACATGCACAAAAAATTTGGTTTAATTATATGGATAACTTCATACACTTTTCGATGGTACAATAATGAAAATGGTACAGACATCGCAATTATAGTGCCCCCTACCGGCAGAATTTTTCCAAATTCAGGGAGGACCTTTGTGACATAACCAAAAACAAACACATAAAATTTGGTTCAATTCTATGCATAACTTCATACACTTTTCGACGGTACAATATTCAAAATGGCACAAAAATCGCTATTACAGCGCCCTCTACGGGCGATTTTTTTACAAATTAAGGGAGGACCTCCTTTCCATAGCCAAGAACTTGAAAAAAAATTTTGGTTCAATTCCATGCATAACTTCATACACTTTTCGACGGTATAATATTCAAAATCGCTATTACTGCGCCCCCTAACGGCGAATTTTTTGCAAATTCAGGGAGGACCTGCTTGCCATATCCAAAAACTTAAAATAAAAATTTGGTTTAATTCTATGCATAACTTCATACACTTTTGGACGGTACAACATTCAAAATCGCACAAAAATCGCTATTACAGCGCCCCCTACCGGTGAATTTTTTCCAAATTCAGGGAGGACCAGCTTGCCATAGCCAAAAACTTAAAATAAAAATTTGGTTCAATTCTATGCATAACTTCATACACTTTTGGATGGTACAATATTCAAAATCGCACAAAAATCGCATTTACAGCGCCCCCTACCGGCGAATTTTTTCCAAATTCAGGGAGGACCTGCTTGCCATATCCAAAAACTTAAAATAAAAATTTGGTTCAATTCCATGCATAACTCCATACACTTTTGGATGGTACAATATTCAAAATCGCACAAAACTTGCTATATCAGCGCCCCCTACCGGCGAATTTTTTCCAAATTCCAGGAGGACCTGCTTGCCATAGCCAAAAACTTAAAATAAAATTTTGGTTTAATTCTACGCATAACTTCATACACTTTTTGATGGTACAATGGCGACAGACAGACGGACAGACGGACACACAGACAGACAGACATTTTCTATAAACATGTTTTTTGGAATCTCTGACCCCTAAAACATGTAAATCCGTCGAAAACCGGAAGTCGAAAAAAATTTCGATTACAATACTTTCTTCTATTGAAGATAGAAGAAAGTAAAAATGTGGTTTAATTCTATGCATAACTTCATGCACTTTTTGATGGTACAATCGTGACAGGCACACGGACACACGGACATACGGACATTTTCTATAAACATGTTTTTTGGTATCTCTGAACCCTAAAACGTGTAAATCGGTCGAAAAAAGGAAGTCGAAAGAAAATTCGATTACAATGCTTTCTTCTATTGAAGATAGATGAAGGTAAAATGTGGGAAAAAATTAAACCATATATCTCCAAGAAATGAGAGATTATATTTTGAGAAAAATGTTGGTTTTGGGTAGCTTTCTTTACAAAAAAGCTACCTATTGCAGCCGTTCGGAGGAAAGCGATTTCAAAAAATTTTGGTATATTTTCATCGATCATTACCCCCAGACCCCGAAACCACCCTCCGTTCAAAATTGATATATATATATATATATATATATATATCTGACCTATGTCACACTGTAACTCCCGTAATTATGAACCGATTTCGATGTAACTCGGTGTGTACATAGTACATACCAATGTCTCGACCGAGTTCGTTGGCCAGCTTCATCCGCCGTTTTGTTTCAAAATGGCGGCCATTTAAAATTTTTAAAAAAATGTAAAACTTGAAATGTGGTACCAAAAAATTAAAAATGGAAAAATATTTTTTTCTTATGTATTTGACCCTTATACAAAGATTCCGGAGCAGTTTTTGTTTCGTCTATATCTTAAAAAATGGCTGAGTTATAGCATTTTGAATTTCTAGCGTGGCTGACATTTTGAAACGTCCTGAATTTTGTCACGCGATAAAAGGCGTATTTATGAACCGATTTGGATGTAATTCGGTGTGTATATAGTACATACCAATCTCTCGACCGAGTTCGTTGGCCAGCTTCATCCGCCATTTTGTTTCAAAATGGCGGCCATTTAAAAAATTTTTAAAAATTTTAAATTTGAAATGTGGTACCAAAAAATTGAAAATGGAAAAATATCCTTTTCTTATGTATTTGACCTTTATACAAAGATTTCGGAGCAGTTTTTGTTTCGTCTATATCTTAAAAAATGGCTGAGTTATAGCATTTTGAATTTCTAGCGTGGCTGACATTTTGAAACGTCTTGAAGTTTGTCACGCGATAAAAGGCGTATTTATGAACCGATTTGGATGTAACTTCGTTTATACATAGTACATACCAATGTCTCGACCGGGTTCGTTGGCCAGCTTCACCAGCCATCTTGTTTAAAAATGGCGGCCATTTAAATTTTTAAGAAAAATTTAAATTTGAAATGGGGTACCAAAAATTGAAAATTGAAAAAATATTTTCTTCTTATGTATTTGACCTTGATAAAAAGATTCGGGAGCAGTTTTTGTTTCGTCTATATCTTAAGAAATGGCTGAGTTATAGCATTTTGAATTTCTAGCGTGGCTGACATTTTGAAACGTCCTGATTTTTGTCACGTGATAACGGGCGTATTTATGAACCGACTTGGATGTACCTTGGTGTGTACATAGTACATACAAATATCTCGACCGAGTTCGTTGGCCAGCTTCATCCGCCATCTTGTTTCTAAATGGCGGTTATTTAAAGAAATTAAAAAATAAAAAAATTTAAATGAGATACCAAAAAATTGGAAAATGAAAAAGATTTTTTTTGTATGTGTTTGACCTTAATACAAAGATTCCGGAACAGTTTTTCTTTCGTCTATATCTAAAAAAAAAATGGCTGAGTAATAGCATTTTGAATTTATCTTGTGGCTGACATTTTAAAACGACCTGATTTTTGTCACGCGATAACAGGCGTATTTATGAACCTATTTGGATGTAACTTGGTCTGTACATAGTACATACCAATGTCTCGACCGAGTTCGTTGGCCAGCTTCATTCGCCATCTTGTTTCAAAAGGGTTGCCATTTAAAAAAAATTAAATTTAAAATTCAAAATGAGGTATTAAAAAATTGGAAAATGAAAAAGATTTTTTTTTATGTGTTTGGCCTTGTTACAAAGATTCCGGAGCAGTTTTTGTTTCTGAAAATTTGTTCTTTTGTTGATATATTAAAAAATGGTTGATTTATAGCACTTTGAATTTCTAGCATGGCTAACATTTTGAAACGATCTTGTATTTGTCACGCGATAACACACGTATTCGCCTATTTCGATGTAAGAAGGCATGTGGTTAGTATACATCAACACCTCGACCAAGTTCGCTGGCCAGATTCATCAGCCATCTTGTTTCAAAATGGCGGCCATTAAATTAAAATATATATATATATTTAAAGTGAGGTGCAAAAAAATTAGAAATTGAAAAAGGTTTCTTTCTTAAGTATTTGATCTTGATATAAGGATTCAGGAGCATTTTTTGTTTGTCTTTACCTTAAAAAATGGCTCAGATATAGCAGTTTCAATTTCTATTGTGGGTGACATTTTGAAAAATCTGATTTTTTGCATGCGACAGCACTCCTATATATTAACCGATTCCGATGTGAGTAAGCATGTGCACAGCAATTACTAAGGTCTCGACCAAGTTCACTGCTTAGCCTCATCCGCCATGTTGTCTTAAAATGACAGGCACTTTAAGAAATTGCCGAATTTGGCAGCCAAATATAAGTTACTTTAAAGAAAAGCAGCTTGGATAAAGCTGACTAATTTCGCGAAATTCTCATTCATTATATTGATAAAAATTAGTAATTGAATCTCCTATATTCGGTTTCCACTAAATTGAGTTTGCATGATATAAGTTGGCTTTTTTTAAATAAGGATTATGAAAGCTACCTCTTCCTCCCGGCACTGGCCGGAAGGACTTTTTCTTGTTCAGACTACATTATATTCTATAAGTTGAGAAGATGAAAGAAAAATGAAAATTTCATGTCACAAATATTTTAATGGATGTTTATAGATCAAAAGTGCATATACAAATCTGAGAGTAAAAAGAGCGATATTTAGGTTACATGGTATGAACGATTATTTCTTTATTAATGCAGTTTAAAAGACCAGGTAAGGCAGAGATTTATCTCCGAAACTTGTGGCATTAAAATTACTAATATATTTCCACAATCTATACTAATAATAGAACAAATCGCTCTGTCTGCGTGTCTGTCTGTATGCGATGACTAGCAAAATCTACGGAGTGTACGAGGCTAAAAAATTTTTTGAGGCTAGCCCAAATTGCCTAATGATGCACCTGAGTTTCAGAATTTTAAAATTTTAATTAACAGCTGAGTTATTAATTACCAACCGTAACCCACTCTCATTAAAAAGCCATTAAACAGCCTAATTAAAAAACATTTATTTCCCCAAAACCTCCAGTTGACTAGAATTGCTTCTTGATGCGAGGGTAGAAATAAAAACCACCCGTTATTTGGTCCCCGATGCGAGGGTAGAACAACTCTGTCCAAACAAAACGCTTCCTTTGAAATCTCAGCTGTGAGACGAGAACCACAAAGGTCGGAGTTCATGATTTTCATTATGGACTGCCGAGATAATTAAAGATAGTTCATAACACATAATAAAAGTTTAAATAAAGATTGACGTGTGAAATTTCTGCTAAGAGAAGGGAGGGAGGGGCGCGAATTTCACTATTTGTTTTATTTCATTTATATGCTTTTTTTAAACGGTAGTCACGTTACGTTTTATTGTATTATTCTTCAGAACGGCGTGCGATTTTTAAAAATACAGCATAAATGTTACTTATTCGAGATAAAAAATTTCAGAAGTCTTGATACCACTATTTTCGAAAAGTAATTTCTTAAATTCTTGGTTAAGACCGCCCCTCCCACACATACACGGTTATCTTGCGTGAAGAAATTGCGCTCTCTGGTGGTGGAATGTAGAACTAACAGACCGCGATTTCATTTAAAGTAAGGAATCTAACAAGGCGATCTGTTTGAAACTTCAAGATAGTTTATAACACATTAGAAAAAGTTTATATAAGAATTGCGCGTGAAATTTCGGTCAGGTGAGGGGAGGGGGGGGGGGTGATAGATTTATTTTCGTTTCTTACCGTTTCAGGAGCGTTTTTTTGACGGAGTCCTGAGATAAATGGGTCTTATTAAATATAAATGTCAAAAGTTTGTTACCACTCTCTCTGAATAGTAATTTCAAAAATATCTTAATTTCTTGCTTAAGACCGCCACCCCCCCCCCCCCCCTCGAGTAACATATCTACTTATAGGTTGTTTAACGGAGTTACGTTCAGATACAGTTTTGTTAAAAATACAGTGCGCTCCCTGATGGTGAAATGTGGAACTAAGAGATCACGATTTCATTTAAAGTAGGAAATCTAACAAAGCGATCTGTTTTAAACTTTAAGATAGTTTATAACACATAAGGAAAAGTTTATAAAAAATGGCGCGTAAAATTTCGGACAAGTGGGGGGGGGGGGGGTGGAGGGGAAAAGGCGAAATATATATATATATATATATATATATATATATATATATATTTTTTTTTTTTTTTTTTTTTTTTTTTTTTTACTTTTGCGTTTCATACCATTTCAGGTGCGGTTTTTTGACCAATTCCTCAGATACATGCTACTTAGTACACATATATATGACAAAAGTTGAGTTACCACTATTTCCGATTAGTAATTTCAACAAATATCTTAAATTATTGCTGTAGACCACCACCCCCTCGAGTAACATATCTACTGATAGGTTGTGTAAAGAAGTTTAGTTCAGACACACTTTTGTTAAGAATAGAGTGCGCTCCATGGTGGTGGAGTGTGGAACGCTATTTTGTTAAAATTGGGAAATCTAACAAGGCGATCTGTTTGAAACTTTAAGATAGTTTATAACACAAAAGATAAAGTGTAAAAAAGAATGGTGCGTGAAATTCCGGGGAGGGGAGCTAGATTTATTTTAAAAAAATTAGCGTTTCTGACGATTTATGTGCAGTTTTTTGAGGGAGTCCTGAGATGTATGCTACTTATTAAAAGTTACAGACATTATGTCTGCTTTGAAAAACACCTGCTTTTAATTTGTGGATAAAAACCACAGGGTAATATTTTAATGGCAATTCAAATTTAAATCAAAATTTCAAAAATACAGTATTTACAGATTTTAAACTTTAGCACCTCGGCTATATTTGTACACTAATTAAGAGTATGTAAATTAAAAAAAAATTATTCAGACCGTTTTGTTCGAAATTGAAAAAAAAATCGACTCTTAAAAAGAAAAAAGATACGCTTTTTTTAATAGAGAATGAACGCGAATTTGTTAAATTTTGAAAATCGAACCAACAATTGACTTGAAATTTTCACGTAAGTTTTAACAGCCCTTTGACCACTGTTTCGTTGAGTAATATTTGCATAGAACATATTGCACTCCCTGTTGGTAGAACTTTGATCGAACCACTATTTCCGAATATTAATTTAAGCAAATTTCTTAATTTCTTATATTAGTCAATGTCCTTATTTTAACACAATGTTTATCGAAGCATCTAAATAGACCAGATTAAATCTCCTACAAAAATTTCGAAACGCTCGAACGGGTAGAAATAATTTTTACAAATTAAAACGTCTGAAAATGACCACGAAACGAGTAAAAACCTGAGTGTTTTGTCGCAGTTCCGCTCGCTTTTGGTACGCATAGACTCCAAAAATCAACTTTCGCAAAATAGCACGTACCTTCATTTTAATATTTTTCTTGCGATTTTTTTATATTTAAAAATATAAATTTAGACAAAAGGGTAAAGTTTAAAGGTATAAAATCATGCAAATTTGAGGTTCATTCATCACGGGCCCGGGCAACGCCTGGCTGGTCTGCTAGTTACATTATAAAATAAATTAAACATAATATTTTAAAAATAGATTATTGTGTAGGAAAAAAGTTAAAATAATTTCCGGAACAAACTCTCCGTAATAAAAAGAACACCAGGAAATTAAGAGTGTAATAATTGCATAAAGTAGGAGGTTTTAACTTTGTGCGAATATATTAAAAACGAAAAGACAAGGACATAAGAGAACAAATAAAAATAAGATTGTTAAAAAAAGCAGACTTCTGTTCGGAGATTCAAAATTTCCATAATCAACGCAATGGTTAACTTTGCCAAAAAACCACCCCCTTAAAATCAGCGATTGTACAAGGAATGCAGGCCGCTATTAATGGCGAAATGCCGGCAAGTGTGAAAGCAGTGGAGTCAAGAAATCCCGGGTGGACGATCTAACGGATCTAAAGGTTAATATGTCAAAAATGGTTATCCCAAATTTAAACCATATTGCTGAAAGAACTACGATGCATATGGGCATCGTAGTTCCTATATGCATCGATGCTCATCTCGGCGAACAACGTGCCCAAGTTGTTCCTTTGAAATGAGTGAAACGGAATCGGTGATTAGGGAGTTTTCCGAATATTTTGCGAATTAATGTGATAAATCTGGTCAAACTGCGTGGAAAGTCTATCTAAAAAAAAAAAAAATAGCTCATGATTTACTACCTTTATAACAAATTTGAACAGAAAAAAAAATCATAAGTCTTTAACCAGAAAAGTTTTGAAGAACACTTTTATAAAAAAATTAAATAAATAAAGATGCACATTAGCAGAGCGTAATAATCTTGTCTAATCAAGTAATCTATGTCATCAAGGCATAGAGATGCTTTTATCGTAATACATAATGGCTATTTATTAGTGCTAAACATAGTCCAATATTAAAATAATATCGAAATCACTATCTTAATTTGCTCTATATTCTTTCAAAACCTTTTTCCTCATACCGTATATGTTATATAATCAACATTTTAACACAATATCGCCTGCGATGTTTGAATTTTTAGGATATTCTGCATGTTGTCAAATGTAGTACATGTTTAATCATTTAACCATGTTACAGTGTATAAAAGATATAGTTCTGGCTAATATATATATTTTGTTAATGATTCGCCAATCACTTAAAAGACTGCGAACTAAAAATAATTGATATGTAAATATTTTTTTTCCTTCATTTAAAAATATTGTAACATGTTTTTTATTGAAACTAGCATTGTATTTGGTTCGCATTAACCTTTTCGTATTTGGTGTCGTTCCAGCAGTGCACGTTTTTACCTTGACAGCTATATTGGCTTAATAACTACTACACAGTACCCGTCAAGGTTTGACGGTAAATAACTTAAATGTTCCATTAGAAAAATGTAAATTAATTATTGAAATCGTGACAAATTTTTATATTGCATAAGATTTTTACTTACTACGGTCTTTTTCTTAAATTACAATATCTATTTTTTTTTTTTTTTTTTACTGCACGACCCTTAAAAGCTACGATGAATTTTATTTATATCAGTCTCATTCTCTCAAAGCCTAAATTTGAAACTTGATGCAACTAACGATTTATAATACATATTTTTTATTTCTTGAATTTTATTATACTTTTTCTTCATTTTTTAAATATTAAACCATATATATCAAGATAATTTATTTTATAGTTCTTATATAAATATTTTCCTTTCTTTCCGTTTTATTTAATTATTTATTTATTTATTTTACGGAAAAGAATGGCAAACTTTTCTTACTGACTCACACACCTATATATTATTGATAATGGTAATAAAACAAAAGTTGTAGATCAGCTCAATTAATTTAATTTATAATTACATGCAAAATATTTTAGGTTAAATATTTTAAATATAAAATTATTATTTTTTCAAAATATTTTTGAGGGTTAAATTTCATTTAATGATAAACCACTCAAATAATAATAGAATTAAAATCATATAACTCTCTTCCTAATAAAATATGTTATTATCAAAATGAATTATCTCCAAAAATGGTACAAAAATCATTTTGCCGGGCGTTGGGATCGAACCTGCGTCGTCTACTAAAGTTCAAAGCTATAAACTGGTGCTTTAGACTACTGTGCTAACTAGAACCTGTTCTTCTTTTCCTCCAAATATAAGATCGAGTAAATTTAACTTCACGCATGCGCAAATGAGTGACATTTCTTGACTGAACTTACAGAATCAGGTTTACTTTTTAATATGTATGATTTTGTTATTATTTGCATGTAGCAATGAAAATACATGTCTATACATTGATTATAATCATATTACTTGTGACTGAACATTTAAAAATAAATTAAAAAATTGCTTAAATATCTTTGTGCCTTTCAAAAACTCTTTCAATTATTATTATTCACTAGTGTGAAAAATCAATTCATTTGCAATGATTCAAACTGCATTGTGCATTTTAAATTTTAAAATATGTACAATGTTTAGGAAATAAATGTTGTCTCATTAAGAGTTTTAGCGTATGTCATTAATTTTTTTAAATTATAACACGTAACCTCTGGATTTTTATACATCAAAATCCCATGTCTAGAAACATGAAATTTGCAATTTCATATAACAACTTATTCTGACAATTAGTTCTGAAGTTGCGTTAAAAAAAAATACACGCATTTCAATCTGTTTTCCAACGACTGCAAATTAATCTAGCAGTTTAAATACGAAAATGACCCTTAAGCTAACATTTTCATTGAAAAAAAAGTTCAGCCGAAATGATATTTCTATTTTTTTTTCTTGAGAAATTTTTGATATTAGTTGTATGTGGTTCTTTCTTTATTTACTTATTCCTGCAGGGATGTGGTCTTTTGTATATAAGTATGTCCTTGATCAACTAGTTTATGAAATTTTGCATTTAGATAAAAATTGCTCCATGAGCGATCAAATTTAATTTATCAGTGTTTAATAATATATATATATATATTTATATATATTTCGTTTTGTCTATAAAAATTGAAGGCATTAAAAACTGGTGCACAACAGCACAGCAGCTTGGTTTAGCAATTTCCTGTGCCAAAAATTTCACACAAATCACTAATCACCCTTCCGGTGGAACATACCAATTTTCAACTGGGACCTGGCGTCCGTAGTCAAAAGTACATATATGAAGTAGGGTCGAATCTATGATTAACATCTCACACTTTCGATGATACAATATAAAGTGCGAGTATTACTCGCGCTCAGAGGGTTCCGCACAATAAATATATGCATTATTAACTGTCTTATTAAAAAATTGTTGCCAAAAGAATAATAGGACTTTGTAAAAAAACTATACAACGTGGGGTTGTATATAGCTGTATATACGAGAAAAGTTTGAGTGGGTATACCATAAAAGTTCGAAGAGATATGAAACCTAAATAATATCAAATATTGCTATTCTGTATAACTCTTTTTTTAACCCTAGAACTACCGGAAATTTTACTCAAGTTTTATAAAAACATTCTACACCAGAATTTTTACTTAAAACTATTTAATTTGTTTATTTAACTTATTATTGTCTGATTTATACATTTAGTTTGTTTTGAAGAAATTTCTGGTTAGAATAAATATTTTGAATGTACATGTCGGGTCCAATGGACCCGTCTGGTAGACGGAAGGTTAATCTTATCGTAATCTGTTTATGATGAACTTAATTCGGTACTGACTATAAAAGTAGTGCATGTTTAAAATTCATTTGGCATTTTATGTAACACAATTCAGCGTAGTAATAATCGTTTCTTTTTACAGTGCAGCTAAAATAAAACCCTTATTTAAAGTTCAAACTTGGTATTGCTAAGTGCTTCGAAAGGAGGTCGCAAAGGTCCGTGCCGCGATTTTCCAGATAGGATTTTAATTAACTTTTAAATACACTGGAGGCGTATTGAGAGATCCACTTAATGCAAACTAGTCGCGAATCCCATAGTTTTTATATGGTTAATTCTAATTAAATTAGTCTGTTTTTAACAATTTGACGTTTATTGCTTTTATACTGCTACTGGGCATAGCATTGCATAAATATATGAATAAAAGTTGTTATCTAGGCTTTAAAAGCCGATGGTACATAGAGTACGCCGCACCTGCCATTATGTATGCCAAAACCGACCGTGTTTTTAAGGGTTAATATACCGGCTAATAACAGACACTTTTTTTTGAAAATCATTATCAACAACGCTTTTATAATTCTGCTACTACAGGTACCTCTAGCGCTCCTCAACACCTTTGCTGAATGCCCGCAAATCGTAATTTGAGTGTAACGGAAAAATGCGCTTTTCTCAAAAACTATGTATCCTAGGGTAATCGCTATAATTTTCCTGCAATGTTTAAATTAATGTCTACTACCTCTAATTTTTTCTTAATTCTAGTTTCAATAGATTCGCAAATAGAAGAGGGGGACATATTTTTGCACAACATTTTCGACGCTATCTCTGAACATATAATGCCTAAAATTAAAAGAAATGCCTTTTTGAGTTCAGCGTTACGGAAGATTTCGTTTAATACCCCACACTATATACAAAGGAAAGATTTTTTTTTTCAAGTAACTTAATCAGCCCCTTTACATTTTTCCTAAATATATTTGTGACTGTTTAATAATCTGTACCTATGTGGGTTAATAGTCTTTTTTACTTCCCCCAATTTGAACTTTCCACGTTCCATAGTTTGCGAGTAAAATGGCTGTGACAGACGGGCAGGCACGGGAGTGATCTTATAATGTCTCTGTTTTAACTTTTTAAGTACGGAACCCTAATAATAAAAGTCCTTCCGGCCAGTGCCGGGAGGAAGAGACAGCTTTCATATTCCTTATTTTAAAAGAGCCAACTTATATCATTCAAACACACGAAGCTCAATTTAGTGGAAACCGAATATAGGAGATTCAATACTAATTTTTATCAATATAATGAATGAGAATTTCCCGAAATTAGTCGGTTTTATCCAAGCTGCTTTTCTTTAAAGTAAATTATATTTGGCTGCCAAATTCGGCGATTTCTTAAAGTGCCTGCCATTTTAAGACAACATGGTGGATGAGGCTAACCAGTGAACTTGGTCGAGATCTTAGTAAATGCTGTGCACATGCTCACTCACATCGGAATCGGTTGATATATACGAGTGCAGTCGCATGCAAAAAATCAGATTTTTCAAAATGTCACCCACAATAGAAATTGAAACTGCTATATCTAAGCCATTTTTTAAGGCAAAGACAAACAAAAAATGCTCCTGAATCCTTATATCAAGGTCAAATACTTAAGAAAGAAACCTTTTTCAATTTCTAATTTTTTTGCACCTCACTTTAAATATATATATATAATTTTATTTAATGGCCGCCATTTTGAAACAAGATGGCTGATGAATCTGGTCAGCGAACTTGGTCGAGGTATTGATGTATACTAACCACATGCCTTCTTACATCGAAATAGGCGAATACGTGTGTTATCGTGTGACAAATACGAGATCGTTTCAAAATGTTAGCCATGCTAGAAATGCAAAGTGCTATAATTCAACCATTTTTTAAGATATAAACAAAAGAACAAATTTTCAGAAACAAAAACTGCTCCGGAATCTTTGTATCAAGGCCAAACACATAAAAAATATCTTTTTCATTTTCCAATTTTTTAATACCTCATTTTAAGTTTTAAATTTAATTTATTTTTAAATGGCAACCCTTTTGAAACAAGATGGCGAATGAAGCTAGCCAACGAACTCGGTCGAGACATTGGTATGTACTATGTACAGACCAAGTTACATCCAAATCGGTTCAAAAATACGCATGTTATCGCGTGACAAAAATCAGGTCGTTTTAAAATGTCAGCCACAATAGAAATTCAAAATGCTATTACTCAGCCATTTTTTTAGATATAGACGAAACAAAAACTGTTCCGGAATCTTTGTGTTAAGGTCAAACACATACAATTTTTTTTTTCATTTTTCAATTTTTTGGTATCTCATTTTAATTTTTTAATTTTTAATTTTTTTTAAATGTCCGCCATTTTGGAACCAGATGGCGGATGAAGCTGACCAATGAACTCAGTCGAGATATTTGTATGTACTATGTACACACTAAGGTACATCCAAATCGGTTCATAAATACGCCTGTTATTACGTGACAAATATCAGGACGTTTCAAAATGCCAGCCACGCTAGAAATTCAAAATGCTATAACTCAGCCATTTCTTAAGATATAGACGAAACAAAAACTGCTCCCGAATCTTTTTATCAATGCCAAACACATAATAAGAAATCATTTTTCAATTTTCAATTTTTTGGTACCACATTTCAAATTTAAATTTTTCTTAAAATTTAAATGGCCGCCATTTTTAAACAAGATGGCGGATGAAGCTGGCCAATGAACCCGGTCGAGACATTGGTATGTACTATGTACATACGAAGTTACATCCAACTCGGTTCATAAATACGCCTTTTATCGCGTGACAAAATTCAGGACGTTTCAAAATGTCAGCCACGCTAGAAATTCAAAATGCTGCAACTCAGCCATTTTTAAAGATGTATACGAAACAAAAACTTCTCCGAAATCTTTGTATAAAGGTCAAATACATAAGAAAAAAATATTTTTCCATTTTCAATTTTTGGTACCACATTTCAAATTTTTATTTTTTTTTTAAATTTTAAATGGCAGCCATTTTGAAACAAAATGGCTGATTAAGCTGGCAAACGAACTCGGTCGAGACATGTGTATGTACTATGTATGCACCGAATTACATCGAAATCGGTTCATAAATATGCCTTTTATCGCGTGACAAATTTCAGGACGTTTCAAAATGCCAGCCACGCTAGAAATTCAAAATGCTATAACTCAGCCATTTTTTAAGATATAGACGAAACAAAAAATGCTCCAGAATCTTTGTATAAAGGTCAAATACATAAGAAAAAAATATTTTTCCATTTTTAATTTTTTGGTACCACATTTCAAATTTTAATTTTTTTTTTAATTTTAAATGGCCGCCATTTTGAAACAAAACGGCGGATGAAGCTGGCCAACGAACTCGGTCGAGACATTGGTATGTACTATGTACACACCGAATTACATCGAAATCGGTTCATAATTACGAGAGTTAGAGTGTGACATAGGTCAGATTTATATATTTATATATATATCAATTTTGAACGGAGGGTGGTTTCGGGGTCTGGGGGTCATGATCGATGAAAATATACCAAAATTTTTTGAAATCGCTTTCCTCCGAACGGCTGCAATAGGTAGCTTTTTGGAAAGCTACCTAAAAATGGTAGAAAAATAGCTATGACAGAGCCTCTTCCTGCTGAATATCATCAAATTCAAATGTGGCATGCTGGTCATATTCGAAAACCTATATATGAAATTTGTTTCAATTCTACGGCCATCTTCATACATTTTGGATGATACAAAAAGAACACACAAAACAAGGTCACATGGACAGACTAATATTTTGTAGAAACATGTTTTTCGGATCTCTGCTCCCTAAAACGTGTAAATCCGTCGAAAACTAGAAGTGGAAATAAATTTCGATTACAATACTTCCTTCTAGTATGGGTACAAGGAAGTTAAAAACGTATTTTTTTTTAAATACTAAGCTCTTTATTTATTTTTAAATTTTCTAATTTTTGTGTCCATAATATTTCATTGGTCTAGTTTCAGAGCCAGCTGTCATATTTTAGCGAACTTGATTTGACGCGTAATTTATTGTTGACTCTTATATGGCTGTTACCATAAAGGATAATAAGTGATTAATCACCTGCGCTCGGAATACAGAAAGATGCCTTAAAATGAATTTATTAATGAAGAAGTAGGCTCGTAAAAATGTTGTACTCTCTTCAGGAAGTCATCTATGTACATTTTTTTTCTAGCCTATCAGGAACTGTGTTGAAAACTTGATAAAAAAACGTTCACATTTACATGCATGAACCAAATTACGTTAAAAAGACAGATTAAAACATTTTGATCCAGTCACTATTATCACTCTAAAATGTAATATGCAATGTTAATATTTAAATAAGAGGGTGTACATATATATCGTTATGAACTATTTGGTAATTTTGGAACCCCTATTCCCTTAAGAGATCATACGTTATTTTCCCTCGAACACCGTCAAAAAAATTTCGATTTTTGGTATTTTTTTGTTTTGTTTGGAGTGATATTAAAATATGGTTACATTTATTTTTGCTCATTTACCTAATTAATTCAAAAGTAGAGAAGTCAATTAAATATCACATTATCTATAAAATAACTTTATATTAAATTACATTTAAAAGAAATAGTTTATTTTTTAAAGTATTTAATAGCGGCTTTTTGTTACATAATGCATTCAACAGTAATAATGTCTTCTTGCACTTGCCCCAGCACGGGGAGGGAGTGAAGGGGGCGGGAGAAGACAGAACTTCACATCAACAAAACAGGCGGGTAGCATTCTTTCTCTTTTATTTTCTAGTAAACACAAGTATTATTTCAAAGTTACTTCGATTAGGGTTTCTTGAACAGCGGATTATATATGCATACACATATGACAGAAGAATAGGAATGCCAAACGTTGGGGGTATTTCATAATTTGGAATTAAATAATTTTATAATCATTTAATTATCTCAATAATAACTTTGTATTTTCATTAAAATAGATAACAGAATAAAAAAAGTTATCATACTATTTTGATGCAAAGGTAAAAAAATAAATAAATAATTAAAAAAAAAAAAAATCAGAAAATTTTGATTGGAACAAAAATGATAACGATATCAAAAGACACCCCCCCCCCTCCAAGAGAGATATCTTACGATATCCTGCGCCAGACCCACTCTGTACTAAAATGATAACGTTATATATGCACAGACCATAACTTTTGAAATACTTTAATCTTTCAGTGATATTTTCTTAAAATTAGTTATGTGGTTGTTTCAATAACTAAATGATGCTGTGTCATATTGTTTGTTGAAACTTTATAAAACGATATAATAAGGTATTATTTTAAACATGTTAGCATAAAACTTAAAAATATTTTCACTGTTTTGCAAATTCTTTGAAGATTTCCTGAAAATATCCCATATGTATCCTAAAAAAATTCTACATGAATGAGATTGTAATAAAAATTAAATCTTTACCATGTTTGAATAAATTTATTTCTGGGACATAAATTTATGTACCAGGAGAATTTGTTTAAATAAATGATAAATTATTAATTTTAATAATTATCTTAAGTAAATGTGTTTTCTACATTGTTTTCAACTTCATGTTTTCATATGTAAATTGCACAATGACAACAGTTTCAAAGCAATTAACTTATAAACTAAAATATATATATATTATCGTCCATTGCCGCCTTGGGTGATAATAAATGACTTGTTTTATTATATATTGTGTGTCTCCCAAATCTGTTGGTGTGATTCACATTGAATTTTTCTTATATAGAAAAGGGTTTTTTCCTTGGTTTGGAGTATGTTCTCTTTCCTGAGAATTCGTAGAAAGTAAAAGGCATAAAACAAATACTGAATATTTCAGGGAAATAATGGAAAATTATAATGAAATATTGAATGAATATTGAATATTATAATGAAATATAATGATTATAATGAAATATTGAATATAATGATATATTGAATATTTGTTAATTTTGCTTTTACTTCCTGCAATTTTCTTGGAAAAAAAATTGCCCCATACACATGGAAAAATGCACTTTTCTAAATATAAAATTATATATATATGTCGCTCTAAAAGTTTCCGATTCCGCACTTATGTCTTAAGACAATTCATTTACCACCACTTAAATGATTAAGTAATCAAAAATCTCCCAATCTTTCTTTTGCTGAAACTGATTTTCAGAAACATTTCTGAGTAGTTTTTATAACATAATAATCGTTTTTTCATCCTCCAATGCAGGTTTATCTGATGGAATAATTTCTCATGTAAATATTTTCATGTTCTAGAAACGCGTTTCAAATACAAACATGATACAGGGTGTCCAGCGAATAAGACACTGATTTCAAAATGAAATATCTCAAAAACAAATATCAATAGAATTATGCAGTAAACGGTTTGTTTATTAGCTAAGTTCTAAAAATATTATACAGAAGTTTCAAAATTTAGTTGCAAAAACAGTTAACGAATGACACTGTAATCTCAATGCCTATAAATTGTGCTTCGAAATCTAGAGCACTAGCGTCTCATTCCTATAGATGGTTCCCTATGGAAGAACGAAAATTTGGAAAGTCCACTTTTTCGTAGGGGTGATGTGCAAAAGTGGAAACATCTGGTAACAGAATTATTCATCAGCTTTAATTTTAGAGAATTTAAATTAATAGAATTTTCAGTAAAAAGTTTAGAAATGATTATATGAGAACTTATTAAAATATTTTATTTCGGTTGTGTGCAGAAGCAGAGGCATGTATTGACAGAATTGAGATTTGTTTCAAATTTTGTTATAAGCTATTTCGATCTGGATATCAGTATATCTTTGACCAGAGGATAATTCTGTGACCACATGTCTCCACTTCTGCACATCACGCCAACGAAAAAGTGGAATTTCCCAATTTTCGTTTTTCCATAGGGAAACATCTAGGTATTAGACGCTAGTGCTCTGGACTTTGAAGCACAATTTATAGGCATTATGGTCAGAGCGTTAACGGTTTTTGCAACTAAATTTTGAAACATTTGTATAACATTTTTACAGCTTAGCTGATAAACAAACCGTTTACCGCATAATTCTATTGATTTTTTTTTAGATATATAATTATAAAGTCAGGGTCTTAATCGCTGGACACCCTGTATATTAACTGCATTCAAGCCAAAATTAAAAGTATTTTTTTTAATTCTTTCATGTATAAAATATGTTACGCAATTGAAAAAGTCTCATTTAGAAATTATAGCATTCTAAATATTGATATTCCGTTTTAAGAAAACTGATTATTTCACTATGAAACTGCCCGGAAACGTTTTAAAAAATCAGTAGCAGCAAAACGAATATTGTTTCTATAAATTCTTCCGAAAATATATTGGTTTTAGATATTTCTAAAGAAAGAAGAACGCTTTTCGTAATTATGCGTAGCTCGAAAAAGGTTATGCTACATTTGTTTATGTTGCTGTACTATATATTTTTTAATTCTGAAATATTTATATTTTTCCCACAGTATAGTGAAAAGACGGCCGGTGCAATTTTAGAGTTGAAAATCTAAGACGAAAACGCAAGTAATGAAAATTGATTTTGGCATTAAAGTGTTCATTATCTGCGCCTTTTCTCTAGGATTACTAATTACAATTTTACTGCAAAATTATTTAATAATAAAGCAAAAGTAAACAGAAAATAAAATTCGTGCGTTAAGCATAGATAATAAAACACTTTCCAACACTTCCTGAATGCTTTAACAAAACATCGTTATTTCGGAAAATAAGATAACTAAGTAAAAATTTTAGAAAACCCATAAAACATTTAAAAAATTGATTTCAGAAGTTACGGTCCATAGCAAAAAGTACCTTTATTACCCACCACTATTAGCTAAAATTTAATTTAAACTAAAACACTCTTAAAATTACTGAAATCACATTTCAAGATACTATTATCCATAGACGGTTATACATCCAATTCCTTACGTCACCCTGTATATCATTTTATCTAAATTCAACAAAAATTTCTTAATAAACTAAATGCAGTTCAGTGTAAAAATGCATAACTCTTTTGAAAACAACCTTTAAACAATTTACGCTTTACTCAGTATCCCTTACGAATTATTTTGCGTAGCCCTGTATATGAACTATAGCACTTATACACACCTCATAGAATGCAAAAATATCGAGAAACATAGAAGCGCATATCCTAATTAAAAATGCATTTCCAGCGATCATCGCTTATGTACAGTACATCGGCCAGAATATAGTATGTGAAATATTTTGGGTGTCCCTGTAAATACTATACACTTATTATTATGCATGAAATAACTTATAGTAAACACTAGCGACGCATATCAATTTCATTATACATAAAACAGTTTAACATAATTAAAATACGCCGCAAACAATCCGACCCCTCCCATACCATTATGTAACGGAATTCTTTTGTGTGGCCCTGTAAATGAGTAATACGTATTCTTTGCGCCGCATATTCTTCAGAATGCTTATTTTAGTGCACTTAATAAATGCATATCAGTTATTTTATTCCTGAAAGCGTGTAACATCATTGCAAATCATTTGAAATGCTTTTTTTCCCATTGGCGCAATGTAGCGGAATACTTTTGACAGTACTTGTAAATCATCTAAGCATGATACAAACTTCATTTGAAATAGGGATCGTGCTATGGTGAATCTTAATAACATCGAAAAATTTCAGGGCGATCAAGGTATATTTACAAGAGTTAGAGGACAGACAGACGGACAGACTAACGGAAATCATAAACACTTTTCAATTTTCTTGAAAAGTTTTAAAAAATGAAATTAACATTAACAGTCCTTAATTTTAATCCTGTATACTTTATACACTACTTGACCAAATAACTCAGCGTTCGAATATCGAATGTAAAGTGCACCATAGAATCCAAATATAATGTACAAGGGGTGATCAAATGAAAAGGTACGAAACGACGTAATAACGTAACAGTTAAATATGTGCATATTCCGCCATGGGAGAACGTAGCGAGACATATCGGGATGCGATTAGAGTCTCTGAGTGGGATCGGAGCATGCGCGGACGCCGCGTGCGCAGCAAAGGGCAGAGGCTCTTATCAAAAGCGGCGTCCAAATGATGCGGCAGTCCGTATGAGGACAGGATGGCGTTCGCGTTGCAAAATTCGATGATTGGGGAGCAGCGAGGTTTTATGTGATTTTTGACATCGGAAGGTGAGAAACCGGCAGCTATTCATCGCCGGATGGTGACAGTTTACGGCGAAAAATGTCTCTCTGACAAGTCTGTCAGAAAATGGAGTGCCCGTTTTCGTGCAGGCCGTGAGAGTCTGGGTGATGACCCGAGACCAGGCCAGGCAAACACTGTCATCACGAGCGATCTCACCGACAAGGTGAACGACCTAGTGAGAAGTGATCAGCGTGTCACATTGCGAATGTGGCGGTGAAGGTGGATGTCAGCTATGGAACCGTGTGGACAATTGTTCACGACAGGTTGAGATATCGGAAGGTGTGTGCCGCTTGGGTCCCGAAGCAGCTCACCGACCAGCAAAAGGAACTGCTTATGGGGCTAGCACTGCAACATCTGTTTTGGTATCAGGTACACCCCGATTTCATGGAGCGGATCGTCACAGGTGATGAGACCTGGTGCCATCACTACGAGCCAGAGACAAAACGGGGCAGCATGCAGTGGAAGCATGCGTCGTCACCTCTCCCTAAAAGGTTCTAAGCCGTGCCGTCAGCAGAGAATGTGTATCTCACCGTCTTTTTCGACATTCAAGGCCCGCTACTTGTGGAATTCCTCGAGCACAGAAAAACCTTTTACTCCGATGTATACTGTGAGACACCCGATGCCTAAGCAAGTACATCAAGAACAAAAAACCGGGGCGGTTCACAGAGGGTGTGGTTTTGCTCCATGATAACGCGCGTTCACACGTCTCCAGAGTGACACACATGGAACTGGCCAAGTTCAAGTTGGAGACGTTGGACCATCCGCCCTACGGTCCGGACATGTCGCCCTGCGGTTTCCATGTGTTTGGTCCACTGAAGAAACGCCTGAAAGGGAAGCGCTTCAACTCGGACGACGTACTCAAGGACGCTGTGAAGGACTGGGTCTCGTCACGGCCACAGGAATTCTGGGAACAAGGAATCCTGCGGCTTGTTCATCAATGGGATCGTTGTGCTCCGGCCTATGGTGAATATTTTGAATAAAGTCTACATTTGTACCCACCGTGTAGTTTAGTACCTTTTCATTTTATCACCCTTGTAAAATTTATGTGTAAGTATTGCAAATGCTGACGTTTGTTATAACTTCTGTACGCACAAAACCCCTAAATGGAAAATTTAAGTATAAAGATTACACTACCCAACAAAATAAATATTTGTGTCTGTTTCCTGGTTCTAGATAGTCAATTCTTACTAATTTTGGGTTGAAAAAAGCGAGTATGTAAATGAATTTTTTTATGAGCTCTTGTTTTCAAGATACAATATAGCCCACTGGAAAAAGATACACCACATCCCACACATCGATTTAAAAGCAAATTGAAGAAGAAAAAAATTCCTATGTAATAAATACAATACAATAGGCATGTTTCATTAAACAATGTTCATTTTTCAGAAAGCAGTGATTGTTTTTAGCCTATTCTTGCAAACATTTGAATTGCCTCTTGTACGTCAAGGCCGGAGCATCTCTTGTAACAGTCCTGCGGTAGTCGGCCAGCATTGACTCATCCCAACGACCCTGATATCTACGTTTATTACAGAGATATCTTTGTGAAACTTTTCACCGTCAGTTTTTAGGGAAAAAATCTAGATGGGAGTGGAGGAAATGAATTTTCAGAGACATGTTGCATCCAACGTCATGGTACTTTTGTATGAGTTCTTTCCCCAACTGTTGGTAGTTCTCGGCTTTTCTGTTGCCTAGAAATCCTCGTACCACACCTTTGAAGGCTTCCCAGGCTGCTTTCTCTTTCCCTTCCAAAACTTTATCAAAAGCAGGGTCCTTCATTGTTGTGCGTATTTAAGGGCCCACAAAGATTCCCTCTTTAACCTTTGATTCACTCAGTCTTGGAAATTTTCCTCTAAGGTACTGGAAAGCCTCTCAATCCTTGTTCATTGCTTTCATGAAGTTCGTAATGTGCAGGGGTGGAAGCAGAATGTTTTTTGGATCAACTAGAGGCTCATTTTGGACATTTCTCTCCACGGGATTTTGATTTCTTGAAAGCCATTTGTCTTTTACGTAGTGAGAGTTTCTATCTCGACTGTCCCACAAACACAGAAAACAGCAGTACTTGGTATAGCCTAATTGCATTCTCAGGAGTAAACTATGTTTGGAAGAGTCTTTCTTGTGACGAGTCCTGTATTCTGTGATCTTGACTTCTGGCTGATTAGATGCCATTGCTTCAGTCTTGATGCCAGAAGCTCTGTTTTCTCCTTTGGCAAGTCAAGATCTCTTACGAGATCATTTAATTCTGCCTGATTTAGTCTGTGAGACTCACTCAAATCTTCTGCCTCGAAGTCAGGGTCATGGGAAGTTCCAGGTCTAGTGGCTTCTTCTCCTACAACATTATCCTCTTCAGTCTCATAATTTTGAGGTGTTTCAGGAATTGGCAGATTAGCCGAGTGAGGAACGGGCCGAATGGCAGATGGAACACTGAGATACTGTACCGATTCCTTCTTCTTTTTGTCCAACCTCGATTCATGGAGGGCGTCATGCAGAAATAACAATTGTCAACGTGGTTTGTTGGCTCACGTCAAATCATGGGTACAACAAACTTCATTGTCCGTTTCTTCCCATTCAGCCACTCTTGCAATCTCACTGAGCAAGAGTTACAACAAACATGTGGGGCCCATGGTTTATCCTGGTCACCTACCTTCACACCGAAGTAATGGAAGTAAGCTGTCTTTACAACTGGGCTAATGGTTTTGCTTCTGGGATTCAAAAGTTATTTCACCACAGATGTAACAAAATTTGTTGACGGCATTAACATTGTGGCATTCTGATCTGAAAGCGGAAAATTTAAAATTTTATTTTGAGGGATTAATTCTGAAATAACAAGTATTAAAAAATAATTTTTAAATCATAATTCGATTTTAAATTGTCAAATTTATTATTATTTTTTAATTTTTGTATTTAAAAGCCCATATTTTTTCTGAAAAAAAGATACCAAGCGTGTTAATATACATCCACTACACCTGTTGAAATTGCAAGCTGTATGATAAAAATGTCAGAAATCGTAATTGAAATATAGCCTCAAAACATAAATTGTTACTGGTTTTAAACTCCAAAGTGGCCTTAAAGATTTGAAACTTTATTCAAAAGGTCAAATAGAGTGATGGATACCCTCGATTAGACTGATACAGAGATATAATTAAATTGCTTACCTTTAGTTGTAAGGCGAATAGCAGAGAATGTCACTTGAATCGTGCACTGTTATCTTTTTTCGTTCTACTGACGCTCTCACCGGTTCAAAAGACGGTCGGTCCCAGGGAAGGTGCTTCCATCTGCTGGGGAAAAAGAACGTCAAAAAGATTCTACACAGAGAATGCAGTTGAGGAGAATTACAGCTTTTAGGAGTACCAACTTCCGAACATTCGATTAAAACAGCCATAGTGAGATTTCTCTAGTTGGTTCCTATCTTGAAAACAAGAGCTAATCTGAACTTTTTATGTTGATTTTCATGTTTAGCGATACAAAATACTTCGGAAATAACTATTTTTGAGCCCGAAACATTTTTGATGTTGGGTAGTGATTATTAGTAAAGATTAATACTAATCGATTTGTAGCACTCACATTTTTATGCGATAATTTGTGTTAGAGTTATTAGAATTCCAACTTTTTTTCACGAAATTGATAGCTCTTTCAGGTAAAGAAGTATTTTTGTAATTATAAAGAAATTGTGAATGAAGGTTTTTTTTGTTGTCGAATTTTTCCAAAGCGTTTGGCAGTTTTCTCTTAATAGTACAGTCAAATTAGGTTTTTTCTGGACATAAATAAGAAAGTTTTGAAACTTGGTAATATTGTTTGGAAAGCTCTACTAATAAACATACTAAAGGTCCTGATCAATGGGGGATGAGCGCAAGGGGGGAGGCAAAAGAGGGTACTTGTTTTGGTTTTTTGTTAATATCTCGTAATCTATAAGTCCTATTGAAAATTTTCTAATAAAAAGAAGTAAAGACAATTAAATTCTCTACGAAAAAGGCTATAAACATTTTTTCTCTAGAGACCATAGTTGACGAGATAATCGCATTCGAAAATTAAGAAGTTTGCCAAAAGTCACACCAGTGCCAGAGAGCGGTTCAAAGGCACTTACATTGCATCTACTTAACTTAAATTTAAAAAAGCGTTAATAAATGATGTAGTCGTGTGAATGGGAGCCTGAACAATAACTTCAACAAATGACATTTTTCTTAACTATAGATTATGTTATATAGATTATATGTTCCGTAATCGAGTTTGAAGTCATTTTAAGCGTGGCTTAACGACAATTTAATTTCCTTCTGTAACTTTTGTTTGGCATACTTTTATGTTAGATAGATTATACATATGTTAAGCCGTCAATCCGTCATGACCAAAGAGGAATACGACAAGTTTGTTCGACAGTGCAATTTCAAGATTCGACGCAGTGACAAGTTTTGGACAGGTGTTTTGACTGACATAGCCATTGAGCAAACACTAATGCTATCTATGAAATGCTGTGGAGGGCTCACATATGGACGAGGAATATGTAACAGCGTTTTGAGTCTGTGAGTTCTGAGCGCCACAGGTGCCTTTCATATTTGTACAGCCCTGAAAGAATTCTGTGGTTTTACTCTTTCTTCTGGTGAGATTTCGTAAGGATTTACATAAAGATTTTAGTGAAACTCGGATGAATAGAGATGCTTCGGATATCTCCAAACTTTCAACTTGCTTTGAAAATACCCGCCCTTTCCTCAGATAGATATAATTATATCAATATCTTCTGGGGTTATTGGAGATGAAACTATCACCTGCTTCAAAACTTTGGAAAGCGGGAGTAAAAAGATGATTCAGGTGTCTAGCAAATGTTACTCAGATGTGAAACTAACTCGGAAAGGTATAGCACAATCACTCAACCGTATGCACAATTCAATAAAATTTCATGATACTACTGAAACGGTGGATCCTCTAGTTATATTAAAACGGATTTCCTTGTGCAAACGTAGTAATGATGATTTAGAAAATTACCTACACTACGAATTGGCTCCTTATCCCCTCTCTCTCTTTTCAATGATTGCGGAATGCACAAGACAAAGAAAAGTGCTTTGTATCAAATATTTGAACAATCAGATGAGATAATAGACCAACAACAAACAATAGTTGTGGATGGTGGCTTCCTGTTACATGAGGTGGTGTGGAAGAAGGGATCAACAATACATGATATTTTCAATACCTAAATAAAGTACGTTAAGAAACACTATTGTGGAAAAGGATGCAGAATTGTTTTCGATGAACCGACCTTGTAAACAGTACCAAAGTAACTGAATAAAATAGAAGGTGCTCAGTGAAAAGGTCAGTTGATATACATTATGAAGAACATATTGTCATCAGTGTTTACCCAAAATCAGTTACTCTCAAATAAGAACAAGACAATATTGATTCTCATTATATCCTCTAATTTAAATGACAAAGGAGTCTCATGTCAGTAAAGTCCTAATTATGCCGAAACTCTGACTGCTCAGATTGCTATAAATGCACTGAGTTGAAAGTGACAATGTTACTGTTGTTGGGCAGGATTTGGATATATTTGTTCTTTCTTCTCACAGCCTTAATCTCTTCAGATAAAAATATATGCTTACAGATACAGCTGTGGCGGGGAAATGAACTGTCTCCTGAGATTTGGGGTTGGAAACGTAAGCTCGTTCATACGTTAGTGCCTACCACAAACACCGATCCTATTGCCCTTGAGGCAGTGCTAAACCTCATACATCGTACAACTGGTTGTAGGCAGAAATGTGATGCAGAAAAACAGGAATCTCATGCACTGCCGCCTGCTACAACTGCCATGGAGGCAGCTCAAACAGTCCACCACCTGCTACGGAGGATGTCCTAATGGAAAATGAAACACAAATAAACATCTTTTGAAATTTCCCATTGAATCTGGGTTAATTAAAATGATCACGGACTTGAGTATATTGTTTATTCATATATCATTGCATTTTACGCATTTTTCATTTTTGTATATTTTATGTTAACAAAAAATGTAATTTTTTTTTAAGTTATTGTTCAGGGTTCCATTCTGCTCACCAAAACATTTATTAACGTTCGTTTAAGGAAGCTTAGATTAAGTAGGTGCAATGTAAGTGCCGTTCACCCGCTCTCTGGTACCGGTGTGACGTTTGGCAAATTTCTTCATTTTTTAACGCGATTATCTTGTTATCTATGGCCTCTAGAGAAAATTGCTTAGCTACTTTTTTGTAGAGAATTTAATTGTCTTTATTTTTTGTATTAGCAATTAATATATATAATATTATAATATTCCATATCATATTATAATAGGACTTATAGATTCCGAGATATTAACAAAAACTGAAAAAAGATACCTTCTTTTGCCCCCCCCCCTCCCCCTCGCGCTCACCCCCATCCATCAGGACTTTTAGTATGTTCATCACTAGACTCTCCCAAACAATATTTTCATGTTTCAAAACTTTCGTAATTATGTCCCAAAGTGGCTCAAAATCTGCCTAATTTGACTGGACTATAACGAGGATAACAAAGTTAAAGGTGGATATGTCAATAATAATTATGTTAGAAACAAACCACATCCCTGAACGAGCTATGATGCATATGGACACTTCTTATGTAGTTTCTTTGAAACGAGTGAAACGGAATCTGTTACTACGAGTTTACGTAATATGTTGCGATTCTAGTCCAATAAGTATCTGTAAAGTATGTAGGACGTTTATATGAAAAAACAGGTCATGATTTAGCCTCACAACAAATTTTAAAACAGAAAATAACAAGTTTATAACCGGAAAATTTTTTGAAAAACATTTTTTTAATAAATTAAAAAAAAAAAAAAAAAGAAAAAAAATTACTGAAAGATAAGTTGGTTTTGGTTTAAAGATTTTCAGTCATGAAATATAACTATGCCATCAAGGCAGTTAGAGATGCTCTTATTGTTGTAAATAATGGTACTTTTTTGGCGCCAGGCATAGTCCAATATTAAATTACATCAAAAACGCTTTCTTAATTTATTCTTCATTCTTTCAAAATCTTTTTTACAAGTAGCACGTCATATTATCAACATTTTGTCTCATTTTCGTCTGAGTTTTCCTATTTACTCTGAATCTTTATTGTCTATTTTTTTTACTCTGTATTTCTGCATGTTATCTAATGCAGTTTATATTTAACCATTTAAACATGTTATAGTGCACGAAAATACCGTTCCGGTTAATATGTGTGTTCGTCTGTCACTTCGCCAGACTTGACATTATAAATATAATTTATACTTATATCCTATGATTTTTCCATACATTTAAAATTATTTCAGCATGTTTTGTACTGAGACATGCAATCTTATTTGTTTCGTACAGTACAGAGCCGTTCAGGTATGGGGTCCAATTCACTGGACATGTGTTTGCATTTACCATTTTATTGTCTTAACAACTATTTTTGTTACTGTCTGCATGTAGCAATGAAAATACATACCTATAAATTTACTACTATTACTTAACCTATGATTTTACATTGAGAAATAAATATAAAAAATCATTTAAATCTCTTTCCACCTGTAACGTCGCACCAGATATTCAGCTAAGCAAATCTAAATACAGGTAGATAAATACAGATATAGATAAAGTAAGTCATTTTGCGAAAAATGATTATTAAATCAAAAATATAAAATCTGCACCAAACAAATGTGACTTTGTATGTAATTACATTAACCTCTTCGGTCCTGGATCCAAATTTGGGGACCTCTGTTTTTTCCCTTATAAAAAAAAAAAGTCCGATTTTTTTACATTAAGAGTCATTCCATATAAGAATCACCCAGGTTGTGGTTAAATGGTAACATATTCATGTGATTTTTTTTTTTCAGAGAGATGACCATTAAAAAGAAATAAATCCAGAATATTAATGCCGTGGGACCATTATTCTTCATTTGGTGCGAGGTCAAAGGTCAGAGCGCCGCTTGGAAAATTCAAATTTTATGTTTTGCATAGTATTTTTCATAGTATGAATTGAAGTTATCCCACAAAACAAATTGCATGGTTGTATGATGTAAGGTTGGCCCTTTGCTATTCAAGAATAAAAATTATGGGATATGTGTAATGCAGTGAGCCAGATGGCTGCAAAATTTGATTTTTTTTCCGAAATTTCACTATAGTTTTGACACATATAGCTCTTTGCTTTGAAATCATCCCATCATTTTTAACCACTGTATGCAGGGGCGCGCCGACCAAATGTGCAAAGTGTGCACCGCACACAGGCGCCAGAATAGTAAAGGCGCCAAACATTTTAGTCGAAGCTGAAAATTTTCAAAAACTTTTATCCAATTTAAATTGATTAAAGAGGTAGTTAAATCGAAAGTGCGTCATTTCTGAGTTCATTTTTACTTATGAAATATATGAAATTTGCAGATGCTCGTCTGCGGCGTAGCTTTAGGAGAGGGGGGAGGGGAGAGTCTGAAACCGAAAGGTGAAACGGTGTTGAAAGGTAACGGTCGAAAGGCGCCTCGTTGTCGATAGGTCACGGCGTAAGGCGCCACTGAAGGCTTAAGGGCGCCGTCAAGCGCCTAAAATAAATTTTAAAAAAGCTACACTGTAAAAAATTTTCAGAAACGTTTCCGAAAGTAACGGAGACCTGTGCTGCACGATACTAACGGAAAGGTTTCAGATTCGAGCAGAAAACTGTTTCGGTTATAATACGGAACATTTCCGATTCGAAATGAAAGGTTTCTGAATATATCGGAAACCTTTCATTACGGATCGCAAAGGTTTCTGAATACACACAAAATCTATCTGAACACTAAGAAATGTTAGGAAACCTTTTATTATGAATCGGAAAGGTTTATGAATATATATGGAGCCTTTCTGAAGACGAGGATTATTTTAAAATTTATATAAAAAAGAACAAATAACTGTACTAAAATTACTTGCAGGTGCATACATATAATATAAAATCATTTAAAATACGTTAGAAAATCTCAAAAATACATTAAAATTTTTAATGTATTTTTAAGATATTTCTAATATATTTTAAATAATTTTATATTATGTGCAATGCACCTGCAAGTAGTTTTAGTACATTTATTTGATCTTTTTTATATGAATTTTAATTATTTACTCAAGTTGAATTTAGCACTAGTATTTAAACATTCAATTATTGAAGATTATTTTGTGAAAGGGGCTTAGTTTAGTAAAATGGATTTTGTGAAGAAGCCACTTTTATTATATTAATTTTTGTGAAAGAGTCTTATACGGAAGTTCATTTTTGAATGATCTTTTTCTGAGGTTTTTTATTATATATATATATATCTGCTTGGATTTATTCTGAAAAAAAAACAATATTATTATACCTTTTTCATAATTTAGACAAAATTTATTGCGTTTTAACATCTTGCAGTGATATTTTTTTAACCATGCGGATTAACAAGTAACATTAAAGTTCATGAACTGTATTATTATTGAAAATGGAATGATAAATTCTTTCGAAAAGCGTTTTATTTATTTTTTTTTTTTATCATTTATAGCATTATTTTTACTTATTATTTTAGTTCTTTATTAGCGTTTCTTTGTTGCACAGACATTTTAATACATAACATTTTATTATTATTAGTGCATGTAAATAAGATATGATTGCAATTTATGTTATCGTTGATTCAATATCATATTATGTTTTCACAGCATAATATTAATAAATTAAAATGCCTTATAACTTAAAGCAAGAAATTGTGAGTACTATATTTTCATAAAACAAGCTGATGGTTAATAATCTAGATATTTTCAATTTTGTTTACTGTAAAGTGCATAAGTTAAATAACAACAATAGTATCTTTTTTTTTTTTTTTTTTTTTTTTTTTTTCACAATTCAGTCTTGCAAAATCAGAAGAAAACATTTTTCTTTTCAAGCAAGAATATTTAGATGAACAAGTAAAATTCAAATCGCAAGAAAATGCAATGGTTAATTTTTTCGAAGCATTGAAAAAAAAAAAAGTGTGTTTGTGGGGGGGGGGGGGGGAATTTACATATCTGAACCTGAGTACTTAACAAGTTAATGATCTAAAACGATTCTTTTTATTTTTCTATCAAAATTTGAGGAGAAAATAGGTGAATATAAAAAATTAATTTTTGAAAGCTTTTTAGTAAACAGCAAAACAAATGAATCAATTTTATTTACTATAATGATTTATAAAAATAAATCCTATAATTGTAAGAATAGTTTACTGTTTATTTTTACTCACAATATTGTATTTTTTACATAAAAGCAATCAATAATAAAGAAGTAAAATGACAATGAACCTTCAGCTTGTTTGATTAAAATATAATACGTAAATTTTCTTTTAAGTTATAACGCATTTAATAATTTGTTAAGAACACGCTGTGAAAAGGAGAATACGATACCGCAATCAGTATGAACATCAAGTTTAACTATATTATCTTATTTTCATGCACACATTTATATATACTATTATAATAAAAAAAAACAGATAAAATAAAGTCTGATATATTGAAAAATAAATAGGTTATTAATTTCTTTTCGTGTATTGCAACAAAGAAAACTAATAAAGAAGTAAGTAATAATAAATAATAGTAAGTAAAAGTAAAACTGTAGATGATTAAAAAAAAAAAAAAACACTTACCCAGAATTACGATCGTTCCGTGTACAATAATACTAAATTTCCAAAGCTCTAAAAAAGTCCATTGGTAATATCCAAGGTACAATGCATAATTTTAAAACACAATAAAAAATACCCACAAAATATAACAAAAATGTTATAATATTGTTTTTTTTTTTTTTTTTTTCAAAATATAAACGAATTCAAATACACGTGGTACAGCGTAAATTTCCCTACGCCGCCATCTCAAACAACATGAGTTGACTTTCACTTTAGGCGATTGCTTCCGGTTTTAGCGTAAGGAGAAATAGTGGTGAAATACTTGGAGTGGTGAAATACATGTTTTTGAGAAAAACCTCAAAATGAATTTATGTTTTATTGAAATTTTAATTGTATATTTTATAGATTTGCTTCGAACAAAGAATAATCGGTAAAAAGCGAGTTTCACTCGCGCACAGAGAGTTCATACAATAAATTTATTAATTACTAATTGCAATTTTACAAAATATAGTCGTTAAACAAATAATAAGACTTTGCAAAAACTTGGAATTATCTTATTAAATATTTTTCCATAATTGCCTTCAATAATTGAATGTAATTAAAATGAAAACGCTGACTATTTATCATTTTGATCCGTCTTACCTAAAACAAAGACCTTGTACAAAGTTTAATCTTGCCATTGTGCCAAGTGCGCTTTGAAAGGAGGTCGCAAAGTTGCATGGGCACTTTGGTCTGTGGCACTTTTTTAGATAGGTTTTTATTAATATCTCGAATAATTATCGAAAATTCTTTTTGTTCCATTATAGACAGTTCTCGAATGATTTTGCGTCGATAGGTACATCGAACTCCTCTCAATTCGCCAGCTGAACGCCCGCCAAATAAAGTTTATGTATAACGGAAAACTGCGATTTTCTGAAAAACTATATGACCTAGGATAATTGCTATAATTTTCCTGCAAGATTTAAATAAATTCCAAATACTACTAATTTTTCCGTAATTTTATTTTCAGTAGATTCGGAAATAGGAGGGAGGACATAATTTGCCATACATTTTCGACGAATTTCTGAAAATATAATAGTATCTAAGAGTGAAACAAATATATTTTTGAGTTCTGTGTTAAGAGCTTTTTCGAACGATACCCATCCCCCCTTTGATGATTTTTAAATGAACCTTAAATTTGTATGATTTTATATCTTTAACTCGATTTTTTCTGAAATACGTACCCGCTCATTGTGTGAAAATGGAGGAGAAGCTGCTAATTGTTCAGATTTGTTGTGTAATTATTTTCATGATTTTTGGAAAATTATATGTGGTAATAATGAACAAATTAAAACTTTAAAATGACCTCTACTTACTGAGGAAAAAATGAGTTAAGAGGAGATGAGTGAGTGCTTAGTAAAGTACAGGCCAAAAGCTTTAAAACGATATGTCACATGAAAAAATTCATTTTTATCCCCCCCCCCCCCAACGGTGGAATGCTCCCTAATAATCTGGGGTCAAATATGGACCTCACACAATTCAAGGCCCGTAAAGAATTTTACCTTCGCTCAAGCCTTTAAATAAGCTGCCCAAATCTTGCTGCAGCTTAATTAGGAGCTCAGTTAGAAAATTGACCCCCAGGGGGGGAAAGATCTGAGTAAGAGGGGTAGAAAGGTTCATAATATGACAGAGTGGTTCGAGGGTTTTTCGATGATATATCACATGAGAGTTTAGCAGGCGTTCTGCGTACGCACTGCAAAATCTTGCAAAAATAAAAATCGAATCTTTTAGTTCCACATTCCTACACCAGAAGGAACTCTATTCTTAACAAATCTGTTTCTGAACGAAATTCTGCTAAACAACCTACACATAGTCAGTATATATTAGTCATTAGCCATATATTAGTATATATTAGTCAAGAGGGTGGCAGACTTAAGGAAGAATTTAAGTTATTTGTTGAAATTACTATTCGAAAGTAGTGGTAAGTACACTTTTGAAATTTTTATATATTTGAGTAATATTTATTCCAGAGCTCCGTCAAAAATCCTCATCTAAAACGGTAGAAAATGGTACGGTTTTAAATATTTGTTCCTCCCCCCCCCCCCGAAATTTCATGCCCCCTACTTTTTAAAATCTTTATTTTGTGTTATAAACTATCTGAAACTTCCAAATCAATCGGTTCGTCAGTTTTTTTAATTTTAACAAATTTGCACTTCAACAAAGCATTTCTTTTAATTCTTAAAAATCGAATTTTTTATAAAACAAAAACTTGCGGTTCGATTTTTATAAAATTTAGATATTATTAAACAGCGTTTAAAGATAGGGCTAGATGCATAACTTTAAAATATCTAAATGGTGTGTTTTAAAAAAATTGATGGCGTTCCTGAGAATCATATTATAAAAATATATTGTGGTTTCGAAAGACTGGCTTTTAAATTTAGAGTTTGAAAAGAATCATCCAATTAATGAAATAATAATTAATGTTTAAGTTTGTAATTGAGTGAAGAAATTTACATATCTGAAATCAGCGAAAAATTCTTCATCTGGATGAATAAGAATTAAATCTGTAAATTTATATTTTGAAATTTTTATATTCGTTCGAAAATGTCCACTATTGAAAGACGTCGGTTGTAAATATATATATAAATCGATTTTTCGTGGATTTTTTGACTTCCTGAAACCGTACCAGAATAATTTTTAGAATTTCTTAAAGGGGGAATTTTTTTGTGTCTGGCTGTGCAATTTTCGAGTTTTCCAGGCGCAGTAGAATTTAAGTCCCAGTACATTTATCGCCCTAGCAGCTCTGTAATTCTATTAGCCCCTCCCCCTCACTTTGAGTTTTTGAAGAAGTTGTCTATGGTTTGAAAAAAATCTATGTCCTTGTTGAATTATGAATACTTTTCATTCTTTTAATTTGGGCTTTTTAATTAATTCCTCAACTAATTATTAGAGATTTAAAATTCTGAAACTTAGGTGCACAGTGCACCAGGAGAGGCTTTCGACTATCCTCACAAAAAGTTTGAGCCTTGTATGTGCCGTAGATTCTGCTAGCTATCGCACACAGACAGAGCGAAACTTTGTTTTATTAGTATAGATATTTTTAATTTAGAACTTAGATTCATTGCACGAAGATTGGGAATTCGAAAAATAAAAAAAATCTCGCAGAGAAGGAAGGGTTAACAGTGTGACAAGGTAAAGTTTCGCTTAGCTTCTTAACAATGTAAACGCGAAATGAATGTGCATTTTTCATAACAATTGTTATATAGCCAGCATAGGGGTTCTATATTTGCTAATATAAAATCAAATGTTCCGTGACTGGAACATTTTCGAATGCACCCCTAATTATGATTTACGTGTGGTAATTGTTAAAGGCGCATCTTAATTGATGTTACATTACTTTAAAAGAGATAAAAGTACCATAAACGCGCTCCGGTGTATTACAAACATCATAATTTGAGAAAATATTTTTCTACTTTTATGTGTATTTACCATATTCCGATCACCCCTTTCTTTGTGTAATAGTCCTACCATTGATTAATTCAACACAGCCTATATTTCCAAATTAAAATTTATTTGAACTGTTTTAAGTATAAATATAAATAAAGATCACATATCAAAAAATCCGGGAGTGATGGAGGTAAAAGAAGCTGATTTACTTAGGAGGTATGCCAATGTGGGAGCAAACAGCCGAAGCACCCACCTTTTAGGGATATCTTATTTGCATAACTGACACTACTTATTTTTAATTCAAACAACAATATTTTTAACCAGAAATTTAATTTAATAAATGAAATAAAAAAGAACCCTGTAGAAACTAGACACATTTCATTAAATAAATTTTCTGGTTCCGAATTCGTTTATTTGATATGGAGAAAACACCCGGAAAGTTGGCTTGGCAGCTATGCATTTATACTACTTGAAAAAAAAATATGAAGTTTTTTTTTTCGGGGGGTGGGGGGGGGGAGTTAGGAATATGGGGCGCCAATTGCTACTGCTGGCGCGCCCCTGACTGTATGCTTCCCTATCGTGAAATGAAACACAGAAAAGTAGGCCCCACCAAGGGCAGACTTTAATGCATTCCTAAATTTTATGCCAAATTTTCAAAAAAAACATATTTTTGCCTATTTTAAGTGAGGTATACTAGACATGCATTAAAGTCAGAAGCCTCTACACTGTAAAAAAAAATCCGACCAGTTTTCCTGTAGGAATCGGAAAAATAGTTGTCCTTATCGTAACGGAAAATTTTCCGACACAGCTCGAAATAAAATCCGTAAAAAAAGGAAATAGTCAATAAAATGGTATTTTACGGATTTCATTCCGAATTTACGGATTTTATTCCGAGCTGGGTCAGAAATTTTCCCGGTACGATAAGAGCAACTATTTTTCCGTTTCCCACAGGAAAACTGGTCGTATTTTTTTACAGTGTACAATAATAATAGAAATGTAGAATAACTATTCACCTTTCAAAATCACCAAACAGAATCATGGGCACTAAAGCAGTTTTCATGGGGTAATGGATATCGCATTGTTATATAATTGGGAAATACGCTTCCACGATCATAGCCTTCAATCACTGCCAAGAATAAAAAAGCTTACAATTATTTCTGAAATGCATATATTTTTTATTCTATCATGAATTTCCACATGTATAACATTAAATATTTTTAATATGTGTTTGTTAAAGGCAGTGAAGATGTTTTAATGAAGTGAAAAGAAGCATGTAAACCAGATGATTATAAGCTACTTCAGTCTTGCTGCATACTGTCTGTTTGAAAGTAAGACTGTTTTTAAAAGTTACTTTAAACATGGATAAATATTCCTTATGCAAGTTATCAAACAAATGTGCTTGTGAGTCATATGATGCTACAAAATCAAGTAGATTATTTCCAGTTTCTGAACTCACCAGGCTTAACGATATGACATGGTAATGAAAAAAAAAAATGTACCTTCAGAAAATATTTTTGAAAAAGATCTCATGAAAAATCGAAGTAGAACTACCCCAGACCTTGTGGGTATGATTTGTGCAAATCACAGATACAAATTTGGAACATTTTGGATACCACCTCGCTTTTGCAAACATCCTAATCATAAAATCAAGGGTAAAAAAGGGCATGGATTTGAGACGTTATACATTTTTGAAATATGAAGCACTGTGCTCAGAATTTGGTTCGTTCGCAATTGAAGGAGTATTATGCAGGATGTTGGCAATAGCGAGGTGGTGCCCAAAATGCTCCAAATTTGTATCTGTGCTTTGCACAAATCATATCCTCAAGTTCTAGGGTAGTTCAGCTTCGATTTTCTATGAGATCTTTTTCAGAAATATTTTCTGGAGGTACAAATATATGCATTTTAGAAATAATTGTAAGTATTTTTATTCTTGGCAGTGATTGAAGGCTATGATCGTGGAAGCGTATTTCCCAATTATATTACAATGCGATTTCCATTACACCACGAAAACTGCTTTAGTGCCCAGGACTCTGTTTGTTGATTTTGAAAGGTGAATACTTATTCTACATTTCTATTATTATTGTACACTGTAAAAAAATACGACCAGTTTTCCTGTAGGAAACAGAAACATAGAGTTGCCCTTACGTACCGGAAAAATTTCCGACCCAGCTCGGAATAAAGTCCGTAAATTCGGAATAAAATCCGTAAAATACCATTTTATTGACTATTTCCTTTTTTGACGGATTTTATACCGAGCTGGGTCGGAAAATTTTCCGGCACGATAAGGAAAACTATTTTTCCGATTCCTACAGGAAAACTTGTCGGATTTTATTTATTATTTTTTTTTATTTTATTTTATTTTTTTTTTACAGTGTAGAGGCTTCTGACTTTAATGCATGTCTAGTATACCTCACTTAAAATAGGCAAAAAGGTTTTTTTGGAAATTTGGCATAAAATTTAGGAATGCATTAAAGTCCACCCATGGTGGGGCCTACTTTTCTGTGTTTCATTTGACCATAGGGAAGCATACAGTCGTTAAAAATGATTGGATGATTTCAATACAAAGAGCTATATGTGTCAAAATTATAGTGAAATTTCGGAAAAAATCAATTTTTGCAGCCATCTGGCTCACTGCATTACACATATTCCGTAATTTTTATTCTTGAATAGCAAAGGGCCAACCTTACATAATACAACCATGCAATTTGTTTTGTGGGATAACTTCAATGCATATTATGAGAAGTACTATGCAAAACATAAAAATTCAATTTTTCAAGCGGCGCTCTGACCTTTGACCTCCCACAAAATGAAGAATAATGGTCCCACGCCATTAATATTCTGGGTTTCATTCTTTCTAATGGTCATCTCTCTGAGAAAAAAAAATCACATGAATCGGTTTACCATTTAATCACAGACCCACGATCTGGGTGATTCTTATATGGAAGGACTCTTAAACATCACTTCTTAATAGCTGAATTTTTTTGCGTTCAAAGCAAACGAATAAATGGCAGCATCTAAGCTGATGATTCTCACATAAAATAAATGTCATTTTGATCTGAGTTTGCAAAATGCCTAGAAATGCCCAAAAGACAGTCTGACCAAGAAAGTGAGAAATTTTCATAAGTATTTAACTTAAATATTTTTCAATAAAAAATTGAGGATTTGTAGATTATTTATTTGTTTAAAGCTCTTAAATTTGTGATTTCGTTAATTTAGGTTAATGTATATTAAATTGATGTTTTGAAGGGGATTATAGTTTTAGATCCATATTTTTTAACCTAAATTACTAAACGATCAATTTCAGAAAAGATATTTTTTCTGTCTTTACGATGTCATATTATTTCGAAAAAACCAATGAATAAGCATTTCCATTATTATTTTAGCTTCGAAATTGAAGAGGTTAGAGCTACATTTGAAACAAATGTGCAAAATGCCGTGTATAATTATTTGTTTTTGATATTTTTATGGGTTTTTTTTAATAAAAATTAAAATAAAATACTTTATTAAAAAGCAGAAAAAACAACGTTCAAAAATTCACAAATAATACATGAAAAGCAGCAAACAGCTGTTTCAAATCTACTCGCGAGATTCTTCTTCAGTGCAAGATAGAGAAAAGGGAACAGCGTGATAGTAAAAGCAAGACTGAACAAAATGATAGGCATATATATCCTATGCGGATAGCGAAGGCGCCAAAAACAACCAATTAGAGAGAAGCAGTGGAAAGGACTGGGTAGACAAGTAGCGACATCTACCGGAGAATGAGAGAAAAAGAAACCAAAAAATGTAGCAATAAAATTAATGCTTTCCAAATACTTGGAAAATCAGGAGTACTAGATAAGTCATTGACCAATAGTGAGAATTTTTAATGATGTGGGAAGCTTCCCAAATATGAAGATCAAGGGTAGAAGAACATTTTTGAATAATGATGGCTGAGGAAAAATCGAACCTATGTTGAGAAGACAAAGAAGGTTGAGCAGTAGAAGAACGTTTGAGCTCCTGATTTGTAGCATAACCTTCATGCTCTTTTAAACGATGTCTAAGAGCACGTTTAGTCTGGCCGATATAAGAAAGGCCACACTGGCAAGAAATTTGGTAAATACCCCAGATATCTACGCCATCAACGGGTTGTTTGAGATTTGAAAAAGTGATTTTATTAACAGGAGAAAAAATAATTTTAAAATCAAATCTTCTTAAGATTTTAGCAACTTGCTGTCTGATTTTAGGAAAAAATGGTAACACAACTGAAGTATTAGAGTTCAATTACACAATTTCCGTTCTATGTCCGTTATGTTCATGATGTTTATGTCCTGGTTGAAATGAATTCGGATATTAATCATATTCTCTCCATTATTCCATTGATCCCTGCATTCAATTTACCTCTGAAATTGAGACCAATAACCGTCTTTCTTTCCTGTATGTCCTTGTTATTCGTTCTGAAAATGGCTTTCAGACTACCGTCTTTCGTAAACCTTTTGCTGTCAGTCTCCCACCTCACAGATATTCTTCTCATCCCCCTAACCAGAAATTCGCTGCTTTGAATATTTTTGTTTTTCGAGTTAACAATATTTGTTCTACTCCTCAGTTACTTAGTGCTGAACTTAATTACCTCAAAGCTATTGCTGTTGATCGTGGTTTTTTCTCTAATATTATTGATTCTATTTATAAAAAATTGGCGAAATCCGTCCATTCTGAAAAGCATTCTAATTCCAACTTTAATACTTCAGTTGTGTTACCATTTTTTCCTAAAATCAGTCATCAAGTTGCTAAAATCTTAAGAAGGTTTGATTTTAAAGTTATTTTTTCGCCTGTTAATAAAATCACTTTTTCAAATCTCAAACACCCCGTTGATCGCGTAGATAACTGGGGTATTTACCAATTCTCTTGCCAGTGTGGCCTTTCTTATACTGGCCAGACTAAACGTGCTCTTAGATTTCGTTTAAAAGAGCATGAAGGTTAGGTTAAAAATCAGGAGCTCAAACTTTCTTCTATTGCTGAACATTCTTGGTCTTCTCAACATAGGTTTGATATTTCCTCAGCCATCATTATCCAAAAATGTTCTTCTAACCTTGATCTTCATTTTTGGGAAGCTTACCACATCATTAAAAATTCTCACTCTTTAGCCAATGACTTATCTAGTACTCCTGATTTTCCAAGTGTTTGGAAAGCATTAATTTAATTTCCTCCTTTTTTGGTTTCTTTTTCTCTCCTTCTCCGGTAGATCTCGCTTCTTGTCTACCCAGTCCTTTCCACTGCTTCGCTCTAATTAGTTGTTTTTGGCGCCTTCGCTACCCGCATAGGGTATATAAGCCAGTGCGTCTCTGTCTATCATTTTGCTCAGTCTTGCTTTTACTAGCACGCTGTTCGTTTTTCCCTATCTTGCACTGAAGAAGAATCTCGCTAGTAGATTCGAAACAGCTGTTTGCTGCTTTTCATGTATTATCTGTGCATTTTTAAACGATGTTTTTTCTGATTTTTAATATTGTCGCACAAAGGCTTTATTTGTTATTTTTATAAAATACTTTATTTATCTGGGAGCACGGCAGTGCGTCCGCCAAGTTCGCACAAGCCGTAAGCTACCTTTTCCTGAACCATCTCGGCATACTTTTCACCCCCTCATAACATCGTTTTAGGAAGAGATATAGAAATTTTTCTTTTATACACATGTTCGTATGGTCGAACTGAACTAAGGTTCCACGATTTCATGTTTCTATATTTAGTAGTTTTCGAAATATTAAATTCCGAAAAAGCGCTTTCTTGTCACTGACTCACTTCGCATCATCAAATAACTAAGGTACTTCTAAAAGTCGTAGAATCATGAAATTTCACAAGTAAGTCGGGTTTGTAGCACAATTAACCAGAAAAATCTGAAAACACAGAATTTCCGCCTCTAAACCCTTCAAACAGGGGGTGTTCATTTGGTCGTAAACAGTTCCTACGCATTCAATTGTGCCAATGTTAGTCGCCAAAACTGGATTACAAAGCTTTGAAGGCGGTCATGTGATTTCAAGCAGAATAACATTTTATATATATGCTTTTCCAAAGATGTTTGTTAAATAGAAAAAATGAATATACCTAAAAATTTTAATCAGTATAGGTTATGATATATTTACGATATTAAAACAATAAAACATTTAACAAAATATAACCGCAATTCGGTACGTTTCCGATATAGTAGCCTTGGCGAAATACAGAAAATAGCCTTGACAAGAAAAGAAATTTGATAATAACGTATTTTCTTTCAACCTATTTACTGTGTCATATAGACAAGCAATTTTTTCCATATGTATACAATTTATTTAATGTAAGGAACCCGTTTATTTATTTTTATATACCAACATAAATAATCTGTATATAAAAAATAATATTTTATGCATGTATAAATAAAATGTTTATATGTATATAAATAACATAAAAGTTCATCAGGTTTGTTTTCGTAGTTGTTTATATCATTTGGCAACATATCTCAGTTTCTGAAGTCCGAATTGCGCCAAGATTTTTTAAAAATGCCAAGGTCCCTATAGTGGAAAAATATCCCAATTCCATATGAAAGTTTAAAAATTTTCCTTTTAATTAAATGAAATGTGTAACTAATAAACTGTCTTTAACGATGTGCGACAGATGCGGCGTCCGAAGTCCGCTGCTAATGTTATTATATTGTATTACTAGCCTACTTACTGTTCATTTATTGTTAATTTTAAATCTGTAAAAGAAAGATTATAGTTATAGATAAGATATGTTGGTCGCCAAAACCCGATTACAGAAAATTAGCCTGAGTTATAAAGGTGTTACATGATTTCAAGCTGAATGAATTTTTATACGCTTTTACAAAAATCTTAATAAGGCAAATCTTTCAGTTTAACTGTCCATCTTTCTATCTTTTACTTCCTTAAAAAAAAATTATTAAAGACCCGGAGGCGTCTGCACAGATCATCACCTCATCGTGTTCACGGCTGAAATTTTAGGATTAGTTAAACATCGATTAGCGTATTGAAATGTAACTGGTCTGCCAAGGTATATCTTTGTGGAAACCACCTACAGACCCGATTTTACGGGTTGATTGGTGGATTTTCCATTGTGTTTTCCTGCACCCATTCCTCCATATTTCAAAACTTTTGGATCCAGGAAAATACAATAGTAAACCTATCAATTAACCACTAAAATTAGGTCTTCAGGTTGTTTCTACCGAGATATGACTTAACAGACCGGTTGCATTTAAATATGCTAATCTAGTTTTAACTAATCCTAAAATTTCAGCTGTAAACTCGATGAGGTGATGGTGTGTACAGACGCCTCCCGGTCTATTATAAATGTTGGTATTCTAATCTCAATAGCATTCTGGTCAATCTTTCAATTATCCCTACTATTTATTGAACACTATTCCTTTAATTGCGTTTTAGTGATGTTAATGAACTTATGCATATGCATCATACATATTATACATATGCATATAATACGTAATACATTTGCATCATACATATTATAGGTATGTGTATAATACATAATACATATGCATCATTATGACGTCAGAATAAACAAAACATTTTTTGTCGCCAAATTTGAGAATTGACATGATATATTACCAAATTTGGCGAAACTTTGCTAAATGTCGCCAAGCTTGGCGAATATTTGACGCTAGTGGATATTTTTCAATGAGTTAATTATTAATGCGAGCCATCTATTTTTATTTTTCCGCATATCATCTGAATAGTTAAATGATATGACGTACTAATATTTCCAAAGTGCTAATAGTTTCGTCACTGCCCAAAACCTCTGCTATTGTTATTATATTGTACTGTTAGTATACTTACTGTGACTATGTTGTTAATCTTTACGCCGCTAAAACTTCTGTATCATATAAAGGGAATTTACGGAAACTATTAAAGCATTGAAACTGCCAGTTCTCCTTATGATTATTATAATTCTATAATATGTAACCTGTTAATTAATATGTACGTTAGAATGAATCTTCTATAATCCGGTTCCTCGCATTTTAGTTTTCAGGTTTCGAGTAAAATTAGCTAAAATCTTAAAACCATGGCACATTGACTAATTCTTCAACACGATCAGATGAGAAGAATGATAGATTTTCAAATGGATCATGGCAGTGAGCCGGTAGACCTTCTATTCTTCCGTAATCGAGTCTATTGAAAAGGTTAACGTGAAACAAAAAGATATTAGCATCAATATGGTTTAATGCAAATGCAGATATTGTCAAAGGATTTCATAAGAACCATTTCACTTGTACCCAGTCGTATCAGTTAAATTACAACAATTGGCAGTGAGCCCAATTAGAAAAGATTACTTAATAGGATTAAAAATTTCCGCATTAGAGAACGAATCGTAACTGCTAAGGAAACATGCATAAGTGAATTAAGAGATATTTGTCACGAAAGATGAAATACATAACAACTTAAAATATATGATGTGCTTCCATGATCGTAAAGAGTTGTTGGTTTCTCTATCAGAAGCTTCCGAATTGGCGAAAGAATGGGCAAGTAAATTAAATTATCAATAACAGTAACATGATGCAACGTTTAACATGGAAGTAATACGGTAAATACTGCTTGCTAGAGGCGGCTAGTACTTTAATATAAAAAGAAATAAAGTATAAATTTGTAAAGCTCAATAAAATAAATTTAGATATTTTTATATTATCCGGGCGCAAGTGGCAAATCGCCAAATACTGTTCCCAACTCCATTGCTCATATTGCATTCCTTTCATTTAAAGATATATACTTTTCAGTCACCTCATTTAAAATAGATGCATTTCCCTCATTTTATTTAATAGAATATTTAACATATAAATAAATAAATAAATAAATAAGAAATAATAACATAAACCAAAATATTTTATTTGAAAATCAAAGCATCGTTTCTAATTTACACATGTGAAAAATGAAAACTGCTATTGGCGAAAAAACAAAAGGCTAATGAGGAGATTTGCTCCCGGCTAACATAAAAGTACCGAAATTTAAGTTTTTTCATATTAATGTAGTTTAGAATAGCAAACTTGAAAAAACATACAAAAAGTAGTGATATCCCAACAAAAAGTTTTCGGTAAAAAAAAAAAAAAAGCGCCAAGTTCTCCTTAATGTTTCGGTCAGAAAAAGTAGTGATATCATCTGAAGTTCGCACAAGTTAAAAGCCAAGCATCCCAAATCTTTCATTGAAAATGTCTTCCTGCGACTTGGCCGTTAATGCCTTCGTGAGAGTTTTTCAAATTTTAAAATGTGTACAAATGAGCTACATGCCAACTACATTTTTTGATTATTTTAGGCATTTTGTGACACAGAATACATAAATAAAATACACATTTGAAAAAAGCATTTAAGCAATTTCAGTCTATTTAAATGCTTAGAAGTTAAAAATAACAAAATACGGTACTTGTTAGCCATCCCGTCGACCAATTTTGCCAAATTATATAAATCGCCAAACCACTCGCCAAATTATACAAATTGGCATAATTTTTATTTTAAATAACGAAAAAACAAATAAATTAGTATAACATTAATAAAATTACAAATAAAACGTCGAAATAAAAATCACTTGATAATGTAAACACGTGCTGTCAAGTGAATGTGATATTTACGATTAACCATTATTGGCGTTTAATCTTACAATTTGGCGACAGTAATTTGATCGACGGGATAACTAACAAGTACCCAAAATACTTGTAGTCAGGAGATAATATCCCCAATTGCTAAAACATAATTAATATCAGCTTTTAACAGTTTATAAATCGAATACCTCTTAATGTTTGCAAACAAACTATAATAAATGTTCAAACGAAAAAAATCTCTTTCGTCAATACACAAGATTTCAATATTATACAATAAAATATAATGTAACATATTGTGAGATATGAAGTAAGTAAATTTTGTTTTATTTCTTGGGTTTTACGTTAATGACTTTAGCTTTAGACCGTACAAAATGACAATTAAACCGCAAGTGGACTAAATGATCTGTAATCAAATCTAGTGTTTGTTGAAACTGAATGGTAGTTATCAGAAATATTTTACTTATAATGTCTTTATGTGAATTTGCCTCTTTGCATTCTAATATTACTTTTAATATTTAAATAATTCATAAATGCGTAATTTCCAATCATTAATTTTGAAATGCTGGAGAAGGCATTCACGGCCAAGTCGCAGGAAGCCATTTTCAATGAAAGATTTGGGATGTTTGGCTTTTAACTTGTGCGAACTTCAGATGATATCACTACTTTTTCTGGCCGAAACATTAAGGAGAACTTGGCGCTTTTTTTTTTTTTTTTACCGAAAACTTTTTGTTGGGATTTATTTTATGTTCGCAGGTAGAATGCATTATTGCGGGCACGAAATGACCGGCAAGATATCCAAAATCCTTCTAGTCTATATTAATATAGATATTTGACTGTAAGTCTTGTATGCTGTTTTCTGATGAAGCCACTCTACACAGATATTATCATATTTCACAAAAAGGCACTTATATGTCTGAAGTTATGCCCATTTAAAGCCAGCATTTGGACATTTTCTTAGATGATTATTAAATTTTCAACGAGATTTTTACAGTTTTTATTATTTTGGAGCGATCTTCCCACATTAGCAAATGTAATCCAGCTTAACTTTTTTAGATAAATATAGTACAATTTGTTATTTTTTAATAAAGGTTATTAGGACGTCATAAAGTAATTTATTAAATTTTGGACCTTTTTTTTTTTTTTTTTTTTTTTTTTTTTTTTTGTACGATATTTAGGGTGTTTTCCCGTTTCGTGAAATTTTTTTAATATCCTTGAAATGAATGAAATTCAAATATTTTAGACGAATAAAATAATTTTTGTGTTCTGCGATACTAGAATTTTTCGCAATTACTGATGATTATCATATATTAATAATAATTTAAAAAATCAAGCTTCAATCTTTTGTTTCAATTTAGTACATTATGTCCTGTTTGCAAGAAATTGGAATTCGTACAGCGAGTTTTAAATATTTTTCGTGTTTGGTGGAGAATTTTTTAGATTAGTAACAGGTCTTCAATTCCAATCATTCTGACCACTGTAATAATTCCTTAATTCTAAAATTTTCACATAAAATTTAAAGACACCCTGTTTTTTAGCACTCTCCAACAAAGTTAACAAGTGTTATTCACTTAAGTTTGTCTGTTCGCGCTCTAACTCTCGTAAATATATTCGAATTGCCCTGAAATTTTTGGATGTTATTGACGTTTAGTATGAACTCTATTTCCAAAGACGTTTCTAGCATGTTTAGTTTATTTACAGAAACAGTCAAAAGTATTCCGTTACATTACGGCCAATGAGGAAAAATCGTTTCAAAAGAATTTCAAAGATGTTACACCCTTTCAAACATAATAAAATTGATATGCATTTACGTAATGCACTAAAATATGCATTCTGTAGAATATGCGGTGCAACAAATAGTTATTATTCATTTACAGGGCCACACAAAAGAATTCCATTATATAATGGTACAGGGGGAATTTGTTATCGGAGTATTTGAATTATGCAATTTCATATATAATGAAATTTATATGCGTCAATGAGGCTTACTGTAAGTTATTTCATGTATAATACGAAGTGCATAGCTTTTACAGGGACACACAAAAGATCTCAGACAAGTATATTCTATCCGAATTACTATGTATTAGCGTTGATGGCAGGAAATGCATTTTTAATTATGATATGTGCTTTTATGTTTCATTATATTTATGCATACTGTATGGTGTGTATAAATGCTATAGTTGATATACAGGTCTACACAAAAGAATTCGTAAAGATTACTGAGTATGAGCGTAAATTGCTGGAAGGTGTTTTTTAAATGTGTTATGCATTTTTACGCTGAACTGCAATTAGTTTACTGAGAAATATTTGTAGAACATGGATAAAATGATATACAGTGTCACGCAAAGAACTGGATACATGGCCGTCTATAGATAATAATTTCTGGAAATGTGATTTCAGTACTTTTCTGAGTGTTTTAGTTTGAATTAAATTTTAGCTAAATAGTGGAGTGTAATAAAGGTACTAGGCAAACTACTAGACTGAACAAAAGTATTCAAGTATGTTTCCATCTATTAGTATATATTGCTGAAAAAGAAATTTCAACCTGTTATGAGTTTTCTTTCTAAACTAAATTTTCCCATTATATAGTATATATATCAGCCTACAGATCAAATACAGGGCTGTTCAAAAGAAGTGGAATACATATTTGGCTATGGAAGGTTAAATCTGCTAAAATCAGATTAATTTTTTTTATCTGTTTTCTGAATGTTTACTTAATTATCTTATTTACCTTATTTCCCTAAATAACGAAGTTTTGTTAAAAATTTCAGGAAGTGTTGGAAAGTGTTTCATAATCTATGCTTAACTTGTGATTTTTCTTTCTTGTTTATATTTTTTATTAATTCCAAAAATTAAAAGTGTTCGTGAACGATCTGATTAATTTAGATTTTAGCTTTTTATTAATTTTTTTATGCCAATTCTACTACGTACATTAGTCAGTCTGATTCCTGCAGACAGGTTTCTGTAGAAGAAATAAAACTTTTTTAATACTAATGAGTACCAAAGACCACTTCGTTACCATGCTGTTGTGTAATACTACAATAAATTAATGTTATAAAAATAAATATGAATATAAATGGAAATTTTACGTTATATATATGTGTGTGGATGTGAAATGGTTGAATTTATTATATCAAATTTTTAAAATAAAACATTTAAATTAGAGCATATAATTTATTGGCTTATAATAAAGTAGATACAGAATCATTGTTTGCCACTAATACATTTTACAGAATATCTGGAACAGAAAAGTATAACCTTTGCAAAAGAAAATAAAAATCCAGAAATTTAATGTATGGCTTTTTAAAATATGGCTTTTTAATGTATGGCTTCAATTTTTTTTTTTTTACTATAAAAGACAAAAAGACAATCTGTTAAAGATAAAAAACTTTAAGACTTTAGTGATTCTTTTTGTTTGTCGCTGTAAGCAAGAGGTGGAAAGCATGAAGTTTTCTTAAAACTTTCTGACTTGTTAAACAAAACTATAGTGGCATGTCTCATAAAATGTAAAATTTCCTGTGCAAGAGTATTTCCGCCCGTGAAACATGTTTCTTTCAAGTTCTTTACTTCAGAAAAAAAAATACTCATTACTAAGACGGAAGACTGCTTTTTTTCTAATCAAGTCTCGCGAACATAACTAAATTAAAAGAATAGCTCAGGAATCTTTTGCTTATGAACATTAATAACTTTTTTTTTCCACTTAAAGTGCATAATAGAACCTATCTTGAACCAAAAAGAAAAAAAAAAGATTTTTTTCGAACGTTTCCACACATCATATTTCCTGAATTTCCCATTATTTTTCATGATAATATTACAATAAAATTGTTTTAGCCCGAAGAAAATTCGTGTGATTTTATAATTTGGATATTTAAAATAACTTTATGTAAAATATTTATTAGGAATATTTAAAGTTTAAATTTATGCGTTTAAGTTGTGGATACTTTAAAACTTGGTTCTGTAGAAGTAATTAAAGGCTTTTAATTTATATGCATATAAAATAGTGCTAACTGAACTATTTATATCGAGAAAGTCTCAATTCATATTAAAACTTATCGTTTAATAACAGTGAGTATCCAAAAACTTGAACCTACTTACTGTAAAGTAATGTCGTGATATGAAAATGACTAACAATGGATTTTTTTTTTTATATTCTGGCTCTCGGAAGCTTTATTCCTATCACGCCCGGCTTCTACTGAGTTGCTTATTAACTTCAAACCCCAGAAAAAGTAAAGATATTTATACAGGGCTTGTATAAACAGTTGTGAGATCTATTTTTTCTGACATCACTGTACTTCACTGCACGCATGCTACAGGAGGATTAGATAGAAGCGGAAGTCAGCTTCAGTAGCTTTAAATATTATATAAGTATACTAATTCATATTGCAGCCTTAAATGAACAACTAATGTTTGTTGGATTCCATTTCATTTGACGATACTTATTTTTCGTATTTTTGACAACTGAGAAAGAGTATGTATTAGCAAGTGTTTAGCAAAAAAATGGATATTTCACAGTAGTCAACCCTCTTAACACGGCAGGACGCGCGACGTAAAACGTAACACGAGAACGGGCATGGGGTGTCAGCACACCCCAAACATATTAAGAGTGGAGTTTAAAATCCTTAAAAATAACTTTTTTTTATTTTTGTAAATTTCAACTTAAATATTATTCAAGGGTACATTATATACATTATAACATGCATTTATCCCAAAAAAAATTTAAAAAGAAAATTATTTTTGAGAAAAAAATGGAATTTTACGCGTAGTGTTAGAAATCTTCGAAATGCCCCATGCGTCTTCCATATCAATGAAAATCCCCAATATTTTTTATAAAAGTTTGGTTTATATATAGAAATAAAATAGAGCATCGAATTTTACATATTTGAATTTAAAGGTTAAAAAAAAAATTGAAAAAATTTGAAGTTTGCTCGAAAAATTTTCAAAATTTCAAATTTTTTCAATTTTTTTTTTTTTTTTTTTTTTTTTTTTTTTTTTTTTTTTTTATAAATTTTATCTTAAATATTATTCAAGGGTACATTATATGCATTATAGCATGCATTTATCACAAAAAGAAATTTTATTTTTGAGAAAAAATGGAATTTTACGCGTCGTCTTAGAAATCTTCGAAGTGCCCCCTGCGCGTTCCATATCAATGAAAATCCCCAATATTTTTTATAAAAGTTTGATTTATATATAGAAATAAAATAGAGCATCGAATTTCACATATTTGAATTTAAAGGTTAAAAAAAAATTTTTTTGAAAAATTTTGAAATTTTTTCAAAAAAATTTTGAAATTTTGATTTTTTTTAAACCTTTAAATTCAAATATATAAAATTCGATGATCTATTTTATTTATATATATAAACCAAACTTTTATTAAAAATATTGGGGATTTTCATTGATATTGAAGACGCATGGGGCGTTTCGAAAATTTCTAAGACAACGCGTAAAAATCCATTTTTTTGTCAAAAATAATTTTTTTTTTAATTTTTTGGTGATAAATGCATGTTATAATGTATATAATGTACCCTTGAATAATATTTAAGTTGAAATTTACAAAAATAAAAAAAAAAATATTTTTAAGGATTTTAAGCTCCACCGTCCCCTTAAATGGCATATATACGGAAAAAATATTTAGAATTCTACCTGTTAGTGAAATTCATGATAAGTACACTCCTTTTCGTGAAAAATGATAACGGAAATGTTAAATTACCGTTAATTTAAAAAAAAATAATAAACAATGAATTAAAAGCACTCACCTTCATTTTCCTTATTCGAAAAACTTAATTTTTCTTTACAATTTTTATTATAATAAAATTATACATTATTGTGGAGAAAAATACTGAGATTTATGAATTTTCATAATAATTAGGGTGTACATAGATCAGGAATTTTAGATTTTTTGCAGTTTTTACATATAGCTTCAATTTCTGTAAGATTTTCTATAATTCTATAAGACAGAAAAAAGATTTTGAATTCACCGTTTTTATTCGCTACGCACGAAAGTTGACCTTGGAACCAGGTACTGATGGACCCCAGCACTTCAGTTAATAGGGAGAGACAGCAGACGGGTATTTTCGGGCGTGTAGTCATAAAAATATCAGTGTCATGATAAAAGTCTCGATTATACACAATTACATATGTTTAAGCACATTTGCATATTTTGGCTATATCTTTTACAAATGAATATAGTACTTGTATATAAAATTTTGGGAAATGTATTGAATGCGAATAGAATTACTATGATTCTTAAGGTATACATAGAAATTTAAGATTTAGTACTTGTATAAAATATATGATGGAAAATTGATGGACAAGCTAAATTCTATTTAGTAAAATATTCTGCTCTTTTTAAATACGCGTGATGAAACTCAGATATAAATAAATATTTAATTACAAAATTTATTAAATGTTTAAAAAGACTGCACACAAATTTATTGATGAAACTCTGGATGAATTTAGATCAAGTAGAAGGAGTGATTCAGTTCTCTTTTTTTAAAGATTTTTGTCACTAAATAAACTAGCGGTTTTTAAGACTTAAAATGGATGACATTGGTTAATACTGGGATAGCTATATGTCATGAGTTTTTGCTTAGGTGTTAATTACTTTTATTAACAAATAAAATATTATACTACTTGGCTGATTTTGAACATTGTAAATAATAATTACATTCCAGCAGATCTCAAAATCATAAATAATTGTATTATTGAAGATGTTGAAGAAAAGAACAAAAATAATTATTGCACATAAACAAGATTCTCTCTTAGAAAATAGAAAAAAATATGTAATTTGCTTTATAATTGAAAAACAAGCAGTTATATTAAATCCAGTGTAAAGAAAAACATTTTTTTACTCATTTATGAAAATTAATCTATTTCTATAAATGAATTTTTATGCGATTATTCGTACTAACAAAAATTACGATATACAACACAGCTGTATCAAAAATATCTTTAATTAAATGTAAAGAAAAAAATATTTTACTTATCAAGTAATCTAAATTAATAGCAAAGCATAATTAAAATGTTCATAAATCTCTGATAAATGTTCATTAATCGGAATGTACTTCATCATACGAACTAAATCTTTTTTAGATGATGTAATAAAGATTTTCCGCTTCCGAATGTAATCACATATTTTTAGTTGATATCATATTTAGCTCGTGATAAGCTGTTTAAAATACTGTAAATTTAAAAAAAAATGCAATTAATTTCTTATTCCGATTCAGTAATTTAGTTTAATGCAAATTATCTTTCAAGTAGAAACTTATACTGAAATTCGACTAAAATTTTAAAAACTAAATAAAATGGATTTTATGTACTAGATCAATCATTTCGAGGTACAGTAAAACCTCTTTTAACCGAAACTCTCGATAAACAGAAATCCATTTTTAAAGACATTTTTATATCACATTCCTCGTGTAAAAATCCATTTTGAATGATTTTTCTCCTTTTTCTTTTTTAACTAGAATATTGCTTGTGTACAAGCAATACCTTTCCAACTAGCAATGCATATAAATATTTTCGCTCCCCTTTCTTAGACTTCCTTTGAATTTAACTTGAGATCCCGTACGCTGCGGAGTGGAACGAAAAAAAAGAACAAATTAGAAATTCTGAAGCTTTTGAATGTTTTGAAAAAAAAAGGTTTCCCATTGCTGGAGCAGCAGAAAGACTGTGATACTTGTTAACTAATAATATTAAAAATTTCCGTGATGAACCTCAAAAGCAAAGGCAATTGAAACTGCGAGAAACAAAACATTTTTTGAAACCTTTGTGATATAGGTAAAAGGTACTTAATTTCAAAATTAAAATTCAGGTAATTTATTCTTGTTTCTATTTTGCTATTGCTTTATTTTTATTAAGCACTAGTTACCATAATAAGAAATATTGCATATTTAAACTTAAAATTGAAGCATTCTCTCTTATCCGAAAATTTCGATTTTCCGAAAGATAATCGGTTCCAATTACTTCGGAGAATCGAGGCTCTACTGTATTAATATTGTCAGTCTATTTCAACTCTTAGTTACAAGATTAAGCATTTGCAAAATTTCATGTTTCAATTTAAACAAAATTTTAGCTAAATTCATCTTTGTACGTAATATGTTTTTATTAAAATGAAGGATAACTCTCAAGGCACAGAAAAAAATAAATATTATTCATATGTGATAAACTTATGCAACGAAATTTTTAATAAAAAATACTCATGCATCTTTTTCAAACAGATACCAAGTAGAACGATTTATGGGTTCGCTTGGGAAAATGTAGGTTCTGTAGCAAATAATTTATTTACATGCAAATTTAGGTGCAAACCCCTTTCCCCACCAAAAAAAATATATATATATATATAAAGCGATTTTCAAGTGAGTAGAAATTTATATATATAATATGTTTGTAAGACATGTCGTTATAAGGATTTTTTTTTAATATCTCGTTAAACAATATGATTTTTAATTAAGAGGCAGAAAGCCAATGTTTAAAAATGCACTAATAATACACAAAAAGCAGCAAACAGCTGTTTCGGATCTGGAAGCGAGATTCTTCTTCAGTGCAAGATAGATCAAGGGACAGCGTGCTAGAAAAAGCAAGGCTGGGCAAAACGACAGAGAGTACAGTCTTATATACCCGATAGGTGTAGTGTACGTGCCAAAAACAGCCAATGAGAGAAAGTAACATGAACCAACTGAGTGGGCAAGTAGAGACATCTACCGGAAAACAAAAGAAGGAAAAATAAACGGAAAAAGCATAAATTAAATTAATGGTTTCATAATACTTGGAAAGTCAAGAGTACTAGATAAGTCATTGACAAAAGAATGAAAATTTTTAATGATGTGGTAAACTTCCTAAAAATCAAGATCAAGGGTAGAAAAACATTTTTGGATAATGATGGCTGAGGAAAAATTGAATCAATGTTGAAAAGAACAACAAAGTTGAGCAATAGAAGACCGTAAAAGCTCTGATTTTAAGTAGATTTCTTATGAAATACTACTAATTGGCGTCGTTCCTATATTGGAATTTCTGAAAAATATTTGCAGATCTACACCGATCATGACCTCTAGAACCCAAAACCACAGTCAGTAAAAAACTTTATATCTATCTATCTATCTATCTATCTATGTATGTATATATCTATATATATCACATTCTTCTGGACACAGTAACTTCCACAATTCTGCGCAAATCTCTTCCAAACTGATACATAAAATCAAGGGGTATAAAATCTCGGTCAAGTTCATTAATGGGCAAAATCGAGCCAAGGGGCTGGAAATAGGGAGGGGTTTTGTGAAAATAGAAAAAAAAAAACCCATAACTTATTACATTTTGTACATATCAAATCAGTATAAAGTTTTTATTACTCCTAAAAATAGGGCCAGACATTTATGTATCACAGATTTTGATAAAATTAAAAAATGGGCTCAAGGGGCGCAAAAAATAGGGTTTTTGGGAGAAAAAAATTCGTAACTTCGTCAATTCTCAAGATATCAAATTCAATTAATTTTATTATACATCTCCTTAATATTATCTATAACTTTTATATTCACAAGTTTTGATAGGACCAATTCGTTAGGCAAAAAAAAAAAAAAAAATAAAATAAATCTCTCTATTCTAAAAAAAAGTAACTACCGCTGTCACCGCCGCCGCCGCCGCCGCCGGTTTTGAATTTTTTGTGACAGGATGTCTTCTTCGTTAATATTAAGAAAAATAATGCATACAAAAATATGAAAATCGGTAGTATGATACAGAAATGTTTGATAAACACGCTGATGCAGACAGTTTTCAAATCGAAGAATTATTTTAAGAGATATTTAATGCTAAAGTTGGACAAAATCGTTCCACTAAAAAAATTTTTTTATAGGAGCAAAAACTATTCATAGAAATTTAATCATTTTTAGATCATTTTATACGTTTGAAGTTCCCGGTGTGCAGACTGTTTTTCTTTTTTTAATTTGACTAATTTTTTGAGGTTTTATTTCTATTTTAAATTCAAATTTTCAGCATTTCTAGAGATATTTTTGACAGATTTTAGAAAGTGATATTAATTTAAACAGTTGCCAACTGTATAAACAGTGGAAATAATAATGTTTGCTTCAAAAAAAAAAAATATTTATACTTGTAAATAAATTAAAAAATTATTTACACGTGACTATTATAAACAGAAAAAAACATTTGGAATTAGAATTAAATAATTATGTACAAAAAGCAGGAACTTATTAAAAATTACGTCATAAAAACTATAATTACACGTGAATTTTAAGAGAGAAAGGAATTTGTAAAATAATAAATTTATTAACATGCGTTAGAAGTCTTAAATAGGAGAAATTACGTCATATTTACGTCACATTACAGTTATTACATAAAATGAATACAAAATAATATTGCAAAAAGGTTTAAATTCAGAAATTGCGCTAGACATTTATTTGATATTTTAAGCGGATACGTGAATTCGGAGAAGAGCGGATACGGATTTTCACGTGAATATTAAAAAGAGAAAGAATAGTTTGGTCAAAATTACGTCAGATTAAAAACGATTAATTTAAAAAGTCTTATTTAAAAGAACTTTCTTTTCGCTTTGTTAAAAAATACCGGGAGACAAAGACTCTGTTTACTTAATTCCTTTTACATTAGCTTATTTTGAAATGTTGTTACACGTGTCTTACGTCAAAGACGAAAATAGCGATTGACATATGTATTTTTGGTACTACTTAGTTATCCCGTCGACCAAAAATCTATCATTCGCCAAACTATAAGATTAAATGCCAATAATGGTTGATCGTAAATGTCACATTAACTTGACTTTAAGCAAGTTACACGTGTCTACGTCATCAAGTTATTTTTATTTCGACGTTTTATTTGTATTTTTATTAATGTTGCACTAATTTATTTGTTCTTTCGTTATTTAAAATAAAAATTATGTCAGTTTGTATAATTGGCGAGTGCTTTGGCGATTTATATAATTTGGCGAAATGGGTCGACGGGTTCATCAAGTAGTACCGCAGCAAATTTGGCCTTAAAGTTCCCCGTTCAAAGAGAAATGAATAGAAATCCGTTTATAGGGAGATCGCCACTGTTTTTTAAATTATAATTCAATCTTCCGAAATCTTTTTAAAGGCGATCAAATTAGCGTGCTGTTAGAGTCTGCGGTGTCTGAACGGGGGTTGACGAGCGTAGCTCGTAGGGGGCAGAGCCCCCTAGTAAATAAAAACGAAAACAATAAAAAGGGGGTGAAGAAGAAAAATTTGCACAACTCCGTCAATTCACAAGATATAAAATCAACACGAATTTATCATATATCTTCTTAATATTGTCTTTAACATTTTTATAGATAAGTTTTTGATAGGACCAATTCTTACATTAAAAACAAATTAAAAATACATAGCGGTTGAAGAAAAACATTATCTTATTAAGAATGTATTCAAATCCAAACTGCTTATTTTCTGACACATTTTTTAATTCATTTTTGCTCTCAAACGCATCCAATTGATAGATTCTCTTCTTCAGAAACTATATAATGTACCGTAATAATCGATTTTTTTTTTCTAGAGGCAGAATATATTTCGAAAAATGATGTCAAAGTGGGCATTTTGAACAGAAATTTCCGAAGCGATTGTGTTAGAAAGGAAAAATATTGCCCTACTGAGAAAATAATTGTCTATCAATCAAGTTTCAATTAATTGAAAGACAAGATAAAGTAAAAAAACTAAAACCCAACTACGACAAAAAACTACGCTGAAAAAGTATAAAAGTACCCCATGAATACAGGTAAAGTCACAAGCAAATGCTAGTAATATATAGATATATTCAAAATGTACAAGTAAAGCGCTTTTGAATGATACCAAACACGGCATATTTATCTTAACTTTATTTTTTGACGTATGACGCTTCCAGTATTTGGTAGTAGTGACGCACATATCCGTCGATGGCAGCAAATGGGTAATGGACCGATTAGTGGATGAGGTCGTTAGTGTAATGTGTAAATGTGTAATGTAGATTGAAGGTTTCATGTATTAAGATGACCTAGGAAGATTTCTTAATCTATCTAATTCTGCTAACGATTGACTGTCATGTGGATTTTTAAGCAACTTATTATGATCCAAGGCACTTATAAACAAACCCTCTATGGTTTTGACTCTACTGAGAGCGACATAGGCCTGTCCTTTAGCAAACAATGACTTTCCTAGATCGATAACTGCTTTATCCAGAGTACAACCTTGTAATTTATGTACAGTACAACCCCAAGAAAGAATCAGCGGGAGCATTTTACGCTGAATTTTCCCAGACCCCCTCAAGCCGTCAAATTCAGTGAGGCAAGGCTCGATTCTGACAAGTCCGTTAATATCGGCTTTTATGGATGCGTCGTCAAATTGTATGAGAACAGCGCTTTTATACTTTTTGTCCGCTAGAGGGCATAATAGTAAATTTGGTGACAAACTTTATAGCTCACAACCAACAGAATATCAAGATCAAGACCCTTCTAATGGCACTGCAGTGGTCTTATTCTGATTACTAAGTACCAAAGAAATTAAGAACGAAAAGATGTGAATTATATGCAATTAGCCCATAAATGCAAGTAAAGTCACAAGCAAATGCTAGTAATATATATATATTCGAAATGTACAAGTGAAGCGCTTTAAAATGATACCAAACACGGCATATCTAGCTTAACTTTATTTTTTTACTCTGTATATTTTGTCCGCTAGAAGGCGCCACATTGAATTTGGTGAAAATCTATATAGCCTATAACCAGCGGACAATTAAGACGCTTCTAATGATATGTCATTTGTCGAATTCTGATTAGTGGTTTAGAAGTTACGAGGGAACAGATGAACATACATACATACATACATACATACATACATACATACATACATACATAGCCTGTCAAAATCATAACCCTCCTTTGGCTTTGCCGTAGTCGGGTAAAAAACAAGAACACATGCCGCTTATAAATCTTTTCAAAAATTACGTCAGCAAGTTTCGTATTAGGTAGATTTCCTATGAAATACTACCTATTGGGATCGTTTCTATGTTGGAATTTCTGAAAATTTTTGTAGATATACACCGATCATGACACATAGAACCCAAAACCACACTCAGTAAAAAACTTTATCTATCTATCTATCTATGTATCTATGTATGTATGTATCTACATATATCACTTTCTTCTGGACACGATAATTTTCCTAATTCTGCACCAATCTTTTCCAAACTGATACATAAAATCAAGGGGCACAAAATATTATTCAAGTTCGTTAATGGGCAAAATCGGACAAGGGGATGGAAATAGGGAGGGGTTTTGTGAAAACAGAAAACCCCCCATAACTTCTTAATTTTGTACATATCAAATCAGTTTAAAGTTTTTATTACTTCTAAATATAGTGCTAAAATTTTACGTATCACATATTTTTGATAAATTTAAAAATGGGCTCAAGGGGCGAAAAAATAGGGGTTTTGGGAGAAAAAAATTCATAACTTCGTCAATTCTCAAGATATCAATTCCAATAAATTTTATTATAAATCTCCTTAATATTATCTACAACTTTCATCTTCACAAGTTGTTGATAGGACCAATTAGTACAGAAAAAAAAAATATATATATATAAACGAAAACAAAAAGGGGGTTTGAAGAAGAAAAAAATCCGTCAATTCAAAAGATATAAAATTCCCATGAATTTATCATGTATCTTCTTAATATTGTCTACAACATCTATATAGACAAGTTTTGGATAAGACCAATTCTTACAGCAAAAACAAATTAAAAATATACAGCGGTTGAAGAAAAAAATCATCTAAGTAAGGGTGTATTCAAATCCAAACTGCTTATTTTCTGACTCATTTTACAATTCATTTTTGCTCTCAAAGGCTTCCAATTAGTACATTTTCTTACTCAGAAACTATATAATGTACCGTAATGGTTGATTTTTTGATAGAAGCAGAATAGATTTAAAAAAATGATGTCAAAGGGGGCATTTTGAACGGAATTTCCCGAAGCAATTGTGTTAGAAACGAATAATATTGTCCTTCTAAGAAAATAATTGTTTATATATCAAGTTTTAATTAATTGAACGAAAAATAAAAACATAGGTCGCTTCTAAATCTCTTCAAAAATCCTGTCAGCAAGTTTCATATTTTTTTTAGGTAGCTTTCGTATGAAATACTACCTATTGGGATCGTTCCTATGTTAGAATTTCTGAAAAATTTTTGCAGATCTACACCGATCATGACCCCTAGAACCCAAAACCACCCTCAGTAAAGAACTTTATATATATATATATATATATATATATATATATATATATATTTATTTATTTATTTATTTATATATATATATATATATATATATATATATATATCACTTTCTTCTGGACACGATAACTTCCGCAATTCTGCACAAATCTCTTCCAAACTGATACATAAAATCTCGTCAAGTTCGTTAATAGACAAAATCTAAAAAAGGGGATGGAAATAGGAAGGGGTTTTGTGAAAACTGAAAAATCCCCATAACTTCTTAATTTTTGTACATATCAAATCAGTTTAAAATTTTTATTACTTCTAAGAATAGCGCCAAAAATTCATGCATCACAGATATTTCATAAAATTAAAAATAGGCGCAAGGGGCGCAATAAATAGGGATTTCGGGAGAAAAAATTCCTTACTTCGTCAATTCTTAAGATATCAAATCCAATTAATTTTATTATACATCTCCTTAATATTATCTACAACTTTTATATTCACAAGTTTTTGATAGGACCAATTCGTACCGAAAAAAAATTAAAAAAGAAAACAAAAAAGGGGGGGTTGAAGAAGAAAAATTTTCATAACTCCGTCAATTCACAAGATATAAAATCTCCATGAATTTATCATATATCTTCTTAATATTGTCTTCAACATTTATATAGACAAGTTTTTGATGGGGCCAATTCTTAGTGTAAAAACAAATTAAAAATACATAGCGGTTGAAGAAAGAAATCATCTTATTAAGGGTGCATTCAAATCAAACTGCGTATTTTCTTACTCATTTTTAAATTCATTTTTGCTCTCAAACGCATCCAACTGCTAGATTCTCTTATTCAGAAACTATATAAAGTACAGTAATGATCGATTTTTTGATAGAGGCAGAATATATTTCAAACAATTATGTCAATGTGGGCATTTTGAACAGAATTTCCCAAAGCGATTGTTTTAGAAACGAAAAATATTACCCTACTGAGAAAATAATTGTTTATTAATCGAGTTTTAATTTAGTGAAAGAAAAATAAAAGCACATGTCGCTTATAAATCTTTTCAAAAATCACGTCAGCATGTTTCATTTATTATTATTATTATTATTATTATTATTATTATTATTATTAAAAATGAATCTGAAAATGTGCCAGAAATTTTCGAGTTGTTGAGCATGGAAAAATATTTTTTTTTTTAATATCGCCTTAAGATGATTCCGATAAAACCAGCTAATGAAATAAAAACTCGTCAAAAGCAGACAGATAAAACTGTTAAAGTGGATTTATATCTAATAGTGATTTAGTTTTTGTTGGTGAAATTAGTATACTTAACTTCGAAATCTACCCCTGTCTGTAGGCCGGGTCGGCAGGGATTTTTTTAACATAACCATTATGCTCTTTTAACTGAAAACTAAGAGTACGTTTAGTCTGGCCAATATAAGAAATACCACACTGGCAAGAGATTTGGTAAATATCTCAGTTATCTATACGATAAGTGGGGCGTTTGAGATTTGAAAAAGAGATTTTATTAACAGGTGAAAAATAACTTGGAAATCAAACCTTCTTAAGATTTTAGAAACTTGCTAATACTTTTAATGTCGGCAATATGTCGTAATTTATATGCTCAGAATTTTATGTTTTACATTATTTGGTTTTTCAAGGGCGTGACTTTAAGAAAGTAGATTTAGCATTTTTTTTTTTTTCGTTTTAAAAGAGTCTTTTTAAAAATATTTAACGTTGTGTAAATACAGAGAGTCCCAAAATGATTGAAACGCTTTTTAAAATTTCACCTGGTGCAGATACGTCGGCAATGAAAATTACAAAAGTATTGAAAATAAGATTGTAATTCAATCAGATTATATTGCTAAAAATAGCCTCCCAATTATTTTTTTATAGTTAAACTTTTTTAATTTTAAAAAGTTATACTTTTTTTTAAATTTTTTCTTGGTTCTTGGATTTTAAAGTTTATATTTATAATAATAACACCCATGCTCTAACAAGTACAAACAGTGGAAAATCCATTTAACTACGCTAAAAATGTATCGTGTTTTTATTGATTGGTTGGTTGATTGTGTTTATGAAGGCCAGTTATCAATACGAGGGATATAGGCTCTAAAGTTGGGTAGTGCCCTCCGTGGGGGTCTCTCTCAGGGAACCTAACCTGTGTTTACGCAAGGAAATCCAAGGTTCGAAGAAAACCACGGAAAACTCCGACGGGCGCGATTGGTTTCGAACCCAAAACCTCCCGTCTAGTAGCTTCGAGAGCAGAACCTCTCGGCCACTGGTGGGGCTATCGAGTTATGATACTTTGAATTTTGTGGAATTTTGTAGCTTCCTTTTTGTAAAAATATCTTGTCTTCTTTTATTGACAGATATTCTGAAATTTCATAAAATTCAAAATATCACATCTTGTTTACTTTTGGACGTAGAAGGATGAACTTTTCACTATTGTACTCGTCAGAGCACGGTTTTTAGGTAGATTTCGTATGAAATACTACCTATTGGCGTCGTTCCTATGTTAGAATTTCTGAAAATGTTTTGTAGATCTACACCGATCATGGCCCCTAGAACCCAAAACAACCCTCAGTAAAAAACTTTATCTATCTGTCTATCTATCTATCTATCTATGTATCTATCTATATATATCACTTTCTTCTGGACACGATAAATTCCACAATTCTGCGCAAATCTCTTCCAAACTGATAGATAAAATCAAGGGACATAAAATCTCGGTCAAGTTCGTTAATGGCCAAAATCGGGCCAAGGGGCTGGAAATAGGGAGGGGTTTTGTGAAATAGAAAAAACCCCATAACTTGTTAAATTTTGTACACATCAAATCAGTTTAAAATTTTTATTACTCCTAAAACTAGGGCCAAAAAGTTATGCATCACATATTTTTGATAAAATTAAAAATGCGCTCAAGGGGCGTAAAAATTGGAGGTTTTGGGAGAAAAAAATTCATAACTTCGTCAATTCTCAAGATATCAAATTCAATTAATTTTATTATACATCTCCTTAATATTATCTACAACTTTTATATTCACAAGTTTTTGATAGGACCAATTCGTTAGGCAAAAAAAAAAAAAAAAAAAAAAAAAAAAATTATAAACGAAAACAAAAAAAGGGGATGAAGAAGAAAAATTTGCATAACTCCGTCAATTCACAAAATATAAAATCCCCATGAATTTAACATATATCTTCTTAATATTGTCTTCAACATTTATATAGATAAGTTTTTGATAGGACCAATTCTTACAGCGAAAACAAATTAAAAATACATAGCGGTTGAAGAAAAAAATCAATTTATTAAGGGTGTATTCAAATCCAAACTGCTTATTTTCTGACTCATTTTTAAATTCATTTTTGCTCTCAGACGCATCCAAATTGTAGATTCTCTTATTCAGAAACTACATAATGTACCGTAATTATCGATGTTTTGATAGAGGTAGAATATATTTCAAAAAATGATGTCAAAGTGGGCATTTTGAACAGAAATTCCCGAAGCGATTGTGTTAGAAAGGGAGAATATTGCCCTACTGAGAAAATAATTGTTTATTAACCAAGTTTCAATTATTAAAACACCAAATAAAATAAACTAAGACAGACTTGAGCACAGTTAAAAAATAAAATTTATAAAGAATATACTTAAAAACAATTAAAAATACAATATGTAAACGTTTCGCCAAGCCACACGCAAGGCATCATCAGTACAAAAAATATCCATTGCATTTCAAACGTCAGAACAAATCAAGAACAGTTACAGTTAGTTATTTTAAAAACAAACAATATTCACTAGGGACAGAACGAGCATCATTCAAAGCCTGCGACCGCAATTCAGTGAACCAAGCCTCAAGGAGCAATCTACAATGGTAGTTGTTGCAACCCGATTTCAAAATGCTGGCGTTCGCAATGAGCGGAATGTGATTCGTTTGAAGTGAATGCTGGACAATTTTTGAATTCAAATTACCCTTTTTTAAAGCGCCAGTACGTTTCCAATGATCTACCAGTTTCATCAATATAAACACTATTTCTATCTTTACAAGGAATAATATAAACAACACCGGGTAATTTAGACTTATCATATTGAAATTTATGCTTATTGAAAAAGAAACTCAGTTTATTAATAGGTTTAAAAGAAACCCCAATATTGAATGATTTTAGAATGCCAGAATTTTTTTCAGATATGTTCTTATAATAAGGGATACAGATAAAGGAGTTTAGTTTACTACGTTGAAAAGGGGGGGGGGGGTAGAATTTACAAAATTTAAAGTATTTTTAAAGATTTTTTTAACAAGACCAATAGGATAGCTATTATTAACCAAATCGCGATAAATTTTACATTCCTCTATTTCAAAATCATTACTGGAACTGCAATATTTTATGGCTCTGAAGTCTTAATAACGGTTATTTTATGGCTGAAAGGGCATATTGAATTGAAATTAGTATATTGACCAGTAGAAGTAGGTTTTCTGTAAACAGTAGTGGTGACAGTTTGAGAGATATCAGTCGTGAGTCTGCGGATTACAATGTGAGAAATGGTAATTCAGCATTATTTTCTATTTCAACAGTAAACTTAATAGGGTTACCAATAGAGTTAGAAATCGTGAGAATATCATTTAAGTCTGCTTCTTTCACTATCAAAAAAATGTCGTCGACATAACGTCTCCAAAAAAGAATACGTGGACCAAGTTCAGAATTAATAGTATTTCAATATTCTGCATTACAAGTTCAGCAATTACAACAGAGAGGGGGATCCCATAGCGGTACTAGTTTTTTTGACTATAAAAGCAGTTATTAAATACAAAACAGTTTGAGGTCAAACAAAACTTAACCAATTCAACAATCTATTCGACATTAAAATCAGTAGGGTGTGTAGGAGTAGGCCAGATATCTTTAATAACTTTACAGACCAGATCAAAAGAGATTGAAGTCAACAGTAAAATAACATCGAGAGAAGCCATGATGTAGGGGAGACCGGGGAAATGGCGCTACTCGAGGTTATGCCGCCACCCCGTCTAGTTTAAAAACTAACCGCAGTTTGAGATAGTGATTGCGCCTGCACTGTAGCGGTCAACAATAGAAACAGTGCCTAGAGTGAGAATGGTTTTGTTGTACGTCGTTCGCTTATTCTAGCGAAAAATTTAGTATTTTTCTAGTTGCTTCTTATTTTGGAGCTTCAAATGAGTAGACGTAAACACCTTTTATTGAAACATTAGGTACTTAAGTTAATATTACCCGTAATCTACATTCATTCGCCGACATTTTGATGCAATTTGTTGAACAAGTTTAGTTCTTCTTTCAGATTTGCGGGGGGTTTTCCACTATATTATCCCCTCGGGGTAATGCCGCCACCATGGAAAAGGGTGACTTTTCCAATTTGAGTTAAATTGTAAGCTTAGCACATTAATAAATCTATCTTAAGGAACATTGTAATTATTCATTATTTTGATAAATTATTGCTTTCTAAACATTTTTTAGTAGGTTATGTGTTTCCTAGTATCCACTTTATGTATTTACTAGGTCATTATACAGAGGCGTCATTATCCCCATACAATGGCGGAGTTACCCCAGTATCCTGGGTAATCCCGCCAGTGTACAGAGGTTGAAAGAATTTTTTTTTTTTATGTGTGCTTACTTTACAGTTATGATTATGGTTAAATTTATACAGATGCTAAAGATAATGATTCAGCTTTACAATTTTTACTATTAAAAAATAAACATTTTTTTTTGAGGTGAAAAAATTAAATTCCCTTAAGTTGTCGCCATTCCCCCGGTCTCCTCAAACCGATAGGGAATACAAAACTCTGTAAATCATCAAGAAATTTGTAAGGTGAATTAAGACTGTAATTGAAGTTTAAAGTAAGAGGTTTAAGAAGTGTGGATAAGTAGCTAGAAAGATTATCATACAGCACGATCGTGCTGTATAGTAGAGCTCAGCCGCATCTTTTACGTTTTGAAACCTGGTGAAAAGACAACAACTCAATTACAATCCAAACCAGAAAACATTCAGTGATGAATAATGGCTTTTTGGAAAGGTCTTAATTTAGCGATGTACCTTTCGAAGGTCGGATAAAAAAATATCGAATATTAAGGGAATGGCACCCATTTAAACTTTACATAGCGTTCCATAATTTTACAATACAAAAATATCTCCTTCAATCTTTCTTTTCTGTTGCCACATCCTTAAAAGCGGCACAATAATTTAAAAAAAGTGATAACACGCGCATTTTGTTTTAATAAAAATTAGATTTTCTCGCTATATTTTTGCATTTTTCAAATCGACGTCATTCTAATCAGAAAAAGAAAATATTTCCTATACATATATGTAAAAACTTTAACTAAACACGTGTTAAAATAACGCAGTATCTTCATTTGAAGTTTTTAATGTTTAAAAATCTATTTTAATACAGGAGTTTTAATTTAAAAAAAAAAAAAAAAAAAAAAAAAAAAAAAAAGGAAAAGATAGTAATAAAAAAAATCGTTTGCTAGGTATGACGTCAATTTCTGTTTAACTGACATAACTTTGTAATGATGTTTTATTCTGAAAAGAGACTCCTGATATTCTGAAATTAATGCTTATTATTATCCTCCATAAAACGAAAGATTTATTCTTAAGTCATACGAAAGAAATTTTCGGTAAATGCTAGTTCATTTCGTTGTATTTATTGCATTTTCCTGCGTATTGTCAAGGAAATCGTATACTCCTATTGCACGCGCCAAAGAAAACATTGCATTTTAATTTTAAAAGCTGAAACACTTTAGTATAATTACGTCATTATAACGCCAAATGAAATTCAATTTCGCGAGTTTTAAAAAAAAATAATATTGTTGGACCGAAAGTAATAATCTAAGACAGGGACGGCGAACCTATGGCACGCGTGGCATAAGTGGCACGCTGCAGATTATTTTTGGCACGGAATAGATTTAAGTTTTACATCAAAATATAGTAGAATTTCACAAAATGCATTAATTAATATAGATGTTGTCTGTGTCACTTGAATCCGATTAGTTCGGTTGGTTGTGATTGCCACACAGATTGAAGAAATTGAAATATAACTTAATTTATCCGAATCTAGCTCAATATTGGCTCAGAAAATTTTGAGAATTAGAAGATTATCGCTAAACAAAAATTAAAAGTGTAATAAGCAAAAATGATGATTTTAAAATTATAACAACTTGGAATTCAATTCCAGACACTAAAAGCTATAGTTTCTGGCACTTGCTATTTTGAGAATTTTTTCTGCAAGACATTCTTTCCGTGAAAAAAAAAAAAAAAAAAAAAAAAAAAAAAAAAAAAATGAAAAATTCAACTATAAACGTCTTGTCAAGCGAGTGCAATTAAACTTGCATTCTATCGAAAATAACTAAGTACAAAGCGGATATAAATTATTTGGCATTTAAGATGAGACAACAGAAATAATATTTTTTAAATAAATTTCTACAATATAACATCAAATATCAGGTGTATTTTTTAAATGCTAAAAACAAAATTTTAAATAGTTTTCATTCATTATTATTTGATCCATTAAATTTTTTATTGCTGGCACGTCATGATCACGTAAAGTATATTTTTGGAGAAATTTGGCACGTGGACGTGAAAAGGTTCGCCATCCCTGTCTAAGTTTTCGTCACTTGATTTTAGCAAGGCTCATTTTTCTATATGCTCTTCCGTTTTATGGTGTAGTATGTAAGCGAACGGTCTGGCTAGCGGCAGACGTTACGTTTACCTGCGGGAGAAGGGGTTATGCAGATGACAAAAATTCAAAATTACGTCATTTTAGCAAGGCTCGTGTTTCTATATGCTCTTCCGTTTTATGGTGTAGTACGTATGCAGACGGTCTGGCTTTCGGGAGACGTTGCGTTTACCTGCGGGAGAAGGGGTTATGCAGGTGAAAAAACTTCAAAAATTCGTCATTTTAGCAAAGCTCATTTTTGCGGACGGTCTGGCTGGCGGGAGACGTTGCGTTTACCTGCAGGAGAAGGGGTTATGCAGGTGAATAAACTCCAAAATTATGTCATGAAACACTTCTGACCTTATTTGTACCTTTCAAGGCCAAGGTTGAGAAAGGTTGTATGAAGGAATGTCTTTAGTTTGTTGGCTAGAAAAGTAGAAATATGGCTTTGGGGATTAAATAATCCGCGCGTGTACAAACGTTACATTTCGATATGTTCATTCGTTACGGGATAACACACTAAAATAATTTTACTGAAAGAGTGAAATAAAAGCTGCCTTCATATGTTGATGAAAATGTATTAAATGTAATTACTGTAAATTTTATAAAATAATTCATGTTTTAAGAGGTAAAACAAATCATTGCATATTTTCTAAGGAAAAAAACCGCCATTTTTACAGAAACTGTTATAAAATCGGAAAATAAATATGAAACGCTTGATTTTTCCCTAAAAAGAAGTAGTACTGGTGCATTTTACAATATAGAGTAGTAGACATTTTTTTAAAGCGCATTTAGCCAAAAATATAATGGGGGACAAAATGAGGTGAGATTTACCCCACGCATGTGTTAACGTTACAAAAATAGATGCATGCGCTTACGGTTCAGTTATTTATGCCCTAAAGGACGCCCGGTAACATGCGCCAATTGTCTGTAAGCTCAATTATATAATTTATCCGTACCAAATACACCAACTGTCAGTAGACTCGTTTACGTAATTTATCTCCTTAATTAATTCATACTTTACAAAGGACACCTACTTTCCAATTTTCCTGATTTTTTTATCATTATTTACAGTTAGATGTAAATATGTTAGTCATTATCGTGATATTTTAGTTTGACCTCCGAAATATTATTATAAATATCCAATATTAGTAGTATTTCTGATATTATTTACAGGTGTATTGTATAATATTTTCAATCACTTTTGATCATTTTTCTGCATTCAGTCGTTTTCAGACTTTTTTTAATTTTAAATTCCCATTAAGTTCCAAAGACAGAATTTTTTCCTTTTTATAGTTTTTTCGCACTTTTAATTCATTTCTTTTGACTGTTTCTTACCCTAGCTTTTTGTGTGTTTGAGGGATTGTCCTAGGATACTGCATATTCCCTTAAACCAGAGGAGCGTAGGTACATAGCAGAGAAATTGAAGAGATCACACTATGTATAAAACTTAGTCTAAGGACTAGTCTGGCGGTCAGTCCTGAGTAAAGTATAGGTCAATATCCCAATATGCGGTTTAGCAATAAGTATGGGGGCATCAGAGCTCTTGAAATACTCTCGTGAACCAATATTTCTGTTAGTTTTTGATTGGGACAATTGGTTAGGTCGGTTAATTGGGATCATTGGCTGGTTAATTGGGGCGGTTGTTTGATGAGTTGAAGTTGGTTGATTAAGTTCCCGAAAGGATCTGAAAAAGATGTGAAATGATATAAAAAAACTAGTGGAACCAGATAGAAAAGTAAAGCTCGATCTAAAAAAGTTACAGTAAAAGATTGTCAAATAGTTTCAGTTTAAAAAAGTAAGTAGTGCGTAGAAAAGTAATGGAATCAGATTGTCTGTAAAGCTCATGAAATTACCCAAATTTTTGTTGATAGCTGAAAATGTGGACTGAGCTTTACTGGTGCCTTATATTCAGAATCATTTTATCCACTCAAAATGAGCACTGGGTATAGTAAATAGAATGTGTAGTTATGTGCAAAAGAAAAATTCTGTCACGTCCAGAATTGTGGACATGATTGCATCAAGTCAAGCTAAACTCCACAAAGCTGAAAGAATGTAAACCATGAAGTAATATTTTAATTATTACATTAATATAGTTGAGGAATTGTTGTTAACATTTCTGACATAACACATGCAGCGTAATAATTTTTATCTCATGTAATTACTGTGAAAAGGGAGCCTTATGTCAATGGACTTAAGCCAGACAAGTAGTTAGCATATGCTTGAATCGTACATGCTTAGGGTTTTGGGCTTATTTTGGACTTTGATCTTCCAGGCTTATCAGTGAACCCTGGAATGGAATTTGGTCCATACTTCGTACTGAACGATCTCTACTGTTCTCGATACCTCTTATGTTCTCGCTCATTTCCAAATCAACCTCTAACATATTCTTATGAGCCCAAATTTTTAAACTGGTTATGAATGATTGGAATTCAAAATTAGTTAAAAATGCCTTTACTTCCCTGATTGATTTTAAGGCACCAGTAAAGCTCAGTCCACATTTTCAGCTATCAACAAAAATTTGGGTAATTTCATGAGCTTTACAGACAATCTGATTCCATTACTTTTCTACGCACTACTTACTTTTTTAAACTGAAACTATTTGACAATTTTTTACTGTAACTTTTTTAGATCGAGCTTTACTTTTCTATCTGGTTCCACCAGTTTTTTATATCATATAAAGGGGATTTTGAAAAATCAATAATGGGGCGGAGTGGGATAGATGGTTTATGAATTGTTATGTTATGGAAATTTAAAAATACTTTAAATTTTGTAAATTCTACTCTCCCCACCCCCTTTTCAACGTAGTAAACCAAGCTCCTTTATCTGTATCCCTTATTATAAGAACATTTCTGAAAAAAATTCTGGCATTCTAGAAATCATTCAATATTGGGGTTTCTTTTAAACCTATTAATAAATTGAGTTTCTTTTTCAATAAGCATAAATTTCAATATGATAAGTCTAAATTACCCGGTGTTGTTTATATTATTCCTTGTAAAGATTGCAATAGTGTTTATATTGGTGAAACTGGTAGATCATTGGAAATTCGCCTAAAAGAACATACTGGTGCTTTAAAAAAGGGTAATTTGAATTCAAAAATTGCCCAGCATTCACTTCAAACGAATCATATTCCGCTCATTGCGGACGCCAGTATTTTGAAATCGGGTTACAACAACTACCTTGGTAGATTGCTCCTTGAGGGTTGGTTCACTGAATTGCGGTCGCAGGCTTTGAATGATGCTCGTTCTGTCTCTAGTGAATATTGTTTGTTTTTAAAATAACTAACTGTAACTGTTCTTGATTTGTTCTGACGTTTAAAATGCAATGTATATTTTTTGTACTGATGATGCCTTGCGTGTCGCTTGGCGAAACGTTTACATATTGTATTTTTAATTGTTTTTAAGTACATTCTTTATAAATTTTATTTTTTAACTGTGGTCAAGTCTGTCTTAGTTTATTTTATTTGGTGTTTTAATGGTTTTTATTTCAGACGTTAAATGTATATGTACTGTAAGTTTCAATTAATTGAAGGAAAAACAAGAACACATGCCGCTTATAAATCTTTTCAAAAATCACGTCAGCAATTTTCGTATTTTTTCTATTAAAAATGAATCTGAAAATGTGCCAGAAAATTTCCAGTTGTTGAACATGGAAAAGTATTTTTTTAATACCGCTTTATCATGATTTTCATAAAACCAGCTATTATATAAAAATTAAATAAAAACTCGTTAAAAGCGGTCAGATAAAACTGTTAAAGTGGATTTATATCTAATCATGATTTAGTTTTTGTTGGAGCAAATAATATACTTAACTTCGAAATCTACCTCCGTCTGTAGGACGGGCCGGCAGGGATTTTTTTAAATATAACCTACGAGAGCTAAAGACCGTAACTGTTTTGAAAAGTGTGACTTTTTTGGAAATTTATGACGATAATCATTTCTACCTTACTTTGATCACTTTTGCAATTTACGTTCATTATACATTTTTTAAACAATAAATTCATTTTTAATTCAAATTCTATACAAGTTTTTTCTTCAATATTATAATTATGAATATGAAGATAATTTAAATATCGTACAATAATAACAAACTGATATCTGGAGGCATATTAGGTACTTAAAAATAGTGCTTTAATATATATTTGTAACATAAAAATAATCTATTTCAATAAAATCATGAGACGAAATGTAATATTCCACTTTGATTCAATCACAAACTATACTATACATATATACCTATAAACTATATATCTATACTTTATTTTCCTCAACAAAAGTTTTATCTAGAGTTCTACTACTGGTACTTCCAGCTACTCTACGAATTATAGACTCTCCCGATTCAAACCAAATGACGTATTTGAAATGAATAGGACAGTAGGAAAGGAAAACATTCCCTGATGATTTCTGCGGGTTTAGAAAACCGAAAGTACTAGGATTTTTTTTTTATGTATATTTAAAACTTGTGACATCTGTAGTATTATTATCTGCTACCTTTTGAGTAAACAGAAAACGTTTTAAAGTTTCATATCGGGTATTTTGTAATCTATTTCATTTTATAATTTTATTACCGAATAGTATATAGTTATTTAATATAGTACAGACTTCTAAACCATAGTTAAATGTCAAGAAATTACAATAATTTATATTTTTATACTACAAAGATTTCCGTACATTTATCAAATTAAAAATTCTGTTTTGTAGATTTTAAGCATAAAAAATAGTTACATTTCTCTTAATTCAATTTTTATACATAAATAAATCATAAATTACACATAATTCAAAATCTACGTTTAAAATATTTATTAAACGAGTAACGTGTTTTGTAACTAGATACATAAGTAGATATAATAATGTTGATTAAAATAAAACAATCCTCTACAGACTTGGGAAAATTAATGTATTCCGATAAATGAATTTTTTATGTAATTAGAAAAACTACTGAGATATACATTTTGATGTACCATACACATGTATAATGAATAGATTTAAAGAAAACTAAAGACAAAGCTCACATATTTATAATACAGTAAAATCTCGTTAAAACGAGTCTCTGTGGTGCACATATTAAATTCTCCATACTGAAAATCGATAAGGTGGATATTTTTTTTAACCTCTTCAGACACAAAGGTAAAATAACACTGCAGGATACACATAAATTGATTCTGCACAAACAACAAGACACTATAAATGACCGAAGGAGCCCATTTTTATAAACTGATACTTTACGGATCTGGTGATTTAGGTTCTCAAATACGGATCTAAAATTACGAACACCCTTAAAATATCAATTTTATTATTGATAATCTATATTACGCAGTAACAAATTGAAAGCCTTTAATTAAATGGTTTTCAAATCATCAATTTTTTTTCTTGTAAAGCATTTAAGTTATTTAGTTATAAAATTTTCTTACTTTCTTGGACACACCGTCTGGAATGCCTTTTCCAAACTCAGATGATAATAATATTTATTTTATGAGGAAATAAGCATCAGTGCTGCAATTTATTGGCTTTGTTCCAAAGCCAAAAACATTCAGCTATACAGAAGTAAAGTACAAATGGAAAAAAAAAATCAAATAGTTTAGTTTATATGTTTATATCGACCTTGATTCGAAAGTATCACATGTTATATTTCAGGAAAGAGGAGGATAAGAAAATAAGGTAATAGAGTTTGTTTGTATAACAATTCAAATAACATTTGTTAAAATTAAAAATTCGTCAGTGACATTCTTTGTAATGCGATTCTACTGTAATTGATTTCCTTTATGAAATAAACAAAGTCAATGACAAAATCAATTTCAAAACTTGTTTATTCTTTTATTGTACGAAGAGGTACATATGTATATATTATTACATAAATGAAATGTTTGGCAATATTTTTCATAAAGATAAATATTACTGTCTTCCAAATACAATTCTGTATTCTAAAAACTTAATTACAGGGTGGTCCGTCTGTTGGTTCTTTTTTTATTATGAAAGAAAACGCATTTTTTATGAGTGAAAATTGAAATTCTTTATTGAACATGAAACGTGGGTCTATGCCATTTATTTATGGAATACAATACCGCACATTTGGCCACCGCGTCTCCTCCTACATGCTATCATCCGAACATCTAAATTATCGATGACTTTTCCCAGAATGAGCCGATCCATGGCCAACATTTCAGCCCGAATGTTGTTTGAGGTTTTGGTTTGTGCGCCGGGCATTGGCGCATACTTTACTTTTCAGAAACCCCCAAAGACAATAATCCATTGAGGTTAAATCGCATGATCTTGGCGGCCAATTCACATCAGAATTTCTTGAAATTACGCGATCTGGAAATTTCTCGTTCAATAAGTTGATGGTTTGTCGAGCAGTGTGCACCGTTGCACCGTTGTTGTGCTGGGAACGAGTCCATAAATTGCAAATGGCATACATTTGACAATTCATTCATATATGACACATGACAGGTAACACAAATAACCTGTGAAATATTCATAGTTCTGAAAAGAACCAAAAGATGGCCCACCCAGTATATGGAGACAATACTATATTTTTTAAATCTGCAATTAGTTTCAAAATTTGCTAAAAGTATTTTAGTTTTATGAAATATATATTTCATATCGAAGTTTTTTTTTTAATTTACAATTTAAAAATACAAATAATGTTTTTGAATAATATATATTGTATTTTCCAAATGTTGAAAGTAAATATTTTACAAAATATTACCTTGGGTCAAATTAACTCTTAGTTAATGTGCCATAACTTAATGAGTTTCATGTTATTAATTTTAAAAAAATCTTTAGCTCAAGTTATCTTTCTACAAAATGTGTTTTTTATTTAAATGTGGGCAGTAAGTCTTTTTTGAAAAAATACCATAATTTAATTTTTTGTGATAAACTTACACATCAAAATTTGAATGAGGGAAAAATACGTAATGCTTTAAATTATTTATTCGCATAAAAATTTAAGTGCGAAAATATAAAAAGTGCAGCATTTTATGTTTATTTAAAAAAGTTTTGTTTGATACAGTAGATAAATAGTTGGAACGTTTATAAGCATTTTTTTCGTAAAGACTGGATTTTTGTTTACATTTCATCAAAAAATATTTAATTTACGTAATATGTTATGATTTATGAACCCTAAAATATCGAATGCTGTCTCGTTTACACAGAAATGATATATAAAATATATTTCACGTAATATCATGCTACTTCTATTGTGTGCTCATTATTATTTTTTTAAAAGGGGCTGCGAGAGAATGCTAGACAAGCAGAAAATCAAAAATGAAAAAAAAATGCATATTTTCAAGTCAAAAATATTTATAAGTTATTAAAGTTTAGTTAAATTCAATTAATGAAAACAAACTTGTCAGTAACCATCTAATATTAAACAGATATTTTAATATCTACATAAGGGATGAGCATTTGCCTACGAAGATGTAACTGAGCGGAAAAGAAATCGCAAATTAAATATATATACATGGATTTATTTAAGTGTCAATCATGGGACGGTTATGTAGAAAATAAGGAACTATAGCTGAAATTTTATTGTGTTGCTTTTAAACTGCATTATACCATATACCAAGTAGCATTAAACATGCATATTATGAGTTTAATAACATTGTAAGATAAGTAGCTTAATCCATAACAGTAGTTTTTTTTTTTTTTTCATTTTTCTTCTTGTTACTACTTATAACAATATTCATTTTATCTTTATAACTGTACAGCCCATGCTTAGATGTCAAATCGCAAATGTACTGCATTATAGAATTAAATGAAAGTGGTTACTTCATGTTATTAGACAGGCATGTGATTTCCGCGTTTTTTGGACACCGGTATTTTGTTAGAGAAAATGTCATTTTATTTAATCGGAACATTTTTGCGATTTAAGAGAACAATATTTTCTCTAAGAATATATTGGTGTGCAAAAAAGCGGAAATCTCATGCCTGATTAGAACAGCCTTCAAAAATTAATATATATATATTTTTAAATAAATTTTAAATAAGTGAAAATTTATAAATTTATTTCCTTTTTAGATTAAAGAAAAAAGTGCATATTTATAAACATGTGGTGACAAACATTGTTAATGTCATAATTAGCACCATTTTAGTGGTAGGGAACTACTCTGAATTTGTACTTCCAAATATTTCTAGACAAACTCCTTCCTCAGTAATGATTCGTCTAAGTTTTTTTGTGATTACTTAAGCTTTTAAGGTGGCAATAAACCTTCGCATGCAGAAAAATATATCCACAACATAAGACATTTTTTCATTCGTCTAAAATTCACCAACTTTCAAAAGACAAATAAGTGTAAACAAAAACCCCCTCTTTTATACAAATGTTTAACATTTATCACCGCTAATTTCATGAATATAATTCAAATGGGTGAATATAACAAAGTGTGAGGTTTTGAAAGCAAAAATTTTGATGATTTAAATCGTTTCAAAGCTTCTGATTTTTTAAAAATGTTGCTTGAACAGCGGAATAAAAGACTTTATATGTAAAATTGTTAAAGTTTGAAGAGCGAGAGTCATGTTTGTCATTTTCTTGGCATATGTATGCCAGCATGGAATATGACATAATAAAAGTCTTGTCAATTTTTACAAAGCCTTTAAACACATTATTTTCAAAGAAATATCTAATAGATCTTGCTGGTAGCAATTATTTTACTACTTCTGACTTGAACTATATCAAGAAAAAGAAGAATTACTCTCAAGCGCATACCCCATAAAGACTAAAATGAGCAGGCCAGGACAATGACATTCATTTTCAGTGACAATCTTATTTTAATTATTGAAAATCATTTGTAAAATACATAACTCGTTACCTTCCACATATATGTGTTATATAAGGTATAATTATTAATTAGAAATAAAAAAAAACTAGAAAAACATATTTGTACATGATAGCAGAATGCTTTTTACTTTGCACACATCACAATGTGAAACGCCTGGAAAATGACAATCTGAAATTTTAAGTCTTTTAATTGCTTTATTTTTGTGTTACCTCTTGCTTTATTTTTGTGGTTATTTCTCTTGAAAATACTTCTAAGCATATTTTTTATTAGAGTGTAAAAAAGAAAATTGCATTATATAACATTAAATAGAAATTTTATTGTGCAGACTGCGATTTCCGTATTTTGTGATACTGACCCATATAGCTCCAAGAAATATCCGTTACAACATGGTAATTTGTGTCAGCCCCAATCACGAAAATTACGGCTCTCCAGTCTAGGTTTTGTAGAACGTGAGTGCACATGTTAAAAATCATATAATTTTTAAAACAAATTATGATAACAGGAAATACAACAAAGTATAATTTATACTGGCTACTGAGGATTTATAATTTGTTTTCACACATATAATCATATAAGGTATTAATTACTAAAATATTACGTGATAAAAAAGTTTTTTTAAATTATAAAACGGATTATTTTTTTTCTAATATTAATGTTTAAAATATTTCACTGGCATTTGGCATGTTCCAGCAAGCGTAATTTAACTCTTAAATAAATCCATTGTTGTTGTAACTGGTATACAATTGGAATTATGACGAATATTAGGTGATTTATCACCTGCGTCCACTTAACAGAAAAATGCCTTAAAATGAACTTATTAATTAAGAATTAAGTTCTAAAAATATTTTTATAATTATAAATGTAAATATTTTTTATAATTTCAGAGAATCAGGAAGTGGGGAAAAAATCCATAAGAAAATCTCATGAATCAAGTTAAGTTAAACAAATTGGAAATTGCTCGTTAAACGTGGCAAATGTGGTGCGTTCGTACTATAATTAGTTTTATAAATATTTTTTGCACCGTATATTGTACCGAATGCATATTTTAATACATTACAATAAGTGCATATCAATTTCATTCTAATCGAAAGGCTGTAACATCATTAAAATGCACTTGAAATAATTTTTTCTCATCGGCCGTCATGTAACGGAAAACTTTTGACTGCCCCTGTAATTAAACTATACATGCGATTTTCATAAAATTTGAAATGACTCGAAAAATTTTTGCAAAAATTGTATATGTAAAATTTCAGACCATTCGGTTGGGTAGTTTTTGCTCTGTTATATGCGGATGGACGGACGGACGGACAGACGGACTGAACGACGACTATAGGTGCTACGTATTTATATAAATATGGACGCACCTAATAAAAAAGAGTAGAACATTCTGATTATTATTCCACTGAAATTCTATATGTGGATTCGATAGTGATTGGCGATGTCAATATTTTCTATCGATTCAATCGATACTACTGCGAACTCGATTACATCAATACTATACATTTTTTTTTTTTTTTTTTTTAATCGTAGTCTCTAGTCAATAAATTTTGTTATTCTTAACACACATCATATTCGATATTGTGAAGAATTTCCATAAAAAAAATTAAGATCAATTTTGCTGTTAGATTATTTTCACTGTAATATAACTACTAATTTTGCCATAACAGTTTCACGTCAGCTCTTGAGACATTGAATATTTTGCTTAAGTCTTTTAAAGAGTTTATTGTCCAGGCAATGGAGACCGTATAGGGACTCTACCTAGCAAAATTAATGGTAGTACTGGAAATCGGCTTTCTAGATGTTTTTTGGGTCGCTGAATCCGAATTTGTAACTTCCCACCAAAATTTCCCCCGGCAACCCCCCCCCCTCCAAATTTTGGTAAAAAGACCCCGCAAAAAGGTTTTTATTAAAAATTCCATTTTTTATTATTTTAGGGGAAAAGTAGCTAGAAATTCAGAAAGTAGACAAAATTTGCAACAAATTAGATATATGACATTATGAGTTAGGATGAAGGGGAAGGGGGTATCTGCCTCGGAACATGCGCCGCAGTGCTGCGTGGACTAAGTTGCGCAATTCCACTTAACCACTCACACGTTTACATTAGCCCTCCCATCTTCCTCCGAACTTTCTCTATAAGGTTTACTTTAAGTTTTTTGGGTCGCTGAATCCGAATTTTTAACTTACCCCCAGAATTTCCCCCCCCTGAAAATTCTCCCAAATAGTTGTTTTTAACTTAAATTTCTTATTGTTTTAGGGGAAAAGCATTACAAAATTCAAACACTAGACAAAATTTGCAACAAATAGGATACATGACATTATGACGTAGGATAAATGGGGAGAGAGGGGGCTGCCTCGGAACATTCCCCGCGCGCTTTTCTCAAAAACCAAATTTTTTCAAAAAATCAATTTTTGGGGGGGTTGCCGGGTGAAATTTTGGTGGGAAGTTACAAATTCGGATTCAGCGACCCTAAAAAATCTAGAAAGCCGATTTCCAGTACTACCATTAATTTTGCCAGATAAAATCCCCTATTGCCTGGACTTCATGTTTAGTGCATGTTCCGAGGCAGCCCTCACCCTCCCCGTTCATCCTAATTCATAATGTCATATATCCCGATTCTTGCAAATTTTGTCTAGTTTCTGAATTTCGTAATGCTTTTCCCCTAAAACAATAAGAAATTTAAGTTAAAAATAACTATTTGGAGGGGGTTTCGCGGGGAAATTTTTTGGGGAAAGTTAAAAATTCGGATTCAGCGACCCAAAAATCTTAAAGTAAACCTTATAGAGAAAGTTCGGAAGGGAGATAGGAGGGCGAATGTAAACGTTTGAGTCGTTAAGTGGAATTGCGAAACTTAGTTTACGCAGCACCGCGCGAATGTTTCGAGGCAGATCCCTCCTTCCCCTTCATCCTAAGTCATATATCTAATTTGTTGGAAATTTTGTCTACTTTCTGAATTTCTAGATACTTTTTCTCTAAAACAATAAAAATTTGATTTTTTTAATAAAAACATTTTTGGGGGGTCTTTTTACCAAAATTTGAGGGGGGGGGTTGCCGGGGGAAATTTTGGTGGCAAGTTACAAATTCGGATTCAGCGACCCAAAAAAACATCTAGAAAGCCGATTTCCAGTACTACCATTAATTTTGCTAGGTAAAATTCCCTATTGCCTGGACTATAAGGTTTTTAAGGTTTTCAATCCAAAAGGCTTAAGAGTTGCTTCGTTCACCAAATGCCCGAGAAAAATGGAAGCTGAAGACAATATAACAGCCAACACAGAAAATTGCAGCACTCGCTATTGGAGAGAACCAGAATTAAAACGGCGAGGGAAGGTGCAAACGAAGACGAATTTCCCAAGTTATGTGAGTAGCGTACGCATATAATCTGAGATATCGAATACTGGAGAAAAGTATACAATGAAGCATAAAATACAGGGAATTGCATCGCCCCTGGAGGAGAGAACGAGAACTTAAATGGTGGTGGTGTTGGCGCTAAAGAAACCTATACGAATGGTATATGTTTTGTGAGGATCGGACTCATAGAAACTGACATATTGAATAAAGAGGACGAGTACACTATGCAGCAGAAAATACAGAAAATTGCACCTCTCCTAGTGGAGAGAATCAGAACTGAGGTGTTGATATTACTGGCGCGAAACAAACCAAGACGATAGGTTCAAGTTGTGTGAGGATCGGACACATAGAACTCGCGATATTTTACAATGAATAAATGTGCAATATAGATCCTGTTAATAAGAATCATTCATTTTGGTACACACATCGGCATTCTGGTAGATTCAGATATCATCGATGCGGGACAACATTGATTCAGTATCGATTCTTGTAGAACAGCTCATTTTTATTTTCATTCAAGTCGCCATTGTGGTCGAATCGATAACTCCTTATGGTCAGTAGTAGCATAGTTCATTTTACATTTTCTTTCAAACCGTCATTGTAGTTCGATAGTACCGATATATACCGGATAGCAGCCCATTAGATCGTCTAGATTGATCTATCTGGAGCTCGTTCTATAGCATTTATATATATTTATTCTTTGATTTTAATTCTTTAGAGGCAGAGCTGCTGCCAAATTTCGTACAAGGGATTTTTTATTTATTATTAAATTTATCATCTGAATGCAGCTTATTTTAAATGTTTTCCTTATTTTAATTTACTCAAGCCGTCGCAAAACTTTAATTTTAACAATTTAATGTTTACTATACTTAATTATTAAATGCATTGCACTTCATGTAATTTTAAAGATTTAAATACTCCAGGAAAGGGTATTTTTCGAAATTCAATTGCGTGGCTGAAAATTGTTTAATTGAAAAATGATAGCACTCCAAAAACCGATTTTCCGGTTTAAGAAAACATATTATAGTAGACTATAAAAACTACTTGAAAAAGTTTCAAAAAATCAGAGGCAGCATAGCAAATGATGATTCTATAAATTCTTCTAGATTTTTTTTTTCTCATCTATCTAAGGATAGAAAAACGCTTTTAGGAATAATGCCTAACGCAGAAAATTTTACTGTAAATTTCTGTACGTTGTTGTACTATATATAATTTTAAATTAGAAATAATTTATCTTTATTGTCCGTTGTAGTGAAAAGACATATGGTGCAGTTTAGTGATCAAAATCTGCGACCAAAAGCAAGCAATAAAAATTGATATTTGCATTAAAGTTTATTACTATCTGTGATTCTTCTTTAGGATTACAAGTCTAAATTTCACTGCAAAATTAGGTATAAAACAACAACAACAACAAAATCTGTATTTTCTATTAAACGCGCGGGAATGCGAATATTTATTGCAGAAGAATCATTTACAGTAATATTTCTTGTAAATAATATCGATTTGTACATTCAAAGGTGGACCTATATGGTATGTACCTGTACTATTATATGCACTATTATTTAAATATTATATGAACAAAAAACACTTGTTAATTTGCATTATTTAAAAAATATTTATATACAAATTCCTTACGTCGCAGTTAACCCGGGAGATAAAAGTATGAATTAAATATTAATAAATAATATGAATTAAATGTATTTCCAACATTACCACAAGGACAATATAAACTTTTTTATGAACAAAAGATACAGGTAAAAACATTTCATTATGTAAAATATTGGAATTAATTATTGAAATAATTATTGAATTAATTATTGAAATATTATGTAAAATATATTTTTTTAAATTGATCGAAAAGCAAATTAAGAAGTTTATCCTACAAGTTAATGATTTTTATAAAAAACGATGCACTCATGTAATCTACAAAGAAAGACAAAAGTACAGTATTGGGCGAAACGAGAAAAAAAGAAGTTTAAAAAAACTTTTTAAAAAAAAGATATATTTGGTGACATTATACTGTAAGGCATCATCGTAAGTATTATAATCATGGTAACCCAGATAGTACCATTCTTTAAATATTATCTGGTCTATTGTTAATCAATAAATTCTACTTAACATTCTTTAAAGTATAATTTTGGATTTATAAAATATTTCTAAAAATAATTTTATTTAATGAATATGTCACTAATCTTCATAGATATCGTTTTGTTTTATGCTAGATCAGTGATTATAAAAGTTGACTAAATTTGACATTTTTAAAATTTTATTCTTCGGAAATTGACTAGAATGTTTTCCTAACAAGAAATATTTTTTTAAATACACCAAATTACCTCAAAATTTAAATCAACATCAACAAGCAATATCCATGCAATAACGAGCAATATTCAAACGCTTTTGAAATCCATTTAATAAAAAAGGTAATATATAACATTTGTGAATCTGTAACAGAAAATTTTGTTTAAAAGCTAAAATGAGGCTGCTGATTTTCGAGGCTTATTTTCGGCGTAGTTGTTCCAATCAAATATTATTTAAAAATGAACACCAGAAAAATAATATCTCAAATTACTTCTTTAATAAATAAAAGATAATTAATGAATGACTCCTCTTACCCATACATAATCTAGTCTAGCTAACTAACTGCGCTTACTTCAGCAGTCAGAATAATAGTAATAATAAAGAACAAGTGTTAATTTTCGCTAAGTGTACGCTGATGTGTTCAAGGTTTAAACAATGCCGCGTCGTAATCTCGTCCAGTCAAGCTAAGTAACTGCGCTTATTTCAGCAGCTAGACTAGTAGTAATAATAATAATAATAATAAAACGTTAATTTTCGCTAGCTTTACGCTGTGGGCAAGGTTTAAACAACGCCGCGCCGTAGTCTCGTCTATGTTTTGATAGAAATAATTGATATTGACCCTTGCACTGTCTGTGTGATATTTCTCGGATTTGTGAAGAAAACAGTCGATTTCATAAATTACAGCATATGGACTAGATAATCGGTACATGTTAAAGATTAAGTATTGAGGTTGCATGTAATTTTTTTTCCTCCCATTAATAACAAGTAGCTGTATAACCTGTTCTATGCACGGGAGTTCATGAATTTAATTCGAAAACCAAAAATAAAAAGTAACTATTTGATTTAGAAAAATATTTTTCTATTTCAGTGCATTTTTTTGTGAAATTTAATTTATCATGTTATTATGGAAGCAGACGATAAAAAGATATCTTTGGAATAAGGGAATAAATAGAATAAAAGTTTTGTTGATGTTTGTGATAAAAAAGTTTTCATTATTTTTTAAAAAAGGAAATAACTAAGAGCAATTAAATAATCTCTAATTATTTAAATGTGAAGTAAAAGAATTATCGTAATACCCTCTAGAGCTTCTTGGTATTGAAGCGTGGCGTACGTTATATGTATACCTCACATTCGTTAGAACTCGCGCGATTAAATATATAAAAATGCAAAAATTCGTCTAAAACATAAAATAATTATTTTATGCTTTTAAACTTAAACTTTTATTTATTTTTTTACAAATGATTCATTAAATACTGTTAAAATTGAATAAATATAATTGTGATCACCTTGTAAAATAGATGCTTGAAATGATCTTTAGAAGTTCACATGACTATGCTAATCTTGTACAACATTTTTGTTTCTTCATTTGCCAGAAAAAATAAATATCCCAAATATCCCGAATTCTTAGATTTTTTAATGTATGACTTGTTTTATTTTATTTTATTTTCTTTTATTTTATTTTATTTTATTTATTTATTTATTTATTTTTTAGTATAAAAGGCAATAAGTTAAAAAAAAAAAAATGTGTACGACTTAAGTTATTTTTTGTTTGTTTGTTTGTCGTTGAAAGCATGAAGTGGACAGCATAAAGTAGATTTCAGGAAACTTTGCATCTGGTTAAACAAAACTATAGTGGCATCTTTCATAAAACTTTAAAATTCCCCGTGAAAGAATATTTCCGTCAGTGAAAGATGTTTCTTTCAAGTTCTTCACTTCATGAAAAAAAGCTCATCACTAAGACGGAATACAGTATTTTTTAAAGCAAGTCATGCGAACATAACTAAATAAAGACAGTAATTTGGGAATCTATTGTTTATGAACATTAATAATTTTTATTCCACTTAAAGCGCATCATAGACACTATTCTGATCTAAAAAAACTAGATTATTTTCAAACATTTCCACTCATCAGATTTCGTGGATTTTCTATTATTTTTCTTGTTAATATTACAGAATTTTGATTCATGACCGATAATTTTTTTCATTTCAGATTTTAAATATTTAAACTTTAAAAATATGTGTCTGAAAGTTAGACCATTTAGAACTGTGTACTCTTCACGTAGTTTAATGTTTTCAATTTATATGGGTTTGATAATGATACCAGTTGAAATATTTATAAGGAGAAAGCCTAAATTCTGATGAAAATCTATATTTTATTAACAATGAGTATTGAATAACTTGATCCTACTTAATATAAATTAATCTCATGAACTGAAAATATTTAACAGTGGAATTTTTTTATTGTGGCTGTCAACAGTTTTATTCCTGATAAGCCCAAGCTGTGCTGAGTTACTTATTAGCTTCAATCCCCTGAAAAATTCAAGAGTCTATATATTTAAAAAACAAAGCTGTTTTTCTTAGTCATCTGCCCTGAGCATTCTACTGAACATGAGCATTCTACTGTTAATTGGAGGCTACTCATTTGTAGATGTGCCCGCACTTGCTATTATTTAAATATTCTTATTTTTATATTTCAGTTTTAATTTTCACCGTTTTTATACTAAACTATCTGCAATACCCGGCGTTGCCCGGGTTAGAATATATTGCACGCTTTATGACATGAGGACTAGTCTGCTTAAGCGATGTGTTTCAGCCATTTCAGCAGTGTTGCAGTTCATTGCTTAGGCGTTAAATAAAGATATCATGATGGCTATATTTGTTATCCACAATTATCAGTGCAACTTCTTTGACTTGAGATGTATTAAACCTTCGTTCATGCTCACCGGCTCATCTTTTGTCGGCCAGAATGACGATCTTATAGTTGTCTGCAACCATTCGTTCTAGTCTTGAACACATTGATCACTTGATTGTGGTTATGGAATAGACGTTGTAACCCCTTAATAATCTCGTTGTAGCCCCAGAACGTGAGTGAAATGATAATCTATTTCGAGTTTTTCTCACTAACAAAATATATTTGTAGGAACTTCGGTGTTTCATTTGGTATGGGCATTAGCGAGCCCAGTCGATGATAAATTTGCCCTTTGACTTTAAAAACTGGGCTGAAATTTTCTACGTTGCATATTGATGTAGCTCCGAACGAACTCAGTTGAAAGCAAGACTTGTATCGACATATATTTTGTATTTCCTAATATTCCTTTAAAAACGTAATTTTGAAAGTTTCTAGAGAAATTTTTAAAACGCTTCTTGTTCCTGTCCAACCCAAAGTGGTAGTGGCACCAGCTAAATTGTAGCCTGTGTAGTATCAGAAACTGTCACCATTGATTCTCAACCATTACTTTCGGAATGGGTTCATTATTTTTTGAGATTGCATAGAAATCGTAATTTAGGACATTTTTAGGACATTGCAATTTAGAATGTTTTTTGCTTCTGCAACCTCCAGGTGACAGTAACACTACAATAATTAGAGACTATGTTAGAGTAAGAGCTGTCACCATCAATTTCCAAAGTTTCCAACCAATACTTTTAAAATTGATTTGATACTTCCGGAGATTGCGCAGAAATCGAAATTTAGAGAAGTTTTAGAACAGTTTTCGCCCACTTTTACACTTTTTTAAATTCGTATTTTTCAAGGAATGTTCTTAAAGTTCATTTATATCTTATAAATAACTACCATGCCTAACTTCAAGTTGCTAGCCCCTGCGGCATCACAAAAAAACGCAATTTAGAACGTTTTTTGCTCCTACAGTACCAAACTGGTAGTGGCACCCACATAAAATAGAGCCTATGTTGGAGCAATAGCTGCCACCATCAATTTCCAACCATTACTTTTTAAATTGGTTTGGTACTTCCTGAGAACTTCGATTTAGAACGTTTTTAGAACGCTTTTCTCGCGTTTTCACCCCTTTGAAATTTCGAACATTCTAAGAAATGTTCTTATTGATCATTTATATCTAATAAGTAACAACCATGCCAAATGTCATGCGTCTAGACCCTTCAATAACACAAAAATTGCATTTTTAGAACTTTTTTGCTCCTGAACCCCGTTTGGTGTAGTGCTACCGACATAAAATATAGTTTATTTGGAGCAAGGCTGTTACTACCATTTTGACACCATTATTTTTAAAATCGGTTCAAAACTTCCTGAGATTGTGTAAAAATCGCAATTTAGAACGTTTTTAGAACGCTTTTCGCACATTTTCACCCCTTTTAAATTTCGATTTTTTTAGGAAATTTTCTTAGAGATCATTTATATCTTATAAGTAACTACCATGCCAAATGTCATGTTTATAGGCCCTTCAGTAACACAAAAATCGCATTTTTAGAACTTTTTTGCTCCTGCACGCCTTTGGGATAGTACCACCGACATAAAATATAGCTTACTTTAGAGCAAGGTCTGTTTCTATTATTTTGAAACCATTATTTTTAAAATAGGTTCGGAACTTCCTAAGATTGTGCAAAAACCGCAATTTAGAACGTTTCGGAATTCTTTTGTGTGGCCCTGTAAATGGATAATAACTATTCTTTGCACCGCATATGTTACAGAATATATATTTAAATGCATTTCATAAAAGCATTTCAACTTTATTATGTTCGAAAGGCTGTAACATTATTAAAAACTATCTCAAACGATTTTTCCTCATAGGCCGTAATGTAATGGAATTCTTTTGAGTGTGCCTATAATGTCCCACTTCCACGCAACGCGACCAAACTGCTTTACTAACAGCAGGAGACCAAGTGCTATTTAACCACACCAACCACGTGTTGGTGGCAGTATGTGTTCATGGAGAAAAGTCTGGCTTTACCCACACACACACTAGACTGTTATATATATATATACATAGATTTCATCAAAAGAGTTGCAATCGGATTACTTCCATTGTTGAATAATAAAGACAAAATAATGGGGTTTATTTATCTTTATTGACTATATTCTGGTGATATATATGGTGATAATTTTTCATTACAATTAAAAATAACTTTTTAAAAATATGAACAGAAAATGACGTTATGCTTTAAAATGCATGGAATTTCCCAATTAAAGGTGTTATGTTTTACTATTTTTTCATCTTGTTGATACTGAATTTGTGATGCTAGGTGAAATATTTCAGCGACGTCATATTAAAAAAAAAAAAAAAAAAAAAAAAAAAAACGATAATTTTGTTTGATAAAACGAAATATTTCACTTTGAATACATATAAAAGTTATAAATTTCTAAAATTTTTATGCGCCGTACTAAAACTAGAATATCAAATAACTTAGTGGGAATTTTCACATGGGAAGTTGTTATAGCTGACAAACATGACTTGAAGCTTGGAAATATATTTACTAATAACATATTCCGCTTTAAAATACATTTAATTTATTAATATGGATATGAGAAACTGAAAATAACGTTAGGTTTTGATTTCAAGAGTGAAAATTCTACGATTATGTCAAAGTGAAATCACTTCTGCTGATATTTCATACCGTAATGCCAATTATAAAATCCTCAATTGATAACTTCGTCATAACTACTTATCTTGATTATATGTTACTGATTACATGAACGAATAAAGTTCATATTTCCAATAGTTTTAACAGTTGAAGTTTATAAAAATAGTATTTTGTTAACTTTAGTTTAAAATATGAGTTTGGAGAGTTAAACTAAGATGAAATTTTTATTGCAATTATTTTTGTAAATTTATTATAAATTTAAGGAAATCCTTACTTTGCAAACATTTTCTTTCGTCGAAATTCGACAGGTTTCACCTCGTATTTTATTTATTTATTTATTTATTTTATAAAACACCTGACTGCGAAAAGAAATTATTGTTACAGCTGCGTCTGTGTAATGGATAGGTTATTTTGAAAGATATCTCATTATTAACTTTCGTTTTAAATTGTTTAAAGAATATTGCATATCTAATGAATGTATCTATGTCCGGTTATGGAAAACTGTTTTAAGTTATAACCACTTAATATTTTTATTTATTTTTGCTGAACATTTAATTTTTCTCAAACTATCTCAGAAAAAATAATTACAGCGAAATTTTAGGGTCTTTTTAAGATCGTATCAACCGCCGCGGCGAGCGGCCCATCTTCGTCCGCAGCCTTTTATTCATCTACTCTAGTACCACTCTTTTGCGGAAGCCAGAATGAAAAAAAAATTCAAAAATTGAAACAGGACAAATTTAAAAGGGAAATTACACAAATTAAAGACACCGAAAAGCGGGAAGGGAGGGTGGTGGTTGGGTGGGTCAACCGCCGCGGCGAGTGGCCCATCTTCGTCCGCAGCCTTTTATTCATCTACTCTAGTACCACTCTTTTGCGGAAGCCAGAATGAAAAAAAAGTTTCAAAAATTGAAACCGGACAAATTTAAAAAGGAAATTACACAAATTACAGACACCGAAAAGCGGGAAGGGAGGGCTCGCGGCGATGAAGAAAAAAGGTACTTACCTTTTTTCCAATAAAGTAAATAAAGGGAGTGGTGGAAAATTGGCGCAGAGGAGGAGCCTATTGACACCACTAATATTTTGAAGTATTCTTCACCTACATAAAAAACTCAGAAATCCTATCATTAGATAAGCCGAAAAATACTACTAAAATTTATTGGTGTCAATAGGCTCCTCCTCTGCGCCAATTTTCCACCACTGTAAAGGGTAAAAAAATAAAAGGGCAAAAATAATAAAGGGCAAAAATAAATAAAAATATTCAGTGAAATTAACATTATAACTTAAAACAGATTTCCATAACCGGGAATAAATTCATTCATTAGATATACAATATTCTTTAAACAAATTAAAACTTACAAATTAAACAAAATACAGATACTTTGAGAAAAATTAATTGTTCAACAAAAAAGATTAAAAAATTCAGTGAAAGTAACGTTATAACTTAAAACAGTTTGCCATAACCGAACATAAATACATTCATTTGATATACAACAATTAAAACTTACAAATCAACAAAATATATTCATTTTGTGAAGTGTGGTGGGGCATTACATATGCCACTTAATTTTAATTCTAAAATGAAAAGGGTATCCATAACATATAAAATTTTTCATTTAAGAAGTTCGCGACGAATTGAAGTCAATTTCAAGATATTAGTACAAATTGTTGGTATTCAGTCATTTCAGGTTTTCAAAAACAAATTATTTTTTCCCTTGAAAAGATTAAGATGCTACGCTAGTAATGCGGAAACACTCACAAGGTAATGTTAATACAATGGCAGAGGTGTCTGGAAATACCTCATTTGCATTGGAATATTTTTTAAGGGTTTTTTTTTTTTTTTTTTTTTTTTTTTGGTACAGGATAGCTGAAGTTGGTGTTTAACAGGCTATCTTTTTACATTTTAGACTTTGGTTACAGTTTTTTCTCTTGCATTTTCACTTTCGGAACCGGTTCAGAAACTGAAAGTGCTCGCAAAAAACAAATATTCTGTCAAAAATCGGTAAATGTAAGAAGATAACAACTCAGACATAGATATCTTAAGAAAGAACAATATTTAAGAATATAGAAATTCCAATCAGAGTTTCGAAAATAACGCTGCACAGGGTTAACATTAACATGAAAATATCTTCATATTACTTGCATTGGTTATACAAAATGTAAACAGCTGTTACAATATTGACTTTTTCTTTTATAAGTTCTGCAAGCAGGAGTTATTAGACTTTTGCAGACTAAGGACAACCTATTTTCGAAACTTTTGTTTAAGGTCTTTTTCATTTTTGTTTCGGCGAGTATTTTTACTGATTTATGACATGTGTAATCGGCAATTTACTATCATGGAGGTGTTATACCATGTTTAACTTTCCAAAGAATTTCATTTCATAAAATCTTCAAACAGCTGCGAAATAGGAAAAAAGATTGTTTGTTTTGTAGGATACATATATGATAAAAATTAGCAGATGTCAATTCACTGTAGCCTTTCATGCATTTTAACCCCTTAATTCTCGCTCCCGTGATATTTACGGGCTGTGTTTTTTATTCATATTGTTTGATTCCCACCAGTTTTATAACATAGTGTAATTGGCTTTATTATGGTATCATTTTACCTGTCATTAAAAAAGGAGAATATTTCTTTTTCAAAAAAGTGGTACCAATAAGCAATTTGAATTTTTGAACCGTAATTTAATACGAACGTTAAGGGGTTAAGGAATTCTTCGAATATTACATTTCAGCTGTCTCAAAATTATTAAGTTTACTGAATCCTTTGGGTTGTTTCTATATATGACATGCTTTTTAAAAATAAGGTTACAATATTAAGTATAAAAGTATGCTAAACTTGTAAGATTATGTTGGTCGTTGCTCAGAGTTTGAAATGAAACACATTTCCTTGAAATATTTCACTCTGGTGAACAAAACTATTCTGAAAAGTATCCAAATACTTTTAAATTACCTGTAAAGAATTAGATAATAAGGTAGTCTTGCCTCCGAGTAAGGTATTTTTGCATGTTCTCCATATCAGAAAAAAAATCTTTACAAAAATACATATAATTTTTTATTACCAACTCTTGTAAACATAATTAAAGGAAAAAATACGTTTCTAAGGATTATTGCTTATAAACATTAATCTTTTTTTTCTTCTCTGGAATGAATTATCATTAATCATAATAATAATAATATATAACGATTAATAATAGTTATTGATAAATAACGATAACTAAATAATGATATTAAATAAGGATAGAAATATTAATAATAATCATAATAATTCTTAAGTTAATCCTAACGTATTAAAAACTGATTAATCGTAATAATAGTACAGTATTAATAACTAGTATGTTGTGGCCATCGCAAAACTTTCTTCTATACAAATCACGTCAATTAAATCATTTAAATGTTACAAGAAATTACATCCATTTAGCACCAATTCATATCAAAGTATATCTGAATCTGATGTTTGATGAAAATTCGTTCATTAGTTCTTGAGATAGAGCTATAGCGGAAATTCAGAAAAATGTAGCATAGCAGCGCTACCTACTGAGAGATTTGCACCAAAACATAAACAACACTAATTGATATCAAGGTATACCTGAATTTTAATTAAAATTAAAATTCGTGCATTGGTTATTGAGCTAGAACTATAGTGGAAATTCTGAAAAATGCAGCATAGCAGCGCCACTTGTTAGCGATTTGCACCAAAACGTAAACAGCAGTAATTTATATCAAGGTATACCCGAATCTGAAGTTCATTGAAAATTAAAGCATTAGTTCTTGAGATAGAGCTATTGCGGCATAGCAGCGCTACCTGTTGAGCGATTTACACCGAAATGTATAAAACGTCAATTTCTGTCAAGGACTATCTGAATCTGGAGTTTTATGGAAATCCGTGCATTAGTTCTGGAAATTTAGCTATTGTCGAAATTGGGAAAAATGCTGCATAACAGCGCCACCTATTGAGAGATTTACACCAAAATCTAATCAACACCAATTTATATCTGAGACTAACTGAATATAAATTTTTATTAAACTCTGTTCATCAGTTCTTGAGATAGAGCTCCCAAAATATTTGTGTCACACACAGACAGACAGACTCACAGTCTCACAGACAGGCATTTTGTAAAAACATGTTTGGGGGTTCTCTGACCACTACTTATAAATCCGTCAAAAACCGGAATTCGAAAATTTTCATGAATCCAATACTTTCTTCTTGTTAAGATAGAAGAAAGTAATAATATAATAATTATAATAATAACAATATAATAATAATAAATTCATAATTATTTAAGCGTTTTTCATAATACATCATAATTAATTAATTTATCGACAGTTATGCATAATTATTTATTACATTGGTCAACGAACTTAAACTTTTTCTCTATTCCAAAACAGAAATTAGTTGTTTTTTATGTGGGTTTTTTTGTGCTGATTCCGAATCTAGTTCTAGATTTAATCCAGCAGGTCTCATTTTTGAGATATTTGTATGATTCGATTTCAGCAAATTTTATACAATTACACGACATTTGAAGATATAAAGCAATATTAGACTGACTTTTTTGTTTTATGTTATGATTACTCTAGATTAATTTTAACACAATTATTAAAATTGCTAAATAAATCCTAAAAGATGTAAATTTCCAACTGGTCGAAAAATGTCCAGACCAGGATTAGAACCAGGGATCTCTTGCCTGAAGCCGCCAGTGCTTTACCATCTGAGCTAACCCGGACGAACCTGTTAGACCTTTTTCATCCAGCTAACCTTATTGATTATAGCATCTGGTCTGAAATCTGGTTCAGCTCAACAGAATACATCGCAGGTAATGGAACTACAGAAATCTCTGGATACGTAATTACACTAGATTAATTGTAATCCATCTATTCTAATTGGTAAACAAATCACCTCGGTTGTAAATTTCAATCTGGACGAAAAATGCGCTGTATCAATACCGGAAAAACGTCCGGTATCGATATAAATGATATAATCAATAAGGTTAGCTGGTTGAAAAAGTTCTACCAGATTCTTCCGGCATAGCTCAGATGGTAGAGCATTGGCGGCTTCAGCGAAAAGATCCCTGGTTCGAATCCTGGTCCGGGCAGTTTTCGTCTAGTTGGAAATTTACATCTGATATGATTTCTTTAGCAATTGGGATAATTGTGTTAAAATTAATCTAGCATAATTACGTAACCAGCGATTTCTGGAGTTCTATTATCTGCGATTTATTCTGTTGAGCTGAACCAGATTTCAGACCAGATGCTATAATCAATAAGGTTGGCTGTGGGGGGGGGGGGGGGGGAGAGAGTTCTGCCATATTTGTCCGGGATAGCTCATATGGTAGTGCATTGTCGGCTTTAGCCAAGACATCCCTGGTTCGAATCCTGGGCTTTTATTTGAGAAAAATGTATTTGAAAATTGACATTTCTTTTTGTATGTATTATTATTCGCCATTTTGTGCTACATTATTCGTGGAAAACCGCATGCAGATGCGATTTTTTACGCAAAGTTACAAGAGATTTAATTTTGTTCACAAACATTTTTTTTTCCTTTTATACTTTAAATCTGTTTTTCTCAATACTAATGGTTCAGCTTTTTTCATTTCTTAAAATGCTGCTTGCTACTGAATTTTTGATAAAAAGTCCTGATACTGATAAGGAAGAATTCGGATATAGCTTAAAAAGAAACTGTGTATGCATTTTAAAATTAAACTTCATTAAGTCAGTTAAGTTTAATTTTTAAAGGCAGAATTTTAACGGAAATGGATAACGCAAGGAGAATTAAAAAATTTTGTTTTAAAATTTATATATATATTTTAAAGAACTTAAAATTTTAATAAGATTGAATATTTCTTTTATGGTGTTCTGTATGCTTATGGTGAAATATATATTTGCACAATATTTCAAATATCTATTATGACAATTAAAAGAATTTCTTAAACGTGAACAGTCCGCTTAAAATTGATAGTAACGTATTACATCATTGAACTAGTATGTTGTAGCCATCACAAAACTTTCTTCTATATAAATCACGTCAATTAAATCATTTAAATAGTACAAGAAATAACAACGATTTAGCAACAATTCATATCAGAGTATATCTGAATTTGAAGTTGGATGAAAATTCGTGCATTAGTTCTTGAGATAGAGCTATAGCGGAAATTCTGAAAAATGTAGCATAGCAGCGCCACCTGTTGAACGATTTACACAAAAAATAAGCAGCACTAAATGATATCAAGGTATACCTGAATCTGAAGTTTGTTGAAAATCCAAGCATTATTGCTTGAGATAAAGCTATTGCGTAAATCGCAAAAAACACAGCATAGCAGCGCCACCTGTTGAGCGATTTACACCAAAAATTAAACAGCACTAATTTATACGTCAATTCATCTCAAGGACTAACTAAATCTGAAGTTTGATAAAAATCTGTGCAATAGTTCTTGAGATACAGCTCTTGCGGGAATCGTGAAAAATGCAGCACAGCAGTGCCACCTGTTGGGCGATGTACACCAAAAATTAAACAGCACTAATTTATATCAGGGACTAACTGAATCTGATATTTGATGAAAATTCGTGCAATTTTTCTTGAGTTAGATCTATTGCGATAATTATGAATAATGCAGCATAGCAGCGCCACCTGTTGGATGATTTTCACAAAAAAGTAATCAACACCAAACTATGTCCTGGACTAACAAAATCTGAAGTTTTATAAAAATTCGTGCAGTAGTGCTTGAGATACAGCTATTGAAGTAATCGTGAAAAATGCCGCATAGCAGCGCCACCTGTTGGGCGATTTTCACCAAAAACCAATCAGGTCCAGTTTTTATCAAGGCCTAACTAAATATAAAGTTATGTGAAATTCCGTGCATTAGTTCTTGAGATAGAGCGCCCACAAAGTTTTTGTCACATACAGAGTGACAGACAGACTCACAGACAGACATTTTCTAAAAACCATCAAATCGTGTTCTGGGCATTCTAAAACGTGTAAATCCGTCTAAAACCGGAAGTCGAAATTTTTCACGAATCCAATACTTTCTTCTTGTATAGATAGAAGAAAGTAAAAATATGCAAATTAGGTTTAATAAACAGACAGATAAATGTTAAGAATATGCAAATCCTGAAAATTTATTTGAAGCAAATAGTCCGGTAGTCATTATCTAAAATATAATTTAATTCAATGTGACATATATTGTATCTAAAATTTGCATAAAATAGCACATAAAAGCTTAAATCTGCATAAACTTAACTATCCAAATATCTCAAAAACTGGACTACCTGGAGAAAAATGGAAAACATATTCGGAATCATCACAGTAAACTTATCTAAAATCAACTAATTTCAGGTTCTGGGACAAAACCATTGTTGCACAGTGTTATTAATAATCAACATTTAATATTTTTCTTTAATAATTTCCATTAACAGTATTTCAACATTCTTTTTTTTTATATTATGAACACATAATCTAAAATATACTTTCTATGAATGTATGTAAGAATATTTGTAGTACAGTGTTATCTTTCCGTTTCAAAATCAAATTGAAATATAATGCAATTTAAGAACTTCATTTGTTAAATGCTTGAGGTCAACTTTGAAATTAGTAATATTAAATTTAAAATCAGCAAGTAGTGATGATAATTATAAATATTAAAACATCAAAGTATAAAATCACTGTACTCCCTCGTGTAATTTAATCAATTCATGGAACAGTATGCACTCAGGAAAATAACACTTTTAAATCTGAGTAAATCGATGTTTTCATTTTGTTATGAAACTTTTTGTTTTAAAATAACGACCCAATGCTTTCCATTCTAAAATACCAGAAATATTCAGTTTCAAACAGAATTATTTTTTATTCGTTAAATGTAGAAAATTTCACCATGGTAGTTTAATTTATTCATAGTACAGTAAAACCTCCCTAAAGCGACCTCGTTCCGTTCCAATAAAAATTGGTCGCTCCGAGAGGTGGTCTCTTAATGGAGGTCATGTTTAAATCTAGATTTTAATTGTTGTGAAAAGGTAATATTAATGTTACTAAAATTTATTTTTCATATTAGGAAAAAATATGAAAATTTAAGTATCAAAACAAAAGTTAATTACATTAATTAATTACTGCAGAGTTTAAAAAATGAATACATTGACGTTTGTTGTGATTTTACGGTTTTATGTTTTATAACTTTTATTTCCAAGTCCTTTCGAAGTTCAGTAAATAAATGCAATTTTTTTTGGACGGGAACAAATAATGACAATTTCATTAATTAATATATTTCTTTGAGAGTATCCTGACAGAAAAGTGCAGGGGAGTTTATTATTAATTAATTTGTCATCAGAGATAAAATCATTGCCTAAAAAGGCACAAAGGTGTTTAAACACTTAAAAGGTACTGGAATGAAATTTAAACTTAGTTTAGAAGTTTGATGAATAATGCGATCTCCGGAATTATTTTCTACTAAAACCTTCTTCAAGCGACCAGAAAAAAACGGAATTTAATTCATTTTTTTCAAAGAAATGGGTCGCTCATGGAGGGAGTTCAACTGGGATGGTCTCTGAATGGAGGTAAAATTAGTATTGACCCTTTGAGAATCAATTTCGTCCCATGAAAAAATGGTCGTTCAGGGAGGTGGTCGCACAGGGAGGTTTCACTGTATTTCATTTGTTATGATTTAGAACGAAATGCTCCTTTCAGTGATACTATTCAGTGGTTAAAAATGTTTAAACAAGTACTTCAGCGATTTCTGAAAATTAAAGCAGTCTGAAAATTATAGGACATTTGGCCATACTTCAGCAGCCGTTTTAGGTAGGAGCGAGAAATTCGGGATATTAAACATATAAAAAAAATAATTACTAAAACACACTTAAACATGTGTTTTATTGATTTTTGAAAATCCCACCTAAAAGGTTTTAACCCCTTAACCTACGATTTACTTTTAACAGCTCCACGGTTTGGCAAATCCATAGCTACCACTAAAATGTATTGAGATTTTCGCCTTGTTATGGAATTTCGACGATTAAATTAAACTATATTTAATGTGAAATTTTAGTGGTAAGAAGAATTTACATTCGGCTCGATCATCCTACGCGGGCTATGCCCGTCATTGTAGGTTAAGGGGTTAATTGGCTCGTCGCAAGTTTTAAGCCATTTCGCCATATCTCAGCAGCAGTTTTAGGTAGAAGCCAGTATTTCCAGATGGGCTACTTTTTTCGATTCAGATTTCTTGATTGGCACCACTTTTTTGAAATGGTAAAATGCGCCTTATTTAACGACATATTAACTAAGGCTAAAAAACAGGGGGGGGGGGAACATTACCGTTGCGTAAAATTGGTGAAAATCATGAAATCTGTATTTAAAAAAAGTAGCCCACTGGCAACAGAGGTAGAAGCGGGGAATTCAGGATGACAAACCTACTTAAAAAATAGTTAAACAATACTTCATAGATTTGGAGCTATTTTTTGTATTATGTTTCCAACATCGAATTTGAACTGGATAATGTTAGAGCATACGGACAAGATAAAAATTATGATGGATATTTGTTTAAATATCAAGAAAATATTTTTTTTTCAACTTTACTAGGCATATTTCGTTTGATTCAAGATTATTTTGTTAGAACCGACCATCAAAGCTGGCGAAGGCTGCTAATTTTTTATAAAATAGTTTCATTATATTTTTTTCTACCTTTAATTATAAAGAATTCTTTTCTGAAGTGCTTTGGAATAAAAGTTTTATACCAATGGGAAAACAGGCTTCAAATACATGCTCGTTTTTTCAATCAGTTTTCTTCTTAAGAGGCGTGGAAGATTGGCATTTTTTCTACATCTCACCGATGCACTTTCAAACTTAAAATTATATGTAAATTTTTAATATTTTCATGCTCAAATATGAGCACATAGAGGTCAGTTCATACTCATTTTTGAAAAACGGACAAACTCAAATATGAGCACATAATATGTTATTCTTGAGTGTGTACATTTTTTCAGAAATGAGTATATACGTATTTCAACCTTAAGTAAGTTTGATTCGGAGTCATTTTAAATATATGACATACTCAGATATGAGTGTCTTTTGCTCAGATTCGGAAATGTCGTTTTTAGAGTGATGTCAGAACAATTCAGTACGTATGTTTCGAGGGTTTTTTAATATTACTATTTCATATTTTTTATAAAAACGTAATTGAAAGATTGTATATCAAGTGAGTTAAAATCAGTTAAAATTCAGGATATTAATTAATTTAATTTAATTAATTAATTTATTTTTTATCGGTCAGAGCAAGATATTATTACATCTTTCTTGAAATTTTTCAACAAGTTAAACAAAATTCGAATGGCAAACACCCAAAACTTTAATATTTCCTGCATGCGATCATATCTTTCATTTTCTCCAATTCTTAAAAAATATATACTGATTACATAGAAGAAAAAAGAGTTTTAACTAACAATTTCTTGGGAACACGACTGAGTAGAAAATACATTAATGTATTTTTTTTTTTTTTTATCATTAGTAATTGTTTTCACAAGAAATATTTTTATTTAATTAAGAAATGCATATACAACAGGTATAATAATCACTTATAAACAGATTAAGTTAAATAATACTATTAAAAAGTGATAAAATATCTTTATTAATATTGACGATCGTTTCATCGAACAAACGGCGACATTTTCAAAATCATTCACAATAGAAAATATTTTCACATAATTTAAAAACAATAAACATAGTAAACAATGTCACGAGACATGATGCATAATGAAAAATATTGCAAACATAAAATTAAATTAAAATTAAATTAGTTTTTGCGAGCGTGGATTAATTTTCATATAATTTAAAACAATAATATGGTAAACAATGTCACGAGACAACGTGCATAATGAAAAACATTGCAAAACATAATAAAAATAAAATTATCTTGGCTATTTGCGAGCGTGGATTAATTGTTACTATTGTTACTAAAATTACATAGCATCTCTTTCCAAATTTTAGGTAAATCAAGGGACAATGAATCATTGCAAATATACTCGTTGCGTAAAAATATTTCTATTGATTCACGGATTATGGATGGTAAATAAAATCTTGATGGATAAATTAATTTATTAACTTATTAATTATTTTTTTTGAAATCGATCTCAAAAAGGTTCTTCGCTGCATAATATGGCCAAAGTTGTGGTTCTTCTGTTGTATTTGATGTCTGCTATGCGTTCTTTGATTCTAGTTTTACATCAAATACAACAGAAGAACCACAGCTTTGGACAAATTATGCAGTGAAGAACCTTTACAGGATCAGGATCACTCTGCCAGGGAGCTAACCAAAAATGGCATAGGCATGAACCCCTGACAGAAAAGTACCCTCTGCGACCTGCAAAACCACAGCTGGGGAATAGTGAAGAACCTTTACAGATCGATTTTTAAAATAGCAAGTTAATTTATTCATCAAGATTTTATTTACCATCCATAATCCGTGAATCAATAGAGATATTTTTACGCAACCAGAATATTTGCAACGATTCAGTGTCCCTTAATTTATCTAAAATTTCGAAAGAGATGCTATGTAATTTTAGTAACAATAGTAACAATTAATCCACGCTCGCAAATATCCAAGATAATTTTATTTTATGTTTTTCATTATGCATGTTGTCTCGTGGCATTGTTTACCATGTTATTGTTTTAAATTATTTGAAAATTAATCCAGCCTCGCAAACAGCTAATTTAATTTTAAATTTAATTTAAATGTTATGTTTGTAATGTTTTTCAATATGCATCATGTCTCGTGGCATTGTTTACTATGTTTATTGTTTTTAAATTATGTGAAATTTGGGTCTCCGTGAGCGAGTGGTCAAAGCACTACGCTGCTAATCGCTTGCGAGCGTATGAGATTGTGGGTTCGAATCCCGCTGGTTCCATTGCACACACACTTTGTGTGGAACTCCCAGGATGTATTCCTGTTGTGTTGTAATATTTCCTTGTGCTATCTTGTCTCTGACTTATAAGCGGGCTCTCAGGTCAAGCACTCAAGTCATATGTTAGTTGTTCAATAAATAAATAAATATATGAAAATCTCTCTTTTCTCTCGTGAATGATTTTGAAAATGTCGCCGTTTGTGCGGTGAATCGATCGTCAATCTTAATAAAGACATTTTATCACTTTTTATAGCATTATTTAACTTAATAAGAAATGCTTATTAGAAAATATTTTATTGATGTATGTATATATAGCAGTATGTTTCCATTTACAAAGAAGATTAACAAAAGTCAAATCGGGTAAGTAATACTATATTGGCATGGCTATACGTGCCACTATTTAAAATTACCATTGGAAAATTATGTTATCATGTAAAATGTTCAATTATTTTCTCCAATTCTTAACAATTAAAATATTTACACTTAGAAAAAATTAATTAATTTTTAAGATCAATCCTTGCAAACATATCTAAATGAGAAACAAAAATTCGAAAACCGTTTGCTTATAAACTCTAATCCTTTTTTTCACTAACTGAAGACTGATTTTATAAATTGTGGAGCAAAAAATCGAAACAATATTCTACGTAAAGTCATAGGACGAAACGTAATATTTCACCTTGATTCCAATAAAATATACAATGAAAATAAAATAAAATATACATAAAATATACAATATAAACTTTTAAAAACCTCTCTGTTTTACTTAAAAGGCAATTAAAATAATAAAGAGATGTTAACAGTTTTAAAAATATACATTTTATTTCAAACTTCTTAGTATTTTCCGCCTGTATTTCCCAAGCAGATCATCAGAGAATATTTTAATAACTAATTGCTGTTTATCTATACAACATTTATGGTATTTAATTTGAAACACGGCTACTTTGACTGTCCAGCTACGCATTTAAAATGAAAGTGACGTATGAGAACAAAGTGATGTAATAAAATAAATGGAATTGCAGTTAATATATATTTTCTCTACTTAAGATCAATAAAAGGACTGCTACTTCTACTATCAATTCTAATAATTATTGGCTTTCTCATTTGAAAACAAAGTGACGTATTTGCATAAATAAACTGCAAATAGATATTAAAATATTTCAAATGAAAATCAAATTTCAAATTAATTGCTTAAAAAGCGCAAAGGCTAACCTAGTGAAAAAGACTTTCACTAGTCTTTTTCACTAGGTTGGCCTTTACGCCTTTTAGGCAATTAATTTGAAATTTGATATTCATTTGAAATATTGTATGCAAGGCGAACGTTTTTCTCTGGAAAAAAAAAATTCCAATTATTAATATAGATTCAGTCGATACTGGATTTAATTTAGAGTCGGTGGCTCACGAAAAAACATTCCATCTTGAGCTGCGCCTTGCCAACCTGTATTAGTGAAAAGTTCCAGGCTGGGTCTCGTTCCATGTGTTTTAGTCGGTAGAACGTCAGTGCACAATACTGATGGCCCGAGTTCGATTCCCGGCATGGAATCGTTTTCACTAGGTTGGCCTTTGCGCCTTTTAAGCAATTAATTTGGAATTTGATTTTCATTTGAATTATTGTATGCAAGGCGAATGTTTTTCTCTGGAAAAATTCCCAATTATTAATATAGATATTAAAATATTCTATGATGATGGGCTTGGCAAATACAGCCCAAAAGCACTAAGAAGTTTTAAATAAATTGCATATATATATTTTTTAACTTATATTCTCTTCTCTTTAACATTTTAATCGCCTTTTAATTGAAACAGTGAGCTTTTTAAAGTTTATATTATACAGTGTGTCCACGTATAACCTGACCGATCATTATTTTCGCAACCGTTGGTCCTAGATACGTACTTCCAATTACAAAAATGGTCAAAATTAGGTGCAGGTTTAAGATTAAAAAAAAGTTTGAAGCGAAAAAACAATTTAGTGAGTAATTACATAATCTAAATTTTTATACGGTCCCCCGGTCCTATAAGTTATATTTAGTAAAATTCCCCTGTTACATTGTCAAGTAAGGCAAAAAAATTCCCGTTATCCTACGATTAAAATTGACCAAGTAATAGCTGTTTAAAGTTGGACTATATTTATTGCTGCATATTAGGTGTCATTCACAAATTTAGTAGAAATATAATTTCGTCAGATATATTAAAGAAATGGTTGAGAGTAAAACTAGCATTGCAATATAAATTTGAAATCTTTAATCATTCTGACATATTAGGGGAGACCGGGGCTAGTAGGCGCAGTTTTTAGTTATTGATTTTTATTAAATTTTTGTTTAATTTTTTTATTAAAGTTTAACTGTACTTTTAAAGAACAGGCATATTCAAAGGTTCAGCTAGGTGGGGAGGCCTACCAAATGGCTTAAGCACTCACAAGCCCCACCCAGCGGTTTCCATCTACTACCGCCGTCACCACACACACACAAAATAAATAAATAAAATAAATAAATAAAATAAAATAATAATAATAATAATAATAATAAATAAAAGGCCCGAAGGGACCTACAGGAAAGCCAAATGAGAATATTGAAACTGCACAAGTTAAATCACAATTATTAAGAATTATAGATTAGAAATTAGGAAAAGAATGAAGCAACAAAAAATTACTTATGAGTGTGAAAAACAGAAAAATCGTAATAAATGTCCCTTGCATGTAGGTAATGCTGCAAAACTACAATGAGGATTGTAAAAAGCAAGAAGAAAGGTACTCTACGACTGGTTGCGCAATCTATCCACAAACAGACGATTTACGAGGACTGCGCCTACTTACCCCTGTAACCAACTAGCCCCGTCTCCTCTACTGCAAAATGTACAATTTGTACTGAACATTATAAGAGGATGAAAATAACAGATTTTTTTGTTAAATAAAAGATGAAAAACAACAGTCCCAATTCTTTACAAAATAATAAATATTTAAAATGCTGTTAGATTACACTGTCTTTCAAATTTTCGGTTGTGGAATGTTTTTTACCTTTTGAAAATTGATACTTATGTATTTTTTATCACTGAATCCGAAAATGACCTTCATTTTAAACCATTACGTCAGGAATTTTCTCAAATCGCAAATATCAAACTTAAAAAGCTGAAAGTTAAAATTGATCCACTCTCCCATCCCAACCACATCGGACCCCGAGCTGTTTAGCTGTAAGAAACCCAGTATAAGCAAAAAATCTAATAAATTATTGAATTAAATAAAATTAAACTAAATCAAAAGGCTTACATCTATTTTATAATATCAGATTTTTCGCTATGTTTTAACCTTGAAATTTACAATTTGCGAAAAATCTTGACATGATGGTTAAAAGTGAAGGTAATTTTTTTATTCAGCGTTAAAAAAATACATAAAATGTAATTATAAAAGTTAAAAAATACAACCATCTAAGGTTTATGTTATCTAATCTAAAATCCTTTCTCAAACTTATTGACGGTAATCTATCCGAATATTTATGTGTTATCCTCTAATGTAAGTATGTATAAGATGGTAAGAGTCGAATATCATAATAATATTGCATTTTCATCGATTTAAGTCAGTATGTAAAATTTTACTTCGATCGGACATTTGAAAGTAAGTTAAAGTTCAAGTACAAATTTTAAACTCGAAAGACGATCATTGCAAGTTATATAAAACCTTATGAAAATAACATAACTTTTGTTATAAGAAATCATAGCCTCAAATCCTTACAAAATAAAACATATGTTAAAATACAATTATTTTAACTAATCTGAAACTTAACTAATAAAAGTTAATCGTAATATTTGTACAATTTCTTTCAAAGCGCAGATACCTTGAAATAAGTACTTTATACACGACCCCTGAAAGCATGGTCGAAATCATCTGTTTTGATATGCAAAAAAGTGGTATAAGTGGCATTTCAAAGTTTCATAACTCGGTCAAATTTAATGTTAGATGAATGGGAATTTTTTTTTCTTACTTCTTAGTGTCACAGTAAATTTTTAGTAAATATCACTTATAGGGTCGGGGGACCGTATAAAAATTTAAATTTCAAAAATTTTAAGAAATTTTTTCTTGACCCAAATCGCTTTAAAATAATTCTTTACCTTATTTAAACCATTTTTGTAATTGGAAGTATGCATCTATGACCAATGGTTTAAAATAAAGGTCGGTCAGGTTATACGTGGACACACTGTATATTTTAATATTCTACATATAAATGCATATGATGCTATCACTATGCGCTTTCTAAAGCAAAGTAAATGTAAATACAATTTAAGAACTTTATTTGTCATTGCCAGCTACGAAATATGCAGTAATAAGTAAATACAAAATATTCAAGAAATTAGATTTATGTTCAAATTTATCAAATAAATCTCTGATGAAAATTATTCGACGTCTGCAACGGTGGCGTATTTTCGATGTTGACAATAGCAGACGATTAATATTTCATTTCACCTCAATTTTTAAACATCTGAACATCACACAATTTCATTTTTTATGCCGTTGATTAGAAAAAAATGCACTTAGAAATGCATATTTTTTTCAAAATGCATGTTTAAAAAACTGTATCGCAATTTACTCATTGTTTATGATTTTAAATGTACATTTACAGCATGGTTTAAATAAATCTATCTCTATTGCATGCAATCGATTATGTAAGATAAATCCGTTTGCACAAGTTAATATAAGTTGTTCAGCATTTCTTTCAAGCTGATATCCCATGACAAAGTAAAAACTTCATCACTAAAATAAAATAATATAAATAAACCAGACATTTAACAGACATGTAATCGAAATTCGCGCTTAAAAAACTGAAAGGATCCGAATGAAAAAGGGCTTCTGTGTATAATGAAACATTTGTAGATTTCTTTGGCTATTAACTCATACGAAAATATTGCTTTTAATAAATTAAAAAACTTTATTTGATCGAAAATTGATAGTTTCAAATAAAAATGCTTTTTCGAGATGTTAGTGGGCAATCTAAAATGTATATTAATATAAACGGTCAAGTCAGATTATTATTCGCGCACAGAGGGTTCCGTACAATAATATATGAATTAGTAAGTGTATTATTTAAAAAAACCGTTGCTAAAAGAATACTAATACTTTGTAAAAGCTATACAACGTAAGGTTGGGTAAACATTCTAACTGGAAATTTTGCTCTATCTCTTTTCGATTTTGATTTGCAGTGGCTATCTTCCAAATTTCGCCACTAGGGGGCGCTGCTGTTGTTTTCATTAAATCGGGCGTAGTCGTTTTACTATACCATTACCTCACTTTTATAGTTGTAGCTCTCTCCGTTCACAAGTACTTTCAGGTTAAAGGAACTTTCCTTTGCACCCTGTATACTAGAAAAGTATAAACGGATATACCATGAAAGTTCAAAGATATATGGAACCTAAATAACAGCAAATATAGCTATTCTGTATCTTTGTTATTCCATATAGGTTTTTAGTTAACCTTTAAAGATAACATAGTAGGTGCATTGAAAGAGCCGCACTCAATGGAATCTAGTCGCGAATCCCATAGTATTTGTGTGATTAATTCTCATTAAATTAGTCTGTTTTTAACAATTTGACGTTTATTGCTTTTATACTGCTACTGGACATTGCATTACATAAATATATCCTTAAAATTTGTTATCTAGGCTTTAAAAGCCGATGGAGCATAGAGTACGCCGTCCCTGTCATTATGTATGTCCAAACCATCCGTCTCTTTAAGGGTTAATATCTCGGCTATTACTGACGATTTTTTCCGAAATTCATGATCAACAATGCTTTTATACTTCTGCTACGATAGGTACCTCCCGCTCTGCTCAGCACTATTGCTGAAGCCCGTAAATCTAAATTTGAGTGTAACGGAAAAATGCGATTTTCTCAAAAACTATGTGACCTAGGATAATCGCTATAATTTTCCTGCAAGGTTTAAATTAAGGTGTAAAACCTCTATTTTTTTTATAATTTTAGTTTCAATAGATTCGGAATTAAATGGGGGGGGGGGCGGCATACTTTTTCACTACATTTTCCACCGTAACTTTGAAAATATAATACCTAAAATTAAATGAAATATATTTTTGATTTCAGCGTTACGAAAGATTTCACACGATACCCACACGATATACAAAGAAAAGATTTTTTTTTTCAAGTAAGTATTTTAATTAACCCCTCTACATTTTACCTAAATATATTTATGAATATTTATTAATCTGTAAATATGTGTGTCAATAGTCTTTATTACTTCCCCAAATTTGAACTTTCCACGTTGCATAGTTTATGAGTAAAAGGGCTGTGATAGACAGACAGACACAGGAGTGATTTTATAATGGTTCCGTTTTTACTTTTTAAGTGCGGAACCTTAATAAAGAAAATGTTTTTTTTCCTTATATTCTGTAACTTGGTATGCCCTGGTTGATATAATAGTTTTTATAAAAAACTAATTTAAAGATAATATATAAAGGAAGTAAAAAGCTATTACACTTTTTTTGTCGCTCAAAGCGTGAAAATAATACTCTTGTCTTAAAACTTTTGAACTGGTTTTACAAAACTGTGTTGGCAAGCATCCAGAAACTTTAAAATTTCCTGTGTATGATGATTTCCGTCCTTGTTATATGTTCTTTCATTTTCTCCACTTCACAAAAAAGAAAATATTTGCTGATTACTTAGAAGGAAGAAAAAAGTGTTTTTTCTAACAATGTCATAGATGAATGAAAAAGATTTATTCAAGAAATTTTGCTTATGAACATTGATCATTTTTATCACAGAGAATATTATTTTCCTTTATTATTAAACACATAATCAAACATATTTTTCATGTATATGTAACTATGTACGGAATTTATTTTCACTTTCTAAAGAAAATTAATAAATGTAATCATTTTTTGCATGTTTTAAATGCTTCAATGTAACTATGAACTGATGAAAAATAATTTAAACGAAAATTTCAAATAGTTGTAATTGAAGTAAAAATCTAAAGGGATAAAATCACCACACGTGCTGTTATGTTATCCATATGAATTTTAAGTTCATGTATTAGAAAATCCTATTCTATATCAAAAGCGTTAACGCTGGGGCGTTCAACACATTGTGGGACCGTCATAGTTTCAAGCCCATTATACATCTCGGAGGCGGCGATCGGTGAAGGCCGTCCGCGGAAAATGCGCCGGCGAGAGGTGACTTCCATTTCAACTTGCGCGGTACGGTAGCAGAAGACAGAATCGCAGAATAAACCTCGGGAAAAATTTAAAAGCTAAATTCGAGAAGTGTAAGGTATCCGCACACCTTCGGAAGTGATTTTTTGACATTTTCTCTTGCTATCCATTTTATATAATGACATTTACTTTAAAACTTTGAAAAGAATATAAAAATTTTAGCAATTACCCAGAAATAATTTTTTTAAAGAAAAAGTAGTCAAAATTATGTCAAAAACTGACATTTCCGCAAAACGTGATAACTCAAAAATGAAACAATGTATTGAAATTTTCTAAATTGTATAATAAACGGAATAACTTTCTCTAGGACTTATACTACACACATTATAATAGCATCTCTATCTCAGGTGATAAGGCAATTAAAGTACAAATGTAATGAAAAATTCGCAAAATTTGACACTAGATTGTGATTTATACCAGTGTAAATATAAAACTATTATATAATCATGAGTGTAGTCTGTTCCCTCAAAAGACATCCGTAAATGAAGTCCAGAAAATTGAGTGGCATTTTATGCATACTTTTTTGTTTTAGGATGTTTTGCATATAGTAAAAATCTGAAAATCTCCACTATGATAAAAAGTTAAAAATAACTTTTAAACACAATTCAAAAGCTGTAATAGCTGTAACTTTAAACGATGTAACTCGGGTTCTATATTAGTTACAGACAAAATTCTAGCAGATTTCGATAGATAAAAGATTCAATTTTAATATTATTGCAAAAATGAAAAATCAATATTTTGATCAAAAATTGTGTTTTAAAGTTGTTCGGATATCTTAAGGCACGTTTATGCTATGCATTTCTCCAGTCTTCTTCTAATATATGAATTGCATTTTAAAACCATCTGAGGTGCTGTAGTACATAATGTATATCACATAATTCTCACCAGAAATTTTTAAGAGAATTTTACTTTTATTACTTTCAGCAAAATAGTATTTCCATATTTAAAAAAGAAAGAAAAAATCATGCGTCAAGCATATATTATGAAACACTTTCCAACACATTCAGAATTATGTAACAAAACTGCACTGTTTAAAAAAATAAAATATTACGTCTAATTCAACCATATGGAAATGCATAATACATTTCAAAACCCATTTTCAGCTGTTCCCATCTACAACCGTAAAATTATACGAATTTTTTCACCAGCCCTGTATTACATAGATTTGTATCTATTAACTACATGCATGCAAAAATTTAGTTCACTTAAGAAAATTCAGTTGAAAATTCCCCTTCAGCAATTTCATCTAATAAGGAGAATGGTACGTGAATACGTTTGTGCAGCCCTGTACATGAGGTATAGAATTTGTATATAAGGAGTAACATGTAAAAAGTTAACTAGGACTTCCCTCAGAGGGATTAGTCTGAGCAATATTGCTGAGAACATAGATTTAATAATAACATGTGGATCAAAGAAAATGAGATGTTATCTTTAATTGTCCATATACTGCGATATATTGGAATGATGAAAATAAACGAATCGTAGAATTACAAAATCTCATATATAAATTCGTATACACTGTTTAAAAAAATGGGAAATCAAACCATTCAAGACAGCCATGCATGGATATAAAATTGAAAGTACGCAATATATTAAAAGTAAAATAGAAAATTAAACACTAAATTACTTATCGGAATTTTAACTGGATCGGAATTTTAACTGTATAAAATGATGTCAAGAACATAATCAGACGCTCCGAACCAATTTGAGTAACTTTAAATGACAAATATATGATGTTTAAAATGAATAGACTGTACTTTATATGGTGTGTGCTCCCAAGAATAGCTAATATTATACAATATCTGTTTCCCACGGATGCAATGAGGTTGTCGATAACATTTAAGGAATTCTCTCCTCAAAATCTGATATAGTATCAAAGTACGAAATACATCAACAGTGGCATGCAATAATTCGTTAGAGTGTGTTTTAGATATGCTCGATCGGATTTAAATGATGAGTGTATGCTGGCCACTACATACGCTGTATTGTTTTGTTTTCAAACATATTCTGCACAAGTTGAGCTGTATTTAGCATGTATTAAATAAAAGAAATCGGCAATGATTACAACATAAAGTATGACACAAGATCTGAATATATCGTCTGCATAACTTTTGAGCTGTCAAAGTGTCATTTGAAGTAATTTACAAATCCATACATATTTATTCAGCAGATCATGCAATCTAACATACGCCAATATGAACCCGATTATGAAATTTCCCCAGAATAAGCTAATATATGAAAAATCTACTAATGATAATTGAGAATATGACTTTATGATAAAATGTCTAGAAAAATGAATCGCATAAAAAATTCATATCACATTTAAAACGGCACTTCCCTCTGTTAGTGGCCTTGGCGAGAGAGAGAAAAGCCTAAAGAAGGAACACTTTAACAAGTACTTTCGGGCAACCTACTCACTGTTTCATAAAGGTCTTTATTCAATATTTACACAATTTATTTAATGCTAGGTGGGTATCTATCAGTTTTGATGGATTTAAATTGCATGTTTTGCGGAGGAAATGCAGCATTATGAAATATTTAAATTTGCTGTTCCTAATAATTCCAAATTAATGGTAATTAAGATCGCTTTCCGTTAATTTCATCTTTTTAAATTTAAAATTTTTTAGAAACCATTCATAGAGAAAACTGTATATTTTAAAACTAACCTGAAGTAAAATTTCAAGATTTTGGGCTCATCAGTAACACAGAAATAGAAAATTTTCGAAAATTTTATGTTTCTGCACTGTTTTATATAGCGACATTTTTAGAAATTGTTCTATTGCGAGAATTTGCGTCATGATAAATACAGCCATGTCAATTTTCATGTTTATATTCCTAACAATTCCATGTACTTCGTTACTTAGATCATCTTCAGATCTTTTTCCGTTTTGTTTAGTCTTTCGATTTTTTAGAATTCGTTCTACAACGAGCATTTACATCTTATTAATTACTACCATGCCAAAGTTTCTAACCCCAACAGTATCCCAAAAATTTCAGTATTCCAAATAAACCATATTTTAGAAACTTTCTAGAAATTTTTACGTTTATCCGTCAAATTGAACTTTTTAGAGAGCGTTCTTTACGAGTATTTACATCTTAAAAGTAACTACCGCACCAAATTTAAAGTTTCTAACCCAATCAATATCGCAGAAATCGCAATTTTAGAACTTTTTTGCTCCTGCAGCGATGTAGGTTCTTGCACTGACATAAAATAGTCTTTTTTTCGGAGCAGAGACGGCCACCAACATTTTGTTGGCTATGTAGTTTCAGAGATAACACCTCACAAATGTACAAGCATTAATAAAATTATACACTTTATAATATTAGCATTAGATGTACAGATACAAAAGCCATTTATCATTACAAACAAAAGTGCTCGGCGTTGCCCAGAATTTGGAGGATGTTTTTTTTTTTTTTTTTTTTTTTTTTTTTTTTTTTTTTTTTTTTTTTTTTTTTGAAAAATCAATTTCAAAATTTAACATACAACACAAAACAAACATTAAAAAATGCAGTCGAAATGTTGTATGAATGAATCATATGAAAACGCTATATAAAAATGTATAAATGTATATAACAGACGCAAAAGAATACAGCTATAAATGAACTTATTTCTATTTATAATTGGAGCAATAATGTTAAAATACGACAATATTTCCCTAATCGGGTTTTTATCATGCTTCAATACATTTTTCACACTCAAATGACGTTATACTATATCCACCACGTCCTTCATATTTCCAATATGACGTAATATTTTCTTCTTTCACGTGGAAACCTTGAAATAGAAAAGTTATGAAGTTATATTCACTTTCATTTAAATTCGTCAAACTATTTATTTCATTTTCATTTTTCACGTGAATATCTTGCAATAGAAAAGTTATGACGTAATATTCTCCTTTTTTTTAAATTCGGAAAACTATTTATTTCTTTTTCATTTTTCACGTGGAAATCTTGCAGTAGAAAATTAATTGTTGTAGTAATAATTTTATTGTGTTTTTTAATTGTTGGCAACTGCTATAACGAAAAATGTTTAAATTTGATAAGAAATTGCTGTTAAATTGGTGATTTTTTATTAATTAAAAATTAACTATAAATTATTTCGATTCCGGATTACTTTAGTTGCCTCGGCCATGTTTTAATACACATGTACGGATCTTTTCACAATTTTGGCTTCCAGATTGTGGATTTTTATAGAATTACAAACAGAGAGATGGACAAGTTTTCATTTTTATATATCTCTCTATTCTAAAAAAAGTAACTAACGCTGTCATCGCCGCCGCCGGTTTTGAATTTTTTGTGACCAGAGGTATTTCTTCGTTAATATTAAGAAAACTATTGCATACAAAAATATGAAAATCGGTGGTATTATAGCGAAATGTTTGATCAACACGCTGATGCATACAGTTTTCAAATCGAATAATTATTTAAAGAGATATTTAATGCTAAAGTTGGACAAAATCGTTCCATTAAAAAAGTTTTATAGGAGCAAAAACTATACATGAGAATTTAATCATTTTTAGATCATTTTATTCAGTAGAAGATCCCGTTATGCAGGTTCCATTAATTTTTTTTTTTAATTTGACTCATTTTTTATGGTTTTATTTCTATTTTAAATTCAAATATTCAGCATTTCGACAGATATTTTTTACATATTTTAGAAAATGGTATTAATTTAAACTGTTGCCAACTGAATAAACAGCGCAAACAATAAAGTTTGTTTCAAATAAAAAAAAAATATTTACACGTTACTATTATAAACAGAAATAAACCTTCAAATTAGAATTAAATAATTAGGTATAAAAAGCAGGCACTTATTGGAAATTACGCCATAAAAACTATATTTACATGTGAATTTTAAAAGAGAAAGGATATTGTAAAATAAATTCATTAACATGCGGTAGAAGTCTGAAATAGAAGAAATTACGTCACATTACACTTATTACGCAAAATGAACAAAAAATAGTATTGCAAAACAGTTTAAATTTAAAAATTGCGCGAGACAAAATATTAGAGGTTAAATATTAAATTTTTCCAAAATTTTATTATTTGTCGTTTGATGTGAGCTGTTCAACTATATGTATGCAAAATTTCATGTCTCCAACTTAATTAGGAGCTGAGTTAGAAAAATTGTTTAAGATACACAAGTTAGAGCCCAGATGGTTAAATATTAGATTTTTTCAAAATTTTATTATTTGTCGTTTGATGTGAGCTGTTCAACTATAAGTATGCAAAATTTCATATCTCCAACTTAATTAGGAGCTGAGTTAGAAAAATTGTTTAAGATACACAAGTTAGAGACCAGAGGGTTAAATATTAGACTTTTTCAAAATTTTATTATTTGTCGTTTGATGTGAGCTGTTCAACTATAAGTATGCAAAATTTCATGTCTCCAACTTAATTAGGGGCTGAGTTAGAAAAATTGCTTAAAATACAGAAGTTAGAGACTGGAGGGTTAAATATGACTATTTCAAAATTTTATGATTTATCGTTTTATCGCAAGTGTTCAGCTATAATTATGCAAACTTTCAAGTCTTCAACTTAGTTAGGGGATGAGTTAGAAAACTTGCTTAAAATACATAAGTTAGAGCCCAGAGGGTTAAATATTAGACCTTTTTCAAAATTTTATTGTTTGTCGTTTTATATTCAGTTATCAGTATGCAAAATTTCATGTCTCCAATTTAATTAGGGGCTGAGTTAGAAAATTGTTTAAAATACACAAGTTAAAGCCCAGAGGGTTAAATATTAGACCTTTTTCAAAATTTTATTATTTGTCGTTTGATGTGAGGTGTTCAGCTATAAGTATGTAAAATTTCATGTCTCTAACTTAATTAGGGGCTGAGTTAGAAAAATTCCTTAAAATACACAAGTTAGAGCCCAGAGGGTTAAATATTAGACTTTTTCAAAATATTATTATTTGTCGTTTGATGTGTGGGTTTCAGCTATAAGTATGCAAATTTTCAAGTCTCCGACATATAGAGTTTCTGAGAACGGGTTCTGTGACAGACGGACAGACAGACAAAGGAGTGAGACAGGTAGGGTTTCGTTAGATGAACGAAACTCTAAAAAACATGCTGCGGATGACTGTAACAACATCCTAAAATTACATTACCATCAGCGATCTTCCAATCCCGAATTTAGTTTATATTCGTTTCATTCGTTCTTATTTTTTTGTGCGGCCCTGTAAAATAACTATCAATAATATTACAGTAAAGCCTCTAAATAGTGGACACCTCGAGAATGCAGAATTTGTCCTCTATTTGGAGGTGTCCGCTACTGAGAGTAAAAAATGTACAGTTATTTAAGGGCTGGTAATTGAAAAAAATGCCCGCTAAATAGAGGTGTCCACTAATCGGATGTGTCCGTTATGGAGGTTTTACTGCATAATAATATCATCCTTTACGAGAAAATTGCATGCTGTATGATAGACTGACAGATATCCACAGAAAGATAGCCTTCCGGAGCAATAAACACTCATGTCTTTTGTTTTAATCATCCACAATTGTAAGTCATACAACAGGTCAGATTTTATACAACAGGCTAAAAACGGTCACCGTGGTACGGAGTACTGTATTATTATTTGTTTGCCCACCAAAACTGGTTGCCACGGGTTGTTGCAAGGTTTGTGATCACGTGGTTGAAACTGATCTATTCAATATTAATGCGTACGTATTTCTTTTATTTGCTCCGTGTGTTTAAACCAGTTGTCTACGAAAACATCCACCGGTGAAAGTGACGCACACCAAATTTCTGTGACGTAGGCAGATAAATTGTGCTTTTTTTATCAGTTTTTGTAATGTAATTTTTATACGGTTTGGAACTTATTTTTCATAGTAGGTGCATTCAGTAGATGGCCCTCATAGGTACCTTCTGGTGCAATCAGAAACGAAATCCGACAAATATTTTTTGAGTTATGCTTGACGAAAGGTTTTTATTAGGCTTTGTTTTTAGTAGGACATGGCGTTAATATCCATCGTAGTAGTAATGTGTCCGGACAGTAATATTTCGCTGAGTATTAGCCTTCGCTTCGCTCAGACAATTAAATTTAAAAGCGTATACCGAATTTTAAACCGTACACTCCAGGAATTGTTACTCAAAGACAGTACTGTAACCGATTTCTTTTGTGTGTTCCTGTAAATTAAAATAAAAATGGGATTAATACCCTGTTCTAACGTGATGGTAGTGAAATTCAGTGATTTATATCATTTCAATACATTTGAAATGGCGTAATGTCATTCAAATACTCTGCAAACGATTTTTCCCCATACACCGTAATGTAATGGAATGCTTTTGAGTGTCCCTGTGAATGAATTATTAATCCTACATACTTCATATACAATACCAAACATTCTTTGGTGACCCTAAATAACCCTTATCAATTGCATGAAATTCCGAGTATATTTACGGGAGTTAGAGCTTCGACAGACGGGCAGACAAACCGAATGGATAACACTTTCTAACTTTTTTGGGAAGTGTTAAAAAAAAAAAAAAATCTGGTGTAAATTCAACATTACATGAACACGATTATTAGTCCTTGAAAGGGTTATAAATGAGTACAATGAGAATCATTAAGGCAGTAATAAATTCGTAAACATTGGGGTTTTTAACTTAGGAGATTTTTTTTATATATATCAGCGCTAAAAAAGAAGCATATTACTTACATGCTTTCAAATAGGTACACAATACTTTACTAGAAAGAATCCCAAAACATTAAAAAATATTATATAGTATAGCTGCCTTTTTTCCATAAGTAGGCGCCACAATCTTTAATAATGGACGCATCACTCGAATTAGATGTTCCACTCTATACTTTTAGTAAAAACTTTTAATAGATGATATAAAAGATACGAGGTCACGTCATTTAACACGACTATGTGGAATTATAGTACATATGTACAGATTTAGGAACTTCAGAAAAAATCCTCTCGGGAAATACATTTTCACCCTTCTTCCAGCCTCTTATAAACAAACCTGCGAAGAAATACGCAAACGCGTACATTCCATCCTCTTCGAATCGTGTTTCGTAGAACTCTGAGAAAACCATTCGCAAGGACTGATGGGGGTAATCTATTTGACAGCTGCTAATCACAGAATTAGGGACTGTCGTTTAGTGCTGCCATCTAGCGGAATAATATTTAATATAAGATATATTTCTTACAATAGGATATTATATAGGATTACCTTTCACAAAAATTACCAAAAAATTACCAATAATGATCTTTAATTTTTATCAGTTCATTAAAAATAAAATATTTATGATTACTTTGAGGGGTAAATAGAGCTCACTCTCGCCAACATTTTGAAACTCACGAACCACTAAAGTTACAATTACAAATCCCATGGACCATTAATAGGCAATTTTCAAAAGCATAAACACATTTTTACTTTCTTTTACCTTGAAAAAAGAAATCATTGTAATCGAACATTTTAAGACTTCCGGTTTTCGACGGATATAAATTTATTAGCTATCAGCTATATAGAAAAATGCGTTGTTACAAAATTCCTGTCTTTCAGTGTTTCCGTGTGTTCGTCCTTTTTGTATCACAGAAAAGTGTATGAAGTTAATATATATATATATATATATATATATATATATATATATATATAACCAATAATTAAACATAACCTACCACCATCAAAAACCGTAATATTATGAATTATATATATATATATATATTATTTTGGCCGTCAAGTACTAGTTGAAATTATGGATATTCCCTCGGAAGGGAGCGCTGTGATATTAACTTTTGTACGATATTTCGTTTGCATATTTGAAAAAAATGTATGAAGTTATGGATATAAACATATCTACAATTTCGCTACTGATGTCAGTTAAAAAGTGGGATATTTCCCATGAACCTATCGCTGTGATAGAATTTTTTTCCATTGTTTAGTTGTGTTGCATATGAACTGCTCATGCAGAGAAAGATACTTCGCATTTAGTTAAACCGGCAATTCACAAGCAGCTGACGTACAACAAAATCACAAAAAGTTATTAATTTTATTGAAAAATACGATCGATATTAAATCGTACTTAATGCGAAAAATAAAATGAAAAAGAAATTTCAGATGAGAATCAAAGTCGATGTAGTTCCGTATTGCACTGGATGCTTGTGCAAAACGGATTTTTTCTTTCTTTTTTTTTTTTTTTTTTTTTTTTTTAATATATAACTATGAAAAAAAAAAGCTTTTTGAAGTATTAAGATATATGAGATAGAAAAAAGTATTAGGATTGTAATATCCGACTAAGTACAATAACTATCAGAAAACGTCTATTTACTTAATATGACCTATATAATACACCTAATTAATATAAAACGATTTTAAATGTTTATGCATGTCTTAGAAAATAGTAAATGAAAATGTAATATATATATATATATATAAGCCGTTCTCTGTATGTATGTCCTTTATACAAATCTTCAATTTTTTGTCCGATTTGCACGAAACTTCATTTACATACGTTTTACAACGTGGAAAAGATCGCTGTCTACTTTAAAAATAATCAGACCACTATTATCCCTTTTTTCTACCACCTTCTATAATTTAACATTGTAGAAATATCTGCTTTTTTAATTTTATAATTCAATGGTTTCTTTCCTGTTGCCACACATCTAAAAAAGTGTTCAATAATTAAAATAAAATTATAACTCGAGTACTTAATTTTATTAGCCAATAACAATTCAGATTGTCTCACTATATTTTTGCGGTTTATAAAATTGCGGTTGTCATTCAAAGGACAAAATGGACATTTTTCATATATTTATGTAAAAACTTTAACTAAGCATGTATCAAAATGCCCAGTACCTAAATTGAGTGTTTCTGAAGTTAAAAAATCTACTTTAATGAAGTCGTTTCAATATCAAGAAATCAATTTAGGAAAAGATATTAATAAAAAAAATCGTTTGCTAGATATGACGTCAATGTTGTCAATATGATTTCAAACTGATTCTAAAATCCGGCTGCTACAATTTATTTCCTATTTCTTTCTATCTATAATTATATCATTTAGCTAAACGTTTTAATACCTGAAATGCAGTGATAACATTCTACGATTTATATAGAATATGGTTACATAAAATACGATTATTCTACGATTTATATTAAATAGAAATTATAACATAGCTGCTATTTTTCAGCGTAAGCTTTTTTTCTTTTTTAAACAAAATTTCATGACCAGCATTACGATTGAACACGGCTGCGGATTTGGATTTTATGAATAGAAATATGAGTTTCCATTTAAAAATTATCAGCAATGAATCTTTTTATACATGTGAAAAAGATGCCTGATATTCTACCCGTTAATAGAACATAAATAAAAATAGTTTTTAATTTGAAACACGAATATATTTTTAACCCTGAGTATATTTGTTAGATTTCTCAACAACTGCAGGGAAAAGTATTTTTGGAATTTTCGTTTTAGCAATCAGTTTCGTTTTAGCGATCACTTAATCTGAGTGGCACATTTCTCCCGCTGCGGACAAATTCTCCGAACAAATCTTGAATAAAAAGAAATATATGGATGAATTTGATCTTCCATTTTAAAGCAATATGTGTCTTTATCTCAAATGTCCTTCCGTATGGCTGAAAACGATACGATCACCACTGCGCTATTATATTTTCTAATGTGTGAGACAAAATTTCGGCCTTATATTTTAGTTGATCATTTACAGCAGGATTTGTTCTAAGAATGATAGACGGATATTAAATGTACAAAAACTATTCCTCAAAAATTATATAACTTTTTTAAAAGGCTAATCATTCAGTATTGGTTTTGCCTGATTATAGAACATTTCAGCTAATCCTATAACAAATTATGTTCAACAAAATATTATATACTAAAACTATTCCAGATATATGGGTGCAATTTAATAGTGCAAATTTCATCAAAATCTGTCCAGTAGAACTTTTAAAAATGGCTAATCTTTTATAATCGGGCTCACATGACTATTGAACTTTCTTCTATAATTTTATAACAAAGCGACGTAAAAGTATATGCAATATTTTAAAAACATCCGTGTAAAATTATCTGACAAACAATACAAGTTCGAATGAAATCCATTCAGAATTTTTAAATTGACTAATCTTTCATAATCGAGTTCCACATCATTATGGAACTTCCCCCTATAATTCTGTGACTAATCAGCCTACAACAATGTTACGCACCAAAACCTTAACTGAAAAACTAATAGTGCAAGTTGAATTAAAATTATTTCAGAAGAACCCAAGTTATAAGCAGCATTGAATGAGATTCCCACACGAAAACAAACATACACTGAAATTTGCCAATTTAGTTATGTAAAAGTACAGGAAAATTATTTACAATGTTTTTGAGCAATTAAGTTAATCTTTTGTAACTGGGTTGCAGGCATATTTAAAAAAATTTCAAGCTTGAAAATTACTTTAAAAAACATATAAAATCTGTAAATTGAGATAAACTTTTCAAACAAATTGCTGAAAATGTTTTTTGTTTTCTGTTAGACGTTGAAATAATCAGATGCATGATGTTTAGTGATAAAATTTCAGTAAAAGCGTAATTTATGGTACGGTTTGATTGTTGCCACCAACAATATGATGCTAGACGTTACTCATAGATATGCCTTTTCTTCATAATATTGCATTAATAGCAAACGGATATATCTTTCTTAATTGGGTTGCAGGTATATTTAAAAATATCTCCGTGATTGAAAATTAATTCAAAATGGATAAACAATCTGTAAATTGAGATAAGCTTTTCAAACAAATATTACTGAAAGTACTTTTTGTATTCTATTACACGTTAGAATAATCAAATGTGCGATGTTTAAAGGTCAAATTGCTGTAAAAGTTAAATTTATGGTTGGGTTAGGTTGTTGCCACCAACAATATGATGCTAGAGTTGCTAGACTAGCAATTTCTTTACTTTATAATATTGCATTAAGAGCAAACAGGTGTATCTTACGTAATTGGGCTCCATGTAGGGATGAGATTTCGGCGTTTTTGCACATCGGTATATTCTTAGAGAAAATGTTGTTCTGTTAAATCGCAAGAGTGTTCCGATTAAATGAAATATCATTTTCTCTAACAAAATACTGGTGTTCAAAAACGCGGAAATCTCATCACTGGCTGCATGCAAATTAAAAAATATATGCATGATTGAAAATTACTTTAAAATCCATTCTAATGAAAAAATTGAAGTACAATTTTCAAATAAATTTCATTTAAAAGAATTTTTTCTATTCGACAGTGTGAAAAACGAAATTGTATGATGTTCATAAGTTAAGAAAAATTTCAGTAAAGGCAAAATTTATGTGTTAGATCGTTGCCGTCATCAGTATAATGTCACAATTGGCATTGTGTTTGTAGTTATTTTATTTTATTTTATTTTATTTTATTTGTATATTCTGAATATGACTCAATGAAAGAGTCGAAGCATGTAAATTTTTAATGTTTATTTTTATTTTATTATTTTTTTTAATTGAAATGATGCCTTTTAAGCAAATAATTGTACTTTAATGTATGTTTTGACATTTGTTTGGAATATATATTATTATGGTATAGTTAATATTAGACGCAATTAAGACTATTTTACTTATATTTCTTATTGGTCTTTTTAACGATTTGTGGGCGCGAATGCACCAATCTCAGTTATTGTCATTGTCATTGTTATTATTTCATTTTAATGTATTTTTACCCGGGAAGACCCTTATTATTGACACGAGCGAAGCCGTGTAGTTCTGCTAGTCTATCTATATAAAAGACGTTCTCTGTGTGTATGTCCTTTATACAAATCTTCAATTTTAGACCGAATTGCACGAAACTTGCTGTATATACGTTTTAGAACATGGAAAAGATCACTGTCTACTTTAAAAAATCATCAGGTCAATATTTATCGCTTTTTTCTACGATCTTTCATAATTTAACATTATAGAAATATCTCTTTTTAAATATTCAAATTCATGTTTCTTTCCTGTTGCCACACATCTAAAAAACTGCTCAATAATTAAAAAAAAAAAATTGATAACTCGAGTACTTTGTTTTATGTCAATAAAAATTCCGATTGTTTCACTATATTTTTGTTGTTTTTGAAATTGACGTCATTCAAAGAAGAAAATGCACGTTTTTTCATATATTTATGTGAAAACTTTAACTAAGCATGTTTTAAAATGACCTTAGTAGTACTTTTGTTGAATGTTAAAAAATCTTTTTTAATGAAGTCGTTTCAATATCAAGAAATCAATTAAGGAAAAAGATAATAATAATAAATCGTTTGCTAGATATGACGTCAATTTCGGCAATAAAATTTCAAACTGGTTCTAAAAACTGGATGCTAAAATTTATTTCCTATTTCTTTGTAATGCTGTATCTTTAAATTATATCATTTAGATAAATGCTTTTATACCTGGAATGCAGTGGTAACATTCTATGATTTGTATCGAATACGGTTATATGAAATACGATTTTTCTACGATTTATATTACATAGAAATTATAGCTACTATTTTTTAGGGTAAGCTTTTTTCTTTTTTAAACAAAATTTCATGACTGACAGACTTTTTTGTTAAACGTTGAAATAATGGGATGCATGATGTTTAGAGATAAAATTGCAGTAAAAGCGTAATTTATGGTACGGTTAGGTTGTTGCCACCAACAGTATGGTGCTAGGCGTTACTCATAGATATGTCGTTTCTTCACAATATTGCATTAGTAGCAAACGTATATATCTTTCTTAATTGGGTTATAGGTGTATTTAAAAATATCTCCGTGATTGAAAATCGATTTAAAATGGATAAACAGTCCGTAAATTGAGATAAGCTTTTCAAACAAATATTACTGAAATCACTTTTTGTATTCTATTAGATGTTGGAATAATCAAATGTGCGATGTTTAAAGGTCAAATTGCAGTAAAAGTTAAATTTATGGTTGGGTTAGGTTGTTGCCACCAACAATATGATGCTAGAGTTACTCATAGTTCATCAATGTCTTTACTTTATAATGTTGCATTAACAGTAAACAGGTATATCTTTCGTAATTTAAGTATAATTTTCTCTAACAAAATACTGGTGTGAAAAAACGCGGAAATCTTATTCCTGACGGCATGCAAATTATAAAATATCCATGATTGAAATTTTCTTTAAAATCTATTCACATGAAAAAATTGAGATACAATTTTCAAATAAATTTCATTTGACAGAATCTTTTTCTATTCGACAGTGTGAAAAACGAAATTGTATGATGATCATAAGTTGATAAAAATTTCAGAAAAGGCAAAATTTATGGGTTAGGTCATTGCCATCATCAGTATAATGTCACAATTAGCATTGTGTTTGTATTTTTTTTTTTTTTTTAAATATATTCTGAAGATGACTCAATGGAAGAGTCGAAACATGTAAATTTTTAATATTTTTAATGTTTTTCTTTTATTGAAATGAGGCTTTTTAAGCAAATAATTGTACTTTAATGTATGTTATGCCATTTATTTGGAATATACCGGGTGACTTATTTTAAAAACCAATAACTTGTAAACGGTGACAGAAAAAATTCTTGCAGGAGGGTTATGCAAAAGGTTAAAATAGTTTTTTGCAGTGATTTTCGATTTAGTTCGAATTACAAACAATAGATGGCGCTGCGATCAGTAGACGCTAAATTCAGGCTCGATTTTTGGTACTTTCGCGCCCACTCAATATATTTTCATCTCCTTTTTCCTCGTGGAAGAAGAGATAGGACCAAAAAACGAGCCTGCATTTAGCGTCTATTGATTGCAGCGCCATCTATTGTTTGTAATTCGAGCTAAAATCGAAAATCACTGTAAAAAATCTTTTGACCTTATGCATAACCCACCAGCAAGAATTTTTTAAATATCTGTCACCGTTTGCAAGTTATTGATTTTTAAAATCAGTCAGTCCTTTTTAGGACACCCGGTATATTATTATGGAATAGTTAATAGTAGACGCAATTAAGACTATTTTACTTATATTTCATATTTGTCTTTTTAACGATTCGTGGACAGGAATGCACAAATCTCAGTTATTGTCATTGCCGTATTATTTAATTTTAATGTATTTTACCCGGGAGGACCCTTATTACTCACACGATCGAAGCCGGGTAGATCTGCCAGTCTTAAATAAAATCTTAAAATGTTTAAATGCAACGAATTTATTAAAGTTAAATACGATTCATTTTTTTCTAATATTTATAATGTCACACATTTTTAGCAGGTGTTTGAAATAATTTTTATGAATTTTAGTCTTTAATGATGTAAACGAGCTCCAGCTTTTAGACAGATTTCTTACGAAATTGCTCTCGTATGAAAAAGATTAACTTAAACCCCCAAACAAACAAACCCACCAACGACGGCTCAGTTTTAATGTACAATTATTGTGAGGTCGGCAAATATGAGTAAAACTTTAAATTTTCCTGTAGCATCATTTCCGCCCGTTAAGAAAAAAAAAAAAAAAAAAAAAAAAAAAAAAGGCAATTTAACAAATTACAACGACCATTTGGAAAATGATTTTTTCAAAGACCAAAATTTAAGACATAAAAATAGCACGGAGTTGATCTCATACATTACGTACACCATGAATTAAATATTCATAGTGTTATTAGACGTAAAAGTTGCAAGCGACAGAAATCGCCTGCGACTCGTACATATTATCCACCTGAAACTTAAGTATTATCCAAGCATTTCATTAGCTGTTCGGGAAAAGGCTTTTCCATCATCAGATATGACGGCCAATTTTAAATGAAATTTATTTCTTAAACTTCTAAACATCCCACAATATTACTTTTTATATCGTCATATTGAGAAAAAAATGTACTTTTAAATGCAATTTGTTTGAAAGCTGTATCTCAATTTGTTTCTGAGCCTCCCATAAATTTCTAAGATTATATCTAGGCATTTGTTCCTGAAACCTTAAGTAATTTTAGAATTTTAACATTTTAAAATATTTTCAGAAAGAAAGATTTTTCTTATTTAGATTTTTTTAGGTGATATAAACATTATCTTAAAGGTTAATCATTTTTTAGCTCACAGGGTATCAAAGCCTGAGAGCTAATGTGCCCGCCCGTTCTGTATGTATGTATGTACGTAACGCGATAACTCTTGATAGAAACATCCGATTTGCTTCAAAATTTTTTTCTAGGTTCATTGTGATAAGGCGCTTCCCTGATTAGTTTTAGGAGTTCATTGGTTAATGATAAAGGGGGAAAAACGGGGTTAGTCCACCCCCCTTAATTCAGATTAATGGTTTTTTTCATGCAGAATCATTCGATTTGCTCCATATTTGGTATACCGGTTTATTATGTTAAGGAACTTCCCTGATTAGTTTTGGGAGTTCATTGGTTAAGGATAAAGGGGGAAAAACGGGGTTAGTCCACCCCCCTTAATTCAGATTAATGGTTTTTTTCATGCAGAATCATTCGATTTGCTCCGTATTTGGTATACCGGTTTATTATGTTAAGGAACTTCCCTGATTAGTTTTGGGAGTTCATTGGTTAAGGATAAAGGGTGAAAAACAGGGTTAGTCCAACCCCTTAATTCAGATAAATGGGTTTTTCATGCAGAATGATTCGATTTGCTCCGAAGTTGGTATACCGGTTTATTATGTTAAGGAACTTCCCTGATTAGTTTTGGGGGTTCATTGGTTAAGGATAAAGGGGGAAGGGGGTCTAGTCCACCCCCCTTAATTTATATAAACGGATTTTTCATGCAGAAATATTCGCTTTGCTCCAAATTTAGTATACCGGTTTATTATGTTAAGGATCTTCCCTGATTCGTTTTTTGGGATTCATTGGTTAAGGATAAAGGGGAGCTAGTCCACCCCCTTAATTTAGATAAATGTTTTTTTTTTGCAGGATTATTCGATTAGCTCCAAATTTGGTATACCGGTTTATTATGACAAGGGGCTTCCCTGATTAGATTTGGAAGTTCACTGGTTAAGTATAAAGGGGGAAACGGGGGGTAATTCCCCTTCACTTATTTTTTTGAGGGGCATTATTCTTTAAAATAAGATTATGATATACAATTAGTGTGAATAGCCTGTGAGCTCAATGCCATCAGTTTATCTGGGCACTTTTCTTTTTTATTTATACTTAAACTTATCGTTAAAAATTTTTCACATTCACAGAATTGTATTTATCTTCACAAAAATGTACTCAGTTTCTTAGGAAAAACAACAAAAATTATAAAATCTACAAAACATAAAATAAGTTTGTTAATATATTTAAAAAATATATCTTTCACATTTTGAGTGAATAGCTGTATACCAATATATCAATATAGAGGAGCATATGCAAGCAAAATGCAACGAAACTTAGGTTGTATGACACGAAATATGACTTTTAAGGGTCTCAGAACTCTTAAAATTGGTTTAAAAAAATGAAAAAAAGACCATTTTCAACATTTAATATCTTAAAATATATATGATTTAAAAACACAATTTTTATTGCTATGAAAAATATAAGTATGTACTTTCATTTCATGTATTTAATAAATTACGATATTCAGAATTAGCATTTGTAGGGGGCTCCAAACTTCCAGGCATTTGTCGAGAATAAAATTGGTCTAACAGCTTACGCGCAGGATTACAAAATAAATTTTGCAACTAGAATGACATTTTTTGCACCTAATTATACTTCATATAACAATAATTACTCTGAACCTAAATATATTTGTATTTAAATCGTTTCCCTTTTTTTAATACAAAGTCGTATTTAGCTAATGTAAAATTTTGAAAAATTCAACAGTATAATCACCTAAAAAATAATTTTTTAAACTATAAAAATAAAATTTTAGGTTTCGTTTACGTTTATACTGATTAACATGAAACGTGTTTTAAAATTTTCATGAAAAAATATTAAGAAGTTTTTGAGATATTTCGCGCATTATACCAAAAAAAAAAAAAAAAAAAAAAAAACGCCATTTGGAGAAAAATGACTTTGAAAGTTTCGGAAACGCTGCCTCAGGTATTGAGTGAGTATATTTCTAAAAGCCATAACTTCTATTCTAATGATAATTTCAAGCAAATATTTATTCCAAAATATTCAGAAAAGATAAGTGTTTATCATCTAAAAGAATTAAAATTTCGAAAATATTTAAGCTTTAACACATTGACTGCCACGCTACGAGTATACTCGTAGCTTTAATATTCGTGGCTTTAATTTATTACTTTCTCACCATAATTTTAAAAATGAAAAAAATTGCCTCATTTATTGGCAGAAATTTCGCTGTATTAGTAAAGCGAAATTTACCTTTCAGAATTTGTGGTGGCAAACGACTTTCAAAAATAAATTTGAAAATTCTTACTTTTGCGGCAGTAAACGTGTTAAGAGTCCTGAAACCCCTTAAAAACTTTTTAACAACTGGAAAGACGTTGAGATTTATGCGTCCTATAAATTTATATCATTATAATTTAGTCTTGTTTCTTACAATATAAAATAAATATTTCTACTCTTTTAATTTTTTATATAATCAAACAGGTCAAAAATTAGTCACCCGATGGAGATATATGTGTAATAATGTTTAATACCTGATCTGCCTTTTTAACTGTTAGGATTTGTCGAGAAATGAAGACTATGGGGTTATCATCCGGATGACGCTACGTAAAGCCGCCGAATTACGGGAACGCTGTTGACGTTTAACCCTTTCAGGGGCGGTGGCTAGAGGGTCTAGCCACCTAATTTTAATTCCAAAACTGACTACTGGCACCAAGAATATTTTAATAAAATGTTTCTTTTGTAATTAAAGTGCAAAAGAGCGTTTTGTTGTTTAGTAAGAAATTCGTTTGAATATTCTGGTGTCAGTAAATTATTTTATCATTTTACGAACAGAATTCCTCTGCCCCTGAAAGGGTTAAGTCGCTATGCCAAGTACAAGGTGGCCATAATTAAACTTAGAGTATTCTGTAGCATGTTCTGTGAGAATGTTCTGATGTCAAATTTCGTAAGAAGATTTAAAAAAAAACAGGGGACGAAGAATTCCGCGGAAAAAAAAGTAGTTATCTTTAGGGAATATGTGGCCCTGTGTAAGAGAAAAGAGTGTTTTAAAAAATGCAGAAGCGACACTAAAATCGTTAAATGCGCTAAATAAAAGTTAATAGTTAATTTTAATCCAGTATTGATTCAGAAGTTTTTTAAACTCTCTTTTCTGTTACACAGCGCTACATATTCCCCTAGCGTCGATTTTTGGAACTAAATTTTTTTCACGGAATCCTTAGTCCTCCGTATTGTTTGATATTCTTACAAAATTTGGCGTCATTCTGTCAATTAGATCTCGCCAAAACATTGTGAGTAATATCAGTTTAATTATGGCCACCTTCTACTCCCGAGATTTTCTATTAGATAGTGATCAGATGATTCTCAGAGCCGTTCGATTTGTTATAGCGTCTCCAAGTGTTCATCAAGCCTGTCACGAATGCAACCTGTCAACAAGTCCTGTGAACAAGATTGGTGTAATCTAAAATCCAATGATAGAATAACACTATCGGATAACACTGTCGGCGAGATTTACGCCCAGCTAACAGAAAAGTACTGTTATAAAACTGTGTATGAAAATCACGTGAAACTCCAAACTGCATTAATATTTGCTACACGTGAAAAAAATCCATTTAAAAGGCAAATAAATATCTTTATTTATTCAGATCTATATTATCCATCAAGATTTTATTTGCCATCCATTATCCGAGAATCAGTAGAGATATTTTTACTCAGTAAGAATATATGCAATGATTCAGTTTCCAGGCAAACTTCCTAAAATTTGGAAAAAGATGCTCTACAGAATAATGCAACAATAGTGTAAAATAATTTACGTTCACGATTATCCATTTTTAATATTGCAGTAAATATCATTATGCATGAGTTTACGTGATTTTTGTTTACCAGTTTCCATTTAAAGAATTTTTTTTTTTTTTTTTTGCGAAAATATTTATATCAGTATACATTTTGAGACTAGTACCGTCAGAGCAATGCAACATGTCGATTAAATAAATAAAGCTATTTATCTGCCTTTTATATAGATCTTTATCATATTTAGCAAATATTAGGTTAGAAAAGTACTATTTTGTTTTTATTATTATTAGAATTATTATTTAAACTTTTTTTTTTTTTTGCCATATGCTTCAAACCAACTCTGAAATGATAAATAATAATTAAAACTAAAACCATGGAAATAGTTGTATTTATGATAAAAATATGAAATCATTGCATCATTGCATTATTCGATAATTTGTAATTGATCTCTGTAACAATAAATCTCCTGCTTATGTCATAGCAATTAAGTTTTCAAAAATTTCAGCACTTTTTTTATATAGTAATTTGTATTTTTTTCTTTAAAGTAAAGAAAGGATAACATTTTAAGGAAGTGAAATGTTGCTGAACTTTCTAGATTTTTTTAGTTTCCTGCTTATTGTATGAAAAGAAACATAGTTCCTTATTTTGTTACAACGAAGTAAACAAAACTATGCTGGCAAACATCCAAAAATTTTAAACATTTCTTTTAAGGTTATTCCCGTCAGTTAATTTTTTTTTTTTCATCATATTCTTCACTTCATAAAAAAAATATACAGTACAACCCCGATTACCCGCAAAGTTGGGTGGCAAGGGCACCGCGGATAATCCGAAAAAGACTGAAAATGGGGTGCAAGCATGAAAAAAAAGACAGTTCAACATAAAAACTGTGTTTTAGTGTACAAAAAACATAATAAAACGTTAAATTACATATATATGCACAGTACAGCAAAAACATTTACTTTTCGTCTAAATCACTAAAATAAAGAACAGTAAACAAGAAACAATGCCATGCATACTGTACAAAAAGTGTTGAGTTACAACTTTTTAAAAAATCTGTCACTGGTTTTTGCTTCTTGCTTTGGAAACACCTTTTCTATCTCAAAAATGAACTATTCTTGATATGCTCCTCTGGAATTTATCATTTGTCCTATTTAATTGTTAAATATTTTAATTGCTGTGTTTACGTTTTGTTAATAAAATCAATAAAATATGATATTTTAAACATGGCAACCGAATCTAGAAGTATTCATACATATTACTTTCGAATACATGAATTTTTCATTTTATATTTATTAGTAGGGCTTATTGTATTTTCTTTGCTGTTGGCTTGAAATAAAAGAAAAAAAAAAGAAAAGAAAAATCGCTTCGCGGATAATCCGCTCATGGACAATCGGGGCTTTACTGTATATATACTTATTAGTTAGAAAGAAGATTGAGAGATTGTGACTAAGTCTTAAGAACATAACTAAGAGTAAAGCATTAATTCGAGAAATTTTTGTTTATGAACATCAATCACATTTATTACTTGTAGTACTTTTTACTCATATAAACAAAACCGAAAACGTTCTATGAGTGTATGCATGTATTACACTATGTTTAACTTTCCTAAGCAAATTGCATATACATATTTCTTTTGGCATTATTATGATAGCCAGATGTAGGAGGTAAATCGTGAAATACTATTCCTATTGACATTATTTAATTGAAAATAGAACCCTTTTGCCCATTTCATTTAAAAAATATATAACTTTCATTTAAACTAGAGTTATTATTTATTTATTATGGTTTTTGTATTAAATGGAATAACAGAAATACATTTATTTTAGATGTTACATACATCTAAAATAAGTGTATTTCTCTTATTCCATTTTAATACAAAAACCATAACAAATAAATAATATAATAAATATTAAATAATAATAATAATAATAATAATAATTGTAAATAACAATAATAACATAAACCAAAACATTTTATTTCAGCATCAAAGCGTCAAAGCCTTGTTTTGTTTTGTGTTGTTTATACAATAAGCAAAATTATCCTCTTAAACATTTAAAAAAAAAAAATAACCTTTTAAGATTATATTTGTCTATTTAATTTTTTCAAGATAATATACATGTTATGAAAAAATCAAATATTAACTTATTACTTGGTTTAAAATTGGTTTTTTGCGACCATGTCTTGCGAATATAACTGAAAGTAAAGCAGTAAATCGAGACACATTTGGTTTGAACATTAATTACGTTTTGACTAGAAGTATTTTTTATTAATAAAAAACCAGTAAATCGCAAATATTGTGTGTGTATATATATACTGCACTATGTTTAAGTTTCGAAGGAAAATTAAAACTTATATATTTTTATATTTGTCAAATGCAAATACTTGCCAACCATGAAATAATAAATGATTATTAAAAATAAAGTGTCCGAATATTTGCACGCATAATAAAAAGTAAGATATATCTAATCACCGTACCCCACATATAATTTGTAGGAATAATTGCAAATATTAAGCACTATTATAGAAATTAAGTATCCTGAAATATTCAGTGTTGCTTTTTGTGTTTTTTAATATGTTTTTGGCTTTTTTTTATAGTAAAAAATGATGTAACAGTATTTACACTCAGGAAGAATAAAGCTGCTAAACTTTTAAACTTTCTTCTTTTTTTTCTGGTTTATTGCTCTCAGCCAAAGCCCTGGCTTTGCTCTCAGCAAAAATCGAGACGTACACCGCCGAAGATATTTTAATGGTCATAATGAAAAAAAAAAAAAAAAACTACATTGGAATAAATTTTATTATCATACTTTTCACCATCCCATTAATCTTCTTTAAAATATGGGTGGGTTGATTTTACACAAGTATAATACGCATTGAACCTGTTTTATTGATTTATAAGGGGTCTCAAGACTTATAAAATATGAAAAAAAGAAAAAAAAAGACCAATTTCAACATTTAATAGCTTAAAATGTATTTGATTTTAAAACACAATTTTTCTAGGGGTGAAAGATATAAGTATGCTCATTCCTTTCATATAATTTAAAAATTGCACTATACAGAACTAATATATATATATAGGTAGCTTCACCTATCACACATTTGTAGAGCAAAAAATCGGTATGACAGCTTACGCGCAGGATTACAAAATAAATTTTGCAACTAGAAGGGAACTTTTAGTGCCTAATTATACTGCAGATTATACTTATTACCATGAACTTATGTGAATTTGTATTTAAAGAATTTTTGTGTTTTTAATACAAAGTTGTATGTAGCTAATACAAAATTTTGAAAATTTCAATAGTATAATCACCTGCAGAGATATACATATTTTAACAATAAAAAGGCATTTGTAGTATCAGCGTATTACAGATTAATATAAAACATTAAGTTTGAAAATTTCATGAAAAATATTGAGAAATGTTTGAGATATCCAGCCCGCTATGCCCAAAAAAGTCATTTTGAGAAATATGGCTTCAAAATTTCAGAAAGACCGCTTCAGCTATTGAATGGGTATGATTCTAAAAGCCATAACTTCTGTTCTAATGGGAATTTGAAGGACACAATTATGTCAAAATGTGCAGAAAATATGGGAGTGTAACATATAAACAAAATAAAATTCTGAAGCTTTGAGACTCCTGAGACAACTTAATTTTTATGTTTCTATTTGGAACTTATTTGATTTCATTTATTAAATAAATAATCTGGTTCAAAACGACTTTTTCCCTAGTTGAATTTAACTCAGCTTTCAATCATTTTTGTGTAATTGTTAAACCGCTGGTTTTTGGAAGGACGCTAGATCCGAATCCCGACTCAGTCATACATAGTTCTACACTGAAAAAAAAAACGACAATTTTACAGGACAAAGTACTGTTCATCTCGCGCACAAACTCGATCACAGTGAATATGCTGTATCTTTCTTTGGTTTCCTGACTATATTAACATGGAGAATACTGTAGTTGCGTAAAATTAACAGCACAATGTGCTGGCAATTTGGACGCCAGCAGTTTGTGCTGTAAAAAAAATTCTTCCAAATTGCCAGCACATTGTGCTGTTAATTTTACGCAACTACTGTATTTTCCATGTTAATATAGTCAGAAAACCAAAGAAAGATACAGCACATTCACTGTGATCGAGCTTGTTCTGGCAAATCTACAGTGTTTTTTTTACAGTGTAGTGGATCGGAATCCAATTTAATTGGAGGACCTGGTCAATTTAGCATTTGCTTGCAAAGAAGGTTCGCAGAGTCCCCAACAAACTGATCCTCTAATTCAGTTTTCACAGAAGATTATTGCGAGGTTAGTAACTATGCCTAAATTTTCAGTGGGATTATTTTTGTCCGTTTTCTTCCATTTGCTTCACATAAGAATTAATAAATTAATACTGATTACTTATAACGAAGACAGTGTTTTATTTAATAAAGTCTTGAATAATGACTACATGAAAAAGTGTAATTCGAGAAACTCTTTGGTTCTAAACTCTACTTGTTTTGTTTCAAAATTTATAATTCAAAATTCTTCTAAACAAATTATTGTAGGACTTGTTCTGAAATTACATAAAGATTCACTTGTCTTATAACTACAAATAAATGCTATTAGTTTTTTTCATTTTATATAACACTTATTATTCACTTGAACAAATAATGATTAATAGATCACGACAATTCAGCCACATCAATAATATAACACATTTGTAAACATAAATACTTAAATTCACGTAATTCTTCATCAGATGTTTTATTTCTCATTTAACAGACCTTCAATATTAATGTAGAAATAAAAACTAAGAAACAGAGTATTTTTATCACTTTATTTAAAAATCACAGTTCACGAGAAGGTAGCTGCATAATACTCTTGTGATTTCTTCACGCTCTTCGTGTTATGCTTTTTACTTTCAATATGATATCGTGTATCGATTAATTAAAAACTTGAGTTTTTTAAGTTGTATTGGTGAGGATATTTATTATCCCACAATGCATACTTATTAAAAAGTTGATCCACACACACACACATATACACACAAAAAAAACTTTATTTTTATTTATTTATTTTAATATTATCTAACTTGCCCGGCGTTTCACGGGTACGTCAAAAAACAGCACGAATTCTGATAAAGCTCTGAAAATCACAATAACATATCGCGAAAAAATTTTAAATCTCTGCAAAAATTTCGAAAACTGAAAAAAATATATGTATTGTGTTTGAAGATTGCAAGTTAATTCCTTTCACTAATGTGGAAAAATGGTAGGGAATCGCTAAAATATACTAAAAATCACATATAAAATTCCCAAAAAATTTGAAAATTGCAATCCGAAATCCGAATAAATTTTATTGAAACGAAGCCAGACATTGCTTTAGTATTATAGGTCAAAAATGAAATGTCAAAAAATTGCAGCAGAATTGCAGAAAAAAATTGCAGAAGAAACGTAAAAATCGAATCAAAAATCACGAAAGTCAAAATCCACTATAATTGGATAAAAGTTTCAAATCTAATTCCTTTGACCTGCGGGCTCTCTTAAAATTTATGTTTTGGAAAGCATGTTAAAGATTGCATCATGTTACTTTTATTCATAATTTAATTTACTTGGATTCCACTAAATATAATTAGTATAATACTTTAAGATTATATTAGTTTTGTTGCATTAAAATATCACAATTTGTTGATTTTCCGTAAGCAAGTAATCCCTTTTGGTTTTCAATGGAAGTCTATGGCAATTTGGCGAAATATTAGAGATATCTTCAAATTGGCGTCACTTTTGGCAACGAATTTTGGTCGCCAAATTTAGCGATATATTGCCAATTTGGCGACAAACTTGGCGGCATTTGGCGACAGAACTATGTCCACCCTACGGTAACCTCCCTTACAGATATGGAGATACATTAAATGCTGTTCAATAATCGCATAAAAAAATCGCTAAAAATTCAAAAATCGTTGTACAAATTCCAAATAAACTTTTTTGAAAAGAGAACAAAATTTACTACATTGGGTTAAAAGAAAGAAACCGTATTATTTTCACTAATGTGAAGAAATCGCCTCGAAACTTAAAAGAGCGCTAAAAATCGAATAAAAAATTAAATTAAAGAAAAATCTAATCAAAAATTTAAAAATCGGGCTTCAAGGTGCAAAACTTCATACATAAACGTAGCTTTTCCCCATATTTTGTAGCTCTACGTTCAGCGGTCTCTTCAGAATACTGTCGACACACTCTCACACACACACAAACTTCTTTCCTTATTATTATAGATCTAAAAAATATAGCTTTTTTCCGAGATTTCAAGTTGTTTTTTTTTTCTTTTCTGTTCTTTTTTTTTTTTTTTTTTTTTTTTTTTTTTTAATAGATTAGAATGAATCTGTTGACCGCTGATTTCATATTTGCAAGATTAGATTTCAATAAAAGTTTTATCTACTTATTTATTTGACAAGTAACCTATGCGTAAATTCATGTTCGTCACCGACGCCAATGATTTCCCGCCATGGAATTCCCGGAAATCGGAGTTCCGTGAATTTGTGCCAATTTTTGAAATATTTATACTTTTTTGGTACCAGTTAGAGAATTATGACTGCCAGTAGCCATCGGACAATCCCAGCTGCTTCGATCTCTAAGATCGTTACGCCGTTTTTGGTGGATTTTTTTTTTTTTTTTTTTAACCAAGAATTGCTTCTTATAATTTAATTCCTTTTTTGCGAATATTTGAATTGCCTATATTTCTTTCTGATAGCTTTTAGAGAATTGTAACTGACAGTAATAGCATTAAATTTAGGATATTGATTTCAAATACAAGACTAGTTGGATGTGCCAATCCCAAAACTTTCTTCTATCTCACGTCAATATTTCATTTTAATTAGCTTTATTAGTATTTTTATTGGAATAATGCATAACTTCATACACTTTTCGATGGTACAATATTGAAAATTGAACAAAAATCGCTATTACAGCGCCCCCTACCGGCGAATTTTTCTAAATTCAGGGAGGACCTGCTTGCCATAGCAAAAAAACTTTAAAAAAAATGGATCAATTCTATGCATAACTTCATACAATTTTGATGGTAAATTGGCGACTCAGAGATACGGACACACGGAGTGACAGGCATTTTGTATAAACATGTTTTTTGTTATCTCTGACCCCTAAAACGTGTAAATACGTCAAAAACTGGAAGTCGAAAAAAAATTCCGATTACAATACAGTGCACTCCTGATTATCTGGGTTAATCACCGGGAGAGATCACGCGGACAATCAAAGAACACGGATAATCCGAAAACTCCTTTTTATTAAAGAAAAAATTAACATCAGTACAAATATATAAAATTTACTTACATTTGCGTGGTGTATAACATGAAACTAGGAATGTTCCTTTTAATATTTACTACTTAACCTTCCGCCGGGCGCGCAGTTGTAAAAAGTACAACATCAGCTTTATTTTTTCTTTAAAACAAAATTCAAGTAGTAGAGGGCGTTAATAACCATTTGTATTCGTTTATTGGGTCTCCATCCCCACTTCCTGAATGTTATTTGCATTTCAGATTGCGCAATTAGCTGAACTTATCCTTTTAATTTGTGAACATCTATGGTGTTGTACTTTATGCAACGCGCGCCTGCTTGTGAAATTCTGTTTCAGTAGAAACATTCTCAGTGAAATTTTTTCTAAGTCCTTTTAAAGGGATTTGAGTTAAAATAATGTTGAAAGAAAAAACGGTATTTTAAAGATAACAACGAAATGGTGGATTATCTAACGAAAAATTTTAATGAAGACAGTTATAGCGATAATATTGATATTGATGAAGATCTGCAATTTTCTGAATGTGACGAAGATTTGAATGATAAAAATTTAAAAGAGGAAAATCACAGAAGCGACTCTGAAATAAATGCATCTGATAATGAAATTATTGAAAATAATACTGACGAACATTTTTATACAGGAAAAGATAAAGTCACAAAATGGAAAAAAAAAAGAGGGAATTCATAAAACCTCCAAAACCAAGTACAAAAATATTATAAAGAAAATGCCAGGACCAACTGCATATGCAAAAGGAAATCGATCTGAAATCGATACTTTTCTAAAATTGATTGATCTGAACATGATTGGTGAAATAATTGATTGCACTAATAAATATATTTTTTACTTTGTGATTGTTGTAGTAAATAGCCTTTTATACATTTTAAAACTCTGCTTTAATATATTATAACAAAATTAATCTATATATATTACGGAATACTTTCATAAATTGTGATCAGAGATAACTATATGATATTTGTATGTTAAATTATTTGTAAAATTAAAATAAAGCAGCAATAATTGAATGTTTTCCCCCTGTTGTACAATTTACAACGCGCGCCCGCTCATGTGATGAAAATTTGCGCGCTCGGCGAAAGGTTAAGGAAATCTGCAATGCATCTTTGCTTCTGCTGTTTGTTCATCTCTTGTCTTATATGATAAACACATACTTTACGAACCGCAGTAATGTCACCATAATCAAATCCCATTTCTCCCATATAGTCTAACAAAGTTTCTACAGATTGTAGAGCAGTAGAATGAGAAATTGTATTTCCCTCATTTAATACATCTTCTGCATCAGTACTATAGTCACTATTAGATTTAACAACACAGTTAGAAACGATGTCTTCATCTGTCAAATACTGGAAGCCTGACTCATATCCCCTACCATCCCCTTTAACCCTATCCGTCAAATGGATTCCAGAGCGTTCGATTTTACCCCTACGTACTTCAGAATACTGCCAGCTAAACCGAAAAAGATTCTAATTCACATCAACATAGATTTTACATGCATGATAAGCGTGAAAATGTTTGTCTTTATTTATTTATTTTATTTATTTTTTTATTTATTTCGTTGTGTGTGTGTGAGTTCAGAATGAGCACGGATAATCCGCAAATCGGATAATTAGCGCACGGATAATCGAAAGTACATTGTACTTTCTTCTACTGAAGATAGAAGAAAATAATAAAATTTTGTTTTATTTTATATTAAATTTTTGCGTTAACACTAGAAATTTATTTATGAAAGATAGAATGGTTTCTTGATATCTGAGAAAATAAAAATAAATCTTCTGTAACATTTAATAAATATTTTTAAAATTAAAAAAAAAATTAAAAGTATACAACTGATTGAACTCTTTTCCCTGTATTTGTTAAATATAGAACTAAATAAATGCAGTATTTTTCTAATATTTATTTACATACGATAGAAAACATGCTTTATTTTCGTATTTAAAATGCTCTGTCAAAGTGAGAATAATGCTTTTTGATAAAAGATTCATGAATATCTCTCAAAGGAAATATAGAGAAAATGATATTTTTCTTAAATCACGTTTTATCAAAGCCCCTCCCTCCACTGGGCTTTTATTTGGAAAATAAAACCACTTGCTATATTTACGAGATTTGTCACCTTTTTATAGATATGAAAACCAATAGGGGAAATATATACTCTCGTCCAGATGAAATGAATTTTATTGTGGTCATCTGTCTCTGTATCTTGATTTAATACTCTCATTTCAAAGAACAAATATAAAAAATAACTTCCTTTAAAATTTCAGTTTCTTTAACGATACGTTATACAGACACATAAATCTGTTTTAATCTAGGATTAATATTATATAACTAATAACCAAAATATATGATAAGATTTTCCGAGTTACCCACGATTTCTAAAAACGTTATTTATCTCAAGAAATCTCAAAAACGAATACCATTAAGAGATTTAAATAAGTGTTTATAAAAACGAAGTTTCGTTTTCCGCCTCTACTTTTCGGAAAGATTTTCGAGTAATTTCTATCATGTATGATTCCGTTTTTCTCATTCTAGAATATAAGCTTTTCGTATGCTAGCAATTGTCAAGTAATCATATTTATGCTCAATGTACATGTTTAGTAGACAAACGAGATAAACTGACAGCATTAATATTAACATTAAGATTAATATTATTTGGAAAAATTTCATAATATCCTATAAAAATTACTCAGAAGCGTTTCGGAATATTAAGGGCAGTAAAAGAAACTTGAAAAAAAAAGTTAATCCCAAAACTGATACTCGAGTGTTGATAAAATCAGGTCCAATTTAGCTTGTCTTCATAACTAAAGTATTTTCGCAAACTATTACAACAAACGTTACTTACTTTGTCTGTAAAGGATTAATAACCAGGGCTGTGGAATCGATGGGAAAAATGGACGTCTCCGACTCCGGGAATTTCAACAGATCCGACACCAAACCGGTTCCGAGTCTCATGCTCAAAAATGGACCGACTCTGACTCAGACTCCGGCAACTCAGACCTACTTGTAAAATGGACGACTCCAACTCCGACTCCGGGAATTTTAACAGATCCGACTCCGACTCTTTCGCTCAAAAATGGCCCGGACTCCGCAGCTCTGTTAATAACACAACAAACACCAAAAGTGAGCACGATTGTCCAAAAAAAACTTTTAACTGAGACTTCCATGTTTCAAAATATGGATTGAGTGCCCATGGTGTCACTGACCGAATTATCATGCATTTCCATTACATCATGCAATATCGTCATATTATACAAAAAAGAACTCGGTTCAAGATTTATTATTTTTATTTTTTATTAATCTGACATCGTTTCACGAAAATTTGGTTCCGGCATGGAATGATATAACCTGTATTGTAGAGAACAGGACCGTGCGAAGAGAAATTTGCGCTCGGGTCAAAGTTTAATTTTGGCGCCCCACCTCATCGATTAAAGTTTTAATTTGGCACCCCCACCCACTTAATAGAGATTAATCTATTATATAATGCGAAAACGTTTAAAAATAAATTTGTATTTGCCAATTTTTTGAAAGAAAAATAATTTTCTTTGTGAAACAAGAGAAAAAAATGACATTAAAAAAATTATAAATTTGATTAAAAAAAACATCAAATATAGGAAAAAGAAATAAGATGAGTTAAATTAAGTTTTTGAAGGATAAAAGAGTATTCACAGTGAATTTATCGCTTCTTTCCGCAATATATTTTTTTTTTATATATATGTTGATTACAGAAGCTAAACAAAATAATAAAACAAAGTTATTTCGAAAATTATGCGCATTAAATATAAACTTATTAAAATAAGTAGTGAATTTATTTATAAAAAAAATAATACCTTACTTATTTTGGTGGAGTTTAAAGGAAAACAAATGGATTTTTTTTTCAGTTAAAAATGTTATTATGTCTTTAGGACATAATCATGTTAGCATGCTGCTAACTTTTTTAAACTTAATTATTGTGCGAATTATTAATATTTTGAAACAAAAGATATATTTTGTCCTTCATTTTTCAAGAATTTGATAAATTAGTAAAGAAATAATTAAAGACATGACGAAACTTTTAAAATGTTTGTCTTATTATTTATTAAAACATCACTGAGAAATTATTATTATTTTCATTTTTTAGTACATATAGGCAATATATATAGAAATTTAATTAGTTTTCGATTAAAATATTTAATTACAGGAAGATGCTATTCATGTAAATATTAAAAAATTTGTTTTAATGTGTAAATAAGATTTCTATTTTATTAAGTAATTAAATTTTTAATTTATTAAAGAAATTAGATTAACCCGTTCGCTGCCAGCTCAAATTTTGTAAGTTTATTCGTATTGCCAAATCTGATATAGGTGTTTGCATTGATCTGCATTTTTTTGTTTACGGATATTGATATTTTTTACGCATAAAAACAAAAAATCTAAACAAATGTTGAATTTTTGTAATAAATCATTGTCTACAATATTATTTTGAATCTTCTCAAACTGTTATATATACGAGTGTAGGTAAAATCGGATTTCCAATGCTAAACGAGTGTACTCGTGTTGGCAATGCTTAACTCCCTACCAACCCCGTGTATGCTCGTGGTTGGCAGCGAATGGGTTAAGAAGATGGTGAAAATTTATGAAACGATTCTATTCAAGTACCCAATTTTATTCATTTTTAAATCTTTAGAATTTATTCGAATTATAATTAACAGAGGGAAAGTATTTTTTAACTGTATAAATAATACTCAAAATTGGAGTTGCACACCTGAAGTTCATTCCAACAGATTGAAAAATGTCATTTCAGGACTCGAACCTGGATATCTTTGCTAGCCGTGCCAATGCTCTATATGAGCTATCCGAGAGATACCTGGCTGACATAGCACCCGCTGCAGTTCGCGATCATGTCTAATAAAATTATCTCAGCGAGGAACCCTCCAGATGGCGCAAATGGTAGAGCATTGGCATGGCAAGCCTAGGTATCCAGGTTTGTGTCCTATCTTGACATTTTTCACTCTGTTGGAACGAAACTCAGCTGCGCTACTCCAACTATGCATATTATTTAAAACAATATATATATTTTTTTTTCTTTAAAAGAAAAAAAAATATAGCTTTCAAATAAGTAAAAAAAAAAAATACACAATAAAAAGTCTAAAAAATTGCTTTTGCTTAAAGATGAAGCATAAAACATTTAGGATCAATTTATTTTTAAGAATATATTCCTTTTTTACTTTTTCTATTATACATTCTACATTATATTTTGTTTTCAAATATTTGGCAAAAGAATGGAAAACAGATATTTTCGAAAATTGTTCGAATTATATAAAAACTTAATAAGTGTTATATTTAATTATAAAGTATACTTAATTACAGTTTTTACTCTTGTAAGGTGCGCGATATTTTTATTTAAAAAAAATAATAAGAGAAAAAAATATAGATCAAGCATAGATTATGAAACACTTTCCAACACATTCAAAGTAATGTAACTAAACTTCAACGTTTAATAAGTTGAAATATATGATGTCTAATTAAACCATTAGGAAAAGCATTAATACATTTGAAAACCCAATTTCAGCAGTTCCCATCTACAGCCGGCAAATTATCTGAATAGTGTGAACACCTCCTGCATATGATATATGGATGTGTATCTATAAACTATATGCATGCAAACATTTAGTTCAGTTGTGAAATACATTGCTGAGTTGTAATTTCCGCTGACAAGGAGAACTGTTCGTGATTTTTTTTGTGTAACCCTGTAGGCATGGTATAGCGAGTAAAATGCAAAAAATTAGTTCAATTTAAATGCACATATCGAAATTGAAGCACACTTCCAACGATTATTGTTTAAAGACAGTACTGTAACAGATTTATTTTGTGTATCTCTGAAAATGAACGATCAAAGCTACGAACGCCTTATTCTACAGTAATAATCTTGTAGTGAAATTCAGTGATTTGAATCAATTTCAATACATTTTAGTCATATATTTATCATTATTTCAATACATTAGCGTAATGTCTTTGAAATACATTTCAAACTATTTTTCCCCTTTGAGCATAATGTAACGGAATTATTTTGACTGCCCCTGGAAACGAACTATTAACGCTATACAATTTATGTTCGATACTGTACATGCCAGGGTAAATATCATTAACTTATCTCAATCGTATGAAAATCCGAGTATATTTACGCGAGTTAGAGCGTGGACAGACAGACAGACGTTCAAACGGATAGATGGACAGACAAACAGAATTCATAAGCACTTTCAAAGATGTTGAAAAGGTTTAAAAATAACGAGCACTCGCGACTTTAAAATCGTTGAAAAAAATATTCGGATCGGAAGATGTAACTTGTTTTACTCAGCGTAAAGCCTTTTTCGTAAGTTCAACTATTCTATCTAAACATTGTTGCATTTAACTGGACCTGGTTTTTTTATAGGGTAAGGTGCCCTATTATCGTCCCCCAGTCACTTTTAGGTTCTTGGAAGTTGTAATTTTCAGTGAAAATCTACCAAATTTGGATTTTACATAGACTAACTACCCACGCACATAGAAACATAGGCAAATGTCGTACAAAAAAATTTTAACAATGCCAAAAATTGTTTTTTCAAAAGTATCTAAAAAATGCAAAGGAAAAAATATGGTCCCAATTTCGTCCGCCCATAAAAATCCAATAAGCCGAGCATAACTTATAACTAAATACAAATTTATTTCTAAATGATTAAGTAATTTAATTTACATTAAAGTAAGGCACAAAGAAATGTACTAATTATCAGTGGAAGAATAACATTACGAAACATTAGCCATCCAAACATGAGGGAAAAAATTTAAAAAAGAGTCATGAAAAAGCATTCCTAATTTCATTCCCGGGACGAAAATAAGAACTGCAAGGGGGACGAAATTGGGACCATGCTACTTCCCAGTATGGAGGAGCTTCAGTTCCCGTAAGATAAACTGGGCGTCCTAAAACTCACTGTATACTACTGTCAGCATCTTTCCAACGTAAAATACAAGCAATGAATAAGAAATAAATACTTACAGTACAGTAAATAACGTTCTACAAAAGATGTCATAAGAACTCAGGTTTCCTAAAAATAGGAAATTTGCCGTCTTTAATTTATGTATGCGTCTTGGCGAACGAAACTTTCAAATCTGACCCCTTTTACCTTCTTTTCCCTGCACCTTGCGTCGTAACTGGCGCCACTTTCGTAGAAGCGGAGAAGTTAAGGGGGACGAAATTAGGAGATGGGACGAAATATGGGCACTTTACCCTATAAAGGTAGAATTTTGTAAACGAGTTTTAACATATTTCCTGATATGCTACAATTATGAAAATTGTGTTCACAGGTTTGTTTCCGATGTCAGTAGAATCTATATATATATTACGCTGTCATAAGTGGCACAGAAATCACGATTATTTGTTAATTATTTATAGCAACGCCCGAATGAATCGCATCTCATTGGTTATAGAACAGAATTTAATGTAAAATCTATACATATAAGGGGGTTACCAAAAGGGGGACCCTGTTCTGTCGCCAACTTGGCGATATCTCTAATATTTTGCCAAATTCCCAAACATAAATTTTAAGGGAGACCAAACTGGTCGTAAGGGCGGCTAGTGTTATAATATTTTTTAAAATGTAATTTTTAATTATTACTGTAATTTCGAGTCATTTTTTCGCTAACCAGACAGAGATAAATCGTGCAATAAAATCCCTTCAATTGTACAGTAGTGGGAAAAACAAATTAATGGATTTACCAACAAGTGCTATCTAAAAAAAGACAAATGGTTGTGGAACTGAAGTAATGATTCATTTTAAACAGTAAAAAGTAGAAAATATTTTTATAAATAAAAAATGAAGAATGCAATATTTAGAAAATAAAATACGAATTATACCAATTAAGTGTTTAATTCTAATTAATTTAAGATTAAACGTTGAGAAACAATTTTCGAAAATTTAAAAAAGAAATTTTAAATAACATTTCTTAATTCCTTTTCCATTACTTTATCTTAAAAAGAAAGAGACACTTTTTTTTTTCAAAAATCTCGCACTTTCTACGAAGAGTAAAAGAGTCAGAGAGTTTTTCATAGTCGAGTTCGATGTGCATGCCATATTACAGTATTGTAACGGGAATTTTTTTGGAAAAAGGAGCTTTTTTCAAGTTAAGCTTTGAATGCTTTAAAAATAGTGTTTTTGTATTTACTTTTATGTACGTTTTTATATATACTTAGGGCGCTGCCCCTTACGAGCTACGCTCGTCAACCCCTGTTCAAGTTTCACAGTCGCTAAAAACATAGTAATGTGCCATGTTTAAAAAACATTACCAAGTGAGTATATTATCACTATAACGGCGGCTATTTTCTAAAATCGAGTTACTAAGCTTTTCCGTTTGATTTTTTTTTTCTTTGGTTACCATGACCACATACATCGCCATCGTAACAACTAGTAACTATTTTCGGGATTGATAAGCAAGATCAATAACACATTTAAAAATCAGCTTATATATTTGTTTAGGTTAAAAATGTGGTTATCTTTCTGACTTTTAGAACGACGCTATGGACAATATCTTCCTTTAGCTTCTAGGTTAAAAAACTCCGACTGCCTGGGAAAAGCTTTCATAATCATTGTATTGAAAAGCATTGTGTTTTGAAATTTTTAAGCTAATATTTTATGATTTGGTCAAGTTTTAGATAGTTTCAAGAACAGGTACAGCTTATTAATGAATTCGTTTCTTTATTTTAATACACCATCATGCATACTTCACAATGTTTATTGTGTATATTAATTAATAAGAATATCCGAATTTTCTAAAATGTATTTATCGAATGTTGTATTCGTAGAAAATAAAACGAAGGTATATTGTGCATACATTTACATGTATATACTTTGCATCAATTGATGTAATGCATAAAAAAATTGCAATTGCTTGTCGCACTACCTTTATACCTTGTGAAGTCACATTAAAATTCTTTTTCGAGTGGTAATATTTGGGCAGATACGCACCACATGTTTGATGTGATTCTTTTTTTTTTTACGAAAATTTGGCGAAAACCTCGTTTTCAAATACCAGTTATGCATTTTCGGTAATCCTTAGATATCCCGTCGACCAAAAATCTATCGCCAAACTATAAGATTAAATGCCAATAATGGTTGATCGTATATTAATTTATTTGTTTTTTCGTTATTTAAAATAAAAATTATGTCAATTTGTATAATTTGGCGAATGTTTTGGCGATTTATATAATTTGGCGAAATTGGTCGACTGAATAACTAAGTAGTACCGTATTATTAAATTATTTTCGGTACTTGTTAGTTATCCCGTCGACCAAATTACTGTCGCTAAATTTTAAGATTAAATGCCAATAATAGTTGATCGTAAATGTCACATTCACTTGACAACACGTGTTTACGTCATCAAATGATTTTTATTTTGACGTTTTATTTGTATTTTTATTAGTGTTATAGTAATTTATTTGTTTTTTTCGTTATTTAAAATAAAAAATATGTCAATTTGTATAATTTGGCGAGTGGTTTGGCGATTTATATAATTTGGCGAAATATGTCGACGATATTACTAACAAGTACCTTATTTTCTATTATTTTCAAAAGGAAATATCAGAATAATAATTAATAATCATAGATCAAAATAATTTATAAAATTTATAAACAGAAATAAAAGTAAATAAACATTTATTATCAAATAAACAACAATAGCCGGGTTACCATGTCAAACTTTTGTGAAATATGAAAAAAATATATCTGTTTGATTAAAATTTGAGTTGCCATCGTTAGAAAAATGTATATAAAATTAGAAAAAAAAAATAATATTTCGAAAATCAATTCGAATTTAAAAATTCTAATACCAGTTTTGAGATCTGCGGATCAAAGCTGATTTTTGGTGCTAATTTCATTGCAAAGTATTCCATATTTTAGGAGAAATCGCTTGAAACATAATCAGTTGTTTAATCAGCCGATTCATACTTCCGTTTCATAAATTCGTTTCATTAGGATTTTATATATATAGGGTAGATATGGTAGTACTGTCCTTTAAAGCTGAAAACTGACAAGAAAGTTACAAAATTTATCAGTTCGAACCCGAACTATCCGGTCTTATATGAAGTAATTGGTATAAGATCGATGCTTGCACAATGGCAGCGCGTTCATTGAAATTCGAAAATTGCGTAGAGCCCACCAAACAGTTTACAGAAAGTATCATCAACATTAGTTGTTGCAAGAAATTAAATGTTTTGCAGCTGACGTAGAGTTAAACTTATTATGGATGGTAGAAAGAAAGGAATCCAGGTTCACCATTTCAAAACTTTCTTTATATTTTATTTTTCCTTTTTCTTAACATTTTCCTTTATAGTTGAAAAGCGTTTATGAATTCGGTTTCCCTGTCTGTCTGTCTGTCCTAGCCGTAACTAACGTTAATATAGACGGATTGCTCTGTAAATGATATCTGTTATTGAGATTTATGATAGCATGTTAAGTATTGGAAATGAAGTGTGTAGAATCCATTGTTTATTTACAGGGACACTCAAAATTATTCTTTTTCATTAAGGTCTATGGGGGGGGGGGGGGGGAATATCGTTTGCAATGTATGTTAATAACGTTATAGTTGTTCAAACATATTGAAATTGATATATATCACTGAGATGAACAACAAGAGCCTTATTGTTTAATATGGTGGGTATAACAATAATCATTCATATACAGGGACCACAAAAATAGGTTCGATTACAGTACAATCTATGAGCATTAATTGCTGGAAGCGCATTTTCAGTTGTGATCTGCATATTTCAATTGATATGCACTGATATTTGTCATCTCAGAGCACAACAAGATCTGTGCTGTTAAATATGTTGTGCATACCGTTATCATTCATATACAGGGACACACAAAAGTATTCGGATACCGTACTGCCTATGAACAAAACTTGCTTTAAGTGCGTTTTAAGTTTTGGTATGCATTTATAAATTTAACAATTGTTTAACATATTAGTTCGTGTTTATAAAATATATAGATCATATACATGATTTACAAAAGAATGGTAATGCATTTCCGTTCGTTGAATCAAATTGATGAAAGGGGATTTTCAAAGGTGTTAATTGTTTCCTAACTGAACAACATTGTATTTTAACATGCAATATATATATAAATATGGAGAGATACAGAGATTTACAAAATAATTTGAAATTTTTTACGAATATATATAGTAATTTCCGAAATTGAGTGTTCAAAGGATTTAATAGTTTTGCAAATTTCTTATTTAGATATCATCTTTCACCTTATTAGAAGGTAAAGTTTTGTTACACTACTCTAGATGCACTGGAAAGTGTTACGTAATCTATGCTTCACATATTACTTTTCTTTTTTTTGTTGTTATCTTGCTGTACGTAAATGAGAAGCTATCGAAAAAATTTATTCGATATATCTAGAAAATTAGCTACAAAGAATTAGCTAAAATATTTATTATTGATAAATGTGTCTCAAGTTGAGAATGCTGCAATAACAAGGCTATAGCTGATATTGTTGATAGTTAATAATTTCTGCGTTTTACAGTGTCACCTTAATAGAAATGTTTCTCTTTTAATAATATCTGACATAAGTTATTTCGGTATTTTTTTTTTTTTCAAATCTGATTTGTGCTGACAGATACACTCTGAAATGTTAAATTTCTGCGGGGAAATCTGTTCCCTGAAGTCTCCCCAAAATTGCTTACATGGGGGGAATCGTGCTGCAGAACGTAATTGGAATGTATGAGAATAATATATACGCGGTTGGAATTAGAAATATAAACAGCTATTAATGTGTTCTAAACAGAAATAGCGTTTCAGGTCATGGAGACAAAATACTTTAGATAGCTTAAAAACTATTGCTATATATTAAATTGCCACGAAAATTTCATTATGTAAATTCTACTGAAATGTTGTAAACTTAGACGGCTTTCGCTTTTAAAATTGGTAGGCATCAAGTAAAAACAATTAAAGCTAGTCATTTATAAAATAAATTTAATAAAATGATTGCCTTTAAATGTGTTAAATATATATCTCCTTCTTTTTTTAAAACTTTAAATAAATTACTCATCATATAACTCACAATGAAGCAGGCTGCTTAGTTCATTTGTTATCGGCACAACGACATCATTGAGCTATGCTGAACCAACCAGAGAATTTATGTAATTAAAAACATTTTCAAGAAATAGACAAAATTGTATGCTTGACTACTTTTCCTGATATTAGTTTTTCTTTCAAATCTGAAATTATTATTAATGTTGTATTTGCGGTGATAAAAAGCATTTAAGAAAAAAACAAAAACTATCCTTTCATTGTAATTTTATCTCGTGTATTTGTACTTCGTATTTTCCATATAAAATACTATTTTTGAGGACTTATATTAACAATGTATTAAAATATGTATTGTGGTACAATACGCTGTAATACATTTTTATAAAATTTCTATACAATAACATTTTAAGCCTAGCAAAAGGGTTCCAAAATAAAAGATTATGTTATATAATGAACTTACTAAGTACTTCTATAAAGACATTTAAAACAACTTATTTATGAAACTTATGTCACTTTTTAATGAGATTTTCATATTCTGATATTAATTTTCAGTTGATTTTATTGAAAAGATGAAAAACAAAGTGTCATTACTCAATGACATCGTATCGTTTCCTTTAATGTTTGAGAAACATAAAATGAATGATATCATTAGAAACAAATGCCCTCTAACTATTTTAGATGTGTTAAGTATATGTCTTCTTTTTTTTTCTTTAAATATTAAGAAAATTACTCATTATATTACGCATAACGAAGGAGATTGGTTGGTTGAGTTTTATTAACACAAAACTCGACTGGGACGTGCAGTCACAAACAGATTGCGTTTGACGAAGAAAAAAAAATTCCTTTGATTGCATATTCATATATTGTATTTTTATTATATTAATATTGTTTTCCATATACAAAAATATTCGGGACTATTTATATTATTAATATATTAAAATTATTGCCATATAAAAATATTTCTACATTTTATTAACGTTTCGTTTCTACCATACATAAGCCTTGTAAAAATGTTACAAAATAAAAGATTTTTTTACAAAATGGACCTAACATATATTATAATAAATACAAGGAAAAAGACAACGTTTAAATACAATATAAAGACAAAGAAATCTTATCCTTGAAACTTATGTAACTTTTTAATGAGTTTGTCAGATTGTGAAAAATAATTTTCATATGGCATTTTTGAGAAGTTTTATGAAAATTTTCATAACTCAATGACATCTCATCGTTTCCTTTAAAGTTTAAGAAAAAATATATGAATGACATCAATGCGAAACAGAAACTATGTAACTACTTAGATGTTTGCATTTGGCAAATAAAAATGGTTATGTAGATTAAAATCATCGTACGATTTCCCCCACCTATATTCCCTGAGGCCATTAATGAAATATACCCATTTACGATGATTAACATTAACTGCATCAAATATGCGGATTCACGTTTCCCCTGAAATAATAAATACATTACTCTTAAAATACCCGTAAGCAACAGAAAGCTTTGCAGGTTTTATTCCCTTATCCTAAATTTCAAGTTTGATCTAAAATTATTAACGATATATTTTGAAAGATAAAACGCGTTTAATGAAATGACAACAAACTATAGTTTGATTATTATTTTATGTCTTGTGTTTGTATTGTGATAATATTTTTTATCTTAGCAGTTTTGTTTTATTAATGAAAGGTGGTACCTTTATATTGATGACGATATCGATTTTTCAATTTTTTTGTATAAAATATACTTTAACAACTCTAGTATATTGACACAAAATTTTGAGATTATCTGTGAATTGTAAGTGTATCAAAAATACCTCTTATTATGTTGACAGCCCTTTAAATGCCACGTCTACTTCAGTGTTTACATTCTTCTTTTAGTCAAGATTTTTCTCCTTGAATTAAAAATATGACGCATGGAAGAAGAATTGTTTATCTGTGACTTTAGCTGTCAATAGATTGTTGCTTACAAGTAACATAATTAATCAATATTAAGGCAACTGGAATAGGTTTTTACCGTATTTCTAATGTGTAAAACCTTTAAATCGATTTTTCGCAGCTCGCTTTTTTGTGAAACATTGCTGTGTTTAAAACTCTATAACTTCTACAAATATTTGTCAAATCACTCCATTATTTTTTTTTTTGTATCATCATTATAGTGTACTTAATGAAATTAGGGACTATTTTTGCAATAGAATGAAGAAAAAAAATCCGAACGTTGAAGAAATCATGTTTTTTGCTGCGTAGTGAAAATAAATAATTATTGATTTTCACTAGATGGCAACACTACATTTTAGCATTCAAATCAGTGTTCAAGTTTCGAATAATTATCTCTTGCACAGGAAGCTTTTGTCTCTGAACTTTGAGCCTTTTTACCATCATATTTTCCTGAAGACGGCTGTAGAAACAGCTCGAAACGTAGAAATTAACTTTGAGCTTATTAAATTTCGTGTTTTTGTACCATTAAGCAAGATTGTGTCTTTATTTATTATATATTATGGTGCATTTGTCCAGTGTGTGTTAATAAATGCGTAAGTTATGCATACGTAAATTTCATACGCGAGTATTGAAATTGAATCAAATTGTCATGTTTTATCTTATAGGACGAAGATGCGAATATAGATAGTCGTTTTTCGACAGTAGATAGTCGTTTAAATTTCAGGGTACTCAGGGCTTAAAAACTTTCAAAAAATCGTTTTTTTTAATCCATTTTGATTATTCAATTATGTCTGAACACAGTGCAAAAAACCGCATAAAAATATTTGCATTTTTAACGGAGTTATAAATATTTATGTAACAATCACTTTCAAAGCCGCACCCATTTAATTGAAAATTTAAATTGTTTTCTCAAAACTTGATTTTTTACGACTATTCGTAAGACTAGAAAAAAACTTATTGATGGAATGGCTTAATTTTTTTTTGCATGCATGCATGTAACATCAATATCTATAGATGGAATTAATATATTTTAGATTGTTTAATATTTTGAGTATTTTTAATAAAAAAAAAATATTTTTTAAATTTTCAAATTTAAAATTTTCAAATTTTCAAATTTGAGAGGGTTTTTTTTTTTTTAATAATGTTTCCTTTGAGTGTTAGTTATATCCTTAATTCATTCAAAAGAGTAAAGTTTCCTTATCATTTTAAAGAAAAAGGTAGGTTCTTGTGTCAATTCAACGTTAACATACCTTACGAATGGTTTTATGACACCTAAATGTTTTTCTAAAATTGTGTTAAATACTTTTTTCTATATTTTTTATTTTATTACATTGAAGTACTTCATTTTAAAATTTTATAAGACTACAAACATGCCTTAAAAGTATCAGAAAGTTTAAATTAGTTATATTGAATACTTCTGTTTTTATATGGACTCGAAGCAAGAACTCTGTTTACATATTTTTCGGTATTGATCAAGCCCTGAACTCCCTTAATATTGCTAAATGTGAAACTAAAACTTTAACTCTGAAGTACTTAATTTTATAATTTTATAAGACTACAAACATACCTTAAAAGTATCAGAAAGTTTAAATTAGTTACATTGAATACTTCTGTTCTTATATGGACTCGAAGCAAGAGCTCTGTTTACATAATTTTCGGTATCGATCAAGCCCTGAACCCCTTAATATTTCTAAATGTAAAACTAAAACTTTAACTCTGAAGTATTTAATTTTATAATTTTATAAGACTACAAACATACCTTAAAAGTATCAGAAAATTTAAATTAATTACATTGAATACTTCTGTTCTTATATGGACTCGAAACAAGAGCTCTGTTTACATGTGTTTCGGTATCGATCAAGCCCTGAACCCCCTTAATATTGCTAAATGTGAAACTAAAACTTTAACTCTGAAGTACTTAATTTTATAATTTTATAAGACTACAAACATACCTTAAAAGTATCAGAAAGTTTAAATTAGTTACATTGAATATTTCTGTTCTTATATGGACTCGAAGCAAGAGCTCTCTTTACATATTTTTCGGTATCGATCAAGCCCTGAACCCCCTTAATATTGCTAAATGTGAAATTAAAACTTTAACTCAGAAGTACTTAATTTTATAATTTTATAAGACTACAAACATACCTTAAAAGTATCAGAAAGTTTAAATTAGTTACATTGAATACTTCTGTTTTTATATGGACTCGAAGCAAGAGCATTAACTATATTTATACATTAAGTGGAAGTCAACATGAATTGAAGGTAAATTTGACAAAAGTTGGAGGTCTTCCTCGGGTGAAAATTTTTGATATTTTTTATTTAGCATTTTTTGCACTTCTTAAATGTGTAGATTGTTTTCCTAAACTGTTTTAGTGATTTTTCAATTCTTTGCAGTATTGGTTGCATATTGAATGTAATGTCACTCGTTGAACGTAATGCTTTTGTAAAATTTTAAGCTTGTTTTTCTCGAAATTTTTCATACTCGACGGCCTTTTTTCTCGATAACTATCAGAACCATTCGTTCGTTATTTGTTTTTTAAAAAACCTAATCGTTATATACTGAAAATTTTACTGGAGAAAAACATAATTTTCGTTGATTAAATATTGTTTAGGTCTCACAAAAGTTCTAAAAATTGCGAAAAAGTGACTTTTTTCTTAAAATGAAGACCATTTGTTTTTTTCAAAAACCACCTTTTTTTAACTAAATGTTTGTATAAGCAGGAAATAATTTAATGCCATCACCCGACTGCAAGGCCATGTCTCTAATCCGCAGTCGCATATGACTCGATATTCACTATTGCGCAAAAAAATTAATATATATATATAAAGTGTTAATAAATAAAATGCAAAAAACCTATGATATCTCTTTTCTTTGTAACAAAAAAAATTGTAAAAACCACATAAATGTTAGGTAAAAGATAAGTAATCAGCCACAGTAGTAGTGATATTGGAAAAATTCTTATTCGCAAAAATCGAAATCGCCGGTGCGCAGATACCACGGAATTAAATCTGAATGGAGATATTTGAATTCCCGTTTGTAAATGTATCGTTAAACTTACATAATATTTAGTTGGAACTAACAGGCCGGCATGCGAGTTTTTCGCAAGTTAAGCGTGTCTTAACGTATTTTTTAATCCTCCTCCCAATACCTCGTCCCGAGCTACGAGCAAAAATCGTTTGCATCCACGCATATTGCCGGATTTTCCTGCTCATTTAATCAGTCACTTTGCATTCTACACAGTTTTCTCGTATGGCTAAATGCGGGGTGTTTTTCTTCTTTTACTGATTATTTCCAGCATCTTGCTTTATGCAAATTTTTCTGGAAATGTGTGGTATGACAAACGGAGTTATGAATGAATAGGAGGAGGCATAAAATGTACTGTCTACCACTCGTAATTGAAGTAACTGCGGAGGTTGCCGCAAGATGGCGGCTGCTTACACTAAGAACTACAGTTTCTGCTTACTGTCGTGGCAAATTACCCATCTGTAAAATTAAATAGAAAATTTCGTGTTATTATAGCGTCTTAATCATGGAAATGTTTTCTCACAAATATGGTAAAATATTCTATTTGCTTTTACTGGTGCGAGATTGCCTTGCAAAATAGTCAGTTTATTTCACTGGTTGTCACAATAGGGCGAAAACGCAGGGCCTGACTTCTGCCAATGCAAACTTCCAAAGGTAAAAATATAAATGTGTTTCTGCCATTATTTATGACTAAAATTTTTCATTAGAAAGACGCTTAAATAAGGATGAAAATTTCTATGTAAATTTATTGGTGGCTGATTACACAGGCGGTAATCAACCCCTGCGAAAGCGGTTACAGTTCAAGCTTTACTGTTTTAAGGATATGTCAGTTCCTCTTTATTATTAGATCCTCGGTTATTACAAATTAAACAACTTGCAAATTTTAGAAGATACCTTTTCGGACAATAACCAACTAAATCGAGATTTAACAATTTACACAGACGGATCCGTCACAGACTCAGGCACTGCTGCAGCCTTCACGGTTGAAAAAGACAGCTCTTTTATCTTTGAAAACTCTTTTCGACTACATAATTTAAACTCGATCTACCAAGCAGAACTATACGCTATATGCTAAGCAATAGACTGGTTTCTAACATCATCTTACTCTTCACTACTTCTATTAACGGACAGCCACTCAGCAGAAGATGCCGTTAATCTAGCCTTCCCCCGTAATCAACTTATTCATCAGATATATGCTAAATTACTAGATTATCCACATAAAACAGTCTACATCAAATGGATCAAAGCACACGCCGGAACCAGAGGTAATGAAAGAGCCGGCACCTTAGCAAAATCAACAACAACATCCACCACGTCACCAATCATCCGTTTAGTTTTTCCAGTCTCTGTGATCAAAAAAGCACTCAAGGATAAAATGTTGTCAGACTGGCAACATTATTGGACTTCATCTGAAAAAGGCCGATTTACTTATAAAATCTTGAATAAAGTGGATTCTGATTTTATCTGCAAAAGTCATATTATTCCATATTATGTTAGTGGACACGGCAGTTTTCCCGCCTTTATTAATAAAATAGGGAAACGAGACTCTCCCTCCTGCCCATGTGGCAAGGGGATAGGAGACCCGATCCATTACCTTTTCACAAAATGTTCTTTAATGACACATACCTTTGACTTTAAAAGAAACAAAACTGTACTTTTCAACCTTAAAAGGACCCTATTTGATCCAACAAATTATGCCAAGTTAAGAGTCAACTATAATATTTTAAACAAACATTTTTCATTTATAAAAAAAGACTTTTAACGCTCATCTGTACGATGAACTTTTGACTTCAAGTCACTTAGTTTAAATATTTTACTTTATTTCATTACATTTTGTCATATTGTTTAATAATCATTTTGATTGTTTTGTCATTTTAATCAAGCTCTGTCATATTATCCTACTATTTATTGTTTACCTTAAATAATTCTCCTATCTTAAATTTTAAGTGTAAATACTCACTTTTTAAATGTTAAATTACTAAATAATGAGATGTAATAAGTACCTATATTAACTTTATTTTATAACATAATTTTAACTATTCATCATCAACTATAACTATAAAATTTCTCGGGTTTGCTCAATAGTGCAACCCATTGTGAATTACCTGTAATAATCATGTAATTTTCATTAAGCAGGGTCTTCCAGCCTGCTGGAGCTTCCGGGCTTGTTCGCGAGTACTGGAGTCTCCGCGGGGTGGTAGATATTTTTTTTCCCCTCGTGGACTAATCAGCAACTATACCGAAAGGTTGGCTGTCCACGAGTGGGTGATTAGTGATTAGTGATTAGTTTGACATAATGGATTAACTCAATGTATATATTGTGTGAAAATTAAATGTTCTCGTTGGTAGCTATGATATATGAGATAGATCTGTTTTCATTTTGGAAATTACGTAATTTTTCACCGTCTAAGCAAAATGTCATTACTATTTGAGAGTATGTCTATCTTAGTTACCTTATTTTTAAATATTTAATGACTTTTAAGTTTTTCGACTGCAAAGTAGCGATGTCTGGTTTTGTGATTTTAAATAAAAGTAGAAAAAATTCAAAGTTTTTCCGACTTTTAATCAGCTGGTAATGACTTCTTAGACTGCGCTTTTTAATTAGCTCTGGGCTGAATTTAAGTTGTTTAACCCCGACGAATTTTACAGGAAATAATTTATAATTTTTTTATTTGTTTAAGAATAGAAAGCGAATAATTAACAATTAATATATTAAAAAATACGGAAAAATACTAAAATATCATCTATACAGAAATAAAGTAATTTGAATTAATATTCTTTGTTATTTATTGTTATAGAAAAACTATTTACACGAAAAATTATTTATTATTTTAAATAATAAATATATTTTTTAAATAAATAATTGCGAAAAAAATGTTTATTAAATTAAGTATTTATTATATAGAAGTTTAATGATATAATTAAAAAATGATTATTTACATTTTAATTAGCAGATTGTTCGTTTAATTTATTATTGAATATTTAGAAAGTTTTATTTCATAAGATTTCACAATGCGAGAAATCACATTTTATATACGATTGTGGTCACATTTAGTTTCACAAAGTAGTCTACTACATCGGATGAAAATGTCCCGTGAGAATGGAATTAAAATAAGTGAAATAGTATTATATCTATTAAATTTGTATTTATAAAAAATGTAGTTTGCTCCTAAAAACTATTTCAAATGTTTTCTCGAATATCTAAAAACCATAAGATTATTAAAATTTGAAAAATGAACAAAAGAAGAAGATGGAAGGATTAAAGCTTGAAAATAACACTTTTTACTTGTCTAAAAATATTCCAAGATAAAAGTTTAACAAAAAAAAGTTGAAGAAAAAGGCACTGTAAAGATTTTAACGGATGCTTACACACTGATATAACGGAATGTAATGTAAGGAAAGTAAGATGGCACTTAGGATATAAGACTTGCACAAAAAATAATTTAAAAAAACGTGTTGTTGATAATACTTTTTAACAGTTCGTAACACGCTGATTTTTATGTCTTGCATAAATTTTTAAGATTATATCCTGACATGTGTTTCTGAAATCTTAAAACAAGTAATTTTACAAATTTATCTATTTAAAATATTTTTCTTAAAAAAAATTTTTTTTAGATTATTTTTAACACTAGGGGGCTCGGCCCCCTACGAGCTACGCTCGCCAACCCCCGTCCAGACACCGCAGGCTCTAAATGCACGCTAATTTGATCGGCTTTAAAAAGATTTCGAAAGATTGAATTATAATTTAAAAAACAGTGGCGATCTCCCTATAAACGAATTTCTATTCATTTCTCTTTGATTGGGGAATTTTAACGCCAAATCCGCCGCGGTACTACTTGATTATCTCGTCGACCAATTTCGCCAAATTATATAAATCGCCAAACCACTCGCCAAATTATACAAATTGACATAATTTTTATTTTAAATAACGAAAGAACAAATAAATTAGTACAACATTAATAAAAACACAAATAAAACGTCGAAATAAAAATAACTTGATGACGTAGACACGTGTAACAACATTTCAAAATAAGCTAATATAAAAGGAATTAAGTAAACAGAGTCTTTGTCTCCTGGTATTTTTTTAACAAAGCGAAAAGAAAGTTCTTTTAAATGAGACATTTTAAATTATTCGTTTTTAATCTGACGTAATTTTTACCAAGCTATTCTTTCTCTTTTAAATAATCGCGTGATAGTACTTTTGTTAGCAATGAAATATTATTTGCTCTTTCCTAACAAAAATAGTTGAAAATATCCTCTCAAAATATTAAATAAATGTCTCGCGCAATTTCTAAATTTAAACTTTTTTGCAATATTATTTTGTTATTTTGTGTTCATTTTATGTAATAACTATAATGTGACGTAAATATGACGTAATTTCTCCTAAGACTTCTAACGCATGTTAAGGAATTTATTATTTTACAATATCCTTTCTCTTTTAAAATTCACGTGTATACTTTTTATGACGTAATTTTTAATAAGTTCCTGCTTTTTATACGTAATTATTTAATTCTAATTTGAAAGTTATTTTCCTGTTTATAATAGTCACGTGTAAATAAATTTTTAATTTGAAGCAAACATTATTGCTTGCGCTTTTTATACAGTTGGCAACGGTTTAAATTAGTACAATTTTCTGAAATCTGTAAAAAATATCTCTAGAAATGCTGAAAATTTGAATTTAAAATAGAAATAAAACCTGAAAAAATGAGTCAAAATAAAAAAATTAATGCAATCTGCACTCCGGCAAATTCTAACGCATAAAATGATCTAAAAATGATTACACTGCCATGTATAGTTTTTGCTACTATAAAACTTTTTTAGTGGAACGATTTTGTCCAAATTTAGCATTAAATATCTCTTAAAATAATTCTTCGATTTGAAAACTGTCCACATCAGCGTGTTTATCAAACATTTCTGTATAAAACCACTGATTTTCATATTTTTGTATGCATTATGTTTCTCAATATTAACGAAGAAAGACCTCCGGTCACAAAAAATTCAAAACCAGCGGCGGCGGCGGCGGTGACAGCGGTAGTTAAGAGAGAGCGGTAGTTTTTTAGAATAGAGAGATTTTAAAAAATAATGTAGCATTAAAAGTGGTTCATATTTTCAGAATTGTTCTTAACTTCTTAGAAATAAACTTCATTTCTTAGGAAAATAACAACAAAATTTATAAAACGTACTAAATATAAAATAAGGTTCTTAATATATTTAAAATATAAATGAACCTTAAAACTTTGAATGAGTTATATATCAATATACACTGACATGTAACGAAACACCGTGAGATTTTCGTCTCTGAATTTTTTTTATAATTATATTCAGTCGTATTATTTAAAACTTAATTCAAATAAGCCTACAATAATACTTCTACTTTCTTCTATCTTTACAAGAAGAAAGTATTGGATTTGTGAAAATTTTCCACTTCCCGTTTTCGACGGATTTACAAGTTTTAGGGTTCAGAAATCCGAAAATCATGTTTTAACAAAATGTCTGTCTGTAATTCTGTGAGTCTGTGAGTCTGTGACTCTGTCTGTCTGTCTATCTGTCTGTCACATACATCTTGTGGGCACTCTATCTCAAGAACTAATGCACGGAATTTATTACAAATTTATATTCAGGTAGTTCCTGATATAGATTGATGATGTTTAGTTTTTGGTGTAATCGTTCAACAGGTGACGCTGCTATGCTACATTTTTATACGATTACTGCAACAGTTCTATCTCAAGAATTAATGCACGGACTTTCATAAAGCTGCAGATTCAGTTAGTCCTTGACGTGAATTAAGAACCTTGAGCTGTTTATGTTTTGGTGCAAATCGCCAAACAGGTGTCGCTGCTATGCTTCATTTTGCAGGATTTACACAATTAATGCAATAGCTATATCTCAATAACTAATGCCCGAATTTTCACCAAACTTTAGATTCAAGTATACATTGATTAAATTTGATGCTGATTATGTGTTGGTGTATATTGCTCAACAGGTGGCGCTGCTATGCTGCATTTGTTATGAATTGCGCATTAGCTGTATCTCAAGAACTAATGCAGGAATTTTCCCTAAACTTCATATTCAGTTAGACGTTGACATAAGTTCATGATGATTAGGTTGTGGTGTAAATCACTTAATAGGAGGCGCTGCTATGCTGCATTTTGCTGGATTTACACGATTTCAGCGATCTGAGTTCTGCTTGTGCCCTTTCTTTCCCCCCTTTCTAAACACGCCTATGCCTTTATGAAGCTGTCAACGAGTTGGGGTCAAGCAGGGGGTCAGAGGGGAAGCGGTTGGGGGCCAAGTAAGGGAAGAAAACTCCTTTAGGGCAGTCTTGGACACAGAAAGAAATGGACAAGAGTTCTTCTACGGGAAAAAAAAATAGGAGCGAGCTTTCCAATATTCAGATAATTCCACAGATCGGACAAAGAGCGTCCAGGGGCTTGATATTGTCCCACCCCCCCCCCCCTCTCCCCGCCTCTTCATGTACCGTTATTTAAAAAAACTAAACATTTTCGATGCCTTATAAAACATTTTGAAACATTAATGATTTTATATTTAAAATATATAAGCTAAGATATTTTGCATGTAATTATCAATTAAATAAGTTGAGCTGATCTACAATTTTCGTTATATTTTTTGACCATTATCAAGAATATATATGTGTGTGTCAGAAAGAAAAGTTTGTCATTCTAAAAAATAAAATGTAAAGAAAGAAAAATATTCGTATAAGAGCTATAAAAGAAATTACCTTGATATCCAGGTTTAATATTTAAAAAATGTATAATAAAATTCAAGTAATAAAAAATGTATATTATAAATAGTTAGCTGCATCAAGTTTCAAATTTAGGTTTTTAGAGAATGAGACAGATAAAAATAAAAATCATGGCAGCTTTTAATCGTCGTGTTTAAATAAATAAATAAATGGAAATAAATATTGTTATTTAGAAAAAAAAAGAGGCCGTAGTAAGTAAAAATAAATTCTCTACCCGGCATTTTTAGGTAAATTTCTGATAAAAAGCAAGCATAATTGATTGTAAATTATAAACTTAAAATTCTTTCACTTCAGTGAATAGGTTAGATTGAGAGCATCCTCTATCACCTTAAAGAAATAGGAATCACTTATGCAATATAGAAATTCGTCATTCAATAATTAATTTAAAAGGAAACTAATTAAAAATTCAAGAATTATTCCGATGAAACATTCATGTTATTTACCGTCAAATCTTGACGGGCACTATCTAGAAATTCTAATCTTGAAATTTCAGCTATATAAAAATTTCCTAAACCAAAATTCGGCGGCCACTAAAATCAGGAGTATCAGTACCCAATTCGCCTATTGTTTAATCAATCCATAGGTGAGCCTGAATTTTTATCCCAAAATTAATGCCACTGTAAGTAATTATATCTTATTATATTTTTACTTTCTTCTATCTTTACAAGAAGAAAGTACTGGATTCGTGAAAAATTTCGACTTTCGCTTTTCGACAGATTTACACGTTTTAGGGGTCAGATATTCCAAAAAACATGTTTTTACAAAATGTCTGTCTGCCTGTATGTGACAAAAATTTTGTGGGCGCTCTATCTCAAGAACTAATGCACGGAATTTAATAAAAATTTATATTCAGTTAGTCCCTGATATAACTCGCTGCTGATTAGTTTTTGGTGTAAATCGCTCAACAGGTGGTGCTGCTATGCAGCCTTTTTCACGATTACCGGAATGGCTCAATCTCCAGAACTAATGCACGGATTTTCATCAAACTTCAGATTCAGTTAGTCCTTGACATGAATTGAAGTTTTGTAAATTTTGGTGTAAATCGCTCAACAGGTGGCGTTGCTATCTGCATTTTTTACGATTTCCGCAATAGCTCTCTCTCAACAAGTAATGCTTGGATTTTCATCAAACTTCAGACTCGAGTATACTTTGATATGAATTAGTGCTGTTTGTGTTTTGGTGCAAATCGCTCAACAGGTAGCGCTGCTATGCTGCACTTTTCTGAATTTCCATTATAGCTGTATCTCAAGAACTACTGCAATAATTTTCACCAAACTTCAGAATCAGTTAATCCTTGACTGGAATTGACATTTTGTACATTTTGGTGTAAATAGCTCAATAGGTGGCGCTGCTATGCTGTATTTTTCAGAACTTCCACTATAGGTGTATCTCAAGAACTAATGCACGGATTTTCATCAAACTTTAGAATCAGTTAGTCCTTGACATGAATTGACATTTTATACAGTTTGGTGTAAATCGCTCAACAGGTGGCGCTGCTATGCTGTATTTTGTGTGATTTCCGCAATAGCTCTATCTCAAGAACTATTGCTTGGATTTTCCACAAACTTTAGATGCAGGTGTACCAGGACATGAATTAGTGGTGTTTATGTTTTGGTGCAAATCGTTCAACAGGTGCGCTGCTATGCTGCATTTTTCAAAATTTCCCCTATAGCTCTATCTCAATAACTAATGCACGAATTTTCATCAAACTTCAAATTCAGATTTACTTTGATATGAATTGGTGCTTAATTGATGTAATTTCTTGTACTATTTAAATGACGTGATTTATATAGAAGAAAGTTTTGTGATGGCCACAACATACTAGTTTCATATTAGAAAATATCCTGAATTACAGTATTTTTTTTTTTTTTTTCTCAGCTGGTTGTTAGTTGCTTATGGAAGATTATCCGAAAACTAATTTAACTGCTAATACTTTGGATAGATTTTGTTGGAGCATTGGATTTGTACATTCGAAAGGTCTCTTTTGTTTATTTCTCTGTTTATTAATACTTTTTTACTATGACTATAAAATGAGAAAATTGAAGCAATATAAAGAACAAGAAAACTGCACATAACTATAAATGTTGAGTTCGGATTAATTTTAAAAAGAATTATTGGATTCGAGTCGGGCATAACCTGGCGTGCGTTAGATTCTAGACTGTGATCTATATTTGTTCTAATATCGATGGTCTTGTAAATTTTTAATCTTTTGCGTATTTTTTTATCTTTTCTTGTTAACCCTTTGTCTACCGACAGTACTTATAAGTATCATTAAAATAACTTGTTATAAAATTTATTTAATACATCGATTAGTTGTGATACAGTTTAGAATGAGTTATAGATACATTACTTTATCTTAATTATGGGTTACACAAAGCAAAAATATTTTTAAAAGGATGATTTATTTTTCCTTTGCATCTTTTCAGATTTCTTGGCATAGGGGGTCGAGAGGGGGAATTTTTCAATTCGGAAATACTTTTTATATTTCTATTGTAAGAATATTATGTTTGTACATTTCCTAATTCTACAGAATACTAATAAAAGTGTGAGTGGTGTTATAAATATTGCACAAAATCCCTATAAATTCAAATTTAATTAATCCTTCTAAATCTTTCAATCCTTCTAAAATTTATTAAATGATTATTTAAATCTTCTAACGTAGTCTAAACAATTCACGAAAAATGCTTTAGAAGATGAAATATTCATAATTCAGTACATAAAGGGTTAAAAATTATCCTAGTTACAATTAAATAGCATATTGAATTGATACTCATTCAAACAAGTTTGAATTTTCTTATTTTATTATTCAGTAAGATTTATAATCTTCTAAATATGGTATTGAAATATTTAAATGGATTCTAGACCGAAAGTAGGTTTTTAAATATTTTTAATAATTTAATAATAAATTTAATAATAAATTAATAATAACATAATTTAATAACAATTTTAAATAACATGATGAATTAATGAAATAATGAAAATGATTACTATAAATAAGCAATTAAACCTTCACTTAAATTGCAAATTAACATGGACGATATTTTAATTTCTTTTGCTGTTAAATGTTTTTTTTTTTTTTTTTTTTTTCAGACATTCTAAATAAGTTATAAATAGCATAACAGTTTTCTTTTCTTTTTCTTCTTGAAAATGCAAATAATGTATTTTTCTGAAAACGGCTATTTTAAATTTATTTTAGAGAAAGAAAACACAAAAAAAGTGACCTTGTCCTCTTACGGACGTGTGTTTATATTGGCTGACGTTATAATTTCGATATCGAAACGCGTCCTTTAAATTTTATGGTGATTTACACAAGGTTTTATTACTTCATAGCTCATAATTGTTTGGATTACATCGGTCTTTTTAAATTTTTAATCTCTTATTTACCCCTTTCTCTCTAAAAATTATCCTAGATACTATTACATGGCATATTGAATTGATACATTCACACGAGTTTCATTATGAATTTTCCTTTTATTATTCAGGAAGGTTTATAATCTTTCAAATTTTGAATTGAAATATTTAAATGGATCCTACACCAAAAGTAAGCTTAAATAACTTAAAATACGTGGATAGTATCTTGAAAATGATTAGTATTAATAAGCAATCAACAGCCAGGCTTGCCAATTTTGTGTCTTTACATTTAAAAATGAGTCAGAAAATGTATCCAAAAGTATCTCGTTTGTTGAACCATAAATTTGAGAACCATCTAAAATTTATTTTAGGGGACCAAAAAAAATATATAGATAGATAGATATAGTTATTAATTTTTATTTTAAAAGGGTGTCACATATTTAAAGGGTATGTGTGCGTCGGGGGGGGGGGGGGTAAAAACTACTTGTTTCCTTGAAACCTAATAATATCTGAAATTCCGATGCATGCAAGGATGGAAATGTTTTCGTAGGTGTATCAAAACTATTTGTTGAAAATTGAAGAAAAGCGTATATATTTAAAAATATATGTGTATAGTGTTTTACGTAGTTTTATTTTCCAGAAATTATAATATGTTATTCAGAGAAAAGACGTTCGGGGGAAAAAGCAGTATTTAGAGGAGAAAAAATGTTTTGCTACGTTTTAGTAAACGAAGCAACTGAAACGAAATATAGATAATTTAGCCTTTCACATCGACAAAGCAGAGAATTATAAATTAATCATGTAACATTTATATAAATGGCAATTATAATCTAATGCACAGTAAGAGACTCCTATGTATTATTTGAAATCTAAAAGCTCTTTATATGTATTTTCAATAATAACAATAACAATAATAATAATAATACCATACTTGCCAACTAAATTTCGGTAAAACTCAAAAGATTTTGGGCAAAAAATCAGAAGAAATCAGAAAATTTTGGCGAAAAATCAGAAGAAATCAGAAGATTTTTTAAGTTTTATAACACTTTCAGTAAGGATTAAAAACAGCTGAATCCTTATAAATAAACAAATTTCAAAGAGAAACTCGAATAAAATATTCACTAATTTGCAATTACACAATATATATTATGACAAAAAAGAATAACTTGAATATATTAAAAATTACTATATATATTTTTTTCTCTTTTAATATTCATAGATATCCCACCTTTCACTTTAAAAGACACTTAAAACTTCTGATCAGGGTTCGTAAATATCATGATATTTTCGAAAATATCAAAAATATCCGATATTTTGATATATATCCGATATTTTCAAAATAGTCAACTTACTGCTGATAATGAATATTTTCAAGCATAATATAAATTAGAAACTAAAACATATTGCAATTAACATACAAAACTTAAACAATAGCATTGTAAAATGCATTTCTCTTTTCTTTTTTTTTTTTTTTTTTACTTAGAACAAAATTGAAAATGTACTAATTGAAAACAGATACAATTTGCATATATTTGCATACATTTTTCATATGTATATAAACTATAGGATTTGTATCAAGTATCAAGAAAGTTTTATAAAATAAAATTTTAAATACAAATTAGTTTATTTTTTTTAATTGAAGAATTTTAACATAAATGTAAGCTTGTCTTATTGTTTATTCCCTAACCTGTAGTACAGTTTAGACTCAATTAAACCAAAATCAGAATATTCTTTTCTAATAATGCTGTATATAAGATTATGTAAATTACAGTTTCTCTTTCAGTGGCAGTTCTGAATTAATTGTCTCTCATAATTATTAGTTCTACATTTAAAAATAAAAGTTTCAAACATAAAGCTTAGAAAAGATATTTGTAAAAAAAATTTCTTGTATTCTTTGCCTAGAAAAGTCACTGCCAGAGACAAAGTTTTTTATCTAGAGAATGGCATAGTCAATAACAGTTGAAAATTTCATTTACACTTGTTTTGACTGAAAAAATATCAAAATTATCTTACACATTGATATTTTAAAAATAAGTATCAAATATACAAAATATCAAACATCTTGATATTTTGAAAATAAATATCAAGAATTTGAAAATATCGAAAATATCAAAATTCTTGATATTTTAAAAATAAATATCGGATTATATATCAAGATATATATCATGATATATATCAACAAAGCCTGCTTCTGATTCCTAATTTATTTATTTATTTTTTTTTTTTTAGGGTGATTCTGAGTAAAAAAAAGAAAAAAAATTCTGAAATTCACAGCAAATTTTCAGAAAAGTTACAGCAGAAAGGGGGGGGGGGGGAATCCACTTCCGACACTAGCTATGCGTTTATTTCAGCGGCCCTTTGACGAAATTCGCGATCTTTAGACGAAAGTTTTTTTTTTTTTCGCGATCTTTTGACGAAATTTGTGGAGTTTTTTCGCAATTTTTTGACGGAATTTTTTTTCGCGATTTTTTGACGAAATTTGCCGTTTTTTCGCGATCTTTTGAAGAAATTTGCCGTTTTTTTGCGATCTTTTGACGAAATTGGCAATTTATCTGCAAACAATTGACAAAATTAATTTTTTTCGGCGAAGATGTCGAAATTCGCGATATTTTTTATGTCCGAATTTTCGAATTGGTGGCCGATTTTTTTTAATTTTCGGAAATGAATGCCATAAATTTTTGAAAAATTCGGACCAAAATCACCCCTACGCGTTGTTTACGCAATCTTTTGATGAAATCAGCGTCTTTCCAGCGATCGTTCGGCGAAATTTGGGCTTTTTCCGCAATCCATCGGTGAAATTTGGGTTTTTTTCGCGATCCTTTAACGGAATTCGAGTTTTTACGTGATCTTTTTACGGAAATAGTGTTTTTACGCGATCTTTTGACGGCGCTTTTTTACACGATCTTTTGCAAAATTCGCGTTTTTTCACGATCTTTTCACGGAATTCGTGTTTTTACGCGCTCTTTTGGGAGGATTCTCGTTTTTTACGCGATCTTCCGACAAAATTTGCGTCTTTTCCGCGAACCTTCGGAGAAATTTCGGGTTTTCCCGCGATCCTTTGACGAAACTCGCGTAAAAAGCGTAAGAAGAGGCCGAAAATCGGAAGAAAATGACGAAAAGCGGAAGAAAACCCATTACGCGCGTAAAATCGGAAAACATGAAGATTTTTCGGAAGAATTCTGAAAAAATTGGAAGTGTTGGCAGCTATGTAATACCATACAGTTATATAAAAGAAATAAAGAAGAGGTTAAGCATATGATTAAATTTTAAGTATTTTCATCAATAAGGAATTTTTTATCATAAAAAATATTCACATATTTATTTTTTGCATGTGCTAAATTTTATTATTTTAGCACTTTTATAAAATTTTGCTGACGTACTAGTCGATATACATGTAAGAAGTAAAACCTATAAGTAATAAATAGTGTCTCAAAATGATTGAAACGCATTTTAATTTTTCAACTGTTGGAGATATATAAACAATGTAAAAAGCAAAAGTGTGCCAAATAAGGCAGGGATTAAAATTGTATTGATGAAATAGCCCTGCCATTCATTTTCAAAAGGGTACATATTTTAAACTTTTATACGGTACCTAGATCCTATTAATTATATATATATATATATATAAAATCAAACTCTAGCAAGTACAACAGTACCGAATTAAGAGACTTTGAATTTGAAAAAATTTAATAATATTTTGAAAATTAATGGCAGGACTATTTCGTCAACATAACTTTAATTTGTACCTTATTTTGAACACTGTTGCAATTTACATATGTATCTCTAACATGTTAATGATTAAAGTTTATTTCTATCTTTGTATTGGGACACTCTGTATACTTAATTTTGTACAATATATTAGCCGAAGTTTTCCAAACTTTTCAATTTTTTCTCTGACATCAAACACAAAAATAGCAAAAAATATGGACAAATTCTGCATTTGTGATTGGCAGAACAATAATAAGGAAACAGTTATTACCTTCTACACTTAGAATTTGAAAGAAATTGGAGAATGTGTTGGATAAATAACACAATTTATAGTATTTAAGTTAGTTCTATTATTTTTTACGAACATTTTAAATTTACATTTATGAGAAAAGAAAACTATAAATTACAAAATACGCGAAATTAAATTCTACATTATGCTACAAATGAGGGATGAATGAAATTTATTTTAAATAAATAAAAGTTAATCACAAATATTTTAATTGCCTTTCTTCTTTTAATTTATTCATTTTTCCGTTCACCCCCACCCCCCTTTTTTAACTGTGAACTGCAGGTGCTTTTAAAATATAGGGTTTATCTCTTATGGGCTTGGAAATTGTACGAAATGGATCAATTATTTTTGGTAGAAGACAGTCAAAATAAAAATCTTTTAACTTCTTTTTTATTTCTGTCTCACGGAAAGCGAGTATTTATTCAACCTTCATTTTGGTGTCCAAAAGACAAAAGCACAGGCATCCCTTTTTTTAAATATGCAGTTGTCCTTGCAAGAGATATTTATGTTATTTATTTTACAACAGATTTCGTTTTATCAGTTTTCAAAATGCTAGTATTCTCTTAAAAATAATTTGCAGAGCAAAAAATTTTACAACTCTATACAAGTTCGGACTTTTTCCACTTATACGATAAAGCTAGAAAATACCCCGCCGCGACATTCGACCTCTTTGATGTCAAATGTCAACTCCCACCCTCTCTCCTCGTTTGATGGATGTTCTGAGGGGGGAGAGGAAATTTTCCAATATTTGTCGAATATCTGAAGTTTAAATAAACTTAAACGAAAATTTTTAATTTATATGAATGGATGAAAATACAGGCTTTCTTGTGTTGTTTTCAAAATTTTAAAACTCCAAATAGAATTGAAGTTATTTAATGTTATTTACATTTCGCATACTTCTTAAGACTTTAGCATTAAATTAAAAAATAAGTATACATTTTAAAATTATTTTGTCAACTAAAACAGAAAGCGACATCTTTTAAGAAGTGCACACAGAAAAAATGAGTTAAAAATATTAATTTTCTGATGAGATATTAGACAAATAAAGAGGCATTAAATGGCCATTGGTTTAACATTGGAGAGGGAAATCTAAAATCTGAGTGATAAGGGGCCTTAACCCCGACGAATTTTACAGGAAATAATTTATAATTTTTTTATTTGTTTAAGAATAGAAAGCGAATAATTAACAATTAATATATTAAAAAATACGGAAAAATACTAAAATATCATCTATACAGAAATAAAGTAATTTGAATTAATATTCTTTGTTATTTATTGTTATAGAAAAACTATTTACACGAAAAATTATTTATTATTTTAAATAATAAATATATTTTTTAAATAAATAATTGCGAAAAAAATGTTTATTAAATTAAGTATTTATTATATAGAAGTTTAATGATATAATTAAAAAATGATTATTTACATTTTAATTAGCAGATTGTTCGTTTAATTTATTATTGAATATTTAGAAAGTTTTATTTCATAAGATTTCACAATGCGAGAAATCACATTTTATATACGATTGTGGTCACATTTAGTTTCACAAAGTAGTCTACTACATCGGATGAAAATGTCCCGTGAGAATGGAATTAAAATAAGTGAAATAGTATTATATCTATTAAATTTGTATTTATAAAAAATGTAGTTTGCTCCTAAAAACTATTTCAAATGTTTTCTCGAATATCTAAAAACCATAAGATTATTAAAATTTGAAAAATGAACAAAAGAAGAAGATGGAAGGATTAAAGCTTGAAAATAACACTTTTTACTTGTCTAAAAATATTCCAAGATAAAAGTTTAACAAAAAAAAGTTGAAGAAAAAGGCACTGTAAAGATTTTAACGGATGCTTACACACTGATATAACGGAATGTAATGTAAGGAAAGTAAGATGGCACTTAGGATATAAGACTTGCACAAAAAATAATTAAAAAAAACGTGTTGTTGATAATACTTTTTAACAGTTCGTAACACGCTGATTTTTATGTCTTGCATAAATTTTTAAGATTATATCCTGACATGTGTTTCTGAAATCTTAAAACAAGTAATTTTACAAATTTATCTATTTAAAATATTTTTCTTAAAAAAATTTTTTTTTAGATTATTTTTAACACTAGGGGGCTCGGCCCCCTACGAGCTACGCTCGCCAACCCCCGTCCAGACACCGCAGGCTCTAAATGCACGCTAATTTGATCGGCTTTAAAAAGATTTCGAAAGATTGAATTATAATTTAAAAAACAGTGGCGATCTCCCTATAAACGAATTTCTATTCATTTCTCTTTGATTGGGGAATTTTAACGCCAAATCCGCCGCGGTACTACTTGATTATCTCGTCGACCAATTTCGCCAAATTATATAAATCGCCAAACCACTCGCCAAATTATACAAATTGACATAATTTTTATTTTAAATAACGAAAGAACAAATAAATTAGTACAACATTAATAAAAACACAAATAAAACGTCGAAATAAAAATAACTTGATGACGTAGACACGTGTAACAACATTTCAAAATAAGCTAATATAAAAGGAATTAAGTAAACAGAGTCTTTGTCTCCTGGTATTTTTTTAACAAAGCGAAAAGAAAGTTCTTTTAAATGAGACATTTTAAATTATTCGTTTTTAATCTGACGTAATTTTTACCAAGCTATTCTTTCTCTTTTAAATAATCGCGTGATAGTACTTTTGTTAGCAATGAAATATTATTTGCTCTTTCCTAACAAAAATAGTTGAAAATATCCTCTCAAAATATTAAATAAATGTCTCGCGCAATTTCTAAATTTAAACTTTTTTGCAATATTATTTTGTTATTTTGTGTTCATTTTATGTAATAACTATAATGTGACGTAAATATGACGTAATTTCTCCTAAGACTTCTAACGCATGTTAAGGAATTTATTATTTTACAATATCCTTTCTCTTTTAAAATTCACGTGTATACTTTTTATGACGTAATTTTTAATAAGTTCCTGCTTTTTATACGTAATTATTTAATTCTAATTTGAAAGTTTTTTTCCTGTTTATAATAGTCACGTGTAAATAAATTTTTAATTTGAAGCAAACATTATTGCTTGCGCTTTTTATACAGTTGGCAACGGTTTAAATTAGTACAATTTTCTGAAATCTGTAAAAAATATCTCTAGAAATGCTGAAAATTTGAATTTAAAATAGAAATAAAACCTGAAAAAATGAGTCAAAATAAAAAAATTAATGCAATCTGCACTCCGGCAAATTCTAACGCATAAAATGATCTAAAAATGATTACACTGCCATGTATAGTTTTTGCTACTATAAAACTTTTTTAGTGGAACGATTTTGTCCAAATTTAGCATTAAATATCTCTTAAAATAATTCTTCGATTTGAAAACTGTCCACATCAGCGTGTTTATCAAACATTTCTGTATAAAACCACTGATTTTCATATTTTTGTATGCATTATGTTTCTCAATATTAACGAAGAAAGACCTCCGGTCACAAAAAATTCAAAACCAGCGGCGGCGGCGGCGGTGACAGCGGTAGTTAAGAGAGAGCGGTAGTTTTTTAGAATAGAGAGATTTTAAAAAATAATGTAGCATTAAAAGTGGTTCATATTTTCAGAATTGTTCTTAACTTCTTAGAAATAAACTTCATTTCTTAGGAAAATAACAACAAAATTTATAAAACGTACTAAATATAAAATAAGGTTCTTAATATATTTAAAATATAAATGAACCTTAAAACTTTGAATGAGTTATATATCAATATACACTGACATGTAACGAAACACCGTGAGATTTTCGTCTCTGAATTTTTTTTATAATTATATTCAGTCGTATTATTTAAAACTTAATTCAAATAAGCCTACAATAATATTTCTACTTTCTTCTATCTTTACAAGAAGAAAGTATTGGATTTGTGAAAATTTTCCACTTCCCGTTTTCGACGGATTTACAAGTTTTAGGGTTCAGAAATCCGAAAATCATGTTTTAACAAAATGTCTGTCTGTAATTCTGTGAGTCTGTGAGTCTGTGACTCTGTCTGTCTGTCTGTATGTATGTGACATACATCTTGTGGGCACTCTATCTCAAGAACTAATGCACGGAATTTATTAAAAATTTATATTCAGGTAGTTCCTGATATAGATTGATGATGTTTAGTTTTTGGTGTAATCGTTCAACAGGTGACGCTGCTATGCTACATTTTTATACGATTACTGCAACAGTTCTATCTCAAGAATTAATGCACGGACTTTCATAAAGCTGCAGATTCAGTTAGTCCTTGACGTGAATTAAGAACCTTGAGCTGTTTATGTTTTGGTGCAAATCGCCAAACAGGTGTCGCTGCTATGCTTCATTTTGCAGGATTTACACAATTAATGCAATAGCTATATCTCAATAACTAATGCCCGAATTTTCACCAAACTTTAGATTCAAGTATACATTGATTAAATTTGATGCTGATTATGTGTTGGTGTATATTGCTCAACAGGTGGCGCTGCTATGCTGCATTTGTTATGAATTGCGCATTAGCTGTATCTCAAGAACTAATGCAGGAATTTCCCCTAAACTTCATATTCAGTTAGACGTTGACATAAGTTCATGATGATTAGGTTGTGGTGTAAATCACTTAATAGGAGGCGCTGCTATGCTGCATTTTGCTGGATTTACACGATTTCAGCGATAGTCATATCTAAAGAAATAATGTACGGATTTTCATCATTTTAGAATCCTCATGACGAGCATAGATCGCCATTTAATTTTGGCACTGGGATAGCGAATTTTGAAGTATTGACATGCATGAGATTGAAGAAAGTTCTGCGCTTGGTACATCCGACTGCATTTATATAAGCACACCGAAAAAAAAAGTCATATCTTTAATAAAGTTTAATTGATTCTCTGAATGTGTTAAACTTCTGAATTCGTCGTGAAAGGGAGACTAGGCCTTTCTACAGGCAGGAGACATCAGATTGACGCTACGTAAGATCAACGAATTAGGAGGATGGTAAGGACGCTGTTTTAGTCGCTATTCCCAGTAGTCTGCAGGTTTTCTATTAGATAATAATCATTTGATTCTCTGAAACGTTCGATGCGTTAAAGAGCCTCTGTTTATCAAATTAGTCGCGTAAGCCTAAAGCCCACATATTGCACCAATAGTCGGGTCATATATAGAGAGCCGTTCTCATTGGCTTTCTAGATTAAGACCATACTGGCATTTAATGTCATGGAAGTGGTAATCGACTGCATCATACACCGTGTATTTTGATAAGCACAATATAACGTTGATTGTGAATAATGTAAAAAATATGTACATTTATCATTTTCTTTTAATTTCTAGAAACACAGTAAAGCAAACTACGCGCCTCATGAGTTTTTATAATGTTATTCACTGTGTTTGTAATATTTCTAAAGTAGCACTTTTTAATCACATATAATCATTTTGTGGAAAAACATAATAAATTAATAATTCATTCTTGCCGTATAGTAATCTCAAAAAGGCATGAAATTAGTTAATGCCGCTATCACCAACTCATGCATGAACGCTTAGCGCTCATGAAAAAAAATCACCGAATGTATCAACCTTGTGGTGTAGAAATATCAAAAATGCATTAAATTTGTTATAACCGTAATCACTATAACGAATATTCTTAAAAAATAATTTTATAAACGTCTAATATTGTTTGAAATAAATTTTTATAACTTAATCATATGTTGAAAAATAGAAACGTCCCATTTATTCCTTCAAATCATTTTTATAACTTAATTAACTACTGAAAAATAAAAGGAAGGAAGAAACGTCCCATTTATTCCTTCAAATTATTTTTATAACTTAATTAACTACTGAAAAATAAAAGGAAGGAAGAAACGTCCCATTTATTCCTTCAAATTATTTTTATAACTTAATTAACTACTGAAAAATAAAAGGAAGGAAGAAACGTCCCATTTATTCCTTCAAATTAATTTTATAACTTAATTAACTACTGAAAAATAAAAGGAAAGAAGAAACGTCCCATTTATACCTTCAAATTATTTTTATAACTAAATTAACTACTGAGAAATAAAAGGAAGGAAGAAACGTCCCATTTATTCCTTCAAATTATTTTTATAACTTAATTAAATACTGAAAAATAAAAATTTCCATTTTGTTTATCAAACTTTTTTCTGCTAGGATACTAAGTGGAGCTCTACAGAATTGAAGAAAGACGACATACCATATAGATATCACGCACTCACTCCAATATAGAATAGAACAAAACTTTAATTTTCTGACTTCCTCTTCCAAGAGATTAAAAGTTAGTATGGTCAGGGCTTAATTTGCGCCGGAGCCCACCGGAGCTCAGCTCCGGTACTTCTCTGTTTTCAGTGAATATTTAAATATTGGTCGGGATTCACCGGAGCTCATAAATACAGGGCTCTGGAGCCCAGTGCAATAGCGCTTCCGAAAAAATGATGCCTAAATTATCCTTCATTTCGATTTTATTTTGTGACAATAAGATATTTTTTAATTGGATCTTTTTTTTTAAATTTAGATATCTAACCTTAAAAGAATATTTTATTTTGTTTTTATTCAACGAGCATCAGTTTGAGGTTTTGTTTGTTTGAGGTTTTTAGCCTTCTATTGTGTACGAATATGGAAAAAAGTTAGTGATTTTTCTATTTATTTTTCATCATGCACGCTGTCCATGCCAAGGCTCTGCTCTGTACATTTAATCATATAATATATATAATAACATAATTGAAGTCACTTTCATTTGTAAGTAGATATAATTGCTATGTATTGTTTGTTATTCTGATTGAAAGCAATTGAGCAGTGTTTCGCCTTTTTCTATAAAAGCATCTAATCTTTCTTTTTTGTGTTAACACTATTTCCTAATCACAATTCTTACATTATTTAATTGCAGAATTCTGCGATTAATTAACATTAAATTAGGCAACGATTTCTATTCGGAAGGCGTGATAAACTAAAAAGTGGACAGTTAAGTATATGCATGTACATATATTTAAAATTTTCATTTTACTAAAGAAAAAAGATTCTTTAAATTTTGCAAATAATGTATGATATATATATATATATATATATATATATATGCGGATCAAAGTGAAGGCGGGGTGGGGGGGTGGGGGTACGCTACGGTTTTAGCACTACAGAATTTTAGGGCTCCGGTACTTTTTTTGGTAGAAATTAAGCCCTGAGTATGGTGTGGATATTTCAGTCTGTCGAACTAATCAGAACCATCCGGGATCTGAAATGAGTAGGTGACGAGAACAAAAGAATTGGTATAATCTTTGAAAATGACAGAACGATGCCATTTCCATGCCTTTAATTTTTCAAGAACATGTTATATGAAGGGTAATTTTGATCACTTAGAATATTCAAATAAACATCCTGGTTTATGTTTATGGTCTGCTCAATCAATGATCCAAGCCATATTACGATAAATATTTCTGAATCATCTGAGGACAAAATCCGGTTAAACTACAGACTGCACACAATGTCAATTCAATACCGGCTCTGTTCTTAAATTGCCGGTAACATATGTAAAAAAAAGGCAAATTATAATTCGTCGTAACACACTATAAACCTCTTGTCAACTATTGTCTATGTTCGCTTCTTTCCCTCATTGCAGACTTGCAAGTATATAAAGTGCTGCGAGCAAATGTTTATTAAACACTGTCCCCTCGGTCTTGTAATCGATTTTTATCGACAAGGGGTAACAATATTTTTTGGTTCCTCTGTAGGGTCGTTTAACAGCCATATTTTCGACGCCGTACTTCGTGTCTAGTAAAGTTCGGTTTAGAAACCATGAAGACCATGGTTTGGAAGCGCATTGGGTAGTCCTCTACAATAGATGAAAACACACTGACAAATTAACTCACTGAGGGATCGATGTTACGCCCAAACAACCCAGCAAACACGTACCTTTCGGCACACGATAGGACCGCAGCCGGCAAAGTCGGTTAAGTGCCGGCATGGGCATAGTGATTTCGGTGAAGTTTCGGCAGCATGTCGGCAACTGAAACATAAGAATCTGCTTTTTCGACTACCGGTTACCGTAATCGGTCCCCTTGTGGTTATATATCGGCAAGCGACATACACCGGCAAGTGACGCAGGGCCGATATGTGATTTCTGATAGTGGCCCGATTAGATTTGCCAACATCGGTCCGAATTTGGAACTTTTAGTCTTAGCCGACATTTTTTTTTCTTTTGCTTAATTTTGTTTGAATTTGAGTTTTGATAAGATATGTATATTTCATGTACACTGCTCAAAACAATTAAAGGATATTGCAGTTTTAGGTGGATTTTGTATCTGGTAAACTGTTTAGCTGATTGATACATGGTCGACAGACATAGTAGGTTATATGAGAATAAATTACACATGTTTGGCAGAAAAAAATTCATTTTATTGCGCACTTGTGTACTAAAGGAAAAAAACACAATTTGTGCATATGAGAAAAAAAGAATAAGAAAAGGTATTTTCTTCAAAGAAAATCATTTTCAGTAGGGGGTATGGTTTCCACGGGAGGCCAGCAACGTTGAACACCTTTGAGGCATGGACTCAATGAGGCTATTAATGACGAGTTGGGGTATTCTGCCCCACTCTTCCAGAAGGGCTCTTTCCAGTTCTTGGAGAGTTTGTGGGGGTTGTTGGCGGCCAGAAACTCGTCTTCCTAGAGCGTCCCAAACGTCCTCGATAGTATTCATGTCTGGAGAACACGCTGGCAATTCCATTCGAACGATTCCTTCCTCGAAAAGGAAATCCTCCACCAGGTTTGCACGATGTGGCCTGCAGTTATCGTCCATTAAAATGAAGTTATCTCCGATTGCTGCAGCTTAAGGGACTACAATAGGTCTGAGGATATCATCCCTATATCGGCGACCAGTCAGAGCTCCATCTCGAATGATGTAGAGGTCAGTGCGCCCGTCAATGGAGATGCCACCATACACCAACACTCCACCACCGCCAAATCTGACACTTTCGTGCACGAACGCAGGATTATTCCTACTGTCACGGTCCCTCCAGATGAAAATACGCCTATTATCCGGATGCACAGAAAAATGGGACTCGTCAGAAAATAGAATATTGCTCCATTCATTTCTCCTCCAGTTGACATGCTCGGTTGCCCACTCCCTGCGGTCGCGACGATGCCTTGATGTTAATCTAACACATACCATCGGTCGGCGAGCATACAGACCTACAGCATGGAGCCGGTTTCGGACAGTCTGAGTTGAAATCGTGGTGCGTGTAGCCGAGCGAAGGTATTGTTGGAGAAGAGTAGCGTTCATGGTTCGGTATCTCCGAGCTGTTAACGCTAAATACCGATCTTCATTGGGCGTTGTTGCCCGTCTACGACCTTGCCCTGGTCTTCGGCCTGCACATCCACTCTCCAAAAAACGGTTCCAGATCCTGGAAATGACACTTTGTGACACTCCAATGGCTTGCGCTACTTCGGCTTGAGTTTGGCCCCCTTCTAACCTACCAACAATTCTCAAAGCTTCTGAATCTGTCAAGTGACTTCGCTGAGACATCGTACTCATCGAAACAAAGCAATCACTGAATGCCGATCATCCTTGTCTTCATTCTCTTTTATCCAGTTGAAAGTCAAATTTCATTCGCTGCCGCTGAAGCGACGTTTTTGACGTCGAACTCAAAATTTGCGTACTCCACAGTTTGAAAACCAGAAAAAATTGCATTTGTGATTCTCTTCTTCTATTTTCGGCAAAAAAATTTTCGTTTATATCTTTATTTTATATAAAACTTCAAATATCCTTTAATTGTTTTGAGCAGTGTATTTCATCTGAAATTCTAACAGTGATAAACAAAAAAAAAAAAAAAAAATTCAAAAATAGCTTATATATATATATATCTTTTTAAAGTTGTTATTGAATTCATTTTTAAAGGCTTACAATTATTTGAATCATCAAAAGAGTTTCTTAAATCGCCCCTTAAAATTATTATTCGTTATAAACTTAATCGTAGAAAAAAATTTTCATAAATTAATTATTTTCTAACTATATATTCATTTTAAAAGCAATAGCAATGTTTCTTATTTTATTTAAAAATCAAATTATTAAAAAAAGTGCTTAAAATTATTTTACAAGCTTTAAAAATATAAAAAAAAAAAAAACTACCTAACTTTTTAGCATTAAAATTTAAATGAAAGATTCAGAAATCTCCCACTTCTAAAAAAAAAAAAAAAAAAAAAAAAAAAAAAAAAAAAGATAAATTAATATAGTTAAAATATTTGTAATTACCCATCTTCACGCAATTGTCCCTTCTTCCAAAGGACTTACCCAATTTACGTTGCTGCCGTGGTCAGGAAGCAACAGTCCAGGTTCGGTTTACACTGTGAGGGAGCTTCAACGCTATCTGCATAAACAAGAAATATGAAGATTTTTATTGTATAAAGAAATCAGTATAGAGATAGCCTCGTGCTTCCGATAAAAAAAAAAAGGATAATTGTTTCTACTGCGATTTTATTATAAAAACTAGTATGTTGTGGGCCATCACAAACTTTTTTCTATATAAATCACGTCAATTAAATCATAAATAGTACAAGAAATTACATGAATTTAGCACCAATTCATATCAAAGTATATCTGAAGTTCGATGAAAATTCGTGCATTAGTTCTTGAGATAGAGCTATAGCGGAAATTCTGAAAAATGTAGCATAGCAGCGCCACCTGTTGGGCGATTTATATCAAAAATAAACAGCACTAAATGATATCAAGGTATACCTGAATCTGAAGTTTGTTGAAAATCTAAGCGTTAGTTCTTGAGATAAAGCTATTGCGGAAATCGCAAAAAATACAGCATAGCAGCGCCACCTGTTGATCAATTTACACCAAAAGATAAACAACACTAATTTATACGCCAATTCATGTCAAGGACTAACTAAATCTGAAGTTTGATGAAAATCCGTGCAATAGTTCTTGAGATACAGCTCTTGCGAAAATCGTGAAAATGCAGCACAGCCGGGCCACCTTTTGGGCGATTTACACCAAAAATTAAACAGCACTAATTTATATCAGGGGCTAACTAATCTGAAGTTTGATGAAAATTCGGGCATTTTTTCTTGAGTTAGAACTATTGCGATAATCATGAATAATGCAGCAAAGCAGCGCCACCTTTTGGGCGATTTTCACAAAAAAGTAATCAGCACCAAACTATATCCTGGACTAACTGTATCTGAAGTTTTATGAAAATCCGTGCAGTAGTTCTTGAGATATAGACATTGCAGAAATCGTGAATAATGCCGCATAGCAGCGCTACCTGTAGGGCGATTTTCACCAAAATCTAACCAACTCCAGTTTATGTCCAGGTCTAACTAAATATAAAGTTTTGTGAAATTCCGTGCATTAGTTCTTGAGATAGAGCGCCCACAAAATTTTTGTCACATACGGACTCACATAGTGACAGACAGACTCACAGACAGACATTTTCTAAAAACCATCAAATCGTGTTCTGGACATTCTAAAACGTATAAATTCGTCAAAAACCGGAAGTCGAAATTTTTCACGAATCCAATACTTTCTTCTTGTAAAGATAGAAGAAAGTAATAATGCTAGGACAGAAGAGATTTTGTTTTAAATCTAGGTATTTTTATTTTAAATAAATAAATAAAAAAATATTATAAAAATCTTTTTTTAATGTCAAATATTCTGTATTTATAGAATTAATTTTTATGTTAAAGAAAGATTTTTAATTTCAGATAATTTTTAGAACCGTTTTTTTTTCTTCAAAAGTAGAATAAGCACTAAAAGTATTATGTGTTATGTGCATAAAAAACAAACTGTAACGGAATGTATTTGAAACGAGCATGCCGTTATATTCTCCTTAAAGATCTTTAAAATGATGGTATTAAAAAAAAAAAAAAAAAAAAAAAAAAAACCCTAGAAAAATCGAATCATAAAAAATCGAATCATAAAAAATTCAACGGATGTTTAACACTCAACAAAGCGGAAAGTAATCTCGAAAGACAATTGATAAGATGCTTTAGTTCGTTGATATGAAAGAGCAATTGTTCAACACTATGTTTTAGAAGATAAAAAAAGATGAGATTTATAAGTTATTTTGTTTATTATTTTTAATTACTAATATTGTTCTAAAATCCTTGAATATTGAAAGAACCTGAACGGCACATAAAAAAAGTGACAAATGTTATTTTGGAAGCCTGTGTTAAGTTAAAATTAATGAAATCTAAATAGATATCGATATTTTCATGGATAGCAAAAAATATTTAATGTTATGCTATGGTTTCCAATTTATTATAAACTTTTTTATTCTAGATTATATCAAGTAATATAATATCTAAATAAAAATATCTAATCAATATCTAAAAAAAATTTTTAATATCTAAAAAAATGGTAGCACATTTTACATAATAATGTTCATTTTATTGATAATTTTAGTTTTGGTTTTTTGTTTATGATGGCCAATTATCAACACGTGGGATATAGGCCCTGGGGAGGGGAGTGCCCTTCGAGGGGGTCTTTCTAAGGGAACCTAACCCGTATTTACGCATGGGAATCCACGGTTTCGAAGAAAACCACGAAAACTCCGAAACGGTTAGGCCGACGGGCGCAATTGGGTTCGAACCCAGCACCTCCCGTCTACCAGCTTCGAGAGCAGAACCTCTCAGCAACTGGTGGGGCTATATTGATAATTTTAAAATAAATAATAATTTGGCTTTAATTAATATGCATACATAAATTGTAAATATTGCTTTTAAAATTTCGTCCAAAATAACTTAAGACATATAAAAAAAAATTTCTTTTGTTGAAGTCTAATTTTCATAGTTTTTTCGAAATAAATCAAAATATATCTATCCATTTTCGTACAAAACTCTTATATTTAAAATAATAATAATAATAAATTTTTGATAAAGAAAACGGAATATCGAATTATTCTTTAAACAGAAAGCATTATTAAATTATATTAATTGAAGCGTTATTGAAAGCTTCGTTCTTGTGATGAAATAAAGTAAAGTTTAACATTTCTTTTTTATTCATTTTTTTGTGAAAATACATTATTTTTCCTTATAATGTATTGGGAAGTGTAATAACAAATTAAGTAAAATTACACTTTTAAGTGAAATTTCCATACATTAAAAATACTTGCATAAACTAATTAACCAACAAATATTCGTTAAATGTGTAACAAACGATTTTTAAATGATTTTTATTTTATTTTTGAAATAGAAACAATTTATTTCACTTAAGCAAAATATCATTAAAATCATTTGCAACATATTCCAAAAAAGGAAAATGTATATTTAAAAATTGTATACAATTTTTCTGCTGACAAAAAAATTAAATGTGCGAATTCTTTGAAATGTTTTGCTGGAATTAAAATGTATTCATAATATATTTAACTACAATTGACAAAAAAAGAGCTTTTCAATGTTATATATGTGATTATCGATTAATTTATTTTATTTTTTCACATTTATTCTTTTCTATTATTAACTTCAGCAGCTATTTGTTTATGGTTTTGAAGTGAAAGCAGAAATAAATAACACAATAGTAAAGGACTTTACCGTGTTATAACTTTTAGAAAAAACTTTATAAAGATTTGACAAATTTAGCAAAGAATCAAATTCATTCAAATTTATATTGAAACAAATTAATACAAATTATAAATGTGTGGTACTTATAAATGAATGTTTTTTTTTTTTTTTAAGAGCACTTTAATTATGCAAAAACAATTTCCTGACACAGAAACATTTGCAAATTTAGCTGTAGACTTGTAAAAGTTTAGTTACCCAAATTGTCCGAAGAATTCCAGTCCTCGTTTCCCGTATAAAGTTTTAAAAAATCAAATAAATATAATTTTTAAAAGTTTCATTTTGATTTTTAAAAATCATTGTAAATTAAAATTGAATATAGTAACACTGAAAATAGTTCTAGTTTCCATCATTATTATTACTTCTTTTAATATAACAAATTACTTTTGTTTTTTCAGTGCAATAAAATAAATCACAGTGTTAATTATTACCTACTTTAAAATTTTTAATGAACATTTTTTAAAATTTATTTTACAATACACTTTTTCAACAAATATTTTCCCTATGAAAAATAAATGTTTATTAAATTACATTACATTGCTGCAAAACTATAAATTTGCATAAAATTACATGAAATATATTAGCACTGTTGTTGCTACATTGTTAACCCTCCGTCGGTCGCATCTCTGTGACACCCGAGTTCGGGCGCAATGTGCCTTACAGCCTCCTGTTAGAAAATCGTCATTAACAATTAACTGATGCAATTACTAGGTGGAGCAAAATGTTCTGGGAAATTTGTGAAAGTTGCGTTGTTATGCGCAAATTTACAACAAAAGCAACAAGGACTATTCTTCAAAGTAGAGACCATCATAGTCCACGACTTTCTGCCACCGTTCTGCCAGATTCCGGACATGCTGTAATTACCATGGCAGCTCCTTGGAATCGAAAAACTCTTGACATGATTCTCAACTTCATTAAAGGTTTCAACTCCCTTGAAAAAGTGTTGCATTGATCGAAAGAGGCCATAACTGGATGGAACCACTTCTGGACTGTACCACTACTCCTATATACGATACAAATTCTGGTAATTATTAGATTAAAAATTTCCCAGAACTTTTTGCTCAACCTAATATAACGCCCTTAAAGTGATCAGTGACCTTCATTAAGATGTACAAAGAGCGAATATTTAAAATGGGAATTGAAAAAAAAAAAACCCTCGTTTATTACACTCAAAGTAAATAATACTGCGCTCTCTAGTGACGGTGAGGAGTACAGAAATAATTGTGTTGTGCCTGACAGGCCTATTGTGGCCGACGGAGAGTTAAATTTGTAACAATGTTTAAATGCATTTTCAAAGTCATGATCATAAAATAGAAATTGATTGTCTTAAAACGGTTCTCAATCGAAAAAAAAAAAAAAACCTCGCTAAACAACCCGCAACATTCTGACTCATTTTGAGACAGATTTTAAAATATAGAAACATTTTATTTGCAGGTATGATTTTTGACGTGACTTGAATTCAAACATTTTTTTTTTCATTTTCCCGTAAATGAGTTACAAGTGCGTGAAATGCCCTTGAAACTAAATTATCACTTAATAAAATTTATTCTTTGCCAAACCACAAGGTAATGAAGGTAACGTTAAGAAAGACTGATTTAGAGCAGTACATCCCGGTCCCGTGACCTTGGAATCCGTTCTAAGAGGATCTACAAAATTCTAAAATATGCCTTATAAAGTAATTAATCTGTATATAAAAGAATCTATGAAATTGCAAAGCAAAACATACACGTCAACAGGCATTGAGTTCATAAATTTGTCCCTGAATGCTATTATTTAAATCCGCATCATGTCATTACTTAAGATTTAAATTATAATTCATAACAGAATAGCCTCCTGATTATATATTTATAACATCTAAAATATTGTGTAACAATATGCAATAAAGGGCTACAACAAGTTATGACTGTTTGACATGCGCTTATATGTGTAACATTCCGCCTTAAATATATACTGTTTGCTGCATATACTAATTAGGCAATATCGCTGGTGTGAATCGATGGTCAAGTGTAGCTAGTTACATTGCTCGGTTAAACATATGTTACTTTTAACTATGTCTTATTCAATAATTATCTTTAAAAAATTATAATGCATTTTCATTTACATATATTGAAGAATATGAACAAACGTTTTACAGCTTTCGAAGAAATAGGTTCAATTCAATTCACTTCGGTAAAGAAAACTCCATGAACTTAAACTTTTTAAAATGTTAAAAATTTCAATTAGAGGATAGGAGAAAAAGTTCTATTTTCTCACTCTGCTGTGGTGATGGCACAGTATTTTTATTTTTATTAAGGACAAAAAAAAAATATCTTTCTAGAAATTAATCATTGAAATCTGGTATATGGCATTCACACTATAAATTTATAATTTATATCACCAATCAATCTCACCAAAATTTTTATTCTCACCAAAAAAAATTTACAGGATTGAACTTAATGATAATGTTCCCCTATATATAAGTTACCAGCAGTAAAAAAAGAAAAATCCTCAAAAGGCATCTGTTGTCTTCGCTGAGAAAGATGATATACGTCAGTATTTAATATTATTTATGGAGTGCTAATGGAAGACTGGCGGACAACTCCTGGTGTGCGTACTGTAATTTGGAAAGACCCGATCTATGCGATATTTTTAAATCCTTTATTTTATTCATACTTTTTTTTTAAAGGTTATATTTCATCATTATTGTTCCTCGAAATAATAAAATAATAAGAGTAAAACCCTCTAATTTTATACCAATAACACTGCAGAAAAAAAAACCAAAAAAAAAAAACCATGAAACGTTTCTGAAAAATTATATTAAATTCAGAAATTTGTGATAAGTAAAAGTCCCTTTGCCAAAAAATTAAGCGATTTATTAAAATAATGATAATGAAATTAATTCGTAAAATAAGTAATAATACGTTTCTTTTAACCAAAACGAAAAATATAAATAAATCCATATGAAAAACGTAATTTTTTTTTATTAATTGACGAGTTAAAGTATGTTAAATTGAATCATATTTAATAACTTATGTAAAAAAAAAAAAAAAAAAAATCCTAATTACTTTTTCTAACTATAGTTTAAATTATTCAAGAAATATGATTTGCTGCAAAATTAAAAACTTATTTTCTGAAAAAAGAACATTTTTTGAGTTATAATTTAAAAGAAAATTTACAAAACTAATTGTGTTAATGTGCTTTAGAATCCTTTCGAATGAGTAGAATAAATAAAGGCTGGATTTACAGGAAATAATCTGAAAAAAGAATGCAAAAATCCCAGCAATATATCCAATTAAATTAAAAAAAAAAATTGCAGCTTCCATTTTTTACTTCAATTGAAAAATACAGTCGAACCTCTTTTATATGAAACTCATTTAACCGAAACTCTCGGCTAACCGAAATCCATTTTGAAAGCATTTTTTATTACCACATTCCCTGTGTGCAACATCTACTTTGAAAGTTTTTTTTTTTTAACTATCATATTCCTTGTGTACAAGATGGCTTTTCCGAACTACGAGTACAAATAAATATTTTCGATTCCGTTTCTTAGAGTTCTTTTGAATTTAACTCGAGCTCCCGTAAGTGAACGAAGAAAACTAACAAATTAGCCATTCTGAAGCTTTTGAATGTTTTGCAAAAGGTTTGGCATGGCAGGGGCAGTAGAAAGACTGTGATAGTGGTAAACTAATAATATTAAAAAACTTCGCGATAGAGCTTCAAAGCAAAGGCAATCGAAACTGCGACAAGCAAAACATTTTTTCCAATACTTGTGATATATGTAAAAGGAACTTAATTTCAAAATTAAAATTCAGGTAATTTATTATTCTTGTTTCTATTTTGCTATTGCTTGATTTTTATTAAACACTTGTTACCATAATAAGAAATATTGAATATTATTTCTCCTCAATCGTAAAATTGAATCATTCTAGATTAGCGAAAATTTTGATTTTTCGAAAGATGGTCGGTCCCAATTACTTCGGATAATCGAGATTCTACTGTACTTCGAACCATAAAACTTTTTAACGATTAAATTATTATTTAGTTTAATTAAATTTATAATGAAAATCTTTTTTAATTAAGTACTAAAAATGATTACTCAGAGAGCATAACAACATTAAAGCTATCGAACATAAAATATATTTTTTAAAGTGTTATTCAAATACAACTTATAGCTACCTGCTTTCCAAAAAAAAAAAAAAAATAGGCGCCACAATATTCATCAATTGACTCTTCACTTCAAAAGGAAACGGCACTCTATACTTTAGTAGAAAGTAATGTTTAATGAATCTCTGTACTACAAGAACTATATATATTTACATGATGGCTGTACATATTTACGAAGCAAAGAATGGCAGAAGAAATCCGCGGGGAAATATATTAATTCGCAAACATTTCATCACTTCCCTCCGCCTCTTTTTAAACTCCGTGAGAAAAAAACAAGATAGCGGGCATTTCGCACCCTCTCCATCGCGAGCCGCAGAATTCTCTGCCGAGGAAAAAGTAACCGCAGGGAATCATGGGAAAAACTATGATGGCTGTTAATCACAGACTGTCGTTTAGTGCTGCCATCTAGCGGAATCTAAATATATTTGTTACATCCTCACCCTCTGGTTCCTTAGACGTCTCGGCAAGGGAAAAGGGATATTTTTCTTTGGCCTACCATGGTTCCTGAGTGGTCGGTAACATTGTTATAAAGTTTTAGGGCAGATGTATGGTAAGTTCCTAAGAGAACTTCAGGAGCTTGTAAACTGCCAACTTCATAGGAAGTATGTGAGCACTCCATAAGGTCCGTTACGTCGAGGACTGTATTTGGCGGTTCTTTTCTGACCAGCCTTGCAAACGGGATGAAGTTCTACCCATACATGTTCACCAGGAGAATGCTGAGATCCTTCTCTCCGGCTTCTGACCGTAAACTGTTTTCTTTTGTCTTAGCGTTCTTCGACTAGGTCTTCCACAGCAAATGTCTTTGGTTTCGGGGTTATCCCAATAGAGACTGTACCGATTTCACAAGAGGACGGGGCGGCTTCTCCCCCTGGCTGAAAGATGGTTTCATACCTTTTCAGCAAGTAATTTAATTCTGATTTCTGGCCAAAACATTCAAGACGATTTGGAACAAGATCTGCAAAGCCATACTTTATATGAGGCATATCGCCGAAGTACCAACGTTTGTTCTTAACGTCTGGTACAAACCCTGATTTATCAAGAAAGTCTTCTCCTAAAAGGGTTCTGTTTCCTTTAGATTTAGGTAACACAATAAAATTTGTACGAAATTTTCTTCCTTCAAGTTCTACAGTAACAGTCGTGGTCAAACTCTCTTCTTTTGACCGCTGGCCATTTGCTAAGGACATGTTCAGAGTCATCTTCTAAAACTTCGCACCGTTTTCTTTTAACGCAGAATACAATTATTCACTAGCCAGCCTGTGACTGTATCCTATATCTACGCAGGTCGTTGCCATAGACCCCATTAATTTTCAGGTTTACTGTGGTTAAAGATGTGGTTGTCGTTGAGCATGTGTGTATCTGGATTTTCTCAAACTGAGAAGATTCAGTTTTTATCACAGGATTACAGGTAGGGCACTTAGCACGAATTAATTCGGGAGCACCAAAACGATAACATTTCAAGGTTGGGCGATCTTCAATCAGTGGTGAGGGATTCACCTTTCCGTTGTCTGACGGGGTTGTCTTCTTTGAGTAGAAGGATTCATTCAGAAATATTTTATTAGAAGAGCTCGAGGCTACGTTCTCTTTCTGTTTTGACCAGTTTTTATTTTTCTGGTGGATTTCCACTTCTTTGGATTTTACAGGATTTACCCTTAGAAAATCGTAAGCATCTAAATTTTCTACAAATGCATTTGGATAATTTAAATCAGTCCAAACGTCTAAGAAATGTTCTCTATATTGTGGGAACACCTTCTCTTAATTTTGTCAGATAAAACAAGACTTTTCAAACCTTCGAATGAAGTTTTGTTGAGCTCAGATAGCCAACCTTCAAAGTATGTTCTAAGCTCGAAAAAATAGCCTTTCCAGGTACTTTCTGGAATTTTCTTGTTCTGAACGAACAGAATTCTAAATTTTTCAGCGGTCAATTTGAATCGTTTCAACAACATCGCCTTGATGTGTTGGAAGTCCTGGGACTTTTCTTCCGGTTCCCTAGCAATGAGTCTAGCAATATCACTAGGTAAAGCGCTTATGAGATACGTAAACCAATTTTCTTCCGGAACCCCTAGGACCTTTAACTGTCGCTCACATAGCACTAAGAAGATATTCATATCATCTTCGTTTGGATGAAAACGGGGAATCAATTTTGTAGATCGATTCAAGGCTTTTGTTAATTATCTATATATTCTATTATATTATATCTATTATATTCTACCTATGTGGTAGATGCCGAAGTCGGATGGGTAAGGCGTAATTTTTCCAGTTCAAAAGTCCGTTCGCGCTCTAAATTTTTTTGTTCTATTTTACGCCGTTCTTGTTCGATTTTACGTTGTTCTTGTTCGAAAACACGTTGATTTTCTAAATCTAAGCACTCTTGCTCAGTTTTTCTATTCTCGACTATAGTTGTAAGTAAGTTTTTAGTATAATCATCCTCGTAATCAGCGTGCGTTGTAGTTAAATTACATAAATCGAGCATTTTCATTTCGTCAGTGGCAGTTAAGTCTAACTCATTGCAAAGGATGCGTAGATCCTCTTTTTTGCACTTCCACAAAAAAGTCATTTTGTTTAAATTTAACAAAACTAACAACCAAACTAAAATTTTTATTTAAAAAATTCCATTTCAAAAACTAGAATTTGAATTTAAAATTTCAAGAACAAAATTTTCAATTTAAACATTTCAATTAAACATTTTCAATTTCAAGAACAAGAATTGCAATTCAAAAGTTGCAATTAAAAACTTTCAATTTCAAGAACAAAATTTTAGATTTTTTTACGTAAATCTATCCTTACAAACAGGGATTTCTTCTTTATATAAATCATAACACAAAATATATTCAAAATACAATATAAATAAAATTCAATTTAATCTAATATCACTAAAATATAAACTTTTCTTTATTTCTCATATAATTCCAATAGAAATCTTTCCTTAGGGAGGTAAACCAAAATTGAAGTAGTTTGGGTTTACCGTTAGGTCATACGATAGCCCTATACTTATAATAAAACACAAAAAAAAAATCTATAACTTCAATATTACCTATCAAAATATTACAAAACTAAATTATAACTGCACAATTCTTAACTTTCAATTTCGTTTAAGGAAAAAAAAAAATAATATTAGGTTAAGCAAGAATATTTAAAAACTTTCTTCTACAAGGGACACATCATATTTTTGTTCTCCTAAGAACACAATTATTCAAAATTAATTAAAATTACTTTACTAGCAAAAATAATTCAAAAACGTTCTCAAAAGAATACAATTTACTTTTTTCCAGGAAACAAAATTCTCTCTCTCTTTTTTTTTAACTTTTAAAACCAATTTAAATGTTTAACATATAAGAATACTTATTCTTATAAAAGTTCTGTTCAGAAATTAATTTTGTCATTTCATAAATCAACGTTATTCAAAACGAAACTCAACTTACTCACAAAGAAAAAATATATTTATTATATCGTAAATATCTGTCAAAAGATACCATTTAATAAAATACAGTTTATTAAATTCAAAGCGAAATGTTTTCTAAAATTAGAACACAACATATAATTTTCACATCAGTAAAAAAATATACTTTAATAGAACAACTTTGTTCTTAAATTATTCTTTTAATCTAAATTAATCAAAGATTTTTACTTTCAGAATTTAATTCTTACACAAAACTTATACGTTATCTAAGATTTCTAACTTCAGAACATTTTTACCTCGTCTGTATGTCATTTACAAAACAGACACAAATTATTTCCTTTAAGTGAAAATTATATACTTTCAAATACTATCTTAAGCAATTTTAATAGCAAAAGTTTAATAACATAAAATAAACAATATGAGAATGCAATAAACAAAAATTTACTAAAATAAAATTAGACACTTATCTTTTTATAACTGGTATATACGCACCCATATTTTTATCTTGAAGATAAAACTTTTAGAATATATAACATATTCTTTCTCTTTGTTCCGAGATCGACGTTTGATAACAAGATTATTAGAACACTTTCACACCACTATTTGGCACATGTACATGAAGCTCATGTAGAACAACGATCGTTCGTAGAACATATTTTCCTTCAAGATTTTGGGGATCGAACGGCATCTTTTAATTTGCCTTGGCTGAAATCAAAAGCGACATGTAAACGGCAGAGGCTAAACACTTTTTAAAACACATGCACCCTTTCTTAAATTTGTAGAGCACGACACTGTGGATACAACACCAGCATCTTTTAAAAATGCCAACTTTCTACGATGAAGCACCCGCATTTTTAAAACTCGAAGAGCCCAAGCATTTTTCTTTACTCAGTCGTTCGTGGATTCAGGGCTCAAGGTTGGTGAAGCCATTCATAGCTACCTCTTTTCCAAAATAAAATAGACGCCACAATATTTATCAATCGACTCATCACTTCAAAGGGAAACGCCACTCTATACTTTAGTTGAAAGTAATGTTTAATGAATCTTTGTACTACAAGAATTATATCTATTTACAAGATGGCTGTACATATTTACAAAGTAAAGAAAGTCTGAAAAAATCCGCGGCGAAATACATTGATTCGCAAATATTTCATTACTTCCCTTCGCCTCTTTTTAAACTCCGGCGGGAAAAAACAAGACAGCGGGCATTTCGCACCCCGTCCATTGCGAGCCGTAGAACTCTCTGTCGAGGTAAACGTAACCGCAGGGAATAATGGGAAAAACTATGACAGCCTTAATCGCAGAGGGTCGTTTAGTGCTACTATCTAGTGGAATCTAAATATATTTGTTACAAACACTTCTTATAATATATTTTCGTCAATAGTAAAAATCCCTGCCGGCTAGGCGTTCAGGTGGAGATAGTACTAAAATTAAGTACTGATTTCATCAACAAACACTAAACCAAGATTAGAGTTAAACCCAGTAAAATAATTTAATCTGGCCGCTTTTGACGAGTTTTTAATTTAATTTTTCCTTAGCCGCTTGGAGACGAACGACCCGTATACGTGCCGCATGAGGCACTCAGCATCCTTGTTTTTCCTCACCAGTAAAAATTTGCCTTATTTAATCAGCGCATTTTCTCGATTCAAGAAGACACAAATTTCTGTTTTTAAAAAACGGTGACAAAAGATAAAAAATTTCGTAAAAGGCTCCCGTCGCGAAGGGGTTAAGAGTTGGTTTTATCAGAATCATGTTAATATGATAATTTTTTCAACAAACCCTATTTTTGTTTAATTTATTTTTCTGAAATAATTGGTTTTATCTAAAAACTTGTCAATATAAAAGTTGTAAATAATATTAAGATGATTTATAATAAATTTCGGCGGATTTATATCTTCAGGATTGACGAAGTTATGAAATTTTTTCTTCTTCAACACGCCCCCCTCCTTTTTTTTCTTTTTTCTTTCTTTTTTGCCATAATAATTGTACCTATCAAAAACTTGTCAATATATAACTTGTAGATACTATTAAGAAGATTTATAATAAGTTTACGTGAATTTGTTTCTCCCAAAACACTATATTTTTCGCCACTTGAGCCCATTTTTTTTTTTTTTATCAAAAATCTGTGATACACAAATTTTTTGCCCTCGTCCTAGAAGAAATAATAACTTTAAACTGATTTGATATTTGTAATAATTAAGAAATTATGGTTTTTTTTCGGTTTTCACAAAACCCCTCACTTTTTCAACCCCCTTGGGCTGATTATACTCATTTGCATTCCCCGGGTAGACATTAGTCATCTGAATGATTTTGGTGAGTTTAAAGACGATCCATGCGTAATGAAGACTTCTATCGCGCTAACAAAATTTAGTACATATATATGTATATATATAGGCGGCGGGTGGTTTTGGGGTGCTGGGGTCAAAGTCTTGAAGGCGTGCTCCATGGTAACCACTGCAATAGGTAGTATTTCTTATGAAATCTGCCTCATAGAAATAATTTGAACTCAGTAAAATTTGAAAAAAAATACAAAAAAAAAACACAGACAGATTTAAAGATTTATATTAGAAATGTTTAAAATAAACATAGTTCTTTGAAAATAATTTAACAAATTACAGTGTTTTATCAGATTTGTCATATTTGTATGGATAATTGTGGGAATTCACACATTGTTTATGTTTTTGCGCTTGACGCGTTACCTTTTTTACCATAATAGAAACGATCTATTTCATCTACTTCTCCTCGTTACGTTATTTTTCTTGAACGCTCCTTGCGATCAGGGGATGGCTGATCGCGTAAATGTTCACATAATGCATTTTCGACGCATCATTTAGCACTTTAAAAAATAAATGCGTAAATTTACACATTAAAACATGAATGCTGATGATACAAAAACTATCTGTCTGTGTCTGTAAAGTGGAGTCTAAAAATTGCACTCCTTTGTGGTCTAGAAACAAATCTGCAAGAAAGAGGACAAACACACCAAGCACTCATTTTAGTTACTTCATGCAAATTTTCTTTGAGATCATAAAAAACATTTAGTTCAAAATTTACATCCGAAAGTACTATGCATACAAAAATGTACTGGAGTATAAATACACGCCTTGGTATGCCAATTTCAAAATAGACATTTTCCTGTGTATTCTGATAGTAAAGTAAGCGGCTTAATTGTGCAAAAATTTATCATTAACTCAGAAATACACAATTGAACGTGTAAATTACACATGAGTACACACATATCTTTGTAATATACAAAAATGATAGATTTTGTGTACATAGTGGTTTCGAATCTAAATTTAGAACTAAATATTTTTATGGTCATAAAGGAACATTGCATGAAGAACAAAAACGTGTTCTTGGTGTGTTTGTTGTCTTTCAAGCAGATTTGAATTTAGACCACAGAATAGTGCAACATTAGTTTACAAAGTATAGGATCATCTGAAATTATATCTACTGCGTGTCAGTCGGTTTTGTAGTTGTTTTGAAGCGCTGGAATAGTATAGTCATAATTGAATCGAATCTGTATAACCTAAATATTACACGCTAAAATAAAAATTTTAAAAATACTGAAATTGGGACGCTGGTGTTATTCCTCTATTTTGTAGGATTTTTTCCTAACAATTTCAGTCACAAATTTTGAAAGAAACATCTACAGCAATAGGAGAAATTATTTATTTAATTCAATATTTAGTTAACAAGCAATACTAACAGAAACTGGATTTGAACTCACGATATGTAACTTTCTAAGCTATTAACTTGACCATTTAAATACTATTACGCAATCCAAGTTTTCAAACATCGCTATTTATTGTGTACACACAAATACAGATATTTCTGTGTAATATTCTATTTTTACACATATTTCTGCGTAACATTTTTACACATAATCCTATTTAATGCTCTTTTCTTGCACATAATAGTATAGCTGTGAAAGATTCGGACACATACTTTTGTGTAATATTCCGTTCTTACGCATAGATCTGTGCAATATTCTTACACATTTTTCTGTGTAATATACGAATTAAACAGATATTTGTGTAATATGCAACATTTGTAAATCACATTAAAGACCAATACGGGTAAATACGTAAAATATTCTGCTATTTACACACTTGTTTGAGCTTTTGAAGGGACCGCAAATTACACACTTCTATTAAAACAATAAACACACATAAATACAGTTAAAGTTTAACGACAATATTGTAAATTTTATGACAAAGGTGTAATTATACTAATTTACACATATGCGTATGTAAAATTGACTAATTGACTTATTTATTTTTTAATGTCAGTACTCCGCACTGACCGCCAAGTTCATTTTGAATATATAATTTTGATGTTCACCTGAATTAATTTTTTGTGGCCCCATCTTTTTTTAAAAAGGACATCTTATCATATCCCATCAGAGTCAGTCGATGTGCTGAGGTGATGCTGATGTTTTGCTGAAGAAAATGTCATTACCCATTGATATCACAAAAATTATCGCTAGCGGAGATCTTCTAAAAAACCTTTATGGGTTTATTTTTCTTGGGGTCTCAAAATTAAATTCCGGAAAATTTTGCATTCATGCGCTGCAAATTAACTTAACGATCAGTACAAAACGATTTGCTAAGCATTCGCTATGTCATTCTTGACGCAGTATAGGCTACACCGATAATCGCAGAGTGTGTATTGGAGCAATGAACCAGGCAGTGAAGCTTAAATAAATCACCCATTGCTGGCAACGATATCATCTTAACACAATTATCGATTCAGCAGGTTAAAAATATATTTTTTTAGTGAATAAAATATAATTATTTATAGTGAATTTATTTAAAATTATTATTATTATTATTATTATTATTTATATGTGTTTGAATCTGTATAATAAAAAAATATGTGATTTCATATATATATTCATGTAAACAAGACATAATGTTTACGAAGAAGGTACAGACAGATGAAGTTATCTCAAAAGAGGATCTTTTACCCAGCGCCAGAATGTCTATAGCTTAACAATCCGTTTGACACTACAGTCAAAATGATATTTACAACAGTCTCATGGATATTTTATGAGGGGTTATAAAATTGGCCATCCAGGGTATGGGGTAGGGAGTTCTTCCTCTCCGTGCGCCCCTGGCCAAGGGCGGGGCGTGTCCCATACCATATGGTCCAAGTACGAATCAGGCTGTACATGGGGGTGCTGCTGTCCACGGATTGAACGAGAAGCTTCAGGTCCGGCCCCCCATTGTGCCAACTGTGTCTATTACCTAAGAGAGAAAAAGATATTGTATCATCATTCCTTCTTTAGTTTTCATGGAGTGACATTCTGCTTCTAGAGTTCGTAATGTAAGCATCATTCCTTCTTGAGCTCTCATGTAATAATGACTTCTCCTAGAGCTCTCGCGAGCATCACTACTTCTTCTTAAGCTCTCGAGATGATGAGTTCTCCTTAAGTTTTCATAATGATCACCTCTTCTTAAGTTTTCGTCAGGAGCAAAACGACTCGCTTTCATGGAGTTCAGTTCTCCTAGAAGCATAAAATGTTTATGCCTCTCTCTAAGTCCTTAAGGACTGAAGTATGAATTGGAGCGCTGCTTACAGACAGCTCATATTATGCTCCCATACATTTATCGTAATCTGGTTTTTACCGGATTTCATTTACCCGTGCTAGGGTACTTAATTTAACGTCAATTTTAGAGACTTGTTATTGCCCAAAGGATTTAGGTGTTCCGTACATCCTGATGTATTCATCTATGACTGTTCTAGAGTGATGTCAGCGATTTTTGATGAAAGAGGTATGAGTTATTATTATATTTGTTCCCATATTTTTATTGTGAATTTTTATGATGAGGGGATATATTGTATCAATTGGTACGCAAGCATTTAAGTATTTAAATAATGAATAAGTTTAAATTAAAAGAAAAGTAATATGATGGGTTTTGTTTTATTATCTAAATCATGTGTGTCGTATGACACAATATTCTTAACTTGTAAATATTTTTGTGTAAATAAAAATACTGTTAATTGTTAAGCTTTGGTTTATATCTTTCATACACCATGAGTCTGTTAATTCAATTTAATATTAACTTTTGTTTCAGGTTTAATTCGAAAACTTAATGTTCATTAGATTCGTGAATTTTATAAATGTAATTGGGTTAATTACTGGGTCTAAACGGTACTTATTTCACGAAAAAGTACACAACGCAATTGGGGATGTTTTTGGAGATATGTCCTCTCCCCTTTCTTTGGATAATTATGTATCAATTATCCCATAAGCTATCCAGGACCGTTTCAAATGATCACAAATTTTTAGTTTGAATTTTTTCAATTAACAATATGGACTTCTTCAGGTTGAGTAATTAAGGGGTGATAGACTAATTACTCCGGGGTTTTGGGATTTGGGTATGTGTTGAGTATCCCCCTCTCTTCTTATGTTTGTATTATTAGTTTCATTTTTGTGCCTGTATCTTTTGGAGAATACTAATTATTTCCCCCAATTAATAATCCTAATTACCGTATCACCGTATCACCTTATTTGTATGTTGGGTTCTTAAAAACTGGTTACCGTTATATGGACCTAGTTCTCTCCAACACACATATTACGAAAAATAAAATACACGTCCGTCACAGAAATACAAACAATGCGAGAATCATCACAATAAAAAAATAATAAAGAAACCAGTGATGAAAAATATAGTTTTGTTTGTTTAATTATAAACTTAAATGCCTTAGCATTTCTGAAGAAAAATTAATGTGTCTAGTTTTATTTACTGTAATTTATAATAAAATATCTAGATAAATATTTTTCATAAACTCTTATGTTACATTTATATAATAGAATTAAAAAGAATTTTAATCAAGCACTTGTTCCAAAATGACATCAACAGTTGCAAAAAGAAAAAAAAAAAGTAATTTCAGATTATTTATTAAAAATGCATAAACGATGAAAATGCAATTAATGCTAAATTTGAGAATTCTTTCGAACATGATCAAAAATTTTATTTTCCAAATCATTCAAGAAAGACACATTAAATAAATTGTTTAAATTCACTTTATTTTGAATTTTTCTGGAAAACATTTATTTTTAAAATTACGCAATTAAGCATATAAGTTTTTTATAGGATTTAATGATACGTTAAATTAAATTATTTCATTTTTTTAAATGTTCTTAAATAAGTTGAAATTTATTTTTTATTCAGGTGGAAATTTAAAGTTCACTTCATACATCAAATAAGCAATTATAAATCTTTAACTCAATTGTTCTTTCAATAATACAGTTTAAAATAAATATTGTATTCTGTGTATACAAAAATGTATTTGAACACATGCGTTTTAAATTATATGTTGATAATTTATGTTCAAGTTTTGTTACTTAAGAAAAATATTTAACAATATAAAGCGTTGTATTTTAGAAAAATCACAAAGGAACATTTTTATTTTATTTTTGTTTTTTATCCCATATAAACCTTATGTCAAACACAATAATGTTTTTGAAAATTAAAACAGATGGCACAATCATTTTCTTTTCGAAGATTCAGTTAGAATATTTGTCTTTTCCAAATATATTTCTTTACTGAATGAAAGAAGATTTTATTCTTTCTGCACTTGGACCTTCATTGCAAAGTAAACAAAAGTGTATAATTTTTTACATTATATTTGTGTATCTTACTTTTAAGGGATATTTTATAAGCATCTAAGTCTTATTAAATATCTGGACTGTAATTTTTTAATACAGTAAAGATCCTGTAATCCGGCACGTTCTGGACTTAATTTTTCCGGATTACAGGATGTGTCGGAAAACACATGTAAAAGTTAGAATTAAACAAAAAATGACGGTAAAGCATGCTTTTATTTTTTAAACAGCTTTAATTTAATAAACAATATACAATAACATAAAGTACAATATATGAACGTGACGTGTACTGGCGGCCCACTCATAGAAGCTATCATACACAAATCTCGAACATCAATTTGCTTTATATTAGTCTTCGCTCTTTTTTTTTTTTTTTTTTGGAAGTCATTTCGTATGATCTGGAGTTTCATAATTTCCGCATCATTAAACAAACTGCTGTGTCAGAAAACTTGATAAATGTGTTCAAGGTATCGGGTGCTTCATTCCAACTGATCTTGTTTAACTCGTCCACATCATCTTCATCAGTATCAACGTCTCTGGGGTTGTTTTGTTGATGACACTCTGAATGGTGGCTTCATCAGTCAAAATTATCTCAGTTGGCTCAACCCAATCTTTTATTTCTTCTCTAATCAGTTGTGACATGGCGTTCTCTAAAGGCAAACAACCTAAAATATCTTCTAGTATATCGTTAACTGTTTTAATTCCGTAACTTTAATATTTTCGCCCATTACTTCAGGCCCAAGTTTACGCCACCATGACTTTTTCAAAGTTCCCAGTTGTCCTCACCTCAAGTCAAATCAGTAACAAACATAGTCTTTGATAGATAAGATCAGGTTTTTAATAGATAACTGTCTTTGAAAGTCTTTTACATTATAATCCGATGCCAGTAAATTTTATACAAAGTAGAGCCTGTAGTGTGACTTGATGTTTTTAATCTCACCTTGATCAATGGGCTGAATGAAGCAAGGATGTGACATTAGGAGGAAAATAGGCTTCTGAAATGTTAGCAGACACTAATTGTCCCTTATCAATATCAGATTTACAACTATCTAAAAACAAAATAGCCTTAGACGTTTTCAATTTTCAAAACTGTTTTTAACAGCTGGCACAAAGTCTTTGTAGAACCAGTATTTAAACATCTCTTGATTCATCCATGCTCTTAATTGTGCAGCATAAATTACAGGCAAGATTTTCACGCCTTATAATGTCCTACTATTCTTTAACTTTCATACCACAAATGGTTCTATTTTGCAATCAACGGATGAATTGAAGCACAGCAGTACTTTTAACCGATCTTTATTTTTCTTAAAACCTTATACACTTCTCTCATTACCACCAGCAAAGGTATAATTTTTCAGGCAACACCACAATGTTTGGCCTCATATTTTTCATAGATTTGACAAGCTGTCAGTTCATTTTCACGTACAGTAGATGTGAATTTAACTTTCAATTCTTTACCACATACAACATCGGCAGATTTCAGCTCGCCAGAAACATCTAGTTTTCTGATACCATCACCAGTCTTAAAGCTCTTCAGCCAGCCTTCTGAAAATTTGTAATCTGTATCAATGTTCAAATTTCATTGAAACTGCTTAGTTTTTTCAACAGTCACAGGGACAGTTATGGGTTTACTCCCTGATATTTTTGATAAAATCCAATTGTACAAGACCGAATCTAGTTGGTCTAAAATGTGTTTTATTTTAATTTGCCTTTCATTGAGAATTTTTTAATTTTCCGATTCGTTCAAAAACTGTTTCAAGTTGTCATTGTTTTTTTTAATGTTGTAAATTGCAGACGACCCTATATATACAGGTATTTCATAATACCTGTTCTGTGCCTATTTTCACCATTTTCAAAATTCATCACGATTTCCACCTTTTGAACCAAACTGAGAGGGGGATATTTTCTTTTTGACGACGCAACATTAACTTTAGAACAAATATCACTTCCCAGTCACTATAAAATCACTCACAAGTTCTTAAAAACACTAAACCACAACACGTTAAAAAGGAGTAAACCAACGTTTAAAATGCACAAATAATGCCTTTTTGCTCAGCCTTGCTTTTTCTAGCACGCTGTTCTTTTTTCCCTATCTTGCACTGAAGAAGAATCTCGCTGTAGATTCGAAACAGCTGTTTGCTGCTTTTCACGCATTATTTGTGCATTTTAAACGTTGGTTTACTGCTTTTTAATATTCCTGCACAAACGCTTTAATTGTTATTTTTAACACAACACTTTAATTCGAACTTGAAAGTCACAATCAGTCTGAGCGTCAATGAAAAGTAAAACGTAAACAAAGACGCAGAGGAAGAGCGAATAGCAGAAACTGAACGTAAAACGTAAACAAAGACATTTTGACATTCTTTAAACAAGTGGTACCCCTACAGGAATGCCAATACACAATGTCCGGCACGACTTCTATACCACGCGTCTTCCGATATTTTGCGATAGATTTTTTTTTTTTTTCAAAAGTCGTGCCAGACCTTAGGTTGCCCGATTAGAGGATGGTTACTGTAAATGAAAAAAATTTAAAACTTCACTCTTTTTTTCTTTATATCTCTATTTATTTACTCTGAGCATAAATTTATTTCACCATTGAACTGCTTTGTATATTCATTTGAAAGTAAATGACAAATAGAAATTTTAAATAATTGAAAGAAATTGGAGAATGAAATGTTAAATTAAAATGTAGAAGATTATGAGCTTTTCCTTTGCTTAGTTTTATTTTGTCTTAAGGGGTCTCAAGACTTTTAAAATTTCATGTATTTAAAAAAGTGCAAGATTCAGAATTAGCATTTACAGGGGCTCCAAACTTTCAGACATTGGACGAGCAGAAAATCGGCATAACAGCTTACGCGCAGAATTACAAAATAAATTGTGCAACTAAAATGGAAAATTTGATGCCTACTTATACATCAGACTGTAATAAGTAACCTGAACCTAAATAAATTTGTATTTAAAGCATTTTTATATTTTTAATACAATGCTGCATTTAGCAAATGTAAAATTTAGAAAACTGCAACAGTATAATCACACCAAAAAATACTTTTTTGAACAGTAAAAAGGAAATTTTAGTTTCAGCTTTTACAGAATAACATGAAACATATGTTTTGAAAATTTCATGAAACATATTCAGAAGGATTTGTGATATTGTGTGCGTTAAGCCCAAAAAACGTCATTTAGAGAAAAATGACTTCAAAGTATAGGAAACGCCGTTTCAGCTATTGAGCGGATATAATTCTAAAAGTCATAACTTATGTTCTAATGAGAATTTCAAGGAAACAATTAAGAAAATTAAAATTTCGAAAATATTAAAGTTTGAAGAGTCCTGAGACCCCTTAATCATGGCTTTATTCTGAATAAGAATTGCAATTCAGTATCAACGCGATATTATTATTTTGAATTTATAATTTCCCAAATTATCGAATACAATATGAATATTTAATAGAATTTTCACTTGTGGCTTTAAGACGCCAAGGGATCAAACAGGAAATATCTTAGTTTCAGAGTTATTAAGACAATGTTGTTGGAGTATTTTAGAGATTTTCTCTTTATTTCTCTGCAGTGTCTAGTCCTGTTCAGAGTGTCCTTCTTATATTAAAGTTACATGTTTGTGAAACCCACTTCTAAGACTACAGAATCTGGAATATTGAGACATTACTTCAGATAAAACGGCACCTGGGGATTTAGTTGGAAAACCATTAATATATGGTCCTCTCCTACATGATGTACGGCACTTATTTGTTTACGAAATTTACATATCTTTCTATTTACAAATGGACCAATTTCAGAAAAAAATCCCTTGTCGGGAGAACATTCCGCGCGAAAGCGCGTCATATTTGTCAACCTCTACATCTGAGCTTACGGTGAGGACTGCAACGAAGAACACTGTAAAAAAAAAAAAGAATTCTGCAAAGTTACTAAAGTTTTTCAAGGAAACTGGGATTCCTAGAACTTTCTGTGTAACGGCAACAACAAAAATTCATGTAACAGATACACTTTTGCACCGAAAATAAAAAAAAATCTGTAAGGTTACTAAGAATTTTTTGGGAAACCCGGATACCTAGAACTTTTCATGTAACCCCAACCAGGGTTACAGATAAAATTTTAGTAAGATTACTGTAATTGTAACAGATTCATTTGTAAAGCTACAGATTTCTGTAGCTTTACAAAAACTAGTTTTGAAGATTTACAGCTTTGTTTATACAGTTACAGATGAACGTTTAGTAAGCATGTAACTTTAGATCTGTAGAACTCCAGATTTTCTTTTTTAAGTGAACCAAAGAACGTTGATAAATCTCCTGGAAGATTAAAGAACACTAAAAGTGACTTCTGAATTTATTTAATTATTAAATATACATATATCTTAAAACGGACTTGAACAAAATTAATACAATAACCCAACAGGAGTGAAAAATTAGCCGGGCCCAGGATTCGAACCAGTGTCAACAGCGTACCGTGCTGTTACTTTACCACTAAGCTACCCTGGCCGATATCCTAGCCCGGCAATATCTCATTAATAAACCATGTTGGTAAACGTCATTGACCAGCAATCGCAAGGCATACGATGACATGAAATACGTTGAATAATGGAATATCTTTGGAAGAACTATGATGCACACGCACGACAGGAGTTTGGTTCTGTGATTTGTGCTGCTACCTATCTTTCAAAATAATGTTTAAATATTTACGGCTATATCAAGTGTCAATATTGTATTTAGATATGTATGGACTATTACTTTCGCTCGCAAAAAACGGCGGGATATTTACAAATTCAGGGAGACCTTCTTGTCACGGCAAAAACATGCAGAAAAGATTGTTTCAATTCTTTGCATAACTTCATATACGACAATATTGAAAATGGCACAAAAGTAGCTATTACAGCTCCCCCTTACGACGGTATTTTTCCAAATTCAGGGAGGACCTTCTTGCCGCGTCCAAAAACATACACAAAAGAAAAAAAAATGGTTCAGCTCAATGCATAACTTAATATCCAGGGTGTCCATAATTAAACGGCCCTACTTTAAAGTTGTCTACAGACAAAACTGTAGTTCATGAAGTTGTGAAATTTGGGTAAAGACATAATAAAGAAATGGGAATTTGTTTAGGCTTAAAAATATATAAATAAAAATAGTTCAAAATTTCTCCTCCAGAGGGCAATTTTTAATAAATTACACATTTAGAATTAAGATAGTTAAGAAAGTTTATTCATTAACTTAACCTTATTTTAAAGACAGCATTTCACGTCATGTTCCTAGCATTTCCCAGAACATACTGCCATCAACTGTGGAACATGCTATCTTACGATTCGAGAAGGTATCTGAAAATGATGAAAGTCATGCAGAAGATGTTTGGTTATAACAAAATTTGTTAAACTATCGTAAATGTATACTAAATGTGTAATTTGTTTAAAAAAAAAGGCCTCCTATTTTTTTCGCTCAAACAAATTCCCATACTTTTATTATGACCGCCAAAACATTTCAAAACATTCTGAACAATAGTTTCGTCTGTAAACAACTTTAAAATAGGTTCGAATAATTATGAACATCCTATAAATAAAATTTCTAAGCTATCCTAATGCTAAATGTGTAATTTATTAAAAATCGCCGTCTGGTGGCGAAATTTTGAACTATCTATATTTACGTATTTTTTATCTTAAACAAATTCCCATCCCTTTATTATGTCTTTCCCAAAATTTCACAACTTTATGAGCAATAGTTTTGTCTGCAGACAACTTTAAAGTAGTGTCGTTTAATTATGGACACATTGTACTTTTCGATGGTACACTATTAAAAATAACACAAAAATCGCTATTACAGAGTTCCTTCTGCGGATCTACAGCGGATTGCTTCCAAATTGCGGAAGGACCTGCTTGTCATAGCTAAAAACTTAAAAATAAAATTTAATTTAATTCTATGCATAACTTCAAACACTTTTCCATGATACAATGGCGACATACGGGCACAAGGACCAACGGACAGACAGACGAATTTTATATTCATCTTTTTGTTATCTCTGACCCCTAAAACATGTAAATCCGCCGAAAATTGGAAGTAAAAAAATATCCGATTACAATACTTTATTCTATTGAATATAGAAAAAGGTAAAAAGAAAGTATCTCGCAGAATGGCATGTACAAAAAAGGTAAGTAAAATGCACTTACCTGTTATATAACGACTCAAGAGTGGTCTATGGAATGGTCAGGGTCGGCGAGAGTTACTCGATTTCGTTTTATCTATTTTTATGTGAATTCTTTATTTATTACTTTCACTGGATCATGGTAAAATAGTCTCGTTTATCCGTGTTCTTCTGTAAGGTAATAAAGGATAAATTTGTGTATTTAGACAAGAGAATGGCTTCATTTTGGTTAAACTTAAATCTGTACCTTGGAACAAAAAGGGTCAATGTCCAAAATTGCGAAATTTGAGTTAAATGCACGAATGAATTCAGGATGCGATATAAAGTAACTCTTAAAACAGCCAAAGTCCTCCCAATATTAGATCATTGAAAATAAAATATTTTGTCGAGGCCAGTGTTACTTACTGCTAAGGTAAAAATGGCCAATTTAAAATGTAAAAAAAAAAAAAAAAAAAAAAAAAAAACTAAATCAATGTAACATTAGATTGTAGTGAGAAAAACATTACTGAATTGAAGGCACAACATTGAAAAATAATAGTACAGAAATCGTAGCAAGATTCTTAAAATTCCACAAACTTAAATTGGTTTTCCTGCCATTTGAGAAAAATGGTCATTGGCCCTTTTTGTTCCAAGGTACAGAAATATATTAAAAGACTTATTAGGGAGCACTCGAAATCTCCGTTTAAATTGGGCAATATTAATACATGGAAATTACTCCAGAGAGAAACATTCGCCTTGCATACAATATTTTAAATGAAATTTCAAATTGATTGCTTAAAAGGCGCAAAGGCCAACATAGTGAAAAAGCTTCCAAGCCGGGACTCGAACCTGGGCCATCAGTATAGCGCAATGACGTTCTACCGACTAAACCACTTGGAACGATACCTAGCTCGGAAAATTTCTCACTATTATATGTTGTCAAGGCTACAAACGTAGCACAAGATGGAATATTTATCGTGAGTCCCGGCTTGGAATCTTTTTCACTATGTTGGCCTTTGCGCCTTTTAAGCAATCATTTTGAAATTTGATTTTCATTTGAAATATTGTATGCAAGGCGAATGTTTCTCTCTGGAATAATTTCCATGTATTAATATAGATTCTATCGATGCTGGATTTAATTATGTTTCGTGCTCGCCCCAGGTCGGTGGCTCACGATAAATATTCCATCTTGTGCTACGTTCGTAGCCTTGGCAACATATAATAGTGAGAAATTTTCCAAGCTAGGTATCGTTCCAAGTGGTTTAGTCGGTAGAACGTCAGTGCGCTATACTGATGGCCCGGTTTCGAGTCCCGGCTTGGAATCTTTTTCACTATGTTGGCCTTTGCGCCTTTTAAGCAATCACATTGAAATTTTATTTTCATTTGAAATATTGTATGCAAGGCGAATGTTTCTCTCTGGAATAATTCCCATGTATTAATAAAAATTCTATCGATGCTGGATTTAATTATGTTTCATGCTCGCCCCAGGTGGGTGGCTCACGATAAATATTCCATCTTGTGCTACGTTTGTAGCCTTGACAACATATAATAGTGCGAAATTTTCCGATCTAGGTGTCGTTTCAAGTGGTTTAGTCGGTAGAACGTCAGTGCGCTATACTGATGGCCCGGGTTCGAGTCCCGGCTTGGAATCTTTTTCACTATGTTGGCCTTTGCGCCTTTTAAGCAATCACTTCGAAATTTGATTTTCATTTAAAATATTGTATGCAAGACGAATGTTTCTCTCTGGAATAATTTCCATGTATTAATATAGATTCTATCGATGCAGGATTTAATTATGTTTCGTGCTCGCCCCAGGTCGGTGGCTCACGATAAATATTCCATCTTGTGCTACGTTTGTAGCCTTGACAACATATACAAGTGAGAAATTTCCGAGCTAGGTATCGTTCCAAGTGGTTTAGTCGGTAGAATGTCAGTGCGCTATACTGATGTCCCGGGTTGGAGTCCCGACTTGGAATCTTTTTCACTATGTTGGCCTTTGCGCTTTTTAAGCAATCACTTTGAAATTTGATTTTCATTTGAAATATTGTATGCAAGGCGAATATTTCTCTCTGGAATAATTTCCATGTATTAATATAGATTCTATCGATGCTGGATTTAATTATGTTTCGTGCTCGCTCCAGGTCGGTGGCTCACGATAAATATTCCATCTTGTGCTACGTTTGTAGCCTTGCCAACATATAATAGTGAGAAATTTTCCGAGCTAGGTATCGTTCCAAGTGGTTTAGTCGGTAGAACGTCAGTGCGCTATACTGATGGCCTAGGTTCGAGTTCCGGCTTGGAATCTTTTTCATTATGTTGGCCTTTGCGCCTTTTAAGCAATCAATTTGAAATTTGATTTTCATTTGAAATATTGTATGCAAGGCGAATGTTTCTCTCTGGCATAATTTCCATGCATTAAGATAGATTTTATCGATGCTGGATTTAATTATGTTTCGTGCTCGCCCCAGGTCGGTGACTCACGATAAATATTCCATCTTGTGCTACGTTTGTAGCCTTGCCAACATATAATAGTGAGAAATTTTCCGAGCTAGGTATCGTTCCAAGTGGTTTAGTCGGTAGAACGTCAGTGCGCTATACTGATGGCCCAGGTTCGAGTCCCGGCTTGGAATCTTTTTCACTATGTTGGCCTTTGCGCCTTTTAAGCAATCACTTTGAAATTTGATTTTCATTTGAAATAAATTCGGCAATTACATATTTAAGAGTGAAGATTACAGAGGAGGGCGAAAAACATATGCCACGAAATAAAAAAAATATAAAACATAGTCTGGTAAATTCATTAACATACATCTGCTACTTTCTTGCGCAATAGCTGTCATTAAATCATGGAAGAAAGATTAAGTTCAAAACAGTTCTCTAAAATGTTTTAAGTTCACTAATTCATTAATTGAGATATGTTCTTGTTTAGTGGGATGTTTTTGCTGTACTGTATATGGGGTCGTTAGATTTTAAGAGATAACAGGCAGTTGTTTCAAAGTTTCTAAAATTTCATCTTCAATAGAAAGATTTAAAACATTAAAACAGAAAAAAATGAATGAAAATAAATTGTAAACTAATAAAACTTAATTTGTATTTAAAATGTTTTACTTGAAATTATAAAATATATATATTTCTAGCGTAATTTAAAATTTGCAGAAAGAGAGTAAAAATATAGTAAGAATCATGTTTTACATCATCAAAAACTGATTAAATCGCTGAATATGACATTCACAATGACTTTTTCAGCGAAAGTAGAAAGTAAAATACAAAATATAAGAAGACTCACAAAACAATAGGGTTGCATTTGAAAGAAATATTTCCTTATTTTTCTTTGAGATCTGAAAAATTGAATAAAGGAAAATATAAGAAAATTTAAAGTACTATACAGAGCAAATAAATGACGATTTCTATTTAAAAGTAATATCACTTTAAGAAATAGAAAATAATGCCAAGTTTATTTGTGAGAAATCAAAATTTCGAGTCATAAAAATTTTAACGGATGCTTAACACTTAATAAACCGGAAAGCTATTTAGAAAGACAATTGAGTAGGTTCTTCAGTTAATCGAGATGAAAGAGCAATTGCTCGTAAGAGCCCCTTAAACGTTTAGAAAAGTCTGAAATTCATACGTCTAATTTTTTATTTATAATATTCTCGAATCATTAAATAAATTTTTCTTTTGCTTTGAAATTTTTGAAAATTATTACTTTAAAGATATAAAGAAGAATGGTTCCATTTAATATGTATTTTTCATAGAAAAAATAATTGTTATGTAATGTTATGCATAAGCAATTGACCGTAAATTCCTTTTAAACGTTTAGAAAATGCTAAAATTCATACATCTGTTTTTTTTTTTATGTTATACATAATTATAATATTGTAGAATCATCAAATAATTTTTTCTTTTGCCTTGAAATTAAAAGAAATATGTATATATATTACAAAGATATAAAGAAGAACGGCTCAGTTTAATATATATTTATTTGAAATAAAAATTAAATTGTTATGTAAAGTTATGTACACGAACCTATACTATTTAAAGCGTAAGTTTTTGAATAATTTTAAAAAAATCAAAAGACCAGAAAAGCTGATTTTTATAAGCCACGTAGAATGACTGTAATAATATTTAATAAGGCGTTGTAAGAATTAGAAAAAATCAGATTTAATTTCTAATTAAATTTTTAGGAAAATGATAATTTAGAGAATATTTTGATGTAACTTTATTTTTTATTGTTTGAAAACGATAATTTAAGAAAAAAATTATATTTCAAACTAATCTATATATACAAAAAAATTTCGTATTAATACTGAATTTTGTTTTAGTAGATAATAAACAGTAAACTATAATGACTTCCTTGAAAAGTTCAATTGTTACTGATTTTTTAAAAAGTCTATTTTACTTTTCAAGGACTATAATTATCCCTAATACAATCTGGATGAAACCCACTCCACTTTCCAAACACTTTACAGAATGTATGTGATATAGTGATAGTATGAGATATGTGATATGTGAATAGTATGTGAATATATAATAAATTAACACCTTCTAATAACCTTTTAAGACCTGATGAGTTTTGGTAGAAATTAAAAGTCTTGGTTTTTAACCCTGAATTTTAGGATCATATTTGATTAAAAAAAATAAAAAATCTGATGTCATGTTACGTCAAGAGAGGATCCACAAAATTGCATGACACAGGCTCGGCTTTAAAACATTAAAAAAAAAAAAAAAAAAAAAAAAAAAAAAAAATCAGAAATTGTTTTTATCTTTTTTTTTTAGGATCACCTACACGATTGTGTAGGTCAGGATTTAAAGGGATAATATACTAGATTCTAATTCCTAAAAGGTGCAAGATTAGAACTTTAAAACCAGTAAACATATTTTGTTTGACTGCTTAAATGTTTCGAATCTAGCCAAAGTCGTACTTATATACTGGGAGTGGATTAATCCTGCTACATGGTATCCCATCAAAATATTACCTGTTCACATGTTCAAAATAATTTATTAGACTTTTTCTATAATATTTTATGTTTTTTAAGTAATTTCTTTCAATCTCTTCTACTTTCCGTATCTTTTGGAATTTCCAAGTTGATCCGCCTCCTTCTGTCGGTTTAATCAAGCAGAATTTTTTAGCCTTTCTTATATCTCTTATCGCTTCTTTTCCTCTATAAAAGGCATTTTCAAAAAATTTCTTTATCTTATCTTACTTTTATTACAGCACAACTTTTGTGCAATGGATGGACTTTATTTTATGGTTCCTCTGTGATTTGATAAACATTAACTAATGCTGTGAAGTAGCACTGCTACTGGAAAGTACCCATCAAAGTAATCACCTGCTCCAGTTATTTTCAAACCAAATAAATAAAAATATTCTGAAATTGCACGGTGTAATATGCAATGATCTGAAACGCCGTTATTCAGTTTTCCACGCTAGAGTAGACGTATCAAAGCATTACTATATTGGTAGGACTAGCTAGAAATATGACTACAGAAAAATGGAGCATGTAGCAGATACTAATTTAATGGAAAAATCACAGCCATGGCAAGATTAAATCAAGAATAAATCATGCAAATAAATCTCAATGAAAGTGAGACATTTTTTACCTCTAGTCTGTACTATCCATCCATTATCAGATAAACTATAGAGATTTAACACGCAAAAATTTCATATGTAACAATCCAGCGTAATTTAAATTAACAAAATTATGGCTCGAGCTACTCGATGTTTACAAAAATAGAAATAAAAACCAATGCAAAATATAAAATAACGGGCTTAATGTGAAAAAAACTTAATAATGGCTTTTCAGGTCATTACACAATATATACTGCAATTTCAGAATATTTTTATCTATTTGTTTTGAAAACGATTTGGCTAGAGTCGAATCATGTAAACAGTCAAATAAAATATTTTTACTGTTCTTAAAGAACTATACAGAAAAGCAAATAAATGACGATTTCTATTTAAAAGTATTATCTTTTTAAGAAATATAAAATAATGCTAAGTTTATTTTTGTGAAATCAAAATTTCGAGTCATAAAAATTTTAACGAATGCTTAACACTCAACAAACCGATAAGTTATTTAGAAAGACAATTGAGTAGGTTCTTCAAGTTAATCGAGATGAAAGAGCAATTGCTCGTAAGAGCCCCTTAAACGTTTAGAAAAGTCTGAAATTCATAAGTCTAATTTTTCATCTTATATGTGATTATAATATTTTCGAATCATTAAATAAATTTTTGTTTTGCTTTGAAATTTTTGAAAATTATTATTATAAAGATATAAAGAAGAATGGTTTCATTTAATATGCATTTATTCGAAGTAAAAACCCAATAGTTGTGTAACGTAATAAGCAATTGCTCGTAAGTCTCGAATCATTAAATAAAATTTTCTTTAGGCTTGAAAAAATATATATTATGAAGATATAAAGAAGAATGGTCCAGTTTAATATGCATAGCTTTATACAGGTTGCCAAAAGTCACTTTAACCTGAAAATGCTTGCTAACAGAGAGAGCTACAGCTAGGCAAGTGGGGGTAACGGTATAGTAAAGCGACTACGCCCGACCTAGTGCTAACGACAGCAGCGCCCTAGTTGCAAAATTTGGAAGATAGCCATTGCAAATTGAAAATGAAAATAGATAGAGCAAAATTTCCAATTAGAAAGTTTTAGAGCATCAATTAGTTAGTACGAAGCGACATTTGGTTCACACGGATAAGATAAATCGTCGCTTGTATACCCAAAAATGTACGAAATCGATGAGCGACGATTCTACTTTGCATATTCACATTCCGGAAATGTAGCAGTCCACAGTTGCAGATTGTGACGTTGTATTGTGCTGTAATAGCTTTAAAAATTTAATTTCTAATGCATTTAAAATTTTACATTAACTCTTTCAAGGGCAGAAGAATTCTGTTCGTAAACTGATGAAATAATTGACTAATACCAGAATATTCAAACGAATTTCTTAGAAAACAAAAACCCGCGAATTTGAAAAAAAAAAAAAAGTTAAAATATTCTAGGTGCCATTTGTCAGTTTTGCAGTTAAAATTAGGTAGCTAGACCGTCTAGCCGCCCTTGAAAGGGTTAAATCTATCTCGTCGTATTGAAGAGGCTTGCAATAGACGCTCCATGCTGAGAAATGCGCATGCAGAATTACTCTCACGAATACAAATGTGTATCGTGAGCAATGGCGAACTTTTCAAACATACTTAATATTAACTTTTTATCAATGTGAGACAGTTTGTGTTTTTTGTTTTTTTCTGTGTGATGTTATCAAAATGTATTGAGATAAGTACGTATTTATACCATAAATTGTACGTATTTCTTCATATTTCTGGGTATTCCATTCAAACGGTTACACAAAATGGAGTGCATCGATTTCGGACAGTTTTGGGTATACAGGCAGAGATTTATCTTACCCATGTAAACCAAATGTCGTTTCGTACTAATTAATTGATGCTCTAAAACTTTCTAATTGAAAATTTTGCTTTATCTCTTTTCGTTTTCGATTTGCAATGACTATCTTCCAAATTTTGCCACTAGGGGCGCTGCTGTCGTTTGCATTAAATCGGACGTAATCGCTTTACTTTACCGTTACCTCACTGCATAGATGTAGCTCTATCCGTTTGCAAGTATTTTCAGGTTAAATGGACTTTCCTTTGCACCCTGTATATATACATTGTTTTATGTAAATAATTCTGGCAGCTTCTTCTTCTCAATTTTTGATATATTACTAGTTTGATACTGAAAAAACTTTTGGTACACGCATATGAAACATTTTATCAACTTCCTTATCTTAAGTTTAGATGTGTTAAAAGAAAAACTTTTGGTACCGAGCTCTGCGTCACTTTCCCTAGTTAAATGGAACTAGATATTTTTTGACTTTCCAAAACACTGAAAATGTTGCTGTTCCTTAGATCTATAACATACATCATAGTATATTCTTATGTACTATGAGGATAACTTATGAGTATATTATTGTAATTTTATTTACAATCGGTGGCAAAGAGCAAAAAGATCATTTTGGCAGAGGCATAAAAAAATTCTCGCTCCCTCTCTCTCTGGATATATAAAATATATAATAGTACTTTTAAAACGTTGTTTAAATGAAAGAGCGTTTTGTATGAAAAAATGATTACTGTTCAATTATGTACAGTTTTTAAGAAAACACTTCACTTACTTTGAATTCTTCCCAAAACCTCCATAATACAAGGCCTAATATAATGAAATAATAAATATTAATTTGTTCTTTTCTTCAATTAAATTACTTTAAAATTTATATGAAATGCCATTTAAAAAATAAATTCAAGATCTCTTACCTAGAAATCTTCTAAAAATTTTGAAAAGACAAAGCCTGACGTAATGAATTATTTCATTCGTTTATTTTTCTTCACTTACATACCATTAAAGTGTATATGAAATGTCATTTTAAAATATTGTCTTATATATCTTCCTCACTTACTGGAATTCCCCCTCCCCCCCCCACCCAAAAGCCTAAAAGACAGTAGCTGACATAGATTGAATTAATTAATTTATATTTTTCTATAATTACATATTTTTAAAATTTATATTAAATGTCATTATTAAATAATGGCTTTTCGTATAAATTTTAAAAATATATTAATAAATAAAATAAACAAATGAATTAATTCAGTACCTCAAGGATTGTTTTTTAATTTATTTATTTATTAAAATTTTAATGTAAGTGAATTTATAGTTTCTTGATAACTGTACTAAAATGAACATTAGTAATTTTTTCATGGAGAAATACTCTAGCATTTAAATAACTTTTTAAAATTTATATTTGCTATATAATTGCCGAAACGTCAGTGAAGGCTTACTGTGGAGACACGAAATTTTTTAGTTTCCTTCTGTTTGTCTGTTCCGCCATAACTGCCACAAAAAGCATCCGCTTGACTTCAAATTAAGTGGATATGTTGGTGGGGTACCCGGATTTAGCTGTATAGTTTTTTGTTATATTTGGTACATTCGTTCGGAAAATATAGAATACTTTATTTTGCACAATAATGCTTTACTATGGCAATTCAGACGATTTCTCCATATTTATTTGTTGAAAGGAAATAACTCATATGATTGAAGGATTTAAATAGTAAATTATGCATGATGAAACTTCCTAATTAGAATCATACATTATTCATATTATTTTGAAGATTTGTCTATACATTTATAAGAGTTTTTAAATTCTGTGTATGGAGGGATTTTACATATGTGTTCCAACTATATAAAATATTTTCTTTTTTAAATTTACTTCTTTTAAATGTACATATTTAATTGTTTTAATTTTCTTTGAACTGTTACCTAGCAACGGAACTACACCTAAGTATTTCGTAAATATGAAAGTATCTGCAACTGTATGAAGTCAAATCAACGTCAAAAGGAATGAATTAATGCCTTTGTGTCTTTATATACAGGTGGATTTTACCCCAGAAATAAAGGCAGGCTATGTTCTATTTATTTTGTTCAAATATTTTTCTTATAAATTAAAAAGTTCATTATTTTCATAAGGAATAAATTGACATTTTTCTATAAAATTCACATTTTTTTAAACCGTTACCAAGAAAATCAGATCCCAGAATAATAATTTATCCTAAACAGTTAATTTTGATTTGAAAGATTTTCATATGCAAGAGGAAAATAAAATAAAAAATAGACATGAATACGTCTTCATATTGGAAATAAAACTAAAATACGAAAAGAATGTGAATTTGACCTCATATATCTTCTATACTTCCTATTATAAAGAGGAAAAAATTGTTTATTTGTCGGAGGTAAGCTCAAGAACTACCGAACCGATTCCAAAAGTAATGGTATCAAAATGATGGTGTTAGTCCAACTTAGAACATAGGCTATATCTTATGTCGGTGCCCCTACCCCAAAGGGGGTGCAGGAGCAAAAAACGTTCTAAAAATGTGATTTTTGCGTTAATGAAGGGCCTAGAAATATGAAATTTGGAATATTAGTTACTTATAAGTTATAAATGATGTCTAAGAACAGTTCTTAAACAATTCGAAATTTAAAAGGGGTGAAAATGCACAAAAAGCGTTCTAAAAAACGTTCTAAATTGTAGCTTCTACATAATCTCATTAAATACGAAACCGATTTAAAAAGTAATGGTATCATAATGATAGTGTTAGTCCAACTTAGAACATAGGCTATATTTTATGTCGGTGCCACTACCTCAAAGGGGGTGCAGGAGCAAAAACCGTTCTAAAAATGCGATTTTTACGTTACTGAAGGGCCTAGAATTATGAAATTTGGAATATAAGTTACTTATAAAATATAAATGATGTCTAAGAAAAGTTCTTAAACAATTCGAAATTTAAAAGGTGTGAAAATGCACAAAAAGAGTTCTAAAAAACGTTCTAAATGGTAGTTTCTACATAATCTCAGGAAATACCAAACCAATTTTAAAAATATTGGCGTCAAAATGATAGTGACAACGTTTGCTCCAAGATAGGCTATGTTTTATGTCGGTGCCACTACCCCAAAGCCGGTGTAGGAGCAAAAAACGTTCTAAAAATGCGATATATGTGTTACTGAAGGGCCTTGAAATATGCAATTTGAAGTATCAGCTACTTATTAGATATAAAGGATTTCTAAGAACAGGTCTTAAACAATTCGAAATTTAAAAGGGGTGAAAATGCGCGAAAAGCGTTCTAAAAAACGTTCTAAATGGTGATTTCTACACAATCTCAGGAAATACCAAACCGATTAAAAAAATAATGGCGTCAAAATGATGGTGAAAACGCTAGCTCCAACATAGGCTATGTTTTATGTCGGTGCCACTACCCTAAATGGGGTGCAGGAGAAAAGCATTCTAAATTGCGGTTTTTGCGTGACGGAAGGACCTTGAATCGTGAAATTTAGAATGGTAGTTAGTTATAAGATATCAATGATCTCTAAGGGCATTTCCTAAAAAAGTCGAAATTTAAAAGGGGGTTTAAAATGCGCAAAAAGCGTTGTAAAAAACGTTCTAAATTGCGATTTCTAGCAATCTCAGGAAATACTCAACCGATTTCAAATATAATGGTGTAAAAATGATGGGGACAGATCTTGCTCCAATAAAGGCTATATTTTATATCTGTTTCCACTACCCCAGAGGAGACGCAGGAGCAAAATGAGCGAAAAGCGTTCGAAAAACGTTCTAAATGCCGATTTGTCATCAAAAATAAAACGAATACGCTTTGAGGTTGAAATAAAAGGGCCTTCTGTTATGATATTAACTCTTATTATTAAAAAAAAAGTTCCCCTTATCCGACGGTTTATAGTATGCACACGGCTAATAGAAATGTTTAATTTTTAATCAAAAATTTCAATAAAAAAAACAACTTTTGCAAAGTAAATAGATAGTAAATGCCAAAATTATGCACCGCAAAATTATCTTTGTCGAAAATGACGTCATTGTATACGGAAATAAATATTTTCATTCTTAAAAACCAAACATTAACTAGACTGCCCGAAAAATTATTTTTTGACAAGTGTTACTTCTTAATGCCGCTTAATTTCAGAAAATATGAATGAAAATTATCTTATTTTTAAAAGGAAATTATATTTTCGTTCATAAAACCTAAACTGTTAAGATAATTGCGTCGATGTAAATCATTTTCTGCCCACCGGTTTTAAAAAATAAAGCTCGGGAGTGTAAAATGAAATCTAAGATTCACTATAACCATTAGTACAATCAATAGAAAGTTACAAATATAAATTTAATGAGACCAGCGATCCGCCCCCCTGAAGACATCTTCTTTATTATCTAGAAAAATACCAGAATTTGTTGCTCATGAAAATATCAGAATATTCTTACATAACAACGTTTTTAATTTAACGTTTCTAATGTCTGAAAACTTCGTATTTTTTATTATTATAAATAATTAGGTAATTTGAAAACTTTAAATTGCGGTTTGCAGGAAATTGAATATTACCTAAAGTGTGTTTAAAAACAATGATTTGCAGAGCTGACGTTGAGGCTCCTAATCTGAAGATTTACTAGTTAATATTGATTTATGTGAAAGTGGTCTTTATTATTTTTGCAACCGATTATAAAATATTATACTGATATAGTTATAACTAACATTGACATTTTCGCATTTTTGAAATGTCAAAAGTACTTAATATTCATAAAGAAAAAACATTTTATTTATTTTAATTTTTATGATTATTTTAATTTTTAAATTATTTTAAATTATTAATTTAAAATTATTCCATATATATACAAATGAAACAATGCTTGCTATGAACTTTTGATTTCGAAAGAAGACGGCTAAAAATATTGAATTGCCGGGTACAATTGATATATATATTAGGACGTATCGAAAAAATCGAAATTTCTCAAATCTTTTAGCGGTAGTGCGAAAAATTTGTGAACTCCCTTCATTAAAAAGTTTGCGGAGTCTTAAAGCAGTGAGTTAATACCTTCTGTTGCCTTAGTGGGCCGAAAGTTCCGAAAATTGACTAAAAATGATTAAAATACAAAAATTAATAAATGATCACAGATTTCGTTGATCGGTTTGAGGTAGTGCTTAAAAGGCACTATGTTTGAACAACAACAACCAAAAAATTTTTAGAATTATAGGTTAATATTTTCTACTGCCTCATCGGCATCGAATTTTGGAAGTTTTGACGCATTTTGGTACTTTTCTGCATAACGGTTTACTGATTGCTCAATGCACAATCCACGCAGACTGGGTTTGGCATTCTGCCAAAAAAAGTGGAAGACCCCTATTTTCATGCATAGGCACAAATCAGAGCGACTAGTAAATCACCTGACCGCTCTCTTTCGTCCGGCTTAGCACAGTAGGCAGGCGCTACAAGCATCTGCGAGTAGCAACCGATTATAACTCGTTTAAAGCAGTAACTTTTAATTACTGTGCGGTGTTTATAGTAGCTTGCACTGCAGTCGTTTTACTAGGAACTTGTCTTGTGGTTTTTTTAATTTCGTCATCATTTTCTAAGATGAGATATTGGAAAATATTTGAAATAAGCAGATAAGCAGATAATAAGCAGAAATAAACACATAATCCACTGGACTGGTCTTTGAAGTTTCAATTCAAGCCTGCGAATTACACCATTAGACACAACTGTGTTCACCACAGTGTCGTTACATACGAGAACAATGAGGTTGCTAAAATGATCCAATGAAGCACTTGTTACGTATTTGTAAGTGCTATTAGATATATCAAGACTCCATCCACTTTCAGGTATAATATGTCCCCTGTACGTAAAACCATCAGGTTCCGATACAATACAGTAATGCGCTTCTACAATTGTTTTTTGCAACTGTTTGGCCTCGACTGTTTCTGATGTCAAAGTTTTGTTATGCCGTCTATCAAAATAAAGGCCAGATAGAGTGGAACGATTTTCGATTTGTTTTGAGAGCAATTGTTTCTAAATTCTCGATTTTTCCTTTCAATTTTTCATATTTTATTTTTGTCTGTGGCGAGGCTGGTATCCGATTCCGAAATTAAACCCAAAACTTGCATAGAGCTCGATGCAATAGCAGCCGTGGCTCTGCTGGATACACAATATTTTTTACCGACAAGAACCATCAACCGACAAGTTATCCAGTTTTAAACGCATTTGAACACTCCTAGTTGACAGCTGAAGAGACGCTGTATAAGACCTTTGTTTGGTACCCACCTTTTCCCCTATTTCCACCTCCATCATATCTTCTATTTCATTTCCCCTTTCATTCTCCACGGAATAGCTTAAAGCAGAAGCAGGAGACGTCTGTTTTGCAGATCGAATAGTACCCTGTTGCTTTCGCATTTGACGTTTATAGAGCCGTTTTGTTTCTGGAATATCAACACTTCCATAGCTGCCAACTTGTACGGATTTTTCCTACCACTAAAATTTAAAAGAACTTTCTGCCTTATTTAATTATCAAAATTCGCCGCAATTCGGCGATTGATTTAGGCAAAATTTTCTGTTAAATTTTAGTGGTAGCAAAAATCCGTACAAGTTGGCAGCTATGCACTTCCAACGAACATTTTTTTCCTTTCTGTGTTAATGATGAACACCTGCCATTTTGCAGAAACTTTGCTTTCTTTCGGACAGATACACTCCTTAAAAATCGTGCATTTACAGGCAGATATGTTAAAAGATGTTTTTGCCTCCATTTTAAAGTTTTAAATATTTTCGAGAGCAGTCTTGTTCTTTTCCGTCAAGACGTTTTATATACTTCATGGTTGGTCGATATTTTCCATGGTATGCGTGTATCATATCACTGAAATGTTTATGTAAAATTGAAGCAATGGATGTATCGATGTATAATTTTCCATCTTCAAACCAACAGTTTTTGAAATAACTGAAAAACGTGGTTCGTTGTTTCCACCAGTTTCGCAACAGCGCAACATCTTATGCCGTCTTCATGCGTCGGCAGCATGCGTAAAAAATCTTTCGATGTTCCCAAAATAGGGCATTGCAACGTTTGTCGACTTGAAAATTTTGACTACAATAATTTTGGTTCTTCAAGTAGTTACCAATATCTCATATTAGAAAATGATGACGAAATGTACAAAAAGACAAGACAAATTCTTTAAAATCAACTGTAGTGCAACCAACTATAATGACCGCACAGTAATTAAAAGTATATTGCTTTAAACGAGCTAAAATCGGTTGCTACTCGCAGATGCTTGTAGCTACCGCGCTTAGCCGGACGAAAGAGAGTGGACAGGTGATTTACTGGTCGCTCTGATTTGTTTCTGGGCATGAAAATAGGGGTATCCACTTTTCTGCCAGAGTGCCAAACCCAGTCTGTCTGGATTGTGCATTGAGCAAGTAGTAAAACGTTATGCAGAAAAGTACCAAAATGCGTCAAATTTTACGAAATTTGATGCCGATGCGGCAGCAAAAGATATTAACCTATAATTCTAAAAAAATGTTTTGCTTGTTGTTGTTTAAACATAGTACTTTTTAAGCACTGCCTCAAACCGATCAACGAAATCTGTCATCCATTATTAATGTTGGTATTTAAATCATTTTTTCGTCCAATTTTCGGCATTTTCGGCCCACTGAGGCGACAGATGATATCATCCCACTGTTTTAAGATTCGGCAAATTTTTTAATGAAGAGGGTTCACAAATTTTCCGCACTACCGCTAAAAGATTTGAGAAATTTTGATTTTTTCGATACGCCCTAATATATATATATATATATTAATTCGCTATTTTGAAAAATGCTGTTACTAAATTTATATGGATAAATAGTAATTCCTAGATCGATAATTTCTTACTTAAAAAATCTTTATAAAATTATCTTTATTGATTAATCTTTTGAACAGGTTTGTAAATAAAAGGAAATCCGTGTCGCAATTTATTAAATATAGCAATCTAAGCACATAAAATATTTGAGCTTAAAATCAATAATTGCTGATTTAAAATGAAAAATATAATAACAACAAGAAAAGAAATCTTTTAAGGTAATTTTTATAGCCATACCGTTCAAAATTGCCATATTTTCCGTCAAAAATAAAACATTTAAATATTTTAATTACGCAGTTTTTAGAAAAATCAGTAATAAATAGTACGATGCATAATTGTGTTAATTTTGTTTATGGAATTCATAACACGATAATATATTTAACATATTTTATGAATATTTGCACAGAAAAGCAATTAACTTTTAAATGTTCGTCAAATATTTAAAGAAAAATATTAAATTATTTTACGTTTATTCTTTTTCATGAACAAAAACTTTCTCGTGTCATTAAATTAACAAAAACACTCACTTAAAAATATTAAAACAACATTTTTTTTAAATATGTTTTATATAATTTTTCGAGGAGTACTCTTTTTAAAAGATAATTTAGTAAAACAACTTAAATTTTATGCTGAATTAAAGTGTATTTATAACATAATTAACTAAAGCTGACAAAAAGCTATTTTCAATCATAAAAAATGAACGATGCATTTCTTTTTATTATTTCGAGTGTAAGTTATTTTCATGCCTTTTTTTCTATAATATATATTTTTTAATTCTTAAATAAAGCAGAAATGATTTATGTTAAATCGTTTATACGTTCTAGATACTTTAAGAAATAAACATAATTTTTAATTAAAGGCTGCATATGCTTTAAAGTTTGGAGTTTTTATAAAACAATAGTATATCATCATTGTGTATGATTTTTAATAATAAATGAATAAAAGTAAAATTTTATGAATTACGCGCATTGTAAAAATTTTCAAAATTTAAAAAGTACTGATATTGTATTTTTTCTGGATAATTTTTTTCTCTGAATAGTACTTTTTCACAGTAGACCGGGAAAGCAGTTGCACAGACTATCATTTCAGGATTAGCTGAAATTCCAGGATTAGACAAAATAGATTTTCATATTAAAATGCAACTGGTCTGTCAAGTCATATCTTGGTGGAAACCACAAAAAGACCCGATTTTAGTGGTTGATCGGTAGGATTATCATTGTGTTTTCCTGCACCCAAAAGTATGTCAACATGGAGGACTGGGAGCAGGAAAACATAATGATAAACCTACCAGTCAACCACCTGGATATACCTATCGTAAAAGAAGCATAATAGCATTGTTGATATTGATTTTCGAAAAAAATCCTCGGTAATTACCCGAGATATTAACCCTTAACCCTCTCGCTGCGCAGACCGAGATATGCTCGGGCATGCATTTTTCCGTCAAATTAATACGATTTGGTTATTCCCACCAGTTATTTTTTAGCGAAAACTTTGTCTGATTTAATCAGGACATTTTTCCCGTTTACGATAGTCAAAAATTTCTGCTTTAAAGAACCGGTGATAAACGATTAAAAATTCTGTTATAGACGCTCATCGCGAAGAATTACTTACGCAGCGAGATGGTTAAAGTAACAGACGTTTTGAACATACATAATGACAAGCGCGGCGTACTCTATATATTATTGCCTTTTAAAGCCTAGATAAATTTTAATGATATATTTGTGTAATGCAATGCCCAGTAGCAGTATAAAAGCAATAAACGTCAAATTGTTAAAAACAGACTAATTTAATTAGAATTAATCACATAAATACGATGGGATTCGCGACTAGTTTGCATTGAGTGGATCTCTCAATACGCTTCGCGTGTCTTTAAATGTTAATTAGAAACGTACCTGAAGAAACGCGGCTCGGATAAAGGCGCTGTTGCAACTTTGCGATCTCCTTTCGAAGGGCGCTTAGCACAATGTCAAGTTTAAACTCTGAACAAGTGTTTTGTTTTACTTACACTGTAAAAAGAAAAGATTATTACTACGCTGAATTTAGTTTTATGAAATGCCAAATGAAGTTTAAGGGGTCAGGTAACCTTTGAACCAATAAAGTACATGGAAAAGTGACCTCTGTAAGAATTGCAGTCATTCTTTAACTAATAAACTTTTAATTATAAAATTGAAAACACACGTTAGAAACGATTTATTTTATCAATCAAAGTTGTTAGAAAAGGTATACACATATATAGTTTTTTTTAAATTTATTTTTAAATATAATACAATTTTTATGAAAGAATTATTCTTGCATGCATTGCGCGCATGATTTTTCTCATTTCAATGGCTGAAACAAGCCAAGATTTTTTTAATGAGTACAGATATAAAGTGTTTTCAAAATGACCTACAATGAAAAAAAATAAAACTTGTAGGTCTTGAGAAAAAAAAAAAATTTAGAGAAATTCGAAATATCGAGATTTTTTTTATACAAAAGTAGCCGTGAATTCTAAACTTCTTACTTGAGAAACATAATAATAGGTCATTTTGTGCTTCTGTACGTTTAATACATCCACCAAAAATTTCGTGAAATTCTAGGCAACCGTTTTTCAGAAATCGTGCGCGCAATGATCAAAATCGCTGTTTTGAGAAAATTGGCTTTAAAGATTGAAAAAACCCGTTGATCATATAGCAAAAGCTCAAAGTGTTTTAGAGATAACTTCTCTTCTAATGCGAATTTTTGTATGGGGTTTGATCTTAAATGTTCTCAAAGAATCATATTTAATTATAAGCTATTAAAAAAAAAAAAAAAAAAAAAAAAAAAAGTCGATTTTTGGACGCTTCAAAGGTTACCTGACCCCTTAAATATGTACTACTTTTATTGTCTGTACCGAAATACGTTAATTATAAACATATTAGGATGAGATTAAAAATAGAGTTGGATAGAATAGCAATATTTGATATTTATTCTTCATATCTCTTTGAACTTTTATGGTATACCCATTCATACTTTGCTAGTATAGCTGTACTCAACCCTAGGTTGTATAGTTTTTTACAAAATGTTATTATTCTGTTAGTAACGTTTTTTTTTTTTTTTTTTTTTTTTTTTTTTTTTTTTTTTTTTTTAGTAATACAGTTAATAATTCATATATTTACTGTACGGAATCCTCTGAGTGCGAGTAATACTCGCAATTGACCGCTTTTTTATGAATTAAAAAAGCTGTAATTTTCAAATGAATTTCGATTCACTGTCACTGCAATAAAATAGCAAATGGATCCAATTTAGTTACGTATATTTGCAAAAATAACAAGATCTGAACTACATTTAAAGTACTTTTTCATCGAACGTACAACAGTAAAAATCTCATCGATACATTATTAGTACAATGTTTAATGCAACTTGGAAAATTATAACCGATATCTTGCGTTATTGATAAATTAAAAATTAATTTAAAAACAATTAAATTTATAAAATCAAAAAACCCGATTGCATAAAAAGCGAACTAATTAATTATTTCTCATCAATGTGAAACTATTTTTTTCAATTCCTACTATTAGCTCACACTCTCGCTGTACTATATGTCTTGTTAAAATTTTCAATCGTTAATAAAATACTTATTATTTATCCAATCAAGCTCAGATACATTTTTTTAAACATGTAGTGGATGACACTTGATGTTAATACAGTTTTTCTCAAATATTGATTCATTAATTAAATGAAATTAATTAATTTTCAATAATCGAGAGAGCCCTCTTCTTGATCAAGGTATTTTAAGACCGAGAGAGCCCTCTTCTTGATCAAGGCATTTTAAGCGCCACTCAAAAGGAAAGAAGAATGGAAGAAAAAATCCTCTTATTGACCTAAGTATCAATTGACATATTTTTTTTTTATTATTATATTACTTGTTTATATTACTTACCTATTTTTTTTTTACTTGTATTGATGACTTTTAAGTTGTATTTAATTGTTAGTTCCTATCTATAAACAATATTTTGATGAGGTCGATAGATGTCTATGATGGTTAGAGTTGCAGTAAAGCTAGAGATATTACCTACACAACTTCCAGGTTGTATAATATTTTAACGGCGCTACTGACTGTAAAATAGTCAAGGAAACATCGTCTTCATTTTGAAAGACCTATCCAATAATATGCCACTCAATAGGGTGCGTAATTTTTTTTTTCGTCTCTACCGCCATTATGTATTTTACGACCGCCATTTTGAATGTATAAAAACAAAACCTAGCCTATAACCATCTGGTCGTTAAGACGAATCGATAGAGACCTCATTCATTAAAATCCATCCAGCCGTTGGGATGCTTCGAGGGTATAAAGGAATCCACATACACATATACGCCTGAAACATATAACCCTTCTTTTCAGTCGGGTAAAAAAACTCGTATTTGTTTCCCTTATTACAGTACAATTCGCATAAATGAATCCTATTTACGAATTAAAAATTCATTCATTTAATGGCTGATTGCAGTATATAGAAAAACCGCATTTTGATTTTTAATATATTTTAATTAACGTATGAAAGTAACTGTTTTTGAAACAAGTATTTAGTATAAACATCAAACTCTCCAAAATTATTTTTGTATAAGTTTGGCACGTTACATTGTTGATAGATATTGTTTGTAAATTTTCGGCACCCACACGTAAAAGGGTTCGCGAGCTTGGCGTATAATATCTTGCATGTTCAATTGTCGTCAAAAGAACTGTTTGTTCATTGTAAAGTGTTTAAATGTATTTTGAACATAATTGAATATGCGCAATTATATCAAAAATCTATACTGATTATTATTTTCAATACTGATCATATTTAACATATATAAAAATTAAATTTATAAGTTACTACTTAATTTCGATTTAAAAAGAAATTACATTATTTACAAGGCATGAAAAGAGATTTGTATATATGTATATTTTTTTCCAGACTTACAAATTTCTCCAATTAATTCCTTATAAGCCATTACTTCAGCTTCCTAAAATGACTACTTCACTCACACGAAAACACCTCTGTGCTAATGTTAATCCTATGAAAGAATTTGTTTTAAACATCTAGTTTGAATTTCCATATTTTTAATTTTTTTCCATATATAAGGTCGATATCTAGAAAGGGAGTTTTTTACTTTTTTCAATTTTGTTTACATTTTTTATGGTATACTTTCCTTTTTGAAGCCGGTTCCAAAAGTAAAAGTATAATAATAAATAAGAGAAACCTGTAAACAAAATCGAAAAAGTAAAAAGCAGCTATTGCCGACCTCAGATATCCAATGCAATAAATAAATAAATAATAATAATAATAATAATTTACAAATATTGAAATGCACATGAGATATTAAGAGGTCTCAGGACTCTTGTCGCTTTAAAATTGTCGAAATTTAACTTTTTTTTTAGATGTTAAACAATGTCTTTTCGAACATTTTAATATAATTGTTTCCTTAAAATTCCCATTAGAACAGAAGTTATGGCTTTTATAATTATACCTGCTCAATAGCTGAAGCGGCGTTTCGGAGATTTTGACGTCATTTTTTTTCCAAATGACAGATTTGGTCATAACGCGCACTATATCTTAAACACTTCTGAATATTTTTTCATGAAATTTTCAAAACATATTTTTCATGTTAGTCTGTATAAACCGAACCTAAAATTTCCTTTTTATTGTTCAAGAAAATATTTTTGTAGGTGATTATATTCATAAAATTGTCTAAATGTTGCATTAGCTAAATACAACTTTGTATTAAAAATACAAAAATGCTTTAAATACCAATTTATTTAGGGTGATCATTACGATCTCATGTATACGTAGGAACCAAAATTTTCATTCTAGTTGCAAAATTTAATTTGTAATCCTGCACGTAATCTTTTATGCTGATATTCTGCTCGTCGAATGCCTGAAAGTTTGGAGCCCCCTGTAAATGCTAATTCTGCATCTTGCAATTTTTTTAAATACATGAAATGAAAGAACAACTGATATCTTTCATCACAATTAAAATTGTGTCTTAAAATCATATACATTTTAATACCTTAAATGTTGAAAATTGTCTCTTTTTTTTTTTTTCCTTTTTTCCAATTGTAAGAGTTTTGAGACCCCTTAAAAAATTTTTCTTCCACAGAATTAACATTAACGAGCTTGTGTTTTCGCATCAGTGAAGGAGCCCCTTAAACAGATTTACGTGAAATTATAAACTAAGATATTTTCATGATTTACTTTAAATATTAAAATAATAACAGAAGTAATCATAATCTATTTGAATTTACTTTGGAAATTTTAAAATATATTACAATTATTCAAACAAGGAAATGAAATGAAAACGTATTTACAGAATTCAACGACAAAATTATGAAATATGAAATGTAAGGTTTAAGAAGCTTACCTGATTTTTATATATATATTTCAGTAATGCAATATTCTGAGATCTAAAATAGAGGAAATATAATTTTCCAGATATCAGAATTTAACAAGCTTTAAACAAATGTGCATTCATAAATTCCATAGTAAAATTAGATTTTATTAAATGAATACCTTTATGTAGTTATCATAGTTGTTGATGCAAAGTCATAAGAGTATTGGTGAATGAGATCTCAAATTATCCTTGCTCGTAATAAAACTATGGACATACGTGCATTTTTTTTAAACGTCTCGCCGGAAAATAAATAATTTTAACTTCTTATTTCTGTGTACTCTTCTTAAAAAATGTCTCCCTTTTTTATTTATTTTTATTTTTATTTTTATTTTTTTTAAATTTCGAATACATTTCTAAAACTCATGTTTAATTTAATAATTTATGTGTTAAAAACTAATCAGCTGTAAAATATTAAACCTTAAAAAAATCCTATATATATTTTAGAAATATATTGACCAAAAAATGAAAATACATTTACATTTTTTTTTTTTTTTTTTTACATTTTCTACAACGCGGGTTAACCCGCCATTGGCATAGGCTTCCAGATCACGCGTTGCAAGTAAAAAAAACAAAAAAACAATATTATTTAACAATAGTTTTAACAATAAGAATTAAAGGTGATAGTAAAAATAATAATAAAAGTAATTATAAATGTAATAATAAAAGTAATAATAGAACAGATGAGGTGAGCGCTTTACAGACGAAAATATGTATTATTTTCAACACGAATATGATTGATTAATTATGAATAGCAGCAGATGAATTTTAGAATAGTACACAGAAAAAATTACTAGAAAAATAGCAGTTTTATTTCAGGAGATACTATAAAAATAAGAATGCAATCCACGCTACAATAATATAAGAGTGTATCAATAAGTTCTTGCCCTCACATACAAATAATTGAGTGAAATTTATGAAATTGCTACATTGAATTAGTCCTTTTCTATACAGTCACCGTGCACAGTAACACATTTCTGCAAACGGTATTTAAAAGAAAGGAGGATGATGTTTTCTTCTTTTAGCGATCGAATTTCAATCTTAATACAAAATATAGTACATTTCTTCCGCTTCTCAAAAAATATTTTTTGGAAGTGATGATTTACGAGGTAACATTTTCAAGAACGGTAGTCATATATGTGACGACTTCATTTATATTGCAAACGGCCATTTGGTACCTAAAATATTTTTATTCAATTTTGCTTTTCTAATGAACGCGGAGGTAAGCAAGTATATATTTTTTGAGAAATTGGTGTGTAAATTCTGATGTCAATCAATCATTTAAAATTTAAGAACAGATTTACTCTGCGCCTGAAAGGGGACATAATTATCGGCTTAAATACACAACGCTTTGTTATATTAAGAGTCATGTAATCAGTTTATAAACGTGAAACACAAAAGGCTCTGTAAATGATAGTCATTTTAACGGTTTTTCAAATAACACAAATGATTAAAAAATGTCCCAGTCATATTAATTGTTATTTTTTTATGACGCGCAAAACAAACAAGACTTTATTATAATCACCGACGTATTAACGATATAGGGCTGAGAAACACACGGGGACACGTTATTTTCATTAACCTATTAACAATTTATGGGTGCAAAACCGACAGATCCCATTTAGGGCTGCCACTGGCGACTATTTCCTAATTCTAACTGGCACCAGTTTCTGAAAATATAGATCCTTAACACACACTTTCACAAAATTTGGAAGAGAAATATGCTTTAAAATTTGTATTAGAAAAATACTGGTACAAACAGAATATAAAAATAATCGACTGTGGCATCCGCGTCATTTTCAGTGGTAGCCATGTATCAAAGGTTATCCCATTTTTGTTTATTCTATCTGAAAGTTCTCCCTACTCTCTGAATAGTGATGGGGCAGAGCATGTCTTTGTCTTTTGGATCACGAAAAAAATATATAATTTATCTCCTGAAATCTTTATTTTTTTTATATTTTTATTAGTTATTTTTGTATAGTTTAAAATAGAATATTCTATTTATATTTTTTTATGTCTGCATACAAAATGCACTTTTCGGAAATAAGGCGAGGTCCGCACTATACGCTGCAGAAGACATCTCGGATCCACACGGAAACGCCTGAGCAGACATGTGACTTACTTTTTGTTAAATTTAGTTATTACTACCTGCTGCATTTTCATAAGTTTATGTAGGTCAAAATAGTATATGACTTCTTTTTCGATTGTATCGCTTTTTAGAAAGGACATTAAAAGAGTAAAACAATTAAGATGATTAACATGAACTAATCAAATATTTGGATTCTAGACTTTCATTAATCATTAAATAGATGACTCAAAGAATACTTCTAAAGGAACACAGAACTTTGTGTGTTTTTTTCGGACCACTAAATTTATTTTTCTTTCTTATCTAAAATTTTTAAGGATATCGCTCACCCAGAAGAAAAGTGTCATTACTCTCAAAATTCATTTTGCGTTTTATTAAACTAATAGGTCAGTCAAAGGTGTATTTTGCTTAGTGTTGACAGGTCTCCCGCGTAAATCATAGCTCCAAATGCTATGGATACCACTAATTTTTTACAGTTTATTTCACCATCTTTAATCACAGATAATTACGCCATTAGATAAAACGAAGAAAATTACTTAAAAATTCTGGTGTCTAGAGCATTTGGTAACCAAGTTTCCCCAGAGACACCTATCTAGCAGTATTAGTCTTGCTACAGGAAATGTTTCATGTGTAGTTATACGTTTTAGTACACTATATGTCCATTAATGACCATAGAAGAGGGACAAATTGTGTGGAGAGATAAAATTGCTTAACCTTCCAATCCTCATCTAAGTTATCATTCTTACGGGTTTTACGCTTTTATGCTGGTTTTTACTGGTACATGCAGTGCTATAATTTCACGTTACAGTAAAAAAATGCAATATTTTTTACCTCTCCTGCGTGAAATTTACTTTTTACTTTCTTCTATCTTTACAAGAAGGAAGGTATTGAATACGTGAAAGTTTTCGAATTCCGTTTATACGTTTTAGGGTCAGAGTTCCCGAAATAATGTTTTTACAAAATGTCTGTCTGTGAGTCTGTCTGTCTGTCAGTCCGTCTGTCTGTCTGTCCGTCTGTCTGTCTGTATGCGACACACATTTTTTCGGCGCTCTGTCTCAAGAACTAATGCACGGAATTTAATAAAAAATTATATTCAGTTAGTCCATGATATAAGTTGGTGCTGATTACTTTTTGTGTAAATCGCTCAATAAGTGGCGCTTCTATGCTGTAATTTTACGATTTCCGAAATTGCTCTATCACAAGAACTAATGCACGCATTTTTATCAAACTTCAGATTCGGTTATACCTTGATATATATTTGTGTTGTTTACGTTTTACTGTAAATCGCCCAACAGGTGCCGCTGCTATGCTGCATTATTCAAGATTGCCGTAATTGCTTTATCTCAAGAACTAATGCACGGATTTTCATCAAAATTCAGATTCAGATATACCTTGATAAATATTGTTGCTGATTATGTTTTGGTGTAAATCGCCCAACAGGTGGTCTTGCTATGCTGCATTTTCCCGATTTCCACAATAGCTGTATCTCAAGAACTAACGCATGAATTTTCTTCTAACTTAGGATTCAATTAGACGCTAACACAAGTTGTAGATGATTAGGTTTTGGTTTTAATCGTCCAGTAGTTGACGCTGCTAAGCTGCATTTTGTAGGGTTTGCACGATTTTAGGAATAGTCATATCTCAAGAACTAATGCACGGAAATTCATATCTTTAAAATCTTCTTGATGGGCATAGATTGCCATTTAATTCAGACACAGTGATAGCGAATTTTGAAGTATTAACATGTGTAAGATAGAAGAAAGTTTTGGGATTGCCAGATCCGATTAGCTTTCCAGATGTGTTTCTTATCTCGTGGTTGAGTGATGTATTTATTTCGATAAAATGTGTTTTTGAAAATGGCAAAAAATTATCATTTGATTGCATTTCTACATGCAGTATTTTTGAAATACTCTAACAAATGGCGAACTTCAGAAAAAGTGACAAAGGTATGTATATAAAGTTTTTTTATTTACTATTTAGATATTTATTTTACTTTTCTAAGTATTTTTAAGCTGAAATGGTACATTCCGCTTTACTAAGTTGGAACTTTTTCATAGTCTGAAAACTTTTCTGAATTTTAATTCACTTAAACTAATTTAAATACCTAAAATTTCGCAATGTTAATATTTAACAAGATGCAAAATATTTATTCTTTTTTTTTTTTATCGAAACAATTAGAAAGACCTAATTTGTCGTACAAGTTGATAGATATATCTTTCAACAATAAAAAAAAGCATTAATTTTTTCAATAATACAGCTTGCGTAAAATTTTGTGAAAAATAATATATACTATCGTAATACAAATGAAATATCCTGTATAACGAATTTAAATTTGTAAAATAAAAATGTCAAATAAGTTTATATAGGTTAAACTAAGCGTACGAATTTGCCCATCAATTTTGAAGAAAAGCCATTGGTAAAGTAAACCCATTAAGTTGATTAGCATTAACTCTATCAAATATGTATTTTCTCTTTTTCCTTTAAACATTAAAGAGATTACTCATAAAATTCTCCTAAAGTAATAAAAATGTTCTATATTTGTTTCCTTTTTCCTATATAACGTTTTCTTTCTTGTCTAAAAGTACTAATAATATGTTTGTGGGGATAAAAAGAGTATAAGAAAATAACTATAAATTATCTTTTGATTAAGGTTATGTGAATTGTAGTTTTATTACGATAACGTGTTTTTTTTTTCTAATAAAAAAATAATTCAGCCAGTTCATCTAATAAGTATATGCATTATTTATTTGTCAAAAATTTTACTGTGTATTTATAAATCACATTCTGCCTTACGTAAAGCTATAATTACTTCACTAGGCGGAACTGTGAAAATTTCGAAAGCATTTATATAAATCAAGTTTTAAATTGTATTTTTTTTTTTTTTGAAGTAGTTAAAAATTTAATGTTATTATCTTCGGTAATCACGATAAATATTTATGGCATCTTTCTTTTAAATTAAAAAAAAAATATTACAATTCACTGAAATATTCAAGTGCATTTAAAATACCCATATACTCCGCAAGATGATATGGGGTTCACAATCTGACAATCTTTTGACTTTTAAGTCCCTGAATAATCATTTTTATTTTAGTACATATTCTTGTATTTTTTTTTATTTCATATACTGGGGAACATCACATTGCATAACTGCATAACAATATTAACGAGCTAAATAAGTTTTGGACGATGTTGGGGGCCCAAATATCAGGAAAACTCCTATACAGTTCCGTGTCCCTGATGCTGATTTCTAAGTTTGGACCTGTATAAAATTCTTTCAACAAAAGTAATTCGATGTATTTTTTCCGAAACTGGGACAATTGTTTAATATAAATATGTAGCAAAAAATTAACAAGCACACATTTTTATGATTGATATTATTTTTTTAACCCTGTCCCTGGGTTTTAGATTCCTTACCATCCCTCTTGCTAAACTTATACAGAAAATCACTTCAGATGCAGCCTCATAATTTTTTTCAAGTTTTTTCTCATGCAGATGTATTCTAGAGAAAGAATGTTCAAACTTCTTTGACATGAAATTTATTGCAGAATTTAAATCAGCATTTGAATATCAATTTCAAGCATCGTGGATTTATTGGTAGTCTTACCGTCCCCATGTTTTATTCCTGCACTTTTCGGGGTAAATTAATTTTTTTTAATTCAATCCAATGTAAATAACTGTTTCTAAAAATCAATGAACATTGTAGCTATCACTTAGTCTTAATATGATTTGCCTAAAAATAGTGGTAATTTTCCTCACCATCCCTTTTTTTCCCATTACAGTCCTTTTCCCCTATACTATTTCCCTTTTTTTCCTTCCGTCCTTTCTTTAACACCTCTTTAAGACAACGTTGTACCAAAATTTTGTACTATAAAAACTACATTGTTATTACTTCTTATCTGAATGTCCCGTGGGTACTATGCAACTTCATTATAAGTAAAAATGTAGTAGATAACAGAAAGTTATAGTAGTAAAATGGTAAGGAAAATTAAACTCACAAGTTCAACTTAAACCTCAGTTAAATAATAAAAAAAAAATTTCGCTGCTGACCATTTTTTCTTTATTTTGAATAATTAAGGCATTCGTCTACCAGATTAAAACGCTATTTTTGCAAGTTTAATTTCACCATATTTTTATTCCCGAATGTCAAAAGATTGTAAGAATACCCCATATATGAGTCAATTGAGATTTAACCTTTAATAAATACATTCAGTTCATCCAACAACTACATTTAAATAAAAATATTCAAGTCAAAGTCAAAGTAAATGAGTTCGCAGAGTGCCTACGTGGGGCATTATGTTTATGTTTACCTAGCATCCATGCATGATTCAACAGGAATATACATGGGAATATACAGTTCATCTCGTATCGAGCTGCGGTGTATAACAGCTCAATGTGACGGACATTCTTGACGAAATGAAATTAGACTATGATTCAGATTCAATGTCATTAAACGGGGAAAGTTAAAGGTTTAATCAAAGTTACACATATATCTTTTTTTTTAACAATTTCGAACGTAGTTTAAAAGTCTTTATGACTTCTGTTTGTCTGTCTACCGTCTGTCGTCTGTTCGCTCTCTAACTCACGCAAATGTAGTCCGATTGCCATGGACATTATAGATATTAGTGGTCATTACTATTGCGTGCAGGGTATTGAAAATGATATGTGTAGCCTTTACGGTTCATTTACTGGGACACTCAAAGGAATTTCATTACATTACTGCCTTTGGGAAAAATCGGGTGAATTTTGGCGATATTACACTATTTTAAACCTAATGAAATTTATATATATTCGAGGGTCCATTGTTACTCATGCGACCATCAGAGAAAATTTTCATATATACTTCCAATTCTTTTATTACAAAATATATAGGATAAAATTGATGCAATTCCTTAGAAACACATCTGTTCTACTCACATAAAATCATATGCAATTTATAACAAAATGCATTTTACTTGTCAAGATAATAAATTAAAATTTTGTTACTAAGATAATAAATTAAAATTTTGTTACTCTTGTGACAGCTGGAAAATGTAATATTCAAAAACTGTATTTGAAACAGCAATTCTGTGAATTATATATGTATATAGAAATAAAGTTTACAGAATATAGCAGAGTAATTATTGCTTTTTAAGGACCGATTTGTCGATGAACTCCTCTGATAACGAATGAATTAGTTACATTTATTTTTGCAAAATGCTAAGCGTTACTCTTGTCACATTTTATCTATAACGAAATTTTAGGAAACATTAATTTTAAATACTGAAACAACCCCATTAAATTATGTTTTAACAAATTTATTTTTCGTACAAAACAACTTTTGGTGCTTGTTAAAGTTTAAAATAACATAAAAAAGTTTAAAAAATTATAAAATTAGAGTTTGGAAAGTCCTCAAGAGTTTATCAATCTGGGAGAATTTATGCCAACCACAGATTGATGTATCAAATAATGTGGTCATCACATTCAAAATTGAGAATTTCCTTCTGCGTTTCATGGTTCTAGGTACTTTATTTGATAATCATCATCTACTAATTCAGTAATAATACCATGAATCTTTAAATCATCATAATTTACTCACCGTAACCACATGGCAACCTCCCAGTTTTTGCTACTGAACAGAATACGCCATTGTATTTATTATTAATAATGTCATTTGCAACCTCGACTGTATAAGTATGTAAATTCTTTCTGCAAATCATGTTATGTGTATGGTTTGTAGTATATAGTGACAATCTTTATGACTTTAAAAAATGTACTTGTTGAGTGTTCTTTGCTCTTGGTAGTTTCTCTCCAGGTAACAAAACATGTTGTTCCTGCCTTATGTCCCCAAATGATACACGGAGTATTATGCTTACTTTTGTTTTTCCATGAACTTTTTGACATAGTCAGAAGTATTCCTTACAACTGTTTTTTTTTTAGGACGAAGTTCATTCCACACATTTCGTTACACAACAGCACAAACTAAGTCTACAGGAGTTTTAACAGGAGCTTTTGAAAAAAATACGTGCAATTAAACCAATTGAGAAAGAAGACTGATTTAATCCTGGCATATTTGCAAAGTTATATTATTGTTTAACTTGTAAAGCACAACCATAATAAAAGACAGAAACATGGATACAGTTTTGGAAAATTCATTCTTTTTATTCAAGACTGGAGTAGCATAGTTGAAGTTTATTCCAACAGAGCGAAAAAAATGTCAAAACCAAGAATCGAACATGAATACTTGGCGTGCCATGCCAATGCTTTACCTGTTAAGCTGTCCGGACGATACCTGGCTGACATTTAAAAAATATGTAATCGTTCTCTTCATTGTGATACATTTCCTCTGTTGATGCTTTACGCCGGAAAGCATTTACAGAAATGTGGTTATGAGTTAAATTGTCTGAATAAATAGCATAAGATTTTACTTTATGGCATCATAGTAAATGAGAACTAAAAACACAGTAGCTTGTGGATTTTACCAGTGGTGCAGAATTTCGTACCAAAACTTCGCCTTGACATAAAAAAGTATATTTTTCAGGAAAATCTACCTGCATAACGGCTATTTCAGAATTGGTTACCTATGGCATTATCAAAATGAATGTGTGAATGTTTGAACGAATGTGTGCCACAGAAATTGATTTAATTACTTTCGAAAATATTGTAAACAATCAGAATTCTTTTCTTAAATTGTTACTTTTTCAGAACGCTTATCAATATTTTGCTATTGACAATTGCTTATAAGAAGTTCTGTATTACGGACTTCAGTTTCAAATAAATCTTTGATGTTATCGTCGGAAATTAGACATTCTAAATTAATACATTCTAATTATGGTACACAGCAGACAAATTTACCAAAACCTTCACAGGAATGTTTAATGCAGGAAATACAGTTATTGCATTGCGAATTGCTTAAATGTTTTCGTGACAACGACAAATGCAGATATTCTGAGGAATAATTTCCTTATGTTTTATAAAACTAGGCCTTAAATCTGCAAAGGAATCATAATAATTTCATTTAATGAACAGAAGTAAAAAAAAAGAGCATACAACAGAATAACTGCACTTTTATGCTAAACTGCAAACGAATTTTAATACTGTCAGTTTCCAGCCCATTATCGATATAGACTTATTCTTATGATATTAAAATTTACAAATTCATATACATAGACTTTTTAGCTTTAAATTTATGTATCACACTTTTATTTCCGTTTAAAATAATTTTTCAGTAAAAATTTTCTACTGCCGTGGACATTCCCATATATCTGCTAAGTGGAGCTACTACCCGGTGCTTACTGTAGAATATTGTGTGAATCGAATTCAATTAGGCTCAATTATTTATAGGCTCAATTTGCTGAGTAACGCGGAAAATTATTACTGCACATATCTCAGAACATTGTTACTAAAACTATGCAAGGCATTCCTAAAACCCTGTACGGATGCAATTAAAATTGGTTAAATATTTTTAAATGTCATTGATTATTTTGTGAGTATTTACAGTGTCGCAATATGTAATTTAATTTTAATAATATATAATTGATTTTCTTACCTATCTCATAGTGTTTTATTTTTCAAAAAATAATTATTTATATACATATATATATATATTTTACACAAATTAGAAAAGTAAACAGAATTAAGAATTTTATTTTCAAAGAAAAAACTTTGTTATGTAAAAAAGAATTGAAGAATAAAACTTGAAACTTGAGAAGTAAAAAAAAAAAAATCATTAAAATAAATAAAACCATAAAGACAAAAAGGCTTTGACGGGTGCTTAAATATCAATATAGCGGAAGGAAATATGAAGGAAAAGAACAATACTTTTGAGTATATGACACGAAAAAAATGTCCCTGTTCTTTAAAAAGCTTAGAAGTTTTTGACATTTGCAAAGTTTCTCTATATTGCCTTCTGTTTCTTGAATCATAATCGAAATAAGCTTTATTTTGCATTTAAAAATTTTTATTCTTAAAAGAAAATCTTTTTTTACGTGGAATTTAAGGCCTAATTTATGTTTAATTTGTTATCATTAACTTAAAAAAAAAACTGATTAAATGGCCATAAACAATACTCGAAATCAACATTTTTGCAAAAATATAACAGAAAATGCAAGAAGTTAAATGTAATAAATAGAAAAGTAAATCAATGAAGAAATATTTTTTGAAGGTATATATTTTTTTTAAGTAAAATATAATACAAACATTTTTTTTATGAAAATTTTTAAGTCATAAAATTTTAACAGATGCTTAACCGAAAACAAATCAGAAAAGATATTTGAGGAAGTGCTTCAGTTACTTGAAATGAAAAAAGACTTGTTCAACAGTGTCATTTAAATTATCAGAGAAGCCCGAAATCATATATATCAACTCTTTGCCGTAAATCGATGTATCACACTTATATTTCCGTTTAAATTAATTTTTCAGCAAAAATATTCTATTGTCGTGGACGTTTTCATATATCTGTTATGTGTACTACACGGCGTTTACTACAAAACATGGTGTGCAAAAAATTCAATTAAGCTCAATTATTCATAGGCCCAATTTGCTAATTAACGAAAGAAATTATTAGTGTACATGTTTCAGTACATTGTTACTAAAACTATGTAAGATATTTCTAAAAACCTGTATGGATGCAATTCAAATTGGTTAAATATATTTAAATGACATAAGATATTTTATGGGAAATTTACCGTGTCGCAGTGTGTAATTTAATTTAAATAATATATAGTTGATTTTCTTACTTATCTTATAATGTTTTATTTTCCATAAACAAAATTATGAACAAATTATATATAGAGAATAGAAAAATAGATAGAATTATGAATTTTACTTTCAAAGAAATAATTCTGTTCATGTAAAAAGAACTGAAGAAAAAACTTAAAACTTGAGATGTTAAAAAAATAAAATAAAAATAAAAACATAAAGACATAAAGGTTTTGACGGGTGCTTAAACATCAATATAGCGGAAGGAAATATGAAAGAAAAGAACAACACTTTTAAGTTATATGACACGAAAAAAAATCTCCCAGTTCTTTTTAAAAGCTTACAAGATATTGACATTTACAAAAATTTCTCTATTTTGCCTTCTGTTTCTTGAATCATAATCCAACAAGCTTTATTTTACATTTGAAAATTTTTATTCTTAAAAATATATATATATTTTTATGAGGTATAAGACCTAATTCCTGCTTAAATTGTTATCATTAACTTAAAAAAAAAAAAAAAAAAACTCATTAATTGGCCATAAATAATAAAGTAAAAACATTTATTAATATTTTTACTTTCTTCTATCTTTACAAGAAGAAAGTATTGGATTCGTGAAAAATTTCGACTTCCGGTTTACGACGGATTTATACGTTTTAGAATGCCCAAAACACGATTTGATGGTTTTTAGAAAATGTCTATCTGTGAGTCTGTGTGTCACTCTGTCACTCTTTGAGTCTGTATGTGACAAAAATTTTGTGGGCGTTCTATCTCAAGAACTAATGCACGGAATTTCACAAAACTTCATATTTAGTTATACCTTGATATAAGCTGGACCTGATTAGTTTTTTTGGTGAAAATCGACCAACAGGTGGCGCTGCTATGCGGCATTTTCACGATTTGTTCAATAGCTATATCTCAAGAACTACTGCACGGATTTCCATAAAGCTTCAGATTTAGTTAGTATAAGATATAGTTTGGTGCTGATTACGTTTTTGTGAAAATCGCCCAACAGGTGTCGCTGGTATGCTGCATTGTTCATGATTATCGCAATAGCTCTAACTCAAGAAAAAATGCACGAATTTTCATCAACTTCAGATTCAGTTAGTCCCTGATATAAATTAGTGCTGTTTAATTTTTGGTGTAAATCGTCCAACAGGTGGCGCTGCTGTGCTGCATTTTTCACGATTTCCACAAGAGCTGTATCTCAAGAACTATTGCACAGATTTTCATCAAACTTCAGATTTAGTTAGTCCTTGGCATGAATTGACGTATGAATTAGTGCTGTTTAAGTTTTGGTGTAAATCGCTCAACAGGTGGCGATGCTATGCTGTATTTTTTGCGATTTCCGCAATAGCTTTATCTCAAGAACTAATGCTTGGATTTTCAACAAACTTCAGATTCAGGTATACCTTGATATCGTTTAGTGCTGTTTACTTTTGGTGTAAATCGTTCAACAGGTGGCACTGCTATGCTACATTTTTTTCAGACTTTCTGCTATAGCTCTATTTCAAGAACTAATGCACGAATTTTCATCCAACTTCAAATTCAGATATACTTTGATATGAATTGGTGCTAAATCGTTGTTATTTCTTGTACTATTTAAATCATTTAATTGACGTGATTTGTATAGAAGAAAGTTTTGTGATGGCCACAACATACTAGTTAAGTTTTGATTCGATTTTCCTAAAATTTGAAATGTCTCGTCCAGTTTCTGCAACGATTATATATATTAAATCAAAAACTATTCGGTTGGGTAGTTTTTGCGCTGTTAAAAGCGGACAGACGAACAAACAGACGGACGGACCAGATGACGATTATAGGTACTAGGTATTTATATAATTACGAACGCACCTAAAAAATAGCAAAAATCTATCATAGTTGAGAGCTATGCCCTTTTTCAAATGCTAGAAAATATCTTTTGCAATTTTAATACAAAATCATACTTAATTATATATACAGGGTGGTGCATAAAGATCTCCTCATTTTAAGAGGTGTCAATAAAAATATAGTAAAGTAAGGACAGACGCCGCGGTCGGACAGATGCCGCAGACATTGTATTGGCGACACTAGCGCTCCCTAGGCCAAATTAAGAATTTCGTTGTGTGCCTAAGTGCTGTCTGTTGTGTTGTATGCGTTTCCACTGCTTAACTATTAGTATTCAAATATTTCTGCCTGCTTTTATGCTTCAAACCTGCGTGGAAAGTTACTAAAATTATTCTAATAAAGTTTTATTGCAATTTAGATTTTTGTTTAGTTTTATTGCAATACTAGATTTCATCCCAAAACCAATTGCATTTGTAGAATAGATCATCGTAGAATACAGACATGCGCTTTCCTTTCTCACGCGTCGGTCACATGGCACAAAATGGCGGCGCGGCATCTTACCCTGCACTGTGGGACAGATGCCGCACAGAGGTTGAGGACAGATGCCGCAAAATATATTTTTGTTTTTCGGTTCAATAAATTCATCACTGCGATTTAAGTATAACTAACATTTAAATCAAGGTATATTACCGCATTCTGCTACTTATCAAAATATTCTCAGCAACAATTCTGGTTCTCCATGTGCGAATAAGGAAAACATAGGCCCTTTACAATTCTCACCATTTAAACTGTTAAACAAAATATCTCTTATCCCAATGGTCAAAACTCCCATACAGCCAATTAAAAGAAATCAAAAGGATGGAAATATTACAAGCAGAGAGTTTATAAACAATAAAAAAGAGGAATGAAATAAAAAGCAAAAGAAACTAGAAAGCGTCAAAGAACGACAGCTTGGTGGAAGTAAAATGTTTAAAAAACGGAAAGGAAATATCAACTTGAACACACCTTACTTGAGGAAGAAATTAAAATATGAGTCATTTTCCGATAATGTCGAAATTGTTCTTTTATAGATTTTGATGGCAGTATTTATTGGATTGGAATTTGATGACTCAAAATGTACTGATTGTGTCTGGAGTCTTCTCAAGAAACAAAGTCTAAAGCGAGCAGGGTTCAGTGCATCAAATTCAATCGATAGCTGCATGACAAAGGCTCACTTTACTTTTGCAACGCGAAGTGTGATGTGATTGTGGGCGAATGGAAATACAAAATTAAAGAAAGAGAGGAAAGGCCAAAAAAATAGACTAGGGCCTAAATAGAATATAACTAATGCTTACATTAAGAGCAAACTGCAATGTTCGCCTGGATGTAAACCAGTGATTTATATCTTTTTTGTAATTATGCTGTCTATTGTTTCCAGTAATTATGCTATCCATTCACGTAAATTCAAATGTTTTTCGTTTCATTTTCATTTTTTGTCTTAAGTTTTATTTTTCGAGCTTACACTTTTGCAATTTCGTTAAACCTTTCACAATTTAGTGATATATATAATTTATGTAAGTTTACTGTTATTTATTTTCATTTTAAGTAGTTTGAGGAAATAAAAATGTGACTTATTTGAAAAAAAAATAAACAGCATAGTTTTTTTTCTCCATGCGGCATCTAATTAAAAAATGATGTTAAAAAAGGACGTTTGGGAAAATAATTATGCCTGCTTTATTAAGAGGGTTTTAACTGGCTTAACATAGAAATTAGATTCTAAAGGGTTTGATCGATGATTTCTGGTACTTAGTTTGCTGTTTTTTTTTTTTTTTTTTTTTTTTTTTTTTTTTTTTTTTTTTGCTTTATTGTACATTTTACAAGAAGAAAAGAAAAACTCCGGCATCTGTCCTCACTTTACTATACATAGGACATTCAAAACAAATATTTTATGTTTACATTCGGAAAGAATAATGTTTGCCATTTATTAATTTTTACAATCTGTAACAATTTTCGCATTTTTCGCTTTGAAATGCACTCGGAAATGAACTAGCTTGTTTACGAGCTGAACATCATGGTGATTGCCTTACGTCATCTCTTACTGCTGCCAACTTCTCCGGAGTTTCTAAAATGACGTGGTCTACCGGACGACTTTCGTTTTAAACACGAACCTGTTTCTCTAAAATTAGCAACCCATAAGGATATTGTTTTTCTGCCGGGTGTTTTTCCATACCTGCTTACTCCAAAACGCCTACGAAATAATCATTGCGTTCGAATGATAAACGTAACATTGATAAACGTTTGAACGTAATAATTAACACTTCTAACTAAAATCATTTTCAATTGTGTTGTGAATGTGTTTCGAATGTGCTGTGCCAAATAAAATAATTGTGAAAAAAGTGCTGTTAAAAATTACAAGAAGAGAAAGTGTGTTTTCAAAACCTTCACTTTTAAAGTTGTCTTATAAATGTTAATAAATAGTATGCTTTAAGTGTTGCGTGTGTTATTTTAAAGGCACGATGTAGAACGTGTTTTGAAAATGTTTTACATGTGGTTTTTTTTTTATAGTGTTCTAAATTGTGTGGTGTTTACAGTGTGTATGAAAATATTTTCATCAACATTATTTCACTATTTTTGAACATATTTTTAGATAGCAATACATTTGCAACATATTAAGAAGACATTTCTAGATACCAACACTTTTGCAATATATTAAAAACACAATCACAACACAAAAAAATATTTTGCATATGAAGTTTTCTAATTCACAACACATTAATATGTTGTTAATTTGTGTTAAAAAAGTGTCGTAAAAAGTGTTTATTTTTGTGTTTGAGAATTTGCAGTGAATTTTATATTTGTACAGAAAGAGGTATTTTGACGTCAGGAATAAATTATATTATTATACACTGTAAAAAAAAAAAACGACATTTTTACAGTACAAGGTACTGTTCATCTCGCGCACAAACTCGATCACAGTGAATGTGCTGTATCCTTCATTTGTTTCTTGACTATATTAACATGGAAAATACAGTAGTTGCATAAAATTAACAGCACAATAGTTTGTGCTGGCGTCCAAATTGAAAAAAAATGCTAGAACATTGTGCTGATAATATTACGCAACTACTGTATTTTCCATGTTAATATAGTCTGGAAACCAAAGAAAGATACAACACATTCACTGTGATCGAGTTTTTTCTGGAAAATTTACAGTGGTTTTTTACAGTGTAATAAATAAAAAAAATAAGTGAATAGTGCAATTAAGTTTTCATTTTTAAAGAAAGCAGAACTAAGTTTCATTTAATTATTTTTCAATTACATTTTTTTCATAAAAGGAGAAGTTGTTTTCTTATGTTCCACAATTTACTAATAATACTTGTAGTAACATAATACTTTTTAAACAGAAAACAAATCTTTATAAAATATATTACATCCTTTTTTCAAATACAACTCATTTAAAAAGTTAATTTAGAAAAACCGTATAAGTTTCATGCTGAATTTGCGAATTTCTGACAACGCAATTAACTAAAGCTCTTTTAAAACACAAAAGCTAATTGATGCGTTTAATTAATTTAAATTTTATTACTTACGCAAAGTTTCACTTTTCCCTAAGTTATTTTCCTCTAAGCTTCTATTCAAGTTTTAAAATAAAACAGATTATTATTATCGATAAATGATTTTATCGTCATATTTAAAAATGTGTAATGCAATCACACAAAATCTGAGCGTTAACCGTTTTTTAGGAATTTTTTCTAATATATGTAAAAAACAATAGCAAATGAACCAAAACCTAGATACTTTTATGATTTATGGAATATTTCCAAAATATTAATATTAACATTTTTTGTACTGTCTTTTTTTAAAAGTAATTAAACTATATTTACTATGTAGTAAAATAAATTAAATACTACGCGTTAAAATTCATTTGTAAAAATTGCGAATTTTTTCTTTCAATGTATTATTTATTTTTCTAAAACGAGTTAAAGGAAATATGAATAATTGTGTTTAAAATTACATTGTGCATTACATCTAAAAGCATTGAGTACGCCCATATTTACAGTAGACCGGTACATGACTGCATAGATAATCACCTCATCAAGTAGACGGCTCTAATTCCAAGATTAGACAGAACTCAATTAGCATATTAAAATGCAAATGGTCTGCCATGTAATATCTTGTGGAAACAACCTGTAGACCCAATTTTAGTGGTTGGTCGGTAGTTTTATCATTATGTTTTCCTGCACCTAAAGTTGTGAACACATGGACGGCTGGGAGCAGGAAAACACATTGATAAACCTACCAGTCAACCACTAACATCGGGCTTGCAGGTAAATGCAGGTAGACATCTTCACCTAGATATGACTTTGTAGAGCAGTTGCGTTTTCCTGTGCAAATCCAGTTTTAAATAATACTGGAAATTCAATCTTTAAATAGGTGAGGTGATTGTCTGTGTAGGCGCTTCATTTCTAAACAAAATTTCTATTGATTGAAGAAGTTTGCAATGATAACATATCAGTTAATATCCCTAAAATTTGGTTGCACATATTAAAATAATTTTTTTGCAATTTAATCTATTCATCTTACATTTCCCAAAGTCAAGTATGCACTATTATTTTTGATGTTAACAAAGTTTTCCTCTTGCATTATAAGTGCTACATTTATTTACATTGCCTTACAAATAGATGGGGCCACTGCAGGCCAAAATTGTTCGTTTGATATTCTTTTATTCCTTTTTCACCTCATAGACGGCGCCATATTAAAAATAATTCGAAATTGTAGTCTACTTTTTGTCTAATAGATGGTGCCATTGCATGTTTTCTGGATTGTAATTCGAAAAAGTGACTTTTGACTGAATATATCACGAACATTTTGAACTCAAGACGGTTTTGCTCTAATTTTAGAAGATATACGACAACGTTCCTGAGGAAGGTCATAGAAGAATGACCGAAACGTAGATATTTTAACTTTATTTTAATGTTTGTATAAGTTATTTTTGACTTTACAACAGCTTTGTACACCGTGCAGTAAACTAATGATATTTTATCAAGTGTATATATAACTTTTTACGGTGTAATTGTCCAGTTCTTTTATTAAAAATAGATACATTCCACAGAAAAAATAAAAAGAGATATAAAAATCAGAAACACAGTGTTTGACACCAATTTGAATCTGATATTATAGACTGGGGGGGGGGGGGGAGGTGCGAATGCACAAACCATCACCTCATCGAGTTGACAGCTGAAATGCCAGAATTATTTAAAACTCGATTCGCATATTAAAATACAACTAATCTACCAAGTTATATCTTGCTGGTAAATACCTTCAAACCCGAATTTAGTGGTTGACTGGTAGGTTTAGAATTGTGTTTTCCTGCTCCCAGTCCTCCATGTTTTCATACCTTTGGGTGCAGGAAAACTCAATGATAAACTTACCGAACAATAAGTGAAAATGAGTCTGTATGTGCTTTCCACCAAGATATGACTTGGCGGACCAGTTTCATTTTAATATGCTAATCGATTTTTGTCTAATACAGGTATTTTAGCCATCAACTTGCTGAGGTGATGGTCTGTTCATTCGCCTGCCGATCTATTATGTACAATTGTTATAAAGATGTTTAAGGGGTCTCAGGACTCTTGAAATTGGACAAAAAAAAAAAAAGACCATTTCAACATTTAATATCTAAAAATGTATTTCACTTTTGTTGAAAATAAGCATAACATTACATTAAATTCTTATTAATTTCTTTTTGTACAACTATGTTTCTTGTGATTGGTTGTTTAATGTAGCTTTCTTTCACGGCCGCCAATTCCCCAACATGGGCCTTGCAAAATCTATAAATACCTGTAAATTTTCTGTTTTCTTTCAGTATGTTTGTGTAATTGTCTTGTTAATATCAAATATACTCAATTCGATCCACGCCTTTATGTCTGCCTTTTATTTATTTCAACAGCAGAGCATGGTTCTAGCAAGTGTTGAAATGAGCTGCGAGACATACTGACGCCGTTATCTTTCTGTTTTTCATTTCTGCTGGGATTTTGAGTGAAAAAGATTTTATCTTTCTTTTATATATTTTATCGAGCAGAATGGATTCTTCAAAAGATGTTTACGGCATCCCTCTTTTTGAAGGTGATGGGAAAGTTTTTTCGGTATGGATACGAAGAGTAACGGCAATTTTTGCTGCTAAGGAATTGGAAAAATTCCTGTGAAAATGAAGCAGCTCCAGACAATGCCGCCGATGTCGTGAAAGCAAAAAAGGCTTACGCTTTATTATTATCATTATTAAGTTATAATGTTCTTGCATCACATCAAGATGAAAATACAGCTCATAAAATTTGGAATAAATTAGAACGCACTTATGATACAAAGCGTGCAGTGAATCAAATTTTAATTCGGAAGAGATTGGCAATGATTAAGAAAGATCGTACAGTTTCCATGAGAAATCACATTGATGAAATAAATAAATTAATTTCGGATCTTAAGCTGTCTGGGACAGAAGTTAAAGAAACGGATACTATTGTTTATATTTTGATGTCATTGCCTCAGGAATTTGAAAATGTTAAGATTGCTTTAGAAAACCAACCGAATTCTGTTTTGACATTAGATTTCGTGACACAAAGATTATTACATGCTGAAGCACTTATTTTGGATTCAAAGAAAGAAAAAGTATATACTAAGGCTTCTCATGATAATACTGCATTTGTGTCGACTCGCAAAGAATTCTTTTGCAAAAATTTGCAACTCTAAAGGGCATACAGCGAAATATTGTAGAAAGAAAATTGCTTGCCATTCTTGTGGAAAATCCGGACTCATAAAACGTAACTGTAAAGCTGTTAAAAATTCAAATGAAGAAAAATTTGGCTCTTCAGCTGTTTCTTTCGTTGCTAGAAGCATTAAAAAGAATGAATTTATAGTAGATTCCGGAGCAACTTACCATATGTGTCCTAATGAGAATTATTTCGCATCCTTAGTACCTTCTTCAGGAACTATTAAATGCGCATAGAAAACAACGAATCTTGAAATCAAAGGTATTGGAAATATTAATGGAAAACTGTCAAATGGAATGGAAATTACTTTAAAGGATGTCCTTTATGGTCCAGACTTAAACGGGCAACTCATTTCCGTTAAGAAAATTGAAAGTGCAAATTATACAGTTATTTTCAAGAATCAAAAAGTATTTATCGAAAAAGGGAGAAATCGTTTTTACTTTGGTGAACGTGATTTGAATGGACAAAACGTAAGTGACTTTGTCCCTGTTTTCGAAACCGTTCTTACTTCAATGGAAAATCATTGTGATATCTGGCATCGCAGACTTGGTCATCCGAGTGACAAAGTATTGAAAAATATGAAGCTTCCGGTACCTGATTCTTTTTGTGATATTTGTGCTCGGGCAAAACAGAGTGCAACACCAATGGGAAGAGGACCAAGAAAAAGAGAAATCAAGCCAATGACTTTGATTAATAGTGACATTTGTGGACCTATTTTCCGAAAACTTTTTCTGGCGAGTGCTATTTTATGACTCTTATCGATGATTTTTCTCGTTTTACTGAAGTACGTTTACTGAAACATAAAAGTGAAGTCTCAGAAGAATTAAAAATGTTCTTAAAATACAACCCTACAGTGAAGAAAATTATATGTGATAACGGGAAGGAATATTTTTCTAATGATTTAGTGAATTTTACTAGAGATCTTGGTATAGTGATCGATCCCGCTCCTCCATACACGCAATCTTTGAATGGAGTAGCTGAACGCTGCAATAGGTCGCTTCTGAATATAGGACGTGCTTTGATTGCTGAATCAAATTTACCAAAGACTTTTTGGGGTCAAGATATCCTTTCAGCAGCTTACTTGAAAAATCGAATGCCAAGCAGCACTATTGAGAACAAAACTCCGTACTTCCTGAAATATGGAGAAGAAGCCGATTTCAAGCACATGCGTGTTTTTGGATGCAGTGCTTACATGTTAATTACTTCCGTTCATCGAAAGAAGCTTGACGATAGGTCTAAACAAATGATCTTCATTGTTTATTATTCAATGGGATATAGATTACTAGATCCTGAAACGAAACGCATAACTGTATCAAGAAATGTGAAATTCGACGAAGAGAAAAAAGAAAATGTTCAGTCGAAACAATACATTCTAGAAAATTCAGAACCAGTCGGTAATGAAATTGATCCAGATGTTCTAGAAAATACGATTGATGAATTAGATGATCTTGAAGAGAAAGAAGACAAATCAAGAAAATCTGAAACATTTAAAAAGCAACCTGTACGGTATCCAGATACTGAAGTTTACGAAGCATTACTTTGCCAACAAGAAACATTAACGTTTGATGATATCAAATCCCTCCCTAGTGATGAACAACGCTTGTGGAAAGAAGCTATGGACGCGGAGATTGAAAGTATTAAAATCAACGATGTCTGGGATATTGAAAAATTACCACCTGGCAAACGACCTATTTCCTGCAAATGGGTATTTACCATCAAAAGAGATGGTAGACATAAGGCGAGACTCGTAGCTCGTGGATTTATGTAAAAAAGGGGCTAGACTATAGTGAAACCTTTTCCCCTGTAATAAGTATGCCAGCTTTACGTTTGGTTCTTATTTTGATTTTAAATGAAGACTTATATGCATTTGTGTTAGGTGTTAAACCAGCGTTCCTGAATGGTAAGTTAAATGAACTTGTTTTTATGGATCAGCCGCAAGGCTATGATGATAAAAGTGGACGAAAGTGTAAACTTAAAAGAAGTTTATATGGTCTAAAACAAGCCCCACGACAATGGTTTGAAAGGTTTCATGAATTTATTTCAAAGTTAAATTTTAAATCTTGTGATAATGAACCTTGTATTTTTATTCGGTATAATAATGATAATAAAATAATTATTGCTTTGTATGTAGATGATATGTTAATTGCAGGTTCAGATGTAAATGAAACTAATGTAGTTATTTCCCTATTATATAAAGAGTTTCATATGTCAAAATCGGAAAGTGTTTCAGAATTTCTAGGTATTCAAATGAAATTCAATTCTGATAGTTTAATAAGAATCAAGAGTCTTACATAATTAAATTGTTAAGTAAGTTTAATATGCTAGATTGTAAACCCAGTGACATTCCTATTTCTCCTAAGCCCACCCCATCTGATTTCAAAAATAGTAAACCTTTTAATGGTCCATATCGTGAACTTGTAGGTTGTTTATTATATTTAGCTTATATTTCTCGACCTGATATTTTGTGTGCTATTAACTGTTTAAGTCAATTGCAAGAAAATCCTACTGAAATTGCATGGAAAGCACTTAAGAAAATCTTAAGATATTTAAAAGAAACATTGTCTTTAAAACTTGTATATAAAAAGCAAAATTCTGATCCTAAATTATCCATGTATGTTGATACTGATTGGGGGGCTAACACAAATGACCGCAAATCAGTAACAGGTTATATTTTAATGTTTTGTAACATGCCTGTTCTGTGGTGTTGTAATAAACAAAAACCAGTTGCTTTATCGTCAACAGAAGCTGAAGTCATTGCTTTAACTAAAAGTTTGCAAGACGTGTTATGGTTTAAAAGTATTGCTAGTGAAATTGTAAATATTAAGGATTTAGTAATTTTTGAGGATAATCAATCATGTATAAAATGTATCAGTAATGAGAGTAATTATGGTAGAATGAAACACATCGATATCAAATTGAAATTTGTTCGCAATATTATAAAAGAAAATAACATCAAAATTGAATATGTTCCTACGAATATGCAAATCGCTGATTTATTTACAAAGGCATTACCTAAAGTTAAATTTTATGAACTATTATTTCTTTGTTGTTTGTACAAGTAATGTTTAAATTGTATCATATTATTATTAATGATTGATTTCAAGAAATTTCTTTGTTTTCTGATGTAATGCTAGATTATGGGCGGGTGTTGAAAATAATCATAGCATTACATTAAATTCTTATTAATTTCTTTTGGTACAACTATGTTTCTTGTGATTGGTTGTTTAATGTAGCTTTCTTTCACGGCCGCCAATTTCCCAACATGGGCCTTGCAAAATCTATAAATACCTGTAAATTTTCTGTTTTCTTTCAGTATGTTTGTGTAATTGTCTTGTTAATATCAAATATACCCAATTCGATCCACGCCTTTATGTCTACCTTTTATTTATTTCAACAACTTTAAAATACAATTTTTATTGAGCTGAAAGATACAAGTATGTTTTTTCATTTCACGAATTTAAAAAATTGCAAGATGCAGAATTAGCATTTACAGAAGGCTACAAACTGTCAGACATTTGACGAGAAGATATTTGGCATAACAGATTACGCGCAGGATTACAAAAACAATTTTGAAACTAGAATGAAAATTTTAGTGCCTACTTATACTTCAGATTGAAATAATCACCTTGAACCTAAATAAATTTTTATTTAAAGTATTTTTATATTTTTTTAATTCGAAGTTGTATTTAACTAATGCAAAATTTAGAAAATTTCAACAATATAATCACCAAAAAATATATTTTTTTGAACAATAAAAATGAAAATTTAGGTCCAGTTTACACAAACTAACATGAAACATATGTTTTCAAAATTTCATGAAAAAAATAGTCAGAAGTTTTTGCAATATTATGCGCGTTATGCTCAAGAACTTCATTTGGAGAAGAAAAAGTTCAAATCTTTCTGACGGACCATTTGCCCTTCAGGGCCTACCTAGAGTGATTTAAGTGCGCCCTTTCCAACATGTGTGAGTGCGGTGAGGGGGGCACTGCAAGTCATGCTTACTTCCACTGTGAACTCACACGACGCTGGCACTTAAAACGCCCGGCATCTCCACCAGAAGGCTGGCTCCATAATATACTTACGCGCACCCTCCTACTAAACAAACTAAAACACATCCATAAACACTTTTTTGAAATTTCAATACTAACTACGTAGCCTGGGCATGCAACAGTTTCAGCTGCCGCTTGTCACCAAGTAATTTTGTCGCACATTCATCCGCCGCTTGTCGCGTAGGGGATCTATTCCCCGGCGGAACGAATCTTGTTTTGTAATTTTTTTTTCGCCTTTCTTCTGTTACCTACTCCCTGTCGCGTTAGTTTTTTTTTTTTTTTTTTTTTTTTTTCCACCTGGCAGATGCGGCCCTGACACGGGATTTTATATACATACCGTCCACTGTCGTGATTCTGGCGGCTTCAGCTCTGGCTGAAAACTGTATTTTTTTAAAAACCTTAATAAAGGCGATCGGGAGGGACACTATGCTCTACAGACTTGGTTTCCTTTTCTGAGCTGTCCCTCTTAGACATTCAAAGGCATAACTTATGTTCTAATGGAAATTCTAATGAAACAATTCTATCAAAATGTTTAAAAAAAGATAGAAGTTTAACAGTTTAACATCTTAAAAAAGAAAAAAAATCGAAAATTTAAAAATTTTAAGATTTTTTAAACGAAATTTTTAAAAGGCCAAGTATCCATTTTTTTAAAAAATGAGATGATAATTTTAAATGTATTGGATGATTGCAGTAATTCCATAACATCGTATATAATGTGAATTGGATTCTGCGTATGGCTATAATTTTTATATATACAATCTTTCCATCAATACAATTTATTGTAATTTATTAATTGTGCTTTAAAAATTATATTTGATTAACGCACCTTAGATAAATTATTGATCAGTAATAAGTAAACGTTTTTGCGTAATTAATGACAATTATATCAAAAATCGGTATAAATTTTAATTTAGAATATGCAAAGGTTATACAGAAACATAAATTTTCTAGCCAGTGTAATTTCCGTATTTAGTGAATAATGATCATTTACAAAGTCTTCAGAAACTAGTTTCTTTAAAATTCACTCTGTACTTATGATAGATACTAATTATTTCCTTGTTTGTTTCTAGCTGTCTTTATCAGTTTCTTGTAAAAATGTGAAGCAGTAAGATGTTCATTATTAGAATCTTGACAATAGTTACCATAGAATATTTTAATTATCTTTGGAAAATTTCAAATATATTATAGATATTAAAACAAATGAATGAAGCGTAAATGTATTTACAAATTCAACTGTCTAGATTTCGATTTATGAAATACCATAATAAGAAAACATTTTTTAATTAAATACTAGGAGATCTAACTCAGGCTGGCGGTAACACAATTTTGGTGAAAGTCATTTGTTTTATCGAAAACATTTTTATATTTTTTATATTTCATGTATATATATTTTAATGCTTTTAAATAACGATTTTGCATTTATTATAACACTAGTTTTCTATTAGCTTAAGCCAGAAATATGTAACGGAAGAAATGGACGTTTTTTTTTTTTTTAAGTTGCAGTATCCATTCTATTTTTAATATTTTCAGCTGTTTAAGCGCTTAGTTTGATTACGTATCTGTTAAATTTGTATTTCATGTATAATGTATTGTGTATTTATGCAGTTTTGATTTTGTTGTGTTATATTATGCGGAAACAAATGCTGAACTAGTTAAATTTATTTGTGCGCAAACAGGTAAATCTTTCGTAATAGCCAGACGATAGAGATACATTAGAAACCTCCTACTAGAAAATTATTTTAGAAAAAAAGTTGTTTGAGATGTACTTTCAAGTAAATTACACTTGAAATTAAAACAAAAAATCTATTCGAGGTATAGAAATAGAAGTTATGCGATGTTTATAAACAAAAACAATTGTAGCAAAACTCAAATTTATTGTTCAGGTGTTTCCACCGACTATACTCCCTGTAGGAAATATCGGCTTTTCAAGGACAAACGTCCTCTTTTCATTTCCCTTCGTTACCATAGTTACTAACCTAAGATAAGGGCCGAGGAGAGACCACGGAGGGGATAATGAAAAGAGCGCGTTTGTCCTTGAAAAGCCAATTTTTCCTACAGGGAGTATAGTATATGACGCCGGCGTTATTGAAAGAGATGCTTTTTACTTTATAATATAGATATATCTATAATGCATTATTTTGATATCATAATGACTAGAAGTACTGAAACATGTTCATTTCCAAATCATTGATTAAGACTTCTTTAAAATATTAATATATGTCGGATAATTACATCATAAAATGTAATAAACTAGAAAAAAGGAATTCTGCTTTTTCAGAATTTATTGTCGCCCGAAGATGAAAGAGCAGCCGTAAAAAATTAGAACTCTGATTGTCTGGTCAGAATGAAGAAAAAATATGGACAATCATTTTTTTCCCCATTCTGACCAGAAAATCAGAGTTCTAACTTTTTACGCATTTTTTTTTTTTCCCATTCTGACCAGAAAATCAGAGTTTTAACTTTTTTACGGCTGCTCTTTCATCTTCACCTAACACTTCATTTATAATGGCTGTTTCATAATGAAGCCACCAGTCTATCAGAAGAAAATAACTCGGTTAAGCGGGACTGTACTGCAGTACAAAACATATTTCAATTTTAAGACTTAAAGCACACGTTTTTGTTTATATAAAATGAGGTCATTCGCATCCGCTTAAGTATTCCACATTTACGACCTACACTTAATCATCTACAGTAAAACATGCATAGCACATCACTATCGCGAAATAATGCATAAATGCAGCAAAAAGATACCGTCATTCAAGAAAATCGACAAAAAAACAAAAAAACAAAACAAAAAAAACGGCTATCTAATTATTCATAGATACACAATTAAATATATTTTATAATAGCACCATTGTTTTAACAGAAATCATTCGTTTATATTTTTTTCAAATAGCACGTATTTTAATTATATTTTCTTTGGGTTTTTATGAGAAAATTGCAACGAAAATATACATTTACAATTTTAGAAATATTTTTCCTATACTTTCAAAAAAAAAAAAAAAAGAGTACTTCCATTGCCAATATTAAGCAAATGGCTCTAAAAACTACAAAAAAAAAAAATATTTAAAAAATAAATCGAGGTACAGTTTTCAAACAAATACATTTAAAAAAACTTTTTTTTTTCCAATACGACGATATAAAAATCGAAAATGTGCGATACTTAGAAGTTAAAAAAATTCCTTCAGTGCATTTAATCGTACTGCTTTGTTTTACGGCTGGTTTCTGTAAGGTAACGTTATTTTTTGGAATACATAAAATAAGCTGGGAGAAAGAAATAGCATACCGTAACGGGGGCTAATAAGATTTTAACGTTAAAACATAGAAACTTGCTCAATGGCACACATAAACTAGAACTTGTATATGGACTTTTACAAATAAAATTAGCGATAAAACACAATATCGGCGATTCGAACTGCTGCTGCAGTCGCCTTCAAAATAAATATGATGTTGAAAAGCTTAAAATTCTAGAAACGAAAGCTTCCTGTCAAATTTTCGTCAGTTATATTTATCTAATCTTTATCAATTATAATTTTTACTTTCTTCTATCTTCAATAGAAGAAAGTATTGTAATCGAAATTTGTAATCTAGTTTTTTTACTTTCTGTTTTTGATGGATTTACATTTTTAGGAGTCAGAAAACCTGAAACACATGTTTATACAAAATGCCTGTATGTCCGTGTATCGGTATGCTGCCATTGCACCATCAAAAAGTGTACGAAATTATGCATAGAAATGAACAAATTTTTTTTGAGTTGTTGGCTATGCAAGTAGGTCTTGCTTTAAATTGGAAAAATTCCGACGGAAGTGGGCGCTGTAGCAGCAGTTTTTGTGTCACTTTCATTATTGTACAATCGGAAAGTGTATGAAATTATGTATAGAATTGAACCGAATCTTTTATGTATGGTATTGGTCATGACAAGAAGGTCCTCCTTGAATTTTCCGCCGTGAGGGAGGCAGTAATAGCGATTTTAGTATAATTTTCATGATTTTTCTTAGCTATATTGTACACCGGCTACTTGTAAAACGACGGGAACTTCGCATCCTGATAGGCTGTCTATTTGCGAACACCTGGAGTACAACAGAATAACGGAAAATAATTGATTTTAATAAATCGAAATTAATTCGTTTTTACTCCGATTAATTGCCAGAAGCAGAAATTTAAGTTGAAAGTTAAAGTTGGTATGGCATTGAACTAATAATATTAAAGTATTGACATATGCAACCGCATTTTGAAATATTAAGTGGTCTTGTACCTTTTAAACGCATCGAAAATTAACGAAAAACTTCAAAGTTCTAATTAGTCTATCTTCAAAACCTTTTTATGTAGATACATGAAATTTTCTATATTGATTAAGCAGATTGTGCTTTGTAATATGCTACCATTAGGAATTTATTAGCCTTTTAAAGAATTTGTGTATTGTTGAAATCAAAATTGCTCTTTTATTATTCTAGAAGTCATTGCGCGCATGATATCTTGAAAAAGTATGTATGGATTGTCATGAAATTTGGTAAAGATACTAAACAAATATGTGTGTTTAAAATGAACAACTTTTAACTATTTACAATCTTATTATTTTTAGTTATGACTTTTTTAATTGATTACAAATATTATTTATTTATTTATTTTTTTTTTTTTACAATTTTTTTTTTTTTTTATATAGTTAAGGAAATAATTTTGGCCTAAGAGTAGTTCATTTTAAACACACATATATGTTTAGTACCGTTACCAAATTTCATGACAATCCATACAATACTTTCTCAGAGTATCATGCTTCTGGAGATAAAAAAAGAGCTATTTTGATTTCAGCAATACACAAATTCTGTAAAAGGCTAATAAATTTCTAATTACAGCACAATCTGTTTAATCGATATCCAAAATTTCATGTTTATACATAAAAAGTTTCTGAAGATAGATTAATTCAAACTTTGAATTTTTTCGTTAAATTTCGTCGGGTTTAAAAGGTGCAAGACCCCTTAAGACGCATTAGATAGATTAGATTGTCACATCCAACTACTTTATCTTGAAGACTACTGCAGAAGCAGTTCGAATCGTCGATATTATGCTTTATCGTTAGTTTTATTTGTACAAGTTCATATAAAAGTTCTTCTTTATGTGTACCATTGAGCAAGTATCTGTGTTTTAACGTCAAAATCTTATTTAATCTTTAAAATAATTTATCAGACTTACAAAGAAGGATAATTATTGCCTTGCTAGTGATTATGATAGATTTTTTAATGAATTTCACGTAAAATTTAAAAAAAAAGTTGTTCAAATGTCTTAGTTTTATAATTGTAATTATCACAGAATTGCCATTCTGTGATAATTACAATTCTTTCTTTGGTAATGAATTGTACAGATGGTAATGATGGTAATGAATGGTAGAAGTAATGGTGCACATTAATTCTTTATGTGTACCACTGAGCAAGTATCTGTGTTTTAACGTAAAAATCTTATTTATTCTTTAAAATAATTTATCAGACTTACAAAGAAGGATAATTATTGCCTTGCTAGTGATTATGATAGATTTTTTAATGAATTTCGCGTAAAAATTTAAAAAAAAAGTTGTTCACATGTCTTACTTTTATAATTGTAATTATCACAGAATTCCAATAGACAAAGTTCATATAAAAGTCACTTTCAAGTCGCTTTCAAAAATTTATAATATATTACAAATATTTCAGCAAATGAATGAAACTTAAAAATATTTTAAAATATTATTTGAAATAGAAAATACACGACTATTCAAATAGGAATTACACGACTTACAATTACACCTATTTCATGAATATATATTAAAAATACAATGTTTTAATTTAGATTATCTTCAAATGAGAAGCAAGATTCGAAATAATTCATTATTTTTACAAATGCTAAACAAGGACACCTACCTTCAGGATATGAATAAGTATTAATTAGAAAAATATATTTTCTGAAATAGTAAAAGCTTAAAAGTATTTAAAGTTTTTATTTCACTTTCTATATATTCAAATAGGAAAAACCCGACTTAAAAAACAACTATTCGGAGCATATATATTAAAACTACATTATTTTAATTTGGATTATCTCCATAATTGAAGCAAAATTAGAAATAATTCAGTTTTTTAAAAATGCTAAACAAGGGGACCTACCTTTAGCGTAAGAATAAGAATTAATTGAAAAGAAATATTTTGTGCAATAGTAAAAAATTGAAAAGTATTTGAAATTTTTATTTCACTTTCTATATTTTGAAATAGGAAATACACGACTTAGAAAAACACCTATTTCAGGAAAATATATTAAAAATACAATGCTTTAATTTGGATTATCATCATATTTGAAGCAAGATTAGAAATAATTCAGTTTTTACAAATGCTAAACACGGGGATCAACCTCTAGCATCAGAATAAGAATTAATTTAAACGAAATATTTTATGCAATAGTGAAAAACTTTTATTTCACTTTCTGTATTTTCAAATGGGAAATACAGGACTTAAACCAACACCTATTTCAGGAATATATATTAAAAATACAATGTTTCAATTTGGATTACCTTCATATGAGAAGCAAAATAGGAAATAATTCATTATTTTTGCAAATGCTAAACAAGGGGACCTACCTTTAGTATAAGAATAATGATTAATTTTTTAAAATAATTTTAAAATTATGTATGAGAATCGCTTAAAAGCCAATAATTGCTAAAAGTAATAAAAAATACACTTAAAATGCACATAAATTCAGCTCGTATGGCGACATTTTCAAGATCATTGATGATACAAATATTTTCGAATTTCTTGATTTTGAAAAATCGAGAAAATATTTGCATCACCAAACATCTCGAGAATGTCTTCTTCTGAGCGATGAAACATACGTTGATCTGTATGAAATATTTATATGTATTTTAATGGTTCTCGGAACTCTTAAGGCGGCTGGCCACTCAGCTTTGGAATTCTCCTCCATAATGTTAAGTCTATGGACTTTTGATGCGTTCGTATATTTAAAATATCTCCTTGACTAATTCATATTTTTAACATCTTTTCTCTGTGTACTCTTCATAAAGGATGTCTCTTTTTTTTCTAAGTTTTCAAAATATTTCTAAAATCTATGCTGAATTTAATATTTTATGTGTTAAAAGCGGGCGAACTGTTGGTAAGATATTAACACTTCCTATAAAATTAAGCCTATACTTTAGGAAAATTTCGAGAACTTAGAAAAAAGAGACATTTTTTAGGAAGTGTACACAAAAAATAGACGTTAAAAATATTAATTTCACGAGGAGATATTTTAAATATGTGAATGCATCAAATGCACATAAAATGTACATTAGTGAGGGGAAATCGGAAGCTGATTTAAAATTTCAATTTTTTATGTTGAATTTCTATTTTTTCTGAACATTTTGATATAATTGTTTCTTGGAAACTCCCATTAGAACAGAAGTTATAGCTTTTAGGTTTATACCCGCTCAATAGCAGAAGCGGCGTTTCCGAAACTTTGAAGTCATTTTTCTCTAAATGACGTTTTTGGACATAACCCGCAGAACATCTCAAAACTTTTAAATGTTTTTTCATGAAATTTTCAAAAGGTATGTTTCGTATTAGTGTGCATAAACTGAATCTAAAATTTCCTTTTTATTGTAAAAAAAATATATATTTCAGGTGATTTTACTGTTGAAATTTTGAAAATTTTGTATTAGCAAAATACAATTTTGTATTAAAATCATAAAAAATGCTTTAAATAGAAATTTATTTAGGTTGAAGGTAATTATTATTATATGAAGTATCCGTAGTCACCAAAATTTTCATTCTAGTTGCAAAATTTATTTTGTAATCCGGCGCGTTAACTGTTATGCTAATTTTCTGCACGTCAGATGTTTGACAGTTTGGAGCCCCCTTAAATGCTAATTCTTCATCTTGAATTTTTTTAAATACATGAAATGAAAAAACATACTTACAGCTTGTATCCCAATAAAAAAAATTCCTTTAAAATCATCTGCATTTTAAGATAATAAATGTTGAAAATTGTCTTTTTTTTCTTTTTTTTTTCCAATTTTAAGAGACTTGAGACCCTTTAAGTGCATTTTCTATTCTAGTTCTCTTAGAGTATTCTCTTAGTTTGGAAGAACTATATTTTGCAATAGTGTTATTGTCATTATATCAAACGTCCAATGAACAAACGCTCTTTAAGAACAAAATATCCTATAAATCTTTGTATAATATTTCCCAGAAATGCAAAATTAATTTATATATGCCAAATTATTTATTTGAAAAAAAAAAAAAAACAGTTCATTTACAAGGACCTGAATGAAACATTTTCTCAAAAATAACTATTTAGATTTGCAAAGATTAAGATTCACTAGTAAATTTATTGTAGATGACTACATTAATGTTGTTTAATTTTCATATAAGAAATTAAAGTATTTTTATTATATAATAAAAATTGTAAATTATTATATAGTAAAACATAAATTAGCTTGCTTCAAGATTTGCTTTTAGTAGATTAATCCCACTCGTTTTCATTAAATATTTGAATTTGCTTTCAAATATATTATAAATATTAAAACAAAAGCGTAAAAGTGTTTACACATTTCCCCGTCTAGATTTTAAATCATGAATGCAGAACGTAGGAAAACATCTGTTTCTTGAATATTTTAATAGTTCAATGTTTTAAATTTCAAAAGACTGGAATTATTAATCCAAAGTTTTCTAATTTTAAAAAGCTTTAAGCATGCGAAGCTCACTTTTCATATTTGAATAAGATTTAAATTTAATGAGTGTATTTTCTAGAATAAATTTGTTATTGATAGAGTAGGTTTGAAGAACTTGCGCTATTTATGAAGATAATAAACGTTTCCTACAAATTATTGTGTAGGATTTTATTGGGACATTTTTTTTTTAACATTTGTCAAATTATAAAAGGATACATTAAATTTATTAGTTATTTATTATTTTCTATTTAAAAAATCTACTTCATGTACAAAGTTCTCCTTTATTCTATTCCAATATTATTTTATAAAATATGTATGTTATACTCCAGATTTCTGATTTTAATAAGTTTAAAAAAAAATGACATTCTATTGTGAGAAAAATATTAAGGGTACAGTAGACTTCAAAATCGCAAAAAATCATGAAATTGTAGAATTTTCACTTTTAGCATAATACTAATATATGATCTCCTTGCTATTGAACGCAAAAATAATTTTTCGATTTCGACTATTTTCATTCGAGTTAGAAGCATTTTTGTCCAATCAACTGATTCTACCACGCCCCTTTGTTTACTTTTCCGCCAATTCACAGCTGTAAAATTTAGCCTAGTTTTTCGTTTGACCTTACTCAATGCTATTATTTTGCACTGAATATTTATTAATTTTGTGATTTCGCAAAATAATACTTTAATTGTATATTTTAACTGTTCTTTTTAGCGTTTGTTTACAATGTATTTAGAGCGAATTGTATGTTGTTGCCAATCTTTTTAGCGTAAAGTTTAATAATAATAATAAAAAAAAAAACAGCAAGACTTTAAATTTATTACTATTTTTAACTTTAACTTTTCCTTTAGCATTTGTTTACCTTGTACAGATACACATTTTTTTTTTTTAATAACGACTGTATTTACTGGAGTATAGCATTTTTCGAAGACACACATTTTCACACATCTTTCACAGTCACACATTTTATGTGAATTTATTATGAAAACATAAAGAACTTACATACAAGCTAGAAATGATATTATATTCTTTATATGTAACTGAAACTGTGTCGGTAGGAAAAATGAAGCAATTATACAATTATAATTGTATTGACTAAAATCCGTTTTTCTCAGAATGCTTATTTTCGTAGTTTTCATGATTTCAAAATGTTCCATGCGCATTACATTATACCCAATTTTCCTGATTTAAAAAAAAAAAATACTCTGTATGTATGTGTTAACAAATGTTACTAAAAATAAACTTGTTTAGAGGCATTTAAATTTTTTAATTTTCAATTATATAGAATTTTTAATTAATTTTTAACTAAAAATGCAAAAAAATTAAGTTACAATCATTTTTTTCAATGTTTTACAAGTAGTACGCAAAACATTTATAGTAACATTTATTTGTATGTATGAAATGGTTATTATGGAAAAATATTGTACATGTATTTCAAAACTGGATGCGCATGGAGCATTTTGAAATATTGTCATATTTCGTTAATAATAATAAAAAAATTCTGTATCTCAAGAACTATTGAATATATTTTAACAAAAATTTGTGAAATAAGAGATATTTATACTATGAATAGTTCCAGATTTTTTTTTATTCACTGGAAATAAAAAAAAAATTGTTTTGAGAGTCCACTGTACCCTTAACTTGGATGATTCTGCTTACTAGAATACTGTTACAGAAATTTCTGCAAACGCTTTAAGGTTATCTAATTTTAAATAAAATAAAATAAAAGTCAAATAAGTTGTTAATTTATGACGGATTTTTTTTGAGGGGGGGGGGGGGAGGTAAAGATACATTTATGTACAATTGTGGAAAATAAAAAAGTAAATACCAGTACTAACATTGCAAGTAATTATAATAGAAAAATGTTACTGGTACCAAACGATGTAAATAAGCCTACTTTTAATGATGTGTATAAATTTTGCTTATGTGACAATTTACAAATCAAAACCAGACCAAACTTTTTTTTTAAATTGCAACGCCCGATTTTGACAATATATTTTAAATATTCGGGTCAAACTATGCCTAGAAGCGAAATATCACGCTTTTTGGATGGTAATTGTTTTATTATAACCATTTAAAATTTAGAGCTTCTAATGTTAAGTTATATTTTCATATATTTGGTAATATCTCTTGAAATTATAATCTTAATATGATAATATTTTGTTCGGTTATGATACAGAGACACCCAAACATAAATACATTGAATTTGTAATTTTAAAAATTTTATAATATGAATTATGAATTATGAAATTAATAGAATATTGAAGCCTATGAATAATAATTTCTAGGAGTCAATTTTCAGTTCTGGTATGCGTTATTAAATTGTACTATTTGTTAAAATATTACTCGGTGTGTATTAATTGTATAGATCATATATTGGGCTGCAAAAAGAGTTCTCAAGTACAGTCGTGGGGAAGAAAAGTAAACACCACTTACTAACTCTGCAAAAAATTATCGTAGAAGAAAGTTACTGATACCAAACGACTGGTAATAAAGTCTACTTTTAAATGATGTACATAAATTTTGCTTAGCGGGCCATCTACATATTAAAACGAACCATAACTTTGTTCTTTCCATTAGCAGTACACAATTCTGATAGCATAAATTAACTCTACACCCTTCAATTAGCCTAAAAACTAATTTTTGTGCAATTCGTACTATAAATTTCTGAGAAGTTAATTATTTTAAAACGAGCGTATTTTAGGGACTGTATCCAAATTGAAGTTCGGTACTCGATTGTTGACAGAGAGAGCCCCCTTCTTGATCAACGTATCTTAAGCGCACTCAAGCAGTCATTGAAGACTGCTTTATTACAGGGCAGCATAAGAAATTTCAAAATATCTAATCATTTCTATCATAGACGGCTCCTTAAACCATGATTTTGCCGTTTTTTTAAGCATATATTGAAAACTACTTGGAAGAAAAACATGAAATTTTGGATTTCGATAAAGCAGAACTTCATAAAAAAATATACATTGCAGGCATATTTTTTTCGAATATTAATTTTATAATTCACATCATAAAATTATGAAAATTTCAAATTCAACATATTTATGTTTGGATAATTTAGTATTATTGCTACACAAAAAATTAGCACATTAGGAGTATAATTTCAGGAGATATTAATAAAAATATGAAAATGTAATTTAACATTAAAAGCACTAAATTTTGGATGTTTATAATTCAAAAACCTATCAGTCAAATGACTTGAAATTTGGTGTCTAGGCATAGTTTGAACCGAAGATTTGAAATATCTTGTTAAAATTGGGTACTACTATTGAAATAAATAAAAGAAAGGATTGCATAAAATGATTTAATTAAAAGAAGGGATTGCACTACAACTATAAATGGACAGCTGGTTTCCCGGGGCGGTCATCTCTGTCACTTAAATTTTAAATACCTCCTATTTTCAATGATGTTTTGAGCATATCCAACTACAACGTCTTCAAAGAAAATTTTCCTAAAGATATCTCTTCCGGTTCCACTCGTAGTAATAAAATTATAGATATATTTTAAACCCGATTCTCATTACAGAAAAGTACTCTTTTTAAAGATATTATCCAAAACATAAGTGCGATGCACGACCTTAAGTTATTAACCAATTTTTAATATATTTTACATTATTCTCCCTATTACAAAAGGTAATAAATTTACGGTCTATTAAAGGCAGGTCTGGATATTTTTGCATTGCGTCATTAATTCTAAATATAGCCGATTGTCATTATATTTTCGAGTGTGATGCGTGACTTAAAAATATTAACCTGTTTCTCTTTCTTTCTTTCTTTTCTTTTTTCTTTTTCTTTTTTTTTTTTTTTTTTTTTTTTTTTTTTGTATTATTCTCCTAATTTTAAAAGGAAACTTTTCCGCCTAAAAAAAGAATTATTAATAAAATAAATATTACCCGATAAGAGTAAAATCACCAAAATTTCTGAAATTAAACGGTTAAGAAAGATTTAGATAATAAGGAAAATTAACCGATGGTCGATCATTTATTAGTAATTCTCTAAATATTTTTATCTCTTGCTTTTGTTTCAACTTTTTACTTATATTTTAAAGGAAAAATAATTGTCAGATTGAAAAAAAAAAAAAAACTACGAATAAATTTATATTTTACGAAAAAATTAATTTTGCAAAATTAGATTTTCTAAAATTTTGAAGTTTTTAACTTTTTTTTTTTTTTTTTTTTTTTTTTTTTTTGAGTCGTCGTTTTATTTTTATACTGTTTATTATGTGGTGTCGCGAACGTACTAACACATCGAAATAAAAATGTAAATTGTTTTAAAAGCTAAACTGAAATGAATCAAAAGTGAGCAATTTTTTTTTTATGTTATTACATGAGAGAAAAGATTTGTTTTCGAGGTGTATTTTGTAGATAATTTAATTTTTTTATGTTAAAAAAAAATCCTCTATTTTTTTAAAGGTTTACAAAATGTTTTTTATATAATACTAGTTATTTAAATAAAACTTTAAATTCTACTTGAGTAAGTGATTCCGTTGATAAAAATGAGACAGGTGCGAAAAAGCATATATAAAATATTACACTATTTTAAATTGCAAATAATATCTTATTCGCATCTTACTGATATTTTCGAATACATTAACTATATTATTATTATAACCCAATACGTAAATAATGTCAAGTACACACACTGATAATATATATATATTTTTTTTCGTTTAAAAAGAAAACAAGATTATTTTTCAAAACTTTGTACTGAATATATTTCTTTATATATTTATAAAATTTCACGTCTGGCTATATTTGAAAGTCATGCTTTTAATGATGCTGATATAACTTATATATCAAAGGAATTGAAGAAAATATATTTCGAAAATTTTCGTAGACTGATAGCAAGGAGCTATTTATTATTTATTATTTATTATTTATCCTGCATTCCATAAATTCCCAAGAAATCAATCATAATATTCCAAAGCAACTTACAAAGAAAGTATTTCAACTTAGAATCATGATGTGTAGAGAATTTTGATTTACTGTTTATTTATAAATATTTGTTTGGAAGAAAGCTAAAATAAAATATTGAATGTATAATACTGATTTTTGTTAATTAGATTTAAAAATTTATATAATGTTAGTTTGATAAAATATGTTAAATTTAATTACTAAAAATCAGAAGAAATTCTGCTTAGTGAAAATACAGTAGCTTTTTTAAACAATTTAAAATAAAAATCATGCCTTTAAAAATAAACGAAAAACATGTACAGGGCAATGAAGGACAAATGAAAGACCCGAATTAAAAAAATCATATTTTCAAACCTACTGCACGTATAACAATAAGTTATACATGAATTTAAAGAGAAATATACCAAATTTCTTTCAGTCATAAATGTTCGATGTGTGACCCTCTTATTACATGGCATACGTATCAGTAATCCAGTTCGTCCCAAACATTTTGTAGCATCACTCTCTCAGTAGTTCTGAATTCTGCACAAATGCGTTCTTTAAGTTCTGACAGTATTAAAGACATAATTTATGTACCACCAATGCCGAAAACAAAGTGTTCAGAACTTAAAGAACGCATTTGTGAAGCTTTCAAAAGCATTGACGGAGTGATGTTTTGATGTTAAAAAATGTTTGGAATGAACTTGACTACAGATTGTATGTATGCCGTGTAACAAAAGGGTCACACATCGCGCATTTGTAACCGAAAAAAAAACTTGGCATATTTCTCTGTAACATCATGTATCACTTATTGTAATATGTGCAGTAGTTTCGAAAATATGATTTTTTTAAATAAGGTCCATCATTTGTTAGTCCTGTATATTAAACAAATACAAAATATTTCACTCAAAGAGGGACTAAAATTATAAAAGAGTTTGACTTTTAACAATTTGCTAACATAACCTTTTGAAGTGCATCAAATCTTTCTGTTTTTCTGCTTGGAGTAAAATATTAGGAATGTGCGTGTGCGTTAGGTGGGGGAGGGGTGTAGACTGCGTTTAATTGCATATAAAATTCATAGATATTAACTAAAAATATTAGAACATGAAATTTTCTTCACTTAAATTACTCCTAGTTAAAATGTTGTAACTAAAAAATAACATTCTTAGAACTATATAAAACCAACAAAGCCTATTTCTTCCTTCCGCATTATAAATATGTTCTCACATCATATTAAAAATGCATCCTTAAAAGTAATACGCCAGCCGATATCATAACAATAGTGATAGCAGTTACTGTGATAATTGTTAGTTTTTACCTTAATCTTACATACATTAACTTCTAAATATCGTATACTTTCCATTATTATATCGTCGAATATAAAAGAAAATTGAAAAAAAAATGTTTATAGTTATTTGGTTGCGGGTGCCAAGATCCTTCTTTGGACAGGAGTGTCAAAATAAACCGAGCGCTCCGTTATATGTGAAATCCGGCTCACAACAAATATCCATTCCTAAGTCATTATCCAAACCGAGCATTATTTTCTCTATTAGCAATCGCCCTAACAGCCAGCTAGATAAAATTTGTCTGAAAACTGTGGTTCAATTCATCAATTTTGTATTACGTTTCAAATAAACTTTACGAATGACTTTCTTAAAAATTCAACTTGCCACTTTTACAAACATTAGATAAATGTTATTTCTACCAAGATATGTCAAAAGACAGCTTTCAGATTTTAACTTAAAATGATTCTCTAAGTCATTTTTCTCTAATCATTTTTCCACAATTCATTTTTTGACTTTTCGTACAACAGTTGTTAAATTAATTCAGCGATATCATTTTCCTCCAGGTCATCCTGGATCTAAAAATGTGCATATGGTGCACATATTTCTGCCATGAAGGTGTTTTTTGACACCTACATGGATTAAGGATTTCATAATTTCTGATTTCTAAGAATTTTATAATTTTTAATTTTAAATCATTTTACATATAAATATCAACACTATTTTACAGCATCCTATCAATTATGTTCTGATTAGATAATCCCGATTTCAGTTGTAACGGAAAAGACAGGAGTTGTTGAATAACTTTGATTTTCGCTTGTTTCTTGCCATTTGCATTTTTGTATCGATCATTGCAATATCTAGTTCTAAAAAAAATTAATAACGCGTTTTGTTCTCCAATTCTGGTACAGAGTTGAATGCTTGTGAATTATTGTTTCCATTCGTTTAAAAGCTATGGCATTGAATAAGAAATGAATTTCATTACACTGCTGTATTTATGATTACATTTTTGTTGTTGTTGTCACAAAGATTGAATTTTTATACTGTAGACTGAAAGTTTGTTAAGTTAATAATATTAGAATGTTTGATTATCTTTCGAATAAAAAAAAAGGGAGCTAATACTTTTCAATTATTTTTTCTGTTGTTGAAAAACATGTTTGATTACATTTATGTATATTTATATTTTGTAGATTCATGAATTAAGCTAGAATTTACAACCTGATGCAAAAAATTTCTAATAAATATGCGTCTATTTATTAATAAATATATTTATCAAATTATCTATATTTAACTGATAATTTGAAATACCAACAGTTTTGGCATTTATTTGCTTTCAAATGCAAAAGTGTTAAAAGACACCTTTTGGTACAAATAGGTATACACAAAATCATGGTAAAATAGTTTTGAACTTATGCGTTTGTGCCAAGTAACACTCGTTGCATCATTGCTAGATTGCTCATTAAAGTGAGTATGAATGCCCTAAAAGGTTTAAAAACACAGTCTTGTGACAAATTAAACTTGATTAAGAATGCCTTTTTGTTATGTGCTGCGGAAGATTAATCATAAGTATCAATATAATCTTGACACCTTAAACATTAAAAAAATGTACTTAAAAAATAAATGAAAAACATACATAATAAAAATATAAAATATGACTCAAAGCGGGACTAAATTATGAAAGATTTCATTAAAGAGTATTTATTAAGGAGAACGGAATTTTAAATAGGATTTTGTTTAATATTAATGAAATGAATATCAAATGGATTAAAACACATTGCATCAGATTATTCTCAGGATTATTTTTCTAATAGGGTCATTCCATGCAAAATGAGCAAATCAGCTGTGGCAGACGTGTCACAGGTTTTAATGAGAATCAGTCTATATGTAGATCATATCTATTTATGAGTAAATGTAAAATAATAGATTTCAGGATTGTTTATTTAAGTATTAAAATTTATATTAAAAGTGAATGCAAAATCGAGATATTGCCTACATGCTTAAAATTTCAATTCTGATTATTAGCCTTAGGAATGAAAAGACTATATTAAAAAATATTTATAATTAGGAATGAATAATAATTAACATATTGGCGTAAGTTAGTAATTGTAATTTTTTTTCGTAATGAGAAAAAAAATTGTAAATTTTTTAGGTAAAAATGCAATATTTCTATTCCTCCTTTACACACGAAGAACGTTACTGACAACTTGAAATTTGCTTGACCTTATATCTAAAAGTATATATTTTAAATATCGAAAGTTTCATTCTTGCCTTTTTATTTTAATGAAAAAAAAATTAATAGTAAAAAATGTTGAGGGTAAAATGCAATATTTCTATCACTTTTTTTTTTTTTAAGTGAAGGAAAACTTTATTATTATTTATAGATAAAGGTGTATATTTTCAAGATATAAGCTTTTATTCTTGCTTTCATTTTATTTTTGGCTATTAATATATTTATTTTAAACTACAGTAAAAAAAAGAAATAACTACGTTGAACAAAAAATTATATATTTATCCTTTCAATCTATAGATGGTAGCACTACATTTTTTCCCCTTTGAAATCGTGCAATATAGTAAAAAAAAACGCGCGCGGATTCAAAGAAAAGCTCTTGGAATGCAACAAATATTACTTTTTTAATCCAATTTTGTGACGTTGGGAATCGAAAGGCAATCTTGATTTTTTTTTTTTTTTTTTTTTTTTAGCATATCATGGAATTATTGATCTTTATGTCTGTGCAATAACTGTAATGTCTTAACGTAACAGTAAATGTAATTATTTTTTTTGCCTATCAATAAGAGGAAAAATTACTATTTTGTCTTTTTTTTAAAGTTTCTATTTTTTTTTTAATGTGAAGGAAATACATGACAACTTAAAAACTTTAGCAATTCGATCTCTCCCGCGAGATAACTCGGGGGTAAAAGCACTGTTTCCCCATATCTATCGCCGGTGAAGTGGTTAATATGTACCATTACATCAGGCATCAATTTCACAGATGTTTTTGAATTCCTTTAATTTTTATAACGTTTTTAATTTTCTCAAAATTGACAAATTTTCAATTTTTACAACAAATTTAAGATTAATCATGACGTTACCAAATCATTACTACTAAATAAATATGAAGATAATTTTCCAGAGATTAAAATATGACAAAAAGCTTTAATTTGTGTTAAATAGTTTTCAAGATACGGAACTTCAAACTTGCAACTTTGAACGATTGAACACATGCCATTATATATCACAAGATTTTTAAATGTCCAGAACTTCCAAAATTTTTTACTTTTTTTTGTCGAAATATTTTTCAATGCTCTATTTGAATAAGAATTGAATCTGTGCATCAAATTTTATTAAAATCGGTCACTATGCAGCCACGACTTCTTTTAAATTTTTGCTCATTTTGTGTGGAATGACAAATAATTAAATTATTAATACTGTATTGCAAAAATACCCATTTATTTTAGCTTTCCTCTTAAATTTCAAGTCTCCATTGAAAACAGTTTTATTAATCGAATTAATAATTCAGCCATAGAATTCAGCCTTCAAATAAATAATCAAATCACTTATTTTATACATAAAATCTATTTTAGTATTTTGTGAGAATTATTGAAATATATACTTTCTTACATTTTAGCCCCCCGATATGCTATTTCTTTCTCCCAGCTAATAAAGTGTCGTCTCAAAAAAATAAAGTTCCGTTGCATAAGCCAGTCGTAAAACAAAGTAGAGTGATCATTGTACTGTTAAATTCTCTATTGCAATTTTTTTAACTTCTAAGCTTACCACATTTTCAAATTTTATACCGTCGTATTGGAAAAAAAAAATAGTACTGTTAAATGCAATTTTTTTGAAAACTTCATCTCAATTTATTCTTGAAATATTTATTTTTTTTCTGTAGTTTTTAACATTATTTGTTTAATTTTGGCAACTAAGTACTCCATTTCTGTTGAAAGTAAAGGGAAAATAATTGGAAAATAGTATTTATTTCTTTTCATTGCCATTTTCCCATAACAACTTAAATAAAATATCAAAATGCGTGCTATTTTCAAAAAAAAAATATAAATGAATGATTTCTAATAAAACATGGAGCTATTGTGAACCAATTTAATTTTAAGTACGAGAGTGGTTCAATAATTACTGTCCCGAATGTGTATAAAATATTAGTACTGCAAGCGAAACAGCCTCTGATGAGGTACACTGTTAAAACTTTTGCAGCATTCTGGCAGGTCATTCGACCGTTTTTTGAAAAACGGTTTTATAACCATAATGTAACTACATTCTGACTATAAAATGGCCAATAATATTGACAGAATAGTGTTAAAATTTGGTTGTGAACCGTTTTCGGAAAAAAACCGTCAAATGACCTACCAGAATGCTGCAAATTTTTAACAGTGTGCCGATATGCTCAATTTAGGAACAGCAGCTGCTATATTAACATGTTTTTTTTTTTCGTTTTAGGTGTGAGATGTGGCACCTAGCTTGAAAGGGGTGTGGCGGTGGGAAAGGCTGGTTTTGAGCTTATGGGGCTAGATTTGTGACAGTGTCTACTGTCGTTTGGACTCGGCATCATAGTAATGTATCCACGTCTCATCCACTGTCACCAATCTAGCCATATAAGTGCTAAACCAGACTCTCCTCCACCCAAAAAACCACCCCTTTCAAGCCATGTGCCATCTTTGACACTTAAAACGAAAAAAATAATAATATAGCAGCTACACTGTTAAACGTTTTGCAGCATTCTGGCAGGTCATTCGACCGTTTTTTGATTAAACGGTTTCATGACCATAATTTAATTATATTCTGACCATAAAATAGCCAATAATATGGTCAGAATAGTGTTAAATTCACGGTTATGTAACCGTTTTCGGAAAAAACGGTCAAATCACCTGCCAGAATGCTGCAAATTTTTAGCAGTGTATGGTTCTGAAATTGAGAATATAGGATTACATTACGCTTCAGTATTCTACATCAACCCTCGCAGTACGAATATTTTATATACACACTCGGAACAATAATTATTGAACAACAATCATATCTATATTAATATTACACTGTTAAAAATTTTGCAGCATTCTGGCAGGTCATTCGACCGTTTTTTGAAAAAACGGTTTCATGACCATAATTTAATTATATTATGATCATAAAATGGCCAATAATATGGTGCAGAATGCTGCAAAATTTATAACAGTGTAGCTGCTATATTATTTTTTTTTATCCTGATACATTTTTTAACCCTGAAATGAAAGGCTGTAATATTTATTGTCCAATGACATTATAAGTTAACTCGCTTGAATTTTTTTTTTTTTTAAATATTTAATCTAAAACAACAATAATTTTAAAAAATGTTATGTGCTTTAAAGCATACTACTGTTGTTTTCACGTTCTTTAATTTAAAACATATGAAAATGAGACAAATTCTAATCACAGACCATTTGTTTCAATATATATATAGCTAAATTTTATTTGTTTTAAATTTATTATATTATATATGATGTATAACTATTCACATAACTATTATATAAGTGACGAATAATATAAGTAATGCACTGGGTAAGCCAGAAGTTTCTTAAAAAAGGAAGAAATTATGATAAAGGAGTGCGGTTTGCAAGAAAGGGCTCACAAGGTAGTCGGATGTTTTTTAGCAGCAAAACAAATTTAGTTAAAAAATCACATGTAGAGGGGGCTGACGACCCGAAACACAATGAACAGGACAACAATACGCTACATTCATTTGTTCTTCCAACAACAAATGTTCAACATGACTACCAGAACATTCTACGACACTACCAGGTTGTGCCTAGTACCCTGTTCATTGTGTTTCGGATCTAACTATTTTTTCTAACTATTTTTTTTTTTCTAACCGTACTCTTTTATCAAAATGTCTTCCTTTTTTACGATTTTTTTAAGTTTTTACGAACTTTTGGCTCACACTTATATAATATAAATAATGTATACGTAATAATAAAAAAATATATTATTAAAAAATTAAATGGTATAAAATAAAATGGTATCAAATAAGTTAATTTAACAGCATACAATAGGGTTTACGTGTTACCAAATCAATATACTTTGTAATAATTCTACCGTTTTGAATTTTTCGATTTCCTTCTTTTAACAGATCGCCTTCTTTAAGAAAATTAAATTATTCCAAACAAAATGAAACATTATATTTCAAACCTACATTATCTAAACAGTTTTACATAATTGTATTTTTGAAAGCAGATTAAACTAAATTCCGCATTCTAGCACAGAAAATAAAACCCCTTAATCTAATTGCAAATGCTATTTTTACATATTTATACATATTAAGAATTCTCTAAAATCTGTTACTTGAAACCATTACCAGCGATAAAATAGTTTCTTGCGATAAATAAAATTTATAATTATTCTTATTTTTGCGTACTTCGTTTCATGGTCTATAATTTAAAAAAATAGTAAATAACACTCGAGGTGTTTATTTGTCATTTACACTTTGAATTTACAATAATATTTCTTCATAAACATATATGTCTTACATTCATTTATCTTTAGTTGTAGTTTGTTATCTAAACTCAGAAGTTAAACATTAGAATTGAATCCCCTGCTACTTTCAATCTAAACCTTTTAAAGAAAAAATATTATAAATAAATTAAATTTTAAAGGATGTGCTTAAAGGAAAAATTCGCCCTTCTATAAAAATAAAACTTATTCAGTCTATTTTAATAATAAAAGTAAATAGCAAATAGTCACTACTGCTTAATGCAAATAATTTATTATGAAAGAAATATTTCCGTTTTATAAAAACAATTTCAGCGAAAATTATTATTGCCACAGTAAATTAATAAATAATTTTCCAGTTAATATATTTTATGATGCATGAATGCTATTGTACGTTGTAGAATTATCTTATTGGTAAGTATTATATGACATGCCTATATATTAAACATAAAATATTAAATTATATATAATATATTACATAATATTATAATACAATATAATTGTTGTAATACATTCAAAGAATATATATTATCTTCATTCATTAATTTAATGTATATATATATATCTATATATATTATCGCCATTGGATGTTTCCTTTTCTTTTCGTTCATGGTTTTGCTAGTAAGAATTTTCCTTGGTTATTTTGTTAATTTTTCTCAGTCGTTATTGATTTTTGGGACAAGAAGTATACTATGTGGTTTTGGTATTATATATATATATATATATATATGCTAGGGGCCTCCGTCCACTGCGAGCTACGCCGCCAACCCCTGTTCAGGTCTCGCAGCCTCTAGAAACATAGTAATGTGCTCTGTTTAAAAAATATTACCAGGTTACGGAAAATTGAATATTTTCGTTGTAGAGGTCTGTCTTCTGTAATTGGGTTCCCATTCTTTTTCGTTTGAATGGGACATTTCTTGTTTACCATGGCCTCAGCCATCATGGTCGTAACAACTGACTGCTGTTTTTGTGATTGATAACTAAGATCAATTACGCATTCGAAAATCATGTTTTATAAAATGGTTAGGTTAAAAACGTCGAATCTTTCTGATTTTTATAACAACGCTATTGGACGATATTCTTCCTTTAGGTTCGAGGTTAAATAGCTCCGTCTGCATGGGAATAGCATTCAGAACTACAGTAGTGAAAATGAATTTGTTTTGAAAAGTTACTCTAATATTTTATGTTTTGATCGTGTTTTATTATTTTCAGGTACGGTCGTGGAAAAAAGTAAACACCCCCTACTAACTCCGCAACAAATTATCGTAGAAGAAAGTCACTGGTACCGAACGATTAGAAGTAAAGTCTACTTTTAAATGATGTACATAAAATTTGATTATGGGGCCATCTACATATTAAAACGAACCATAACTTCATTTTTTTCAATGGCAAAACCCTATTCTGTCAGCATAAATAAACTCTACACCCTTCAATTAGCATAAAAAAATTTGTATGCAATTCGTACCATAAGTTTCCGAGAAAGTAAATATTTTAAAACGAGCGTATTTTAAGGGCTGTATCGAAATTAAAGTTGGGTACTCGATTGCTAACCGAGAGAACCTTCTTCTTGATCAAGGCACCTTAAGCAGTCAATGAAGCCTGTTAGATAACAAGGCAGCAGAAGAAATTTCAAAATATCTACTCACTTCTATCATAAACGGTCCCTTAAACCATCATTTTGCCGTTTTTTAAGCATCATTTGAAAACTATTTGGAAGAAAAATGTGAAATTTTGGATTTTCATAAAGCAGGACTTAATAAATCTAAATCCATCAAAAAAATTGTAGGTTGTAATTCATAATTTTTTTTCGAATATTAATTTCATAATTCATAATTCATATCATAAAATTACAAAAGCTGCAAATTCAGCGTATTTATGTTTGGGTATATTAGTTTTATTGCTTCACAAAAATTAGCACATTAGGAGCATAATTTCAGGAGATATTAAAAAAAATATTAAAATGTTATTTAACATTAGAAGCACTCAATTTTGAATGTTTATAATTCAAAAACTTATCATTCAAATGACTCGAAATTTGGTATCTAAGCATAGTTTGAACCGAAGATTTGAAATATCTCGTTATAATTGGGTATTGCCATTGAAAAAAAATGAGGTTTGGGTTCGTTTTAATATGTAGATGACCCCCTAAGCAAATTTTCTATACATCATTTAAAAGTAGACATTATTTCAAGTCGTTTGGTACCAGTAACTCTCATCTATGATAATTTGTTGAAGAGTTAGTAGGGGGTGCTTACTTTTTTTTTCCACGACTGTACATATATAGCTTATTTATGATTGCTTTTCTCTATTTTAATACACCACCATGCATACGTTTATGTTAGTTTCACAATGTATATTGTTTATATTATTTAAAAAGAATATCGGAATTCTCTAATATGTATTTATTGATCAGTATTTTGCACAAAACAAATCGAAAATATTTTACTCATGCATTTACCTGTATTTATCATGCGTCAAGTGATGCCATACATAAACAAATTTTGTAGCTGCACAAGTTTTATACCATTTTAAGTCACATTAAAATTTCCCGTAATGAAAACCGTTTTAAATGTATCATTTCACTATATGACGTAATTTCCCCTATTAAATACATTTCTCATGTAATAATTTACTTATTTTACAGTTTTTGTTTTTTTGTTCTTTAAGATTCACGGGTAAATATATTATTTAATTTAAAAGTGTTAGAGAATATTATTTTTTGAGCTTTTAAAATATGATCTAATATTCACCATTAAAGGTTTTCATGCGTAATAATTTTATTGTTTAGGCATTTTAAATATGACGACATTTAATATTAGGGCTTTATTTCTCTTTACCATGTGGCGCATCTTACATATTGTGTAATTATCTTCTTTAAAATCGTTTCGAACGTAAAATTTTATTATTTTTTAAGTTTTTGCCCTTTGATAACATTTAAGGTTAGTTGGGGTAACTGGAACCACGAGGTAACTGGACCATAGGCTATTTTATAAAAAAAAACTGTTGATGTTTTTTAAGTTTTAGCTTTTGTGAACAATGCCCCTTAGTCTCTACTTCCTAAAACAACGTGTATCAACTCAATCATAACTCTCACTTTGCTGTGATAGGTTGTCAAAAATTTACGTTTCTTTTTTTAAAAACAACGTCTATATTGTTGAACTTCCTTGGCTGATTATTAAAATACTGTAAGTACTTTTATTAAACAATCTTTTTTTTTTTAAAGATTAAACATATAACTACATTAATATTATTAGGTATCTATACATATTTACTTCATGTTTCAAATGTAAGCCCGGTGTCCCAGTTACCCCATAAATGTTTCAAGATTGGGGTAACTAGGACATGTATCCGGGATAACTGGATCATGCTGGATCCAGTTACCCCAATAGTTATAGAAAAATTTTTTGTGTTTCTCTTACTACGGGAAGTAAATTTCTCCATTGTTTTTTGCTCACAATAAAGAAAATGATAGAATACCATATTAAAATTATGTAATGAAATTAAAAAAAAAGCATATTGAGTTGTATCAAACCAAATTTCTTGGCCCCTTGAGAGGCGGTGATGCCGTTATGCCATCACGTAATTTTAATTCCTAATTGCCACATTGGCACCTGAATTTTATAATGAAAATTTCACCTTTATTAAGTACGCGAAAATATACTTTTACTTGTTTTCAGATAGGTTCTCTTGTAAATATTGATGTCATTAAATTATTTCAACATTTTGCGAATGCAAGTACCTTGACCCTGAAAGCAAGATAGCCAGACCTTGAAATTGTACTATACACAGGGGCGCATTCTATAGGGAAACTTTTATCGTTTCTACCACTATTTTGAAAATAATATCTTCATCGCACCTTTCTGTAAGGGTTCTGATAGGAACAATAAAATTTTCTCCATACAATACGACGCCTGGATAAAGTACTTAAGTACATACGTAGCCGTTTGTTCATAGATTTACCTTGCTATTTTTTTTCCTTAAAATACCCATGTGACTTTTCTACTTATTATCTATACTAAAGTACATAAGTACTTCCTTAAGTTTTATGTTATTGTTATAAATAAATCTAATATTTTCACTTTTAGTGCTTTTTTTAGACACCTTGACAGCAAAGGTTTCCCTTACAACGCTGTTTATTGATATATAATTTACATGATTTTCTTGGTTTAAATTTTTTTTAAGTTGTATACACTTTTTCAAACATGACCTGATATCCGATATGAAAAAATATGAACGCGTGTGGAACATAGACCCCCTGGTCCAGTTACTCCATTTTTGGGGGAAACTGGACCCATCAGGAAAGAAAGATGAAATATGCATATTTTTATATTTTTAAATAATAAAATGTAATTTTGAGCATTTCTGTCTGATAGAGGGAACCTAACTGAACACATTTAGAGAAGTTCAGACTTTAATTCAAATTAACATTAGTTTTTTGAAGCTGAATTGTCAGAAGCTCCAGAGTCACATTGTAAAATCATGTCCCAGTTGCCCCAACTAACTTTACGCGTAAATATTTTGACGCGATGTTTCCTATTTTCTGCTTTTAATACGAGATCATTTAATTTTTATTTTAAAATTTTCATCCTGTTTTTAATAATTTCGCTTTTCGATTTCAATAAGATTATGACGTTATAAGAGAATTATAATGATTCCTTTTGTTTTCCATTGAATATTGCAGACGATTGTTGATTTCTAAAATAAACTCATTCTTGACGATCGAAATGTGAAAAAAAGTTGTTATTTTTTCAAAATTTTCTGAATAATATAGTTTAATCACAATTGTCTCCATCTTTGCCCCTTTTTACTATGTTTCCACAAAAATTGAGTAATTGAGTTGTCATTATCAGAAAAATGTTATTAATATCAGAAAAAAAACAATATCTCGAAAACTAATTCAAATTTTAGAATTCTAATGCCACTTTCGACACATGTGGATGAATAGGGATAATAGTTGCTAATTATACTGCCAAACGTTCCATATTTTAGGAGAAATAGCTGTGAAACTAAATCAGTCGTTTAATCAGTCGTTTCATAAATTCGTTTCATTAGGATTGTATATATATATAGGGTGTATATATATATATATCTATATATATATATTTGGTGGCCGGTAATGTTTATTTAATGGTTATATATATGTTGTATGTTATATATTTAATATAATATAGTATATAGAATTAAATTAACTGAAATATAGCATGAATTATTTATACTTGTATATTTAATACGCATACATTTTACTTTAAATATGTATGGTATGAATGTCAAATATAATATATGAAATATATATTTTACAAGAAACAAATATATTTTTTTATGTACATAGAAACGAATCGTGGAAATCACAACCTGCAATTGTATATTTTAAAACTTTAAGTTTGAGAATATACATATTTTTAAATATCTGAAGCGCATTTGAACTTGTTTATATATAAAGCATACAGCCTGAAAATTCGTTAATAAATAGTGTTGCACTGTAGCCTACTTACAATTATATTTTTTAATAAACAGGGTTAAATTGGTACCAGTTTACAAGTATATTGCACGAAAAAACGCATGAACGCAGGATATTTTAGGAATTAAAACTATAAACTCGGTAATATATAAAGAAGTATATTTTCGATTTAAATAAATTATTGTTATGCCGCAGCAATTTGTTAAATTTAACTTTTAGCACGCAATCCAGCAGAGTAATCACGTTCACCTGTCATAAAATCAGAAATTAACGATGCATATTGATTGAAAATTAATTTAAATGTCTAATAATATAATGATATTTATTAACTATGAAAGTCGTAGTGGGCCGTGCGTTATCTAAGTAACTATATATGCACACAACCTCTTGAAATTCTTGTCATCAAAGAAGCCAAGCAATCGATCACAAAGTTAATAACTAAGAAGGGCTGTGTGTTTATGTATTCATGATGTTTGCTTTGAGACTAATTTAATTAAATTTAATAATACAGGTAGTATTTGGAATTTCCATAGCAAAGAGGTTTTTTTTTTTTTTTTTTTTTAAGAAAAGGTGATTATTTCTTTTCACAACAAAAAATTGCCTTTTATTATACAGGGCTACAAATGATGAGGCCGATTTAAAAAAATCATATTTTCGAAACTACTGCACTACAAATGTTCGATGTGTGACCCTCTTGTTACATGGCATACGTCCAATCTGTAATCCAGTTCGTCCCAAACATTTTGTAGCATCACACTGTCAATGGTTCTGAATTCATCACAAAAGTGTTCTTTAAGTTCTGACAGCCTCAAAGACATTATTTATGTACCATCAATGCCGAAAACAAAGTGTTCAAAATTTAAAGAACGCATTTGTAAAGCTTTCAGAACCATTGACAGAGTGATGCTATAAAATGTTTGGAACAAACTTGATTACAGATTGGACGTATGCCGTGTAACAAAAGGGTCACGCATCGAACATTTGTAACTGAAAAAAAACTTAGTATATTTCTCGTTAAATCCATGTATCACTTATTGTAATATGTGCAGTAGTTTCGAAAATATCCTTTTTTAAAATCTGGTGCATCATTTGTAATAGCCCTGTAAGGAAATAATTTACATTTACTTATTCAATTATGAAATAACCCTTTTTTTTAGTCATTTTCATTTTAATCCATAAGAAGAAAGCATTTATAATTTCGTTTTCGAAGTTCGATAGTTTTCGAATTTCGTTAATTAATTGTTTGCACGTTTTTGAATGGCTTGCAAAGGATTTGGCTACTTTTGGAAAATGTATGTCCGTCTGCATGGTGACATAGATTTTTTGGGAGCTGTGACGCTAAAATTAATGCACAGAATTTCATATTTTGATTGACCTGGCAAATTCGGTGCTTATAATTTCAGATGTATTTCATTCAGTAGGTGGCGCTGTTATGTTGTGCTATTCACGATTTCGATTTCTGTGATAGCCATACATCGGCATATAGCGAAGGGAATATCACAAACAGATTAGCTATGCCAGGCTTTATATAGCCTAATAGATATTATTGCTATGCTTTGTTATTTACTATTGTCAATATCCTCCTGATATCTGGCATCTATTTAAATGGATGTTTTGCTTTCTCCTTCCATTGCGTTAAATTTCATTTTAGCAATCTAAAACCAGTTTGGCATTGTAATGTATGAATGAAAAATAAACTCTCAGCTTTTGCATTTTGGAAATGGTAACTACTTTGTTTACAAAATGGCGTAATAAATGAGTCAAGTTGGAATTCTACGTTCTGCTGGTATGTTTCGTTTTTATGTTATTTTAATTTGTATAAACTATTTTTTTTTTATTTTAATAGCAGATGTTAATACTTGCCTTATGTTCTTTATAATAAATTATATTCTTTCCATACACATTTATTCTTTCCCTCCAACTTCAATTTGGATACAGCCACAAAAATATGCTCATTTTAAAATAATTAATTTCTCGGAAACTAATCATACGAATTTCAAAGTATACTTTTAAATGACCTATATAAAAATTGCTTGGGGGGCCATCTACAAATCAAAACGGGACCAAACTTTTTTTTAATAGCAACACCAAATTCCAACAATATATTTTTAATTTTTGGTTCAAAGTATGCTTAGAAATGAAATTCCAAGTCATTTGGATGATAAGTTTTCGAATTCTAAACATTCAAAATTTAGAGCGTCTAATGTTAAACTACATTTTCCTATTTTTATTAATATCCCCTGACATTATAATCCTAATGTGATAGTTTTCTTGTTTATTTGTAATACTAAAAACCTCAACCATAAATACAGTGAATTTGTAATTAAAAAATTATAATATGAATTCTGAAATTAATGTTCGAAAAAAAATATGAACTGCAACCTACAATGTTTTTGGCAGATTTATGTTTATTATGACCTGCTTTACGCAAATTATCAATTTCAAAATCTACTTCGAAGTAGTTTTTGAATTATGAGTAAAAAACGTCAAAATGACGGTTTAAAAGGCCGTCTATGATGACCAGAAAAGCGAATTTGAAAACAAAAATTTCTCCTTTTAATGAAACACTTGGGGGGGGGGGGGGGGCAATAATTGAAACATATTAAGCGAGTAAAATGGTCCTATGGGCAAGAAATAATACATTAATAGAAGAGGCATAGTCATTCTGTAGCATTTTAACAATCGAGAACCAAACTTCAATTTGGATACAAGCATAAAAATATGTTCATTTTAAAATAATTAATTTCTCGGAAACTAATCAAACGAATTTCATGAAAATTTGGATTTTGGCTAATCGAATGATGTAGAATTAAATTACGGTGTCAAACTTGGACATTGCTATTAAAAAAAAAAAAAAAAAAAAAAAAAAAAAAAAAAAAAAAATTTTGGATTCGTTTTGATATGTTGATGGTCCCCTAAGTTAATTTTATATACATCATTTAAAAGATTTCCAATCGCTTGGTACCAGTAACTTTCTTCCACAATAATTTGTTGCAGAGTTAGCAGGGGGTGTTTACTTTTTTTTCACGACTGTATTTTATAGTTTTTGTCCAGTTTTATATTTAAATATCCAACAATGAACGTAGTTAAAGTGTATTTTTTATACCCTGATTACGCTAAGTAAAATTAAAAGAAAGTAATTGTTAGTTTGTAACATCGCCTTTTAAATTAATATATTAAAATACACAGAAAATCCAACCCGGTCTGATCCGGTAGCAGAGTATGTTGCGCAGTGCGCAGAACATAGGTAAAAATCTTTTTTTTTAATTGAACGCCTTGAAAATCTTGAATCTTCAATCTTTAATACACATGTTGTACGCTAATTCAGAAATCCTGCTCTTTGCAAAGAGCCTAGGCTGTTTGCTATATTTCGTAGTACCTCTGTCGGTGCAATCCTCGTAGAATTAAGTTTTATGAAAAATAAGATATTTTATGTATAAAGAAAAAAATTCTTGAGCGAAATTTTCGATGCTTGTACCCAGACTTAAGAATGCTTGGACAGCGACGGCAACTGCGTCGAAAAATAAGCCATATACCAGTAAGTAATTTGTAAAGGACATTTTGTCAATTAAAAGTTATTTTAATGAGCGTGCGACATTATATCTTTACTTTTCAAAAATCTCAAGTATTTTAATTGAAAATAAAATCTTTTTTATTTTTTTTTACTTTCTTATTGTATTCAAATTTGTAACAATTTAAACTGAGCGTAGCTTAAAAGTTAATAAATTTGAGATGAAAATCATATTGATTGCTCAAGTTCGAGCTAGTACCGATATGACGTCAGACATATTTTTGTTTTATAATATACATATAAATAAATAAAGTAGATAAAAAAGATGAAATGAAAAAAATAGATATGCTTATTATGAAATTTTAAGAAGTAGCGAAATAAATGAAATTCTAGATGTATATGCATTAAATAGAAAATTAATAAGTAATGCTTTAACCCCCCCCCCCCCCCCCAAAAAAAAAAAAAAAAATATGATTAACATTTTTTGTTGTTTTCTTTTAATGTAAATTACAATGGTATGGAAAGAAAAAGTGTTTTTTCCTTTTAAAAATTTTATAAAAGACTTTACAGAATTAATTGTGTGAATATGTAAAAAGGGTTTTTTTAAAAATTAATTAATGAAAATGGCTGCAAACCATAAAGGATTTTTCGGGAAAAATTTTTTCAATTTACTTAATGACGACATGTAAACTTAATGGAAGAATACGAGATAAAAAGATTAAGAGATAAAACATTTTAAAAATGTAGAACTGGCTCTGTGAACTTGCTGAAATTGGACGGAATAAAACCGTTTTAAAAAGAATTCTTGGATGAACTTAAGATAAACCTACAAAAACAATTCAAATAAAAATGCCAGTTTCACAGATCAGTCTAATTCAATTAACATTTATTATATTAAACTATATTTACTCTAATACTATTTTTATTAATTTTATTACTTTTCATATTATTAAGAAATTAAACTTCATTAATCTAACCTATATATGTTTTTTTTTTTTTTATATATAAATCAATTACTGATATGTAATCCAGACAAATAAACATTAAAATGTATCAATTAAGGCTCTATTTAATATTTGAATTTTTTTAAAGATGAAATTAACGGCATGTTGACACAATTATGATTTAGTGTTTATAAATTTATCCATGAATAAATGCGCTTCAATTAACACATAATTATACACATAACATCATTTTCACTTTAGCAAACTTTTTATATGTCATTTCATATTTTTGATTCATGGATGTTTTAAATTATGAATAAATTTGCCTGCAAAAATTGACATACTATTTGACTGCAAATTATATGAAAGACAATGCGTGTTTTTCATAAATATGATGTCAATTTCAATTACAGAATCATAATCCATACTGTGATTTGTGTAGACAAACTAATTTTCAAGAGTCCTTTAGCTTAATCCTTTAATGCGTATTTTTTTTTTCGGATAACGTTAAATTTGAGTCTTTTTTTGTTAATTATCCAATAGAAAAACGGTGAAAAAAAATTTGTGTTTATGTTGAACTTTATGCATACGCTATTATGTTTATGTTGGATATAATGTCATAATATCACCCCTAATGTACATAAAAAATACTCAAAAATGTTAATTTTAAATTATATACATACTTTAAAGCTTTTACACTGCATGATAACAAATATTCAACGATATAATAATTTATTTAATTGTTTTAACAGTTTGCAGAATTAATAATTGCTACCTCATAAATATAGAGAAAAAGGTCAGTGGAACACATTGCATGCAGTATCATTGTTGTTGTTTTTGTGTTTATGACGGCCAATTATCAACACGAGGGATATGGGCCCTAACGGGAATGCCTCCGTGGGGGTCAATCTAAGGGCGTCTAACACTTATTTACGTTTGGAAATCCAAGGTTCGAAGAAAAACGCGAAAACTCCGAACGATTAGGCCGACGGGCGAGATTGGGTTCGAACCCAGCACCTCCCGTCTACCAGCAGCAGAGGCTACCGACAACAGACTCGGCCACTGGTGGGGCCTCGCATGTAGTATCAACAGAAGATGTTATAATATCCCCGTGATAACAAATCAGAACAAAAAACAAACTTTATGACCTGAAATGCATGTTATCACACGTAAGTAATACATAATAGTTCACGAAAAGACCACTAGAAAGCGCCAAACGGAAAAAAATCAAAAACATATAACTCCTGAGTTACACTATTTCGTTTAAAAGTTAATCTCAATATAAGAGGATTCCAAAGCATTGTACAGAGTGCACTCTAAATTAAAATGTCTGAAACGGTGTGTTCAATTTTCAGACATTTTAAAATGTCTGAATTTTTTCAGACATTTTTTGTGTCTGAATTTCAGACACTTCAAACGTCTTAATAGCATCCATTTTTTTTTCAAGCATCATACGTAGCCATGTTTGACCACGTTGAATCCTGGAAAAATATTTGGCTGGGGTCCTGCCCCCTCCCCCCTACAGCCTGATTTTTTTTGGTGCTCTCAATTTTGGTATGCGATTTTTGTTAAGCTGATAGTTTAAATCTTTTACATTTTACTGATTATAATCAATATTTTGAACTCAGGAGTAGAACAAGATTAAAACAAAAAATATTTATCTAAATATTAGATTTTTTAAATTTGTTTTATTTTTAATCTTATTTTACTTTAAAAGTTCAAAATATTGATTATAATCAGTACAATTTCGAAACAGATTTAAAACATAAGCTTTACAAATACTGCACATCAAATTTGTGGGCACTAAAATCGTAGGGGTGCGGGCGGGGCACGGCCCAGTATGCCCATTCTTTAATTAAGAAGTTCTTTTGGATAAAATGCAACCCTGCATTATTGTTATCTAAATTGAGATGTCCGGTACTCGGGAGTATCCGTTGTGGAGGTTAATGGACATTCCCGAATAGCTGAAGCATCTATTTAACGAATACTTTTTTAATCCGCATGGCATACATATTTGCATATTTTTACCTCACAAAAGCAGACATCTCCGATTATCGGACAAATTCAACGGCAAGGGCTATTGATGGCTTTTAAAGTACATGGATAAATATATATATTTCTTATAATCTTGTCCTACTCTACCTCATATAATTTAAAAATAGATTTTTTAAAAATTTATATTGCCACATAGGCAATTTTACATATATATCAGATGATAATCACAACTATGAATAAATAAATAAATATTCTACTTTATGCCTTTGCACTCGAGGGTTCCGGAGCGGAGCCATTTAAAAATTGTCTTCAAACTCGAGGGCTCCTCTACGGAGACGATGCAAATAATTTTGTGATACATGTCTAGAAAAGCCAAGATTACATGGTATCACAAAATTATTTGCATTGTCTCCGTAGCGGAGACCTCGAGTTTGAAGACAAATTTTAAATGGCTTCGCTCCGGAGCCCTCGAGTGCAAAGGGTTAATATTGAGAAAAAAATTACTTCGGTATTTTGTTTATTTATATTTTGTGTTTTCAATCTGGTCCTACTCTAAAAGTTCAAAACTTTAATTATAATCAGTGCAAGATTTAAGCTATCAGCTTTACGAAAATTTCATACAAAATCACCCGCCCCCCCCTCCCCGAAAAAAAAAATGAAAATCCTTATCATTTAAAAATTAGGTTTTTTTAAAAATTTATATTGCCACATTGGCTTATTGTTATCATTCCTATTAAACACTTTTCATTAGATATCTTTAAAGCAAAATAAAGCCGCAAAAAAAGAAGTTACCACATAATCACTATGATACACACTTGCGATGCTTATCAGTAAAGTCTAATTGGAAAATGACCTTCGAAGTGAAATATATTTTCTACACGCAGCAAAATCAAAATAAACAAATGATTTCCTTTTTCCTGACTATGTTACCTCTCTGATCATCTATGGGTTACATCTATGTTTCCAAGTCAAAAGCTTTGCACATTTAATCTACTCGGTAAAAGATTTAATAGCTTTAGAAATATATCTAAGAAATATTTGAGATAAATATTCTTTTTCAATTATATATAAATTTCATAAAAATCAATTGATTTTTTTTCCAAAAGCGAAAGTCTATAAATATATTTTTTAGTTTCAGCTAAATATTGTTCAATTGAAAAAAAAAAAAAAAAAAAAAAAAAAAAAAAAAAAGGCAATCCCGAAAATCGGGATTAAAATTGAAGCGGGATCCCGGGATTGTAATCCCTAGCTAGGAAGTAAGAAGGCTTTAGGAGATCTTTCAAAGTTTCTTTTTTTTCTATTTCCTTGTGGTCGTTTAGTATGAGATAAGCATTAGTCATTGAAACTAAGAACTGCCATATTGAAAACAAAACAAAACAAGGGAATGAACTTAACTTTTAAATATGTCTGTTTTTTAGTGATGCTATTACTTTAAATTTGAGAAAAAAGATGAGAATAAATAATACATAATTTGTAATAAAAGACAACGTCATAATTTAAAAAATATATACTTCTAGGATTATTATTATTATTATTTTTTTTTTTTTTGCAAAAAGATTCAAAACTAATTAAATTTCATGTAAGATTTTGTTTAGTGCAATAAATAAAATCATAAAAGTCACTAATTTTAGTACTATAAAGAAATTATAACACTTACTTAAATCGCTGTTTGCAAGAGGTAAGAAAAATTCCTCGATTTGAAATTTTAAAAACTACCACAACCACAGTGAGGGAGAAAGACTTGCACCAGTTTAAAAGGTAATCCCATAATACATCCGACTAGCCATATTTAAAGAATGGGATGTTTCATCCTCAAAACAGGACCTGCCAGACAAAAGTTTCTTTTTTTTTTTTTTTTTTTTTTTTTTTTTTTTTTTTTTTTTGACAGCTTCGACAGGACGAAGATGAATAACACAATATTATTGATATAAATTAATACGAGTTAACACTAAGTCCATTGCACACGCTTTGTAGAATTTCCGGTGTAATCTTCAACCGTCGTCTACTTCTGTTCTGTGTCTATCCCGCCCTTATATCGACGACAGCTTCTAAGAGACATTTGATGTCGAGCACACACGTCAGATGTATGTATTCAATAAATAAATAATCCAAGTTAATACGAACACAGTAAATCACAGTACTTCATATTTTGCAAAAAACGAATTAAAATACACGCGTACATAAAAACAAACTTCGTTTGAATTACAACGTATACCACTTCGGAGGAAGACATCTAAAGCACATGCGCAACTGGGAGTGTGAGTGCCCCCTGGTGGTTATTGCGTCAGAAGAATCAAAACGTCTTAAATTAAGACACGTTTAAAGCAATGAAGTGTCTTAAAATAAGACGTTTGCGGATATTTTAGACATTATTCTCAGTTCATTTGCACCATGGTCATAGTAAGACACTTATGTATCTTAAATTAAGACATCTATAATGTCTGAATTTTCAGATTAAGACACTTAAGTGTCTAAAATTCTTTTTCAGTCTCATATGTGTCTAAATTTAAGACGCTTCTATTTGCAGTGTGGACATCATTAAAGTTCTCCTACTCACAAGGAAGGTCTCCATACTGGGCATACTCAGAATATGTTGAAAAAAAAATGCTAGTGAAAGTACTCATGTATGTAATAAAGGATCAGTTAAAATTAGCGGCGGAATTACAGTAGAAAATCTGTAAAAAATAAAATACTTTCGAATAATTGGCGTGAAAAGACGAAAGCGGCACGCAATTTGGCTAGCAGCACTTTTCCTCGCCAAAAGCAAACGATTTTAATGAATCTGAAAATTGTTTCTTAATTAATTTTGAGAATATGCGGTATTTAATGAATTTAAACGTAAACCATGAAAGAATTTATTATTGTTATTATTATTACATTTTGTATTATACTTGTTGCTTGTTGCCGATTTGAAAGGAATTTTGCCATTGTTTTATTCTCCAATCCATATTTTTTTTTTATTATTTAAACGGCTTTATCGGTTATAAAAATAACTTTTCACGCCAGATGAATAATGCTGCCGTAATACATTTCCAAACCGAAGAAGTTGTTTCCATAGCAACAAAGTTGAATCGACAGTGCTCGATGGGGCATATTTTTGAGTTTGGAACAGTTTTAATCAATTTATTTTGTTGTAAATCATAAAATTTGATAGTTAAAATTCGTTATAAGTACATATAAATATATATGACGAAACTATAGTTAAAAGAAACTAAAAATGACAAAGATAAAGTTATTGAAATTAAACTTATTTAAACAAATTCAACATAAAAAGTTTTTTCCTTAAAAAGGATTCGACAAGCGTATTTTTTTTTTAATTTAATTTCTTCGCCAAACGGTGATAAGTCGCCAAATAAGCGAAATTTTCATTATTTTTTTACGGACGTTCTACCGAGGTTCCGCCAAAAATTTTTTTATAAACATATATACCAATGGGAGAAGAACATTCTGTATTGCTTTCAGATTTTTCTGAGTATGCCCGTATGGAGACCTTCCTTGTCAGAGGTGTCTGTAGTTTAAAATATTCATCAGAAATCTATAAAGTTTGCTATGCGTCTAAATTGAGGAATGCCAAAGACATTTTGCAGAAAATAAATTTAAATTAATTTCAAAATATTTCACCACGGGGCGTATTATTGATTTTACTTTCAATAACACAAGCCTGCAAAATGTGTGTTGTGTAATTTTTTTTTAGCTTTTGATAATTTATCCTTAAGTATTTTTTATCGCTTAATCGAAAATGACATTCATTTTTGAACATCACGTATGCTTTTTTTTATTTTTAAAAAAACCAAAATATTTCGAAGATCTCATACTCTGAAATAGACGTAAGACTCTTTTTAGAAATAATTTATTCTTTTTACTTTCTTCTATCTTGACAAGAAGAAAGTATTGGTTTCATGAAAATTTTCGAATTCCAGTTTTCGACGGATTTACACGTTTTATGGGTCAGAGATTCCAAAAAACATGTTGTTACAAAATGTCTGTCTGTGAGTCTGTCTGTCTGTCTGTCCGCATGTCTGTCTGTCCGCATGTCTGTCTGTCTGTCTGTCTGTATGTGACACAAATTTTGTGGGCGCTCTGTCTCAAGAACTAATGTTCAGGTTATATTCAGGTAGTCCCTGATATAGACTGGTGCTGATTAGTTTTTGGTGTAAATCGCCCTGAATGTGGTGCTGCTATGTAGCATTTTACAGGATTTCCGCAAAAGCTCTATCTCAAGAACTAATGCACAGATTTTTGTAAAACTTCAGATTCCGTTAATCCTTGATAGGAATTGGTGCTGGTAACGTTTTGGTGCAAATCGCCCAACAGATGGCGCTGCTATGCTGCATTTTGCAGCATTTACACGATTTTCGTAATAGTTCAATCTCAAGAAATAATGCACGGATTTTCATCAAACTTCAGATTCAGTTAGTGCTTGACATGAATTGATGTTTTTCCCCTTGTGGTGTCAATCGCTCAACAGGTGGCGCTGCAATGCTGCATTTTTTGAGATTTCCGCAATAGCTCTATTTCAAGAACTAATGTTTGGGTTTCCAACAAACTTCAGATTCAGGTATACCTGGATATGAATTAGTGCTGTTTATGTTTTGGTGTAAATCGCTCAACAGGTGGCGCTGCTATGCAGCATTTTTCACGATTTCCACAATAGCTCAATGTCCAGAACTAATGCACGGATTTTCATCAAACTTCAGATTCAGTTAGTCCTTGACATGAATTGATGTTTTGTACCTTTTCGTGTAAATCGCTCAACAGGTGGCGCTGCTGTGCTGTATTTTTTGTGATTTTCACAATAGCTCTAGCTCTAGAACTAATGCACCGATTTTCATCAAACTTCAGATTCCGGTATACCTTAATATGAATTAGTGCTGTTTGTGTTTTGGTGCAAATCGCTAAACAGGTGACGCTGTTACGCTGCATTTTCAGAATTTTCCCTACAGCTCTATCTCAATAAGTAATGCAGGAATTTTCATCAAACTTCAAATTCAGGCATACTTTGATATGAATTGGTTCTAAATTGATGTAATTTCTTTTACTATTTAAATGATTTAACTGACGTGATTTATATAGAAGAAAGTTTTGTGATGGCTACAACATACTAGTTTTTCTGGTTTATACTATAAAGGACGTGTGTTTTCTTTCACTCTGAGACACGTTTTAGATTATCTCTCTCAACCTCGTCAAAGAACAAATCGCCTTCCTCCACCTTCCTGCATCTGATTCTTCAACTGCTTCGTGAAGAACTTTTTTCATTTTATTGTGAGTAAATGCTGTAAAATAGTGAGAAAAAAAGAGTAAAATATTACGAAAAAAAAAGAAAGTTATACTTGTATTTTATAGTATCACATTTTCGCAATATTTTGACATTTTAAAATTTTTGAGATTTACGATTTGCGAAAAGACTTGACGTAATGGTAAAATAATAAGGCAATTTTCGAATTCAGCGCTAAAATATACATAATAATCAATTATCAAAAGTTAAAAAATACAACCATCGTACACTTGTGTAAGTTAACAGAATACAAGCCTATGCACTGTAGAATATTTTTATCAAGACAAAAAATGTTCAACTCAAAATGTTGGACTCAAAATGTTCAATCATTATTCTCAAGTATCACGCAATTGAAATCACAAAATAGCCCATGCAACAGTCCGAAGAAGCACATTCTTGGAAAGGTTAAGGGAGTGGCAGAAAATACTGTCCTTGAGTTTTGGCACTAATCCGTTTACAGACATTGCACATGTACAAATATATATATATATTTTTTTTTACCCGACTGCCAAGAAGGGTTATGTGTTTCACGCGTATCTGGGTATGTGGATTGCTTTATACCCTCGAAACGTCCCAACGGTTGAATGGATTTTAACGAATGAAGTCTCTACCGATTCAACTTAATCGTCCGATGGTTATAGGCGAGGTTTTGTTTTCATAAATTCAAAATAGCGGAAGTAAAATACAAAATGGCGGTAGAGACGAAAAAAAATTACGCATCATATTGAGTGGCATATCATTGGATAGGTCGTTCAAAATGGACACGATGTTTCATTGAATATTTTACAGTCAGAAGCTCTGTTTAAATATTACACAACCTGGAAGTAGTGTAGGTATGATCTCTAGCTTTCCTGCAACTCTAAACTTCATAGACATCTAAAGGCCTCATAAAAACAGTGTTTATAGATAGGAACTAATAATTAAACACAACTTAAAAATCATGAATACAAGTATATAAAAAAATAGGTAAGTTATATAAAAGATAGTTCCACATTTATGAGAAATAATTAGTTTTTTAGGCCGTGGGTTTTTTTTGATTTTTTAAAATTTTATTAATGTGTCAATTTTGACGCAGTGCGCTTTAAATACTTTTTTTTATACTCGAGACCTCCCAAAACAATTGGTGCAAAATCAAACATTTTGATAAAAAGTTTAAATAATTAACTTGGCACTGTGCTTGAACAGAAAAAAAAAATACATTATTTAAATATACATTTTCGGAGATTTTTTTTACATATTGGTAATAAAAAAGAGTAAAAATTAGCAGTGTTTCAATATTTTAAATGTGACATCAAATTTCCAGAAAAATAATTTAACTGAGATAGAAAAAAGAATAAATTGCACAAATATACGGGTGATGTATTTCGTGCGCAAGTGCTGACTTATCAATACAGATAACGAAACAGAAAAAAAAAAAATCGACCTTCCACATCTAACAACTGGTTGAACACTAAAGAATATTTGGGAAGAGGGTAAATGAGAGTCAGTTGTCAATCAACGTAATTATTTTGGAATTCGGAGCTGTTTTTTCACTGAATGGCGCACTCAATTCGCCGTCCTTTTTATGAGAGTGAAGTTAAAGAGAGTGCCAATTATTTTCTGACGAGTGAACAACTTTTTTAATTAATTGAATGAGAAATTGAAAATAAGGATGTTTACAGATCTATTTTTAGTAAAATTATCAAAATGATTATAATGAAATGATTTAATTCACTTTAGAACATTTCGAGCGTTTTATAAATCTTTAAAGGAATATGCGATGCGTAAAAGTGCTCAAATTACACCCACACGATTTTGAAACATGAGGCACTTGACTTTCAGAAAATACCTGCTTTCTAGAAATATATTTGAATAATGCACTATTTTACGGTACAAAAGACGCGAAAGATTTAATACCAAGTTTGAGATTTTAACAAGCTTTAACCAAGTGAAGCATTAATATAATGGGAGAATAAATTTTAAATTTAGAGTGTTTATTTTCTGGAATTCGGTTATTTTATTAAAGGTTAACCTATATGGTGTTAAATAAGGAAATTAAATGTTTGCTATAGTTGATTGTATAATGATTGGATTGGATTGAAAGTATAAAAATATACTGTATTTTTAAAATTACATTGATAATGTGCTAACTTTAACTTATAGTAGCTGTGAGAATATTTTTAATTTTTGCCCATTTTATTTGTGACAGATTTTCCAAAAAATGAGCTATCGTATATTCATTTGTCTTTCTTTAATTATTATTATTGTTGGTAAACAAATCGGAGGCGTCGGTTTTTTAAGTATTCAATCTTTAGATTGTTATTTTTCATTAACAGTATCCAACTTCTAGATGTTTTTTTTAATTCTGAGTCTATCTGTATTTATTCGATTCTAAATACAGTTTAAACATATTCTGAGAAGACGAGTTCATGATATATATGTATAAAATTTTAACTCTATAAATTTTAATATAATAATTTATTTTACGTTTTTATTATTAATGAATACTTACTAGGCATTTTTCTGTACATTAATGAGATTGCCATTGAAATATTTGAATTTTAAACATAGAATACTTACGTATTTAAATGCTACGTAAATACACACATATTTAGCTAATTTGCGTACTTTATTTTAAAATCTGGTGTCGAAATTATGCGTCAGCTTTTTAAATTTTAACGTTTGATTTTACATAAATGTAAGGATTGAAACATTTTATTTGTACTATATTATATCAGACGTAAAGATTATATTAAGATTATATTACAGGTATAATTCCATTGGAATTATTTTATTAATTATGTCATTAGGGATTCATCATAACGGATATTAATATTTAGATAGGGACGGGGATTACTTATACATGTTACCGGCCAAACCCAAATTTAGGCCTAACTAGTTTATCCTAACGCACATAGGATAAACTAGTATTTCCTAAAGCACATAGGATAAACTAGTATTTCCTAACGAACATAGAGTAAACTAGTTTGGCCTTTCATTCACTGGTGTGAATTAGTTTACTCTAGATGAATGTAGTTTATTCTAGGCCATTTCGATTTGGTTTTCTGTTATTGATCGAAAGGACCGCCCCGGCGACTTTTTCGGGAAGACTAACATTTTGAGTTCTTGCTTGGAGAGTTTGCGAAAGAGAGAAATCGCTGTCAGTTCTCTCGCCAATCGTCCTAAAACAAATTTGTCGCCAGGAAACGAACGTTTCAGGGGATTTTTAAATAACAGATTTTTTCTCCAAATAAGATAAAGGATTTAAGTAAATTTCAAAAATTAAAGAATTTTATACTTTAAAATTCGTGATGGAAAAGGAAGAAAATAATGTAGAGAAGGTGCATCCGACGATTGATCTTTCATTTATTGTAACATCATGGTAAATGTTGAAAATAATCATGGCATTACATTAAATTCTTATTAATTTCTTTTTGTACAACTATGTTTATTGTGATTGGTTGTTTAATGTAGCTTTCTTTCACGGCCGCCAATTCTCCGCCATAGGCCTTGCAAAATCTATAAATACTTGTAAATTTTCTGTTTTCTTTCAGTATGTTTGTGTAATTGTTCTTGTATCAAATATACTCAATTCAATCCACACCTTTATGTCTGCCCTTTTTTTTTATTTATTTCAACAGCAGAGCGTGGTTCTAGCAAGTGTTGAAATGAGCTGCGAGACATACTGACGCCGTTATTTTTCTGTTTTTCATTTCTGCTGGGATTTTGAGTGAAAAAGATTTTATCTTACTTTTTATATATTTTATCGAGCAGAATGGATTCTTCAAAAGATGTTTACGGCATCCCTCTTTTTGAAGGTGATGGAATGGTTTTTTCGTTATGGAAACGAAGAGTAACGGCAATTTTTGCTGCTAAGGAATTGGAAAAATTCCTGGAAAATGAAGTGGCTCTAGACAATGCCGCCGATGTCGTGAAAGCAAAAAAGGCTTACGCTTTATTATTATCATTATTAAGTGATAATGTTCTTGCATCACTTCAAGATGAAAATACAGCTCATAAAATTTGGAATAAATTAGAACGCACTTATGATACAGAGCGTGTAGTGAATCAAATTTTAATTCGGAAGAGACTGGCAATGATTAAGAAAGATCGTACAGTTTCCATGAGAAATCACATTGATGAAAGAAATAAATTAATTTCGGATCTTAAGCTGTCTGGGACAGAAGTTAATGAAACGGATACTATTGTTTATATTTTGATGTCATTGCCTCAGGAATTTGAAAATGTTAAGATTGCTTTAAAAAACCAACCGAATTCTGTTTTGACATTAGATTTCGTGACACAAAGATTATTAGATGCTGAAGCAGTTCTTTTGGATTCAAAGAAAGAAAAAGTATATACTAAGGCTGCTCATGATAATACTGCATTTGTGTCGACTCGCAAAGAATTCTTTTGCAAAATTTGCAACTCTAAAGGGCATACAGCGAAATATTCTAGAAAGAAAATTACTTGCCATTCTTGTGGAAAATTCGGGCACATAAAACGTAACTCTAAAGCTGTTAAAAATTCAAATGAAGAAAAATTTGCCTCTTCAGCTGTTTCTTTCGTTGCTGGAAGCATTAAAAGGAATGAATTTATAGTAGATTCCGGAGCAACTTCCCATATGTGTTCTAATGAGAATTATTTAGCATCCTTAGTACCTTCTTCAGGAACTATTAAATGCGCATCAAAAACAACGAATCTAGAAATCAAAGGTATTGGAAATATTAATGGAAAACTGTCAAATGGAATGGAAATTACTTTAAAGGATGTCCTTTATGTTCCAGACTTAAACGGGCAACTCATTTCCGTTAGGAAAATTGAAAGTGCAAATTATACAGTTATTTTCAAGAATCAAAAAGTATTTATCGAAAAAGGGAGAAACCGTTTTTACTTCGGTGAACGTGATTTGAATGGACAATACGTAAGTGACTTTGTCCCTGTTTACGAAACCGTTCTTACTTCAAAGAAAAATCATTGTGATATCTGGCATCGCAGACTTGGTCATCCCAGTGACAAAGTATTGAAAGATATGAAGCTTCCGGTACCTGATTCTTTTTGTGATATTTGTGCTCGGGCAAAACAGAGTGCAACACCAATGGGAAGAGGACCAAGAAAAAGAGAAACCAAGCTAATGACTTTGATTCATAGTGACATTTGTGGACCTATTTTTCCGACAACTTTTTCTGGCGAGTGCTATTTTATGACTCTTATCGATGACTTTTCTCGTTTTACTGAAGTACGTTTACTGAAACATAAAAGTGAAGTCTCAGAAGAATTAAAAATGTTCTTAAATTCCAATCCTACAGTGAAGAAAATTAGATGTGATAACGGGAAGGAATATTTTTCTAATGATTTAGTGAATTTTACTAGAGATCTTGGTATAGTGATCGATCCCGCTCCTCCATACACGCAATCTTTGAATGGAGTAGCTGAACGCTGCAATAGGTCGCTTCTGAATATAGGACGTGCTTTGATAGCTGAATCAAATTTACCAAAGGCTTTTTGGGGTCAAGCTATCCTTTCAGAAGCTTACTTGAAAAACCGAATGCCAAGCAGCACTATTGAGAACAAAACTCCGTACTTCCTGAAATATGGAGAAGAAGCCGATTTCAAGCACATACGTGTTTTTGGATGCAATGCTTACATGTTAATTCCTTCCGTTCATCGAAAGAAGCTTGACGATAGGTCTAAACAAATGATCGTCATTGGTTATTCTTCAATGGGATATAGATTACTAGATCCTGAAACGAAACCCATAACTGTATCAAGAAATGTGAAATTCGACGAAGAGAAAAGGGAAAATGTTCAGTCGAAACAATACATTCTAGAAAATTCAGAACCAGTCGATAATGAAATTGATCCAGATGTTCTAGAAAATACGAGTGATGTATTAGACGATCCTGAAGAGAAAGAAGACAAAACAAGAAAATCTGAAAGATTCAAAAAGCATCCTGTACGGTATCCATATCCTGAAGTTTACGAAGCATTACTTTGCCAACAAGAAACATTAACGTTTGATGATATCAAATCCCTTCCTAGTGATGAACAAGGCTTGTGGAAAGAAGCTATGGACGCGGAGATTGAAAGTATGAAAATCAACGATGTCTGGGATCTTGAAAAATTACCACCTGACAAACGACCTATTTCCTGCAAAGGGTATTTACCATCAAAAGAGATGGTCGACATAAGGCGAGACTCGTAGCTCGTGGATTTATGCAAAAAGAAGGGCTAGATTATAGTGAAACCTTTCCCCTGTAATAAGTATGCCAGCTTTACGTTTGGTTCTTATTTTGATTTTAAATGAAGACTTATATCCATTTGTGTTAGATGTTAAAACAGCGTTCCTGAATGGTAAGTTAAATGAACTTGTTTTTATGGATCAGCCGCAAGGCTATGATGATAAAAGTGGGCGAAAGTGTAAAATTAAAAGAAGTTTATATGATCTAAAGCAGGCCCCACGACAATGGTTTGAAAGGTTTCATGAATTTATTTCAAAGTTAAATTTTAAATCTTGTGATAATGAACCTTGTATTTTTATTCGGTATAATAATGATCATAAAATAATTATTGCTTTGTATGTAGATGATATGTTAATTGCAGGTTCAGATGTAAATGAAACTAATGTAGTTATTTCCCTATTACATAACGAGTTTCACATGTCAAAATCGGAAAGTGTTTCAGAATTTCTAGGTATTCAAATGAAATTCAATTCTGATAGTTTAATAATGGATCAAGTGTCTTACATAATTAAATTGTTAAGTAAGTTTAATATGCTAGATTGTAAACCCAGTGACATTCCTATTTCTCCTAAGTCTACCCCATCTGATTTCAAAAATGGTAAACCTTTTAATGGCCCATATCGTGAACTTGTAGGTTGTTTATTATATTTAGCTTATATTTCTCGACCTGATATTTTGTATGCTATTAACTGTTTAAGTCAATTGCAAGAAAATCCTACTGAAATTGCATGGAAAGCACTTAAGAAAATCTTAAGATATTTAAAAGAAACATTGTCTTTAAAACTTGTGTATAAAAAGCAAAATTCTGATCCTAAATTATCCATGTATGTTGATGCTGATTGGGGGGCTAACACAAATGACCGCAAATCAGTAACAGGTTATATTTTAATGTTTTATAACATGCCTGTTCTGTAGTGTTGTAATAAACAAAAATCAGTTGCTTTATCATCAACTGAAGCTGAAGTCATTGCTTTAACTAAAAGTTTGCAAGACTTGTTATAGTTTTAAAATATTGCTAGTAAAATTGTAAATATTAAGGATTTAGTAATTTTTGAGGATAATCAATCATGTATAAAATGTATCAGTAATGAGAGTAATTATGGTAGAATGACACACATTCATATCAAATTGAAATTTGTTCGCAATATTATAAAAGAAAATAACATCAAAATTGAATATGTTCCTACGAATATGCAAATTGCTGATTTATTTACAAAGGAATTACCTAAAGTTAAATTTTATGAACTATTATCTCTTTGTTGTTTTTACAAGTAATGTTTAAATTGTGTCATATTATTATTAATGATTGATTTCAAGAAATTTCTTTGTTTTCTGATGTAATGCTAGATTATGGGCGGGTGTAGAAAATAATCATGGCATTACATTAAATTCTTATTAATTTCTTTTTGTACAACTATGTTTATTGTGATTGGTTGTTTAATGTAGCTTTCTTTCACGGCCGCCAATTCTCCGCCATGGGCCTTGCAAAATCTATAAATACCTGTAAATTTTCTGTTTTCTTTCAGTATGTTTTTGTAATTGTTCTTGTATCAAATATACTCAATTCGATCCACACCTCTATGTCTGCCTTTTTTTATTTATTTCAACAGTAATAAATATTGCTGGTGTCTTTTTCTTTTTTAATGAGAGTTAAAGATTTTAAACTGTATGCTGGTGGACCAAAGAATGGGAGAGAACCTGCCGTAAATTTGATGTGAGAGATGAATTTACAGGATTGATTAATTATGTATTAGTATAGTAAAGTAAAAAATAAATAAAAGAACTATAGGACAAAATAAAATAAAATAAATGGGACAGAATTAAAAAAAAATAAATAAAATGATGGTTATAATGTCTAACATCATTAAAATGTTATCGCAATTCATTTAAATGGGAGTTTCAAATCCCAGTTAATTTAATTGTAAATAATTTAACTGCGATTGATTTCTTTGCAGTATACAACTAAATTATACTAGGACTTCCCTCAGAGGGATTAGTCTGAGCGATAATACTGAGAACATAGATTTAATAATAACATGTGGAAGCAAAGAAAATGAGATGCTATTTTTAATTGTCCATATACTGCGAAAAAATGATATGATGAAAATAAACGAATTGTAGAATTACAAAATCTTATATATAAATTCGTATACACTGTTTAAAAAAATGGGAAGTCAAACCATTCAAGACAGCCATGCATGGATATAAAATTGAAAGTACGCAATATATTAAAAGTAAAATAGAAAATGAAACACTAATTTACTTATATCGGAATTTTAACTGTATAAAATGATGTCAAGAGCATGATCAGACGCTCCGCACCAATTTGAGTAACTTTAAATGACAAATATATGATGTTTAAAAAGAATGGACTATACTTTGTATGGTGTGTGGTCCCCCGGAATAGTTAATATTGTACAATATCTGTTTTCCACGGATGCAATGAGGTTGTCGATAACATTTAAGGAATTCTCTTCTCAAAATCTAATATAGTATCAAAGTACCGAATACATCAAAAGTGGCATGCAATGCTTCGTTAGAGTGTGTTTTAGATATGCTCAATCGGATTTGAATGATGAGTGTATGCTGGCCACTACATACGCTGTATTGTTTTATTTTCAAACATATTCTGCACAAGTTGAGCTGTATTTAGCATGTATTAAATAAAAGAAATCGGCAATGATTACAACATAAAATATGACACAAGATCTGAATATATCGTCTGCATAACTTTTGAGCTGTCAAAGTGTCATTTGAAGTAATTTACAAATCCATACATATTTATTCAGCAAATCATGCAAGCTAACATACGCCAATATGAACCCGATTACAAAATTTCACCAGAATAAGTTAATATATAAAAAATCTACTAATGATAATTGAGAATATGACCTTATGATAAAATGTCTAGAATAATGAATCGGATAAAAAATTCATATCACATTTATAACGGCACTTCCCTCTGTTAGTGGCCTTGGCGAGAGAGAGAAAAGCCTAGAGAAGGAACATTTTAACAAGTACTTTCGGGCAACCTACTCACTGTTTCATACAGGTCTTTATTCAATATTTACACAATTTATTTAATGCTAGGTGGGTATCTATCAGTTTTGTTGCATTTAAATCGCATGTTTTGCGGAGGAAATGCAGCATTATGAAATATTTAAAGTTGCTGTACCTAATAATTGCAAATTAATGGTAATTGAGATCGCTTTCCGTTAATTTCATCTTTTTAAATTTTAAATTTTTTAGAAACCATTCATAGAGACAATTGTATATTTTAAAACTAACCCGAAGCAAAATTTCAAGATTTTGGGCTCAGCAGTAACAGAGAAATAGAAAATTTTTGAAAGTTTTTTGTTTCTGCACTGTTTTTTATAGCGACATTTTTAGAAATTGTTCTATTGCGAGAATTTACGTCATGATAAATACAGCCATGTCCTACCAGACATGTGTAGTACAGCCTATTTTCATGTTTATATTCCTAACAGTTCCATGTTCTTCGTTACTTAGAGAATCTTTAGATCTTTTTCCGCTTTGTTTAGTCTTTCTATTTTTTAGAATTCGTTCTACAACGAGCATTTACATCTTATTAATTACTACCATGCCAAGGTTCTAGTTTCTAAGCCCAACAGTATCCCAAAAATTTTAGTATTCCAAATAAATCATAGTTTACAACCTTTCTAGAAATTTTTACGTTTATCCGTCAAATTGAACCTTTTAGAGAGCGTTCATTATCAGTATTTACATCTTAAAAGTAACTACAGCACCAAATTTAAAGTTTCTAACCCAATCAATATCGCAGAAATCCCAATTTTAGAACTTTTTTGCTCCTGCAGCGATGTAGGTTCTTGCACTGACATAAAATAGCCTTTTTTTCGGAGCAGAGATGGCCACCAACATTTTTTTTTAAAGTTGTCTATGTAGTTTCAGAGATAACACCTCACAAACGTACAAGCATTAATAATATTATATACTTTATAATATTATAACGCTTTATAATATTAGCATTACATGTACAGATACAAAAGCCATTTATCTGTTACAAGCTAAAGTGCCGGCGTTGCACAGAATTTGAAGGATGTTTGTTCTGAAAAATCAATTTCAAAATTTAACATACAACATAAAACAAACATTAAAAAAAGCAGTCGAAGTGTTTTGTACACATGAATCAAATGAAAACACAATATAAAAATGTATAAATGTATATAACAGACGCAAAAGAATACAGCTATAAATGAACTTATTTCAATTTATAATTGGAGCAATAATGTTAAAATACGCCAATATTTCCCTAATCGGGTTTTTATTATGCTTCAATACATAATTCACACTCATATGACGTTATACTATATCCACCATGCCCTTTATATTTCCAATATGACGTAATATTTTCTTCTTTAACGTGGAAACTTGGAAATAGAAAAGTTATGAAGTTATATTAACTTTCATTTAAATTCGTCAAACCATTTATTTCATTTTCATATTTCACGTGAATATCTTGCAATAGAAAAGTTATGACTGAATATTCACCTTTTTTTTAAATTCGGCAAACTATTTATTTCATTTTCATTTTTCACGTGGAAATCTTGCAGTAGAAAATTAATTGTTGTAGTAATAATTTTATTGTGTTTTTTAATTGTTGGCAACTGCTATAACGAAAAATGTTTAAATTTGATAAGTAATTGCTGTTAAATTGTTGGTTTTTTTTAAATTAAAAATTAACTATAAGTTATTTCGATTCCGGATTACTTTAGTTGTCTCGGCCATGTTTTAATACACATTTACGTATCTCCTCACAATTTTGGCTTCCAAATTGTGGATTTTTTATAGAATTACAAACAGACAGATAGACAAGTTTTCATTTTTATATATCTCTCCATTCTATGAAAAGTAACTAACGCTGTCACCGCCGCCGCCGCCGGTTTTGAATTTTTTGTGACCGGAGGTCTTTCTTCGTTAATATTAAGAAAACTATTGCATACAAATATATGAAAATCGGTGGTATTATAGCGAAATGTTTCATCAACACACTAATGCATACAGTTTTCAAATCGAAGAATTATTTTAAGAGATATTTAATGCTAAAGTTGGACAAAATCGTTCCATTAAAAGAAATTTATAAGAGCAAAAGCTATACATGGGAATTTAATCATTTTTAGATCATTTTATTCAATAGAAGATCCCGGTCTGCAGATTTCATTAATTTTTTTTAATTTGACTCATTTTTTGAGGTTTTATTTCTATTTTAAATTCAAATATTCAGCATTTTGACAGATATTTTTTACATATTTTAGAAAATGGTATTAATTTAAACTGTTGCCAACTGTATAAACAGCGCAAACAATAATGTTTGCTTCAAATAAAAAAAATATTTACACGTTACTATTATAAACAGAAAAAAACTTTCAAATTACAATTAAATAATTAGGTATAAAAAGCAGGCAGTTATTGGAAATTACGCCATAAAAAATATATTTACACGTGAATTTTAAAAGAGAAAGGATATTGTAAAATAAATTCATTAACATGCGTTAGAAATCTGAAATAGAACAAATTACGTCGCATTACACTTATTATGCAAAATGAACAAAAAATAGTATTGCAAAACAGTTTAAATTTAAAAATTGCGCGAGACAAAATATTAGAGGCTAAATATTAGATTTTTTCAAAATTTTATTATTTGTCTTTTGATGTGAGGTGTTCAGCTATAAGTATGCAAATTTCATGTCTCCAACTTAATTAGGGGCTGAGTTAGAAAAATTGCTTTAAATACACAAGTTAGAGCCCAGAGGGTTAAATATTAGACTTTTTCAAAATTTTATTATTTGCTGTTTGATGTGAGGTGTTCAGCTATAAGCATGCAAAATTTCATGTCTCCAACTTAATTAGGGGCTGAGTTAGAAAAATTGCTTAAAATACACAAGTTAGAGCCCAGAGGGTTAAATAATAGACTTTTTCAAAATTTTATTATTTGTCGTTTGATGTGAGGTGTTCAGCTATAAGTATGCAAAATTTCACATTTCCAACCTAATTAGGGGCTCACTTTGAAAGAATTGTTTAAAATACACATGGGGAAGCCCGAAGGGTTAAATAAAGAATTTTTCAGAATTTTATGATTTCTCGCTTCATGTGAGGTGTTCAGCTATAAGTATGCAAAATTTCACGCCTCCAATCTAATCCGGGGCTGAGTTAGAAAAATTGCTTAAAATACAGAAGTTAGAGACCGGAGGGTTAAATATGACTTTTTCAAAATTTTATGATTTATCGTGTTATCGCAAGTGTTCAGCTATAAGTATGCAAACTTTCATGTCTCCAACTTAATTAGGGGCTGAGTTAGAAAAATTGCTTAAAATACACAAGTTAGAGCCCAGAGGGTTAAATATTAGACCTTTTTCAAAATTTTATTATTTGTCGTTTGATGTGAGGTGTTCAGCTATAAGTATGCAAAATTTCATGTCTCCAACTTAATTAGGGGCTGAGTTAGAAAAATTGCTTAAAATACAGAAGTTAGAGACTAAAGGGTTAAATATGACTTTTTCAAAATTTTATGATTTATCGTGTTATCGCAAGTTTTCAGCTATAAGTATGCAAACTTTCAATTCTCCAACTTAGTTAAATGGATGAGTTAGAAAAATTGCTTAAAATACATAAGTTAGAGCCCAGAGGGTTAAATATCAGACATTTTTCAAAATTTTATTATTTGTCGTTTGATGTGAGGATTTCAGCTATAAGTATGCGAAATTTTATGTCTCCAACTTAATTAGGGGCTGAGTTAGAAAAATTGTTTAAAATACATAAGTTAGAGCCCAGAGGGTTAAATATTAGACTCTTTAAAAATTTTATTATTTGTCGTTTGATGTGAGGTGTTCAGCTATAAGTATGCAAAATGTCATGTCTCCAACTTAATTAGGGGCTGAGTTAGAAAAATTGCTTAAAATACAGAAGTTAGAGACCGGAGGGTTAAATATGACTTTTTCAAAATTTTATGATTTATCGTGTTATCGCAAGTGTTCAGCTATAAGTATGCAAACTTTCATGTCTCCAACTTAATTAGGTGTTGAGTTAGAAAAATTGCTTTAAATACACAAGTTAGAGCCCAAAGGGTTAAATATTAAGCCTTTTTCAAAATTTTATTATTTGTCGTTCGATGTGAGATGTTCAGCTATAAGTATGCAAAATTTCATGTCTCCAACTTAATTAAATTAGGTGCTGAGTTAGAAAAATTGCTTAAAATACACAAGTTAGAGCCCAGAGGGTTAAATATTAGACTTTTTCAAAATTTTATTATTTGCCGTTTGATGTGTGATGTTCAGCTATAAGTATGCAAATTTTCAAGTCTCCGACATATATAGTTTCTGAGAACGGGCTCTGTGAGAGACGGACAAACAGACAGACAAAGGAGTGAGACAGGTAGGGTTTCGTTAGATGGACGAAACTCTAAAAACATGCTGCGGATGACTGTAACAACATCCTAAAATTACATTACCATCAGCGATCTACCAATCCCGAATTTAGTTTATATTCGTTTCATATATTCTTATTCTTTTGTGCGGCACTGTAAAATAATTATCAATATTATACACAGTAAAACCTCTGAATAGCGGACACCCCGAGAATGCAGAATTTGTCCTCTATTTAGAGGTGACCGCTACTGAGAGTAAAACATGTACAGTTATTTAAGAGTTGGTAATCGAAAAAATGTCCGCTAAATAGAGGTATCCGCTAATCGGGTGTATCCGCTATGGAGGTTTTACCAGTAAAACTTCTGAATAGCGAACACCTCGGGAGGGCAGAATTTGTCCTCTATTTGGAGGTGTTCGCTACTGAGAGTAAAAAATGCACAGTTATTTAAGGGTTGGTAATCGAAAAAATGCCCGCTAAATAGAGGTGTCCACTAATCGGGTGTGTCCGTTATGGAGGTTTTACTGCATAATAATATCATCCTTTAGAAGAAAATTGCATGCTGTATGATAGACAGACAGACATCCAGAGAAAGTTAACCTCCGGATCAATAAACACTCATGTCTTTTGTTTTAATCATCCACAATTGTTTGTCATACAACATGCCAGATTTTATACAACAGGCTAAAAACGGTCACCGTGGTACGGAATACTGTATTATTATTTGTTTGCCCACCAAAACTGGTTGCCACGGGTTGTTGCAAGGTTTGTTTTCACGTGATTGAAACTGATCTATTCAATATTACTGCGTGCGTATTTTTTTTTTTATTTGCTCAATGTGTTCAAACCAGTTGTCTACGAAAACATCAACCGGTGAAAGTGACGCACACCAAATTTCTGTGACGTATGCAGATAAATTGTGCTTTTTTAAGAGTTTTTTCTATATAATTTTTAAACGGTTTGGAACTTATTTTTCATAGTAGGTGCATTCAGTAGGCGACCCTCATAGGTACTTTCTGGTGCAATCAGAAACGAAATCCGACAAATATTTTTTGAGTTATGCTTGACGAAAGGTTTTTATTAGGCTTTTTTTTTAGTAGGACATGGCGTTAATATCCATCGTAGTAGTAAAGTATCCGGACAGTAATATTTCGCTGAGTATTAGCCTTCGCTTCGCTCAGACAATTATTTTCAATTCACCTAATTGCAACTGAACTCAATTCAAATCCAATTAGTTGCAACTTACTATTAACCTTTAATCGCAATTAAATCAAAATAACTTACGTTTTTAAATAAATGCATTATTTGAGTAAAAAGTGTATTAGTTATGTTGGAAGATCAAATATACTACATATTAATTTCTTTTTCATACAGTTTTTTTTTAAAGGTTTTAGCTTCCCCTTTAGATCATTTGAGGAGAATGTGACATATGTGCCCCGAGATTTTTCTCTGAAGGAGAAGTCATCAAAGACGATGAAATTTCTTTGAGGAGTGCTGAAAGGAAACATTCGGTTTGTACGGGTCACGGATTCGTTAGCTGCAGTTGCATGAAAATGTGTGCATGCAATAAATGCCTTGTAAGAAGAAATTATTATTTTGTGATACGAAGTGCCATAGCAGTTTAGTTTCCAATCATAAATTGAAACGCATTAAGATGCGAGCAGCTTTATAATATGTACTAAATCATAAATAAAACAATCCTTGTTACTGATGCAATTTTTTGTCAATTTGCTTTGCTATCCTCTCATAAGAAGATTGCATTAATAGGTGATTGGTAGCTTTCACTTAAAAACAAAAGTTGTTCACTCTTATTAGACATAAGCTATGACATAGGTTAAAATAATTCAGCCTTAGGCAAAAACTATTGGTTAGAAGCTAGAAGACGAAATAGGCTTATCCAAAAAAGTAAAAATTATTTTTTAATAATGTGACTATTTATAATGAAATTTGTTCTATATAAGTATTGAAATATATTTAAAGATCATAGTGCTCATGGTATTTTCAAAACTAATATTAACCATATGGAACATATTTTGTAACTACTTTTAATTAAGTTAGATCTATATAAATATATTTAAAGCTCCTGGTATTTTCAAAAATAATATTAACTATATCGAACTCATCTTGTAACTACCAATGGTGGCGAAATGGGGAAGATTAGGGGACAGTGTCTCACCTCACAATCATCGGACAAAATATTTTATACAGGGGTGATGGCAACACTACTTAGCATCTACCTAGTTGGAGTCGAGTCGGTCGTTTGTGTCAATAATACTACGCAATGTAGAATTGGCCTAGGATAATATACATAGGTCTTTGCTAAGCTAGTTCAGATAAGTGAATAGAAGGCCAAACTAGTTTATCCTACGTGCGTTAGGTAAAATTAGTTTGGCAAGAAAAAAAACTAGCTTATCCTACATGTGTGTTAGGATTAACTAGTTTGGCCAGTAACATATATATGGCATGGTATAAAAAGTAGTACCTACGCATGAAATTTTTTTATAAATTACAATTAATTTTTTCTGGTTTGTATATTTATTCGTTCTTTATATTACTATTGGAGTGCTGCCAGATTGGGGACTTTATTGCCCCCAGATTGTTGATTGTCATCGCTTTTGTGAAATAGAAATATTCGACCTATTTAAAAATAGATTAAAAATTCTGAAAAATAAAGAAATTATACTATTTTAAAAAAGCGGTGACAGTCAAATAATCTGAATTAAAAAAGTCCCCAATTTGGCAACACTGTACCATTGGCATACTTCCGGCTTACATAAAATAGGATTATAGCCATGTGGACAAATTCAATAGAAAGTGTAAAACATAAGTTAAAAAATAAATAAATAAGCGCGAAGTTTATTTCGTAAATCTCTATTTTAATTAGATTGCGAAAGATTTTCCAAAATCATTGCATTTGTAATATGTAATATACTGCCTGGAATTATTGGTATAATTTGTTATAATGCATTAATTTCTAAAGGTTATTTTAATTATACAAAACAGTTTCCTTTAAAATGATAAAATAAGATTTATGCATAATAATGTATAACTGCTACTATTTTCTTTTTCTTTGAAGAAAAATAAATATAAAAATTATATTTTCAATAATTACCATAATTTTGGGTGCGTAGCCCTCGGATCAAACAATCGTGTTTCGACCCAGAATTTTTTTAGAATAAAAATAGCTTTTCAGATCACGGTAAATATTGGTCTTCAAATACTGAATAAAATTTCTGGGTCAAAACTGAATTGTTTGATCTGCGGGCTATACACCGAAAATTATGGTATTTTGATATTTACATGTATACAACTTTATATTAATTATGAAATGATTAATAAAATAATTATTATAAATATATTATCCTTGAAAGAAACTTAATGAGAGCTAGAATCAATGCTTAGTTAGCAACTTAAAATATCTTTTTTTACATATTGAAAAATTTTTCCTTGCAGTTAAAATTATTTTATGAAAATGTATTGGCTATAATAACTCTAGATTTTGTAAAAAAATAATGTAATAAGTTCATTACTATAATAAAAAAATAAATGATCCTTATCAAGAGTACTGCATAAATGCTAACACTTAATTAAAAGTTTCAACAATATATTTTTTTCTTTTCTTTAAGAAAACCATTATTAAAAAACGTAATTACATGACATAATTTTCTTTTCAGAACGCAAATTTTAATTAATTAACTTAACATATTTGAATATTGGTTTTTGAATGAATTTTCGAATAATACACCAGCCCTCATGTTTTTAGAAATTAATTAAGATTTTAACCAGATTAATTTATCCTAAATGACTATTTCAGTTATTCTTAGTTAAGAGATCTAAATATACCTGAAAGTCTGTTATACAATTATTTAAAAGTAATTCTTCAATTGTATTTCTTATAAAAGTATGCTAATGTTACTTTACTAGAGTTAATTTTAAACTATTTACATAGTAAATTAATCATTTAAAAATGAATATGAATTCTACGCTATAAAAACTTCCAATAGTATAGTCCACAGGTCCAGTTTGTCAGATACTCTTAACAAAACTATCTGCATTTCAACGATTAAAAATAAACTTAACATTAGAGTTAACATAGTCATTCCTAAATTGACAGACGTAATTTAGGCCAAGTATTCGCAGATAAAAGTTAACAAAGTGTCCAAATAAATCAAAATTATATGACAGTAGTGAACATTTCAAAGTTTGATACAATTTGAACATGTGGACAATCAGTAAAAAAATAAATAAAAATCAGGAACGATTGATCACCCATTCAACATTTTTGGTGACCATTCATGCATTTGGCATTTATGGCACTAATAATGCAATTATACGTAATGCATTAAATTTAATTGATAGAAAAATGTATCTTTTTTGACAGATATCAGTTTTGCGTCTATGTGACTTACAACTATACGATACAAAAAATGAGTTTTATATACAATGTTTTAATTTTTTGACTGCCTCAACAATAAATGCTAGTCAATCAACATCTATTTAGACATCGTTGAAAATTCAGTTTAACCCTTAAATGCGTGATTTTTTTTTCGAAAAAATTATATATGATTCTCCGAAAGGTTTATTACACAGGAAAGATAACGAAAAAAATCAGAGATACATTTTTTATAAAATACGTCAATCTTTTGTTCTGTTGCACGTCTGCAATACAAGTAAAAACTACTGTCTAGTGGCTGTTTTACGCTAAAATATTACAAATTAGTAAATATTTTAATAGATATGTCTACAAATATCTTATTTTATAAAATTATTTATTTTATAAAATTTAGCATTTAATCCTTTAAGAATACATTCTAGAAATTACGCAGTTCAGCGAATCTGGCCTTACACCAGAAATTTTCAATGGTTAATTTCTCTTTATTTAAATACGAAGTGTCTGTTACTAACTAAATCAAATATAGCTATTTTATTTTTTTGGTGTGAATTAGATATATACGAATAAAAATCCATTAAATATCTAACACATCCTTTCCCCATGAACACTGTTGTTTGCGTATATGCAAAGCTGCGCACTAAAGGGTTAAAAATATGTATATGTCTAATTTTCAAAGTATAGAAAAATAAATGTAATTTTATTTTTTATGTATTATTATTATTGTTTTTATTTTTTTGCAGAGTGTGATATTCAGACTTTATCACTTTGTCGTAAAAAATAAAATAACTACCAAGACGGGACCTTATGTTTAATGACCTTCCGGTACATAGTGAAGGTACATAGCGAAATGTTTTATTTGAGACAATGTACTTATGAATTTAAGTTTTCTTGTATATTAAATTTCCTTTTAATGTAACATGCCAATGATATATTCTGACTTGTTCTGAAACTGGTCATTTTAATAAAATTTCCGTCTACGTTGCAAATTCAAAAAATTTTGATTACTCGAAGACTTAAACAAAATCTGATTTTGGTCATTACGTCCGCATGTATGTATGTATGCATCTCTATGTTTATGGGTAGTCGGTACTTCTGCATTATCTCGTTGACAAATTTCCGTTAAAAAAAAAAAAAAAAATCAATACATAGGATTTAACACCACACATGCATGATCTTGACGTCACATTCACTTGATGTCAGATATGTTACATGGGGTTGTTATGTCCTCAAAGAATTTTTAATTCGACATTTTTCTGTATTTTTAATAATGTTTCATTGATTTATCAGTTACTTTGTTAATTAAAATTAGAATTACGTCAAAAATTAGAATTACGCGAAGTCATGATATTAAAGTAGAAAAAGCATTCAACATCATTTTGCAATGTATAGTTACTTACGACAGATAAGTTTCAACTAACGTCACAAACATTTATCCACCAGACGATAGGAATAATTAAGAAAACTAATGTAACTAAATAAGTATACATGTTTAGTTTTATGTTTTCATTATACTATTGTAAATTTTGTTGTTTAAAATTATTGATAACTGACACATTAGTAAATGAGGCTTTTTTGAATTTCTTTTCCTTTTTTTAACATTCTATTGGCTACATTATACATTATTCCATTTTTTATTGATTGCTACAGTTTTATTGGGCGATAGTTTTTTTTTATGGAAAGTGGTCGACGGAATAATGGAGAAGTGCCGTATATTTTTTATTTCTTCAACAACTACTGAATGGGTTTGATTGAAAATTTTACACAACCATTATATTGCAGCAACGAAGTTTTTAACCCAAATAAATCAGTGTTTATTTTATATGTCATACATAGGGAAGAAAATAATGTATGATTGTTCACTTCGTATCAAACGACTAAAATGCTGCCAACAAGAGTGTCATTATAAATAAGAGACAAGCGACTTATAAGAAATAAAATTTTATTGGTGGAGATAATTTTGGCACAAAAAGTTAGTAAATCCACCATTATTACCTAGATAGGGTTTTTTGACCTATCTCGCACATTTTATTGAGGTTATCCAAACGAATATTGAGAATTATGTCTATAAATGATACGATAGATGGGACCGAAACTTTTAATCTGAGCATGCGACATGCGCGGATGTTGCCACTGTCCTCTTTCATTTATAAAGGCTCGCAACGTAGCGCATCAATGGATAATGAATGTTGATAAATTCAGAATGAATGTGGAAATTGAATGTACACTTAAAAATTTGCAGCATTCTGGCAGGTCATTTGACCGTTTTTTCCGAAAACGGTTACACAACCGTAATTTTAACACTATTCTGACCATATTATTGGCCATTTTATGGTCAGAATATAGTTAAATTATGGTTATGAAACCGTTTTTTCAAGAAACGGGCGAATGACCTGCCAGAATGCTGCAAAATTTTTAACAGTGTAGATAAGGGAAGAAACATATACTGCACTTAGGAAAAGATTCGTGGATTTTACTATTTAACAAACCAATTTAATTTTTTATACATATTCGCATCTGTTTTTGTAAAATAAATTGTCTTACTTACAATACTTTCCATTCTATATATAATAGCGCTAAGTGTATAAGACTTCCGGGGTGAACGCATCCGGAACCCGATAATCTTTCGTAAGAAAAACATTTCGCGGCCATGTTAGGCTTAAGCTCCGATTCCGTAAATAAGGAAATTACTCGAATTATAATAATATACATTATATCATATGTGTTATATCATTGCTTCTTCATTTTCTCTAAAACCTATACAATCATAGTGTTTTAAGTTATAAAATAAAAATAAGCGGCTACCAACAACAGGTTGCTATTGAAAAGAAAAAATTCCAAATCCAGATACAAATGAAAGACTCTTTGAGCGATTCACTAAAATAATACGGTTGACACCCGATTCTGCTCTTAAAATATTTGTAAAAGCATATTAAAGCCTTTAAATATTTTGAAATGCGTTTTGCTCTTTTGTTTGCATTTAGAAGCAGTAAGTTTAAATTCAGTATGTAAACTGAACTCAGTGAATTATTCTGTGAATCATTCCTGCGAACTATTTCGTACTGGATTAAGGTTTCGTTGATAAAAATTGTTCTGGCGCCATATACAGGCATTCAATCTAGACAAAGACACTGCCTGTGGAAATTGTACTTTTTTATGCATTTTATCAGCTTTGAAGGCATGGCAAATAAAATTAATATTCTTATCAATTCTTATTGTAATTAAAATATTAGGGATATCTGTAATATCGTTTTTACATAGAACGTTTTTAGAGGAATATAAATCAATCATATTAATGTTATTAATACTTACAATTTTGCATTAAACTTTGTAATTTAGTTCACTTACTATGCAATTTACTTTCAGAAATGATGCAGATTTTAATCATTAAAAATTTGCTGTTTAGTGTGTTACAGAATAATTAAAAATCAGTTTGTGGCCTTTAAATAATCTGTAAGTCACAAAATTAATGCTGATTAAATAATAATAATAAATAATATATAAATAATAATAATAAAATAATATATATAAAAAAGGTCTTCTACTCGGTAATATGAATATGTAAATATACTTTATAACAAGTTTTATAGAATTAAACGTAAGTTTTCCGATAATATATATATATTAGTTACAAACGCAATGCAATTTTCATGCTATAATATGTAAATTTTGAGATCTAATTCTGATATTTTCAAAGGAAACATTTTTTGTTTCAAATTTTTGTATTTTAAGTATTATTTTAAATTGTAGTTTACATAATATCTTTGTTGTAATCATACAAAATCAAAGGATAATAATTTTTTATTAATAAAATGATACATCATTTTTTAAAATCAAATTTTTTTTATGTACAATTTTCATGATTAAGTGTTACCAGAAAATGTAGCTATTTTGATAGAAGTTTTTTTGCTATGATCTTTAAAAAAAAAAAAAAAATCGCCTATGTTTTTGTCAACGAGCATTTTTTCTTATTTCATTCTTATTTGTTGAACATGCGGAATTTTTCAAATCTCAAGAATAAAATAATGATATACCTAATAACATTTGATACTGCCATCTATAATGGAAAATTGAAACTACATCTGAATCACTTGATGCTTGAGTTGGGAGCACCAGCGTAGAGAACCGAGTATTATTTTTGGGTACAAGTCTTATGATTGAAAGCCTATCTTCATTCTTCTCCTCTATATTCTATTCTCATGATCTAAAACACTGTTTTGAAAATATTTCATTCACATTCCGTCAATTTTGAAGGGGTCATATACTAGTATTTATATATTAGAGATGATTTCGGAATCATTTTCATAACACAATCTGCGCTAGTCCGAAAAAAGTTTGTGTCAGTAAAGCCCGAGACTTTCATTGCGCGATACCTTAAATATTCAAGATAAAATTGTTTGTAGAATTTTAATATATTTCAGAATTAATTTCCACATTAAGAAATTTGTTTCTTGCATATAAATGTGTATTAATAATAAATACATTCCAATGACAAAGTTACGTAAGTTTCTTGTCGTTGAAAATCTGTATCAAATATTATGTTTGTTAATTGTTAACTATACCCAACCCGTGGCAGAAAACTGCCAATATCCTAATTCGTGTATTTTAGAAAATATATCAGTATACTGCTAAGACAGAAAGAAATAAGTTCTGTTTTCCAGTAATTTTTGAAAATAATTTCTAACGAAAAGACAGGATGGACAATGTATATCCCGCAGCATCTTTATCTTACAAACACTGACAGTGCACAGGCTTCTTAATCAGAAAGAGTATCTCTTCTAATATCCTATTAATAACATTTCAAGTTCCATTAACACTTATTCTTGCCGGAATCTGGTTGAGCCAGTCATACATCTAATTATTTTTTTAACTGAAGCTGAGAGATCTAATTCAGATTTCTTATCTTTAAAAAAGTCGCAATTAAATTAATTTAAATATAGTGTCAAAGAGCTGAAAGCAAATACGTAAAATAATACAAAAAAAGGTAGATAATTTTATTAAGACTTAAATTTATAAATTAGTTTCACTTTATTTCTTGGTTTGTACCGGAATTTCTCCTCAAAAAAGTGTATATTTATTACAAGTTTCCTGTTTAACTTAGATTCATATCGATCAATATGCGTACAATTCACGATAGCATAGCAGTCATTGACGGCAGCTGTGAAAATCACAATTGAATTTATCGAATTGTACTTCAAAAAGAAACTTTGTCATTGGCAAGTTCGTAGACGAGTAAATTATGGTATGTTTAGCGGTGTAAAACAACAAATAAAACTTATGTAATGCAAAATACAAATACGCGCGGCTGCGTAGGCCTAGGAAATTGCATTGCTATAAGTAGTTAATTCATGATATATTGAAATGTATCAAGTTTCAACAGTATACACTAAACCACTTTAAAAAAAGTTCTGTTTGAAAAACGTTGTAAGGTATACCCAGATTACATTACAGTGAGTAGAATATTTTTAAACTAGGACTTCCCTCAGAGGTATTAGTCTGAGCGATGTTAGTGAGAACATAGATGTAATAATAACTCATGACAAGAATAGAAAATGAGATGCTATGTTTAATTGACAATACGTGGCCTGTCTGAAAATATTCAACCTTTGTCCACAAAAAAAAAAAAAAAAAAAAAAAAAAAAAACATAAATTACCTGGCAGGATTGGTACACATATTCCTTTCGAGGTATGCCACTTGCGCCTCCACACAAACAAATCGGCATTGACTGCAGCGTATGTTAAAATACGAGATCTGGAATATCTCGTCAGCATAACCTTTGAGCTGTGAAATTGTTAGTAGGAGAGCTGTTGAACATTTTTGAGTAGGTATTTGAGGCACCCTGAAAATTTGTGCAGCACTTTTTTGTAATGCCTGAATACAAAATCGAATGTCTGGCTGAAGGATCGTGGCCCAAAACCTGTGCCAGACACGTGTCAAGTGCCATTTTTTGACACTACCTAAAAAAAGTATTTGAGGAACGCTGAGATTGAAACAGAATAATATTTATACTTAGAAAAAAATATTTTGAAAATGACAGAGACTTTAGTCGTCCCAAAAACTGTGCCAGACACGTGTCAAGTGCCATTTTTGACTACCCAAAAAAGGTATTTGAGGCACGCTGGGATTGAGGTACAATAATATTTATGCTTAGAAAAAAATATTTTGAAAATGACACACTTTAGTCGGCACAAAAACTGTGCCAGACACGTGTCAAGTGCCATTTTTTGTCTGGCACAGGTTTTGGGCCACGATCCGTCAGCCAGACATTCGATTTTGTATTCAGGCATTACAAAAAAAGTGTTGCACAAATTTTCAGGGTGCCTCAAATACCTTCCCTAAAATGTTTAACAGCTCTTGGACTATGTCATTTTGAGTAATTTACAAATCCGTGCATATTTTTCAAACAAATCATGTAAGCCAAAATACGTCAATGTTAAACCGATTAAAAAAATTTACCCGAATGAGTTACTATATAAACAATTGTCTAACGACAATTGAGAAAATGACTTTATGATTAAATCTCTAGATTAGTGAAGCTGAAAAAAAATTGCATATCAAATTTAAACAGACACTTTTGCCAAGAGAAGTAACATTTTGACAAGTACTTTCGCACAAACTATTCGCTGTTTCATACCGACATTTATTCAATGTTAACACAAATTAATCAATGCTAGATAAGTAGCTACACGTTTTGTTGAATTTAAGTTGGATATTTTTTTCTGGGGGTGGGAGGAGGTATAGTTTTATTAAATATTTAAAGTTTCTATACCTAATAATGCAAATGAATGGTAATTTGTAACGTTCTCCGTTCATTTCATCTTTTCAAATTTTGTAATTTTTAGAAGCCGCTCTTAGAGAGCATTTACAACTTAAAAGTATCCCGTCCAAAAATTTCAACCCGATATAAAGTTTTTAGGTCAGCCGTAGCATAGAAATAAAAAGAAATTCGAAGGTTTTTCGTTCCTGTATCATTTTTAAATAGCGAAATTTTTAGAAGTTTTTCTGTTCTATTCAGGGATGAGATTTCCGACTTTTTGCATACCAGTATAATCTCAGAGAACATGTTGTTCTGTTAAATCGCAAAAATGTTCCGATTAAATAATATGACATTTTCTTTAAGATTATACTAGTATGCCAAAAGTCGTAAATCTCAGCCCTGTCTATTGTGAATATTTACGTCTTAAAAGCAACATTCATGCAAAATTTCGTTTTTATATTCCTAATAATTCCATGTACTTCGTTATTTAGGTCATCTTTACAACTTTGTCCGTTTTATTTAGTCTTCTTAATTTCGACTTTTTTAGAATTCGTTCTAATGCGCTGCAGTTTGAATTCTTTCTATAACGGGCATTTAGATAATTAGTACCATGCTAAATTTTTACCATGCCTACCAAAGTTACTACCATGCCAAATTTTAAGTTTCTAGACCCAACCGTTTCACATAAATTGCAAATTAGATATTTTTTTAATGGTGCACCCATTTATTTTTTTTTCTAACTGACCGGCATTGACAACTTAAAAGTAATAGCCATGTGAAATTTAAAATTTCTTTCTCTATAACAATTCCAATTAAATCGTGATTTAGAAACGTTCTGGAACGTTTTACGTTTATTACTAACTTTAACATTTCGAACCTTGTAGAAAGAGTTCAGAACGAATATTTACATCTTAAAAGTAACCACCGCACAAAATTTCAAATTTCTAGTCCAAACAATATCTCAGAATTCGCAATTATAGAACTTTTCTACTTCTGCACCTATGGAGGTTTTTGTACCGGCATAAAATATAGTCTTTGTTGGAGCACAGATGCTCACCAGCATTATCAAACCATTATTTATTAAATCGGCTAGGTAGTTTTTGAGATTACATTCCACAAACACACAAACGTTAATACTTCATAATATTAGCATGCGCGTAGATAAAGGAGCCGTTTAACTTTTATTATAAAAAAAAACCTAAATATTTTTTTAAATACGTGTTAGCAGATGTATTTATTAAAATACATGCATAAACCAGTTTAATGCGTCTTCAAATTTATTTTCATAGTCATTTATATCATTTGGCAAAAACATCTCACTTTCTTAACCGAATTGGGTCAAACTATAAAAAAGAGCCAAGGCCCTTATAACAACGAAGTATCGTGTGAAGGGTATTAGACACATTGTATTAAGGCAATTAGCCGGATACAGGAGATAAATCGGTAACTTTCTTAATGCATTCTTTTCATTTGAAATACATAAATTAAATACATTTGAAAAACACGGCTTTGACTCATTTCTTATAAAATACAAATAAGTAAAAATAATAATAAGAGATAATCAGTCAAAACATTTTCGTTCAATATCAAAAAATTGTTTCTAAATTACTCATGCGAAAACAAAGTTGCTTTTGGCGAAAAAAAATGCTCTTGTATAAATTTTAACCAGGATAAAAATAATGTACCGTGATTACTTCAAATGTTATAGGAATGTTCCGTAACCTGGTTTGCAACCAATGTCGTATTTTAATAAGCATCGCTTAACGCCAAGTTAAATTCATTGCTGCATTTTTTTTATTTGGAGTGTGGTGGGGGGGGGGGGAAGAGGTTGCAAATATTTACACTTGAATTTAAACTTTTGCTTATATATCTGAAGCTTGTATAAATAATTAATACCTTGATGATCGAGCTTCACTCGAAACATATGTAAATTACGCCTTTTGTGGTTGTTTGCTCAAAGCGAAATTATATCACTATTATAACTCACATACAGTTATATCAATGTTGTTGTTAGTATTATTCTTGTTTGACGACACGACAACCTTGCCTGTGTATCTGAATGCGGATTATTTGCCATTTTCCTTGTACGAAGAGTGGCTATAACATGTTCGTTTCATTTCGCACCCATTGCTGTGCACCCATTGCTGCACAAATGTCATATACGCAACACATTGGCACAATTTTATTTTGACACAAATGTTATATACGCACCGGTGTACTAAACTGGTGCCAAAGTTTCGTTATATTGCTTGATATGGTAACCCGAACGCTGTTGGTTATTTATTAATAAATTCTTTATTTACCTTTATTTTATTTTCTAAAATTATATATACTTTTTTTTTTCTATATTTATTACACTTTTTTTTTATTTATTGATATTCCCTTATTAAAAATATATATGTAACTGGTATTCGAAAACAAGGTTTTTGCAAAACTGGTGTTAGAAAAAAATCGCGTCAAAGTTGTGCGTATATGACATCTATGCCCTAATGGCAATATTGATACTTTTATGTTAGCTGAACGCAGGTGATAAATGTCCAAAATATTTTCCCATGCCATAGTCATATTGCATTCATTTCACTTAAAACGTAATCATTTCATTTAAAAGTGGCAGCAATATAAAATATACAACTATGTTGGAGCAGTGACTGCCACCATGAATTTGAAATCATTACCTTTGAAATCAGTTTGATATTTCCTGAGATTGTGTAGAAATCGCAATTTAGAATGTTTTTAGAACGCTTTTCGCGCATTTTCACCCCTTTTTAAATTTTCTGTTTTTTCGAAACTGTCCTTAAAGATTATTTATATCTAATAAATATGTTGCCATGCCTAATTTCAAGTTGCTAGCACCGACAGATCTCAAAAATTGCAATTTAGAACGTTTCTTGCTTCTGCAACTCCCAGGTGGTAGTAACAGCGACATAAAAAAGCGTCTATATTAGAGCAGACGCTGTAAGCATCAATTTTCTACCATTACTTTTGAAATCAGTTTGATTCTTCCTCAGATTGTTCAGAAATCGGCATTTAGAACATTTTTTGAACGCTTTTCGTGCATATTCACCTCTTTTAAACTTCAAATTTTTAAACAAATGTTCTTAGAGATAGCGAAACAGCACCAAAAACTGGCGATATGAAGCAATTAAAATAATAAAACTTTGTAAAAAATCACCATAAAATTAAAACAAAACACAGGACGCGTTTCGAGCTAAAAACATAACAGCTCGTCATCAGCTACAGCATACACGTGTCCGTAAACGAACAAGTTCAAAAAGTTTTTGAACAAGTTTTTGAACAAGAACAAGTTTTTGAACTTGTTCGTTTACGGACACGTGTATGCTGTAGCTGATGACGAGCTGTTATGTTTTTAGCTCGAAACGCGTCCTGTGTTTTGTTTTAATTTTATGGTGATTTTTTACAAAGTTTTATTATTTTAATTGTTCTTAGAGATAGATCATTTATATCTAGTAAGTATATACCATGCAAAATTTCATGAATGTAGGTCCTTCCATAACACAAATATCGCAATATTTTTAGAGCGTTTTTCGCTCCTGCACTACATTTGGGGTAGTGAAAATAGACGTAAAATATAGCCTATCTTAGAGCAAGAGCTGTTACCATCATTTTTAAACAACTATGTTTGAAATTGGTTCAGTACTTCCTGAGATTGCATAGAAATCGCAATTTAGAACATTTTTAGACGCTTTTCGCACATTTTCGCCCCTCTTAAATTTCGATTTGTTTTAGGAAATGTTCTTAGAAATCATTAATATCTTATAAGTAACTACCATTCCAAATTTCACGACTCTAGGCCATATCATAACACAAAAGTCGCAACTTAGAAATTTTTTTGAGCCTGCAAGCCCAGGTTGACAGTGACACAAACATAAAATAGAGCCTATGTTAGAGCAAGTGCTGTCACCATCAATTTACAACCATTACTTTTCAAATCCATTTGATAGTTCCTAAAATCGCGTTGAAATCGCCATTTAGAACGTTTTCTAGAACACTCATCGCGCATTATCACCCCTTTTAAATTTCGAATTTTTTAAGAAGTGTTCTTTGAAATTTTTTATATTTAATAAGTAACTAATATTCCAAATTTCATATTTCTAGGCCCTTCAGTAACAAAAAAATCGCATTTTTAGATATTTTTTGCTCCTGCACCCCCTTTGGGGAAGTGGAAATAGACATAAAATATAGCCTATCTTGGAGCAAGAGCTGTCACCATCATTTTTATACCATTATGTTTGAAATCGGTTCAATACTTCTTAAGATTTCAGAGAAATCGCAATTTAGAACGTTTTTAGAATGCTTTTCGCGCATTTTCACCCCTTTTAAATTTCGATTTTTTTAGGAAATGTTCTTAGAGATCATTGGTATCTTATAAGTAACTACCATTCCAAATTTTATGACTCTAGGCCGTATCATAACACAAAAACCGCAACTTAGAACGTTTTTTGATCCTGCAACCCGCAGGTGGTAGTGACACAAACCTAAAATAATGTTTATGTTAGAGAAACAGCTGTCACCATCAATTTACAACTATTACTTTTGAAATTGATTTGATACTTCCTAAAATTGCGTAGAAATCTCCATTTAGAACGTTTTTTAGAACGTTTTTTAGAACGCTTTTCAGACATCTTCACCCCTTTTAAATTTCGATTTTTTAGGAGATGTTTTTAGAGATCATTGATGTATCATAAGTAACTGCCATTCTAAATTTCACGATTCTAGGCCCTTCCATAACACAAAAACCGCAATTTAGGATGTTTTTCGCTTCTGCAAGCTTCAGGTGGTAGTGACACAAACATAAAATATAGTCTATGTTAGAGAAAGGGCTGTCACCACTAATTTACAACCATTATTTTTCAAATCGATTGGATAGTTCCTAAAATTGTGTAGTAATCGCCATTTAGAACGTTTTCTAGAACACTCTTCGCGCATTATCAACCCATTTAAATTTCGAATTTTTTAAGAAATGTTTTTAGAATTTTTTAAATCTAATAAGTAACTAATATTCCAAATTTCATACTTCTAGGCCCTTCAATAACGCAAAAATCGCATTTTTAGAACTTTTTTGCTCCTGCATCCCTTTCGGGGTAGTGGCACCGACATAAACTATAGCTTATCTTGGAGCAAGGGTTGTCACCATCATTTTGACACCACTATTTTTTAAATTGGTTTGGTATTTCCAGAGACTGCATAGAAACCACCATTTAGAACGTTTTTTTTAGAAAGCTTTTTGCGCTTTAACACCACTTTTAAATTTCAAATTGTTTAGGAAATGTTCTTAGAAATCCTTTATATATAATAAGTAACTAATATTCCCAATTTCATATTTCTAGACCCTTCAGTAACACAAAAATCGCATTTTTAGAACGTTTTTTGCGTCGTCACCCCTCTTTGTCGTATTGGTATTAACTTAAGATATAGCCTATGTTCGAACGTTCACTAACACAATCATTTGGATACCTTTACTTTTGAAACTGGTTCGATATTTCCAGAAATTACCTCCTACAAACAAACAAATTTTACTTCTTCTTTAATATTAGTATAGATATAATATTGGTACAGACTAAGATATTTTGACTTTTTTCTTTTAAATAGAATAAAAATCCATATTTAAATTTTCAGTTTAAATAGGTTTTATTATACTTTAATATTAGTGCGTACATATTTTCTTTGCTCTATGTGCTGTAATCCGATTTTTTACGAAAACATCCAGCCAGTGAAAATGACGTACACTAAATTTCCGTGAAGTATGTAGATAAATTGTGCTTTATTATCAGTTTTTTAATATAATTTTTAAATGGTTTGGAACTTATTTTTGTTAGTAGTTGCATTTAGTAGGTTACCCAATTGGCACCTTCTGGTGCAATCACAAACTAAATCTGACAAATATTTTTTGAGTTATGCTTGACGAAAGCGTTTTATTAGGCATTGTTTTAGTAGGCCATGGCTTTAATATCCATCGTAGCTACTGTATGTGACCGGAAAGTAATATTTCGCTGTGTATTACCTTTCGCTTCGCTCAGACAATCATCGTATTACTTGCTAGCATGCGTTGTATATGACTTGAAATTGTATACAATGTTAACAATTTTCGGAAGATGATGTTATCTGATATAAATCGACTTTTTAAAACAGAACGGTACTATTAGTCCAGGCAATAGGGAATTTTTTCTAGCAAAATTAATGGTAGTTCTGGAAATTGGCTTACTCTATGTTTTTTGGGTCGCTGAATCCGATTTTGTAACTTCCCACCAAAATTTCCCCCGGCAACGCCCCAAATTTTGGTAAAAAGCTCCCCCCCCACACACACACACAAAAAGGGTTTTATTAAAAAAATATATATTTTTTTATTATTTTAGGGAAAAATATCTAGAAATTCAGAAAATAAACAAAATTTGCAACAAATTAGATATATGACATTATGACTTAGGATGAAGGGGAAGGGGGGGATCTGCCTCGGAACATGCGCCGCGTTCTGCGTGGGCTAAGTTGCGCAATTCCACTTAACCACTCACACGTTTACATTTGCCCTCCCATCTCCACTCCGAACTTTCTCTATAAGGTTTACTTTAAGTTTTTTGGGTCGCTGAATCCGAATTTTCAACTTACCCCAAAAATCCCCCCCCCTCCGAAAACAACCCAAAATAGTTGTTTTTAACTTAAACTTCTTATTGTTTTAGGGGAAAAGCATTACGATATTCAGAAACTAGACAAAATTTGCAACAAATAGGATACGTGACATTATGACGTAGGATAAACGGGAAGAGAGGGGGCTGCCTCGGAACATTCCCCGCGTGCTTTTCTCAAAAAACAAATTTTTTCAAAAAATCAAATTTTTTAGGGGTTGCCGGGGGAAATTTTGGTGAAAAGTTACAAATTCCAATTCAGCGACCTAAAAAACATAAAATTAATCAAAATACAGACCTAATATTAATTTTGCCAGGTAAAATCCCCTATTGCCTGGACTTCATAACTTAGTGCACGGAGCGCCGCAGTGCATGTTTAGAGGCATCCCTCCCCCTCCCCGTTCATCCTACGTCATAATGTCGTATATCCTATTTGCTGCAAATATTGTCTAGTTTCTGAATTTCGTAATGCTTTTCCCTAAAACAATAAGAAATTTAAGTAAAAACAACTATTTGGTGAGGGGGGGGGGGTTGTGGGAGGAAATGTTTTTTGGGGGGGAGTTAAAAATTCGGATTCAGCGACACAAAAAACTTAAGGTAAACCTTATAGAAAAAGTTCGGAGGGGAGATGGGAGGGCGAATGTAAACGTGTGAGTGGTTAAGTGGAATTTCACAACTTAGTTCACGCAGCACCGCGCGCATGTTCCGATGTAACCCCCCCCCCCCTTCCCTTAATCCTAAGTCATAATGTCATACATCTAATTTGTTGCAAATTTTGTCTACTTTCTGAATTTCTAGATACTTTTTCCCTAAAACAATAAAAAAATTGATTTTTTTAATAAAAACCTCTTTGGGGGGCTTTTTACCAAAATTTGGGGGGGGGGGGGTTGCCGGGGGAAATTTTATTGGGAAGTTAAAAATTCGGATTCAGCGACCCAAAAAACATATAGTAAGCCTTTTTCCAGAACTACCATGAATTTTGCTAGGTAGAGCCCCTATACGGTCACTATTGCCTGGACTATATTGCAAAGCAGCCTATGGATTAATATAGAATGGAACTTACTTATATATGCTATGATATTTGACTAAAGATTAGAGCTATAAAGAAAAAACTTTTGAACAGACATTGTAATGGTCATCACAAGTTTCGTGCTATTTATTTCACATATTATTTTCTTTTTAACAGCCGAATAACAGACATGAAATTGATGTTTAATATGAGCCAGAGTACGACTTTAAAGAAAGGTAAAATAAAGGACTTTTTAAATGCTAAATTCATTCCATGTTTCATTTTTAAATATGACAAAGAGACGGTGATTGAAAGTCCATATATCCCTTCTTTCTTTAAAGATCTCTTTTGTATTTAAAAGCATACTCCAACTTACTTAAGTAAAGCATTCGGTAAAGTTTTATGAACTTGAATTTTACGTAAGCTGAATTTTTAAGTTGCTTAGGTAAAATTTTGTAACAAACTGCAATATTTATAATATATATATATATATATGTGTGTGTGTGTGTGTACATGTATATATATATATATATAATTTACATCGTATTATTTATAAATAAAGCGTCATGCAACGTTATTTACTCGCATACAAACTACAGTAGCGCTGAAAAGTATTTTGACAACCTTATATTCTCTCTTATTTTATTTAATATAAAAATGTAAAAGAAAATATATTCCCTATAATTGAGAACACTATGACTGCAGTTATTCAAATGTATCAAGTTTCAACTTGTTTGTTTACATTCGGCGCCACCGAAGAAATATGACTCTCCCTTAGCTCAAAAGTATTTTGACAATTAGTTTGCATTTAATTGTTCAAGGTGTCAGTGGCGCTATAGCTTCGATTAGCTAGAAAAGTCGCTGTAAGCGCACTTAAGAAAGGTAGACTGCATGCGGAACTAGCTCGTTCTTTTAACGTGTCTCGGCATTTTTTAGTGCGTAGAATAAAGTTTTTAATAAACAGAAATACATCGAAAATTAGCCTCAAAGTGGCCATCCGAAAAAAAACAACTCGCAATGTTGACTGTATTATAAAAATGATATCTAAAAGTGATTGTCGTAAGTCCGCTGTAATAATAAAAAAATGAATTGAAAGAAAATTACGGCATAGACATACACGTTTCATCAGTCAAACGACGCCTAAACCTCTATGGTTTACAGGGCAGAAGACCAGAAAAACGCGTTATCTACTAAGAATAGGAAAGCTAGAGCTGCATTTGTAAAATGGCATAACCACTTCAGGGGCAAAGCAATTCCATTGTTAAAGTAAGGAAATTAATGACTGTCACCGGAATTTGAAAACAAATTTATTTTTAAATAAGAAAAAGCTATATCTCACACACATAACCGAATTTTTTTTAACCAAAATTCTGGTGTCAATCATTAATTTCAACACTTCAGCAATAGAATTGCTTTGCCCCTGTAAGAGTTATGCCGTTTTACAAATGCAACTCTAGCCTTCTTATTCTTATTAAATTAGATACGTGTTTTTGCTGGACTTTCGCCATGTAAACCATAGATGTTTAGGCGTCGTTTGACTGATGACATGTGCATGTCTATGCCGTAATTTTCTTTCAATTCATTTTTTATTATTACAGCGGACTTACGACAACCAGTTGTAGATATCATTTTTATAATACAGTTATGGAGGAGTAATTGTAGATTCCCAGATTCGTGAATGAATGAGAAGAAAAAACTCCAACACGAAGATTTCGAGGACTTACTTCTTTATTATGAAACTTTTTAAAAGGGGGGGGGGGGCATGAGAGTACAGTGGGACGGGAGAAGTCAAACGGAAGGCTGCCCGAAGGGCAGCGAGCTGAGGTCTCTCACATTCAAGATCAGAGGGCGTAGTGGTCAAATATTCATTACAATCACTCACTCATTGGCGAGATGAATAGGAACATATGTACTGTATTGGCGATGCATATTGGTGGCATGGACAAAGGAATCAGAAGCATCCCGAAGTATTACTTAGAACTCAAACCTACGCCATGGCGAGCTATATATGCTTACACGTATCTTAAGATTCCTGCGGTAAGCAGGGAGGCTTAAAGGAATAGGAACACGTGATTTTTATATGCACGTTACAGATCTAACTACAGCTGCAAATTAGTCAGCAATGGGCATATGGTTTGTATCCGACAAAGTACAAGGATGAGAATTGAATACTAATGCAAGCCCAGAGGCTGGGAAAATATGCATTAGATATCGTCGGCTGCAAAGCGAAAAGACATTCATTTGTATTTTATTTTTCTATTTCATGTCAAGGAAAAATAGCTGTGGTTAAGATCTTTTTCTGTCCGTGTGAATTTGAAAGACAGAAAAAGGAACCGAGATAAATGATGTCTGCATTTGAAAAGAACTTTAAAAAGTAAAGGCGAAACTTACAGTAGTGAAAGGGGGGGGGGGGGAGAATGAATAAAGACATATGAAATTAACTCTAAAATGTCAAATTTAAACTAAATATTATATTTGAAAGGGGGGGGGGAAGAATAATGACAATTTATAATAAACCAGTAAAGTTAAACGTTGATTTTTTGAGGGGAAAGGAGGAATAATGAATATATAACGGTAAAGCCGGTAACGGTAAAACGGTAAAACAGTTTTTTTTATTTGAAGATTACTTTGTCCACCCCATACGTATAAGTATTTAAAACAGATATAACATAATAACAAAGATAAGCCTCTCTCTATATATATAACATATAACTGTGTGCTTGCAATTCTTTAAATGTTTGCATAAAGCAAAGCTTTTCAGGTCATGATAAATGGCGCCTTTGTATATTTATTCATTTCTTGGTATTCATTAGTCTTTACAGTCACCAGAAACTGCAAATAATAATTTTTTGATTTAACAGGATCCTTTTTAAATATCTTTTTAGTATTTGATTAAGAGGCTGGTACCAGCATTTTTCATGACCAAAATAAGAGAAGTAAATATTTTTTTTAGTAACTTGTTATAATATCTTCTCAAAATAAAAATAATATAATATAAGTGCAAGCAACAAAAGACACAGATACTACTTTAAAATGAAATAGAAAATAAATGACATATGCATGTCTGTGAATAAAAGCTAAATGAAGTAATATAAAAAAAATAAAAAAGTAGAAAATTGGTTTTCTTGCACACCGCACAGGACTACTAAAGAACGGGATGCATATAGCATGCCTATGAATGGGTGTAGCCCTAAATCTTGTTAATAAACAAGTGTGATGGCGTCAGTTTAGAACAACAGCCCTAGGGGGGGGGAGTTATGAGACCCATACATCAAGTGACACATAGGTCCCTGCTCCCCAAAGATCACATTGATCTTCAAAGGAGCATGCGTCAATGTATCATATAAAAAGTTATGTTTATTGAATTGAAACAACAATTCGAGGGTTTTGTCTCTCTACACAATGAAGTTTGGACCCTTAGGGCAAAAATTTTGAACGGGAACAAAACTTCAGAGGGGATAAATTAAAAATAATAAAAAAACTGAGATAAATATCTCACATATCAACGGTAAAAGGACAATCCGAGTGTGTGGAGAGACTGGTGACATGATCGGGTAAGTATAACAACCACAATTTTTTTTTATTAAAGTAAATTCTAACTTTGTATTCCTTACAGTGTATCGAGCAGGATAGGAACTGTATGTGTATTGTATAACCTTAGATAATGTTTGAAACATTTAGTGTAACTGCACTAGGTTACTAATGCTACAAACGAAAAAAAAAACTTTTTTTGTTATTGTGAAGTTATGTTATTACAAGAACGACATAATATCTTAGACGTGTGTATTGTCTAAGTGAAGCTTAACCAGAGATTATATTTAATCTCCAAATTTAAAAGAAAACGTTTAATTATGTACATGTAGAAAACCAAAACAAGTGTGATGAAAACAATAAAAACATCATAAGTTTGAAATTTAAAGAAAATGCATGTGAAGGGTTAGCATCCTGTAAACTGGGCATTCTTTGTTGTGAAACAAAGTGATGGTGACATGAAATGTCGTGGCATAAAAGAAATATAATAATAATGGAAAAATTAAGAATGTGTTAAGACTTAACCTTTTAATAAATGTTTAATTTGTGCATATCATGTGAAGTCAAAAGTAGTTCCTGGTATAATGAGAACAAAAAAAGAAATATCCTAATGTGTAACGTTGAAACCTAGAAACAAAATATTTTCAATTGTGTACAATGTTTTTTTTTTTTTTTTTTTTTTTTTTTTTTTTTTTTTTTTTTTACCAAACAAAATATCAATGAACTCAATTGTAATAACAATGAACTAAGTTGTAATATCAATGAACTACATTGTAAGTGTATCTCTATGAACCAAAGAAAAAAAATGTGTATTTCAATGAACGAAGCAAAGAAAAAGTATTTCACAATGAACTAAACCAGTGTATGTCAGTGAAAGAAAAGGAAAATTTCAAAGACTTAGATGTATGTTTGTGAACACTGCAGTCTAAGTACCTCAATGAACAAAGTATGAGCAAGTATTTCACTGACTCAAAGTGTAAAAGTAATACGCTGAACTCAAATGTGTGTAAAAAAAATGAAACATACTATAAACTCATGTGTCTAAAAAAATATTCCAATGAACTAAAGTGTCTACCAAAACAAATTGGTATGAACTAATATGCAAAACAAATCACAAGAAAGAAAACAAACTATGAACTGATATGTGTAAGGAAAAATTCTATGAACTAAGTATTGTCATGAAAAAAAAAATGAAAGTGCAATTGGTCCCTGAAGTACACAAAAAATTGACAATGCTATGAACTCGTGTAAAGTGTTTTTTCTATGAACTCAATGAACTATGAACTTGTGTAACGTGTTTTTTCTATGAACTCAATGAACTATGAACTTGTGTAACGTGTTTTTTCTATGAACTCAATGAACTATGAACTCAGTGAACTATGAACTCAGTTGTGTGATCTATGAACTCAGTTGTATGAACTATGAACACAAACTCAGTGTGTACATATGGAACCAAGAGCACTGTATCACAAGTACAAAAATGCTTCGTCTACAGTTAAACAAACAACAACAAAAAAAACAACTGTGCTTTTAAGTAAAGAAAAGTGAAAAGGATAAAATGTAACCAGGAAATGCTACTTGTGTAATGAAATGTAACTAAATAAACTTAACAAGTGAAATTATATCCAAATTTCTAAAAAAATTAAATCTAAAGATGTAACTAGTGTAATGATGAATGTTTAAAGTTGAATTAATGTGTACTCTTTCGGTAACAATCTTCCAAAAAGAGAAAAACATACAGTCTGACAATGCGTATCAGAAATGATTTCACTTTTGTTCCAATTCGACATTCATTTAACTATTTTCCGGCTAAATAATCAAATGAAAAAGCAACCTACTGTACACTTGTGTTTATAAAAAAAATCTTGAAAGAATTAAGTTAATTTCAAACTTCAAATCAGTATGAATAATGCTGTCGAAAACTGACATATGTATGTAAATGTATAGGAAAATAAAAATTTTAAAATGAATCCTGTAGATAGTAACTCCTTCACAGTAATGTGTGTTAAATAAAAACGAAAAATGTAAAATGTATGTTACATTGTTTTTGTTTTTTTTTTCCAAAAAGGAAGCTGTATGAGATGTTTATGGGAATGTATTGCAGTTGTATACTTTTTCTCGCATTTGCTTGATGAATTTTTTTAATGATGGACAACAAGGTGCAAAAGCACTGTGGAAAATGTCAAAGTTGGTGTTATTGCTATCATTATTTCTAATGCAATTAATGCATTTTGGAGGATTTCTACACTGAGGGTCAATGTGTGGCAAGGCACACACAGAGCATCTAATGTCATTATAACATGAAATTGCAAGATGATCATTGTATACCTGACACTTAAAACAACGTTAAACATTTATATATGGTTTAACAGGGTACGGTTTTGATTGTATGATAATTTCCCTATGCATTAATAATTGCCTAGCATCCTGTGGTGCAAGCTCAAAGATCCAATTAAAGGACTTAATATGTAGGAGCTTGTACTTTTTAACAAAGTGTAAATCAGGTTCAGGTATATGGATTAAATCTGAAATACCAAACAAGATATCAGGAATATTTAAATATTCAGGGAGGTTACAAATAATGACACGAATAGGCTTAGGTACATTAAGTTTAGCAGGGGATAAGGACTTTAGAGAGGAATCGCTGATATCTGTAATTTTTTCATTGTGCTTACCTTGAGTGTGCAGGTCGGAGCTAAGATATGTGTCTTTTTTATCATTTTCCAGTTGTGGTAACTTTTCTTGTTTACACATATAAGAGGGAACGGTTTGTGTAGATTTAGCTAGGGCAGATGGAGGGAGTTTGTTGTTGACATTTACCACCTGATCACCCATAGTCTTACTACATTAATTACTACTTACGCTCACTTACATTAATAAACTACTTACGCTTCGCCTTACCTTTCTGCTTGCCTGTGATTTCATGTAATCTCTCTATAAGTTTCTGATTTACAAGAAATAAATTGTCTTTATCCTGTTTTAATTTGGAAAAAACATCTTTTAGAACATTAAAGTTTAGTTTAAGCACATGAAAATTGAATTTAATGATCTGAAGGAAATCTATAATATTTTCAGACACGGATGCAGCATTTTCGGTCTTAAGTGAATTTTGAATAGATGTGGCTTCCATATTAATGGAATCCGAATATCTTAATAATATCTCTTCGAAATAATCTACCCATGGAGATACAGAAATGGGGTGATTAAAATCACTAATAGAATTTTCATCATTTGCTGCCATATTGTAAAAAATAAACTGGTGCAGTGTGTGTTATCTCCAAAACTTTTTTTTTTTTATCTCGTGTTTATTTAATTTATGTTGTTTACTTCTTTTTGAACAGCCGAAATGGAAAGAAAAAAAACGGAGGAACTCTTTTTTTTCTGAGAGAGCAACAAATAAAGCAAAATAAACAATACGAGTATTACAAAAAGGTGTATGTATGCAAAAACTCTAGTTATCAGAAATGAAATGCATGCGCCTAAAATAAAACACAATAAGTTGCATAAATAAATTATACACAAAAGGGAAAAAAAATGAAGGGGGGGGGGGTGTGTAAAAATAATATGAGTGTATTAATCACAAGATGTTGAAAGTTAAATCTCTGACCACATCCAGTTGGACCAAAATGTCCGAAATTCAATAAAATTAAAAAAAAGAAACAGGTAACTAAATTGTAATTCTGGTTTAAATACAAAAAAATACAAAAAAAAAACAAAAAACAAACAAGGTCAGAGTCGAGCAACACATTGTGAGAATAATTGTGCAAATGTCACACACAAGTGAAAATGTGCAAACGTTGTGAGCGAAATATGCACATATTTATATAAAAATATCAAATACTGCAAAAATTGGAGCAGAGAACTTTTTTGTTGCCTATCGGCAGAATAAGTGTACTACTTTCAAAGTATGCCATTGGGGCTAAAGGGTTAAACTCTAGATTTTTGAATGCATAAAAATCATTTTTACGAAAAAGTAAACATAGCATGTTTATGTAAATTCACGGAAGAAAAAAAATATGAGAAGTACGTCATGATTTAACCATAAAAACATTATAAGTGAAATATTAATAAAAGTATAATAATTTTATCATTTTAACTGCAAAAAGTACTTAAAAAAACAAACAAACAAACGCAGCTTGGAAGGAGATAATAAGGAACAAATATGCTATCACTGTTAAAAATATTATAAAAAAAAAACATAGTTCAGAAGTGATTTCTCCGTTCAAGCTGAAAAATCAACAAACTTATGAAAATCCAAATGGTAAAAGTGCAAGTATGAATAGGGACCCATAACATGAATAGAAACTGATAATTTACTGAGATTGAAAAGAAAGAAAAAAAGGCTATAACAATTTAGAGTAAATAATTTAATATAAAAGCATTCCCTGTTCATACTTACATGCAAAGTGTTTGTGGCATTATGAACTCTTTTTGTTTTTGAAATAACGTGACAAAATTTTCTCTTTCACTGTAAACGTAATAAAATCCATTATGTCACATTTTGTAGATAGCCTACAGCTTTATCTTTGAGCACGAAAACAGAGCGAACCGAAAAATCAACACTTTTTTTTGAAAAATAGAATTAATATGGTTTCAGTGACAAATTGAAACGGAAAGAAAAAAAAATTGAAAGCAAGGGAAAATATAAATAAGGTTCTGTTTTCGTACTCCATAAGTGCTGTTAAAAAGCATTTGAAGAATTTTTTTGGAGGTTTTGAAGATTTCTGTATGTTTCGTAAAATTGAAGCACATTATCACTCAACTTGGGAACGGAACACATTAAATTCACGTAGAAAATTTCACAAACTTATCTATAAGGAAGATTTGTGGCTTATTTAAAAAGAAATTTTTTTAAAGAAAATATCTGGAGCAGGTGAACGTTCCGATGACACTTTTTAAAACGACTTAAAATCAGAGTGAAGGGCACACACAGTCACAACACACTTTTTACAAGTGCTGGTGGAGCAGATGATTCCTTCTGACAGATGATCGAACAAAAATTTATGTCACAAACAGAACAGGCCTTGATCGGAAACACAATTTTACACTAAGCAGTCACACGGAATGGAAGAGTAGAGCTACATTTCGGATGGATCAACACTGTTTTTCATCACGATATGTGAGCACAGATGGGGAGGCAGTCATCATCGAAGGAAATCGTATCTGAGAGACAAAGAATCACCATGAGATGAGGTATCGGCGACAAAGCAGGCACAATAGTCCATCCGGGCAGCGAGGGCAGGGGAAGTCCCGTAATGATGACGCCGGAGAATGAGTGCTCGGAGTCGGATGAGGAAGCCGGAACTCCAGTGGGAAACGTAAAACTGTCGGTCGTTCACGTCGATGACAAGAAAAGAGAGAAACGGAATGAAACTTCTCCCCGTATTTTTTTTTTTTTTTTTAATTATTATTATTACTGTTGGAGAAAAAATCTGGGCAACGGCGCCAATTTTATATGGAGGAGTAATTGTAGATTCCCAGATTCGTGAATGAATGAGAAGAAAAAACTCCAACACGAAGATTTCGAGGACTTACTTCTTTATTATGAAACTTTTTAAAAGGGGGGCCATGAGAGTACAGTGGGACGGGAGAAGTCAAACGGAAGGCTGCCCGAAGGGCAGCGAGCTGAGGTCTCTCACATTCAAGATCAGAGGGCGTAGTGGTCAAATATTCATGACAATCACTCTCTCATTGGCGAGATGAATAGGAACATATGTACTGTATAGGCGATAAATATTGATGTCGTGGACAAAGGAATCAGAAGCATCCCGAAGTATTACTTAGAACTCAAACCTACGCCATGGCGAGATATATATGGTTACACGTATCTTAACATTCGTGCGGTAAGCAGGGAGGCTTAAAGGAATAGGAACACGTGATTTTTATATGTACGTTACAGATCTAACTACAGCTGCAAATTAGTCAGCAATGGGCATATGGTTTGTATCCGACAAAGTACAAGGGTGAGAATTGAATACTAATGCAAGCCCAGAGGCTGGAAAAATATGCATTAGATATCGTCGGCTGGAAAGCGAAAAGACATTCATTTGTATTTTATTTTTCTATTTCATGTCAAGGGAAAATAGCTGTGGTTAAGATATTTTTCTGTCCGTGTGAATTTGAAAGACAGAAAAAGGAACCGAGATAAATGATGTCTGCATTTGAAAAGAACTTTAAAAAGTAAAGGCGAAACTTACAGTAGTGAGGGGGGGGGGGGGGGAGAGAATGAATAAAGACATATGGAATTAACTCTAAAATGTCAAATTTAAACTAAATATTTTATTTGAAGGGGGGGGGGAGAATAATGACAATTTATCATAAACCAGTAAAGTTAAAAGTTGATTTTTTTGAGGGGAAAGGAGGAATAATGAATATATAACGGTAAAGCCGTTATAACAGTCAACATTGCAAGTTTTTTTTTCGGATGGTCACTTTGAGGCTTAATTTCGATGTATTTCTGTTTATTAAAAACTTTATTCCATGTAATAACAAGTTGGAGAGAAAAACTCTGCTTGCGGTCTATCTTTCTTAAATGCATTTACAGCGGCTTTTCTAGAATCACTTCAATATTTTTTTTGCATTTCAGTATTCCTGATCCTTAAAATTAATCACAATAAGTCAATAAAAACACTAATCGAAGCTATAGTGCCACTGACACCTTCAACAATTAAATGCAAACTAATTGTCAAAATACTTTTGAGCTAAGGGGGAGTCATATTTCTTCGGTGGCGCCGAATGTAAACAAGCAAGTTGAAACTTGATACATTTGAATAGCTGCAGTCATAGAGTTCTCTATTATAGGGGCTATATTTTCTTTTACATTTTTATATTAAATAAAATAAGAGAGAATATAAGGTTGTCAAAATACTTTTGAGCGCTACTGTATAAATGAATGAAAAAATATTAAAACTGTCATATCCCAAACCAACAAGAATCCGAATAATAGTTGCGATCTATGTTAATAGATGGCAGCACCATACACACAGAGTCTGAGACAGTAAGGTTTTGCTTGCAACCAGTGAAATCGAGGCAGTTTTAAGAAATGACAAGTTTTGAGAGCTGCGTTTAGAGGCTGTTGTATATATTGTAAATAAACTATAAGTAATATTATAGTTATGCCTCCTTGCTTAGTAAATAGTAATAATAAGAGTGCGACGATGAAATAAAAACAAATTTAAAGAACACTTTTCAAATAAATTCTGGAATACGGAATTTATAAATCTAATATTGATGAATTGATTTATATCATATTTTAATCTACATTAAACGACTATAATAATAGGAAATAATTCAAGAGGACTAATTTAACCTATTCTCCATAATTTCTGATGGCAAGGTAAATGAACAGCATTCACAAAATAAAATAACCCTTGACAAGCACAAACTGTATTTATTATGAATTAGATGGCTACTATGAATAACTAACAATAAAGATTATGTTTTTTGTTATAGATTTGATTCTAGTCGTGGGATGCCTGTACTTGGTTTCGGGATATTTTTGAATACAGAAATTGTATCTGATAAAATTGATAAGTTGCTAGATGATCAGAGATTTCTGTATGACATGACATCGCGTTGCTTAAAGAGTGCCAAATGGCGTGCAACGTCGCCGCGCGTAACCTCCAACTATGCAGAAATGTTATTGGCCGACATCAGTGTGTAATATGAAAGGAATTTTGTACCTATTCTTACACGACGTATTGTCAAAAAAACCACAGAAATGAACAGTTGATCGTATTATACATAATCCTGCATTTATGGGTAGTAAAAAGCGTAAAAATCTGTGCATGTTTTGAATGATGAACCACACTTAACGAGAAAATTGCTCTTTTAAAATATATAGTCGCATTAACCCTGCTAGTATTAAAAGAGATTGACTTTATAATTAAACTAGCAAGCCCCGCGGCTTTGCTCGCGTAATATTTGAAATATGCCAAGTGATATTTATATGTCTAATTTTTATTAAAATGTACTAACTAAATTTTTATTTTATTAAAAGGTAATATTTTATTTTATTAAAAGGTACTTATTACTTTTAGGAATAATTAAAAAAAATAACTATTTAAAACACAGTTTGATTAAACATCATTGTTACACTGCATAAGGCAAAAATGAGACGTAAATTAATAAAAACTAAATAAATAATAATTTAGAAAATATTTTGAAACTTTTATGCTCAATAAATACGCTTATTTCAGTATTCATTTGAAGTTTTGAATTTTTTAGAAACCATCTTCTTACATCTTAAAATTAACCATCATGTCAAATTCCAAGTCCTACCACCTCTCTCAACATAAAGGGCTATGTTGAAATAGGAACTGTCACCATTAATTTGCCAACATTAATTTTGAAATTGGTTTGTTCATTTCCTAATATTCCACAGAAACGTAATTTAGAAAGCTTTTAAAGGCCTTTTTTAGAGCGTTTTTTGTTCCTGTGAACACCAGGTGGTAGAATCATCGGCATAAAATATAGCCTAGGTAGGATCAGAGACTGTTACCATTGATTCGCAACTATTACTTTTATATTTGGTTTATATTCCCTGAAATTGCATAGAAATCGTAATTTAGGACTTTTAGGTAGCTTTCTTTACAAAAAAGCTACCTATTGCAGCCGTTCGGAGGAAAGCGATTTCAAAAAATTTTGGTATATTTTCATCGATCATGACCCCCAGACCCCGAAACCACCCTCCGTTCAAAATTGATATATATATATATATATATATATATATATATATATCTGACCTATGTCACACTGTAACTCCCGTAATTATGAACCGATTTGGATGTAATTCGGTGTGTACATAGTACATACCAATGTCTCGACCGAGTTCGTTGGCCAGCATCATCCGCCGTTTTGTTTCCAAAATGGCGGCCATTTAAAATTTGTAAAAAATTTTAAAACTTGAAATGTGGTACCAAAAAATTAAAAATGGAAATATATTTTTTTCTTATGTATTTGACCTTTATACAAAGATTCCGGAGCAGTTTTTGTTACGTCTATATCTTAAAAAATGGCTGAGTTATAGCATTTTGAATTTCTAGCATGGCTGACATTTTGAAACGTCCTGAATTTTGTCACGCGATAAAAGGCGTATTTATGAACCGATTTGGATGTAATTCGGTGTGTACATAGTACATACCAATCTCTCGACCGAGTTCGTTGGCCAGCTTCATCCGCCATTTAGTTTCAAAATGGCGGCCATTTAAAATTTCTTTAAAAATTTAAAATTTGAAATGTGGTACCAAAAAATTGAAAAGGGAAAAATATTTTTTTCTTATGTATTTGACCTTTATACAAAGATTTCGGAGCAGTTTTTGTTTCGTCTATATCTTAAAAAATGGCTGAGTTATAGCATTTTGAATTTCTAGCGTGGCTGACATTTTGAAACGTCCTGAATTTTGTCACGCGATAAAAGGCGTATTTATGAACCGATTTGGATGTAACTTCGTTTATACATAGTACATACCAATGTCTCGACCGGGTTCGTTGGCCAGCTTCACCCGCCATCTTGTTTAAAAATGGCGGCCATTTAAATTTTTAAGAAAAATTTAAATTTGAAATGTGGTACCAAAAATTGAAAATTGAAAAAATGTTTTCTTCTTATGTGTTTGACCTTGATAAAAAGATTCGGGAGCAGTTTTTGTTTCGTCTATATCTTAAGAAATGGCTGAGTTATAGCATTTTGAATTTCTAGCGTGGCTGACATTTTGAAACGTCCTGATTTTTCTCACGTAATAACAGGAGTATTTATGAACCGACTTGGATGTACCTTCGTGTGTACATAGTAAATACAAATATCTCGACCGAGTTCGTTGGCCAGCTACATCCGCCATCTTGTTTCAAAATGGCGACCATTTAAAAAAATTAAAAAATTTAAATGAGATACCAAAAAATTGGAAAATGAAAAAGATTTTTTTTTATGTGTTTGACCTTAATACAAAGATTCCGGAACAGTTTTTCTTTCGTCTATATCTGAAAAAAAAATGGCAGAGTAATAGCATTTTGAATTTCTCTTGTGGCTGACATTTTAAAACGACCTGATTTTTGTCACGCGATAACAGGCGTATTTATGAACCTATTTGGATGTAACTTGGTCTGTACATAGTACATACCAATGTCTCGACCGAGTTCGTTGGCCAGCTTCATTCGCCATCTTGTTTCAAAAGTGTTGCCATTTAAAAAAAATTAAATTTAAAATTCAAAATGAGGTATTAAAAAATTGGAAAATGAAAAAGATTTTTTTTATGTGTTTGGCCTTGATACAAAGATTCCGGAGCAGTTTTTGTTTCTGAAAATTTGTTCTTTTGTTGATATCTTAAAAAATGGTTGATTTATAGCACTTTGAATTTCTAGCATGGCTAACATTTTGAAACGATCTTGTATTTGTCACGCGATAACACACGTATTCGCCTATTTCGATGTAAGAAGGCATGTGGATAGTATACATCAACACCTCGACCAAGTTCGCTGGCCAGATTCATCAGCCATCTTGTTTCAAAATGGCGGCCATTAAATTAAAATATATATATATATTTAAAGTGAGGTGCAAAAAAAAAATAGAAATTGAAAAAGGTTTCTTTCTTAAGTATTTGATCTTGATATAAGGATTCAGGAGCATTTTTTGTTTGTCTTTACCTTAAAAAATGGCTCAGATATAGCAGTTTCAATTTCTATTGTGGGTGACATTTTGAAAAATCTGATTTTTTGCATGCGACAGCACTCCTATATATTAACCGATTCCGACGTGAGTGAGCATGTGCACAACAATTACTAAGGTCTCGACCAAGTTCACTGCTTAGCCTCATCCACCACGTTGTCTTAAAATGACAGGCACTTTAAGAAATTGCCGAATTTGGCAGCCAAATATAAGTTACTTTAAAGAAAAGCAGCTTGGATAAAGCTGACTAATTTCGCGAAATTCTCATTCATTATATTGATAAAAATTGGTATTGAATCTCCTATATTCGGTTTCCACTAAATTGAGCTTCGTGTGTTTGCATGATATAAGTTGGCTTTTTTTAAATAAGGATTATGAAAGCTACCTCTTCCTCCCGGCACTGGCCGGAAGGACTTTTTTAGAATGCTTTTCGCACCTCCCCTTCACTTCACCCCTTTTTAATTCGAATTTATTTTCGACAGTCCTTCGAGGGCATTTATATTTTATAAGTAACTACCATGCCATATTTAAAGTTTTTAGCCTTTTCAGTATCACAGAAATCGCAATTTAGAAAGTTTTTATCTACTGCAACCTTCTGGTGGTAGTGGCACAGACACAAAATATAGCTTATGTTTGAGCAGGCTCTATCACCAACAATTTGTCATCATTATTTTTTTAATCGGTTTGGTATTTGATAAGATTACATAAAAACTGTAATTTATAACGCTTTTCGCTCACTTCATCTTTTTAAATTTGAAATTTCCTTTCGACAGTTCTTAGAAAGGAGTTGCATTTTTTAAGTAAATACCATGCCATACTTCAAAGTGTTAGACCCTTCAGTAATGCAAAAAACGCAAATTAGAACATGTTTTGCTTTTGCAACCCTCAGATGGTAGTGACAGCAACATAAAATATAACCTATGTTATAGCAGGGATTGTCACCATTGATTTGCAACCATTACTTTTGAAATAGCTTTGGAATTTCCTGAGATTGAGTAGAAATCGCAATTTAGAACGTTTTTAGAACGCTTTTCGCGCATTTTCACCCCTTTTTAAATTTCCAATTTTTTCGAAACTGTTCTTAAAGATCATTTATATGTAATAAATATGTACCTTGTCTAATTTTAAGTTGCTAGCCCCTACCGATCACAAAAATCGAAATTTGGAACGATTTTTTGTTCATGCAACGTCTATGTGATAGAGATAACGACTTAAAATAGCGTCTATGTTAGAGCAGAGGCTGTCATCATCAATTTCTTACCATTACTTTTGAAGTCAGTTTGATTCTTCCTGAGATATTGGTGACAAATCGGCATTTAGAACGTTTTTAGAACGGTTTTCGCTCATTTTGCTCCTGCATCTCCTCTGGGGTAGTGGAAACAGATATAAAATATAGCCTATCTTGGAGCAAGACCTGTCCCTATCATTTTTACACCATTATATTTGAAATCGGTTCAGTATTTCCTGAGATTGCTAGAAATCGCAATTTAGAACGTTTTTTCAACGCTTTTTGCGCATTTTGACCCCCCTTTTAAATTTCGACTTTTTTAGGAAATGTCCTTAGAGATCATTGATATCTTATAACTAACTACCATTCTAAATTTTACGATTCAAGGCCCTTTCGTCACGCAAAAAACCGCAATTTAGAACGTTTTTCTCCTGCACCCCCTTTGGGGTAGTGGCACCGACATAAAACATAGCCTATGTTGGAGCAAGGGTTTTCACCATCATTTTGACGCCATTATTTTTTTAATCGGTTTGGTATTTCCTGAGATTTTGTAGAAATCACCATTTAGAAAGTTTTTAGAACGCTTTTCACCGCATTTTCACCCCCTTTTAAATTTCGAATTGTTTAAGAACTGTTCTTAGAAATCCTTTATATCTAATAAGTAGCTGATACTTCAAATTTCATATTTCTTGGCCTTTCAGTAACACATAAATCGCATTTTTAGAACGTTTTTTGCTCCTACACCCCCTTTGGGGTTAGTGGTACCGACATAAAACATAGCCTATCTTGGAGCAAACGTTGTCACTATCATTTTGACACCAATATTTTTTAAATCGGTTTGGTATTTCCTTAGATTATGTAGAAACTACCATTAAGAACGTTTTTAGAACGCTTTTTGTGCATTTTCACCCCTTTTATATTTCGAATTGTTTAAGAACTGTTCTTAGACATCATTTATATCTTATAAGTAAATAATATTCGAAATTTCATATTTCTAGGCCCTTCAGTAACGCAAAAATCGCATTTTTAGAACGTTTTTTGCTCCTGCACCCCCTTTCGGGTAGTGGCACCGACATAAGATATAGCCTATGTTCTAAGTTGGACTAACACCATCATTTTGATACCAACACTTTTGGAATCGGTTCGGTAGTTCCTGAGCTTACCTCCTACAAATAAACAATTTTTTCCTCTTTATAATAGGAGTATAGATAGATTTATATACATATATTTAATTTGTTTTTGACACCTTAAAATACGTTTAAAATAAACACAAAATTCATATTGGACAGGAGGCAAATGGACTTTTATAACCTGACGTATTTTTAAGGGGTCTCAGGACTCTTAAAATTGGAAAAATTGAAAAAATAAAGATCATTTTCAACATTTAATATCTTAAAATGTATTTGATTTTAAAACACAATTTTAATTGGAATAAAATATGTAAGTACGTTATTTCATTTCATGTATTTAAAAAATTATAAGATGCAGAATTAGCATTTACAGGGGGCTCCAAACTGTTAGACATTTCACGAGCAAAAAATCGGCATAACAGCTTACGCGCATGATTACAAAAGAAGTATTGCAACTAGAATGAAAATTTTGGTGCCTACTTATACTTTAGATTGTAATAATTACCCTGAACCTAAATAAATTTGTATTAAAAGCTTTTTTTATATTTTTAATACCAAGTTGTATTTAGCTAATGCAAAATTAAGAAAATTTCAACAGTATAATCACCTAAAAAAATGTTGTTTTGAACAATAAAAAGGAAATTTTAGGTTCCGTTTATACAGACTAACATAAAACATACGTTTTGAAAATTTCATTAAAAAATATTCCTAAGTTTTTAAGATATCGTTCGTGTTATTCCCAAAAACGTCATTTGGAGAAAAATGGCATCAAAGTTTCCGAAACGACGCTTCAGCTATTGAACGTGTATGAATGTAAAAGCCATAACTTCAGTTCTAATAGGAATTTCAAGGAAACAGTTATATCAAAATGTTCAGAAAAGATATTAGTTTAACATCTAAAAAAAATTTAAATTTCGAAAATTTTAAAGCTTTAAGAGTCCTGAGACCCCTTAAATTTATAATCCCGGTATAAATAGAGATAAATGAATCACTGTGGATTTCAAAAGCTATACAAAAAATAAAAAATAAAAAATACGGAACAGGATAGGAATTCACTCAGTATATTCAATTTTTCAAAATGCATGTTTTAAGTAATTGATTTTAAGTTGGAAGAAAAGGGAAAATTGATTTATTTTACCATTAATGTTAATGATATTAATGGATAACAAACGGTTATTTTATGTTTGAAAAGAATTCATATTCTTATAATACAATTTTGAGTAGCACATTTAGGTGTTTATCTGGCATATAAAATACTAAAAAAATGTTTTATATGAGGTTCATAATTACATTTATGTACAGTTTTAACATATGTTATTTTTTTTTATGCATTTAACATATTTCGAATAATATTTATTTTTACTTTTATTGATTCAATCTATTAATTCTTCTATATTCTTCTATTGATTCAAATTTTAAAATATATATTACGGCTAGAACTTGTACGATTATGAATATCACTGTTTAAAATCAATAAATTATTGTGGTATGTTTCAAAAAATCTTAAAAGAAATATATACATAAAGATGATTTGCGTTTAAAAATAATAGCATTAAAAAAAAAGCCAGTAGTTCTCCTGTATTTAGTAGAAATGGTTAACATTTAAAAAGAATATTTGATTTAGATCTTTTGTATCTGTAAATATAAAAAAGAAAAAAGAACATTTTATATTGTGAAAAATATACCAAATTAAGAATTGCTCTATGATTTAGCTTGTCGTCTCACATTACAGTTTATTTAACACATGGCAGACAGGCAATTTTTATCAAATTCGAATTTTAAAACAGTAGAAGCTCATCCCTTGTCTGCAAGTCTTTTGTAAATTGGTGTTCCAGATAAATTTCCCGAGTTTATGCACTGGTAAATGTCTTTCAATGTAAATGAATTTAGTGTAATGAATTTAATGTAAAATGTCTTGCAATCTAAAAAAAAAAAAATGGACAACATGATATAAATGCATTTTCTGTAAGGTAGAAGCCACGCGCTTAGCCAATGATGTTTTTTGAATGAAAACGAGAATTCTCGTTTCCCGTCGTGAATGTGTTAAGTAATGAAAAAATAGTTTAAAAAAGATTTTTTTTTTTCAAAAATCTGGTATTCTAACTCTGGCGTAAACAAATGTTTGAAATACAATGAAATTAATTTTTATAAATTTTGATTACAGGTTTCTCGATATTATTAAAGCGCTGTACTATACTTACTATAGTGTCAGTTTCTGGAGCTTCAGGACATTAATTATGATAAATAGCTAATCACGTTTTCCGTGAGCTAAAAAAAGAAACTTTGTATAAATAATTTTCACTTGTAAGGAAAGGAGTCTACACTGTAAGAACAGATTCGTGCATTTTATTATCCCTTGGCAAACAAACATATTTTCAATTGTTTTTATACGTTTATATTTGCTTTTGTGAAACAAATTTTTCTATTTAGAACATTTTGCACGGACACACACACACACACACACACATATATATACATATTAGAAATGATTTCGAACTCTTTACATAACACGAGTCAAACGAAGTGAAAAGTTTGTGTGAACAGAGCCAAAGGTTAATCTAGCACGATCCCTAAAGTATTCAACAGAAAAATATTTCTTAACATTTTAACAATGTTTTAGGAGATGTTATATCATTTAAAAATTTCTTCATACATAAAAAAGTGTGTAATCCTAAATACATCCCAATGATAATGTTTCGGGATTTTCTTTTTTCCACAAAATCTGTTTAAAATATTAAATTATTATTGGTATCTTTGGCATTTGTTCGGCCAGTGGTAGAAAACTGCAAAAGTCCAAATTTTTATACTTTAAAATACCATTGTACAAATATATGGCAGAAAGACATGAGTTCTGTAGCTACGGGAAATAATTTAAAGTTAAAACTGTGGATAGAGAAGGGGTATCTCACGACTTCTTTATGGTAAAAACACTGCCCGTATAATGGTTTCAGAAAGAGAAATAATAATTCCCGAACATCTCACCTAAAACAATTCAATCCTGTTCAAACAATTTTTTGAATGATTGTAAAACGTTTTTAATAATTTTGACAAGTTCTTTGTACTCCGATAGAAACTGTTTTCTTTTTCAATTAATAATAAATAAAATTTACGCTTTGATCCCAAACCTTAAGAATGACATAAACATCGACCTCACGCCACGTCGGCCAATTGCTCCGGCTAAGTAAGTTTCATTTTTATTATACATTTCCAGTTGAAGCTAAGAATTCAAATTAAAATATGTTAAGTTTATTTAGATATATTGTCAAATAGGTGAAAGCACGTACGTAAAGTAATTCATAAAATAATACGTAAAAATGGTAGATAATTGTATTCGCACAAAAAGCAAATGTCCAATTCAAAGGAAATACTTAAAATTATAAATAAATTTTAATTTATTTTTTGAAATTTTAACCGGAAATTCTTTATTAGAAAAACATATACTATTACAAACTTCAATAAAGAGAGATTGGATACTGAAAATCACTTGTTAACTCATGGTAACACAGCAGTCGTATACGACAGCTGTGCAAATCACAATTCTAGATATTTAACTTGCGTTTACAAGAAAAGATGCTTTGTCGTTATCCAACTCGAAAATTATGAACGTGTTTTGTGAAATAAGAAAAGTATTCCATGGGGCTACATTTGTTCTCAATATCGAATTGCTTTAAGTACTGAATGCATGAGATAATGGAAGTACACAGAACACTACTTTTGGAAATTTTTATAAAATATTTTAAAAATCCCAATGGAATTTATTATTATAGAACATACATTGACTTAGAATAGAATATGACAATGTTAGATAAAAAAGTCCTTTTATATTACTATTTACATGAGTTTTATTCAAAACAACTCTGAAAATATCTACCAAGTACATGAATTACATCACTGTAGTTAGAATATTTTTAAATTATCGTATAACTTGTTAGAAGGCGTTTTATGGTGCCTCAAACTGTATACGATATTAAAAATTCTTGGATTATGTTGTTATTTGATATAAATCGATTTTTAGGTGCGTTAGTAATTATATAAATACGTAGCACCTATAGTCGTCGTTCAGTCCGTCTGTCTGTCCGTCCGTCTGTCCGTCCGTCTGTCCGCATATAATAGAGCAAAAACTACCCAATCGAATGGTCTGAAATTTTAAATATATGATTGTTGTAAAATTTTGTCGAGCCATTTCAAATTTTATGAAAATCGGACGTATAGTTAAATTACAGGGACAGTCAAAAGTTTTTCTTTACATTACGGCCAATGGGAAAAATTATTGCACGTGCATTTTAATGATGTTAAAGCTTTCCGAATGGTCTCAAATTTTAAACATATAATTATTGCGACATTTTGTCGAGCCAAATTGAAATTTTATGAAAATCGGATGTATAGTTTAATTACAGGGACAGTGAAAAGTTTTTCTTTACATTAAAGCCAATGGGAAAAATTATTACAAGTGCATTTTAATGATGTTACAGCTTTCCGAATGGGCTGAAATTTTAAATATATAATTGCTGCAAAATTTTGTCGAGCCATTTCAAATTTCATGAAAATCGGATGTATAGCTTAATTACAGGGACAGTCAAAAGTTTTCCGTTACATTAAGGGGAATGGGAAAAAATTATTGCAAGTACATTTTAATGATGTTACAGACTATGCACTTATGAATTGCAAATAAAGACACATTCAGTGAAATATGGGGTGCAAAAAATAATTATAAAACTAGTTATAGTACGAACGCACCCCATTTGCCACGTTTGACGAGCAATTTCCAACTTGTTTTCAATAGAAAGAGTGTCATTGCAAGGAAACGCCATGTTATGTAAAGAAGCATGAAGTTTTCTATAACAGCATTTTCGACTAAATATTATAACGGTTCAAAAATAACCATAAAAAATGTGGAGATGTAAAATTTTGAATTATCATTCGAATGAAATTTTTAAATAAAACGTCCGCAAAAAGTTAAAAAGTAAACTTCCATAGAAATATATTTCATTTAATTTATTGTTATTTTCATTATTCTTGGCACCTTAAAATAAGTTTTAAATATCAAAATAAAGACAAAATTCAAGTTAGAAATGAAAAAAATGTATTTGTATAACCCGACGTATTTCTTTTTTCATTTATAATCCAGATATAAATTCCTTTGTCTCTATAGACTTTATTTAATAAACAAACAAGCAGAAAAGCTATGGAACTTGATAGGAATTTATGGAGTGTATTATATTTTTTTCCAAATACCACTATTAAATAATTGATTTCGAATTGGAACAAAAATAAAACCAATTTATTTTACCATTAATGTTAATCATATTAATGGATAACAAATGGTTACTTATTTGTGGAAACGAATCCGCATTAATGTGTTACTATATTTGAGTAACTTTTAATTGCTTATCTGGTATTTTAAATGAAAAAAATACATGAGGTTATTAATTACATAAAAAACTTATTTCATTCAAAACTTATCGTTCAGATTTCGTGGGGAGGTAGAGAATACGTGAGGAAACCGATTTCGCATAGGAAAGCATATCCGCAAACGTCATCTAAATAAAGGTTTAAAGAACCTAATTAAACGAGAAGTTTTCAGGCGTCAGATAATGAAGGCATCGAATAAAGGTCATTAACGAGATTTTTGGAATTTTTAAAGATGTAAAAGGCTTCGTGGAAGTCCAAATGGGAAGTGGAAATAGGAGAAGAAATAATACTAGCATTAGGAAAGTCAAAACAATTATTAAGATGCAATGGAATGTTGGATGCACACAGAGCCCTCTCCATATGCTTCGTACATTTGCAGACTTACTTACATATGTAAAATCGTTTTCCTGACGTATTCCCTACCTCCCTACGAAATTTGAAAGATAACTTTTGAATCACCCTGTATATGTACAAGTTTAACAAATGGGATTCTTTTATCCATTAAAAATATATCATATCATTTTGATTTTGATTTTGAACAACATAAAATTATATATCAGAGCTACCACTGGTACGTTTCTGACCACTGTGTCCTCTTAAAAATCTGTTCGGTAAGAATCTACAACATTTGAAATAAAAGTATGTAACGAAGATTTTTGTTTAAAAATAATAGTACTTGAAAGGGTGACCAGTGGAACCTCTGAAGTTAGTAGAAACAATTAACATTTAAAATATTTGATTCGATGTATCATTTGTGTAGGATATGATTGTACATAACAATAAAATATTTCATCGGTGTCTAGTGTTTTGTTATAATCCTACCAGATTTTTGATGAAATCTTAACACATTTTAATATTCTTTATTAAAATGAGAAAGTCACAAAAGTAAAAAATAATGACGCCTACGATGTAAAGAATGATGGATTTAATAAAGGTCCAGTGGTCACCAGTACTTGCGCCGAGTACATAAAGCCGTGGACGGAATAAACTTGACATCGAAAAAATAAGAATTTCACCGATTACAACACTACCCCGACTACGACACACCACCGGACTGACAATTAAAAGGATTTTGACAAAATTAATCCCGAAGAAATGAAAAAAAAAAAAAAGACGGAAAGACGTAAGAAAAAAAGAAGACGAAAAGACGTAAGAAAAAAGGAGACGAAAAGACGTAAGGAAAAAGGAGACGAAAATATGTAAGGAAAAGGAAGACGGAAAGACGTAAGAAAAGGGAAGACAAATCAGTCGAAAAGACGTAAGAAGAAATAACGATGAAAAGACGTAAAAAAGAAAAAAAAGAATAAGAAGAATTTTTTCAAGAAATAATTTAAATTTTGATGAGATATTTTAATAATGATGCCTTTTTTTCAAACTAGAACTTTGGATGCTGCTGGTTTTTTTTATATTTCCAGGTGATCCAGTTGCTGCTTTCAGCGGAACATGAGGTCGTCCGAGGCCGAACAACGTGGATGGAGGAGTTGCGGGAAGTAATATACCATTAATTCCTGTCTATTTCATTCTTGAAACGTAACTCCGCCTTAAAGATACGTTAGCGATTGGTGACAACGCATGCGCGCTAGAGCTATCCTTCAGCACGACAGACGCTCATTGCGAGCGGGAAGTGAAGTGAGTTGGGGGAAAAAGTACATTAGAATATGTTTTGGCAGTGAATGAGTGATGTATGCTGAAGAATGTTGGAAATAGACGTATAAAAAAGTGAGATGGGTGTGCTAACAGCAATTAGATTGAATTTAAGATTTATTAGTAATCTTTGTAAATAACCTTTGTAAATATTAATGTGTAAACAATTTAGAATATAACAACATGACGAGGAATGGCGTCGGTTTGTTGTGTTCACTGTAGTAATTTATCGTGTCAGCAAATATAATTCTCCGTATATATAAGAAAATAGTTGTGTACAATATGGTCCTAATTTTAAACAGTATTACCAGCCGTCTGCTGTTTTTTTCTCTTTTGTATTGAACATCAATGCGGTTTCGCTTACGCGAGGCCCGTCTGACCAGCAGAGATTTTCATCGCATACTCCCTCGTCAGAGACGACTGCACACGGGCGCATCAGAGTGTCATCTGCCTAATTGTCATAATCTTAATTGTAAGCTCGGCACTTCCCTCAGGAGCCTCATTCATTAATTCACTAGTCTAAGCTGTTCGAAGTGCAATCTTACCTCTACATTTGTATCTGTAAATATAGGAAAATAAGGAAAAAAATATTTTGTAAAAAACAACCACAAATTTAACATTTGTTCAATGATTTAGTTTGCATCTACCACTTAACGGATATATAATTCAAATAATAATTATAGAAAAAAATAAACATGCTTTCACAAAAATATAATTCACAAAAATGTAGAAATATGAAAATTAATTATTAAATAATTATAAATTATTAAGAATTATCAAATGATTTAAATAGGAATTTCTACAAATTAGCCACCCATCTCAACATATTTCCAACGCCAAGTTTGACAATATTTCGTCAGGTTATCAAAAACTTAAGCAATTTTGGTGTCTCTGGAATTAATACTTTTGAAAAAATACTCATTATTGAAGCAGATACAGATTTCTCCATATAAATCAAGCTATAATTGAGTAACCATTATGTAGTGTTAACCTTAGTAGTATTACTTTAAACGTAAATAGTGTTTTTGCGATGTCTTTCGAAAACAGAGGATGCTTGAGGTAAGGCCCTTTTTTGAGTTTAAGCGTGGCTTTTTGAAAAATTCTGAAGCACACGATTACTAATTTTATTTATACTATAGGCATGCCACGTTTCAAGATTCTATTTCCATTGTTATATGAGATATGGAGATATTTTTAATTTGTCCGCCATTGGAACCCTTTGGGATTCAATTTTTAAGAAATCAATGTCCGATTCATGTATTGCCTTACGGAATACATATATATTCCAAGGCATAAAGCTCTATGGTAGTAGGAAGTGTGTGAAATATGAGTAACAAGATTTCACTGTCATATACAAACAGAATTGTAAGTTAAATGAATGTATATAATATATATATATATATATATATATATATATATATAAATGTATATATTATATATATATATATTCATGGAAGCATTTCAAAAAGTTCACATTTGTCTTTAAGAAAATGCAAAAAAATATTCATGTTTACATTTAAATACATTCCGCGTTTTTAATTTTCAATTCCATATTTTTATTTTGCTCCTAAATTTTAGACCTCTTATGTAAGCATAGAAGAGACATAGAGAAGACAAATAAGTGTATGAATTTAAAAGGATCACTTGAGAATTAAATCATGGTGATTTAAAAAATATATATTACTCTAAATAATCCAGATACGCATTCTAAATCTATTTTTGAACTCCATTTTATGCTTGATATATTAACATTATACTCCAAAATCAGTTATTTGTAATCAAATGGTATGTTGTTTTATTTCGGATGAATAAGAAAAGTTTAAATTAAAATTCTCTGTTCAATAATTACTAATCATCGAATACAATTGTTTGAAAACTTCACATAATATTCGGAAAATCTGAAAAATTAATGGACAATAATTAAATGAATATATATATATATATATATATATATATATATTCCTTTAAATAATCTGATTTTGCACATTTCACTAATTACAAATATCGTATTTATAAATTAAACATCACACGTTCCTATTTTATATATCTCACAAATATTATTTAAAAAAATTTTTGAGGTTGTAATATCGCCCCTTTCTTTCTTATACACAAAAAATCTTCGTTGGGTTAACAATAAACAATAACCTCAGTCGAACGCCTCAGTTGTATATCGATATCAATAATACATGGGATGCATTATAAAAATATGGAGTGCTATTCAAAATCAAAATAAAGTGCAAATAATTTAAACGTAGGAAATGAAGAAAATTGTAAATAATGAATACTTAAAATTCCGACACGCTTCATTCGGATATTATCGCGTTAAAATATAAGAAGAACTATCTAATACTGAAATTTCAATGGTTCACATCTATTACTGTGGAATATAACCTCAGAAATATTTTCAGTATTTGTTTTTCTTTATGTAATTTGACATGTAAGCAGCAGTATAAAAACTATATATATAACAAATCCGAGATATACAAATATGAGTATTGCAAATTCTATTTTAATATTGTGATTCTTGCCATGAAAAATATATTCCTAGAAAACAATTATAAATAAATCGGAAAATTTGATTTTTTTCTCTGTTTCATTTTGTTACATTTTATTAAAATATAATCTTAGTACTTACTAAATTCTCTATTAATAAATTTATGTATTTCCATTCTTAATTTGATCTTATTTCATGTAAGACGAGACCAATAAGTATAAGGTATACCAGTTCTCAAAATAGCTTACGCTAATGTTAATAGATGTAGTGTGTTTCTTAACTGATTGCTCGCTGAGCTATATTGTGCATCATTTACGTATTCCACCATTACACACAAAGCTATCAGGAGGATCTTCTTCTCTTGCAGACAGCTGTAAAGCAACAGAATAAAGGATGAAATACTTAACATTAAGGGTGACTTTTTCTAATCAAATAAAATACCATATGGAAAAAATTCAATTTAAGCACGGGTGATAGGAAAATAATGTTGTGTTAGGATGCTAGAGACAATGTCAAAAATGAATCATAAAGCAATATGCATTAGAGTAGAAAAATCATTCTTCATACACATGCGCTAGTCTCGATAATAATATCTGCATAACTCAAAATAATATTGAATGATGCCATCACAATATCAAACTATGTAAAAGCAAAACCGCTTACAAATGAAATTTTCGAACTCATAAAGATATAGGGAGCTACCACAAGTTTCTCTCTGCTCCATATAGTACAGTAGCTATCTCATACAGTACAGTACAGTACGGTACAGTAGCTATCTCATACAGTCACCAGCATTTACAGACTTGAATGAATTGCATGCAGGGGTATATTTATTATGACCATAACAATAATGATGAAAAATGGGTGTGCAAACTGTCATATTTGTCGACATTCTTAACAAAATAATTGAAACAAATCTCTAATTGAAAGGTGAAGAATGCCACAGTTTTTAAAGCAACGGCAACGTGCCTCCTTTAACCAGAGATCTTAGGTATGGATTGGAGTTCATGGTAATGAAAGATATAGATTGCTTTCCTATTGCTAAAACGGTTCGTGAATGAAAATAATATCCAGTTTCAAATTAAAAAAATACAAAAAAATATTCTGAGGAATCTCGAAGCTTTGAAAGATTTGTTTGGACTCTACTTTTAAACAGCCTATTACAAGTTCTGGATTGCTTTAAACGTGTTCAGAATGCATCCAGCATAACGTGAAAGGATGCAGCTTAAATGCACCGGATTAACAGGTCCTACTTGATTTGATATCTCAAAGAGAACATTTCACATTTCAAAACGAAAATCTGCTTCAGTTTTGGGGTGATTTGAGAGAAAAATTCAAACTCTTCCCTAAGAATACTAAATTTTATTATTATTCTCAGCGATGTTTTTCCGAAAAAGTAGAATTTTCCGCATTGATGACCACCAGAACGAAATACGAAAAGTTTTTAAACGCAGAGTCATGGAAAATTATTCGACCAGAAACTTTCGAGTTAATCATACATGAATGGAATATCTACAATAAGACGAATGTTTTGATTTATTGTATTTTTAAGAACTTTGTGCATGACCAAGTTTATCAATTTTATGTGTATTTGTGGTAATTAAGAATGAATTGAGATAAGTTGATAGAAACATTGAAGCAAACGGCATATGACTGGTAATTAAGACTAGTTGGATGTGCCAATCCCAAAACTTTCTTCTATCTCATATATTTTAATATTTCAAAATGTTGATACAGATGTCAATATTTCATATTTATTAGGTCAATACTATATGAAGTTTGACTTTCATCTTAAATTTCTGCTTCAGTCAATTAACTGGAGTAAAAACGAGTTAATCTCGATCATGATATTTATTAAAATCACGAGAAATCGCGAATAGTCGGCTTATCAGGATGGGAAGTTTCTATCGATTCACGATCCACTGGTGTACAATAGAACTATGAAAATTTAAGAAGATTACACAAAAATCGCTATTACAGCGCCCGCCTTCCGGCGGAATTTTTCCACTTCCAGGGAGGACCACCTTGTCATGGACAAAAACATACACAATTTTTTTTTCAATTCTATGCATAATTTCACACACTTTTCGATGGTACAATATTCAAAACAGCACAAAAATCGCTATTACAACCCCCCTACAGACGGATTTTTTCCACATTAAGAAGGTCCTGCTTGCCGTAGCCAAGAAGTTAAGAAAAAAATTAGTTCAATTCTATGCATAATTTCATACACTTTTTTATGGTACAATGGCAACAGACACACGGACAGACAGACATTTTCTAGAAACATGTTTTTTGGGATCTCTGACCCCTAAAACGTGTAAATCTGTCGAAAACCGGAAGTCGAAAGAAATTTCGAATACAATACTTTCTTCTATTGAGATAGAAGAAAGTAAAAATTTCAAACATTTTAGACCGAGTTCGTCAACAATCGGTATTCATCAATTCGTTTCGATCGAATAATCTCTTAGTACATTAGCTAGGGTTACCAGATTTGTTTCTATTTTTTTTAATCTAATAGTTGATTTTATCGCTCTACTGTCATTTTGAAAATTTTCTTGAACTGTACTAACAGTGAAAATAATGTCTTAATTCAGAGAGTTTTTATTAAAACTATTCATTAATTGAAAAAAAAAATATCCTTAAGTATTAATGACAGTTTTAAGTATTATATTCTAATTGTATTTGCTTTACATAGTTTCTTTTACTGATTTTGCTGTCTTTTTCACCATTATGAATTGAAAAAGAACTCTGACAACATACGAGTAGATAAATTACAACCTACCAAAATTCAGTAATGGTCATGTAAATCTTAGTAACTACACCCTGAAAAAATAAAATTATCTATTTACAAGTGAGCAGAGTTCTTGATTATATATATATTTCAGATTACTATATAAAAAGTAAAAATAAATATGATATAACAATACTTTTAACTTACAATAATGTCTTTAAATTAAAAACTGCAACATTGAAAATGTAAATTCAGAAAATTTCTTGAAAATAGTTCAAATTATATAATTAGAAGGCAAATGGAAGAAATTATAATACTGAAGATAAAACCGTTCAGTAAACGCGATGCACAATAAATAAAGTAAACTAAAATAAAAATAAAAAATAAACCTACAACTTAGACGGAAAATGTACAATCTAGCAACACGAACATCAGACAATAATAAAAGACGGAACTTTTCATTGAGTTATGGTTTAGGGTGTTATTTGTTCAACTCGAAAACAATTTTGTTTTTACTAACTTGGTTTTGATGATATTGGTTGATTGTGAATTTAATTTAAGTATTTAAACAGCCCTTAAATTTACCGATATAACATCTTCAATTATGTTTTGCTTTCCTGAATAATTATGAAATAAAAACATGGAAAAGCCAGCAAAATTCTATTTCGTAAAAAGAACAAGACTAGTTGGTTGTCACAAACCCAAAACTTTCGTTTATCTCATGTATTTTAATATTTCAAAAATTTGTTATAAATGTCAATATTTCATTTTTATTAGTTCAATTCTATATCAACTTTGACTTTCATTTTAAATTTCTGCTTCAGTCAATTAATCGGAGTAAAAACGAGTTAATCTCGATCATGATATTTAATAAAATCGATCCGTTATTCTGTTGTATATCAGGTGTTCGCGAATAGTCGGCTTATCAGAAGGGGAAGTTCCCGTACTGCCGGTGTACGATAAAACTTTGAAAAAGCAAGAAAATTACACAAAAATCGCTATTATAATGCCCCTTTTCGACGGAATATTTTCAAATTCAGGGAGACCGTCCTTGCCGTGGTCAAAAACATATACAAAAAATTTGGTAAAAATTCTATGCATAACTTCATACACTTTTCGATGATACAATATTGGAAATGGCAGAAAAATCGCTATTACAGCGCCCCCTTCTTGCGGAATTTTTCCAATGTTCAGGGTGGCCCTCCCCGAACCATACACAAAAAATTGCACAAAAATCACTATTACAGTTCTCCTTTTGGCGTATTTTTTTTTCTCCAAATTCAGGGAATTTGCTTGGTATAGCCAAAAAATTAAATAAAAAATCTGGTTCAATTCCATGCATAACTTCATACACTTTTTGATGGTACAATGGCGACACACGGACATGCGGACACACGGACAGACAGACATATTCTATAAACATGTTTTTTGGTATCTCTGACCCCTAAAACGTGCTTTTCTGCTTGGAACTTTTACTTGTTAACTTGGTACTTTTTCTGCTTGGAATATGATTTCGATTTCTGAGGTTATAAACAAATTAAAAGCTAAAATATACACATCAATTTTTACTTTGTTTAAAATATATTCTTTCTACGAAATTTTGATAATATAATTTTTATGATTCTTGTGTTTACAATATATCATATGAATAAAATACAAATATCATTTAAATATTACTTATGACTGATGGTACGCAAGTTTTGTTTATCTGTTTTTACATAAGCTTTGAATTTACAAATGATTAATCATATTTTATCAAACACACTTAAAGAAAATAACAGAATTTTACATCATAACATGGAAGATTTTTTTTTTTTTTTTAAGTATGTATTTCTAAATATTTGTCGGAAACAAAACTGAAATGAAATACTTTATGTGTATTGTGGAATTTTACAATTTAATGTATATTTAATATTAATTTTAATATTTAACTAGCCGAATTTGACATCATAACGTACAGAATTTCCAAGAATTTTTTCTAAATATTTGTCGGGGAAAAATTTAATTACAATGATATAACTGTAGTGTAAAATTTTGATGTTCGATGTATATTTAATATTAATTTTAATATTCAAGTAGTAGAATTTTAGAATTTTACATCACAGCGAACAGAAAAAAAAAAAAAATCTTTATTTTTAAATATTTGGCTGAAAGAAAATTAAAATGAAATGCTTTAGCATTGGTTGAGAATTTCAAGATTTAATGTTTAATTTACTTTATACAGGCAAAATAATAATGTAGTACTAATAATATAGGTATACTGCGTTTACGCGTATTTAGTAAAAAAAAATAGTTTAAAGTATTTCTTGTAATGTATTTAATTAAAAAAACTAACAAGAACATCTGGTTTAGCGTTATGTTAGAAACTATTTAAATATTTTTAAAATGATATTTGTAAAGATTTTACGAATAAAACAGATCTTCCAGAAACAGAAAAAGAAATGTAAAATACGAGAAACAAACTCAAAAAATTATTTACATGTCAAAATATTTTTTTGTGTAGCATTTAGATAAAGAAATTTAATTAAAAGATTTTATATAAATTTCAGTGTCGTACAATATATGCAGATGTTTAAAGAAAAAAAAAAGTTTTCATTTTCATTTTAAGAATATAAAACAAGTAAGAAAAATCATGCGTTAAGCATAGATTATAAAACACTTTCAAACACTTCCTGAATGCTTTAACAAAACTTCGTTATTTAGGGAAATAAGGTATATAAGAGAACCTAGTAAACATTTTTGAAAACGCATAAAACATTTGAAAAACTGATTTCAGCAGTTACCGTTCATAGGAAATATGTATTCCAATTCTTTTTAACAGACCTGTATTTGATCTGTAGGTTGATATGTATACTATATAACGGGGAAATTTAGTTTAGCAAGAAAACACATAATAGGTTGAAATTTCTCTTTCAGCAATTTATACTAATAGATGGAAATATACTTGTACAACCTTGTAGTTAACCTAGTACCTTTATTACACGTCACTATTTAGCTAAAGTGTAATTCAAAGTAAAACACTCTTAAAACTCCTTGAATCACATTTCCAAAAATTATCATTTATAGACGACCATGCATGCATTTCTTTGCGTGACCCAGTATATCCTTTTATCTATGTTCTACAAACATTTCTTAGTAAACTAAATGAAGTTCAGCGTAAAAATCCACAACTCCTTTAAAAAGCACCTTTAAGCAATTTGCAATCATACCCAGAGACCATTACGAATTATTTTGTGTAGCCCTGTATGTGAATTACAGCATTTATACTCACCATATACAATGCATAAATATATAGTGAAATATAAAGGCACATAACATAATTAAAAATGCATTTCCAGCAATCAATCGCTACCGTACAGTACTTGGGATACAATATTAGTATCTGAAATTTTTCTGTGTCCCTGTAAATGCTATGCACTTACATGAAATAATTATACATGAAATATTATACATGAAATGTATTATACATGAAATAAGTTGTAGTAAACCTCAGTGAAGTAAATAAATTTCCTTATACATGAAATAATTTAACAAAATTAAAATACGCCGGAAAAAATTCTCTATATGCCTGTAGCATTATGTAACGGAATTCTTTTGTGTGGCCCTGTAAATGAATAATAATTATTCTTTGCACCGCTTATTCTACAGAGAATGTATATTTTAGTGTACTTAATAAGTGCATATCAATTTTATCATGTTTGAAAGCATGTAACTTCATTAAAAATCATTTTAAACGGATTTTTCCCATAGGCCGTAATGTAACGGAAAACTTTTGACTGTCTCTGTAAATGAACAAAACATGCTATAAACTTCGTTTGAAATAGGGAACGTACTATGGTAGAGGTCACTAACATCCAAAAATTTCAGAACGATCGGAGTGTAATTACGGGAGTTAGAGCGCGGGCAGACGGACAGACAGCCAGACGGCCAGACAAACCGAAGTCATAAACACTTTTCAACTTTGTTGGAAAGTGTTAAAAATAACATTTAATAAATTTAAAACAAGTTTATAGATATAAAATATTAATTTAAAAATGCTGCAAGCAGCTTGTTTATAATAGGTTTTCAAATTACTTCTTGTTAAAATATACAGGGTATATCTAATCTCTTGAGCAAAACTTTAAGGGGTGGTAGTACACATCAAGACAAATAATATTAAATAGGAAAGTAAGGGTCCCAAACGTCTTCCAAAGGAGATAGGCGCCTTTAAAGTTTAGGATCCAAAATTTCAAATGATTGTAAAAAACGGAAAAATTGGTCGATTCGTTTGCAGTTTTCACTAAAACTATTCTTTATGTCAGTATTTTCTTAAAAATAAATTTTAAAGATAAAGTTAAAAAAATACCGATAGAGGGCGCTGTAGACATTGGAGTAACGAACAACTATTTTTTACAGTTACTTTTTGTATTTCATTACATGCTTTCAAAAGCTTAGACTTAAACTTAAATTTTGAGCTCAAAATCTGAATCGTTGGGAGTGGTTAAGTAGCGCAAACTGAACTGTGTTCAGGAGGGAGGTTCAAATTTCAACACATGAACACAGTTCAGTTTGCGCTACTTAACCATACCCAACGATTCAGATTTTGAGCTCAAAATTTAAGTCTAAGCTTTTGAAAGCATGTAATGAGATACAAAAACAAACGGTAAAATATAGTTGTTCGTTACTCCAAATTCTAAAGCGCCCCCTATCGGTATTTTTTTACTTCATCTTTAAAATTTATTTTCAAGAAAATACTGACATAAAGAATAGTTTTAGTGAAAACTGCAAACGAATGGACCAATTTTTCCGTTTTTTATAATCATTTGAAATTTTAACTCCTGAACACAGTTCAGTTTGCGCTACTTAACAACTCCCAACGATTCTGATTTTGAGCTCAAAATTTAAGTTTAAGTCTAAGCTTTTGAAAGCATTCAATGATATACAAAAAAAAAACGGTAAAAAATAGTTGTTGGTTACTCCAAAGTCTAAAGCGCTCTCTATCGGCATTTTTTGAACTATATCTTTAAAATTTATTTTCAAGAAAATACTGACATAAAGAATAGTTTTAGAGAAAAACCGCTAACGAATCGACCAATTTTCCCGTTTTTTATAATCATTTGAAAATTTGGACCCTAAACTTTAAAGGCGCCTATCTCCTTCGGAAGAGGTTTGGGACCCTTAGTTTCCTATTTAATATTGTTTGTCTTGATATGTACTATCACCCCTTAAAGTTTTGCCCAAGAGTTTAAATACACCCTGTAGTTGCAGCCAAAAATTAACTATTTGTAAATTTGCAAAACTTTTTTTATAATCAGATTCTCTTGTTATTAAATCAGTTCATTATAATATAATTGATATGGCTCAATTCCAAAAGAAAATCATGCAAGATGAAAAGTTAGTTAAAAATAAAAGTTTTCTTTTGTTAAATCGTTAAATTAAAACAAGTACTAATATTATTTCAAATGAAAAACAAATTTCAAATTCGAGTCCCGGCATGGAATCTTTTTGACTAGGTTGGACTTTGCGCCTTTTAAACAATTCATTTGAAATTTGTTTTTCATTTGAAATATTTTATGCAAGGTGAGTGTTTCTGTACGGAAACATTTCCAAGTATTAATATAGTTTCAATCGATGCTGGATTTAATTAAGTTTCATGTTTGCCCCATGTCGGTGGCTCATGGAAAAATTTTCCATCTTGTGCTGCGTTTGTCGCCTTGCCAACCTGTAATAGTGAGAACTTCTAGCGTGGTATCGTGGTTTAGTTCGTAGTATGTCAGTGTTCTATACTGATGGCCCGGGTTCGAGTTCTGGAATGGAATCTTTTTCATTAGGCTGGCTTTTGGGGCTTTTGAGCAATTTATTTGAAATTTGTTTTTTATTTGAAGTATTGTATGCAAGGCGAATGTTTCTCTCTAGAAAACTTTCCAAGCATTAAAATAATAATATTATTTGTGGTAGTAAGATAATATGCAGTTTATAATCCGTGGTCATCATAAACATGGTAAGAAAAGGCTAATTTATAATTATGACACAAATTTTATACACATTTACATTGATAAAATTGTGCATTTCTTTTAAATAAAAGCAATCTGAGGACCTTAGTTTTTATAAATTACAAACTTAGTTTTTGTATTTTCCATCTTATTCCCCTTCGTGGACTTGGCATTTCCATTTTTGTTGATATTGTCTGTAAATTTTAGTCATTTGTCGAATGTGGTATGCACTATAAGGAGTCTCAAATACAGTGAGAAAAAAATCAAAAGTAATGAAAGTCCTGATGTACTATTTTTAAAAATTACATTCTATAAATTCGACAGTTTAAAACTATTTTTTAGCTATGTGAGAATGAGCCGTATGTAAAATTTTAACTTTCTAGGTATTCCCCTAGAAAATTTGAAGATTTAACGTAATTTGAAATATATTCTATCTTTTTCGTGAAACGGTGCAAATGAAAATAAGCAACCACAGTATATATATATATATATATATATATATATATATATATTATAACCTGCTGGCCTGTTATTAAATTCTTGGTCAAGAATTGGTTAGGTTGCAAAGAATTCTTACCACCTAGTGAAACATTGCTGCTGGAGGCATCAAAATTGTAAAATTTTGGCAGTAGTGGACAGTCTGAGTACTTTGCTGTTTACCAATTTAATCTACTATATTGATTCGTTTGTAGTAGTGAGATTGGCTAAGTCCAATCGAAACACCAGGGATTCACGAAGCAGTCAAATTTTATCTCGATGGTCAGGCCATATGAGTGGTAAGCAACAGATTAAGAAATCCGGTAGTTTTCCCATTAAAACACAGGCTAAAATCACTTTAAAATATTTATTTAGCCACACATAAAAACGTGAACAACCCCCACATTGCAACAGTTTTCGCAAAGCCTTCAGGCTAGAACACGAATTACTGCTCCATGCTAAACAGATCTTAATGCACAAATTTAGATGTTCTACCTAACTATAAGGCACGTGGTAACAGTGTTTTAAAACAATCGAACAAGACAGAATTATTCTTCTGACCTTATGCATTATGGTTTTGTCAGGACTTGCGTAGGAATACAGATTGAAATCTAAACTTGATGATGAACCAAACAAATTCAAGAACGAGACACAGAATGAAATACGCTCGGTTTCTTAACCAATTTAGAGCAAGAGAGGAACATAAAAGGGATTGAGTTCCGTATCTACTCACGAAGGGATTTCGATGTACTATGCCCGCCGCCTGACAGTGCCCGGGATGCTGATTCATGGAATAAAATAAGAAATAGCAAACTGGCTTTTAAAGGCATTCGAAAAATAAAAAGTACCTTCACTCAGAATATTATAGTTTTGGTAGGTGATAAAAATTAGTGAAGGGATTAAAAGTTTTGGATTAAGGTTTCGGATAAGATAATTATTAAGATACGCGTTTTAAGTTTATAGGAATTTAACTAGAAATAAATAATAGAGATTATTAAAAATTAGGGAAATAATGAATATGCCGTAAATTTAGAATAATTTAAATGAATATTGAAAAGTAAAACTTTGTATAACATATATATATATATATATAAATAAATAAATATATATATATATATATATATATATATATATATATATATATATATATATATGCACCAAATGTATGAGAATAGTACTGCTTACCATTTAAGTGATCATTTGCAAATAATCATCGATTACTTTACGCGCAGTATCTACTCAGTTTAAGATGAATTGTGTTTATATATACAGTAGTGCTCAAAAGTGTTTTGACAAAGATAATAATTCATTTAATTGAAAAGAATAATAAAATACAAAAATCAGTCACTTATTTTATTTAACCATATTCAATGTTTTAATTTCAATAAAGTAACAATAAATATTAATAATATTAATAAAATTATATATATATATATATATATATATATATATATATATATATATCATCAATGCATATAAATGCAAAAACACCATAAATCTGAAAATGAATTTCATCAATAATGACCGAAATATTGATGATAATGAATATATATGGATGAAATACATTTTGTTGCATTATATATGAGCTGCTATTAGCGCCAGTTATGGAATGATTTTTTCATTCATTGTACATATATATATGTCTCTCTCTCTCTCTCTCTCTCTCTCTCTCTATATATATATATATATATATATATATATATATATATATATATATATTATCTGAATTTTGTCGTGCTGTAACTCTCGAATTTTTGAACCGAGTTGGATGAAATTTTTTATATGGATAGTACATACTAATGTCTCGACCATGTTCGTTGGCCAGCTTCATTCGCCATCTTGTTTCAAAATGGCGGCCAATGGAATTTTTGAATTTTTTTTTTATGTTTTCTAGCATTGTATACTTATAGAAAATGTTACGTTTCACAAAATGCAAACTCTTATGTATAATTTTAAACAGAATGCTAGAAACATTAAAAAATATTTTAAAGAGTCACACAGCGTAAGTTAACAACATAGGTCATTTTAAAGATAAAGTTAGGAAACCTAAAAATGTCCAAACATTTTCACAAAATTCAAATTGCCGCCATTTTGAAGCAAGATGGCGGATGAAGCTGGCCAACGAACTCGGTCGAGACATTAGTACATATAATGCATATGAAAAAATTTATCCAAATCGGTGTAAAAATTTGAGAGTTGCAGCATGACGAAATTCTGATATAAATATATATGTGGATATATGTATATATATCTATAGTATATATATAATTTTAATAATATTATTAATATTTATTGTTAATTTATTAAAATTAAAACATTGAATATGGTTAAATAAAATAAATGATTGATTTTTGTATTTTATTATTTTTTTCAGTTAAGTTAATTATTATCTTTGTCAAAATACTTTAGAGCGCTACTGGATATAGTATATAATTTTATACGCTTAAACTAATTTTCTATTTTATTGATTCTAATAATTTCTAAAAGTAATGAAATTCTGATGCACCTTTTTTCTTTAGAAAATTACATTCTATAAATTCAACAATTTAAAACAATTTTTTAGCTATGTGAGAATAACCCATACGTACAATTTTAACTTTTTACATATTCCCCCGAGAAAACTTAAAGATTTAAGGTAATTTGAAATAATCTTTTCTATAAAACGCTGCGAATGATAATAAAAAACTACAAAATATATTAAACTGCACTAAATACATGCAAATAGTACTGCTTCCATTTAAATAATCATTTACAAATAATCATTGATTACTTTTCAGGCTACTCAATTTAAGATAAATTGTGTTTTTTTAATATATAATTTTATACGCTTGAACTAATTTTCTATTTTATAGTTTTAAATACTTTTCTATTTTTACGTAAAATGTTAAATGCTAAATTTCATTTACTCTAATGTGTATTAAAACTAGTCTTAATTTTTTTTTTTTTTACTTACACTTATGCAACTTATACATTATAGAATTAAAAATATTTTATACATGCACATAGGCCAAGTTTTCATCAGCATCTGCAACAACAATTAATGAAATAAATAAATAAAGGTTCAAAATATCCATGATAAATGCATAAATATTAATTAAATTTCAATTAATTTCAAAATTACAGAAGCTTTAAATATTTTCAAGATAATTTCTTTGAATATTCTAATTAACGAAGTTTGAAAAATATTAAATGATTAATCATTTTTGAAAAAAAAAAAAAACATTCTGAATTATTTAAAATTTAAACAATTGCTACTTTCAAAATATTATTTAATTAAGTTAAATGACATGTGAAATTAACTTGTTTCATTTATGAAGTGATCTTAATTAAGTTTAATGCTATATTTTTTATTTACATATCGAAATATTCTTAAAATGAAACACATTTGTTTTAAAATAAACAAAGCAACTTTTAAAATCACTTACAGAATTTTTAATTTAACTATTTACTTCATGCTTCAAATATGCAATTTAATAAATCTTTAACTCGAGTTTGACATAAAGTTTAAAGTGAAAAATGTCATAATTAAAAAAAAAAAAATGTGTTCAGTTTCATTTGAATTCTTAAATTTTGAATAATTCTTTAATTTTTAATTCTTAATAATTTTTTTAAATAGTTGATTAATTGTATTTCAAATGAATATAATATTAATTCTGATATTTTGTGAGTATAATTTCTTGGCATACTTGGAAAAGAAATAAAGACATTTATTTAAGGAAAGATTCTGAAAGAATTTGGGAAATGAAATTTTATCCTCAAATGGAATACATTATCAAATATTTTGTTATTCGTAACATATGATAAAATAAATGCTAAGGAAAAGTGAATTTCAGCAACAGAAAAATTATACCTAAAAAAATATTAATTTCCAGAAATAGTTTTAAATTATTTTTAAAATATCAAAAATGAAATTGAATAGTATAGGCAGATTTATTTTTAAAAGAAATTCAAACATTTAAAAAGGTAATGCTGTACTATACAGAGTGTTCCAAACAGCTCTACAACTTATCTCTACATCTCTTATAATCGCATTGGTTTTCTACCATTTTGAGAAATTACATAAATATTCAAAATAATGTAGGATTTAAGGGTTTTATGCGATATTTCTAACATTAGATTAAAAAGTTATATTTAAAAAATATTAACTTGATCTCAAATTCTAAAGATTATATCTTTGAAACATTTTCTCCATATTCAGGAAGTATAACTCTATATCTTTTGCGATGAAAACTCACGGAATTCGATGTTTCTAATTTTGCAAAAATTCGAAATTTTCTGGTCTACATAATAAAGTTTCTTCGCTTTTAATTTCAGAAATCTCCAAAATTTCATAAAATCCAAAGCCTCATAATATGGTGAAATTTTGTAGTTAAAAAGTGCAATTTTCACTTTTTAACTTGTAAAAGCACAGGGTAAATGTTTCTAAATACTTGTATAACTTACAGCATTCGGGAATCGTACAAAAATTTAAAAAGTCCTTTCGGCTTTGCAAGTTTTACTCGAAGCTAATTTTACTCAAATTTTAAGAAGGTAAAATGCGACGAACCCGAGAAGAGAATATTCGTCATTGCTCAATTTGAATGAGAAATGCGCCAAATTAGTATTCTATAGCCAAGATGGCATAATTTCTGTTTACTTATTTTTTGTCGCTAAATTTGTGGATATTTCGTCAAGTGTCGCCAAGCTTAGCGATAATAAAAGCTAACATTAACTAACACTCATAAATTAATACCTGATTTTCTTTAATTGTTGTCTTATTTCAAAATGTCAACCAGCCTAGAATTTCTCTTACCTCTGCTATATCTCAAATACTTTTTAAGTTAGAGATGAAACAAAAAATACTCTGGAATCCTTGTATCAAGGCCTAACACTTAAACAACAAATAAATTTGGATTTCTACATTTTATGCGTATTTTTTCTAGTTTTAAATATTTAAATGGTCGCCATTTTGAGAGAAGGTGGCGGATGAAGTTTGATTGCCTAAGAAGGACAGTTCAGAGAAGTTAACCAAGTTAGAGCATAGTGTTCCTTCCGGTCGCCTTTATTAAGGTCTAAAAGAAAAAAATAATACAGTATTCAGCCAGAGCTGAAGCCGCCAAAATCACGACAATGGGCGGTATATCCATAAATTCCGTGATGATAAAAATTACAATATAAACTCTGCCCGCTGGGGCACAGACTGCCCCACGCGACAGAGAGCGGAGAAAAAATGTTGATTTAAGCATCACCCTCTGGGGCAAGGAGCCCCCATGCGGCAGCAGGTGGAAAAGGAAAGGTTTCCTCTGATATGGCAATGCTGCGTGTACTGGAACACACTGAAGCCCAGATTTGGTGTGCTGAGCTGACAAATTGTTTGCTTCTGACGCATGATCGCTAGGAAGTGAGAGCACAAATTTCTTTTTGAAATTGATAGATGTGCTTTAATTTTGCCAGCATTGCCGGCCTTGAGAGTGTGTTTAATAGCCAGGTTTGTTTTTTTTTGCGGGTGGTGGTGGTGGGGGGGGGGGGGGGGGGGAATGAGATATTTGATATGCCAGGTGTCCGTTAGGGTACAGTGAGAATAGCTATGATCTGGTATGCTTCTTAAATTATTATTTTTGCTGCAGGCTGTCGGACAATAATATTAAGATTTTTTTTTTTTAATTCAAAATAAAAAAACTCATCTTGCATTTATAAAGTTATAAGACATACAAGCCGTATTTTTTTTATTCTTACATGAATGAACATTGGACGATCGTACTGCGAGTGAAAAAACTTGTTACCTAGGCAACCGAGCAACTGACGTAAAGGCGTGACGTCAGCCTCTACAGGTACAATCTTAAAAAAACAAAACAGTCTGGATTCGAATGTTGATAATGTACGTACGTGCATTCTTTTACTCGTTTGATTCGACGAATTAATTATTCGGCGTGTTGTTAGATATTTACCTGTATTCATTTACTGCAAGTCTAGTCAAGAATAAGTCAACATTCAAAGGTGTCTAATTCAACTCACCCACGTTGGTCGATGTTATGGCCATTTTTATTCTTCGTAACTATAATTCTCATCTTTCATACAAGCATACTATGTCGTATTGAAAATTCTTATTCAAATTGAAATCTTCGTCGATGTTTAGTGTCATCTGTATAATAAAAAATGTGCGTTTATACTTCTGCCATTCTTTTGTCAGTGTCTGCCTGAATTTCTGGGAAAATGGGGTAAGTAACGCATATTTAAACTTAATTCTAAATTCTAATAATGACAACTCGCAGTTTTTGTTTTAAAATCGAATCGTGAATTGAATTCTGTTAAGTCCCATTCTTTTGTCAGATTAGTCATATTTCTTTTCGCTAATTTAAATTCGAGTTATTCAAAATTAATTCTTAAATCTACTATCCAAACATTAACATTTATAAAACAATTATGTCATTTTTAATTAAAAATAAATGAGCAATGTTTAAAAAAGGCGGTGGTTAATTTACAAATTTAGCAAATTTTTTAAAGATAAGAGACGAAGATAATAAAGTAACGGAAAGTATGTATTCTACTTAAGATTTCAAGAAGACGCTGTTTTTAGGTAGCTTTCCTTACAAAAAGTAAAAAGCTCCCTATTGCAACCGTCCGGAGGAAAGCACTTCCAGAAAATGTAAGTATATTTTCACCGATCACGATCCACATAACCCAAAACCACCCTACGCATGTATATATATATATATATATATATATATATAACCATTAATTAAACAATAGCGACCATCATCAGAAACCGCAATATTGTGAAATGACAATAAAAATGGATACCACAAACCTATAATATAGAAATGTATGTATAAAATAAAGTGCCTTATACATAATTGCAAGAATTAATATGGAAGAAAAAAAGAAGAATATGGATACCGAAAAAAAATTGAAAAACTTATATATTGAATTACGTTTTAAAGAGTACAGAATTCAATGATATAAGCAAATCGGTTGTTTTTTGTGAGAAAAACGCTAAAAGCTGAATTTTTTTTTTCTCATGTACCCAAACAACCAATATGATCAAAAGAATAGTTACAAGATGAAAACAGAACATTATCAAATGGCATGAAATGGAATAAAATAATACATCCCCTTAAATATTTAATTTATAGCATAAAAACTAGAAATATTACAAAACACACCGAATAAAAACCCAGTTGATTTTCAAAATATCCTCCTGCACATGGTATCCAAGCATGATCAGATTAAGGTGAATAAAACAGTTAGTTAACACAGAAAATAAAATTATGGATGCAGTTAATTCATTTTGAAATACCGTGATAAAATCATATATATATATATAAATAGTTATAGTTTTATAATATATATATCCATATATATATATATATATATATATATATATATATATATATATTAGGCTGTCCCAGGAAAGGCAAAAAAAAATAAAAAGTTTTAAAATGCCAAGTCTCACCTTTTAAAAATGTTCTTCCTGTGATAATATGATATTACAAAAAAAATTCAAGTCATTTCACAAAGATTTAGGAGTCCCCCAAGCTAATAGAAAGTAAGGAATTTATAGAAAATTTTAATTTCTAATTAATATGCAGGATTTCAAAATTCTACCACACTTCTCTTACAATTTTTTTTTATCACAAACTTGTTTAAGAAACACTTTATCACGTTTAACAATGACTTCATTTGATGTTATATTTTTATTAAATTTTTGTATCAAAATTTATAAAATTACTATCTGAGGACCCTATTTCATCTTTCTGATCATTACTCTTCTAATACTCTTCAATCTTTATTAATCTACCGGATTTCATTAAATTAATATCATGAACTACAATATTTCTAATATCAATAATAGATGGCGGCTCCAGCAGGTGTTAAAGGAAAGTTTCATTGATTATTTATCAGTCTTCGGTTTTGGATATTGATGAAGCTAATAAATCTTCTGAAGAAACCTGCGAGGAAGATGTTGTAGTAAAAGTACATTTTTATGATAATACAAAGCCCAAAGGAAATAAATCTAAGGTCTGCAGTTGCAGATCCATTATTACTCCAAGAGTTGCTGGAGTTTTAGATTGAACTAAGACTAGCATAAAATGAAACTAAGACTAGCATGATAATAGCATCTGTAATAAACAAAGAAGGTCGCTCTGACGTCTGACCCGCTTGTAAAAATCTATAGTGCTTTTAAAATATAGGGAACGCCAATATCTTCGCCAAGAAACCATTCAACAATTAAAAACACAGTTTGAAACGTCAAAGTCAGTTGTTCATTGAGGTGGAAAACTTTTAGCCAATTTGTCATCAAAAACATGGGAAATATTGATTATTTAGCGGTACTAGTTTTTTCTTTGCAAGATAAACGTACTAAGCTTCTTGGAGTTTCTAAGTTATTGTCTGGAACTGGCAAAGAAGCAGCTGATGCTGTTTTTGAGCTCTTAAAATCGTAGAAATGTGAATCTCAAGTAATTGGCATGTGTTTCGATACAATCCATACAAATAGTGGAAAATTCAATAACAATGAGATTCAATAACTTGAGCAAAAAATAGGCAGAAACCTTTTGTGGATAGCATGTAGGCATCACATGTCTGAGGCTCTACTTTCTGATGCATTTAATGTGCGTTTTGGACAATCTACTGAGAAAACTGGTCTAAATTCAACCTACATGAACCAAAAAAGTAATCAGTACCCATCAAAAGAGCATCAAGCAATTTAAAACCTTTTACTTCTGATCAGGTAAAAACAGCTACAAAACTGCTTTTGGATGATTACAAAGAAATTTTAAATCTTGCATCATTAATGATTGGATTAAACATTCAATTTAGAATTTGAAAACCAGATGCTCTTCACCGAGCTCGCTAGATGGCAATTTATTCCTTGGAAAGATATTGCAAAGCAATTTATTCCTTGAAAATGAAGTTATAGTTTAATGGGAATGAAATCACAATGGTATTAACTGCTCAAGAGTTTCAAGGTATACAACAATTTAAACGTTTTTTTTGTGTGTGTATATTTGCAGTCTTGGTTTACTTGCTGATCTGCTATTGATGCTTCTCCTAATGAAGTTTCACTAATTCAAAGGTTGAAAGAATATGGTCAAACACATAAGCAATATTGGATTTAAAATGTATGTTACGTCATTCATAGTATGTGAGTGGAAAACTGCAACACTTAGCTTGTTTTTAGATCTTCTTTCTGGTAAGCAAAAATCAAAGATAGTTTTGAATACTAAAAAAAGAAAGAAGTTCTAATTGACATCTATTAGAAATACTTTCTCTCAAATTGGATGGTTTATATATTTCTCATAGTTTCTTTGAAACGTCTAAAATTGAAGATTGTTTCCTCAGTGTACGAGTCAAAGATTGGTCCAAAACGCCATCCTATAAAAAAGTTGCAATATTTGCTAAAAACTTGCCTTGTGTAAATGATGTTTCTGAACAAACTGTTGTATTTATACATGACTTTAGTCGTTCAACAAAGAATGAAGAGCAAGAACAGTTTTTTTTTTTTTTTTACTAGTCGTGGAGATAGGGATGCACAGAAAGAAATTTTATAAAGAGCAATCGCCAAAATCGTTTTGTAACGTAGTTGATAAAAAATTTGTGTATGTCTAAAAAATATGTAAATAAGTATGTGATAACTTTAAATCATTCTTCTTCGATGGTTTTATTTATCAATTGTAAGTTAATTGTTTATCTAAGTTTTCTTTTTATGCATAATTATACAAAAGATAGAAATGTTTACAAAATCACATTCTTCTTGATTTTAGTAATATATTATATATCTTCCTGCCAGAGCAAAAACATAATTTATACAAAATTTGTTTGAAACAATATATAAGAAGCTTTAATAAATGAAAAAAATGTCATTTGAACATTAATGGTTCTTAATGCACCTAATAAAAAAATGCTGCATTTCACATTATTTTGGCCATTTTTATGCAAGTTCAATGACCTTGGGGGACCTCTAAGTATTTTTTTTTAAATTCTGAAACAATTTAAGGTGTTTTATATTCACAGGAAGAACAGTTTTAGTGGGTGAGAGTTCACAATCTTAAAAGTGGACTTTTTTGGGACACCCTAATATATATATATATATATATATATATATATATATATATATCTGATTTTTGTCATGCTATAACTCTCGAATTTATAAACCGCTTTGGATGAAATTAAATGATTGTATAGTGCATACCAATGTCTCGATCGGGTTCATTGGCCAGCTTCATCCGGCATTTTGTTTCAAGATATTTAAATATATAATATTTAAATATATTCGGCCATTTAAAAAGTTTTAAAAAAATTAAAAATTTAAAAAGAAGAACAAATAAATTAAAATCTGAAAAAAAATTATTTTTCTTAAGAGTTTGACCTTAATACAAGGATTCCAAAGTAGGTTTTGTTTTCCTTTATCTTAAAAAATGGCTGAGATATAGCAGTTTGAATTTCTTCGGTGGCTGACATTTTCAAACAATCTGATTTTTGTCATGCTGTAACTCTCGTATTCATATACCATTTGGATAAGATTAAGTATGTGCATAGTACATATGAATGTCTCGACCGATTTCGTTGGCCAGCTTCATCCGCCATGTTTTTGAAAATGGCGGCCAATAAAAAAATTATTGCCGCGCAATGCTTAAATATTATTAATATCTGTTAGCTTCAAATTCTCGCCAAGCGTGGCGACAGTTGGCGAAATATCGCCAAATTTTGAAACTAAAAATAAGTAATAATGAATGATGCCAACATGGCTATAGCTTACTCTTTTGGAGCAATTATCATTGAAATTCAGTATTGGCAAATATTCTCTTATCGGGTTCGTCGCGTTTTAGCTTCTCAAAATATGAGTAAAATTAGCTTTGAGTAAAATTTGCAAAATTTTAAAACCAAGAAATGTGAAAGCTACCTTTTCCTCCCAGCACATGCCGAAAGGGCTTTTTAACATTATACTCATACGAAACCTTATGTGATATAATATGATGAGTAATCTAAATAATAATAATATAATGTAAATCAAATATATATATATATATATATATATATATATATATATTTATGTCACTAATATTTTCGAAAATTTATACTTATAGTAGAATTAATTAAAGATGATGTCTGCAAAAATATTGTCCCTTCTACTTTTGTTTTAAATGTTTTAAAAATAATATACTAAATAATGATACAAGGCATCAGTTTTATGAAATGTCTAAAAACTATTAAAGAAAGAAACATAATTAATGAAGAAATGTCAAAGTATATACATTTATGACATCATATTCGATAGTATAAATTAGTTTTGTTCTTTTACAGTTAAAAGAAAATCTTAAACGATAAAACAACAACAAGGCATCCATAATTTCTGTTAGCTTCGTTGAAGTATAAATTACTTTATACTAAATTTAAATATTGTTTAATATTTTAAAATATAAAGAAGTTGTTAAAACGACATCATTTTTGTTTCTCACCCTCCTTCCATCCATCCACACACACACACATACTCACAAAAAAAATTGCAAATCAGTCACATCTAGATAGAAAAAGCTAGACTGGCAAGAATCCAGAAACTTAGTTTTTAGCCCGCTTAATACGTTCTTTTATTTTCTTTACTTCCTAAAAAATGAATATCTACTGTGCTTACCTGGAAAGGAGAATGCATTTTCCTAGACATTTCATACGTGGAAAAATAAAAATAACTAGAGTAGACTAGAAAAATAAAGAGATCTTCACTAACGAATGTATTTTTGTCTTTTGTTACTTTTTATTTCTAAAAATGTAATAATAAATAGTCTGATATTAATATGCTGAATTAAAATATTCATAAATTTTATAAATTATACTTTATTGTTTAAAACACTATTTAATTTTTTTAATCATTTAATTTATGAGTCTAATATATGATTTTTGACGCTAGCGCATGCTTTATTTACAACGTAATCAATTTAAGCTTTCAATTCTGATTTTAATGAAAAGCATAATTTGATGGTTATTTTGTTGGTAGTATGAATTTGATATTAAAAGTGTTGCAGTGGTTCCCAACCTTTTATTGACCACTCCCCACCAAATCATTAGTAAAATCAATATGATCCCCCCCCCCCCTTAAAGCTCTATAAATGTCGTCTCTTGTAATTTAAAAATTGTACTCTATTCAAACATTGGAAGCTTAAGAGACCCTTAACAATAACTATTCTTTCACATTTTTTAGCTTATCAAAGAAATGAATCTTTTGTCACAAATGTGTTTTAAATATAATTCTATAAATGCAATGAATCTGCACTTCTTTTGCGTTTGTGATAAGAACAATGTTTTGTGCTATTCTAACTTACTTCAATGTTAATGAAAAGTGTTATACGACTTGCATTTTATCTTCACAAAATATTTTAAAGAGAGGCTTATATCTGGCATGAAAACTGATAACATTCACACATTTTACAGTTCATTTTCACAGTTTATTAAGACGTGATGGAAAAGCTTATTTCTATAGTTAACCCAGTACACAACAAGCATTTAAAGATTCTCGTCTTAATAAATTTTAAGTAATCATTATTACCCATCACAACACACTGTCTCTTTTTTCCCTTTCGAATATCGTCTTCCATATATTGATTTTCTATGTTAGTTAACATTTAAAATGTGTATGCCATCGTGCAAATGTATTTACTGTGTAAGATACATGGACTAGAATCATAGATATTTACTATCTAACCATTTCTTTTTCTAATGCTATTTAATATTTATGAATTTGATAATGTTGGTAATACCCCGTTCAGCTATCTCATATATTTTTAGGTGTATATGTTCAAGACTGTCAGTTTTTACTTTTAGTAGTTTTACTTAGGAAATGATTCTATTTGTGACATATATCAGAGCTAATAAAAGAAGGAAGCTCATTCAATAAACAATTGAAAATGTTACAATGAATTATAGAACTAAATAGCAAACAAAATATTTATATAAATTTTAGTACATAAAAAATATGTAAAAATATTTGTTAAAAAATATTCATTCAATTATTTCGGTGGTGAATTTTTTTATAATTTTTTAAGCATTTGATTTAAAACATTTATTAATTCAGTAAATAAGTGATTTTTTAAATTTTGCCCGTATTTCATTTATTTTTAGTTTGCAACATTCAATTTTTTAAAAGAAAAAAGAAACCGATAGTGAATCACTGAGTAACAAATTTGGAGTTGCCCAACAAAAAGTCAAATTTCCCACCTAAAAGATCAAATTGCCGCCCTGTGGACCGTACGCCCCACGTTGGGAACCACTGGTATAGGATATTGATCTTCAAACTGATAATGTTTTTTTAAAAAAATTCAGGGAAAGGTCGTATCCGTAAACAGACAGAGAAGTCTATAAAAAATATATATATATTTAATGGTAAGACAGGTTAGTTGACACATAAAATAAATGGCGTTACAACATGCATACATATCTTATTTAAAGTAACCATAAAAACGAAACTTTCAGCAGTCACCACTATGTAACACGCATATGGCTAATTCCATGCGAACTTGTCATGTCTGTCACATGCTACGATTTTTGGCTACCAGTATTTTAGAACGGAAAAATGTGACTTATTTTATCGGAGATATTTCATCAATTGAATAAGGCGAAGCAAACTTTTCGAAAATAATGGTGGGCAACAAGCATAACGATTTTCAGCTTTGTGACAGACATGACAAATTCGCATGGAATTAGCCATGTATGTCTTTATTATGGTTTAGCTGCAGGTATGACATTATTATATCATAGCTGCCAACTTGTACGGATTTTTTTTACCATTAAAATTAAAAAGAAATTTCTGCTTTATTCAATCGTTAAAAATCGCTAAATTTCGGCGATTCAATTAGGCCAAATTTCCTTTTAAATTTTTGTGCTAAGAAAAATCCGTACAAGTTGGCAGCTATGTTATATGGTTAAAATAAAGTGATATTAGACAAATTAGTTTCTAAACTTGGTTAACATGTATGATCAAAGTATCAAATAGCTTTTATACAATATACAATTTTATAAGCCTCATTTCCTGACGGCAACTAATGTAGTTTAAAATATTATCGTTACAACAAATGATGTTGAAGGTGGCATAGATTATTGAAAATTCATCACTTTATTTTAAACATTAGTAAAAGAGGAATCTAGTCAATTTATTGAAATAATTGTAAGTTTTCCTTACTTTGAGATTTGGGAATAGGAAAGAAACAAAATTATTTTAATTATGTATTCATTATCTCTAAATTGTTTTCTGAAGATATAGTTATAATTAATATTAAATTATTAAATTTTAAAAGTGTATTTTCTTAAAAAAAGGTATAATACTACACTGTAAAAAATAATGCCAGTTTTCCGGTAGGAATCCGAAAAATAGTTGCACTTATCGTACCGGAATAATTTCCAACCTAGCTCGGAATAAAACCCGTAAAATACCGTTTTACTGACTATTTCCTTATTTTTACGGATTTTATTCTGAGCTGGGTCGGAAATTATTCCGGTACGATAAGGGCAACTATTTTTCCGATTTCTACCGGAAAATTGGCAGTATTTTTTTACAGTGTACTTATATTTTCCCCTTTTTAGTGTTTAGGAAATTTGTTGTTACAGTTTTACCACCAGTTGGCATATTTTGCTGAGAATAGAGCATACTTAACTGCAACTCACAAATAGTTGTAACCATTAGGATTAGTTGGTTATTTATAATGCCGGTTAACGGAAAATTGCCTTAATAACTTATAAATAAATTTAAAAAAAATATTAACTGCTGAATTGTCATCGGAAATACACAAGTTTACATGTTTGTTTTTTACATTTCTAAACGGCAGGTGAAAAATCAATTACAAAATCTCTTCTTTACAAAATTAAAATTAGTTGAGATAAATAAAAATGTGTCAAAATATACCTAAGTGCCATAAAAATTGGTACAGGCGTACGTTTGCAAATAACGAAGGTATGCAACCAATTAGCATAACTCGATACAGGTCGGCAGCACCAATATAAAACAATGGTGTCTGGTTAAGCTATTAGATCGGATCCTGCTACTATAATGGCAGGTTATCACCATTTAAGCGACTTTAAATGTAACATTATATTCGCCGTACGAGACACAGGGCATAGCATCTCCGAAGTAGCGATGCAATTTGGATTTTCACAAACGACCTTTTCACGAGTTTTACATGAATAGCAGGTATCCACTGAAACATGAAATCTCTGACAGCCGAGTGGCCGAGAAAAGACCTTGAAAGACTTGGACCGTCAACTACTGACGAGAATGCTTAAAACGGATAGGCATGTAAAACTTCATCAAATTGCTGCGTATTTTAATGCTGGGGCATCAACAAGTCAACATCAACAAGTGTCAGTGCGCAAACTGTTAGTGGGGACCGGCATTGATATGGACTTCCGCAGTCGCAGGCCCACTCGTGTTCCGTATTCGACTGCACGGCACAAAGCTTTAACCCTTCTTTGCATGATGACGGAAATTTCCATCATAACATTGAATGCCCAAAAATTATATAAAAGAACAAGTTCACTTTAAGTTGGTAGTGTCTGGATACCTTTTTAATGTCCATTGCATAAAAAAAAGCTGTCAAAAAAAGGCTTCTCCAGCTCCTCCACCTCCAAAAGATATAAGAACAGATGATGCTGAACATTGGCCAACAGTGGGTGGGTCATTCCGGTGCAAGTATCCTAAATGTAAAGGGTATTCTACAATTTCTTGTAGTAAATGTGGAGTCAATTTGTGTCTAAATAAAAATAATAACTGTTTTGTTAATTATCATAAAGAATAAAAAATATCCAATGATATCCTCTTTTATTTCTATTTAGTACTAAGCTAATGATCTAACTTTGCATGATGATGGAAATCTCCATCATATTGTTTTTTGCTAAATTTATACTATAAATATATACTAAGATTTTTTTAACCATTTTCCTTTAATTTTGAACATGAATTATATCACCTTGATTTATTTCACAAATAAAGAAAAAAATCATGCAAAGAAGGGGTAAACCTTGACTAGGCCAGCCAACATCTTCTTTGGACTTTTAATGACTGGAAATACGTTTTCTGTTCTAATGAGTTTTGTTTTCATTTGTCTCTGGCGGATGGACGTGTACAGGTATACTCGTAGAGACCTCATAAATCTATGAACCTTACGTGTCAACAGCGGACTGATGAAGCTGGTGGAGCCTCCGTGATGGTAAAGGGAATATGAAGTTTTTGTGATATGGAACCTCTGATACGTCTCGAGATGACTCTGACAGTTGCTACCGAGAAGCTCCATGAGCATGCTTCTGACTTTAGGCACTTCCATTGGCCACCTTTTACCCAGACATGAACATTATTTAGGAAATCGTGATGCCTTGCAACGTGACGTTTAGAAGAGATCTCATAATCAGGCGCTCCTTTGAATATGTGGGCTCGCCTGAAGGTTTCATGGTTTGGATTGCCTCCAGGTTACATTCAGACATTAGTCAAGTCAATGCCACGCCGTGTTACAGCAATTCTACGTGCTAGTAGGGGGGCATAAAAAATTAGGCAGGCTTGCGAGTTTTTCTAAAACTCCAGTGTACGTTTACCTCTGCAGTATCCAATAAATGATACAGAGGGAGTCTTTTTCCGGAAAATCTTGAATAAAACTCGAAACTCTTATTTCTTTTCTCATGTGTCTTCTAGAAAAATTGAATAGACAATGCAATGAAACTAAATATGTTACTTAATATCTCGGACGGCGAGGATTTTTATTTAGAGAAAAACTGAAGAACAGAAGAACAATATTCAAGTCAGTACGTTTATATAATAAATAACATGATTAAAGAATAAAATAGTATTTTTGAAGTACGTGTGCGAAAACAATTATAATCTTACATTTTGTAGAGGCAAAACTGAATTAGTTTCTAGCTTTCATTATGCCTACAGAATATAGTGAAATATCAAACATTATCCAGAACGATATGTACAGAAATATGAAATTATTCATTATGTGAAGGCTTTTCTAAAATCCTTATATACTTAAAACATTTAATGATAAAAAAGCACAAATATCGATAAAAGCAATAAAGCCTTAACGTAACGCTGGGGATTGTTAATTTTCCAAACACACCGCTGTGTATTAAATTGTATAAATTTTAAGCTATTTTTAGCTATCTATATTATAAAGGACAAACATATCTGTGCGTAACGCATACGTCATTTTGCGAATGGCAACACTTTGAAATTTGAAATAAAATTTTGGTTTTGTAATTTCTCTACTGCACATTTTTCACATTTTTATACTTCTAAACATCGCACATTTTAAATTTTTACACCGCCATATAAGGAAAAAAATGCTCTTTTAAATGCAATTTGTTTGAAAGCTGTATCTCAATTTAATTTTAAGATATTAATTTTTTTGTAGTTTTTATTACTTTTTTTGTAATCGTGGCAGCTCCCTTTCTGTTGAAAGTAAAGGTGGAAAATATGAAAATAGTAGATTGCTGTATCTTTTTGTTGCCATTTTCTCATAAAACCCGAAAAAATTGAAATTAAAATACGTGCTATGTCAAGAATATCGTCTGTTATAAAACCCAGAGAGTTTTGGCTTTATTTAGTTTTTATTAATCAATTAAACGATTTTGACGTGCCGGCTCCATTGCGAAATATTAATAATCAATTTGCACATAAAAAAAGTTCATAATTTCACTCCCGCTACAACGAAATTAAAGCTTCATCAATAAATGAATAAAAGAATAATATATTAAAATGCACGAATTTAACATATATGTAATCGAACAATTTAAATTTTTAGAGCCGAATTGGGAAAAATATGTGCTTTTAAATGTAATTTGTATGAAATAGAGTTACTAGGCAACTTTTAAAGTAAAAGAGAAAAAATAAACTATATATTGAAAACACAAGATAGCTTTTTTAGACATCTTCCATGAACTTTCTAATGTACCAATTTTGCTAATAATTCTTTTTTAAAATGAAAGCTGTTCATTTGTAGATGTCCTTGTACTAGCTATTTTTTTTCTAAATATTTCCACTTTTATATTTTTAATTTAATTTGAAAAGTTTTTTTTTTTTTTTTATTTCATCAAAAGGGTAGCAATTGTATTATTCCCACTGTTGCAGAAAAACAAGAAATATGGGGGTTTATTTATCCTTATTGATAGCATTTACTCATTACAATTAAAAATAACTTTAATTTAAGTTTGAACAGAAAATGACGTCACTATTTAAAAAACATTTTCGCTCATAAAGCTAATGTTACAATATATTTTCATTCGGCAGATACCGAATTTGAGACACTTGGCATAATGCTTCAGTAAGTGCCATATTTAAAAGAAAACAATCTTTTTCTTTGATAAAACTATATATTTCATAGGCGTAACCAGCCTTTTGAACGGGGGGGTGCCCAGATTTTTTAACCTGAACTTATTGGATACAAACAATATCTTATATAGTAAAACCTGCTAAAACAGAACTTTATAAAACCTGTCGAATTTCCGTTTTAGACAAGTTTTCATCTTAGAAGGTATAATTGTGTGGTATTTCTTTCAAAAAGGGCTCAAACGCGATTTTTGTTTGCGTGAGGAGGGATGAGAAGGGGTTTAAAACATCAAAACTAAATCTAATGGTAAAAAAAAAATAATAATAATAATAAAAAAGATATGTAAATGTCCTTCCATCAGTGACATAAAACAGTGACAAAATGTGGTCACAAGTGTAAAACCTTTTCGCACCCTGACTTCTTATAAAGATTAAAAAATGCTTTTAATCATGCTGGAAACTTCTATATGCACAGGGGAACACTGCATGAGATCTAAAATTATCTCAATCAAAGTCTTGTTGATGAAATTTTGCCGGATAATAAATCTCAGATAATACATGCGGTACACCAGTACATACGTACGAAAGTTTTTCAGAATGCGACTCCATGACTTCTTAGGGATCACCTGGGGGACCCAAGACATTTTGGAGGAAAGTCTATGTAAATAATTATTATAATATTATAAATAATTATAATATTCATTACTACCGTAATTTCCAGCCTATAATCCGCGGATCAAACAATCATGTTTCGACCCATAAATTTTATTTCATTATTGAAGTTAAATATTTATCGCGATAAGTTACGTTGTATGAAACAAGATTTCTGGGTCCAATATTGTTTGATCCGCGGATTATAGGCCGAAAATTACTGTAATTCATGTTTTTACCTCAGAATGTGTCGAATATATTAGGTAAAGCAGCTCATGATAATATACACTAAATTTTATCATGAATAAAAATTATATTATCATAATGCGGCTGTAATAATACAGATAGGTGCTTGTCTGTCTCTGTGTATGTGTACGCGCGCGCGCTGAACTCTTAAAAAAAAAAAAAAAAATGCAGTCCGCGCAGTCGTAAGATTTGACAGGACCTGTATGCCTGAACTCAATCATATCGAAGACAATTTCTGTAATTTTTCAATTAATTTTTTATGCTATTTTTTTCGCATTTTACTGCAATTTTTTCAAATTGGTAAAAAAAGAATCCGATTTCAATATTTTATGCAGTAAAGTTTGTCTTCTTTTCAATAAAGTGTTTTCGAGATTCTTACAGCGATTTTTCAATAAAAAAATTTTTTTTTTTTTTTTAGAGAGTTTTTATCGAATTTCGCGGTGATTTTTTTTCCCGACATTCCTATAAGGAATCCGGTTTAAATCTTTTCCCAATTAGTTAATTTTCGTTCCCTGTGGTTTTTTAATCTTTTCTAAATATTTAATGCGATTTTTAGCAAGGGTTTTCGTGCTTTTAGGCGATTTTTTGGCTTTTTTTTAATCAGAAAAACTCTCCGGTAATTTTTGTAATTGTCGTGATTAAATTCGAATTAGAACTCGAAATAAAAAACGCAATAATTCAAGATTAGCTTGTTTCGAGACAGAAGAAGTCGTAGCTTGCTCGGGAGTACGTTGTCGAAAGCAGTCCCCCCCCTTCCCTAAATCCTAGATTTGTTGAATTCTGTGTCCATAAAAAAAAACAACTAACGAAACTCCACTAGCAATGAAGTTTTCTTTGAGGGACAGGGTTTGAAATAACGTGCGGGATCGTGCGATTTGTGCACACAAAAGAAAAGTCCCGCATAACAAAAAATGCTGTGCAGCATTTCCCCGTCCAAATTTTTTCACAGAAATGTGATTCTTCAGTGAGTATTTAAAAAAAAAAAATTGAAGCCCACGATTTTTATTTCTTTTATGGAATTTCTCAAAATCAATTCCTGAATCGGTCCCGGAAAATTTTGAGAATTTCTTCAAGCGATCGTGGAAAAATATCGGGAATTTCGATAAAGGAGTGCAGAAAGTAATCGCCAATTTCGTCAAAAGATTGTGCAAAAAAATTACGAATTTCGATAAACGATTGACGAAAAAAACTTTGCAAATTTCGTCAAGATGTCGCAGAAAAGAGTAGAGAATTTTGTTAATTGGTACGGAAAGATACCGAGAATTTTCCCGATGAGTCGCACAAAACTACCGCGAATTTCGACAAATTCATTTTCAAAGGAGGCAGTGTTTTTTGTACCCCCCCCCTTTCCCCCGGCTAATCGCATTTTGGAATTATCGTTTCACATCTGCATTCCCTTTCAATGTTTTTTGCTTCTTTCTAGATTTTAAACTACGAAAGCAAAGAGACAAATAGTTTCTATCCTCGTCAAGAACTTGCGTTAATTTCTCATGAAATTGCAGAAACCTGTAAAAAAATCAGTTTCGCCAATCGGTCGCACACAGAAAATAAATTTCGTCAAAGGATCACGGTGAAAACAAGAATTTCGTCAAAGGATCGCGGTGAAAACGAGAATTTCGTCAAAGGATCACAGAAAGAAAGCGGGAATTTCGTCAAATGATTGCAAAAAGAAAAAGCGAATTTCGGAAAAGAACGAGGAAAGAAAACGCGAATTTCATCGACGGATCGTGCTAAAGAAATGCCAATTTCGTCAAAATATCGCGGTAAAAAATGTGAATTTCGTCAAAGGGTCCCGGTAAAAAAAACACGAATTTTGTCAAAGGTTAGAGGTGAAAAGTGCGGATTTCAACAGAAAATCGCGTAGAAAGACGCGAATTTTGTCAAACGATTTTGGGAAAAAATTGTAAATATCATGAAATGATCGCAGAATAAAATTTCAAATTTGGTCAAAATTTACTGCACTGGGCTAAAAGATTGAAACCGGGTTCCTTTTCCTATTTTCAAAAGAACACCGCAAAACGAGAAGAAACTCTAAAAATAGTATAAAAATTTTCAGAGGAAAAAAATTACTATATTGACTTGAAAGACTCCGACCATATTTCTTTTACGAATGTCAGAAAGTGGCCTCGAAGCACGAAATTCAACCAAACAACCAACCAACAGATTAATTTGAATTTTTTAGGCTATTATTTTTCATTTTCAAAGGAGGCAGTGTTTGTGTACCCCCCCCCTTTCCCCCGGCTAATCGCATTTTGGAATTATCGTTTAACATCTGCATTCCTTTTCAATGTTTTTTGCTTCTTTCTAGATTTTAAACTACGAAAGCAAAGAGACAAATAGTTTCTATCCTCGTCAAGAACTTGCGTTAATTTCTCATGAAATTGCAGAAACGTGCAATGGAAAGAACGGTGTTTAAAAAAATCTCCCACAAAAAAAAGACTTCAAAGTGGGATTATAAAGCCACCTTTTTGACTTGCTATGACTAATACAGATTCTTGTAAATATTCTAGTTTTTAACAAAAAATAAACAACATAATTTTCTTCAAAAAAAAAAAAAAAAAGAAAGTGGGTTTCTTTTTTTTAATCACATTTCAAAACTTAGGCTGTTAGTTTTCTGAACTAAACTAATTGAACTCTGCTATCACTTCTTCTTCTTCCCTTTTTTTTTTTTTTTTTTTTTTTTTTTTTTTTTTTGTAGATTTCGATTTTTTAAAATAATTGTGTTTGAGTCTGCGCAAGCGGGGGGGTGCCCGGGCACCCAGGGCACCCCCCCTGGTTACGCCTATGTATTTTACCACGAATACATCTAAAAGACATCAGTTTCCGGAATTTGTACTTCGCGGTACTGAAATTAGAGCCTCAAGCCAAAAGAATACATTTTCACATGCAAAGTTTTAGCTGACAAACGGAACTTCACCTTTGAAAATCTATGTGTATTATAAAGGAAAAATATGTCCGTGCGTAAGGCTGACGTCATTTTGAGAATGGCAACGCTTGACGATTAAATGTCGGTTTTGCAATCTTTGCTACAGTAATTTTTTTGAATTTCTAAACATCGCGCATCTTCAATTTTTACACCGGTTATATAGGGAAATAATATCTACTTTCGAATGCAATTTGCTTGAAAACTTTATCTTAATTGATTTATTTATTATGTCTTTTTAAATAATTTTCAAGCATAATGTTTTTTAATCTATATCCATTGCGTACAGGCTCATTTACGAAATAAGCCATTTGCACTTAAAATAATATAAATAATTCAGTATTTGTCCCTGACTAATTTTTTATAGCGAAATTAAAACTTCATCAATCTATTATATTAAAAAGTGACTGTCCGTTTGTATTTCACAGCTGTTCCTCCTCGAATATGGAATGTTGGGTGATCAAATTAACGCCAGTTATCCGCATGGGTACGAGGATGTTAAAAGTAGTCGTAGAATTTTAAAATTTGATTAGTTTTCGAGATATAAATTTTTACGTTATTTTTAATGACATTTCTATAATGATGGAAACTAAAATTGCTCCATTTTCCTGGATAAAAGACAGCAAAGGGAAAATTACAAAGATTATTATATATCATTGCTTGAAATCATTTTTAAATTGAAATTAACGTTTATTTGAATAAATAGTGAAAACATTATTGTAGTTTTCAAGAAAATTTCACGAAATACAAACTCACACATATTCATGCTTCAGAAATCCGTTTATTTTAGAAACACAAATTCGACTCCCGACTGGAACATTGAGATAAATTCTGTTGACGCATAAAAAAAAAATAAAAATAAAAATAAAAAATAAATAAATAAAAACATCGTACGCTATTTTCATTTAATTTAAAGTCGAAAAGTAGATTTTTAACTATTGCCTTAAGATGGCTAATAAAACATTTCAGAAGCGGATATTAAAAATGAAATGTTATAGCGAGAAAAATAATAATTCTCTAAATATTTATTTTAATTCATAAATATAAAATGCTTCTGAATAAATTCGTCCAAACAAATTCATTTTTATATAAGTTGACCCAAATGACATCATTTCTGCCAACTCCGAAATTCGAAGCAAAATCTTGGAAGAATGAAAAGATCTAGGCAAATAAAGTTATAGAATATGTGCATTTTTATTGGGAAAGCTTTTGAATTAAATTGTAAATATAACTTATTATTTGAAATATTGTATCTAATAAAATTAATATTGTAATGGCTTTCAATATTTACAATAAAGTTAAGATTTCATTTTTCGCAAAAAGATCGATTGTCTCATGCAATTCGAAAGCAACACAACGGGTTGCGATGCAACTAGTATTCTATAAATATTCTAAAATTTGAGCTAAATTAAATTATTTTGCAATTACTCTTTGCAATAAGGATAAGCAATAATATTATAAGAATATTAATCTGGAATAATTCGGCGGGAACCGAATGTATATTTATTTCTGGTTTGCGTTTCCGTTAATTTCGCCAGTGTTTGATGGAGGACCTGTATTCCGGCAATCTTACACATTTCTATTAACGGTATGTGCAACATTCTGTACGTTTTACGGCATTTCATTTAGACGTCAGGATTTGCTTTACATCACCTGCAGACTCATTGTTGGATGATAAATAATCTTGAAATCAAGAAATTATTGGTACAATGGCACTTGTACTCTTTGAATAGTTGTAATCACTGCACCTTTTCATTTTTATGGCAATAACTTTTCTAATATGAAATCTCTTTTAATGCTTCCTAATCAATCATTTATGATCTTAAATGTTGTAAAAGTTTCATTGTTGAAATTTTAGAAATATTTACATTTTCTAAAAATTATGAATGTACTATGTAAAAAAAGAGTACAATTATAAATATTGTTGCTGAAGAGATATAAATACATTTTACTTTCTCATCAAATATTGAATGATACGAGAACTGAATTAATTTAATGTTTTTTTTTTCTTTTGTGCCAAAAATATATAAATGCATTAAGGTTGTATTCGAAAAAATATTTTTCCACCCTCAACAGTTGGGTGGAGAGAAAAATCCGAAATTCGGAAAATCAAAATGTAATACCGCGCAAAAGTTGTGTATTGTCCTCAGTAATAAAACTGCAAACGTTTTTCGAAATCAAGTTTTATCTTCTCGTGCCGCCGGACCCCCAAATTTTCGCCAAACGCGTCAAAAACACCTTGTAGAATTTATAAATCGAAATAAAGATAAAGTTGGAAAATAAAAATGTTATACCGCGGAAAAGTTGTGCAGGGTACGTAGTAATATGTGTTCACAGTTGTTTTGAAATCAAGTTTTATCTGCCGGTTCTCCTGGTCCTCCTAATTTTTGCGAAATTCGTCAAACATGCCTTGTACAACATAAAAATCGAAATAAACATAAAGTTGGAAAATAAAAATGTCATACCGAGAAAAGTTGCATATGGTACATTGTAATATGCTTGCTCGGTTTTTTCGAAATCACGTAATATCTTCCAGGATCCCGGTCATCCGAAATTTTCGAAAAAATTGCCATAAATATCCTTTTTTCTGTTGTACATGTATAATAGTAGTATAAATAGTAATAGTAGTATAAATAAATAGTAATATAAATGTAACACATCACACAAGAAGCAATATTGCAATACAGACATTTTATCTGTGAAAAGTACACAAATAATTAAAGTTCAAGAATGAGAAATAATAATTAAATCTATTAAAAGTGCTAAAAAATTTAAAGTTCTATTAAATCAGTTTGTGCTAGGCGGCTGCAGTAGGGGACCATACAGTTAGTTATAGCAAGCCGATTTGAAAAATGTTGGAAAAGTTGGAATCTCTTCCCATCGTTTCTTTCCAGACTATCGACATTAATTATAATCTCGAAAGAGTTATTGACGATCTCAGTACCGATAAAAAATATCTGAAGGAAATGATCCTATGTATTAAGAAAGGAAGTTGTTCGGAAGACCTTACAAAAAGATTTCCTGGTTAGACTTTCACACAGCAGATGAATTATCACCGCCAACAGAATTTTGAGACTTTATGTTGCAACTCCAGTTCCAACGTCAAATCTGAAGATACTGACAGAGCTTGTAGTCAAGGTGTACGCACGTATATGGATTGTCATTAAGTGCAAGCCATCTTTGGGGAATTGTTTATTTTTTCAAGGAAATGCCTCAGGCAATTAAAATTGTAACTGACCCAGTAATCCATCGCAATACATTTTCTGCCCATCCGGAAAAACTGCTGATTAGGATGGTAACTGATGATCGGAAACACATCCGCCAGCTAGGATTTTGTAGAATCCTTAAAGCGTAAACACTAGTGGAGAAGACAGGCAGTTCCAAGTTCCTGCAATCAATTTTAGCACAGCAGATTATATTGACCTGATTCAGTTGGATAAGGTAGAAGTTACGTAACCAACTATTTTGACAAATCTTTCATACGATGATTTAAAGATGTACATTGGCAAAAGTGATCGTGTAGATATCATTTCGTTTCCCGAGTTTCCATGCCACATTCGAAGTGCGTCTTAGTGGTCAATGAAACCCCCACGACAATTTGTTGTGCAAGCAACAGGGATGGATTCATAAGATCTCGATTAAAACGAAGAGTCATTATGCCATATTTTGAGAATAATTCGGATTTTAAGGTTACAAAACTCCAACAGGACCAACAATAAACACCAACCCGAAACATTTCGAACATTTAGATTTTTGTTTTGAAGAGCACGAACCACCTTAATTGAACTTTAAACTTTTTGAACACTTTTAACAGATTTAAATGTTTGTTTTTCATTCTCAAACTTTAATTGTTTGTGTAGACAAAATGTTTTTATTTCACTCTTGCTTCTTGTGTGAGGTTTTCTATTATACATGTACAGCAGATGAAGGGAAAATTAGGGAAAATTTTTCAAAATTTCGAATGACCGGGTTCCTGGAAGATATTATGTGATTTCGAAAAAAATGTGCAGACATATTACCACGTACCATACGGAAATTTTCCTTGATATGACATTTATATTTTCCAACTTTATGTTTATTTCGATTTATTAGTAGTACAAGGCATTTTTGACGAATTTCGCAAAAAATTGTTGGACTGGGTGCACCGGAAGATAAAACTTGATTAAAAAAAAACTGCGTAGGCGTATTACTACGTACCATACACAACTTTTACGCGTATGACTTTTTTATTTTCCAGCTTCATCTTTATTTCGATTTATATGTTCCACAAGGCGTTTTTGACGAGTTTGGCGAAAATTGGGGAGCCTGGGGGCACCGGAAGAAAAATTTGATTTCGAAAAAACTGTACAGTTTTATTACTGAGCAACATATACAACTTTTGCGCGGTATTAAATTTTGATTTTCCGATTTTCGATTTTTTCACTCAATCCTACTCAACAGCTCGAAATTCTCTGAGACATTTTCTAACCCATTTTTAAAACGAAAAACATGAAACTTGCTGAAGTGATTTTTGAAACGCCGTGTAATTTCCTTTTCCGCTCAATTAATTAGAATTTGATTTTTAGATAATTATTTTCTCAGTATGATCATTTTTTTTTTCATTCCCGGATCTCCCGCTTCGGAAAATTCGGTTCAAAACACCAACTTTGACAGCATGTTTTGCAATATTTTCTGCATTTATCAAAAAATCGACAAGCACGGCACATTATGCAGTTTCTAAATAAGAGATTTTGCCAGTTTGATGCGTTTGACTGCAAAAACGAATTTAGAATAAAATCAGAAAATAAGCAGTTTGGATTGGAATACACCCTTAAAGACAAGCATTCAACAGTCGTGCAAAAAAAGGTAAACACCGCCTACTAACTCTGCAACTGATTATAATACAAGAAAGTTACTGGTACGAATCGATTGCAAATAAAGTCTTTTTTTAAATGATGTATATACATTTTTCTTAGGGGTCATCTACAAGTCAAAATCAGACCAAAATTTGTTTTTTTTTTTTTTTTTTTTTTAACGGCAGCACCCAATTATGACACTATATTCTGAATATTTAATTCAAACTATGCCTAGAAATGAGAGTTCTAGTCATTTGAATGATAGTTTTTTGAATTATAAACATTCCAAATTTAGATCTTCTAATGTTAAATTACATTTTCGTACTTTTATTAATAACTCATGCAATTTTAATCCTAATGTTATATTTTTGTCTGTTGTTATAAAACTGAAAAAAAGCAAACATAAATGCATTGAATTTGTGATTAAAAAAATTTTCTATATGATTCTATAATTATGAAATTAATATTCGAAGAAAATATGAATTCCAACATACAATTTTTTTTGATAGATTTATATTTATTATGTCTATCTTTATGCGAATTTTCATTTAAAAAAAAAATTTTCTAGTAGTTTTCGAATTCTCATTAAAAAAAGTCAAAATGATGGTTTGAGCGGCAGTCTAAGATGTGCAGAAAAGCATAATTTGAAAAAAACTTGATTTTACGCATTCTACTGAAATATTTGGGCTGGCAATAGTCGAAATATGCTAAGCGAGTGAAATGGTCATAACGGCAAAAAATAATACATTAATAGAAGTGACATGAGTCATTCTGTAGCATTTCAACAATGGAGTACTAACTTCAAATTGGATACAACCCCTAAAACAAGCTCATTTTAAAATAATTAATTTCTAGGAAACTAATGGTATGAAATTCATCAAAATTTGGATTTTGGCTAATTGAAGAGTGTATAATTTATTTATGGTGCCAAAATTGGGCATTGCTATTGAAAAAAACGAAGTTTGAGTTTGTTTTAATATGTAGATGGCCCTAAACAAATTTTATATACATTTATTAGAAAGTAGACTTTATTTCCAATCATTTGCTACCTGTAACTTTCTTCTACGATAATATGTTGCAGAGTTAGCAGGAGGTGTTCACTTTTTTTTCCACGACTGTAAATATGTACATGTAAAAAGTATTGATTATTTAAAGAGAAGTCTTTTGTGTGATTTTTACAATTTAAATATTGTTTCAAATAAATATTTTTAATTCATATGATCAAGGAACTATCCTTCACTTGCAAAAACTAAAAAGAAAATATTTTCATACCGAATTTTCACTAACGATCAGTTTTTTATACTACGAAAAGTCCTAAATGTAAAATACATTAAAGAAAATTAAAAACAGAAAGATTTAATATACTTTACTAAGGGTGATATAAAAAAAGTGCGGCATATTTTCAGTAACAATCAAAGTAATTTTATAAAAATACGATTCCAGTTTTTCACGCATATTCAAAAATTAGGAAAATATGAGTAAAGTACGCAAATATTTACGCTGATAAGTAACGTAAAATAAAATAGTCGTATTTTAAAGCAGAGCAGAAACCAGGAGAAGAAAATTTCAAATCAAAGTTCATAATTTCAAAATCCAGAAAATGGAAATAACTACGGAAATCGGGATTTCGCAGAAACGCTATTTTCACTGTCTAAGTTTTAAAATTCAATTCCTCAATTTTTTGTTTTGAAAAAAAATTGACTTGAAAATGCTACAACAATGGTGATTTACCAGAATCCATGACTTGGCGAAACATCGGGAGGCTTGAATCCAGGCAAACACAACGAAGTGTAGCTGGTGCTATTGGAATTGCAAAAAATATCATAGCAAGGCTTTGGAATCGATTACAAGAAACAATAAATGTTAGACTTTGACCAGGGCTATGTCGGCGACGTGCTACCACAAAAACTGATGATCGATATATTCTGTTAACAGCTCGTCAGGACAGAACAGGCAATGTTCCCCAGCTAGAAAAAGTTTGCAAAAAAAGTGTAAAAAAAAAAGTGAACAAAAAGCGAGCGTATTTGGCACCTCTGCTTATGCATAATGAGTGCACACTGAATTGTGCACAAACAGTGTAAACCTAAATTGTTCACTTTTTATACACAATCATAGGTGCCAAATACGCTCGAATTGTGTGCACTTTTTTGTTTACACTTTTTTTGCATACCTAAATTGTGCACTTTTTATATACAATCAGTGGTGCCAAATACGCTCGGATTTTGTGCACTTTTTTGTTTACACATTTTTTGCATACCTGAGTTGTGCACCTTTTATACACAATCAGTGGTGCCAAATACGCTCAGATTTTGTGCACTTTTTTTTTATACTTTTTTTGCCTATCTAAATTTTATACTTTTTATGCACAATCACAGGTGTCAAATACGCTCAGATTTTGTGCACCTTTCTTTTTACACTTCTTTTGCCTATCTAAATTTTACCACAAAAAGGCTTAATTATTGCAGTTCCCGGAACAGATGTCATAAGTTCCCACGGCTGCCATCTTGGAATTTTCTTGGCGTGAAAACCCCTTTTCCGCCAAGTAGTAAATGTCGCCAAGCACCGGTTTATACGCATGTTTCGCTTAACGAAAATAAAATGTAAATAATAAACAAAATTCGCTAAAGTGGCAATCAGTAATCTTGTATGAGCACTTCGTGCACATTAACTGAAAAAAAACCATCACTGCATTCAGCAGTTCTTCCGGTGTAGAATTCTCAAAATTCAGCAGTTCTCGCTTTCTAGCAATCTCAAAATATAAAAACTCATATAAAACTCAAATATACATAAAATTATCAACATACCTTAACAGATATCTGCTTTCTTGAAAGCTCCAGTACGAAATCTTTCTCATAACACCACCATCATTTTCCAAAATAGGCTTATGAATATGCATTGAGACACAATAAACAAACCTACTTTTCTTCTCAAAATTTCCTCATATTTCTTAATTACTTCAGCAAAAGCTTTTAAACAGATTACAGAAACCATATAGTCAGTCAAATACATCCAATAAATTTAACATAAAAATAAAAAGACAGAGCGATACAACACAATATCAAAATCCATCCACAAAATCCACCACTTCTCAGTGGTTGCCAGAACACATATGTCACACGGGGTTCCACATATCGAGGTTGCCATATTTTAAACACCGCCAACACACCAACAAAAAATCGCCAAACAATTCAAAACAACGGCTGAGGGAACATAAAGCATCTAAGCCCAGTTCAGTTCCCTTAACCAGAAACGTACCATCTGTGAGATGGTTTCGTCGATATATCTGCCCTTAATATTTTCGCACTCCGGCATTCAAAACTTATTTTTATGCTGTTATATTAAAAAATTGCTCCTATTAATGCATTACAATTAAAGATTAAATGTTTAAGTTCACTATTTGATAAATTATTAAGTGGTCTGTTTGTGCACGGGATTTTCACATTTCCGGTTAAGGGTTAAACATATTGCTATCACATACATAATTCACACTGCAAAATCAATAATAAGACCAAAAAACAAGCATAAATTTATTGGTGTACCTGTAATGGAACAGTGGCACAACAGAGAGCTGAGCAATATTCTTATAATAGTATGAAAAAAAAAAAAAAAAAGATGTTTCTATAAATATAACCTAAAATTGAACCTTATAACATACGATGAAGCTATATTTTAAATTTTAAAACATTATGATGAATTCTTCACAATTTTTTAATTTCTAATTACAGCTGAAGGAAGGTTAAATGCTTGTAATATTTGGTACTTTATTTCGGTTAGCCGGGCGCCAATGTTATAGATACATATATAAGACTATATACATGTTTATATAAATATATATACTACATATATATGTATATAGGTGATATAGACAATATATGTATATACATATGTGTGTGTGTATACATATATATGTATGTATATATAACACTGGCGCCCGGCTAAACTAAAACTACCTAATATTTTTACGAGTAGTGCACCAAGTACTCCTGTGAGTACCAAGTAATTGTGTGCAAGAAAAAAGCACTTATGTGCACATGATGTGAGCTTAGGGGTAATACTCCTATGTGTGCATGTGTTTATAAATACACATAAACATTCATCCTGAATCAGGGTTGCAAAAAAGCCGGCTAAAATTAAAAAAAGCCACGCCAGCAGCTTTTATTGATTTTAAAAGGCTTTTTTTGACCAAAATAGGCCTTTTTGGCCATAATCGGGTTTACAATGAAGCATTGTAATTATAAACTACATATTTTAAAGTGTTTTTAATTAAGAGGACAATAGTTACTTAGTTACATGTTTTATTACTTAATTAATTTTAAGAGCTATTAATATACAAGTCTTATTTTATTTCTAATAAACATTTAAAATTATACATAGTCATATAATAAAAACATCATTTCTCACTATTAAAAAAACATTATGAATAGCATATGCATGAATATGCTTAACAACAAGCTTGTCGAAAATTTATTTAGAGAAATTTTATTTATTTATTTTCTTGTTTAAATGCTCTATTTTTTATACACTTATGTACCTAACTCTCCTCAAATATTATATCCTTTCTAATTTTTCTTTTAACATTTATAAGTTAACTCTCCATATGGACACATAAGAATGTTTCCATTTTGATGTGCTACATTTTGTCATTGTTTAATTAAATGTGATCTTTAAAATGTGTAGTATATGTGGAGCTATATAATGTAATATAAAATTTCAAACTACCAGTTTGGAGTCTAACTTAATATTCTTTTCAATATTTATATATATATACATGTATTCTTTTTTTTCAGACATAATGCCTTCACAGTTGCCTTCTAGCAGTTAAACACTTAGTTATTTGACAAAATTTGATAGAAATTTATAATTTTCTTAGCAGAAAATATTTATAAGTGTATTATAAATTAATTGATCGAAATTTAAAACAAATTAGCTGTAAACAAAATTTTAAAAATAAAAACCGGCTTTTTCAATAAAGACGGCTTTTTTTAAGTGGTTAAAACCAAAAAAAGCCAGCCGGCTTTTTTTGGCCTGGCTAAAAGAGAGCAACTCTGTCATGAACATATAATATTTTTTTTAAATTAACTTCAATTCAAAGTTTAATTTACTGTATACCTTTTGAAGATAATTTTTGTAAATTTCCATGCCCTATAAAAAAAACTTTGGGATATTTAGACACCTGATTGAAAAAATTCACAATTTTTCCAAAGCCAATCGATAAAATTCCAAATTTCCGCACCGAATTGACAAAATTCGCTATTTTTTCACACCCGACTGACAGAAGTTACTATTTTTCTGCACCCGATAAAACACAAAATTCCCTTTTTTCCGTGCCTGATCGACGAAGTTCGCTATTTTTCCGTGAATCAATGAAATTTGTGATTATTCCACTCCTAATCGACAAAATTCATGATTTTCTACACCTGTTCAACAAAATTTTCTTTTTTTCCAGCGCCTGATCAACGTAGTTCACTATTTTTCCGTGAATCAACGAAATTTGAGATTTTTCCACACATTATCGACAAAATTCACACTTTTTCTATGCCCGATCAAACAAGTTCGCGATTTTTCTACGCCAGATTGACAAATTTCGCTATCTTTTCATACCCGACCAGTGAAATTTGCTATTTTTTCACACCTTATTGACAAAATTCACTATTTTTCGACACCCAATCAACAAAATTCCCCTTTTTTTACACCTGATCAACAAAACTCTCCTTTTTCCACACACCTGATCGACGAAGTTTGCTATTTTTTCGTGATTCAATGAAATTTTGAGATTTTTTCCATTCCGAATCGACAAAATTCAGGATTTTCTACACCCTTTCAACAAAATTCCCTTTTTTTCCACACCCGTTCAACAAAATTACCATTTCTGCCGCGCCTGATCGACGAAGTTCGCTATTTTTCCGTGTATCAACGAAATTTGAGATTTTTCCGCACATTATCGACAAAATTCACGCTTTTTCTATGCCCGATAAACAATTTCGCAATCTTTTCATACCCGACCAGCGAAATTCGCTATTTTTTCACACCCAATTGACAAAATTCACTATTTTTCAACACTCAATCCACAAGATTCCCTTTTTTACACATGATCAAAAAAATTCCCCTTTTTTCCCGCGCATTATTGAAGAAGTTTGCTATTTTTTCGTGAATCAACGAAATTTGAGATTTTTCTGTACATTATCGACAAAATTCACACTTTTTCCATGCCCGATCAAACAAATTCGCGATTTTTCTACGCCAGATTGACAAATTTCGCTATCTTTTCATACCCGACCAGTGAAATTCGCTATTTTTTCACACCTTATTGACAAAATTCACTATTTTTCGATACCCAATCAATAAAATTCCCTTTTTTTCACACCTGATCAACAAAACTCTCCATTTTCCCCGCACCTGTTCGATGAAGTTTGCTATTTTTTCGTGATTCAAAGAAATTGAGATTTTTTCCATTCCTAATCGACAAAATTCATGATTTTCTACACCCTTTCAACAAAATTCCCTTTTTTTCCACACCCGTTCAACAAAATTCCCCTTTTCTGCCGCGCCTGATCGACGAAGTTCGCTATTTTTCCGTGAATCAACGAGATTTGAGATTTTTCCACCTGTTCAACAAAATTTCCTTTTTTTCCATATCCATTCAAGAAAATTCCCCTTTTTCCTGCGCCTGATCAACGTAGTTCACTATTTTTCAGAGAAACAGTGAAATTTGAGATTTTTCCGCACATTATCGACAAAACTCGCACTTTTTCTATGCCCGATGAAACAAATTCGCGATTTTTCTACGCCAGATTGACAAATTTCGCTATCTTTTCATACCCGATCAGCGAAATTCGCTATTATTTCACACCCAATTGACAAAATTCACTATTTTTCAACACCCAATCCACAAGATTCCCTTTTTTACACATGATCAACAAAATTCCCCTTTTTTCCCGCGCATTATTTAAGAAGTTTGCTATTTTTTCGTGAATCAACGAAATTTGAGATTTTTCTGTACATTATCGACAAAATTCACACTTTTTCCATGCCCGATCAAACAAATTCGCGATTTTTCTACGCCAGATTGACAAATTTCGCTATCGTTTCATACCCGACCAGTGAAATTCGCTATTTTTTCACACCTTATTGACAAAATTCACTATTTTTCGATACCCAATCAACAAAATTCCCTTTTTTTCACACCTGATCAACAAAACTCTGCATTTTCCCCACACCTGTTCGACGAAGTTTGCTATTTTTTCGTGATTCAATGAAATTTTGAGATTTTTTCCATTCCTAATGGACAAAATTCATGATTTTCTACACCCTTTCAACAAAATTCCCTTTTTTTCCACACCCGTTCAACAAAATTCCCCTTTTCTGCCGCGCCTGATCGACGAAGTTCGCTATTTTTCCGTGAATCAACGAGATTTGAGATTTTCTCACCTGTTCAACAAAATTTCCTTTTTTTCCATATCCATTCAAGAAAATTCCCCTTTTTCCTGCGCCTGATCAACGTAGTTCACTATTTTTCAGAGAAACAGTGAAATTTGAGATTTTTCCGCACATTATCGACAAAACTCGCACTTTTTCTATGCCCGATCAAACAAATTCGCGATTTTTCTACGCCAGATTGACAAATTTCGCTATCTTTTCATACCCGACCAGTGAAATTCGCTATTTTTTCACACCTTATTGACAAAATTCACTATTTTTCGATACCCAATCAACAAAACTCTCCATTTTCCCCGCACCTGATCGACAAAGTTTGCTATTTTTTCATGATTCAATGAAATTTTGACATTTTTCCCATTCCTAATCGACAAAATTCACGATTTTCTACACCATTTCAAGAAAATTCCCTTTTTTCCCACACCCGTTCAACAATATTCCCCTTTTCTGTCGCGCCTGATCGACGAAGTTCGCTATTTTTCCGTGTATCAACGAAATTTGAGATTTTCCGCACATTATCGACAAAATTCACACTTTTTCTATGCCCGATCAAACAAATTCGCAATTTTTCTACGCCGGATTGACAAGTTTCGCAATCTTTTCATACCCAACCAGCGAAATTCACTATTTTTTCACACCCAATTGACAAAATTCACTATTTTTCGACACCCAATCCACAAAATTCCCTTTTTTACACACATGATCAACAAAATTCCCCTTTTTTCCCGCACCTGATTGAAGAAGTTTGCTATTTTTTCGTGAATCAACGAAATTTGAGATTTTTCCGTACATTATCGACAAAATTCACACTTTTTCTATGCCCGATCAAACAAATTTGCGATTTTTCTATGCCGGATTGGCAAGTTTAGCAATCTTTTCATACCCGACCAGCGAAATTCGCTATTTTTTCACACCCAATTGACAGAATTCGCTATTTTTCGACACCGAATGTCATGAACATATAATTTTTTTTTAATTAACTTCAATTCAAAGTTTAATTTACTGTATACCTTTTGAAGGCAATTTTTGTAAATTTCCATGCCCTATAAAAAAATTTGCGATATTTAGACACCTGATCGACCAAATTCACAATTTTTTCAAAGCCAATCGATAAAATTCCAGTTTTTCCGCACCCAATTCACAAAATTCGCCATTTTTTCACACCCGACTGACAAAATTTACTATTTTTCTACACCTGATAAAACACAAAATTCCCTTTTTTCCGTGCCTGATCGACAAAGTTCGCTATTTTTCCGTGAATCAACGAAATTTGAGATTTTTCCACTCCTATCGACAAAATTCATAATTTTCTACACCTGTTCAACAAAATTTCTTTTTTTTCCATATCCATTCAACAAAATTCCCCTTTTTCCTGCGTCTGATCAACGTAGTTGACTATTTTTCAGTGAAACAACGAAATTTGAGATTTTTCCGCACATTATCGACAAAACTCGCACTTTTTCTATGCCCGATCAAACAAATTCGCGATTTTTCTACGCCAGATTGACAAATTTCGCTATCTTTTCATACCCGATCAGCGAAATTCGCTATTTTTTCACACCCAATTGACAAAATTCACTATTTTTCAACACCCAATCCACAAGATTCCCTTTTTTACACATGATCAACAAAATTCCCCTTTTTTCCAGCGCATTATTGAAGAAGTTTGCTATTTTTTCATGAATCAACGAAATTTGAGATTTTTCTGTACATTATCGACAAAATTCACACTTTTTCCATGCCCGATCAAACAAATTCGCGATTTTTCTACGCCAGATTGACAAATTTCGCTATCTTTTCATACCCGACCAGTGAAATTCGCTATTTTTTCACACCTTATTGACAAAATTCACTATTTTTCGACACCCAATCAACAAAATTCCCTTTTTTTCACACCTGATCAACAAAATTCCCTTTTTTTCACACCTGATCAACAAAACTCTCCATTTTCCCCGCACCTGATCGACGAAGTTTGCTATTTTTTCGTGATTCAATGAAATTTTGAGATTTTTTCCATTCCGAATCGACAAAATTCATGATTTTCTACACCCTTTCAAGAAAATTCCCTTTTTTTCCACACCCGTTCAACAATATTCCCCTTTTCTGCTGCGCCTGATCGACGAAGTTTGCTATTTTTCCATGAATCAACGAAATTTGAGATTTTTCCACACATTATCGACAAAATTCACACTTTTTCTATGCCCGATCAAACAAATTCGCAATTTTTCTACGCCGGATTGACAAGTTTCACAATCTTTTCATACCCGACCAGCGAAATTCGCTATTTTTTCATACCCAATTGGCAGAATTCGCTATTTTTCGACACCTGATCAACAAAATTTCCTTTTTTTTGCACCTGATCAACGAAGTTTGCTATTTTTCCATGAATCAACGAAATTTGAGATTTTACCACTCCTAATCGACAAAATTCACGATTTTCTACACCCGTTCAACAAAATTCACTTTTGTCCCACATCCGTTCAACAAAATTCCCGTTTTTTTCCTGTTCCTGATTGACAAAGTTCACTATTTTTCCATGAATCAAAGAAATTTGAGATTTTTCCGCACATTATCAACAACCATTACAAGAGAAGACATGGCACGTTGTTGCAGATCTGCAACAAACAAAAGTTTACGCTTATTTTATACATATTATAAATTTCTTAGCTCGAAAATGATCTTTAAATAAAGAATTTAAACTTACCTTTGTAAACAATATACTTGTCTGCAGACTTTTTTAACTCCACTATTTCAAAGCTTAATTCAGCAAAAATCACATTTAGCTGATCAAGCGATAAATGAAACTTTGGCGTAAAAAAAAAATAAATATTCGCTATCTGTTGCGGATTTAATGACATAATTATACTACTAGCAATGTAGTAGAATAACATTGAACAAAATCGTGTTTTGATGTTTACTGTCAAAATATCATTGACTTTTTGGGTATGTTGCAGATCTGCAACACGGTGATACAAAGGGTTAATTTCTTTAGGCAAGTAGGTGAGCCTCATTTGCTTCCAAAAAGATTATAGGGTACTTTTCAGTTAGCCAGGCGCCAGTGTTATGTACACATAAATATATGTATATACACATGTATGTACACTCTAAATAAAAAGGAGTGACTATTCACTCCGGAGGAGTGAATAGTCACTCTATCGCAGAGTCAAAATATGCCCAACCTCTTTAGAGTGACTATTCACTCTGAGCAAAAGTGAAATTTTTGACTCTCTGAAAGAGTGAATAGTCACTCCTGGAAAGTGAATATTCACTCTAAACAGGGGTGGATAATCACTTTTTCGGAGGAGTGTCTATTCACTCTTGCTAAAGGAGTGCGGTTTTTCACCCCTGGCAGAAGTGAATAGTCACTCTTTCATAAAAGTGGATGTTCATTTTTTAATGTAGTCGGTTTTTTTTTTTTTTTTTTTTTTTTTTTTGCTTCTATGGTCATTTTAAAAGAATCACATCTTTTACAGCATGCAATGAAAATAGATACAAGCGTAGTAAAGATTGGAATAAAATACTTTATTAGCAATATTTATTTAATTCATGGTTTGTAACACTAATTGAACTTTTAGGGAAAAATTCAGAAGTTACATACGAATTTAAATTAGATTACTAATAGTAATAAACTAAAATATTTTATTCCAATCTTATCCTTTGTGTTTGCTTTTATTGCATGTCCTATAAAGATATTACTTTTAAAGTTTTATTAATAACTTTTTCATCAGCGGATGTTATATGTTTAACAATGTTTGATTTGATTTTAATTTTTGTTTTAAATATAAAACCGTACTTTTTCTTTAAATTATTGCTATTTTTGCAAAGTCCTATTGTTCTAAAATATTTTTAATTTTTCCATTTAAAAAACAAAACTTATAAACTCACATCTTTTTTAAATAAGTTCTAAGCATGATTTAAATATTAAGAATGTATATATATATATTATCCGCTGTCATTTGCTTTTGTTTTATTTAATATGAACTTGGAGTCTAAAGTTAAACTTTTAAGTTCTCTGGAATATGTATATATTTTTCTTTTAAACATATTCCTTAACTTAATCATGATTTCTAATTTTCGTCCGTCATTGATGAAAAATGAAATTAATACAATACTTATTAATGAAATGACGCGATAAGCCATGTTTAATTTAATTTTTTTTATTCGCGTAGATATTGTATTTTGTGAATATGAGCAAAATATATTTTATATGTTTTATAGGAAAAGATTGACCTCGGAAATAGAAACAAGTTGGAAATTGCTCGTCAAACGTGGCAAATGAGGTGCGTTCGTACTATAACTAATTTTATAAATATTTTTTGCACCGCATATTGTGCTGAATGTATATTTTGGTGAACTTTATAAGTGCATATCAATTTCATTCTGTTCAAAAGACTGTAACATCATTAAAATGCACTTGAAATAATTTTTTCCCATTGACCTTAAAGTTAACGGAAAGCTTTTGACTCCCTATAATTAAACTGTACATCCGATTTTCATAAAATTTGAAACGACTCGACAAAATTTTGCAACAATTAAATAGGGTAGATGTGCCAGTAATGGACACTCTTAAGGAATTTCTTTTAAAATTATTTTTTTTATTAATAGTTATAATTATTACATTCCAGTTTTTTCAATATTATATTAATCTATCAACAATATTTAACCATTCTTATAGTCTCATTTCCCAATGTGAATCGAAATTTAATTTTAAATAACAGAAATATACCAAAACACCCAAAAACCCAGTAATGGACACCCTCTGGCCCAGTAACGGACACCCCATAAAAAGTAATAAATATAATTGTTTTTATGACTGTATTTAGAACCAGAATTTAATGAAAACATACTAATGAAACAAAATGGTTATTTTCAAATAAATTTAACAATAAGGATACCAGTAATTAATAAAAAATTTGTGATGATCATTTACTGTTTGCATCAATTATTGTAATTATCAGACGATCAATGTTTTAATTATTTTAGATGGATAGTTTAAAATACTAAATATCAGACAATTACAGCTATTAAATTATTGAAACAGTGGGGGATTTAAAAGGTAATAATAATAAAAAAAAGTTTTGGAATGTTAGTGATGTTTAGTTTTGTCTCGCTATTTTTAAAAATTAATCTTCCAGAGACTACTTGATATATCATTTATAATAATATTGCAAATATGAAAGAAATGATATTGTGAGTTGAATATTTTAAATGCTAAGTAAAATAATTTCAAAATAAAACTGTAGAACTGATGTTTGGGGCCACTGATCTGCAGATTTACCAGTTTCATGAATATTGCCTATAAATTAAGGAATATTACTTTTGTTTTCCTTCTTTTTTTTTTCAGATAAGAATAACCAAACATTTAACACAGAAAATAGATTTTTAATAGCTTCTGTAACTTAATTGCTTTTATTTAAAAGGAGAGGTATTAAGCCCTATGAGCCCGTCTTTGGCTGTACTCTTAAACAATATTTTCTACTACCTAGCTGGTTTGATTGCCAGATTTTAAAATAGCAAAGTATATATACATAAAAAAAGAATAAAATATTGAAATTTTATTAATCACATAAACTAACTTAAAAGCAGCTATTTAAAAAGTTTTGGTGGAAAATGACTAAATTAACCATTCTAGTAATAGACACCCTCTCTTAAAACCTTAAAAATAAAAGAATTTTCGAAAATGAGCGTTAGTATGTAAAAGTCTAAGTTTTCTATTGCTACTCAAACAAAAGCATTCAAATTTTGCAAGAAAACAAATAATATATAAAATAATTAAACGAAGCCAGCTCTTAGCCTCTTCATTAAGATTTTCACAGAAAAACAGCAAAACTTTGAAACATTATTTTCTACTTCCTAATTGGTTTGATTAAAAGTGTCAACAATAACCCAGTTTTATAAAACATGCAAGGGGAAATTATAAAAAAATTACTTACAGTTAAATATTTATTACTTATTATTTTATGAACCAAAAACATCAAAGAGTGACCATTACTGGCGCATCTGCCCTATTTAAAATTTCAGACCATTCGGAAGGCTGTAACAACATTAAAACGCACTTGCAATAATTTTTCCCATTGGCCGTAATGTAACAGAAAAATTTGACTGTCCCTGTAATTAAACTATACATCCGATTTTCATAAAATTTGAAATGACGCGACAGAATTATACAACAATTATATATTTTAAATTTCAAACGATTCGGTTGGGTAGTTTTTGCGCTGTTATATGCGGGCAGACGGACAGACAGACGGACTGAACGACGACTATAGGTGCTACGTATTTATATAACTACGAACGCACCTAAACAGCGATTTTTATTTTTTTATATCATTAAATAGTTTAAACTTTTGTCTTTCCAACGATGTCTCACACATGTTTATATATATAAAAAATAAGTGTTGAAATTATTCATTCTTTCTAAGAGTACTTCACAGCTTAATGGCAATAAATCTTTAATCGACTTTTTCTCAAAACTTGGATTTTTCATGTTTATGGTCCTTTTTTAGGTGCGTTCGTAATTATATAAATACGTAGCCCATATATTCGTCGTTTAGTCTGTCTGTCAGTGTTGATTTCAGGGTGTGGCCCGGAGGGGGGGGGTGGCATTTCCCCTCCGGAAGATTTGATATTTTGTGTTTTCAATGGTCAAAAAGTGCAATTACCCCCCGGAACTCTATAATGTCCACCCCCCTCCGGAACCACAGAAATCCCTCCCGGAGATAAGGGTCTGAATTCAACACCCGCATATAACAGAGCAAAAACTACCCAACCGAATGGTCTGAAATTTTAAATATATAATTGTTGCAAACTTTTGTCGCGTCATTTCAAATTTCATAAAAATCGGATGTATAGTTTAATTACAGGGACAGTCAAAAGTTTTCCGTTACATTACGGCCAATGGGAATAAATTATTGCAAGTACATTTTAATGATGTTACAGCCTTCCGAATGATCTAAAATTTTAAATATATATTTGTTTCAAAATTTTGTAGACTCATTTCAAATTTCAGGAAAATCGGATGCATAGTTTAATTACAAGGACAGTCAAAAGTTTTTCGTTACATGACGGCCAATGGGAAAAAAAATATTTTAAGTGCATTTTAATGATGTTACAGCCTTTCAGAACAGAATGAAATGGATATGCACTTATGTTTTGCACTAAAATATACATTCAGTACAATATGCGGTGCAAAAAATATTTCTAAAACTAGTTATAGTACGAACGCACCTCATTTGCCACGTTTGGTGAGCAATTTCCAACTTGTTTCAATATCTATTAAACATAAGAACTCAGATTTTTTTTTAATACTTATACTATGTTATATTGTATACACAGTGATTTAATGATTTGTTGAGAATTATTTATTTTAGGCAGTGAAATCTTACCAAAAAGTGCTAATTTAAAAATGACTTTCAATAAATAATTAATAATTAATTTTGAATTTTACTTAGAACGAAAATGGTCTGTTAAAATACGTAAAACATGCTATTCAAACTACTCAAAAAAATCTAGACCTCTATCTTTCACCATTTCTGAGAAAAATGTACATAAAGTTGGTGAATTTAACATGGCGGAGATACGGCTTTGCCGGTCCCCTTAAAACAATTACATTTCAGTCCGCTACATGAAGAAATCTCACAATCACTTTAGAACGAAAATGGTCAGTTAAAAAACGTAAAGCATGTTAATCAAACTACTCTAAAAAATCTAGACCTTTATCTTTCACCATTTCTGAGAAAAAGGTACATAAAGTTGGTGAATTTAACATATCGGAGATACGGCTTTCCCGGTTCCCTTAAAACAATTACATTTCAGATCGCTACATGAAGAAATCTCACAATCACTTATGAATACTCCACGATCAATCTTTTGCTATACAAACATACAACTATTTAGCTCATAATCTGGACATTCCACATATCTACACGGATAAATGCTTAAAATTAAACAAGACTTACCTTCATTTTATGTATTCCAAAGAATAATTTTAATGATATCCTAATCTTAAAATGGCGGACGAAAAAGTGATCATTTTTCTTATCTTTAAAGGGTGTCGTCGCCTTGCTTCTCTGATTGGTTAATAAGCAATGCACACGTAAGTCACTCTTCTTTCAGGAGTGAGACATCTCACTCCTTTCTAGAGAGTGGAAAACTCCACTCTTTAAGGAGTGTATTTTTATAAAACTCACTCCAAAAAGAGTAAAAATGCCTGTCACTCTTTCAAAAAGTGAACTTTTCACTCCTCCCAATTTTAGAGTGTATACATATATATATATATATACACATGTATGTATATACATATATTGCATATATACACATATATCCACATATATGTATATCTCTACATATGTATATATACATGTATACATAATACTAGCACCCGGCTAACCGAAAAGTACCGATTTTAATTTCCTCGTACATATCACTCTGCAGCACTTGTATTCAGGCCCTGTTTACGGAATAGGCCCATGAAGCCGGTGCTTACCCACTGAGATACGAAAGGGCCCCCAATTTTACTTTTCAAAACTAATTATTAGAAAAAAGAAACTCAATCAGGGTAAAAAATGCATTTTTTTTCTTTTGAAATTTTTTTGTTCTTACTATGTGGCAATTTGTAAATCACAAAAGATATTTTGAAATTCAAATATCCTCAACTGTAGTTCCATATTTGTCATTTACAAAATAAATTGGTTATTTACAATTAAAAATATAATAAAATACTTTTTCATAGTATATATATATAGGTAGTTAGTTTTAGTTTAATATTAAGTGTTATTTACTCTAAACTTTGATGGTAAAATTTCAAATTACTTAAGCATACGAAAAAGGGATTTAGTAAATAAAAAAGCAATTTGTAGAGTAATAGGGGGCCCTGTGTGACGTCGGGCTTCCCCTACTTCCAAGTGTTAAGCGGGCCCTGCTTGTAATATTTCCTTTGGTGAGATATCCAAATAATAAACATTGTTTTCCTGAACTGAAGATACGCCGTTTGCTACGGTGTCATCCTCCATCTTGCTGTCGTTCATTTCTCCATTATTTTCAGTGAGGGCATTTGAATCCATTGCATTTTCTTCACTTTCATTTTCAGAAGATATCAATCCCTTCTTCCTAGTATTAGGCTTTATCCTTTTTGAAGTCCGAAGTTTCGATCCAGTTGAGCTCATATTCTGAGCAACAGATATTTTTTATATATTCTAGTAAAATTTTTACTCTTATTTCTTACAAATTTCGCTATCACTACTAATAACGCCCGCCACGCCGGCCACACAGCTCGATGCATGTAAACACCAGGAAAGGAGTGTTGAGTTGAATTGCAGCTACACATGCGAAAATAAAAATCAAGGCCGTGATCGAGATAGATTTTCGCTGTTAGCGAAACGAGATCCACTAATCAGAAGCCTGTATTTTTGCGACCTTTTCATTGTTTGTAAATATGCAGGCTTCTGATTGGTCAATCTCGTTTGGCTAATATCGAAAAATGTATCTGGATCTCTGCCCAAATGTTTAAATAGAAATTTGAAAGAAATTAATAAGAAATAAACGTTTTTCATTTGATTTTTGAAAGCAGAAGTAATTTTCATAATAACTGGAATTTATGCTTGATCGGTGATAAGAGATGCATTTAGTAATCATCAAAAAGAAGAGAGTTTGCGTGAGTGTGTGTGTGTGTGGGGGGGGGGAGTCCACTGCCCTTCCCTCGATTTTAAAATTTAACTAGCTAAATTTTTTTTTGATAATTTTGAAAACTTCATAAAATGTATTCTTTTCGAAGAATTTAAAATAAAAGAGGAAGTAAGGAATTTTCTGATAGGGCATGGGAGGGCCATTGCCCTCCCTGCATTTTAAAATTTTATTAATTAAAATTTATTTTTTTCCTATTTTGAAATACAGAGTCAAATTTATTATTTACGTGTAACTTAAAATAAAGATAAACTAAGAATTTTCCTTTGGGGGAAGGGGGCTTAGGAGGGTCATTTCCCCTCCCTCGATTTAAAAATTTAACTAACTAAATTTTATTTTTCTCCGATTTTGAAAAAAAAGTAAAATTTATTCTTTCAAGTACTTTAAAATAAAAGTGGAACTGTGGATTTTCTGTTAAGGAGGGGGGGGGAGGAGGAGAGGTCCATTTTGCCCCTCCCTGGATTTTGAAACTTATTTAATTAAAATGTCTTTTTCACCAATTTTGAAATGCACAGCAAAATTATTTATTTCGAGTACATTAAAAAGGAACTAAGAACTTTTACTTGGGTAGAAGGGGTCATATGAGAGCCATTGCCCCTCCCTCGAATTTGATTTAATCTAAATTATTTCTAAATTTTATTTTCAATGATTTTGAAAAACACAGTAAAATTTTCTCTTTTCGAGTAACTTAACATAAAAGAGGAATTAAATATTTTTCTGTAAAGTTAGAGGGTTTAGGTGAACCATTATCTGTACCGCAGATTTTAAAATTTAATTAATTAAAATTCTTTTTTGCTTATTATTTTGAAAAACATAGTAAAATTTATTTTTTTCAAGCGACTTAAAATAAAGGAGGAGCTCAGGAAATTTCCGTTAAAGAAAGAGGGGGGGGGAGCCCCATTGCCTCTTCCTGGATTTTGAAATTTAAATAATTAAAATTTGTTTTTTTCTTATTTTGAAAAACATAGTAAAATGTATTTATTTCGTTTACCTTAAAATTAAAATGGAATTGAGAATTTTCGGGTTTTTTTTCGGGGGGGGGGGGGTAAATATACTATTTAAAATAAAAGTACTAATTTTTACATCCATAAAAAATATATAATTTTTGGAAAATTGGAATCTACAGTTTTTTTTTTTTTTTTTGCATAAAAAATGCACACTTTTCGCGAACACGGAATATTAATTTATTTTCTGCAAAAAAGGTGCACAGTTTTTGAAAACATAGGATATACACTTTTTTGTATGTATAAAAAATACAGACAGTTTGCACAAAAGGTGCATACTTTTCGAAGTGTTCAAAAATAGTCACTTTTTATGCACAAATTGTGTACAATCTATACTATTTTGCAAAAAAAGTGCAAACATTTTCTAGCTGGGTCATCTGCAAATACGACCCACATCGTCTGTATTGTGTTCTTTAATGATCGAATGTAGGGTTATTTCGAGCATCATTTCCCCTCCATGCTAAGACAGGTCGGGTGTTACACTCCAGGCTGAATCGGAACTCGTCTGAAAACAGATCGTGATTCCTATCACATTGCCTCATATCCTTGGTAAGAGTACTAATGTTTACGAGGCAAACAGTCGGGCAAAGGCTTCACCAGGATGCACATAGGCCAATAGTTTGTATTCATTGACCAATCATTAAGCATATCATTCGGAATGGCACTTTGATGACTCAAAGATATGCAGGCGAGATACTGATACCTCATTTCGTGCCGTAGGCTGCTGCCATTGGTGATTTTTTTGTTTTCATGCATGATAACGTCAGACCAAATACAGTTTGTCTTATGGAGAACGTGTTTGAAGCTGAAACAGTACAGCGTGTGCAATGGCAATCATGCTCTCCTAATCTAAGTCCGATCGAGCAGGTTTGGACAATCTCAGACAACGGATTGCCGCGAGACAAAGGCCTCCTTTTACTGTCAGGTACTTAGAGATCACAATTCTTGAGAAGTGTAAGAGTATTCCGCAAAGTCTTATCGATAACCTCATAGCATCCGTGAAAAACAGGTATGCAGCAATTTTAGCTGTTCGAGAGGACCAATACGATATTAAAATTCTTGCATTTCTTCTAAAACAATACAATTTTTGTCATCTACATGTAATCAAAATTTTTCCCTAAACAGTCTTTTCATGTTCTTTCCATCGTTTCAAAGAATTAAAGCTCCCTTACAATTTTTTTCGCTTCTTGTTTTCTGTATTGCGCATTGATACACGTGCCAGGCATAGCTGTCTCGCACGGTTCTCTTAAATTCTTTGCCTACTACTCTATTTTGACATTACTTATATATATATATATATATATATATATATATATATATTATGTATTTGTAAAAGAACGTTCTATTTTAAAAATCTACATTATCTAAATACTGATGTAATTTAATTTTAATTGTAATTAATTTTGTAATTCATAATCAATTATTTGATTATGAATGAAAAAAATAAAAGAATTTTAAAATGCTTTGCTATACAGTCGAACCTCTATTTAAAGAAGTCGCTAAATCCCGGAAAAAAATTCGTTATATGGAAAATTCGTTAAATAGAGATTCACCTTTTAAAGTACTTTAAACTACATAAAACAGATTTTAAATTCATAAACATTCAATATTTTTACTAAAAGTAATTAATCACATTTTGTTTTATAAATTATATCGATTCCATCAATTCATTTTTTCTATGTGTTTAAATCTTTGAAATCTGCAAGGAAAACAAAACATCGTCCGGGAATACACTGTATTTTCTGTTTAAAGTAAATAGTTTTACATTAAAATTAACGAATTTTAATGACCTTATCGTATTTATTATTATTTTAACAAATAACTTTAACCATACATTAACATATGGGGCTTGAAATTTAGTTACTGAAAAGCTCTGTTAATTTTATCAGAGTTTTTTCGTTTAAAAAGTGCTTTCTCCCATAATACGTCTCGCATCTTTGCAATGCACCAAAAACCGCTCCATGCGTATTTTCTTCTAACTATAATCCGCGTCTGATTGTTTCAAATGATTTTAGTATTTCATCAACCGAAGTTTTGTTAATTCCTGCATCATGATTATTTCCATCATCATCATATTCGTCTTCATCGCATTTCATTGCTGTATTGTTTTTATTTTTCACACTGTCGAAAATATCCAATTCGGATAGTGTTTCCGAGCTTTCAATTTAAGAATTAAGTGAAATACAATCATCAATCAGCACATCATGGTTAATTTCTTCTTTTTTTCTCACTGTATCCACATTTTTTTAAAAGTTACTCTAAAGGATTATCGTCTTCATCCTCCGTACTTACCGAATTCTCACTACTGACAAAGAAGGTGCCTGGTAAAAGCAGTTCAAGGCCATTGAACATCCTAAAATGTGTTTAAAGAAAGAATAAGTTTGAAATGTCCAGAAATATTTTGAGAAATGGGGAGAAAAAAAAAAATTAGATCACAAGAAAAAGTTCGTTAAATAGAGAATGCACTTCGCTATTTGGAGGTTATTTTTCGAAGAAATTCGCAAAATGTTCTTGGTTCCAAGGAAAAGTTCGCAAAATAGAGAAATTCACAAAACAGAGGTTCGTTAAATAGAGGTCCGACTGTATCTTTCATTTACAAATTACTGTTCAGTATCCTTTATTTTAAAAAATATAATTTTAAAGATAATTATAGAGATTAAACAATTTTATAAATGGAGGAAAAAATTAGCTAATATTTTAATATTTTTAAATGTAATACTTGTTTTAGTGTACTTTAAAACATATTTATGCAGTAACACAATGAAAAATATAAATTAGATCACAATACATGACTTTCTATATTTTCTAGGATTTAAATAAGGTTTAACTCTTTTTTAAATACCATACACCTTTTGTTCTATTTTATTAACAGATGTATCATTTTCCGGAATGTTGTTAGACAAAAGAAAAGATAATTTTTTTACACTAATCTCTTGTTGCTTTTAATAGACGAAGTTATATAAAAAAAAGTATATTTTTTTTTATAAAAGTATTAAATTTGGCGGAAATTAATTGTAAATGTAAACAAAATAGTTTCATTCTTTAGCAGCTGTTTTATTTTTACTAATTCCATAAAATACATTTTTTAACAAGATCACGACGGCTCACAGTGTGAGATTTTGTAAATCTAGCTGGAAAAAAGTCCAAAAATCGACTTGCAGCAATTTCACACATTTCAAATAACATCTAACGCATTGGAGAAAAAAAATGGAAAGTGATAGCAGCCTAACTCCACAACAACACCATCAAAAATCGGCTCTAAAACCAAATTTTCTTTTAACCTTTTTAGAATGGCGATTGTTGTAGTTGTAATTGCCATTGATATTTTTGGCTAAAAACGTACTTATTTCGTGAATATTTTTTTTATATTAGTATGGAATCTTTACAACAATACAGATACTTTGTATTTTACAGTTGCGATAGTTATTTAGAAGCGTTATATTTAAAAAATATTTTTTAAAGTCAATATAAAAATTATTTGTAAGTTTAATAGCATATGATAAATTTTAAAAACCTGCCAAAAATTTTGTACACACTATACATTGTAATATATATATATATATATATATATATATATATATATATATATATATTGTAATTATGTATGCATATAAATATAAAATAAGTCAATTTCAGCTGCCACTATTTGCAACTCTTGAATACAAGTAATTTTTTTTTTTCAGGTACGGATGTAAAAGTTTCGAAAAGAGAATTATATGAGATATTGCAAAATTATGTTACTGGACAAGAATCATTAGCTGCTAATTAAAAGAATGCTATAGGCTATGTATTACACAAATATAACCTTCAAAATTGCTCATCTGTTATGTTTGACCAGATTAAGCGGCTGATCCATTCATTTATAATTGGCAGTAATCAAAGATGGAGAAACTGCCATCGCTTAAAGAACGTTTTTTGAAGTAAAATAAGAGATGGATAGATGGAAATATTAACAATAAATATATTTAGAGGGCAGAAGTAATAATGACAACCAGAAATTAGTTGGACGACAATAGAATTTTTTTTATATTAAAGTCGACCGAAATCAAAAGACAAAAGGTGCAATCGCTATTCCCGCAACACAAATGAATTAACACGTGCCACGTGTTTAAAACTGAGACAATCTGGACGAAAGGATGCTGCGTATGTATTACAAAATACATCTGAACGCCTTAAAAGAGTAACGACATTTCAAAAAATCATTCAAAAAGCCGGTTACTCGTCATTTAAAAAAGACAGTAATGAAGAAAATAAAAATTTTATAATGTCTAAATCGACACCTGTCATCTATTTCTTAATCTAGATCCATAAAGTATAAGTTCATCCTGGAAACTGATCAGTCAATAACAGAAGAATTTGAAATTGTGAGATATTAAATCTTTACAGCTCTTGCACTAACTATAGTAGAATTCAATCTTCAGACGTATGACATAGAGCATAAAAAAGCAACTTAAAAATGCAGTGTCTGTAAAGGGAAAATCCAATGTGATGAATAACTTGAAAATTATTGTATGATATACGAGTAATGCTCACAAGTTTTCTTCGGGCTTATCGGCACTATATGCAGAATTGAGATTTGTGGATTACCTCTTACATATTGGTTATAGATTTGATGTAAAGCAGTGTCAAAAACCTGAAGAAAAATGAAGTATAGTAGAAAGAAAAAAACTTAATTGAAAGATTTAGATCTAAAAGAGAGTTATTATTAAACACTCCCAAACAAGGGCAAGATAATAGCAATCTAAGGAATAGAAAAGAAGATTTTTTAAAGGTGCTGCTAGTTGCCGCTGCATAACAAGTGTTGATAAGCTCTTATTGAGTGATTTTATATAATTTTACATGACATGTGGATACAAGATAAATATATCTGCCTTTAAGCATTACAAATCATGACATTAACATTTCAATAAAAATATAGACCAGCTGAAATTCACCCTGAAGCTTTAGCATTTATACGATCACCGAGTATACAAATAATAAAAGAATAGCAAACAACGAAAAATGACAGTGATTCACTTTATGATAACACTGGTAACTATAGCAGTATATAATTAATTAATTCCTATACAAGAAAACACTTCTTGTTGAAAATAAATATGTACTACATTTTTTAAAAATTGCACTGAATACCATAACACTAAATGTCAACGTATGAAAATGAGAAAACATCTTTTTATTGTGATTATGATGACGGAATAACAATGTCGTAAATTGTACAATGTAATGCGTAAAGATATATTTTTGCATTATAAAGAACCATTTTATCTCTAGTAAGATGAATTTTATTACTTTAATATCGATAATTTTCAGAAATTGAATTTTGACCCGCTAGATTCACAAAATCTTACACTGTGTGACCTGCATCACCGGTGGGTCAAGCTTGCTGCTCCATAGGGCAGCGTGCATCACCGGTGGGTCACGCTTGACTGTCGCATCGGGCGGCGTGCATCACCGGTGGGTCACACTCCACTGTTAAATATAAGGCGTGCACTACAGGTGGGTCACACTCGAATATGCAATAGACGGCGTGCACTACGTGTGGGTAACACTTGAATATTCGAAAATTCAGTAGTAAAAACAATTCAATATTATAAACCTTATACATTCACGACGGGAAACGACAATTCTCGTTTTCATTCAAAAGATGTCATTGACTAAGAGCGCGGTTTCTACCTTTTCAGAAAATGCATTTATATCATCTTGTCCATATTTCTTTAGATTTTAAGACATTTTATATTAAATTCGTACATATGCAGCCCATAAAATCATGTGTCTAAGTAATTTGCTTACTCCTTACGAACTATTAAATAATCACAATCAACTTTGCTTGTTATATTCGAGCTTAATTTAATAAATATGAGAGGGGCGTGTTATTACATATAGTGCCTGAATAAGCGAATGTACTGCGCCGCCAGATGATGCAAAACATGAATTCGAGCGCCGCCTCACAGCGAAAATCATGAATATAGGCGCCGGCGTGAACGTAAACTCTACTGTAGAAAGTCCCGTAAATAACATTAAAATATTTATGTTTAATGTTATGTTATGAAATTAAGTATTTGAAAATCAGACTAGTAGTAATATTGCCTAAATTTATTCATAGATTGCGTTAGGTGTCATAACTGACGTTATCGCTTAGCGAGAGGAGGGGTTATTCAATGGCCACCCCGATCAAAAGATCTTTCAACGCTTGATTTCGATATATAGGGTTTTGTAAAGGAGCAAGCGTACAAACCACCAATTCCTACTTCCATTTCTGAACTAAAATCAATATCTGCGCTGCAATTAATTTGATCGACGGAAACATGCTGACAAATCTGTTGCAAGATTTATCGATGGGGCATTTGCAGAGTCACAAAAGGAAGTTTACATCGAGCATTTGTGATAATAACAAACTTAAACTATTTTTCTATCTTACAACAATATGTACTTTAATTTTTTTCCTGTAAATTCCTTTCAATAAATCATTGTTTTTGCACAAATAATTTGTAGACACCATGTATATTCGTAATAAATTTTGCATACAAACCTAAATTTGTATTGAAATAAAAGTAAAAACATATTAATGAAAAACATATATATTAAGAAATAAAATATTTATGTAATTTGTTTTCAAACTTTTTTGCATTATAAAATGTTGATGATAAAATGTTTACGAGTTAATGAATTAAACATATCTCTATATTTATCAGCATTTAATAGAAAATTAATAAAATAAGTAATGAGATATGAAAAAAACTTTTTTTCTGTTTTAGTAAATTAATAAAAGACATCGGACTAAAAAACTAAGAAAAAGGGAAATTAAATATTTTTATTTAAAAAGTAAAATTACGAAAACTGTATATAATTACTAATTACGGCAATATGAGCAATTGAAGTTGTTTATTAATTTAATCAAAAAATGGCTGCAAATCATCTTATAATAAATATAGTCTGCTGTTTTTAATAACGTCGTTGAAACTTAATAACGGCAGTAAAATGATAAGGGAATAAAAATTAAAAAAAAAAATAGAACAAGGATTGTTTAAAGGATTATTAATTAAAACATTACGCGAGTTTATATTTTTACAAAGAAAAGAAATAAAAGAAATACATTATTTTTCTACGTAATTAGTTTTGCATAAATATATATAATTACGGGATGATGACAAACGTGTAAATATAACTTTTTTAAACATGTAAGCGAATAAATATTCAATAATGTTAAATTAATTAACCAATAAATACATATTATTTCTACTTATACAAGAGTTTGTGTTTGTAACTTAAAAGTAAGTGATCATTGAAATTCTAGTTTTATAACCTTAATGTGCAATAAAGTTATTAAATATATTAGATAGTAAATCATAAGTATTTCCCTAACAACATTTTTGTCCTAATCAGAAATGTGTTGCCCACATTATTATTCCTGCGAAAAAACCGTTTGTTTTTTAGCACTCATGCATCACTTTAACCTCTTCTGTCCCTGTGTCCCCATACGGGACCTCTTTTCTTTTCCTTATAAAAAAAATGAAATGTCCGATTTTTTTACATTTTCACATCACTTCTTAATAGCTGAATGTTCCTTGCGTTCAAAGGAAACAAATAAATGGAAGCATGTAAGCTGATTCCCACATAAAATAAATGTTATTTTCATCTGAGTTTACAAAATCCCTAAAAACGGTCAAAAGATAGTATGACCAAGAAGGTGAGAAAATTTCATAAGTATTTAACTTAAATCTCTGTCAAAAAGAAAAAAAAAAAAAAAAAAAAAAAATTGAGGGTTTGTAGATTATTTACGTGTTTAAAGCTCTTAAATTTGTGATTGCGTTAATATAGGTTAATGGTTATTAAATTGATGTTTTTTAAGGGGTTTTGTAGTTTTATATCCATACTTTTGAACCTAAATTACTAAGTGCATAAAAAATCAATTTCAGAAAAGACATTTTTTCTGTCATTTACGATGACATTTCGTTTCGAAACAATCAATGAATAAGTATTTGTATTACTATTTTAGCTTCGGAACTGATGAGGTTATATACCGTATAATTTAAATTTCATGATCGTCAGTTAGGAATAAAATTTATGAATTATATTTGTTGGAGAACTGTACTAATTAAACTTAGTGGCTTTTAAATAGTTATTCAAACGCCCTATCTTTTAAAATCTGTCGCAACAACAAATATTTTTATTGCTACAGTAATGTAAAGTTAGTAATGGAATATATACCTAAATTACCAATTTAATTGTTGGAAAATTAAAAAAAAAATAAACATATAATATCGCACGTGGCGCTGAACTAATGATCATCAAAGAATGCACATATTTTCATTTTATACTGAATGTAAAAGTCAAATCAAGTGAAGTTAAATTGATTAAAAAAAATGTCCTATCAGATCATGCGAGGATAGTTTTTTTTTCAATTAATACTTGATTTCATAATATATTTAAAGTTTCAAAATATATTTTCCGTTTCTCATACTTAGCTTCCATTTTAGCTGAAAATTAGTAAATACAATATTGTGATATAATTATGTAAATCTTTTATTAGGTTGTCTTCAGGTTTTTAGGAAGAAAAGAATTGACATTTACTCAAAAGTGGAAAACTGCATTTTATAATATCCCAGATAAAATTATTTTTCTTAAGAAAATTTAATTCATATTATTTTCTAAATACATTCATATCTATTTTGCAATTTACAGTCAAATAATACATTACTTAAACATTATTGCTTATTATTCCGGCGATTGTTATCAAGTATTCGGACATTGAAGGCAATGCCTTGCCGAAAATGCGTTCAATGAACAATACCGCAATCACATAATATGAAGCTATTTCAATTAGGGATTATTACGTATCAAACATTAAAATAATTCTGGCATTTTGGATGATGTAGGCGTTAAAAATTTCATTCTAGTTGCAAATTTGTTTTTGTAATCCTGCGCGCAAAATCATATCCATTTTCTACTCATAAAATGTCTGATCTTTTGGAGACTCCTATAAATACTAATTCTGTATCTTGCTATTTTTTAAATACATGAAATGAAAGGACATACTTATATATTTCATCCCAATTAAAACTGAGTTTTTAAATCATACACTTATATCTTTCATCCCAATAAAAACTGTACTTTTAAATCATATACATTTTAAGATATTAAATGTTAAAAATGGTCCTTATCTTTTATTTTTCCAATTTCAAGAGTCCTGAGACCCATTAAACACAGCATAACAGATTAAAGTATATGTGTTTAGTACAATAGCCTCCTAAAGAATCTTCTTGCAAGGGTATTGTTTACATAATAATGTATACACTTTTTTAACAACTACTTTTTCTATAAATTCTTTCTTCATGCAACTATTTTATTTTAAAAAAAGTATTTCTGATACTACATTATCGTATTGAAATACAGGGTCTCACAGATTATTTATATTTATAGATTTAATCCTCCATAAAACTTAAACGAAATTAGATAGCAAAAATCTGTTTATTGTATAATGAACAGCAAGTTCCAAAGGTTTTTGCGATTCTAGAAGAGTTCCACATGAACATCTTTGGTTACACAGAACAACGTGGAGACGGTATTGAATCTCCTGCCGTATTCTTTGGGACACGTCTCGGGAATTGTAGTAATGACCGCAGTGATCCTGTGCTTCAGCTCATCCAAATCTGCAACCTGTGTGCGGTACATACTATCTTTAATATAGTCCCGCCCCACAAGGAATGAAATTCCTTTGAATTTGTGAACTTCGTCTCTATGAGCCAAGCCATATACTGGGCCTTTGCCTTTGGTGTAGTCATCAACAGTTACGGATCTTCCTGGGTCGTACCTAAACTTTAAAAAATCTTTTTAGTACAAATAAAATATTACGAGTTGCTGATATACGCACACAAAATCGAAATTCGCTATCTTATTTCGTTTAGGTTTTATGGAGGATCAAACTTGGAAAGGTAAGTTTGGGACACCCTGTATATTTACTGTAAAATTATGTTAATAATTAAATTTTCTTGACTAAATTTTTTTAAATGGTTACTAAATATCTCCGCAAAGACATACACTGAGCCTTTGACTGTGGTGAAGCCATCAACAGTTATGGATCTTGCTGAGTCATACTTCAAAGCAAAAAAAAAAAAAAAAAATCCTATTAGTACCAAATACAATTTTATGAGTTGCTGCTATAGGCCCGCAAAATCGAAATTCGATATCTTATTTTCCTTTTATGGAGTTTTAAAACTACAAAGATAAATATGGCACACACTGTATATTTACTGTAAAATTATGTTAATAATGAAATTTTCTTGACTAAATTTTTTTAAACGGTTACTAAATATCTCTACAAAGACACGCCTACTGAAATCAAAATGAAAAAGATAGCAAAATAGCAGAGAGATCAATGAATAAAAATAAAATATTAATTTGCATTTAAAAATTTATTTTCAAAAACCGAATAAAAATAAAATAGGGAAAATGAATTCAAATGTCATATTATAAATATAAATTTAGGAACAACACATGACTAAAAAAGTACACTTACACTATGAAATATATTTATAGTAATATTATTTAAATTAGCATGATTTATTTGCATTTGTTTGATAACATATAGTCTAAATAATTTTTTGAAAAACTGTACATATTCCGATTAAGAGCAAACCTTTATCAGTGATATGACAGATTGTGCTGCAGTATTACTTATTTCCATTATATGTGTTCTTATGAATAATTGATACAATAGACAATGTTATTCTAAAGTGTCAGTTGTACGACAAAATTCACCGCAATCTAAATTCAGTCTATTAATAAATAATTAATTTGAATTTTTAGAGAGAGTGTATTAGTACATGCCTTTAATGAATGATGATTGTAGAAATATTTTTTTAAAAAACGCTATAAAAGTCAAATACACCAGCAAATGAATAAATATAATGTTAAATTCATTTTAAAAATTTAAAATTAAAGTGAAAAGTACTTAAAAATATTTTGCGCAGGCCTATGGGATTTATCCCATTCATATCCCCTACCATTTCCCATATATATGGCTGGGTCGAACTCTTTTCGACACATTAAAAAGGAAACACGTTTCCTTGATGATATTAACCCTTGATGATATGACACCTCTCCTTTCGACACTAACTACGAGAAATTTGAAAAAAATGTGGGTAAGTGTAATCACAGATCGCACAGAAGGTTTCGTTTAATATTTCTTTCAAAACACTTTATTATTTTGCAAAACTTATTAGTTCCACATTTCGTAACCAGGGGGCGCACTCTATTCTAAACAAACCTCTATCCGAACGAAACTCCGTTTTACAACCTATTCGTAGGTATATTAGTCGAGGGACCCATAGCACCCGAGATAGGTAGGCGAACACTGGAGGTAAAAATTGGAACTAAAATATATACGGCTATGGTGTATAATATGAAAGAGCGGATAAAAGTGTGTCGGCAAAAGTTAGAAAAGTGCACCTCGGGTTAAAAACCTGCAGGTTAGAAAAATTGTTCAAAATACAGAAGTTATAGCCCGGAGGAGTAAAGAATATAACACTTTTTCAAAATTTTATGATATGTCTTTTGATGTGAGGTGTTCAGCTATACGTATCCAAAATTTCAAGTCTTTAACTCAATTAGGGGTCAGTTAGAAAAAAAAATTAAAATACACAAGTTAGAGCACAGAGGGGCTAAATATAAGACTTTTTCAAAATTTTATGATTTGTCGTTTGATGTGAGTGTGAGTGTGAGGTGTTCAGCTATAAGAATCTAAAATTTCAAGTCTTCAACTTAATTAGGGTCTTAGTTAGAAAGGAAAGCTTAAAATACGCAAGTTGGAGCCCAGGGGGGTAAATATAAGATTTTCCCAAAATTTTATGATTTGTCGTTTGATGTGAGTGTGAGGTGTTCAGCTATAAGAAGGCAAAATTTCAAGTCTCCACCATATATAGTTTCTGAGAATGGGCTCTGTGACAGACAGACAGACAGACAGACATACAGACGGACAGACAGGGGAGTGAGACGAATACGGTTTCATCAGATGAACGAAACCCTATTAAGAAGTTAATAACAGTATTTTTTGTATTATCTGACGAAGGCTATGTTTATAGCTGAAAGTACTAAGAAGTATTGAAATAATTTAACATCTTTTTAAATATTTTTTGCAATATTTTAAGTATTTTGCACATAATATAATTTTATGTTAAATACACGTTGTACATAAATTAGTATCCCAACTTTACAGGGCCATTAAAAGAAAAAGAAAAAAGTTCAACCTTGTTGTTAATCGGAAATCAAAAATAACAGTGGCAAGTTTAAATTCAACGCATAATTGTTCAATATGAGCCCCTACAGAAACACCAGCGATATCGAGGCGGAACGATAACTCATCCCACACTTTTTCAACATGTTCAATGGGACTCATTGAACGGCTGCAGATATGCGTGTCCTAAGTTCGTCAATCTCGGTTGGCAGTGATGGAACAAACACCTGATTTTTCATGAGGCAACACAAACAAATCATGCTGAGAAAATTGTGGGATGAGTTTTCGTACTGCCTCGATATCGTCTGTGTTTGAGGAGGACTCACACTGAACACTTATAACTGTGTTAAATTTCAACTGTTGTGTTAACTTTCAACTATCAGTTTTGATTTCCGATGAACAACAAGGTTGTTGTTGTTATATTTTAATACCCCTGTAAAGTTGCGATATTCATTTACATATACCCTGTATATTACAAATTACTTTCTTATGAGTGACTATATTTGCTTTTTCAATTAACTGCATCAGACGTTAAAGAAAATAATACTCACATGATTTTATTTTAGTGAAAATATCTTAATAAATATCATGGAATATTTGCGTTTGCTTAGCAGCATATCAAACGTTTATATTTATTTAAACGAATCAACCAAGCGTCAATGTGCTTAAATATTTCACGCTTATAATTTTAAAATATGAAATACTTGACTTTCTAAAAATATCTGTTTCCTAAATCTTTGAATTAAACATGATTATATGACCCAAAATTCGTTAAAAATTCAACGGGACATTTGATATTTTAACAAGCTTTAATCATGTGAAACGTTAATATGATGTGTGAATAAATTTTGAATTTAAAGTGTTTATTTTCTGGAATACGTAATTGTGTTAAAAGCTTGCATAAAAGGAGTTAAATAAAGTAATGTGCGTTTCTTGTAATTGATTGCACAAGGATTAGATTATATTTTGGAGATTTAAAACGTAACAATAAACTACTAATAGTAATTGAAAAACACTTTTATGAAGGCTAACCAGTAATTTATAATACTACGTATTTTTATATTGTAACGCATGGTATTTATAACTAATTCCCCGAGACGTGGAAATTACTTATATTATTTGCAGTATTATAATATCTTTTAGGACGGATAATATATAATTCGTTCGTCTGTATTTTTTCTACATATTACCACCGATAACGTTTGAAGAGATGATCCGATTTTCGCACTTTTTAATTGTTTGAAAGGGCTGTTTCTGAAGATGTCAACATTTCAGTAACATTAGGATCTAAGAACAATCTCTCTCTCTCTCTCTCTCTCTCTATATATATATATATATATATATATATATATATATCTGTGTGTGTGTGTGTGTGTGTGTGTGTGTTATATTATTAATTCTTCCTTCGCGAAATTTCCTTTTTACAAGCTAAATTACCGGCATATTTACTAATTTCTTATTTTTTAATAATAACAATCATTAATCCTATTAAATTATTCTTAAATTAATTATTATCTTACTCAATTTATTTAAATATAAAGCTTTTAGTTTATTTCTAAATTGTATCACGATTTCTGATAATTTCTATTATTTGGCTTGAATTCGAATGTTTAATAAAAAAACATTTCTTTTTTAACTTATTTCATTCCGAAATTCTTTCGCGCTCTGGGGTACTTTTTATTTCAAAATGCATCCGTTCCAAATTGTCAGGACACTATACTAAATCACTCCCATAGGCTTTAAGCTTATACTTTATTCTCTCATTGGCCAGAGCGCCCGCGAAGTCATGATTTTGTGTTTTTACGCCTTATGATAAAAAGCAGATGCATGGAACTTTTCCTCAGAAATTGTTCGATTATTCAACTGTTAACAGCTTCCTCACAGGTAGTTTTCTTGGACGATCGTTTTTATTCTAATTTTACTTAACGATCATACGATGAAGTTATTTACCTCTTAGACCGGAACGTATTATGGAAATGTGGTGAATCGTTTTTGATGTTGTTTTGCTAATAAAAGCATGAAGGTCTAGTCTGGCTCGTTATTTTATCATTCCATTGCCTTTATAGTCCAAGATACTGCAGCACAAAAACCTATGTTATCAAGCACAAGGAAAAAAAACTTTATTTTATGGAAGAGTAGAAATGGAGGAATCTAGTGATCCATGTCTGCCGGAAGTGAAATGGCGCATAAGCCAAAAATTAATACCACCAGTGGTTGACTCGTAGGTTTATCATTGTGTTTTCCTGCTCCCAGTCCTCCATGTTTTCATATCTTTGTTTGCAACACAAACACAATGATAAACCTACGAGTCAACAACTAGTGGTATTAATTTTTGTCTTATGCACCACTTCACTTCCGGCAAACATGAATCATTAGATTCCCCTACTTCTACTCTTCCATAAAATAAAGGTTTTTTTTTCTTGTGCTTGATAACATAGGTCTTTGTGCTGCCGGATCTTGGACCATTATCAATCCATATATATATATATATATATATATATATATATATATATATATATATATATATATATATATATGGATATATATATATATATATATGAATATAAAAAAGAAATCTTCTTTTTTATATTCATTAAAACTTTGATTATTTTTGTTTCACTTCGGGTTTCGGGATGAAGTGCGTAGGGTATTGGCTAATCTTCAAATTAAATTTTCTTATACAGGTCTGTTGCAAAACAGCTGTGCAGGACCATAACTTGCCTAGCAATACAGAAGTATTAACAACACAGTAGGGTAAGAAATAACCCCTTGAGTTTTTTTTTATTTAATTTAGAAAATATTAGTGTATAGCAGATTCACTTTTGTCGAATTTTTCAAAAAACAGTTGCGACCAGTGAGACAAATAAGAGAACAGGCTAATACCGGCAGCACAAAAAGTTACCTGCTAGAGCCCTGCACGTACCGAGTTGTACTCGACCCGACCCTGAATTCTTTGCTTAATTACACAAAGCATGGCCATAAACTAAAGGAAAAAGATCGTCTTTCCGAAACACTATATGTAACAGTATAATATGTAATATATGTGTATGTGTGTCTATGTAATCTCTCCAGTAAAATTTACAGTCCACCCTACCCGAAAGGGACCCACATTGAAACAAATTGGAACATCTCGACCCTATCTGAACAACGTGTTGGGTGGGGTTCCTGTAAAATCGGGTTACTCCACATTCTTCCAACTTACAGAAGAACGTATTTATTGGTCAAGATTAGTAGCTTTAATTTTAAGGAAGTTGTTATTGAAATAAGATGGTATGTGTTTGCGCAATATAAGTAGTTTATTTGAATAAAAAAATAAATAATTTCTAAATTGTTTTGAGAAAATGCACTGATTAAGCTGATTTTTAAATACATTACACTAAAATGTATTTAAATAATAGTCCTGCTTTGTTTTTTATACTTTTTAAGAAGGAAAAAATGCGGGTAGGTCGATCACATTTTATTATTTGGCTTTTCTCAATGTCAGTTAGATGGAGAAATGGAATTTCTAATATAGAATAATTAATATCATTACCTGCAGTTCCTGCAGCTAAATTTATTTTCTATTGTTTCGCAGAAATCCCCATTATACAAAATTATTCATAAGAATATTGTGAACTCAAAAATAATCGAAAAATCCAAGAAAGTAATACACAATTGTTCTTTCAGATATCAGAAACGGTGGGGAATTAATGCTTGAGAATGACCAACAGCTTATTATGCATATGACGCCAGCAGCACTATCCTTTGCAAATTAGAGATTTTTAAAGAAGAGCCTCAATCTGTGACTAGTTAGTAAATTCACTGGTGAATATTACTTTTAAAATTCTATCTCGAACCACTTTCTCAAAACACACATTTCTCACATGTGCCATAACAGGGTTGCCGCAGGCGATTATTTTTTAATTCTATCTTACGCCAGTTTTTTTTTTTAAATAAAATATTTTTTCACATAGACTTTGACAACATTTGCGAGAGAAATATACTTCAATTTTTTTCGGAAATTTGTGTTGCGAATAGAATAAAAAAATTTAGCCTTGCCAGCTCTGCATAACAGCATATGCAAGAGAAATATACTACAAAATTAATTTTTAAAAATAGTGGTTCCGATAGAATATGAAAATAACTGCCACTAGTAGCCTTGCTTAATGAATGTCTCCACTCCTGTCCCTTCTTTTACAAGTATTTTCTTTTTTGAGCGATGATACTATCGGAAATCTCATTTCTAGCTTTCACGTGCCGTCTCAAAAAATAAATCTGCACAGTTCTGTTATTGCTTACAGTCTTTTGATAAGATTTTTTTAAATGATGCAACGAACAGTTTCATGCTATGATTTTAATATTTCATTTATATTAGAAGCATCATTTTTCTGTTTTTGTTTAAGTAAAAACATCTTACTAATAGGGAATAAGCCTCCCTTATCTCCTCTAATGAGTTGTCCCAGAAAAATATTCTTTAAGCCTTTAACTACTGAAGTATGAATTCGTAAAAATTTTATCTTCTAAAGCATTTTTCGTGAATTGTTTAAACTACATTAGAAGATTTACATAATCATTTAATAAATTTTAGAAGAATTTATAAGGAATGAAGGATTTAGAATGATTAATTAAATTTGAATTTATAGGGATTTTGTGCAATATTTATAACCCATTTCAAATCTTTGTTTTAATCCCTTGGGGGCGAACGACCGTATACGTGCCGTGTTAGGTACACATTAATCGTGATTATTCTCACCAGTAAATTTTTACTGTATAGTTGCCTTATTTAATCCGAGCATTTTCCTGAATCAATTAGGCAAAAATTTCTGTTTTGAAAAACCGGTGATAAAATATTAATAATTCTGCAAAAGACGCTAGTACCGAAAGAGTTAAATATTTTTCTTAGTATTTTGTAGAATTAGAAAATGTAAAAATAAAATGTTCTTACAAAAGAAACATAGAATTATTTCCGAATTGAAAAATTCCCCTCCCTCCCCCCCCCCCCCAAAGAGAAGACAGCAGAAAAATGCAAAGGCAAAATAAATCATCCTTTTAAAAATATTTTTGTTTTGTGTAACAAATAATGCTTTTGGAACGACATAAAATAATGTATTTATAAATCATTCTAAATTGTATTTAACTAATCGATGTATTAAATGAATTTTATAACTAGCAAAAGCCATGTTTAGTTTGGATTCGCGAAGCATTATTTAATAAGATTAATATTTGAAAGTAACAATATTTTTTACATTATTTTTGCATCTTTATTAAGCAAAAACGTTATTTTATGTTTTGGCGAATTTTTATTTTAGAAATATAAATTTTGCCAAATAACTAAGAATTTCCTCGGAAATTTTTATTTATGATATAACGAATTTAACAATTAATTTTATTTGTTTACAATTCTTTTGTTGCCACTTTACAAAAGAAAAATCATAATATAATTATTTTAAAATGCGTAAGTATCGTCTACGTAAGTGATTTCACACAATAAGCATAAATTGTGTATTGGAATTCTTAAAACTGAAAAATACTTTTATAATTGAATGTAAATAATTGAATTTTTACAAATTTTAATTCATTAATAATATGCTATAATTTTCATAAAATTTTCATAAAAGAAATCGTGAATCTATTTAATTAATCATCTATCTATAATGACTAACTCCATGATTTATTTTTTCTTCTGAAAATATACGTGTTTCATTTTTTATTTGCAAAAATGCGTCCGCAATGGAAAAACATGTAAAATAAATAAATTAATAAATTTTTTAAGATTATTCTGTAATAAAAAATAATATTTTGCAAATCTACAGACCATAGTTTATTTTTATGCTTAATTGCAAGTCCAAATACTGAATAGTTTTTTTTTTTTTTTTTTTTTTTTTTGTAAACTGTACGACAAAATGTAATTTGTGTAGCCTATTAGAGGATTCGCTTCGCTCATCGTAACAAGTTATTTAAATGGTACTTATAGGTACCGTCAGTAGATAAAGGGTGAATATAATTGGTTTTACGAGCTCTATTTTCTTGTATTTGTAAACTGGGTGTACATAAATAAATTTTTCAATCTTACTAGCTATTAAAATATATATGTTACGGCCAAAACCCGAAATTGGCCAATTCCCGAACTGGCCAGCCAATTCGCGAATTGGCCAACAATGTTTTAAACTGACTGGCCAATTCGGGAATTGGCCGGCCAAAACCAGAACTGGCCAGATACGATCGGCCAATTCCCGAACTGGCCATATGCGATCGGCCAGTTCGCGAAGTGGCCATACGCGATAGGCCATTTCGGGAAATGGGTATATGAAAAACAATTTTTACTTTTTATCCCTTTCTAACATAGTTGAAAGTGTTTATGAATTCACTTTGTTTGGCCGTCTGCCTCTTTATGCTCTAACTCGAGTAAAGACTCGGATTGACTTGTAATTGTTAAATTATTTAGGTTTATAAATACATTTTGATATTGAAAGTGAAGTGTGTACTATTTTTGGTTAATTTACAGGGAACACAAAGGTATTTCATTTCAATATCATCAATGGGTAAAGTTTTTCCAGTGCATTTTAATGTTGTTACATTATTTCAATTATAATAAAATTGGTATGCATCATTAAGATGGGCAACAAACTGTTCTCTAAAGTGTATTAAATAAGTAGCAATTATAGTTTGTTTACAGAGACACTGAAAAGTATTTCGTTACATTGCCGTGAATGGTGAAAGATCATTTGTAATGCACTTAAATGATGTTACACTATTTCAAACATAATAAAATTCACATACCTAATTCATGTGATGAGCAATATGATTTTATAGAGTATTGATTAATTAGACATTATAGTTCGTTTATAAGGGATCCCAAAAGAATTCTGGTAAAGAATTATGATATATGTGAAAATATCGTTTATAGGATATTTTAATGATGTTACACTACTTCGAACATAATAAAACAGTTATATTTTACTAATATGCTCTACAACATTTTTTTCTATATTGGCTAGGTGGAATTTGTCGTTTATTTACAGAGTCACTCAGTTAATTTGTTTATTGCATTGGACAATCAATCCGATGGATCGATATTAGTCACAGTGGACGGAAATCTCTGCGCAGATTAGAATATAATTTTCACAATAAACCCAATTTATCGAAATATATCAAACAGGCGGAAAATTATCCAGCATATCAGATAATAATCGCCAAAGCATGTAGCGTTCTTTCCTATCACGTGTGCATGTCAGTGCCACCTACCGGGCAGCCTTGAATCCCCACTTCGTATATTGGCCAAGGCTTCCCGGCCAGTTCGCGAATTGGCCGGCCAAAACCCGAAATGCGCTGTTCATTTCACGTATTTCGGGTTTTGGCCAGGAATCTTGGCCAGTTCCCGAATCGGCCGGCCAATTCGCGAACTGGCCAAGCTCCGGGTTTTGGCCGTAACATATATATATATATTCAACTTTGGTGTTTATCGGAAATAAAAAATAACAGCTGAAAGCTTAAATTCATTCAACATAACTCATCTTACACTTTTCTCGACATGATTTATTTTATTTTATTTTTGTGTGTGTGGGACCTCATCAAAGATCAGGTGTTTGTTTCACCGCTACCAACTGACGTTGATGAACTTCGGGTACGCATATCTCCAGCCATTTAAAGGATCACACTGGTCATGGTGAAAAAATTGTGGGATACACTTTTAATCGTATTTTGTGGTGCAAATAGAATATAAAACAAGAATCATGTATAAAAAGAAGGGCGTTGTGTATAGAGCGGAAAAGATATATTGAATAGAGTGTACCCGTTGCGAGTGAAGTAACTGAGGAAGTTATCTCAAGAAGAGGGCAGTTTTTTATTTTTTTTTACTTCGGATCAACAGTTTCTAATTTCCGCTGAAGCAAACTTCCACCAGTTAATATTGAATTGAAAATTTCGTTTTATTTTAGAGATTTATTTATGCAAAATTTGTCTGAAAAATATTGTACAAATTTCTTTTTGTTTTTACTGGTAGAAGTTGGCCCTGGTATTATAATCCATTTCACTGAAACTGTAGGGGGGGGGGGGTGTTGCGTTGTCACAATATGGTTCAAACGCAGGGCCTGACTACCGCCGAAGTGATCTTCCACCAGAAAAAATAAATATGTTTATTGTCTTAATTGTGGTTTAAATTCAGCATTAATAAGGCGCTTAAATAAGGAGAAAATTTCTATTCAAATTTACTGGTGGGTAATTGCATGAGCTGTAACGAGTCACTGCGAAACGGGTTTAGTTGAAATTTCAACATTTCTTCGTTTTTCAACGTCAGGGTATGTCTATTTCTCTTTATTAATAGTTTCCTGATAAAAAGCTAGTGTCCAATAACAGTGAAATATAAGGACGGTTCTTAATAGTGGAGACCGGGGCTAGTAGGAGCAGTTTTTAGTTATTAATTGAAATTAATTTTTTGTTTAAGTTTTTTATGAAACTTTAACTGTACTTTTAAAGAACAGACATTGGGCTATAAATACCCGGTGTTTTGAGTTTGCAGCTTTTGTAGTTTATGTTTTGCGGAAGCATAAAGTAAAAGGAAAATAGTGCCCCAACCTGCCCCGTCACGGGGTAAGTTGGCACACGCTTTATAAAAAAATTAATGAAACTCAAATAAGACACGCAGTTAAGAGAAATCAATTTCATTATTACCAGTAAGTTTAAACAAACGCGTTATCGCCGTACAATGTAAATTCTAAATTATGTAGACATAAAAATGATGAATAAAACATTACTATTGAGTAACTTCTATCCTACTCGATATCATCATCAGAGTTACAGTTGTCACAAATAAAAATTCGACTGTCTCCGTTTGGGTAAGCCTCGTGTTCCCAAAATCTTGCATTGCAACCACTTTTCTCGGTGTTTGCTGTTTTACAAGCTACCAGCACACACCAGCCACCGAGCCAACTTGCCCCGTGTTCAATGCGCCTACTAGCCCCATAATAAACTTCTTCAGAAAGGGACACGTAACCATCTAAGCATAAATAATCCGAGTAAATCGCATATGGGGTATGTACAGTTAATCATACACTAAGAAAAAACTGCACAAGTTAAATAGCAATTATTAAGATAAGTATTAGAAATTAGAAAAAGAATGAAGCAACAAAAAATTACTTATGAGTGCAAAAAAACAGAAAAATCGTAGTAAATGTCCACTGCGCGTAGGTAACGCTGCAGGACTACAATGAAGGTTCTAGAAAGCAAGAAGAAAGGTAATCTGCGACTGGTTGCGCAATCTATCCACAAACAGGCGATTTATGAGGACTGCGCCTACTTACCCCTGTAGCCAACTAGCCCCGGTCTCCCCTGCTTATGTTTATATTACATTATAACTCACTGAAAAACAATATAGTTTTATTGGAATTCTTTCATTTTTCTATATATGGAGTAATGTTTTTCTGTATGAGTGTAGCATTTACACATAATTCATCGCCGAAACAGAGATTCCATACACAGAAAAAAATTATATTTTATAACTAACAATTTTTTTTCATGTTTTATATATACATATATATTTATTTTTATTTTTTGCAGTTTTTATAATTTGATGTTCATACTCATGGCGCATTTAACGTAGAGCCATAGCTATACTGGCATTGTCAGGCGGCCAAAACGCAAATCATTCAGTCAGGAATAGGATGTATTTATATGTCTATTTTTAACACTAGAGCTGCCGTTAGGGGTCATTTGGACCCCTGCCAAATTATCGATTGTTGAATAATTGTCGATTCGAACCATAATTCTTTTCATAAGATATGTTATATGTTTGAAGCACAAAAATATGGCTAATTAAATAAGTTAAACAGTTTTGAATAAAAATTCTGTTGTGAAACACTTTTTTATAAAAATTGAGTAAAATAGCCGGCGGTTCTAGTGTTGAAGATTTTATGTAATTATTACAGTCATATGTTTAATATTGCCTATGATTTTCTGCTTACATTCTTATATTACGTCGTCAAGTATAAAACTTGTGACTACAAAAGGGCCAGATTACCAACGGGGCAAACTTCTACCAGTAAAAAATGATATAATTTCTTTCTGTTATTATGGCCGCAATTTTTCATGAATATGGTGTTTAATAAAATAAAAATTATATTAAAATTTACTTGCGGAAGATTGCTACGTTGTTAATCTGGCTTTTTTGTAGACATATGTTACATACTAAGCGACCTGATACATTAAGCCCTTAACCCTTTCAAGGGCGGTGGATAGACGGTCTAGCCAACCAATTTTAATTTCCAAAACTGACAAATGGCACTCAGAATATTTTAATAAAATTTTGCTTTTGTAATGAAATTGCAAAATAGTGGGGTTTTATTTACTAAGAAATTCGTTTTAATATTCTGGTTTCAGTCAATTATTTCATTATTAAATGAACTGAATTTTTCTGCCCGTGAAAGGGTTAACTCTTTTTTTTTGACACAATACATTAAAAATAAGGACACGGCACCATTTTTTTTTTTACTAAAATAATTGGCTTTGTACAATCTTTCAATAATAAAGAAGGGTTTTGATTAAATAAAAAGCTAAAAAAAAATGTGACAAATAATGAAATATTTTTAAGCGTGTTTCAACACTCTTTTCTATATCTATAGATATCTAATTTTATATTTACTGCTAAGCGATTAATAAAAAACAATTTTTAATGATTATCACTTTTTATTGAATAAAAAAATTAAAAGAGACCTAAATGTAGTGTTAAGGGGTCAGGTAACCTTTGAACCGTCCAAAAATCGATTTTTTTTTAAATAGCTTATAATTAAATATGATACTTTAGAAACATTTAAAAGCAAACTACATACAAAAATTCGCATTAGAAGAGAAGTTATGTGTAAAACACTTTAAGCTTTTGCTATATGATCAACGGGTGATTCAATCTTTAAAGCAGGTTTTCTCAAAACAGCGATTTTGATCATTGCGCGCACGATTTCTGAAAAACGGTTATCTAGAATTTCACGAAATTTCTGGTGGATGTATTAAACATACATAAGCACAAAATGACCTATTATTATGTTTCTCAAGTAAGAAGTTTAGAATTCACGCCTACTTTTGTATAAAAAAATCTCGATATTTCGAATTTCTTAAAAAAAAAAAAAAATCTCGGGATCTAAAAGTTTTATTTTTTCCATTGTAGGTCATTTTGAAAACACATTATATCTGCACTCATTAAAAAAATCTTGGCTTGTTTCAGCCATTCGAATGGAAAAAATCATGCGCGCAATGCATGCAAGAATAATTCTTTCGTAAAAATTGTATTATCTTTATAAATAAATTTTAAAAAACTATATACATGTATACCTTTTTTTAACAGCTTTCATTGATAAAATAAATCTTTCCTAACATGTGTTTTCAATTTTATAATTAAAAGTTAATTAGTTAAAGAGTGACTGCAATTCTTACAGAGGTCTTTTTTCCATGTACTTTATTGTTTCAAAGAGTACCTGACCCTTTAATTGTTTCATCAGGTTTTGCTTTTTAAATTCCTTTTTAAAGTATGTTATATTTATTTAAAAATAGAAAATGCTTGCCCTGCAGTTATAAAAACTTCATGAAAGTTTATTTGATTTTCGTATTCAAGTGCTTATCTAAACCCTAATGTAATTAATTCATCGTTAAAATAATAAAAATAAATCTTCTCCTAGACTACATCAGAAATGCGAACATTTAATTTAAAATGTCATAAATGTTTTCCTAAAAACCATATTGTGAAATAGTGAAATGATACGAATTTTGTTTTTCATAATGTTAAATTTGACTAATTAACTTAACATTTTTAAATATTGTTTTATTTTATTTCGATGAAAATGAATTTTTCAACAGTACTGCTTGTTTCAGCTTGTGTGAAATTAATTAAGTTTTTCAGCATAATAATTTTTGCTAAATGACAGCATTTAATTTTCTCTCCGTTAAAATATTTAAATAAACCCTGTTAAACGTTTATTAAATAGATGTTCCCGATTTTTAGTATTTATAAAAGTCTAAGTTTGTTTAAATATTTCATGAAGTTTTTGAGTTGTTTACTAATTGAATTAAATGATTATGTTTAAAATAGTCCAGTCTAGACCATTTTTTAGGAAATTGAATGATCGTTTAACTTCAACTCTTTATAGATGCATTTTAAAAATGTGTAAGCAAAAGCGTTAATGAAAATAGGACAATAGTTCTGAAATTGACGAGATGGTGAAGATATGTCTCAGAGAATAGTTCCTTCTTAACCCATTTGTGCCTGAATTTGTGTTTTCTGAAATTTTTTGGTAAAATCACTTTAAAATATTGCAAAATGAAATGGAAAAATACTAAAAAAAATTAAGCTTAATTTTTTTTGTATTTATTTGATAAAATGTAAAAGAACTAAATATGAGTATTTCTAGTAGAATAATATGCATAATTATATATTTTGCCTATATTTATATTTAAAATGTTTTTAAATTGTATATTATGTACTATAATTAGTATTTTAATGAACTGCAAAAATATATATATATATATATTTATTTCTTTGCAGAGACTAATAACGTTATAATTATTATCAATAATAAAATAAGAATAATCGTATTGCAGACTTAATAACAATTTATTTCATAAATATCTTCGAAAGGAGATTGCATAAATAACTGTCTCCTAAATTTCTAACAAAAATATGTGCCCATTTGTGCCTATAACTCTATATTTTGTACATTACAAAAATGCATAAAAATAGGCTTGAACATTTAATTTCGCATTTAAAAAAAATACGTATCTCAAAAAATTCCACAAGCTAAGATTATAACTTGCGATTTTGGGTCCATGATAGAAAAAATACAAAAAAACTTACTTTTTACATTCTCAGATAAAAATGGAAAGAGAAGATGACCCAGAGATCAGAATATAAATTTTAAGAAGCCATAATTCTTAACGAAAATAGCAAACAACTAACTTATATAATAAAAATAATCTTTATATTTTTCTTCAATGAGAAATGATATTTTTTAAGTTTAAATCGACACTTTTAATAAAATGTAAGAATAATAATATTTAAATTTCATTTAAACTTTATTCAAAATATTTTTATTATGAGTATTAACTATTAATACTAACATTCTACTTAATAATTTCATTAAAGTATATTACAGAATAAAACGGTAATTTTTTTATATTAATTATTTCGGTAAAAATATTGTTATACAACAAATAAAAAAATTATATTGTAAAGGGGAGTACAACTTCTGTACAATATTATACGTGCTACATACGGACATAAAAAAAGAAAAGATCTACGCTGAAAAAAAAAATTTAATTTACGAAAATATGTCATAACCAATAACGAAAATACACAATAACTTCTTCCGATATCCAGATGTTCGCTGAGAGCGTTCTTTATTAGTGTTAGAAATCTGTTATCAATTTATTTTGAAAATTTAAATATGCATGTATAAAAAAAAAATCTTCTTCTACCACTGATTTTTTTTTTTATGTTTATAAACAGATTTATAGTATATTAATCAGCTTTCTCAAACCGGAATATATATTTTTAGATTAAAATTTATTCTTAATTAAGCATTTTAATCCACGTAACTGAATTTAAAGATGCAAGAGTAGTAAAATAATATTAATTTTAATGTTAAATTTAATGCTGGTAGATTATCATGTTCATCAGTTCGTTGAATATGAAATTGTTTACTTAAAAAATGGTAGCACTTAAAAACTCATATTCGGGGTTGAGAAATTGATTGTTAAACAATAATAACGTCTCGAGTACGAAATGCAGGTAGTTTTAAAGCGTACCTCAAAATGTACAAAGGAAAATAAACTGTAATTTTGGATTATCATATTTGAAGCTTGTCGGAATCGATTTCTGTTAAAAACGTTATGAGTTACAATTTTTAGGGTTTCGTTCATCTGACGAAATCCTATTCGTCTCACTCCTCTGTCTGTCTGTCTGTCACATAGCTCGTTCTCAGAAACTATATATATTGGAGACTTGATATTTCGGATTCTTATAGCTAAACATCTCACATGAAATGACAAAGCATAAAATTTTGAAAAAGTCTTATATTTACCCCTCTGGGTTCTAACTCGTGTATTTTAAGCTTTTTTTTCTAACTGAGAACTAATTAAGTTGAAGACTTGAAATTTTGGATAGTTATAGATGAACACCTCACATTAATTTAAAAATCATAAAATTTTGAAAGAAGTCTTACATTTACCCCTATGGACACTAATTTGTCTATTTTAAGCAATTTATCTAACTGAGCCCTTAATTAAGTTGAAGATGTGAAATTTTCCATACTTATAGCACAATACTTGCGACCACACGAACCATAAAATTTTCAAAAACTCTTATACTATTTAACCCTCCGGGCTCTAACTTCTGTATTTTTAGCAATTTTTCTAACCTCCACACTTTTCAAAAGGGGTGCACTTTTCTAATTTTTGTCGATCCTCCTTTGACCAATTTTTCATATTATGTACCATAGGTGTACATATTTTAGTTCCAATTTTTACCGCCAATGTCGCCTACCTATCTCGGGTGCTATGGGCAGGTCTCCTCCACTAATATATCTCCGGATAGTTTGTAAAACAAAGTTTCGCTCGGATAGAGGTTTGTTTAGAATAGAGTGTGCCACCTGATTGCGAAATGTGGAACTAACAGATTTTGCAAAAGGATAAGGCGTTTTTAAAGGAATATTAAACGAAACCCTCTGCGCGATGTGTGATCACATTTACCTACTTTTTTTTATTTAATTTAAAAAAGAGCTTTAAATTTAATTTTCAGTAAAAATAAGAATTGTAATCTATGATTCTCTGGAAAAAAAAATCGATTTTTAGAAGCCTCAAATCAAAGAACATTTCAGCAATTTCTATATATAGACGATTGTTCGCAAATTTAAGTACAGCATTTAGTTAGCAACAATTATTACTAATCGACTGAGATCAGCAAATGTTTATACAACGATTTGCAACAAAGTTAGTAAAAATTGGTTTTATTTTTATTATATTTATTTTTGTTTATTATTATTATACAACAATATTTGTCGTAAGGAGAACCGGTATCCTTCATATTTGCGAACACTGGTGAAAATATTAGTTTTCGAAATATTAGTTTTTCTTCTTCTTATTGTTATTATTATTAAAATAAAAAGAAACACATATTATTACAAAGCAAGATACAATGTCACTTATAATATTAAGTGGACACAATAAATGAAAAACCTATGTAATATAACTCATACAAAATATTAACATTGAGAAAATTGAAATTGCAATTATTCCGTTAAGATTCATACTTTTCGGTTTTTATACTTGTAGGTTATTCTTTCAGTTTTCCGACATGAATAGCATCTCGATTACATGCAATAAAATATGTCCATATAAATTTGATATTTTGGTTCTTTATATAAATGTATACAAATAAAACAATTCTTTTTATAAAAATTTAAAAGAGTATCACTTATTTTATTATTATTTGAAATGTATACGATGTAAATTTACTCTTCAGTTTTTTTTATTAAATATAAAGTACCTAGAAAAAAAAAGTAAAGAAAAGGTCAATTTCTGTTTAGTAGATTTTTTTGTTTTTATTTTTAAATTATTAATATAAAAACCCATTAAGAATGTCTAATTAAAATGTTTATTGAAAAAATCATAAAAAAATTCGTTCATATTGGTCAAATATTTATTATGGATTTATGCTTTGCGTATAGACTGTTTTATTTTTCCCAAATACCGGTAATCATGCTTAAAAAAAATATTTTAAAAAAATCCCTGCCGGCCCGGCCTACAGGCAGAGGTAGATTTCGAAGTCAAATATACTAATTTCACAAACAAAAACTAAATCATGATTATAGATAAATCCACTTTAACAATTTTATCTGGCCGCTCTTGACGAGTTTTTATTTCATTTTCATATAATAGCTGGTTTTATCAGAATCATGTTAGGGCGGTATTCAAAAAAATACTTTTCCATGCTCAACAACTCGAAATTTTCTGGCATAATTCCAGATTCATTTTTAAATAAAAAAAATATGAAACTTGCTGACGTGATTTTTGAAGAGATTTATAAGCGACCTGTGTTTTTATTTTTTGTTCAATTAATTAAAACTTGATATATAAACAATTATTTTCTCAGAAGGACAATATTTTTCGTTTCTAACACAATCGCTTCGGGAAATTCCGTTCAAAATGCCCACTTTGACATAATTTTTTGAAATATATTCTGCCTCTATCTAAAAATCTATTATTACGGTACATTATATAGTTTCTGAATAAGCGAATCTACCAATTAAATGCGTTTGAGAGCAAAAATGAATTTAAAAACCAGTCAGAAAATAAGCAGTTTGGATTTAAGCGCATCCTTAATACAATGATTTTTCCAACACAATCCGCTTCGGTAAATTCGGTTCAAAATGCCCTTTTTAACAGCATTTAAAAAAATATATTCTGCCCCTATCAGAAAATCGACCATTACGGTACATTATATAGTTTCTGAGTAAGAAAACGTACCAATTGGAAGCCTTTGAGAGCAAAAATGAATTGTAAAATGAGTCAGAAAATAAGCAGTTTGGATTTGAAAACACCCTTATTAAGATCATTTTTTACTTCAACCGGTATGTATTTTTAATTTGTTTTTGCTCTAAGAATTGGTCCTATCCAAAACTCGTCTATATAGATGTTGTAGACATTATTAAGAAGATATATGATAAATTCATGGGGATTTTATATCTTTTGAATTGACGGAGTTATGGATTTTTTTCTTCTTCAAACCACCTTTTTGTTTTCGTTTTTAATTTTTTTTTTGCGGTACGAATTGGTCCTATCAAAAACTTGTGAATATAAAAGTTGTAGATAATGTTAAGGAGATTCATGATAAAATTAATTGGATTTGATATCTTGAGAATTGACGAAGTTATGGATTTTTTTCTTCTTCAAACGCCCTTTTTGTTTTCGTTTTTAATTTTTTTTGCGGTACGAATTGTTCCTATCAAAAACTTGTGAATATAAAAGTTTTAGATAATGTTAAGGAGATTTATAATAAAATTAATTGAATTTGATATCTTGAGAATTGACGAAGTTATGAATTTTTTTGTCCCAAAAACCCTATTTTTTGCGCCCCTTGAGCCCATTTTTAACTTTATCAAAAATCTGTGATACATAAACTTTTGGCCCTATTTTTAGAAGTAATAAAAACTTTAAACTGATTTGATATGTACAAAAATTAAGAAGTTATGGGGGGTTTTCTGTTTTCACAAAACCCCTCCCTATTTCCCTCCCCTTGGTCCGATTTTGCCCATTAACGAACTTGACCGAGATTTTATGCCCATTGATTTTATGTATCAGTTTGGAAGAGATTGGTGCAGAATTACGAAAGTTATCGTGTCCAGAAGAAAGTGATATAGATAGATAGATAGATAGATAGATAGATAGATAGATAGATAGATAGATAAAGTTTTTTACTGAGGGTGGTTTTGGGTTCTAGGGGTCATGATCGGTGTAGATCTGCAAAAATTTTTCAGAAATTCCAACATAGGAACGATCCCAATAGGTAGTATTTCATACGAAATCTACCTAAAATTGGGTTTTATCAATTGAAATATATTCAATATACCAAACACTAACAGATAAAGAATTTAATTTTTCTATAGAGAACATTGAATTTGAAATGCCACGTCCGAGGTGAGTGAACAGATATGTGGCCGCTCACCAAGGTACGCTGAAAGGTTGTATCCCGAATACTAAGTAGGTCCCTCGCACGAAAAATAAAAAGTTGTAGGCGTTTTAATTTTCGTATTGAAAAAGATATTGAGGAAATACCGGAAAAAATATAATATAAAAGTTAAATTTATTATTTAAATTGTGTTTAATAAATATATTCTTCACTGTATCACTAACATCAAGGTACCTAACCAGACCGGTTGGAGAGCACGAAATAATAAAAATAGAACGTCGATGCCATTTAAGCTATGACTAGAAATTAAAAAATGTGGCACAGCAGAATGAAAGCTTAGATTTTCTATGATTTATCAATTACTATTAGAATTTTTTTTTTATTTGAATGGTATCACTATACTACAGATTTATGTATTCTAAATAATCGAAATTTACAAGATTTCTTTTTGATTTCCTAATGTAAATAAAATTTTAGTTACTTAAATCTGAATTTGACAAGTCCTTAAAGTAATTTATTAAACTGATAGTTAAACCGCATCGTTTACCGGATATTCAAACTATTTTCAGCAATTTGAAAAAAATATATATATAAAATTATTTTTATCGTGACGGAATTATTTCTTTTTCCTCCATTATGATTTCAAATTGGATAGAAATGTCTGTTTATCTCCTGCTGCGAGATCACCATTAATTAGTTAGAATGCTTTGTTATATGCAATATTATCGCACAATGAAAAGCGAAATGCTGCATAAAAATCAATCAACACATTTAACATGGTGCATCCAATTTTATTGATTTGGGCTTTTTATCCAGGCATATGGTTATAAAAACCTCTAAAAAATTACCAAAGATTGAATTTAATTTTTTTCATGTTGACCTTAGACCAGAGGTTGCAAACTGTTGCTCCGCGGAGCACAAGGGGTACCGCTGCACTCAAAAGAGGAAAAATTAAGTACACTGTAAAAAAAAAAAAATGTAAAGTTACTAAAATTTTTCTAGGAAACTGGGATTCCAGGAACTTTTTATGTAACGGCAACAAGAAAAATTCCTGTAATAGATGCTGTTACAGAAATTTTTGCTGTTGCCGTTACATAAAAAGTTCCTGGAATCCCAGTTTCCTAGAAATATTTTAGTAACTTTACAGATTTTTTTTTACAGTGTATGAATGAAATCCACATTTTAAAAAAAGTATGTGCATATTTAAGAGTTACAGAACAAATTTTATTGTTCTTTATTATTTTATTGATTAGTATAAATTTAAAGCTATTTATCAGCAATATTCAGGTTTGCTTATAACAGCTATTATTTTCTATATAAAAATTTCAGTTTAACGTTATTTTGTTACCACTATATTTTTACGATTCTTACATACAGCATACCGGGCGTTCCAAAAATGACTGATGAATTCTAAAATTCAATAACTTGCAAACGGTGACAGATATTTAAAAAAATTCTTGCAGGATTGTTATGCAAGATGTCAGTAGTTTTTATGATGCGATTCTCAGTTTTAGTTACAAATAGCATCGATAGATGGCGCTTCAAGCAATAATCGAGGCTCGATTTTTCGGCATCTCTCTTCTTCCATGCGAAAAAAGGAGATTAAAGTGCATTGAATTGATCAAGAAGTACCAAAAATTGGGTCTGGACTGAGCACCTATTGCTCTTAGCGCCATCTATATTTTGAAATTCGAACTAAAATCAAGAACCACTGTAAAAGAAAACTCCTGACATCATACATAACACTCCTGCAAGAATTTTTTAAATATCTGTCACTGTTTACAAGTTATTGAATTTGAAACTCCAATCAGTCATTTTTGGGACACCTGGAATAAAAAATAAGACAACAGATATTAGCAAAGAAAAGAAAGCCAGAAATTGCATTCCGAACGAAAATTTACTAAGCGTAATTTGCAGCTCTTTAGAAACGACTTCTGTAAGTGATTTGCAGTAAAGTGTTTACCAGCAGCTCCATGTTTCATGCTATATTGCGCAGTCATTCGAGTGGGAACATTTCGACTTGAAAGATAATCTGGCAGGTTTATTCAGGCGGAACTGCAACGAAATTTTCGCTCAAAATAACACTATGACGGACTGCACTTGCTAAATTTGTGAAAAAATACTGGAAGATTTCTTTATGACATGCAATCCAGTGCTTAAGTGAAACTCATACAACTGCAGAAACTCCTTTTAAACTTTGTTCAGTGAATGGTTCCTGAAAGCTGTGAATATGTCTTACTCGATACGTCTCCAATATGTCTTTACCAAATATCACCTTTATTCGACAAATCAATAAGATGGCTAGTAAATTAAAATAGATATAAATTGCCTCAGATAAACTAAATTTGCGTTACTAATCAAGAAATCCACTAACTCACTGGATTGATCATTTTATTGTATTTGCCCAACGTTTACTTACAAATCTATCAGGGAGATATTTTTAACACTTTTCAAGAAAGTTGAAAAGTGTTTATGATTTCGGTTTGTCTGTCCGTCTGTACGCGCTCTAACTCTCGTAAATATACTGGGATTGCCTTGAAATTTTTGGATGATATTAAGGTTCACTATAGCACAATCCCTATTTCAAATGTAGCTTGTAGCATGTTTAGTTCATTTACAGGGACAGTCAAAAGTATTCCGTTACATTATGGCCTATAGGAAAAAATCGTTTCAAATAATTTTTAATGATGTTACACGCTTTCAAGCATAAAATAATTGATATGCATTTATGACGTGCACACAATAAGTATTCTGAAGAATATGCGGTGCAAAGAATACATATTTTTCATTTACAGGGCCCGACAAAAGAATTCCGCTATATAATGATATGGGGATGGGTTTGTTTACGACGTATTTTAATTATGTTAAACTATTTCATAAACAATGAAATTGATGTACGTCGCTGAGGCTTACAATAAGTTATTTCATGCATAATAAGAAGTGCATAGCATTTACAGGGACATACAAAATATTTCAGATACAATATTGTGTCTGAAGTACTGTACATAAGCAATGATTGCTGGAAATGCTTTTTTAATTATGATATGCGCTTTTATGTTTCCCTATATTTATGCATACTGTGCTGTGTGTATAAATGCTGTATTTCATATACAGGGCTATATAAAAAAATTCGTAAAGTTTACCGAGTATGAACGATAATTGCTTAAAGGTGGTTTTTGAAGAAGTAATACATTTTTACGCTGAACTGCATTTAGTTTACTAAGAAATGTTTGTAGAATATAGAATAAACGATATACAGAGTCACGCAAAGAATTGGATACATAACTGTCTATGGATGGTAATATCTGGAAATGTGATATCAGTAATTTTAAGAATATTTTTGTTTGAATTAAATTTTAGTTAATAGTGGCGTGTAATAAAGTAAAAGAGCTATAGCCGGTAACTTCTGAAAACAATTTTTAAAATGTTTTATGCGTTTTCTAAAATGTTTACTTAGTTGCCTTACTTACCTTATTTCTCTAAATAACGAAGTTTTGTTAAAGCATTCAGGAAATGTTGGAAAGTGTTTCATTTATGCTTTACGCATGATTTTTCTTTCTTGTTTGTAAATCACTACAGATCAATAAAACAGAGCTTGAAATAGTTGTTTGAAATCCAACCATCCAAAGAAGTAACACGGCGGAGCTGTGTATATATTATGTACTGATGATTGGGATGCATTGATGCGTCACAAATTGTAGGCACTAATATCAAGATTCTAGTTAAGGGAAAAACTATAGCAGAAGTAACCTTCCAGTTTTCTGTAAATAAAGCCTCTTTTTTTTTTTTTTTTTTTTTTTTTTGTCAAATTTTATATCTGTAAAAGCAAAAGCATTCAAAATGCACGTGTGTTCTTGAATTTCATATGATCGGTAGAATACTTATATTTCTGCGCATCATATATATTTCAAGGTATAAATCTATAGAATATCCCTTTAAGACCCAACCCGCACAATCGTGCGGGTTAGACATTCATTTTTTTTTCTTTTGAATCGTATGTTATAAAAACTCGAATCGAACGATTAGTTCTGGTTTGTATCATTTTTTATCCACAGGTGGCGGTTGTAGCCCATTTTTTACTTTTTACAGGCATGACTAGTTTTGTTTACAAATGCATCAGGTCTTAAAGAGACACTTCAGTGTATATTTTGTTGCTTTAACCCTAGAATATTAACCTGCGTACATTTTACCCCCACACCCTTTTTTTTACACATTAAGTATGCTTATTTTGCAAGAATAAGTTTGATGAATAATCTTCTGAATAAAATTTAAATGTATGAGTATATATATAAGAATTATTCTTTAAATATGCTTTAAATGTATTTTAAATATGGAGTGCGTAATTTTTACGCATGGTTAGTATTTAAGTACTAAAGGTTAGTATTTTAGAATTAAAGGCAGACAATCTTTTATATGCGGAGAGTATTATCATATATTACAAATGTCAAACGGTCATTATGGGTGTTAATCATTTAAATAAATATCTGATATTAAAACAATTCCATTTACATTATAATATATATGTATGTTTCTTTTTGTTCTACTTCATATAAATATTAATTTGAGTCATTTCTTGATTTCTTCAATTGATTTCCATTTGTTATGGGTAGGCATGGTAACACCAAACATTTTTATTAAAAATGTAGTTACAACATAGTTTTCCTTTTTCCCACCACATGGCAGCAATGTTTTGATTTTCGGTAACTAATTGCTAGCCAAATGATTTAATAGTCTTAACTCTGATTGCATCCTCACATGTTACAATATTGTGGGTCAACTTTCCTAAGTCTTGGATTCTTGTATATAATTGAGGTATTGTCCTCTAATCATTTTTCAATTTTTAATATATTGTGTGAGGTGTGTTTTTCATTAGATCTCTTGGATTTTTATCATTTATTGTGTTTTATGATGCGCTATTAGGAGCTACATTTTGCCATTTTATGCTTAATGCTGACAAAATTGGATGAAATAACACATCTTCTTTATGAATTAAACCTGCAAGCTCGACAATTCTGTGGGTTATTCATAGTTTCTTATTTTACATACTGGTCTCCTATTTTCATGTCTTGTTCATCTTTAGAATTTTACCATTTGTTCATATATTTGTGATTTCATCTTTATTATATATATATATATATATATATATATATACAGTAAAACTCGGATATAACGCTAACCACTTATAACGCTTCCCCGCCTTTTACACTCCTTTGTCCCGATGTCTTGAACCATACCCATAAGAACAATGTAAATATTCCTCTCTTTTAACGTTCTCCGCTTTTAATGCTTTCCCGCTTTTAACACGCTTTTTATTGGTCCTTTCAACAAATAAATCCCGGATATTACGCTTTGGTGCTGTGGTTTAAATCCAGAGTTCTCATTTTCTCGCCCGTACAAAGAGAGAGAGAAAGAGAGAATACGTGGAATTGGAAGTCAGTCAACGCCCAAAAACTATGTAAAAAAGAAAAAAAAACCAGCCAGTGCGGCGGTTTTTTTCTCATTAGATCAGAGAACAAACGAGTTTATGCCGTCCATCTCAGCATCACCTGTCTGTCTCTTACTTCACACAAACTGTTTTCGTTTTTTTCATTTACACCTAAGTACGTAGCATCGCTGCCGACTTCAATTAGGTGCAATATGGAAGCTAAGAGTATGAAAAGAAAGACGCTGACATATTCGAAAAAATTAGAAATTCTAAAAAATTGTGACAAAAAATCACCTAATCTGATCCAGAAAGATTTTGCGTTATCTATGAATATCGAGCCGTCGCACAATGTAAGATTTTGCGAATCTAGCGGGACAAAATTCAATTTATGAAAATTATCGATATTAAACTAATAAAATCTATCTTACTAGAGATAAAATGGTTATGTATTATGAAAAAATACAGTAAAACCTCCCTGTGCGACCACTTCCCTGAACAACCATTTTTTTTCATGGAACGAAATTTATACCCATAGGCTTAATACTAATTTTACCTCCATCCAGAGACCAACCTAGTTGGATCCTTCAATGAGCGACTAATTTCTTTGAAGAAAATGAAACAAATTCCGTTTTTTTTCCGGGTCGCTAGCGGAAGGTTTTATTGCAAAAATAATTCCAGAAAGCGCATTATCAATCAAACTTCTAAACTAAGCTTAGAATTTTTTTTATTCGGGTAACTTTTATGTGTTTAAACCCCTTTGTGCATTTTTAGCCAATGAATTTAACTCTGATGACAAATTATTAATGATTGTCAATAAACGCCTCTGCCCTATTCAGTCAGGAAACTCTCTAAGAATTAGATATGAAATCGTCATTATTTGTTCCCGTCCAAAAGAAAAATTGCTTTTATTTACTGAACTTCGAAAGGGCTTGGAAATAAAAGTTATAAAAAATAAAACCGTAAAATCAAAGCAAACGTCAATATGTTCATTTTTTAAAGTCTGCAGTGATTAACTTATGTAATTAACTTTTGTTCTGATACTTAAAATTTCATATTTTTTCCTAATGTGAAAAATAAACTTTAGTAACATTAGTTGTCACCTTTCTCCAACAATTAAAATCTAGATTTAAACATGACCTCCATTACGAGACCACCTCTCGGAACGACTAATATTTATTGGAACGGAATGTGGTCGCTTTAGGGAGATTTTACTGTATATCTTTACGCATTACATTGTACAATTTACGTCATTGTTATTCCGACATCACAATCATAATAAAAAGATGTTTTGTCATTTTCATACCTAGTGTTGTCATTACCTAGTGTTATGGTATTTAGTGCAGATTTTTAAAAATATAGTACATATTTATCTTGAAGAAGATTTTTTGTATTAAAAAATAGTAATTAATTAATTACATACTGCTATAGTTACCAGTGTTATAAAGTGAATCACTGTCATTTTCCGTTGTTCTTTTATTATTTGTATATTCGGTGACCGTATAAATGTTAAAACTTCAGGGTTCTTCAGCCGCTCTATAGTTTTATTGGGATGTTAATGTCATGATTTGTAATGCTTAAAGGCAGATATATTTATCTTGCATCTACATGTCATGTAAAATGATATCAAATCGCTCAAGAAGAGCTTATCAACCTCTGTTATGGTAGCGGCCACTGCAGCATCCATAAAAATATCTCCCTTTTTCTATTTCCTACATTAATATTATCTTGCTCTTGTTTTGGAGTTTTTAATAATAATTCTCTTTTAAGTCTAAATCTTTCAATTATATTTTTTTCTTTCTGCGATACTTCATTTTTCTTCAGGCTTTCGGAACTGTTATTTCTTTACATCAAATCTATAACCAATATGTAAGAGGCATTCCATAAATCTTAATTGTGCATGCTGTGCCGATAAGCCCCAAGAAAACTTGTGAGTATTATTTGTATATTATCGAATCATTTTTAAGTTATTCGCCACCTTGAATTTTCTGTTACAGACATTGCATTTTTAAGTTGCTTTATTTGAAGATAGAATGCTGCACATTGTGTTATCCACCACTGTGTCTTCAAATTTGTGTTCCATGTCATGCGTCCGAACATTGAATTCTACTACAGTTAGTGCAAGAGCTGTAAAGATTTAATTTCTGGGAATTTCAAATTTTTCTGTTATTGACTGATTAGTTTCCATGATGAACTTAAACTTTATGGATCTAAAGTAAGAAGTAGATGACGGCTGTGTATTTACCCATTATAAAATTTTGATTTTCTTCATTACAGCCCTTTTTTATGTGACGAGTATCCGGCTTTTTGAACATTTTATTAAAATTTCGTTGCTCTTTAAGGGCTTTCAGATATATTTTTAACACATTCGTACCTATTTTTCCAGATTGTCTCAGTTTTAAACACGTGGCGCGTGGTTATTCCTTTGTGTTCCGGGAATAACGAATTCACCTTTTGTCTTTTGATTTCGGTCCACTTAAATAAGAAAATTTCTTTGGTTGTCCAACCTTTTTCTGGTAGTAATTATTACTTCTGCCGCGTAAATATATTAATTGTTAATATTCGATTCTGACCATATATTAATTTACTTCGAAAAGCGTTCTTTAAGCGATGCCAGTTTCTCCATCTTTGATTACTGCCAAATATAAATTAATGGATCAGACGCTTAATCTGGTCTAATATAACAGATGAGCAACGCTGAAGATTATATTTGCGTAATAAATAGTCTATCACGATATTTTTAGAATTAACAGGGAATGATTCATTTCTAGTAACATATTTTTTTTAAAAATCTCATATAATTCTCTTTTCGAAATTTACTCTTCCGTACTTGATAAAAAATTACTTATATTCAAAAGTTGCAAAAAGTGGCAGCTGAAATTGATTTTGTTGTATATTTATATGCATACATAATTACAAAAAAAATTATATTACTATTTACCAGCGTATACAAAAGTTTTGGCAGCTTTTTAAAATTTATCATGTTTTGAAATAATTTTTATATTGACTTAAAAAAATATTTTTTTAAATATAAAACTTCTAAATAACTATTGTAACTGTAAAATACAAAGTATCTACATTGTTGTAAAGATTCCAAGTTTTAATTAAAAAATATTCACAAAATAAGTACGTTTTTAGCCAAAAAATATGAATTGCAATTACAACTGCAGAATCGCCATTCTAAAAAGGTTCAAAGAAAATTTGTTTTTTGAGCCGATTTTTTATGGTGTTGTTGTGGAGTTTGGCTGCTATCACTTTACATTTTTTTTTCTTCAATGTGTTAGATGTTATTTGAAATATCTAAAATTGAAATTACTGCAAGTCGATTTTTGGACTTTTTTCCCGCTAGATTTGCAAAATCTTACACTGTGCGTCGTCTCTTCGGATTCTTCTTCGAAACAGAATAGGTAATGAAAAAAATGCTGCGATTTGTGGCTCAAAGAAAAAGAGAGTGAAAACAGGAAAATATGAAGATTTAGAAAAGGTTATGTACGGGTGGTTTCTTGAGTCAAGACACTGTAACATACCTATCAGCGGATCCATAGTCAAAGAAAAAGCTGCAAAAGTAGCCCAAAAGCTAAGAATTGAAGATTTTACTCCATCTAATGGGTGGTTAGACCGATTTCGAACCCGCCACGGCATTGTGTAGAAGAAGATTTCCGGAGAATGCGCTGCCGTCAACATACAAAATGCAGAGTTTTTGAAAAAGAACAGTCTTCCAAGGCTTATCAAAAACTATGACAATTGTGATATTTATAACGCCGACGAATTTGGATTATTTTTTAAAAGCGATGCCTGATAAATACTTAACGTTAACAGATGAGCAGTGCCATGGAGGGAAGCTCAGTAAAGAACGCGTGACTGTGCTTGCTTGTTCCAACGCCGATGGAAGCTACAAACGCAAGCCTCTGGTGATTGGAAAATTGGTCAAACCTCTCTGTTTGAAGAGCATCAAGCGACTGCCCTGTGACTATGCACACGTAAGGCTTGGATGACGGGTCTCCAGTTCATTATATATGTTTCTGATTTTGATGTCGAGATGTGGAAGCAAAATAGGCATGTCATACTATTCGTAGACAATTCCGCAGCGCATCCCGAAAAAATATCAGATATTTCAAACGTCTCTCTGGACTTTTTACCTGCAAACACCGCAAGCGTACTTCAACCGATGGATCAAGGGATCATAAAGCTTTTTAAACAACATTATCGCAAACGTATAGCGAAACGATTTCTACATGAAATGGAAATTAAAAGGAGTCGATCTTCTGTAACTCTCCTCGACGCCATGAACTAACTTAGCGCTGCTTGGGATGCAATCGAATCTAAAATAATTCAAAATTGCTTTAAAAAGGCAGGGCTCATAACGGGCGCCGACGATGATATGGATGCGGCTGAAGAGGGTCGGATCTTATAGACGACGAGGACTGGCAAGCTGTTTGCGAGCATCTTGCAGAAAACGCACACAGCCTTCAGAACTATTTTAACATTGATAAAGACGTTATCACAAGCAACGTGAGGAGCATTGACGACATTATAGGGGACACTGTACAGGATGCCGCAGAAGAAGAGGACCCTGATGAAGTTGCTGATGGCGATGTTCAAGAGCGCATCCCAACGATAGCTAAAGTAATGGAAACTTTTAGCACTATCCGCCTAAACACCGCTTCAGTAGATACCGCCGCTTCACAGGAAGATATGCAAAGACACATAAACAAAGCAGTAAACGCTCTTTTATGTCATCGTTCGTCTACCGGTCAGACAAAACTCGAAGAGTTTTTCTCTAAAACACAATAAACAGTAAGTAAAAGTTTATAGTCCTCATAGTATTGCTCAAGAATACAAATGTTACACTTTTTTTAAAACAAATATTATTATTAGTTTCTTTCATAATTTTATTTTATGTTTAATAAAAGGATAAATGTTCCTATTAGAAATGCTAAATATATTTTGTAGCTTTTGTTTTAATGCTAACTATTCTTTTACTTATTCTGATTACAATAATACACTTTGTAAACACTGTGCTATTTTAAACGAAGGAAACATTTTTGTACCTATGCTGTGAAGTTTCTATTGTAAATAATATACAAAAATGATTCCCCGCATTATTTAAAGCAGATAATCTAATATTCTCAATTTTAAAATGCCGAAAACCTTCTACCGCATTTAACGCTTTCCCGTATTTAATGCTTTCCCGCTTTTAACGCTCTTCTAGCCCGTTCCCCCGGAAGAGCGTTATATCCGGGTTTTACTGTATATATATGATTTTTATTATCTATTTTCTGTAATGTATGCGTTATAAGTAGCTAAATTTTGTCATTTTAGGCTTAATGCCGACAAAATTGGATGAAATAACGCATCTTCTATGAACGAACTCACAAGCTCCTATGATGATCCTGTGGGTCATTCATAGTTTCTTATTTTACATACTGGTTTCCTATGTTCATTTCAAAATCATCTTTAGAACTTTACCAATTTCTTCAAATTTATGATTTCAAATTTATTATATATATGGAAGATTCTCAAAAGGTGGGATCATTAAACGTTAACAATATGTAATTTTTAAATTTTTCAAATTTAAGGCCAATTTTTCTTCAATAGTATAGTATTTTGTCTATAAATATAATATATTAATATTTTTAATAGTATATCTACAAAATTATACACAAACATTAAAAGACAGCAACTATACTGGAAAATTAATTATTAAAGTATTTAATTAGCAGTTGTGTACGTTACAAATTTTGGACATTTTTTCGCACGTACGTTACAGATTTTGGACGTTGCGCTTAGAATTAAAAAAATTCTTAAGGCTAAGAATGTAGTAAATGTGTCCTATAATTGTATGTGTATACATATATATATGTACAATTAACTTTTTGTTATCCAGTAATAATAATAATAAAATCAAATGCTTTGTCGCGTACGTTACTTTCGGACATAACAAAATACAAAAAAATTCTTTATAGAAAAGTCCTTCTATCTTCAAAAAAGCAATAAATCAGCCTGCAATCTCTTAACGAAATTATCAAAAACCATTCGTTTCCTTTATGCATTCGTTGTTTACCATTAGAACCACCTGGAAAAATGTTAAAACTCTTTTTCATGGTAGTACATAGGAGCAGTTAACGTCATGAATGTCCGAAATTGCCCTCTTTAGCATTAAATAATAAAAGTTTAAGGTATTTATACAAAGCTTTTACAATAAATTATGTTATTTTCTGTCTCTGAATAGAATTAAAATCTCAGTGTAAAAATAAATAAATAAATAAATAAATAAACAAATAAAATCAATGATAATTAAAGTTATGTTTAAAAGGCTTAAAGTTATGACGTGTGTCCAGTGCCCACCTTTTGAGAATCGCCCATATATATATGTATACTATATGGCCATTTATCACTGAATACTTTCAATCTTAGACATTTGTCGAATATATAAAAATATCTTTGTAAATATACTTGTGGTTCTTCCGTAACTTAAAGATTATTACGAATTTGTTTGATCTCATATTTTCTTTCTTTCTAACCGATGACCAGGCCCCTACCTGCCGGGTTGCTCCAGATTAATGGGTTTAGTACCTGGTATCGGGGCGAAAGACCGCCTAATCGCCGCAAAGCGGCAATAAACCTGACATCATTGCCTTGATCGTCATCCGTTTGTGTATACTTTATTTTGCCGGTTACTTAACTTTATATCTTGATGTTTGGCACCTGCACATTGCTACTCATGTTGGTCTCGTAATTTAGAACCTTGATCATATGACGAGACTTTCACCTGGCAAGGCACCTCCAGAGGTATAATTCACAGGTAACTTGGAGGACTTTGCACCCACGACGGATTTTACATGCACCAGGCGCCATTAGCGTACATGGCGGATTACAGCCAGCAGTAGGCCTCGATCCCGCGGCCTTAGCTGCGGATTCGATGCTCTGCCAACTGGGCCACCTCTGCCCGAACTACTACTGAATGACCTGGGGTTTAGAAGCCGAATTGTTGGTGCAGACTTGTCGTAAGAAAATGGATTTTGGAGGGGGGTGGGAACGCAAAAAAAAAATAAATAAATAAATAAAAATAACAAATAAAATTGGAGCGCCGCAGATAGACAAGTTGCACCGAAAGTTAATTTTGGGCCGAAATGCTAAGCAAACATAACGATGCAGGGGGATGAAACTCCGCCTATCTACCGTATCTGTCAACGACGATTTGATAAGGAGGACATATAGGGGTCCAACAAAAGAAGAAAGAAAAATAATGATATTTTGAATCCCCTGTAAAATAAAATGCATGAAAAGATAGATCTACAGGTACAGACCACAAATATGTTGGTATTGTACAATGAATGTATTATCTTTTAATATACGAAAAATCCGACATAATATTACAAAAAAAGAGTTAAGTATTTATCTACTTGCAATATTTCAATTTTTCCCTCTTTTACCAGGAACTTGTTTAAATGTAATATGTTCCAACGCTCATAGATGTTAACACGCGATGACCTTCAATCAAACTTTTGATTCACTTCCAAATTATTTCATTTAAATTTTTCTGTTGTTTTGATGATGTTCACTGGATGGCGCCACTGCATTTTTCCAATTATCTAATTGTCCAAGACTTAACAAATTGCCTCTCATATAGAAATGTTTCGTCTCTACACTTTTAAATGACTTCAATATCATATTTTATCCTGAGGATGACTTCAGAGGCAGTTCGGAACATTGATTTTATGTTTTTATAGCAATTTTTGTACAAGTTCATATAAAGGCGCTTGTAGGCAATTGTTATACATTTTTAACTAACACGTTCTTATTTATTGTAGAAAACATTATTTTATGCTAAAAGTTTAGCAGTTGCCCGCCATGATCTGTCTTAAAATCTAACTGTAAAAAATAAATAAACAGAAAAATAAATTCTGTCGCAAAGTCAAGCGTTGACCCTGCTTTCAAACTATTTCAGCGTTTGGGGAAAAAAAAAATGTAGTTTTAGAAGTAGTAGTTAGAAAAGAAGAAATTCTAATAAGCAATATTTTATGTTTAAAGTTTAGCAGTTGCCCGCCATGATAATTGATACGATGTAATAAAAAAAGAAAGAAAGAAACCCAGGTAGCACAGCAATATCGCCCGATACTGTCCAATATCGGCCAATCTTGGTGTGCATCGGCAAAGAACGGTCAGGTTTACCGACATTGGCCAATATTGATCGATGTTGTCTGATGTTGGATTTGTAACATTAAAACTTATGTAATCATGAATATTTGAATTTTTTATTTGCATATTGTACTTTTTGTGGAAAGGTAGAAAATAGGAAACAATTATAATAACATTTTAAGTTCTGTAAATGCATGTAGAAAAACTCACATCGGCCAATATCGGGGAACATCGGCGTATATCGACACAAGCAATAATGCACAAGGATGTGCCAGCCAGCCAATCAATCAGATAGAAGCACCCAACATGGCCGCCGTGTTTCTCGTATGCTGTTGCAGATTTGTTCAGTCCTATTTTATAGAAAAGAAAACGAAGATATTTATGGTGGTGGTAGTATGGAAAAATATAAAGAGCAAGCTGTGTCATTCTTGAAATCCGAAAGTCACATCTTTATGTGAAACGGGTAAGTGCTCTTTATATCTCATATAATGTTTTTTTATTGAATACATATATGAGACTCATTTCATATATTCAAACTTGATTTTGAAATATTGTTTTCTGTTTACAGTATTACCACTTGATTAGTTATCCATATTCTTGTGTAGTGTGTATTTTCTGTTCATATCATATTTATACTTGTGTCAGAATGTATATTATGCTTAAAGATTTTCGTCACTAATGATTGTAAACAAATGCATATGAAGTTTTCCTAGTGTTTGAGTCAGTATTATTTAAACGTTTAAGTAACATCAAAACACTTTTTCGTTGTTTATATATTAATTAAATTGTCCGTTTACTTTATTCTTGACGTAATTATTTATATTAAAACGTTATTTTCTTTTTTTATTGTATGTAGTTGAAGCGATTTACTTACTTAAATGGCACAAGTACAATTACAGTTCGCAAATCCAAAGTTGTGAGCAATTTATATAATCTTGAGGTCCTTTTTATCAGAATTTGGAATAAAAATTTCAGATATCCTAATTCAAGTGCGAGAAGTTTTTTTTTTCATCTTCCCTTACAAGGGGGGGGGGGGGGGAGGAGTATAGAAAAAAAAATTGCCATACTTGCTACTTTGAACATAATTTTCAAATACAAAAATCACTAAAAGGCTCAAAATCAGTCATCAAACAATTACAATCAAAGGTTATTTATTCTTTTTTATTCACTTTGTTATTTATTTATTGGTTTATTTTTTACTCCATCCAAAAATAGAAATTTTACTCATTGTTAAAGCTGAATCCTCTTATTTAAGTTTAATCATTTTTGATTTTTTTTTTAAGATTTCTATCTGATAAATTATGTAATGATGGGGGAAGGGGGGGGGTCTAAGATTTCAAGATTCTGTATAATGCTTCTTCCCACCACCAATACAGTTAAAAATCTTTAAAACTCTTTATTTTGTTTATCTTTAATTTGCATAATGTGTTCTTATTTAAGTCATATACAGAAATTTAATCATTTGGGAAGAGTTCTCTATCTTGTACCACTTGGCGCGACTGGCGAAAAAGTAAGCAATGTTGTCAAAAGTCTGTTTTAGCCAGGGTTAGCAAGTTTTTGACAGTATGGCGGTTTTATCCTGTTTTAACGGTCATGTCAAAAACCCCATTTTGACAAAGTTTTTTACAGTGACTGTCAAAAACCTAAAATTGAGTACAAAACTGTTTAAAATTGTTTTTGAAACAACATTTCTATAGCTACAATTTCTCATAATTTTTAGTTTTAGACACTAGAATAAACTTTTTGACAGTTTTAGACATTAAAAACAACATATCCTGTATAAAACTCAAAACATGTTTTTGGTTCAACCAGTTGCTTGGAAAATAATTGTAAGCTATAAATATGGAATTAAAAAATAATTTAAATTGTCGTTACATTATAAATATAAATTAATCAAACTTTGAAATAATTTAATTTTTAAAAATGAAATTACATGGTGAAAATATTTGTATCTCTCTATTCTAAAAAAAAGTAACTACCGCTGTCACCGCCGCCGCCGCCGCCGGTTTTGAATTTTTTGTGACCGGAGGTCTTTCTTCGTTAACATTAAGAAAAATAATGCTTACAAAAATATGAAAATCGGTAGTATTATACACAAATGTTTGATAAACACGCTGATGCAGACAGATTTCAGATCGAAGAATTATTTAAAGGGATATTTAATGCTAAAGTTGGACAAAATCGTTCCACTAAAAAAGTTTTATAGGAGCAAAAACTGTTCATAGGAATTTAAACATTTTTAGATCATTTTATGCGTTAGAATTTGCCGGAGTGCAGATTGCATTAATTTTTTTATTTTGACTCATTTTTTCAGGTTTTATTTCTATTTTAAATTCAAATTTTCAGCATTTCTAGAGATATTTTTTACAGATTTCAGAAAATTGTACTAATTTAAACTGTTGCCAACTGTATAAAAAGCGCAAGCAATAATGTTTGCTTCAAATTAAAAATTTATTTACACGTGACTATTATAAACAGGAAAAAAACTTTCAAATTAGAATTAAATAATTATGTATAAAAAGCAGGAACTTATTAAAAGCTACGTCATAAAAAGTATACACGGCACGTGAATTTTAAAAGAGAAAGGATATTGTAAAATAATAAATTCATTAACATGCGTTAGAAGTCTTAGGAGAAATTACGTCATATTTACGTCACATTATAGTTATTACATAAAATGAACACAAAATAATATTGCAAAAAAGTTTAAATTTAGAAATTGCGCTAGACATTTATTTAATATTTTGAGAGGATATTTTCAACTATTTCTGTTAGGAAAGCGCAAATAATATTTCATTGCTAACAAAAGTACTTTCACGCGATTATTTAAAAGAGAAAGAATAGTTTGGTAAAAATTACGTCAGATTAAAAACGATTAATTTAAAATGTCTCATTTAAAAGAACTTTCTTTTCACTTTGTTAAAAAATACCAGGAGACAAAGACTCTGTTTACTTAATTCCTTTTATATTAGCTTATTTTGAAATGTTGTTACACGTGTCTACGTCATCAAGTTATTTTTATTTTGACGTTTTATTTGTATTTTTATTAATGTTGTACGAATTTATTTGTTCTTTCGTTATTTAAAATAAAAATTATGTCAATTTGTATAATTTGGCGAGTGGTTTGGCGATTTATATAATTTGGCGAAATGGGTCGACGGGATAATCAAGTAGTACCGCAGCGGATTTGGCGTTAAAATTCCCCAATCAAAGAGAAATGAATAGAAATTCGTTTATAGGGAGATCGCCACTGTTTTTTAAATTATAATTCAATCTTTCGAAATCTTTTTAAAGCCGATCAAATTAGCGTGCATTTAGAGCCTGCGGTGTCTGGACGGGGGTTGGTGAGCGTAGCTCGTAGGGGGCCGAGCCCCCTAGTAATTTAAAAAATTACTGATTGAAAAAATTGCAAATTTTACTTTCAATTGGCTCCCCTCGCAGTTTCATAGACATCGTTTATTTTGTAATATTAAAATGAAGAGATGCCTTCTTCTAACCGAGCTGACCTGACCCTTATAGCTTGTACAGCGTTTTCACGTCCTCTGTAGAGTATCTGAACCTCACATATTTCCATTTTGAGGAATCTTCCTGGTCATCAGTAAGAATATTTCTATCAATCATTCAAAAACATAGAAAAAGTAAGATTTGAAAGTCATCAATAATTATTACCTTTAACAATGTGTGTTCATGTTCTTTTGTTAAGTTTTCATATCTGTTAACTTTTCATTTGTTACTATTGCTGAAAAATCACTTAATTCAAAATATAGGTATAAAAAAAGGCCACAAAAACATAAAGACCAAAACCGTTCATTCACTAGAAAAAGTAGCCTAATGTATTCCTTCCAGTGAATGAACAGCTGTTCATTCATTGGATTTTTAACATTTGTCTAGCCAGTCATTAAACATCCCTATTCTCAAATTGTACATATTCTACACTGGTTAAAACGATTAGAAATATGGCTATAATATATATACTTAATGTATGTACAATAAAATTAGTGCATATTGCAAATAAAAACAGTAAATTCTTATCAAACATATGAAATGACATAGCACTTAGCTTATTATTTCAGCATAGAAACAATGTGTTTCTCACACATGAAAAATACAACATGTTCTCATAGTAAAGTAACGTGACTTCAGTAACCAAATATGAATGCGGTAGCTTCCTATTGAATAGAATTAAGGCAATGTTGTAACCCCATCTAGTGGGGAGATTTTCAAGCCTTATTCTGTTGAAATATATACCAATTGTTCATTCACTGGGGGCTGTTCACTTACTGGTTGGACTACCCTATACGCCATCAACGCCAAAACCAGTGAAAGGAGCATTAATAACTGAACCGAAAATTATGCTATTTATGAAGAAAGTCTTTTGTGAACATGCATAGAAAACGAGACTTACCAGATAAAAAAATCGAGAAGTCTCATGTAAAACGCCATATTTCACAACGTGAATGGATGAAAAATGGTTATTTGATAAAACCTGGAGGTTTTATAGTTAGTGAAGTTATAATAGGAGATGGCCATATCAAGAGCACCCACCTTATATTCAATCGTTAGATATAAGGAAACAGAAATATTTCTTGTTCATATTCATGACACTGAATGCCGAAAATCATATTATGTAATACGGAAACAGCTTCACTGTTACGTATGGAGCCCAGTGACGTTGGATATAACACTATTTAATTCCGGATTTCCTCCTGATTGGAAAATTTGAGCTTTATTTCTCCATTTGATTCATATTTAAATGCTTTCAATTGCATATTCACCAAACTTGGTTGTAGTATCAGCAAAAGGATTATAGTACCATCATACGATCTAGAACTCTAAACAACTTGTATTGACTGTCTAATAAATGAGGACTTTTTTTTAAAGTAGAATGTTATATTTAAAAAATTTTTGGAAATTTACTTTTCTTTTAAAATATAAGTCATTTTTTGAAGCAACCCATTGTGTAGAAATATACATTTTAATTACTAAATTATGAGTTCTTCAAATTATAAATCTGGTAATCAGAATTTTGTCTGATAATATAGAAGGAAGAAAATTAATAGAAAACACTATACATTTAAAAATGCAAAATAAATTAGAGATTTTATATCACATTAATGTATTCATTAATATAAATCTTTAAAATTAATTAAAAAAATTTTCTGGAATTGGATATAGTAATTATATATCTAATATTAAACTTACAAATTTAATTTTTTAAAGTGTAATGCATAAAGGAATGAAGAAAATGAAAGCAATAAAATATTTTTTCCCACTTTTAATAATAAGAAAACTATAATGAAATATCGGCGAGTTATTAAAGATAAAAGAAAAAAAAATATTATTAAAATCCTTATATATTAACCTTAAATTATTTAAACCTTATTAAAAATTAAAATTATTAAAATTATTAAATGAATTTCAATTTCGGATTCAGTGGTAAAAAATACATAAAAATCAATTATCAAAAGTTAAAAACACAACAATACAATCTATTTTATAGAATCAAATTGTCGCTATTTTTTCTTTTTTTAACTTTAAAATTTACGATTTGCAAAAAATGTGGTGGTAATTAAATTTAAAAAATCGAAAAACCCGACTGCGTAAAAAGCGAACTAATTAATTATGTCTTCTCAATGTGAAACTATTTTTCATATTACTTGCCTATTTTTTTTTTTTTTTTACTTGTACTGCTGACTTTTAAGTTATGTTTAATTATTAGCTACTATCCATAAACACTGTTTTGATGAGACCTATAGATGCCTATGAAGATTAGAGTTTCACTAGATCTAGAGATCCTACCTACACAACTTCCAGGTTGTGTAATATTTAAACGTAGATTCTGACTGTAAAATAGTCAATGAAACATCGTCTTCATTTTGAAAGACCTATCCAGTGATATGGCACTCAAAATGGTGCGTATTTTTTTTTAAGTCTCTACCACCATTTTGTATTTCACGGCCTTTACGGCCGCCATTTTGAATTTATAAAAACAAAACCTACCCTATAACCATCGGATGGTTAAGATGAATCGATAGAGACCCCATTTACTAAAATTCATCCAGCCGTTGGGATGTTTCGAGGGTATAAATAAATTATCATACCCAGATACGCGTGAAACACATAACCCTTCTTGGCAGTTGGGTAAAAAATGAATGTCAATTTCGGATTCAACGATACAGAATACATAAGAATCAATTATCGAAAGCTAAAAAACATGACATAACCCAACTTTTACAGGCTAGTTTAATCTAATAACATTTTAAAATTGTATCATTTTGCAAAGAATTGAGGCTGGTAACTTTCCTCATTTTATTTAATAAAATTCTGTTTTTTTTTTCCTTCTTATATCTTTATTATAAGTTGTGTATTTAGCATTATTATGCCAGAATGATAAAAGATTTCAAATTTATAGTGCAAAGTTAATTTTACTCTCAACTATTTTTTATTACATCTGAAGAAATTATAGTTCTACTAAATTTGTTAATGACCCCTAATTTGCAGAAAAAAATATGCTTCGACTTTAAACAGCTATTACTCGGTCAATTTTAATCGTATAATAACAGCCTTTTTTTTTTTTTTTTTTTTTTTTTTTGTCTTATTTGTCTGTGTAACAGGTACTTTTTACTGAATATAATTTATAGGACTGGGGGACCGCATAAAAATTTACATTTGCTATATTTTAAAGAAATGTGTTTATTCGCCCAAATTGCTTTTAATATGCTTCTTTTCCTCATTTAAAATGCTTTTGTAATTGGAACTATATGTCTATAACTAACGGTTTAGGAATTAGCTATTGGTCACCGTTGAGAGTGGACACCCTGTATAATGTGCCGTATCGATCGATTTTTTTTTTTTTTTTTTTTTATAAAGACAGAAGATATTTCAAAAAATCCTGTCAAAGTGGACATTTTGAACCGAATATCCCGAAGCGATAAATCTGGAAACGAAAAATATAGCTCTACTCAGAAAATAATTGTTTATAAATCAAGTTCTAATTAATTGAGCGAAAAATAAAAACACAGGTCGCTTATAAATCTCTTCGAAAATCACGTCAACTCGTTTCATGTTTTTCTTCTAAAAATGAGTACAAAAATCTGTCAGAAAATTTCGAGTTTATGAGCGTAGAAAAATATTTTTTTGAATACCGCTTTAACATGTTTCTAAAAAAAAACAGCTCTTTCACAAAAATGAAATTAAAACTTTTCAAAAGCGGCCAGATAAAATTGTTAAACTGGATTTATTTCTAATCTTGATTTAATTTTTGTTGGTTAAATTAGTACTTAACTTCGAAATCTACTTGCACCTGTAGGCCGTGCCGGAGGGATTTTTAAACTTTGTTCAGTGAATTCTTCATGAATAGCTGTGAATATGTCTTTATCGGCATGTCTCTAATATGCCTCTGTCAAATTCCACCTTTGTTCGACGAATCAGTGATATGACTAGTGATTGAAAACAGACACCTGTCGCCTTAGATAAACTAAATTTGAACTACAAATGAGTCATTGGATTGAGGATTGTTCATTACTTTTACTCACAAATCTGTAAGAGATATTATCTTTTTCTGTAGATCATTACATTTAGACTCATTAGGGTATGAAATATTGCAAAAGGGCAAAATTGTAATGTGGTCTTCTCTTCATTTTGTTTTAAATCCTAAAAAAAAACTGATTCTTTTATCATTATATATATATAAAAAATTAATTAAAAAATGAATGTAATCCTTGAGAGTATTAATCATTGTTCAATGTATTAAAAATCCATTAAATCAACTGAATTATATTATTTTAAATACTGCTGATATTGCCGTAAAACATGGAGCATAGTGAACGTATTAACACAGGCTTGTCAGTGAGAGGGTTAATCCTTATGGTGAAATCCTATCATTCAATGAACTAACATGGAGAAGCTGTGCTTATGGGAAATTCCATCGTAGCTGACGTAACATTTGATTATCGAATTTTGTTTTCAAAACTATGTAGAAAATTTACTAATAAAGCTAGAACAAATTCTTACAATTTAAAATATTTTTTACCAAGAACTTAATACCTAAATAACTACAGATTATTTCAATCTCTCTTTTAGTCCCAAAAACTGCAATTCAAAATTCTGCAACTGACGTAACATAAAATATACAAAAAAATTTTCTGCCTTCATTGAAGTGTAAAAATTATAAAAACTATCCCGTTAAAAAAAATTCATTTAGTGTTCTCAACAACACTAAGTAATGCCAAATTATAACAGTAACTTGTTTAATGAATTTCTGAATAATAAAAAAGGAAAAAAATGGAATTTACACCTGTAACTGACGTAACATTTATTGTGTAACTGAAGTAACATTTTGACTTTACAAAGACAATAATGGTACTTAACTTAGTTTGTAAACAGTAATTTACAATGTCTTTTTATTAGGATTTTATTATAGAATATAAAAATATCAAGTCTTGCAATCATACCCTTAAATTAAACATAATTATAAATTTTATCCCCCCCCCCCCCCCCCATCCTCAAAACTGATAATTTTCTGTGGAATTACCCATATGTATGCACTGATGATTGGAAAGCATTCCTGCTGTCAAAATTATAGGTAATTATTGTGACTGTCAAAATTATAGGTAAGGAAAAAACAGTAACAGCAGAGTAACTCTCTAGTATTCAGTAAATAAAACCGTTTTATATTTTTGTCAAATTTATAGTATTTATATGTCGGCAAATCACAAATTTTAAAAATGTATGTGGCTTCTAGATTTTCAGATGAAAAGTATGATACTTATATTGCTGTGCATCATATGTATCCCAAAGAGCAAACCTAGAGGTTACAGTGCAGTTTATTATTTTGTTGCTTTAAAGACACAAAATCGTTGCAGAGGGTTTTAAAATAACAAATGTCGAACGGACATTAACAGTGGCATTCATTTAATTAAACATCAGTTATTAATACCATTCCATTCCATTATAATATGGAATATTCTGTAACTTAAAGAATATAAAGAATATGTTTGACGTCATATTTATCAACGTCGATTTAACAAGGAAGATAATTAGGAGTTCAACAAAACAACAAAGAAAAATAATAGTATTTGGAATCCCCTGTAAAATAAAACACAAGAAAAGATTTATCGATACAGCCCACAAATAAGTGGATGTTGTACAATGTGAATATTATCTTATAACATACGAATATTCTAGAATAATATTACAAAAAAAGGGTTACGTAGTTCCCGTTTTGCAATATTTCAAAATGTCCCTCTTTTCACATGAACGTGTTTGAATGTAATACGTTCCCCCGTTCATAGATCGTGACAAAGAATGATCTTCTATCGGACTTTCGATTCATTTCGAAAATTATTTCATTTAAATTTTTTGGGGTGTACTCACTGGATGGAGCCACTGCATTTTCAATCATCTAATTAGCCAAGACTCAGCTTATTGTCTCTCACACATGACGCTTTCTTCTCTAGACTTTTAAGACACCTAACTATAAACTTTTATCCTAATAGCGACTGCAGATGCAGTTCGAAACATCGATTTTATTTTTTTATCATACTTTTTTGAGCAAGTTCATATACACTTTCTTGTTTTCTGAACCATTAGGCAAATTTTATGTGTTTTTAACAAATACGTTCTTATTTATTGTAGAAAACATTATTTATGCTTATTAAATTTTTTAAGTTTAACAGTTGTCCGCAATGATCTGTCTGAATCCTAACTGCAAAAAAATTAAAAAAAGGAAATCTCAAACTCTAGAGCAAAGTCAAGTACTGACTCTGAGTTCAAATTGTTTCACCGTTTAGGAAATGCAAAGCATTTAGTTTTAGAAGTAGTAGTTAGAAGAGAAGAAATTTTAGAAAACATTATTTTATGTTCAGTGACCAGCGATTTCCAGCCATGACCTGTCATACGATCTAATTTAAAAAATATATATAATAATTAAATTGGGTGGTCCTGTCATGGCCATGCTAAAGCGTAAGAATTTTTCTGAAAAAAAAAAAAAAAAAAATATTTCTTTCGCCCTTAAAATAGTTTTAATGATCTAAAAAAGCAAAATCAAAATTCCAAATGTCTACGTATTATGCATATCAGGATCATTTGCACATGATACGCCCACAATTTTCTCATGTTTCTCAAATCAAGACTTTTTTCAATTCCATAATGCTCTTCTAATACATTACATAATTTTGATTAAAAATTAATAATCATGAGACTGAATAATTATTTTTTTTATCCAAAATGAGATTCAAAGCAGAATTTTCTATTAAAAATGAAGAAGTGATGGTGCACTTGATATGACCGGATGAATAATTATATGAGTAGGTCAGATTTCACGAAAATCCTTTAATTACGAACATCTCATAAAATATACTCCATCAACGGCAACATCAATTGAAAGAGACTAAAACACTGAACCAAAAATGATGTTGTTTGTTGAAAATGTCTGTTATAAACATACATAAGAAAGGAAACTTACCAGATGAAAACATGGAGAGGTCTCACGAACAACGCCACGTCGCACAATGTAAATGTTTGGAAAATGATAACAGAATACACCAGGAGGTTATTTAGTTCGTTACAATAGGGGCTGGCCATATCAGGGTAGAAGTAAATTCAGTCAGAAGACGAAAAAGGAACTAACTGTGTTCAAACTCGTAAATATTTAATTATAGGTTATCACTAAACGTGGGTTATCACTAAAAATACAAATACTGGTTCTAGACTATATGAAATATACAGGGATAAGATATTTAAACATTAAAGAAAGGAGATTGCAGCACGGATTTACTCAAATCATATCAAATAAAATAAAACGCCCTATCCGAGTGCAGCCGGCAGAGAGCACCTTCTCTCTCCAACGCCGAAGAGTATCTCCCCAGATTCCAGTGCCCAGCCTTCAGTTTTCGCTGAGATAACCATCTTCTCATGGGAATTCAACTTTGATTTGTCAGAACATCTGGTCTGCGGTATTGTTTTGCCTCCACATCTCGGCCGTCTTGATCCTTCTGTGTCCACACAGAGGTCACCCACCATATAAGCTGGACTGGTACTGTCTGACTTTCATGGAACCTGAAAAATACTGGAAAATGCACACAAAAACAAACAACATGACAAATAATTGCAATATCAAATTACGTATACAGACGAACACAGTCTTTCCATTCTTGGTATGTAATGTATAAAAAGATAATGTGCAGGTGAGTCCATCACGTGGCTGCAGTCCTGTGAACAGTTTTTAAACAGAGTTTTTTTTTCTTGTACAAAATAGTCATAAGAAAAATGTTTGAATGATAAAAAGTACAAGCATAGTCACATTTGTCAAACACAGAGAGGGAAAAAAAGAAAAAGATGACACGACGCAAAAAAAAAATCCTAAAAACATCAACTTGAACTAGCACTATCTTTTTTCTTTAGGTTGAAGAAGCCCATGGCTTCATGTGATCAGCTGCAGTAGAGGTCACACTTGAACCCGATTTTTGCCCGATATCGTCTAAAATATCATCTATTACCGGAAGGGGGTAATTATCCCTAATTATCTTTCGGTTAACCTTTCTGTAATCAACGCATGATCTGAAATCGCCATTTTTCATTTTGGCTAAAACAATAGGCGGGGCGTAACTCGAACAACTTTCTCGTATAATTCCTTTATCAAGCCATTCCTGGATTTGTTTATCAACAAACGCTTGTTCCGCAAATGCTAATCGCCTGGGTCGGTGCGTGATTGGTATTTCATCGCTCAATATTATTTTAACTTTCAGATTAGCCCTTTTTGTTCTCTCAGGCTTGTCATTCTCAACTAAATTAATTAATTCTTCCTTTAAACCGCAGTCAGTTATGTGAGTAAGATCGATTTCATTTATATTAACCGAATTTACCATTTCTGCTAAGTAAACAGATTCATATTTAGGAGTGTCAGCTAAGCATTCTTCAATCATGGGGGTGTCGGTGGAATTTGACCGCAAGCCTGGGATGGTCATGGGAATGTTTATAACATCCGACTGCACGACTGATTTGGCCATGGGAATGTTTACAACATCTGAAGGAGTGTCTAACTTCGGAATTTTTAAAGAAACTACAGTTATCATATTAGCAGTATAATTTTTATCCTTATTTCGCTTACTGATAACTTTAAGGCCATTATCAGATATTTCAAAATTTAATTTACTCAGACAATTATTTCCGAGGATCATTTCATATTGTAAATCATTTAAAACGTAAATATCACAATTCATACTAACATTATCAATTGAAATGTCGTTATTGAAAAAACCCTTCGGACTCACTCCTTTTCCGCTAATTCCTGTCAATTTTACTTCATTTTCACTTAATTTAGGGCATTCTAAAACCTTATAGATGTTATCATTAATCATTGTCACATCAGATCCAGAATCAACCACAGAGCTGACCTTCTTCCACATAATTTCAATAATTTGGCAGGAATTGTTATTCGCAGTGTTCACTGATTTATTGTAATTGAAGTTACTTTGGTCAGCCTTATGTTCAGTTTCTTTGCCTCTAAAATAAGTTGGCCCTTCTTTTCTGCGGGGACACTGATTTGATTTATGGGAGGCGTATTCATTACAATAAAAGCATTTAATTTTGAAAGGGTTAGCGTTATTCCTCGTGTTAAGATATTTTTTTTCATATTTGCTACTATGCTGAATGTTATTTCTGTTAAAACTTTTGTTTTCAACGTTTTGAGTAAAACGCTTTTTAACATCGTTATTCGGACTTCTCGGTTCGGAAGTCTTCCTGATAATATTGCGAGCTGCCTCAAAATCATCAAGTTTACTTATAAAAGCTGAGACCTTAGTAAACTTAGGCAAGTCATCAATGAAATGCTCCCTTATTTCAAATGGTAATATTTTCCTTATTTGGTCAATAACCAAAATGTTTTTTAAATCGTCATAAGACGAAATGTTAATACCTATCAGCCATTGTTCCAAAAAATTAGAGAGTTCAAATGAAAAATCTCGCCACGAGGCCGAATTTTCCTTTCTATGGGAAAAGAATTTCTGTCGAAATTGTTCTGCACTCAGCTTGAATCTTTTCAGTAACAACTGTTTAACGTAATCGTAATCATTGGAGAGTTCCTCCTTTTCGCGACCTATTATATTAACTATTTCCAATGGTAACAGACCTAGCACATAAGTTACCCAATTTTCTTTTTCTACACCCAGATGCTTGATTTGGCGTTCAAACAGTGTAAGGTAAATACCAATTTCCTCCTGGTTGTTATACTTTGTAATTAATTTCAAAACACCTGGGCTTTTAATCCCCCTACTTAATGTCGGTATTTCTGTTTTATTTTTCGCAGCGATTTCTAGTTCTAGTCTTTTAAGCTCAATTTCCCGTTTACTCTCTTCCTCTAATTGTAATTTTTTGTCAGATCCCTCTCTTTCAACAACGATCCCAGCTAAAAGATTTTTTACAAAATCTAAATTATAATCGTTCGATTTAATAATAATTTCCGACAGCTGGGGCTTAGTAGAGCTTTCGGGTGCTTCTAACCCTAATTCCCGTACTACCGCGAGCAGATCTATTTTTTGGCACGTACTAAATACGCCATCATCTTTATTTCAATCTAATATAAATTATTCATAACAACATAAACGTATAAAAAACTTCACTTACTTTTATGGGAAAAATCCTTTCTTCCAAATATGAAATCACAATAATAAAAAATGATTCATGCGATATTGTACCAACACCGGTACATTCGATGCATGTAAAATTATATATTTTTTTTTCGAAGCACTTGCGTAGAGAAAAAAAAACAAAAACAGCCCACAAAAAAAATCACTGAGCTGAAAAAATATGAAGCACACTCGCGAGAAAAATCAATGCTCACTACAAAAAAAAAAAAAAAACACTGAGAGCCGTCAACGACCACAACACTCGCGAAAAAAATCCAGACTCACACAAAAAAACACAGTGAGCCGTTCACACGCGATCCTTCGGCCCGTGAAATAAAAAAAAACTACGCGCATTCGTTGCACACAAGGTTTTTGAAGTGGCGAACTTTTTTTCTTTCCTCCACAGAAGACCGGAGATCGATGAAAAAGTTCTCCTTATCTTTCGAAGATCGATGAAAAAGTTCTTCTTACCTTTCGAAGATCCACAGCAGTATTCCGTCTGGGCAGCTTATAAAAATCCTTCGGTTGTCCAGGGAGTACATTTCATAAATGCGTACTTGGCTGGTAGAAGCTATTCCGTTGTCAACATCATGTCCAAGTAGTTAATTCAATAAATGCGTAAAGCAAAAAAAAAAAAAAAAAAAATGTTCCCGTTTAGCTCAGATCCAGGCTCAGAGCCTCCAAAATTGTAGAAGTAAATTCAGTCAGAAGACGAAAAAGGAACTAACTGTGTTCAAACTCGTAAATATTTAATTATAGGCTTCTGTGTTATCACTAAAAATATAAATACTGGTTCTAGACCATATGAAATATACAGGGATATGATATTTAAAGAAAGGAGATTGCAGTACGGATTTACTCAAATCCGATCAAATAAAATAAAACGCCCTATCCGAGTGCAGCCGGCAGAGAGCACCCTCTCTCTCCAACGCCGAAGAGCATCTCCCCAGATTCCAGTGCCCAGCCTTCAGTTTTCGCTGAGCTAACCATCTTCTCATGGGAATTCGACTTTGAGTTGTCAGAACATCTGGTCTGCGGTATTGTTTTGCCTCCACATTTACAGTAGTGCCAACTTATATTAACCTATGGGACCCAAGCACATTCAGTAATTCGCTCTTACCTGACTCGGTTTCCATTCTTCTATTTTGTTACTTGTTTATTTTTAAATCTCGGGAAATATGATTATTCCATTGAAAATCATTTTATTTGAAAACGCAGTAAGGATAGCAGTAACAGGTACACACACACTGGACCCTAACCCAACCCATTTAACCTAACCCAAATACTCTAATTAAAATATTAGGGTCTCAATATCTATATGATACAGATGACAATAAATGGTTATAATGTATAGATGCATTTCGCAAAGAAAGGCTCTGTGAAAGAATTAAGGCAGACACTTGTTATGTGTTATAGTCTAACTGTATAGTCTAAATTAGATAATTAATGCATACAAAAGAAAATGCATTTGAAAAGGCCGTTTTCAAATAGAGATTGGCTATTTTCTGACACATTTTCCAATTCATTTTTTCCTTCTAAATGCACGAAAATTGCAGGCGATCAGAAAACAAGAAATAAAATAGAGTTTTCCATTCTTTTTGTAAGATTAAACGATTTTTCCGAACATGCATCAAAGGCTTTTAAACCGATTTTTTGAAATGCTTTATTTTTTTGTCCTTTGAGTTTCAGTTTGTACCCATATTCGTAATACAAAAGTAAATGTTAATATCCTTAAAATAAAGACATCATATGAAAGTCTAATTTAGTAAAATCACAACTCTATATTCTGTTTAAAAATTCTAACTTCAAAAATTTTTCATATCATTTACCATAAAATGATTGAACGTACCAAATATTTTTCAAAAGTTAGCGCCACAGCATATTCCTCACTGACCTCCGAAAATCATAATACTATGGAATATGGAAACAGCTTTACTGTTACATATGGAGTTCAGCGACGTTGAATATTACGGTATGCATTTTCGGATTTTCTCCTGATGGAAATTTTCGGTTTTATTTCTCCATTTGAATCACATTTTAATGCTTTCAACTGCATGTTAACCAAATTTGGTTCCGTATCTGCAAAGTTTTATATTAGTAGGACTCTAAACACCCCCATTATAAATATAACCAACTTCTTTTATAAGATAAAGTTTCTTTTTTCCAATTTTTAAACTAGAATATTATATTTTAAAATTTATTGGAAATTTATTTTTCTTTTCAAATTATTCTTCTTATTTTCTTTATATTATTATTCTTATTTCTTTTCAAGTTATTTTTTTTGCAATAACGCATTATGCAGAAATATTGCATTTTAACTACTAAATTATGACTTCTTGAATTTTTTTTGTAGACCGTAATCAAATAGATTAGAAATTATTCTGATAACATATATAAACTAATTGATCATGAAACATTATACATTTAAAAATGAAAAAATATGATTTTATATCATATTAATGTGATGAAGATAAATCTTTAAAATTCATAAAAAAAAATAATTATAGAATTAGATATAGTAATTAAAAATGTAATATTAAATTTACATATTTAATTTTTCTAAAGTATAATGCATCACGGAATGAAGAATAAAAGTAATAAAAAAAGTTTTTTTTTCACTTTTAATAATATGAAAAACATTATTTAATTAATTGTGCTAATGTGAATTGAAGATTTTTTTTAATTTAATGTCAGCGACTTATTAACGACAAAAGAAAAAAAAGAAAAAGAAAAGGAAAACCTTAGCCGTTTAGCCAAAGAAATATTGAAATTCTGTTAATTATTAGTTTTAAAAAACTGTTTTTTATTTATTAACTCATACAAAAGTATGTTTTGTTTATTAAAACATAAAAAACTTAAAATGAAGCTTAAAATTAAATAATTAAATAAAATATAAAAGTAATTACCTTTAATATATAATTACAGCTGTGCACGATCGTCATAAATATGCTTTTTTTTCAGTTATTCTTATTTTTTTAATAAGTAACTGCTTTTAATAAAATTTATCTTTATCGTTTTGGCATCAGAACGATATTTTTAATTATTATTTCTTGCTAAAGTGAAATAAGTATTCCATATTAATTTTCTCTACGCAGTTTATTGCTGAAATATTTATTTAAATCCTTCTATATATAAAAAAAAGTTTTGATTTGGAAATGGACCAATGAACATCTGCGTAGATATTCCGGGTTGATCCGCATCCAATTTGAATGCTTAAGCATGGCCTTTCATCGTTAATATTAAGAAAACTGTTGCATACAAAAATATGAAAATCGGTGGTATTATAGAAAAATGTTTGATAAACACGCTGATGCAGACAGTTTTCAAATCGAAGAATTATTTTAAGAGATATTTAATGCTAAAGTTGGACAAAGTCGTTCCATTAAAAAAGTTTTATTTGAGCAAAAACTATGCATGAGAATTTAATCATTTTTAGATCATTTTATACGTTATAAGTTCCCAATGCTCAGATTGCATTTATTTTTCTTATTTGACGCATTTTTGGGGGTTTTATTTCTATTTTTAATTCAAATTTTCAGCATTTCGAGAGATGTTTTTTACAAATTTTAGAAAATGTCATTAATTTAAACTGTTGCCAATTGTATAAACAGCGAAACAAATTATCATATCAAATATTTCTTCAAATTAAAAATTTATTTACACGTGACTATTACAAACAGAAAAAAAACTTTAAAATTAGAATTAAATGATTACATGTTAAAAGCAGGAAAATTACGTCATAAGAACCATATTTACACTTGAATTTTACGTCATATTTAAAATGCCCAAAAAATATGGTAAAACAATTTAAATTGAAAAATATATTTGCGCGAGATATTTTGAGATAATCTTTTCAACTATTATCGTGAATTCGAAGACAGCGCAAATAATATTTCCTTCTAACAACAAAAGTATTTTTACGTGAATATTAATAAGAGAAATAAAAGTTTGGTGTAAATTACGTCAGATTTGAAACGATACATTTAAGATGAATTATTTAAAAGAACTAAGCGCTGCTAAAAAATACTGGGAGACAATGACACCGTTTACTTAATTCATTTTACATTAGCTTATTTTCAAATAACTAATGTGTTTAATTAAATACGAAAACAGCCATTGCATCTCTTAACAGCAACAGATTTCGTCTTAAAAATCCCCAATCCAAGAAAAACGAATGGAAACCCGTTTACAGAGAGATAGCTACTGTTTTTTTTTTATTTATTTTAATTCAATATTTTTAAAGCCGATCAAATGCGTGCAATTAGCGTTCTTTTTGGATTTTGGTGTGCCTGAACGGGGGTTGGCGAGCGTAGCTCGTAGGGGGCAGAGCCCCCTAGTTATGAGAAGAAATATTTTCTGAATTGAAACCGTTGCGCTGTGCAACCTTTTTAGCAGTTATTAATTAAGACAAATGCGTCGAATGTGTTTTTATTGAGTTTTTATTATCTATACTCCTATTATAAAGAGGAAAAAATTGTTTATTTGTCGGAGATGAGCTCTGGAACTACCGAACCGATTCCAAAAGTAATGGTATCAAAATGATGGTGTTAGTCCGACTTAGAACATAGACTATATCTTATGTCGGTGCCACTACCCCAAGGGTGTGTAGGAGCAAAAAACGTTCTAAAAATGCGATTTTAGCGTTACTAAAGGGCTTAGAAATATGAAATTTTGAATATTAGTCACTTATAGGATATAAATGATGTCTAAGAACAGTTCTTAAACAATTCGAAATTTAAAAAGGTTGAAAATGCACAAAAAGTGTTCTAAAAAACGTTCTAAATGGTAGTTTCTACACAATCTCAGGAAATACCAAACCGATTTAAAAAGTATTAGTGTCAAAATGATGGTGACAATGCTTGTTCCAAGATAGGCTGTGTTTTATGTCGGTGCCACTACCCCAAAGGGGGTGTAGGGGCAAAAAACGTTCTAAAAATGTGATTTTAGCGTTACTGAAGGGCCTAGAAATATGAAATTTTGAATATTAGTTACTTTTAAGATATAAATGATATCTAAGAGCAGTTCTTAAACAATTCGAATTTTAAAAGGGGTAAAAATGCACAAAAAGCGTTCTAAAAAACGTTCTAAATGGTAGTTTCTACACAATCTCAGGAAATACCAAACCGATTTAAAAAATATTGATGTCAAAATGATGGTGACAACGCTTGCTCCAACATAGGCTATGTTTTATGTCGGTGTCACTACCCCAAAGGGGGTGCACGAGCAAAAAAGTTCTAAAAATGCGATTTATGTGTTACTGAAGGCCTAGAAATATGAAATTTGAAATATTAGCTACTTATTAGATATAAAGGATATCTAAGAACAGTTCTTAAGCAATTCGAAATTTGAAAGGGGTGAAAATGCGCGAAAATCGTTCTAAAAAACGTTCTAAATGGTGGTTTCTACACAATCTCAGGAAATACCAAACCGATTTAAAAAATAATGGTGTCAAAGTAAGGGTGTCAAAATGACGGTGACAACCCTTGCTCCAACATAGGCTATGTTTTATGTCGGTGCCACTTCCCCAAAGGGTGTGTAGGAGCAAAAAACGTTCTAAAAATGTGATTTTAGCGTTACTGAAGGGCCTAGAAATATGAAATTTTGAATATTAGTTACTTATAAGATATAAATGATATCTAAGAACAGTTCTTAAACAATTCGAAATTTAAAAGGGGTGAAAATGCACAAAAAGCGTTCTAAAAAACGTTCTAAATGGTAGTTTATACACAATCTCAGGAAATACCAAACCGATTTAAAAAATATTGATGTCAAAATAATGGTGACAATGCTTGCTCCAACATAGGCTATGTTTTATGTCGGTGTCACTACCCCAAAGAAGGTGCACGAGCAAAAAAGTTCTAAAAATGCGATTTATGTGTTACTGAAGGGCTTAGAAATATGAAATTTGAAATATTAGCTACTTATTAGATATAAATGATATCTAAGAACAGTTCTTAAACAATTCGAAATTTAAAAGGGGTGAAAATGCACAAAAAGCGTTCTAAAAAACGTTCTAATGGTGGTTTCTACACAATCTCAGGAAATACCAAACTGATCTAAAAAATAATGGCGTCAAAATGATGGTGACAACCCTTGCTCCAACATAGGCGATGTTTTATGTCGGTGCCACTACCCCAAAGGGGGTGCAGGAGCAAAAAACGTTCTAAATTGGGCTTTTGCGTTACGGAAGGGCCTAGAATCGTGAAATTTGGAATGTTAGTTAGTTATAAGATATCAATGAACTCTAAGGACATTTCCTAAAAAAATCGAAATTTAAAAGGGGGTCAAAATGCGCAAAAAGCGTTATAAAAAACTTTCTAAATTGCGATTTTTATGGAATCTCAGGAAGTACTGAACCGATTTCAAATATAATGGTGTAAAAATGACGGTGACAGTTCTTGCTCCAAGATAGGCTATATTTTATATCTGTTTCTACTACTCCAGAGGAGATGCAGGAGCAAAATGCGCGAAAAGCGTTGTAAAAACGTTCTAGATGCCGATTTGTCGGCAATATCTCAGGAAGAATGAATCTGATTTCAAACGTAATGGTAGGAAATTGATGCTGACAGTCTCTGCTCTAACATAGACGCTATTTTATGTCGGTATCACTATCACGAAGACGTTGCAGGAGCAAAAAAGCGTTCTAAATTTCGACTTTTGTGATCGGTAGGGGCTAGCAACTTAAAATTAGGCAAGGTACATATTTATTAGCTATAAATGATCTTTAAGAACAGTTTCGAAAAAATTGGAAATTTAAAAAGGTGTGAAAATGCGCGAAAAGCGTCCTAAAAACGTTCTAAATTGCGATTTCTACTCAATCTAAGGAAATACCAAAGCTATTTCAAAAGTAATGGTTGCAAATCACTAGTGACAGTCCCTGCTATAACATAGGTTATATTTTATGTTGCTGTCACTACCATCTGAGTGTTGCAAAAGCAAAAAATATTCTAATTTGCATTTTTTGCCCAACTGAGGGGTCTAACACTTTGAAGTATGGTATGGTATTTACTTACAAGGTGCAACTGCTTTCTAAGAACAGTCGAAAGAAAATTCCAAATTTAAAAAAAAATGAAGTGAGTGAAAAGCGTTATAAATTACAATTTTTAAGCAAACTTATAAATTACCAAACCGATTAAAAAAATAATGATGACAAATTTTGGTGATAGAACCTGCTCAAACATAAGCTATATTTTATGTCTGTTCCACTACCACCAGAGGGTTGCAGGAGCTAAAAACTTTCTAAATTGCGATTTCTGTGTTACTGAAAAGGCTAGAAACTTTAAATATGACATGGTAGTTACTTATAAAATATAAATGCCCTCTTAGGAATGTCGAAAATAAATTCGAATTAAAAAGGAGTGAAGCGAAGGGGAGGTGCGAAAAGCATTCTAAAAAAGTTCTAAATTACGATTCTATGTAATTTCAGGGAATATAAACCGCTTATAAAAGTAATAGTTGCGAATCAGTGGTAACAGTCTCTGATCCTACACAGGCTATATTTTATGCCCGTGATTCTACCACCTGGGGTTCACAGGAACAACAAACGTTCTAAAAAAGGGCTTTAAAAGCTTTTTAAATTACGTTTCTGTGGAATATTAGGAAATAACAAACAGATTTCAAAATTCATGTTGGCAAATAAATGGTGACAGTTCCTGTTTCAACATAGTCCTTTATTGAAATGCAGTAAACCAACGTTTAAAATGCACAAATAATGCGTGAAAAACGTTGTGCATTTTAAACGTTGGTTTACTGCATTTCAATATTCCTGCACAAAGGCTTTAATTGCTATTTTAATATAGTCCTTTATGTTGAGAGAGGTGGTAGGACTTGGAATTCAACATGATGGTTAATTTTAAGATGTAAGAAGATGGTTTCTAAAAAATTCAAAAGTTCAAATGAATACTGAAATGAGCGTATTAATTGAGCATAAAAGTATCAAAATATTTTCTAAATTATCATTTATTTAGTTTTATTTCGTTTTATTAATTTAAGTCTCATTTCTGCCTAATACAGTGTAATAATTATGTTTAGTCAAGCTGTGTTTTAAATAGTAATTTTTGAATTATTCCTAAAAGTAATAAGTACCTTTTAATAAAATAAAATATTACCTTTTAATAAAATAAAAATTTTGTTAGTACCTTTTGATAAAAATTAGACATATATATATCACTTGGCATATTTCAAATATTACGCGAGCAAAGCCGCGGGGTTTGCTAGTTTATTATATAATAACAGGATTTTTTAAGTCATACGCAGGGCTCGCACCGTTCCTAAAATTTTCGCCCTTTGCTACCAGTAAATTAAATCAATAATCTTTGATGAATAATTTTATTACATATGTTACAGGAATCTACGAGGAAAAATTCTTATTTAAATTGCTGGTAGCACAGTGCGGAAAATTTAGGAACGGTGCGAGCCCTGCATACGTTAGTTTCGAACGTGACGACCTCCGGCAAATTTTTTGAAAAATCAGTTTGTCAAATAAAAGAGTAATTTTGCGTAGAACAACTTTTTCTTATATTAACAGTTTAGGAATACAACTTTTAACTTGCGGAAAAATTTGATTGATTGAACGATATGTAATATTTTAAAACCTTAAGGGCAGTTGAAAGTCAAATTCGTGAAAAAGTCGTTTATATATACAGTCATTGCCATAAAAATTTGCGCACCAAGAAAAAGACGTCCAAATGAATCGAAATTTTACACGCGTAAGTACTACTGTGATATAAGTAAGTGATTAGAAAACCAAAGAAAATGGATAATTTATTGCAGAAAAAAGTACAAATGAACGGAAATTTTAGTACTCAGTTGGACTCGCTCTAGCGCGAATGCACGATGCGATACGACCGGGCATTGAGACATACAATTTCCGTATCATGTCGTGAGACATCTCGTTCCGCAGTTGCTGTAAACCCGCCTCGAGTTCAACCAAACTCGTAGGGTGTCCAACTTGCCGTCACAAATGATCGTAGATATGCTCGATTGGTGACAAATCTGGGGATCGAGCAGGACAGGGAAGGGTGGTAATGTGGCGGAGGTATGCTTGTGACATCCGTGCTGTGTGTGGCTGAGCATTGTGTTGCTGAAAAATGGCTCCTGGGAGCCCTGCCACGAGTGGCAACACAAGTGGCTGAAGGATGTCCTGGACGTACCGCTGGGCTGTCATTGTGCCACGTATCAATATTAGGGGTGACCCTGTATCGTAAGCAATGGCACCCCATACCATCACACCAGCTGTGGAATCGGTGTGTCGCTGTAAAGCGAAGGCAGGATTGGGGCGTTCACCAAGGGGCCTCCACACACGAACACGATTGTCATCGCTGCTCAAATTGAATCTAGACTCGTTGATGAAGACGACCCGGTTCCATTCCGTTGCAGTCCGTCATGCACGAGACCACTCCAAACGGAGGCGTCGGTGGGTGGGTGTCATTGGCAGTACACGTAATGGGCGCCGCGATACCAGATGTCCTTCAGCCAGGTGCCTTGTAATGGTTCGGGAAGACACAGGGGTCCGTAGTGAAGGTGCTGCCTGTGCCTGGATAGCGGCCAATGAGGCAGTTGGTTCTACGCGTGCGTTTCGTATGATGTGACGGTATTCTCGACGACTGGTCTGTCGAGGGTGTCCCGAGCCTGTTCGCCGTGTAAATGACTTCTTTTCAGTCCACTGGTCCCAACACCTCCTCACAGTAAAATCAGAACGGCCTACTTGACGAGCTACTCGCCGAGCTGGCCACCCAGCTTCCATCATCCCGATGATTCTTCCCCTCTCGAACTCTGACAGCTGCTCATATTGTCTTCGATAGCTGCTTAACGGCATGTCTACCTCAGTGTTTCCTTTGCAAAAGAAAAGGTACACTCAGGCAAGTTGTGCTTGCCAATTTTATACTCCAAGGAGGACGAAGTTCAATGCCCTCTAGTGGCATTACGCAATGCGCAATCAAGCTGCATTTCTAATCATTTGCATATCTGCCTGATATGTACCTTCATGCCAAGTTTCGTTACGATCCCACACTTATTTCTTGATGCGCAAATTTTTATGGCAATAAGTGTATATATATTTTAACCTCTTATCTTCTCCTCTTCGAATGGTTTATTATTTTTGTTAATAAGACACCAAGAAATTAAAATTTTTAAGTATTTTAGTTTCTTTAAATTATACATAAACATTACATTGTCAAACATTAAACTAAATACTCTCAAAATGTTGCTTTTTGAAATTGGGTGCATATTTTTATAAGAACTACTACTTATTACTATTTGCAATCTGGCCAGAATATTACACATTCCCTGATCAATCTGCAGTGAACTTTTGTTACGAACGTAGGTACAATTTTTACTTTCTTTTGTCTTCAGTAGAAGAAAATATTGTAATCGAATTTTTTTTCGACTTCCGGTTTTCGACGGATTTACACGTTTTTGGGGTCAGAGATCCCAAAAACATATATATATATTTTTCTTATTTAAGGCTGGAGTAGCACAGTTGAAGTTTATTCCAACAGAGCGAAAAATGTCCAGACCAGGGATCGAACCTGGATACTTTGCGTGCCGTGCCAATGCCTTACCTGTTAGGCTATCCGGACCGATACCTGGTTGACATAATTCACTCTTATTAGTTGGACTTGGCTGCGAACTGCAGCGCTAGTTTCATTCATCCGAGCTATAACTATAGCATTTACATGATGAAACTACTTTAACACGGAAACTCCTGTATACCATGTAATTAGGTCATAATGAAGGGTACGAATATTTTTTCCAACTGGATTAAATCATATTTAAGGCTGGAGTAGCACAGTTGAAGTTTATTCCAACAGAGCGAAAAATGTCCAGACCAGGGATCGAACCTGGATACTTGGCGTATATTCGATCCCTGGTCTGGACATTTTTCGCTCTGTTGGAATAAACTTCAACTGTGCTACTCCAGCCTTAAATATGATTTAATCCAGTTGGAAAAAATATTCGTACCCTTCATTATGACCTAATTACATGGTATACAGGAGTTTCCGTGTTAAAGTAGTTTCATCATGTAAATGCTATAGTTATAGCTCGGATGAATGAAACTAGCGCTGCAGTTCGCAGCCAAGTCCAACTAATAAGAGTGAATTATGTCAACCAGGTATCGGTCCGGATAGCCTAACAGGTAAGGCATTGGCACGGCACGCCAAGTATCCAGGTTCGATCCCTGGTCTGGACATTTTTCGCTCTGTTGGAATAAACTTCAACTGTGCTACTCCAGCCTTAAATATGATTTAATCCAGTCGGAAAAAAATATTCGTACCCTTCATTATATCCCAAAAACATGTTTATAAAAAATGTCTGTCTGTCCTTCCGTGTGTCCGTATGTCGCCACTGTGCCATCGAGAAGTGTATGAAGTTATGCATAGAATTGAATTAAATTTTGTGTGTATGTATTTGGATCTGGCAGCAGGTCCTCCTTCAATTTAGAAATATTCTGCCGGAAGGTGGAGCTGTAATAGCAATTTTTATGCAATTTTCATTATTATACCATCAAAAAGTGTATGAATTTATGCACTGAATTTAATCAATTTTTTGTGTATGTTTTTGACTAAGGCCAGTAGGTCCTCTCTGAATTTGAAAAAAATCTGCCGGAAAGGTGTGTTGTAATAGAGATTTTTGTGCCATTTTCATTATTGTACCATCGAAAAGTGTATGAAGTTATAAATAGATATGAACGAAATTATGTGTGTGTGTGTTTGGCTATGGCCAGCAGGTCCCCCTGCGATTTGGAAATATTATGTCGGAAGGGGCCGCTGTAATAGCGACGTATGTGCCATTTTGTGTGCCATAAATAAGTGCATGAAGTTATGCATAGAATTAAACGAATTTTTTTGTATATGTGTTTGGCTGTGGATAGCAGTTTCTTCTTGAATTTGAAAATATTCTGCCAGAAAGATTTTGCTGTAATAGCAATTTTTGTGAAATTTTATTTAATTCACCATTAAAAAGTGTATGAAATTATGAATATAATTGAGCCAAACTTTTTGCGTATGTTTTTGGCTATGGTCCTTCCTTAATTTGGAACTATTTCGTCGGAATGATCGATGTAATGGCGATTTTTGTAATATTGTCTCGGTTTTTTGTAGTTCTGTTGTCCATCGGCGGCTCGTGCAGCAATGGGAACTCGCGTCCTGCTATGTCAGCTATTCGCATACAGCTGGTGTGCAACAAAATAATGAAAAATGATTTATTTTAATAAATATCATGATCGAGATTAACTCGTTTTAACACCAATTAATTGATTGAATAAAAAATTTTAGATGGAAATCAAAGTCGGTATAGTATTTAACTTATAATATTGCACTATTAACATCCGTAAATGCTTTTTGAAATATTAAGATGTATAAGATAGAAGAAAGTTTTGGGATTGGCACAACCAACTAATTTTATAAAAATGTTTTTCTTTGGAAAAATGCAAGTTTTTTGTTATTTAAATGTGGATTTTATTTCAGTTTTGAGATAAGTAAATAATATCTGTTTATAAAGTTGACTTCATTTTGTAATTCATTATTCATATTATATACATAAAAAAATTCAAATGAATATCTTTGGTAGTGTCTGAGAAAATGTACATTAATTTAACATGGTAAGTATAGGGGTGTCTAACTTAGTAAGTGAAGGTGTAAATACTAAGTCACTGAAAAACACGGCTATCGCTATGGATTTTGCCATTTGGCCACTTCTTGCCCATAATACAAAAAAGCTGACAAAAATACTCATATAATTGGTCAATCGGAGTAGTTTTCTTGTTACTATGTGGTGCATATAGTGTTTAAAAATGTAGCTACGTTACGCTAATTTGATAAAATTTCGTATACTGTGAGTTAGTGAGAATATGACAGGTAACATTCTTCAAGACACTTTGATAACTACCTATAATATTTCTGATGTTACCAACACTTTTCTATGTACATAAAAAACACACAACTAGGAATGAGGTAATTTACAAAACGTATTTCTTCTTATTGCCTGAATTCCATGCATCAAATACAAGGTATCCACAAAATCTCTTTACAATCACAATATTTTCTTAGAAACACAAATGAATAGATATACTCGTAATCATGAAAATACGTAAATATTAGGAGTAGGTATTGAAGAGTGTTTTGCATCAAAGAAAGGCGAAAAAAGTATTTGAATAATTTAGTTCCAGAATTCGCCAGTGTATTCGCAACGTAACCATGCAAAATTGTGCTTAAAGAATAGTGACCGATCACTCTATATATGTATCTGACTTATGATATTACTTGACTTAATCTTTATTCGCAGAAAAACAAAATTGAACGTATTTGAACTGTAGTTTTGATAATTGAAATGAGCTGTTGTCTTTTCGTATTTTAATGTTAAATGTTAAGCATAGATCCAAAACAGCTTGTTGAAAAATAATCAGTTTCTAGTAAGCAGCAAAACAATGATCTGTATCAGTAGATTAACAATCAATAAATATTTGATATCTTGTGCCTTTAAAAGGAGTACAAACTTATACACCAAACAAGAATCTACTTGCAGCGAAAATTTCAATTACTGAAATTCTATTCTAATCTCAATTTATTTTAGCAATAACTAATGGAACATGTATGTTTAAAACGCAATAAAGAGAAGAACATTTTCAAAATGGTTTTCCTCAGTTAAAGATATTGCTAATTATTTTCTTATGTTTGGCTAAATTAACTTTCTAAATTAATTGCAGAAGGAGTTTTAAACAAGGTGACTGATTTTGAGTGTAAGACTCACAATAATTATCGCAGAATATTTGAGAACGTATTGTAATATTTTTAACGCATATAAATATTTTAAAGAATGAACGAGGCGTGAAATTGCTTACAAATTTCACCCTTAAAATTTTGAAATATGAAATACTTGACTTTCAGAAAATACGTGTTTTCTAAATGCGCTTGAATAATAGATTGTTTTGGGATCGCAAAGACGTGAAAGATTTAGTAGCAAGTTTGAAAATTTAAGAAGCTTTGAACAAGTGGAGCATGTATATTCATGTGAAAAATAAAATTTAATTTAAACCTTAATTTTACGGAATGCGGCTATTTTATTAAAAATTATTATACAGGATGTTGAACATGAAATTAAACGTCTGTTAAAGATTATTGTACATTAAATCGATAAAATTCTGTAAAATTAAAAACATTATAATAAATTAAAAATTACAATTTAAAAATATAATTACTTTTATGGCCGAATTATGGCCTGATGGATAAGCCGAAATTTATAATAAAGATAATTTTTATATTTTTATGCTTGAAATTTATGGTAGAATTTATTGTCTATAAAAGTTTTGAAATGATCAGATACCAAAAAGTTCATCTGTTTTACATGGATCATGGAAAAAAAAAAACACTATTTGTAATTATTTATATACATTTCTATAATTATATTTATTTTTCTGTTTTTACTGTTCAATTTTTTGTTAATATTATTTTTTTATCTAAATGTGATGTCGGTTTGTAAAAAAATTCAAATTGTTGTAAAATAAATCAGTTTCAAATGAAAGAAGTTGAAAAGTGCACGTCAAACGTACTATAACTAGTTTTATAAATATTTTTTGCACCGTATATTGTACTGAATGTATATTTTGGTGCACTTCATAAGTGCATATCAATTTCATTCTGTTAGAAAGGCTGTAAAATCATTAAAATGCACTTGAAATAATATTTTTCCATTGGCCATAATGTAACGGAAAATTTTTTGACTGCCCCTGTAATTAACTATACAGCCGATTTTCATAAAATTTTAAATGACCCGACAAAATATTGCAACAATCATATGTTTAAGATTTCAGAGCATTTATCTGGATAGTTTTTTCTCTGTTATATGCGACAGACGGACAGAATGACGAATACAATGCTACGTATTTTTGTAATTACGAACTGACCTAAAAAAGTACATTACAATGACTACCTTTAGGCTGTTTATATTTTCTTTTAAATACTGTAGCGCAAGTGCCTAGTTACTTTTTAGGTAGTTAATCTAGGATTAGATAGACTGCTGAGTTCCTGGTGTGAACTTGTTTCCCTTATTTTAAAATTATGCATAAGTGAGTCATATTATAATTTCATCTCTTTTACTTTCACAAAATTTTGTTGAATCTGCATCAATTTTCGCTGTTATTTTGTGTAATAATATGTTAATTAGGTTTCTGTGGTCTACAAGCTAGTGTAAATAAGGAAACTGTGAGCACCGTTGAATTTTGTCGATATCGTCTTCTGTATTACATCAAGACAGTTTCTGATCTTTAACTGAGTCTCGTGCGTTAGTAGTGATTTTCAACTTTGATTGAGTTTGGATTAAGATTTTTCGGTGGAGAAGTTTCCATGTAATAAGTTAGTGAATTTAAATAAAAGTACAGTCATGGAAAAAAAGAAACCCTAAAGAAAGTTGCTAATACCAAACGTAAGGAAATAAAGTCTGCTTTTCAATGATGTATGTAAAACTTGTTTAGGGAGCCATCTTCAAACCAAAACGAACCCAAACTTTGTTTTATTTTGCAACTAGCTGTTTAACCCGTTCTATGCACGGGAGTTCATGAATTTAATTCTAAAACCAAAATTAAAAATGACTATTCGATTTAGTAAAATATTTTTCTACTACTGGGCCTTTTTTTAATCAAATTTAATTTATCGTGTTACTCTATTGCAGCAGACGATATCTTTGGAATAAGGGAATAAATGGAATAAAAAGTTTTGTTGATGTTTCTGATAAAAATGCATTTCTTTATTTTAAAAGTATTGTAATAATTAAGCGCAATTGAATAATCTCTAATTATTTGCATGTGAGGTAAAAGAATTATCGTAATACCCGCTAAAGCTTATTATTTCAGCGTGGAGTAGGTAATATGTACATCTCTAATTATTTATATGCGAGGTAAAAGAATTATCGTAATATCCGCTACAGCTTTTTAGTAAAGCGTGGCGTACGTAATATGCAATGCGTCTTGCAATAGAAAAGTAATTGTTGTGGTAAGAATTTTATTGTGGATTTTTAATTTTTGGCCACTGCTATAACGAAAAATGGTAAAATTTGATAGGAAATTGCCGTTAAATTTGTGGTTTTTTATTAATTAAAAATGAAGTATATAAGTTATTTCGATTCCGGATTACTTTAGTTGTCTCGGTCGTGTTTTTATACACATACTACGGGGCTCTGCCCCTGCAAGCTACGCTCGCCAACCCACGTTCAGACACTTAGTCCAGTCAAATTAGGAAAGTTTGCTGCAAAAAATGCTACAGAGATAAAAATTCGCACAGTTGTTCATTGATACCTACTAATCACTAGATAAAAAGTCCTGATGGATAGGAAGTGAGCGGGGGGAGGGAGGGGCAAAAATAAATTTTGCCCCCCCACATTTTTTAGTTTTTTTTTAAATATCTCAAAAACTGTGGGTTTTCATGAAAAAATTGCTCTGGCATAAATTAAAGAGCATAAATTCTCTACAAATGACAGGTATACAAATTGGAACCTCGGTTATCCGTCATTCACGGGACCAGAACCTTGTCGGATTTTGTCAAGTCAAATTAGGAAAGTTTGCCATAATAAATGCTACATTGATAAAATTTGGTACAGTTGTTCATTGATAGTTACTAATCCCTAGATAAAAAGGTCCTGATGGATAGGAAGTGAGCGGGGGGAGGGAGGGTCAAAGTCCCCCCCCCCCACACATTTTTTTAGTTTTTTGAAATATCTCAGAAACTGCGGGTTTTCACGAAAAAAATGGTCTGGCATAAATTAAAGAGCATAAATTCTCTACAAATGACAGGTATACAAAGTGGAACCCCGGTTATCCGTCATTCACGGGACCGGAACCTTGACGGATTTTTCACCAAAAAAAATTACTTTCTTTTCAAATTTATTTAATTTCTATTCAAATTTATTAAATATTGTCACAAAAAATAAATAAAATAAAACAAAAAACACTCCAATACTGCATGCGATAATGGCAGGTAATTAGTTAATGAAAGATAAATATTCACCATTAATGAATTGTTTATTAATGTGAAGTATAATAATATATAGAGAAAACTAAATAGTATATTATAATATATAGTAATAGTAATAGTATAGTATAATATATAGAGAAAACTAAAAGTAGATACATACTAATTTATAATTAAGTAGATATTATATAATTATGAAAGTCTTTACAAGGAGTTTTTTTTATCATTCTGGCTTGTTTTTCTCTCCAATATCATCATCAGCGGAAGTACATGGGTCATTAGGATCCAGTTCTTTCTTTCCCTGTTCATCTGCCCATGACCCTGAAGACAAATATTTATCAATAAGAAAATGTTTAGGTCATGCGAAACTTTGTGAGTGCGACAAAACATAATAGAGAGCAATGAAAACTACTAATTTATCACTAAGCAGATAGTACTTACTAAGTCGTGATGTTCTTTTTTTTTTCTTTGACACATCATCATCAGCTGTAGTGGATGGTGCATTAGAAGGTGTTCTCAGCAGGATTGAATCCATAATCGCCTCCTCATCTTTTTCCTCATCATGTTGATCTACATATTTGGATGTAGCATTCAGACAGTCACCATGACAGATGTTGCAGATGATTGTGCAATTAATGGCTGCTTTTCTGCATCCACACTTAGCTCCACAGCCAGTAGTGCATTTGCAGAAGATGGTATTTAAGACAGCCTCAGGTGCGATCGAATCCTTGGTTGTTATGGGAATAAGACGATTCTGTCTTCGTTCCCAACCCCAGAGTTCGGCTTGTTGTTCCTGGCCAAGCCACAGTTGTACCTGGTGGTATACCCGGAAAGAATGCTGTCTGGCTGCTCCTTCTGTTGGTGGGAGGGATGAAATGTCAGGTTTAACATTTGATACAGATTTTGCGAAGGAGTGGTATCGGAAAGTATTAAGAGATGTAGCTGTGGAGGGTGCTCCATACAATCTCAAAAAAAGTTGGTTTCCTGCTTCTGCAACAGCATCATGGTCGGATTCCCTGTTATTGAAAACATTAGCAATTTTATGTATGTCTTCACATTGCTGAAACAGTTTGAAAAATTTGATTTTTCCTTTTTTGTATGCTGCAGACGTCGTATCACATCCAGTGAATGCATGAAGGGCTAGAATGACGTCTTTCAGTCTCGTTTCTTTAACTAACTGTTGTGAGGAAAAAATCTTTCTTTCAATTTTTCCACGGCTCGGCTTAACGAAAAAAATTTCTCGTTCGAGTGGAGTTAGGGCGATTAGGAGGACAAGAAGATCAACATCCTCACCAACAATTGCCACTATGTCACTGGAAGAAGATTTTTCAATGGCTGTTGTTACGATTAGGGTATCTGCATCACCAGTACTCTGCCGACAAGATATTCCATTATCCTTCAATTTGGATGAAAGCATAGCAATTAATCTTGATTTGTTCTTTTCATTTGAAAGGAAGTTTTCTTGCTTAACAGTAACCTCTGTGTCTTTGTTGAAATTAATATCCACGGACTTCTTCAATGCACATCTTCGGTTTTGTTCTGCTGATTTCGTGCTATTGGTAGTGTCGGAGTAGCCATCAAAAACCACTGTACAGCTTTTACCTTTATAATGTGTGGAGATATATTTGGTGTAGCCTTCACAAATTGAATTAAAAGTGGAACCTCTTGACCACGGAATTTTGTGAAGGAGGAAACCACCATCCACAACAATATCACACTTTTGAAAATCAATAGTCTCTTGCAATGGTTTCAAGAAATCGTAGAGGACTGCTTTCTTCGTCTTACGCATGCCTCCTTCGTCAAAAAGGGCTAGCGGAAAAGGAGCCAACTCAAATTTTAAATATTTTTTCAAATCTTCATCATGTTGTTTAGCTATGGAGATCCGTTGAAATATTACCAAAGGGTTGACTGGAACTATATCATCATGAATTTTAATAGAACAGTTCATGATGGCCAGAGGGAGGGCCCGGTCCTTACGTGACAACTTTACATCGGAAAAACATTTCCCAACCACTTTCGCCATTGCCTGTTTTCCTATATTTATAGCGTCATAGCAGTTAATAGTTGCATCCCCTACCACCCCATTAGCTATAGACATGATGTCTGCTGTCATTGGGAATGGTGGATGATTTTCAAACCACGAAGAGAGTTTCTCAACATCTGCGACATCTCTAGCTTGGGTGGATTTTCGAAAATCTACGTGTTGCTCACTACCGGCAAACAAAACACCACTAAATTCTTCGAGAGATACGCAAATGCCATGAGTTGCTGTCACTCCCAATACAAACTTGCTCAAAACGCTGTCTGTTATGCCCCTGCCTCTCGTCAGGCCACCTGTGCTTTTCATACTGCGTATTAATGTTTGCTCAATGCACATGTCTGACCAAACACCAGTCCAAAACGAATCTGTCCTCCTTATTGTAAAGTAGCCATCCTCTGTAAATGTTTTGAACTCTTCTTCTGTCATCATACTCGGTAGTTTCAACATATCCTGTAGATATAAGTGACATGATTTGGCATAAGAGAAATGGCCACAGGCGTGGAAAAACGGCATCATTTGCTGAACACATTTGAGATGGCCATTCCAATTGCCTGATCGTTCAGCTGAAATGTATTCTTTCATCAACGTGACCATGTTGAAGTATTGTATCCAAAGGGCTGCAGTACGGCCATTTCCCTTGAACTCCATCAGCTTATTACCCAGTTTAATAGCAACAGCTTGTAGATTAGTGTTTTGATTTATTGAGTCTAGAGAAGGAGGATCAAATGCAAATACTCCCATGACTTCATTGATAGCTTGCAGCTCTTCATCACTACTCTCAACTTCCTGCAATACTATTTTCGCTAAAGCTGTTTGGACTAACAAATGAGCTCGGACTGCTCTAGAGTACGCATGTCCCTGCAACATCTTCTCAACTGAAAGTGGAGCGTATATTGTCTCCAACAGCTCTTTTAAACCACTTCCGTTCATGATGAAACCGATACATCCTAAATATGACATCAGAAGGTGAAAGCCACCAAGTCTCACGACACATTTTGACAACATGGAATCTGTTGGAGATGCTGCAACTATTTCTCTACATTTTAGATAGAGTGGCTGGTCAAACGTTATGAACAACAATCTCTGATCAATTTTGACACATACATCTGCTGCATACTGTAATGATGTATAAACAGTGTCATAATTAGATGGTGGTGCATTGATGAAAGGAAGCGGAATTACTTTTGTCTTTTCATAATTTTCATGTTTTGTTATTGATTGCATAAATCCTTTCCATTCAGGGACTCCAGGAAGATTCATCCACTTTGCATACATCCACAAAGTGTCACAGATGTTGGGCAGGGGTATATCCTCTGCTAATTCTCCCAGATTCTCCATTTTCACATTTTTAAAAGCTGTACCTGTGAATTCAAACGGCTTCAATGGAATAACCCCCAACTGCCCAACAGCCTCAGCAGTAGGCATTTTAGTTACTTTCATGATTGGCGATCCACTTTCAATATGTGCTGGTGTTACGCACTTTATGCCAACCATGGAGTGAAATGTGTTGAGTCCATCCAGCGTGGAAATATTAAAATCAGCGTTATCGTAAACAAACTGACAAAACATTCCTCGTAAATCTGGTTGACCATGTTGAATGGCAGACATTTCAAGCAGTCGGGACTCATAATAGGATGAGCAAAACCCCAAATTCGAAATGAGATCGACTAAGTTTTTGTGTCCATACTTTCTGTATAAGAGCACACCAAGGCCGGTCAATATTGGGGAAACAAAAGACACTGGACGTACTGCTGATATAATGGCATGGCCTATTGTAATGCATTTTCTTTCTCGAGCAACATCGTTCTGCTGGCTTTTCTTCTTCATGAGCACATGCTCCAGAAAACAGCTGAGAGATTTAGGAATATCACTCTTGGCATCCTTGAAAAAGTCATTACTTGGAGGATAGCTCGTAGAATCATATACTTTTGACTGGATATCCTCTCTAATTATTGCTGCTGCAGTTTGCACAATTCTTAGTCGTTCATCAGCACAATCTTTTTTTTTGTTTTCGTACCATGCATCTGATAGCACTTTCATTCCTGTGTCAATAAAACAAACGGAAGGAATCTTTCTTGGATTTTTAGTTATGATGATACTCTCTCCATATCTCTGTTTTAGTTTAGCTTTCACTGTCCGTTCATCTGGGACACGCCCAGTTACTACGGAAAGCAAATCAGACAAGGCATGTTGGCAATCATCATTATTTTCAAGAAATGAGCAAATTTCTTCCATGGCTTCAACAATATAATCTGTTTCTGGCCGTCCGCGTTTACCTCCTCTTGACATGAGATAAAATTTCTGTAAACAATCATGATGGTAAATTCCATCAGCAGCAATTAAATCAACTACATTACTAAGGCGAATTTTAACTTCTTCTCCCCACTGATCATTTCTCATTTCTGCGGCTTCAAGGACTCTTTGTGTCATGGTGGGACCGTTTGTTTTTAAGACTCGCACCTCATAAAATATTCTTCGCAAAGGAATTGGTTTCTTTTTTTCTTTTTCTTTGAACTGTTCATCAATTAAATCAGTACAAAGGAAGCATCTGTTTTTGAAATCAAACTTGGGTACTGATGACCGCAGAGTAGCCGGTTTTCGACTGATTGATGGTGTAGGCTCATTTCTGAGCGTTTTTAATGCTGCATTAATGCTATCAGGTCTGGTGTAATTTTTACGGCATGCAGTGTGTACTTTCAGAAACGTAATATTCTCCAACTGCTGAAATTTTTGGTCCTGTCTTTCAATACTTGCTTTTTTTAAACTTTCGATCCCTTTTTCACCCACTCGTACAACATCATCACTTGACTCATAAACATCTGTATCACAAATGAAACACTTATCCATTGACATGATGTGCGCAAAAGTTGTTAAATACTATAAACTCGATGTTAACTACTATAAATGAGAACTACTATGAACACACATCCACGTCCCTTACTGGGTTATAGAAACTAACTGAATGAACGAAAGGGTACCAGATACAAAAACAAAGGGTGTGGAATTGGAATCCCCGACCCCTCGGAAACGCCACCTGCAATACAAAAATCACGTGCTATTGTTTACGTAAGTTTCTCTTCCCACTGATCGTAAACATTGGCTCCCGCGAGATTATTTACCACGCGTCAGTCGATTTAGCATGTTTGTAAGTACTCAGAAGTTAAGTTGTTTTCTGCTTTCTTTTTTAGTAACAATATTTAAGAAATTTCGCTAGACATTGAGTAAATAAATTTGAAAAGAAAATGATTTTTTTGCGGAAAATCGGTCAAGGCTCCGGTCCTGTGACTGACGGATAACCGAAGTTCCACTGCGTATACATGTTATTTGTAGAGAATTTTATGCTCTTTTATTTATGCTGGAGTAATTTTTTTTAAAGAAAACGCACAGTTTCTGAGATATTTTCAAAAAAACTAAAAAAAAAGGGGGGGGGGGACTTATTTTTGCCCCCCCCGCTCACTTCCTATTCATCAGGACTTTTTACCTAGTCATTACAAAAGTACCCAATTTTTATCTCTGTAGCATTTATTATGGCAAACTGCCCCAAAACGGGCTTTTTTGATTGCACTAAAGGCTCCGGTCCCGTGACTGACGGATAACCGAGGTTCCACTGCGTATACTTATCATTTGTAGAGAATTTTATGCTCCTTAATTTATGCTAGAGTATTTTTTAAAGAAAACCCATAATTTCTGAGATATTTTCAAAAAACTAAAAAAGGGGGGGGGACTTATTTTTGCCCCCCCCCGCTCACTTCCTATTCATCAGGACTTTTTACCTAGTCATTAGTAGGTATTAATGAGCAACTGTACCAAATTTTTTCTCTGTAGCATTTATTATGGCAAACTGCCCCAAAGCGGGCTTATTTGATTGGACTAAAGGCTCCGTTCCCGTGACTGACGGATAACCGAGGTTCCACTGCGTATACATATTATTTGTAGAGAATTTTATGCTCTTTAATTTATACTGGAGTAATTTTTTAAAGAAAACCCATAGTTTCTGAGATATTTTCAAAAAACCTAAAAAAAGAGGGGGAGGGGATTTATTTTTGCCCCTCCCTCCCCCCGCTCACTTCCTATCTATCAGGACTTTTTTCCTAGTCATTAGTAGGTATCAATGAGCAACTGTGCCAATTTTTATCTCTGTAGCATTTTTTGCAGCAAACTGCCCCAAAACGGGCTCATTTGATTGGACTAACTGTAGAATCTAAAAGCACGCTAATCTGATCGGTTTTAAAAAGATTAGAGAAGATTGATTTATACTGCAAAAACCTGTAGCGATCTCCCTGTAAACGGGTTTTCATTCAATTCCCTTTGATTGCAAAAATTTAAGGTAGAATCAGTTTCTGTTAAGACATCCAATGGTTGTTTTCGTGTTTGGTTAAAGAAGATCAGTTAAGCATTTGAAAAGAAGCTAAAATAAAATGAATTAAGTAAACAGAGTCTTTGCATCTCGGTATTTTTTAACAGCGTTATAAAACGATTGACATAATACAATTACTAAAATTTGCTGCTTTAACCCCTTCAAGGGCGGTGGGTTTTTTTTGGACCACTTAATTTTAATTCTTAAATGCCACATTAGCATCAGAATATTGTTATGAAAATTTCCCTTTTATTAAGTAAGTGAACTTAATTGTAGTAATTAATAGTGTATTTTTGTATTTCGAAATTTATTTGTAAATTCTTGTGCCATTCACTGATTTCAAGATTTTACGAATAGGAGTGCCTTGTCCGTGAAAAGGTTAAACGCATATTAATGTATTTATTATTTTAAAGTTTACTTTCCCTTTTAATATTCACGTGTAAATACAATTTTCAGGACATAATTCTCAATATTTTCCTGCCTTTAACACGTACTCGTTTAATAGTAATTTTAAAGTTTTTTTTTCTGTTTTTAATAGTCACGTGAAAATAAATTTTTAATCGTTAGGAAATATTATTCTTTGTGCTGCTTTTAAAATTGAAAACAATCTCTATAATAATAGCCTAAGCCATGTGACTATCATCAACAGCTCCAGGCGGATCCCTTCGCTTTTTATATTCCAGGCGGCTATTTTGGTACTTTAATGTTTGCCAGCCACAGGTGTGATAAGTAGCCGAATATTATTCTATCTCCATTATTTCGTTTATCTGGGAGCACGGCAGTGCGTCCGCCAAGTTCGCACAAGCCGTAAGCTACCTTTTCCTGAACCATTTCGGCATACTTTTCACCCCCTCATAACGTCGTTTTAGGGAGAGATGTAGAAATTTTTCTTTTATACACATGTTCGTATGGTCAAACTGAACTAAGGTTCCACGATTTCATGTTTCTATATTTAGTAGTTTTCGAAATATTAAATTCCGAAAAAGCGCTTTTTTGTCACTGACTCACTTCGCATCATCAAATAACAAAGGTACTTCTAAAAGTCGTAGAATCATGAAATTTCACAAGTAAGTCGGGTTTGTAGCACAATTAACCAGAAAAATCTGAAAACACAGAATTTCCGCCTCTAAACCCTTCAAACAGGGGGTGTTCATTTGGCCGTAAACAGTTCCTTCACATTCAATTGCGCCAATGTTGGTCGCCAATACTCGATTACAGAGTTTTGAAGGGGTCACGTAATTTCAAGCAGAATAAAACTTTATATATATGCTTTTCCATAGATGTTTGTTAAATAGAAAAAAAATGAATATACCTAAAAATTTTAATCAGTATAGGTTATGATATATTTACGATATTAAAACAATAAAACATTTAACGAAATATAACCGCAATTCGGTATGTTTCCGATATAGTAGCCTTGGCGAAATACAGAAAATAGCCTTGACGAGAGAAGAAATTTGATAACGTATTTTCTGGCAACCTATTTACTGTGTCATATACACAAGCAATTTTTTCCATATGTATACAATTTATTTAATGTAAGGAACCCGTTTATTTATTTTTATATACCAACATAAATAATTTGTATATAAAAAATAATATTTTATACATGAATAAATAAAATGTTTATATGTATATAAATACATAATATAAATAACATAAAAGTTCATCAGGTTTGTTTTTATAGTTGTTTATATCATTTGGCAGCATATTTCAGTTTCTGAAGTCCGAATTGCGCCAAGATTTTTTAAAAAATGCCAAGGTCCCTATAGTGGAAAAATATCCTAATTCCATATGAAAGTTTTTAAAAATCTGCTTTTAATTAAATGAAATGTCTAACTAATAAACTGTCTTTAACGATATGCGACAGATGCGGAGTCCGAAGTCCGCTGCTAATGTTATTATATTGTATTATTAACCTACTTACTGTTAACTTATTGTTAATTTTAAATCTGTAAAAGAAAGATTATAGTTATAGATAAGATATGTTGGTCGCCAAAACCAGATTACAGAAAATTAGCCTGAGTTATAAAGGTGTTACATGAGTTTAAGTTGAATGAATTTTTATATGCTTTTACAAAAATCTTAATAAGGCAAATCTTTCAGTTTATCTGTCCATCTTTCTATCTTTTACTTCCTTAAGACAAATTTTATTAATGACCAGGAGGCGTCTGCACAATTCATCACCTTATCGAGATGACGGCTGAAATTTTAGGATTAGTTAAATATCGATTAGCGTATTGAAATGTAACTGGCCTGCCAAGTCATATCTTTGTGGAAACCACCTACAGACCCGATTTTACGGGTTAATTGGTGGATTTTCCATTGTGTTTTCTTGCACCCATTCCTCTATGTTTCCAGACTTTTGGATGCAGGAAAATACAATAGTAAACCTATCAGTTAACCACTAAAATTAGGTCTTCAGGTGGTTTCTACCAAGATATGACTTAACAGACCAGTTGCATTGAAATATGCTAATCTAGTTTTAACTAATCCTAAAATTTCAGCTGTAAACTCGATGAGGTGATGTGTGTGCAGACGCTTCCCTGTCTATTATAAACGTCGGAATTCTAATCTCAATAGCACTCTGGTCAATCTGGCAACTATCCCTACTATTTATGGAGCACTATTCCTTTAATTGCGTTTTAGTAATGTTAATGAACTTATGCATATGCATATAATACGTAATACATTTGCATCATACATATTATAGGTATGTGTATAATACATAATACATATGCATCATTATGACGTCAGAATAAACAAAACATTTTTTGTCGCCAAATTTGAGAATTGACATGATATATTACCAAATTTGGCGAAACTTTGCTGAATGTCGCCAAGCTTGGCGAATATTTGACGCTAGTGGCTATTTTTCAATGAGTTAATTATTAATGCGAGCCATCTATTTTTGTTTTTCCGCATATAATCTGAATAGTTAAATGATATAACGTACTAATATTTCCAAAGTGCTAATAGTTTCGTCATTGCCCAAAACCTCTGCTATTGTTATTATATTGTACTGTTATTATACTTACTGTGACTATGTTGTTTAATCTTTACACCGCTAAAACTTCTGTATTATATAAAGAGAATTTACGGAAACTATTAAAGCACCGAAACTGCCAGTTCTCCTTATGATTATTATAATTCTATAATATGTAACCTGTTCATCGATATGTACGTTAGAATGAATCTTCTATAATCCGGTTCCTCGCATTTTAGTTTTCAGGTTTGGAATAAAATTAGCTAAAATCTTAAAACCATGGCACACTGACTAATTCTTTAACACGATCAGATGAGAAGAATGATAGATTTTCAAATGGATCATGGCAGTGAGCCGGTAGACCTTCTATTCTTCCGTAATCGAGTCTATTGAAAAGGTTAACGTGAAACAAAAAGATATTAGCATCAATATGGTTTAATGCAAATGCAGATATTGTCAAAGGATTTCATAAGAACCATTTCACTTGTACCCAATCGTATCAGTTAAAATACAACAATTGGCAGTGAGCCCAATTAGAAAAGATTACTTAATAGGATTAAAAATTTCCGCATTAGTGAACGAATCGTAACTGCTAAGGAAACATGCATAAGTGAGTTAAGAGATATTTGTCACGAAAGATGGAATACATAACAACAAAAAATATATGATGTGCTTCCATGATCGTAAAGAGTTTTTGATTTCTCTATCAAAAGCTTCCGACTTGGCGAAAGAATGGGCAAGTAAATTAAATTATGAATAACAGTAACATGATGCAACGTTTAAAATGGAATTAATACGGTAAATACTGCTTGCTAGAGGCGGCTAGTACTTTAATATAAAAGGAAATAAACTATAAATTTGTAAAGCTCAATAAAATAAATTTAGGTATTTTTATATTAGCCGGGCGAAAGTGGCAAATCGCCAAATACTGTTCCCAACTCCATTGTGCATATTGCATTCATTTCATTTAAAGATATATACTTTTCAGTCATCTCATTTAAAATAGATGCATTTCCCTCATTTTATTTAATAGAATATTTAACATAGAAATAAATAAATAAGAAATAATAACATAAACCAAAATATTTTATTGGAAAATCAAAGCTTTGTTTCTAATTTACACATGTAAAAAATGAAAACTGCTATTGGCGAAAAAACAAAAGACTAATGAGGAGATTTGCTCTCGGGTAACATAAAAGTACCGAAATTTAAGTTTTTTCATATTAATATAGTTTAGAATAACAAACTTGAAAAAACTTACAAAAAGTAGTGTTATCCCAACAAAAAGTTTTCTGTAAAAAAAAAAAAAAAAAGCGCCAAGTTCTCCTTAATGTTTCGGCCAGAAAAAGTAGTGATATCTGAAGTTCGCACAAGTTAAAAGCCAAACATCCCAAATCTTTCATTGAAAATGGCTTCCTGCGACTTGGCCGTTAATGCCTTCGAGAGAGTTTTTCAAATTTTAAAATATGTACAAATGAGCTACATACCAACTACATTTTTTGATTATTTTAGGCATTTTGTGGCACAGAGTACAGAAAAAAATACACATTTGAAAAAAGCATTTAAACAACTTCAGTCTATTTAAATGCTTAGAAGTTAAAAATAACAAAATACTTGTATTCAGGAGATAATATCCCTAATTGCTAAAACATAATTAGTATCATCTTTTAACAGTTTATAAATCGAATACCTCATAATGTATGCAAACAAACTATAATAAATATTCAAACGAAAAAAATCTCTTAAGTCAATACACAATATTTCAATATTATACAATAAAATATAATGTAACATATTGTGAGATTTTAAGTAAGTAAATTTTGTTTTATTTCTTGGGTTTTACGTTAATGACTTTAACTTTAGACCGTACAAAATAGCAATTAAACCACAAGTGGACTAAATGATCTGTAATCAAAACTAATGTTTGTTGAAACTGAATGTTAGTTATCAGAAATCTTTCACTTATAATGTCTTTATGTGAATTTGCCTCGTTGCATTCTAATATTACTTTTAATATTTAAATAATTAATAAATGCGTAATTTCCAATCATTAATTTTGAAATGTTGTAGAAGGCATTAACGGCCAAGTCGCAGGAAGCCATTTTCAATGAAAGATTTGGGATGTTTGGCTTTTAACTTGTGCGAACTTCAGATATCACTACTTTTTCTGGCCGAAACATTAAGGAGAACTTGGCGCTTTTTTTTTTTTTTTTACAGAAAACTTTTTGTTGGGATATTATAATAGTCCAAGTCATGTAACTGCCATAAACAACGGGCTGATTCCTTCGCTTTTCATAAGAAAGGTTTCCATTTTGATTAAAGAATCATAATTATTTTTTCGAATAAAACTACATAAAAGTTGCCAAGATCACAAAGAATTCCTGGTACTTTTATATTAGACGGGTGAAAATCTCTCCAATAGCTTTTTTTTTAACTCGTCAGTTAGCATTTTTTTTTATTTTTCGAGTGGTAAATTAAAACGGTGCTACTTGGTTATCACGTCGACCAAAAATCTGTCGCCAAACTATAAGATTAAATGCCGATAGTGGTTGATCGTAAATGTCATATTCACTTGACTTTAAGGAAGTTACACATGTTCACGCCATCAAGTGATTTTTATTTCGACGTTTTATTTGTATTTTTATTAATGTTATACTAATTTATTTGTTCTTTTGTTATTTAAAATAAAAAAAATATGTCAATTTGTAGAATTTCGCTATTTATATAATTTGGCGAAATTGGTCGACGGGAGAAGTAATAACATTAAAACGTTGCTTTGAAGTGGAAATTAAATTTGATAATTTGTTGCATTGTCACATACGCACCGGGTTTGGCATGATTTTTTTTTTTTTTTACGACAATTTGGCGAAAACCTCGTTTTCAAATACCTATTACATATGTATTTTTAAATTATTTTCTGTTATTTTTAAAATGAAATAACAATAAATAAAAAAAATAATTAATACCTATAGAACAAAGCAATTTATAACATTTTTTGTAAATAAAAAGAAAATAAATTCAATTAAACATTTATTAATAAATAAGCAACAATAGCCGGGTTACCATGTCAGGCAAAATAACGCCATTTTGGCGCCAATTAGGTACCCCGTTGCGTATATGACATCTGTGTCTAATATTTTTCTTTTCGTTTCGTTTAAAAAAATGAATGAAGTAAAAGCCATTTATTTTAAAGGTTTCAATTTTAAATGAAAGTGTTGTATTAAATAAAATGATAATGAAATACAAATTGAATTCTGAATAAAAGTAACATGATGCATTTTTAGCATACATTTAAGGGAGGCCAAACTCGTCGCCAAATTAATTTAAAATAACCTTTTCTAAAATATGAAAAAAAATATCAGTTATGATTAAAATTTGAGTTGCCATCATTAGAAAAAAAGTATTTAAAATTAGGAAAAAATTAATGTTTCGAAAACTAATTCTAATTTTAGAATTCGAATACCAGTTTTGAGATCTGTGGATCAATACGGATTTTTGGTGTTAATTTCATCGCAAAGTATTGCATATTTTAGGAGAAATCGCCGTGAAACGTAATCAGTTGTTTAATCAGTGTTTTCATAGAATCGTTACATAAATCCGTTTCAAGTCGATTCATTAGGATTTTATATATATAGGGTAGATACGTAACGTTTCAGAATTCTCGCTTCCAAACTGTGGATTTGTATAGCATTACTGACAGACAAATTTTCATTTTTATATATTAGATAGTAATACCCAATTTTGATAGTAACATCAACCACAATAAATAGATTCTACACCCTTCAACTAGCCTAAATCCAAATTTTCATGACATTTTTATGATTAGTTTTCGAGAAATTAATTATTTTAAATTGAGCATATTATAGCGTATCTAATACAGCGTAGTATAGCTGTATCCAAATTGAATTTCTGTACTCGATTTTTGAAAAGCTACTTAATGACTATATTACTTCTATTAATGTATTATTTCTTGCCACTATAGCCATCTCACTCATTAATGTGCCATAGGGTTGATTTCACTATCTTAATATGTTTTGATTACTGCCAGCCCAAAAGATTAATTAACCCTTAAATGCCGGGTGTTGCATTTCGGCAACATACCCAATTTAGGCTCTAAAATACTATTAGAATAATATTGAAGCTATAATGCCTGATGTTGCCAATAAAATATATTCTGAAAATATTATTAAATCGATTTTCAACATGTAGATGCCAACACTTGTGCTGTTTAAGAATAAAGATAGATTTGTTTTTTCAATTGTTGCTACTTGCTCTTTTTGTTTTGCTTGGAAGCTTGCGAAATACCGTGTTTTGTTCCGCAGTGAGCAAGTAAAATTTATTTCTTATTATAGTTCCTAAAATTCTTGTGTGTTTAATATTATAGAATTGTATCAAGGAAAATTATTTTTTCAATTAAAGACCAGTATTGCCGATTAGTAACAAACAGTTTTTTAGCCGTAAGCCATATTTAAAACAAAATATGATTTTTTAAGTATTTTTCCCATGATTTATTTTAAAAATGAAAGCCGAAAAACATTATTACAATGATTTTTGAAAAATCAGGCATTTAAGGGTTAAAATGTGTAAAATATATATATATATATATATTAATTATGCTCTTCTGGACATTATAGACGACCCTTATAGACGGTCATTTTGACGTTTTTTACTCATAATTCGAAAACTACTTGGAAGAAGAATTCAAAATTGAGAATTTGCATAAAGCGATACAAAGTAAATATTAATCTTTAAAAAAATTGTAGGTTGCAATTCATTTAAAAAACAATAATTTCATAATTCATAATTCATATTATAAAATATTTAAAATTACAAATTCAATGTATTTATGTTTGGGGGCTTTAGTATTATAATTAAACAAAAAAATATCACATTAGGATTATAATTTCAGGAGATATTAATAAAAATATGAAAATGTAACTTAACATTAGAATATCTAATATATGAATGTTTATAATTCAAAAACTTGTCGTGCAAATGACTTCAATTTTGATTTTCTGGCATAGTTTGAACCGAGGACTTAAAATATATTGTCAAAATTGCGTGTTGCCATAGAAAACAATGTTTGGTCTGGGTTTGATTTAAAGACGGCCCGCTTAGCAAATTTTATGCACATCATTTAAAAGTAGACTTTATTTCCAATTGTTAAGTACCTGTAATTTTTTTTCTATTATAATTAGTTGTGAAGTTACTAGGGTTGTTTATTTTTTTTTCCACGACTGCGCATTGGTATCCACAGAGTTCCCTCCAATTACTGACACTGACATATTTTCAAATCTCTGTGCAGTATTTTCATTGCTATTTAGTGAGAGTATTAATATTTGGAAATTTTTCCAGAGAAAAATATTCGCCTTGCATACAATATTTCAAATGAAAATCAAATTTTCAAATTAATTGCTTAAAAGGCGCAAAGGCCAACCTAGTGAAAAAGACTCCATGCCGGGACTCGAACCCGGGCCAGCAGTATAGCGCACTGACGTTCTACCAAATAAACCACATGGAACGATACCCAGCCTGGAACTACTCACTATTACATGTTGGCAAGGCTACAAACGCTGCACAAGATGGAATACTTTCCGTGAGCCTCCGACATGGGGCAAACACGGACCCTTAATTAAATCCAGCATCGATTGAATCTATATTAATATTTGGAAATTTTTCCAGAGAGGAATATTCTCCTTGCATACAATATTTCAAATGAAAATCATATTTTCAAATTAATTGCTTATAAGGCGCAAAGGCCAACCTATTGAAAAAGACTCCATGCCGGGACTCGAACCCGGGGCAGCAGTATAGCGCACTGACGTTCTACCAAATAAACCACATGGAACGATACCCAGCCTGGAACTACTCACTATTACAAGTTGGCAAGGCTACAAACGCAGCACAAGATCGAATACTTTCCGTGAGCCTCCGACATGGGGCAAACACGGACCCTTAATTAAATCCAGCATCGATTGAATCTATATTAATATTTGGAAATTTTTCCAGAGAGGAATATTCTCCTTGCATACAATATTTCAAATGAAAATCATATTTTCAAATTAATTGCTTAAAAGGCGCAAAGGCCAACCTAGTGAAAAAGACTCCATGCCGGGACTCGAACCCGGGCCAGCAGTATAGCGCACTGACGTTCTACCAAATAAACCACATGGAACGATACCCAGCCTGGAACTACTCACTATTACAAGTTGGCAAGGCTACAAACGCAGCACAAGATGGAATACTTTCCGTGAGCCTCCGACATGGGGCAAACACGGACCCTTAATTAAATCCAGCATCGACTGAATCTATATTAATATTTGGAAATTTTTCCAGAGAGGAATATTCTCATTGCATACAATATTTCAAATGAAAATCATATTTTCAAATTAATTGCTTAAAAGGTCCGTGTTTTCCCCATGTCGGAGGCTCACGGAAAGTATTCCATCTTGTGCTGCGTTTGTAGCCTTGCCAACTTGTAATAGTGAGAAGTTCCAGGCTGGGTATCGTTCCATGTGGTTTAGTTGTTAAAACGTCAGTGCGCTATACAGATGGCCCGGGTTTGAGTCCCGGCTTTGGAGTCTTTTTCACTAGGTTGGCCTTGCGCCTTTTAAGCAATTAATTTCAAAATTTGATTTTCATTTGAAATTTAGTGCGAGTTTCGTAGCATGTTTTTTTTTTTTTTTTTTTTTTTTTTTTTTTTTTTTTTTTTTTTTTTTTTTTAAATTCGAAATACAAGTTATACTTGTCTGATGTTCGTGTTAGATATTAGAGAAGAGTCGAGTTAAGTCGCGCTCTCCACCCCCCCTCTGAGTAGTTTTGTGTTTGAGCGTATAATTTGTTAGTTATTAAGTCTACAGCCATTCTCAATTATTATTGCTTTTAATGAACTGTTTTTAGTGTTAAGGTTCATTTGTAAATATTTTTTAACCAAACGGGCACGAAAAGATTGCAACAATACTTTTATTTCACATATATTTTAATATGTATGGTTTTCATTAACGGAAATTTAGTTTTATTCTATTTCAAACATTCGAGGTTATAAATTTCTGCGTTCAGGATTGAACAGCGACAATAATCTGATTTCTTTAATTTGTTTAGTAGCAAAAATTGAATTTTATGGTGGCTCTTTATCTGTGTCATGTACAATTTCATCAATATATACATATGGCATTTTGGTCGTATTCATTTTGTCTTTATAGGCTCTATCCTCCGTGAAAATTGATGCATCCATATTTTGGTTATTTATTATTAATTAATAATGTAATAATAAAAAATTAATGAGAGTATACATTTTATTTTTTGCGTGACATTAGGAACGAAAATGGTGGAATTGTCCTGGAATTGTCCAATAAGTTTTTAATTTTATGACATTCATTTGTAACTTTAGGTTCCGTTTATTATATGAAACTATAAATGTTCTTTCTTGACTTTTTGGCATCCCAAGTATTAACGATTAACTACATTCTTATTTATTTCCAAAGGAATTTTTGTTATTCTCTTACCTATAGAAGTGTTTCTACTTAAATTTAAAATTTGTAAGTTTGGTCACATTGAAGATATATATATATATTTTTAAATCCTTTAAATTTTTTGGGGAGATTTTATAAAGCATATTTACTAATATGGAGTAATACAGATGTAACGTTTGTTAAAAGTATTGCATGAAAAGTTTAGTTGAAAAACGTAAATTAAGAAATGATAGACATACAACTGTTTTTTTTTAGTTTCTTTATTCCTTTGTGTAACTTTAAACTAGGACTTTCCTCAGAGGGATTAGTCTGAGCGATATTGCTGAGAACATAGATTTAATAATAACATGTGGAGGCAAAGAAAATGAGATGTTATCTTTAATTGTACTTATACTGCAATAAATTGAAATGATGAAAATAAACGAATCGTAGAATTACAAAATCCTATATATAAATTCGTAAACACTGTTTAAAAAAAAAATGGGAAAGCAAACCACGCATGACAGTCATGTATGGATATAAAATTGAAAGTACGCAATATATTAAAAGTAAAATAGAAAATGAAATACTAAATTGTCTTATATCGGAATTTGAGCTGTATAAAATGACGTCAAGAGCATAATCAGACGCTGCTCACCAATTTGAGTAACTTTAAATGACAAATATATGATGTATAAAAAGAATGGACTGTACTTTATATGCTATGTGCTCCCTCGGAATAATCAATATTGTAGAATATCTGTTTTCCACGGATGCAATGAGGTTGTCGATAAGAGTTAAGGAATTCGCTCTTCAAAATATGATATAGTATCAAAGTACCGAACACATCAACAGTGGCATGCAATGTGTCATTAGAGTGTGTTTTGGATATGCTCGATCCTTATTTAAATCATGAGTGTATGCTGGCCCCTACATACGCTGTATTGTTTTGTTTTCAAACATATTCTCCACAAGTTGAGCTGTATTTAACATGTACTAAATAAAAAATGATTGCAATATAAAGTATGACACAAGATCTGAATATATCGTTCGCATAACCTTTGAGCTGTCAAAGAATCATTTGAAGTAATTTACAAATCCATACATATTTTTTTAGCAAATCATGCTAGCTAAAATACGCCAATATGAACTCGATTATGGAATTTCACCAAAATAAGTTAATATCTAAAAAAATCTACTAATGACAATTGAGAATATGACATTATGATAAAATGTCTAGAAAATGAATCAGATTTTTTTTTTTTTTTTAAACGGCCCTCTCCTCTGTTAGTGGCCTTGGCGAGAGAGAGAAAAGCTTAGAGAAGGAGAACACTTTAACAAGTACTTTCGGCAAACCTACTCACTGTTTCTTACAGGGCTTTATTCAATATTTACACAATGTATTTAATGCTAGATCGGTATCTATCAGTTTTTTTGCTTTTACATTGCATGTTTTGTGGAGGAAATGCAGGATTATGAAATATTTAAAGTTGCTATACCTAATAATTCCAGATTAATGTGAATTGTGATCGCTTTCCGTTCATTTCATCTTTTACTATTTTAAATTTTTTAGAAAACATTCATAGCGACAATTTTATATTTTAAAAGTATCCCAAAGCAAAATTTCAAGTTTTTAGGCTCAGCAGTAACACAGAAATAGAAAATTTTCGAAAGTTTTTTGTTTCTGCAGTGTTTTATGTAGCGACATTTTTAGAAATTGTTCTATTCCGAGAATTTACGTCATGATAAATATAGCCATGTCAATTTTCATGCTTATATTTCTAACAATTCCATGTACTTCGTTACTTAAATCATCTTTAGATCTTTTCCGCTTTGTTTAGTCTTTCGATTTTTTTAGAATTCGTTCTACAACAATCATTTACATCTTATAAATTACTGCCATGTCAAAGTTTTAGTTTTTAACCACAACAGTATCCCAGAAATTTCAGCATTCCAAATAAATCATAATTTTAAAAATTTTTACGTTTATGTGTCAAATTGAATTTTCGAACCTTTTAGAGAGCTTTCATAACGAGTATTTACATCTTAAAAGTAAACACCACACCGAATTTAAAGTTTCTAATCCAATCAGAAATCACAGAAATCGCAATTTTAGAACTTTTTTGCTCCTGCAGCGATGTAGGTTGTTGCACTGACATAAAATGCAACTTTTTTTCAGAGCAGAGATGGCCACCAACATTTTTTTTAAGTTGGCTATGTAGTTTCATAGATAGCATCTCACAAATGTACAAATTAACAGTATTATTATACAATATAATTTATTATTATTATACACTTTATAATATTATGAAGCTTTTTAATATTAGCATTAGATGTACAGAAACAAAAGCCATTTATCTGTTACAAACTCAAGTGCCCGGTTTTGCTCAGAATTTGAAAGATGTTTGTTCTGAAAATCAATTTCAAAATTTAACATACAACATAAAACAAACATTAAAAAAAGCAGTCGAAGTGTTGTACGCCTGAATCAAATAAAAACAATATAAAAATGTATAAATGTATATAACAGACGCAAAAGAATACAGCTATAAATGAACTTATTTCAATTTATAATTGGAGCAATAATGTTAAAATACGCCAATTTTTCCATAATCGGGTTTTTATCATACTTCAATACGTTTTTTTATACTCATATGACGTTATATTATATTTACCACGTCCTTTATATTTCCAATATGACGTAATATTTTCCTCTTTCACGTGGAAACCTTGAAATAGAAAAGTTATATTCACTTTCATTTAAATTCGTCAAACTATTTATTTAATTTTCATTTTTCACGTGAATATCTTGCAATAGAAAAGTTATGACGTAATATACACCTTTTTTAAAAATTCGGCAAACTATTTATTTTATTTTTCACGTGGAAATCTTGCAGTAGAAAATTAATTGTTGTAGTAAGAATTTTATTGTGTATTTTAATTGTTTGCAACTGCTATAACGAAAAATGTTTAAATTTGATAAGAAATTGCTGTTAAATTGGTGTTTTTTTATTAATTAAAAATTAACTATAAATTATTTCTATTCCGGATTACTTTAGTTGCCTCGGCCGTGTTTTAATTCACATGTACGTATCTTTTCACAATTTTGGCTTCCAAACTGTAGATTTGTATAGAATTACAAACAGACAGATAGTCAAATTTTCATTACATTACATTATATAAAAACACAAATAACTTATCTAATACGTGTTAGCAGATCCATTTTTAAATATATATATATATAAACCAGTATAATACTTTTTCTGTTTTATTTTCATAGTCATTTATATCATTTGCCAAAAAATCTCACTTTCTTAACCCCGAATTGAGAGCTTTTTACAAAAGCGCCAAAGTCCATATAAAAGCGAAGTACCATGAAAAGCTTTAAATTTCTGGTAATAAGTTACTTAGAATGCGACATTGACGTTGAACCATTATTGGCATTCAATCTTATAGTTTGGCGATAGAATTTTCGTCGACGGGATAACTAAATAGTAACAAATATCGTTCTGCAATTTAACTTCAATTTAACTTAATCTTCTCTATTCTACTATTTTAAGATTTTTAACTTCTAAACATCGCACATTTTCAATTTTTATACCGTCGTATTGGGGAGAAAAAGTACTTTTAAATGAAATTTGATTGAAAACTGCATCTCAATTTATTTTTGAAATATTAATTTTTTTGTAGTTTTAGGTAGTTTTCTTTACAAAAAAGCTACCTATTGCAGCCGTTCGGAGGAAAGCGATTTCAAAAAATTTTGGTATATTTTCATCGATCATGACCACCAGACCCCGAAACCACCCTCCGTTCAAAATTGATATATATATATATATATATATATATATATATGACCTATGTCACACTGTAACTGCCGTAATTATGAACCGATTTCGATGTAATTCGGTGTGTATATAGTACTTACCAATGTCTCGACCGAGTTCGTTGGCCAGCTTCATCCGCCGTTTTGTTTAAAAATGGCGGCCATTTAAAATTTTAAAAAAAAATTAAAACTTGAAATGTGGTACCAAAAAATTAAAAATGGAAAAATATTTTTTTCTTATGTATTTGACCTTTATACAAAGATTCCGGAGCAGTTTTTGTTTCGTCTATATCTTAAAAAATGGCTGAGTTATAGCATTTTGAATTTCTAGCGTGGCTGACATTTTGAAACGTCCTGAATTTTGTCACGCGATAAAAGGCGTATTTATGAACCGATTTGGATGTAATTCGGTGTGTACATAGTACATACCAATCTCTCGACCGAGTTCGTTGGCCAGCTTCATCCGCCATTTTGTTTCAAAATGGCGGCCATTTAAATTTTTTTTTAATTTAAAATTTGAAATGTGGTACCAAAAAATTGAAAATGGAAAAATATTTTTTTCTTATGTATTTGACCTTTATACAAAGATTTCGGAGCAGTTTTTGTTTCGTCAATATCTTAAAAAATGGCTGAGTTATAGCATTTTGAATTTCTAGCGTGGCTGACATTTTGAAACGTCCTGAATTTTGTCACGCGATAAAAGGCGTATTTTTGAACCGATTTGGATGTAACTTCGTTTATACATAGTACATACCAATGTCTCGACCGGGTTCGTTAGCCAGCTTCACCCGTCATCTTGTTTAAAAATGGCGACCATTTAAATTTTTAAGAAAAATTAATTTTGAAATGTGGTACCAAAAATTGAAAATTGAAAAAATATTTTCTTCTTATGTGTTTGACCTTGATAAAAAGATTCGGGAGCAGTTTTTGTTTCGTCTATATCTTAAGAAATGGCTGAGTTATAACATTTTGTATTTCTAGCGTGGCTGACATTTTGAAACGTCCTGATTTTTCTCACGTAATAACAGGCGTATTTATGAACCGACTTGGATGTACCTTGGTGTGTACATAGTACATACAAATATCTCGACCGAGTTCGTTGGCCAGCTTCATCCGCCATCTTGTTTCAAAATGGCGGCCATTTAAAAAAATTAAAAAATAAAAAAAATTAAATGAGATACCAAAAAATTGGAAAATGAAAAAGATTTTTTTGTATGTGTTTGACCTTAATACAAAGATTCCGGAACAGTTTTTCTTTCGTCTATATCTAAAAAAAAAATGGCTGAGTAATAGCATTTTGAATTTTTCTTGTGGCTGATATTTTAAAACGACCTGATTTTTGTTACGCGATAACAGACGTATTTATGAACCTATTTGGATGTAACTTGGTCTGTACATAGTACGTACCAATGCCTCGACCGAGTTCGTTGGCCAGCTTCTTTCTCCATCTTGTTTCAAAAGGGTTGCCATTTAAAAAAAATTAAATTTAAAATTCAAAATGAGGTATTAAAAAATTGGAAAATGAAAAAGATTTTTTTTATGTGTTTGGCCTTGATACAAAGATTCCGGAGCAGTTTTTGTTTCTGAAAATTTGTTCTTTTGTTGATATCTTAAAAAATGGTTGATTTATAGCACTTTGAGTTTCTAGCATGGCTAACATTTTGAAACGATCTTGTATTTGTCACGCGATAACACACGTATTCGCCTATTTCGATGTAAGAAGGCATGTGGATAGTATACATCAACACCTCGACCAAGTTCGCTGGCCAGATTCATCAGCCATCTTGTTTCAAAATGGCGGCCATTAAATTAAAAAATATATATATACTTAAAGTGAGGTGCAAAAAAATTAGAAATTGAAAAAGGTTTCTTTCTTATTTGATCTTGATATAAGGATTCAGGAGCATTTTTTGTTTGTCTTTACCTTAAAAATGGCTCAGATATAGCAGTTTCAATTTCTATTGTGGGTGACATTTTGAAAAATCTGATTTTTTGCATGCGACAGCACTCCTATATATTAACCGATTCCGATGTGAGTGAGCATGTGCACAGCAATTACTAAGGTCTCGACCAAGTTCACTGCTTAGCCTCATCCACCATTTTGTCTCAAAATGACAGGCACTTTAAGAAATTGCCGAATTTGGCAGCCAAATATAAGTTACTTTAAAGAAAAGCAGCTTGGATAAAGCTGACTAATTTCGCGAAATTCTCATTCATTATATTGATAAAAATTAGTATTGAATCTCCTATATTCGGTTTCCACTAAATTGAGCTTCGTGTGTTTGCATGATATAAGTTGGCTTTTTTTAAATAAGGATTATGAAAGCTACCTCTTCCTCCCGGCACTGGCCGGAAGGACTTTTTAGCGCCATTTGTTTAATTTTGGCAACTCAAACACTCCATTTCTGTAGAAAGTAGGGGGCAAATAGTTGGAAAATTGTAATTATACCTTTTTGTTGCCTTTCTCCCTTAACAACTTTAAAAAATGTAATTAAAATACGGGCAATTTTGAAAAAATATAAACGAATGATTTCTTTTTCAAAATTTAATTTTAAGTATCTATATTAATATTACAAACAAATGAGGGCATATGAATCATCAGATAGCCTAATTTTTTTTTTTTTTTTTTCGTAGAGTTTCTTGAATGACGACATCTCTCTTTTTTTATTTTTGTATTATTCAGCGATAGTGAGGTCCTATGCGTACTTTATTGTAGAAGTTGTTTAAGACTGGATCGTAAATGAAGAATTCTTCAGCGGATGCGGATGACGTCGTTCTGTACAAAATAAAAGCGTGTGTTTTAAGTCTTGAAAGTGAAATATGTTTTGTACTATCCGTATTTGTTTATTTATTTTTTTTTCATCGAGAGTGACACTAAATTCTGAAAAAACAGATTTCCCGTTTTCTAGATTTTTTCAATCTTTGTGCAGTTTCGGCCTTAAAAAGTGAGATTTGTTGCAAAAAGATATAAATAGCTATGAAAACAAACCTGATGAAAGTTTATGCTTATTTTTACAAGTAAATATGGTACAGATGTCATATGCGCACCGAGGTACATATTTGGCTACAAAGTGACGTTACTTTGCCTGACATAATAACCAGTGGCGGCTCGTGACTGTCATATTTTGGGGTACTAAATGCATGGCGGATAGTATTATTCTTGTCTATTACCTTGTTTAATGATCGAATATTCTGTCATCAGATATGGTAAAGATTTCTTTTAAAGCAATAGTGGTAAGAGAAGAATAAAATTGGCAACTATGGATTTAGTGCCCTCCAAAATACCAGTCACGAGCCACCACTGATATAACCATATATAATGCTATTATAAATTGTTTTGTTCTATAATTATATCATTTATTGATCGTTATTTCCTTTTAAAAATAATAGAAAATATTTTGTTTTTATATTGAAATAAAAAATAACGTGCTATTACAGCACGCTATAGGTAACTCGTATTCAAAAACGACGTTTTTGCCAAATTGGCATAAAAAAAATCACGCCAAACCCGGTGCGTTTATGGTATCTGTGCCATAAATATAAACATTTTATTTATATATATAATATCATTGCTTTTTATACATAATTTACTTTTGTTTGTATATAAAAATAGGTAAATGGCTTGTTAACACAAAATAAATTGTATAAATCTTAAACAAATTGCTTGAGTATATGAAACAATATAATAAGTTGCACGGAAATACGCATAAAAGCTTACTTGTCTCGACAAATCCATTTTTTCTACATCGCCAAGGTACAGGAAAAGTATCAGTTTCATTTTTAAAGACTAAGAAGAAATTAATATAAATGGAAATCGTTTTTTTTTTTTTTTTTTTTTTTGAAAATCATGCTTTCATTAAAATTCTCAAAAATTTAGAAAATATATATGTTTTTTAGATGCACTAAATAGTAGAAGCTTCTTGAAAAAAAAACCTTAAATGCACGGAGTTTAAATTTAATTCGGTGAGTTCAATAATGGAAGATAAATGAATTTAAATGGGAATTTTGCCAAAATAGCCAGCTATCTCTAAGTTGGCTTCATATATAGAAACTTCTTTTGTCACCGAATTTGGCGATATTTTGCCACGTTGGCCAAAGTCTGGCGATATCGTGGTAACCCTGCCATTATTCCTTTTCAACAAATATTCATTGTTGAAGCTATTGCTGATTTCTCAATAGAAAATCAAACGAAACCAATAAGTAATTAACCACACCCCCACCGTTGCCCCCTAAGGGATCGAATTTTAAACACGTGGGTAAGTGTAATCACAGATCGCACAGAGGGTTTCGTTTGATATTCCTTTCAAAACACTTTATCCTTTTGAAAAAAACTGTTAGTTCCAATTTCGCAACCAGAGGCGCACTCTATTCTAAACAAACCTCTATCCGAACGAAACTCCGTTTTATATACTATCCGTAGATATATTAGTCGAGGGGATTGGGCCGATAGCACCAGAGATAAGTAGGCGCCTCTGGCGGTAAAAAGTGGAACTAAAATATGTAAGGTTATGATGCATAATATGAAAGAATGGTCAAAGGGATGTCGGCAAAAGTTGGAAAAGTGCTTCCCGGGTAAAAAGGGCGGAGGTTAGAAAAATTGCTTAAAATACACAAGTTAGAGCCTGGAGAAGTAAATAATATAAGACTTTAAAATTTTATTATTTGCCGTGTGCTCTGAGGTATTCAGCTATACGTATGCAAAAATTCATGTCTTCAATTTAATTAGGGGCTCTCTTAGTAAGAATTGATTTGTCGCCTAGCCTCAGGTGTTCTGCTATATGTATGCAAAATTTCACTCCTCCAATTTAATAAGGGGCTCAGTTAGAAAGAATTACTTAAAATACACATGTGGGACCCCAAAGGGTTAAATGTACGACTTTTTCAAAATTTTATGATTTGTCGTTTGACGTGAGGTGTTCAGCTATAAGTATGCCAAATTTCACGCCTCCAACCTAATTAGGGGCTCAGTTAGAAAGACTTGTTTAAAATACACATGTGGAAGACCAAAGGGTTAAATGTACGACTTTTTCAAAATTTTATGATTTGTCGTTTGACGTGAGGTGTCCAGCTATAAGTATGCAAAATATCACGCCTCCAACCTAATTAGGGGCTCACTTAGAAAGAATTGTTTAAAATACACATATGGGAGCCCAAAGGGTTAAATGTACGACTTTTTCAAAATTTTATGCTTTTTCGTTTGATGTGAGGTGTTCAGCTATAAGTATGTAAAATTTCACGCATCTAACCTAATTAGGGGCTCACTTAGAAAGACTTGTTTAAAATACACATGTGGGAGACCAAAGGGTTATATGTACGACTTTTTCAAAATTTTATGATTTGTCATATGATGTGTGATGTTCAGCTATAAGTGTGCAAAATTTAAAGTCTCCAACATGTATAGTTTCTGAGAACGGGCTTTATGACAGACGAACAGACAGACAGACAGAGGAGCGAGACGAATAGAGTTTCGTGAGATGAACGAAACCCTAGAAATCAATGTCCAATTCATACCGGGTGTCCCAACAAGGACTGACTGATTTTAAAATTCAATAACTTCCAAACGGTGACAGATATTAAAAAAATTCTTGCAGGAGGGTTATGCATAAAGTCAAAAGTTTTATTACAGTGATTTTCGATTTTAGTTCGAATTACAAACAATAGATGGCGCTGTAAGCAATAGTCGCTAAATACAGGCTCGATTTTTGGTCCTTTCTGTTGTTCCATGCAGAAAAAGGAGATGGAAATGCCTTACCAAAATGCACGAAGTACAAAAAATCGAGCCTGAATTTAGCCTCTATTGATCGCAGCGCCATCTATTGTTTGTATTTCGAACTAAAATCGAAAATCACTGTAAAAAAACTTTTGACTTTATGCATAACCCTCCTGCAAGAATTTTTTTAATATCTGTCACCGTTTGGAAGTTATTCAATTTTAAAATCAGTCAGTCCTTTTTGGGACACCCGGTATATTGCCCTCAGGAATACATATATATTCCAAATTTCAAAACTCTATGTCAACAGGAAGTGGGTGAAAAATGAATCATAAGATTTGAGTTCCACAGACAAACATAATTGTAAGTTAAAAGAAAGCATGTAAAAAAAAAAATAAAAAAAAAAAAAAAAAAAGAAAATAGGAAGAAATCATGCTATAAAGCAAAATATTTTATTAAACATCATATAATTGTTTCTTATTTTCACACGCGAAATATAAAACATACTTTTGGCGATTAAAAAATGCTATTGAGAGATTATCGCAAAATCTCAAATCAAAGTTTTTATGCTTTTTTTTTTTTCTTTTAAATGGAAAATGTTTTATGGCACTTCAATATTACCGCGTGCACATTTTTTTTTTATTTACTCCTTGTGTTCAAACCAGTTGTCTATGAAAACATTCACCGGTGAAAGTGACGCAAACCAAATTTCTGTGACGTAAGCAGGTAAATTGTGCTTTTCTTATCAGTTTTTTTTATATAATTTTTAAACGGTTTGGAACTTATTTTTCATAGTAGGTGCATTCAGTAGGCGACCCTCATAGGTACCTTCTGATGCAATCAGAAACGAAATCCGACAAATATTTTCGGACTTATGCTTAACGAAAGCTTTTTTTAGGCTTTTTTTTTTAGTAGGACATGGCGTTAATATCCATCGTAGTAATACTGCGATGAGTATTAGCCTTCGCTTCGCTCAGACAATTATCTTTTCTACTCTTATTTTCCTTGCTTTCGTGTCTAGGTCATACGATCGCGTTAGAAAAAAAAAAAAAATCTGCGGCATCACCTAATCATACTTATTACACTTAGTGAGGAATAAAGATTCAAGTCACCATTTAAGACGTTATGTGGGATTAAAACTTTTTTAAGGTGTTAATGGCTGTTTATGTTTTATGTAAGCTCGATTTAAAAAAATGCTGTCTTTATCATGCTTAACTATGTTGCCCCTCTACCACAAAAATAACTGAATAATGAAATAAAAACACGATTTCTATAAAATCACCAAATTGTTTCAGTATGCTGTAAAATAGCACATTCATTATTTAACTGTACAGTCGTGGAAAAAAAAAAAAAGTAAACACCCCTACTAACTCCTCAACAAATTATCGTAGAAGAAAGTTACTGGTACCGAACGATTGGAAATAAAGTCTACTTTTAAATAATGTATATAAAATTTGCTTAGGGGGCCACCTACATATTAAAGCGAACCATAACTTTGTTTTTTTCAATAGCAGTACCCAATTCTGACAGCATAAATGAACTCTACACCCTTCAATTAGCCTAAAAACGAATTTTTATGCAATTCGTACCATAAGTTTCCGAGAAATTAATTATTTTAAAACGAGCGTATTTTAAGGGCTGTATCCAAATTGAAGTTCCGTACTGGATTGTTAACCGAGAGAGCCGCTTCCTTGATCAAGGCACCTTAAACGCCACTCAAGGAGTCAATGAAGCGTGTTAGATTACAGTACGGCAGAATAAATTTCAAAATGTCTACTCACTTCCATCATAGACGGCCCCTTAAACTATCATTTTGCCGTTTTTTAAGCATAATTTGAAAACTACTTGGAAGAAAAATGTGAAATTTTTGAATTTCCATAAAGCAGGACTTAATAAATCTAAATCCATCAAAAAAATTGTGGGTTGCAATTCATATTTTTTTCGATTATTAATTTCATAATTCATATCATAAAATTATAAAAATTGCAAATTCAGCTTATATATGTTTGGGTATATTAGTATTATTACCACAAAAAAAAAAAAAAAAAAAAAAAAAAAAAAAAAAAAAAAATAGCACATTAGGAGCATAATTTCGGGAGATATAAATAAAAATATGAAAATATAATTTAACACTAGAAGCACTAAATTTTGAATGTTTATAATTCAAAAACTTATCATTCAAATGACTTGAAATTTGGTGTCTAGGCATAGTTTGAACCGAAGATTTGAAATATCTCGTTAAAATTGGGTATTACCATTGAAAAAAACTGAAGTTAGGATTCGTTTTAATATGTAGATGACCCCCCCTAAGAAAATTTTATGTACATCATTTAAAAGTAGACTTTATTTCCAATCGTTCGATACCAGTAACTTTCTTCTATGATGATTTGTTGAGGAGTTAGTAGGGGGTGTTTACTTTTTTTTTTTCCACGACTGTACATCCCAAAATTTCATGACTGAATCAATATATTTCTTTAAATTCAAGAAGCGACATTTTTTTGCGACTAAATTTTTTTAAGTAGTTAATGGCTAGATATGTAACCCGGTTGATAAAAACGATGGATTTAGTACGCTTCACTACGCTGCTGCCTCCAGCAAAAAATAATTAAATAATTAAGTATAAGCACCATTACTGTAATATAAAACCATTAAATTATTTCAGAATGGTGTAAAACAGAACATTCGAAAATCTATTTTACAAGGTGACCATAATTAAACTGAAGTACTCAGAGAGTTCTGTAGCGCTATCTAATTGAGAGAATGACGCCAAATTTTGAAAGAAGGTTAAACACGACAGGGGATGAAGGATTCCGCGAAAAAAAATTAGTTCCGAAAGTCACCGCTAGGGAATATTTGGCGCTGTGTAACAGAAAAGAGAGTTTTAAAAATGCAGAATCAATACTAAAAAAAGTTAAGACTGTTCTCAACTGTGATGCTCAACAAGCGCAAAACGTTTTGACACATTTACAAACATTTACAATTCATTTTTAACGGAGAAATATAAAATTGGAAAGCCTAAGCATGGAGCGATTTGCAGTCGAACAGTTTTTTTTTTTTTTTTTTCATTTTCGGATCCATCAATTACCTATTGATTTAGAAGTGATTTTCATCACGTGACAAGCATGTTTTTCACCTTTTCTTGAATGGATTTTTCCTTTCGCATGGAAATTCTGTTCAAGACGCCCACTTTGACACTATTTTCTGAAAGATCTATTACGTTTGCAAAAAAAAAAAAAACGGAAAAACAGCTCGATGACATAGTTTCTGAACAACAGCACCTGTTAGTTTCATGCATTTCGGAACAAAAACAAAGTAAAACTTATGTAATAAAGTTGACCTTTTTGGATTTGAGAACAGCCTTAAATGTGCTAAATAGAAGATAATTTTATTTCAATATTGATTCTGCATTTTTTAAAACTATCTTTTCTGTTACACATCGCTAAATATTACCCTAGCGGTGATTTTTGGAACTATTTTTTGTAGAATCCTTTGACCCCCGTCTTGTTTAATCTTCTTACAAAATTTGGCGTCATTCTCTCAATTAGATCGCATTAGGGCCACCTTGTACTTCTATTGTATTCTCAAATTCCTTAAGAATAAATTTAGCGTAGGTCTTACTGCTCTATTTTCAAGCAGTAACACTTAAAAATTTAAATTTAAAACGAAAAATGACCTATTTTCTTCCGAAATCTAACGTCTGCTACAAAAAAGATTACTTAATAACGCCATAAAATGAGGATTGTGGTAGGTCTTTCGAAATAACTTTATCTTTTTTACTGAGGTGCAAAGGTGACATGTTACTTTTTTAAAGGCAAAAGCAAGACTTTGAAATGTCTTGCTCCTGCCCTAAAGTGGTAGCACGTGTTGTTTTGCTGAAGAAGAAAGACGTTCTTTCGAAAGGACTTTTTCTATGTTGTTATTAAGGAGTTTTAATATTTTTATTGTATCACACCAGCTTATTTAAAATTATATGGTTTCTTACAATAATTTGTACGAAAGTATCAATTTTTCGGTATCTATATACCAATATTATGTTGAATATTATCTTGCGTTTTCAGCATATATACTTATTAATTACTATGCAGTAAAATATTTTTGTAAACTTTTGCAGTACAGTAACAATAAATTTTCAAATGCTTTGAAATGAAACAACGTAGATTATAAATGTAAAAAATGAATTTATGCAGCATAATTTTCTATTTCTATTCTTACAACAGTTTCCTTTTTTGCAAGGAAATTATTTAAAAAACATTGTGTCTGACTAACTCTTTTTAATGGCTAAAAATTTCAAATGACAGCCAAATTCGAAGTTAAATTTCGCCTTTAGTTTTCTTTTTAATGTTATAAAATCAATTAAATTTGCGCTTAGAGAAACAACCAGAAAAAATTTCACTCAATTTATAAAAAAAAAAATAAACTGAATTTATTAGATTTGCTTAATGTGATATTTGCCTAAATATATTGTAATTAATTTATGGATTAAAAATTCCTGTTCATTAAAGTTACTTCGTAAATGAAAACGCTTGTTTAAAGATGTCACATGCCTTGCCAAAAACCAATTATTAAAGAGCGAAGTAAAATGTCCTCGGTTTTTTTCCAGAATGTAAAATGTGGTTAATTAATTTAATAATTTTGAATGTTAGATTTAAGTTTGATGTCTTTTTAAAGAGTACTCTAGGCTTTATATTGTATAAAATTAATTACTTTTTTATTCATAATAATTATTGCCAAATCATTATCCTTTACTTTTCCGAGTTTAAAATAATTAAATAAATTTTTCATTATTCTATGCAGTTACGAACATTAAAAGAATTTCTCATTTTTAATTAAGGTTAAAGAAAAAGTTTTAAAAAAAATATGTTTATTGCTGTATGAATGTCTGCTGTTATCATACAAAATACCATGGAAATACAAGTAGACTATCTCTATCCCGATTGTTATATATATACAGTAAAACCCCGATTATCTGCGGGGCAGTTTATCCGCTAGGCGTTTTTTTTTTTTTTTTTTGTTGTTTTTTTTTTTAAAGCCAGCAGCAAGGAAAACACAATAAGCCCTGCTAATAAATATAAACAGAACAATTCATGTATTCGAAAGTAATAGTAGAATATTTCTAGATTCGGTTGCCATGTTTAAAATATCAGATATAAAGTCTTGATGTCTTTACTTAATTTTATTAACAAAACGTAAACACGCAATTAAAATATTTAACAATTAAATAAAACTATAATGATAAATTACAGGGGAGCATATCAAGAATAGCTTCACTTATGAGATAGAAAAGGTGTTTCCAAAGCAAGAAGCAAAAACAAGTGACTGATTTTTTTAAAAGATGTAACTGAACACTTTTTGTACAATATGTATGGCATTGTTTCTTGTTTACGGTTCTTTATTTTAGTAATTTAGACGTAAATAAAGGGTTTCTGCTGTACTGTGCATATGTATGTATTTTAACATTTTATTATGTTTTTTATACACTAAAACATAGTTTTTATGTTGAATTTTCTTTTTTTCGTGCTTGCAACCCATTTTGTCTTTTTCGGGTTATCCGAAGTGCCCTTGACACCCAATTCCGCGGATAATCGCGGCTATGTAAATCACATGTTATCGTAAGAATGCGAAATCTACTTTACATGTAATTTAGGATATGGGAAACTAAATCGAGAAAAATACTGTGCTGCCAGTCGTTCTAAGTTTCAATCCACAGAAGCTGGATAATCTGTAGACAAGATGGAGATGCCGAAATGGATAATTTTCCCCCTAAATATAATTTAATATACATCTCTCGTAGGATATAATGTAATGCGTAATAATGCGTTATTTTTACATTTCATAGATAAAAAAAAATTATCACAGAACGCACAATTAACTTTACTAAAATAGCGATTTCTTTCTCATTAAAATTATGAATGTTAAATCAGAGGTTTTTAATTAATTTATTTTGTGTCATTTTAATAAACAATGAAGAAACTAAAATCCATTTTTTAAAGAAACTAAAAGGAAGTTTCCTGATTTTACTATATCACACAAGTTTATTCAAAAATATGATGTTCACACCAGTTTATAATGTCTGTAAAAATAATTTGTACAGATTTAGTGACATTTCTATATGTATATATTCATTGCATTTTAATCAAATATTTTTATAAAATACTATGCAGTAAAATATTTTTGAAAAAATGCGGTATGATAACAAAAAAATCTGAAATGAGTTGAAATGAAACAACGTAGATTATAGGTGCATTTAAATGAATTTAAGCTGCATACTTTAATATTTATAGTCTTACAACTCTTCCCTTACTCCAAGAAAATTATTTAAAAATACATTGTTACTGACTAACTCTTTTCAATGGTTTAAAATTTCAAATAACAGCTAAATTCGATGTTAACTTTCTAGTTTCCTTTTCAAGTTAGCAAATCAATTTAATTTGCGTTAAGAGAAACAAAGATAAAAAATTCTCTCAATTTATGAAAAATATACTGACTTTATTATGCTTGCTTAATCTAATAATTGCCTATATATATTGACGTTAATACATTGCTTAAAATATCATCTTTATTAAAGTTACTTCATAAATGAAAAAGCTTATATAAAGCTGTCATAAATGTCTTGACAAAATCCGATTGTAAAAAAGCGTAATAGTACGATTTCAGGTTTTTTCAAGAATGTAAAATATGGTTAATTAATTTAATAATTTTGAATATTAGTTTTAAGTTTGATGCATTAATTAAGAGTACTCCAGGCTTTATATTGTATAAAATTAATTAGGTTTTTATTCAAAATAATTAATGCCCACTTATAATCCATTACTTTTCCGAGTTTGAAATAATTAAATAAATTTTTCACTCTTCTATGCAGTTACGAACTTCAAAAGAGTTTCTTATTTTTAATTATGGTTAAAGAAAACTAAAAAATACATATTTTTATTGATTTATGAATGTATACTGTTATACAAAATACCATGGAAATACAAGTAAAGTACCTCTATCCCGATCGTTATATAAAAAAAAAATACTCATGTTATAATAAGAGTGCGAAATCTACTTTACATGCAATTTAGGATATGGGAAACTAAATCGAGAAAAAGACTGTGCTGCTAATCGTTCAGAGTTTCAAATCACAGAAGTTGCAATATCTTTAGGCCAGATGGGGATGCTGAAATCGATAGTTTCCTTCCTAAAAATAATTTGATATAAATGTCCCGTACAATATAATGTAATGCAACTAATAATACAATAACTGTTAACAATGATGCATTATGTCTATATTCCATACATATAAAAAATATCACAGAACCTACATTTAACTACTTTACTACACTAACAATTTATTTCTCATTAAAATTATGAATGTTAAATCAGAAGTATTTATTTAATTTATTTTGTATTATTTTAATGAACAATGAAGAAGCTAAAATTCCAAAGAAAATTCTAATGTTTTAAATTATATTTTTTTAATTGAAATCTGTTTTCAAAGAGAAGAAGGAAATTCTAAGCAACCCCTTTCTACTTTCTTTTAAGAGATAAAATCGCCATTAAAAAGTAAAGTGAGCTTAGATCGAAAGTATGTAAATTACATCTTCGTTAACGAAACACGATAAATGATAATAGCTTCAAAGTTCAAAAGTGTAAGAGGCGTTTGCACAGTGGAGTATTTCAAGCAAAATCCTGGCCAAAATTATTTTTCATGTGTTTTGCAATTGAAATCATTGCTGTTGACTGACAATTAGTAAATATACATAATTAATTATATATATATATATAATGTATGCAAGTAATTAAAAAATATATATATAATACAAAGTTTACATAGCATTTTACTGTTTATTAGAGGAAAATAATTCTTGATAGAGTTACTTTAGTTACAAGCAATGTTTAATTAAATGTGGTTAATTTTATTATATGTAAACTTTTATTTATTTATATAAACCAATGTATTAATATAAAAATTATTTAGTATTTAGCAAATTTGAGTTGCATTATAGAGATTCAGGGCTTTAAGTGTTATTAAGAGATTGCCAAGGCAATTGGTATTTTAAAATGGCAACTATATGTGGAGATTTTTTTTTTATTGGCCTACAAATCTATAATCAATACGACTGTGACTGTACTTCAAAAATCGTCCGACAAACAAACTAGGGCACACATTTAAAAAGATAAATATCTAAATCAATACAGCTAAAATAGAGCTAAAAAGGCTTAAAAAGAAAGTAAAGCGATTGAGTTCAAAAATTCACGAAGCCACAAAAATATGCATTTAAATATAATTAAACGCAACAACAAAGTTGAAACGTAACAATAAAGCATTTCTTCAACACAGAAACCTCCTCATCAACTTTCAGGAGCCGCCGGATATGACTTATGTTTCTAAAATAGACATAGATCGATGCACCAGTTAGTCAGATAATAAGTAATACCTTTTCAACAATTGTTGGTAAAATTTTAATTTTTGAATTATTGGCCAGGTTTTGGGGTTAAACACTCCACTGTGCTCCGACTAAATCTAATATTTTTCCCTCTTTGCGATACAAAGCCTTTCTGTTTGCTGTACTTGCCTCAATATTTCAAAAGTTCGGAAACAAAAATGTTAATCGTCAACATTTGATGCTTTTTTATGTGAAGCTTATTGTAATGAATAATATTAACAATAATGATAAACGTTTATTTTCAAATTTTCAATAGGTACTTCGATATAAATAACTTAATTTTGCAACAAAATGTCAGTAGCATAGTACAGAAGTTAAGTACCATGTACCTTACGAAAAGAGCAATTGACCCGATCATACGGGTGGTAATATCGAAGCAGTTCCTATAAACACGTAACCTAATGAATCATTTTTCCAGTTTTGAATAATATTACTTATATCTGAAAGTTACAAAAGCATATAAGCAATGAAAATAGCCTTAACCTTTTTCTGGTTATCTGACGTGTTGATTAATGCATCGAAGATATTCTGAACATGACACGATTAGGGAAGATATTTAAAGAAGCATAAAGCATTGACAGCGCTCAATAAGGGACCCTGACTTTACAGCCTTGTAGAGAGATAATCAAATATTCATTTTAATACCTGTACCGGGATTTTTATTGTTCTGGGAACGATGCAAAGGGATTTAATTTTTTAGATTTAATAGATTAAGACTACACTATTTAACATTAAAATAGCTCCGTCAAAATATGGTGACACATACATGATAAAAAATAGATTTAAATAAGTTTTAATCGCTTTAATAGTTTTTGTTTATTAATAGACGTTAATGATTAAATAAAGAAACTGTTGAAATATACCTTTGAAGGGCAGTGATCACGCGGCGCGTTACTACCTAATTTTAATTCAAAACTCATAATTCGCAGCAAGAATATTTTAACCCTTTCAGGCATAAATTATTTTCCATTGTTTTCCATTATTCACAAAATTATTTTTTTGTGATAAATGAGAACCCGTTACAAAGTAATTTTATTATTGTGCTGCAAGCTAGCTATTATCTGTCCACGACAAATCAGGCATCCATAAATGAATACTAAATTTTTCTTTTTTTGCTTTTTAGGGCAATACTTATCTGTCCTGATATGAGACACGTATAAATGAAAGGGTTTATAACATTTTGCTTTTACAATGAAAGTGTGTGAAAATAGATTTGTATTTTCTAGGAAATTCGTTCGTAAAATCTGGTGTCAGTCAATTATATCATCATTTTATGAATAGAAGACATTGTTGAATATTCGGCAAAAGTTTATAGCAATACTGAAAATCAACATTAAAACATTGTATAAATATTTTATTTTTTAAAAATGTTTTAAAATTAAATTTTAAATTATACCGTATTTAAAGCAATAATGCCTAAATATGACGATACCCTAAGTATGACAATGTTTTTGTACTTAAAACCACAACACAAGAATATATGTAAGTGGTATATTATGAGACATCCTAACTTTAGCAATAAAACGTGAAGCATCTCTCTGTATTTAAATTTTTTTCTTAGGAAAAATTTACCATTGCAATACACATCGTTCATTATAAAACGTCCCTATATTCCCTATATGTGGCAAAAATTTCAGAAAAAAAGTATTAAAAAATATATTTTTTTTAAGTGGGAAAATATAAATTTCCATATGGAAATTTAGCATATGCAGTTTAATATTTGTAGCTATAGTACTATATATATATATTTAAACCTGAAGTAAATATATTAACTTCTAGAGATATTGAGAAATAAAACTGCATAAGAAAAAATATATATCGAGAAATAGAGAAAAAAAAAAACACCCAATATATTTTATTATTTTAGATGCGTTAAGTAATTGATTCTGAGAGTTGGAATAAAAGGAAAAACGCTTTTTTTCTGCCTTTAATGTTAATCATCCTAATGTATAGGAAATAACCGCTTTCTGTGGGAAAAAAGTCAAATTCATTTATTACTTTTATTGGCTAGTCTATATAATCGTTTATCTGCCAACATATATATATATATATATATATATATATATATATATATATATATATATATATATATATATAAAAGTAGCGTACGTTAACTGCCGTTTTCTATATGATCTTTCTTGATTAAGTCTATTCTAAATATAAAGTTATGTTACTTTTTTATATCGCAAATATTTTATCTAGTATTGCAGGATGGACACAAGATAATATATTTTTTTTTTTATATAATAAATAAGACAAATTTTTCTGTACAAAAAATACTGGTATACTCCTTGAACGCTCCCTGACCAGTGTCTAACCTATATTAATGTTGTATAACTTATATATTTGGTCATTTAATGTAAAACAACGTAAGATAAAGAAGTATAATTTTAATTAACTAGGGGGCTCGGCCCCCTACGAGCTACGCTCGCCAACCCCCGTCCAGACACCGTAGACTCTAAATGCACGCTAATTTGATCGGCTTTAAAAAGATTTCGAAAGATTGAATTATAATTTCAAAAACAGTGGCGATCTCTCTATAAACGAATTTCTATTCATTTCTCTTTGATTGGGGAATTTTAACGCCAAATCCGTTGCGGTACTACTTGATTATCCCGCCGACCAATTTCGCCAAATTATATAAATCGCCAAACCACTCGTCAAATTATACAAATTGACATAATTTTTATTTTAAATAACGAAAAAACAAATAAATTAGTACAACATTAATAAAAATACATATAAAACGTCGAAATAAAAATAACTTGATGACGTAGACCCGTGTAACAACATTTCAAAATAAGCTAATATAAAAGGAATTAAGTAAACAGAGTCTTTGTCTCCCGGTATTTTTTAACAAAGTGAAAAGAAAGTTCTTTTAAATGAGACATTTTAAATTAATCGTTTTTAATCTGACGTAATTTTGACCAAACTATTCTTTCTCTTTTTAATATTCACGTGGAAATACTTGTGTTAGAAATTAAATATTATTTGCGCTTTCCTAACAAAAATAGTTGAAAAGTATCCTCTTAAAATATCAAATAAATGTCTAGCGCAATTTCTAAATTTAAACCGTTTTGCAAAATTATTTTGTGTTCATTTTATGTAATAACTTTAATGTGACGTAAATATGACGTAATTTCTCCTATTTAAGACTTCTAACGCATGTTAATAAATTTATCGCTTTACAAATTCCTTTCTCTCTTAAAATTCACGTGTAATTATAGTTTTTATGACATAACTTTTAATAAGTTCCTACTTTTTGTGCATAATTAGAGATGGGAATGCTCGGAAAAAAACCGGAAAAGGTGGAAAAAAAACCGGTTTTTTTCAGCTTTTTTCCGAAGGGCTATTTTTCAATTTTTCCAAATTGGAAAAATTGAAATTTCATTTATAAAATAATGTAGTAAAAATTTTATAATTGCTACATTCTGATACTTTTATTTATATTTTTTTCATGTTTAGTGTCCCTCGTGAAAACCTTAACATGGAAAATCTTATCTGTAAGCAGGGATCTCTTTAGAAAGAACTTGAGTCTATTAAAGGATCCTTCACAGTTTTTTCTCCTTAAAACATATGACCTTTAGCAAAATTCTTTCACTTATTAAAAAAAAAACCCTATTGTATAATAGCTGCAATAACCAATGAATCTATTATGTAGCTGTTTATATGTACAAAGGACAATAATGTCTAAATAAGAACTTAAATATGTAATTTCTAATTTACAAAATTCCGATTACATTTTTTACATTTAATTCATATTTTTTACAAGTTCATAAGTTTTTATAAAAGTTCACAATTTCGCAAAAACTTGATCGTGTGAAAAAAAGTCTAAGCAAATCCTTGGTAAGATAATTAAATGAAACTTCTCTCATTAAAAATGAAAATTCATGTGCAAAAGTATTTCAATATTATACCAATAAATGAAAATGGTAAGATGGAAAATTTAATGTAAAATTTGAAACATGCATTTATTTGTATTCGCATGGCTATAATTTTTCACTATTGTTAAAAAAAAATTCTTTTGATGATAACATGCAGTTGAAATTTTGTATAATTTTTTTTCTTTTCTTGAAATATAAATTCTTAGAGTTGTCTAAATGTATTTTCAAAAAACATAAATCCATACAAACATTGCAAAGAAAATGTAAGCAAATCTCTGTGAAAAATCTATTTGAAAACAATTTTTAAACATATGGAAAAATCCACCCGTTTTAAAAGTTTTGTTTTTAAAAAAATACCGCTTTCAATATTAAGAATCTAAATCTTACTAAAACATAGTTTGGGTTAAGTCTGGAAAGCTGTACCAAAACTACATATGCAGGAAGTGAAAATTATAACTGTAAGTGGGGGGGAGGGGAAATAATATTGTAAAATAATACTAATTTTTAAACAACGGAAGATTTGAAAATAACAGTATTTATAATAATACCAGAACTACTATAATTTGTTTATTTTACACTGGCATCCTTTATGAGTACTATGTAGGTGTGATGTACAATACAGTTTAAAACTGCTTTAAAACTACAGTGATATTGGTTGAAACGAAAGATTTTTTTGTTTGTTTGTTTTTTAAATTAGCTCTACTGATATAATTAAACAAGTGCTACTGAAAAATCATTTCAACAGACACATGATATATTATACAAACACTGGTGATAAATTAAGCAAGAAAAGCTACTGTCAGAATTCTAAGACTGAAAGGATAAACTTTTAAAAGCTGGCTTTTTTTTTCTCTCTCTCTTTTTTTAATAACGTATTCGCATATAAAGGGAAAATAATTTTTCTTAGTGTGCAAAAATATTGAAAAAGTTTATTTTTGTATACTTTTTAGGAAAATATAACTTATTTTTGAGAAATATTTATAGGAAATCAATTTTTCCTATTTTTCCAACTTTTCCAGAAAAAAACTGGAAAAAAACCGGTTTTTTTCCGCCACTTCAACTTTTCCGGAAAATTTACATCTCTATGCATAATTATTTAATTCTAATTCCAAATGTTTTTTTCTGTTTATAATAGTCACGTGTAAATAAATTTTTAATTTTTTTTTATGTAATAACTGTAATGTGACGTAAATATGACGTAATTTCTCCTATTTAAGACTTCTAACGCATGTTAATAAATTTATTGCATTACAAATTCCTTTCTCTCTTAAAATTCACGTGTAATTATAGTTTTTATGACGTAATTTTTAATAAGTTCCTGCTTTTTGTACATAATTATTTAATTCTAATTCCAAATGTTTTTTTCTGTTTATAACAGTCACGTGTAAATAAATTTTTAATTTATTTACACGTATAAATATATATATATATATTTTTTTTTTTGAAGCAAACATTATTGCTTCCGCTGTTTATACAGTTGGCAGCAGTTTAAATTAATATCACTTTCTAAAATCTGTTAAAAATATCTCTAGAAATGCTGAAAATCTGAATTTAAAATAGAAATAAAACCTCAAAAAATTAGTCAAAATAAAAAAATTAATGCAATCTGCACTCCGGCAAATTCTAACGCATAAAATGATCTAAAAATGATTAAATTCCTATGAACAGTTTTTGCTCCTATAAAACTTTTTTAGTGGAACGATTTTGTACAACTTTAGCATTAAATATCTCTTAAAATAATTCTTCGATCTGAAAACTGTCTGCATCAGCTTGTTTATCAAACATTTCTGTATAATACTACCGATTTTCATATTTTTGTATGCATTATTTTTCTTAATATTAACGAAGAAAGACTTCCGGTCACAAAAAATTCAAAACCGGCGGCGGCGGCGGCGGCGGCGGCGGCGGTGACAGCGGTAGTTACTTTTTTTTAGAATAGAGAGATATACATGGTGTCAAAACAGTAGAAAAATACATATATGCATTGTAAAAAGATATCGTAAACAAAACACATACTTTTAACGTAGTACAGGCGGGAACTCAAAGTTTGCATGCTTCATAATTCCATGCTTTATGTGGCTCCTTTTTATGCAAGCAGATTATATCCAAATGTTTTTTTCCCCTTTTACGCCAGTCATTCTAAATGCATCGTGCATAATTCTTTGTGATTGCTTCCATGAATACATCTATTATTTTCCTACACTACTGAAGAAATTTGAAAATCAGTTTGTTCTGTTATCTCGACAGTTTATCGACACAAATATCAGTGTTGATAAGAACAGACTTTTATCTGACTTGAAGAAGAGTACATTGCTGTTTATTGTGTGTCTAAAATTAACTACTTAGAATAGTTATAAAGAACGCTAGCCAATCTTTCAAGTTTAAAATATTCATTTAAAAAAAATTAATGCGAATTTATTGTTATTTGTTAAAGTGGCCATTTCTTTTAACCCTTTATCTACTGACGGTACTTATAAATACCACTCACTTTAAACTTTCATCCAATAGTGGATATTACTAATATTTTAATGGTACTTCGCAAAAACACTCTTTTAAATCCACTTTATCCGGATACATGGCAGCAGTAGTTCTAGGTTAGTTATTTTAGCGAGGAAGGAACTATCTTTGACACAGACGATGGGTTTTAAGCCGACATTTTGTACAGATTGCCACGCTCGTCTTTTTATTGCTGCAAACACAGTAAAGGATATAACATAAGTGTTGGATTTTTTTATGTGTTCATTGTGTTCTTAGAATACAGTTTAACTAGCTATTTTAGGTGAGGGGTGTATGTATTTTATTTAACAGTTGAATTACTTGGTGGTACTTATAAGTACCGTCAGTATATTGGGTGTTGGAGAAAAACTTCTTGTTTACTTTTCGTCTGTGCAGTTTATCCATCGTTTTCATCTGCCTTGAAATGCAATTACTAAAATGTTGCGTAGCAATGATTTCCCTGGTATTTCGTTTCTATTTCATTGTAATTTGTTATTGCAAACTGAAAAAGTTGTGGCACCGGCTCGTTTTTGCTATGCTAGAAATGGCATACATAAATTCATATATTGCCTATGTGGAGAAGCGAGAGAACATGTAGTCCTCGGAATAAAGACGTCGCATAACTAAAGAACTGCTAACAAGATCAAAACCTAAAAAAAATTTAAAAAAAAAAAATGTTTTTTTTTTTAACCCTTTCAGGAGCAAAGCATTTTCAATTCTAAAGAGTTGAAAAAATTATTGGCACCGCAATTTGCCAAAAGATTTATTTCTAAATAAGAAAAAGCCTATAATTCACATACTTATTAAATCGAAAATATTTTCTGGTGTCATTTGAAATACCTTGTGGGTTTTTTTGTTACGATATTTTAGTCATAGTGTACTGACGGTACTTTAAAGTACCACTTTAATTAATTACCTCGAAATAATAAAATTTCTCACGAATGAGTATTTTTTTTTTTTTTTATGTTTATCCTTTCAATTTCATTGTAGTAACTGAAAAAAAAAATATTACATAAAGATAATTGCTGTAGATAAAGGGTTAAACCATACGTTTTTATTTTCAAATTTTAAACTTTTTATACTGTCAAAGATCCACCATCTCGTGATTATTTAAAAGTTTTATTTAAATTAGAGTTCCATCGAAATTTTTAAATAAGAAAGAATGGTTGGTATAATAGAATTTCCCTTTTTTTTTCTAGAGGGATTTGAATGCGGTATTTTAAAAGGCGCTACCAGTTTCATTGAAAAATGAAAAAGCGAATTTAAAACAACTCACGAGCCACACTGAAAGTGTTCAGAAATTTGTTGTTTTTATGGCGGCTGATTACCTATACGAGGGATTTAGGCCCGAGGGTGATGGCCGTCCGTGGGGGATCTTTATAAGGGAACCTAACCCGTATTTACGCAAGGACATCCAAAGTTCGAAGAAAATCACGGGAATCTCCCAACGATTAGGCCGAAAGGCGCGATTGATTCGAAATCATCACCTCCCGTCTACCAGCTTTGAGAGAAGAATCTCTCGGCCAGATGGAGCATTCAGAAATGATTTTTTTTTTTTAATAAAATCTATTACTGCCACGAACTGGAACACAACCAATTCAACCATATTTTTGTTTAAGATGGGTGCGATTAAAAAATCCTGATATTAAAATTAAAAAAAAATTATTAGTCATTACTATCTTAAGGGTGTCCGGGAGTCAAAATTTTATTTTCTGTATTTATAAGCATTATTAACGAATTTTTTTTCCCGTTGTGTAACTTTACTGAAACGTTACTTTTCATTTAGATTCTTTTTTGAATACTTTGAAGTTTAATTTAATTTTTTTTATTTAAAATTTTAAACTTTTTTAATTTTTTGTATATAGCTCATGATAAATTTTCCCGATTTCATTACTTTTTTCTCTGTCGTCTGCAGAAAATGTTTCTTGTTCTTTTTCTCTTCAGGATATTTAAAGATTTTATTTTTAAATGTTATAATAAATTTAAAAGTAAAAAAAAAGGATTTTTAAAGTAATTTTTAGTTTTAGGAATATATTAAAAAAAATTCACATTGATTTTAAAATCCTGAAGACAATTTATGAAAATATAACATTAAAACTCTGCAAAAAAATCCATTCACAGATCTTCTAAGAAAGTTTCTATATAACCTTTTAAATTTGACAATTTATGACAAAATCCATTCTTAGATAAATAGACTTAAACTTTCAGTTCTGAGTAGGTCTATTAGAATAACACAAAAAGTTTTATCTACTGATGTAATCATCGTAGAAGTACGCAGTTTGTTTTATTTAATTAATTTAACTTTGTATTATTTTATTATCAAGATTTTTTTTTTTTTTCGATTTCCGCTTTTAGATTCCCTTAAGAAAGAAATATTACAAGATTTATTTTTTATGAAATTCCTTTACATCATGAGACCTTCTCAGCAATATGCCACAAGAACTCTCACCCATTTGAAATTACAAAGCTGGACCATATATCTTTTCCCGAGATGCCACTCTCAAGAAATTTTAACCAGATTATATCCGGCTTCAATAGAATGAACGTTTATTTTATAAGCAGCCTGAACGAAATTCTGATTTACATTTTATAGATATTGTATATAGCATATTCAACTACACTGTTGAAAATATCCCTGTAAAATCACGGGCAGAGGCCGGCAGCTGAGATACCAGTCATACACCATAAAAAAAAAAAAGAATATATATATATATGCCCGCCATTTTGTGTCAACGTGTATATCCTCACGGAGGAAAATGTATGGGATCGTACCGTATTTTTGCTAACAGATGTGCTAGAACTGCAAAAATATGTGGATTGTCTTTAATTTTCTAAGTACCTAAAAATGTCCCTGTAAAATTACCTGCAGAGGCCGGCAGCAGAGAATTCTGCCATACCCCGTAAAAAAAAAAAATCAATGTCAATCATTTTGTGCAGCCCGTAATTTTACTGGACAAAGACATAGTGCAATTCAAAACACAATAACATATTTACTTATAGTCCAAGAGCCAACAGCACAAAACCCTATGTTATCAAGCACAAGAAAAAATACTTTATTTTATGGAAGAGTAGAAATAGGGGAATCTAATGACCCATGTCTGCCGGAAGTGAAGTTGTGCATAAGTCAAAAATTAATACCACTTCCGGTGCATTTTTAGAGTCTTATACTAAGGTATAGAGCACAAGAAAAATAAATTATGGAAAACGTAGAGTTCATTTAGTACTATAATAATATCCTAGTCTGCCATGCCCCAGCCATTGCGAAACACATGCAAGACGTACTTTTATCGAAATTATTTTTAATGAAAACCTAAGTTATTGAGCACAAGGATAATTTGTATTTTAAAATTAAGTTTAAATATAGTTATTACAGAAAATCGATGTCTGTCAACGTTCAGCTGTTGCTAAACTTTCGGCAGACCAATTTATAAAACGTGCGTTCATACCATTTTGTATCGATTTCATCGAATAAAACTAAGTCATTTGAGAATGTTTTGCTTCACTTTTGTCTAAGCTATGGCAAAAAATGCCTAGATTTTCCATAGTTTGAACAAACCTATCTGTCTAATCAGAGTCTGGGCATCGTATGTCGTCACTCTATTATAGAGGCACGCCAACAGTATTAGCTATTCTTTTCATATAACATTTGCGAATATTTTCCAATAATTTTTAATTATATAAAAAGAGATAAACTGCTGTAATATTTTGTGTAAAGGAACTGTTGTAGGGTCCGAATAAATATTTCACTAAAACAATATTTGGAACGAGATTAGCCAATCAGAAATTGAAGTTTTTCGAAAATTTTCACTTTTTGAAAATTTTGCAAAGTGCAGACTTGTTATTGGTCAGTCTGGTTTCGAAAGTAGCAAAACACCAATCTGGATGTCTATCAAATTATATCAGCGTTAGTTTCTGAAGCATTCCTCATCATCCATGGTATTAAGAATGTGACGCAAAACTTTCTCAAATGACGTACTTTTATTCGATGAAATCGTTACAAAATTATATGAACGCGCATTTTATAAATTGGTCTGCCGAACGTTTAGCAACAGCTGAACTTTGACAGGCATCGAGTTTCTGTAATAACTAGATTTAAACTTAATTTTAAAATACAAATTACCTTAGGATAAGCCTCTAAAAATACACCGGTAGTGGAATTAATTTTTGACTCATGCACCACTTCACTTCCGGCAGAAATGGATCATTAGAATCCCCTATTTCTACTCTTCCATAAAATAAAGGTTTTTTTTTCTTGTGCTTGACAACATAGGGTTTTGTGCTGCCGGCTCTTGGACTATTACTGTTCCGTAGCACGTAGCACGTTGGATAATGATCACATAATCGTTTTTCTGGCGGGTTAAATGTATGTTACGATCGCGGTTAAGTGAAATTTTTTTTTCAAAACACGACTAAAATGAAGGGTTACACCCTAGTGGAGGAAAATGTATGGGGTCGTACCGTATTTTTTTAGTGGATCAGGCCGTTTTTCATCAAATAAGGCTGTTGGCCGGGAAAATTGAAGGGAAGACGGCCGTGAATTTACAGTTTTTTCCTGAGAATGTATATCAAACTGTTTCAAATTGTCAAAACGAGTTATATATATATATATATATATATATATATATATATATATATATAATATATATATATATATAAGTGACACAATTAGAGACTCAAGTAACACATCTACTTGGAAATTGGGAAAGTCAGGCATGTATTTGTATATAATTATAATATTTTGTAAATGTCAAAAGCTGTTATGTAAAAATTTCTTTGAAACAAAAGCCATAAAAACTGGAAAATGTAAATCATAAAGTGAGTGTATCAAATTAGTTCAAAATATCTGTTAAAATCGTCTAATATTAAAAATCATTTATTATCAATTTAAAAATAATAAAACTATAAAGCATCTTGACGTTATTTTAAAGTTATAAAATTGGAATTACATATTAATTAAGTCGCATGTGCCGTGGATATTTTTTATTTACAATATTTAATAAGATAGTTAACATAGTAGGCCAGGGTTTGTACGAGTACCGTTATTTTCAAGGCCAGATATCAGCATTTTTTTATAAAAAAATAAATGTAGTTTAAACGGACAAAATTTCGTCTTATTTAAGGAGAGATTTTCCATAAAAAAAATACTGGTAACGAAGAATTTCTTAGTCTGGAAATGCAAACACCCGTTCGAACCATGTAGGCTAGTTCCATGGGATTTTGTAGTGTAAGTCACATTGCTGATAACTCCTACGCCCATTGATCACCGTTAGTTTCGAAAAGTTTGCTTGGCCTTAATAAATTAATGAGGTATCTCCCATAAAATACGTCACATATTCCGTTCTAAAATACTGGTAGCCAAAAATCGTAGCAACAAGTACTCATGGAAATAGGCAGTAGTAATAACATAGTAGTAACATATCAACACTTCACTTTAGGCAATAAGAATAATGTAGCAGTACTATAATTTTTGTGATATATTTGTGTTAATTTGTATAAAATTTTAGGTTCAAATGAGAAAAATAACATAAATATTTTTTATTTATGATATTAAATTATGAATTATTATTACTGACAATTTTTAATACATATCAGATATTTTAAAATAAAATATATTCCATATATAAAATACAATATATTTACTTCTCGGATACAAAAGATAAAAGAATAAAAACTCTCTTATAAAAATACATAGATTTAGAAAGAAACATTTTTTTTTTTTTTGCTTAAACAGACCAGAAAATATCACTGAAGTACAAGAAACTTTATGCCATAAAAACTGTAACGGATATTTACCTCTCAAACTTGCAAAAAATATCCCAGACGTGGAAGAGCATAAAGAGAAAAGCGAATACTTAACCATAGATTTTTAAGAGCACAGTATTTCTTGAATTTTTCTTATATCTGGAATTTCACGCATTATATTATATCCTCTTCGAATCTGACTTACACAAACGTGGACCTCTATTATTTTCTTCATAAAAACTAAAGTGACATTTTTCTTTACACCTTTACTTTACTTCTATATAGCTGAGTGTTTTTTGCTCTGAAATAAAACAAATAAATTGAAAGAATGATGCACTTTTTTTTCCACGAAAATAAGTTTAATTTTCATCTGTGTTGGAAAAATGACCTCAAGACAGTATGGTGAAGAAATTAAGATCATTTTCATAATTATTCAACTTTAAATTTTTATATAAAAAAACGAGGAATTTTAGATCATTCAGTTATATAATACACATAAATTTGTTATTGCGTTAATTATTGATTGAATTATTGAATTATTAATAATTAAATTGATATTTTAAAGCGATAATTGCTTAACTTTTTAAGGCTTTCTAAAACTTTAATTTGTAATAAATCTGAAATCACTGAATTATATTCTATCACATAATATTTGCATATTTTTCACCTATTATAGAAGTAAATTTTTCTGTCTTTACAAAGACATCCATGGTTTTTCCAATGTAAAATTACGTAAAAAAAAAAAAAAAAAAAAAAAAAAAAAAAAAAGGAATTTAACAAATTACAACGACCATTTGGAAAATGATTTTTTCAAAGACTAAAATTTAAGACCTAAAAAAATCGCACGGAGTTGATCATACATTACGTACGCCATGAATTAAACATTAATAGTGTTATTACACGTAAAAATTCCAAACGACAGAAATCGCCTGCGACTCGTATTTGGTGTGAAATATTTATATGTATTCATTCCTGTCCTATTTATCTTTTTTGTTATTTTTAATTGACTTATTCCATTTTTTTTTTTTTGCACGTGAAAATCTTACAAATTAAAATTAACTCTTTGGCAAAAAATTTTGTCATTTTCTTTCATTTTCATTAGTTATTATGCACCTGAAACTTTTATTATCCAAGCATTTCATTGGCTGTTCGGGAAAAGGCTTTTCCGTCGTCAGATTTCCAAGAAATCTGATGACACATTTTAAATGAAATTTCATTCAAAAACTTCTAAACACCCCACAATATTACTTTTTACATCGTCGTTTAGAAAAAAAAAATGTACTTTTAAATGCAATTTGTTTGAAAGCTGTATCTCAATTTGTTTCTGAGTTATTAATTTTTTTTGTAGTTTTTATTACTTTTTTGTCATAGTGGCAACACTCTGCTGTCCATCTCTGTTGAAAGTAAAGGGAAATACATATTACTGTATAGACCAATCACAAAACGAATAAAATGCGGATTAAACCAATAAAAACCTTCAGATATCCTTTTCATTTCCTACCCTGACGAGAACAATAACCATTTTTCCAAATGGTTTAAAAAAAAAAAAAAATGTATCTTTGATCCACTTGACTTTTTTTAAATAGTTTCTTAATTTTAACACGAACAGTAAGGGTGAAGTACAATTTAGTTGGGCCATTTCGTAAGTTAAGAACTTCATAAATATTAAATGAATTTAACTAGTTGAAAGTCAGAGTAGTAAAAATATTGCCGAAGTTTATTCATAGATGGCGTTAGATGTCATAACTGACGGTATCGCTTAGCGAGCACTAATCATTCTTTTTCGGCTTTACCATAATGGAGACCTACAACGGTGCTGTAAAAGCGAAATACTGTCTTTGGTTTCTTGAAACTCATTCTGCTGTGCAAGTATGACCCTAACGTGAACCTATATTAACCTAAATCACCAGTTATTCCTAATGTTTCAAATTCTAAAAAAGGGATTGAATGCCATTTTAGGTGTCATTCTGTTTGTGCAAAAGGATTGAATGCGCATTTGCAGGGATTTTAACTTAAGTTACCAAGAGGTTAAAGCGCACTTTAAAATTAGATGTAATAATAATACAGATATTTCAATGTCTTATATTCTCCATCACAAAATAAAGTTTTACAAATATCACAACAGTTTTACAAACGTTTTTATCTACTTTTATTTAATATTATAATAAATTTGCGGTATTAAAGCAAAAGAAAATAGTACGGCTGAAATAAGTTGAGTTTTTACCCATTATTATGAGTATACAGCATGTCAAAATTTATGTAAAAAAAAAAAAAAAAAAAAAATATTTTTTATCAAAAAAACATGAAGAACAGAAATAAATCTGGCATTATATATATAATTATGAAATACTTTTTGTTAATTTTAATTAATAAACTAGCAATATAAAAGAAAATTAAAGTCAAAGAAAAATTTAATATAATCCCTTAAGCTAATATTAGTTTTTGTTGCATTAAAATATCTCAAATTGCTTATTTTCTAAAAGCAAGTAAACCCTATTAGTTTACAATGGAAGTCTATGGGAATTTGATGCATTCGTATATTTAAAATATCTCCTAGGGAAATTAATATTTTTAACTTCCAATTTCTGTGTACTGTTCCTAAAAGATGCATCTTTTTTTTTTTCTTAGATCTCAAAATATTTCTAAAGTATAGACTTAATTTTATAGGAAGTGTTAAAATCTTACTCACAGTTCGCCCGCTTTTCACACATGGAATATTAAATTCAGTCTAGATTTTAGAAATATTTTGAAAACTAAGAAAAAAAGAGACATCCTTTAAGAAGAGTACACAGAAGAAAGATGTTAAAAATATGAATTTCCAGAGACGATATTTTAAATATACGAATGCACCAAAAGTCCATAGATTTAACATTACGGAGGAGAATTCTGAAGCTGAGTGACCAGCCCTCCTAAGCAGTGATTTTTCATAAAAAAACACTGGTACCGAAGAATTTCTCAGTCTGGAAGTTCAAGCACCAAAACGAATCCAGTAGGCCAGTTCCATGAGCTTTTGTAGTGTAAGTCACAAAACTGATAACTGCTATGCTCATTGGCCACCGTTATTTTCGAAAAGTGTGCTTAGCCTTAATCAATTAAAATATATCTCCCATAAAATAAGTCACATTTTCCGTTCTAAATTATCGGTAGCCAACAATCGTAGCATGTGACTTAGAGCTCATAGATGGCGTTAGATGTCATAACTGACGGTATCGCTTACCGAGCACTAATCATTCTTGTTCGGCTTAACCATAATGGAGACATACAACGGTGCTGAAAAAGCAAAATACTGTCTTTGGTTACCTGAAACCCTTTCTGCTGTGCAAGTACAACCTAACGTGAACCAATATTAACCTAAATCACCAGTTATTCCTAATGTTTCAACTTCTGAAAAAGGAATTGAATGCCATTTTAGGTGTCATTCTGTTTGTGCAATAGCAATGAATGCGTAATTGCACTGGAATTTTAACTTCAGTTACCAAGAGGTTAAAGATGTTTTAACTTTAGCAGTTTTAGTAGATGTTTGCACTTTAAAATTAGATGTAATAATACTACAAATATTTCAATGTTTTATATTCTCCATCACAAAATAAAATTTTACAAATATCACAACAGTTTTACAAACGTTTTTATCTACTTTTATTTAATATTATAAATTCCCATGCATAGTTTTTGCTCCTATAAAACTTTTTTAATCCAACGATTTTTTCCAATTTTATCATTAAATATCTCTTAAAATAATTCTTCGTTTTAAAAACTGTCTGCATCGGCGTGTTTATCAAACATTTCTCTATAATACCACCGATTTTCATATTTTTGTAAGCAATATTTTTCTTAATATTAAAGAAGAAAAACCTCCGGTCACAAAAAATTCAAAACCGGCGGCGACGGCGGCGGTGACAGCGGTAGTTATTTTATTTTTTTTTTTTTTTTTTTTTTTTTAGAATAGAGAGATAATAAATTTGCGGTATTAAAGCAAAAGAAAATAGTACTGCTGAAATAAGTTGAGTTTTTACACATTATTATGAGTATACAGCTAACATGGCCAAATTTATGTAATAATAATAATAATAATAATAATAATAATAATAATAATAATAATAATAAAACCCTTATATACATTGTTTTATGAACTGTTTCACAATACTTTCCAATCGATATTTTTTACCAAAAAAACACGAAGAACAGAAATAAATCTGGCATTATATAAATAATTATGAAAACTTGAATTATTTTTTGTTAATTTTAATTAATAAAAAATAACACAGATTAATTGGAAGCTAGTCCCGAAATATATGTTTTGATTTCCAGCACCATGTTTTCTTTAGAAATAATTTAGCGGTAAATTGTTACACATTGCAAGTATATCATAGATTATCCTCTTTAGCTGACATAGTACGTTCAATCTGTCGCAGTTCGTGGATATTTTTCTTCAGATTTCATGCTGTGTTTCCGTTTTCAAAAATCCTAGTTTATTCAATCTGTTGCAAAATAATTTTTAGCGGTTTGCAAATTTGATTTATGCTTGGGTATCATTTTTCAACTTACTAGGGGACTCTGCCCCTCACTCCTTCTCACTTTCCTCATCAAACCTCCGCGAAGCAATTCCCATTTTCTAGCCAACCTCAGACGTAATTTTTTTCGCGATTCCATTCTGGATCGCTTCGCAATCCCTTATTTTCAATGCATTCAATTTTTAGATTCCAAACGCAGATGACCCCGGCCCTCCCCCATTTCTCATTAGTTAATGGGAATTATCTTCTCTCTGTAAAAATCCCTTTTGCCATCGACCCCTTAAAAACCCCAAAAACAGAAGTCTATCGAAATGCAAAAGATTCTTCCCTTTCCCCGCACATCCTATCTAAATTCTCTAATTTCATGGTTTTCTCCAAGCACAATTCCCGCAAAGAAAAGACAGAAAGCTCTGACCAATCTGGTGCGTTTCGCGGTATCCATGCAGATATTCATTGGTCCATTTCAAATCTTTTGGCCCATTTCCAAATGGTTACTTTTTTATATATAGAAGGATTTAGCGCAAAAGTGAACCAAACCCGAGTCATCGGATATTTTTTTTTCAACTGTAACGATTTCACATGCATTACAGGGTGTGTACAAATCAGTTGGTCTATTTCGTAAGTTAAGAACTTCCGAAATATTAAATGAAATTAATTAGTTAAAAGTCAGAGTAGTAGTAATATTGCCGAAGTTTATTCATAGATGGCTTTTGGGTCGTACTTGCACAGCAGAATGAGTTTCATGAAACCAAATTTAGCATTTCGCTTTTTCAGCACCGTTGTACGTCTCCATTATCATAATGCCGAACAACAATGATTAACCGCTCACTAAGCGATAGTGTCAGTTATGACACCTAACGCCATCATCTGTGAATTAACTTTGGCAATATTACTATTAGTTTGACTTTCAACTAGTTAATTTCATTTAATATTTCGGAAGTTCTTAACTTACGAAATTCCTCAACTAATTTCTAAACAACATGCATATTGTTACTACATACAGTAAAAAATAGAAGAAATCGTGTTTAAATTCAGAAACTATTAAAAAAAATCAAATGAATAAAAAAAAAAAAAACTTTTCTTTTTTTAACGTAATGTTACATTAGAAAAATCATGGATGTCTTTGTAAAGACAGAAAAAAATCTCTTCTATAATATGTTTGAAATATGCAGATAATATCTGATAGAAATACAATATAATTCAGCGATGTCAGATTTATTACAAATTAAAGATTTAGAAAGCCTTAAAAAGTTAAGCAATTTCACTGCAAACTCCATTAAAATTTAAATGCTTATGAAATTATTATCCGCTCATAATTTAAAAGAGAATTTTGCTTTAAATTAATGTTATATAAACAAAGTGAACTTTAGATAAAATGCACATGGGGGAGAAAAACTTCTTGCCTATTTGCAAATTACTATGAAAGATTAAATGAACTATTATTCATTGATAAGTAATTATATGAGAGGGTATTTTTTTATTTCGAAATTTTAAATATACATGTAAAATCATGGATTAAAATTACCTTGTGCCACTACGAAAATCAGTTATAAAAAATAGAGGAAATAAAATGCTTTTCAAATACACAGTATGAACTGCATATTCTCCCTTATTTTTTTATTCTATCAATAAATAAACCAGTTGCTATTATTGTTTTGCATTTACCATATTTCTATTGATTTGAATACCAAAGGATTTGCATCGATATATGATGTCTCCAAGTGAAGATCAAAGAAAACTATTTTGATATTTCTCAGCAACATATTTTTTTTCGAACGAATATAGAAATTATATTTAAGTATATTATTTCTTTGCTATCGAAGTAGACAATATTTTATTTGCTAGCTATTTAACTATAAGTAATTATAACACAGGAATAATTTAAGATTGCTCTTATTTGCTTTGTCATTCCTTTAGTTGTGTTTATGCAGTATAAAATAAAATCCGACATTAACCATGTCGTTTATGACAATAAATCAGTCTATAAAAATAAATAAATCTATAATTCTGCCTCTATACTGCCCCAATAAAATACTTATCAGACCTTAAAACTGACACAAATTAATCTATAACTATTTTGATATTTGTCAGGAACATACTTTATTTCTAAAATGTATAGCGACTATATTTCAATATAATATTTATTTGCTTTGAAATAGACCCTAATTTATTTTCTGCCTATTTTACTATAAGAAATTATATCCACGGGATAATTTAAGTTTTCCGTTATTTGCTTTGTCACACGTTTAAATTTGCTTATGCACCAAAAACTGAAATCTGACACTAGCGGTGTCGTCTATGACGACAAATTCTTCTGTAAAGATGATTTACACTGTTCATATAAAATGCTTATCAGAGCTAAAGCTAAAGCAATTGATGATAACGCCACAGAAATGCATTTTGGTTGCAAGATATATTTTAATTGATTTTGAAAGCATTATTTACGCTGATTTCGAATATGTAACCAGCATTTCTGCATCGGCTATATTTATTGAGATATAAGAAGAGTGGTTTTTTAAATAAAAATACTGCTTTTCTAAGTTTATTTAATCACTCTAATTCAATTTCACAAAATTTTCTCTTATAAGATTTTCTGAACATAAGGATTGCTCTGAATACTCCAGCAATAATATTCCGGCATATACACGGTGTCCATAATTAAACGACCCTACTTTAAAGTTTCCTGCAGACAAAACTATAGTTCATCAAGTTATGAAATTTTGTGAAACACATAATAAAGGGATGGGAATTCGTTTAAGCGAAAAAAGTTCAAAATTTCGCCACCAGAGGGCGATTTTTAATAAATTACACATTTAGCATTACGATAGTTTAGAAATTTATTTACAAGGTTTCCATAAATAAATGACCCTGTTTTACAGTGGTCTAAAGAAGAAACTACTGTTCAGAATGTCAGGAAATTTTGTGGAGGACATAAAAAAGATATGGGAATTTGTTTTAGTAAAAGAAAAAAAAATCAGGAGGCCGTTTTTTTTAACGAATTACACATTTAGCATACATTTATGATAGTTTAAAAATGTTGTTATAACCAAACATGTTCCACATGACGGTCATCATTTTCAGGTACCAACTGGTATCGTAAGATAGCATCTTCCACAGTTGACCGCAGTGAAATGCTAGGAACGTGTCATGAAGTGCTGTCTTTAGAATCAGGTTAAGTTGATAAAAAAATGTTCTAAACAATCGTGAAGCTAAATACTTAATTTAGTAAAAATCGCCCTCTGGTGGTGAAATTTGGAAAGTTTGATTTTTTTTTCGTTTAACCACTTCCGTACCAGTGGATCCACGTATGTATCCATGACCTGATTCTCCACAAGCACCAGTGGATCTACGTATGGATCCATGTTGGTTGTGGATGATTGGAACTGTTTTTACATGTAATCTTCATATATATATGCTGGCACGGAAGTGGTTAAACAAATTCCCATCCCTTTATGATGTCTATTACAAATTTTCACAACTTTATGAACAATTGTTTTGTCTGCAGACAACTTTAAAGTAGGGTCGTTTAATTATGGACAACCTGTATTTGTCCCAGCGACCCCTGTATCGATTTTCCAAAGTGAGAAGATCTTGACGGCAACGTTCGCCTTCTTCTTCACTCAGATCACAATGGTTTTCAGGAAAACGATCGAAATGGCTATCAAGGAAGTGTAGTTTAACACTAAAAAGACCATGAGGGGTCATTTTCACATCTACCATATGCATATATTTCGGTTCGAAGCAGAAATTTCTTTGTAAAATAAGTTTAAAAGACACAAAGAAGAAAAATTTAAATAAATATGTTAAACATATGTAAATAAAAATGCTGGTGTAAAATATTTTTATAAAACTTGAGCAAAATTTCCGATCGTTTTAGTGTTCACTTTCCTATTTCTTGCTATTTCTTTTTTTTCCTGCTTTCTTGAAACCTCCAGCACGAAATATATCTCATAACATCGCCGTCATTTTCCAAAATAGGCTTAATACGCATTGACACGCTATAAACAAACCTCCCTTTCTTGTCAAAATTTCCTCATATTCCTTAATTACTTCAGCAAGAGCGTTTAAACGGACTACAGAAAATATAGTCAATGAAATACATCCAATAAATTTAACATAAAAATAAAAAGACAACGATAGAACACGATATCAAAATATATCCACAAAATTCTAAGCTTCTCAGGGGTTGCCAGAACACGACACGTCACAACACACACGTCACACGGGTTTTACATATCGAGTTTGTCATATCCGTAAACACCGCCAACACGCCAACAAAAAATCGCCAAACAATTCAAAACAACAACGGCTGAGGGAAGATACGGCATCTAAGCCTAATTCACAAACATTGTTCCGCAAGTAAAACAAACATTTATCCTTGATTCACTCACAAAACAAACTGTAGGTGCGATGATTTCCAATAACTTGGCACAAGTGTCTTATAGCAATAATGACTTCGGTTAAGCCCATTTAGAACGGTTATATAATTCTTGTTATGTTCACAACACACACACAAAAAAAAAAAGCCATCATGATGATTTAAGGTTTCACGCCATATTGTTGGAGTTCGGTACTTGAAAGATGGACTTATCTTAGTAGCCCATAAACGTAAAAACTCTATCATCGGCATATGTATATTTTTGTTTACCTACCTGAAGTTAAAATGCACAATGTGAACAAAAGCTTTTTTGAACTAAAAAAGTTAACAAATTGCCATTTGTTTAGAAAAAAACGTCGCGAGTACAGAGAGTGCAGTGTAATTTGAGTGAAAACAAGAAGGGTAGGCTAATATAAATTTGCACTCAAATAATTTCATTCAATTTTTCCTAACAGATGTAGTCTATGACATTATTTCTATTAATGACAACACTTAGAGATAAATTATGAAAAGAAAGTGTGGGCTATCACTGCTTCAATTATGATAAAGCCACATCATGTATGGCCCACCCTACTAAATTTTCTTAGAAAATTTTATTGCATTAAAAATTTGTCTGTGTTTTTCTGCTTAAAATGATGTTTAAATAATGTTTCTATCTTAATTGGAATAGTAAATATTAAATTTTTCGTTTTGGTTTGTTCTCAAAATCTAGTTTTCAAGCAATGGTTGTCGGGGAAACAACTTCTTGCGAAAATGCGTTTTTCTTCATGATGGGTTTTTTTCACTATTTCGCGTATTTAAATTGTTATAAATCAAGAACCGTTAAAGATAACCGCTTCAAACTTGGGACATGTCTTTTTCAATTGTTTTACTTTAATTTTGATTCAGCATATTTAAAAAAAATTCTTACTTTTGACGATTTTTAAAAAAAAAAGTTGCACCATTTTTATTTAAAATTTTTTCGTTAAATATTTTTATTTAATTTTTAAATTAATATTTTTAAACATGCTGAATCCAAATTAAAACTTATATATTTTTGTTTATTTACATGAAAAAAAATTAAATTCTATTTATAATATTTCGAGTTATAACGATTTTAAATTACCCCCACTTTTATAAAAAAAAATTAAATTTATTTATTTTTTTAAATATGAGAAATTTTATCACGTGATTTTGATTACAAATGATATGGTTAACCATCACAAAAAAATTCCTAATTTTAACTAAATAAATAAAAATTATTTGAAAATGTGTCCCGGACCCCCTTAAGTTTAGAGAAGTCATTGTAACCAGCCTTTTTTCGTCCATCTTCCTTAAAACTTGCGCCAACCACAAAAAGCCCAACATAGCAGGAGCATAAAGCCATATCGCTCATTAACACGTTCACGCCGGCGCGGTGGGTCACACTCGACTGTCTCAGAGTTGTCAAGTCTCCGGCTTTTTGCACACCACTGTTATTTTAGAGAAAATGTTGTTCCTTTAAATCGCCCAATTGTTCTAATTAAATAAAACAACGTTTTCTGTATTAAAATACTGGTATCCAAAAGGCCGAAGACTTGCCAGCTCTGGGATCTTGCCAGCAAATCACTGCTGAAGTAGGAGAAAAACAAACAACAACAACAAAACAAAACACATGCGTCCACGAGAAGAATGGGGAGGGGCGCTCGCGCACGTTATATACGATGATTCGTCGAAATAAAAACATCATCTGACAGTCGGAGGGCCATTTTATCTTTCGGTGATTTTCGCCGATATTAAATGTTGGGTATTTTGCCTCTAACGTTATCGAATTATTAAATGGACGATCACTGGTGTATGGGCAATCATAGAAGTTCTTACCCTAGTTGTATTTGTATATGACTAAAATAAACCCAATAGGTAATTTTTTTTTCTATTGTCGGAAGGCTAAAAAAACGATTTTTATTTTTTTAAATGCGAACTGATTGCGTTCATTTCCATAAACTGGATATTTAAATGGACGATAAAATTAATTTTCTATTTTCGAAGTTTTCCTTTTGATAGGTGCAAATCAGTTTTTTGGCCTACTGTAAAACAATTAACATTGAATATTTCCAACTAATGCGTTTAAATGCACGCTAAAAATATCTTTGATGTAACGCATCATTATCTTGATTATATTTAGTTTAAAATTAAATGGACTCTTTGATTTACCCATTGACGTCCAACATACAGAAAATTTCTTAATCTAATATAAAAATTACCAGAAATTTTCAAGCCTAAAGCTGAGTTTTTGTCATATCACAGGTGTGTTTCGATCAAATACATAACAAACCACTGTTTTATTTTTGAAATGGATTTATTTCTGCCGTCCTATGCATCTCAAAACACGAAAAATTCGAGAACGAAAGCTCAAAATTACCGGAAATTCAAATAACGGAAATTTCTTCAAATAACAGAAAAAACCTTCCTATCACATGTGTGTTCTTGCAAATTACTATCGGTAATTTTAAATTTTTTGACGAAAACATTTTTGCTACTGTGTATGTAAGTATTTATTGTTTTTAAAATATTTCTTAAATTCATTAATTTATTTTTTATCAAAATTATCTTTTTTAAATACAGGTCTAAATGTATTCAGGTTACATTAATTTTTCAATGTCTGTCAAAGAAAGGAAATTGTGAGACATTTTTGTTTCACAACATAATTTTTGTTGATAATTTTCCAATTAAACCCGATTTCTGAATATATTGTTCAATTTCAGAACATATTAGTCCTGATTATTGGAATATCACGATACTGAATTTTGTATTCTGAAAATTATTCACATATCCGAATTAAATAAATTTAATTTCTTATATTTAATATGCAAGACAGCTAATTTATTAACTACTTAACAGTGTTTTCGGAACACCGCTTAGGCAAGAATAATTTGCTTGTTTTCATAATAAATGCTTTTGGACAGCACTAATTTTCAATATAATTTTTGATTTAATAATTGGCTGACATTTTTTGATTATACAAGGCAAATATTTTATTTTCGTAAAAACTGGTGTTTTGTCCATATTTTTTGTTTATTGTGTAAATATATATATATATATATATATATATATATATATATATATATATATATATATATATATATATATATATATATATATATACACTTGAAAGTAACGAATTCTTAATCTTTTTAAATAAAATAAATATACTAAAATAAAAATCGTTATAAGAAAATGAGGCAAAAATAATTTTAAAATCAGACACATAAGATATAAAATTAATCTTTAATTAATATTTTATTTATCTGAATTATAAATTCTTACTTATTGAAAAAATAATATTTATTTTTTTTCTTTTACTAATAAAAATTACGAATACTTTGTTGAATTAATTATGGTAATATGAGTCTGACGTTCTTTAAATAAATAAAAAGAAGAATGTGCTTAAATTATTTGAGAGTTTGAAAAAAAAAAAGCTGCGAGTTATTGAATAATAACTTGAACATTTAATAAAATAATTAAGGTATGAAAAAAAAAGTTTATTTTTTTATAAGTTCTTGAATATTTATTAAATCGTTATTTAAAAGTTTATTTTTCCCAGATTTGTTTTTAAATGGAATTAATTTAAAAATAAATATATAATTACAGGATATACAATACATGTTGATGTGCACTCTTTTAGTATGAGAGTAATATATATATATATGTGTGTGTTAGGAATATGTTTAGGATTTTAAAAGTTTTTGACATACTACTATTTTCATATATTATGCAATGGTTCATTAAGAGTATGGACGTTGTTCCGGCAATTACATACGTGTAAGGGACTGTGCATATATAATGTTATCACTATAGGGGAAAGAGGATCTGACACTTGATATCGTAAGATACCCCCAGGGGAAGGGCGGTCTTGTCTTTTGATATCGTTATCTTTTTTTATCCAATCAAACTTTTCTTTTCTTCTATTTGTAACTTTTTCTTTACTTCAAAATAATCTATTTTTAAGTCTTATCTGTTTTTATTGGAATACAAAGTTATTATTAAAGCCAATAAATAAATATAAAATTGTTTCATTCCAAAATATGGAATCCCCCAACGTTTGGCGATTCTATTGCTGTACCATATTCGTACATAATTATCTGCTGTTGGAGAAAATTTTATGTACTTTATTAATATCTTCTCTTTGTCTGAATCAGTAAAGCATGTAAATTGTAAATGTATGACAATATCTGTATATCAAAAAAAAAAAAAAAAAAAAAAAAAAAATGTAAAAATGAAGAAAAAAAATAAGGGTGGGGGAGGGGTTCGAAGAATGATATCGATTGATATCGTAAAGGGGGAAGGGGTTTGGAATTACCAAAAAGTTGATAACGTTATATATGTACGGGCCCTAATATGCTGTTTTAAACGCTGTAGATGCAGTTCCGGCAACTGCTTACACATTAGATATGATTCTATAAAACAATGAGTTGCGTTTCCTCAAGCTGTCACTAATTTAAAAATAAAAAAATAATAAGCGAATAAGGAAACATTACATTTCGTAATTTGAAATGCCCGTCCGGAGAAAATATTTAGTGTTTACTCTAGACCGACTTTTGTAATTTTTCATATAATATAAGGAAATAAGGAAACATTACATTTCATAATTTGAAATGACCTTCCGGAGGAAATATTTAGTGTTTACTCTAGACAGACTTTCATAGTTTTTCATATAATGTAAGGAAATAAGGAAACGTCACATTTCGTAATTTGAAATGACCTTCCGGAGAAAATATTTAGTGTTTACTCTAGACCGACTTTTATAATTTTTCATATAATATAAGGAAATAAGGAACCATTACATTTCATAATTTGAAATGACCTTCCGGAGGAAATATTTAGTGTTTACTCTAGACAGACTTTTATAGTTTTTCATATAATGTAAGGAAATAAGGAAACGTCACATTTCGTAATTTGAAATGACCTTCCGGAGAAAATATTTAGTGTTCTCACTAAACCGACTTTCATAATTTTTCAATTAGAACGTATCGCTCATCCGCAAGAAAACTGACACATAGCGACAAAAGAAATTTCACAGGAGAGGCAAAAGAAGTTTAACATGATTTTACTGTAACATAAAATAAATAACACTTACCTCTGCATGCAGGGCTGAAAACGTGTATAAAAGCGTAAAACTCTTAAGAATGAAGACGTAGATGAGGTTTAGAGGGATGGGTAATTTCCAAAGTACCAAATTCAAACGCTTATAATTTTGTGCAAAATAATCGCATCTTCATGCGGTTTTTCGTGAATGGCTCAGAACAAATTGGTGAATAATGATATGCACAAAAATAATTTTCGATTTTTGGGCCCATTTCTGCTCAAATAAAGATCCACAGCCCCCATAATGCATTGTTTGTTTGTTTTTACAGTTTCCCTTGAAAGTTTAAAAGTTTGTCAATAATTTCATATTTTTATATATTAGGTTGAGAAAAAAGTTCTGGGAAATTTTTAATCTAACAGTCACATATAACCATATCTATAACCAGAATTTGTATCGTATATAGGACTACTAATGGCATATCTATAATAGTTCAGGGCGTGACTCCATTTGATTACGGCCTCTTTTGATCAATGCAACACTTTTTCAAGACCCGTCGATTTGAAGCCTTTAATGAAGTTGAAGAAGCATATCAAGAGAGTTTCGATTCCACGGAGCCGCCATGGTACTTTCAACAAACCCGAAATCTGGCAAAACGACGGCAGAAAGTCGTAGACCATGATGGTCTCTACTTTGAAGAATAGTCCTTGTTACTTTTGTTGTTAATTTGCGCATAACAACGCAACTTTAAAAAATTTGCCAGAACTTTTTGCTAAACCTAGTAAATAAATTCGAAAATGTCATCTTCCAAATGACACTTTTAATTCATGCAGATGTCATGTCACGCTGACGGTTTCAAATATTGGCATCAGAAATGTCTCCTTTATGCAGCTGTCATTTAGATAAAAATGTCCAATAAAGGACGAAATAAAAACATCGTCTACGCGTAATAGTATTTTTTTATCCCCGAAATTAACAATAGGTCTACTTTGAGCTTTTATGTGTATGGAATTCACTGAAATATCATTAAATTTCAATTTAAACGTTTTTGTTCTACAGATCATAATGTGATAGAATTTTGTATGTGTCCCTATAAACAAATTATAATTAATACTTTCTATATACCCTACAGAAAGGATTTTGTCAACCACCTGACTGAGGATACCAATTTCATTATATTTGAAACAGTGTAAAATAATTAAAATGAGTTGAAATTTTTTTTTGTCTACTAACCGTAATTTAACGTAATAATTTTGAGTGTCTCTGTAAACGAGCTATGATTGATACTCGTCGTATACGCTATAGATTACATGTTGTAATCCATCTCAGTGTTGAAGAACAATTTCATTATTTTTGAAAGGACGTGATATGATTTAAATCCTCTGAAAACGAGTTTTCCACCATGACCGTACTGTAACTGAATAATTTTAACGTCCCTGTAAACGAACCATAAATTGTGAACACTTCAATTTCAGTACGAAACATGCCGCGGTAAAATTCAATAAAATACCAGTTTCATGGCAATTTTAATTATGTTTACGTAAGTCAGTGTGCGGATGCACAGACGGGAAGACTATCGAAATCCGTGTTAAAAAAAGTAAAGTCCTTGATTTCTTCAGTTTCTTATGAATGCTTTATCCTGGCATTCAATAGTCACTACGCAAAAATTAATCCTGAATAGTGTCTTATAATCTGTAATTAATCCTTTATGTACTGAATTATGAATTCATGAAAATTCTATCTTCTAAAGCCTTTTTTTCTGAATTGTTTAAACAACATTAGAAGATTTACATAATCATTTAATAAATTGTTGAAGGATTTAAGAAGGATTGAAGGATTCAGAAGGATTAATTAAATTTTAATTTATAGGGATTTTGTGCAGTATTTATAACCCCACTCAAATATTTTATTTTAAATAATTTTCTTAGTATTTTGTAGAAATTAGGAAATGTACAAATATAATGTTCTTATAATAGAAATATAGAACGATTTCCGAATTGAAAAATTCACCCCCTCCCCTCTCCTAACGCCAAGAATGCTGAAAAGATGCAAAGGCAAAAGAAATCACCCTTTTAAAAATATTTTTGTTTTATTTAACCAATAATGCTTTTGGTTCAAGGTAATGTAATGTATCTATAACTCATTCTAAACTGTATTACAACTAATCGATGTATTAAAAGAATTGTATAACAAGTTATTTTAATGGTACTTATAAGTACCGTCAGTAGATAAAGGGTTAAGTAAGATATAATCTTAAATAGATAATCTTAATTAAACTTAGTTAATCGTATAGTCTATAATTATATAGTTGACATAATGAGAAAAATACTATAAGAGCTGCATATATTCCTATGCATTGCTTACTCTACAGCACGTATCATACATTTTTCATTACTTATTTTGTCAGCTAAATTAAGGAAAGAGGCAAAATTCGTATAGTACTTAGATATCTCTCAGTAGATTATACATAAGTAAGTGATCTCCGATGCTTAAAAGAAACGTGATGTCATTATAGACAATATAGTAATTTAGAAACTGATTTTCAACACGATCATATTAGAGATTATGTTTCTGCTATAAAGATTTTTAGAAAGAAAAATTAAGTCGTTTATCAGGATACGTGACATAATTTTCTGGAGAAGGAAAAATACATCTTTATTCATCCGTTCTTTCGAAAGATATATAAAAAAAAAATAGTAAGTTATATAAAAAATATTTCTGACACTTCATTTGAGTCATTTATGCAGATATTTATACATTATTTGGTTAAGATTAAAGAACTAAAAAAAATTCTATAATTGTAGATGTTACCAGAATACTGCTCAGTGGCGGTTTTCTTAAAAACAAAAAATCTTCCCTAAATCTGTAAAATTATTATATATTCTGTGAAAAGCATTTTGATAATGACTGTAAGTTTGTGAAAAATGGGGGCAAAATCGTCTTTGATACCATATGAAAACAAATGTCGTGTGGCTTTAAAATCTTGCATGTCCGAAAATCGTTTTACTTTTAAAGTCATAATGTTTAATCACGAACCCTCGAACTGTGTGCAGCTGTGGCTTTGTAAATATCGCACGTGTTGGCAGACAGCACGTATTGGGATTTCTACACGGGAATTTTCAATCATCTATATTCATAGTTTTCCCCTTTTACGCTTGTTTCTTACCACTGTTATTTAACAGAAATTTTTTTAATAAATTAATCACAGACTTTTTGTAGATAAAAGGGGATTGATGTCTACAAAAATAATGCTAATCAACTTATGAAATGTGACATTTTCCTATCAACTGGTCTGTATTTAGAGGAGTGTATTGATAAACCGTGTTACAAATGTGAAAAATTATAGGGTTAAACTATTCAGAAATGCACTTTAAATATTCGGCACTCTAACCGTAACCGTTCTCAGCATGCCATGTCTTTTTACACCAGACTTACCAGATTGGAATCAAAACATTAAATCTGTACTTTCTCAGAGATTGAACAAGTATTCTTTTGAAAACTACAGATTTACTAACACAATCTCTACTTGCGTATGCTAATCCAGTACTCAAACGTAGACAAACACGTTATTCAAAATCCTCTCAATGTTTTATTCTTTATCCAGCACAGGAAGTTCACGCCTTATGATTTCAATCCCTGAAGTTAATTCTCTTACGATCTATGCCAATATATAGCATTGATTCTCAATTTTGATTTCACAGGCATCCCCGATTTATGTAAGTAATGCATTCCGTAAAGTTTTACGTAACATGGATTTTACGTAAGTCGAATTTGTAAGCTGCTTAGGTAAAACTTTGTAAGAAAGTGCAATATATATTATATATATATGTATGTATGTATGCATATATATGTTATTTACAGCGAATTATTTTATAGATAAAGCATCATGTGACAGTATCACAGTATTTACTATAAAAGTATGAAAAAATATAAAAACAAACTGAACTTAAAGAACACTTTTCAAATATCTTGTAGAATACGGGATTTATAAATCTAACATTGATGAATTCATATATAACAATTTTGAATCTACATCAAACGACTATAAAAGTAAGAAATAATTAAAGAGGCCTGATTTAACTTATTCTCCATGAATTTCTGATGGCAAGACAAACGAACATCACCTACAAAATTAAATAATCCTTGATAAGCACAAACTGTATTTATTATGAATTAGATAACTACTATGAAAAACTAACAATAAAGATTAAGGTGTTTTGTTATAGATTTAATTATATATACCAATAAAAAATAATCTAATATATAAACTATATTACGTTTGTGATTTATATCTATATATTTTATTTATAAAATAAATATCAAAAGTATGCAACTGCATATCAAACGTGTTAGTATGTTCACAAATGTAATTTTCGAGATTTATTACGTAAATCGCTTAATACGTAGGCGAGGGATCCCTGTACACCAACTATGAATCTTGAAAATCATAATCCTCCTCATTACATGTTACGTGTAATTCTGAGTATTTAAAATGTGACCACTTATTCATATGGTGAAAGAAAAGATTTCAACATCATAGTCTAAAGAATCTTTCAAGAAAAACGACAACAATGAAGGAATAAGAAAAAAGTGATGGCGGTGTTAACAGACAACGGAAAAATGCAAAATTGTTTTCTGAATAATAACAGTATGAAATGATATATATAAATAGAGAATTAATTTAATCATGTATTAGAAAATTGAAATGCAAAACAAAATGTATTTATTTGATTATAACTTATTTTTCTTCAATTTAGAATGCCTGTAGTATTAATACGGAAGTAAAGCACACCGCACAATGTCCTTCGACAGATGCAGTGGAACCCAAAAAACTACAAGTATGTTTTCAGAACTTCAAAATTTCGCTGTTTCAAGTGCAAGAATTTCTAATTAATCGAAAATGCACTTCATAGCGCCCGATAGATTCGAAAAAGATGACTCGAATGCACTTTTTTCATACGCCATTATCAAGCAACTATTATTGAAATCCGAAAAAGGGAAAAAAATTGTTAAATTCTTTTCTGAATTTTTTACACTGTTTTATTTAATACCTAAACTGTTGTTATCACGCACATATAATTGTAGCACATGCAGTGCCAGACATTGACTGAACGATTTAAAACATGATTTAACTGATCAAAACACGATTTAACTGACACAACTTCCGTTCGAAACCAGTTTGGAAAGACAAACTTCCTGTAACTTTCGAACTGAATTTGGGATTTTTCTAATATAAGATAAGACCCATTTTTGAAAACTTCGAATTTTGCAAAATTTATGTTTTTGAATTAAAGATAAATTATTCCTATTGTTTTTGTAAAATAACTTAATACGCATTGAGCGCTTTTTAATGAGATAAATTTTCGAAGGGAACTGTCATGTTATCGAACACTTTTTATAACCAGAAATGTACAGTGAGACTGGGTTATGCAAATTACACTCAGATTTAAGCTTAGCACATTTGATTTCTCTATAAAAACTTTCAAATTTTCTTCAAATCCCCTTGGAATCTACAATCTAGTAATTGAAAATATTTTTACATATTTTACAATACCTAGACCTCACTGTTTAGATAACTATAATATAACAATAGATAGGTATATGTAATTTAATAGTACACAGTTTCATCAGCTATTTGACTTTGTTCACTTATTTTAATTTAACAACATTTAACTGCTCAGTGATGTATAAAAGAATGAAATAAATTTAAGTTTTAATAAATAAATCCAATTTTAAGTAACTCCTAGATTTTAATAAAAATTTCGGCTGATGTTAGTAAATAAATGAAACAAAAATTATTTTAATATTTCTGGTACCTAACTGTAAATATGGGTATAAAAGACATATTCACAAAAAAAAAAAAAAAAAGCGCATCATAAATCGACTTACAGAAAACATCCTGTAGAAACTTCCTATTCTTAAGTTTTCCCACATTAACTTTGACACCAAAGAATTCTTACAAATAAAACATTGGTCGCAATTGCCTTGTTAAAATGCATCAAAATGTACATAAAGTAACCATTTTTGTTTTCAGTTAAAACAATGAATAAAACATACTTATTTCTAATAGGGTAAAATGCGACATTTGAAATGGAATTTAGTTTCAAATAATACTTTTAAGATACCTATGGTTGCATTTGGAAAATAAATATGTCCTTTTAGAAAGAAATGGACACAAAAACTTCATATTTTGGAAGTTTGCCATAGCTTTGGTAGATACTTCCAGCTCGTAAATCTTTCATATTTGTTACAAAAATGTATAATAAAAGCGGAGTTTTTGCAGTACAAGTTTGAAAAGGATTCTCTAAATATGTATTTTTGAGAGTGCAATATAGTAATAATAAAACATAACAATTATTGAAGCTCTTGAAGTGTAAATAAATATTTATATATAACTATATTAATTTCTTGCTTATCTTGTTTCTAATTATAATTCTTTATTCGTGTAATTGAAGGGATTTTCATTTAAGTAACATTCCTATATGCTATTAAATCGTTGCATAGGCTCAGGATTGTCATTCGATTTATTTTATTTTATTTATTTATTGAAATAAACGTGTAAAATTAAATAAAATTGTTCATTGAACAGTAAATGAACATGAATTACTTTATGTCAACAATTTGCGTACAAAAGATGCATTTTTTTAGTGGACGATTAAATACGTTAGGCTTGAAACAGATGGGGTCAGGGATCCGGTATCTTTTAAAGTGTCAAAAATGGATCTTATTTTAAATAACTTATAATTATATATATGGGCGATTCCGTGGAAAGTGTCACACACGTAACGCAGGCTTTAATTTGCATTTATTCAATTATTTATTAAATTTTAATGTTAATTCTGATTTTAAGTGGTATGGTAAATAAGTTATTAGCATATTTTTAAATTTAAATGTGTGGCAATAAAACTCACAGAAGTATATCATTTAATTTCATTATTCAAAATGTGCTTTTTTTCTACTTCAGAAAAAAAGCACATTTTGAGTATGAAATTAAATGATATATTTCTGTGAGTTTTACTTACACATATTTAAACTAAAAAATATGTTAATAGCTTATTTACCATACCACTTAAAATCAGAATTAACATTAAAATACAATAAATAATTGAATAAATGCAAATTAAAGCCTGTGTTATGTGTGTGACTCTCCGCATAAAATCACCCATATGTGTTCTTGAAGATTTATAAAACATGCAAAATTTCACTTTAGAAGATAAAATTAATTGCCAATTATTTGATCTTTAATGTCAATTTTCTCAAAAAGGCGATTTGGATCACTGTTTTCACGATTTCTGAAAATTATTGGCTTGAATTTCATGAAATTTTGACTGAATGTACGAAGAAAAGTCAGTAAGTAGGTTACAAACTGATATGAGAGGTCGGAAATTAGTATTAAATCGTTTCCAAATATGCAAATAGGTGGCAGAATAATCCAAGTATAAGATGTTAATTTCGAATTTATGAGACAGAAGTTGTACCAGATGAGCAGGGTCGTTCAAAAGTTGTTGACGGAGAGCGAAGTGGTCGTCCAGTTGAGATTGCAATAGAAGAATCAGTGCGGAAGTTTGAAGAAGTGGTTGCTATGTTGTTCGCATGTCAGCTCTAACCATTTCCTCAACTGGAATCCCCGTAGTAAAAAAATAAAATAAAACAGTAAATTGATTGAGACGCTGATGTTTTCAAACAATATTCTTTTTAAAGTACTTTTTTTTGTTCAATTTCCATGGTGTAAAATTTGAAATTGAGCTATGTTTAGAAGTTAAAAAGAGGAAGTAAAATCTACTTCATAGACAATTGCTATTGCTAATGAGACATTGTGTTACTCGCGGATATGTTTTCGCTTTATAATATAAATTCAAATTTAAAACAGCTGTATACTAAAATGACGTATCTGCAAATAATTTAGAAAAATTATCTTATCATAAATTGGTTATAGAAATATTAATGAATTTCTTTAAATGACTTTCTTGAAATTTATACAAATGTAATATTTAACACAGATTATCTTCACGGGATTTATCTTGATTTTATAATAGCATTCTGATATAATCATATTTTGAAATTCATTGTCGTTGACAGATTTATGCGTGAAAAACTATTTTTTTCTGATCTTCTTAATATTGTACATAAAGATATGCTTAAAATTCTATGAAAATGCTATTATCCATAGGTGCCAACCTCAAACTAATCTTCCGTAATACTTGTGTTAATTTCACCCTGGTGTAATAAGTTTCGTACCAAAATTTTTTTTTAAGAAATGCAATTAAATATGTTCCAGGAATCTGGAATTAAATAAATAAGCATTCGTGAAAAAAAAAATCTGGTTCGAAATGTGGTTAATCTGGGTTAAATTAATCCAGACATTACGGAAATTCAGTGGAAGGTTGGCAGCTATGTATTATCTGAAGAAAAAATTCATTATACTAGATTAAGACCACTATGTAATTCATTTTAATATCCGGGGGCATACTGAAATGGAAACACCAATGTATCTTATTATAATGAAAATTATCAGGATTATAATATACTGAAAATAGTAAAGGAAATTCAATTGCACAGAAATGATGTAGTTTAATTTTATTACTTTATTTCACAAGCTCCAATATACGTTTTACTTTAAAGGTTAACTCTCAAAGAAAATGTTTCTGGTGTTTTTAAGCATTGTATGATTTTAACTGTGGTGAAAGTCCTTTCCCGGGTCATTTTCTTTTATCGGGCTTGTTAAGATTTTTTTATTACCTATATAGGTTGGTCATAAAAAAACTTTGTCGATATATGGAACTCTAGTAGCTGGCCCGTTTAACCGATCGAGATGAGATTTCAGATATAGTTATTCAGAGGTATGAGCTCGAGATTCTGTGAACGGCATCTAATTGGCGCTCACGGTTACGGTTATATGTACAGAAACTTGAAATTTTCGAATGGCAACGCTCATTTTATTTCATCGCAAAATGCTCATCGCATGCGAAAACCCTAAATAGCGCTGAAACGGTACGTATATCGCAATTAACGGACGAGTTATGAACGCACAAAAAATAGCTCAGCGAACGGCCAAAAAAAACACGATGGAGGCGCACGGAGGTAATCTACATATGACAGAGGCAAGACAACAATCACAGAACGCCGTTCGACAAATCAGCGTAGAAAATGGATTCTTGCCTCTGTCATATGCAAATTTCCTCCGTGCGCCCCGATCGTGGTTTTTTTTTTTTTTTTTTTTGCCGTTCGCTGATCTATTTTTTGTGCGTGCATAACGCGACCATTTATTGCGATATACGTACCGTTCATACGCTATTCAGGGTTTTTAGCATGTGCTGAGCATTTTGCGATGAAAAAAATGGGCGTTGCCATTCGAAAATTTCGAATTTCTGTACCTATAACAGTAACCGTGAGTTCCAATTTGTTCCCGTGCACAGAATCCCGAGATCATGCCTCTGAATAACTATATCTGAAATCTCATCTCGATCGGTTAAACGGACCGGCTACTAGAGTTTTTTTTTTTATGACCACATTGTATTTTTATATTATTATATTACTAGGGGGCCCTGCCCCCTACGAGCTACGCTCGCCAACCCCCGTTCAGGAACACCAAAATCCAAAAAGCATGCTAATTTGATCGGCTTTAAAAATATTGGATTAAAATTTAAAAAAAAAAAAAAAAAAAAAAAACAGTAGCGATCTTTCTGTAAACGGGTTTCCATTCGTTTTCCTTGGATTGGGGATTTTTAAGGCCAAATCTGCTGCTGTTAAGAGATACAATGGCTTTTTTCGTATTTAATTAAAAAAATTAGTTAAACTGGTACTTCTTAGCTATACCGTCGACCAATTTCGCCAATTTATATAAATCGCCAAATTATACACGTTGACATAATTTTTATTTTAAATAACGAAAGAACAAATAAATTAGTAAAACATTAATAAAAATACAAATAAAACGTCGAATTAATGGTTTTATTGACCATTATTGGCATTTAATCTTGCAATTAATTAATTAATGGCAACCATTATTGGCATTTAATCTTACAATTTGGCGACAGTAATTTGGTCGACGGGATAACTAAGAAGTAACGTTAAACATTTGAAATAAGCTAATGTAAAATGAATTAAGTAAACAGTGTCATTGTCTCCCGGTATTTTTTAACAGTGCTATAAGATAGTTCTTTTAAATAATTCATTTTAAATGTATCGTTTCAAATCTGACGTAATTTACACAAAAGTTTTATTTCTCTTATTAATATTCACGTGAAAATAGAAGGAAATATTATTTGCGCTGTCTTCGAATTCACGATTATAGTTGAAAAGATTATCTCAAAATATCTCGCGAAAATATATTTTTCAATTTAAATTGTTTTGCTATTTTTTTTTTTTTTTTTTTTTTTTTTTTTTTTTGCCATTTTAAATATGACGTAATTTCTTCAAATTACAAGTTTTAACGCATAATAATGATTTTTTTTTTAATTTTAAGATTTCGTTTCTCTTTTTAAATTCAAGTGTAAATATGGTTCAGCACAGATGTCATTGGCGCAATTTTTTTCTGACGCCAATTTCATATACGCAACGGTTACTTAACTGGTGCTAAAGTGTCGTTATTTTGCTTGATATGGTAACCCGGATGTTGTTGTTTATGCTATTGATGTTTTCGCCAAATTGGCGTCGGAAAAAAATTGCGTCAAATTGGTATATGACACCTGTGCCTATATTTCTTATGACGTAATTTTCCTGCTTTTAACATGTAATCATTTAATTTTAATTTTAAAGTTTTTTTTCTGTTTGTAATAGTCACGTGTAAATAAATTTTTAATTTGAAGTAAACATTATTGTTTGCGCTGTTTATGCAAATGGCAACAGTTTAAACTAATAACATTTTCTAAAATTTGTAAAAAATATCTCTCGAAATGCTGAAAATTTGAATTTAAAATTGAAATAAAACCTCAAAAAATGAGTCAAATAAGAAAAATAAATACAATCTGCACACCGGGAAATTATAACGTATAAAATGATCTAAAAATGATTAAATTCTCATGTATAGTTTTTGCTTCAATAAAACTTTTTTAAGGGAACGATTTTGTCCAACTTTAGCATTAAATATCTCTTAAAATAATTCTTCGATTTGAAAACTGTCTGCATCAGCGTGTTTATCAAACATTTCTCTATAATACCACCGATTTTGATATTTTTGTATGCAACAGTTTTTTTAATATTAACGATGAAAGGCCATGCTTAAGCATTCAAATTGGATGTGGATCTACCCGGAACGTCTACGCAGATGTTCATTGGTCCATTTCCAGATCAAAACTTTTTTTTATATATAGAAGGATTCCTTTGGTTAAAAAAACTTTTCTTTCGTTATCGATTTCTTTACGCCTATAAAACCTGCCACGTTTGTTATTATATTATAACATTATATAATTTAGCATTGTATTAGGAAAACAGATTCAAATGTCTGGAAGTAGTGTATTATATTAGAAAGAGTAATGTAAATACAATCTCACTTAACAATGTAATTTTCTTCCTGTACATTTTTGTTTTAAGATTTGTTTTAAGTTCAGTTTAATAATTGTCGGCTAAGGAAGACAGTGAATAGTTGTATGATAATAAACCACTTTAGTTTTAAAATAAATATTTAAGCTCCCATTAAAAATAAATTACCTCAGTAGAAACTGGTTGGTTGGTTGGTTGTATTTATGTCGGCCAATTATCAGCACGTGCGATATAGGACCTAAGGGGGGTGGGGTGTCTTCCGTGGAGGTCTTTCTAAAGGAACCTAACCCGTATTAACGCTTGGAGAACCAAGGTTCGAAGAAAACCACGAAAACTCCGAACGATTAGGCCGACGGGCGCGATTGGGATAGAACCCCCAGCACCTCCCGTCTACCTGCTTCGAGAGCAAACCTCTCGGCTACTGGTGGGGCAACAGTAGAAACTGTTATGTTTCATGTACAGTCGTGGAAAAAAAACAAAGTAAACACCCCCTACTAACTCCTTAAGAAATTAACGTAGAAGAAAGTTACTGGTACCGAACGATTGGAAATAAAGTCTACTTTTAAATGATGTACATAAAATTTGCTTAGGGGACCATCTACATATTGAAACGAACTAAAACTTCATTTTTTTTTTTCAATGGCAATACCAAATTTAACAAGATATTGCAAATCTTCGGTACAAACTATGCCTAGACAACAAATTTCAGATCTTTTGAATGATGAATTTTTGAATTATAAACATTCAAAATTTAGTGCTTCTAATGTTAAAATTACATTTTCACACTTTTATTAATATCTCGCTAAATTATACTCCTAATGTGCTAATTTTGTGTGTAGCAATAATACTAAAATACCTAAATATAAATACGTTGAATTAGCAATATTTATACTTTTATGATATGAATTATGAAATTAATATTCGAAAAAAATAATGAATTGTAATCTACAATTCTTTTGGTGGATTTAGATTTATTAAGTTCTGCTTTATGGAAATCCAAAATTTCACATTTTTCTTCCAGGTAGTTTTCAAATTATGCTTAAAAAACGCAAAAGAATGGTTTAAGGGGACGTCTATGATAAAAGTGACTAGATATTTTGAAATTTCTTATGATATCCTGTAATCTAGCAGTCTTCAATAACTGCTTGAAAAGGTGCTTAAGATGCCTTGATCAAGAAGGGGGCTCTCGATCAACAGCCGAGTACCGAACTTCAATTTGGATACATCCCATAAAATACACTCGTTTTAAAATAATTAATTTCTCGAAAACTGATTGTACGAAATGCATAAAAATTTGTTTTGAAGCTAATTGAAGGGTGTACAGTTCATTTATGCTGTCAGAAATGTGTACTGCTATTGAAAAAAAAGTTATGGTTTGTTTTTATATGTAGATGCCCCCAAGCAAATTTTAAATGCATTATTTAAAAGTAGACTTTATTACCAATTGTGTGAAATCAGTAACTTTATTCTACAATAATTTTTTGCAGAGGTAGTAAGGGGTGTTTACTTTTTTTTTTCACGACTGTACATTTTAATTTCCTAGATTGGCAAGTGTTTTGGTAGAAATTTAAGTTTTATAATTTTGAAAATTTTAGGAATATTGTAACCATTTAGCCTAGTTATGATTCGGTTGCTGCAAGAAAAATTCTCAAGATTTGGCTGAGAAATTTAAATATAAATAATCGGTTTCGCATTATATATATATATATATAAGCGCATTTCTTTCGCCTTATACGAAACAGGTAGCTATGCAGTTGACCAGAAATATTGAAAGAAAGAATGCAGGTTCACCAGATTTGTTTAGAATAGCTCAGTTGGCAGAGAATTGGCAGGGAAAGCCAAAAGTTCTGTAATTCGAATACTGGCATTGACACATTTTCACTCATATATCCAATAACTGTCATTTATGAATCAGTAACTGACACATGATGCCAGACGCTTGTAGAACAACTTAAATTTTAACCTTGTTGACAAAAAGACAAATTTCATTTATTATTATGTTTTCAAACAGTTCAGATAGATTTATAATAATATACATCAACTTTCTTTAATATTACCAATAATTAGCACTTCTGTCGGAAACTGGTGAAATTAAACTACTGGACAATTAAGCTAAATTACATTAAAATATATTTGCTATCAAAACGGTCGATAAATATTATTCAAAATAAAGAAAATGCATTCGAGATCAAAATATTTCGTTGTATCAATAGGTGATTTTTGTTAAAAGATTAATTAATCTTGAAGGTCTTTTCATGTTTTATTTTTACAGCACCATTTCACAACATTAAATCACACATATTAATATATATATTTACATAACTTCTACTCCGAGGAAAAACATATTTTCCCGATCCAGAACAATTCAAGGTTGTTACTTATGAAGAATTCTAGCAACAATGACAATTTTTTTACGCGGCTCATTCGCCACACGTACCGAGTCACGTGATAGCTCGGCTATTTTTAGATTTCCACCCCTAGCACAGGTGCGAATTCGTAACATACATAACTATAAACTAGAAATTATGGTCCTAGTGTATCATAGGTGTCTTTTAAGTAATTTATACAAGTATAACCATGAAAAACAAATTAGGCTGTTTGCTTTACAAATATTGTAAAAAAAAAAGCACTACCTTAATTTTAGAAATAAGATGGATGCATCAAAATTGTTCTTTTTGTGTTCTTAAAATATATCTTTCTAGTTGAATATGTTCTTGGCCAACTAGTGGAGAGTACATGGACTCCAATATAACAAAATCCCTGCCGTATTGACCTACAGGTGCAGGTAGATTTCGAAGTTAAGTAGTCTTTCACAAACAAAAACTAAATCATGATTAGAGATAAACCCACTTTAACAATTTTATCTGGCCGCTTTGACGAATTTTTAATTTCCTTTTTACATAAAATCTGGTTTTATGAGAATCATGTTTCGGCAGTATCCAAAAAATATTTTTCCATGCTCAACAAATCGAAATTTTCTGACACATTTTCAGATTAATTTTTAAAAGGAAAAACATGAAACTTGCTGACTTTATTTTTTAAGAGATTTATAAGCTACCTATGTTTTTACTTTTCTTTCCGTAAATTAGAATTTGATTTATAAATAATTATTTTCTCAGTAGGACCATATTTTTCGTTTCCAACACGATAGCTTTAATAATTTCGCTTCAAAATGCCGACTTTGATATCATTTTTTTTTAATATATTCTTCCTCTATCAAAAAATGGACCATTACGGCACATTATATAGTTTTTGAATAAGAGAATCTAACAATTGTATGCGTTTAAGAGCAAAAATGAATTTAAAAATGAGTCAGAAAATAAGCAGTTTGGATTTCAGTACATCCTTAATACGATATTTTTTTCTTCAACCTCTATGCATTTTTAATTTGTTTTTGCGGTAAGAATTTGTCCTATCAAAAAGTTGTCAAAATCAAAGTTATAGATAATATTAAGGAGACATATAATAAATTCATGTTGACTTGATATCTTGTGAATTGACGAAGTTATGGATTTTTTTCTTCTTAAATACCCCCTTTTTGTTTTCATTTTTATGTTATTTCCGGTAAGAATTGGTTCTACCTAAAACTTGTAGATAATAGTGAGAAAATTCATAATAAATTTAATTGGATTTGATATCTTGAGAATTAAGGAAGTTATGAAGTTTTTCTCCCCAAAACTATATTTTTTCGCTCTTGAGCTTATTTTTAAATTTATCAAAAATCTGTCATACATAAATTTTTGGTCATTTTTTTAGAAGTAATTATAACTTTAAACTCAGTAGATGTGTATTATAACTAAGAAATTATGGGTTTTTTTCGTTTTTCACAAAACCCCTCGATATTTCCACCCCCTTGGTCCGATTTTGCCGTTTAACGAACTTGACCGAGATTTTATTTCTCTTGTTTTTATGTATCAGTTTGGAAAATATTTGGGTAGAATTATGCAAGTTATCGTGCCCATAAAAAAGTGATATATATATAGAGAGAGAGATTGAGAGAGAGAGAGCGACAGATAAAGTTTTTTATTGGGTGTGCTTTTGGGTTTTAGGGCTCATAATCAGTGTACATCTGCAAAGAAAAAAAAAATCCGACATTCCAATATATAGGGGAGATTGCAATAGAAAGTATTTCACACGTCTACCGATACCTAAAATAATCTATCTTACCCCTAAATGACATTATTTTGCAGAATTTTACGAGAAAATGCTTATTTCAGTTAGATTTTTGCTGAAGTGTTAGTTACTCATTAGGTGTCAATAACTGGGGGTTTGCGCCCTAAAAATAATTATTAATTTGATAACCCATTCGAAAAACAAACAAGTAAGTAAAAACATGCGTTAAGCATAGATTATGAAACACTTTCCAACACTTCCTGAATGCTTTAACAAAACTTCGTTATTTAGGGAAATAAGGTACATAAGAGAACTAAGTAAACATTTTATAAAACACATAAAACATTTGAAAAACTGATTTCAGCAGTTACAGTCCATAGCAAATATATATTCCAATTTTTTTGAACAGCCCTGTATTTGATCTGTAGGTTGATATATATACTATATAATGAAGAAATTTAGTTTAGCAAGAAAACACATAACAGGTTGAAATTTCTCTTTCAACAATTTATACTAATAGAGGAAAACATACTTGTATACTTTGGTAAAACCCTGTAGTTAACCTAGTACCTTTATTACACGCCACTATTTAGCTAAACTTTAATTCAAAGTAAAACACTCTTAAAAATACCGGAATCATATTTTCAGAAATTACCATTTATAGACGGCCATGCATCCAATTCTTTGCGTGACCCTGTATGTCATTTTATATATGTTTTACAAGCATTTCTTAGTAAACTAAATGTAGTTCAGCATAAAAATGCCTAACTCATTTAAAAATCACCTTTAAGCAATTTGCAATCATACCCAGTAACCATTACGAATTCTTTTGAGTAGCCCTGTATATCAGTTACAGCATTTATACACACCATATACAATGCATAAATATAGTTAAACATAAAAGCACATAACATAATTAAAAATGCATTTCCAGCAATCATCGCTAATTTACAGTACTTCGGGTACAATATAGTATCTGAAATCTTTTGTGTGTCCTTGTAAATACTCTCCATTTCGTATTATCCATAAAATAAGTTATAGTAAACCTTAGCGACGTATATCAATTTCATTATACATGTAATAGTTTAACATAATTAAAATACGCCGGATAAAATTACCTCCACCCCTATATCATTATGTAACGGAATTCTTTTGTGTGGCCCTGTAAATGAATAATAACTATATTTTGGGTCGCATATTGTACGGAAAATACATATTTTAGTGCGCTTGATAAATGCATATCAATTTTATTATGTTTGAAAGCATGTAACATCATTAAAAATCATTTTAATCGATTTTTCCCATAAGCCATAATGTAACGGAAAACTTTTGACTGTGCCTGTAAATGAAGTAAACATGTTACAAACTTCATTTGCAATAGGGTTCGTGCTACGGTAGATGTCACTAACATCCAAAAATTTTAGAACGATCCAAGTATATTTACGGGAGTTAGAGCGCGTACAGTCGGATAGACGTCCAGACGACCAGACGGACAGACAAACCGAAGTCATAAACACTTTTCAACTTTGTTGGAAAGTGTTAAAAATCGTCTTCTGAGAATATCCCGAAATTGAACATTAAACAAGTTAAATAAATCTGCAATCTACTGAAAAAGTATACACTATCGCATATGATTTATCATTAAAATTTGGCACCGGAAAAAATTAAAAATATAATTTTATTTAAATTATTAAAATTATCGAAAGCGAGTTTCCGTTAAGAACAGCCATCCAATCATGAAACTATCTGTACGCTTTTCACAGATAGAAAAATTTGGAAAATGAAGTTTAAACACTCTATTTCAGTGTATTTCGACCACAACTTGTAATTAAATAATTTCTAATTTAAAATGGTTCTATTCTAAAAAATCTGCACTCTGATTGGTAGATTATATATATATATATCGTGCAAAAATCTCATACTGTTAGAGTTTAAAAAATCTGCACTCTGACTTTTAGATTATATATATATATATTGCATTACAGTAACAGTGGATTATTTCTATAGTTGAAAATGCAGTTACTGGCTGTCTCGATAGCTGTAGTGGATCATATCCAGCAGTAATAGTGTAATATAAGTTGTCAGAACAGGTAATTCGATCCTGTTGTATTAGTATAACGAAGATTGGATGATGATTGGAAGCTGTAGGAGTCGACGAGTGAAGGCCATGGATTACATTTTTCTGTGAAAGCTTCCCCAGAAATAATTGAGACAAAACATAATATCAGCTCAGCAATTTATTAAAACATCTTTCGGCGACGCAGTTTCCACCAAGAATATTAGCCATCTCTCCATAGTAGTAATTAGGGCTAAACAAAGTTATAGATAATCTAATAAATTGACGGTGACCAGGGGGTGGTATGAAAAATGTAAATAGGACTCAAATCTGCTGAAACACAGTGAGAATCGGCTTTTTGTTCGTCAAGTGTAGGAATACAAATATGACGCAGATCGCGCTATCAACCAATGAATAATTCAGAAAACCACGCAATCGAAAGCGTGCGGACAGAGCGAGCGGATGAATTTGAAGGGAAAAGGGATAACCTCGGAAATGAGCGGGAAAGTAAAATTCGGAATAGAAAATAAAATGGTTATTAAAAGAACATTCTAGAACGAAAAAAGCGCGGAAATGGAACATTTACTTTAAGAATACTAAAAACGTAATATTTAAGCAATTTAGATAAGTGAGACATTAAATTAAAGGGAATTTAACAGAGTTAATGATAGAGATTATTTAAGAATAAGGATTTAGTGAATATAAAGTAGTAGTTTAGAATCAGATAAGGAAATCGCGGAATTAGATCTAATAATGTAACATATATATGTACATATATATGTGTATATATATATATATACATGTATATATATATACATGTATATATATATATATATATATATCGTGCAAATAATCTCATACTGTTAGAGTTAGCTTGGTAAATTTATAATTTTTTATAGTTTCCCGATCTTACAGAACATTTTCTACTTCAAGGAGTTTCTGTGCAACAACATTATCCTCAACAATCAGTTAGGAAAAACGATTAGTCGTCAAAATTCATTGTTCTGTTACAACAAAACTCGTAAGATTTATGTGATGTTGTGAATTTAATGGACTATATTTTTAAATATATTGTAATATAAAAGTAAATCTCAGTTATCTTCATAAATAAACATATCTACTATATTTATAATCCTTACTAACATATTTTATGCATAAATTTTGTTTCATGGATCGTGTACATTTAAATAACTCTGCCGGCTTTCATTATAAAAACGGTAAAACCTACAGTTAACTCTTGATGCGATTGGCTCATCCACGCTTCGCTTTTGAAGAATTCATACTTGAAAAACGAAATTTCACTTTTTTTTTTCTCTTTTTAATATTATGCCTGAAGACTTGATGGGGGGGGGGGTGGAAAACTACCATTACTTTTATGTAGTGGGCATTTTCGGTAAGTATGTTAATATTGATGTCATATTGTGTTTGTAATAAACTATCGGTTAAATATCAGTGCATGTATAAAAAATACATTTATTTGTTTAATGTAGCATATTGGAAATATATGAAAAATCCCCTAAATGATAATTTAATGAATATTTCTCAAACAGATTTTTTTTATTTTTAGATTGTACCTCCTCAGATTTTAGTAACTCATACTTGTAAATTGTACTTTCATTTCTCCTCTCTCTAATATAATAACTAAAGATTTAAAGGGGGATTGGAAAACTACAATTATCTTTACCCAGATAAAATGTTTGGTAAGTACGTTATGAGTGGTGTGATATTGTTTTGGTTATAAACTATCGATTTAAACATATGTGCATTATTAAAAAAAATATATATATTTATTTGTTTAAAGTAGCATGCTGAAAATATGGGTAAAATTACCTAAATGATAATTATATAAATATTTCTATGGTACTTTTTTAGTCACCGGTACGGTATGCTATTTCTTTGTCCCAGCTTATTTTGTGTCTCCAAAAAATAACGTTACCTTACGGAAGCCTGCTATAGAGAAAGCAGACGTTTCGTTGTACGATTAAATGCTCTATAGCAATTTTTTTAATTTCTAAGCATCGCACATTTTCAATTTTCATACCGTCGTATTGGGAAAAAAAAGTACTTTTAAAAGAAATTTGTTTGAAAACTTTATCTCCATTTATTTTTGAAATATTATTATTATTATTATTTTTTTTTTTTTTTTTGTAATTTTTAGCACCATTTTTTTAAATTTTGGCAACTCAGGTACTCCATTTCTGTAGAAAGTAAAGGGAAAATAGTTGAAAAACACGAAAAATAGCAATTATATCTTTTTGTTGCCATTTCCTCATAACAACCGAAAGAAAATGTAATTAAAATACGTGCTATTTTGAAAAAATATAAACAAATAATTTCTGTTAAAACATGGAGCTGTTATAAACTATATTTATAAACAAATGAAGGCCTATGAATCATTAGTTAGCCTTTTTTTGTCGAGTTGCTTTAATAAAGGTATATATTTGCTGCATTTGTGTACTATTTCACGATAGTGTCATCCTATGCATGCTTTACTCTAGATGTTTAAGAGTGGATCGTAAATGTGGAATTCTTAAGCGGATGCGAATGACGTCATTTTACATAAAATAAAAGTGTGTGCTTTAAGTCTTAAAACTGAAATATGTGTTGTACTATTTACATATACATATATTATTTTCTTCGGGGCGACATTAAATTCTGAAAAAGTAGAATTCCTGTTTTCTAGTTTTATTCTTAGATTGTGCCAGCTTTCATTTTTCTAACTCATATTGTATATTTTCGTCGAATAATTATTTTAGGAATATAAGGTTAGTTGGGGCAACTGGGCCGAGATTTTACAATGTGACTCTGGAGCTTCTGACAATTCAGCTTCAAAAAGCTAATGTTCATTTGAACTAAAGTCTGAACTTCTGTGAATGTGTTCAGTTAGGTTCTCGCTATCAGACAGAAATGCTTAAAATTACATTTTAATATTTAAAAATATAAAAAGATGCATATTTCATCTTTCTTTCCTCGTGGGTCCAGTTGCCCCATAAAAATGGGGTAATTGGACCAAGAGGGTCTATGTTCCACACGCGTTTTTTTTTCTTCATATGGGATATCAGGTCCTGTTTGAAAAAGTATATACAACGTAAAAAAATTTAAACCAAGCAGATCATGCAAATTATATGTTAATAAAGCGCGTTGTAAGGGAAACTTTTGCTGTCAATGTGTCTAAAAAAAGCACTAAATTGAAAATATACAATTTATTTATACCAAAAACAAAAACATTAAGTAAGCACTAATGTACTTTAGTATATAGGTAATAAGTATAAAAGTCACATGGGTATTTTAAGGAAAAAAATAGCAAGGTAAATCTATGAACAAACGGCTACGTAAGTACTTAAGTACTTTATCTGTATCCAGGGGTCGCATTATATAGGGCAAATTTTATTGTTCCTACAGAACCCTTAATGAGTTACCTTCATAATAATTTTATTTTTATTTTTATTTTTATTTTTTATTTTTTTATTTTGTTTCCCCATTTTGCTTCCTTATTCCCCTTCTACTCTGTGTTCTTTTGTTTTGATTATACTCTTCTATGAGTGGTTGTTGTCTCCTGCTATCCTATTGGCTGTTAATTTCTAATTTCCTATATGCTGTTTCTTCAGCTTGTTTTCAGTAGCGGATGGGGACAGCTTAATGCAACAATGTTAAAAAAGCAACTGTGTAATAGAAGAAGGGAGAAGGAAATCTGGTAGGGATTTCTTCAAACCTGTTCCGAAGCGCAGGAAAAAAAATAATAATAGTAAGCTTTAGCATTTTTACTGGCGCCCCTACCAAAAATATTTGAAAATAATATAAAAAACGAAATCTTTAGAACATGATCTTTCCAACATTGTAGTAAGAAATGTTTAAATAAGTAAACAAATATCTACAACTTTTACTTTTAAAATTTAAAAGCAGTTCATCTTTTATGTCATAATAATATTATTTACTAATTAACTCATTTCATATAAATAAATTGATAGGGATGTGTATGTAGCGTTTTAACAGCTTTAAGAAAATTAGTTTCCAAGGGATACAATAAAATTATTATTTCTTATATTAAGCTAAATCTTTTGACTTCATTGTCAGTCAAAGCTTTAGAAAACAGCAAATATGATTTAACTAACATGCACTTCTATAATTAAAATATACATAATTTAATACTTGTTCCGTAAGTATAATTGTGTATATGAAACTATTATTATATATAATACGCCAATGTGGCTTAATTTTTTTTTCTTTTTTTAGAAAGATTTAAAAGCTATTACTATTTGTTTTTCTTTGTTCCACATTTAACTTGTTTCTTCGTTAAAAAAAAAAAATCCCAATTGAGAGTGTTCAGTTTAATTTTTTTTTTAATTATTACGTTGAACTAAACATATTTTAATTTTATGATTCTTTCAGTTCCTATTTTATAGCAAATGTATAATGAGAGCATTTCATAAACTTTTTAACATTAGAATATTAATCATTACAATGCATTCTCTTCAAATATTAACATTTTAAATTATAATAAAAATATGAGAAAAATAAAATATAAACACAATGAAATATACAACACATGGATAATTAAAGTACCAAGTACAAACGAACACCAACACAATCAAAACCAAAACAACGTGCCAAAGCCGGCTAGGGATTTTTAGATTTTTTCCCCATATCGTTATGCAGTCGAAGTTTTAACATTGTTGCATCAAGCTGTCCCTATCCGATACTCTTGTTTTCCCTTCTCTTCTCTCATTTCAGTCTTGCTGCTGCTTTCATAGTAGAAGCACGTCTTTTGCGCCTGACGAAGAAAGACTCAGATCTTTCGAAAGGCCTGAAGCATTTAAGGTTTTCATGGTGTTTTAAGAAGTTATTTTAGTTCGTTTTATTCTTTTCCTGTTTCTTTTCACACAAAATTATTCTGCACATTGAAAATATTCTCAGACAAATAAATTCAAACACAGAAAGATTTATACTTGAAAAATAAGTTTTAATTCCTCCTCTTTCTAATATAACTAAATGTGTGCGGAAATTTACAAAACGAACCTTGGTTTTATCGTGCAGATATTATTAGTAAATATAAAATATTGCATTAAATTCTTTGAATAAAAAATTAAACTAAGTTGTATTTAAATAATTTATATATCAAATGAAATTCCATTTTTATATAACATCTTTAAGAACATCACTCATGTTTGTTTTTTTCTTCAAAGCTTGTAATTTTAGAATTGTTGTCAGGATATATCAGCGCTTAATATGTCAGTTTTGTAGTGATAGTTTTGCATATAACTCTGCCTTAAGGAAATAGTTAACACACAACTTTCCAATATTAATTAAAATAACTATCTCCTTTATAATAATAACATCGTTGAAATTAATAAAGTGCTATAAACCACCACAATCCATATTAATGTGGCAGTATCTAAAGAAAACAATCAATATTCCTGTTTGATAAATATTACGCGATGAATATTTCTAAATTAAAATATCAGTGGATAATCTCTGAAACAGAAAATTAATATCTGCCTTGAGTCCGGTATACTAATATTTTTTAAATGAAGGAGCATACAAAATAAAATATTTTGAAGAAAATGGGACAAAAAAATTCCAATTAAAAAGCTATAACACGTTTCATCTCTGAAAAGCTTAAACACCGTAAATACAAACAGATAAACTTTTATACACTTTTTATTAGCAACTCATTGTGCTTTATAATAATTTTCAACATAGTTGAAAAGTGTTTATGAATTGCGATCGTCTGTCCATGCTCTACCTACTCGCGTAAATGTAAATAGATTACCATGTAATTGATGTTTCTTATTGATGTTCACTAAGGCATGTTCGATATTGACAATGAAGTATGTCATAGTTCATTTACAGGGATCTCAAAAGCATTCCGTTGCATTATGGTCTATGGGAAAAAATCATTTGCGGTGTATTTTAATAGAGTAACAATATTTTAAACATAATGAAATTTATATAAATTATTGCGGTGTACTAGTACATGATTACTATATAATATGTTATGTGTATCACTTAAGTAGGCGTACTGGGGTACTCAAATGTATTCCATGATGGTCTGTAAAGAAAAATCGTTTGCAATGTGTTTTAATGATGATACTCTGTTACAAACATAATGAAATATGAAATTCTGTATCGCAATAATGCATGCTTTCTGTAGAATATGGTGTTTAAAGCATTCATCATTCATTTACGGTGTCAGGCAAAAGAGTTCGATTATATTATGATCTACAGGGAATATTCCTTCGCAGCGTATTTCAATTATGTTGCACTATTTCAAACATTGTGAAACTGATAAACGTTACTGAAGTTTACTACAATATGCTTGCAGTCGCATATGATGTGCTTTGCATTTATCGTTCATTTATAGGAACACATAAAAATTTCGGAAACAATACTGTATCCAAAGTGATATCTATTATGGATGATTACTGAAAGTGCACTTTCGGGTATGTTGCGCGTTTTTAAGTTTAAATAAGTTTTTGCATACAGCGTGGTATGCATAAATTGTATAGAGCAGTTGTATATATACAGTTGTACACAAATGAATTTGTAAGCGTTACTGAGAATGAACATGAATTGCTTAAAACATTTTTATTAATTTGTGTTATTCAAATTCAAGTTAATTTTTAAGCTCATGTACAATTAGTATAATACTAAGAGACGTTTCTAGCATATAAATAAAATCATATACAGGGCTATGCAAAGAATTGAATACATGGCCACCTATGGTTAGTAATTCCTCTTCGAAGTGTGATTTCAGCGGATTTAACCCTTTCCGGCGAGGAGTAATTCTGTTTATAAACTGATGAAATAATAGACTAACACCAGAATTTGTATACGAATTTATTAGACAATATGAATTTGCTGGAACAATGGAACAATGTGAGCAGCTGAATGGATTACCTAGTTGCGTTGCAACTTTACATCCAGTGGATAGGTGATTGTGTTGCAAGGGCATTAGGGAGCCTTAAAAAAATAATGTTTAGACGTGACTGGTAGCCACAAAAGTTAAATTTACTTTTAAGAAAAAGAAAAGACTAACAAAAAATAACAAAGTACATAAGTACTAGTATAACATGTGAAAAAGAAAAAAAAAACAAAGAAAAGAAAAAAATTAATTAAAAAAGAAAGAAAATTCCACTAGTTCCAAAAAAAGAAGGAAAATACGAAAAAGCTACCGGGGAGTGCCCCATAAAAAAAGACTCTTTTCAGAGACCATACATTAGTTTAAAAATATATAATGCTAAAAAACTAGCAGAAGAACATTTTTTTATGCTGTAGACAGGACAGAACAAACAGAAAGGTGAAGTATAGCAGAAGGTGAGGGAAACTCAGTCTTCATCGTTAAGCAAAAGCGAGTATTTAGGGCGTTTTCTGTTAATGGGGTCGGATACCTCGTAGTCGGGTAGTTCCGCTATAATTTGGTTAGGGAGGTTGTATACAGATTTATAAAAATTTTTATCAAGTTTATTAATGCGCTGTTTTAAGGAAGTGGTTTTCAAATCCCTGCGGATAGTGGTGTTACGAAGAAAATGGTGACCATTACGGATATATCGTAAGTTTTTGTTATGAGCACCGTAAAGATACTCCATACTGGTTTTGCAAGCGAATCCCTAGATCGGACAAGCATAAGTTAAGATTGATCTAATACATGCATTATACAAGATTAGTTTATTATGAATAGAAAGAGTATTGCTTTTGAGAAGAGGAGAGAGGGCCTGGGAGATACCAGCAACTTTGCCTCGGATATTAATAAAATGCTTTTTCCAGGTAAGTCTTCTATCAAGGGTAACCCCCAGATACTTGGTGTCATTAGTCCAAGGGATAGTAGTGTTATTGATAGTAATGCGATTGGGAAATGTTATTTTTCTAGAGAAATAGACAGCAGCTGTTTTCTGCTCATTGAGCTTAACACGCCACAGGGTACACCAGTTAAGGAATTTATCTATGTGTTTTTGGAGAATTTTGTATAATGTGAATGGGTGTTGTGCAGAGGCGTACATTGCCGTGTCGTCCGCGTACAGGGCAAGATAAGTCCTCAGTGTTCTTGGGATATCGTTGAAAAAAATGTTAAATAATGTAGGGCCGAGGACCGACCCTTGTAAAATACCAGAGGGAATAAGGTATAAAGTGGAAAGTATATTGTTAAGGCGGACGCGAAAGGTGCGGTCGCTAACGTAAGAATGTATGAGAAAGATAAGTCTAGCATTAATTCCAAGCTTAATTAGTTTGTATATAAGGCCAATATGCCAAACCTTATCAAATGCCTTAGCGACATCGAGAAAAACAGCCGCAGCTGGTGTGTTCGTGTTTATTTTCTCACTCAAGAACTCTACAACACGAAGGAGTTGATGTAATGTGGAATGTTTAGCTCTGAAGCCAAATTGCTCAGGAATGAGTATGTTTTGTGCGTCTAAAATGTCATGTAACTGGGACCTGATGACTCGCTCAACAACTTTGCTGATAGAGGGTAACAGAGAGATGGGTCGATAGTTAGTCGGATCTTGAAGATTACACTGAGGTTTAGGAATAGGTGCAATAATAGAAGTCTTCCAAGCTTTAGGGAAGTAGTAGTATTGAAGAATAGCATTAGTAAGTTTAGTTAGATATATAATACAGTTGCAAGGAAGATTTTTAAGAGCATAATTAGTTATGGTATCGTATCCAGGGGCTTTTCTGTTTTTATGATTTTTGATAATATTAGAAATAACAATTGGTTGAATTTCCGGGAGTGGGTCCGTGGGAGGGGTAGCTAAAAAATTTTGAAATGAATTTGCTTATTTTCACGTATATTATAAAAGAAAAATTTAGTTAAATATTCTTGGTGCCGTTTGTCAGTTTTGGAATTAAAATTATGTGTCCTTTTTTAGGGACACAACGCCGGAAAGGGTTACGCATATTTTTGCCAGAATTAAATTTCAGCATAATGCACGGCGTGTATAAAAATCTGTATGCAATACACGGGGCTGTACAACAGAATTCATGTACGTTTCCGTCTATTAGTAGAAATTTCTGAAGGGGAATTTTCACCTGTGTTATGCGTTTTCTTACTGTACTAAATTTTAGAATACTAAGTGAAATCTGTAAAAATCTATAGAATTTATACAGAGCTGCACAAAAGAATTAGAGTCATTTTACAGCTATGCGCGGTAATTGTTTAAATCTTGTTTTTAAATGTGTTATATGTTTTCTAAAATGTTTACTTTGGTATCTTCTTTTACTTATTAAAATGTGCAGTATTGTTAAAGCAGACTGGGAGGTTGGGAATTGTTTCATAATGTATGCTTATGCACTTTTTTCTTTCTTGTATTTTTTTATATTGTGTATGTTCTTGGAATAAATATTTAAGACTATCCCTTGTGTATTAATCACATGTTACGATCGTGATTGATTTAAAGGATATATATTGCTGACCTCGAAACACACTGGAAATTGATTCGCAAGACAAAATTTACTTTGGGCTGGCAGCATTCTCGGAATTTTCAACATGTCCTAGCACTAGTCCAAACAAAAAATCTTCACTGTAGATTATTTATCAGCAATAGATGTTTACACCAAAGATTATCGTTTTAAAATAGTGGATACAAAGAGTGGAAATTTTGGGAACGCTGCTACTCCCAGTTTATTTTACACGAGTCACACTCGCGTTTAGTTTACAAGAGGTTTACATACAGAAGATATTTTGTTTTTCATAGTTTCTTGCGTAACTTTTGCTAAGCTTTATGTTCATGAAAAATGCATCATTTGGATGCATTATCGTCTAAATATGCTACATAATATTTAACGAGAATCCGTCGCGGGCATTGTGAAAAATATCCAAAAAACTCTGCTATTCTACAATCAACATGATGGCATTTTCCGACATCACAAAAACTAAGACAGATATGAACTTAATCATGCGGATGCAGAAATAGTTCACCAAGTGGTTTTTGAGACATGCTTAAATAGCTATCCGTGTTGCAGTTTGTATTGCAACTTTTAACCCTTTCAGATGCAAGCAATTGCGTTTATTTAATGCTGAAAACCCACCGGAAATTTTGAAAAATTGCATTTCAAAATAAGTAAAAGCATTCTTTAAACACTTTTCCCCCAAAGTTTTAAAAGTAAAATTTAATTAAAAGTTTCTGGTGCAAATCTTAATTAAACTCAGGTGGGATATAATATATCCCACTGAACCTCCAGGGGTTTAAAATATTACAATAGGAGTTATTCAAACATTCTTAAATCCTAAACTGTTTAAATGAGTGGTTTTCTATTTGTTTAGTTAAGGTAAATTTTCTCAGAAAATTCAAATATGATGCCAAAATTAAGGGTTCATAATGATTGTTTCAATTGGGATTAATTACACTCTACGTATGCTTTGTAATGCATAGAAGAAAGTGCCGCGGACATTTTGAGGAGCATCTAGAATTCTCCATTGCTAAACATAATTTCCCCACATCAAAAAAGATCTATACATGGTGTCCCAAAAACACTGACTTCGGCTTTTATTCCTTAAATATTTGTCATACACATATATTATAAATTACATAGTTAAGTAAAATAAGTTACAGAATTTTATCAAATCGATTAAAATTTTCAGATGATTAAGATTGAAGAAATACAAAATTTGTATTTTACTGCAACCCAGTACAAAAAATTTCATAACGAGTAAAATGTACCCTGTTTACAAATAAGGTCATGTACGAAATTTCAGCATTTTATCATAAAAAGTGACAGAGATCTTAAAATACATAAATGCTGACTTAAACCACTTTTCGATGCATGTATATGAGTTTCCAAAGAGGTAAAATCACGTCGGATGATCGCGTTTCAGGGGACGTACACAAATTTCGAAATGAAAAAATTGATTGACATTGGATTGAAAACATTTAAGGTTAGTTGGGGTAACTGGACCCACGAGGTAACTGGGCCATAGGCTATTTTATAAAAAAACTGCTGATGTTTTTTAAGTTTTCGCTTTTGTGAACAATGCACCTTAATCTCTACTTCCTAAAACAACGTGTGTCAACTCAATCCTAACTTTCACTTTGCTGTGATAGGTTGTCAATAATTTACGTTTCTTTTTTTTAAAAACAACGTCAATATGGTTGAACTTCCTCGGCTTTTTAGTAAAATACTGTAAGTATCTTTATTAAACAATCTTTCTCTTTAAACATTAGGCATATAACTACATTAATATTATTAAGTGTCTATACATATTTACTTCATTTTTTAAATGCAAGCCGGGTGTCCCAGTTACCCCATAAATTTTCCAATAATGGGGAACTGTTACATGTATCCGGGGTAACTGGACTATGCTCGATCCAGTTACCCCGATAGTTATAAATAATTTTTTTTAAATTTCTCTTACTACGGGAAAAAACATTTTCCATTGTTTTTTGCACAAAATAAAGAAAATTGTAGAATACCTTATTAAAATTACGTAATAAAAATTTAAAAAAGCATATTGGGTAGTATCACACCAAATTTTTGACCCCTTGAGAGGCGGTGATGCCTTTATGACATCACATAATTTTAATCCCTAATTGCCACATTGGCACCAGAATTTTATAATGAAAATTTCACCTTTATTAACCCTAGAACTACCGGAAATTTTACTCAAGTTTTATAAAAACATTCTACACCAGAATTTTTACTTAAAACTATTTAATTTGTTTATTTAACTTATTATTGTCTGATTTATACATTTAGTTTGTTTTGAAGAAATTTCTGGTTTGAATAAATATTTTGAATGTACATGTCGGGTCCAATGGACCCGTCTGGTAGACGGAAGGTTAAGTACGCGCAAATATACTTTTACTTGTTTACAAATAGATTCTCTTGTAAATACTGGTGTCATTGCATCATTTCAACATTTTACGAATGCATGTACCTTGCCCCTGAAAGCGAGATAGCCAAACCTTGAAATTGTACGATAGACAGAGGTCGCATTCTATAGGGGAACTTTTATTGTTTCCACCACTATTTTGAAAATAATATCTTCATCGCACCGTTCTTTAGAATATGTTAAATTAAATGATCATGAAGGTAACTCATTAAGGGTTCTGGAAGGAACAATAAAATGTTCTCTATATAATCCGACTCCTGGATATAGATAACGTACTTAGGGGAGAGTAGCCGAATTTGGACCACTTTGGGGGAGGGGATTTGTAGCTTCAGGCTTCTTGAAAGTCAATTTCTTCACAACTCACTCTCTCTTTTTTGTCTCCTATATCTTTAACAGCTTTTGTTGTCACGGGTGTTTTTCTTCCGTCAGTTTGTCTGTGTCGTTCTCAACATTTTTCAATTATATTAAAAAAGTATCTAAAAAATATGCTCTATTAAAAAAAAATACGCTACGATCAATCAAATGCAAAACATTATTATATTCAAACAGTGCTGAATTCAGGGGTCCCCTCCCCCCGGAGCCTTGAAATAACCACTCCCGCCGGAAGATTTGACATTTTAGGCCTTTTAATGGCAAAACAGTGTAATTACACCCTCTAGAACTGTGAAAAGTCCCCCCCTCACCGAACCGCAAATATCCTCCAGGAAGAAAAAAATTGAATTCGACTCTTTAAATCAAATACGCCATAGGAATAAAGAATTCAAAGAAAATACAAATGCATACAAGCAAAACAAATTGAAAACAAAGTTTATAACATAAACAAGTAAAAATATTTTAATGTTTATATAGGTATAAAGTACATAAAACATTGATACAGATTTAAAAAAAAATATATATATATATATAATGTACAAAGCGCACAGCCCTCGAAATTCATTACTTACTTTTCAAATTTATGATCGTATATCTGGTCCAATTTAAGCAACTTAAATTGGCCCAATTTCGGCAACTGCGCCATTTTTTAAAACAGATAATCTCAAGATTAAAAACAAAAACGAAATCAAACAAATCCACGTGTAAAATATGCGCAATGGACAGATGAATTTAGATATGTATGTGAACAAATAACAGCTTACCTTAGTTATAAAGTATTCATTTACGTTTAGTAGAAAAAAATTAGATCAAAGCAGGTAATTTTATGTTTTTTAAATTGTCTGAGAACAGCACATGGTAGGCGGGTGCTTCTTCTAATCATAAATGACGTCATTCTGATGAGTAGAATTTCGACGGTAGATGGCGTCTCTTTCTGTAATTAACGACAGAATGGCAACGGTCCATTTAAAGAGGCGGCCCCAGTATGGCTACTCTCCCCTAAGTACTTACGTAGCCGTTTGTTCATAGATTTACCTTGTTATTTTTTTCCGTAAAATACGCATGTGACTTTTATACTTATTACCTATACTAAAGTACATAAGTACTTACATAATTTTTATGTTTTTGGTATAAATAAATCTAATATTTTCACTTTTAGTGCTTTTTTTAGACACATTGACAGCAAAGGTTTCCCTTACAACGCTCTTTAGTTTATATATAATTCACATGATCGGCCTGGTTTAATTTTTTTTTTTTTTTTTTTTTTTTTTTTATGTTGCTTACACTTTTTCAAACAGGACCTAAAATCCCATTTAAAAAAAATAAAAAAATAATTAAATAAAATAAAAAAACGCGTTTTGAACATGGACCCTCCTGGTGCATTTACCCCATTTTTATGAGGCAACTGGACCCATGAGGAAAGAAAGATGAAATATGAATATTTTTATATTTTTAAATATTAAAATATAATTTTGAGCATTTCTTTCTGATAGAGGTAACCTAACTGAATACATTTACAGAAGTTCAGGCTTTAATTCAAATGAACATAAGCTTTTTGAAGCTGAATTGTCAGAAGCTCCAGAGTCACATTGTAAAATCATGGCCCAGTTGCCCCCACTAACCTTACATATTAATTTATGATTAACCATTCATCAACTTTGTTTAAACTTATCTCTGCAACTTTTTGTAATAAAATGCTAAAATTTCATATATGACCTTTTTAGCGTATTCGACATATTTTACTCATTGGGAATTTTTTTGTGCGGGGGGCCGTGTAAAAATTACATTTTTGCATTTCTTCAAATTAAAAACCCTGGATTTTTTTATAGATATCACACAATTCTGTATATTTTTCTACGTATCTTTTTAATTAATAATTTATGTCTTTGATCAATATTTAAGAAATAAAAGCCGAAGTCAATATTTTTGGGACACCCTGTATAATTTTATAGTAGGCTTTGGTCGAAGGATCCAAAACAAAATGCCACCTGTGGATGTTACCTGGTTAAAAATAGAGCATTGGGTAATGTTTTATATGTAGACCATCCCCGGGTCATATGTCATGCATAAAGCCGATTCTACGCAAATAAGCCATTTTCGTCATAGTGATGAAGAAAAAATATATCATGTCAGAAGTTTTTAATTTTTTGTAACAGCATACTAGAAAATATACTTGTTGGGAAAAAATACCCGTTATGCTTAATATTAAGAAATTCTATAATTATTAGATTTTTACTAGATTAAGGGGATGATTACAATGTTAGGAAATGACAATTTTGGGAAGAACAATTTCAAATAATATTTTTAATAAAACTTTTGTCCAGAAAAATTAAATCTACATCCTCTGCTACCAAAACGCTGGAGAGGTTAAATTTTTTTTCAATAGTGTCACATATTGGGTAGTCATGAATATCCTCATTCGTATACCACTTAAACTTTCCTATCCCTGTTGGTTCAACAGCATTACTTTGACTGATTTTTCATCAATTTCCAATAGTTCTCCAAGATACATTTCAGTTTCATGCTTCAAAATTATTCAATCCAAATGATTTGAATGCGCTGTTAAATAAAATTTATTGAGTTCCCATTGTTTGTATGCATAATACCCGAATGAAGAATTCTTTGTTGCCGATCTGTTTCGAAATGTATAGCCTGAATTTAAGCAGTGAATTTAAAAATAAATTTTCAGTTGAAATTTATATGCAATAGGATATAGATTTGTGTTTAAGAAAACATTTCTTAATTGCATCATAATTGATAACATTTTTGCTGTGTAGCTAGCAAGGTTATTTTCAACTGAATACTAAATTCTTCGACAGAATATTTTGATGAAATTTCACCACGGCCTTTTTTTTTTTTTTTTGGTTTCCTTGCTGACTTTTCTTTACCTTTTATATAATAAATAACATTTTGTACGCCGATTTGCTTAAAAATACTATTTTATTTTCATCAAAATCATTAAATTTTCAAATGAAATATCTATTTAGAAATTAAAAAAAAATAGAACAATTGAATAGCTGAGTGGAAGAAGATGCTATGCTACATTTTCTTAAAAAATATTTATCTTTTGGACGAAGGAGTTATCTGGTATTCTATCACATGGTAAAGCTAAAATACCAAAGTTCTATTTAGCCTTGAAGATGTAAGACATTATTCATTAATATTTAATAATGCAAATAATATTAATATTTTTTAATATTTAACAATTAAATATGAATAAGTTTTTTTGATAGAGTTTAGTATCACACCTCTTAATATTTTAAACACATGGTATCAAATATAAAATAAAACATTAATATTGACAACAAAAACTTTCACATCAAATTTCTCCAAATGTAATTTTTGTTACTTAACATGTTCTTCCACTTAGCTCTTCAATTCAGTCACATAAGAATCAGTCCTCCCCATGAGGGAACAGGGTTCGTACGCATCAAGGGGTTTTAGGTGTCTTAGTATTTTGTAAAGTACTGGTCGATATATCTGAATATAGATTTTCTTTTTCATTAAATATGGCCAATATTACTTTTCAAAAATTATGGTAAAAGCTGCCTGAAGCGTACAAATTCTGGGGAATGACTAGTGAGGGAATAATAAAACGGACATTATTAACTTTTAAAATTTTTACTCATAAAGTAAATTAAAAATACAATACATGTTCTCAAATTATCTCTTCAGTGAAAACTAAACCAGCCATTAATACATTTTTTAGAAAATAAATTATTTTTATACATTTAAATGAGGGAATAATAACATCATCTTAACATTTGCCCAATCTATTAAAGTATTTCTTACACACTGAAGTATTTTCCCAGGATTGCTGTAAATTGTTTTATAGACAGGTAAGACCCAAGTGCTCAGCACAAACTAACTGTTTCTGTCTACAGTAGAACCACACTATCTCAAAGATCCGTAATTATTAATCAATGAGGGAATAATCTCAAATATGAGTTGCAAACGTTTTTGCCCAATAAAAATTGCATGTGCAGACCAAAAAATAAATAAAAAATAAAATAATGTAATACATAGAAAAAATACTTTGTGTTTTCATGTTAAAAGACAGGTAAAACAAAAAATATAATTATTTCAGTAAGAAATGATATTTTGTATATTTTTGGGTGGTAGTATTTGCATGTGTATGAATGATATTTTACAGGTTAAAAATTTTATTTTAAATATGTGTTTTAATTAATGCTACAATTTTGTGAGCTATTATAATAAAACCATTTCTAAACTAAAAAAATACATTAGGTTTTTCTGTCAAACAGAATTATATACCCTCCAGTTTCATGATCATGGTCTATTTGCGTAGAATAACACACATTAATAGCATGTAATATTTCCTGTCGATTGATATCTATGCATATTTTAATAGATTATTTTCATCAGAAGTACCAAGAAGTAAACATTTTTTCTCGTGAATCCAAAAATAATAATAAGTGAACATTTTTTAAAACTCTGAATAACTCAATGAAGTATTTAAAAAATAAAAGAAATAAACTTTTATATTTCCTCCTGTTCCTCAATATTATTACATACTAAGCTAATGCATTAAAACTATTTTCCGGAAAAAGATCCATGCAATAAAAATACGTTTCTATTTCTCCTCATTTTCATATTATACATAAATCATTTTTCGGACTTATATTCTCAGGAGATAAAATTAATAATTTTGGAGTGAAAGCAGCATGTAATTTATTTTAATATCCGGAGGCACATTGAATCGAAAGTATCAATTATTTTATAATGCAAATAAACAGGAATGTAATGCATTTAAAAGGATAAAGGAAGTGCGATTGCATGTGAATGATGCCATTTTCTTTATTATGTATACTGTCGCAAGGTTCCATTTAAGCTTAGTTTTATAGTTAAATTCGGAATGAAAATACTTTTCTATTTTGCTAGCAGCATATGTTTTTCAGTAAAATTCTTCTACATGCATTCAATTATCTTACGAGATATTTCGGGATATTCTACAGCTATTTTCTATACTTGCTGTATATGTATTGTTTATTAATTACTATAATTCATTTATCAACGTTTATATTGTTTTAAATAATGCTGATTCTCTTTATAAAATAAACTGGATACTGTAATATTTTGCAAATATTTAAAAAATGTCTTCGAATTATTGTCAGATTCCTTTGATTTACAGAATTTTTGGTATGACTTTACGTAATTAAAAAAAAATATGTCTTACAATTTTTTTCCCAAATATATACATAAAAGTTATGTTTAAAAAATAGAGAACGCTACAGTAGTGTAAATTCGCAGGAACCAAGATTTCAAATGTCAGTGTTGTTACGAAACATGATTTCATTAATTCGTATTCGTCGTTAACAAAACGGAACATTTGATAAAATTAATTTGAATTTTAGATTTATTATTAAATTTCGCATAGAATTCATAGTTATTCCCCAAAAGATATACGCAGTTTAAATTACGGAATTCCAAATGCCAGTAGAGTAGAGTGCGTGTGTGCTGGATCGAAATTATAGTCCACTGGTTAAAAAGAGAACGATATATCAATATTCTTTTGTGAAAGCAATTTTAAATTTCCTTTATGAATAATTTTACGATCTGTTAAGAGAAAAATAATCGTTTCTTGATTCAAATGTATAGGTAAATTGTAAACCAAAAACATGTTTGTGAGTAACAATAATATTGATGCATATTGATAGTGAAAACGGGTTCACAAATATATTTCACTTTTACTGTATGCTAATCTTAAACACTGACATTTCATTAATCTAGTTTTAAACAGATATTTTACAGATTACTCTCAATAAATTTAAGATAGCTACCTGGAAATGTTTAAGATGATTTTTCATGTTACACAAAACAATAATGCCATAAAAGGAATTTCTATTAAGTGGGGTCCCGCTATTTTTAAATATTAAATATGTCTGTGGGTCAATCCATTTCAAGTGGTCCAGCATTGGTTGCTCGACCATTTATAAAAAATCTGAATTTTTTTGTACAACAAGCCTAACATGATGGAAATTCAAAATGATTATTATTTTAATTTTATTAATTTTTGTTTGTGCATGGCGGCCTTCTTTGTTTCATCGTCTGATGCAATTTTCTCACATGAAGGGTTTACTGAATTGTAATTAATTTCTCAAATTCAAGTGCGGATTAAAGCAATTTGTACAGAATACATTGGGCTAAAAATTTGGTAATAGACTAGTTTCCGAAACTAACTGCTTATTTGTGAAATTTAAGCATAAAGTTTCAGTTTTTTTCCAAAATTTGTCCGTTTACAGGAGGACATTTTTCTAGCAAGAAAAACTGTCAAAATGACATTTTTTTTTTACAAATAGGCTTAAGGCACTTGTACTTACACGCCAAGTTTCAGATCTGGGACTTGCTTTCTCTTCGCTAAAAAAACCCCCCAAATGTTTCAAAAATGTCAAAAATCGCACTTTTGAGCTTCGATATCTCTGGTGGGGCACGAGATAAAAATCTGAAGTTCTGGTTTCTGAGAGAATTATATGGCAGTATTATGCACCAGAAATTTCAGGTTGGAGATTTGACTACAAGCTGAGATATGGCAAGGGTAACATGTGAAAACAATACTGCCAAACTATTGTTCTGTTGTAGTCACAGGTAAGTATTTATCTAAGAGTGTCATTTAAATTTATTTTTTTATTATCTTTAAATAATAGCAAGACAAAATAAAGCTTTTTGCAAAGCTTAGCAATTAACTTAAAAAATAATTATTCCTAAGGCCTACATTTTGTATGGTTTCAGTAATTTTTGTTGTAATTTTAGTAACTAAAAGAAACCTCAGCACTTTTACATAAAGAAAAAAATATTTTTTATACCAGACCTCAGACAAAAACAGAATAGGGAAAGAGAAAAGCTGTTAATGTTGGCATTCTTGCTGAGACATGATCAAACGTGTAAAAACACATTTCTGCTTGTTGGTTTAAAAACCACAATTTTAATGCTGCTTGCCAGTCCCTGAAACTTGTTCCTACCATAAGTATTTTCCTGTAAATGAAACATTATACGATGTTACCATGCATCAGCCTCAAGTAATTTTCAGAAAGTAAAGATATCCAAAGCCCTTTCAAAATTTATACTGCAGAAAAATGACATTTTTGCATAAGAAGTAAGCTAGGAATTATTAATGAAGTGAGACTTGCACATAGTGATTTCAAAGTTTATTTCTATGAGCCAGGAGGGCCAAGACCTTTAATCAATTTATCAAGAGATGGCAAGACTTGGTTCCTACAAATAAAAATTTGTGAAAGACCAAAATTGTGGTTTTTAAGCCATCAAGCAAGAATGTGTTTTGACACGTTCGACCATGTCTCAACAAGTATGACAACATTAGCAGCTTTACTCTTTCCCTATTCTGTATTTTCCCCAGGTCTTGTATAAAAATATTTTTTTTTTCTTTATGTAAAAGTTCTGAGGTTTCTTTTAGTTAATAAAATTACTTACACAAAAAATTAGTGAAACCAAACAAAATGTATGGCCTTAGGCATAATTATTTTTTATAATTAATTGCTAAGCTTTGCAAATGGCTTTATTTTCTGTTACTATTATTTAAAGATAATCAAAAACATAAATTTAAGTGTCACTCTGAGATAAATACTTACCTGTGACTACTACAACACAATAGTTTGGCAGTACTGTTTTGACATGTTGTCCTTTCCATATCTCAGCTTGTAGTCAAATCTCCATCCTGAAATTTCTTGTGCATAACACTACCATACAATACTCTCAGAAACCAGAACTTCAGATTTTTATCTCGTGCCCCACCAGAGATATCGAAGCCTCAAAAGTGCGATTTTTGACATCTTTGAAAAATTTGGGATTTTTTTTTTTTTTAGCGAAGAGAAAGCAAGTCCCAAATCTGGAATTTGGCGTGTGAGTACAAGTACTTTCGTCCTATTTGTAAAAAAAAAATTATATCATGTTCACAGTTTTCCTTGTTCGAAAAATTTCCTTTTGTAAATGAACAAATTTAAAAAAAAAAATTAAACTTTATGCTGTTTTCGGGAACTGCTCTATTACCAAATTTTTAGCCCAATGTATTCTGTACAAATTGTTTTAATCCGCACCTGAATTGCAGAAATAAACGATGAATTATTTACAATTCCGTAAACCCTTCTTGTGAGAAAATTGCTGCAGGCGATAAAACAAAGATGGCCGCCATGCACAAACAAAAATTAATAAAATTAAAATAATAGTCATTTTGAGCTTCCGTCATGTTAGGGTTGTTGCACAAAAAATTTCAGATTTTTTTTAAAATGGTCAAGCAACGAGTTAATGATTTTCTGGACCACTTGAAATAGATTGACCCCTGTACTATGTATAAATTTCCATGACTTTGTTAAAGCTTTGATTTGTCACTGATTGGCCCCAACTACATATTTATAAAAGTGACATTTCGTTCAGTTTTATTTGAAGCCAATTTTCAATTTATTCTTCTATTTTACTGTGATTGAGCGAGCATCACTTATTATATCATTTGTTAATTAATACTGCATTAAATATCTGTGTGTTTTGGGATATATATATCAATGCTCTAATGATAAAATAGAGAGCGATTTATAAACTAAATTTGATCATATTGTATATTTGTAATTTTGTGAAATATTGAACAAGGACGTCTTATACAAACACAGGGTTTCCCATGTTTAGCCGCAAAATAATTCGAACACCATAAAAAATAAAACTAAGAAACTCGTCAAAAAATTTGCACATGCTGTCAATGTTTTTTTTTTATTATTTTTTAAAACAAAATATATATTTTAATGATATCTTTAAGCGCCAAGATCAAACGCAATCTTTTTTTTTTTCAATGTAATTTTATCCGTCTTATTTTAGTGATAGCAACGGTTGTTTTCGGAAATACACATGTGGCCATATGTGGGTGAAATACGTATAAAATATTCATAGATTGGAAGCTTGCGAGGGTCATGTGAGATAATTATGATTTGTAAATCTTTTCAGTATATTATACAGCATTTCATAAAAGTTATTTTTCTTCAATCATTTCAAAAGTATGCAGTAGAGAAAATTAAAAAAAAAAAAAAAAAACATTATTGTAAATAATTCTGTATCATATATGGATTTATTTAGAACTATTACAGTAGAAAGTGAAACAGAAAATCATTCGCTAAAGTAGTTGAGGAATAAAGTATGTTGTATAATTTCACTTCTAATGTAACGTTATTCTTAACAGTTCCAAAACAGTTTTCCCGCATAACGTCAAAACTACTTGCTGGAATCAGATGTAATTATGTAATTTTAGAAAATTTTATTTAAAGCTTACATAAATCAATTTCTGTTAATATATATTAATTTTATAATTTATCTGTTTGGAAATTTTATAACTGTAGACGCGTATACACTGTTAAAAATATTTACGGGCTGAGGCCGTCAGCTGAGATTCCAGTCTTACCCCGTAAAAAAACAAACAAAAAAAAAACATATTCGTGCCCATCATTTTGTGTCAACGTGTACACACTAGCAGAGTAAAACGCATGGGGTCGTACCGTATTTGATGGATTTTATATTTTACCGTTGACGTAACAGATGGGTTAGAACTGCAAGAATATGTGGATTGCCCTTAAATTTCTAAGTATCTAAAAATATCCCTGTAAAATTACGGGCAGCGGTCGGCAGCATAGATTCCAGTCATACCCCGTAAAAAAATTCCATGCCCATCTTAATTTTACGGGGCCAAGATATAATGCACTTCAAAACACAATAACACTTTACTTACTGTTCCGTAGCCCGTAGCACGGTAGGTAATCATCACAGAAATGCTTTTTTGGCGGGTTAAAAAATATGTTAAGGTCGCAGTTAACTGACATTATTTTTCGAAACACGACTAAAACGAAGGGTTACACCCTAGCGGAGGAAAATGTATGGGGTCGTGCCGTATTTTTTTTAGTGGATCAGACCGTTTTCCATTAAATAAGGCTGTTGTCCGTGAAAATTGAACAGCAAAGGCTCATGAATTTACAGTTTTTTCTGACACTGTATTTAATGTTTCTAGAAATAGATTTCTGTTAACAACTTTAAAGAATATTATGCATATTTTTTAAACATTTATCTCAAATTTTATAAGTTTTGAAAATTTATATTAAAAATAAATGTGCATTTTAATCTAAAATCGTTTTTAAGAAATCGAATTTTAAAAGCTTTCAACAAAAAACTTAAACTTAACCAAATATACAGCATATTTCGCCAAGTTGTTTTTGCATTACGCTTAAATAGCTACTTCTGTTGCAGTTTAGTTTGCAATTCTTAAAAAAATAGCATTTGTAATCTTAAAATCTTGTTTATTACGAAACTTCTTAACTGAATGATCATCTGTTTGTTTTTCTAAGGTGAAATTTTTCAAAAAATTCAAATGAGGTCTCAAAATTATGGGTTCGTATTGATTGTTACCACAGGTAAGAGTTATTGTCTACATTTGCGTCATAACACGTAACAAGAAAGCAGACATTATGAGGAACTTTCACGAAATTCCATTGTCAAACAATCAATATGATAAAATGATCAGGGTAAATGTCGCATTTTTAGCCTATGAAATAGACCAAAATTCGAATATGTTATACTGATTTAATTACTTCAATTTTTAACATTAGAAGGTGTATATTGTACGATTTTAACACAAGTTTTTGTATTTTGTTCGGATTTATATGACTTACACAAGCTCAAAGTTCGTATAATTCGTAACTTCGATGAAAAATACGCAATTTCTGCTATTTTTACCTCAAATATTTATATGAGCGCAATCGTGCAACACTTTCTTTTTGACATATATTATAAAACACATCAAAATATACAAAATATGTTAAAATAAATGTATTGCAAAGCTGCGCTCATAGTAAAATATTAAAAATGGAGTAAATTGATGGTAAAAATAACAGAAATTGCGTATTTTTCATAAAAACTACGAATTATACGAACCTTGAGCTTTTGTAAGTCATATAAATCAGGACAAAATACAAAAACTATTGTTAAAATCATACAATATATACCTTCTAATATTAATGATACATTTAAGTCAGTATAATATAATTGAAATTTTGTCATATTTCATGGGCCAGAAACGGGGCTTATGGACCCTGATCCTTTCTGTCCATCTCGAAGCAAATACAGATATATTATGTAATATCCCAGCAAAGAGGAAATTAATGGCCAGCAGCAAGATAGGTGCTGGCAATGATGGAGAAGTGCTGGCTGATGGTCTACCACTTTATGACCACTGCTGGACAGCTTCAGTCAACTTTTCTGTTGGAAATCATCAGATAAAATTCTGGTGGGCATCCATTTTATATCATGCGCTGGCCCACCACTACATGGAATTGCACGAACTTTTGCAGTATTATTGCTGGGAACCATTACGCTAGGTGGCTCTGCGAATATTGAAGACATTGAGTATTTGAACACAAATCTGAAATGAATATCTTAACACAATTTAAGCTGTGAAGGTAATTTTTTTTGAACGGTAAAAAATATAGCACCACTGCCACCAACAAAATAAATAAGTAAATGAATAAATAAATAAATTCTTTATTTCAACGCCCTTTTTTTTCTCCTTAAGTCTGGTTTTACTAGGTTACAAAGGATTTCAGTTTTCATAATTTACGCAGTTCAGGATCAATAATAAAAAAAAGCGTATAAAATACATAGGATTTCTATACAATAGAATAATTTCTATACCAGTTTAATGATTGGGAACGTAAATTACAAAAGAAACAAACTTGAAATGGTGTAATGAGAGCCAAAAAACTACGAGCAATCGTAGCGTACGCTGAAAGCACTTGTTCATTTCCGATCACGAAAACCAAGCAGCATCGAGCGCGGTCAGTGCTTGGGAGGGTGACCACATGCAGTTCAAATATTATTATAGACACTTCTACAGATGTTTCTATAGCTCTTGGTATAACGATTATCTCGTTATATATGTTTACATTCCATTCCCCCCCCCCCCCTTCCACAGACAGTTTGAATTAAAATTCTGTTTAATAACTTATTTATTTTGTGCACTATAGTCAAACAGTGCAGCCCCTAAATTAAATTCAGCATTTAAAAACTAAATCGATTGTATTATCAGCCCTTCTCATTTAAATCAAATTATTCTAAGTACTCGTCTCTTTAATAAAATAAAATCAGTGAATCACTCTCTATTTTCACTTTCTGATTCTTTCACACATACGCTTTAACCTTGTACAAAAGTCGTTACGGCTGACTGTTAGTTTCAAACGCATTTTAACTTCGGTCATTTCCTTATTTGGGCATGAATATAACTCATCATTCAAAATCACTTTACATGCAATCTACTTATTAGAATTATTTTCGCTTCACACCCTTTTGTTCAGATGTATGGCATTTCTACATTTTTTGTGGTAAAGCGGTGTATCTTTGATCTAACATCTGGTCTAGAAAAATACAGTCTCATGCTTTTTAGTCTAACGAACTCTGTCTGTTACTATGCCCTTTCCAGATAACACTTTTTATTTTTACATTTAACCGCAGCTGTATCAATGTACAGATGAGGCTCAGTCTATCATGACTCAGGAATGTATGCAGCCCACAATCTGCCCCCCCCTACACAAGTAATATGGTAGAAGCCTACCGTACATTTTTGGCGAACATACCAGCCAATGTTTCTATTACACCCTGTGCATGGCGCAAAAATACTTTTAGATTGGCGATAGTGTAGCCCGCCAAGCAAGAAAGTTGTAACTGTATATTCTTATCATTCCTGCTTTCTCTTTAGCCTCGTGATGACGTCTTAAAAGAGGCTCCTTATTGCTTCTCCCCTGTACCTCTCCCTTCGACTTTCATCATGGAAATAAACTAAATCTTCCTTTACTTGAATTGGAGTTTTTTTAATAGGACCTGGTGTTTCTTAATTCTCGCAATCTTATAAACGCAAACGGCCATCTCTTCTAGCAAAAGAAGTCATCATATAAAATTGGTCTCCGTGACCAGCTTTTTTCTCCAGTAACAAAAAAAATGTAAGGGAGAGGTACTTGCTTCTAAGCTTTTTTCTGCATGGATTTCTGGCAGGATTCGCCCCGGCTGTCACACCGTGCCCGCTACGTGGATTTCATCATGGAGTGAACTTTCGCCCTGGACGACTGCTCTTCGCCGTAAAGTATCTGTGCCTGCCTGCTTCTCTGCTTTTCCCCTTTGCCAACCCCCGGAGTTGTGGAATCAGCTGCTCCCTTCCCGTCGCCTAAGAAATCTGCCTGCCTTACCTTACATCCTCCCGTGCCGAAGTTTTCTGCCTGCGTGCAAACTTATCTCTCGGAACATTCCCCCCTGCCCTTTTTGTTGCATCGACTTTACGTTCGCTTATACACCGGACAGTGCATTAATCGGCTGATAAATCATCCCTACTAAGGAAACAGCTTTTAACTCAATCACATAAAGGTGATTCTTCAATTAATTGTGTGCTCTGTTGTCTACTGAGGTGTGCGCATGTGTTTTGTGCAATCATTCGTCTGTGCCTACAAGTTTCCAACAAATTGATGTGCAATTAGTTTCTTTTTTATAATCTTCTGTTTTCACAAGTCCTACAAATTCTACAAAGAAGAGAAACCCTTCTTGAGAAACCTTTTGAATCTGTGTGAAAAATACTACAAATTATTCAACAGTTAAGTGCAGTGAAACACTAATTTCAAACCAAAAAAAAACCCTGCAAAAACGTGTGCTACCCCCCTCATGTGTAAAGAAAAGGTGATAAGAGAATACTCGCCTTAGCGAGTGCTAAAATTTCCCTTGTTTACTTTCTGTTTACGAAAAACGAAAGGAACGTCCGAGCGAGTCAGCGATTCAATGAATGAATCTCGCTCTCCAACCTCCTCAATATTCTGGAAAAGTGTGTTTTGTTTTTTTACCATACGACACCAACCAGTTTGTGAAATAATTTTGTGAAGTGCTCAGTTAGATAGTAACGTTCTGTTGTGAGGTTTTATAAGTTGTTCATCTTTATTCAAGAGGCAGTTTGTGATAAAAAAAAAATCTCAAAAAAAGTCATTTGCTGCAAAGAATCGTTTTAGTGATTCACTCTCACGCATACATTTCTAGCAAATGTTTATGATATTGACAAGGAGGTCATGAAGGTGCAAAAAAAAAGTGAAAATAAATACTGCACCAGTCCCTTAAAATAGCACATTTTTAGAGTACGAAAGCATATTTTAATTCCCCCCATTTAATTGCTTTCCTTTCGCCTAATTTTCTTTTCAGTTAATTCTGGAAACCTTGTTTTAAAATTTTTAAAGTTGTTTCATTCCATTTGTATGCTTTCTTACTCCATAAGTACTCACAAGTACTTCTTATTTAATTTTATTAACATTATTGTGTTTTTGTACAGGATACGAAAACACGGTGATATTGCTATTTTGATATTTTGTGTTGTCTATTATAATATTTATAAATATAATATAAGTAGTTTTTTTCCCATTGCATTGAATGTTCCAATATCTTTAGTTATTAAGATACACATTCACCTTTGCTTAACTTTTAATGCATATTAAAATATATTAATTTTTTTTTTCTCTCTCAAAAAGAGTTAACGAAGATTATATTTTGTCCCATATATTTTTCTGGTTCGCCTTTCGGCTTGAAAATATTTTAATTTGAGAAATATTTTTAATTTCTGTCCTTTTAGAGAAATAAGGACAGATAGCAAGTTTTTTTCTCTCTGCTAAAAAGGATAAAATAAGTTTTTAATTCAGTTGCTTGCTCCTACCAGTTTTATTTTGAAAGACTTACATGTTTCATTCAAAAAAAAAATATATAAATAAATAAAATAGGAGCTATTGTGAAATATTTTTTCTGTTTCTCTTTTGCTTAAAATAAGCAACGGTATTATTTTTACTTTGGGAAACACAATTTTGTCCCTGGATAAGTTTTCTTTCTCTCTATTTTTTTAATATAAGGTTTAAAAAAAATAAAACCTTTTGTTTATTTTTAAGTTGTGTATTAGTTTTTTTTTAATGTGATTATTTATGTGATTATTTTATTTCATTATTTTATGTGCTTTGCATTTTTATCTGTTTATGTGTGTTATATTTAGATATGTATGCAGAATTTCAGTAACAATTTTTGATTAGAGAATTTGTCTTAGGTAAAACGTTGACCATGTCCGCTAAACAAGTTCAAATCAACATTAACCAATTTGACGGAGATCCGGATTTGCTTAAATTCTTTTTTAACCAAATTAGGTCGGTCGCTGAAATTAACAAATACAGCCCTCGGACTACCATTGCTGTACTTGTAGGCAAGTTAATTGGTCCCGCTCAAAAATTTTATGCTCAAAATCCGGAAATTCAAAAAATTAATGATCTAGATACGCTTGAAAAAGAATTTGCCGCATTTTTCTCACCCCCCAGCAAGTGCGTGGCTGGCGTTGAACTTTCGAGCTTATCTCTTCTGCCAGCGGAGTCAATTAAAAACCTGGCACATCGGTTAAACGTGTTAGCCGCAACTGTCTATTCAGATATTAAAGACGAAAATGCCCGTAACACGATTAAACTTATGAAATTTATGGAAGCTGTGCCAGCTAACATACGAATAAAGTTACAAGAAGAAGGCGTGAATGAATATCGTGCTGCTGTTGAAAGAGCACAGATATTACACGAAATTCTGCATAACGAAAAGATTCTACATTCCTTACCCTCTGTCAGTAAATCTCAAAATAACATTGAAGAGCAATTGAAGGAACTCTCGGAAAAAATAAATGCATTAACACTCGCACCGCCTGGACCCAAAACTGAAACTAAAAAAAATGACATGCAAGGTAGCCCAAAGTATAACGCAAATGCGATGCGCTATAGGAAAAATTTCAAAACGCGAAATTTCCCAAAACGTTTTTCCCCTCACAATCTTCCACAAAGAAAAGTTGTGACTTGTCAACTCTGTTTCCGCGATGGCCACCAGGCACATCAGTGTTTTAAATGGAAAAGAGTTAATACACAGAGAAGGGAAAATTTTAACAGACGCAACAATTACCAGGTTCAGGAAAACTAGAACAGAGACACAATTTTTATGCTGATGATTTTGTGTCTCAACCATGTGACTTAACATCAGCAACATTTCCTATTGACCCTACATTACCAAAGATCTCTAAAGAAAGATTAGTCAATTCAACCGGGTCACAAACTTCTGATCACATTAAAATTGCAAGAAATATCACTACTCAAACAGAAAATGAAGGCGATAAAATTGTTCACATCATTTGTAGTGTTAATACGCATTCTCCATCACTCCCTCTTGTAAAGGCCACTATTGCAAACCATAAAATCACCCTATTGGCTGACTCTGGAAGTAGCATTTCGTTACTTTCACAAAATTTATTTAATGAACTTAAACCTGTATTAAAATACAAGAGACTATCAACAGCCATAAATATTAAAACCGTCAATTCGGATGTTTCTTTTTCTTCATGTATTAAAGCATCCATTAAATTAGAAAAAAAATCCTTCTCGCACCACTTTTATATAGTGGATATTCCTGAATCCTCCAGTTTTGAAGGCATTCTTGGTTTTGATTTCATTAGTAAATTTAACATTATCATTGATACTTTCAATAAATGCATTCACATTAACAACAACTTGACTATTCCACTAGAAACATCACACACTAAGTCTAAAGTCAGTGAAAGTAATCAATGTAACACCTTATGTGATGTAGTGACAAATCAAAAAGTTTTCTTAACCCGTAAAGTCATTCTAGAACCCCAAGAGCAAACATGGTGCTCAGTTTACACAAACAATAATATCAAACATGACATAAACTATCTATTTGAATATATGGCAGATAAAAAAGAATTAGTAGGTCATGATGCCATTATTCAAATGAATAAGAAAACTAAACGCAAAAAGAAGCCTGTACAATTAAATCATTTCTTTTCTATTTCACTTAAAAATAATTCTGACACTACCATTCATCTCCCTAAACACACAAAAATTGGACATTTATCTGAAGTTGAGGAAATTCTTGACTACCCCTCTGATAATTTGGACAAGCATCATAACTCAGAACAACACTTCCTAAATTTTATTCAGGCATCTAATGAAACATTAAAAAAGAGGAAAGAGGATTTGGCAGCTACCGATTTTGATCTTACACATTTAAGTTCTAAGGAAGCAAATACAATGACTAAATTATTACTTAATTACTACCCGGCCTTTTCAAAATCATTAAATACACTTGGACATACTGATAAGATTGTACCTGATTTGAAATTTATTAATGACTACCCTATAAAAACTCTTCCATTTCCCCTTCCTCAATCTTTGCAAAAAGGTACTTTAGAACAAATTAAAGATCTGCTTGATGCCAAAATTATTGAACGCCACTGTTCAGAATGGGCTTGCCCCATGCTTTTAGTCAAAAAGAAACCAGACGGAACTGGTAAACAAAAATTTCGTCTCGCCTTAGATCTTCGAATGGTAAATACTGTAATTCAAGGATCATCTTACCCTCTACCTAAAATTCAAACCATCATTTCAAATCTTTCTCAGTATCGATATTTTTCTTCTCTTGACTTTCATCAGGCATATCATCAAATTGACTTGCCAGAAAAATTCCAAAATCAGTTGACATTTACTACTATGTTTGGTTCTTTTAGATACAAGAGATTAGTGTTCGGATTAAAAAACAGTGCTTCTATTTTCCAAGCTTTAATGGACTCTTTGCTTGATGAGTTACAATTAGATGGTGTATATACATATCAGGATGATTTCATTGTAGGTGCAAACTCTTTTGATGAAATGTGTAATAAATTAAAAAAAATTCTCTCTATCCTAACCAAATACAACTTAACCCTGTCTCCTAGCAAGTGTACTTTTCATAAATCTTGTATTGACTATTTGGGATTTCATGTAGAAAATCAGTCCGTTTCCCCGATTCAGTCAAATATCATAAAAATAACATCTTTTCCCACACCTACAACTAAACGTCAACTAAAAAGACTCATTGGTGTCATTACATTTTATAAGAGTTTAATTCCATCCTTTTCTGAGTTAGTACAACCACTGATAAACCTAACTACTCCTAAAGTTAAATTTAAATGGACAGTTAAACATCAAGAAATCATGGACACAATACAGAAAATTTTCTTTAATTCTCCCATGGTTAGATTACCTGATTGGAACAAGACATTTTATTTAAATACAGATGCGTCAAATGTTGCTATTTCTGGTGTTTTATTACAAGAACATGATCAACAACTTTTACCAGTTGCATATTTTTCTAAATCTCTTAAGCCATCAGAAAAAAAATACCCTGCACTTAAATTAGAACTCATGGCAATTTATAAATCTGTAACCGCTTTCAAATATTATTTATATAACAGACAATTTGTAATTCTTTCTGACAGTAAACCCTTAGAAAAATATAACAAGACTACTAATCCAGCTGATATTATCTCTCGTTGGCTCATGGAGCTTTCAGAGTACTCATACACTTTTAAACATATCCCTGGTAAGAAAAATGTTCTTGCTGACTATTTATCTCGCTGCACTTTTGAAAACAATCAACAAACTCTGGATACTAACCCTGAACTGATCCATGACCCTCAACCATTACCTATTGTTGACTATGATACACCAGACAGTAATAATTCATGTTCAAGCGCCACTAAGAAATATGTAAACTATCTTGTATCTGGTAAACAAACAAATCCAGATCCTTTATTAGAAATTTCCAATGAAACTTTCTGCACTGAACAAAAAAATGACACCACCTTGTCCACTGTTTACAAAGATATTCTAAAGAAAGGACCTTCTCAAAAATATCCTAATTACTTCATACACCCTGATTCGAAAGTTTTAATGTTAAAAAAAGAAAACAATCTTAATAACACTTTTTCATATCACATTGTTGTTCCTAACTCTCTTAAAAGCAAAGTTTTAACAATCTCTCATTTATCTCACTTTGGTTTTAATAAAACTTATGAGTTTCTATCATCAAGATATTTTTGGAAAGGCATGTATGTTGACACTTTAAACTTTGTAGCTTCATGTGTCAAATGTCTTCAATGTAAACATCATCAAACCCCTCCTGCACCCTTACAACCCACCTACACGCCCAGATATCCTGGCCATACTATTAGTACAGATCTCGTTGGACCTTTTTCTAATGGTAAACATATTTTAACTATTACAGATCACTTTTCAAGACATGTTGAACTTTTTCCACTTAATGATACATCTGCAGCTAAAGTCGTTAAATGTTTATTCTCTTACATAACCACCTTTGGGAGACCTTCTGTTGTCTTATCAGACTTAGGACCCCAATATACATCTCAAATATACAACATTTTTAATGATACTCTAGGTATTAAGGTACTTCACAGCTCTGTTTCGAGACCACAAAGCAATGCTCTTTCGGAGAGAATAAATAAATCTATCAAATACTCTGTTAATATACTTTTACAAGAAGGTCACTCATTTGAAAATGCAATATTTATACACAAGTCGCTCTATAATGGTTCAAAACATTCAACTACATTATTCACTCCTAATCTTCTCCACTTTGGACGTGAACTTTCATTAATTTTTGACACTTTTGATCAGAATAGCAATCAACCTTTTCTAGACAAACATACTGAAATACATAAACTACTTGAAGATTTACACAAAATATATGACAAGGCTTACAATAACATTAAAACAGCACAGGATAAGAGATATAAACATTACGGTCAGAAAGCTAAATTAAGAACCATTTGTCTCAAAGATATTGTGTACTTAAAATCTGTTGATAAATTCAAACCTAAATACACTGGACCATATATTGTAACTTTCAAACATTCACCTGTGTCATTCTCGATCAAGAGATTGTATGCTGCTGATAATACAGCATTTCGGGTGCACATTGATAGGTTACTTCTTGCACCACCTCGATATGGACATTTATTCGATGCTACAAGTCACTTAAACAATCACAACTTCCCTAATGTTTATCAACCACATATATACAATTTAAGAAACAGAAAATAATATACTTCTGTTTACATTTTGTTCTTATGACATGTATTGTGAAGCTAAGTGTACAACCAGAGGCCTAGGTTGTATGTATGTTGCTTACAACAGATCTTTGACAACATTATGGCTGGCCCATGACTGTTTTCTTCGAAGATCTCTTGTGAACAATATTTTGAATCACTTTACACTCATTTCATTTTACTGTACACTTTTTATGTTATTTACATACACTTAACTATTATTTACAGCTTAACATTTATTTTACATTTCATTCTTTTACGATTACATTTCAGTTAAAACTGATAGCTAACACATTTAATAATTGCAGTTATTTAAAAAAAAAAAAAAAAAAAAAAAATTTCACATGTAATTTGATAACATTTTCTTGGCAACCAGTTAGTTACCTTCTAAATATATGACTTGTGCATTATTTAACCTGATTATGACTTTTTTCATTGTTTTTTATGTCTCTCTTCACTCTAGGATTGTCTACCCCTTTTTGATTTGATATATATGTGAAATATATATCTTTTTTTTTTATTTTTTAATTCTCCCTTTCGAATGTTTTGTTCCCGTTCAAAATTATTGCCCTTAGGGTCCAAAACTTCATTGTGTTGAGAGACAACCCCTTGGAATTGGTGTGCCAATTCACAAAAAATCAATTTTTGCTTGTAAACCGACGTGTGCTCCTTTAGAGGACCGCTAGTGTCTTCGGAGGAGCAGGGACTCATATAAGCGGGCGCTGTATGAGTCTCAAAAACTCCCTCCTCACATAAGGCTGAAGCCCTAAGCTGACGCCATAATACTTGTGGTCTACACAAGATTCAGGGTGACACCTTTTTCATGGGCGTGCTTCAGGCACCTCTTTTTTTTGTCATCCTATGCTGCATGCATGAACATTACATTTTTTTTAAACCATGTCCAATTTCTTTTAAAATCATATTACAATTGATTATTAGTTTACAATTACACATTTCACTTATTATTATTTACCCTTTACTTCTAGTGTTGCATTTGTGTTTATATACATATTTTATTGTTAGTACTTGTATTTTTCATAAAATGATCCGAATCAGGATCAATATTTTGATGATGTGCAGCCAAGGGTCTAGTTACATGCTGCTTAAATATTTGCTGTCAGAGTCGACTCAGTCAAAAAAAAATATACCATGGTATGCAATTTTGAAGAAAATTTTACTGAAGGTGGAGATCCATAAACGTAATTTAGAAAATATTAATTCATAAAATCTCTTAGGACTGTTGAACTATTGATGAAAGAGATTTTTTTTTGTTTTCATGACAGCAACTTGTTTAAAAAAAAAAAAAAAACTTTTATGTTTTGAAGATATATTTATATGTGTAACTATTTTTCTTGCTGTTTTGCCCATGCACACGGGTCAACAAAAGTTTTTTTTTTGCGGTGTCCCAGGTGATATATATAACGATTATCTCGTTATATATGTTTACATTCCATTCCCCCCCCCCCCCCTTCCACAGACAGTTTGAATTAAAATTCTGTTTAATAACTTATTTATTTTGTGCACTATAGTCAAACAGTGCAGCCCATAAATTAAATTCAGCATTTAAAAACTAAATCGATTGTATTATCAGCCCTTCTCATTTAAATCAAATTATTCTAAGTACTCGTCTCTTTAATAAAATAAAATCAGTGAATCACTCTCTATTTTCACTTTCTGATTCTTTCACACATACGCTTTAACCTTGTACAAAAGTCGTTACGGCTGACTGTTAGTTTCAAACGCATTTTAACTTCGGTCATTTCCTTATTTGGGCATGAATATAACTCATCATTCAAAATCACTTTACATGCAATCTACTTATTAGAATTATTTTCGCTTCACACCCTTTTGTTCAGATGTATGGCATTTCTACATTTTTTGTGGTAAAGCGGTGTATCTTTGATCTAACATCTGGTCTAGAAAAATACAGTCTCATGCTTTTTAGTCTAACGAACTCTGTCTGTTACTATGCCCTTTCCAGATAACACTTTTTATTTTTACATTTAACCGCAGCTGTATCAATGTACAGATGAGGCTCAGTCTATCATGACTCAGGAATGTATGCAGCCCACAATCTGCCCCCCCCTACACAAGTAATATGGTAGAAGCCTACCGTACATTTTTGGCGAACATACCAGCCAATGTTTCTATTACACCCTGTGCATGGCGCAAAAATACTTTTAGATTGGCGATAGTGTAGCCCGCCAAGCAAGAAAGTTGTAACTGTATATTCTTATCATTCCTGCTTTCTCTTTAGCCTCGTGATGACGTCTTAAAAGAGGCTCCTTATTGCTTCTCCCCTGTACCTCTCCCTTCGACTTTCATCATGGAAATAAACTAAATCTTCCTTTACTTGAATTGGAGTTTTTTTAATAGGACCTGGTGTTTCTTAATTCTCGCAATCTTATAAACGCAAACGGCCATCTCTTCTAGCAAAAGAAGTCATCATACTTGGTGAAACTAGCTTATAGAAAAAAGAGCCATAATTGTATAATACATTGTTTTTTTATAGAATTCTATAAGAAATTTTTGTAAGGGAAAGTGCTGGGGCAGAAAAGGAATAGCAGTGGGATAGGTGCTAACACTGCAGGAAAAAGTGCCGGATTGAAGTAAGGTGATGGCATACCAATGCTGACCTGCTGTTGGCCATCACTGATGGGCCAGCTGTATTCGGCTTGGACACTTTTCGACAGATTTAAGTAATGGCACCCTTGCACTTTAGCATAGTACTGCTGGCTGCCATCTTTTTTCCAGCTGATGGACTACTGTTTATTTCTTTGCTGGGATAACACATCAATGTTTTTAACGAATCTTTTTCTTTTAATGCAAAATTTAATGTATTCATAATTTTTCTTCATATGAATTTATTAATATTTTTTGTTACTATATATGTGTTTTATCAATGTCTAGATTTTGTTTGTGAATTTTCAGTTTATCTCATTAAAAAACAAACATATTCATGGAATGATTTTCGGAAAATATAAATTATACATTCTCATTTAGATTTAACATTACAATGTTTCCGGTAGGCTTTGATGCAAGGTAACTCATATAAAGTATCAAGTGCGTGTGACAGTTTTAAAAATATACGTTTCTGCAATTATGCATAAATAGACGGTACCCGAAGTATATGTTATACATAAAATTTGATAGGAGGCATCATTTCTTGTAAAGTGATCCTTATATACATATATTAAGATTATTTGCATTAGTAGTGGTAGAAAGTAATATTTTTTTTTTTCCAGATTGGTATCTGAAGTAAATTGAAAAAATAAAAGAAATTAATTTCATTCTTCTCCTGTTTCTTTACTATTAACATTATGACATACTAACGCCAAGATATTATTTGCACAATGCAAGTTTATACTAGAAAACTAAGCTTTCATTCATTCTCATTTTAGTATTATAGCTTAATATTGATTCAAACTTATATTCTCTGGAGATAAAATTAATGACCTTGAAGTGAAAGCTGCATGATTTATTTTAATATCCAGAGGTACAATGAGTCAAAATTACTAATATAATCTATAATGGAAATAAACAGAGGGGGTATAACTTTTAAAATGATAAAGGAAGTGCAAATGCATGTGAATAATGCCATTTTCTCTATCATGTCGTTTCAGAAGCTCAAATTTACGTTTAGTTTAATAGATAAAAGAATGAAAATAAATTTATCTTTTTTGGGAATAGGGTGAGCCCACCAGGTAATGGAGACCAGGGTTGTGCAAAGTTGTAATTTCAATTATTTGCAATATAATTACAATTTAATTATATGTAATTAATTATATTTAAAATTACATGCCATAACAAATTCTTGCAGCACTGTAGCCGAAACCGCCCCATCCCATTATTTAACAAAATTCCTGCGTTTGAATGTGTGTAACTGTAATCAATTACATTCAATTAACTTTTAATAATATTGCGGATAATTGAGATTACAAATTTGTGCATCTCTGGTTGAGACAGTTCCATTAGTTGATAAAATGTTTGAAATATTGCGCTATTGCAGGAGGAAATGAGTTTTACGCCTCGCACTAAACATAATATTTTTGTTTGAATGTTAGTTCACCTCTTGTCACATTGTTCTAAGCTGTCATCTGTAAGAGAAACCATTTTATGAAATTTTTTTATTAGAATTTGTAAACATTTAGTTTTTAATTGGTTGAAGGTTACGGTAAGTTAAAATTATCCACTTCTATCTTGCTTATTTCAACTAATATTTTTATATGAAGTATTGTTAATCACAGCCCAATTATGATATTTTAAATTAATTTTTAGATTTTCGACTGCCGTCTTTCGCCTGGTCAACCACTGGGAAAACCACTGGCAACTAAAGAAACTATTAATTTATAATTTTGTTGCTATTTAATTTCAGCGGGTTTCATTTTTGTCCATTATAGAACATTCATTAAGGGTTGTAGCAATTCTTTTAGTTTACTTCTGAAACTTAAAAAGAAGGAAATATAATAACTAGAGAACAGGAATTCTGCTTTTCAGAATTTAGTGTCATCCCCGGCATTTCCATTACTTCACTTTCTTCTGATGGACTGATGGCTTCTATTGTTATGAAACAGCCATTATAAATGAAGTGTTAGGTGAAGATGAAAGAGCAGCCGTAAAAAGTTAGAACTCTGATTTTCTGGTCAGACTATGGAAAAAAAATGGCCATATATATATATATATATATATATATATATATATATTTACGGCTGCTCTTTTCATCTTCACCTAACAGTTCATTTATAATGGCTGTTTCATAATAATAGAAGCCACCAGTCCATCAGAAGAAAATAACTCGGTTAAGCGGGACTCTACTGCAGTACAAAACATATTTCAATTTTAAGACTTAAAGCACACATTTTATTTTATGTAAAATGACGTCATTCGCATCCGCTTAAGAATTCCACATTTACGATCTACCCTTAAACATCTACAGTAAAGCATGCATATCACATCACTATCACTAAATAATGCACAAATGCAGCAAAACGATTCCGTCATTCAAGAAAATCGAAAAAAAAAACTGCTATCTAATGATTCATAGATACTTACAATTAAATATCTCTATTCTAAAAGAAAAGTAACTTACGCTGTCATCGCCGCTGTCATTGACCGGAGGTCTTTCTCCGTTAATATTAACAAAAATACTGCATGCAAAAATATGAAAATCATCGGTATTATAGAGAAATGTTTGATAAACACGTTGGTGCAGACAGTTTTCAAATCGAATAATTACTTTAAGAGATATTTAATGCTAAAGTTGGACAAAATCGTTCCATTAAAAAAGTTTTATAGGAGCAAAAACTATGTATGGGAATTACCTCATTTTTAGATTATTTTATACGTTAGAATTTCACGGTGTGCAGACTGCATTCACTTTTTTAATTTGACTCATTTTTTGAGGTTTTATTTCAATTTTAAATTAAATTTTTCAGCATTTCGAGAGATATTTTTTACTTATTTTAGAAAATGGTATTAATTTAAACTGTTGCCAACTGTATAAACAGCGCAAAAAATAATGTTTGCTTCAATTAAAAATTTATTTTACACGTGACTATTATTAACAGAAAAAAAAACTTTCAAATTCGGAATAAATAATTACGTATGAAAAGCAGGAACTTATTGAAAATACTTCGTAAAAACTATACTTATACGTGAATTTTAAAAGAGAAAGAATATTGTAAAATAATAAATTCATTAACATGCGTTAGAAGTCTTAAATAGGAGAAATTACGTCACATTACACTTATTACTTAAAACGAACAAAAAGTAATATTGCAAAACAGTTTAAATTTAAAAATTGCGCGAGACATTATTTTGATATTTTGAGATTATATTAATAAGATTAATATTAATTTTATTGAACGCGTTTAGACTGGTTTCGAGCAACTATTTAGTAACAAGCCGCCTCTGGCTACTAGTTTGGTCTCTCTTAAATGTATGCTAAGCACTGCGTCATGTTACTTTCATTCTTAAATTAATTTACTTGCTCAATCCTTCCACAAATCCAAAGATTCTAATAGAGAAGTCAAGAATTATTTGCGATCTTGATAACATTTCATACAGTTTTTGCTACTATGCGTATTTCGTCTTTTCTGACAAATACCACTTAATTTCTGTAGCTGTAAAGATGAGTGTAATTTCAAATGGTTATAATTGTTCATAAATTATCTAAATTAAGCATATTTTACTTAAACATGCTGTTACTTCAATGTTATTTTTTAGTATTAATAAATTTATTTAAATTTTGCAAATCATGTATTTATATTTTTTTTTCATTATTTAATAATTAAATAATGAATATACCGGGTGTCCCAAAAAGGACTGACTGATTTTAAAATTCAATAACTTCCAAACGGTGACAGATATTTTAAAAAGTTTTGCAGGAGGGTGATGCATAAAGTCAAAAGTTTTATTACAGTGATTTTCGATTTTAGTTCGAATTACAAACAATAGATGGTGCTGTAAGCAATAGTCGCTAAATACAGGCTCGATTTTTGGTCCTTTCTGTTGTTCCATGCAGAAAAAGGAGATGGAAATGTATTATCCGGTCCATGAAGTACCAAAAATCGAGCCTGAATTTAGCCTCTATTGACCGCAGCGCCATCTATTGTTTGTTATTCGAACTAAAATCGAAAATCACTGTAAAAAATCTTTTGACTTTATGCATAACCATCCTGCAAGAATTTTTTTTAATATCTGTCACCGTTTGGAAGTTATTGAATTTTAAAATCAGTCAGTCCTTTTTGGGACACCCGGTATATACATTTGTTTTTATAAATTTGATTTCTGAGTTCATAAATATGGCAATAGAGTAACATAACTAAGATAAATAGCAAAATAAAACCCTCGTTAATGAAAACCGTAAACAAACGTTAGCGCCGCCAATTTACCTACTATGACGTCATAAGAATATTGCTTATTCATTGTTGGAGAACCTGTTTTGCGAATGATTACCTTCATAGTTTAATATTTTCTACCGCTCATGATGAATGAAAGAATCTCTCGTGTTTGTTTATGAAGTGAGATAGTGATCTCGACATAATTTCAATTGAATCTTAGAATATATATTTATTTGAATGAAAATTAGAAACAATATTTTGATGTTGAAATAAAATATTTTAGCTTATGTTATTATTATTACGATTAATTACTTATTTATGTACTTTTCCACTACAGGGGCATTGGCATTTTTTTTTTAAAGCTTGGCACAATTTGGGTTTCAGAAAGTGAAATACGCTGACAAAATATATAAACAGCTGTGAAAACAAACCTGGTGAACTTTTATTTTTGTTTATAGATATTTATTTGTATATAAACATTTTATTTATGCATATATATAGAACGTTTGTTTATATACAAATTATTTCTGGATCTATATAAAAATAGATTAATGGCTTCTTCAGATTAAATAAAGTATACATATGAAAAAAATTGCTAATGTGTATGAAATAGGATATAGATTGCCGGAAAATACGATGCCAATTGTTTTTTTTCTCGCCAAGGACCTATACTGGAAAAATACCTTTATTTATTTATTTATTCATTGTATTTTAAATGAGGTGAATGAAAGATGTGTATTTTAAATTTATGTGTTTTAAATGAAAGTTATGTATTTTAAATAAAATGAGTGATGAAAAAAATGAGTAAATGAAATTATGGCTATGGAAGAATTAAATGAAATGATGCCTATGAAAGAATTAAATTAAATGCGGGCTATGGAAAAATATTTGGCGATTTCTCACCTGTACCCGACTAACATAAAAGTACCTAAATGGCTGTTTGGCTTATAAAAAGAGAAGCGGTCCGCCCGGAACTGTTGATGACAGTCACATGACTTAAGCTATTATTATAGAGATTTAATAAAAATAAAAATGATTACAAGCTGAAAATGAAGTGTCATAGACAAAAAATATGATTTGAAAGAGAAAAATCTGTGAAGCAGAAAATAAAGAAATTGCTTAAATGGTTTAGTTAAGATTCGTTAACCTTCTGTGTCGTTTCTGTCAAAAGAAGGCATTGGTTTTGTGAAATATATTTGGATTTTGATGCAGATTTGCTTATTATATTAGCTTATTTTGAAATGTTTAACTGATGTTATTTAATCAAAGACGAAAACAGCCATTGTATCTTTTAACAGCAGCTGATTTTTCCTTAAAATTCCCAATCGAATAGAAATGAATAGAAACCCGTTTATAGGAAGATCGCCACAGTTTTTTAAATTATAATTCAATCTTTCAAAATATCCTTAAAGCCGATCAAATTAGCGTGCTTTTAGAGACTGCGGTGTCTGAACGGGGGTTGGCGAGCGTAGCTAGTAGGGGGCCGATGGCCCTAGTATAGTATATAATAACTCCATTGTTTTAACAGAAATCATTCGTTTATATATTTTTTTTCAAAATAGCACGGATTTTAATTACATTTTCTTTCGGTTGTTACGAGAAAATGGCAACAAAAATATATAATTACTATTTTTAAACTATTTTTTCTTTACTTTCTACAGAAATGGAGTACTTCCGTTGCCAATATTAAGCAAATGGCTCCAGAAACTACAAAAAAAATTAATATTTCAAAAATAAATGGAGATACATGTTTTCAAACAAAATACATTTAAAAGAACTTTTTTTCCAATACGACGGTATAAAAATTGAAAATATGCGATGCTTAGAAGTTTAAATAATTGCTAAAGAGTATTTAATCGTAATGCTTTGTATTACGGCTAGCTTCTGTAAGGTAACGTTATTTTCTGGACACAAAATAAGCTGGGAGAAAGAAATAGCATACCGTACCGGAGGCTAAAAACCCCGTAGCACTGACTTTATTTGATAAATTACTGACGGTATCATTTTTTTTGTAGATTCACAATCCATGCTTTTCTCAGTATTTTAAAAAAATCTACAGCTATTTTCCATTATTGATATGTATATTGCAAATTTTACCTTTTATTAATTTTTATTTATCAATTTTGTTATTTTATATCATGCTGTTTTTTTTTTTTTTTTTTTTTTTTTTTTTTTTTTTTTAAGGAAAAAGCTCGATATTGCCAATGTAAAATATTTCGTAAGTATATTGAACTAACTAGAAGACTGTTAGATATAAATTTTTGATATCACTCTTCGAAATGATCACTGTTAAAAATAAATAAATAAATAAAATATATAAGTGTGATTCTATGTTAAATTTCTGCCTTTTAAAGGAAACTTTCTATTTTCTATTGAAATCGTAATGAACGGAGAATCTGGTGTTTACACAGTCTTCGTACGGATCCTTTCATTTCCAGACTAAGAAATTCTTCGTTACCAGTATTTTCTTATGGAAAATACCTGGATAAAAAGGTGAAATTTCGTCCGTTTAATCTAAATTTATTTTTCTAAAAAAATACTGGCATTTGGCCTTAAAAATAATGGTACCCGTACGAACCCTGTCTTACTTATTGGTTGAGCGATAATTTGGAAATGTTCCTTCCATGGTGTAGAAACGAAGGTGTTCCATTTCAATCGATAAAGTGAGAAAAACTTCAAATTAATCCTTCTTAACTGTTGTTATGGACTATAGTCAGGTCGCTGGCTAGTTATTGTAGGATATACAAAATTCATTCTCTGATATCTAGCACCCAGGATCCAAAATGGAGAAATAAAAGGCAAAAAAAAGCTATATAATATGCAGTACAAATGTATGTTCCGTGCCAGTATAAGTTGTTATACATAATTATTGTTTATTATGTTTTTCAATATTGCGCTATTGCTTGCATTTATTTTTAAACAGAGCAATTTTCCATATTGAATAGCGGAAAATTCCAATTTTAAAACTGGAAATATTAAAACAAAAGTTTCGTGGAAAAAAAATGAGAGAATACGGCGACTTTGCACCAGGTACATTTTCAATTTTTTCACGAATATTTAGTTATTATTATTTCTTTTCGCAATGTAGAACAGATTTATATAATACAATTTATTACAAATACACTGTAAAAAAAGCACTGTAAATTTGCCAGAACAAACTGGATCACAGTGAATGTGCTGTATCTTTCTTTGGTTTCCTGACTATATTAACATGGAAAATATAGTAATTGCGTAAAATTAACAGCACAATATGCTGGTAATTTGGACGCATTTTTTTACAGCACAAACTGCTAGCGTCCAAATTGCCAGCACGTTGTGCTGTTAATTTTATGTAACTACTGTATTTTCCATGTTAATATAGTCAGGAAACCAAAGAAAGATATAGCATATTCACTGTGATCGAATTTGTGCGCGTGATGAACAGTACTTTGTGCTGTAAAAATGTCGTTTTATTTTACAGTGTATGTATTTCTTTTTTTCCAATAGACAATGAAGTTTCAATATTCTTTTTTAATAGCAATCTTAAATCTCATTCTCGTGGATTTGTATGATCTCTAATAGAAATATTAGCATTTGATGATTTAAACGAGTACCTTTATTATAAAATAAAAACATATCAATGAGTAATACTGATGTGACATTGATAGTAGAAAAGACTGACAAAATAGTGGCGCTTTTTCTATACATCAGAGTTGCCAGTTTGGCGCTCCATTTTTATATCGAAATTTCAAATTCACACCAAATATTTCGCTAAAAGAACTTTTACTTCCAGTAAGCGCGAAATGTCCGCCATTAAATATAATAAAAACTACTATTTTAATTTCTGGTGTGGGTTCGCATTTCCTTAATAAAAGTAGAGGCCAAACTGGCAAACCTGCTATACACCAGTTCTAAACAAAGACTTCTACATGTTCGTGTCATGAATAAATATTTTACTCATAATTCTTTAAAAATTTATGATATAAGGCGATGAATAAATGAAAAGTTTCAGAAGAATTTTACGGTTTTTATGATTTTTAAACTTTTACAGTATTTAGCATGAAATAAACCAAACAGCAAAGCAAACAAAAATGGAAAACGGAATTTTTGGCTATTAAGTCAACTCCCATTATTTCCAAAGATAAAGAAAGATCAGAGATAAATCCTGTATATGTTGCGGCCAAATCCCGAAATCGACCAGATAGCGAATTCGGCAACTTCGTTTTAAATTGATTGGCCAATTAAAAAAAAAAGTCTTAAATACGTGATTCATGAAACGTCTGAAGATTAACTAGATTTTGAACTTTAAACTACAGGATAGATACTAAATACTGTTACACTCCAAAAAATAAGAATGAATTTTAATCGTTTAGTAAAACAATTTATTTCTCAATTTAAGCATTTGGCAGCTTTCTATTAGTGCAGACGATTGTTGTATAAAGCAAATGCTATTTAAAATTATTTTAAAGATGGAAGCAAATGAATGATGATTAACCAGCTCTTTTATCGCGAATATTTCGCAGGTAAAAACTTTAAGCAATTAAAATGCCTTGGTTTCAATATAACATTTAAATATAGAACTAAAAATCGATTATTAAAATTAATGCCAGCAAAGATCGACCTAGGTCAGATCGTCCACCTTCAGTTCGCACAAAAGAGCGCATGAAAAGAATTCTTGAAAAGATACAAAGAAATTTCCAACGTTCTGCAAGTAAAATGACTGCAGAAGAGAACATGAGTCGCAGAACTATGCAAGTTATTATAAATGAAGACCTGAGTTTTCGCCTTTATCATAAAATAAAAGTTTAATGTTTGATTGCTGCACAAAGAGTAAAAAGATTAAGATTACAAAGATGCACGAAATTTCAGAAGCGGAATGGTAGGAAGCGTGATGATACAACAATATTCTCTGATGGGAAACTATTTTGCACTGAACAGTGTTATAATACTTAAACGATGTCGTATATTCTGCGGTCTTCGAGGACATACCTAAAACCCTTCCAACTGTTAAACGCTTTCAGAACAAGAATTCTGTTATGGTTTGGGCTGCAGTGCCAAACAATGGAAAATTGCCTTTGAAATTCAAAAATAAAGGGATAAAAATCAATCCGGAATATTATGAACAGGACAACGCCTGGCGAAGTAAGACTCAGATCTTTCGAAAGGCCTAGCGCATTTATAAGTTTTTGATGGCGTTTTAAGAAGATATTTTATTTCTTATTCAATCACACCGGTTTCAACTTAATTTCTTCAATGGCATAAGAGATTATATTTAATAATTGATAAAGATGGCGGTCGATTCGAGCAAAATTACTTCCTAGTAAACTTTGATCTCTGATGTTCAGCATATTAGTGTATTTATAATTTTCTATTTTCTGTTTGTAAAATAATATGACTGAATATTTGTAACAGTATTTATTAGCCAATCTGTGGTTAAATAAATCTGCTGATTATGTCAAAAAAGAATTGACGAGCTTAGTGGGAGAAGATTTTATGGAACATAAATGAAATTGCGAGAAAATTGAGTAAAACTTTTTGTTGTAAATTTAATTGTTGTTGTTTTCTTCTTGGTAGCATATAATTAGTAGGTTAACAGGCATCAGTAAACACTCTCAAGAAAATATATAAACATTTAATTTTCCAATATAAAAAATATTAATAATACTTAAATTATTGAATATTAAAATATTAAATTTTAATGAATAATGTGTGAAATCTTCAAGACTAATTAGAATCTAAGTGTATTAGTTTTACCATATGATTTAATATCTGATAATATCTTCATCGAAAAAAATAACACATTTTGATAAAATGTAATATTAAACGTAATTAACTAAGCTCTTTAATTGAAGAGCTGAATGAATGAACTTGAACATGGTAAGTGATATGAAACAAATTTCCTTCGACAATGCACTGGTGTTTAGTGGCTTTTCTAGTCCACCCCAAACTACTGTTTTCTAATACGTCGACAACTTTGTATCCTGGGAAATGTACTACTTATAAATAATGACGTATTAAAAAGCACAAAAAGATGTGTTTTTACAAAACAATCAAAATGAAGCAAAAACACATATTTTACAACATAAATTTTATGGGGCTACTTGCTTGATTTCGTGCTTTTAAATTGCCCTTGTACATCAGAGTAGACATTAGATAGTTCAAACTCTAATTTTTCGAAAGCTTTCAAATAAAATCATCATGTTATTTTAATGATTTGAAGTTACCTGTTACATTGGAGTAAACATTGTTAAATCCACAAAGACGTTCCGAGTATTTCACTTTTTTGTTCACCAAAGTTACAGCGTCTAGAATAAATACAAATAGATACAGATAAAAATCTGCAACTTTAGCTACATAGTCACTCCACTGCTTTTATATAAAAAAAACGGTTACTTCACTATAATATGGGCCATTCTCATTGGTCAAAATAGAGATATTCTATAAAAGCGTCGGAGTGACTATGCAGCTAAAGTTGCAGATTTTTAACAGTATAGTGTGGAAATCGGCTATACAAAAAGAGTTTAAAATGTGAATCCCTTAAATGTGCAACAAGACTGAAATCCCATGAGTCGATCTCAGCGACATCTGAGATATATTTTCCAATTTCAATGTAAACATAGTAATATTGCAGCATCTACAATGTTAAAAATCTGCAGCTTTTGCTCCTTAGTCACTCCATTGCTTTTATAGAATATCGCTATTATGACCAATGAAAATGCTCCATAATATAGTCAAGTAACCATTTTCTATAAAAGCGGTGGAGTGAGCCTGCAGCGAAAGCTGAAGGTTTTTTATCAGTGTATAAGATCGAATTGGCGCATTGAAGTTAGCTTACTTCCAGATAAGCTTAGAAATTTTGCAACTTTCGATATTTCATCATCAATGACGTAATAAATGCATTCGCAATAATTTTCCCTATCCTCTTTCCAGAACCACGCAAACTAGGATTCCAAAATCCAATTTTAACAGCAATAACTTGAATAAAGCAAAACAGCCAGGTTACCATTGAAGATAATATTCCCAAAGTTTGGCGATTTTTTTCCCTTTTTTCAGCCGATAAAACTGGTCTGTGTAAAACATCTTACAAGGGCAAGGATGTAGGGTATCCAAATCAATGTAAAGTTTTGTGTGCAAATAGTACTCAGTAAGAGAACTCAGATGACCAAATCGTAGCGCGCACTACTCAGTATTTATTGAGAGAAAAAATGTGTTGGAAAATTTCTTTTATTACTATATGATAATTTGTAATCATTAATTCTTTTATTGCACTTTTGAACGTTATAGGAGGACAAATTTAATGATTAATTACTTTTTAATAATCAAAATGTATAAAACACAAAGAAATTTAAGTCCATGAGTAAATTATATTATATTTATCAAAGACAATTCCTCCTTTTTCAACATCCTCCTTCCACATCGAAAGATACTCTCTTTTTTTTCAAACGACTGCAGCCTTTTTTTTTTTTTTTTTTTTTTTTTTTTTTTTTTTTTTTTCTGTTAGAATTATTGAGATCCATGTAGGATGTGCTTCAGCAATACTAATAACTTTTACTTTATAAACCAATGAAATGTAGTCATTAGGTTTACTTTGTTTATACTCGAGTTCGTATTGTTCTGGTGACGAATCATCATGTACCATCTCAAAATTCCCCTTTTCTCATTCTTCATGAATATGTATTAATTTTTCATCTTGGATAAATTTCTTTTCATTTAATATTTCTAAAGTCTTAACATACAGCCCTTCGCCAGTTAAAGTTGTATCTTCAAGTATAACAGGTGAAAAGTGTTTGATGTAATTAAATTATTTTCGGTAAGGGGACCTTCATAGTGTACTACTGCATTTTTCAGTAACAGTTTCGACTTATGACTGCACAAAGATGATTCAGGGATATCATCTCTACTTCACACTCTCGCTGCGTAATTTTTTTTCAACAAAATAGTTTCAAAAATTGCGCACATTACTTTTAAATCAAGCGAAATCAGCGCTGTCACGGGAGACACCACTATTTTAAGAAAATCAATTTTTCAGTATATTTCTCTTGTAGATGTTGTTAAAGTCTATATGGAATTTTTCGTATTTAAAATGTGGTCCGAGTTAAATTAAAAAATAGTTGCCTGTGTCAAAAATGAATCCCCGAGGAAATCAAGGGTTTTTTCGGATTTTTTTTTTTCTCAATAACTACTAAGTAGGGCGCGCTACGGCTTGGTCATACGAGTTCTCTTATTCACAAGGGAACCACTTTTGGTGCTGCTCGCACCTAGCAATGACACCTGGCGCATTTTAAAGCCCTATACTCTGAAGTATGAGAATCGATAACATTTTTCTGTTAAAATAATATTTTTTGATTTTACAGTAGCATAACTTTCTGAAAATGCAACTTTCGAGACTAGTATCGGACTATTTAAATTTAATTTTTCTAAAGAAAAGCATTTAAAAATAAAAATTAGTTAATAATAAGTATAAAATATTGAAAAAAGCTTGAAAATTCTTTCACCAACCAAAAACCCCAAATTCCAAAAACCCATGAATTTGATTTTGAAAAATTGCAACATTATATTCATATTTTTGGCAAGGAAACAGTTGGCGTCTATTTTCAAAAGTAGAGCTTCCCGGCAACCCTATCAAAATGTCATAGCTGAATTTGTAATTGCTAAAAATTGTAATGTCCGACATATTTAGCCACAGTAATTTTTCTAAATTGTGTAAAAATATTAATTTACTTTATGATTAGTTTTACCAAAGGACCATTTAATACAGCACATTTCATTTTAAACATTTGAAACTTTATTCCATTCGATTTCAAAAGAAAATAGTTTGCTTATTTTGTATTTCACTGAAAAATACTTTTCAATGATCTTCGATGTTTTTATAGAATTGTATTTATTACTGATATATTTATCGTCTGCATAGAAAAAAAAATAACACCTAATATTTGTTTCTTATGCTATCAATTATTAAAAAAAATCGCAATCTGATATAATTCTAGTAATATGTACTGTACATCTACTCTTTGGATAAAGCGGGTGGAAAAATTGCAGCGCCATATTTGGCGACTTAACTCACTTTTGGCGTGAAATAAACAAATAAAAATGTAATAATAAAACTTTAAAAGTATAGAAAAGTATATAAAATATGATTTTAACAGAGAAATTTTATCCGTTCTCTAACTTTTATGTATAGGGCTGCAAAACACACCAAGTCTCGATGCTAGGTGAGAGTAGCACCAAAAGTCAGTAAAAACCCTTGTCAGTACTAATTACACAGATAACCTTACTTTGATTTGATAACCCCACATCCTTGCCGTCTCCTTGTTAGACATATCGCGTAACAAATTCATCCACTCAGCTCTTTAATTATAAATGATTAATCATTAAAATTCTAGTACCGGAAAAAATTTATAATATAATAAAATTTATATAATTAAAAGTATAGCAAGGTGTTATTTGTGCCATATTCCATAGCGATCATGAAATTACCTGTACGCATTTCATAGGTAGAAAAATCAAAAAAATGAAATTTAAGTACACTATTGTGGCATTTTTCAACCACAAACAATAAGGGATTAACGTAATATTTAATTTTTTCAATACTAAAAAATCTCCACTCTGAACTGGTTGAATATACCTATTTTTGTGCAAATAATTTCAGGCTGTTTGAGTTAACCTGGTAATCATCATACTCCTATTATAAAGAGGTAAAAATTGTTTATTTGTCGGAGATAAGCTCAGGAACTACCGAACCGATTCCAAATGTAATGGTATCAAAATGATGGTGTTCGCCCAACTTAGAACATAGGCTATATCTTATGTCGGTGCCACTACCCCAAAGGGGGTGCAGGAGCAAAAAACGTTCTAAAAATGCGATTTTTGCGTCACTGAAGGGCCTAGAAATAGGAAATTTGGAATATTAGTTACTTATAAGATATAAATGGTGTATAAGAACAGTTCTTAAACAATTCGAAATTTAAAAGGGGTGAAAATACACAAAAAGCGTTCTAAAAAACGTTCTAAATGGTAGTTTCTACATAATCTCAGGAAATACCAAACCGATTTCAAAAGTAATGGTATCAAAATGATGGTGTTAGTCCAACTTAGAACATAGGCTATATTTTATGTCGGTGCCACTACCCCAAAGGGGGTGCAGGAGCAAAAAACGTTCTAAAAATGCGATTTTTGTGTTACTGAAGGACATAGAAATATGAAATTTGAAATATTAGTTACTTATAAGATATAAATGGTGTCTAAGAACAGTTCTTAAACAATTCGAAATTTAAAAGGGGTGAAAATGCACAAAAAGCGTTCTAAAAAACGTTCTAAATGGTAGTTTCTACATAATCTCAGGAAATACCAAACCGATTTAAAAAATATTGGTGTCAAAATGATAGAGACAATGTTTGCTCCAAGATAGGCTATGTTTTATGTCGGTGCCACTACCACAAAGGGGGTTGTAAAAAATGTTCTAAATTGCAATTTCTATGCAATCTCAGGAAATAATGAACCGATTTCAAATATAATGGCGTTAAAATGATGGTGACAGATCTTGCTCCAACATAGGCTATATTTTATATATGTTTCCACTACCCCAGAGGAGATGCAGGAGCAAAATGAGCGAAAAGCGTTCTAAAAGCGTTCTAAATGCCGCTTTGTCACCAATATCTCAGGAAGGATCAAACTGATTTCAAAAGTAATGTTAAGAAATTGATGCTGACAGCCTCTGTTCTAACATAGACGCTATTTTAAGTCGGTATCACTATCACCTAGACGTTGCAGGAGCAAAAAAGCGTTCCAAATTTCGATTTTTGTGATCGGTAGGGGCTAGCAACTTAAAATTAGGCAAGGTAAATATGTATTACATATAAATGTTCTTTAAGAACGGTTTCGAAAAAATTGGAAATTTAAAAAGGGGTGAAAATGCGCGAAAAGTGTTCTAAAAACATTCTAAATTGCGATTGCTACTCAATGTCAGGAAATTCCAAAGCTGTTTCAAAAGTAATGGTTGCAAATCAATGGTGACAGTCCCTGCTATAACATAGGTTATATTTTATGTTGCTGTCACTACCATCTGAGGGTTGAAAAAGCAAAACATGTTCTAATTTGCGTTTTTTGCATAACTGAAGGGTCTAACACTTTGAAGTATGGCATGGTATTTACTTACAAGATGCAACTGCTTTCTAAGAACTGTCAAAAGAAAATTTAAAATTTAAAATATGAAGTGAGCGAAAAGCGTTGTAAATAACAATTTTTATGTAATCTTATCAAATACCAAACCGATTAAAAAAATAATGATGACAAATTGTTGGTGATAGAACCTGCTCAAACATAAGCTATATTTTATGTCTGTGCCACTACCACCAGAGGGTTGAAGTAGCTAAAAACTTTCTAAATTGCGATTTCTGTGATACTGAAAAGGCTAGAAACTTTAAATATGGCATGGTAGTTACTTATAAAATATAAATGCCCTCGAAGGACTGTCGAAAATAAATTTGAATTAAAAAGGGGTGAAGTGAAGGGGAGGTGCGAAAAGCATTCTAAAAAAATCCTAAATTACGATTGCTACGCAATTTCAGGGAATATAAATCAAATATAAAAGTAATAGCTGCGAATCAATGGTAGCAGTCTCTGATCCTACACAGGCTATATTTTATGCCGATGATTCTACCATCTGGGGTTCACAGGAACAACAAACGCTCTAAAAAAGGCCTTTAAAAGCTTTCTAAATTACGTTTCTGTGGAATATTAGGAAATAACAAACCGATTTCAAAATTAATTTTTGGTAAATTAATGGTGACAGTTCCTGTTTCAACATAGCCCTTTATGTCGAAAGAGGTGGTAGGACTTGGAATTTGACATGATGGTTAATTTTAAGATGTAAGAAGATGGTTTCTAAAAAATTCAAAACTTCAAATGAATACTGAAATGAGCGTATTAATTGAGAATAAAAGTTTCAAAATATTTTCTAAATTATCATTTATTTAGTTTTATTTCATTTTATTAATTTAAGTCTCATTTCGCCTAATGCAGTGTAATAATGATGTTTAATCAAACTGTGTTTTAAATAGTAATTTTTGAATTATTCCTAAAAGTAATAAGTACCTTTTAATAGAAAAAACTTAATAAAGTAAAATATTACCTTTTAATAAAATAAAAATTTAGTTAGTACCTTTTAATAAAAATTAGACATATAAATATCACATGACATATTTCAAATATTACGCGAGCAAAGCCGCGGGGTTTGCTAGTCTATACTTCCTATTATAAAGAGGAAAAAATTGTTTATTTGTCGGAGGTAAGCTCAGGAACTACCGAACCGATTCCAAAAGTAAAGGTATCAAAATGATGGTTTTAGTCCAACTTAGAACATAGGCTATATCTTATGTCGGTGCCACTACCCCAAAGGGGGTGCAGGAGCAAAAAACGTTCTAAAAATGCGATTTTTGCGTTACAGAAGGGCCTAGAAATATGAAATTTGGAATATAAGTTACTTATAAGATATAAATGATGTCTAAGAACAGTTCTTAAACAATTCGAAATTTAAAAGGGGTGAAAATGCACAAAAAGCGTTCTAAAAAACGTTCTAAATGGTAGTTTCTACATAATCTCAGGAAATACCAAACCGATTTTAAAAATATTGGCGTCAAAATGATAGTGACAACGTTTGCTCCAAGATAGGCTATGTTTTACGTCGGTGCCACTACCCCAAAGGGGGTGTAGGAGCAAAAAACGTTCTAAAAATGCGATTTATGTGTTACTGAAGGGCCTAGAAATGTGAAATTTGAAGTATCAGCTACTTATTAGATATAAAGGATTTCTAAGAACAGTTCTTAAACAATTCGAAATTTAAAAGGGGTGAAAATGCGCGAAAAGCGTCCTAAAAAAACGTTCTAAATGGTGATTTCTACACAATCTCAGGAAATACCAAACCGATTAAATAAATAATGGCGTCAAAATGATGGTGAAAACCCTTGCTCCAACATAGGCTATGTTTTATGTCGGTGCCACTACCCTAAAGGTAAAGGGGGTGCAGGAGAAAAGCATTCTAAATTGCGGTTTTTGCGTGACGGAAGGGCCTTGAATCGTGAAATTTGGAATGGTAGTTAGTTATAAGATATCAATTGATCTCTAAGAACATTTCCTAAAAAAGTCGAAATTTAAAAGGGGTGTCAAAATGCGCAAAAAGCGTTGTAAAAAACGTTCTAAATTGCGATTTCTAGCAATCTCAGGAAATACTGAACCAATTTCAAATACAATGGTGTAAAAATGATGGGGACAGATCTTGCTCCAATATAGGCTATATTTTATATCTGTTTCCACTACCCCAGAGGAGATGCAGAAGCAAAATGAGCGAAAAGCGTTCTAAAAACGTTCTAAATCCCGATTTGTCACCAATATCTCAGGAAGAATCAAACTGATTTCAAAAGTAATGGTAAGAAATTGATGTCGACAGCCTCTGCTCTAACATAGACGCTATTTTAAGTCGGTATCACTATCACCTAGACATTGCAGGAGAAAAAAGCGTTCTAAATTTCTATTTTTGTGATCGGTAGGGGCTAGCAACTTAAAATTAGGCAAGGTACATATTTATTAGATATAAAGAACAGTTCCGAAAAAATTAGAAATTTAAAAAGGGGTGAAAATGCGCGAAAAGCGTTCTAAAAACGTTCTAAATTGCGATTTCTACTCAATCTCAGGAAATTCCAAAGCTATTTCAAAAGTAATGGTTGCAAATCAATGGACACAGTCCCTGCTATAACATAGGTTATATTTTATGTTGCTGTCACTGCCATCTGAGGGTTGCAAAAGCAAAACATGTTCTAATTTGCGTTTTTTGCATAACTGAAGGGTCTAACACTTTCAAGTATGGCATGGCATTTACTTAAAAGATGCAACTGCTTTCTAAGAACTATCGAAAGAAAATTTCAAATTTAAAAAGATGAAGTGAGCGAAAAGTGTTATAAATTACAATTTTTATGTAATCTTATCAAATACCAAACCGATTAAAAAAATAATGATGACAAATTGTTGGTGATAGAACCTGCTCAAACATAAGCTATATTTTATGTCTGTGCCACTACCACCGAAGGGTTGCAGTAGCTAAAAACTTTCTAAATTGCGGTTTCTGTGATACTGAAAAGGCTAGAAACTTTAAATATGGCATGGTAGTTAGTTATAAAATATATATGCCCTCGAAGGACTGTTGAAAATAAATTCGAATTAAAACGGGGTGAAGTGAAGGGGAGGTGCGAAAAGCATTCTAAAAAAGTCCTAAATTACGATTTCTACTCAATTTCAGGGGATATAAACCAAATATAAAAGTAATAGTTGCGAATCAATGGTAACAGTCTCTGATCGTACACAGGCCAGTGGCGTGGCGTCCGGTCATCGCTGGATGCGGCGATGACCAAGCAATATTTTAAAACTCTTAATAGGCTTTTAAAACTCTACGATCCAGTTTTAGCAGAACATTTGGAGTTCATGTATAAGTGAAGGTAAGATTTAAAGTTTCTTTTTTGAACATTCAATCATTGAATTTTAGAGTTAATAATTTTTCACCACAAACTTAAATAATTGCGATGACCACCGAAAATTTTCACGCCACGCCACTGACACAGGCTATATTTTATGCCGATGAATCTACCACCTGGGGTTCACAGGAACAACAAACGCTCTAAAAAGACCTTTAAAAGCTTTCTAAATTACGTTTCTGTGGAATATTAGGAAATAAGAAACCGATTTCAAAATTAATGTTGGCAAATTAATGGTGACATTTCCTTTTTCAACATAGCCCTTTATGCTGAGAGAGGTGGTAGGACTTGGAATTTGACATGATGGTTAATTATAAGATGTAAGAAGATGGTTTCTAAAAAATTCGAAACTTCAAATGAATACTGAAATGAGCGTATTAATTAAGCATAAAAGTTTCAAAATATTTTATAAATTATTATTTATTTAGATTTATTTCGTTTTATTAATTTAAGTCTCATTTCTGCCTAATGCAGTGTAATAATGATGTTTAATCAAACTGTGTTTTAAATAGTAATTTTTGAATTATTCCTAAAAGTAATATGTACCTTTTAATAAAAAAAAAACTTTTAATAAAATAAAATATTACCTTTTAATAAAATAAAAATTTAGTTAATACCTTTTAATAAAAATTAGACATATAAATATCACTTGACATATTTCAAATATTACGCGAGCATAGCCGCGGGGTTTGCTAGTCATATTATAAAGAGAAAAAAATTGTTTATTTGTCGGAGATAAGCTCAGGAACTACCGAACCGATTCCAAAAGTAATGGTATCAAAATGATGGTGTTCGCCAAACTTAGAACATAGGCTATATCTTATGTCGGTGCCACTACCCCAAAGGGGGTGCAGAAGCAAAAAACGTTCTAAAAATGCGATTTTTGCGTTACTGAAGGACCTAGAAATATGAAATTTGGAATATTAGTTACTTATTAGATATAAAGGATTTCTAAGAACAGTTCTTAAACAATTCGCAATTTAAAAGGGGTGAAAATGCACAAAAAGCGTTCCAAAAAACGTTCTAAATGGTAGTTTCTACACAATCTCAGGAAATACCAAACCGATTTAGAAAATAATGGCGTCAAAATGATGGTGAAAATCCTTGCTCCCACACAGGCTAGCTATGTTTTATGTCGGTGCCACTACCCCAAAGGGGCTGCAGGAGAAAAACGTTCTAAATTGCGGTTTTTGCGTGACGGAAGGGCCTTGAATCGTGAAATTTAGAATGGTAGTTAGTTATAAGATATCAATGATCTCTAAGGACATTTCCTAAAAAATCGAAATTTAAAAGGGGGTCAAAATGCGCAAAAAGCGATGTAAAAAACGTTCTAAATTGCAATTTCTATGCAATCTCAGGAAATACTGAACCGATTTCAAATACAATGGTGTTAAAATGATGGGGACAGATCTTGCTCCAAGATAGGCTATATTTTATATATTTTTCCACTAACCCAGAGGAGATGCAGGAGCAAAATGTGCGAAAGCGTTCTAAATGCCGATTTGTCACCAATATCTCAGGAAGAATAAAGGCAAGGTTGAAATTAGGCAAGGTACATATTTATTAGATATAAATTATCTTTAAGAGCAATTTCGAAAAAATTGGAAATTTAAAAGGGGCGAAAATACGCGAAAAGCGTTCTAAATTGCGATTTCTACTCAATCTCAGGAAATTCCAAAGCTATTTCAAAAGTAAGGGTTGCAAATCAATGGTGACAGTCCCTGCTATAACATAGGTTATATTTTATGTTGCTGTCACTACCATCTGAGGGTTGAAAAAGCAAAACATGTTCTAATTTGCGTTTTTTGCATAACTGAAGGGTCTAACACTTTGAAGTATGGCATGTTATTTACTTACAAGATGCAACTGCTTTCTATGAACTGTCGAAAGAAAATTTCAAATTTAAAAAGATGAAGTGAGCGAAAAGCGTTATAAATTACAATTTTTATGTAATCTTTTCAAATGCCAAACCGATTAAAAAAATAATGATAACAAATTGTTGGTGATAGAACCTGCTCAAACATAAGCTATATTTTATGTCTGTGCCACTACCACCAGAGGGTTGCAGTAGCTAAAAACTTTCTAAATTGCGATTTCTGTGATATTGAAAAGGCTAGAAAGTTTAAATATGGCATGAGTTACTTATAAAATATAAATGCCCTCGAAGGACTGTCGAAAATAAATTCTAATTAAAAAGGGGTGAAGTGAAGGGGAGGTGCGAAAAGCATTCTAAAAAAGTCCTACATTACAATTTCTACGCTATTTCAGGAAATGTAAACCAAATATAAAAGTAATAGTTGCGAATCAATGGTAACAGTCTCTGATCCTACACAGGCTATATTTTATGCCGATGATTCTACCACCTGGGATTCACAGGAACAACAAACGCTCTAAAAAAAGGCCTTTAAATGCTTTCTAAATTACGTTTCTGTGGAATATTAGGAAATAACAAACCAATTTCAAAATTAATGTTGGCAAATTAATGGTGACAGTTCCTATTTCAACATAGCCCTTTATGTTGAGAGAGGTGGTAGGACTTGGAATTTGACATGATGGTTAATTTTAAGATGTAAGAAGATGGTTTCTAAAAAATTCAAAACTTCAAATGAATACTGAAATGAGCGTATTAATTGAGCATAAAAGTTTCAAAATATTTTCTAAATTTAAGTATTGCGCGGCAGATCAATACTTATTTATTTCCAGTGTCACTTCTCAATGTTAATTTAACATAGAAAAGCCTATGGAGATCATAACTTTTTCATTTTTTCTTCCCACCTTTCTGTCCCTGATGCCACTCATTTTTAATTCTTTGCTAATTCTAATAATATTATAAATTCAAAGTGTATTATTCAAAGTGTACATTATTCAAATATTTTTCTTAATAATTCCAAATTTCGCTTTTTTCATTTAGATTCAACGGACATTTTCTAATAAAATTTAACATTTTTCCTTCATTGTTGTAAATAATTCAAAAGCCGTAATAATAATTTGCCTATTTTTAGTTGAAAGATTTTCACGTGAAACATGAAACTGAAGAAACTGAAATAGTTTTTTTTAAGAATTAAAAAGAAGATGAATATGACGTCATAGTGGAAATAAAAATGACATTTTTAAGCAGATTTTTTTAAGTTCAAATTGGAATTTTTCGCCCAAACTACAGCAATATTCATTACTGCACTGGTGAAACATTTTGAATTATACATATGTTCGGACCTTGTGCGCATGCCGAACGAGCTCCGTAGCTTTGCGGTCATGTGACCCAGTTCAGTTGTGGCTTGAGCTGCCATTGCGGCACGTTGTGTATTCGAGCGGGTCTTATCCCCAAGTATATAGTTGTTCTTTAGCTGCCATTTCGGCACATTGTGTATTCGAGCGGGTGTTATCCCCAAGTATAGTATGTTGTTCTTGAGCTGCCATTGTGGCACATTATGCTATAGCGGGTCTTATCCCCAATTATTCTGTTGCTTATAGCGGGAGTATTCCCCAAAAGATGTTTTACGAACGCCACTTGTTCTAACAGCGGGTTATTACCCCAACGTCACTTCATCATTTTATGTTCTTCAGTGTTCGTGATTGTTTGTAACATTTGTGTGCTGTGTGTTATAAAAAATGTGAAAAAGAAGCCTAATCGTCTTCATTCCTAAAGTTACGCACAGTAATCACATACAACATAGGTAAATTACATCACAAATTTTGATGCGATATCGCACAAATTAAAGCCTGATGATGATACCCTCCATTAATTTTGAAATCTGTTCGTCTGAATGCAGAGTTATTTAAAAACTTGACATATTAAACAAAAAACTAATTTACAGAACAAATTAAAAAAACAAAATTTATTTCCTAAATTGTTCAAGCCCGAGAAGGGACAGATATGAAGGTATTTCATTCAATTCGTTCTACATTTAATGTTAAATTTTTGTAACAAATAAGGTAAACCAATTGAACATTAAAAAATAAAAATGAAATTCATACAATATAATACTTATACATCTATATACTTAGATTCCGTTCAAATGAAATCGAAATAAATCTTAGATTTTTGCCATGTTTAATTTGTGAATATTTGTACTGCAGATTTTGCATTATATTTATGACGATTGTACATAATATGATAAGATACATGCAAAATACAAATTTTTAAAAAAGTCTAGGATTTATTTCGATTTCATTTGAACAGAATCTAAGTATATAAGTGTTTAAAGTATTATATTGTATGAATTTCATTTTTACTTTTTAATGTTCAATTGGTTTAACTTATTTGTTACAAAAATTTAACATTAAATGTAGAACGAATTGAATGAAATATCTTAATATCTGCCCCGTCTCGGGCTTAAACAATTTAGGAAATAAATTTTGTTTTTTTAATTTGTTCTGCAAATTAGTTTTTTGTTTAATTATTATTTATTTAGTTTTATTTCGTTTTATTAATTTAAGTCTCATTTCTGCCTTATGCAGTGTAACAATGATATTTAATCAAACTGTGTTTTAAATAGTAATTTTTTTAAATTATTCCTAAAAGTAATAAGTACCTTTTAATAAAATAAAATATTACCTTTTAATAAAATAAAAATTTAGTTAGTACCTTTTAATAAAAATTAGACATATGAATATCACTTGGCATATTTCAAATATTACGCGAGCAAAGCCGCGGGGTTTGCTAGTTTGATATATTTTTAGGTAAATTTCATATGAAATACTACCTATTAGAATCTCCCCTCTGTTGGAATTTCTGAAAATTTTTTTAAATATATATATATATTATTTTATTTTATTTTGATATTTTATTTGAAATTATTGATAATAAATTGATTGTGGATTTGTATGATAAGAGAAATAGTTTTCAGTTTTTTACTAGAAGCATGCCACATTGGTTTTCTAATTTACATAAAAAATTTTACATAAATATTATTATTAATCAATTAATACGTTTCAATAAAATTTGTGGCAGAGATAATAATTTTTATAAACAGATTTTTAAGTTATTGGCTAATTTATTTTACAATAATAACTACTCTATAAAGTTTTTGAAATATTATTTAAAGACAGTTTTAAAAAGTGAATGGCAATGATGTGGACTGGCGGCATGAACATGTGATGGCAGCCTTCCAGAACTTTCTATATGACGTATGCATCCTAAAGTATTGCTAAAAGAACGGGTGTGTATTGATGAATTGAAACGAAGGAAAGTTGCAGACTTGGAACTCTAGTATTTGACAATGGCTCTGGAAGAAAAATTATTTGTTTATTGTCGACGGGTGAGGAACATTATGCAGGTATTACTGTTTTTCATGTTTTGAGAAATTTTATTTTGCAGGTTTGGGGGGGGGGGGGGTTGCGCACGATTCTTCTGCATTCATGCATGTCAAGTTAATTTCTTTTGTTTATTTTTTAAGTATTTTTCTAAAAGACTTTTTAATAAAGCTTTTTTGTGTTTGTATGATAATTTTGTATTGTTATATATTATGCTTTTTTGTTTTAGTTTGGGTTATTTTAGTTTTTTATGGAATTTGGATAATAAAATGGCAATAGTTTTTCAGTATTGAATGCGGTATGGACGTGTGTTCAGAAACCTGCAAATTTTAAAAGTGGGGGTGGAGTTAGTTTTTTGTCTGTCCTCCCACTGAAGAAGAACAGACTGTTTTTGTTTTTTGCCTGTCTTTCTTGTTTTTTTTTTTTTTTTTTTTTTTTTTAGTATTTTATAGTTAAAAAATTTTTGTACATATACACCTTCCTTTTGGAGTTATGGTGTTCTGGCATTTTGAAATGGTGAAGTATATATATATATATATATATATATACATATACATACCGGGTGAGCCAAAAGTTCGTTAAAACTTTAAAAACTCTTAAAAAAAGGAAGAAATTATGATAAAGCAGTGCGGTTTGCAAGAAAAGGCTCACAAGTTAGTCGGTTTTTTTTTAGAAACAAAAACAATAGTTAAAAAATTACATGTAGAAGGCACTGATGACCCTAAACACAATGAACAGGTGCTACGACAGAACCTGGTTGTGTCGTAGAATGTTCTGGAGGTCATATTGAACATTATCACTTTTTTATGGACAAGATAACTTCCATAATTCTGCACAAATCTCTTCCAAACTGATACGATCAAGAGGTATAAAATCTCGGTCAAGTTCGTTAATGGGAAACATCGGACCAAGGGGGTGGAAATAGCCATAACTTCTTAATTATTAAACATATAGAATATGTTTAAAGTTATTGTTACTTCTAAAAAGGGACCAAAAATTTCTATATACAGATTTTTGATAAAATAAAAAATGGGCTCAAGGGGCGAAAAAATAGGGTTTTGTAGAAAAAAAAAATTCACAACTTCATCAATTCTCAAGATATCAAATACAGTTACATTTATTATAAATCTTCTTAATATTATCTACAATTTTTATTTTGGTAAGTTTTTGATAGGACCAATTCGTACCAAAAAAAAAAAAAAAAAAAATTAAAAGCGAAAACAAAAAGGGAGGATTGAAGAAGAAAAAATCCATAACTTTGTCAATTCACAAGATATAAATTCCGAATTAATTTATTATATATATTCTTGATATTATCTACAACTTTTATATGACAAGTTTCAGATAGCACCAATTCTTACTGCAAAAACAAATTAAAAATTCATAGCGGATGAAGAAAAAATCATCGTATTAAGGGTGTTCCCAAATCCGAACTGCTTATATTCTGGCTAATTTTTTAATTCATTTTTACTCTCAAACGCATCCAATTGGTAGGTTTTCTTATTTATAAACTATATAATGTAACTTAATGGCCGATTTTCTGATAAAGGCAGAATATAGTTAAAAAAGTGATGTCAAAGTGAGCATTTTGAATCGAATTCCCCTTAAGCGATTGTGTTGGAAATGAAAAATATTGTCCTATTGAGAAAATAATTGTTTATAAATCAAGTTCTAATTAATTAATCTAAATAAAAAAAACAGATCGCTTATAAATCTCTTCAAAAATCACGTCAGCAAGTTTCATGTTTCCCCCCCCCCCTTCAAATGAATCTGAAAATTTTGTTGTTGAGCACGGAGAAGTATTTTTTTTAATACCGCTTTAACATTATTCTGATAAAACCAGATCTAATATAAAAATGAAATTAAAAACTCGTCAAAAGCGGTCAGATAAAATTGTTAAATTGAGTTTATCTCTAATCATGATTTAGTTTTTGTTGTTGAAATTATTACTTAACTTCGAAATATACCTGCGCCTGTAGGCCGAGCCGGGAGGGATTTTTTTTTTTATGGTTCCCTGATTTTAAAGAATATTTCCAACTTTATGGAGTATCTTTGAAATTTAAAAAGTTTTCAAGCTTGCGAAATGGGCCCTTCAGTCCCTGCACGCAAGAATGTTACTGCTAGTTAAGTTACAATAACTCACTTATTTTAAACTAAGAACTAAGGGAGACTGCAGTTTTGCGGGCAGAAGAATAAATACATTAAACAATTAAACCTAGCAAACTCACAAAAGAACTAAATAAACATACACTAAAAAACATCTTTTACTGTTTTCATAGTTTTTAACACCTTTTTATCAATTTAGTGAAGTATACACTAGATTGATAAGAAGGTGTTAAATAAAAACTATGAAAACAGTAAAATATGGTATTTTTAAATGTTTACAAATTTTGGCTTCGTGAAAATCATTAACAAAACTAATAAGAATACTCTACAGTTGTACAATCTATAATGTATTCATTTTAAATGATACCAATGAATTTATGACACATAATTTCCGATTATGCACCTTATTTGAATTTATTTTTACTTGGATGTTGATTTTAAAAATTCGTAACCATATATTAACTCAATCCTAAATTTTAGTAAGTTAAATGATTCCGCGTAGTTTCATATTCAAGTTTACGTATTAACTTTAATTACTGTTTTATAGTTTTTATTTAACAACTTTTAGTAATTAAATTAAGTATATGATGTGTATAGAAAAATGAAGTATTTAAGTGTTGCGATTTGTTATAAATTTACTAATCTTAAAATTCAACTTATGCAGAGAAAAAAATGTCTGCTCTCAAGTGCATCCAAACAACATTTTTTTGTTGGACCCAGATTAAGCATTTTTCAGACAGGAAAATTTATTTTGTATGTCTTTATTTATTTAATTTTGTAACAAACATAGTTCATCCATGAAATTTGTTTGATTTTATTTAAAAATAAAAATCTCGTTTGAAAAGGATTATCCTTAGTGAAATAAATACAGGTTTTAAGGATGAATACTAGAATGTTTTCAGATATTGTAGCATAATACATCCATAAAAATCAATCGTAGGAATTGAACCCAATCGATTTATATTTATATCTTAGCATAGGATTATTTTTAAGTACAGTAAATTGTTGATAACATTCTTTTGTAGAATTGAATTTCAAACAATTTATGGTAATAAAAGAGAAATTTTATTATTTTCATCGTTCTCTTCATAAAAATGATTTTGTACTAACACTTTGAAAATATTTGCAGAGAAATAATTTTAAACGCACAGGTATTTATATTTGGAAAATAAGCTTTAATTTTGTCTCTGTCTAATAGTATACTGTGTGTAAATTTAGAAAACCAACATTAGTTTTGTCTTGCAGATCTTTTTGGTAAGTATAAAATAGTGCGTTGTATTATTTAAAATTTAAAAAATTAAATTAAATTGTATTTAAATAATTTATATACCAAATGGAATTGCCTTTATATATATATCAATCATTAAAGACCTTACTCATGTTTGTGTTATTTATTAAGAAATTGGCTAACGTAGTAGTATACGTTAATATTTTATCATATATATTTTATCTTTCAAAGCAACTCTTGTCATTCTAAAATTGATGTCAGAATACATCCACTTTTAAAATGTCAGTTTCGTAGTGACATTTTTATTCATAAATTTACATTTACGAAATCACACACAACATTGCGATATTAATTAAAGAACCACTAAAATTTTCTACATATCGTAGCACTAGTTTCAGAAATATTCATGGTAGATTATTTGAACTGCAATAGATGTTTACAGAAAAGATTATCGTTTTAAAATAACGGAAATCAAGTGAGAAAATTTCAGGAGGGTCACACTAGTGATTAATTTACAAAGAGTTAACATACAAAATATTTTTATTTGTTTTCATAGTTTCTTGCGTAACGTTTCCTAATTATTATAGTCCAACTTAATCACGTCTCATGCTCGTGTTTGATTCACAAGGCATTATTGCTCATCTCACGATTCATAATTCGAAATTGATTCACAAAGAAAAAATTACTCTAGGCAGGTAGCACCCAAAAATTTTTCAACGGATACTACTACTATTTCAAACCAAAAACCTTCTTTGTACATTAGTTTAACTCCAATAGATGCTTGTAATAAGGATTATCGTTTTAAAATAATGGAAACAAAATTTTAGGAACGCTACGATTCCTAGTTTATTTTACACGAGTCACACTCGTGCTTAAATTAAAATTGGTTAACATGTGAAATACTTTTTGTTTTCATAGTATCTTCCGTAACGTGTCGTAATTTTTATTTCCATGTATATTTACATTAACTGGACGCATAATCGTCTACTCTACGTATGCTTCATATTGTCTAACAATAAACTGCCGTTGGCATTCTGAGGAATATTCAAAAATCTCCGCTATTCTACAATCATGATGATAAAATTTTCACATTTAAAAAAACAAGAAGGAAATGTTATGCGTCAAGCATAGCTTTTTCCAGCATAACGTAACAAAACTATTTCAGGTGAAAACTCCTCTTTAGCAATTTAGTTAATAAGGTGAATGGTACGTGAATACTTTTGTGTAGCCCTGTATATGAGGTATAGAATTTACACATAACCAGTAACATGCAAAAAATTTAATTAAATTTAAAAGCGCATATCGAATTTTAAACCGTACACTCCAGCAATTATTACTCAACGACAGTACTGTAACCGATTTCTTTTGTGTGTCCCTGTAAATGAATAAAAAATGCTATGAATGCCCTGCTCTAATGTGATCGTAGTGAAGTTCAGTGATTTATATCAGTTTCAGTACATGTGAAATTGCGCCATGTCATTAAAATACTCTACAAACGATTTCCCCCATATACCACAATGTAATGGAATACTTTTGTTAGCCCCTGTAAATGAACTATTAATCCTACATACTTCATATACAATACCAAACATGCTTTGGTGACCCTAAATATCCTTTATACATTGTATGAAAATCATAGTATATTTACGGGAGTTAGAGCGTGGACAGACGGACAGAAGGACAGACAAACCGAATGCATAAACACGTTTCAACTTTGTTGGAAAGTGTTAAAAACAACACAAATATAAACTTTCAACAATCAGATCCAAAAATACAATTTAGTTCGCCAAGTTGTTTTTGTGATATGTTTAAGCAATTAATCGTGTTGATTAATATTAGTAATATAATATTATATATCATTCTTACTACCAAAGCTGCTTAACGGAATGATTTTCTATTTATTTAGTTAGCGTAAAATTGCTTTTAAATTTCAAATATGCAGCTAAAATTAAAGGTTCATAATAATTGTTTTCACTGGGATGAATTGTAGTGTATTTATGCTTCATAATGTCTAACATGAAAGTGTTGCGGACGTTTTGAGGAACGCTCAGATATCTCCGCTTTTAAACAATCAACATTAAAAAAAAAATCTCGACATCAGAAAAAGGTAAAACTTATATGAGCTGGAAAATCATATAATAATCAAATATTTAAACATTCTTCTTATTTATGCAACATTTAATGCGATTTATAATTCATAAATTTTCTTAATATGAATTTGTTGGAAAATTTGTTATTCAATATAGGTTTTTGAATTTAAAAAATGTGAAGATTATGTATGTGAAATTTCAATGTATCTCATTTAAGAACAAAACATTCTGATGGAAATATTTTTTGGAAGATCTCAATTACAGTCGGTCAAGTAGATTTAACTATATATTTCTGCGGTCTGCTTTGATCGAAGAATCTGAAATAAAATGTCAAGTGTGTGTATTACCAAACTAAAAATAGTGCATTATATAATGTTTTATGTGTTCCCCGAGTCATATTTTATGCATAAAATTTAATAGCGGCTAGTATTTCCTGTCGATTGACATCTATACATATTTTATTTTATTATTTGCATCACAAATAATAAGAAGTGATTTTCTTTTCTCTGAATTCCTCATTGAAGCAATTAAAAAAATTAAATAAAAGAAATTAAATTTTATTTTCTCCTGTTCCTTAACATTATTATGTACTAAGCTGCTTTAAAATTATTTTGTGGAAAGAGATTCATTCTAGAAAAATACGTTTTCATTTGTTTTAATTTTCATACTATTCATACGTCATGTTTCGGAATTATATTCCCTGGAGATAAAATTAATAATTTCCGAATGAAAGCAGCATTTAATTTATTTTAGTATCCGGAAGCATATTGAATCGTAAGTACACTGTAAAAGAAAATCTCTCAAATTGACAGAAAATAACTGTCAATTTTTGCGTCAGTGAAAAACCGTTTACGTTACAGAAAATACGTGTAAATTTTCATTAAAATAGTTTTTTCTGTAAAAAATATAGATTTTTATGTAAAAATTACAAAATTCAGCTTTTTTTACAGAAACAAACAGATTTTCTTTTAAACAGTTTTTATCTGTTAAAAATACAGTTTTTGTCTGTAAAAATTACAGACTTTTTTACAGTGTATCAATATATTTTATAATGCAAATAAACACGAACGATATACTTTTAAAAGGACAAAGGAACTACGAATGCATGCGAATGATGCCGTTTTCTTTATTATGTCGTTTCGCAAGGTTTCATTTACGCAAAGTTTTATAGTTAAATTCTGAATAAAAATACTTTTCTCCCTTTTTAGCAACGTATCTTTGTATTGTTTTTCTACACGCATTTCATGATTTTATGAAATACTTTGAGATATTCTACAGCTATTTTCTATACATGATGTATTTATTATATTTTTTAATATTTACTAATTCTCATTTAATGGTTTATATATTTTTAATTAATTCTGACTGATTTTTTTAATAAAAAGCTTGATAGTATAACATTTAGTTTATATTTGGAAGATGTCATGAAATATTTATCACAATTCTTAGATTTCAAGTTTTGATACATGATTTAATTAATTCACAGTTTTCATGAACAAAATGAAACTTTTGATAAATATATGTCACATTTAGATTTATCATTAAATTTCGTATGGTAATCATGCGTTATATTTCATTATCATTATACTGTTGAAGAATTTGCAGATGAAATTCCAAATTGCACTAAGTTGGAGTACACGGGAGCTGGGTCGAAGAGTATGTGTCCACAGTTTAAACAAGTTGGAAATTGCTCGTCAAACGTGGCAAATGTGGTGCGTTCGTACTATAGCTACTTTTATAATTATTTTTTGCACCCCATATTGTACTGAATGTATAGTTTTTTGCACTTCGTAAGTGCATAGTCTGTAACATCATTAAAATACACTGTAATAATTTTTTCCCATTCCCTGTAATGAAACGGAAAAATTTTGACTATCCCTGTAATTAAGCTATACATCCGATTTTCATAAAATTTGAAATGGCTCGACAAACTTTTGCAACAATCATATATTTAAAATTTCAGACCTCTCGGAAGGCTGTAACATCATTAAAACGCACTTGCAAGCATTTTTCCTACTGCCCGTAATGTAAAGAAAAACTTTTGATTGTCCCTGTAATTAAACTATACATCCGATTTTCATAAAATTTTAAATAGCTCGACAAAATTCTGCAACAATGATATATTTAAAATTTCAGACCATTCGGAAGGCTGTAACATCATTAAAATGAACTTGCAATAATTTTCCCCATTGGCCGTAATGTAAAGAAAATTTTTTGACTGTCCCTGTAATTAAACTATACATCCGATTTTCATAAAATTTGAAATGGCTCGACAAAATTCTGCAACAATCATATATTTAAAATTTCAGATCATTCGGAAGGCTGTAACATCATTAAAATGCACTTGCAATAATTTTCCCCATTGGCCGTAATGTAAAGAAAAACTTTTGACTGTCCCTGTAATTAAACTATACATCCGATTTTCATAAAATTTGAAATGGCTCGACAAAATTCTGCAACAATCATATATTTAAAATTTCAGATCATTCGGTTGGGTAGTTTTTGCTCTGTTATATGCGGACGGACAGACGGACAGACGGACTGAACGACGACTATAGGTGCTACGTATTTACATAATTACGAACGCACCTAAAAAGAGGATGATATATCAGTATAATTGTGTAAAAGCAACATTAAATTTTCTTTATGAATAATTTTACGGTATGTTGAGAGACAAATTATCATTTCTTCATTCACCTGTACATCTTATATTTTAAAGCAAAACATTTCCGTGAGAAAAAATGGCATCGTATTGACAGTGAAAACGGCTGGCAAAAAAATTTTCACTTTTATTGTATACAATCTTAAACTTTGACCTTTCATTGGTCTTGTCCTAAATATAAACTTTACCGGTTATTCTCATTAAGTTTATGACATAAGGCGATAGCTACATAGAAATATCTAAAAATACTTTCATGTTTGAAAGTTTTAAAAATTTTAGAGTATTTTTCATAAAGAAAATCAAATATTAACAAAAAACAGCAATAAGAAAAATGAATTTATGTTATGTGAGATCCCATACGTTTTAGGTATTAAATAGGACTATACCATGTATAAATTTCCATGAATTTATACAAACCTTGACTTGTCACCGATTACCCACAATTGAATATGTATAAAAGTGCGTTCTGCCGCTTTTTATTAAAACCAGTTTTTAATTTATTCTTCTAATTTACTGTGATTGAGTAGGCATCATTTATTACATTATTTGTTAATAATGTATTGAATATGTGTGTGGTTTGGAATATATACAAATACCCTGATGATAAACAGAAAGTTAGCACTTTATAAACTAAATTTTCTCATATTGTATACTTAAATTTTTCTGTAATAATGAACAAGGAACTCTTATACAATCACAAGATTTATCATGTTTAGAAACAAAATAATTATACCACCGTAAAAAATAAATGAAAAAACTTATGAAATAAATTGCAGATCCTGGCGATATGTGTGGCATTTTTAAAAAACAAAATATATACAGTGTAAATATATATAGTGTGGTTATAATTAAAGTTCCACGTTGAAAATGGTCATAAAAAGAAAACAACTGCACCAAATGTTATCAAACATGGTAACAGTTTAAAGAAGTTTATGGAAATTTATTTCCAGACAAACAAAAACTTGAAATACTCACCACTATGGGGAAATGGCGCTGTATAGAATATTGTTAAACGAAATAAAACATAAAGACATCGGTTTAAAATGTGTTTAAATCGTTTCTGAAACGTGTTACAAAGTATGTTCAATGTGACGTTCACCCTTTTCCGAAATCAAGAGAAATCGTATTACTGCATTCCCAACAGTAGCTCTTAGCATATCAGGAGGAATGTACGGACTTGTCGGTGTATCGCATCTTTCAATTCCGCCAAATTGTTTAGATGATCACCATAAACAGTGCTTTTAAGATAACACCATAGCCAAAAGTCACAGGGGTTGAGGTCTGGTGACCGGGGTGGACAAGAAATGGGGACGTTTCGGCCTATAATCCGTTCATTCGAGAAATGTTTTAAGTAATTGTGTGACACAAGTACCAATGTGCGGTGGGCCCCGTCCTGCATAAAAATCGTTGAGTCTGCTGGAGTTCAGGTATGACGAAACGTCTTAACATTGACGCTAAGCGAACTACAGTGACAGTGCATGTAAAAGGTACAGCTGTCGACTGCTCTTCGAAGACAAATTTACAATTATGAAGCTTGCAGTCATACCACACTAGACGGTGACTTTTGGAGAATGCAATGGAAGTTGGAACACAACATGAGGGATTTGTTTGACCCAAATCCTGCAGTTTGTATCCCTGTTTATATTTGGAACTATAGGTCTATGACTAACGGATTAGAAATTAGCCATTGGACATTGTTGATAGCGGATACCCTAAATAATGGCTTTGACCGAGACCAACAGACAATGCTACACAAATGCCTCTGTTTATCTAGAATAAAAAAACATTTTGCAATATAACAACAGGAAGTCATGCTTGTTTAATATTTTACTAAGTTTTAAAGTAATTATTCTAGTGTGAATGTTCAAAGTCTTACATGCAAAATTCGAAGTTGCTTTTGTTTTACTTTGTGTATAGAACACAAACAAACACAGGTTTACAAATAAAAAAAACGTTATTCACTTTAGTCATGTACCAATACCTTATATCGTACCTCTAAGAAATTTCCCTTTTATAAAATATTGTGAAGCTGTTATCAAAAAGAATGCCGCTTCATATTATGGGGTAAGACTCTATACATGAATCGCAACTCACTTTTAGGACGAGCACTGACATTTATTGAGACGAACACACAAACAAAATACAGATAAAAAAACACTCTTCTCGTTCTTTAATTAGCTTAGAAGCTGTAATTCAGGCTCCATTTATAAACGTCGTTGAATATTTCTTGTATTTCTATACGTCGTTTAAACCTTCCTTTTAGTTTCGTCGAAAGTATTCTGATTCTTTTACCAAATCAACATCGTCGAACTTTTTCTCGTTCCATTACTTCCACTGCGTTTCTACTTCACGCAGCTTCGTTGGTTTACGTTCCCTTTTTTAATCTCGAAGCAGAAGCACGGAGTTGGAGACATTCGGTCTAATGCAGGTGTTCCTACGAAATTCCCACAAGCGGCCGTCCTGACATCTGGAGCTGCCGCAGCGACATGTGGTAAAATAGAATCTGAAAAAACAGAAAACAAAAACCAGTAACTGTTCTTAGGGGGAAAAGAGAGAGAAAAAAATTAATCTGCACCTCATATTTGAAGTAGCGTAACATCATATGGGTTGACTTATAAAATTGTTACAAATACATAAGAAGAAAAGATTAAAAAAAAATTATTTTTAAGTTTCAGTTTTCGTCAGGCCAAGGTTTCATGTATCCAGCACAGGAGCTAGTATTTATCGGTCCTTCAGTTGATGAGATTTTCGTTACGTCGTAGGTGTACTTCCTGGGTTTCTTACGTCGTAAATTATAGTGCTTGCTATTTTCTTGTTGAATTTCCAGAATATTCTTCTTAGCTTCTTTACGGAGCTCGTCTCTGTCTTTCATGAATTGTTCTTCGACTGCACTGTTTAAGAGGTCAATAATTTGTACATCTTCTTTCTGTTTCATTTTTATACCAAATAATATTTCAAACGGTGTTTTCTTAATGCTTCGTTGGTAAGTTGAATTAATGACTTGTTGAACTTTAGGAACATGTTTAAACCATTTGGTCGGTTTGTCTTTGGACATTTTAGAGATTACAGAAATTATGGTGGAATTAAGTCTTTCTACTTGACCATTGGCACGGGGAAGGCCAGTTGTAACTGTCTCGTGCTTTATATTTTCATCTTGACAATAATCAGCAAATTCTTTGCTTGTGAATGCAGGATCTTTATCGCTAATGATGGTGGAAGGATTGCCAAAGGTATAACTTTGTTGTCGTAGTTTTGATATAACTTCCGTAGCAGAAGTGGTTTTACAGGGATACAACCAGACGAATTTAGTAAATGCATCTATTAAAGACAAAATATGTTTGTAATTTTTGTTGGTTGTTTCAAGAGGGCCTAAATGATCAATGTGGTAGTTTTGGAGAGGAGACTCTTCTTTAGGTAAGGGATGTAATTCACCTTCTTGTTTTCCACGTTTGCGATTATACAAAAGGCATGTTACACAATTTGCTATAATTTTATCAATTTTATTTGACATATTAGGGATGAGAAATTCTTCGTTAAGGAGTTCTTCACAGCGTTTACGGCCAAAATGTTCTTTGTCATGAACGTGTTTAATGACATTTAGCTGCATTTCATCTGGCACAACTATCAGATCGATACCTTTATGAGTTTTATAGAGAACGTTATTTTTAAGGAAATAGTTGTCATATAGCTTTGTTTTCAAAATTTCTTTGATGGCCTGCATATGTTCGTCAGTGTTCTGTGATTGTATGATTTTGGAATTAAAACTATCTTGAATGATCATGATTTCTACTTAAAGCGTCGACATGGCGCATGCGTGTACCTTGTCTGTGTTCGATTGTATAGTTATAGTCAGCTAACATTAAAGCCCATCGAGCAATCTTGGTGCAAAGATCTTTTTTATTCATAGTAAGGGCGAATGCGTTGCAATCTGTGACTCTCTTGAAAGGAATACTTAGAATGTAAACGCGAAATTTTTTAAGGCTTCTATGACAGCTAAAACTTCTAATTCATAAATCGAATATTTACGTTCGGCATCTGTGGTTTTTTTGCTCATAAAGTAGACAGGGTGAAATTGATTGTCAATAAAAGACTTTTGAAGGAGGACTGCTCCGTAACCGTCAATAGATGCATCACAGTGAACTTCTGTTTCGTTACTAGGGTTATAAATGCTTAAAACAGGACCTGAGGAAAGGATGTGTTTCAGCTGATTAAATGCATTTCGTTGCTGGTCACCAAAGTGAAACGTAGTGTCCTTTCTAAGGAGATCTGTTAAAGGCTTAGCTATTAAAGAGTAATCTTGAATGAATTTACGAAAATATGAAGTTAGCCCGACAAATGAATGTACATCTTTTAAACTTTTAGGTTCTGGGAAATTAAGGACAGCTTTAGTTTTTAAGGGATATGGGTGCAGTTGACCATTTTTAATGTGGTAACCCAAAAAATCAATTTCTCGCTGTAAAAAGTGGCATTTTTTGAGATTCAACTCTAAACCATATTCGGATGCAGTTGTAAGGACGCGTTGTAATTTCTGGAGTCCTTCGACTTCGTTTTCAGCTGGTATTATGAAGTCATCCATATAGACAATAAGCACTTTTTCATTAATGAGGTCTCGAAAAACGTTATAAATATATCATTGAAACACTAAGGGTGCATCGCTAAGGCCATAATTCATATATAAGAATTCAAATTGACCAGAATGTGTTACGAAAGAAGTATATTTTCTACTATTTTCTTCTACTTCGACATGAAAAAAAGCATTTTTAAGGTCAAGAGTAGTAAATACTTTTGCAGAATGCAACTGATCAATAATGTCATCAATTACTGGGAGGGGAAAACGTTGTTTATGTGTTTTAGAATTTAATTTCCTATAGTCTACACACAATCTATATGAACCATCTTTCTTTTTTACTAGGACAATATGTGATGAAAAATTACTAGTGCTTTTACGAATAATTCGTTTTTCAAGCCACTCAGAAATTTGTTTTTCGACGAAGTTTTTCTCCATTTGCGCCAAGCGTCTGGGAAGACAAGTGACAGGTTCTTCGTTTTCCAGATGAAATGATAACTTAACATCAGTTGTTTTTATTTTTCTGGGAGAATAATTTTGAATAAGTTCTGAAATTTTTGAACGTATTGTTTCATCGATAATATGAGATAAATCAAGATTAAGATAGTCTAACCCATGAGCAACATTAATCAAAAATTTATTGGGCGTATCGTCATTTTCCTCGATTTTTTGCATCGAAATATTATTTCCAGAAATTGTTAAAATACTTTGTTGTATGATATCTGTACCAATAATAAGATCAAAAGATATGGAATAATCTGGGACTACATAAACATTAGTTGTATAATTAAAATCATCTATCATAACGTCCGTAGAGAAAAAAGCCAGGGGTTTGATTATAGTATTTCCTAATTCAGTTAATGTGATAGTTGAATGTTCAAGATTCGAGATTGTAGAGAGTTTGCGATAAATACTTTCCTTTAGCAAACTTCTTTCACTACCTGTGTCTACCAATGATGTAACATTTACAGACGAAATAATGACTTGTTTGGTCATGGAAGTGTTCGACGTGACCGTGGAAACATTGGAGGGTTCAGGCTTAACTCTAGGCCTCCTTGGTTGATCACACTGAGCCGATTTATGGCCAAAATTCGAACAATTAAAACAACGAGGGCCTTTGTCTTTGTGTCTGCATTGGCTACTTTTATGATTTGACAAACCACAATTAAAGAAAAAAAAAGATAAGATTTTGGTCGAAAGGATTTGTCTTTCACTGGCATTTCAGGTTTGGCTTTACGAAATTTACTGTTCTCAAAGTCATGTCGAATTTTGTCATAAATTTTGAGCTTTTGCTTAAATTCTACAATAGATTGGCATCCATATAGCATTGATTTTCTGAAAACAGGGTCGGGTATGCCGTTTATGATATATTGCATTAATGTGGAATCTTCGATGTTACCACGCGAGCATATTTGTTTCATGATCAGAAAATATTCGTCTATCGATTCATTTTCTTGTAATTTTCGTTTATTTAATATATCATGTAACTCGGCAGAATTATAAGTGGTACTAAATTCTGAAATTAAGAGCTGTTTAAGTTTGTCATACGAATTGATATGAAATTCTATTTGTACTAATAACTGGGCTTTTCCTCGTAAGGATCGTTTACAAAATATGAATTTATGAAAGTCAGATAAGTTAAACATATTAGTGATATCGTCAAAATTATTTATCCAAACATTTATATCACTAAAAGAACTACCATCGAAAGGAGGTATGATACTTTCAATATTAGTGAAATTAATAGACGATGGCACAAAACTCTGAATCGCAAATTACTTCTGTTTGTCAAAATTTGATAATTCAGTGTTGTTACTTGAAGTCATATTATTTGAAGGCAATTCGGTTTCAGAGTTAGTGTCACTTTCATTTTGTATAATATTATTTTGTAGTAAGGTCAAGTCTGAAAGTTATGTAACTAATCGGGTTGCGAGATCGTTTAAAGATCCCTCATTATCAATACAAAGTAGAATGCACACTGTAATCAGATCATTTAATGAAAAATCAGTTTGAACTTTAGTTATTTTATTTTTGAACTCGGTGCTGTCGGTTTGAAAACCGAAACCAGTAAAATCACGTATTCTCTTTCTATTAGATCGATCACCGTCAGCATCAAATAGGAGTTTATGTAATAATTTAATTTTATTGGTTCGTTCGTTTTTAAATGCAAGTTCCAGTTCTGGTATTTCAACTAACTTCATAATAAAATAATAACAATGAACTCACCGTTAGAAGAATATCCGGCTTGAATCCGTAAGATGGGTAATTTTGACGAATTAATAATATTTGTGGCTTAACTGGGACTTCTGACGCCACTTTATGGGGTGATACTCTATACATGAATCACAACTCACTTTTAGGACGAGCACACAAACAAAAATGGCACATTTTTGGCAAAATGGCACACGTGTCTGGCACAGATTTTGTACCGACTAAAGTGTCTGTCATTTTCAAAATATTTTTTTCTAAGCATAAACATTATTCTGTCTCAATCTCAGCGTGCCTAAAATACCTTTTTTGGGTAGTCAAAAAATGGCACTTGACACGTGTCTGGCACAGTTTTTGGGCCGACTAAAGTGTCTGTCATTTTCAAAATATTTTTTTGTAAGTATAAATATTATTCTGTCTCAATCTCAGCGTGCCTCAAATACCTTTTTTGGGTAGTCAAAAAATGACACTTGACACGTGTCTGGCACAGTTTTTGGGCCGCGATCCTTCAGCCAGACATTCGATTTTGTATTCAGCCATTACAAAAGAAGTGTTACACAAATTTTCAGGGTGCCTCAAATACCTTCCCTAAAATGTTCAACAGCTCTCCTACTATGATTCTTTTACCAAATCAACATCGTCGAACTTTTTCTCGTTCCATTACTTCCACTGCGTTTCTACTTCACAGAGCGTCGTTGGTTTACGTTCTCTTTTTTAATATCGAAGCAGAAGCACGGAGTTGGAGACATTCGGTCTAATGCAGGTGTTCCTACGAAATTCCCACAATATTGTATCTTTGGCCATACTTTGTTAGACTGTTAGAAATTCTGCATAATTTCTAAACCGTTAGTCATAGAAGTATAGTTCCAAATACAAACATGTTTTAAATACTAGCGTCTGCACTGAGCTCCTCATAACGGTTCTTATAACTAATGCACCGGAGATATTCCCAATGCTCTTGAGAAATTCCTTATTTAAAGGGAAAATATTGTTTTTTATCTGCTGTAATGAGTTAAATTGATGCTTTTTTGCGTGTGTGTTGTTATTGGCGAGGGGAGAAAATTGAATTTATATAGATTTGATAGTAGTTGGATTAAATTTTTATGCATGCACGGTATGGTCCGTATATTTTATGAAATTTTAATACGCATGAACTAAGAAAACCTTAAGCAAACCTTCCCTTGATTTTATGGGCAGTGTACACTATCCCGTAGGGAAGTGCCTGTCAGCAAAGCTATAAGTGAAATTTCTGAGTGAAAAGATATTTAAGAATTTTGCATATTAAAGACCTTATTTATTCTTATGATGCGCTACGAATAACAAGGAGAAACATAGCTTTAAAACAAACTGCTAGTAAGTGATACTGAAGGACAGCCGAACCTCTACTGATTCATAATAATAATTAAAAAAAAACCTCCTAGTTTAACTCTCATGTTCTTATTTACAAAATTAATTTTTTTATTTAGCGTTCAAAATTAATAAAGGGATTACTTGTTGTTAGCTTTTGTTATTAATCAAAATGTATTTAATGGTGTTATGCAGTGCTATAAACACATTTTACCAATAATGAAAGTATATTATTGTAAACACAGATGTAAAAGAAGGTACCATTTCGGAGTTTTAAAGAGTCTGAAACTATATAGCATTTCTAGGATAAAATGTTACAGAAATAAATAAGCCATTTCTTGCCACTTATAATTGAACCATCCGTTTCAAATATACTTTTCTTTTTCTGTACATATTTGTACAAATAGCGTAGCATGCAAATAAATACTTCGATTACAAAACAATATCATTATTTATTAGATAAATTATGTTGTAATATAAACAGGAATACGAAAAATATTTTTCTTTAATAATGCAACATGCAAAATTCACACTTCTTCTGGTAAAGAGACCAAAAAAAAAAAAAAAAAAAAAAAATCACGAAAGTAGTAATGTGAAAGAAAATGTCGTAAGAAATGCATTGCTGCCAACACTTCAACTTCTTTAGAACTAACATTATTATTAAGATTAGTAAAAAAAAATATGGTCTCGGAAAACTGGGGGACGTTGATAGTTTTTGATTCACTCACTGATCATAAAATTGAGGAAGCATAAGTATATATATATATTCAATTATAATAAAATACTAAAAAAATGAAAAATGGTCTTCTGTACAAACTCTTTTGTATTTGGTTTCGAACTAAAAGTCAAAGTAGTTTATCCTCGTTTTAACGCTTTGAAGGCCGGTGAGATATTTTTTATGCCACTTAATTTTAATCAAAATTTGTGTGCTTACGTATTAAGCCTTCGAGGTAGATAGATGGCAAAAAATTTATCAGTGCCCAATTTTGTTTATGGTTTTCAATCACGAAACATGTTTATAGTTGTTCAAATGGTAATTTAAAGTACAATTAGAAAACAAATTAAATTTTTAAATTGATAAATAATATGAAAACAAACTGAAATAATACAAAAAAGATAATTAATTCTACCTTTGTAAAATAAATGAATTTAAATTGACCATATTAATGATTGTAATTTCATTTTCAGCGGTTTGTTCTGCCCACCAGAATGAAAATAATATAAATATTATGTAATATAAATATACTTTACCATTAACTATAATGTATTATATCTGTATCTATGCTATATAATATATTTTTAAGTAAATAAATACTACTTCGAATGCTTTAATATTGTGACTGTATAGTATTAACTATACACTAAAATGAAAAAAAAAAATTGTTAATGTAATGAATATTTTCGGCGATATTGTTGGTGTACTGGATATGACATGATTCGTATAATACGTAAGCAACCAAATTTGTAAAAGATAAAATCAACAAAATTCTACTTTCATAGCTTTGGTGAAAAAAAGTTGATTTAAAATTGCACTTACTTATTTTAGAATAATATATTTCAAAAATTCTGGTTGAAAATCAGCATTGCAGAAACACTCAGTAATTATGTGCCTCTGAAAGTGTTAAAAAAGTTGGAAAAAACTTTCAACTACAATGACAAGATGAAAATTGCACGTCAAACATGGCAAATTAGGTGCGTTCGTACTATAATTAGTTTTATAAATATTCAGATGTTGGTGCAAAAGCTGTTGCACACTTGCGCAAAAATGCAGGAATACAACATTTATTACTATTTTATATATTACATTCAGTAATACGGAAATAATATGATTCCATCTTAAATGGGACGTAATCAACATGCCAACTTAGAATCATTACCTGTCATGGGATATCATTCAATTAATTACGTATGACAGGAATTAATAGAATGAAGGAAACTGTTATTAATATCTATTTAAGTTTTGATTCGATTTTCATAAAATTTGAAATGACTCGACAAAATTCTGCAACGATTGTATACATTAAATAAAAAAAAAATCGATTGAGTATTTTTTTACGCTGTTATGGGGACAGGCGGCGGATCAGACGACGTCAAGAGGTGCTATGCATTTATATATTTAAGAAGGCATCTAAAAATAACAAAAAAATCTCAACGATGCCTCAAAGGACTGAAAAAACTTGGGCTTAAAACAGACGCTATTTTAGATGATTTGAATTCTCGAAATAGCAAGACTGTATCTAAAATGTACGAAGATTCGCAATTTCAATTAATATGAAATTTAAAGCTGTATTAGAAGTTGAAAGTAGGACCTTCTATTAAACAGAATACCAACCGAGAATAATTCTCTTAACTTTAAGCATAATAAATTTATAAACTTAAGTAACAAAATAAGCGTATAACAGAATTTATTCAAATAATAAATTTCCACGTCATTTTTCTTTAATCACATGGAAAAATGGTTCATGTACTCGTCAGGGTAGGAAATCAAAAGCATATCTGAAGCTTTTTATTGGTTTAATCCGTATTTTATTCTTTTTCTGATTGGTCTATACAGTCACCTGTTACTAGTTGTTACGTTAACCTGTTACAGTAACCTTGTTTACCCTTTACTTTCAACAGACATGGATACTACTTTTGCCAATATGACAAAAAAGTAATAAAAACTACAAAAAAATTAATAACTCAGAAACAAATTGAGATACAGATTTCAAACAAATTGCATTTAAAATTACATTTTTTTTCTCTATACGACGGTGTAAAAAGTAATATTGTGGGATGTTTAGAAGTTTAAGAATGAAATTTCATTTAAATTGGGTCGTCAGATTTCTCGGAAATCTAACGATGGAAAAGCCTTTTCCCGAAAAGCCAATGAAATGCTTGGATAATACGTTAATTTCAGGTGGATAATACGTAAGTTTCAGGAAATCTGACGAGTCGCAGGCGATTTTTGTCGCTTGCAATTTTTACATGTAATAACACTATTAATGTTTAATTCATGGCGTACGTAATGTATTATCAACTCCGTGCGATTTTTTTATGTCTTAAATTTTAGCCTTTAAAAAAATCATTTTCCAAATGGTGCTTGTAATTTGTTAAATTGCTTTTTTTTTTTTTTTTTTTTTTTTTTTTTTTGTCATAAAGCGTGTGAAAAGTTTATATGTGTGCACATAATATCTGTTAAGTACGATCAAGTACTGATCAAGTACGCCCTCAAAGTTTATTTGGAAAGATGTATGTATATTTTTACTTTTAATAAATCTAATGACCCTTTCATAATACGCATTACAATTTGGCACATAATGTCACCTTTTCTTGCACATACCGTCACTATTACATTTTTTCTCAAAAGATTTCGAGCGTCTTGAGGGCTTTCCTGCATTTTCATAAAAATAATTTAAAAAAAAAATAATTTAAATTTTATTTCCCTGTTTCTTTCTAAGATACACTGGATGCCCACTTATTTGACATACATTTTTAAATACAATTCTTCTGTTTAAAATACTGTTTTCTACGACAGATTTAAGTTGTTTTATGCAAACGAAAAAATACGGACAAACCGCTATGAGGGTTAAAAAGAGGATGACGAATGGTATTGGCATCTGTTGATTAACATACACGCTCTCAGAAAAAAACTGTAAATTTATAAGCGATTGCCTTCAATTTTCTTGGGTAACAGCATTATTTGATGAAAAACGGTCTGATCCACTAAATAAGCGGCTTTATCCCATAGATACTTAGATAATTAAGAGCAAACCATATATTCTTACAGTTCTAGCCCATCTGTTACAAAAAATACGGTACGACCCCAAACATTTTCCCCGGATAGTGTGTAACCCTTCATTTTAGTCATGTTTCGAAAAATAATGTCACTTACCCGCGACCGTAACATATTGTTTAACCCGTCAAAAGAGCGATTCTGGGATGATTATCTAACGTGCTACGCACTGTTAAAAATTTGCAGCAATCTGGCAGGTCATTTGACCGTTTTTTTCCGAAAACGGTTACACAACCGTAATTTTAACACTATTCTGACCATATTATTGGTCAATTTATTGTCAGAATATAGTTAAATTATGGTTATGAAACCGTTTTTTCAAAAAGCGGTCTGACCTGCCAGAATGCTCCAAAAATTTTAACAGTGCGTGCTACAAAACAGTAAATAAAGTGTTATTTTGTTAAGTGCATTACATCCTGTTTTAAGGAAAATTGTGTAAAATTACAGGCTGCACAAAATAATGGGCATGGATTTTTTAACCATTTGGAAAAATGGTTATTGTCCTCTGTCAGGACAAAACATATCTGAATCTTTTTATTAGTTGAATCCGCATTTTATTCGTTTTCTGATTGGTCTATACAGTAATCAGTATTTTCCCTTTACTTTCAACAGAGATGGGTACTTCTGTTGCCACTATGACATCACAATATATTAAATCTACCGATCAACAAAATGTTGGAATAGAGGGACGAAGACTCTGATATAAGAGGGAAATTTCATTGTTTCCAAAGTCCCATTCTTAAAATTCAAACGAATTTAATTTCAACCAACAGTTGTTCCCTAATACATGAAATCAAATACCATTTACAAACAAACCATAATTGAAAAAATAAAATTTAGGGAATTTGAAGGTGAATTTATTTTAATTGAAAAATACTGGAAGATTGATAGGCACCTATAAATCTTTTTAATAATTTTCTAATTTAGTCGTTTTTTCTGGATCTTAGATACTTTTGAGTCAGTTCAATGATTGAAACCAGCCCGTTCATTTTTATAAAATTCAGATTTCTCGTTTGTTAGTACATTTTTAAAAATTAGTATAATTCGCTTGATGTATTCTTTCGATAAATAAAGCAAATATGTTTTTCAAAAGTGTGGTACCAATCCAGTAATCGGGATTTTAAAAATAGATGAATGATAACACAGCGCAAATTTCCCTTTCAATAAGTAATGCAATGGGCCCTGATCGGCCCACCTAGTAACTTGATTTTCCAACGTTATGATATTCCTGATAGGTAACTATTGAAGTTGCTTTAGTCTAATTATTTTACTATAAAATATTTATTGTTTGAACTTTCAAAATTAAAAATTTCAATTTATATATGTCATAGAGCAAGATGAAAAACGATAAATAGGACTCAAAAACAAACAAAAAAATTTCACGTTTGCTACGCAATTGCACAAATCTTTGCGTTAAAATTAAATATATGATATTTTAATTAGTATTAAAGCAATCATGTATATATATATATATAACCATTAATTAAACATTACTGACCACCAACAAAAATTGTGATAGTATGAATAAATTTGCAACAATACAGTGTCCCCAAACACACTGAATGGATACCAAAAACATAATATACAAGCTGTTATGTAAAAACTAAAGTCCCTTGTACTATATAACAAGAATTAATAAGGAAGAAAAAAAGAATATGGATTTCGATAAAAATAATTGAAAAGCTTATATATTGAATTACGTTATCAAGAGTACAGAATTCAATTATATAAGCAAAATTAGTCGTTTTCTGTGAGAAAAAAGCTAAAAGCTGAATTTTTTTTTCTCCTGTACTCTAACGACCAATATAACCAAAAGAATAGTTTCAAATGAAAGCAGAATAATATTAAATGTTATGAAATGGAAAAAGCAATACAACCTTTTAAATTTTTAATTTATAGCAAGGAAAAATAGTAATATTACACAAAATACCTAATAGAATCCCAGTTATTTTACCCAAATACACATCAGCACATGGCATCCAAAAAGCTCGATAAGTTTAAGGTTATTTTTACAGTTAAGTTAACACATATTTTAAAACCTCGTGGATACAGTTAATCTATTTCGAAATACCGTGATAAATGCATTTAAAATAATAGAAATAGAAATAGAAAATAATTACATAATAAGTAAAATACCTCTTGAAACTTTTAAATTTTTAATATTTCTTAACTAAAGTAAAAAATACCGTAACTATTAGTTTACATTATCGCAAATAGCCAGCATTTAGCTTCACCATGTGTTAAAAATTGATATTATTACGCTAATCTAAGCATCAGATAGAATCCAATTTAAATTTTGGTGCTGCCATCTAATATATTAACTTGATGATATTAACTTGAAACGATTAAGCTGTTATAAGCTAATACTATCATAATATACCAACTGCTATATCCCAACAAATTCTAATATAAAAATACCATATTATATTTCATTATTCAAATAAATATTAAATAAATACAAATGTTAATAGAATGATTACAATATATTCTACTACCATACCCAATTAATCTATATGGAAAATTTAAATAATTTTAAAACAATAATAAAATAATATTATAATATAGCAATATGCTATAACACTAAATAAATTATATATAATAAATTATATATAATAATAAAAAAAAAAATTATAAGAAATACTTTTAAATATAAAAAATAATTAACCAATAAAATGAACAGGAAGGAAAAAAAATGGATGTTGATATAATTATGTCAGAATCTACATTTCCCAATTGCCTAATGATAAGTAAATTGTGTGGTTTATTTTCATATTAACCATAAAAAACTAAAGAATATGAATTTGGGATTAAGGGGTCTGAGGACTCTTAAAATTGGAAAAAATGAAAAACAAAGACCTCTTTCAACATTTAATATCTTAAAATGTATTTGATTTTAAGACACAATTTTAATTGGAATCAAATATATATGTATGTTCTTTTATTTCATGTATTTAAAAAATTATGAGATGCAGAATTAGCCTTTACAGGGGGCTCCAAACTGTTAGATATATGACGAGCAAAAAATCGGCATAACAGCTTACGCGCACGATTACAAAATAAGTATTGCAACTAGAATGAAAATTTTAGTGCCTACTTATACTTCAGATTGCAATAATTACCTTGAACCTAAATAAATTTGTATTTAAAGTTTTTTTTATATTTTTAATACAAAGTTGTATTTAGATAATGCAAAATTAAGAAAATTTCAACAGTATAATCACCTAAAAAAATATTGTTTTGAACAATAAAAAGAAAATTTTAGGTTCAGTTTATACAGACTAACATGATACATCTATTTTAAAAATTTCATGAAAAAATATTCATAAGTTTTTGAGATATCGTGCGCGTTATGCCCAAAAACGTCATTTGGAGAAAAATGGCTTCAAAGTTCCCGAAACGACGCTTCAGCTATTGAACGTGTATAAATGTAAAAGCCATAACTTCAGTTCTAATAGGAATTTCAAGGAAACAATTATATAAAAATGTTCAGAAAAGATAGCAGTTTAACATATAAAAAAATTAAAATTTCGAAAATTTTAAAGCTTTAAGAGTCCTGAGACCCCTTAACATTCACATATAACCGATAATTAATAATTTAATACTAAGTTCAAAATTAAACAATATTAGAAAGTATAGAGGAATAATAAAAAATTATTAACCCAATTTTAATACAAACTGTAATAACATTAGTTATATCAAATAAACTTATGCATATTATTCTACATAAAGATGGTATACTATTAGAAATTAATATGACATTGTCCCGAGAAGACTAAAAATTAAAAACAAGTTAATTGTAACTTGATTAAATATTAATTAAGCTAAATAAATTCAATATAAATGGAAATAAAAATTTAACGTCACCATATATATATAAAATATCGAATCAACATCCATATAAAAGTGCATTAGCAATGTAGTTATAATTCAAATGCCCCATCAGTTTTTTTATTTTATTTTTAAATAAATTAACCATTGCGTTTTATCCAGACAAGACCACCCTCCTCCGTACTCTAACATCTACCCACCCAACCGTCCTATAATAATTTTTTTTATTATTTTACAATTTTTTTTACAATTTTTTATTTTTTTTAAATATTTTCTTATAAGTTTTTTTTTATAATTTTGTTTACGCATGTGTTAATTTGTTTTTTAAAAAGATCATGTAAGTACTAATTGTATATTAAAGAATATATGAATTTTTTTTGGATAACCTTGATTCAATGCATCATAAATTATTTTTTTAATATTATTATTAATTAGATGAGAAGAACATAAACATTTTATTCTATATAAATGGTTAAGTATTATATTTCGATATAAAGAATTATGAAGACAAGGTTTAAAATTTGTAAATGTATTAACTTTGAATTTAAATTCTTTACGTTTATTATATAGATCTGTTATTGTTTTGTTGTCTTTTATTGTAATTTTAATATCTAAGAAGTTGATTGTATTATTAGATAAGAGGTTTTCCGTTAATTCCAAATTAGTGGGATAATCTACTGGAAATTGAGAAATTTTAGTTTGATCAGCGGCAATTAAAATTATGTCATCAATATAACGATATAAATGTAGATTATTATTAGTAAAAGTACGTTCATAGTGATATAAATATAAGTCTGATAATAAACTGTATGTACAGCCACCTTGTGAATTACCGATGTGTTGTAAATATAATGTGTTATCTTGCAAGATATAATTATTATAGATAATGAAGTTAGTTAAAGATTTAAAATAAGCTATATCTATATTAGATGGCAAATCCAGTTTTTGATGATACTGACCAGTTGATAGCTGTTTTTATAGAATGTGTATTATCAATGTTTGTAGTCAGTATATATAATTGATTAAGAATTTTTAATAGTAGTTTATTGGCTTTATTATTATATGTATTACAACCAATAGTTACAATCCTAAATTTAATTTGTGCCTTATGAAATTTGGGAATAAGTACTAAATAAGGATAATTAAACTTAGTAGAGAATATTTAATAATTTATAATAACTTTGAATTTTACGATTATTTACAGTTACATTTTCATTAGTTTTTTGAAAATATTTATTAGAAGAAATAGAGTTAGTAAGAAGTTGATGAAAATAAGATTTACATATGATTGCATAGTTATTAGAAGATTTGTCTTCATATGTAATAACATAGTATTTTTGTAATTTATTAATTTGTTGGAAAAATGCTTTGTGTTAATAGTAACTAAATCAGAAATATTATATTTTAAAGCCATAGTTAATCTTTCAATTACTAATAATTTCCATTGATTAAAATATTCAATAGGTATATTATAAGAGATTGAACTTTTATAAATAAAAACATCTATATCATATGTAAACTGTTTGATAATAGATTTTACATTAAATTTAGATGGAATTCAAAATTTAATACCATAACCCATTAGTTTTTTCAATTTAAAATCATTAACAATATTAAGATTTCCAGTGATTATATGTCCATGATCATTGTTTATATATATTTTTAGATTGGGGTCATTGCATTTACACGGAAAATTACTTGCAGCAGATGTATTTTTTGAAAATGGATTGTACTTAAAAATCTTTCTCCCAATTGCATTCGGATATTTAAAGGTTTTTAATATATGAAGATTATTAATAGGAAAATAACAGTTTTTATCATTAATTATAGAATTGATATTAATTTTATTAAATATTTGATTTGAAAAAGTTATTATAATTTGAGTATTCGTGTTTTGAATTTTATGTTTTTTTTTTTTGTAATTTTATATTTAAAAGATTAACTCTAGTCATAATGAGATCAAAATATATATCAGAGAAATGTTTAGAAAAAGATTTACTTAGAAATACATTTAAATGTTGTGCAATCTGTTTCTTTCTAATAGCAATATATATATATATATATATATATATATATATATACACACACAAAAATTACACATATACAGTAACATTGATTATGTCCAAGTAAGTGCAGTAAATAAAATCTATTTTATAATGGATTATTTAGGTGATAGCCATAGGGGAGTAAATTACAACAAAATGTTGAACAAATACAATGAATTACTACCTATCGGAAAATTAAAAATAGTTAAGGCTTTTAAATATGATAAGCCTTTTAGTCCAGGCAATAGGGAATTTTACCTAGCAAAACTAATGGTAGTTCTTGAAATTGGCTTACTTTATGTTTTTTGGGTCGCTGAATCCGAATTTGTAACTTCCCACCAAAATTTCCGCCGGCAACACCCCAAAATTTTGGAAAAAAGCCCCCCTCCCCCCAAAAAAATATTTTTATTAAAAAAATCGTTAAATTGTTAAAGTGATAAATTGTTAAAAAATTAATTGTTTTATTGTTTTAGGGAAAAAGCATCTAGAAATTCAGAAAGTAGACAAAATTTTCAACAAATTAGATATATGACATTATGACATAGAATGAAGGGGAAGGGGGGATCTGCCTCGGAACATGCGCAGCGGTGCTGCGTGGACTAAGTTGTGCAATTCCACTTAACCACTCACACGATTACATTCGCCCTTCCATCTCACCTCCGAACTTTCTCTATAAGGTTTACTTTAAGTTTTTTGGGTCGCGGAATCCGAATTTTTAACTTACCCCCAAAATTCCCCCAACCCCCGAACCCCCCCCCCCCCCCCAAAAAAAAATAGTTTTTTTTTAACTTTAACTTCTTATTGTTTTAGGGGAAAAGAATTACGAAATTCAAAAACTAGACAAAATTTGCAACAAATAGGATTCATGACATTATGACGTAGGATAAACGGGGAGAGAGGGGGCTGCTTCGGAACATTCCCCGCGCGCTTTTCTCAAAAACCAAATTTTTTCAAAAAATCAATTTTTTTCTGGGGTTGCTGGGTGAAATTTTGGTGGGAAGTTACAAATTCGGATTCAGCGACACAAAAAACATAAAGTGAGTTGAAATCCAGAACTAGTATTAATTTTGCCAGGTAAAATCCCCTATTGGCTGGACTTCATAACTTAGCGGACGTAGCGCCGCAGTGCATGTTCAGAGGCAGCCCCCCACCTCCCCGTTCATCCTACGTCATAATGTCATGTATCCTATTTGTTGGAAATTTTGTCTAGTTTCTGAATTTTGTAACGCTTTTCACCTTAAACAATACGAAATTTAAGTTAAAAACAACTACTTAGGGGGGGGGGGATTTTGGGGGGAAGTTAAAAATTCGGATTCAGCGACCCAAAAGACTTAAAGTAAACCTTATAGAGAAAGTTCGAGGGGAGATGGGAGGGCTAATGTAAATGTGTGACTCGTTAAGTGGAACTGCGCAACTTAGTTCACCTAGTACCGCGCGCATGTTCCGAGGCAGATCCTCCTTCCCCTTCATCCTAAGTCATAATGTCATATATCTAATTTGTTGCAAATTTTGTCTACTTTCTGAATTTCTAGTTACTTTTTCCCGAAAATAATAAAAAAATTGATTTTTTTAAATAAAACCTTTTTGGGGGGCTTTTTACCAAAATTTGGGGGTTTGCCAGGAGAAATTTTGGTGGAAAGTTAAAAATTCGGATTCAGCGAACAAAAAACATATAGTAAGCCTTTTTCCATAACTACCATGAATTTTGCTAGGTAGAGCCCCTATACGGTCTCTATTGCCTGGACTATTTGAGGAGAACTATTTTTAATTATAATTTTTTTGCTAAAGATCTTAAGAGAAGTATGGCAGGGAGTATCTGCCATTGCAATGATTCTGAATATGTTAATTATATAGACAAGTATTATGGACATGTTATTACTGGAGATCTAAAGATAGTAAAGGAAGCAGAGTTGAGGAGGTTAGTGGAGAACGGAACGAAATATCCTATGAAACGTACTGTAACTAAAAGTGTTGCAATTAAACGTTTTACAATTAACATAGATATATTTATAGATAAACTAATGTATAGATATAATTTGCCATCCAGTGTTTTTGAAGAGTGGAAGTACTATATATTAAGAGATTTTAAACGAGAATTTTCCAGAGATCTTGACGGAGTTAATAGAGAGCAATACAATAAACATACACTACACATTCAATTCAAGAAATTCAGGAAAGTTCACAGGAAAATCACCTATGTCGATAAAGCAAATACAAGTTACGCACTGCTATGTAAAGTGCTTTACGGTAAACTCATGAATGATTGCTACAATAATAAAAATAACTATTTACCATTTGAAAGCTGCAGTAATAGAAAATAGGATTAAAGCCTTTTATAAAAAAGTTAAGTGAGTCAAAGTTTCCCTTATCTCATATTAGTGCCTAAATTCCATAAAACCCCTATCAAATTCGGATGTGTGACTTGTGGTTTTAGATCATATATTGGTGTTGCTAGCAATTCATTGCTGGGGGTGTTGTATGGAGTGTTTGACAGAGTGATGGGGGGAGAGACGACTTTTATTATCAAAAATAGCTATATACTATTAGATAATCTGAAAAAAATAAAAACAATATTACTGGTTTATACGCTTACGATTTTACAGATCTCTATAACACAATTGATTTGAAAGATCTAAAAGAAAAAATAGTAGATTTTTATAATACAAATAGTACTTTGGATGATCATAATGATTTTTTCATGATTTTTTTTTCAGTTGGTAGTACAAGAAAACTACCTCTACGAAAGAAACACAATATTTAAACAGATTCGGGGTATTCCAATGGGGGGGTTGCAGTTCCATTTTGGCAAACATCTACTTACATATATAGGAAAGAAATAATTAAACAGTAGCAAATTATCCTTCAGATATATAGAGGATGTTTTGATAGTGAAATTAAATAATGATATTGAAAACATTGATTTTACATATTATCCCACGTCTCTGAGTCTGGAACCATCCTTTCAGAATTGCAAAAACATTGATTTTCTTGATGTGACCCTAAACATAGCAAGTAAATTTGATATCTAATTTATTTGACAAGCGAAATTATTTCGATTTTAATACCTTAAAGTTGATATATTTTGATTCCAATGTTCATGTTTCGGTTAAAAGAAATGTCCTAAGAAATGCCTTAATACGAATCGAAAGATTGAGTACTAGAGTTAAGGATATGTTTAATGACATCTTAGAGTGGTGTCGTCAGGGATTCAAGCATGGTTATCCTCGCAATTTCATCAGGAGAATAGCTAGTGATTTTATTAAGAGTAGCAGTTACGGAACTGAACTGAACTCAATGATGGATGAGAGTGGTGGTTTTGATGCTTTGATTGATCTAATAAGATAGAAAGATATTTTGATGGATTTTGTAGATCTGTGTAGTTTCTCATTGTTTTTCATTTTTTCATTTTTGGTCTCAGCGAGTGAAGGGGGACGTAGCATGCGTAAAGTCTGACTTAACTCTGCAGAGCATGTCGTTAGCCATGCCGCTCGCCTTCTGTTCTGATCTGTTTTGCTGTTATATATAATATTTTTAGTTTGCTTTTAAAGTTTAGTTCTAAGAGTTTATGTTGGTTATTTTAATATTTTTGATGTAGAGTTTCAACTTGGATATCGTGAGTGATGAATTTTGATATTTTGTTTGTGGTTTTAAATATATATATATATATATATATATATATATAATGTATATGAAATATGTGCTTTGTTAAATTTACGATAAAGTAAACTCATAAGATCGCCTCAAACATTACCGCCTTAAATAAAACTGATCAGGTGATTGGTAGATATTTCCGCATATCATCTAAAAAAGTCAGGAAAAATGCTTTCTGATATCAAAAGAGGTGTAATTGTAGCTTGTAATAAAGTTGAAGGTCATTTGAAAGAATACTGATAGAATTAAATGTTCAAAGACTGTCACTTTTAATTTCTTACAGAATCAAATCTCGTATGGTAATGCAAAATTTACAAGAAGACAGAGAATTCTTTTTAAAGGATCCAAAATTTTTATTTTTCGCACGGTGACAAGCAAAAGATAGACAAAAAAGAAAATTAGTAGCCAATAAAAGATGTCAGCCTCAATATGGACTATGAGAAGAGCAGTGAAAAGATGGGAACTTCTAAAATATCTAAAACCATATGGATATCCGCATTTAACGTCTGGCTATAAAAAACGCCTGCATTCAGTTGCAGATAAACATCTGAAGCAACAAAGGAAAAGGTCTATAATCATTTACAGTGATAAAAATAAGTTTAATTTAGATGTTATGGGTGGAATTCAGTGATATTAGAATGACCTAGGAAAATAAAAAGGCTTAATTTCCACACGCCAACTAAATGGAGCCTTAATCATGATTTGGTATGCTTTTTCCTCAGGATATAAGCTTCGAATTCATTATCTAGAATCTAGAAGATCGACAAAATAGGCATAGTCACACACACACACACATATGTATATATATATCCACATATTATAATGCCATTCTTAAAACAGGTGTACAAATAATCGCGGCCATCGTTGCATAGTTAAGAAAGCAATACCTCAATTTAACTCTTCAAAAGACACATAAAAAGCTTTTTTAGTGACAGATAAAAAGTCTGTCACGTTCTGTGTTCTAATATGTGTTTGAATACCATGGCCATCACTTTACGAAAAATCTATTGTTCAAAACCTCTGATACATAGAAACATTTCAGCAATTTATATATATTTGGAGATGTGATATATTTGTTAAAAACTTGTGAATTTGAAAAAATAGTCCCAGTAAAGTAAATTTAGAAAAGAAAATGTGTAGGAGGTTTCTCGAGGAAGTAGTTAAAATTATTTTCTTGAAAACGTTAAGTTAAATTTTTTTAAATTCAAGTTAATTGCTTGTACATATTTTAAATCATATTTTTTTACGAGATAAACTCGCCTTACAGTTCGTACACTATATGGCCTTTAATTACCGGCAACATTCAATTTTAGACGTTTTGTCGAATATTTAGAAATGTACTTGACAGATTCTTCTGGAATTTCAGGATTAGAAAGAACAAGTATGACCTCATATTTAGCAATGTCGATTTAATAAGGGGGTCAAATAGGGGCCAACAAAAAATCAAAGAAAAAAAATACTTGGTATCACCATGTAAAATAAAATGCACAAAATGATCTATTGCTTTTAATTTTTCTTAATTTTCATTTTTTATTGATGCTTTAGTTCTTCTTGGATAACCACCAGAACGAGCCTATACCATGATCAAAAGAAGTATCAAAATCGAAGCATTTTTTTTCCAAATCTACTCGTTGATACTTACTAAATACTAACTTTTTTCTGAAAGTCAGTTTATAAAAAATGACAATTTGTGCAAAATCCCTTATCATTCAGCTGCTTTTAGAGAACAACTAAAAATTTGCTCACTTTAACGCTGATATCTTTCTGAATTTTTACGATATTTGACTAGATTTTTTTAATAAGTTGCTCCATAGATTTGACTATTAAATTATGTAAAATGACCCTTGCTATCGTTTGCACATGCACAGATAAATATTATTTTAAACAACTACTCATATTTCCTAAAATATTTAATATATTTATATTCCAATTGCACTATATTGTTTCAACTGCATTTTGTCAATTTTTCTGAAACCGGCGTTACATTTGGTTGAAATCCCTGCATGTTATCAGCAAAAAACATTTATTTTTTTATTTTTTTTTAAATAAATCGCTATATTTCTATTAATATACGTGCTATTCTTACACGAAAAATACACATATTGCACAATGTCTGTTTATTTATATTTGGTAGCGATATATTATTTCGTGCATTTTATTTTACAGGGTGATCCCAAGTATTATTTTTTTCTTTGATTTTTTGTTGCCCCCCCTAATTGTCCCCCTTAAGAAATCGACATTGCTAAATATGAGGTCATATCTGTTCTTTTTAATCCTGAAATTCCAGAAGAATCTGTCAAGTATATTTCTAAATATTCGACAAAATGTCTAAAATTGAAAGTTGCCGGTCATTAATGGCAATATAGTGTATGGTCTTTACTTATCAGTACCACGAACTGTGAATAATATTATTAAACTGATTTAATCTTAGAAATTGCAAAGTGAAGCGCAATTTAAACGGTGAGATTCTCCTTACCACCGAATGGTTTCTACCAACTTACTTTCACTCAGGCGCGTTTCAGCAAATTTTTAAACTCAACTGATGACATATTGTAGTATTCAAAGAGTGTTCGTGCTGCTGGTATTTTTGTTTTATTTTTTCTTTAACTGACATCGCACTGCCCGGGCACACCAGCCGGAGCGGTTCTAGTGTCTCTTTTCAGACTAACATCATTCCTGTCACTCTTGCAGTTTACTTCCTGTCAAGCGTCCAACAATATACAATTAATTAATGAACTCTCTTCTGTTTCTATACCTTTATTAATTATAACAGGTGTTTCAAAACTATATGTCAGAGATGCAAAGGTAGGCACAGGGGACCTAAATAAGAAGATTTCATATTGGAATGTGTGTACGGAAATGCTGCGATGAGGCAGTAAAGGGCGCTGTTGATTTCGGCAGATGACAGAGCTTTGCTGCCTTGGCGCATCCTTCCCCGTACGGATTTCGTACAAAATGCATCCTTATATCAATGCGGAGTTTGCTGAGATACATTTCATATATGAGGCTGCGCAAGGAAATGGAGGAGCTGCACAAAGCATGTGCAGTCGTGGGAAAAAAAAAAGTAAACACCCCATACTAACTCTTCAACAAATTATCGTTGACGAAAGTTACTGGTACCGAACGATTGGAAATAAAGTCTACTTTTAAATGATGAATACAAAATTTGCTTAGGGGGCCATCTACATATTAAAACGAATCCAAACTTCATTTTTTTCAATGCAATACCCAATTTTAACCAGATATTTCAAATTTTCAGTTAAAACTATGCCTAGACGCCAAATTTCAAGTTATTTGAATGATAAATTTTGAATTATAAACATTCAAAATTGAGTACTTCTAATGTTAAATTACATTTTAATATTTTTATTTATATCTCCTGAAATTATGCTCCTAAAGTGCTAATTTTTTGTGTAGCAAAAACACTAATATACCCAAACATAAATACGTTGAATTTGTAATTTTTATAATTTTATGATATGAATTAGGAATTAGGAAATTAATATTCGAAAAAATTATGAATTGCAACCTACAGTTTTTTTTGTTGTTGTTGTTGTTGATGGATTTAGTTTTATTAAGTTCTGCTTTATGGAAATCCAAAATTTCACAATTTTCTTCCAAGTAGTTTTCAAATTATGCTTAAAAAACGGCAAAAGGATGGTTTAAGGGGCCGTCTGTGCTAGAAGTGACTAAATACTTTGAAATTTCTTTTGCTGTTGTGTAATCTAGCAGGCTTCATTGACTACTTGAGTGGTGCTTAAGATGCCTTGATCAAGAAGCGGGCTCTCTCGTTCAACAGTCGAGTACGGAACTTCAATTTGGATACAGCCCTTAAAATACGCTCGTTTTAAAATAATTAACTTCTCGGCAACTTATGGTACGAATTGCATAAAAAATTGTTTTTAGGCTAATTGAAGGGTGTAGGTCATTTATGCGGTCAGAATTGTGTACTGCTATTGAAAAACAAAACAAAGTTATGGTTCGTTTTAATAAGTAGATGGCCCCCTAAGCAAATTTTATATACATCATTTAAAAGTTGACTTTATTTCCAATCGTTCGGTACTAGTAACTTTCTTTTAGGATAATTTGTTGAGGAGTTAGAAGGGGGTGTTTACTTTTTTTTTCGACGACTCTACATGAATAACTCCCGTGTAGCAATCTGCCGGATCGCCGAACATTTGAGAGTCTTCATAGGGATTTGTGCGCATGGATCGTTTTATGCTAAAAGGCGTAATACTGTCACTTGAAGATATCGCAGAATTCTAGCTGTGGAAGAAGCATTATTATTCACAGTAGTGAACAGTCGTTCTACAAGCTCGAGAGCTGTTAGACGTGCACTGGGTGTGAGCCATTTCTTTGCGCAACCCTATACATGAAATGAATACAAGCAATCTCCGCATTTGTGTAACAGTGCATGTTGGTTGAAATCAATGAGAGGAATGACAATCCAATACAGCGAGGAGATTTCATCCGCCGAACAGAGCAACGCCAACTACTGCCTCATACCTGCATTTCCGCTTCCAAATTCGAAATCAGCTTATTTAGTTCGCCTTTTCCTGCCCTTACAAGCCCCAACAGCGGCCGAGAGGTTCTGCACTCCAATCTGGTAGACGGGACGTGCTGGCTTCGACCCCAATCGCGCCCGTCGGCCTAATCGTTTGGAGTTTTCCGTGGTTTTCTTCGAACCTTGAATTTCTTGCATAGATACGTGTTAGGTTCCCTTAGAAAGACCCCACGGAGAGCACCCCCCTCCCCTTCGGCCCCGTATCCCATGTGTAGACAATTGGCCGTCATAAAAAACAACGACAACAACACCTGCCCTTACATATATCATTATATTTTTTGAAACACCCTGTATTATGTTACTTAATAATATTTCTGTCATTATTCCACGTAAGGATACGGTTCCTACTCAGAAATGTGACTGTATAAAGAAAAATCAAAAGATGATTTGTGCTACAAATATAAAAAATGTGTTTTGTAACCAAAGAATGAGGTCGAAGTTTATTGTTGCGTTAAGATAGTGAACATGTTTTTCTAACATATCTCGTCTGATAAAATGTGCTGTGCGAACTGTCTTTAAGTGCGCGTTTGTTAGTTCGGTTGGTTCAGTTTTTGTGCCAGTTCTAAGATTATATTTTAATGGGGATATAGAAATCTGGACAAGAAATTATTTTTTGTATGCAAGATATGTATATACCTTTGACAAAGGAGACTGGAACCATTATTTCAGATTAGAAAATTTTTATTTGCAAGTTTTAATCGTTGAATTTATATTCGCATTGTCTAAGCTCGGGGTTTGTAATAAATTTCTCCGATTAAATAAGACAAAAAATTCTATTAAAAAATTTAATAAAAAACGTATGCACCCTGTATATGGCATAATACACCTTACTAATAATTACAAAAATGCATCGGGCAGGGGAACCGTTTTCTAATATGTTCCACCGGATAAAATGTGCTGTGTATTCTGTCTCTATAAAACGGGTCTGGTAGAACGTCCGGTTTTCGCCCTAGCACTAGGAGCGTTCTCTTGGCAAAAATAAAAATTGAAGAAATGAGAAAAAGCTTCTTATATGCTAGATACGAGCATAACTTAGAATTTCAAAGCCATTTAACACCACAATTTCAAGAGCGATTGCAATTAATGGAGTTACGAAAAAAGAGGATGATACACATAGTATAGTACCTTAAGTCTGATAGTGAAGTAACTGAATATTAAGTAACAAGTAATTGGTTATTGTGTATTTAAATCGGATAAGGGCCTGATTTACGCCTTTTAAAATTTACACCAGTAACAAAGTATAGATTTATTGCTTTATTTATGGCAGATATTTTGCGTCAATAATGTGTGTTGAAAAGGGGAAATTTTATTTCAAATTTAGTGGTGGAAGTTTGCCCCGGGTGTAATCAAATCCAATGACATTGACAGGATGATTATTTGTCTATTCACATTATGGCAGAACTACAGTGTCAAACTATCGCGAGGGCAAACTACAATAAGTAAAAAAGAATACATATTTTTGCCTTAGTTATGTTAGAAATTTTGCATAAATAAGGCTTTTAAATTGGTACACTTTCAGGGTCAACGTATTTTTGCTGCTAGAGTGCTGAAATGATTGAATTACACCAGAATTTTCAAAAAAAGAATTGCAAATAAGTTAAAGCTTTTCTTAACTTACTATATACTAGCAAAACTTTATTAGAAAATTCTGGCGCCATGTTGTCATTTGGGAATTAAAATTAAGTGGCATATAATGTATCCCACCGCAATTCAGGAAGAGTAATGCGCTTCATTTTCGAATTATTTAATCTGTCTTTAAATTAGGGGTATATTTCTATTTCGTTAAAGCAATCAAGAAATCTGAATAAAAATTAAAATATAGCGTACTGCGAACAATAGATAACTGGACGCCAAATGCAAAGTTTTCTACAATCGGCCTCTAGATGAAACTACGGTCCTGACCAAAAAATAGGATTTTTCTTTCAAACATGCAAATTCGCCTACTTTTGTTCATTTTAAGATAATTTTAGTAATTGCACGACATTTTTGCGTTTATGTATGGATGACGATGATTTCGCTCAATGTCAATGCACTGTCGTTCACAGAATACCGCCCCCCTCCCCCGAATACTAGACATGAGCGCCGACACAAACATGGGGGTGGGGTTTTTTCCAGCACGTGTATGGTCCCTTAAATTTTGGTATAAATAATTTTTTAAGTTTTTTTCGCTTCATTTTTCTGAGATTAAACTAGTAAAAAATATCTTTTATAAAATACTCGTGTCTAAATTTTAGAGATCGTACATATGTAAAAAAAAAAGAAAAAAAAAATCTGCCTTCGGCAGCCGCTATTTCTGTGTCAGCGCTTACGCTTGGTATTCAGGGAGGCGATGTACTGCAAAAGACAGTACATTGGCATTCAGCCAAATCACCGTCATTCAATATATAAAGGCAAAAATGTAATGCAATTACATAGCTGCCAACTTTTACGCTTTTTTCTTACCACTAAAATTTAATAGAAATTTTTGCCTTGTTTAAATTGCAGATTTCAATGCTTAAACAAGGGAAAAAATTTATATTAAATTTTAGTGGTAGGAAAAAAGCGTAAATGTTGGCAGCTATGCAATTACTAAAATTTGCTTAAAATGTACAAAGGCAGGCGGATGTGCAAGTTTTTTTTAATTTTTTTTTTCTCTGGCAGGATTGTATTTTCAACTTGGGGGGGGGGGGGAGGGGGACTTTCAACTTTTTAATTTTGAAATTTACGATTTGCAATAAATCCTGACGTGATGATTAAAAATGAAGTTCATTTTCGTATTCAGAGATTTAAAAAAAAAAAAAAAAAAAAAAAAAAACACAATAATTAGATCTATTTTAATAGTGTCATATTTTCGCTGTTTTGTGATATTTTAAATTTTAAATTTGCGATTTGTAACAAAATCCTTACAGGATGGTAATGAAGATTATTTTCTGATTTACAGCTACAAAATGAATAATATTCGATTATCAAAAGCTTAAAAAACATGACACTACCCAACTTTTACAGCCTAGTGTACTTTAATTCTTGAAAGACACTGTTACATTGATTTTAAAATAATAATATAATAACAAAAATGCTATGTTGGATGAGTATATAAAGGTTCTAAACCCTTAACTGCTGTAGACATATTTATATGACTTTAGAAAATATATATTATATTTGAAGTTTTGGACACTTAAAAAACTTGTGATAAAGATCAAGGAAGTTCTGTATCTTGAAAACTATTTAACAAAAATGATTTTTTAATAATATTCTAACCTCTGAAAAGTCATCTTCCCATTTATTGAGTAATAATAATCTGGTAACACCATGTTTAATCTTTAATTGGTTGTAAAAATTGAAAATTTGTGAACTTTGAGATAAATAGAAACGTTATAAAAGTCAAAGGAACTCAAAAACATCTGTGAAATTGATGCCTGATGTAGTATTACATATGAAGATCAAATTCCCCAAGTTTCAAAGTTGACATTTATATCATTCATCTTCAAAAAAATCTTAGAAACTTAAAAAAAAATATTACAAAATCATAATTTTTGCTCTTATGTACGGGCAAAATTATAAATAAAGGAAACGTCCGACATTAACAATATTGCACAGATATAAAGATCAACAAGTCCCTGATATGCTCAAAAAAAATTCAAGATTGCCTTTTGATTTCTAACATAGCAAAAATAGGTTCAAAAAGGTAATATGTGTTACATTCCATGAGCACCTCCTTCGTGAATTCGCGCTCGTTTCTTAAAATATTGCACGATTTCAAGGTAAAAAAAAAAAGAGTGCTGCCATCTATTTTTTGAATCTAGATTTAGGATTAATATGTAATATTTTGTCCAAACTGAATAATTTTTTCTACTTTAATTAAATATATTCTTGAAGTAATAATAAACTGAAAGCAATAATAAAAGTTTCTATGTTTAAAATATACACTTTTATCTGTTATATCAAATAATTTAAAACATTTAAATAGCTTCCCTTCACTTTCAAAGAAGTGATAGAAATATTGCATTTTACCCTCAACATTTTTTATTATTTATTTTTTTTTCTCATTAAGGAATAAAAAGGCAAGAATGAAATTTTCGATATTTAAAAAATATACCTTTAGCTATAACGTCAATAAAAACTAAACTTGTCAGAGATGTCCTTCGTACTTAAATGAGCAGTTTCAGTTTCAGTTTTAGGTCAGGCGGGGAGGCCTATCAATATGGTTTTAGCTCAACAAGCCCCGCCCAGCAGAATAACTACCATCATCACGAGCCGCTGCCAGAGGCATGGCCCGGAAATACCTTCGTTGAATAAGACTCCTATATATTAAAGCTTCAAAATTATACAAAAATGTTACAAGTGGCAGCCCAGTTATATCCCAGGCGTGCTGGACTTATCATTATACAATCTTATGTACATTACAGATTCTGAAGGGGAAAAAATCTCATAATGCAGTATTATACATTGGTGGACAAGTAAAAGACAATAAAAATACAGTAAATAAAAGAAGTCCATATGTGAACCAAATGTGGAAAATCCATTTAATAGGACTTACAGATACAACAAAAACAATGGGATTTAAAAGAAGTTTTTCCCATTTTTTTCATATAAGATACAATGCTGGATTACACTATTACACATAAAAAAAAAAAACAATATATAAGATCTGACACAAGAGACTATTTACAGAAAAGCGCGATGCTAGAAAACAAATAACACTATTCAAAGCAATACTTCGTTTTCAATGATAGAAATAGTTTTTGATAAATTTTTAGATAACTTTTTGAAATGAGTTTTAATTCTTATTTTGATGCCAAAACCCATATGCAAATAAGAATTAAATCAAGAATTATATGCAAACGCTAATACAAAGAAAATAAATAAATAAATAATAGAAATTAAAAAAAAAAAATAATAATAAGTTGATACTTTACAAATTAAAATTGATGCAATAAACTATTATTTACAAATGAAACACGGTGCAAGAGAAGACTTTAACTCTATGCAGATTAAATTTGCCGCTAATGAGTACTGTAATGATGCCAACAATAAGAATGTCAAATAAGACAAACACGATGCAAATACTAATAATAATACACGATAGAAGTACCAATAACAATAAGCAATGCGAATACTTAGTACAATAATAAAATGAAACAGAACTGGACTACAGAATGATACAGAGGTAAGTAAATGATGTATAACAGATGTTTTAGGCTGTTGAGCAGGAGTGAAACTAATGGCACTGTCAAATGAGCTGCATTAAGAAAAATAGAATACATTGCTAGCAGCAAGTTCAAAAAGTGAAATAAGTCTAGTAAAGTGGCAACATTTATTAGTTTTCTTCATCAGAGAGTCCGTCCAAAGGAGGAAGTTGGAATAAGAGTTGATGTTTTTCTAATAGGGATATACAATCTATTATTTTTTTAAGTAAACATGGTTGTTTAAGAATAATTTTAAACCATGATGCTAGATTAATGAAGGGTGCTTTTTTAATATGAAAAGCTGATGTTAAGGTACACTCTGTTATATAGTGTAATGACGTGCCCCTCTGCCCGCATGTGCAGCGCGATGAGGCTGACTTTCCAAATTTGGAAAGATAGAAAGGAATCGGACCATGCACGATTGCAAAAATGTATAGATTCCTGTGATGAAGTATGAAATCTTCTGTGACCTTTGGACAAAGTGCATAAGAGAATCTTCTCCTAGTGCATGTGTTCCATGCGGTTTGCCAGTTGAAAATGAGCTGCAATTTAAATTTTCTTTTTAGAAATGAAGATGAAAAAGGAAAAAAAAATTCTTTGGTATCGTGTGGGATGGAAAAGTTACCGCTCTTGCCAAATTTTCAGCAGTTTTGTTACCGTGTATGCCAGTGTGTCCTCGAACCCAATTGAAGAAGTAAATTTTAGATGACATCGGAATTTCCCGAATGATAGACTGAACCTGGAAATCTGTTGTTGAGTTGTTTTCTAGAGCCTTGAGTCCAAAGAGGCTGTCGGAGTGGATTGTGAAGCTATGGAATTTGCTATTGTTTGACCAGTATATTGCTTCTTTAATTGCTTCTAGTTAAACTTGAAATACTCAGTTTTCTATATTGGGTTGCTGTTGTAAGGAGAAAATCATTTGATTTTCTGAGTAGGCACAGAAGGCGAGTCCTGTCCCGTATTCTGTTTTTGATCCATCAGCAAATAGATCTATGTCGGATTTAATTTTTGATTCTTCTGCCCAAGCGAAGTGATACTCGTAGGGGCAAGAAGCTGATTTTAAGGACTTGGGTTGGAATAGGGTAGTATGTAATCGTCTGATGGAATGCCCAGGCATAGGACTTTTCCAGTTGTTGAAATTTGCTGCAGACGATTGGAAAGTGATGGTATACCTGAGAGCACACAAAGAGCCGCTGTTGGAGATTTCCTGTATGCACCCGTGACCAAGAGGAGGCACTGAGCTTGGATTGAAGAAATTAAACGTAATCCGTGTGACTTCTGAAGTCTGTCTAGCTAAATTGTCGCTCCATATGTCATCTTTTTTTCTAAGATTGTACTGTACCAGATTTTGAGGATTGTTTTTGATACTCGTCCCGAGGAAGAAGCATATTTTAAGAGGTTTTGTGTTATGTGAGTGACTATTATTCTTTTCATTCTGAGATGTGGTAGAAAAGATAATGTCCGATTAAGAAGCAGGCCCAAGTAAGGCATTGTTGAATCAGATTTTAAATTTATATTATCCAGTTTGAATATGGGCGATCTTTTGAGAAAACGTGGTCTACTCAAGTTTAAGACTTTACATTTTCCATACGAAATCCTCACTGAATTCTGCCGAGCCCAATCACTTACTATGTCCAAGGCTATCGATCCCATGTTTTCTAATTTAAGTCTTGTCGATCCAAATAATATTAGGAGTACGTCAGCTGCAAAAGCTATTACTTTAATACCTCTTGCTCCGAGTGCATTTAGTAAACCCTGTATGAAAACGCGCCAAAGGAATGGGCCTCGCCAGGAACCCTGTGGACAATCTTTTGAAAACCAGTGGATCACATCGGCCATCCAATTTGGATAGGCACCTCAGTTAGAGAGGAATGATTTTAGTGTATTTATGTAAGGTGTTTCTACGTCCAAGTCTTCTAGGGCCTGTACGTTCACCGTCCACGGTAGACAATCGAAATGCATTTTGAAAGTCTATTGAAATTAATGAAATATAAACATTTTCTTGGTTAAGAAGGTTTAATTCTGGGAAGAGCTCTTGTAGGGCTGTCTATGTGCATCTTCCTTCAGTGAAGCCATGTTGAGATAGAAAGTTGTCTTTGTTTATGTGAGGTAAGTAATTAATTCTTCTGAGAATTAATTTTTCAAATACTTTCCCAAATACCGATAAGCGTGATATGGGTCGGTATGAACTGCTCTCTGTGGGTGGTTTTCCAACTTTCTGAAAATATACAGTTTCACAAGTTTTCCTCTGATCTGGAAAGTAGTTGATTTTTAAGAGGACATTATACATATGTAATAAAAGGTTGCCTTGTGATTAGAATATATTGCGTAATATGTAGTGATCCACTTCATCAATTCCTGGAGATATATTATTGTTAAAGGAAAATACTGCCTATGATACCTCTTGGGTCGTAAAAGGAGGTGCTGATGGATCTGGAGAAAAGTTAAATTGTGGAGGGGTATGAGATGGGCAAAAATTGAATCAGTTAGTTCTTGGAAGAAGGATTGTTTTGTTTGGGTAAGTATAGTGGATGTCGAGGGGGCATATGCTTCTTTACTGTAAAAGTCTTCGAAAGCTACTTTTTTAATTTTTCCCTAAGGGTCCTTGGAGTTTCTACAAAACTTTCCCCAACCTTTCTTCTTTGCATTTTGGATTAGTCCTCTATATTTGGCCCTTTCTTGTTTGAACCTTATATAAATTTCAGGTGTCGCTTCCGGAAGTTTGGCCTTTTTCCGTAGGGCTCTTACGTAGTTTCTTTGTATTCTGAGCTCTTCGTTCCACTATGTTATATTTGGTCTATGTGTGCTTTTTCTTTTCTTGAAATGTGTTTCGCACAGATCCTTGATTATTGATATAAACATGGCGTATTTTTTATCTAAACTTTCTTTTGAATAGGTGTTTGGAAAGTAAATGATTGCTCTTCAATTTTGTCTGATAGCGCTTTGTTGATTCGCTTAAAAGAAACATCTTTTGTTCTGTAGCCCCTCTTTGGAAGGCTTGGGATGTCTGACTGGACGACGGTTGAGAGCACTAACTTCCGATGGTGATATACCCGTCTGAGGTTAGGATATTCACAAATACAGATTTTTCATATTGTTGCACACGAATATGTTGAACTGAAGGGTCGAGAATAACGATGAAGCAGTTTTGGGACGATGAGGAGTAGCAGGGCACTGATGTGGGAAGGCCATGTGGGCGGTTATTGGTTAATGGACAGTCCTAGATGCAAGCTATTTTATATTGATTTTGTATAAGATAGTTGAATAGTGAAACAGTGGCTGTTTTAATTTTCTGGAGATTTATCTGAGCTATTTTGAATTGTATACTGAAGAACGTTTTTCAGACAACTTCTTGCGGTAGTAAGAATAGTCACTACTTGATGCTTTATGTTTATGTTGATGTCTCTTCCATGGATTTGGTTATATGTAATACAATTAAAGCAACGATGCTTGTCGGCATGATCCCTCAGTTCACATTGTCACGAATCGTGCTTTTGGCCACAGAATTCACACCTGATCTCATTTTTCTTACTGCATAAGGATGTTACATGACCTAGCCCTTGGCATCTGTAGCCTCTGGGCAAGGAGATATACCTTCTGATTGGACACGAGTGCATGCATATTAACAGCTTTTTGTTTGAAATTAGGAAATTTGCTGACGCGATATCCATTTCTATGGTTTGATGGTAAGAGACCCTTGTGTCTATATTTTTGATGAATTGGATGTCAGTCCTGTTTGATATTTTTTTTCTGTAGCGCTCTTTTTAGTTCTTCTTCGGTGATTTGTTGTGGTATGGAAAATATGATAATTCTTTGTTTCTTTTGTATAATATCTAGTTGGTCTTTAAGCTCCGATTTTTTTAGGTTTTTCTGTTATAAATTCTGTGCATCTTCTTTCTTATTGCATTTAAGTTGCAGATTACCACTTCTTGTACGTATGCAATCCTGTATTGCAAGATCTACAATTCCCAAGTCGAATATTTTTCTTTCTAATGTTTGTGCTGTTAAATTCACATCTTTTCTTTTTATTATAAGTGTTTCTGCAGGTTTCCAAGAAAATTTTTCGGCATATGTCGGAGAGTTAAACTTGTTCTGTAGATGGTCACTTTGTTGATTAAAAAGAGAGGTAATGTGTGCCTTATGTTCATGCATAATTTTAACTAATTCATTTTTGAGGATAGTACTAGAGTTCTCTCTTTCGTGTAATGATTTACATATAGCTGTTGGCATTTGAATTCTTCTTGAAGATCTCCCTCAAAATTTTTGAAAAATATTTATTTTCTCATTACGGAATAAAAATACAATGACTAACTTACGCCAATCTATTACTTATCATTCATTCCTAATTATAAATAATTTTTAATATACTAGGGGGCTCGGCCCCCTACGAGCTACGCTCGCCAACCCCCGTCCAGACACCGCAGACTTTAAATGCACGCTAATGTGATCGACTTTAAAAAGATTTCGAAAGATTGAATTATAATTTAAAAAACAGTGGCGATCTCCCTATAAACGGATTTCTATTCATTTCTCTTTGATTGGGGAAATTTTAACGCCAAATCCGCTGCGGTACTACTTGATTATCCAGTCGACTAATTTCGTCAAATTATATAAATCTCCAAACCACTCGCTAAATTATACAAATTGACATAATTTTTATTTTAAATAACGAAAGAACAAATAAATTAGTACAACATTAATAAAAATACAAATAAAACGTCGAAATAAAAATAACTTGATGACGTAGACACGTGTAACAACATTTCAAAATAAGCTAATATAAAAGGAATTAAGTAAACAGAATCTTTGTCTCCCGGTATTTTTTTACAAAGCGAAAAGAAAGTTCTTTTAAATGAGACATTTTAAATAAATCGTTTTTAATCTGACGTAATTTTGACCAAACTATTCTTTCTCTTTTTAATATTCACGTGAAAATACTTGTGTTAGAAATAAAATATTGTTTGCGCTTTCCTAAGAAAAATAGTTGAAAAGTATCCTCTCAAAATATCAAATAAATGTCTAGCGTAATTTGTAAATTTAAACCGTTTTGCAATATTATTTTGTGTTCATTTTATGTAATAACTGTAATGTGACGTAAATATGACGTAATTTCTCCTATTTAAGACTTCTAACGCATGTTAATAAATTTATTATTTTACAAATTCCTTTCTCTCTTAAAATTCACGTGTAATTATAGTTTTTATGACGTAATTTTTAATAAGTTCCTGCTTTTTGTACATAATTATTTAATTCTTATTCCAAATGTTTTTTTCTGTTTATAATAGTCGCGTGTAAATAAATTTTTAATTTATTACACGTATAAATATATATATATATATATATATATATATATATATATATTTTTTTTTTTTTTTTTTTTTTTTTTAAGCAAACATTATTGTTTTCGCTGTTTATACAGTTGGCAACAGTTTAAATTAATATCGCTTTCTAAAATCTGTAAAAAATATCTCTCGAAATGCTGTAAATTTGAATTTAAAATAGATATAAAACCTCGGAAAATGAGTCAAATTAAAAAAATAAATCAATTCTGCACACCGGGAAATTATAACGTATAAAATGAACTAAAAATTATTAAATTCCGATGTATAGTTTTTGCTACTATAAAACCTTTTTAGTGGAACGATTTTGTCCAACTTTAGCATTAAATATCTCTTAAAATAATTCTTCGATTTGAAAACTGTCTGCATCAGCGTGTTTATCAAACATTTCTGTATAACACTACCGATTTTCATATTTTTGTATGCATTATTTTTCTTAATATTAACGAAGAAAGACCTCCGGTCACAAAAATTCAAAACCGGCGGCGGCGGCGGCGGCGGCGGCGGTGACAGCGGTAGTTACTTTTTTTTAGAATAGAGAGAGTCTTTCCATGCCTAAGGCTAATAATCAAAATTGAAATTTTAAGCATTTAGACAAAACCTCGATTTGCATCTACTTTTAATGTAAATTTTAATACTTAAATAAACAATCCTGAAATCTAATTATTTTACATTTACTCATAAATAGATACGATCTACTTATATACTGATTTTCATTTAAATCTGTGACATGACTGCCACAGCTGATTTGCTCATTTTGTATGGAATGACGCCATATTTAATTCCAATGGTAGGCAACGTCGCGTTCAGCGGTGTAATTTTCACAACCAGTGCTGCACTTTACAAACGAGCAGTATCTACATTTTGATACCAATATTTCAGTAAAATAGTTTCTACCTAATTTAACTGCAGATTTATGTAAATAAATGAGGCAATGGGGGATCTCAGTCAATCCCTGGGTTACGCTTAGAGCAAGTTTGAAAAGTATTTCATTCTCACTGTGAGGCGGAACTTATCATTAATGCGAAATATGGTGGAAAGGTACTCCGACGAAGAACCGAAAATACTTTGAAAAATCTATTTTAGCATTTTCATTGCAATCATGAGCAAAAGGTACTTAATCCAACACTGTGCAGTCATGATTATAGTCAGCAGTCATGTCAGTTGCAATGTAACTCCACTCTTTTTGGATGAGTAATTGTGTATTACATCTTAGAGGAAAGCTCAATTACAGTAATGTGTTATTAAATAAAAAGAATAATCAATATTTAAAATTACTGGTATATAATTATAATTATGAATATGGAAAAGATACTTTCAAAGGGATATGTCGTGCGCTGTTGGAGTGATAAACATTTGTCACCAGTTTCCAATGATAATGGAGCAAAAATTTTGTTTGAACAAGACTAAGATTATTTCACTCAAATTCTACGTTTGATTAGTGTATGTCTAGTGATGAGTACGTTATTGAAGGGCCTACTTTAACTTTTGCATTAAATATCCATAAAAATAATCCGTGTAACGATCTGCATACGTTGTTGGAAAATACATATTAAACATATAGTGAATTAATTCAAGCAATTTTGTTTCAATGACAAATTTTCAGCATGCATTTCTTTCAGAAACTCATTAATTCAGTGGCAAAAAGAATTTATGGAATTATTCTATCGAGCAGAGAAAACTTTCAAATAAGACAAATTTTCTAACCATATTACATTGGACCTATGATTTTGTACCACCAATTTTCATACAGTGTGTCCACATTACAAAACTTCCATTCTTCTACGTCAAAAACTGACCAAATTATAGCTGTTTAAAGTGAAGCATATTTTTTCTTGCGAAATAGGCATCATTCACAAATTTACTGGAAATATAAATAATCGTCATATTAAAAAAAATAATAGTTGAGAGTAAAATTCACATTACAATATAAATTTGAAATCAGTTATCATTCTGGCATATTAAAGAAAAAAATACTACTTGTAGTAAAAATATCAGTTATAAGTAACAGATCTCTTGTTAAATGAAATGACGAAAATCGACATTCACAATTATTTACAAAATGGTACATATTTTTAAATTCTCTTAAATTATCTAATCGAAAACTTAATTAATAAAAATAAAAATTAGCTTAAAAGTTGCTCGTAGTGACACCCTTCGGCTGCAATGCAGAAATTTAAGCGCGAAATAAATCCTTTTAATACTTTAAGCACATTGTTTACAATACGTCGAAGCATGGTCAAACTCATCTGCTTTCTGATGCAGAAAATGGTATAAGTTATGCAATTCAAAGTTTCATAACTCGGTCAAATTTATTGTTACTTTAATATGACTTTTGTGTCTTGCGTGTTAGTGTAATAGAACATTTTAAATAAATATCATTTATAGAACCGGGCGACCGTGTAAAAATTTAAATTTCGTAACTTTTTAAGAAATGTTTTTATTGAACAAAGCGACTTTTAAAATATTTTTTAAATCTCACTTAAAACATTTTCGTAATTGGAACTATATGTCTATAACTATCGATTTTGGAATAAGCCATTGGACATCGTTGAGAGTGGACACACTGCATACTCACGCCGTGAGATGATTTGACTGAAACAGATTTATACTATAAAATTAAGCTTTTATTCATCCTCATTTTAATATTATACCTAAATCATATTTGAAACGTATATTCTTTGGACATGAAATTAATAATCTTGGAGTGAAAGCTGTATAATTTGTTTTAATATCCAGAGGAACAATAAGTCAAAATTACTAATACATTCTATAATGGAAATAAACAGAAACGTAATACATTAAAAATAATAAAGGTAGTGCAATTGTATGGGAATAATGCCTTTTTCTTTATTATATCGACGCACAAGCTTCAGTTTACGTTTAGTTTAACAGTTAAATGAAGAATTGGATAAGTTTCTCCCTTTTTTCGCAATATATATATATATATATATATATATATATATATATATTCGTATTTTCAGATATTCTACAGCTGTTTTCTAATTATTGATATGTATATTACAATTTTTATGTTTTATTAATTTTCATTTATATGTGCAAAACCCATTTTGAATTTTTTTTTTCATATTCCTTTTCATACTATCATATTCCTTGTGTGCAAGCAGTCATTTCCGAAATACGAGTACATTTAAATATTTCGATCCCCTATTTTAGAGTTTCTTTGAATTTAACTGGAGCTTCCGTAATCTGCGGAGTGGAACGAAGAAAACGAACAAATTAGCAAGTCCGAAACTTTTGAATTTTTTGCAGAAGGTTTGGCATGGCTGGAGACTGTGATACTGGTGAAGTAATAATATTTTTAAAACTCTGTGATAGAGCTTCAAAGCAAAGCAATCAAACTTGCGACAAACAAAACATTTTTTCAAGCCCTTGTGATAAATGTAAAAAGTATTTAAGTTAAAAATTAAAATTCAGGTAATTTATTCTTGTTTCTATTTTGCTATTGCTTTATTTTTATGGAACTGATGTCATAAATTCCCAGGGCCGCCATCTTGGAATTTTTCTAGGCGTGAAAACCCCTTTTCCGCCAAGTAGTAAATGTCGCCAAGCACCGATTTATACGCATGTTAGGCTTAACAAAAATAAAATGTAAATAATAAACAAAACTCGTTAAAGTGGTAATCAGTAAACGTCGTATGAGCGCTACGCGCTCGTTAACCGAAAAAAATCACTGAATTCAGCTATCTCCTTCTGCCACGATACCAAAAATGCACGAAACTCGTTAAAGTGGCAATCAGTAAATGTCGTATGAGCGCTCGCGCTCATTAACCGAAAAAAATCACTGGATTCAGCTAACTCTTTCTGCCGCGATACCAAAAATGCCCCGTAAGAGCTTCCCATGTAAGTTAAATCCCTCACAGAATTCGACCCTCCCACCCCAATAGAAGTTATTAAAAAAGTAGAAATAATTTTTTTCATCTTGCAAAATTGCAATATAGAATAAAACCTTCATAACGGAAACTCTTGAATAACAGATACCTCTATTTTTCAATTCTCAACATCTATATACTTATACATTTTCAGCTCTCAATAGGAAACACCTCAGAACAGCGGACAAATTCCGCGCTTGCGAGGTAGGTTTTACTGTACAGACTTTTTTATTCATAAAAATGCACAGATTTTGCAAACAGAATATGCACTTATTTTATTCAAAAATATGTGAAGATATTTTGAAAATATCAAATATGCATTTATTTTATGCAAACAATGTGCACAGTTTTTGAAAACATAAAATATGCAGTTACTTGTACGCATACAAAATGCAGATAATTTGCACAAAAAGTATATATTTTTTGAAATATTAAAAAATATTCACTTTTTATGCACAAATTGTGCACAATCCATCATTTTTTTTTAAATAAAAGGTGCAAACTTTTTTTAGCTGGGTTAATGTGTTTCGGGGATTTGCTGTGTACGGTTACGGAAGGGAAAAAACAGAGTAGGAAGCATGCGCAGTAAGCATTCAGTTACAGCTATTTTTGTTTGTAATATTACTAGCAGTGATTGGTTACTGGTGGTTTTCTAGTAACTGCTATAATATCTGCAATGATACTAAGTATTGTTTAGTGAAATCACATACTATTTCTTACAGTGTAGTCGAAATCTTAGAGGTTCTAAACTATCTAAACAATCGAACACGCGGAATTCAATTTAACTTTTACACGTGAGGTCAATCCTCTTGAGGTCTAATATTAAAATAATTCTAAATGCAGTCATTCATTGCTTTTACTCAAATAAATCGACATCATAGGTAACAGAAAAATAAATTTTCAAATTGAAAAATCTATGTATTAGAATGTCTCATCTGTAAATGATGTAAAAAAAAAAAAAGCAATAATACCTCGAAGCCATAATGCCTGTGGATACATTGTATTTGCACATGGCGAAGAGTCCACTACAGTGTAAAAAAAAAAAAAAAAAAAAAAAAAAAATATTAAAAGAACATAAAAAAATCTTCGAATTCCGTCAGTAAAAGTTACGTCAACAGACTTTTTATGTCATTCCATCCTCATATCGCTTATTTGCATGTCAAACAACAAAAAATTCTGTTTTCTTTGCCATCAGTTTTCACTGCGGCAATATAATACGTTGGATAACAGAAGAAATGCTTTGAACGGAAGGTCATCCCCCTATGACATCTACAAGGTCATTTAGAGGGACCAATTAGCATTGGCTATCATACACCCCACGCTAAGGCGTCTCTCCTTACTTGAAATATTTGTTGTGTTTTATCTCTTGTGCACTGTTGAAAATGGCAGCCGTTCAATAAAGCACGTTTATCTAATTAAAAAAGAATAATATATACAGAATTTTTAACAGAAAATTAAGAATCAATTTCACCATTGGAACCGGCGACACACACCTTTGACATCAGAACCGCATTAATGCAGTAGTTTTCTTCAATAATTAGGATTTACTGTTCGAATACTAGAAAACAAACATAGCAATGTATGTTTTCATCCTTCTTTTAAATATGTAACAATGTTTTTCCGAAACGTAACAATATGTATGAAAAATAGTTCCTATTTGCTAAAAATCTTAATTAAGCAATACTATTTATTATTATTATTATTTTATCATGTATGATTTACTTAAATTATTAGCATGATTTTATACTTTATTATTTATGCACATTAGTAACTTAGTTGATCTAATTTTGTTAATAACTGGAGATTATTTTTTGATCAGTTGTTTATTTTAAGTTAAATAAATAATATTAAGTTTATGATTAGTTTACAAATCTTGAATTTTCACATAGCTGTAGAATGATTACTTTTTATATTTAACTTTTTTATGACTAAGAGTTCTATTTTTCTTCATATGTATTAGTTCTAGAAATTTTGATTGAGATTTTAAATTAATTTTGTCATCAATTGACATACGTGATTAGTTCTGGGGTGATAGTTTTAATAATAAACACGGAGTAGCTGCATTAATTATTATAGTTATAGATAAACTGATATTTTCGTTTAACATTAACCAGCATAATATTTATTAGATCTGACGCTGTTCATATATTTTTATTGTTTAAATTTATCACATTTCCTTCTATATACTATGTTGTTTAAAATGGAGTGATTGATATTTTGTTTAATCGTTCCATATGTTGATTCTGAAGAAATGATTTTTTTAGTACAATCTTAGAATTAACTGTAGTGGCTAAGTTAAAATTTGTAAATTTTATTCACTCCATTTAATGAAATAAATTTTGAGCTACAACTGTGTGAATTATTTTGAAATTAATTTCTATTTAAGCTTTAACCATTCATTTTATAGAATCAGCAAGTTTAATTTTGTTTAACATTTTAATTTAAATTACATTATAATATTTTTTCTTATTTAGTTGATGATCATTTACTTTATACGGAAAAAGACATTGTAAATTGTTAAGAAGGATGAAAACTCATTTTATCACTTTAGCTGAAATGAAATATTTTTTTTTATGGTGACGTTTATATAGATTTTAGTGGCTCTTCATTTTCATTTCTCATCTTTGCTCATAGCTGTCAACTTTTACGAATGTATATGTGCAAAGCTTTCTATTCGAAAAAATTATAAAAATTGGCAGGAAATTATTTACATAATTAACCAAAGTCGCTGATTTATCCTAATCAATTTTCAAAAATATTGCATGAATAAAGAATAATGTTTTTTTAATTACAAATCACATTCAATACATATATTTATTTTATTAATAAATATTTTTATGGGGGAGGGGGGGGGAGTTACCTTATATCGTATATGTATATTTTTTATTATTCTGAGAGGGGGGGGGGGGAGCTTATGATATCTTCTTTCACTTTTTCCAGTTTTTAATGTACTTAATTCTCAAATCTATATAAATTCAACTGTTTAAATATTTTATTGCAAATAAGCTATTTAAATTAATTTTATAAAAGTTTGGAGGAGAAATTCCTATAAATATTTATTATTATTAATATAAACAAATCGATCGGTAAATAGAAATGTCCCGTGTACCTAACCTAAAATATTCGATTCTTCTGTTAAATAGAACCTCCGCCCCCCTCGCCAACAGGAATCGACCTACAGATTTTGACTGTTGAGAAAAGTCGTTGAGATTATCAATACGAAGTGCCTGTATGACTACGTCGTCTGATAACGAATTCTTTCGTTAACAGATATTTTCTGGCAACTTTTTGCTGCCAGAAATTTCTTGTTGTTTTACAAAAATATTTTTAACAGTGTAGTCAAAATCTTACATGTTCTAAAGTATCTAAACAAACGAACAAGTGGGATCTAATTTAAGCTTTAAACGTTGTCTGTCCTCTTGAGATCTAATCTTAAAATAACACTATAAATAATCAGTCATTGCTTTTGGACAAATAAAATGACATTATAGGTAAAGGAAAAAAAAACTTTTCTTCAAACTGAAAACATCTATGTATTATTAATATATGGATTTTTTTTCCAGAGAGAAACATTCGCCTTGCATACAATATTTCAAATGAAAATCAAATTTCAAAGATTATATTTGTTTAAAAGGCGCAAAGGCCAACCTAGCGAAAAAGATTCCATGCTGGGACTCGAACCCGGGCCATCAGCACAGCGCACTGACGTTCCACCGACTAAACCACACGGAACGACACCCAGCTTGGAACATCTCACTGTTACAGGTTGGCAAGGCTACAAACGCAGCACAAGATAGAATATTCTCCGTGAGCCACCGACATGGCGCAAACACAGGTACTTAATTAAATCCAGCATCGATTGAATATATATATGGAAATTTTTCCAGAGAGAAACATTCGCCTTGCATACAATATTTCAAATGAAAATCAAATTTCAAAGATTATATTTGCTTAAAAGGCGCAAAGGCCAACCTAGCGAAAAAGCCTTTTAAGCAAATATAATCTTCGAAATTTGATTTTCATTTGAAATGTTGTATGCAGGGTCATACCAGGTGCGGAGGCCTACCAAATGGCCTTACCTATTTTACCTCACCTAGAATATTGTATGCAAGTCGGATGTTTCTCTCTGGAAAAATTTCCATACATTAATATATATTCAATCGATGCTGGATTTAATTAAGTGTCTGTGTTTGCCCCATGTCGGTGGTTCACGGAGAATATTCCATCTTGCGCTGCGTTTGTAGCCTTGTCAACCTGTAATAGTGAGACGTTCCAGGGTGGGTGTCATTTCGTGTGGTTTAGTCGGTGGAAGGTCGGTGCGCTGTGCTGATGGCCCGGGTTCCAGTCCCGGCATGGAATCTTTTTTGCTAGGTTGGCCCTTGCGCCTTTGAACCAAGTATAATATTTTAAATTTGATTTCCATTTGAAATATCTATGTATTAGATTGCTGTATCTGTAAATGATTTAACAAATAATAAAATAAGCAATAATATATGGAAGCCATAATGTCTATGGATCCATTGTATTGCCGCATGGCAAAAAGCCTCGTAGTCGAAATTTTACGTGTTCAAAACTATCTAAACAATCCAATTCGGGGGATACAATTTAAACGTTAGGTCTATCGTCTTGAGATCTAAGGTTAAAATAATACTAGAAATAATCACTAATTCATTGCTTTAGCACAAATAAAATGGCATCAACCATAACAGAAAAAAGACTTCTTCAAATTGAAAACATCTATGTATTAGAATGGCTCATCTGTGAATGGTTTAACAAGCAAAGAAAAAAAAAAGCAATAAAGCATGGAGGCCATAATGTCTATGGATCGTATTCGCACATGGAGGAGAATCTCCTAGTCGAGAGCTTATATGTTCTAAACTATATAACAATCGAACACGCGAGATTCAATTTAATCTTTAAACGTTAGGTCTATCCTCTGGAGATCTCAGATTAAAATAATACTAGCAATAGTCAGTCATTTCTTTTGAATATATAAAATGACATCATAGGTAAAAGACAAATTATTTTTCAAATTGAAAACATCTATGAATTAGAATGCTTCATCAATAAATAATTTAGCAAAAAAATATGATCAATAATACCTGAAGCCATAATGTCTATGGATCCCTTGTATTGGCACATGGAGAAGAGCCCCGTAGTCAAATTCTTGCATGTTTTAAACGATCTAAAAAATCGAACACGGGGGATTCAATTTAAGCATCAAATGTTAGGTCTATCCTCTTGAGATCGACCGTTAAAGTAATACTATAAATAGTTAGTCATTCATTACATTTGCACAAACAAAATGACATCAAACATTACAGAAAAAAGACTTCTTCAAATTGAAAACATCAGTGTAATAGAATGGCTCATCATTTAACAAAAAAAAAAAAAAAAAAAAAAGGCAGTACATTTTATTTTACACTAAATTTGTTATAGAAATATTAATGGATTTCATCAAATAACTTTCTAGAAATTTATAGAAATAAGACAATTAATACAATTAATACTTCACGGTTATTCTCTTTATTTTATAATAACATTATGATGTAATGGTATTTTGAAATTCTTTGTCAACGACTGTTTTATAAGTGAAGAATAACTTTTCATTTCCTGCCTTAATGATAGAGATATGCTTAAAATTCTAATTCTCTCAAGATAAATTTAATAATCTAAGAATGAAACCAATGTGTAATTTATTTTAATATCCGGAGGCATACTGAATTGGAAATACTAATATATTTTATTATAATAAAAATTATCAGGATATACTGAAAAGATTAATGGAATTCAATTGCATAGAAATGATGTAATTTTGATGTATTACTTTATTTCACAATTTCCAATTTACGTTTTGCGTTTATATTTTAACTCTGAAAGAAAATACTTCTGTTGTTTTTAAGCATTGTATATTTTGAACTATAGTGGAATTTTTTTCCTGAGGCACTTTCTTTTATCGGGCATTTTAAAATATTATTATTACATATATTTTATATTATTCTATTATTCCTTTTGATAAAGTAACTTTATTTTCGTTTTCGATCGTTTTTATACCCGGAAAACGTACTAGGTATAGAATAATATTATTCAATTTAGCATTTTATTAAGAAAACTGCTTAAAGTTTCTGAACGAATTGTACTATATTAACTAATCAGATGTAAAAATCCCAAAATTTTCTTCAATCGTATACATGTTAGTACCTCAAAATTCGCTATTACACTGCCAAAATTAAATGGCAATCTATGTCCATCATGAGGATTCTAACGATATAAAATTCTGTGCATTAGTTCTTGAGATATGACAATCGCTAAAATCGTGTAAATCCAGAAAAATGCAGCCTAGCAGCGCCATGATTTGGGTGATTTACACCAAAACACAATGAGCGCACAACTTATGTCAACTTCTAACTGAATCTAAAGTTAGAGGAAAATTCATGCGTTAGTTCGTGAGATTGAGTTATTGCGGGAATAGTGAAAAATGCAGCACAGCAGTGCCACCTCTTGGGAGATTTACCCAAACGCGTAACACCAACTCATATCAAGAACTAACTGAATCTGAAGTTCGGTTAAAATCCGTCCATTAGTTCTTAAGGTAGAGCTATTGCGGAAATCGTGTAAATCCTCCAAAACGCAGCACAGCAGTGCCACCTGTTGTGAGATTTACACTAAAACGTAATCAGCATCAAATCATAGCAACTACTAACTGACTTCGAAGTTTCATGAAAATCCGTGCATTAGTTCTTGAGATACATCTATTGCAGAAATCGCGAAAAATGCAGCATAGCAGCGTCACCTGTTGGGCTATTTACACCCAAAACTAATCATCATCAATCTATATTATGGGCTACTGAATATAATTTTTTGCTAAATTCCGTGCATTATTCTGGAGATAGAGCGTCCACAAAATTTGTGTCACATACAAACAGACAGACTCACAGACAGACATTTCGTAAAAACATGTTTTTCGGAATCTCTGACACCTAAAACGTGTAACTTTGTCGAGAATATGATAAGTCGAGAATTTTCTCGAATCCACTACTTTCTTCTTGTAAAGATAGGCGATAGTAAAAAGAACAACAGAAATGCAATTTTCTTGAATAATGCAATTTCCTTCAAGTATCTTGTTTTATAGGATACCATTAAAGTTCATTTAAATAATTGCCGATAAAAATGCGACTGGTTGTTAAAAATGTTTGTAATTTTAAAATATTTATGTAATATCTCATTAAAAATAAGTTATTCCAGTCGAATCTGTTATATTTCATGCACATCGTAATTTCCTTGATTGCCAATTTTTTTGGTAAAAATTCGTATTTTAACATTTTTGAAAATTTCAGTAATATTGTAACCAGTTAGCCTATTTATGGTTTTGTTATCTCATTAAAAATCTCGAAGTTTTGACTGAGAATTTTAAATATGTAGAATCGGTTTCACATTACATATGTAGTATATATATACATATATATATATATATATATATATATATATATATATATATATATATATATATATATATATATATATATATATATGTAATAATAAAAATTTTCGCATTTTATCTTTGTAAAACTATTCCAAATTTTTAATATTTATTCTTTTTACCTATCTCTAATAATCTTAATATCTTTTGTCTTTTATTTCATGCATTTATAACTGCGTATTCTTTTATTATTCTAAAAACCTTAATCCATTCGTCTAATCTTATAAAACCCATTAAATTACTTTTTTCATTTTATTCTAAAACTAAATTCGTCTTGTTTCGAAAAGCATTGTTCGATGATGTTCTTTTTCCAACAATTTCTTGCAAGCTCCCGCCAGCATTTGATTGCGTTTTAATAATGACGCCGAGTATAAAGAGTTCATTATCGACGTCACGCGTTCGTCACCCTTCCCATCGAATCGTAGCCTGTCTCCTATCCCGTTCCTCCCCCTCTCTCTACTGGAGTTGGTTCTCCACTAATAATGTATCCGTCTGCACTCTGTTTCTTTGAGTACTTATACTGTTAAATCGACGAGGAGCGATAGATTTTACGTTTTTTCGGTTGTTTAATAAATCCACGTCACTTGGGGTGAATGACTTTAATGTCTATATCCTAATACTTTTAACTTCTTAAGTTTTTATGAAGTGGATCATCGATTATTCGAGAGTTGATAGACAAGCTACTGGAAATGTTACGATATGTTTTTGTCAAATAAACAACGTTTAAAGTTACGATGACTCTATTAATTATACATGGGAAATTCATTCAATGTTTAATAAGCTTGTCTTCTACTCGCCTCCCTGACTGCACTCCGATATTCTCATGATAATGGAGGGTTGGTCTTGATTACTATACAGCATTTACTTCGAGATATAAGAGTGTCGCCGGAATGTCACAAAAGTCGATAGCAAAATGCGACATATATATGTTCAAAATACACATGAATTTGAAATTGATTAAATTTAAGAGCTGGTGTGTATAGTTGTAAAACATTATGAAAAATATTTTAGTAACAACGTAGGAATAACATATCAATGACGGAAGTTAAATATTCTGCCCCTTTTCATCAGCGTACGGAAAAGCTTTTTAAAACTCCATCTCTTATTTGAAATAAAATACTATCAGTAGATTATGTTTGGGGGACAGTGAGACTAAGGCTATATCTATCACAAATTTTATTTGTTTCGTATTGTATATTTAAATGTTTGCAGAATACGTACACTTTTTCTGTCTTATTGAGTTCAGGTAATGAATATTCAATTCAGTTACTGAATCATAAATATATGAAAAAGACCTGAAAAAATATTATAAAAATTCCATAAGATGCGATAGTGAATAAAATTCTGTTTCATGATTTGGTTTTTAGATAATAAGATCAAATAATTAATCAGTTTTCAACATTAATATCATTTCTCAAATAAAAAATATCGGTTTTTGGTATAGTATCATTAATCACTTTAATAAATCATCTTTTTAATAATCATTTAATTAATCATTTACAGATGGGTAAATGAATTTATAGATTCAAGGTTAACAAAATAATGTTTTATTTAAGATTAATGTCAATGCTGTTAATTTACCGTGTCTGTTTGGAAAGTACATTTACTGAACATGAAAATGTCTACAACATTTAATTGCTAAAAGGTGAAAATTAAAATTAAACCGCAGCAACTGCGGTTTCCATTTCCAACCTTATCATTTTACCATTTTATAATAGTATTAGCTTTAAGATGGCTATTATCTTAAGACATTATGATTTTAATGTGGTTTTTAAGCCGGTTAATAAATTATCTTTTTCGCAACTTAAGGACCAAATTCCTCCACATAATTATTGGGGCATTTACAACATTCAATAGCAATGTGGTTTGTCCTACATTGGACAAACTAAACAAAAACTCCGTTACAGAATCAATGAACACAGAAACTATGTAAAGAAAAAATAATTACAGAAATCCTCTATCGCCTCTCATTGCTGGGAGAGGGACATAATTTTAATTTTGACTCAGCTACCATTATCAAGAAATGCATTACTCCTCTGGATTTAGACTTTTTTGAGGCTATTCATATCCATAAATTTAAAGACTCCTTGGTTAATGATTTATCTAGTACACCATACATCTCAATTTTTTCTGGATGGATTTGTTGTGTCACGACACTTCACTTCCGCATTAATTTCATTGGCTGTCAGAACGTGATGGTCTTTTGGTATCATGTTTTGACATTTGGGTTTTTTTCACCGTACATGTAGTTGGGGGGATATTGTTTTTAAAATTTTTATAGTTTTTACACTGAGGATGTGAGTCCTAGTACTCACGAAACGTATACGTGTGGTCAAATCTGCTTGTTTTTATTGTGTGTTTAAACGTTGTTTTCAAATAATTTATATTTTCACACAAGTTCTGTACTTATTAAATAGCTAGTATGTTGTGGCCATCACAAAACTTTCTTCTATCTAAATCACGTGAATTAAATCATTTAAGTAATTCAAGCAATTACATCAATGTAGCTCCAATTCATATCAAAGTATATCAGAATTTGAAGTTTGATGAAAATTCGCACATTAGTTCTTGAGATAGAGCTACAGCGGGAATTCTGAAAAATGTAGCATAGCAGCGCCACCTGTTGAGCGATTTACACTAAAAATAAACAGCACTAAATGATATCAAGGTATACCTGAATGATAGAGCTATAGCGGAAATTTAGGAAAGTGTAGCATAGCAGCACCACCTTATGAGCGATTTGCACCAAAACATAAACCACACTAATTGATATCAAGGGAATCTGAAGTTTGTTGAAAATCCAAGACTTACTTCTGGAGATAGAGCTATTACGAAAATCACAAAAAATGCAGCATAGCAGCTCCACCTGTTTAGTGGTTTACACCAAAATGTACAAAACGTCAATTCCTGTCAAGGACTAACAGAATATGAAGTTTGAAGAAAATACGTGCATTAGTTCTGGAGATTGAGCTATTGTGAAAATGGCGATAAATTTTGCATAGCAGCGTCACCTGTTGAGCGATTTACACCAAAGACTAATCAGCACCAATTTATATCTGGGACTAACTGAATATAAATTCTTATTAAATTCCGTTCATTAGTTCTTGAGATAGAGCGCCCACAAAATTTGTGTCACACACAGACAGACTCACAGACAGACTCAAAGACAGACTCACAGACAGACATTTTGTAAAAACATATTTTTCGGGTTGTCTGATCCCTAAAGGGTCTAAATCCGCTGAAAACCGGAATACGAAAATTTTCATGAATCCAATACTTTCTTCTTGTAAAGATAGTATTAAGTAAAAATATTCCGAAATTGCTGTCTGCAACACGCCATAATTACATTTTTCACATACTCTTTCATACCGGGTGTCCTAAAAAGGACTGACTGATTTTAAAATTCAATAATTGTAAACGGTGACAGATATTTAAAAAATTCTTCTAGGAGGCTTATGCATAAGGTCGAAAGTTTTTTACAGTGATTTTCAATTTTAGTTCGAATTACAAACAATAGGTGGCGCTGCGATCAATAGACGCTAAATTCAGGCTCGATGTTTGGTACTTCGTGGCCCGGATAATACATTTCCATCTCCTTTTTCTGCATGGAACAACAGAAAGGACCAAAAATCGAGCCTGTATTTAGCGACCATTGCTTACAGCGCCATCTATTGTTTGTAAATCGAACTAAAATTGAAAATCACTGTAATAAAACTTTAGACCGTATGCATAACCCTCCTGCAAGAATTTTTTTAATATCTGTCACCGTTTGCAAGTTATTGAATTTTAAAATCAGTCAGTCCTTTTTGGGACACCCGGTATTATACCCGTTACTTTTTCTTTTAACTTACTTAGATGTATATTTCTCTTGCGTAAACATTGAGTAACTCGAGCCATAATTGTGGTTAGCTAAATTATGCCGAATTGTTACATATTGAATTTTTGCATGTTACAATCTATATGGTTTCTCTTATAATGAATGGATAGTACAAAGTGGAGAGAAAAATTATCTTACTTTCGTTGAAATTAAATTGGATGGTTTCTTCTTGATAAAATATTGCTAGGGCTGTTGTTCTTCTATTGAATATCAGCTACACGCTGCTTTTTTCTATATTGAAATATCCTGCTAGTCATACTAATAGATTAATTCTTTGATCCGTATGCTCTAATAAAGGGTATTTTATATACTCCTGAGAAGAGAGAACTCAGTATGTAAACAGTCCTTGAGAATGTAAACAGTGGAATAAACCAATTTTTACTGCTTTTAAAGTTTTAATTTACACATTTAGTCAATTAAAATTAGAATAAATTTACAATGAGTATTATATATTTATGAAAATGTCTATTTAAAAATTAAGAGGATCCTAAATACCAATTTTTATTTGAGAAAATTGATTAATACCACATATAAAACTATCCAGAAGCGTGTCTGAAGATTAGTGGTAGCAAAAGAATCTTCGATTTCCTAAATGATTCTTAATATCTAGAAACTATATATATATATATAGGTTTTTACAGATAAAGAGCGCTTTTCGAAATCATGGGTATCGTGTAGTATATTAGCGTATTTTTTCGTTCGTGATTATATAGTATATTCTCAGATTAAAAAAAAGATTTGACTTTTCTTTTACAGTGTATGATTTGAATAGGCATAAATACTTCATCATTTGAATGCTTTCTAGGGTTCAGTTATATACAGTAGCGCTCAAAAGTATTTTGACAACCTTATATTCTCTCTTATTTTATTTAATATAAAAATGTAAAAGAAAATATATTCCCTATAATTGAGAACACTATGACTGCAGTTATTCAAATGTATCAAGTTTCAACTTGTTTGTTTAAATTCGGCGCCACCGAAGAAATGCGACTCCTGCTTCGCTCAAAAGTATTTTCACAATTAGTTTGTATTTAATTGTTGAAGGTGTCAGTGGCGCTATAGCTTCGATTAGTGTTTATATCGACTTATTGTGATTATTTTTAAATGCCGAAATGTAAAAAAATATCGAAGTTATTCTAGAAAAGCCGCTCTAAATGCACTTAAGAAAGGTAGACTGCAAGCAGATTTAGCTCGTTCTTTTAACGGGTCTCGCCAACTTGTTATTACATGGAATAATTTTTTTAATAAACAGAATTACATCGAAAATAAGCCTCAAAGTGCCCATCCGAAAAAAAAAAACAACTTGCAATGTTGACTGTATTCTAAAAATGATATCTACAAGTGATTGTCGTAAGTCCGCTGTAATAATGAAAAATGAATTGAAAAAAAATTACGGCATAGAAATACAAGTTTCATCAGTCAAACGATGCCTAAACCACTATGGTTTACATGGCAGAAGACCAGCAAAAACACGTTTGTTATCTACTAAGAATAAGAAGGCTAGAGTTGTATTTATAAAACGGCATAACCCTTTCAGGGGCCAGGCAATTCCATTGCTAAAGTGTTGAAACTAATGATTGACACCGGAATTTTAGTTTAAAAAATATTCGGTTTATTATGTGTGTGAAATATAGCTTTTTCTTTTTAAAAGATAAATTTGTTTTCAAATTTCATTGTAAGTCATTAAATTCAACACTTTAGCAATGGAATTGCTTTGCTCCTGAATTGATTGTGCCGTTTTACAAATGCGACTCTAGCCTTCCTATTCTTAGTAGATAACAAACGTGTTTTTGCTGGTCTTCTGCCATGTAAACCATAGAGGTTTAGGCGTCGTTGACTGATGAAAATTGTATGTCTATGCCGTAATTTTCTTTCAATTCATTTTTTATTATTACAGCGGACTTACGCTAATCACTTGTAGATATTATTTTTAGAATACACTCAACATTGCAAGTTGTTTTTTTCGGAAGGCCACTTTGAGGCTTATTTTTGATGTATTTCTGTTTATTAAAAACTTTATTATATGTAATAACAAGTTGACGAGACCAGTTAAAAGAACGAGCTAATTCTGCTTACAGTCTACCTTTCTTGAGTGCATTTACAGCGGCTTTTCTAGCATTACTTCAATATTTTTTTACATTTTGGCATCTAAAAATAACCACAATAAGTCGATATAAACACTAATCGAAGCTATAGCGCCACTAACACCTTCAACAATTAAATGCAAAATTGTCAAAATACTTTTGAGCTAAGGAGGAGTCATATTTCTTCGTTGGCGCCGAATGTAAACAAACAATATGAAACTTGATGCATTTGAATAACTGCAGTCATAGTGTTCTCAATTATAGGGAATATATTTTCTTATACATTTTTATATTAAATAAAATAAGAGAGAATATAAGGTTGTCAAAATACTTTTGAGCGCTACTGTAATTATGACTGGAAAATTGTTACTTTTCTTCTCTAAAATGTTTAATTATTTTTTTTTTCCTGCAATCGCTGTAAATTGGTCTATTATGCGAAATTCTATTAAATAATAAAAGAGGCATAGTAAATAATTTCATCCTTGTAAATGTTAGATCTAAAAAAAGATTTAAATGTTAGCATGCAATGGTACATGAATAAAATTAACGCAGCCCTCTTTTTCTAGATTTTTTTAATATCTCATAGCTTTTGAACTAAAAGGACAAAATTGATATATTTACTCAAAAACTAATGTAGTTTGTTTGCAAATATTGTAGAGGCTGGATTTTATTCTATCTAATTCGTTTTAAATTGAGTAAAATTTCTTCTTTATATAATAAAAAATGCCCTTAACAAAGTACCCTTAGCGGTACACTAAGCAAATAACTTACTCTTTCTGCTGCACGGAAGAAAAATTATTTTCGTGGAACATTAAGTATTCGGAAGACGAAATAATTCAGTGATTTCATACGTAATAGAATAAAGTAACATGTGAAAGTTTTTTACTGCAAATATAAATGGAAATACTACACTCTTGTTATATTCCTTAACTTGTTATATACTACTCTTGTTATATTCCTTATAATAAACAATTTAATTAAGATTATACAGCATGTCCAAGAAAGATCTTTATTATTCTAAACATTAATAACAAAAATACTAACAGGTGAAATAAAATGCAGTTTGCTGCAAAAGAATGTGGAAATCTAAGAGCTTTTGTACAGTACCTTTAATGTAACTGTACGTGAACTCCGTTAATAGCACGAAGAATGCCGAGACAGTACTCGATTTCCCTCCAAGTGTTTTTTAACATATGCGGTACAGAAGTGAGGATTGCTAATTGTATCCTTTTATTTTCTAAATTAACTGTTATTTATTGAATAATTAATAATTTAATAAATAAACGCTTAGATTTCTTCATTATTTTCCATTTCACCTATTAGTATTTTTGTCATTAATGTTTAGAATGATTAAGACCTTTCTCGGACACGCTGTATATTTATAAAATCATTTCATTTAATTTTCTTTTTTATGCTCTATCTTATTGTACACAGAAATCTATGCTTAGTTACGTTCAAATTAATTTATATTCATTAATTTAAATTTACAGTGTATGCTAGGTATGAGGCATGTATTGCTGCATATGTATGTTAATTCTTGATGTTCAGAAGAACGCTTTAGAACGACAACTGGCTTCGTTTTTCTGGAGAAATCACCGGATTAGTAAATCCATTGCTTTTCTACACTTGCGCCTGGATCGTCTAGATTAATAGTACGACTGCAAAACACCACCTTGCCTTCTAAATTGGAATTATCCGATATCAGCTATTATCAACAATTTCACGCAAGTTGACTGAATATGTCGACAACAAAATAACACAACTTTTCATTAGCCGTCAGTATTCTATGAATTTAATATATCCATACTCAACTTTTCAGGTATGTATCACTATAAAAGTTACCAAGTTTGTGAGCAATCTCAGAATGTATACTACTAAAAATTGCAGCATAGCATTGCCTGCTATTGGGCTATTTACATCCAAAATTAATCAGCTTTAATTTGTATCAGGGACTAACAGAATCAAAAGTTTCATTAAATTCCGCGCATTGGTTCTTGAGATAGAGCGACCACAAAATTTGTGGCACATAAATGCAGACAGTCTGACTAATACACAGAAATTTTGTAAAAACATGCTTTTTTAGGATCTCTGACACGTAAAACGTGTAGATCCGTCGAAACCGAAATTAGAAAATTTTCACGAATACAATACTTTCTTCTTAATAAAAATACAAGAATGTAAAAATTTATTAGAATTTGTGATTATAAACAATTTTCAAGTTTGATTGTGGATGAGTGTATCTAAATCATTACATGTTTTTTATTTCATACTTTCTTTTGTAAATCTAATTGATCTCCCTCTTTTCAATATTTTAATAATTTTCTTGATGAAAAAGTAGTATTTGTTTATTTAAGAACGATTTTTCATCTTATAATTATTTTTTTTCCACAGAATATGATACAAATAACTCTTAGGCTATTAACATATTTTTTTACTAATTGAGTTATACTATATAAACAAACAAATGGCTTCAAGAAATTTTCATTTGCAGGCGAAATTGAGTAATATTTATTTTTAAGAAGCTGTAAGTTTCAAAAAATCTTTTCCATAATAAGATAAAACACAATCTTTTAAATAGTGTATTATCCAAACAAAATATCTTAGTGATAACAATGTTTGCTCTGGAAAATAAACATGCCATATGTTGGTGAAATAGGTGTAAAACCTTCATAGTTTGGATTATTGCCAGCGCTTAGTTAGGCTGTTATGACTCGTAAATCTTTGTATTATCTTATTAAATATTCCATAAAATTCTTTCTTCTTTTCAGTGTTTCAACGTATGTACTATAAAATATTGTTTAAAAATAAACGGCTTATTGTGATACAATAAATAATGTGCAATAAATTATTTTATGCTTTTAAAGTTTGATTCAACATAAAATAAAATTAGTGAAACTACGCGAATATTTAACAACTTTTTCAGTGATAATAAATGTACGTATTTTTTTTTTTTTTTATAAATTAAATTACAAGAAGGATGTACTTATACTTTCGGATACTTATCCGAATCCTTTATATTACGGATACTTATTCTTTAAAACTTATTATTAATTCTGAGTTTTAAATAATTGATACTTTTAAATATGCAAAACAATCAGAAACTCTTTTATTCAACCATATTTTTATTTATTTAAGTTCTAAAAAGTTTAAAACGATATGTAAATTAATTTGAAATGGCACCAATAATAACAATGCTAATATATTTTTAGGACTTAAGACCATTGTTAATTAGAGGAAGAACCAGTAAAGTGGCCGATGGCAAATGGCCATTTAAGTTTTTTCCACAGTATTGTGCCACCTCTACACAGGAACTAGGCGGAACAATCTTCACAGATGCTGGTAGTATTATAGGTGATTTCGAAGTGGAAGGCTACATTTTTCTAGTTCTGGAACTCGTTTTATTTATTTATCTACTTATTTATTTATTTATTTTTTCTTTTCGATGTTATACAAGTGGTGCAATTTTTTGATTATGGATAAATAATATTTAGTGTTATAATTATTTTTTCTTATGCTGTTTGATTTGTGTAAAACAACCTTTTAAATGATGAGTGTTTAAAAACGCTAGATTAGACGAAAGCCCGCAGTGCCTGTAAAAGCGTCATTCTGAAAGAAGTGGAAACAAAGTGATCTGGAAAAATAGATAGATGGCTATTTTGACCGGGACAATTTTTTTATGAATTTTTCTTAACAAAATACTACTCAGAAGTATTTTCTTTGAAAGAAAAAGGACAGGTAGGTCCAATAACATCTGCAGAGATAGGCTTATTCTTGACATCTTTAGTCTGCATGTCTGCTGGGACCACTTGTATTTCCACATTTGACATACCAATACTCATTACTGTTTACTTTATCCTGTAACGATTGAATACTTAAAATTTTTCAAACGTACTAATTCTTATTCTTAATGTTGGTTACTTTAGCTTGAGTTGATTAAATATAGATAAATAAATACAAATTATGCATTTACCTATGTTGGCCGCTTTGCCCAGCCTAGCGGGCAAAGTTACCGTTTTGAATTTTTTTCTTTCTAAGTAACGTATGTATTTTATTTTTTTTTAAATGAAAGTAAAATATCAATTGAAACTAAATTTATTATAGTTACTGTTGGTATTTGTTGTACAATTTACTGACGAAAAAGGTACATAAAAATTCATCAAACCTTAACGTAGCGACGTTACCTTTCCTTCCACAACATTGTTTTAAGGGATTTCTCTTTTCGGGTTGGGTTGGGTTGATTTTTGACGGCCAATTATCTACACGAGGGATATAGGCCCGGGGGGAGTGCCCTCCGTGGGGGTCTTTCTAAGGGAACCTAATCCGTATTAACGCATGGAAAATCCACGGCTCGAAGAAAACCACGAAAACTGCGAACGATTAGGCCGAGGGGCGCGATTGGGCTTCTCTTTTCGGATGTAAGATATTGATACAGTGACAATAAAGGAATAATAAATATTTCTAAACATTTGGAAAATAATTTCATAACTTAATACAATTTTTTATCATAACTAATTCGGCTCTGTTGTCGGTGTAAAGGAGTATGAATTGATATTAGTTATTGCTATGAGAAATTTGATTTTGTTATTATATGTATGTAGTTGTAATAGTAAATGACTCTACCTTTAGTAATAACGAAAAAATAAAGTATAGTTTAAATCTCTTAACACTTTTGGTTATAAGAAGTAACGTCCAGTGATTTTTCGGTCAGATTTTTCCCTACTATAAACTCTGTTCGAGTAAAAATTTGTTTTTTAAAGAACTTTTTTTCATTTAATTAGTATTTCGTACTATAAAAATAGCATACCTCTGAAGTTCATTAATATATACATAGATTTACAGACAGTCTTCATTTTTAAGTAGTTGCAATATCATTGACGGTTAATGATTTGTATCACTTAAAGCCTTTTTGAACGGTTTTGCAAGGATTTCTGCGATTGTGTGGCACCAGACATGGAACGAGCACGGACGGTGTTATATTTATGTGTGTGGCCGTGGATCGACGTAGTGGTTGTCTGAAAATTAAAATGAATTGACAACCAATGAAAATATTATGAATTAAAGTTAAATATACAAAATAATTAATTTAGAAAATGTTGCCATAAAAACATCGGAGGCTGAAAAATAAAAATAAAAGAGACTCACCCATTTGAAGTAAACAGACAAAATTATGTACAGTTAACATGAATTTAATTTTCTTTACCAACACGTAATCATACTTGGCCAAGCAACTTCGTATTTTCCATTATTAAGATGAATACAAGATATAAATCAATTAATATATATTTCAAACAGCTATTTTCCATGGTTATTTTGAAAATGTCTCTAAAGTGTAACAGTTCGGATTATTGTCAAAAAGGAATCAGTTCGAAAACATAGATTGTACAGGACTAATTAACGGTTCACTTATATCACGGCATCAGGAATAGTTCGCACATTAATCTTGGACTTCGATGCATATATGGTTACAAATTTTACACACACAAATTAGGAAGATAATCGTCAATTTTGTTGCAACGATGATTACGAATTTTATACAGTTCTTTTATATAAGTTTAACAGGGACATTACAGTTATTGGTCGATGTCTGCTTGGCTCAGCTGATTGGAATATATTTAACAATGCTTCAGCTTCTGGTTGATTATTGATTGAATATTTGAGATATCGTCGTTCAGATGAATCTTAAGTAAAAACAATTGGAAGATTGTTGAGATGATAGAAGATCTATTTATGGAAGGAGCTTCAGCATGCTATTACATCTGTGGAATATGGAAAGTATCATCTTAGGTTCGGATAGGAGTGCTGTACTTCGCCATCATTTTCTCCGTCTGAGGCCTCAGCCTCAAACGTACGTGCAAACACACCGCTACATTTTGACAAACTGAGAGAGATAAAATCCAGATGGCTCAAAAAGAACGTTGAAACTGACGCTCAACTTAAATTCGCCAATCAGCAACCGGCACGTGCACCTCTGAGTCATCACGATAGCGATTTTCATCGCAATCGAAATATCGATAACGATTTGTATCGTAATCGAAGTTGCATTCCCCCTGCATTCCTGAGTACCAGCGATGTCACGCCGTGATACCAAAACAAGATGGAGGATAGAGTGACGTCACGACGTCCTTTTCTGCGAGGAAGAAAGATAAAACAATATATCGCTTAGAAATAAATAGTAGCATCCAATAAAAATAGTTTTAGAATAAAATAATTAATATTAAATAACTTTTTAAATTTATATTTTCGGAAGTTAGCGATTGTAAGAAAAGCATTGCAAGTTACTTTAACGAACGGTTTTCCGTAATGTTTATATTTAAAAGATCTGTACACTATTAGAATTATATTTAATTGCATATTATAATATTTATTACTTTGAATAATTATTAATTATAGGATTATTAACGGAATATAAATTATTTAGAATGCTTTCTATTTATTTACTTAATACGTTTTTAAAGTTGTTTTTTAACTTAAATATTTAAATTTAAATAGAGAAATAATGCAGACGATAAATTAATAATCTGAAATATTGAAAAGACGGATTATAGAACACTATATGTTAGTTATTGTTTTTTGTGGCTGTGTGACTCAGGTTTGGGAAAAATAATTTTTATTGCTGTTCTGTGTATATTATACATCTGTTTTAAATCAGCTATATCTTCAGGTTGGATGATGTGCTGTTTATTGTGGCGTCGGGTCCGGTGGGAGAGGTTTCGTGATACACTTTCAATATTTCTTGTGCATTTGATTTATGCATTACGACACTCTGGTCGAAACCCAGCACCACTACTGAATAATATTTTGTTGTGTATGGTATTTAGTCTGAAATATTGCTGCGTTTTTATAAAATATCCACGGCTGACGAAGCCACAGTTTTTTGGTTTGGGTTTTCTTGTTCAGGTTAAATATGTTGAAATTTCTTTGATGTTTGTTGTTTATTCTCATTTTAATTATGGTGCGAGATTCTGGGCCTGCCAAATGCATTTTATGTATAATGCGCAATATATAATCGGCGTGATTAGTTGCAGCCGTAGCGTTTATCGCATGGATTTTATTTTTATTTTTAAACCTTTTTTGAGCTTAATATATATATATATATATATATATATATATATATATATATATATATATATATATATATATATATATATATGTGTGTATATATATATATGTGTATATATATATATATATATATATATATATATATATATATATGTATATATATATATATATATATATATATATATATATATATATATATATATATTTCATGAAGGCGAAATTGCTTTGAATTTTTCAAATAATGTATGATATAGAAATGTGTTTGTAGGGACAGGTTACAGAGGTATGTCGTTAGTTGCTGTTACTGCAGAATATCATAGCTCCGGTACTTTTTTTCTAGAAATTAAGCTCTGCATATAACATTTACTTAATGAAGTAGAAAAGGCATGCTAGTGGAATATTAATTTAAAGTGAAGCTTTCTGCATACTGATGACATCGTTGAAATTAATTAAGTGTTATCAAACACCACAATTCATATTATTAAATGCTAGTCTCTGACGCAATCAATACCCTTGTTTGAATAATCTTACGTACTGAAAGTTTCTCAATTGATCGATCTATGGATAGTCTGAGAAGTTGATAATTAATATGTGTTTTTTGGAGATTGTGCAATATTATTTTCTGGGTGAGGATAAATCCAAAATATTTTTTAAGCAAACATGAAGTAAGAAATTATGAAAAAAAATCCAATAAACAATCATAGTTTTTTTATTCATTAACAAAGAAATTCTTTTCTTGGTTACCATACATTACTGAAAAGCAAATCATTTAATTATAAATATATGCATTTTTTTTCCATTTAAACGGGGAATATATTTGTTAAATTATTGATTTTTATAAAGATTTTCAATTTTCCTGATAACTTTTGTTATTTTTATAGAATTTTAAAACTAGCTCACGATGTGGGAAAAAATGTAATATCATATTATTACCATCTTTGAAATTAATAATTAAGTGCTATGAAACATCCCAATCCATATTAATAATTGCATTCCCCAAACAATTAATATCTTTGTTTGATAAATCTTTTGTGATGAAATTTTCTAAATTATTGACGTATGGATATTGTTTAAAAGGGAAGCTGATATCTAATTAATATTGTTGTATAATATCATTTTCTAAATTAACATGGCTGAATAAAAATGTTAAAAAAAATAAAGAAAATTGAAGGAAATGAAACTACGATACTATATAAATATACTATATATATATATATATATATATATATGTATGTATATATATATATATATATATATATATATATATATATATATATATATATATATATATATATATATATATATATATAAATATATATATATATATATATATATATATATATATATATATATATATATATATATATTTCATGAAGGCGAAATTGCTTTGAATTTTTCAAATAATGTATGATATAGAAATGTGTTTGTAGGGACAGGTTACAGAGGTATGTCGTTAGTTGCTGTTACTGCAGAATATCATAGCTCCGGTACTTTTTTTCTAGAAATTAAGCTCTGCATATAACATTTACTTAATGAAGTAGAAAAGGCATGCTAGTGGAATATTAATTTAAAGTGAAGCTTTCTGCATACTGATGACATCGTTGAAATTAATTAAGTGTTATCAAACACCACAATTCATATTATTAAATGCTAGTCTCTGACGCAATCAATACCCTTGTTTGAATAATCTTACGTACTGAAAGTTTCTCAATTGATCGATCTATGGATAGTCTGAGAAGTTGATAATTAATATGTGTTTTTTGGAGATTGTGCAATATTATTTTCTGGGTGAGGATAAATCCAAAATATTTTTTAAGCAAACATAAAGTAAGAAATTATGAAAAAAAATCCAATAAACAATCATAGTTTTTTTATTCATTAACAAAGAAATTCTTTTCTTGGTTACCATACATTACTGAAAAGCAAATCATTTAATTATAAATATATGCATTTTTTTTCCATTTAAACGGGGAATATATTTGTTAAATTATTGATTTTTATAAAGATTTTCAATTTTCCTGATAACTTTTGTTATTTTTATAGAATTTTAAAACTAGCTCACGATGTGGGAAAAAATGTAATATCATATTATTACCATCTTTGAAATTAATAATTAAGTGCTATGAAACATCCCAATCCATATTAATAATTGCATTCCCCAAACAATTAATATCTTTGTTTGATAAATCTTTTGTGATGAAATTTTCTAAATTATTGACGTATGGATATTGTTTAAAAGGGAAGCTGATATCTAATTAATATTGTTGTATAATATCATTTTCTAAATTAACATGGCTGAATAAAAATGTTAAAAAAAATAAAAAAAATTGAAGGAAATGAAACTACGATACTATATAAATATACTATATAAATATAATATATGTTATGAAACAATTTAATGGGTGTAGTTGAAATATCACATCGTACTTATTACGTATTACTGGAGTCATACCACATTTTAATCAGCTGTTGGTGATGTTGTAAGCAATCCTACCACTTAGCACAAGCATTGCCAGCGGAGGTATCAACTCTATGAAAATATAGCAGCTGTAGAGCGATGATAATATTGGTATAGTCCAATCAAACACTTATTATTTCATTATGAAAACAAGGCAGCGTGAGTGGTAAAAAAAGGCGTATGAAGAAACATGGGGCTTTCCCAATTAAACACATGGAAACGTAGTCATAGAACAACTGTTTATTCCATCAGAACACACCAACACTAAACAATTCCCGCAGATGAGAAATCAGAGCATTCTACTCGAACATAAACTAGTTACTCATGCTAAATAGATGTTAATTTACGAAATGAATATTCTACATGGCTAAGGACACCGGGTAACAGGTTATGTAAACAATCACAGCACAAAAACTCTCGTTCTGAGCTCATGCTCTCGCTATTTATGAGAATGCGCGGAGGAATTCCGATTGAATTGAAACTTCAAGCTAAACCAACGAAAATCACGAACGAGCCTTGAAGTGAAACTGGGATCCGACACTCAGCCAATGGAGAGCGATCAAGAAACGTCACAGGAAAGAATCCCAGCGCCGCTAATGGAATGATTTCGATGTGAAAAGGTTGTCTCCCAGCTGGCGGGAAAAAGATATGAAATAGAACAAAAAAGTAAAAATGGCTTTGATAAACATTCGAAAAATAAGTAACTGTGTTCAGAACTTTACAGTTTGGTAGACGATAAAAATTAATGAAGGGATTAAAAGTTTAGATTACGTTTTGGAATAAATATATTATTAAGATACGCGTTTTAAAAATAGAGGAATTTAGCTAGAAATAAATAATAGAGCGTATTAAAATAAAGGAAATAATGAATAGGCCGGCAATTTAAAATAATTTAAATGAATAGTATAAGGTGAAATTTTTATATAACATATATATACTATAAAACTGTAGGAAATGAAACTGCAACATAAAAAAAAGTAATTTATCTCTATCAAATTGAAGAATAATCAAAAACACTTGTGCAACTCCAGGCTGTTTTTTTTTTTTTTTTTTTTTTTTTTAGTAAAATTTCTTAAAACATCAGAAAAGAATAATTTTGCTTTTTAAACAAATATTAAAAATAAATAAATAAAACATTTTTTTCAATATAGGCAGAAGTGGTACAAATGAAACGGTCTGTGGAATGAGAGACCACTAATTTCTTATAAACAAAACATTATTAAATTTGTTAGTTTCCTACCAAATTTAATGGCGTATAGCGTGATATCGCAATTTCAAAAGTGAAAAGGATTCTTTGTTGTCTTTTAAGGTTATTCATTAAAATAAATAAAGACTATAAGTAAAAGAAAATACATTAACACAAAAACATCCTACAATATGTACTTAAGTATCTGGTAATGTTACCAAGTTTTATTATTTTTTTACTGTCGAATGAGCTCTTGTCATTTGTAATAAACTCTCTGCATATTTTTATTGTTAAATCAGCTAATGTGCATCGATATATTTTATCTTCTTTTGAAATGTATATATAACATTTACTTAATGAAATAGAAAACGCATGACAGTACAATTTTAATATAAAGTGAAGCGTCCTTCATACTAATGGCATCGATTAAATTAATTAAGTGTTATGAAGCACCACAATTCATATTATTAAAAACAAGTGTCTTACACAAACAATCAATATCACTGTTTGAATAATCTTATGTACTGAAAGTTTCTCAATTGGTCAATCTATGGAAGGTCTGGGAAGTTGATAATTAATATCTGTTTTTGGACATTGTGCAATATTATTTTCTGGGCGAAGATAAATCCAAAATATTTTTAAAACAAACATAAAATAAGAAAATATGAAAAAGAAAACAATAAACAATCATAGTTTTTTGATTCATTGTAAGGAGTTATAAGAACAAAGAAATTCTTTTCTTATGATTACCATATATTACCGAAAAGCATGTCATTTAATTATAAATATGTATTCAAATTTATTTCCATTTAAGTGGAGAAGATATATTTTAAATTATTAATTTTTATAAAGATTTTCAATTTTCCTAATAACTTACGTTATTTTTATAGAATTGTAAAGCTAGCTCACGACATAGGGAAAAAAAAAATATTATATCATATTATTACCATCTTTGAAATTAATAATTAAGTGCTATGAAACACCTCAATCCATATTAATAATTGCATTTCCCAAACAATCAGTATCTTTGTTTGATAAATCTTTTGTGGTGAAATTTTCTAAATTATTGATATATGGATAATGTTTGAAAATCGGAATTGATATCTAATTAATATCGTTGTGTAATATTATATTCTAAATTAACTTGGCTGAAATATTTTAAAGGAAATGAAACTACGATGACAACATAACAAAAAGTAATTTATCTCAATCAAATTGGAAAATAATCAAAAACACTTTTGAAATTTCAGGTTGATTTTTTCAACAGATTTCTTAAAACACCACAAAAGAATAATTTCGCTTTTTAAACAAATATTAAAAATAAATAAATAAAACATTTTTTTTTCAATATAGGCAGAAGTGGCACAAATGAAACGGTCTGTGGAATGAGAGACCACCAATTTCTTATAAACAAAACATTATTATATTTGTTAGTTTCTTACCAAATTTAATGGCGTATACACTGTAAAAGAAAACGGACTAAAATACGAAATACTACTGGCAATCTAGACGCCAGTACTATTTCCGTATTTTAACGGAACTTTTTCCCGGTAAACTACCGAAAAATGTCCGTCAAATTCCAAAAAATTAAACGAAAAATGTTTTGTAATTTACCGGGAAAAAGTTCCGTTAACATACGGAAATAGTACTGGCGTCTAGATTGCCAGTAGTATTTCCGTATTTTAGTCCGTTTTTTTTACAGTGTAGCGTGATATTGTAATTTGAAATTTGAAAAGGATTCTTTGTTGTCTTTTAAGGTTATTCATTAAAATAAAAAGGACTATAAGAAAAATAAAATACATTATACACAAAAACATCCTACAATGTGTACTTAAGTAACTGTTAATGTTACCAAGTTTTGTTAAATTTTTACTGTCGAATGAGCTCTTATCATTTTAAATAAACTCTCTGCATATTTTTATTCTTAAATCAGTTAATGTGCATCGATATATTTCATCTTCTGTGGAAATGTATATATAACATTTACTTAATGAAATAGAAAAACCATGACAGTGCAATTTTAATATAAAGAGAAGCGTCCTTCATACTAATGACATCGCCGAAATTAATTAAGTGTTATGAAGCACCACAATTCATATTATTAAAACCTAGTATCTTGCACAAACAATCAATACCCCTGTTTGAATAATCTTATGTAAAGAAATGTTCTAATTTGATCGATCTATGGATAGACTGTGAAACTGATAATTAATATGTGTTTTCAGACACTGTGCAATATCCTTTTCTGCATTAAGATAAATCCAAAATACAGCTGAACCCGGTTAAGACGCATTTCAAGGGAGTGAACAAAAGTCGTGTATTAAGCGTCATTTGCATAACGTTGCAGGAACTGGATTTATTTACATATCTAGTCTTGTAAATATATTTTTGAGCTTTGATTTATATGTTTAAGGTCGAAAATTGTCCTTCCATATATTTAGATTAAAATTTAACTGTGTTCAACTCATTGAAATAGTAATAATAGGGAGCTGACATATCCTTAAAAAAGTGAAGCTTCAACTGTAACCACTTTATCTGGGGTTGATTACCTGCGAGGGAAACTTCCACCAGTAAATTTAAATAGAAACTTCTTTTTATTAAAACTCTTCATTAATGCAAAATTTAAATCATAAATAATGGCAAAAATAGATGTTCTCTTTTACTGGTGGAAGTTTACTTTTGCGGAAATCAGACCCTGCGTTTCCGACATATTGTGACAACATAGACAACCTCCTGTCAGGTCAGTGAAAAACATTATAATACCTATGCAAACTTCCACCAGTTAAAACAAATAGAATATTTAACCACAACTATGAGATAAATTTTCCATGAAAAAGCGACTAAAATAAGATGAAAATTTCTATTCAAAATTTACTGGTGGAAGTTTACACCGGCGGTAATCAGAAACTGTTGAACCGTCACGTGAAAACTCAGCCGCCATCTTGTGAAAACCTCCTCAGTTACTTCACTCCTAACTGGTAGTCAATACACTATATGTCTCCTCCTCTGTATTCAAAACACCATTGTTCAACTTTAACAAATTGATTCTTTTTATAGGACCGAATGTAGTAATAACTGAATATAAATATCGATTCAAAAATGGCTTTATTTTCGATTAATGCGTTACAGCCCACAATAAAACAACAAAATTCTTTTTGTGGTAGACGAATTTTTTCAATATAAAGAAAAAATATTAAATCTTTGCAGCAATATCCAGTTATTAAAATCTTATTTAGCACTTGTGATAATAAGCACCATAAGAATATCCCTTTCATTTTTAATATATAAGAAAAAACTATTCTTATTAATCTTCGTGTAAAAAATATTGTTAGCGTAGTAAAAAGCACACAATATACAGAAAATATAAAAAAATTACATAACCGCAGTCATATTTGTTTAATCTTAACTCGTTTCATTTTTAGCCTATAACATTCATTATAAAACATATTAGTGATATAAAGTACATTTAAAACCTCACTAACATAACAGATATAATCATCGCTAATCAAATAATTTTTATGACGTAACTGAGCGTCCCGATATCATCTCTCTGTCTTTGTTACCCGACTGCCAAGAAGGGTTATGTGTTTCACGCGTATCTGGGTATGTGGATTTCTTTATACCCTCGAAACAACCGAACGGCTGGATGGATTTTAATGAATGAGGTCTCTATCGATTTGTCTTAACCGCCCGATGGTTATAGGCTAGGTTTTGTTTTTATAAATTCAAAATGACGGTAGAGACGAAAAAAATTATGCACTCCATTGAGTGTCATATCATTGGATAGGTCATTCAAAATGAAGACGATGTTTCATTGACTATTTTACAGTCAGAAGCTCCGTTTAAATATTACACAACCTGGAAGTTGTGTAGGTAGGATCCCCAGCTTTAGTATTACTCTAACCATCATAGACATTTACATGCCTCAGTGTTTATAGATAGGAACTAACAATTAAACACAACTTAAAAGTGATCAATACGAGTAAATAAAAAAAATAGGTAAGTAATATAAAAAATAGTTTCACATTGATGAGAAATAATTAATTTGTTCGCTTTTAACGCAGTCGGTTTTTGATTTTTTAAATTAATTTTGACTTGTCTATCTATATTACAAAGACAAACATGTCTGGGCGTAACGCTGACGTCATTTCGCGAATGGTAACAGCAGATGATCACATATAACTTTTTTTACGCTTATTGCGATTTTTTAATTTTCTAAATATCGCACAATTTCAATTTTTACACCGTCTAACGAAGAAAAAAATGTACTTTCAAATAGTATTTGTTTGAAAACTGTATCGCTATTGTATTGTATGCAATTGCAATTAAACTATGTCGGAATTTGTTTCAAAACTATGTCGCAATTTCTTTGAAAATTGTATCGCAATTTACTCATTTTTTATTTATTTATTTTTTTTTTGAATAATTTATAGCATGATTTTTTAAATCTATTTCTGTCACTTGCAGACACATGATTACAAAAGATATATATGTTGGCACTTAAATTAATATAAATAAAATAGTTCAACCTTTGTTTCCGGCTTATATTCCATAATGAAATATAATCGTTGTCAATCCAAAAAATAGCAAGAATAGTAATATTTAATAAACAATATCAATTATCTATCAAAAAAGTTTTAAAATTTATTAAAAGTAATACTTTCATATTAGCTGCTTGCCAGGAATTAATAAACGAAGAAATAGACAAAGCTTTCCACATATACGGCGGCCTTTTTTATTCTGATAATTTCAGTGTTTTAAGTGCTTAGTTGGATAATATGTCTGTTATATTGTGTTTTATTTATATTATTTTATTTATTTATTAATAAACTTTTAACTTCGTTATGTAATATTGTTCGTGAACAAATGCTGAAAAATTTATATTACTTTAAGTGCAAACGGATTAATCATTCGTAATCGAGTGCAAGTGAAAGAGAAATATATTTTTTATCTTGTTTGAAAGATATTCTTAACCACGGAAACGAGGAATGCCAGAATTAATCGCAAATGAATCTGCCATTTTTATTTGCTGCTTTTTTATTTCTTTCTTTATATATTATCTGATCAAGTTTCTAGCTCCACGTGGTGCGTAATTTGCATCGAAATCCTCAGAAGCATAGCTCCAAACTTCTTTATTTTTAGTGAATATTTAAATATTAATCGAAACCCACCGGAGTCTATAAATAAAGCGAACCAATACCACTGGTTGATACAAAAAAAAATTCTTGGCGAATAGGGTTATCTGAAAATTCTCCACTTTTGATTTCATTGTTTTTACCCTGTTCATTTATTAGAATTTATTATTATATATTAAGGCATATATAGCCAAAACACATATATCTTTTTTTAACTGCAATCGACGGCTATAATATACGTTTTAAAATAGAATTATTTAACGGTTAAATTAACCTTATTCATAGCTGCAATATTTGAACATGTGCAAATGAGAAGAGGGTTAAAAAAATTGTGTAATTTTATAGGGTAATCTGAATTAATTGCAGTTTATTATATGTATATATAATATCAAATGGAATAAAAGAATAAAAAATATTATTTTAATTTATTTAATTATTTATTTTTTTTATATATTGCATTTTAAAGCCTTTCTTCCTATTCAGTGATCAGTTTTCTTTTTTTTTTTTTTATTCTGTTTCATCAGTCGTTCGGGCACAGTGAAAATTTATTATTCAGCTTATAGCTTAATTCTCAATTCTCTACAGTAAACGAGGGTTTTGCTTATATATATAAATTCTGTGTCTTGAGGACGTAATTTACAATATAAGCATTCTTTGTAACCATAATCGTGTTTTTTTTTTTCATTTTTAAATTTCATAAAGTATTTCATTGGACTATACAATTTAACTAGTATTTGATTTCTGATGTGTTTAACATAGATTTCATAATTATTGGTCTATTTCATTTGTTTCAATGGTATAATTGTATAGAAAGATTATCTTAAATGCTTAATCATGTTCTTAATCATGCTTTTAAAATATTCTTAACTACGGGGATGAGGAACGCCAGAATTAATCGCAGATGTATCTGTCATTTTTATTTGCTGCTTTTTTATTTTTTGTTTTATTTTATTTTTTCTCTGATCAAGTTTCTAGCTCACCGCGGTGCTTAATTGGAACCGAAGTTCCCAGGAGCGCAACTCCAGTACTTCCTTATTTTTAATGAATATTTAAATTTTAGTCGAAATCCACTGGAGTCCATAAATAGTGCGAACCAAAGCCCATCAAATTTAAAAGATGTAAGCAAACCATGTTTATAACACTGAATTTATTAGAATAAAGAAGACTAGTAATCTTTGGAGATTTCTTCGACCGTTAAGTCCTAGCACGAGGCCAATACGAAAATATCGAAAGTATCAAAATTTTATTTGAATACATAATTGATAACATATAAAAATCATTATTGATATTGCTAGTAAAAAGTATAAGAAATATATATTAAACATAAAAAAAAAATCTATTTACAGTTTTCAATTAAAAAAACCATACACATGGTTTTCAACTGTAATCGGTAATCCGGGAAGCTGGAATTCCGTGTTACAGTAAAAATACGAAGCTAGAAACAAAGAATGTAAGGATGTTGGATGGAAGAAGATTTGTAGTATTGCTAATTTAGTGGGTTTTTTAATTAAAGTATCTATCATTATTTCCGATTTGTAACGTTCGCCTTAATTAATTTGTTACTAAATGTAACAAATATTACTTACTATTCGTATAAGTGGTTTTTATCTGAATGAAAAAAAAAATCCGCTAAATTGGCAACATTGGAAAAAAGAGAAAGAATTCGCATCTGGATCTATCAGTTCGAGTCTTAAACGTATTTTTTTTTGCCTCAAAAGTCCAAATACCTATCGTGTATTAGGCGGGATCGCGCAATAAGCGTTCGCGTATTAAGCTTTTCATGAGCCGTGGGCTGTATACTTCTCACTTATTTTTTATTCCCAGCAGCCAAATTCGTACCAGAAATTACCACAACAATTTACCTCTAATAATGCACGCGAAGAAAAGCATCTATTTACTTTGGAAGTAAATTATTGGTAAATTCTGGTGGCAGTCAACCACCTTAACAGTTTAGAAACAGATTTAATTTGCTCATGAAAGAGTTAATTGTGATATTTTTGCATTAGCCTATTGGATGATGATTAAGAGAATTCTACGTATTAATCGGGATCGGGTATTAACCGTGAACTAACCATGTCTGACTGTATTTTGAAAGGAAACATGACATATAATTACTGCTATAAAATAAGAAAATGGGAAAAACACAAACAACCATAGTTTATACTGATTCATTTTTAGGAGTTTTAGTTTTCATTCTAAAAACAAAAAAAGTTCTTTGCTTTGTTACCATATATTACCAAAACTCTTATCATTTAATTATAAATATATACCTACTTAAATTTATTTTAATCTAAATGAGGAAGATATTGACTCCTTTTATTGATTTGGATAACGATTTTCCATTTTCGGAATAGCTTTTGTTATTTTTAAAGCTTGCTCATGAAATTATAGTATTTTATTCACAGGGAAAAAACTTTCGGATTAATTTCGTCTTTGATATTAATAATTAAGTGCTATAAAACACCTCAATCCATATTAGTAATTATGTTCCATAATTCAAATAATCAATATCTTTTTTTGATAAATCATTTGTGATGAAAATTTCTAAATTAATGACATATGGATAGTGTTTGAAATGTGAAATTGATATCTTCTTTATGTTGTTGTGTAATATTATTTTCTAAATTAATGTGACTAAAATATTTGAAAGGAATTGAAACTACAACGATAACATTAACAAGAAATATTTTAAATCTATTGAATTGGAAAACATTTATAAAACACTTGTGGTATTTCAGACCTATTTTTTAGTGAGATTTCCTGAAACATTACGCAACAAATATGTTTGATTTGTTAACTTTTATTTAAAAAATAAATAAAACAATTAATTTCAATATAGAGCAGAAGTGGCACAAATGGAACGGTCGGTGGCATGGGGCACCACTAATTTTGTTTAAATAAAACATTTTTATATCTCTTTATATCCGTACGGAATCAAACGGCGTACAATGTGATATTCACAATTGGAAGTCTGAAAAGAGTCCTCTATAGTACTTTAGGAATTTCCGTCAAAACAAAAAACATTATACGAAAAATAAAAAACATCAGTACGAAAAACAGCCGATAATGTGCAATTAAGTAACTAATAATGTGTACATAAGTAACCGGTAATGTGTGCCTAAGTAACCGATAATGTGTACCTAAGTTACCGATAATGTGTACCCCAGTAACCGGTAATGCGTTCATAAAAAGTAAATTAAAAGTTAAATACCTTTTAATACTGATGCTAAAATACAGTTACATTTAATAAATCTGGCGATTTTTAGATGCTTGTGTTGAATGTATGTAACAGATAGTCATAACTAAGATCCTAAATGAGTTTTCTGAAAAACATCATTTTCGTGAAAAATCAGTTACTAAAAATGTTCAAACTTCAAAATTTAACATAATACCTAAACAAAAGGCATCGTCTAAGATTTATATGATGTTGAAAATGTAATAAACTATAGATTATAATTTATGGGTTTATTAAAATAAATCTTAGCTATTTTTTTATAAAAAACCACACCTACAATATTTAGAATACTTTATGAGAAATCGAATGCTGAAAATATGTTTCAGAGACTGTATACATATAAAATTTGGTACCAACATTTTTATTAGACTGATAATACCCACACTTAAAATTGATAAGCTCGACGCATCACGCGTCAGGTGTGACAGATTCATACTTGAAAAATAATCTTTCATTTCTCTCTTTTTTAATTGTATGCCTAAAGACAAGTAGGAGTTATTAAAAAACTTCCGTAATTTTTATCTAATTTGTTAAAATTACACACAAAAAAAAAACACAGAAATAAAACATAGTCTCTCTGTAAATTAACATTAGTTCCCGGTTAAATGCATTCGGTTAAGTTTCTCGATGAGCAATTTACAGTCATTCCACTTTTCGTATATGGAATTCCTTTTATGGATTTCCTTGTGTTTATATAAGATATTTTTCTCTTCCTTATAACCTGTAATTCAAAATACACAATTTAAAAATTCTTTAAAAATTTTCCTTCTATATATATATAAAAAATGTAACGATTTGGAAATGGACCAATGGAAGTCTGCGTAGATACCGCAAAATGCATCTGACTGGTCAGACCTGTCTTTTCTTAGCGGAAATTGTGCTTGGCGAAAACCATGACAGTAGAGAATTTAGATAGGATGGGCAAGGAAAGGGGAGAATCTTCTACATTTCGATAGAGCTCTGTTTTGGGGGTTTTTTTTAGGGGTCAATGACAAAAGTGATTTTTTACAGAAAGTAGATAATTTCCATTAACTAATGAGAAAGGAGGGGGAAGGGGAGGCATCAGCGTTTGCAATCCAAAAACTGGAGTCATAGAAAATAAGGAATTGTGAAGCAATCCAGAATGCAAACGCGAAATAATTACGTCTGGGGTTGGCTAGAAAATAGGGATTGCTTCGCGATTACGCGGGGAATTGGTGAGCGTAGCGAGCATGAGATAGAGCCCACCAAGTATTAGAAATATTAAGTAAAAAAAAAAATTCATTTTAAAATTGTTTTATTAAATTTAGAATAATTTATAAAGGAAAAAAATCGTCTCTACGGAGTTTTGGTGGAGATTTTTATCGACAATCACTTTGTAGTTGTTTCGTTCATCATGTGCATGAAGCTTGGTAATATTAAAAGTAAATTGCATATTATTATTATTATTATTATTATTATTATTATTATTTGTATTTTAATGGTAAATGCTTTGTAAAAATATATCAATCTTCGAAAAAACACAAAAATTACACAAAATTAATAAAATAATTAAATACTAAAAAATTAAAATCTTTACAACATACTTATAACTACTTAAAAGGGGACATAAACATATAAAAATATTATTTAATACAACCCTGAGATCAGTGGTGTAGTCTAGGGGGGACGCCGTCCCCCCACTTCTTTATTTTATTTCAAGCGTCCCCTTACTTTTTTTTCTCAAGGGGGACGCAGGCCTTCCTGATTTATTAAATGTTTAAAATAAAAAAACACATTAATAAATTAACAATTTTATGAAGTAAAGAATTGATTTTTTAAACTATTTTAGTTTCTTTAACAAGGTGCATTCAAGAAACAAATTGCACAGAACTGTAGGGAAGGGGATGTTTACTTGTTGTTTCATCATAATTACCAGTAGTGAAATACCGCGCTAACATTAGTTCCTTTAGAGGCATACATTAGTTTTACTTGGAATACTCTAATCGAAAACCATTATCCCCCACCTGTTCCTAACAGAAAGACCACACAAGCTCTCCGAAAAAGATCTTTATACACCTTAGTCTCAGTTTAAAATATCTAGATGCTTCTGTTTTGAAAGCCTGGCCATGCTTTTTTCACATGACAACTAACAACAGCATGTTTCCATTAGCCAGTAAATAAGGTCTTTAAAAACATTCAGGGTAATTGTCATAGCTGTCACATACTGTTGGTTAGTAGGGGTCCTCAGATGGCTGGTATGGCGTCAACAGTCAAGTACAGAATAATCAACAAAATGGACATCAATGCAGACCGAAAACTCCTGATACTACGCAGTGCAAGAATCCCCCAAAACCATTACCCCCCTTTCTTCCATCTTCGTTTATCATTCACATTGACAATTATTTCCTGATTAGATTTGAGGATTATCTCTTTAGACAGGAAAAAACTCCAAGCATCGGATTAGTTTGAATTCGAGCGAGTATCTCAGAAGTATCCCTTTTATAAATTCTAGCTGTAAGTGAAAATTTCAATTTCTGAAGGATAAGATAATAATGAAACGATATAAGTAGCCCAAACTGGAAAGTTTTATTATTTCTTCCAAACCCTGTCGTACAGAAACAGATACGAAATTATCGACCACAATTGAAGATCAAAAGTCCGACCCAAGAGAATTAATTGTAAGTATCTTTTGAGTTTTGACCAATAATATTTTAAATTGTATGCAATGCTATAGCATGAATTTTTTTATAAGGGTTATATATTTTCCAAACATCAATGTTTTTGTTATAAAACTATGTCTTTTGTAGAATGGAATGGGAAGGAAAGGAAACATGGGCGCCAGCAGTGGTAGTTGAGCAGAATTGCCCCTCTCTGGATTTTCAAATTTAACTAAATTTTCTTTTTCACTCGAAAATTTCAAAAAAACAATAAAGTTTGTTCTTCACAGAGGATTTAAAGTAATTAAACAGTAAAAGAAAGGATAGCCAAGAATTATTCATCAGGGAAAGGGTCTGTACTCCCTGAAGCCCCGTACAAGACTATTTTTAGTTCTGTTTTTCTTTTGCATTTGTATATATTTAAAAAAAACTCCGATTAAAATACATCAGGTGTTCAGAAAGAAAAAATAATAAACTGTTTCACCAGTTCATTTTGTAAAAAAATCTGATAGAATATACGTCTTATTTGTTGTATTTCTAAAATATTTTTTAAAAATAAAATGCAGATTTTATTGAATAACGGCAATATTGTTTAAAAATGTCTGCAATGTCTATAAAATTTGCAGCAGCATAAAAAATACAAAATTAAAAGACAACATTTTAACACTTTCTAACATAGTTGAAAAGTGTTATGGTTTTGGTTCGGCATTCCGATTTCCCGTAAATAAACTTGGATTGATTGCCACATTATTTATATACATTATTATGATTTACTATTTATTATAGAGATTCTATAATGAAAATGAAGTGTGTAGCGCTTATACTTCGCTTACAGGTATACATAAAACTATTCCATTAAATTATGCCCTACGGAAAGAAAATTCTTTATATTGAATTTAATGATGTTCACTACTTCAAATATAATGAAATTGATATATTTCACTGTAGTTCACGACAATAAGTTTAATATCGAATACGTATTGTGTACATTCTATCGTTTATTTACAGGGATGCACAAAGAAATTACATTGCAATACTCTCGGTATACAGTAGGGGTGCACAACCTTTTTAAGAGAAGGGCCACTTGCAAAAATATCTGGGCTGTCAAGGGCCACATCAGTAATACAGAGAGAATTCTATTTTGGGGAAGTGGGATGGGAGATCTGAGGTGTGGACTATAATCAGATAAAAAAACTGTTTCAGAGGGGAGCAGTTTTACCCGTCTAGGTTCCCCATCCCAGTCAACATACCCAATTCAATTGGCACGGATATATCAACAGTTTATATTTGTATATATAACAGAGATACAGGAAAGATTATTTTCAAGGAGAGAAAATATTCCTTGACTTTATTCGAGGGAATCAATTTTGCTTAAGGTATTAAAAAAAAACCCCATAGGCACGGGAGTGGCTAGTGCTGAAAAAAAATGCAAACTTTATGAACAAAGGAGGGGCTAGGAGGAGAAACATATATTATTTCGTGATTTTTTTCAGTGATATACATTGATGTAATTCGCGATTTTTTTCCCCGCTATAAATTGAAGATGCACGATTTCTTTCAGTGCACGATCGACGAAATTTGCGATTATTTTTTTTCTGCGACCAACAGATTTCTATTTCACGATATTTTCACGACCGACAGACAAAATTTGTAATATTTTTCCATGAGCGATTCACGAAATTTGTGAACATTTGACGAAATTAACGAATTTTTTCCACGGGCGATTGATGAGTTTTGCAAAACTTTTTGCAACTAACTGGCAAAATTTGTAATTTTTTTCATCAATCGTCGAAATTCCTGATTTTTTACCGCTATAGATTGGCGAAATTCGCGATAAATTGAATAATCTTGCGATTTTTCTGTGGCCTATCAACGAAATTTGAGATTTTTTCCTCGCCTGATCGAGAAAATTCGCGATTTTTCTCCAACCGATCAACGAAGTTCGCGATTTTTCTGCACTCGATCAACGAAATTCGCGATTCTTAACTGACTCACGAAATTTGAAATTTTTTTCTCGCGGCAAATTGACAAAATTCGCGATTTTTTCTAGCGATAAACTGGAGAAACTCTCGATTTTTCTGGTGACAATCAACGAAATTTGAGGGGTTTTTCGCACCTGATCGACAAAATTTTCGCTTTTTTAAAGCCCGAGCAAGGAAATTCACGATTTTTAATTGACCGATGAATTTGCAATTTTTTCCTGCGGTGAATTGACGAAATTCGCAATTTTTCCGTGCCTTATCAACGAAATTCGACATTCTTTCGTGCCCGATCAACTAAATTCGTGATTTTTCTTTGCCCGATCAACTGCAATTTTAAATATTTGACCAAAAATAATTGCTATTTTTCTGTGCCTGATTAACGAAATTCGCGATTTTTCAGTGCCCGATCAACGAAACTCTCTATTTTTTCGGACTCGCCCGACGAAACACGCGATTTTTTACTAAGAAAATTTATGATTCTTAACTGACTGGAGAAATTTGTAATCTTTTACTGCGATAAATTTTCGAAATTTAAGATTTTTTCCTACGACTTATGGGCAAAAATTGCGATTTTTTAAAATTGCATATTGTCGAAATTCGTGGGCCATAAATCAACCGATCGCGGACCCACAGGCTGTGTAACCCTAGTATACAGTAAACTGTTTGAAAAGCATTTTGTGAAATTGATATATGTTACTGAGGAGGGAGATAACATACCGCACAGAAAACATAGGGAATGTATCATATCAATTGTCTTTAACAGTTTATAAGCAGCATTGCAGGATGTGCATTTCCAATCTTAACTAATTTTATTACATTATATAGAATGAATTCTATAAATCATACGCAGTGCAACAGTTCGAATTATTTAATTTGTGTGGGCGGAATTTGAGGAAAATGCATTTTCAAGAGTGTTTTGTTTTTAGCACAACCAAGTTTCACTGTGTGAATATAACACACATAAATTATATATTAGGACTGCACAAAATATATGACACACAAATATTGTCGTCAATGTACGGTAATTGCTAGAAAATCATTTTTTAGTCGTTTTATGCGTTTTCTTTTTTAATTAGACTTAATTAGTTTTACTGTGTGGCATGTATAAAATACAAAGATTATATACTGAAGTATTTGCATGTTAAGAAACTAATCCACTCACGCGAAAACACCCACTTTCTAATGTTAATCCTATGAAAGAATTCTTTTTTTTTAAATATGTTGTTTGACTTTCAATGTTTTTAAATGATTTTTTTTTCATTAGATAGCTGAGGCTGATCTCTACAAAGGCCCTTTTTTACTTTTTCGATTTTGTTTGCACTTTTATTTTCAATTTGGATAATTCACTTTCGGATCCGGTTTCGAAAATCGACGCATCCTCATACATAAATAAATAAATAAAAAGACCGCGAATAAAATAAAAACGGGCATTGTGGAAATCGACCTTGGCTATCCAATGCAAATAAAAATCATTTAAAAATATTGACATGCAAACGAGATATTTAAAAAAAAATCACCCATAGGGTTAGCATTAACAAGCGAGTTCACTGACACGACCAAAAATGACTTTTTTTTTCTCTTGTTCAGACATGAAAAAGGTTTCAATTTTTTTAATTCTACAGTCAGCTATTTAATGTTCAACAGAAAAAGAAATTTAAGTTAATTTTAATTAAATTAAAATTTTTAAATTATTTTTTTCATTTACTTTTCCAGATAGTTGAAATTAAAAGCAAGATTCAAAATCAAGTTTGCCCTATGGGTCATACAGACCCTAATGTTCGAAACTATGAGCGTCCCCCCACTTTTTTTTCTAGGACTACACCACTGCCTGAGATCTTTCGTTCATTTTCAAAGGGAAAAGATAACTGACTAAATAGAAAATAAATTTTAAAAAACACCAACAAAATAGTACGCATGCGCAACCGGAGTTCAGTCCATTTCTCTGTTGAGGGGTGGAAAGATCAGTTGATATTATCAGGAGTTCTTGAAATATTTAGGATATTATACCAAATTGCAGGAATATTATAAGAAAGGACATCGTTACAAACAGTATCACTCCTAAGTAAAATTCCAATGGATCCGATTCACGGATTATTGAAGAGTAATGTTTAGATGTTGAAATGATAATTTTTGCTTTTTAGAAGTTCATCTTAATATTTTCTTTTTGGTGCAATCTGAATAAAGCTGTGCTTGGTTTGTTAAATTTGATATCAGAAAAGTGCTCTTTTAATCTTTCTTTAAATTTTCGAGATGTCATACCCATATAAAACAAACTCCCATGTTGTTCTGTGCTGTATGGGATTATGTAAACTCCTGCGTTTACATAATCGTAAATTAGATCAATTTTACTGTGAATCAATTCTTTCAGTTTGTTGGAGGTTTAGCTATTAAATTATTATTACATTTTAGTAATGCATATCTCAATCTCTCATAAATCTCTGCGATATAATCAAACGTGCAATAAATAGACTTGCTCAAGCTTAATTCATTCATCTGTCTTGGTTGTTTTGCTTGATTAACTAATATATTAATGTATTGAGGAGGGAAACCATTCCCATTAGCAATTTGTTTTATTATACTAATCTCGTTTTTTAGGTATTTATCCGTACAAACTTCGAAGGCACGTTTAACGTAAAACCTTCTGGCAGCAATTTTATATGAAAATAGTGAGTTACAAGCAATAATTTTATACGTTTGTGTCACCTTTTAAGTAGTTATAAGTATGTTGTAATGTTTATTAATAACAAGGTGAAAATTTCCTTCACGACACTAGTTTTTTAATACAGTGTTTTGACTCTATTGAGTAAAAAATTAATTTTTTTAAATAATTTAGATTTTTTAAGTTTATTTTTCTCTAATTTATTTCTACAAAATCCTTTTAAAAAATATTAGCTCATTAAAAAACAAATATTATCTGACAATTTCGAAAAATTCTCTAAAACATTACTGTTGTAAAAAATGAATTACATTTAAATATTTTCATAAAAAAATAATCCATTAAATATTTTATTTATTACATAAACTAGTTTTCCAAAATTATAATTAAATGTACTAAAACATTAAAATTGATTTCAGAACCCAGGATCGAATCGCTGTGAAGCTAGGAATATTTCTTTTAGAATTTAAACGGTCAGTAATTCAAATTTCTGGGACAACTTTAATTCTTCATAAAACTCATTAATTCGAAAAATAGCTAAATTGTTCCTATTAAAAGTAAATTTACATTTATTTTACTGATGTAAATTTACAGAGTCAAGTGTAAATTTACGGAATAATTCCTCTGTTATTTAGCAGAATCTCTGTTTTTCAATCTCTGTAATTTTACATAATACTTAAGGTAATGGATTACCCGTAGATTCTCTGAAATTTCACAGAAAAGTTTTTAAGAGCGTAGAGGGCATTTTTTATTAGTGTGTAATGAGTTATGTACAGTTATGAACCATTAAAACGAAAATTGGTGGAAATATAATCAAAGGTGGCAGTTCAAAATGTTTTAAACGGTATAATTTGAATGTATCACTACAAAACCAAACTGGTAATCGCAGGAAAAGGTATACAACAGCCAATGATTACAGAATAATAAACAAACTGTGCATCTGTGAAAGAAGAAAATATATGGATGTATATATTTTGAAATTTCGCAAAGCCAATGTGTGATGTTGAATGCTGGGTCTGTTCGGCGCAGAATGATTTAGTTTAAATGCTAGAATTCGACGAAAAAAGCTATTTGTATACCTATAAGAAAGATTGAAACGAAAAAAAATTATATACAAATTATGTTAACTAGAAAACGAGACAATGGGGCAGTGTTATTTGGTATGACAGGAACAAAATCTCCTTGCTTCGAAGTGATACCATAAAATAAGTAAGGATTGCATCATATTTACGTAATACACACAACATAAATCATCCAGTCAGTGTTATGATATAGGATTGTATAACATTAAAAGTTTAAGGAAGAAGTTGTGTAATTAATGAGAATATGGATACCCAAAAGTACACAAATGAAAAAAATATAATCCCCAATGATATTTTAAGTACGTGATCGTTTAGAAGATAATGAAGAATGTATATTTTAAAAGTATTCAACTCCATGTCATGATACTAAACTGTGCAAAAGGTGGATTTAAGTTAATCGTAATCCAGTGTTGGAATGCTGCTTGAATAGCCGAGATCTTCATCCCATTGAAAATCTATGAAGATGAATAATATATATATATATATATTTGCTCAGAAGCAACACAGAAATAAAATTCAATTAATATAAAGAGTAATTCAGTCTTGATCTCACATTATAAAAGCTCCAGAACTCGAAGTTTCAGTCCATGAGAAAAAGTCGTAAGACTGGAATTAAGACGAATGGTTAGCAAACTGAATATAACTGGCCTAATGATTTTTTTTTCTCATTTTTTGGATGTGTTTCACTTTTCTTTATCGTAACAGCTACGCTGATAAACATTCCTTCATGAAATGTATTGCTTTATTGTTTTAAGTAACTGTCCTTTGGTATATAATAATATGGTATTATTTAAATGGAAAGTGGTGTGATGAACCATCAATCGTTAAAAATACACCTTTTTAAACAGGGTACCACAATTTTAGAGACTACTCAACAGATGTTTGCGTAGTTGAAAAAAATATTGTCAAACATAGTAGAGCATTTTTTTTTTCTTCATATGCAATTTATCTTTCAAAGTAAATCACACTGTGAAAAAAATGCTGTCAAACTAGTTTTCGCAAAAGCTACATAAATCTGTAGGCTTACAAAAATTTTACCTGTACACAGTAAAGAAAGAAGATGTAAATCTAAAAACAAGTTTTTGAAAGCTACATAAATCTGTATGCTTACTAAAATTTTACCGGTAATCCGGGATAATTGCATGGTTTTTTTGTTGCAGTTACATAAAATGATCTAAGCATGCCAGTTTCCTAGAAAATTCTTAGTAACATAACTTTTTTTGTTTTTACAGTGTAAACGTGAATATGTTAGATGATTTTTTTTGTTGCTGTTACATAAAATGTTCTAAGCAACTATACATCAGAAAATTCTTAGTAACCTTGTAGATGTTTTTTTTACAGTGTGCGCTATCTCTCCTTATATATCAATGTCTACACAACTCTACCTTAATGAAATAAATAACACCAAATTTTGCTATATTGATTAAAACTGTGCTGTCCTTCATACTAATAACATCTTTGAAATTAATAATGTGTTATAAACCACCGCAATCCATATTAATATATGGTAGGCTCAAACGCAAACAATCAATAAACCTGCTTGATAAATATTACGTGATGAAAGTTTCTAAATTAAAATATCAGTAGATAATCTCTGAAAGGGAAAATTAATATCTGTCTCCAGGCCCAGTATAATATTATTTTTTCAATTAATGCGTATACAAAGTAAGGCTTTTTTAGAAAGCGGAACAAAAAAAAATCCCGTAAAAGCCATAATACGTTTTATATGTGATATGTTTAAAGACAGAAAATACGAACGATCAGGGCATAATTTCTAATAAAAAAAAGTACTGGGGCTTTAATATTCTAATATTCTAGAGTTCTAATAAAACCGTAGCATACCCCTCCCCATCCCGCATATTTATATTTCATAAATTATTTACAAAATTTAAACTTTTTTTTAGCAAAACTAAAATTTTAAATATGTATTCTTGCTTATACTTAAGTGTCAACTATTGTACTTTTTTGTTTATCACTCCTTCCAAATAGAAAACTTTGCCGAATTTTAATGTTAATTAATCGCAGATATCTGGAATATCTCTCTTTCTCTCTCTCTGTATATATATAGACATATGTCGTATTCTGATAAGGTGCCTCCCTGATGAGTTTTTGGGGTTCATTGGTTAAGGAAAAAGTGGGAAAAGGGGGGTTAGTCCCGCCCTTAATTTATATAAATGGGTTTTTCATGCAGAAATATTCGATTTGCTCCAAATTTGGTGTACCGGTTTATTGTGTTAAGCAGCTTTCCTGATTACATTTGGAAGATCATTATTATGTATAAAGGGGGGAAAGGGGGGCAATTGCCTCTCCCCTTAATTTAGATAAATGCGTTTTTCATGTAGAATTGTTCGATTAGCTCAAATTTGGTATACTGGTTTATTATGTTAAGGAGATGGCTTGATTAGATTTAAAGGTTCATTAGTTTATAAAGTGAGGAAAGGGGGGGCTACCCCCTTAATTTAGGTAAATGCGTTTTTAATGCAAAATTATTCGATTTGCTCCAAATTTGGTATACAAGTTTATTGTGTTAAGGAGCTTCCCTGATTAGATTTGGAGGTTCATTAGTTAAGTATAAAGGGAGGAAAGGGGGCTAGACCCCCCCCCCACTTAATTTAGATAAATGGTTTTTTCATGCAGAGTTATTCGATTTGCTCCAAATTTCGTATACCGGTTTATTATGTTAAGGAGCTTCCCTGATTAGATTTGGAGGTTCATTAGTTAAGTATAAAGGGATTAAAGGGTGGCTAGACCCCCCCCCCCCTTAATTTAGATAAATGGGTTTTTCATACAGAATTATTCGATTTGCTTTAAATTTGATATACCAGTTTATTACGATATGGCTTCCTTCATTTGATTTGGAGGTTCATTGGTTAAGTATAAAAGGAAGGGGGGGGCAATTGCACCTCCCCTTAATTTAGATAAATGGGTTTTCATGCAAAATTATCTAATTTAGTTTAATTTTTTTTCTAGGTTCATTCTAATAAGGAGCTTTTCTGATTAGATTTCAAAGTTCATTGGTTCAGCATAAAGTGAGAAATGGGGGAGCTAATACTCCCCCTAATTTAGTGAAATGGTTTTTCATGCAGAATTATCTGATTTGCTTCAAATTTGGTATATGAGTTTATTATATTAAGTATCTTCCCTGATTAGATTTGGAGTTTCTTTGGTTAAGTAGAAAGGGGGGCAAAGGGGACTAATCCCTTCATTTATTTTTCGAGGGGCATTATTCTTTGAAATAAGAGTATAATATACAATTAGTGTGAATAGCCTGTTAGCTCAATGCCATCAGTTTAACTGGGCAATTTTCTTTTTATTAGGTTTATTAACGCATAACCCTACCCAAACCCGAAAAATAAATTACAAAAGACCGTACCCCGATCCGAGCAATACAAAATAATTTCAGTCTACATGCAACCCGACCCGAACCTGAGAGTTCCATTTGAAAAAACCCGAAATCCCGAACTAAATCTGATAACCAACAAAAATATTCCAAAGATCCATAACCGGATCCGAACAAGACAAATTAGTTTCCGTAGACACGCAACGCTACCAGAACCTAAAAATTCCATTCGAAGCCAACCTGAAACCCGTCCCGAACCAAATCTTAATCGACAAAAATATTCCAAAGAACTATAACCCGATGCAAGCCAGACATTATAATCTCCGTCCACCGGCAACCCTATCCAAACCTGAAAGTTCTAATTGCAACTCAATCCGAAACCTGGTTGTGGTCGATTTTCGGGTTGACTTCAAATGGAACATTCACATTCGGATCCGGTTGAAAAAAATTTAACTAAATTAGATAATTCTGCATGAAAACCCATTTATCTAAATTAAAGGAAGGGGCAATTGCCCCCCTTTCCCCCTCTTATACTTAACCAATGAACCTCTAAATCAAATGAAGGAAGCCCTATCGTAATAAACTGGTATATCAAATTTGAAGCAAATCGAATAATTCTGTATGAAAAACTCATTTATCTAAATTAATGGGACACTAGCCCCTGTCCCTACTTTATACTTAACCAATAAATCTCCAAATCTAATCAAGGCAGCTCCTTAACATAATAAACCGGTATACGAAATTCGGAGCAAATCGAATAACTCTGCATGAAATACCCATTTATCTAAATTAAGGGGGGTGTAGCCCCCCCCCCCCTTTCCTCCCTTTATACTTAACTAATGAACCTCCAAATCTAATCAGGGAAGCTACTTAACATAATAAACCTGTATACGAAATTTGGAGCAAATCGGATAACTCTGCATGAAAAACCCATTTATCTAAATTAAGGGGGGGGGTCTAGCCCCTCTTTCCTCCCTTTATACTTAAATAATGAGCTTTCATATCTAATCAGGGAAGCTCCTTAGCACAATAAACCGGTATACCAAATTTGGAGCAAATCGAATATTTCTGTATGAAAAACCCATTTATATAAATTAAGGGGGGGGGGACTAGCCCCCTTTTTCTTCTTTATCTGTAACCAATGAACCCCAAAAACTAATGAGGGAAGCGCCTCATCAGAATGAACCTAGAAAAAAAAATGAAGCAAATCGGGTATTTCTATCAAGAGTTATCGCGTTACGTACATGCGTACGTACGTACGTACACACTGAATCGGCGGGAACATAAGCTCTCAGGCTTTGATAGCCTGTGAGCTAAAAATATCACCCTGAACGGACAATAAGTGGTCATTTTTCAATTAGCCTAACGCTTTCTAGGCTCTTTGCAATAAGCCTGAACAATATCAGGCTAATTGGAAAAAGGGAGATGGATTCTCCAATTAGCCCGGCTCTTTGCAAAGAGCCTAGGCTGTTTGCAAATAGCCGGATTTCTCAATTAGCCTACGACATATATATATAATCAATAAACAACTAGCAAAATTATTTATAAGATATTTGTAAAATATTTCGGGGCGTTTCATCTCAATTTCCTACGTGTGCGAAACATTTTGTCACATTTAAGTGTTTTGACAGAAAATAATGCAGAAACTTTAATATGGTAGGGAAAGGAATGGATAATGTAGACTTCAATTTTTCGAATCGCTATTGAACTGGCCTCCGGAACTCTGTATTTTCGAACTCCGGTGAATCAATTCCGACCAATATTTAAATAATTATTGGGTAAGTGCAAAAGTTCTAGCCGTTTTGAGCATATGTAAATGTCAAATGGAATACGGACGTTACAGATGAAGTTTCGAGGACAGGAAAGTGGAGAATAACGCGTGGTGCAGTAGAGTATGTATAGGCATAACATTCGTCAGAATAATTCATGCGGAACGGGAAACAACATGGCAAGCAAGAAAGACCACATCAGACATTGTTTAATGTACGGGTACGATAAAGGCGTTACAGCAACCGCAGTTTGCCGCAGTATTTGTCAAGTTATGGAGAGGATGCCGCGGACGATAACACCTGCTATCGGTGGTTTAGGAAATTTCGGTACGGAGACAGGAGCTGTAAAGATCTTTGTCCGTACTGGCCTCTATCAGTGGTTTCTGAGGAGGATCTGGACACAATCGTGACAAATTCCCCACATCCAACAGTCGAATAATTAGCGTAAACGTTCTTGGTACACAGAACAACAGTCGAAAGACGGGTAAATGTGCTTGACTATATCACAAAGTTCGATCAGTGGGTACCACACCAGTTTAGAGTAAGGCAACGAGAAGAGGGGAGCAGCACGTGTGTTTCTTTGCTTTCCTGTAACAGTAAAGAACCATTTTTGAACCGAATTGTAAGGGATTATGAAAAGAGGGTACTGTACGGGAATGTAAAGCGTCGAAGGACCATGTACCGATGTTGCAGCGGGTACTCCATCAACCTAAATGGGAGGACTCCATCCCGAAAATGTTTTGCTAAGTCTATGATAGGATGCCAAGAGAATAAGCAACTAGGAGGTCCTCTCACTGAACCAAAAGATCAATGCAAACATCTACTGCCAACAATTGGACAGACTGCGAGCAAAACGCACGTATATGTGGCCAGTACTCATCCATCGCAGAAGGGTTCTCTTTCATCACGATGTAGTCAGGCCTCATGTTTCTTTAAGGACTCGGCAAAAATTAGTGGACCTTGGCTGGGAAGTTTTACCTCAACCTGCGTATTCCCCCGACCTTGCACTTTTGATTTACAACCTTTTTTTTATAGTTCCACAACGTCTTCGCTCGCCGAACTTTCAATGACGCGGAGACTGTAAAACGGAATTAAAACAGTATTTTTATTCTAAAACAGAAGGGTTTTATCGGCGTGGGATTCACTTACTTCAAGACAGATGGCAAGAGGTCATAGATAATGATCATGCTTGCGTGAATACATAGGTGCTTAACTTTTTGTGTTTTCACTAAAAAGCGGGTAGAACTTTTGTACTCACCCAATACTGAAAACAGAGAAGTACCGGATAAGAGATCCGGTAGCCTCCGTCGCACATTAAGCCCAGAAAGGGGTAAAATCTTATATACTTTAACCCATTGTGCTTTTTTTAAAATTTAAATTACTTAGGCACTTGTAAAGGTTACTTAATCTTATCCCTTGTGTTTAAATTACGAAACACACTTGTGAATGATTCGCAAGTATAATTTACTTAACACGGTTACACTCGTAATTGATTCAAAAGACACAATTTAGTTAGGACTCACAGCGTTCTTAAAATATCCTTCATTTGCTACCACTATTGCAAACAGAAAATATATTTTATATATTTTAACCGCAGCACATGCACAAAATATAAAGTATCGTTTTAAAATAGTGGAAACACTGTAAGAATTTTTTAGAAACGCTGGCAGCTCTGGTTTACGTTATACGAGTGTTAGTCGTGATTAATTTACAAGGTGTTAACATATAATCGATATATTTTTTTTTTCGATTTAGTTAAATAATTTTTGCTGTTTTTATTTTTAGGTAAATTGTATTCTACTGTGGTGCATTATAGTCTATATATGCCTCATAATATCTAACAAGAAAATGCCGCGGACATTCTTGGTAACATTCAGAAATCTCCGCTGTGAAACAATCAACATATGAAAATTTCCCCTTTCAGAAAAAGTTAAAACATATATGAGCTGCAAATTTATAAGAACAGGTTAAAGTTTCTTCTACATTTCATGCAAAATTTTCATGCAAGTCATAATTCCATAATTCATAAATTTTCTCAATATGAATTTATTGAATTTTATTACAACACAGACATTTTGCAGCGAAGATATAAACTTTAGTTTTTCACGTAGACTTAATATTAGTGCTATATACTGTTTGATCTGCTTTGATCCAAGGATCTCAGACAAAGTGTCAAGTTTGGGTATTAAAATTCTAAAAATGAAGGATTATGCAAATTTTTATGTGTAGCAGATCTCCGAATCATATTTTATACTAATGGCAAGTAACATTTCCGGTCGATATATATATGTATATATATATGTATATATATATATATAATATTAACATCAGTAGTACTAAAAGGTTATTTTTTTCCTGAATCCCTCAATCAAACAATAATAATAACAAAAAAGAAATTAACTTTAATTCTTCTCTTGTTTATTAATAAAATTATATACTTATGCATTAAAATTATTTTCTGGCTACAGATTCCTACTGATAAAATAAGTTTTAGTTTGTTCTAATTCTCTTACAATACATAAATCATATTTCAGACTTGTATTCTCTAGAGATAAAATTAATAATTTTGGAGTGAAAGCAGCATGTAATTTATTTTAATATCCGGAGGCACATTCAATTGGCATTATCAATATGTTTTCTAATGAAAATAAACTCGGACGTAATGCATTTAAAAGGATAAAGGAGTGCGACTGCATGTGAATGATGCAAATTTCATTATTATCTTCTTTCACTACGTTCAATTTGCAATTAGTTTTATAGTTAATGCCTGACTTAAAAAATAATATTCTCTGTTTTTAGCAATATATGATTTTCAGTGGTTTTTTTTCTAGAATCATTCTATGCTTTTATCACGAATTTTTAGATATTCTACAGCTATTTTATACACTTGATATTTATTCCCTTTTTTATTATTTACTAATTTTGATTCAACTGCATTTTTATTATTTTAAAAGTATTCTGACTTTTAAGCTTGATACTATAAAATTTAGTAAACATTTCGAAAATGACCTGATATATTTAACTTAATTCTTAGATGTCGATGTTTCATATGACATTTTGTAATGTAGAACAGATTTATACATTACATTTTTTTTTTGCAAATATGTATTTAAATGTAAAATTTTTAAACTCGTAAACTCAACAACCTTGCAAATTCCCACCAATAAAAATTTCAAATGTTATTTTTTTTCATAATTTTTCAACAAAATGAATTTTTTGCTAAAAAACAAATTTCCCAGTTAGATTCACCATTAAATTTCCTATAGAAATCATGTGTTATGTTTTGGTATCGCTATATTGTGGACAAAGGTATACGCATTTGAAATTAAGAAACGGATAATGGATAAATGTCCACGGATAATAGATGATGATTCTTTGATATTCTTGTTAACAAGCAATTTTGAATTTATGAATTATTTTATGATCTATTAAAAGAAAACTTAGCATTTCTTGATTTAAATGTGTATCTATATATTGTAAACCAACAAGAAAGAAAAATCCTGCATCAAGCATAGGTTATAAAACACTTTCTATTAATTTCAGAATTCTTTATCGAAACGTCGCTGTTTCATAAGTTACAAAAATACTTAAGTAAACAGTTTAGAAAGACATAATACATTTGAAAAACAGCTTTCAGCAATATCCGCCCATAGCCTGAAACTAGTCAATTCTTCTGTGCAACCCTGTATATAATCTACAGATTTGTATATATTCTACATAGTATACTACGACTTAGTTTACTTGGAAATTCTCTTTAGTAGAAAATTCCAAATGGTTGAAAACTCTGCTTGGCCAGTTTCCACAAATATACGGAAACATACCTGATTTATTCTGTGCAGACCTGTATATTACTAACATAATTTTACATGCGCTACATATTAAATAAATTTTCTTTTTATCTCAAAACATTATCAAAACTATTGAAATCACCAATCCAGACATTTATCATCTATAAGAGGGCATGTATCCAATTCTTAGTGAGACTGTGTAGGGGAGAGGGGGCACCTTTGAACAATTTTTTTTTAAATCCACATATTTCTTACTTGAACTATATTTATTGAATTTTAAATATTTCGTGAGAGAAAAGAAAGTAATTCTGCATCGTATGAAATAAAAAAATTACAGTTTTTCAGATAAATTAAATATGCTGTGAAGCTTTAAAATGCTGAAAGTTTTCTGTTCAAACCTGCCCCATGTAGGGGTACCTTTGAACAAGCTAGGGGCACCTTTGAACAAATAAACAAAATATGAAATATTGGCCGTTTTTATAAAAAACTGCATATCTTTCCAAAATATAAAATAATAAGAATTAAATTACACAATTACATTTAACTGAAATTACTAATTTTTTATTATTTAGCCAAATTTGTATCCATCAAAGCACATTGTTGAGACACAATTGAGGATCCCTCCTTGAAAATGGATAAAACCCTGTTTTATGAAATCCAGAAATAATGTTTACCATTGTAAATGGAACAGTATAGAGTTTGTTAGACAAATCTGTTAAATCATGAATTTTTGTTGTGTGTCCTGAATTTGCCTGAAGTTGAAGCCCTGCATCACTACAACTTTCATATTAAGTATAATAACACTTAATTAATCTCTTAATTTTCCTATTTAAAAAAATTCAACAATAATAATATTTAGATGCATCTATAACTCTTTATCCCATAGTTTTAATTGTTCAATGGTGCCCCAACTTTTCCGTTCAATGGTGCCCCAACACATGAAGTTTAGCATTACAACTATTTACTCTATTAGGTTTGAGAATTTGAATAAAACAATCCTTATAAGTTAAAGCTAACATCTTTATTTAGGTATTAAATAGTAAATTATAATTTTAGGGATACAAGATTATCAACAAAAAGCTTACAACTTTATTTTGTTAAGTTTAGATTCAAGAAAGCAAAATATACATATATTGCTTAGACTGTAGTAAATATGCAGAATAGTAAAGCTTTGTATTCTTGTTACATTGAAGCAGTAGTACTGTGCTGCCGTATATATTTAAAAAAATATAATTTATTTAAAGGAAAATATTTACAGTGTTCAAAGGTACCCCCCTCTCCCCTATATGATTTTCTTTAGTATTATACAAACATCTGTTAGTATACTAAATATAATTCAACTTGAAAGTACATTACTCAGTCAAAATCTGTAAGCCAATCACACTAATACGCCGCAATGTTACGATTTTTTTTTTTAGCGTTTCAGGGTATATGATCTGCAGTATTTATACACACCACATGTAAGCATAAATTTACTTAAATATGCATACCATAAAGGGAATCGCAATTACTCTAATTATCGCTAATAGGCAGTACTGTATCCTAATCTTTCGTGTGTACCTGTAAATGAACGATAAACGATATACACATCTGCACAACAAGTATCTCCGTAATGTTCAGTTGTAAATTTCATTATATTTGAAATAATCTAACAGAATTAAAAATACGCTGCAAACAACCGCATTGGCCATTATGTAAAGGAATTCTTTTGTATGACACACAAATTACACAAATCAGAAAACTTCCTGAATGGATCGAAAAATGTTTTTTTTGAACATTTTGTTCGAGAAAGAAAAAAAAAAGAAATTGAAACAAAAAAATATACCTTGCAAAACAATTTTCTTTTTGAATAATGCCCCACCTCATCCAGACAAAGATGAGCTAGATACGGTGTGGGGAAATTGGTGCTATTTTCCCTCCTATCGTTACATGTTTAATACAGCCACTGGATCAGCGTGCATTGGAGGATTAAAAGAAAAGATATCGACACCGTTTGTTGCAACATTTACTGCAGTCTCATGACGAAAGTATTGAGAAAGTTTTAAAGAGTGTACACATGAGACATATTGTTTACTGAATAGCTGATTCTTGGGAATGAATTCAATCTACAGCACTGAATATATCGTGATTGAAATTTTTACCTATAGTGGTAACATCCATTGAGAACCTTAGTGACGACGGTGGTGAAAACATTGCTTTGAAAGATTTGGTGAAGGAAATACCTGACTGTGAAAATTGCATTGCAGATAACGTTAAAGAAAGGCTAAACAGTGATGAAATAATGGAAATAACTGTTAGAATATTGTAATCACAGCATTACATTATCTCATTATTAATTCAGTTTTTATTCTAATACAATTGTTTATGTTTAATTGTGATTTTTTTTTTAAATTTAAACTAACTTTCTGTCTCTCTTCCACTCCCGCTAACCAGTTTGTTATGTGCCTTTCAAAATCTATAAATACATGTTATTTATCTGTTTTATTTCATTTGTTGTAGTTCTTGTAAATATGTAACTCAATGTACTCAATTCGATCCAGCATTGTCTTTTTGTTTTGTTTTTTTTTAATTTATTTTCAACAATAACTGAATCGACTATTGTAGAAATGATGGAACATGACGAGGAATGTAATGGGAAAAAAAGAAAAGGCTTTCTGTCATTTGAAAAAAAAATTCTCTTGCAGTGAAGGTTCTGTATCTTTAGAACTTGCTTTAAAATATGTAAAACAGAAAAATGAAGCCACCTCTGCTCACGTTATGCTTTTTAAGCGTTGGCTAGATATTGCATCAAAAAAGATAAGTAGTGTGTTAAATTAGCAAACAATTGATTTTTTTTTAAATTGTGAAGTATATTCTATATCATTACAAAAGCAATAATGATATAAACATTCTTTGTCATCCTAATTGAGTAAAATTATAATCGGTAAGAATTTTCTATTTTTTCGGAAAATCGGAGTTTTCAGTACTCCGAGGTAGTGTCAGCATCACTTATATCGAATTTTTGAATTTCATTTCTGCTGTACAAATCTTAAATAGTGTCCATTAATTGGTCTTATCCTAAATAGCAATTATACGGTTATTCTCTAAATATGTAGTGTATAAAGCGACAGCTTCATGGAAATATTTAAAAATAATATTTATATTTAAAAGATTTAAAAAATTTGAGAGCATAACGCACGAAGTAATACAAAATGAATGCAAAAAAATATATTTATATTAAATCCTTTCCTACTATTTTCATAGACTTAGTAAAACTATATATTTGGATGATATTATTAAAGCTTAGACTTGCCAACGGTCGCCCACAAAGGCACATTTATTCTTCTGTTTTACTGTGATTTAGTGCACATCACTCATTGCATGATGCTGTTAATTAATAAAGTAATGAATATTTGTGTCGTTTGAAATATTTATAAAAGCTCTGAGGATAAAATTGTCTGTTACCAATACGTAAACAAAATTTTCTCAAATCCGTATAGTCGTATTTTTCCTGAAAATGGAACTTAGATAATTTATACAACCATGAGCTTACTCATGTTTAGCCTCTAATTTTTTTATACCATAAATATAAACCTAAGAAACTTATTAAATAATTTACATATCCGAGGGATTTTTATAGAATTTATTTTGAATAAAAATATAAATTTTCAAAATATCTTTAAGTGACAAGATCAAACACTATGTTTTAACTATGATTTTTTCTTCATATTTTAGATATAGCAATTGCTGTTCCGAGAAAAAGTTACGGCATATGTGGGTGAAATACGCATAAAATCTTCATAAATTGCAAGCTTGTCAGTGTTAAGGTAGACAACTACGACTTGTAATCTATTTCAGTATCTTATAGCGTATTTCATAAAGGTTCTTTTCATTCAGTTGTTTTAAATATATGTATTGCAGTAAACTCTTTTAAAGAAAAAATAGGAAAGTAAATGCTGATGCAATCTTATGCGCATTTTTTGAAGAAGTTTTACAGTTGAATGCGAAACTGAAACTCATTCGGTGGTGAAATTTACGAATAAGATATGATTAAAATTTTGAACTCCAAATGGTAAATTCATTTAATAGGTGTAAATAAACTGTAATACAGATACATATTTTAGCATAATGGTGATACAACTTAGCTGAATGAGCTGTGATTTTAAGATTTTATTTAAAGCTTCTAGAAATAGATTTCTCTCTCATTTTTCTATAAATATATATGCATTTTTAAACATTTATTTCAGAATCTATATATTTGAACATTTGTAATGATGGATGTGTATATTTAACGCCTCTCGAAATCGACATCTGTTAAACAGTTTAAATAATACTATGTATATTTTACAATCAATTAAATTATTATTGATAGTAATTTTAAAATTTATACATTTTGAAATCAATATTTTTTAAAAAAAGGATGTATTTTAATCAACCAAAGATTTAAAAATTTCAGTTTTTAAAAGATTTAAACATACGGAACCATAAATACAGCTTAAGTGACTTTTAAATTATTTTTTATGCGTTACACTTAACCTGGAAATGCTCGCACATATCCAGGAATTTTACAATTTATACTTTGCCACATATAAATTCAAACAAAAATTGTCACATTATTTAATCGCTGATTTTGCTCACAAATTCTGTGATGAAATAATTTGAAGATTGGTTTTCGTAAATTACTGTTGATAAATGTAATAACCATGCCCACGCTGGTTATGTACCCTGCGGGGGTGATTCCGAGTCAACAACTACCCCTGTTGCAGTTTGTATAACAACTATAAAAAATAGCATTAGGAATTCAAATATATAAACATTTTCTATTTCTCATTCCTTAACTGAATGATTTTCTGTTTGTTTTGGTAGAGTAAAATTTCTCAAAAGATTCAAATATGATTCCAAAATCTGTGGTTTGCTTTGAATGTTCTTACTAGGATGAGTTTTTGCCTAAATTCGCATCATAATACCCAGCAAGAAAGCGGACATTCAGGAGATCATTCTGCAATTAGCACTCTCATACATATATGATAAAATTTATTTACATCTCGAATACTAAGACAAATATGAGCTGTAAATTTACGGAGTCGAGTATTTAACGATTCTTCTTATTTTCATACAATACTTTATGTAAGTCATAATTCATAATTTTTCATAATATGAGTGCATTAGTATTTTTAGTAGTTAAATATGTGTTTTAGAATAGATGAGTGTCAAGATTATATAAGAAAGATTTCAATGTGCGTCATTGAAATAAAAACATATCCATAGACTGATATTTTTTCGGAAATATATAAATTATGCTATGCTATTTAGATTTAACATTTGCACCATATTCCTTTCCGGACTTCTTTTTTCCAAGAAATTGAAACAAAGTGTCAAGTTAGCGTTCTAAACGTAGACTTCTCTAAAATTTTCTATACGTAAAAGTTCCCAAAAGCACATATTATGCATAAAATGTAATAACAGGTAGATTGAACAGTTAACCTTGCAGATTGAAGCTTATATTTTACATGGGAATCTTTGCATTAGAAGTATTAAGAAGTGAACATTTTTGTTTTCCGGACTGTATATCTAATAACATAAAATAATAATAATAAATTCCTTTTATTCTTCTATTGTATCGTTACTCTTTACATTTAATAAAGCCTTGAAATTATTATCCGGGTATAGATTCATACTAAAATATAAACTTTCATCTGTCCTAATTTTAATATTATACTTAAATCATGTTGCAAACTTATATTTTCAGGAGATAAAATTAATACTCTCGGAATGAATGCAGCATGTAATTTATTTAAATATCCGGAGGCACATTGAGTTAAAATCAACAATATATTTTATAATGAAAATAAACTGGAAAATAATACATTTAAAAGAATAAATAAAGGGAAATTGTATGAGAATGATGCCATTTTCTTTATTATGTCGATTTGCAAGTTTACATTTTCGTTATGTTTACTAGTGAAATGATAGATTGGCAATAACTGTCTCATTTTTTAGCAATATATGCTTTAGTATTTTTAGTTATTAAATATGTGTTTTAGAATACATCAGTGTCAAGATTATATAAGAAAAATTTCAATATGAAGTCATTGAAAAAAAAAACTATCCATAGAATAATTTTTTTCGGAAATATATAAATTATGCTTTGTTATTTAGATTTAACATTTGCACCATATTCCTTTCCGGACTTCTTTTTTTTTCCAAGAAATTGAAATAAAGTGTCAAATTACCGTTCTAAAAGTAGACTTTTCTAAAAAATTTTATACATAAAAGTTCCCAAATCATATGTTATGCATAAAATGTAATAACAGGTAGTATTCCCTCCAGATTGAAGCTTATATTTTTCATGCGAATATTTGCATTAAAAGTATTAAGAAGTGAACATTTTTCTTTTCCGGATTGTATATCAGACACTATAACATAACAAAAGAAATTTCCTTTTATTCTTCTATTGTATCTTTACTTTTAACATTAGTTTATACTAAAGCTTTGAAATTATTTTCGGATAAACATTCATACTAAAATATAAACTTTCATTTCTCTTCTTTTTAATATTACATTTAAACCATATTCCAACCTTATATTTTCAGGAGATAAAATTAATAATCTCAGAGTGAATGCAGCATATAATTTATTTTAATATCTGGAAGCACATTAAGTTAAAATCGCCAATATTTATTATAATGAAAATAAACTGAAACGTAATACATTTAAAAGAATAAAGGGAGTGAAATTGTATGTGAATGATGCCATTTGTTTTTATCGATTCACAAGTTTAAATTTACTTACGTATACTTTTGTTTAGTAGTGAAATAAAAGAATGGAAATAACTGTCTTATTTTTTAGCAGTATATGCTTTTCAGTAATATTTTTCTAGAAGCATTCTATGCTTTTATTAGGTATTTTCAGATATTCTACAGCTGTTTTCAATACTTGATGTACATTCCATTTTTCCCCCTTTGCCTACCGTTTTGTCGTTTTCAGAGAATGCTGTCGTCTTACTATAAAAAATATGGATCCTGTAATATTTAGTAAATTATTTGGAAAGTGTCTTGAACTATTTAGCAGGCTTCTTACATTTCAATTTTCGATGTCATTCTTTGTGCATTAGAACAGATATATTATACAGGGTGTCCGGGCTAAAAGTATCCAAAAGTTATGGCTTATTTGTACGGAACTACCCATTAGGATTTAAAAATAAATATTTAAATAGAAGGGACATCTCACGAAGTTTTAATATCAATATACACTGGTTTTCAAAAATTAAGGAAAAATCACAAAAAGAGCGATAACTCGCTCAAAAATTAACCTATACGTATGAAATTTGTATATGTTGCTAACTAAAAGATGCTGAATAAAATTATAAAATGCAAATTAGTGGCGCTGCAATCGGATTGCGTCATCTGTGAGGAGCATAAAAATACATGCTAGAGAGTACGGCTGATGGTGTCGATGTGATTATGAGATAAGAAAACTGAGATAGGCAATTCATTAGTATGATCTCGAGGTATCATTTGTCCGCGTAACTGCGATATAGAGCTATTGGAAGATTGGAGGTAGGCCAAAGTCAGAAAGAGGTGGCCAGATGGCTAAATTTGAGTGTTTCTGTTGTTCATGGGCTTTGTAAACAATTTCAAATCACTGGTTCGGCCTCGAGAAGATTTAGCTAGGGACGGGCAAGAGCTACGACAAGTACCGATGACCAATATTTGCGGTTATGTGTACGAAGGAATAGAACAGCAATCCCCTCTTATCATAGAGCCCCCCTTGTTGCAGCCACTGGAAGTTTGATATCAACGTCTACTGTGCGTAGAAGGCTTCATGAAGGTGGTCCTTACGCGATGCGACCAGACATTTGTGTGCCGCTCACCTTATGTCACCGGAGGGAACGTTTAAATTGGGCACGTTAACATGTCCACTGGATGGCTGATCAATGGAGGCGTGTTCTTTTCACGGATGAGTTCCAGTTTAGCCTTCAAAGTGATAGCAGGCATTGTTTGATTTGGAGATAACAGGGAACCCGCTATCATCTGTCAAGCATTCGTAAAAGAAATTCGTATGAAGGAGGCAGTGTTTGTGTTTGAGATGATATCTCTTGGACGGACGTACATACCTCCATGTCTTTCCACATGAAACTGCGAATGCTCACTTCTGTAGAGATGACATTCTTGATGCGTATATGAGCCCTTATGCCGGTGCAATAGGTAATGATTTCCTGTTACAGGACGATAACGCTAGACCTCACAGGGCTCACATCGTAGAAGATTATCTTAAGCACCAAACAATTCGGCGCATGGAATGGCCAGCTCTATAACTGGACTTGAATCCCAAATAGCATGTTTGGAATGTTTTAGGAAGATGTGTCGTAGCTGTCAATCCCCCTCCTCAGACCCTTGATACGCTTACAATTGCTTTACAAGAGCAATGGCTCGCTGTTCCCAGCGAACTTATCAGTCGCATATTTGACAGTATGGCACTTCGCTGTATGTACTGTATTGCTTCTAGGGGTGATCATACTCCATATTAAAGGTACTTTACCTATAATAAACTGACACGTTAATTTTCTTTATTTTATAATTGTGTTAATTTCTGAAACACCACAATCGCCTGGTAATTTCTTTTAATGTTATTTTTACCCTTACTATGTGTTTTACATCGTGGCGCAGTTTTATTAAAATCTACTTGTAACATTTTGAGTAATCGCTACTTTTGTTATTTTTCCTTATTTTTTGGAAACCAGTGTATTTCGATGTGTGCACATTTTGTAGAATGACAAACATGTAAGCAGTAATCCAGTTCTCTCTGTTTCGTAGCATATCAAGAGTTATAAGACGAATTGTTTCAATGATATACTTCTTCAACTCATGCACAGTAATGTTTTGTTTATGCACAATATATTTAATCAATACCCAATCATAAAAGTCTAATGAAGTCAAAACCAGAAACCTCGGCAGCCACGCAAGCGGTCTCCGTCTTCAAATCCAACTTCCAGCAAATGTCATATTCAAAAATGCAGTAACTCACTGTGATAGTATAGTAGAGTCCCAAAAAATCTCGAAGGGGTTTCCAATCCACAGAGGATCAGTCTATAATATTCTAATGGATAGTTCTCTAATAATAAAGCGTAACATTTGGAGACGTTTAGCTCGAACACCCTGGATAATACATTTGTTTACAAATATATTTTTTAAAGTAATTTTTTAAACTATTGATCTCCACACTAGTGCGAATTTTCTCCAATCAAATTTTCACCTAATTTCAACGGTATATTTTTAAAAGATGTAGTTATACTTTTAGCAAATATAAAAAAAATCGATATTTTGTGTTCCCTGAAGGGAACAGCGAAAGCAACATTCAACCAAATAATCGATTTTTACTTTTTTATATCATTAAGTAGTTTGAACTTTTATCTTTTCAACGATGTGTCACACATTTTTGTAAAAAAAAAAAAAAAAAAAAAAAAAAAAATGTTGAAATTATTTATCCTTTCTAAGATCATTTCACAGTTTAATGGCCATTTATATCTTTAATTGACTTTTTCTCAAAACTTGGATCTTTCATGTTTAAGTTCCTTTTTTTCAATATCTATTAAAGTTAAGAACTCAGATATTTTATTTAATACTTATGTTATATTGTATACTTTAACACAGGGATTTAATGATTTGTTGTGAGTTATTTATTTTAGCTAGTGAAATCTTAACAAAAATGCAAATTTAAAAATGCTTTCAACAAAGAATTAATAATTAATTTTTAGTTTCACTTAGAAAGAAAATGGTCTGTTAAAATACGTAAATCATGTTATTCTAACTACTCAAAAAATCTAGATCTCTATCTTTCACCATTTCTGAGAAAAAGGTACATAAGGTAGGTGAATTTAACATGGCGGAGATAGGGCTTTCCCGGTCCCCTTAAGAAGAGAATATGTTTCTTTTCCAGAACTGTGTATCGAGCAATATAAAAAATAAAAGAGATTAACTTTTATTCTTCTATTTTTTCTGTACTCTTAACATTAATGTATACTAACGCTTTGAAATTATTTCATGGATACAGATTCATGCTAAAATATAAGCTTCCATTTCTTCCCATTTTAAGATTATAGCTAAATCATGTTTCGGACTTGTATTCTCTGGAGATAAAATTAATAATTTTGGAGTGAAAGCAGCGTGTAATTTATTTTAATATCCTGAGGCATATTAATTTAAAATCAACAATAAATTCTATAATGAAAATAGTAATGCATTTAAAAGAATAAAGGAACTTCAATTTTCCATGAATGATGCCATTTTCTTTATTATATAGATTCAAAAGTTTGTATTTACGTTTAGATTAATAGTCAAATGTCGAATGAAACATATGTTTCTGATTTTTTATGAATATACGTTTTTCAGCAATATTTTTCAAACAACATTTCATGCTTTTTTCAGGTATTTTCAGGTATTCTACAGACTATTTTCTATACTAGATGTATATTCACTTTTTTATTATTTGTTTCTCATTTACCCACCATTTTGTTGTTTTCAGAGAATGCTGGCTGTTTCTCTTTAAAAAAAATCTTGACTCTGTAATATTCAGTAAAACATGTTTAAAATTCACTTGAACTATTTAGCAGTATTTTTATTCTCAATTTTTGATATCATTCTGTGTAATGCGGAATAGTTTTATATAATACAATTATTTAATTATATTTTTAAAATCTTAATCTTTATACTATTGCGCATTTGCTCCAACCAATATTACAAATATCAGCGCTTTTCTTTCTTTTTTTAAAAATAAAGATACTTTTATTAATTCATATTTTTCAATTAGAAAATGTATGTTTTGATAAAAATAATTAGCGCAGCTCAGAATAACTTGTACTTTCGTTGTCATATTTAAAGCCATCTGGCATTAACTTTTCAACCGAATTTGTGTCTTGCAAATTAATTATAGATAGTCTGATACCCAAAGAGTAATATCTGGTTATTTTTAAGCTTGCTAAAATGACGTAAAGATGACTTATAATCTGTAAACTACAAACTCTTGAAACAGGCACTTTCGTTGTCATATTTAAAGCCGTCTGGCATTAACTTTGCAACCGAATTTGTGTCTTGGAAATTAATTATAGGTTGTCTGATAGTCAAAGAGTCATATGTTACTTATAAATGTGGAACTGAAAGGGTCTTAGCAACATTGGCAACGTCTGGCAAAAATGGATTAATATCACAAATTGTTAGTAGAAACAGATATTATAAGTAAGTAAGTAAGTAAGCACTCACCCTGGGAACCCGCTTTTGGCTTATGGTTAGATGTAACCCCCAAGCCCAGGGCAGGGAATAGTTCTGCTGCATGCGAAACCCCTTGAATGATTTTTTTTTTTTTTTTTTTTTTTTTTTTTTTTTACATTTTAGGAGAAATAACAATATTAGATATATGACAATTATTGACAGTGTGTGCAATAAATATTAACAGATGACTCCTATAATTACATTTGAGAGAAATATTCATTATTATAACATATAAATATGCATAGTTTTTAGAATTTGATATTAAACTGTTTTGATATTTTCAAGATATATGATGCAAAATTATTTTTAACTCTATATTAAAAATAAGTATTAAGTTACAAGATGCGGACAATAAATAATATTATGCACTATTATGAAAGTATAAGTAATTGTAGATAATAATTATTTACAAATTTACAATACAATGATACTATGTTTGCGGTATTGACGTAAGATTGACATGATGCAAAAATTATTTTTTAATCTACACTAAATTTAAGTATTAAGGTACAAGATGCGAACAATAATTAATATTATGCACTATTATAAAAATTATGAAATTGTAAACAAGAATTATATCTAAATTTACAACACAATAATACTCCAATAATAAATAAGAATCTGAACTGGAATAATGAATGTTGCTATTTACACTTTATACAAAAGAATTGGTATTTGAAGATGACTCAGCCAAAGAAAACTTACCAGGAATATAAATAAATTACATTTTATATAAAATATGACCACGCTGACTCGAATACCACAGAATTAAGTGTGGAAAAGTTAAATAGTATTAAGCTAGAAATTTATAATTTATAAATGAGTAAAAACTGTTGAGAATGCTATAGTTTTCATATAACTTTTTGAGCTGAATGGGATCATTAATAATCTTAAGAACATCTGCGAAGACTGAGGGTCCTGTTCGCTCGAATTTAAATTTCATAAATTTGTATTTGCCAAATAGATAATGTAGTGGGTCTCCTCGGACACCACAGTTGCAGAGATTGTTATCTTCCTTGTTTATGTGATGAAGAAAAGACGGGAATCTGCCGCAGCCCGTTAGGAAATAAATGGAAACTTTGTCGTTACAAATCAGCTTTTGTTGAACCTTTGGCACAAGCTGATGCGTAAATCGGCCGCTCTCTGAGTGATCCCAGTTGCACTGCCACCTATCCAGTAATTCTGAATTGATGCATTTTAATAAATATGATCGAGGTAATCTAATACTCCGATCTACTGGAAGGTTGCAGTACTGAGCAGCATTATTCGCCAGCTGATGTTATAAACAAAAATCATGCTAAAATGACGTAAATTTGAAGTTTTGTGACCTGCATGACCCCTTCTCCTGCAGGTAAATGCAACGTCTCCCGTCAGCCAGACCGTCCGCAAACTTACTACATCATACAACGGAAGAACATATAGAAAAATGAGCTTTGATAAAATGACGTACTTTTGAAGTGTTTTGACCTGCATAACCCCTTCCCCCACAGATAAACGCAACGTCTTCTGCCAGCCAGACCGTTTGCAAATGTACTACACCATAAAACGGAAGAACATATGGAAAAATGAGCCTTTATAAAATGATGTAATTTTGAATTATTTTGACCTGCGTAACCCCTTCTACCACAGGTAAACAACGCAACGTCTCCTGCCAGCCAGACCGGCCGCATACATACTACACCATAAAATGGATGGACATGGGGTAACCGGGAGAGCCGCCGCATCCTGGATAAATGCCGCACCCCTTATATTTCTTGTAATTATCGATAGATGGTCGTCAAACGCACAGTATAGGTGCAAATGAGATTATTTTAACCAGTGTATATCGTGAATCCCATTTCGATGTTTACTTGTAGATGTACAATCCTTATTTTGACGTAAGTGCATGATTTCTCTGTCCAAACTTTTAAACAGGTTGTGCTTAAATACTTTTCATACGCTAATTACTAAATGGATGCATGATTGCATTGTTAAAACTAAGTGTAGTGTTTGTAGGGAGTACTGTGTGTATGGCTACGCCATTTTCCTTAGCGATGGCTGGCAACTGTGATGTGCGACGTCTGTACCATGCAAAATGTGATGCATGCCGCACTACAATTCTGGTATACATGCCGCAGTTTCTTTTGTATAGTATGATTAAGTGTTGTTAACTTTTCCTTTTCTTTTTGCACAGACTAACCAAGTTAGGCATGTTGTCAAGTTTACTAAAACTAAAGGAGAAAAACGGAAAAGTAAAAAGTAAGAAGGGCAAAAAAGATGCAAGTCAAGATATTAATAATGAAAAAATGGATTACGTGTAACGCAGGCGTTCTTTGAAAGGAAAGTTTAGAAAACTACTCCAAAAAAGAAGTGTAATTGGCTTCGTTGCCAAATCTAATTACATAAAGACTGTACTTTTTCCACAATGTTTGTGTAAATTGTGGTCGATAAAAACGGGTGTATTAACCCATTCGGGACCATGGGTTCATATAATTACCTTCAAAAAGAGCGTACAGAATTTGCTTCTGGAACCAGTAAAGAAGAAAAGTAATATTTGTATTCTTTAATTAGAGCATTTGCATGATTATTTAAGTAAAAGTAACTTCTTTTTATAAAAGTGGCGCCAAACGAATAAAATTTATGTAAAAGTCACCTGTTCCAAAAGGGTTAACAAATAAATTATTTAAACACAATTTTACTTTTATTCTTTTCCCTCTCTAATACATTTATGTTACGTTGTTGCTAAAATAACAATTAAAATTTAATGTAAAAAATAAGTCGATAATTTTAATAGTGAAAGTAGGCAAACAATTATTAATTTGAATCCACTAATACGTTTCCTTGCACTCATTTAGTTTGATTTGGTTAGTACATCTTTAGTTATAGTCCAGATATGAATATTTTTTTAAATATTTTTTATTTATAATTTCATTCTGTTCTTATTACAAGCGCGGCATAACTACCGAACAAGTGCGGCGTCTCAGCCTGAATGTACGGGTGACACGCCGCAGTGTAATGTTTTAGAAAAAAAATTGTTACAAAATACATTAAATAAACATTGTTACAAAATGAATTGTTACATTAAATAGCGCAGCATGCATTTTTTTTATTTTATGTCCACCATGAGTCTTTATACACAAATTCAAAAAAAATATGCGGCATAAATCCCAGAATTACCCTATAAGAAAAATGAGCCTTGATAAAATCAGGTGACGAAAACTTTTCTAGCTCTTAGACTAAAGGCTTTGACTTGTCATTGATGGCTACTAACCACACATTTATAAAAGTTTCATTTTATTGCACGTTATTTAAAATAATCTTCTGTCTTCTTTTCTGTTTACTGTGATTGAGTGTCCTTTACTCATTACATGGTACTTTTAATTGATGTTGTAATAAAATGTTTCTCATACGGAAAATTTTTAATAATTTAACTATAAAATATACTGTTAACAATAACTAAATCTAATCTCCTCTCATTATATAAAGACTTTTTCTAGAATAAGAAACACAACTACAAATATAGTCATGTTTAAAATCTGTTTTATACTCTTACCGCACAAACTCCCTAGCAATTGCCATAAATATTTTGCATAACCTGACGATATTGTGTGGAGTTTCTTTGAAGCAAAATTTATGCTTTCAATATATTTATAGATAACAAGACCAAACGCAATCTTTTAAATATTATTTTATCCTAAAACATATTTCAGTGATAGCAATGGCTGTTTTGGGAAATAAAGATGCTATATGTGGATGAAGTAGGTATAAAATCTTCATAGTTTGGAGCACTGCCAGCGCTTAGTTAGGTAGGTATGACTCGTAAATCTTTTCAGTATCTTATACAATGTTTCAAGAAAAATATTTTTCCTTCGATTATTTTTAAAGTATGTGGTTGAGAAAATACTTTTGTAAAAAATGCACAGTAAATACTTTAATGTTCGTAAGCATTGGTTCCATATAACAGAATGAGTTGAATGTATAGAATTTTTAAACAATAATTAAAATAGTTTCAAGCAAAAATAAGTAAACTTTTTACAAATTAAAGAAAAGAAAATTTATACTAAACACACTTTTAAATACGGTTTTATGATTTTAATACACTTTCTAAGGTATTTAAAAGTCCATTTTAAATTCAGCTGGCCCGTCTGTATATTTATCAGCGTGTTAGATCAAACTTTTACTTGCATACATCCATATGAACTAAATTTAGGATTCCAGGGACATTGTATAGGATATGTGGCAAAACAAAAGACAATAAATTTATTTATTCGATCGTTTTCATCGGCAGACGATATTTGAGATGAACTGAAACAACTCTTCTCCGACGTTTTGAATTCGACAAAAAAAAAAAAAAAAAAAAAAAAGTTTGTGTACACTCGAATGCTGTTGGCGTCAAGTTGTGTTTGATACTTTATAAATAATTTAATTTTAAAAGTTTTAATTAAAGTATATTTTTGCATCATAATGTACAGCGCATACATTCTTCTGCTACGCTACACCACAAAAACTGGTGACCCATTTTACACGTTTGAATGCTGGACTTGGAATTTATCTGCAAAGCTGTAAAGTTATCGTTTTTATAAACAGGTATGAGATTTTCGAATGTTTATCACCCGTTTGCATTTATCTTCTGTGGTGGTTGTTCATTAGGATTTTCCTGTATTTTTATAAGAATGCTTGTAAATTCCAGGATAAATATATTTATTAATCACAGTTTGGTGCTAGAATATCTTTAATACCACTTCTTTCTATATATGGTTTAAAACAAAATTATGTTTAAAATATTTTTGTCCGTAACCATTTTAACATGATTTCCAGAAACGGAAAAATCCGGGCAAGCCGGTTAAAGGGTTAAATTCTTTCATATTTTCAATGAATATTTGGTTTTGTTCTGAATTTTGATATTTCTGTTATATTTCATTTTTATTTTGTTTCTGTAATAAATGCCTGACGATATTCCAACTGTGTCTATTGCGGTTGGAAATGTAAATACAAGATGCGGTAGAGTATCGGTAAAAGTTCCTAATTTCTGGCCTAATAATGCTAAGTCATTTTTTGTGCAGCTAGAAGCTAGTTTTAGATTAACAAGAATATCCGTCGAACAAACTAAATTTGATCATTTGGTGGCTTCATTGGATGCGGAACCATTATCGTTTGCAACAGATATTCTTTGTACACCGCCGGAGGATCTGTATAGTGCTCTTAAAACACGGTTATTATCGGAATTGGAAGTTTCGCAGAATCGAAAAGTAAGGACACTGTTTGAAGATTTAGAACTGGGTGATAAGTCCCTCTCAATGTTGTTGCGTAAAATGGGAGAATTATGAGAGAGTCATGTTGACGATGATTTTTTGAAAAATATATGGCTTCGTAGGTTACTGGTGTCGGTGCAAACAATTTTGTCGGTCAATTCTGAGGGTTTAAATAAGTTGGCGGAAATGGCAGATAAGATTTGCGGATGCACGCAGGTTAGTGTTAATTCTCTGGATTCGCGTGGGTCTGAAAAGGTGCAGATTAATCAGCTTTAATTGCAGATTAATCAGCTTAAATTGCAGATTAATGAAACTTTCACAGTTGGTTAGTTCAGGCTCTTGTTCTTTGAGTCAATGCATGGGTTATCGCATCCAGAAATACGAGCAACTAGGCAGCTAATATGTTCAAAGTACATTTGGCCAGGAATAAACAATGATGTTAATGTGTGGTGTAGAGCATGCATACCCTGTAAAAAGACTAAAGTACACTTGCATATTAAATCTCCTTTGATGCGATTTCCGATCCCAGATGAGAGATTTGCGCATATACACCTGGATATAATTGGTCCTTTGCATTTAGTACGTGGATTCAGATATTATCTATCGAGTATTGATAGGTTTGCTAGATGGCCAGAGGCTGTACATATAATAGATATAACTGCTGAAACTGTTGCTCAGGCTTTTGTGCAGACATGGATTTCTCGTTTTGGTACACCTCAGAGTATAACATGTGATAGGGGTAGGCAGTTCGAGTCCATACTTTTCAAGACTCTGACAAGGTTACTCGGCCCTAGTCTAGCTATGACTGCTTCATGTACACCATAGTGTAATGGTTTGGTGGAGAGACTCATAGACCTTTAAAACAGGCCTTTATGTGCTATAAAGTCGATTGGCTCGAAGCTCTTCCTTTAGTTTTGCTAGGTCTCCGAACTGCAGTACGTGAAGATCTTGGTGCTTCTACAGCTGAGCTAACATATGGAACTACCAAACGGCTTCCGGAATAGTTGTATGAAGATTCATACTTGTTAGACCCACCAAATTATATAGCCAAGTTACAGAAAATAAAGTGTGCTTTGAGACCCCTTCAACCTTTCAGGCATGGACAGCAAAAGAGCTACGTTCCAAAAGAACTAAATAACTGCAACCACGTTTTTATCCGGAGAGGTCCTTTCAAAAGGGCTGTAGAACCTACTTATGAGGGACTGTTCCAGGTTGTAAAGAGACTAAATTGAAAATGACTTTATACTTCTCATTCATGATCAAGAAAAATATATAAATATTGATAAGATTGACAAAATATTTGAGTTCCTTCACTGAAACAGTTTACAATATGGCATGGTTAATATACTTTTATCAAAAAATCATAATCATTCTGAAAAGAAAATATATTAGGGTACATACACAAAATATAAATAAATAAATAAATAAATAAATAAATAATAGATGAAAATCTCACAAGCAAATTTCCTTATTTAAATCAGCAAAACTGTAGAATCAATTTATATATTAAAATTTCAGGAAAAGAAATAGTTTTTTCTTACATTTATATAAATGATTTTTTTTTCAAATAAATTTTCTGTTTGCTGTTTTGGAGAGTCTTATATATGCAAAATCCCTGCCGGCTCAGCTTACAGGCACAGGTAGATTTCGTAGTTAAGGGCTAATTTCAATAACAAAAACTAAATAATAATTAGAGATAAACCTATTTTAATAATTTTATCTGGCCGCTTTTAACGAGTTTTTATTTCATTTTTACATAAGAGCTGGTTTTATCAGAATGATGTTAAGGCGGTATTAAAAAATAATACTTTTCCAGTCTATTGAAATTGTCTGGCACATTTTTAGATTAATTTTTAAAAGAAAAAATACGAAACTTGCTCACGTGATATTTGAAGAGATTTATAAGCGACCTGTGTTTTTACTTTTCCTTCAATTAATTAAAACTTGATTTATAAACAATTATTTTATCAGCAGTACAATATCTTTTCGTTTCCAACTCAATCGCTTCCGGAAATTCGGTTCAAAATGCTCACTTTGACTTAATTTTTTGTTATAAATTCTGCCTCTATCAAAAAATAGACCATTACGGTACATTATATGGTTTCTGAATAAGAGAATCTGCCAATTGGATGTGTTTGAGAGTCAAAATGAATTTAAAAGGAGTCAGAAAATAAGGAGTGTGGATATGAATACAACCTTAATAAGACGATTTTTTCTTCAACCGCTGTGTATTTTTAATTTTTTTTTGCTGTAAGAATTGGTCACATGAAAAACTTGTCAATATGAAAGTTGTATATAATATAAAGAAGCTATAATAAATTCATGCGGATTTTATATCTTGTGAATTGACAAAGATATGGATTTTTTTCTTCTTCAACTCCCTCTTTTGTTTTCGTTTTTAATTTTTTGCGCAACGAATTGGTCATATCAAAACTTGTCAATATAAAAGTTGTAGATAATATTAAGGATAGATAAAATAAAATTAACTGGATTTGAAATCTTGAGAATTGACGAAATTATGATTTTTTTCCTCCCTAAAACCCTATTTTTGGGGGCTCTTGAGCCCATTTTTAATTTTATCTTAAATCTGTGATACATCAATTTTTGGCCCTTTTTCAGAAGTAAAACTTTAAACTGATTTGATATGTATAAAAATTAAGAAGTTATGGGATTTTTTTGGATTTCACAAAACCTCTCCCTATTTCTATCCCATTGGTCTGATTTTGCCCGTGAACGAACTTGAGAGATTTTATGCCCCTTGATTTTATGCATCAGTTTGGAAGAGATTTGTGCAAAATTATGGAAGCTATCTTGTCCAGAAGAAAGTGATATATATATATATATATATATATATATATATATATATAGAGAGAGAGAGAGAGATGATAGACAGATAGATAAAGTTTTCTACTGAGGGTGGTTTTGGGTTCTAGGGCTAATGATCGGTGTAGATCTACAAAAAATTTTCAGAAATTCCAACATAGGGGAGAATGTAATAGGTAGTATTTCATACGAAATCTACCTAGTATTTCATACGAAATCTAACTAATATTTCATACAAAATCTACCTAAAAATACTTTTCGATGCTCAACAACTTGAAATTTTGTGACACATTTTCAGATTCATTTTTAAAAGAAAAAATATAAAATTTGCTCACGTGAATTTTGAAGAGATTTATAAGCGACCTGTGTTTTAACTTTTCGTTCAATTAATTAAAACTTCATTTATAATCAATTATTTTATCAGTAGGACAATATTTTTCGTTTCCAACACAATCGCTTCGGAAAATTCGGTTCAAGATACACACTTTGACATCATTTTTTGAAATATATTCTGCTTCTATAAAAAAATAGATTATTACAGTACTTTATAAAGTTTGTGAATAAGAGAATCTACTAATTGTATGCGTTTGAGAGCAAAAATGAATTTAAAAAGGAGTCAGAAAATAAGCAGTTTGGATATAAATACACCCTTAATAAGACAATTGTTTCTTCAACCGCTATGTGTTTTTAATTTGTTTTTGCTGTAAGAATTGGTCCTATGTAAAACTTGTCAATATGAAAGTTATAGATAATATAAAGAAGATATCTAATAAATTCATGCGGATCTTATATCTTGTGAATTGACGAAGCTATTTTTTTCTTCTTCAACCCCTTTTTTTGTTTTCGTTTGTAATTTTTTGTGCAACGAATTGGTCCTATCAAAACTTGTCAATATAAAAGTTGTAGATAATATTAAGAAGATTTATATTAATGTTAATTGGATTGGAAATCTTGAGAATTGACAAAGTTATGAACTTTTTTTCCCCCTAAAACTCTATTTTGCGCCCCTTAACCCAATTTTAATTTTATCAAAAATCTGTGAAACATAAATTTTTGGACGATTTTCAGAAGTAATAAGAGCTTTAAACTGGTTTGATATGTATAAAAATTTAAAAGTTATGGTGTTTTTTCTGTTTTTACAAAGTCCCTCGATATTTCCACCCCCTTGGTCCGATTTTGCCCATTAACGAACTTGACCGAGATTTTATGCCCATTTATTTTATGTATCAGTTTGGAAGCGATTTTTGCAGAATTATGGAAGTTATCGTGTCCAGAAGAAAGGGATATATATATATATATATATAAAGTTTTTTATTGAGGGTGGTTTTGGGTTCTAGGGGTCATCATCGGAGTATATCTGCAAAAATGTTTCAGAAATTCCAACATAAGAGTGTAATGGGTTGTATTTCACCTTAAATCTACCTAAAAAACGGCAGTAGAAAACAGTTTCTTTTTCAGATATACAGAAAGTAAAATTTCTCTATAGCTTGAAAAATTGTATGGAACTGAAAATTTACACACATATACATTTGACGATACCCAAATCTTTCTATGTAAAAATTTATTCGGGTCATAATTAATATTTTTTTAAATATGAATTTAGTAATAATTTTCACAATTAAAGGTTTGCTTTTGAGTAAAAAAAAAAAAAAAAAATTCTAGAATATCGTTAGGTTCATTCAATGTATCTCACAGAAAACATATTTTGTTTCATTTTTTACTTTCTTCTATCTTCAACAGAAAAAAGTATTGTAATCGAATGTTTTTCGACTTCCGGTTTTCGATGGATTTACACGTTTTAGGAGTCAAAGATCCCCAAAAACATGTTTATAAAAATGTCTGTCTGTCCGTATGTCTGTATGTCGCCATTGTACCATCGAAAATTGTACAAAGTTATGCATAGAATTGAACCAATTTTTTTTAAGTTTGTGGCTATGGCAAGCAGGTCCCCCATTAATTTTGAAAAATCCGCCGTTAGCAGGTGCTGTAATAGCGATTTTTGTGGCATTTTGAATATTGTACCATCGAAAAGTGTATGAAGTTATGCATAGAATTGAACCTTTTTTTTTTTTTTTTTTTTTTTTTTTTTGAGTTTGTAGCTGTGGCAAGCAGGTCCTCCATTAATTTGGAAAAAAATCCGCCTGTAGGGGGCGCTGTAATAGCGATTTTTGTGCATTTTGAATATTGTTTCATCGAAAAGTGTATGAAGTCATGCATAGAATTGAAACAAATTTTTTGTGTATGTTTTTGGTCATGGCAAGAGGGTACTCCCTGAATTTGGAAAATTTCCGCCGGAAGGGGGCGCTGTAATAGCTATTTTTGGGCCATTTTCAATATTGTACCACCGAAAAGTGTATGAAGTTATGCACAGAATTGAATAAATTTTTTTGTGCATGCTTTTGACCATGGCAAGAAGGTTCTCCTTGAATATTGAATATTCCACCGGAAGGGAACACTGTAATAGCGATTTTTGTGCAATTTTCAATATTGTACCATCGAAAAGTGTATGAAGTTATGCATAATTCTAATACAAAGTAATTTTAATACAAATACTAATAAAACTAATAAAAATGAATTATTGGTATTTGTATCAACATTTTGAAATATTAAGATACATGAGATAGAAGAAAGTTTTGTGATTGGCACATCCAACTAGTTACATTTATATAAATGATTTTTTCAAATAAATTTTCTGTTTGCTGTTTTCGAGAATTTTATATATGCTAGAACGGCAGTAGAAAACAGTTCCTTTTTTAGATATAACAAAAGTAAAATTTCTCCATAGCTTCAAAAACTGTATAGAACTGAAAATTTACACACTTTTTGACAATGTCCAAATATTTCTATGTAAAAATTGATTTGGGTCATAATTCATAATTTTTTAAATATAAATTTATTAATAATTTTCACAATTAAAGGTATGCTTTTGAGTTAAAAAAATGTCTGGAATATTTTTAGGTTCATTCAATGTATCTCACAAGAAACAAATTTTTAAAACGGAAGATAATTTAGGAATATATAAACTGAAGATTGTCGCTTCAATTAACAATATTTTTCTCACTCTTTATTTAATTTAACTAAATTAAAAAACAACTCTTAATTTGCAAACAAAACATTTTTCTCAGCTAGAAAGTAGCCTCTTAGAAGAAATCCGACATGCACATGCCAAAGCCAAAGGCATGAGAAAACTAATGAGAGGAATTTAAAGTATTTTTACAAAAGAGGCAAGACATTTAGTTTCATAACGTTAGTGCATTAAATGTCAATAAACATCCACCTTCAATTTATCATGGTCCTCTTTTGTAGCTCAGCTGAAAAAAATCTCAATCGGAGGTTATATGAGCATTCTCACAATCTTTAACTTTCATGTCCCTGAATAATAATTTTTTATTTAATACACTTTTTGTGTTTCTTTTTTTTTTTAACATCCCAATGAACATCCCAATGCATGATTGCACAACAATATTAACGAGATAAATAAGTTTTTTGGACGATGTTGATTGTCCAAACACATGGAAAAATCATCTACCGTCCCGTGTTCCTGATGCTGATTTTGATGTTTCGAGCTGTCTGGATAAATTTGTTTCAATAAAAATAATTCGATGTAATTTTTTTTCTGAAACTGGAACTATTGTTTTATATAAATATGTAGCTAAAAATTAACCTGCACACATTTTTAGGGTTGATATTATTTTTTGAACTCTGTAATTGGGTTTTAGATTTTTTTACCATCCCTCTTCTAAAATGATACAGAAAATCACTTTAGATGCAGCGACGGAATTTTTTTCAAGTTTTTGCTCATGCAGAAGTATGCTAGAAAAAGAATATCTAAAATTCTTTGACATGAAATTTACTGCAGAATATAAATAAGCATTTAAATATCAATTTCAAGAGCCGTGGCTTTATTGGTAGTCTTACCTCCTGCAAGGTTTAATCCTGTACTTTTCGAGGTAAATTAATTATTTTTTTTAATTTAATCCAATGTAAATAACTGTTTCTAAAAATCAATGAACATTTTCGCTACCACTTAATCTTAACATGATCTGCCTAAAATAGGTGGTAAGTTTCCTTGCTGTTCCATCCTTACCGTCCCTTTTTTCCCCATTTTGTTCCTTTTTTCCCCATTTTGTTCCTTTTTTCCCCATTTTGACCCTTTTTTCCCCATTTTGTCCCTTTTTTCCCTATACCATCCCCTTTTTTTTGCATTACCGTCCCTTCTTTAACACCCCTTTAAGACAATGTTATACCAAAATTTTGCACTAAAAATACTACATTGTCATTATTTCGTATTTGAATGTCCTGTGGGACTATACAAATTCATTATAAGTAAAAAATTAGAAGAAAATAAAAAGTTATGGTGGTAAAATTGTAAGGAAAATTAAATTCGCAAGTTTAACTTAAACCTCAGTTAAATAATTTTTTTTCGCTGCTGACCATTTTTTCTTTATTTTCAATCATTAAGGTATACGCCAATCAGATTAAAATGTTATTTTAACAAGTTTAATTTCGCCAGATTTTTTTTCTCCAAAGTCAAAAGTTTGTGAGAATGCCCCATATACAACTTGAGATAAATCCAGGCACTGTGAGCTAGCCTGGAAATAATCGAGGGAGGAAATCCAGATGCTAGGTCGTAAGCGATTTTAACTCATTGCTGAAATTGTAAGTAAATATTTTCCCCCAGTGAAGTACGGCGTAACGAGTCCATAAAATAATTTTTATCATTTAAAATACTAACTCACATCACCTAGTCTTTAAAAGTTTCATATATTAAAAAAATGGATTAACAATTACAGCAGAACATGGATTATCTGAAGCAATTGGGACTGATCATCTTTCGGAAAATCAAAATTTTCGGATAATCGAGAACGCTTCAATTTTAAGATTAAGGGCAAATATGTGCGCTATTTCTTATGGTGGTAACAAGTGATTAATATAAATAAACCAATAGTAAAATAGAAACAAGAACAAACTACCTGAATTTTAATTTTGAAATTAAATCTTTTTTACGTATTTCACAAGGGTTTGAAACAAAGTTTTGTTTGCTACAGATTCGATTGCCTTTGTTTTGCAGTTGAATCACGATGTTTTTTAATACTATTGGTGCACCAGTATCAGAGTCTTTCTGCTCCTTTCTACCTAAAACTTTTTTTTTTTATTGCAGCATCTGTCTTCATAACACTAACCGCTCCAATACCAATGCCGTATTCTTGAACTTATTTTGTCATACTCTCACCCGAACACATGATTTGTTTAGATTTTTTTTCTACGCTTAAATAAATGCTTTTTTTTTTTTTTTTTTTTTTTTTTTTTTTTGTACACATAATAAAAAATGAAAATTTTTACTCTAATAAAAATATCGTTAAATTCAAGGAAATTCTAAAAAAATGGATCCAAAATATTTATCTGCACTCATCAGAAAGAACCGCTTGCACACGAAGAATGTGATAGTAATAATAAAAATAAAAAAGCTTTAAAAATAGAATTTGGTTAACTGAGAGTTTCGGATAAAAGAAGTTGTACTGTGCATGTAAATGTACGAAATACTATTTTACAACATTTATCTATTTAAAAATGAAATAATTAAATTACTTTTTATTTAACATGTAAATATACATTTATGATGAAAAGAGAAAAAGTTAACAAAAAAGCAAAAACATCCTGTTATTCATGCGATTTTTTCTTTTAACTTATTCATTCGTTAAACGTATTCATTCATTAAACAAATAATATTAATATTGAGTTAAAAATAACTCAAAAAATTACTTCTTAGCTTCTATTCATTAGCGTTTTAGTTAAATAAACTCTCTCTTTGAAATAAAGCTGAAGTATTTCTTCCAAAATCAACTGAAATAAAAATCAAAATGAATAAAATAACAGTCTTCAAAAACAAATATTGATCTACCTTACATCTTACATGTTTGCGTTCATGTGTTTGGCTTTATTTAGTTTTCAAGGTATTACTTTTAGTTTACAATACTTTCTTCTTAAATATATATCTTTATATTTCTCTCAAATTTTTAAATCTTCAGTACGGTTTTTGAAGAGTACAAAAAAAAAAAAAAAAAAAAAAAAAAAAAATTAAATGAATCTAAAAATGTATTACGCAGCGATTTATAAAATATAATATAGCATTTTCGATTATTGTTCAAATGATTTTTTTTTCATTTTTTTAGTATATTTTTTTTTTCAAAATCGTATTATGCATGTTTTTTATAAATGGATAAATTCTGATTTCACGAAAAGTAAATTTAATACGTTCTTGTCAATATATATAGATATATTACTGTATTTAAATTAAACAAGTTGGAAATCGCTCGTCAAACGTGGAAAATGATGTGCGTTCGTATTATAACTAGTTTTATGAATTTTTTTGCGCAGCATATTGTACTAAATGCATATTTTATTTCATTTCATAAGTGCATATCCATGTCATTCTGTTCGAAAGGCTGTAACATCATTAAAATGCACGTGCAATAATTTTTTCCCACTGGCGGTAATGTAACGGAAAACTTTTGACTGTCCCTATAATTAAGCTATACATGTGATTTTCATAAAATTTGATGTACAGTATATACTCGCGTATAAGTCGACCCCCTAACTTTCGGATGCAAATTTTGGAAAAAATCAAAAACTCGCGTATATGTCGACCCCCTAACTTTTTACTTCAATTTTGCACAAAATCAAACCAAAGATTTCACTTTCTAATGTGAAAAGTTAGTAAGTAAACATAAACAAATCATTATTTTTTTAAAATGATGAATTATTATTATTTGTATATTTTATACGTTATTTTTTTATTCATACACATAAAAAGCCATAATTTTTTAGTATTCGAAGTTTTTATTTTTGCTTTTTTAACCGACTCGCGTATAAGTCGACCCCCAAATTTGCTTACCGAAAATTGTCAGAAATTCCTCGACTTATACGCGAGTATATACGGTAAATCGACAAAATTTTGCAGCAATTTTATATTTAAAATTCCAGATCATCCAGACGGCTGTGACATCATAAAAATGCACTTGCAACAATTTTTTTCCCGTTCACCGTCATGTAACGGAAAATTTTTGGCTGTCCCTGTAATTAAACTATACATCCGATATTCATAAAATTTGAAATTACTCGACAAAATTTTGCAACAATTATATATTTAAAATCTCAGACCATTCGGTTGGTTAGTTTTTGCTCTGTTATATGCACCGGACACACAAGCAGACGGACGGACTGTACGACGACTATAGGTAATACGTATTTATATAATTACGAACGCACAAAAAAACAGTTCGTTTATTTGGGCCGTTTATTTTCGGTTTTTTACACAAAAATTAAAATAACGCACTAGATGTTAAGCAATTATTATGAAACATGTTACCAATGAAATTTAAACCAAATGTAAACTACAAGTATATAATTATTTGTATATATTTGTACTTTTTTTGCTTCTATTTTTTAATTCAAGACTCTAACAAGTAAAAATAATATATAGCGTATGTATGGTGTATGTATTTGTATAAGCTGTAAGCGAGTTACACTATACTGCCAAAGGTGACCCGTCACTTGCGATTTTAGACGTTCTGTTAAATATCTAGAAAAATACATGAGGAATTAACCTGAAACTCCAGGTATGTAAACAAAATAGTATAGGTAATATATTTCCGTGACGATTTTTTCCATAAACCCCATAGGGAACCGTCAACAAATTGAAAAAGAACGAATATCTTTTGGATAACCCTATAAAAACTAATGTAACAAAATCTTTAAAACTGGAGATTATGATTAAATGGCTTATTGTAATGAACTGTGTTGATTTTTATGCGGATATAGCACGTATACTCTTAGAGAAATTAAGGTTTTTATAAAAACAGTCCCAAATTTTGCCAAGTTTTTAGCTTATAATTTCCAGAGTTCTTAATATAAAAAAAAATGTTACTTTCACAAAATATGACAAACAACATTTTACACAATACCCTGCAATTAGATTTTTTTTTTTTTAATAACAATTGAATGAAAAATGAGTATGTCTACTAAAAAATATTTCACTGCGTATGCGCGAATGCTATCAAAATAGAATGTACATAATGTATTACCCAAGCATATAGAGCAACTGTTGTGAAAGTCTCAAAATCATAGCTTGAAAATTCTGAAAATTATCATCGATAGAATAAGCTCGAAATCTGTTGTTTTCAAAGGGAAGCAAAAATATGAGAGGTTGTATCAAATATCTGTTGATTAGTGCCAAGATAGCGTACACAATATTGCACGTACACATGTGGATACAACCCCTCATCTTTTTGCTTTCTTTTGGGAACAACGGATTTCGAGCTAATTCTATCGATGATAATTTTCAGAATTTTCAAACTATTATTTTGAGACTTTCGCAAAAGTTGCTCTATAAATTTATCTAATACATTATGTGCATTATATTTTGATTGCATTTGCGCATGCGCACTGAAACACTGTTTAGTAAACCTACTCATTTTTCATCCAATTTTTATTATTTTTAAATTTTAATTGCAGGGTTTTGTGTACAATATTGCTTGTCATATTTTGTGAAAATAACTTTTTTTATATTAAAAACTCTGCAAAGTATAAGAGAAAAACTTGGCGAAAGTTGGGACTGTTATTATAAAACCCCCTATTTCTCTATGAGTATACATGCTATCCTCATAAAAATGAACACAGTTTATTACATTAAGCCAGTTAATCATAATCTCCAGTTTCAACGCTTTTGCTACATTAGTTTTTACAGGGTTCTCCAAAAGATATTCGTTTTTTTTCAATTTACTCACGGTCCCTTATGGGATTTCGGGAAAAAATCGTCGCGGAAATATATGAGCTATACTATACTGTTTACACACTTGGAGTTTCAGGTTAAATCAACATGTATTTTTCTATATATTTAAAAAACGTCTAAGATCGCAAGTGGCCGGTCACCTTTGACCATATAGTGTATAAAAGTTTGAGAAACGCTGAGTCAGTTTTTTAATCTGGGTGTCTTTCGGTCTTATAGAGGGGATATTGTAATAAATCTCAAAAGAAATTTTCGCCGTAATTTTAATATCTAAAAAACATTCAAGAATTGTTTTGTTTTTAAAAGGCAGGTCGTCGAATATTTTTTTCTGAAAGAAACATTTATAAACATTGAACTTAATGAAGCAACCGATTACAGCATGTTGTAAAAAATGGTTTTATAGGAGATCAGGATATTTATCAATTCATTCAGTCACTATAATTTTGACAGTAATGAAGATATTGTTATGGAAGTTTCAAAAGGCATTTTTGCTACCCTTTATGGTAACATTAAAAATCTGCCGAAAAACCGAAATACCAGTGACATAATATGTAATATATATTATATTTCTAAATTTGGCATCTACTTTATTATCCCACGATATGCTATTTCTTTTGGGCAACAATTAAAGTGTCGTCCCTAAAAAATAAAGTTCCGTTACATAAGCCATCGGTAAAGCAAAGCAGATGCATCACTGTATGGTTAAATTTTGATAATCTCAACTACAATACTTTTAACTTCCAAGCATCGTACATTTTCAATTTTAACACCTTTGTATAAAAAAAAGTACTTTTAGCTGCAATGTGTTTTAAAACTACATCTCAATTTATTTTTGTGATATAATTTTTTTTTTTTTTTTTTTGTAGTTTTTAATAGCATTTCTGTAATGGTGGCAATTGAAGTACTCTATTTCTGTAGAAAGTAAAGGGAAAAAATAGAAAACAGTAAGTTACTATATTTTTTTGTTGCCATTTTCTCATAAAAACTGAAAAAATAATATATGTAATTAAAATACGTGCTGTTTTAAAAAATATATAAATGAATGATTTATGTTAAAACATGGAGCTATTATTATAAACTATATTTAATTTTAAGTATCCATATTAATGTTGCAAACAAATGAATGCATATGTATCAGTAGATAGCCAATGTTTTTTTTTTTTTTTTTTTTTTTTTTTTTTTTTTTTTTTTTTTTTTTTTGTTATTCCGCGATTGTGACGTCATATGTATACATTTTTATAGATGCTGTTTAAGTCTGGGTTGTAATTGTGGAATCCTTCAGCGGATGCAAGTGACGTAATTTTATATAAAATAAAAGCCTTTATTTTAAATTTTAAATTTTAAATAAATTTGGTAGAAATGCATCATTTTCACTCCGGCGGCTTTGAAATTTTTCTCAGGTGGAAATGCTTCACTTTGAAAATAACGCAATTGAAATCACACTGATGAAAAGCAAAGTCTTACAAGAATTTAGATTTCCTTTATAGAAGAGCAATGACCTTTAGGTTAAAATAATATTTGTTTGAGAGTTAGACTAACGAATATAAGATTGTGTTTTTATTGTAAATAATTTTGTAGATTTACTATAAATTAGTGAAACAGTTTGTTCTTAAACATTTTATTTTGCCGAAATTCGACGGGTTCCACCTCGTAATAATATTTTTTTCCTCATCGTGAGGGGGGGGGCGGGGGGGGGGAATTACATTAAAATCCAAAGACGCCAAATTGCTGTTTCCTGCTTGTTGCATAAACTTCTTTGGATTATAGTTACATTTCGTCTAAAGCAAAACAGGTTTAACCCCCTCACTGACAAGCCCGTGTTAATACGTTCACTAAGCTCTAGGTTTCACTGCAATACAAGCAATATTTAAAGTAATATTATTCTATTGATTTAATGTATTTTCAAATACATTGAACAATGATTAATACTTCCAAGGATTGCATTCATATTCGTTATTAAGTTTTTTTATAAAATGTTCTAAGAATAATTTTTTTTAGCATTTAAAACAAAATGCAGTGAAAACAACAATACAATTTTGCCCTTTTCCAAGACAGTCGGAGGGTTAAGGAATATTTTGATAGATTATGTTAACTGTCCTTAAATATGTGTCCCACTTCGGTATGGAGTGAAATGCAGTACATTTTCATCTTAAGAAATTACCTTGCTTCATAAAGAAATATTTATATTTGTAATGTGCAGTGTCATTCTTATCTTTTTTCTCTATTTTAATGTCACTCTGTCTTGATATTATTATATCGCCGTACTCTTATTAGTACTATATTATTGAGCAAGGAGGCATAACTATAAGTATTCTTATAGTATTTTTTACATTATTTAGAAGAGCCGCCAATGCAGCTGCTAAGAACAAGTCATTTCTTACAATAAAAATGATTTCACCGGCTGCATGCAAAAGCCTCACAATCTCAGACCCTGTGGTGCTGCCATCTCTTAACACAAATCACTACTATTGTTGGGATTATTGTTGGGATATAACAGATCTAACGAAACATGAAACGATATTGCTGTAAATTAAATATAGCATTTCAATCTAGTTAAAATTAAATTTTCAAGTGAATCACAACAGATTTCTAAGTATACAAGTTTGTTAAACTGGTAATCGCTAAATTAGAAACTGGATTCTGTTAACAGGATTCAAAAACTAGATTCTACTATATTCTATATGGAGTTTTGATTGTAATAAAGACTAAATGCGGTTCTAATTTAGGTAAACAGTAATTTTTAATAAACAATGATTTTTATATTTATACACATTGTATCATACTTCTTACCAGTATTTGGATATGTTATTAAGAAAAGCAATATTACGAATACATCAAAATTTCATCCCACCATATAAAGAATAAATTTCAAGTTGTTAATTTTGCCTAAGGACAAGCTTTTAAATATGAATATTATATACTTCCATGGCCCCTGAGCGAACCTGACTTAACCCTATGTGATTAAATGTTATGGCATTAGCTCATAGATCACTTTTCAAAGATCACGCGCTCATTAACCGAAAAAAAACATCACCGAATTCAGCAGTTCTCGCTGTATAGCAATCTCAAAATTCAGCAATTCTCGCTTTGTAGCAGTGCAAAACTCATAAAGCAAAATATACATAAAAACAAAACTCCCTTAACAGGCAATGAGTAATAATTGTATGAGCGCTACGCGCTCATTAACCGAAAAAAACATCACTGGATACAGCAAACTCCCTCTGCCGCGATAACAGAAATGCACGAAACTCGTTAAAGTGGCTAACACAAAAATACACGAAACTCGTTAAAGTGGCTAACGCAAAAATACACGAAACTCGTTAAAGTGGCTAACACAAAAATACACGAAACTCGTTAAAGTGGCTAACACAAAAATGCACAAAACATGTACAATAAACACATAACAGGAAACATTACAATAAAATATAACAAAATATGAATAAAATTATCCACATACCTTAACAGACATCTCCTTCCTTTAAACAAACTTTCAAAATGGTAACTTTCCACATTCAAAAATATTTAGCTTCTTTCAAAATATATATCCAACTTTGAACACTTTAACACCAAAATGTTTTTTGGAATTGGATGTTTGTTTTTGTGGACATTTTTTAAAAAGAATCAAGAAGTGTTTGTTTTTCGGTATGTTTTTGTGGAAAGTTTTGAAAAAAAAAAGTTTGTTTTGAGATATTTCATGTGTATTTTTACATTTTTTTAAAGAATAGGACTCTTTTTATGGATTGTATTTTGGTTGCCACATCTTTGACACTTGTTTTTTTTTTTTTTTTTTTTTTTTTTTTTTTTTTTTTTTTAACTTAACTCAAAAATAAATTTCTCCAAAAGCTTCATAAACTTTCCGTTTTATACTCCCACTTTATCCTCCTTACAATTTCTAAAAATTTATTAAAAATTGGTACATTTTGATCATAACAAGCCCTATCGAAAAGAAACGTAGCCAAATAAAAAGCAAAATCACTCTGACGATTATACGTCGGTAAAGTACATTTTGCATGCCTCCACATACTTTCAATGGTATTAGTATGCACTTTAGTAATAGGGTCGACAAAATTAATACTATGATTAACCCTCAATGAATGATACCCATGACTCCCAAAATTATCATACGCCTTCCAGTAGTCACTATACACATCCGTACCTTTCTCAATTCATTCTCCTATACATTTCCTCAAAGTGACAGCCGACCTATCGTGCACAGCAACTAAAAAATGCTACCACTACCCCTCTCAACACCCCCAAAAACCCACTGGCCATCAACCGCACGACCTTTATTATATTTTCTTTTACCAAATTTCGACTCGTCCACTTCCACAATCTTTCCGAATCCTCCTATCTTCTCCGACTTCGCTTCAATATATTCTAAAACTTGCTCTTTAATAAATTGCCTCCAATCTGCCATCGTATGATTACCAAACTTATTCTGCTCACGAATTTTACATGTCTTAGTCCCAATAGTAATTTCAAACGTCAATAAAAAAATCTCTTCAATACTTAACACTACTACCGCTAAACCAAGACCCATACCGAAACGATATCTCCTAACCGCAAACTTTCCTCTTCCCATCCGCCATTACTCTCTTATTACGACAAACCCAACTACAACCATCCGAAGTATTACATCTGTTTCTCACTTTCATGTCCCCACCACATTCGCTACAAACCATACTCGATTTCACTAAACCAACATCTTTCAAAAAACTTATAAAAAACTCTCTATCTTCTAAAAGTCGAAAAACAAAATACCTGCTACTGTCACCTTCATTCCCTAAAATCTTCCTATTCCCCGAAACTTTAAAAGAAAAACCCTTTTTCAAAGACAATTTCGTGGTACTTTTTAACAACATCGCTGGCATTATATGCACCCAACACTACAGCCATATTAAATCAAATAAATGCGCCTCCGATAAACACGCTCTCCCGAAAAACGGGATTACAAGAACTAGGTTGCCATGTCTGTAAACACCGCAAACACGCCAACCAAAAATTGCCAAACATTTCAAAACAACAACGGCTGAGGGAAGATACGGCATGTATGCCAAAAAAAAAAAATTCTGAAACTGACAGCAAATTTTCTGAAAGATTACAACAGAGGGGATGAAGGCAGGGGAAATCACCCCCAGCACTAGTTATGTGTTTTTTCGTGCCCCTTTGACGAAATTTCCGTTTTTGCGATCTCTTGACGAAATTTGCCGTTATTTCGAGATCTGTTGACGAAATTTGCCATTTTTCGCGATCTTTTGACGAAATTTACCGTTTGTCCGTGATCTTTTGACGAAATTTGCCGTTTTCCGCGAACGTTTGACGAAATTCGCGGTTTTTCCGTGATCCCTGGACGAAATTCGCCATTCTATGACGAAATGCACATTTTTTTCGCGATCCTTTGACGAAATGCGCGTTTTTTTCGCGATACTTTGTCGAAATTTGCACTTTCCCGCAGTCTTTTGACGAATTGCGCGTATTTTTTCGCGATTCTTTGATGAAATTCGCGTTTTTTTCTCAGTGGCCGTTTGGCTAAACACTAAATTCGTGTTTATTCCGCGATCCTTTGACGAAATTAGCTTTTTTCCGCGATCCTTTGACGAAATTCGTTTTTTCCGCGATACTTTGACGAAATTATCTTTTTCGCGATCCTTTGCCGAAATTTATGTTTTTTTTGCTATACTTTGATGTAATTTGCGTTTTTTTGCGATCCTTTGATGAAGCTCAATTTTTTTTTCCCGCAATCTGACGAAATTCAAGTTTTTCCGCGATCCTATGACAAAATTTGTGTTTTATTAGCAATCCTTTGCGACGAAATTGGTGATTATTTCCTCGAACGGTTGACAAAAATGATTTTTTCGGCGATCATTTATTCATCAGGCATTTACGATATTTTTCTGTTGAACTGATGACCGAATTTTTACAATTTTCGGAACCTAATGCCTTAAATTTTCGGAAAATCCGAAACAGAATCACCCCTGAATTCGCCAATCGGTCGCGGACACTTCACAACTGATCTCGAGAAAAAAATAATGAAATTTGTCTATCGGTTGCATCGAAAATTCGCGAGTTTCAAGAATCTTTCGCGGGAAAAAAAAAAAAAAAAAAAAAAAAAAACCGCAAAACGTGTCAATTAGTCGCGCGAAAATGTCTGGAAATTTGCAAGGCGTTCGCGAGAGTTATTCGTAATTTCAAAATGCAAAATGTTCAGGAAAATTGTGAAATTTTTTGGACGGGAGCCTCCCGCCCACGATATTGGGCGCGAATCCCGCCATCCCGCCCTGAAATTCAAGCCCTGTGGATATTTTAAAGAATGATCACAATAAAGAATATTTAAAGCTACACTATTCAAAAATAAACGGTCAAGTGCGAGCATTACTCGCGCACAGAGGGTTCCGTAGATGTAAAAAACTATACAACGTAGGGTTGGGTATAACTGTATATATTAGAAAAGTGTAAATGGGTATACCATGAAAGTTCAAAGAGATATGGAACCTAAATAATATCAAATATAGCTATTCGTATAACTCTTTTTTTAATATTATCCTAATCAGTTTGTGATGAACTCAATTCGGTACTGACAATAAAAGCAGTGCATAGTTAAACTTCATTTGGCATTTCATGAAACTAAATTCAGCGTAGTAATAACCTTTATTTCTACAGTGTAGCTAAAACAAAACCTTTCTTCAACGTTTAAATTTGGCATTGTGCTAAGCGCGCTTCGAATTGAGGTCTCAAAGTTACAACGCCGCCTTGGTCAGTACCGCGTTTTTCCAGATAGGTGTTTAATTAACTTTTAAAATCACTCGAGGCGTATTGAGAGATACAATCAATGCAAACTATCACGAATCCCACAGTATTTATACGTTTCATTCTAATTAAATCTTTCGAGGGCGATGCCTTTATAAAACGGACACCTAATTTTAATTCCTAAACAGAAAAACGGCACTAAGAATATTTAATTAAAATTTTCCTTTTATCATGTACGTGAAAATAAGCAAGTTCGCATTTTCTAATAAATCTACCCTATATATATAATGAAATAATATCGTAATGAAACGAATTTATGAAACGAATATATGAAACGGCTGAAATGTAACGATTCCTTGAATCGACTGATTAAACAACTAATTACGTTTCACGGCGATTTTTCCTAAAATATGGAATACTTTGCGATGAAATTAACACCAAAAATCAATATTGATCCGCAGATTTCAAAACTGGTATTAGAATTTTTAAATTCGGTTTAGTTTTCGAAATATTAATTTTTTTCTAATTTTATATACATTTTTTCTAATGATGGCAAATTTTAATCAAACAGATATTTTTTTTTTCAGATTTTAGAAAAGGTTACTATTTTAAACTGATTTGGCGAGAAGTTTGGCCTCCTTTAAATGTATGCTAAGAAATGTATCATGCTACTTTTATTCATAATTCAATTTGTATTTCTTTATCATTTTATTTAATACAAACAGAAACATTTAAAATAAATGGCTTTCACTTCTTTATTTTTTTAAACGAAATGAAAAGAAAAATATCAGGCACAGATGTCATATACGCACCGGGGTACCTAATTGGCGCCAAAATGGCATTATTTTGGTTGACATGGTAACCCAGCTATTGTTGTTTATTTAATAATAAGTGTTTATTTACTTTATTTACTTTTTTTTAATTACATAAATTGTTTTATTCTATAGTTAATTTTTTTTTTGGTTATTTTCCTTTAAAAATAAAAAATAATAGAAAATAATTAAAAAATACGGTACTACTTAGTTATTCCAAGGACCCATTTCGCCAAATTATACAAATTGACATAATTTTTATTTTAAATAACGAAAGAACAAAGAAAATAGTATAACGTTAATAAATATACAAATAAAACGTCGAAATAAAAATCACTTGATGACGTAAAGACGTGTAACTTGCTTAAAGTCAAGTGAATGTGACATTTATCAACTACTATTGGCATTTAATCTTATAGTTTGGTGATAGATTTTTGTTCGACGGGATAACTAAGTAGTACCAAGTATACATATGTAACTGGTAATCGAAAACGTGGATTTCACCAAATTTTCGTAAAAAAAATCACGCCAAACCGGGTGCGTGTGTGGCATCTGGCCAAATGTTAAATGATGTAACAAACGGTGACATTTAATTTCAACTTCAAAGCAATGTTTTAATTTACCACTCGAAAAAAAAAAAAAATTGCCAACTGGCGAGTTGAAAAATAGTTATTGTCAAGATTTGCACCCGGCTAGCGTAACAGTACCAAGAATTCTTTGCGACAATGCTTTTATGTAGTATTATCCGAAAAAAAAAATGATTTTTTTAAAATCGAAATGGAAAACTTTCGGCACAGATGCCACATACGGTCCCATATTGGCGCTATTTTTTTCTGACGCCAATGTCATATACGCAACGGGTACTTAACTGTCGCCATAGGATCGTTATTTTGCTTGATTTGATAAGCCGGATGTTGTTGTTTACCCAAAATCTTTTCCCCAAATTAGCGTCGGAAAAAATCGCGCCAATATGGGGCCGTATATGATATCTGGGACAAGCTTTCATATGAAAAGCTAAGGGATCAGAGCGTATTTATTTATGGCAGTTACATGACTTGTACTATTATAATGTAGATGAAATTATGGTGATAGAATAACAACAATTTTAACAATTTGGCGTTTATTGCTTTTATACTGTTACTGGACATTAAATCACACATATATATCATTAAAAGTTGTTAACTAGGCATAGAGTACGCCGCCCCTGTCCTTGTGTATGTCCAAACTGACCGTACCTTTAAGGGTTAATATCTCGGCTAATTACCGATGATTTTTTTCGAAAATCATTATCAACAATGCTTTTATTCTTCTGCAACGATAGGTATATTCAGCGATGCTCAACAATTTTTCTGAATGCCCGTAAATCGAAATTTGTGTATAACAGAACAATGCTAATTACTCAAAAACTATGTGACCTAGGGCAATCGCTATAATTTTCCGACAAGGTTTATATTAACGTCTACTACCTCTATTTTTTTTTCATAATTTTAGTTTCAGTAGATTCGGAATTAGATGGGGGGGGGGGGGAGATATATTTTTGTGCTATATTTCCAACAATATCTTTGAAAATATAATACCTAAAATGAAAAGGAATGTGTTTTTGAGTTCACCGTTACAAAAGCTTTCACAGGATACCCCACATGATATACAAGGAAAATATTTTTTTTTCAAGTAGCATAATTAGGCCCTCTACTTTTTTACTAAATATATTTATGAATGTTTATTAATATGAAAATATGTGGGTCAATGGTCTTTATTACTTCCCCGAATTTGAACTTTCCACGTTCCATAGTTTACGAGTAAAATGACTGTGACAGACAGACAGACAGCCAGACGGACTGACACAGGAGTGATCTTATAATGGTTCCGTTTTTACTTTTTAAGTACGGAACCCTAAAAAAATCTGTAATTCTACAGGTGTAAAGTTAGAGAAATCTTTATTCTTACTAAAATTTTATCCGTACACTGTACAAAAAAAAAAGATGCAAATCTATAAAACTAGATTTTTAAAGCTACAGATATCTGTAGCTTTACAAAAATTCCGGAAGGTCTAATCGCTCTAATAACTTGAACTCAGTCTATTTAAGCATCGTGTTTTTTCAATTGGAATAACTAGCGCCATCAGTGATCAAATGTTTCCTTGAATGTTGTTTTTCATCCATTTTTGAATAACTTTGCAGGTTCAGGGCCAACTATGAGTAATTGTTGGAAATACATTCTTTAACTTTCTTAAATAATATTCTCGATCATAAGAAGCGTGTTAATCCAAACTGCGCTTTCGTATGATGATTACTTAGCTTTTTATGAAATTTTGAAATATCAAGGACTTTTGACACACTTGTGCATCCATTAGGAAAACCCACGTTACATCATACATAACATTTCAAGATCAAATCTGGTGGACATGATATTTACACATGATAAAATACAATTAAAACACTTAAAAGAAAATTTTTAATACACCATACAAAAATATAATAAAATATTTAAATCATATTTAAAATTTCAATTTAACTAAAATTGTATTCAATTAACTGTGAAAATTATCATTTCTTGGATCACTAAAGCCAACGTATATAAGTTTGTAGAGTTAAAAATGTTAATAGAAAACTAATTTTAAGATCGAGGAAAGAATTAAGATAAACAGCACATTTAACTCTAGAACCTCAAATATTGATCTTATGTTACAACAGCTATTAGATGTTCTAGAGAAGTTAAACTGTTACCTAACTGTTAAAATACTTTCCGAAACTTGTTGGAGAATTTTCGAATCTTTCTTGTTATATTAAGATTAGCATTCTAATTTGAACAGTCAGTATGAACTAAATTGTTTCAAAACTTAATTTTTTCAAATATTTTCCTACATATGTTAAAATTTTATTACGCATTTCTCGGAAAGAAATTTTAGATCTTTTGTACTTACATCATTATCGTTTAACATATGATGCAATGAATTTTACTCTCATTAAATTATACGTAACAGCACTAAATTATACATAGTGGGCGATAAATACCTGAAAAATTAATTATGTTGGCAAATTGTCTCTTAAAAATATAAATTGGAGATATTTTAATAAAATATTTTTTCTTCATGAAACAAATGTGACGGTATATATTGGAAATGGTGTTTGACGTGTAAAAATTATATGAATAAATAAGTAAACCAAAAATGCGAAATGCAATGTTTTTATATACTATCACCAGTTTAATTATTCCAGTAACTAGAAAAACCCGCGGCTTTGCTCGCGTAACGGTGGAAATATGCCAAGTGATATTCATATGACTTAACTTTTATGTAAAAAAAATTATACTTTTAGGAATAATTCAAAAATTACTATTCAGAACACAGTTTAACTAAACCTCGTTATTAAACTGCATTAGGCAGAAAAGAGACTTAAATTAATAAAAAAACTAAAACTAAATAAATGATAATTTAGAAAATATATTGAAGCTTTTATGCTCATTTCAGTATTCATTTGAAGTTTTGAATAAACCGTTCTTAGTACGCATTTACATCTATAAAATTACTATAATCTCAAATTCCAAGCTTCTTGTCTATCGGTCTACCACCTATTTGGTCGCAGTGGCACTAACATAAAATGCCTATGTTGAAACACAAACTGCACCCATTAATTTGGCAACATTAATTTTGAAATCGGTTTTTTATTTCCTATAATTCCATAGAAATGGTAATTCAGAAAGTTTTTAAAGGCTTTTTTTAGAACATTTGTTGTTCCTTCTGCCAATCCGATGTGGTAGTGGCACTGGCATAAAATATATCCTCCGTGGAATCAGAGATTGTCAACATTGATTCGCAACCATTACTTTTGTAATCGGTTTACTATTTCCTGAGATTGCATAGAAATCGTAATTTAGGACTTTTTTTAGTACGCTTTTCACCCCTTCCCTTCGCTTCAACTCTTTTCAGTTTCGAATTTATTTTCGACAGTTCTAAGAGGACATTTATGTGTTATAAGTAGTAACCATGTCATATTTAAAGTTTCTAGCCTCTTGAGTATCACAGAAATCGCAATTTAGAACGTTTTTTGCTCCTGCAAATTCCAGGTGGTACTGACACCAACATGCAATAGAACCTATACTGAAGCAAAGGCTGTCATTATCAATTTCCAACCACTACTTTTGAAATCGGTTTGTTACTTTATGAGTTTGCGTAGAAATCGCCATTTAGAACGATTTTAGAACGCTTTTCGCACATTGTCACACTTCGTAAATTTCGATTTTTTAAAGCAATGTTCTTAAAGTTCATTTGTGTTTTATAACTACCATTCCAAATTTCGTGTTTCTAGGCCCTACAGTAGCACAAAAATCGCATGTTTAGAACGTTTTTTGCTCCTGCACCGCCTTTGGGGTAATGGCACCGACGCAGAATATAGCCTATATTGGAACAAGGGCTGTCACCATCATTTTGACACCATTATTCTTTAAATCGGTTCGTTACTTCCTGAGAATGCGTAGAAATTGCCATTTAGAACGATTTTTAAACCTTTTTTCTGCATTTTCAACTCTTTTAAATTTGGAATGTCTAAAGAAATATTGTTATAGATCATTTATATCTTATAAGTAACTACCATTTCAAACTGCATGTTTCTAGGCCTTTTCGTAGCACAAAAATCACATTTTTAGAACATTTTTTGCTCCTGCAACCCCTTTGGGGTAGGGGCACCGTCAAAAAATATAGCCTATGTTGGAGCAAAGGCTTTCACCATCCTTTTGACGCCATTATTTTTAAAATCGGTTCGTTACTTCCTTAGATTGCGATTTTTTAGAACTCTTTTTGAGAATTTTCACCCCTTTAAATTTCGAATGTTTTAAGAAATGTTCTTAGAGATAAACTATATCTTAGAAGTAACAACCATTCCAAAATTCATGTTTCTAGTCCCTTCAATAACACAAAAATCGCCTTTTTAGAAGGTTGCCCCTGCACCCCCTTTGGGTTAGTGGCACGGATATAATAAATAGCATATGTTCTAAGTGGGACTAACACAGCCATTTTGATACCAATACTTTTGAAATAGGTTCAGAGATTACCTCGAACAAACACAAACAATTTTTACTTCTTTATAATATTAGTATAGATTACTTGTTGGAGTGTAAAATTATAAGGCAGATGCATATTTACTAATCTAACTCGCAGATATAAGCAAAGTGCAATTTCTTTTAATATAAAGACCATGCTAAATATCCACCACAGTTTACCGACAGATAGCGCTGTAAAGAAATTTCATCGCGTTGCGCATAACCACTTATTAGAACTAAACGTTATATTTAAGATTATACCTGCCACTGAAATCAGTGAGCACCAAATATAATTTTATAAATATGTACAATCCTGAAAAAAAAAAACTATCATCACCCTTAAATACTTTTACAGCAATTAAAAAGTAATGTTACTTTATTAGTTCCACATTTTAAACCCACATAATTCCTGACTGACTGCATGATACTTTCCGTATTGTAGTTGTGATTAACTTATACTAGAGAACCGAAATATTTTGCCCAAATTAGATGTCATTTTTAAATTTTATTTTATTTTATTTTTTTTTTTAATTTCTGTGTATAGATGATACCCGGCGAAAAATTTAACTTTAACGTTAATTAGTATACTTGATTGGTAACCGATTTTTACCAAAATCGTTTATATACATTACACTTTTTCCCCTAGACTATACATACTTAATTTTTTTTATTATTAATACATTACCTTGTATATACCTCGAAAAAATAAATATCAAGATTAATTATTATATATTCCTAGAAAATAGGAAAAATTAAATATCATTATTACTCATTGCATATTGCATGAAAAGTGTAACATTTAATTTTAATATATAATATTTGAAAAAATAATTACTATTTTTTATATGTTACGGGAAAATATTTTGATTAAACTAAAAATTATTAGCTAACACTAGAACGCTCCGAAATTTTACTCGAATTTCATAAATATTTGGCACCAGAATTTTTATTTAAAATTATTTGACTGATTTATTTAACACAAATCCGCGTGGTTTAGATTTAATTTATTTTTTGAAAGAATTATCGGTTCCAGTTGAGATTTAATCAAATGATCGGAATCGGATCGACTCCTTCCGGGCTTTCTAGTGTTAAGCGAAAACATATTTAATTAAAAACAACATGCTAGTAGTATGTATTTAACCATTAAAATACACACTAGTTATGACAGCCTACATAGTATTAACCCTTTGTATCACCGGGCTGAATATATGCAACATACCCCAAGTCAATGTTACTTTTTCAGTGGGATTTGATACTGTGAGGAAAGACGATTTTATTTATTACTCCTAACTTCTAACACACAAGTGATGTCAATTAAATTAATCATATAATTATCAACAGAAGGCAATTCTGAGTAAATTTTTTATACCAAAGTTTTATGTATCGTTTGAGCAGTTTCATGACGTTATTGGAAAAATGAACTTCATAATATTTTTTAATTAAAAAAGCTAGAGATGTCCTAAAATACAATTTATTTACAAAAGTAAGCTATTCTTACTTTATAATTTTTTTATTAGAAAATTGAGAATATGTATGCGGAACAACTTTCAGTTTATGTACAGGCATGAAAAGAGTACCCTTTAGTCAATATTCTTATACGTTAAAAAATTGTAATTATTTTTAACACGCTTAATAATTTCAGGGCTTTCTGTAATATTTTCATTCTAGAATTTTCCAAATATTTTATTTAAAAATTAGGAAAGGCCATGCTTTATTTGGATTCGCGAAGAATTATTTAATAAGACAAATATTTGGAAGTAACAATATTTTTTATAATTTTTGCATCTTTATAAAGCAAAAACGTTATTTTATGTTTTGGCGCATTTTATTTTTTAGAAATGTAAATTCAGTCAAATAAGTAAGAATTTCCTCGGGATTTTTTATTTATGATATAACGAATTTAACAATTAATTTTGTTTGTTTACAATTCCTTTGTTGCCACTTTACAAAATAAAATCTTAATATAATTCTTTTAAAATGCGTAAGTATCGTCTGCGTAAATGATTTCACATAATAAGAAAAAATTGTGTGGAATTCTTAACACTGAAAAATACTTTTATAATTGAATGTAAAAATTTGAATTATAGCAAATTTTAATTCATTAGAAATATGATATTTTTTTCATAAAAAAGTTACTTTAAAAATTTCATAAAAGAAATCGTGAAGCTATTTAATTAATCAAGATTCTATCGATAATGACTAACTCCTCGATTTTTTTTTTCTTTTGAGAATATACGTGTTTCATGTTTTATTTGCAAAATGCGTCTGTAATGGAAAAACATGTAAAATAAATTAATTAAACTAAAGAAAATGTTTAAGGTTATTCTGTAAAAAAATAATATTGTGCAAATCTACACATCATAATTTATTTTTATGTTTTATTTCAAGTCAAAATACCGCATAGTTTTTTTGTAAAGTGTACGACAAAATGTAATTTGTGTAGCCTAGTAGAGGATGAGCAAAGGAACCCTAATAAGGAAATGTAATTTTACTGGAACAATGGAACAATGTGAGCAGCTGAATGGATTACCTAGTTGCGTTGCAACTTTACATCCAGTGGATAGGTGATTGTGTTGCAAGGGCATTAGGGAGAATTAAAAAAATAATGTTTAGACGTGGCTGGTAGCCACAAAAGTTAAATTTACTTTTAAGAAAAAGAAAAGACTAACAAAAAATAACAAAGTACATAAGTACTAGTATAACATATGTGAAAAAGAAAAAAACAAAGAAAAGAAAGAAAATTCCACTAGTTCCAAAAAAAAGAAGGAAAAGACGAAAAAGCTACCGGGGAGTTCCCCATAAAAAAAAGACTCTTTTCAGAGACCATACATTAGTTTAAAAATATATAATGCTAAAGAACTAGCAGAGAAACATTTTTTTTTTAAATTTATACTATAGCTTTTGTTCGCCAATATGACAAAATAATAACTTGTTAAAAGATTATGGTGCAAATCTTAATTAAAATTAAGTGGGATATAATACATCCCACCGCATCTCAAATGGTTTTAAAGGGAAGTTTTCTAATAACTGAGTAAATATTTTTTTAAATCGAAGTTGTTGCGTAACAAAGGTTTAATAAAAATTATAAAATTGAATCACATAACTATTATATATTTATTCCATAAGAAAATTTAACTTCGAAATTTATCCCCCTTCTTAATGATTACATTTCTTTTGAATGATGTTTTTAACACACCCACAAAAACAAAAACACTAACTTAAAACATTTTGCAACAACTTGAATACTTTGCTCTGGAAAAGCTAATATTGATCTTTCGCTACATCACGCAAGCATGCATGTTACAGATTTTAGTTTATTTTCTTTCAAGCTGGTTATTTAAACTTTAAAATACTTTCAGTAATGTTATTTTAGAAAATGTCTGAAAGGCTTAAATGTAGTTTCAGATCATAAGAGGTTTAGAGAGAAAATACACGTTCTGGAAATTTAAAAGTTTTTATCCAAATATGTGAAATACTTCAAATACATCTAGTAATGGTTTTATTAAAGACGGTGTTTATAGACTGTGTTTAGGCAAACTGCTGTATAAAAAATATTTTTTGTATGCATTTTACAACTATTTAAGTTTTGAAAAAGGTTTTATATCTTATTTTTAAAGCATTATTTTTTCGAAAATCACAAATATTGTAAATTATTAAGGTATATATTTAAATTTTTACCCGACTGCCAAGAAAGGTTATCTGTTTGACGCGTATCTATGTATGTGGATTTCTTTATACCCTCGAAACATCCTAAAGGCTGAATGGATTTTAATAAATGAGGTCTCTATCGAGTCGTCTTAATCGTCCGATGGTTATAGGCGTTTTTAGGCTGTTATAGGCAGAATTTCGTTTTTATAAATTCAAAATGGCGGCCGTAAAATGCAAATTGGAGGTAGAGACAAAATATATATATATATACGCAGCCTATCGAGTGGCATATCATTGGATAAGACTTAGAAAAAGAAGGCGACGTTTCATTGAATATTTTACAGCCGGAAGTTCCGTTTAAATATTACACAACCTGGAAGTTGTGTAAGTAGTATCTCTAACTTTCTGTGAAAGTAGCTAGCTCTACAAATAGGTAAGTAATAGAAAAAATAGTTTCACATTGATGAGAAATAATTAATTAGTTTGCTTTATACGCAGTCGGGCTTTCTGATTTTTTAAATTAAATATTTACTTGTTTAAATATTGAATCTGAACGAATTCGTTTTAATTTAATCGGTAACTAAATAAACGTGTCTCATAACATAACGACCATATGTACAGTAAAACAGATCTGCCAACAAATATAAACGCACATTGCTCTATTTTACATATTAAGGATTTGAAGAAATATGATATTAAATAAATGGCCGTATGCATTGCAGCAATTTTTAATTTCGCTGAAAAAAATCTCACTTTAAATTTATTTCTCTAATGTTGAATGTTTGTTTGAACACTTTCCAACATAAATGAAATGTTTTTATGACTTCTGTTTGTCTGTCTGTCGTCTGTAGTTTGCAGTCTGCCCTGTGTCCGTATTCTAACTCGCTTAAATGTACTCGGATTTACATGTAATTGATATACGTTATTGAAGTTTGTCATAGAATGTTCGATATTGAAAATGAAGTGCGTAGCATTCATAGTTTAATCACAGGGAAACTTAAAAGTAATCCGTTACATTATGGTCTATATCAAAAAATCATTTACAGTGTCATTTACAGTTAGAAAAATCATTTCAAAGTATTTCTCTTATGTTGAACATTTGCTTGAACAATTTCCAACAGAAATTAAAAGTGTTTGTTTTCGGTTTGTCTGCATGTCGTCTGTAGTTTGCAGCCTGCCCTCTGTCCGTACTCTAACTCGGTTAAATATTCGCGGATTTACATGTAATTAATACATATTATTGAGGTTTGTCATCGCATGTTCTATATTGAAAATGAAGTGCGTAGCATTCATAGTTTATTTACTGGGAAACTTAAAAGTATTCCTTTGCATTGTGGTCTATATCGAAATATCATTCACAGTGTCATTTATAGTGAGAAATATCATTTTACAGTAATTCTTCTCTTATTACTTCACCCTATTATATACTTAGCTGATACATTAAATTTATTTTCTAGATACTGATCTGTACTCTAAAAACAAGCTTTAGTTTCTCCTTATTTTCTTATTATAAATAAATCGTGTTTCGGATTTGTATTTTTTGAAAATAAAATTAATAATTTTGGAGTGAAAGCATCATAAAATTTGTATTAAAATTATGTCATTAAATCGGATTTCTCAATATATTTTATAATGAAAATCAACAGAAAAGTAAGGCATTTAAAAGGATAAAGGAAGTGCGAATCCGTGTGAATGATGTCAATTTCTTTCTGGTGTTTTTTTACTAAGTTTAATTTATGTTTCGTTTTATAGTTGAATCCTGAATGAAAAACAAAAACAAATTCATTTTTTTAAGCAATATATGTTTTTCAGTAGTTTTTTTTTTCTATAGGGGCATTCCATGCTTTTATCACGTATTTTCAAATATGCTATAGCTATTTTCTACACCCAATATTTATTCCATTTTTATGATTTACTGATTTTGATTTAACTGTCTTTTTATTATTTTAAAAGTATGCTGACTCTTTTTATAAAAAGCTTGATTCTATGAAAATTAGTAAACATTTGGAAAATAGTTTGACATATTTAGTAGAATTCATAGATTTCCATATTTGATATCACTCTTTGCAATGTAGAACAATTTTATACAATATATATATTTTACTAATATCTATTTGAAAGTTTTGATTTTAAACTCGTGAACTCCACAACTTTGGAAATTCACAATCACACCAATAGAAATTTCAAATATTATCGGATATTTTAAACATGCTTTTATTATTTCGTATTTTTAATTAATATAGTGAATTTTTGATAAAAATTAAACATTCCAAGTAGATTCAGCATACAATTTCCTTTAGGAATCATGTGTTATATTTTAATATCACTATACTGCGAATAGAGATATACGCAGTTGAAATTACTATATTCCGCATCGCAAAAGCGTGGAGTTCGCGGTTGATGAACCAAACTGTTTACACCACAGATCATAGGTGATATTTTAATGTTTTTGTTAGCAAGCAAATTTGAATTCATGAATAATTTTATGATCTGTTAATAGGAAATTTAGAATTTATTGATTCAAATGTATAACTGAATTATAAACCATAAGAAATAAAAGTCATGCATCAATCATAGATTATGAGATATTTTGAACATTTTCAGAATTCTGTAACTTAACTGCGCTGTTTCATAAGTAAAAAAAAATCTACGTGAACATTTTAGAAAGACAGAACACATTTGAAAACGAGCTTTCAGCGATTTTCGCCCATAGCCTGAAATTAGTCAATTCTTCTCTGCAACCCTGTATATAATCTACAGATTTGTATATATATTCTATTTAAGAATTCTGAAACTTAACTTCGCTGTTTCATAAGTCAAAAAATATCTAAGTAAACAATTTAGAAAAAGCATAACGCATTTGAAAAACAGATTTCAGCAATTACCGTCTATAGCCTGAAAACTCGTCCAATTCAGCCATCTAGTTAATGAAATGATTTTTATATAATCTGCACAGTACGCTAATACTTAGTTTAGTTGGAAATTCTCTTAGGTTGAGAATTCCAATAGGTTGAAAATTCTCCTTCAGCAATTGCTACAAATATACAGAAACATACTTGGATTCTTTTGTACAGCTCTGTATATTACCAACATAAATTTATATGCGCCACATATTAAGCTAAATTTTTACTCAGGCTAAAACATGATTAAAACTACTGAAGTCACACGTTCATACATTATCATCTATAAGTGGCCATGTACACAGTACGTTGCGTGGATCTGTACATGACTTCATTTATATTATACAAACATCTCTTAGTATAATATATACAATTCAACTTGAAAGTGCTCAATTGGAACCAGCCTTTAAGCTAATGACGTCGATACTCCGAAATGCTTCCGAATTCTTTTGCGTTTCATGTATGTGATCTGCAATATTGATACACTCCACATAGCGAGCAAAACATTTGCTTCACATAAACACACGTACCATAAATGAGATCGCCCTTCCAGCAATTATTGCTATATATTTGGATATAGTATTGTGTCCGAATCTATTGTGAGTACCTGTAAATGAACATTAAATGCTATGCACATCCTGTTACACAAAAGTATCTTGTAGTAATACTCGTAATGTATATCAATTTCATCATATTTGAAATAATGTAACAAAACAAAAAATGCGCAGTAAACACCGTAGACCACTATGTAACGGGATTCTTTAGTACAGTATGCAAATTAATAATAAATACTTTGCACATCTTTTTCCGCAGTATGCATATTTTAGAGCTCGTCATAAACGTATATCAATCCCATTATGTTGAAATGGCTTAACATAATTAAAATGAACTTAAAACGGTTTTTTCCCATTGATTATAATGTAACGGAATACTTTTCACCGTCCTTGTAAATGAACTATTAATACTACCCTCTTCATTATCAATAGCGATCACGCATCGAAAACATACAAACATTTCAGAGCGATCCGAGTAAATTTACGAGAGTTAGAGCTCGCGTTGACAACCATAAAGCCAGTTGCCAAGACGGACCGACAAACCGAAGTCATAAACACTTTTCAAATATGTGGGAAAGTGTTAAAAATATTTCCATAGTAACGCTTGCGTCGTATTGACGGAAGCAATTTTCTGGCAAGTAAATTTCACTTTTTATGTCTACTAATTTTAAACAGTGATCAATAAGTGGTCTTGTCCTGAAAAGCAGTTACATGGTTATTCTAAAAATATGTATCATATAAAGCGATAGCAACATGGAATACACATGAAGTAACTGAAACATTAACACAAAACATTACAACACAAAATGAATTCATATAAAAATGCTAAAGCCATTTTTATAGATATGACTTTATTTAAACTTTGCTTTGTCACATGTCGCCCTCAATTTATTTTTAGGGTTTTGTTCATCTGACGAAACCCTATTCGTCTCGCTCCTCTGTCTGTCTGTCACAGAGCCCGTTCTCAGAAACTATACATGTTGGAGACTTGAAATTTTGCATACTTATAGCTGAATACCACACATCATACGACAAATCATAAAATTTTGAAAAAGTCGTGCATTTAACCCTTTGGGCTCCCACATGTGTATTTTAAACAATTCTTTCTAAGTGAGCCCCTAATTACGTTGGAGGCGTGAAATTTTACATACTTATAGTTGAATACCTCACATCAAATGACAAACCATAAAAGTTTGAAAAAGTCGTACATTTAACCCTTTGTGCTCCCACATGTGTATTTTAAACAATTCTTTCTAAGTGAGTCCCTAATTAGGTTGGAGGCGTGTAATTTGGCATAGTTATAGCTGAACACCTCACATAAAACGAAAAATCATAAAATTTAGAAAAAGTCGTACATTTAATCCTTTGGGCTCCCACATGTGTATTTTAAACAATTCTTTGTAAGTGAGCCCCTAATTACGTTAGAGGCGTGAAATTTTACATACTTATAGTTGAATACTTCACATCAAATGACAAACCATAAAAGTTTGAAAAAGTCGTACATTTAACCCTTTGTGCTCCCAAATGTGTATTTTAAACAATTCTTTCTAAATGAGTCCCTAATTAGGTTGGAGGCGTGAAATTTGGCATAGTTATAGCTGAACACCTCACATCAAACGAAAAATAATAAAATTTAGAAAAAATCGTACATTTAACCCTTTGAGCTCCGACATTTATATTTGAAACAATTCTTTCTAAGTGAGCCCCTATTTAGGTTGGAGGCGTGAAATTTTGCATACTTATAGCTGAACACCACATATAATATGACAAATCTTAAAATTTTCAAAAGGCCGTACATTTAACCCTTTGTGCTCCCACATGCGTATTTTAAGCAGTTTTTTTCTAATTGAGCCCCTTATTAAATTGGAGATTTGAAATTTTGCATTCTTATAGCCGAACACCTGAGGCCAGGCGACAAATCATAAAATCGTGAAAAAGTCTTACGTTTAACCCTTTGAGCTACCACAAATGTATTTTAAGCAATTATTTCTAAGAGAGCCCCTAATTAAGTTGAAGACACGACTTTTTGCACACGTATAGCTGAATACCTCAGACAACAGAGCAAATCATAAAATTTTCAAAAAGTCCTATGTTATTTACTCCTGCGGGCTCTAACTTGTGTATTTTAAGCAATTTTTCTAATCTCCGCCCTTTCACCCGGGGAGCACTTTTCCAACTTTTGCCGACACCCCTTTGACCATTCTTTCACATTATGCACAATAGCCTTACATATTTTAGTTCCACTTTTTACCACCAGGGGCGCCTACATATCTCGGGTGCTATCGACTCAATCCCGTCCACTAATATATCTACGGATAGTATATAAAACGGAGTTTCGTTGAGGTTTGTTTAGAATAGAGTGCGCGAAATGTGGAACTAACAGATTTTTCAAAAGGATAAAGTGATTTGAAAGGAATATAAAACGAAACCCTCTGTGAAATCTGTGATCAAACTTACCTACTTGTTTTGCTGTAATGTGATTGAGTGCGTACCACTCATTTTATGTTCCTGTTAATTAAAAATTTATTGAATATCTGTGTCGTTTAGAATATTTTTATATGCTCTGTGCTAAAATTGAGTGTTAGCAATAATTAAACAAAATTTGCTCATATCATATAGTCGTATTTTTCAAGAAAATGGAACAAAGAAGTTTTACGCAACATGTTTAGCCAGTAAATATATTTTTACCATAAATATAAAAATAAGAAACTTCTTAAATAATTCACATATCCGCGCGATATTGTATTGCATTTATTTTGAATAAAAACATACCTTTCCAAAATATCTTTAAGTGACAAAATCAAATGCAATTTTTAAAATATTATATTTTCCTTCATATTTTAGCGATAAAAATGATTGTGCGGAGAAATAAATAATCCATATGTTGTTGAAATGCGTATAAAATTTCCATCGATTGTAAGTGCTATGGTATACAGCTATGACCTGTAAATGATTTCAGTATTTTATATTATTCCATAGAGTCTTCCATGAAAGTTCTTTTAAGTCAGTTGTTTTAAATATATGCAGCACACAAAATTAAAAAAAAAAAACAAAGTAGAAAACAAGAATTCTGCTTTTTCAGAATTTAGCGTCGTCTCCTATGAAAAAAAAAAAAATATGTACATAAATATAGATAGTACAAAATGTATTTCAGTTTTAAGACTTAAAACACAAACTTTTAATTTATATAAAATGACGTACTTCGCATCAAAGAAAGAATTCCACATTGACGATCTAATCTTAAACAATACCTATAGAAAGTATGCATATGACGTCACTATAATAGAATAATACACAAATCCAGCAAAAATGTACGTCGGCGTTCAAGAAACTCGACCAAAAAAATCGGTTATTTAAGGATTTATATGCCTTCATTTGTTTGTAATATTAATATAGACACTTAAAATTAAATATAGTTTATAATGGCTTCATGTTTTATTGCAAATCATTCATTTATATATTTTTCAAAATAGCATGCATTTTAATTACTTTTTTTTTCAGTTGTTATGCGAAAATGGCAACCAAAACGACATAATAATTTACTATTTTCCAACTATTTTTCCTTTATTTCTAAGAAATGGAGTACTTCAGTTGTCATTATTAAAGAAATAGCGTTAAAAATTACAAAAAATTAATATCTCAAAATAAATTGAGATGAAGTTGTATTTAAAAATACTTTTTTCCCTATACAACGATATAAAAATTGAAAATGCGCGATGGTTAGAAGTTAAAAAAATTGTAGTGGAGATTATCCGTATTTAACCGTACAATGATACATCTTCTTTGTTCTACGACTGGTATAAATAACGCAACGTTATTTTTTGAGCCTTCACTTTAATTGCTGCCCTAATGAAATAACATTTCGGGAGAAAAAAAAAAGTTCAATAAATACTGAAGACGTGAATTTTTAGAGAAATTTACAATAGTGTAGGAAACGGAAAATCATTCGGTGTTGAAATTTAGAAATGACTTATATTTAAAATTTCAAACTCCTAATGTTACCTTCATTTAATAGTTGTCAACAAACTATTTTGCAGGTGAATTTTTCAGCATAACGTCGAGACTGCATAGCGGATTCATCAATGCATTAGCTGCAATTTTAGAAGAGTTTATTTAAAGATTGTAGAAATTGATTTTCTCTCTCTTTTAATAAATATTTATGCATTATTTAACATTAATTTCATAATTTATATATTTGGAAGTACAATATGTGTTTATATTTGTTGACAGATCTGTTTTATTCTACATGTGGTTCTATCAGTAGGAGATACGCTTAGTTAGTTAAGAATTGCGCTAAAACAAGTTGGTTCAGATTCTATATTTTAAGAAACTTAAATATATACTTAAATAACTCACAGTACTTAAGATTTGTGGAAAAATAACACATTGAAAATAACATATAAAACCTATTCCAAATATTAAATAACTGAAAAATGTATACAGAAATAGTCATTACACAGCAGTTTGCCTCGAAAAATCCCTCTTTAATAAAACTGTTACGAGACGTATATTTGAAGTATTTCACATATCCAGATAAAAACTTTTCAATTTCCAGAACGTGTATTTTCTCTTTAAACCTCTTATGATCTGAAACTACATTTAAGCCTTTCAGCCATTTTCTAAAATAACATTATTGAAAGTATTTTAAAGTTTAAATAACCAGCTTGAAAGAAAATAAACTGAAATCTGTTACATGCATGCTTGCGTGATGTAGCAAAAAATCAATATTAGCTTTTCCAGAGCAAAGTGTTCAAGTTGTTGCAAAATGTTTTAAGTTAGTGTTTTGTTTTTGTGGGTCTGTTAAAAACATCCTTAAAGAAACGTAATCATTAAGAAGAAGAATAAAATTCGCAGTTAAATTCCTTTCAAATATGTAACAAGATGTACAATATGTAACAGTTATGTGATTCAATTTTATAAATTCTTATTAACCATTAGTTACTCAACAACTGCGATTTGAAAACTATTTACTCAGATGTTATAAAACATCATTTTAACACATTTCGGACGATTTTTATATACCTTTTTAGGCACCTTTTTTCATACCTGCAATAAACTCAAAATTACATACTGAGCATGAATATTGTCACCTTTTTAATACAAAATTATAAAGAAGGAGAACATACTTTTGTAAAAAATCCATTTTGGGGCATATCCAGTCTTTATATTTTTCAGAATTTTCTAAATTTATTTTAGCAATAACGCTGTGAAACAGTATCCAGTCTTCGTAATTTTCAAAAAATTTTTAAGTTCATTTTAGCAATAACGCTGTGAAATTTCTCAAATGATAAATAAAACTTTGGTATGAAAAATGAATTCAGTATCGACCTTTGTTGAGAATTATATTGTTAATTTTTATTAAGTTCACTTTTGTGTTTGTAGCAATAAATAAAATTGTCTTTTGTACGTTGTATAAGTAACATTGACATTAGATATATTGCAGATATGCAACACGGTGATACAAAGGGTTGATACTATTTACACTGTAATATCTTGCGTGTTTTTTAATTTTATTAATTGATAACGTCGCGATGAATCTATTATATGAAAATCTGACTGTCTGTTTGTATTTCAGGATTACTCCTGATTGAAGATGGAACGCAGCGTGATGAAATTCACACCATATATCCTAATGGATCCAAGGATGTCATATAAACTATGATAATTTTTAATTTTTAATTAGTTTTCGAGATATTATTTTTTTTTTGTAACTTTTAACAAAGTGTTTATAGATGGCAACATGAATGATCCACTTTTGTGGAAAAAAGAAATAAAAAATAAGTAACGGGGCATTATCTTTAATTTTCTCTTGTTCGGATAAATAGATTTAACGATTTTTTTTTTTCATTCTCTTTAAAAAATGTATAGAATCTAAAGGATATTCAAATGGCGCAAGTTCCAAAATGTTTCATAATATCTTTCTCCATTCATGTTGTTAACATGATTTTTTGTTTACAATAAGAAATTTAATAAAAATACTATTATAAATATGTTCTTAATGCAGAATTAAATTAGATTCCCGTTTTCTCCGAACAATCTAAAAATCTGATACTCTGCAAGTGCAATACACCTGATTTCTACGTCAGCTAATTTGTTCATAAATTTTGATGAAATATTCTACACTAAATATAAAACATTCTTTAAGGAATGTTATACACTGTCAAAAGAATTGTAAATTTGCGTGTGTTCCACCGTAAATTTATTGAAAATGCCGCTTTTTCCAAATAAACGGTCAAATTCCGTAAATTTCATGTCTTGCGGACATAACCCGATTACCCAGGAGCAAAACCCGTTTCTTATGTGCCTTTCCCTGGAATCTCTGCTGCAGTATAATTACTGCAGTAATTTTTTACAGTGTGAAGTTCAATTTGTGTAACATCCACATAGTAAAGATTCACATTGCAAAGCATACAGTTTAAGTATAATAACATGCTTTCTATTAAAAATATGCCTGCTTAATAGTTAAGATTTTCCAAACTTTATGAAGCACCATTATTTCCTAATTATAATTTTGTTTTACTTTAAAATTTTATCACAATAATAAAATTTTAAAAATATAACTTATAAAGAAACACATTTTAAATTTAACAGATTTTAGAACATAATTAATAATGTACTTTATATTTAAACGTTTAAAATTTTAAAAGACATTTATTTAATTTTTAAAAGAAACGTTTTTAAAACGTATCTATAAAATTTTATTTCTGCCTGTAATTTAGAGCTCGCACACCGTACCAGAAGTTTTTAACAATATTTTTTAGCCGTACGTTAACATCAGAAAAAAATCTTGTAAATTCTGTGAATAAATGACACAGTTACAAATTCTGTGTTTAAAAATTTAAATGAAATTTTAAATTACCGTGTAAAAATTACCGTATCTATACCGTATAAAATTTTAACTTTCGTAACTTTTTAAGAAATATTTTTTTTGATCAAAACGACTATTAAAATAATTTTTTACCTCATTTAAAACTTTTTTGTAAGTGGAACCATACACTATATGGCCATTTCTTATCGGACACTTTCAATTCACATGACCGGGCAACACTAGATGCCACATAGTTTGGCTTCATCTCATTTTCTTCATCTTGGTGGAATTTGTCTACATACCTCTGTGAAGTGTTTTGATCAATATTAGGTTCCTTTGCAGAGGAAAATAATACCTGACATTTCTTAAAGTTACGACTTTCATCCTTTTTAGTATTTTCAGTTACTTTTATTTACCTGCTATGTGTGCTATTTAAATGAAATAAAAGTTCCTATTAACTTTCCAATTTATATTTCATGAAATTTTTTGTTGTTTCTTATAGCAATTTTTCTCATCTTTCTTTAATCAGTTTTAAACATTTCCCTTTCTATCATTCCATTTTACTGTAGCTTTACAGAATAAATTTACATTATTTTAGAAATGTAACCATTAACCTTTCATTATGTACAGTGTGTAATAAAAAATATTTCCAAAAACGCTTAATTAAGGAGCTTTAACTATCTGGTCAACCATCCCCACATTGATTAGGTTGACTCCCCACATAGCCACTTTTTTTAAATTATAGCACATGATTATGTTTAGCTTAATTGACTGTACAATATTTAAGTCTTGAATAAAAGCTCAGTATTTTTGCATTACTTAAAACCTACTTACTTAATTTTTTATGATATTTTTTATCTGAGAAAATCTTACAAATATTTTCCAAAATTTAAACTTTTCATGCTGAAAACGCTTCGCAATTGATTTTTCCACACCCGTTTAATTATTATTATGAAAGGAAGACAATTGTTTGGACATTTCAGAGGCTTTGGTTTCCATTTATTGGCAAAATTCAGAAATTCTTTTAAATATGAAAACTGAAGGGTGGGTCATGCCTCCCCTATGGTCAACGCTACCCAGTCTCCCCTACCTGATGTCTTTCTGGGCTCATATTAAGAAAATTGTACATAAAAATATGAAAATTGGTAGTTTTATAGAGATATTCATGTATTCAATAAACTCGCATAGGCAGACAGTTCTTAAATCGAAGGGTTATTTTAAGTGAAATTTAATTTTGAAGACATTCAAAGTATTTACGTTGAAAAAGTTTTATAGAAAGGAAAATTATTATACAGCAATTTAAACTTCTTTTTGAGGTTCAAATTTCAAAAGCTTCAGGCGTAAACTGTGCAATTACTTTTTTTTTATCGGGCTAATTGTCTGAAGGTTTTTGTTTTCATGTTTATTCAAACTTTAATTATTGTAATAGAGATTATATTTCACATTTAGAAAAGGCCGTTTTTTATATCCTTGGTAAATTATAAAAGAGCGCAAACAATAATATTTAACTTCAATTAAAAAATGCATTTACACTTGACTATATAAAAAATAACATTAAAACTTTAAAATAAAAATTAAATAATCATGTATTAAAAGTAGAAAATAGTTAAAATTACGTCATAAAATATTTAATTACACGTGAATATTAAAAAGATAAATAAAAAATTTTAAATAATGATTAAATTATTATTACGAGATAAAAGCAATAAATGGGAAAAATTACACCTTATTTAAAATGCCCAAATAATTATGATCTCCATAGGATTTTCCATGTTAAATTAACATTGAGAAGTGACACTGGAAATAAATAAGTATTGCTCGGCAGCGCAATACTTAAATATTATTAAGCAGTTTCAATTTAAAAATTATATTTACATTTCTATTAAAAATGCATTTCCACGTGAATTTTAAAGAGAAAAAGAAAACTTTGGTGGAATTTACGTCATATTGGAAACGATATGTTTAAAATAATTGGACTATTTCGTCCGTATAGCGTTCCTTGAATCAGCGATATTCTTTGCTTAGCCATTTTATACAAGCTGAGTTTCAAATGTTTAATTGCTCTTATTTAATACATCTGAAAAACAACTATTAGCTGTAGAGACAGCAGTTGATTGGGCTTTAATATTCCCCAGTAAAACGGAAATGAATGGACACCAGATTACATAGGATCGCTACTGGTCTTTTTATTATAATTCAATCATTCCTAACTGTTTTAAAACAAAGCAAATCAGCGTGTCTTTAGGGCATGTGGTGTCTGAACGGGTTATGTCCCTAGATTTTGAAAAAAGTACCTTGCTATTCAAATACTATTATAAACATACTTTCTACATTTATTACAAATTTTAGTACTATATAATTGATGTATGTTTTGTAATTAAAATTCAGTAACGTCGTGTCTTTTAGATTATTTATTTGTAGTTTGATATTAAATTTTCAATGCAGAAAAAACTATTTTGAGGGACAGATCAATATCGTATTAAATCCGTTTGAAATGAGTTCAAGTATCTAATTGAATGGAAAAGCGAAATTAGCATCATGAATGAAAAGAATAGAATATTCTCATTGGGAATTTTAACCTTTCTTGAGATTATTCATTTTTAGCGTATTGGTCGTGTACTAACCTTTGCTGACGGTATACTTCTAAAATAAATAACTTTTATCTTATAAGAAAGTCTTACCTATCCATGAATATTATTACAACTTACATAAATTAGATGCTGATTTCGGTTGACTGAGAAAATGAAATTTTGATTTTCAAAGTGTGTGAATGATATTTTGTACAGAAATGCATTATATTTAATTTACAAAAAGCAAAAATGTTTAAATCCCACTTGAAATAAAAGATATTACAGAAAGAAAAACTTTTTTTTAATTATAAAGTAAAATTTACTCCCTGTATCTCATATTATTAATTAATTAGTTACAAATTAGCATGTTTTACCTTGTTACTATCGTGTCTGAACTAGTGTCATATCTTCTGAAAAAAAAGAAGTACTTTGCTATTGAAATAGTGTTTTAACTAGATTTTCTACCACAAATAATACTTACTATTGATTATATTCCTTGTTATTGTTGGAAAACGTCTCAGCGTAAGCGGTTTTATGTCCAACATCGCCTCGCCTGTGAAATGACAATTTACCTGTGACATGTGCGACACGCTTTCATTTTTAGTTGTGAAATGTGTTCCAAGATGGCGACACTTCCCTGAGCGAAGTTCTCGTACGATCACGGACTAATGAACAATTGTGTCAAAGACTTATGTTTCGAAAAGGCGACAATAGATAGCAGCACCAGAGAACTTTTCTGAAGATATAGACTCCTTTAATTAGAACTTTTTTGCTTGTTAAGCAGTTTTATTGTTTCCAGACTTTTTTACTCTGTTTTAACTTGTGTGGGCCCCTTTTTTACTTCTCACTTGAAGGTCCGATTTTGCAAGGTCAAGACGCACGGTTTTTTGTGTGTCAACTGTTTGTCCTATAGAAGACTTATGTCTCCTACTGGATTTTCGACGTCATTACTCTTATCTTATTCATATTTAATCTTTTACTTTATATTTTTTAGTGTGTGAGTGTGGATTCCTGTAACCAAGTTTTTCTTCAAGAATTAAATAGTTTTTTCTCTACATCTGGATTATTCGAAGATGATATTTCTCACAATTAGTCACATCTATTCATTAAATAAAATTTACAGGTTGCCCACATAAGAAGGAAACCAGCGTATGTCTGTTTTACCAGAAAGGTAAGAAAATAGATTTCTATCTTTCATTATTGATATAAAAACTTTTAGTACAACAATTTTATATTTATACTGGGTCCTTAGCTTCATGCTAATCGCGAACTCACCCTTCCTAGATATTTTAAAAGTTATCAATGTAATTAAGACTCAGAAACAGCATATCTGAAGTACTTTGCTATTGAAATAGTGTTCTAAATAGATTTTCTACCACAAATAATACTATACTATTGATTATATTCCTTGTTATCAATGTAATTAAGACTCAGAAACAGCATGTCTTTTACATTATTAATTCATGGTTTGATATTAAATTTCACAAGAAACTATTTTAGGGTACAGATCAATATCGTATTAAATCCTTTCGAAATGAGTTCAAGTATTTAATTGCAAGGAAAATCGAAATTAGCATCATGAATGAAAATAATATAATATTCTCATTGGGAATTTTAACCTTTCTTGAGATAATTACATTTTTAGCGTATTGGTCTTGTATTAACTTTTGTTGACGTTACTTTTAAAATAATTAGCTTTTATCTTGTAAAGAATACATTCTTGGATAATATTACTTCTTACATAAATTAGATGTTAGTTTGCTTGTGTGAGATATTACAATTTTGATTTACAAAGAGAATGAATAATATTTTTCACAAAAAAAAAAAAAAAAAAAAAAAGCATTTATTCAGTTTGCAAAATTTTTATTTAAATTCCATGCGGAATAAAATAAATTGCAGATGAAAACTTTCGACACAGGTGTCATATAAGCACAGGGGTATCTAATGGGTGAAAAAGGGCGTTACTTTGCCTGGCATGGTAAGCCGGCTATTGTTTATTTATTTACTTTCATTTTGTTTTAGATTGTATAAATTTTTTCATACTATAGTTATTAATTAAACTTTTTTATTTTTTTAATGTTATTTCCTTTTTAAATAATAGAAAATAATATTCATATTGCTTCGATATGAAGTTTACAGGAATTCATTTCAATATGTAATTAAATGGTTTATATAGAAGGAGCTAAACTGCAAAACAAACAAACAAAAAAAAATCTCAAAAAGATATGAAATTTTTTGATTTTGCTAATGAATATTTAAGTTATGATTTGTTTTGCTTAAACAAGATATATTTACAAAAATAATAGATAGGGGAGACTAGGGAGGGTTGACCATAGGGGAGGCTTGACCCACACGTCAGTTTTCATATTTAAAAGAATTTCAGTGTTTTATGAATGTGTGTCAACCAAAGCTACTGGAATGCTCAAAAAACACACTTTGTTTCATACAGATAATCGAAATAGGAGGAAAATGAATCAAATGTGAGGCGTTTTCAACATAAAAGTTGTGTTTTTTAGAAATATTTTGTAAGCTTTTTCCAAATAAAATATATTATAGAAATTTAAGTATGTGGGTTTTAAGTAATGCAGAAATATCGAGCTTTCATTTCAAGCATAAAGATTGTCAGTAACTTAGGCTTGACATAACAGTGTGTTATTATTTAGAAAAGGGCTATGTGGGGAGGCTTGACCCACTCAATGTGAGGGAGGGTTGACCAGATGCTCAAGGCTCCCTTAATTAAGTGGTTTTGGAAAAAATTTTATTATGCACCGTGCATAATGGTTATTTATAAAAAAAGTATGTAAATTTATTCTGTAAAGCTACAGTGAAATCGGGTGATGGAAAAGAAAATGTTTAAAACTGATTAAAGAAAGATATGAAAAATTGCTATTGTATCCACTGCAAGAAAAAAATGAAATATAAATGAGAAAGTTGATAGGAACTTTTTTTTCATTTAAATATTATTTACAATAGGTAAATAGAAACAGTGGAAAGGAATAGAAAGTGTGTAAGCAGCAGTCTTATCCCTTTTAAGGATAGTGTGGTATGTTTATATAACCACATAATTTTAATTCCCAAGACTTATGGCAGACTGTTTTTTTTTTCTGCGAATAAAACTTTTTATTTTACAGCAATGATAATTTTTTTCAGAAATTTTCTATTTTCAGAAATGTTTTTTTTTTTTTTTTCTGAAAGAAATTTAAAATTTTAAAACTGTCTGCCACATATGACCTTATATTTATACAGGGTTCGTACGCATCAAGTGGTTTTAGGTGTTTTTGTGCCAGAAATTTCGTAAAGTACGGGTCACTATATCTGAATACAGATTTTTTTTTTTTTTAATAGCTAAGGCAAATATTACTTAACAAAAATTCTGGTGGAAGGTGCTTGAAAGTCCTTGAAGCGTACGAAACCTGTTATACTCTGCCACCAAATTATTTTATTTAAATCGTTCGAGTACTTTAGGAGTTAATGGGTTTTTTAACTGAAAAGCAAATTTTTTTGGAGAGCTGAAAAACTTAGACACTTCTAACTTGCGTGTAGTTCTTGCACAGGTTTATAAAACGCATGAATTAAAGTATATATAAGCACTTGGATACAATATAGTTACATATAATAAATGACTATAAAATGTTAGAGTAAAATTAATGTGAGTGGGCGTGAAGACACTCGTGTCTCCCCTTAATGTGAGTGGGCGTGGCGTCCATTCTTGCCTTCCCTTGAATTTTTACAATTATTTATAATGGTTAAATAAAAGGTAAACCAATCGATTCAGGAATGTTCAACGAATTTTTTAAGCCACTAAAAAAAAAAAAAACCACTTTTCTAAAAAAAATTCGCTCATGGTTTCCCCTTAACACTAGAACCGCCAAGGCGGACATTTTGACCGTTTCGAAACTTTCGTTCCGTACCAATTTGTTTCTATTTAGAGTATAACTTTCAGTTTCCGTGACTTTTCCTATAATTTGAAAAGCTATGGTATGCGCCAAAAATTTATGAAGTATTGCAGTAGTATACCTAGAACCACCGAAACGGTCAAAATGATCACCGTAAATTTTAATGCACTTTTTATCTAGTAGATGTCGCAACAATCCATACTTCATACAACCATGCCTCAACAAAGGTTACAACATTACCACAGATAAATTCCTTACTTCACTGTCCCTTGCAGAAAAACTGAAGTCACTAAAAATAAGCACTGTTGGCACAATCAATCAGGGACGAAAAACAAAATTCCACAGGCCATAAAATCTGAAAAAACATCTTTGTACAGAAGCCAAATTCTTCCCAAGGATGATATTACGTTGAGTTTATCAAGGGAAGAAAAATAAATATGTTTTAATTCTAAGTTCCCGAAATCTATCAGTTACATATGAAACTGGCGTTAAACACTTACCAGAAACTGTAAAATTCTATAATTCTACAAAATTTGGCGTCGACGTACTCGACCAAATGGCACGAAATATTCTACAAAAGCTAGTTCTGGACAATGACCTCTACAAGTGTTTTATAGTTTTCTTGATCTAGCGGGCATCAATTCTGAAAAACACGGTCAAAAAAGTTGTTCTATACCAGTATTTTGTTAAAGAGAAATCCGCTTTCTTTAATCACTTTACATTATTTGTAGTATTTTCTAGAAGAAAATACTGGTAGTGGCCTCTGTTTTTGACTGTGTTTTACCCTGACCACTCGCCCCCCTGAATATTGTATTGCTCAGGGGATAAATATAAATGTTTGTTTTCACCAAGTTTATTCTTGTTTTTAGCAATTTCGATTTCTCGTGAAAAATATTTTTTACTAAAAAAATATTCTTAAAATAAAAAATATGAATAATATATATATATATATCAATATAATATAATTATAACATAGTAAAATATAAAAAAAATTACAATAAAAATTATGAAGTATATATTATTATATGGGCAATGATGGTAAAAATAGTAATAAACGTTACTAAGAGTAAAAAATGGCAAGTAAATAATAGTTGACCATGGTAATCCACATAGGTCAAATTGACGGTTACAGGTATACGTTTTTGCCGGCAGTTCTAGTATTAAAGGAATAAATTTACACCAGTTCATTTATTTGTACTTATTCATACTATTATTTCTCTATCTTTGTTAATTATAGAGTACTTACCAGCTGCTTGCTTAGAGGTTTTTTTTTTTTTTTTTTTTTTTTTTTTTTTTTTTTTTAATCAAAATTACGGAATAGTTTTCATGTGCAAAAGTATGTATAATACATATCAAATTCTTGTAACAGGGATAACAACAATATACTGAAATTTTATATATAGTGTCAAAAATAATGACATTGCGGCATCCAGTTCTACAATTCCATATGTATCGAATATCGTTGTTGGGCCCTCGATGTATTCAGACTCTTGAGAAATTTATATTTTACATGTGAAATAAACATTAAGTATTGTTCACGTAACGAATTTAAAATAATCGATTATATACTTTTACAAATATTTATTCCGACTAAGAATTTTTAGAATAATGAGAAAATATTATTTACTGGTTTTCTATAGCAGGAAATGTACATAAGAAAAAAGTTCTGAAGGCAACATTTATCAAAATTTATATTTCAAAACAAATTGCCTTAGAAATATTGTAAAAAATTTATTGATTTAAAAACCGTAAATATTCAACGAATTTACCCTTTATATATAAAATCCTAATGAAAAGAATTTATAAAACGGAAGTATGAAACAAAAGTATAAATCGACTGATTAAACAACTGATTATGTTTCAAGCGATTTTTCCTAAAATATGGAATACTTTGCGATGAAATTAACACCAAAAATCAGCATTGATCCGCAGATCTCGAAACTGGTATTAGAATTTTTAAATTCGAATTAGTTTTCGAAATATTAATTTTTTTCTAATTTTATAGCCGGCTTGGTAAGCCGGCTATTGTTGTATATTCGATAATAAATGTTTATTTACTTTTATTATTTATTTTTATAAATTAATTTGTAAATAATAGAAAATAATTAAAAAATACGGTACTACATAGTTATTTCGTCGACCAATTTCGCCAAATTATATAAATCGCCAAAACACTTGACAAATTATACAAATTGACATAATTTTTAATTTAAATAACGAAAGAACAAATAATTTAATATAACATTAATAAATATACAGATAAAACGTCGAAATAAAATTCACTTGATGACGTAAACACGTGGAACTTGCTTAAAGTCAAGTGAATGTGACATTTAAGATCAACCAGCATTGGAATTTAATCTTATAGTTTGGCGAGAGATTTTTGGTCGACGGGATAACTAAGTAATACCAGAAATGTATATGTAACTGGTATTTGAAAACGAGGTTTTCGCCAAATTTTCGTAAAAAAAAGAAAAAATCACGCCAAACCTCCTGTGCGTATATGACATCTGGCCGAATATTACCAGTCGAAAAAAAAATGCTAACTAGCGAGTTGAAAAAAAGCTGTTGGCGAGATTTGCATGCGGCTAGCGTAACACTACCAAGAATTCTTTGCAACCATGGCAAATTTTATGTAGTTTTATTCGAAAAAAAAAATTGATTTTTTAATCAAAATGAAAAACTTACGGTACCATATTGGCGCGATTTTTTTCTGACGCCAATGTCATATACGGAATGGGCAGTTAACTGGCGCCAAAGTATCGTTATTTTGCTTGATATGGTATGCCGGTTGTTGTTATTTATGCTGTTGATGCGTTCTCCAAATTGGCGTCGTTAAAAAATCGCGCCAATATGGGACGTATATGACATCTTGCCAAACTTTAATATGAACGGCGAATGGATCAGACCGTATTTGTTTATGGCAGTTTATGACTTGAACTATTATAATTTAGATGAAATGATGGCGATAGAATAATATTTGGCGTCTTATCACCTGTGCCTGGCTAATATTAAAGTACCAAAATGGCACCTAGAGTATAAAAAGCGAAGTGGTCCGCCTGGAACTGTTGTTGATAGTCACATGACTTAGGCTATTGTTATAGAGATTGTTTTAAAATACCGGAAGACAAAGAGTCTGTATACTTAATTTATTTTATTTTAGCTTCTTTTCAAATGTTTAAGTGATCCTCTTTAATCAAAAACGAAAACAACCATTGGATGTCTTAACAGCAACTGATTCGTCCTTAAATTTTTGCAATCAAAGGGAATTGAATGGAAACACGTTTACAGGGAGATCTGCACAGCTTTTTTCAGTATAATTCGATCTTCTCTAATATTTTTAAAACCCCTAAGATTAGCGTGTTTTTAGATTCTTCTGTGTCTGAACGGGGGTTGGCGAGGGTAGCTTGCAGGGGGCAGGGCCCCCTATTATATGTATAAAAATAAAATTTATTTAAAAAAAAGCGAAATGAAACACTCGGGCTTATTAAACAACAACGAAAATATTCCGATATGTGGGCTATATGAAAATTTATGAACGATGGCTTTATGAAAATCTATAGAAAAATGATATATTCATGTTTTAAATACTTTTTCCTTCACTAACCATTTTATATAATAAAGTAGTACTTACAAATTTTATGTGACATTATCTTTAGTAAGGTGTAATCTTCAATTGATAATGCTTAATCTCCATGATTAGCATAATTTTGGTGAATGTTAATTATCCATAAATAAATTCATCTACTCCAATGAGCAATTCAAACTACTGTTGTTTTATTTTTTTAGTTGGTAAAGTTTGAATACTGTTATTGGGATAAACAAGAAAAGGGAAGATGGCAAGAAAAGAAATGAATACCTAAAATCTTTAAATTCTTACTAAAGGTATGTAATAGACGGAGCGAACATATAAAACCGTAATATTTTACATATATGTTTGCATATCTATACATATAAAAGCCGTTCTCTGTGTGTATGTCCTTTATACCAATCTTCAATTTTTGACCGATTTGCACGAAACTTCATTTACATAGGCTTTAGAACGTAGAAAAGAGCACTGTCAACTTTAAAAAATCATCAGAACACTATTTATCCCTTTTTTTTACCATGTTCCGTAATTTAACATTATAGAAATATATCTTTTTAATTTTCTAATTAAATCGTTTCTTTCCCGTTGCCATACCCTAAAAAATCTATATATATAAAAGCCGTTCTCTGTGTGTATGTCCTTTATACAAATCTTCAATTTTTGACCGATTTGCACGAAACTTCATTTACATAGGCATTAGAACGTGGAAAAGAGCACTGTCAACTTTAAAAAATCATCAGAACACTATTTATCCCTTTTTTCTACCATGTTCCGTAATTTAACATTATAGAAATATATCTTTTTAATTTTCTAATTAAATCGTCTCTTTCCCGTTGCCACATCCTAAAAAATGACACAATAATGTGAAAAAAGTAACGATAACGCGTTGCTATATTTTTGCATTTTTGAAATTGACGTCATTCTAAACAGAAAACGCACATTATTTATATATAAAATAAAAACTTCAACTATAAGAGCGGTAAAATGACGTAGCACCTTAATTTAATTGTTTTTTTTTAAATTAAAATATCTACTTTAATACAAACAGTCAAATTTCATGAAAACAATTTAGGAACAAGAAAAAAAAAAGGCTAGATATGACCTCAGATTCCATCAAATCTTTTCAATGTGTAGTCAACTCACCGTAAATAAATGGCTCCTATATTTTGTTTACTTTTTCGATTGTATACTACAGCCATAATCTGTTTATTTCGTGTTTTATTTTATGTTATTTTTGGCGTTTTAATTTCGTTTGCCAATTTAGTTATTGAATATTACACGAAAACAAACAAATTCTAAATTAGTTACAATGTTTTTGAACAATTGAGTTAATGTTTTGTAATTGGATTGCAAGCATATTTAAAAAATATGCATGCTTGAAAATTACTTTAAAATCCACAAAAAAATCTGTAAATTGAGATAAACATTACAAACAAATTTTACTGAAAGTACTTTTGTTTTCTATAAGACGTTGAAACAATCGAATGTACGAGGTTTAGAGGTTAAATTGCAGTAAAAGGGAAATTAATTATTATGTTAGGTTGTTGCCACAGAAAATATGATACCAGGTTACTCATAGACATGTCTTTTCTTTATACTATTGCATTAAGAGTAAACGTGTTCATTTTTCGTAATCGGGTTGCACGTACCTTTAAAAATATCCATGCTTGAAAATTACTTTAAAATCCATTACAATCAGAAATTTGAGATACATTTTGAAACAAATTTCATTTGAAAGAACTTTTTCCTATTCGACATTGTAAAAAATGAAATTGTGTGATGTTTAGAAGTTAGAAAAATTGCAGTAAAGGCGAAATTTATGGGTTACAATTTATGGGGCACAATTTATGGGCACTGACATAGTGTTTGTACTTTATATATATACCATGCAAACGGGAATTTCACTAAATGCTGCGCGATTTGGTGGAATTTTTTTTTTTCGTATTGTGAGGAAAATCACACATTTATCTCTTACATCCGGCAAAGATAACGCGCATTCTGTTATTAAAGCTCAGGGATTTTACTATGGTTTCCAGACAATAACGTCATGTTTTCTGATTGCATTTTTAACGTTTTGTGGATGGGAATGAATGCACAAGTTTCAGTTATTGTGATTGCCGTATTATTTCGTTTTAATTTATTTTACATGGAAGGCTCCTTATAATTGACACGGGCGAAGCCGGGTAGTTCTGCTAGTTATATATTTTTATAGTAAACAATATTAATTTTAAACAATTTAAAAATTTTTAAGGTGATGCAGAACTTAATAAAAATAAATGTTATTTTGCTTTTTGAAGAAAATTTTATTGAAAAATATTAGTTTATTCCAATATACTCGTACTTAAGTGAAAGTGCATTTTAAAATTAATTGTAAAAATTAGTAATAAAAGTAAGTTTTTTAATGTACATCAAAACTTATGTATTTTTATACTAATAACAAATTTTCGCATCCTTGGCATCTTTAAAATGTTCCATGCGTTTTATCTATTGCAAAAACTCTCAGTATTGTTAAGCGACAATTTTACACAAATTACAAGAAATCTCTGTCTGTATTTTTAAAGGTTGTTTTATTGTGCTCCTCTAATTAGCCACAAAGTTCATTAGGATGCAAAGTTCTAAATTATTTTGTTTTGTAACAATTTTCAACATTATATTGATTTAGAACATGAATCTACAGCGTGCGGAAAATAATCTGCCACATGACACTGTGAAGGTTGCCTATACTCCGTGGTCGAGAGAATTTTGGAAACTGGGAATGGCAACAGCCAGACTGAGAGAGACGAAGGAGTTATTTGGATGTGTTCGAAAAGACACGGGTGAAATATGTAATTCGAAGAGTATTATTATGTTATATTATGAGTGTGTGTGTTGTTAATGTATTCGTCCAATGTACATATTAAATATAGTTAATCATATCGCTGCTTAGACCTCACTGCTTGGATTAGATCTTGTCTTCTTTCTTCATCAATGACGTGGAATACCGAACCGGGCCGTGATAATGTCGCAGCACGGCTAGGATGATGATCTTCAACTTAAATTATAAGCAGTGTTACTGCCATATTAAATGTTATCGCGGAATGGTGTTGTGAACAGCAATAAAGTTATTTCGATCGTATTTGATTTGACAACAAGGAGAGTTCAATGGCTGGCCTGCTATCACAAAGGTATTTTTTTTATTCCATCGAGAGCATATTTTAAATGTATGTTATTAAAATGGTTATTTAAAGTATAAATGTTTATATTATGTTTCGAAACAACGGGTTAATGTTTATTCAATTAATAGAATAAATATGGTATTTTATTCAGTAATTACGTTTGAAAAATAATTATTAATGTTGCGCTGTTCGTAAGGCTTAAGAATCATATTTTTATCGTATATTTCATAATATGAATGCAGAATTATTTAATACGGTTGTTAAATTGATCGAATATTCAAATAGAATTGTTTATAAATAATTATGTTTGGCATGAAAGTTTAAATTTTGTTATTTAATAAATATACTCCTGTTATTCTTTAAAAAAAAAAGTAATATAAAATGAGTTTCAATTATCATTTTAAAAGTTCATAATACGTCTGTCTATGAAGCTATTTATTCACTAAGAATAAACTTTGCACTAGAATAACTAAAAAGTGTTACCTAAGTGAATTATCGTTTGCAGAAAAAAAAGGAAAAACAGATTTATTTCAAATGTTTTTTATTTATTCTTTTATCTTTGGGATTAAGATAAAAAGGTGCTATTTCAAAGTATGTAGAGGAAGTGTTTTTATTTATTTTATTTTATTTTATTTTATTTTATTTTTTGCGTATTATTCTGGAATCATATGAAACTTCTGATGGAAATATGAAATAAAAGTTGAGTAATCTTCGTTCAGTGAAACTGAGAATGCATAAATTTGATTATTACGGATTGGGTTGTTTATTTATTTATTTTTAATTGTGGCAGAATATTAAGCATTTATTTGTTTTGTTTTTGTTGTTGCTTATTTTCGATTTACCAATTGAAAGGAAATATAGAGATTTAATTAGAGTTTAAATCAAAATAAAAGAAAGATTTTCAGATCTTGGATACAAATTAATTTAACTAAAATGTGTTAATTTATGATTGTGATTTAGGAATATTTGGTTCGTTTTTAAATATTATTTAATAAGAGATTGAAGTGTTAAAAGAAAAAAAAAATATGTTAATGTATTATGTATTTTTGAAGGATGTATTTAAAAATTAATACGCAAGGCATTGACAAATTTGTATTTTGTTAGAACACAAATGTTTTATTTATTTTTTTAACTTGACATATTGGTAAAAAAAAAATATATTTTAATTATTGCAAGAATTGTTTCCTAAATATATTTTTTGTTATTATTGTGCAAATGTGTTTTAATTTAGTCAGTAATACTAATACAAATATTTAAATAAAATATATTTCATTCAATTTGAGGGGTTATTTACAAAAGAATGTTCAGGTTTAAATTAAATTTGGTTTAAGTTCTTAGGGAAAGTTCCAATTAGGGTAGAAACACTGTTTGAATATTGCTGATTGCTTCGATTTTTTTATCAAATATGGCGTTTTTAAGCAAAGGTAGTAGAAAAGAAGATTTACAGAAAGTAGCGATTGAACTTGGAGTTCAAGATGTCGAAAATTTAAAAATTATCGATCTAAAAAAAGCTATACTAGAACTGGAAGACTACGAAGAAGAGTTTGTTAAGGGATTTTTGAGTTCTGTAATTGAGGAGAGAAAAAAGAAAGAAGAAATTGAGAGGAAAGAAAGAATACGTCAAGAAGGAAGGGAAGAAAAAATACGGCTAGACGAAAGGGAGGAGCGAATAGGGAAACGAAAGAACATGAATTGGAAATGAGAAGACTGGAACAATTACAGAAATTTCCGGAACAAAGAAATGAATCGAAAGTTGAGATAGCTCCAAAAATTGAATTAGCACAGATTGTCTCGAAGTTTGATGAAAAACGTGATGAGATGGGATTATTTTTGATAAATTTCGAAAGAAGTGTGAAAATGGCACAAGTACCAAAGAAAGACTGGCTAGCTTACCTATTGGCAGTTTTACCGGTGGAAATTGCAAATATGCTAGCTAGAGAACCCGCGGAAGATGCAATTAATTACGATTTTGTAAAAACTCTTATCTTAAAGCGATACAAGTTAAATAGTGAAAAATTAAAACAATGTTTTTACAAACATCACAAAACACATGAAAAATCATGGAGGAATTATACACAAGAGCTTTTAAGTTGTTTTACTGAATGGATCACAGAATTAAATGTTAACACTTTCCAGCAATTAAAAGACTTAATAGTAACCGAACAATTAAAATTTCGTGTGCCTGTAGAAATAAGAGAGCATTTCTTAGAAAATTGGCTCACATTTACCACGCCGTTAGAATTGACAGAAAAACTTGATGATTACGAGAGCATTACTGACAGTTTCAAAAGAAAATAATTTCCAAAGAAAAATTTATCTAACTCTCGAAATCAAAGTTGGAATAATTACAGTTCGGAATCAAAAAAAGATATGAGAGATGGTAAACCGAAATTTGAACCCAAGACTGAAGCATCTCTCGGAATGCAACGAGAAAAGAGAGAATTTCGCACAAAATATACCTGTTTCGCATGTGGTAAGGAAGGGCATGTGAAGAAGTATCATTCCAAATTGAATACAATAAAACAAGATGGAGGAAAAACTTCGAAAAGCGATCTTGAGAAAAAGGGTCTAAATGCAATTTGTCTGAATCTGAATATTCCAGTTGAAGAAACAGATGGGAGACTCCGTAAGGTAGATCTAGGAATCGGTAACCAGAAGTTTCAGGGAATCATCGATAGTGGTGCGGAGATTACAGTGCTGCGAAAGTCGGTGGTGCCGGAAGAGTATTTACAGTCATGTGGAAAAGTATTCTTGAGACCCGCAATAGGGAGTCCTGTAGAAGCAAAGCTTGTTTCTGTTCCGCTCACTCTTCGGACAGAAGATGAGGTTATTCCGTATGTACGAGTACAGGTTGCGGTAGTGGAAGGATTGCATGAAGAAGCTTTGATCACTCCCAAGGTTTTCGCTCTGTTAAAAGAACAGCAGAAGTTGTATTTAGGGGATGAGGTAGATATCACCCCGGTTGAAGAAAATAAAGAAAAATCTGTATTCAATGTGGAGGGAAGGTGTCCAGAAGGAAAACTGGAAACAAATCTAAATAATGATGATGCAGACAAAGAAGCTTCAGATTTGGAACTGATTCCTACTCCGGTCGAGGAAACTGTTTTGTCCGAAGATGTTGGTAACGAGGACCAGAAGGAAAGTTGTACCGTTTCACAAGCGCAACTGTTGAAAAAGGAGCAATTGGCTTGTTCTACATTAGAAAAATGCTTTGAAGATGCAAAACGGCAGAAAAATAATTATTGGGTAGAATCCGATTTATTGTATCATAGAGGCAAATTTGGAGGACAAAATTATGTTCAACTTGTTGTACCTGCCTGTAGAAGACAAGAAATCTTGAGATAGCACATGAAACACCAACAGGTGGGCACTTAGCTGCTAAGAAAACAAGAGATAGAATTGCTATGTCGTTTTGGTGGGAAGGAATGCCAAAAGAAGTAAAACAACTATGCGCAGCTTGTCATGATTGTCAAATGCGCAGAAAACAAAAGTAACGGACAGAACACCTATTGAAGCGATCGGAAGACCAGAACTCCTATTTCAAGTTGTAAATGCAGATATTTTAGGACAAATTGAGCCGAAGTCTTCTCGAGGTCATCGGTATGTTCTGGCTATAATGGATCAACATAGTCGTTGGCCTGAAGCAATCCCTATTAAATCGTTGACAGCAAAAGCAGCTTGCGAAACGTTTATTGAAGTTTTTGTTAGAACTGGAATTCCTAGAATGATTGCCATGGACAATGGAGGAAATTTTGCTTCAAAATTGAAAAAAGAGCTTTTGAAACGATTGGGGTGTGTCACTAAGTTTTCTACTCCAGTTTACCCACAATCAAATGGATTGGTTGAACGATGGGTGGGAACAATGAAATCAATGCTACATCATGCCATAAACTCTCATGGTAGAGGTTGGGACAAACAACTACGATTTCTGTTATGGGCATGCCGAGAAGTCCCCAATGCCACAACTGGTGTTGCACCATTCTTGTTGGTGTACGGTCGTCCACCTGTAGGACCATTAGCTATATTGAAATCAAGTTGGGAAGATGAAGTGGTACTTCCACAAGGAATTGGAGAGTCTGTAGCAGATTATAGGCAGAAACTCCGGGAACGTTTAAAAGACGCGGCAGAATATTCAAAGACCGTGGCTGAAACCCAACAACAGCGATACGTTCATCATCACAACTTAAGGTCGAACGATACAACATTCTCCGTCGGAGATGAAGTAGTAGTACTAATCCCTGATTCCACTAATAAACTGTGTTCAAAATGGAAAGGACCAGGAGAGATAGTTCAACAAAAATTGGTGCATTCCTATGCAGTCAAACTACCTGACGGAAGTATTCGACATCTACATCAGAACAAATTACGAAAATATATTCAACCGATTAGAGCTATTGGTGTTATTTACGAAGTGGATGAAGAGTTCGGAGAAGTACAACATGGTCCGATAGAACAACACAGTGTCGTTGACGAAGAACTCCAGAAAAATATTAATTCAAGCAATTTATCGCCAGAACAACAAAAGGAACTAGTAGCACTTATCCAAGAATATAGAGTGGTTTTTGATGAAGAACTGAAGAGAGCCAAAGTTGGTTCATATAGCATAAATTTAAAACCTGGTGTTGTAAGAAAACAACCACATCTTTATAAAGTATCAGAAACTTTGAAAGCTAATGTAGAAAACCAAATACAGGAATTACTAAGGAAAGATCTTATAGAACCTTCTTCTGCGGAAATAGTGTATCCACTGGTGTGCGTAGCTAAAAAGGACGGAACAATCAGACTGTGTGTAGACTATAGAGAGTTAAACGCCGCCACCAAGATCTCCCCTTTTCCTATGCAGAATTCCGACAACCTAAAATTTAAAGCTGGTTCGGCGAAATATTTGACCTCGCTAGATATTTTAAAGGGATATTGGGAAATCCCACTCGAAGAGAGTAGCCGAGAATTGACCAGTTTTGTGTCACCAAGAGGCCAGTACCAATGGAAATTAATGCCTTTCTGATTGTCTGGAGCTCCGGCTACTTTTCAAAGAACAATGAATCAGACCTTGAGACCGCATAGTGATTATGCAGAAAGTTTTCTTGATGATATTAAAATTTTCTCTTCTAACTGGGAAGAACATTTGCAACATATAAGAGAAATTTTGGAAACTTTAAAATTTCTGAATTTTTCAGCTAACTTGACAAAATGCTCCTTTGCAGCATCTGAAGTCAGATATTTAGGACATATTGTGGGTTCAGGTAAACATGGACCTATTCCCGAGAAGCTAGAAGTAATAAAACACCTCAAAGCTCCCAAAACGAAGAAAGAACTGAGATCTATATTAGGTCTATTTAACTATTACAGAGAATATGTCCCGCATTATGCTAACCTTGCAAAGCCTTTGACAGATCTGACCAGAAAAACTGTTCCAAATGATATTCCATGGTCGGAAGATGCTGAAAAGTCGTTTAGTAAGTTAAAGGAAAGCTTATGTGAAGTTACAAACCTTTATACCCCAGACATGTCCAAACAGTTCGAAATAAACACCGATGCTTCCATATCGGGTATTGGTGCCTGTTTAATGCAAATGGACAAAGACGGCATGTTAAAGCCCATAACCTTTGCCAGTCAAAAGCTTACTCCAACTCAATCAAAGTGGAGCACAATTGAAAGAGAAGCATATGCTGTAATCTGGGCACTTGGGAGATTCGAAATGTGGACTTATGGAATCACCATAGAGGTCTGCACGGGCCGGAATTTCCAGGCCCGGGCCCGGCCCGGCCCGAAGGAAAGCTATTTGGGCCCGGCCCGGCCCGTACAAAAATCAGTGAAAACAGGCCCGGCCCGGCCCGACTAAATGTCTACAAAAAATTCCGTTTTTTCTCGACATACAATTAAGATTATTTTAATGAATACTACATGCATATTTATGGGGACATTTTACAGTATATTTTAAATTACTATGTGTTCGCAAAATAGAAAACACACAATAGTAAACGTTAACGATTACTTACAGTGTTTTAGTCAACGTCTCTACAGACGTTTCAAAATTTAAATAAGGGTTCATTAAAAGATTATTGTAGTTTAGAATAAAGGGTTAAAAAACATGATAACTTTTGAAGCTTATAATAAAAGGTAGATTTGTGAAAATATTTCTGTCATTTTTAAGGCTTTTCTCAAATCCAAAGGAGCTACATTTTGATACATTTATGAATTCATTTCTTTTCGGAAACGCATGAGATTGGCAGGTATTCTTATTCAGAAACCATGTAAATGCCGTTTTTTTTTTTTTTTTTTTTTTTTTTTTTTAGATAAAAGTAATATATCTTTCAGAAAATACTGCCAAAGTTAGCGTTTTGAATCGAATTTCCGGAAGCGATAGCACAGGAAAGGAGAAAACGTACAGTCACGTGACAAGAGTCTCTGTTATCTCTGTACGTAATTTATGAAAAATGGAAACGCTATTTGATCCCAATTGCCTTCAATACTCAGCCTGTCAATTTTATGCCTTTATAGTTAAAAATGAGTCAGAAAATGTGTCTGAGAGTTTCGCATTGTTGAGCAGTAAATATGAGAACCACCTTAAGGTACATTTCCAAAGGTACTGTTAACAGAAGTTCATTATCGCTATTAATACTTTTACAAAACATAATGCATGCCCTACACATCCTGAGAACGATTAAGACCAGTTCCTTCCCGGCACAAGTCTGCCGAAAAAAATTAAACCCGGGATCAGGCATCATGTAACTGTACGATGCCGATCTCTACGATGGACATGTTACATTTCTGTATTGATGTTGTTAAACTCGCATCGGCTCGTAACGCACATTTATACTTCTCGAAAAAGTCATATTCATTGGAAATGACCTCGTATTTTATCTGCTCCTCTCAAATTCTTATATCGGGCCGATAGGCCCGATTAATTTTTTTTATCGGCCGGGCCCAGCCCTTCAGGCCCGTTCAATTATTTTGCCGGCCCGGCCCGGCCCGTTTATTTTGTCTGTCGGCCCGGCCCGGCCCGTTGAAAAAATTGTCCTAATTCTGCCGGCCCGGCCCGGCCCGTTTGAAAACTCTCCTCCATTCCGCCGGCCCGGCCCGGTCCGCGGGCCGGGACGGGTACGGGCCTCGGGCCAAGCCCGGGCCCGTGCAGACCTCTAAATCACCATAATATTTCATACGGATCATAATCCCCTAAAATACTTAACAGAGAGAACTCCTAAGAACGCTCGATTACAGAGATGGTCGTTGACACTATCTCGCTATCAGGTTTCTACTGCTCATTAACCAGGAAGTTCTAATGTAGTGGCAGATGCTTTATCTCGCATTTATGAGTAGAAAATAAAAATTGTATATATATATATATTTTTTTGTATTATTTCATTATTATATATTGTATAATGTGTATTTGTAATACGTGTATTTTTAGTATGTAGTGTATAAGAATTTATGTATCTTAAGTAGGTTAAGTAAATGCTCTCGATGGGACAGGTAAAGGACTTTTTAAATAGAACTTTTTTTTTAAATTAGGACTTTTGATAGGACTTTTTAAGTAAGACTTTTGTTAGGACTTTTAAATGTAGTTTCACAGTGTGGGACACAGTCCAACATGTAGAAACTGGAGGGAAGGTGTGAAGGTTGCCTATACTCCGTGGTCGAGAGACTTTAGGGAACTGGGAATGGCAACAGCCAGACTGAGAGAGACGAAGGAGTTCTTTCGATGTGTTCGAAAGGACACGTGTGAAATATGTAATTCGAAGAGTATTATTATGTTATATTATGAGTGTATGTGTTGTTAATGTATTCGTCCAATGTACATATTAAATGTAGTTAATCATATCGCTGCTTAGACCTCACTGCATGGATTAGATCTTGTCTTCTTTCTTCATCAATATTGTGGAATACCGAACCGGGCCATGATAGACACCTTTATCATAGGTTAGTCGTCGGTAATCTATAATAATTATATAATTGCGATTTACATGCCTCGAAAATAAACGGCATTCTCTCAAGAATCTCAAAGTAAGCAAAAGCCAACCAGGGCATTACGTGCATTCCTAATATATAAATAATATTTCCCTGAAAAATTTCTGGTCTCCATATTCAATTATAAAATTAAACAATTACATTAAAAAAATAAAAATTAGTCTTTTCTTACATATAGGAAGAAGCACCGCAACGCAAAGATTAAATATGCACAACAATATTTATTGACAGAATCAAGACGATAAGCCCGTGTCAAATACATAGGATATGAAGCAAGAAGACTGTTCTGACCACCGTCGTTTAAATTGATTATGAAAAGGCTGTTATAACACATTAAACATTTCAAATCTAGCAGATACGTCTTAACGTTGGTCATTTAATAACATCAAAAATGTTTTCATCACTTCACCACGTTTAGGAGAATTCTATTGTATTTATTTTTCTTAGTTCTCTCTTTAAAAGCAGGTATGGTCTTAATCCAAAGGGACTCTAGAGCCGTCTCCACTTCGTATTCAGATGAAGCGTCAATTCCCCACATGCAAATATTACATTAAATAAAAATAATTTTGTCAAGCAATTGATAGATCGTATGATGTTACATGAAAACTAATAGCAATGACTAAAAATGTGTCTAGTGAGAAAAAGGTGCTAACGAAAAAGGTGGTATATACTGAAGAAATGTTGTCACAAATAACAAAGTGAAAACAACATAAATATATAAGTTAAAAAAAATAGACTACAGTATCATAAATTAGGATGAAGTATAAATGAAACAAATGAAATGTTGGTGTGTATAAAGGAATGGTATAATGTGAAGCTGCTAAAAATAAATATATAGTGAGAACTAAATATTAAAAACAAGAGGGAAAAAAACAACAGTAAATGCAAAAAAACACTTTGCATTTGATAATTGAATAAAAAAATTTCAAAGAAAAATAAGGCGTCAGGGAGGAAGGAATGGAGAGAACAAAAGTAAGAACGGACTGAAAAAAATAAGAATTTTTTCAGTCGAGGAAAAATTTTGTCGTAAAGAAAGACTTTGCATTTGATAATTGAATAAATATAATTCAAAGAAAAATAAGGCGTCAGAGAGGAAGGAATGGAGAGAACAAAAGTAAGAACGGATTGAAAAAAAATAAGAATTTTTTCAGTCGAAGAAAAATTCAGTCGTAAAGAAAGATTTTGCATTTGATAATTGAATAAAAATAATTCAAAGAAAATTAAGGCGTCAGAGAGGAAGGAATGGAGAGAACAAAAGTAAGAACAGACTGAGAAAAAAATAAGAATTTTTTTCAGTCGAAGAAAAATTCAGTCGTAAAGAAAGACTTTGCATTTAATAATTGAATAAAAATAATTCAAAGAAAAATAAGGCGTCAGAGAGGAAGGAATGGAGAGAACAAAAGTAAGAACGGACTGAAAAAAATAAGAATTTTTTTCAGTCGAAGAAAAATTCAGTCGTAAAGAAAGACTTTGATTTGATAATTCAATAAAAATAATTCAAAGAAAAATAAGGTGTCAGAGAGGAAGGAATGGAGAGAACAAAAATAAGAACGGACTGAAAAAAATAAGAATTTTTTTCAGTCGAAGAAAAATTCAGTCGTAAAGAATGTCTTACATACTATATATGAAAAGCTTTTATCTGGCCTGTCAACGAAGTCAAAAAGCATGTAAGAAAAAGAAGGATAATTTAATGGAAGGTTTAGAAAAAAAGAGATAAATATTCAAAAAGTTTTTTTAGAACAAATTTCAAATGTTACATATAATACAATATTAAAGAATAACGACACATTTGATTTTAAATAAAATATATTATAATGAAATGCGTAACGATTTTTTTTATTTCACTATCATATTCGTCTCAGACTTATATAAATACTTAAAATTTCCTGGCAGTTTAAAAGTATTAAAACCATGAAATGATTGAAGTAGTCTAATATTATTAAAAACACCGTAGTCAATATTTTTCGAGGGAGCATTATGTAAAAAATTTCTTTTGATTAACATTTTAAATGAATGATAAATTATTTAAACACCGCATTCTTCAAAAAGTATGTTTAAGCTCGCTTAATAAATGCACATCAATTTCATTACGTTCAAAATAGTGTAGAGTAAAGGGCCCATATTTCGTCCCCTTTCCTAATTTCGTACCCCTTAAGTTCTCCGCTTCTGCGAAAGTGGCGCAACTTATGACGCAAGGCACAGGGGACGGAAGCTAAAAGGGGTCAGTATTGAAAGTTTCGTTCGCCAAAACGAATACATAAATTAAAGACGCCGAATTTCTTATTTTTAGAAGACCGGAGTTCTTATTACGTCGTCGGTAGATCGTTATTTACCGTACTGTAAGTATTTAGGTCTTATTCATTGCATGTATTTTACGTAGGTAAGATGCTGACAATTGCATACAGTGAGTTTTAGGACGCTTAGTTCATCTTACGGGAACTGAAGCTATGCCATATTAGTAAAGAGCGTGGTCCTAATTTCGTCCCCCTTGCAGTTCTTATTTTCGTCCAAGGCACGAAATTAGGAATTATTTTTCATGACAATTTTTCCTCATGTTTGGATGACTAATGTTTCGTTATGTTATTCTTCCACTGATAATTAGTACGTTTATTTGTGCTTTACTTTAATGTAAATTAAATTACTTACTCATTTAGAAATAAATTTATATTTATAAGTTAAGCCTCGGCGTATTTATTTTTTTTTTGGGGGGGGGGGGAACGACATTGTGACCATTTTTTGTTCTTTTGCATTTTTTTACATACTTTTGAAAAATCAATTTTTCGCATTGTTAAAATTTATTTATACGTTATTTGCCTATGTTTCTATGTGCGTGGGTAGTTAATCTATGTAAAATTCAAATTTGGTGGGTTTTCACTGAAAATTACAACATTTACGTCCTAAAAGTGACCGGGGGGACGAAACATGGGCACTTTAGCCTAATATCATTAAAATATAATGCAAATGATATTTTCTCATTGATAAAGATATAACGGAATTTTTTTTTTAATATACCCGTAAATGAACTTTGAATGCTATGTTCTCCTTTTTCAATAGAGAACATGCATTAGTAAAAAGTTCAATAACAAACATCCATTGCATGACACAAACCAGGTATATTTACGAGAGATCGAGCATGGACAGACAGCAGACATATAATAGGTAAATATGTATAAATAATTTTAAGTATGTTGAAAAGTTTTAAAACGAAAAGTACCTCTTGCATACTTATAAAATTCAAAACATCAAACGACAAAAAATTCATGATACATATATGCGTGTGTATGTAGATGTGTAATCAAATGAAATTTGTACCCTTTTTTCTTCTTAAACGAAAAGATGTTTGTTTATGTACCATGAAATACTAATAGAAAAATGTATGATTAATTTTAAAAATGCATTTTTTCCCTATGTAATTGACTTAATTACTTTGATGGTAATCGGATTAAGATTTTCAAATACTTTTTCTAGTGCATTCTATGTTTATTAAAAACTAAAAAAGAAAAAAAAGTTTAAAAAAAGTAAATTTATAGCAAAACTTGGAATGTAGCTCACAACACGACTAACAGAAAAAACTATTTTTGTTTTTCATTATACTAAAAAACATCCAGATTTTTTTTTTTTTTTTAAGTTTCTACTTCATCTTTATTATTAAATAGCAAAGCATCTCTTATCTTGCATTAAATGTTCAACTATCTTTACTGAAGAAAGCATATATTTTCACCTAGTTAAACACTTGATTGTGTTCCGATTCCCAAAAATAGCAAACGTAAAATCAATAAATATTTAAAACGAAAAAAAAGCACAGTATTGAAAGTGTTACAGAGTTAGGTATTCGACAGTAAACTGTTCCTTTTTCTTTTAAAATTTCCCTTAGAAGGTGATATTTTAAAAACTGGGAAAGGTAATAAGCTGTTTCATCATATGTTAATAATTTGAATGCTAGGCTGAACATTTCAATGTTAAAGAAATGTTGTTCTTTAATATAGTGTACTCTTAAAGATTTTCTACATTTTTTTTGTTTTTCTTTCTTAAAAGTGAAGTAAATAGTATATTTATTAAATAAATGTATGTTAAAAAATAGGCATATGTACAAATTTTAATATTTTACTATTTTAATTTAATAGTTTACAAACAAATTTAATAATTTTAAAATTTTTACATGTTATACTTTGTTCATATTCAAATGTAATATAAAAAATATTTAAAATATAAAGGACAAATATTCTTAAATTATTTTTTCTTATTTTGTTTTAACTCCTTTATTAAGAGTACAGTGGACTTTCAAAATCGCAAAAAATCATCAAATTGCCGAATTTTCACTTTTAGCATAATAACAATATATGATCTCCCTGCTATAGAACGCAAAAATAATTTTTCGATTTCGACAATTTTTAGTGAACTTGTAAGCATTTTTGTCCAATCAGCTGATTCTACCACCCTTTCACCTCCACCCACTACGATTCACCTTTTTTTACTTTTCCGCAAATTCGCAGCTGTAAATTTTAGCATAGTTTTTCGTTTGACCTGACTCAATGTTACTATTTGCACCGAATACTTATTAATTTTGTGATTTCGCAAAATAATACTTTAACTGTATCTTTTATCTGTTTCTTTTAGCGTTTGTTTACAATGTATTTAGAACGAATTGCCTCAAAGCAATCTCCACTACGGTGGACTTCAAATCAAAAATAGAGCGAATTGCATGTTGTTACTAATCTTTTTAGCGTGAAATATAATAATAAAAAAAACAGTAAATCTTTAAATGTATTACTAAGTATTTTAAACTTCAACTTTTAACTTTTCTTTTAGCATTTGCTTACCTTGCACAGATACGCAAAAAAATTTGATTTCGACTGTATTTACTGGAGTACTGAATTTTTGGAAGTCGCACATTTTCACCCATCTTCGAAGTCACACATTTTATGTTAATTTATCATAAAAAAATAAAGAACTTACATATAAGCTAGATATGACATTATATCCCTTATATGTAAATGAAACTGTGTCAGTAGAAAAATATTAAGCAATTATAGCCATTGCATTTCTAAAACCTGTTTTCCTGAGAATGAATATTTTCGTCGCTTTCATGATTTCAAAATGTTCCATGCGCATCCCGTTATGCCCAATTTTCCTGATTTTTGTTTTACAATATTCTCTATGTATGTGTTAACAAAAGTTACTAAAAATAAACTTGTTTTGAGACATTTAATTTTCGATTATATAGATTTTTAATGAATTTTTAACGAAAAATACGAAAAAATTAAGTTACAATCATTTCTTTCAATGTTTTAGAAGTAGTATGCTAAACATTTCTAGTAACATTTATTTGTATGTATCAAATGGCTATTATGGAAAAATATTGTACACGTATTTGAAAACTGGATGCACATGGACCATTTTGAAATATTGCCAATTTAAAAATAAAATAATTTTCTGTATCTCAAGAACTATTGAATATATTTTAACAAAAATTTGTGAAATAGGAGATATTTATACTATGATTAGTTCCAGATTTTTTTTTTAAAAAATTCATTGGAAATTAAAAAAATTAGTTTTGAGAGTCCACTGTACTTTTAAACTACCAAATACTCCCATGAGCCACTGTACGCAGTTCTGTGTGAATACCTGTTGTTGGAGCGACGCGGTGAAATAAATTCTTAATCTCAGTTTTTGCATTTTTTTGTTGGTAAATTTTAAAAAATTCTTATTAATTATAAAATATCATTGTCAGCGATGTTAACTAAGTCCGGTATAAAATTGAACAGTTATATTTATTGCTATGTTTGTCAGTGTTTTCTATGCTAACGTGTTGACGAGTGAAGAGTTTATGTTTTTCAAGAGGATATTTCGGGTAATATCGAATACCAGCTACACAACAGTTTCAAGACCAGTCTAAAAATTAACATAAATTTTCAAATAATCTGATGATTTATAGATGAAGTGTCTGTCGGGTTTCCTATGAGTCCACACAACTTTGAAGAAATCCTTTAATATTTATATGCTGCCACCACCGATATGATTACGTGATATCGGTCACACTATGAGAGGATTGTATTCAAGAGTACCAACTCTTTCAATTAAACTTAAATAACAATTTATTTACACCCTATTTACAAATAACAAAACAATATTTACACTTAAGAACTCGGATATAGGTGATCCGCTCAAACATTAAATTAAATACAGTAAATACTTTCTGTGTACTGTTAAACTACTCTATGTTCCTCTCACCCTACGTTAGTTAAATTAGATTTATCGGAGATCACTATTAATCTCACAACACATTAGCTCTATACTCCAAGAGCTTCACACCGACCAAATCCCGCTCTATCTAAGGGCTCTTCTGGAACAACTCACACCTTCAGTTCCAAGCATCAACGGCACTCCTTTTAGCTATTTCACTCATCCCCCATACAGCATAAAACGAGCTTTCCCTTCTGCGGTCACGTCCATTTCCATTCCTCTAATCTCAACTGTCAGCTTTCCGTGACGTCCATTATCTCCCTATATGGCGAAACCCTTTTGTCTGCGTTATCTCAGGTATGCATTTGAATAGCAGGGGAAGTCCACTCTATTAATGAACTTCATTTCTTCACCTACTCTGCATAACTCACAAGCTCGGATTAAATTTCAGATAAGGAAAGAGTGTTACTTTAAAATTCTCAGTACACAGGCACTATATAAGCAAAAATAAAAATCTATAACCATAGTTCTAATAGTATATGTTCCTAAGAAACTGACAGTTTCCTCATTAAATGATTATTGTTATTCTTTTAAATCATGCTTTTTATTGAAATTTTATTATACATATGACCCTATTCCATATTATCCAAATCCTAGTCGAGGATATGGACCTAGCCAACGTTGCGTCTTCCTGAAGTCCTCATTAGTTTTACACAATACTATCAGGAGTTAGGTTTTAAGTTGAATGATAGGTTTTCTTTATTTTTTCCTTTATATTTTGAGCTGAAGTAGTCCATTTTTCCTCTAATTCAATTTAAAAAGTGTTTATCCTATTAGTTTTTGAGCTACCAGCTCTAGAGGCTTGGTTATCCGTTTTTGAGGCATTGTTGTCGGCACTAGAATACTCCATTTCATCATTTTGACCAATATTAGCCTCACTATTTAGGTTTCTGTATTTATTATTAAAGGGGTTGACTGAAATTTCATCTTTAATGAGTCTTTTAACGCCCCTGTTAACTGTTCCAAATTCATTAAGTCTAGCTTGTTCAATTATATAATTAGGAGATTTCATAAATTGAGAAAATAAATAGTAAAAATAGCACGATTTAACAGGTTAGTAACATTATTAGGCTCCCTAATTAGTAATAAAGCCTCACGTCAAGTCTCACTCACCTCAAATTGATCAGCATTTAAAGTGGCATAGTTGTCTCTGTTCCGTATATCTACGAATAGGCTGTCGAGATAACAAAGAAATCCAAGGGGAGTTGTTTAGCATGGTCATCGAACGTGGCTGAAATATATATAAACTGTTGCTTAATGTCCAGTAATGGAGTGCCATTAACAATATTTGCCAATATACCAGAAATGGATTGGCTGCCGCCATCAGCAGACATGCCGAAGAAATAATATCTGTCACTACTCAAAAATAATACTCGAAAAACACGCGGTTTTATTCATAACGAACTGAAACCACATCTACCGAATACCAGAGCAGTAACACACTGGGTTAATATACGCAACACCGGTAAAAGTAACACGTCACGAGCAGCTCGAATATGCGTCCTAATTCAACAATAATCTTTACCTAAGTATATTTGTAGTTTATATTTTGTTTAAATTTTATTGGTACTATGTTTCGCAATAAATACTAAACATCCAGAGGGGTTCTATATGTTGTGTGTAAAAGAGTCAATAAGATAGAAAAACATTTTCAATGACTTTTTTATGTGTATTTTGACGTTTGTTGATTCAAAGACACAAATTTGTCGCGTATCCCCTACAATATTTTCGTGCAACAACAAGAAGTAAGTGCAGTCATTCTGTACTGCAGACCGGAATAAAATATTATTATTATTATTATTTAAATATTGTAAAACTATCTATTGACAGAAATGTATTAAATTTACTTCCCATGAAATCAATACGCTTAAAAAATACATTTCTGCATTCATAAATACTATTAATAAATATAACGATATAATACGATTAAAAAAAACATATCATAAGAAAAAAAAATGAAAAAGTCAGTAGATCATTAAACTAAAATACTATATTAAATTTAATAAAGCGCTAAAACATTTTTAGATTTTTTTATTTTGTTCTCTTTTAAGCCGTACTGAATGTTTAAAAGTTTTCGGGAACTAAATTAAAAGCAATACCTTAAAAACTAAGCAAAACCAAACACAAGAAAGCAAACTTGTAAGATGTAAGGTATATCAATATTTGCTTTTGAAACTGTTATTTTATTCATTTTACATTTTATTTCAGTTACTGTTAGAAGAAATACTTTCAGCTATATTTCAAAGAGAGAGCTTATTTAACTAAAACAATACTGAACAGAAATTAAAATGTAATTTTCGAATTATTTTGAATTCAATATTTATATTATATGTTTAACGCGATTAACTCTGAATGAGTTAAGAAAAAAAAATTGAATTTTTGATCAGTCGTTTTTGCATTTTTTTTTAGTTTTTCACTCTTCATACTAACGGCATATTTACATGTTAAATACAAAATCATTTAATTATTTTGTTTCAAAAAAAGTAGTAAAATAACATTTTGTGCATTTAAATGTAGCAGTTAATCGTTTTTTCAATTTTTTAGGTTTTTAAAAATAAGGTGTGTTAGTCACAGCTTTTAAATACTAATAAAATTCATTTTATGGACTTTTACGACGTACACATATGGGATAAAAAAAAATACTTGGTTACAACTTACAGCAAATGGTTACATTTGCTTTGGCCTAGCATGATTTGCTCTTTCGTTCATTCCCAGGCTGGCTTATGGCTCCGGATTTCTTTTAAATCCTTTATGACCTTCGATTTAGTTTCTTTCTCCGAGGTCATCTATCACGTTGGACCGTGATAAATTAAAGGTGGATTTTAGGTAGATTTCGTAAGAAATACTACCTATTGCAGTCGTTACCATCGTGCGACTTTTGAAAAATTCCTTCATAACTTTTCATTATGTGACACCAGGAACCCAAAACCACCCCCATCTAAAAAATTTATATATATATATATATAGTATATATATATATATATATATATATGTATGTATATGTATGTATGTATGTACTAAATTTTGTCCGCACGATAAAAGTCGCAATTATGCACGGATCGTCTTCAAACTCGCCAACAACTTTGAGATGGCTAATATCTCGGCGGGGATTGAAAATGGGCAACATCGGCCCAAGGGAATGGAAATGGGGAGGGTTCAAAATTTTGAATACCGTCTTAACATGATTCTGATAAAACCAGCTCTTTCACAGCAATGGCAGGAAAAAATAAATATTTTTCGTTATAGAAGTTGCCAACAATTAAAAAAAGCAATAAAATTCGCACCACAACAATTGCTTTTCCATTGCAAGATATTCACGTGAAATTTAAATTAAATAAACAATTTTACGAATTGAAAACAAATTGAATATTACGTCATAAGTTTTCTAGAGCAAGATTTTTGCATGAAAACTCAAAATGAAATAAATAATTTGATGAATTAAAAAAAAATCAAAATATTAAGTCATATTAGAAATATAATGGACCTCAACAGACCTGAATATGTAAGGTCATGTGAGTTTGAAGAAACGTATTAAAACATGATAAAAAACCGACTATGGAAATATTAACATATTTTAACACTTTGGGGTTCTCTGAATTTGCTTTAGCCATTTTGAACCCTATTCCATTTACATGCGTGTGTGTATTCGTGTATATTAGAATTTTCACAAAATGTTTAGCTCCCTAGAACTCATTCTTAGTGAAGGAACTGGGTTTATCTCTAATCTTTATTTGGTTTTGTTGGTGAATTTAGTACTTAACTTCGAAATCTACCTCCGCCTGTAGTCCCGAGCCGGCAGGGATTTTTTATTGTTCTTTAATGTTCTTAACCATCATGGAACTAGATGCTTCTTTACTGAAAGCACTTAAAAAGTTCTCATATAACTTCTCTAAAGCCTATATCCGTGGCATATCCTTGGTAGATTTTTTCTATAATGTTTCATTTTGGCTAAGAAAAATGTTTTAATCGCTAATTTAATAGTTTTCTAAATTTCAGTTACGATAGGACAATATTGGGAAAAATAATGTTAAATTCATGCGACAAACTTCAGTTTATGTCTGCCTAAAATATATTTTTGTTTTCAGTGACATACATTGAATGTAACCAACTGTATTTTAGGGAGGATTTTTTTTTTCAAGAGCACAATTTTTAATTACGATAATTATTAATAAATTCATATATAAAAAATAGGACATATGACCTGCATCAAATTTTACGTGGAAAGTTTTGGGCATCGTCAAAAGTATATGTGTGTAAGTTTACAGTTCCGTGAGATCGAATATTTTTAGATCCATAGCGAAATTTTACTTTTTGTACAGCTGGAAAAGTCATTTTACGACCATTCTGTGATATAAAATATACTCGAAAATAGCAAGCAGAATGTTTATTTTCAAGAATCTTTTATATAAATAGAAGAAAATGTTGCTCTCCCGCAAGAATAGTGGCACATCTGTACATAAGTAAACTTCATAGGACAGGCAAAAGAAGCTTTGCATGTTTTTTTTCTTTAAGCGAAGTTACAACACTTAGATCTGCGTGCAACAGTAAAAGCGGGCATAAAAGCGTAAAATCCTTAACAATAAAGACGTGGATGAGGTATGGAGGGTTGAGTAATTTTACCTCCACACACAATGTACACCCCTTCTTGGGTCATGAATGAAAGTATATCGTAATAAAGCGATTTTTCGGAAAACTACATTTATGAAACTTTTACCGTAGCAAAGACCTATCAAAGATTTATTAGTATAATAAAACGCAAAATGAATTTTTGTGAGATGTGTCACTTTTTTTTTGCGAGTGAGCGATATCATTGGTTCCCCACAAATTTTTAATATATAAAATGACTATACATTTTTACTGGGTTAAATTGGGAAATTTTCTCGTGAGATTTTAATATATTTTTTTTTATTTGTAGAAGTGCTATAATACATTTTCTTATATAACTTTATGAATATTTAATACAAAGTGCATAAACCATGCGATATTCCAAACTGTTTTCTTAGAAGGAAATCAAATATGCTGTCAAATGTTTGTGTTATCATTTTTCAAAATAACAGTTTGTTCAGTTTTTAATATGTAGACTACTTTAAAATTGCATTCATACTCTTAAAAAAGGCATTATTCCGAAACGAAGGTAACTGTTTCATGATTTTACCTTAAACGATCTACGAATGAAAGTAGATGTATCGATTTTTTGACACAGACTTTTTTCTCAAAATGCGTTCTTTGAAGATAATAACGAACTGGTTTTCTCATTGTGTAACCATTTCGGTTAAGATTATTTGAAGTTGAAACATAAATTCCTAAACATGATCAAAAGAGGAATCGTTGATATATATTTTTTAAATCCGTATATGAAGCAATGGAAACGAAAAAACGTGAGTCATGCATATACTATGGAACGTGTTCAAACCATTAGCAGGACATTTATACGAAATTTCACTGTTTTATATTATGAAAGGAGATATCTAAATAAGCCAACTTTCAGCAATTACCTTTCCTCGACGGTAATGAGTGTGAATTTGTTTTGTAGCGTGTATATCATGTATACTGTTTTATGAATACCACAGACTGAGCTAAATATTTCATTTTATTTAATGCCTAATATACGAAAGTACATATAGCGATTGTCAAGTGGAAACAACTTGACAATCGCTATATGTATACAGACAAGTATCCTTTCTGTGCGTCTCTCTACTTGTATGATTTTACATACTTTATATTCGCAGTGTATAGTGTAGAAAAACTTAAAAGAAATGAAAAATGCTTGCCACTGTACGAAAAGCATTTTCAGTAATTTCTATCTTTGGAAAAATAACGGACCTGAATCCTCTGTGTATGATTAATAGAATTTTTCCATAAAGCATAATATAATAAAATGTGTCTAAAATTGAAAACGAATTAAAAATTTCATAAACACTCTTCAGAAATTATTATATGTTTAGTAAATGAATCTGAATTATTTTCTGCTTCACTGGACAAGAACATTTAGTTTCATTTACACAATTTACTACAAGTAAAATATTGTACAGTCGTAATCGGTATAAAAAAGATTTTGTCCCATGTATTTTATTTTCAATTATATACATAAAAATAAAAATAAAAAGCCATTCGATAAGAGTTTATATATTCTTTAAATGTGTGCTAAAATAATAACCTTACGGGGTCGTTTTCATACAGATATCGTAATGAACTTTCGAATTCCGATATATTATATAAATTATAAATTATTATGTAACTTATGAAACTGATATTCAAAAAATATATAAACATTAAAATTTTTAAAGAAATTAATCCCTAGATGCTTTAAATCTACGTTTACAAAATTACAGATAATTCCGCAGAGTATTTTTGGGAGTTATGCTTACAAAACTGCCTGTGTTAAAGTTTGTTTTTCAACTATTAAAACATTATTTATTATTAGGTACCTGTGGACTTTTATAATTGGTAAACGTGTTCGCTGAATGATTTCTCATTTGGTATCATGCGGTAAAAATTCTCGAAAAATCAAAACATGCCCAGCAAACACAGAGCTATCGGTAAGCAATCGGGCGACAGCCGCTTGCCACCACCGGTGGTATTGGTACGATACCGGTTGCCGCTACCGGTTCCGTATCTTTTTTGATACGACGCGCGAATGCGGACCGATTCATGAGGCACGCAGCCGGTCCGGTATCGGCAGAAAACTATGCCGACAGCACGCCGATAGCTATACTTATGAATGCCGGCCGCAGCCCGACACCAGCATAAATTGAAAAAAAATCTGTTTTGATGGCGCCATCTATGAGCCATCGTTGAATGTTATATTTGGAAGGAACGCGTTTCAGCGTTGGGAGAGGCGGGGTTTGATCCATCGTACCCAGGGACAGGAAGCAGACGCCTTCACCAGTCAGCCACTGAGACTTGATCAGGGGAGGATTATATGAGGTCATAAGGGGAAAACATATCGATAAGTATTGGTTGTCGTTGAAGGTAAGTGGTAGATGGGAAAATATGAATTTTGAAGTGTTTTTATTTTATTTTTTATTTATTTATTTGTAATTGTCTTACGCGCGTGTGTTTAAAAGTTAATTTAATATTTCAGTGAATGAAATAAATACCTTAGCGAATTCGTTAAAGCAAACGAATTTAAGAATAATTAAGATATAGATGTAATTAAGAATAATTAAGATATAGATATAATTAAGAATATATATATATATTTAAGAATAATTAACTATTAAAAAAAAAATTAGAGGTTTTGTTCAGTTAATCAAATTTCTTTTTTAGGATTTATAATATAATTACATGCGTTGCGTTAATTTACAAAATATATATTTTTAACATGGAAAAAAATATTTTAATACGTAAAAAGTTGGTAATTAATAACTTCTAATCAAAATAAGAATTCATTTTATGTCGTTTTGATGATTTAAAGTAGAACATGTAGTATGTTGCAATATTAATTTGTTACTTAACAATAGTTTTAATTAAAAAAATCATATAAAAATATTAATTTATATATTTTTTACTTTTGGAAGACAACTTTAAATGGGGGATATTTCGGAATCTTTCTTATAAATTTAAGAATGCTTATTAAATAAAATAAGTGAATTTCAGAGGTTTTTGTCTTAATACAATTTTCTCTTTAGGAATTATAATGTAATTAAATGTGTTAATTCAAGAAATATATATTTGTAACATAGAAAAACTAATTTTAATTAAAAAAAAATAAGTTGGTAATTAATTACTTTTAATTAGAATGAGAATTCATTTTTTGTAATTTGATAATTTAATGTAGAATATATTTTTACTAATTATGTAGCAATAATGATCAACATTTCTTAATCATCAAATAAAATAGAAACATTAATTTATCTTTTTTTTTTTTTTTTTTTTTTTTTTTTAGAAGTGTGAGATTTCTGAATCTTTCTTTTAAATTTTAATGCTAAAAAGTTGTGTAGTTTTTTTTTATATTTTTATAGCTTGTAAAATAATTTTAAACTCTTTTTTAATAATTTGATTTTTATATAAAATAAGAAACATGCTATTGCTTTTAAAATGAATATAATAGCTAGAAAATTAGTTCAATTAATTTATGGATTTTTTTTTCTACGATTAAGTTTATAATGAATAATAATTTTAAGGAGCGATTTAAAAAACTCTTTTGATGATTCAAATAATTGCAAGTCCTTTTTAAGATGAATCCAACAACAACTTTTTTAAAATAAATAAATATAGGCTATTTTTGACATTTATGTTGTTTATCACTGTTAGAATTTTATATGAAATACATGAAATATATACATCTTATCAAAACTGAAACTCAAACCAAACTAAGAAAAAGAAAAAAAAAGTGTCGGCTAAGACTAAAAATTCCGAATTCGGACCGATGTTGGCAAATGTGATCGGGCCACTATCAGAAATCACATATCGGTCCTGCGTCACTTGCCGGCCTAAGTCGCTTGCCGATATCTAACCATAAGGGACCGATTACGGTAACCGGCAGTCGAAATAGCAGATTCTTATGTTTCAATTGCCGACATGCTGCCGAAACTTAACCGACAGTGCCAGCTGCGGTCCAATCGTGTGCCGAATGGTATGTGTTTGCTGGGTGATGTTAAAATTAGATGTTTCTATCGGAAAGTTCGAGATTTTTTGCAATCTACCATGAAGACAACTTACTAAGCTTATTCTTTTAACAAACATTTAAGGAAGACATACATCTCAATCGACTAGCTATTTTACGTTTTTCTTTTTGTTTATTTGTTGATAAAATATATGGTTGATAGGGTTTTTCTGTTTTGTTTTGTTTTTGGGCTTATGTTTGGGTTTTTGTTTTGGTTTCATCTTAAAAAGTTATAAAATTTCAAAATGTTAACAACAGTACGGTATGTTTAAAGCACAGGTAGAAAACAAATACCGTCTGCAGACAATAATTCAATAAAGTTTTTGAAAGATTCTATGTGCATTAAAAATAAACGATGCAGAGAGTATTTTCTATATCATGCGTGTGTATTAATAATGCATATTAAATTCATCAATGTTTGTTACACGTTATGAATACATAAATTTTAAAAAATCGTTCATTAATTAAAATGTATTGGAAATCCGTAAAACTTTCCTGAAAAATAACTGTAATTGCTACATAATTCACTTTAAGTGTGAAACATGCAATAATAATACAACAGTATCCTGTACTAAATCCATGAAATAATAAATTTCGTTGATATAGATTTATGCAAGTAAAAGTTCGATCTAACGCCTGATTAATATACAGACGAGTCGGCTGATGTCTGAATCAACATCCACATACCGTGTAAAATGTATAAATCAAACACATGTATTAAAAAGTGCTTTTTCTTTTCTTTAATTTGTAAAAAGCTTAAATTAATTTTGTTCGTATGTGTTTTAAAAATTCCTTAATACTTCTGTGCATTCATTTGAATATATTACAAAACCTTACGACAATAAAAGCATTTACTGTGCGGTTTTTTCCAAAAGACTTTGCTCAACTATATACTTAAAAAAAAATAGTAAATAAGGCATTTGTGCAAGAATATTAAAAATCAGAAAACCAGCATTTAAAAATGCACAAATAATGCATAAAAAGCAACAAACTTGCTGCTTTTGAGAATTATTTGTGCATTTTTAGACGTTGGTTTTATTACTTTTAATATATACTTTTAAACTGACTGACGGAAAAATATTTTTCAGGAAACACTGTATAAGATACTGAAAAGATTTACAAGTCATAGCTATCTAACTAAGCGTTGGCAATCTTCCAGGTTATCGAAATTTAATACCTTCTCACCATCATATTGCATCCTTATTTCCCAAAACAACCATTGCTATCACTAAAATATGTTTTTAGGATGAAATAATATTTAAAAGATTGCGTTTGATCTTGTTATCTATAAATATATTCAAACCATAAATTTTGCTTGAAAAGAATTTCCACACATTATCGCCAGGATATGCAAAATATTTATGGAGATTCTTAGGTTCTTTTGTGTGGTATTATTATAATTCAAGAGTTAAACATGACTAAATTTGTGATTTTAAAATACTTCTTTGTTTTTAATTTTGGAGATAAGCTTAGATACAATATGAGAAGATTAAGTTTAGTTATTGCTAAAAGGTTGTTATAGCGTTAGATTTTTTAACATTTTCCAAACGAGATAGATTTTCATTACAATATCAATTAACAGTACTATGTAATGAGCAAAGGGCACTCAATTGCAGTAAACAGAAAAAAAAAGAAAAGCGCCCAGTTAAACTGCTGGCATTGAGCCCACAGGCTATTCGCACTAATTGTATATTATATTCTTATTTTGAAGACTATAGACCCTCGAAAAATAAATTTTGCCCTCTTTATACTTAACCAATCAGCTTCTAAATGTCATCAGGGAAGCGCCTTATCGAAATAAACTGGTATACCAAATTTGAAGCAAATCGTATAGAAAAACCCATTTATCTAAACTAAGGGGGTATTAGCCCTCCGTTCCCCCTTTGTATTTAACAAACGTATTTCCAAATCTAATCAGGGAAGCGCCTTATCAGATTAAACCAGTATACCAAATTTGAAGCATATCGAATAGAAGACCCATTTATCTAAATTAAGGGGGTAGTAGACCCCCTTTCTCCCTTTATACTTAACCGATGAACCCTCAAAACTAATCAGGGAAGCGCCTTATCAGAATTAAACGGTATACCAAATTTGAAAAAAATCTAACAATTCTTTATGAAAAACCCATTTATCTAAGTTAAGGAGGGATTATCCCCCCCCCCTTTCTCCCCGTTTATACTTAAGCAATGAACCCCCAAAATTAATCAAGGAAGCTCCTTATCAGAATGAACCTAGGAAAAATAATTGAAGCAAATCGGATATTTCTATCAACAGTTATCGTCTTGCGTACGTACGTACGTACATACATATATATATATATATATACATATTATATACAAACAGAACCGGTGGGAAAATTAGCTCTCAGGTTTTCATAGCCTGTGAGCTAATAAAGAAAATTAATTTTAAAAAACGTGCAATGTAAAGATACTTTTATAAATGTGAGGCAGGTAGCAATCGATGACATGCCAAAGCTTTAATAAAGTCGTCAAAGTATATACATGTTGTAGCCTTAAAAATTTTATTTTTTGCATTACTGTTTATTGTAAATGTTTGAAATACTTCATGCTAAATTCTCTTATGTTTTAAAAACTTTCACACATGAAGATTCTTTTTAAACATTTCCATACATTTCCGATACACATCAGAAACATAAAAGTCACAAATTGTGCTGATTTGGTTTTGTGACCTTGTCCGCTTTCAACCACATGTTTATTTTGGCTGATGACGGTCTTCTAACATTTCCAATGCGAAATGCATCCTCTGTGTTATTCTGTACTTTTTGGTGATTTTAACAAAATTTTATTATTCTAATTGTGATTTATCGCAAGTTTTTCGTTGCTATTTCAACGAGATATAATCGAATAAAATATGCTATGTTTTCTATTAACAGATCATAAAATTATTCATGAATTAAATTTAAAATTGTTTGCAAACGAGAATAATGATAAATCATCCTATATATCCCTTGGAGTCTGTACTTTGGTTCAGCTCCTGCGCATATCCCACTACTGCAGTTTAAAATTTCTTAATTTCACCTTTGCCCGTAATATAGCGATGCTGAAATATAACAACTGTTTCCTATACGAAATTTAATGGTGAATTGAACTGTGATATTCATTTTTAACAAAATATATATTTTATTAATGAAAGGTAAGAATTAATAAAAACATCTTTAAAACTAGTATGTTGTGGCCATCACAAAACTTTCTTCTATATAAATCACACCAATTAAATCATTTAAATAGTACAAGAAATTGCACCAATTTATCACCAATTCATATCAAAGTATATCTGATAAATTTGATGAAAATTCGTGCATTACTCCTTGACATAGAGATATAGCGGAAATTCTGAAAAATGTAGCATAGCAGCGCAACCTGTTGAGCGATTTACACCAAAACATAAACAGCACTAATTCATATCAAGGTATACCTGAATCTGAAGTTTGTTGAAAATACAAGCATTAGTTCTTGAGATAGAGCTATTGCGAAAATCGCAAATAATGCAGCACAGCAGCGCCACCTGTTGAGCTATTTACATCAAAATGTATAAAACGTCAATTCTTGTCAAGGAAAAACTGAATCTGAAGTTTGATGAAAATCCGTGCATTAGTTCTGGAGATTGAGCTATTGTGGAAATCGTGAAAAATGCTGTATAGCAGCGCCACCTTTTGAGCAATTTACACCAAAACAAAAACAGCACTAATTCATATCCAGGTATATCTGAATCTGAAGTTTGTTAAAAACCCCAGCATTAGTGCTTGAAATACAACCTCAGAAAGATTGCGGAAATCGCAAAAAATGCAGCGCCACCTGTTGAGCGATTAACACCAAAATGTCCAAAACGTCAAATCATGTCAAGGACTAACTGAATCTGAAGTTCGATGAAAATCCGTGCATTATTTTTTGAAATAGAGCTATTGCGAAAATCGTGTAAATCCTGCAAAATGCAGCATACCAGCACCATCTGTTGGGCGATTTACACCTAAACGTTACCAACACCAATTCATATCAAGGAATAACTGAATCTGAAGTTTGATGAAAATCCGTGCATTAGTTCTTGAGATAGAGCTATTGCGGAAATCGCGGATAATGCAGCACAGCAGCGCCACCTGTTGGGCGATTTACAGCAAAAAATAATCAGCACCAATTTATATTAGGGACTACTGGAATATAAATTTTTAATAAATTCCGTTCTTTAGTTCTTGAGATAGAGCGCCCAGAAAATTTGTGTCACACACAGAGTCACAGAACAACAGACTCACAGACAGACATTTTGTATAAACGTGTTTTTCGGAATCTCTGATCCCTAAAACGTGTAAATCCGTCGAAAACCAGAAGTCGAAATTTTTCATGAATCCAATACTTTCTTCTTGTAAAGGTAGAAGAAAGGAAAACGCTGATATTTGAAATTTTATTAGGAGAAAATTCTCAGTAGTGTAGAGTTGCAGGGATTAAAAAATTACTTTTAAAAGTATAATTAAACAATTGTATTATATAAAGTTCTTATAGATTACAAAGAATGATATCAAAAATTAAAACCTTGAGTTCAAGCCATTTTCCATCTGTTTTACTGCATATTACAGGATCAAACTTTTTTTATAAAAAACGCCATTCTCTGAAAACTACAAAGCGGTAGGTAAATGAAAATAAGTAAATAACTAGTATGTTGTGGCCATCACAAAACTTTCTTCTATATAAATCACGTCAATTAAATCATTTAAATAGCACAAGAAATTACATGAATTCAGCACCAATTTATATCAAAGTATATCTGAATTTGAAGTTTGATGAAAATTCGTGCATTAGTTCTAGAGATAGAGCTATAGCGGAAATACTGAAAAATGTAGCATAGCAGCGCCACCTGCTGAGCGATTTACACCAAAACATAAATAACACTTTTTTATATCAAAGTATACCTGAATCCGAAGTCTGATCAAAATTCGTGCATTAGTTATTGAGACAGAGCTATGGCGTAAATTCTGAAAAATACATCACAGCAGCGCCACCTGTAGAGCGATTTGCGCAAAATCATAAATAGCACTAATTCATATCAATTTCCTACCTGAATCTGAAGTTTGTTGAAAATCAAAGCATTAGTTCTTGAGATAGAGCTATTGCGGAAATTGCAAAAAAGGCAGAATAGCAGCGCCACCTGTTGAGCGATTTACACCAAAATCTATAAAACCTCAATTCATGTCATGGTATACCTGAATCTGAAGTTTGATGAAAATTCGTGCATTTGTTATTGAGGTAGAGCTGTGGTGGAAATTCTGAAAAATGCTGCATAGCAGCGTCACCTGTTGAGCGATTTACACGAAAAACTAAACAGCACTAATTCTAATCTAAGTATAACTGAATCTGAAGTTTATTGAAAGTCCAAGCTTTAGTTCTTGAGATAGAGCTATTTCAAAAAATACAAAAATGCAGCACAGAAGCGCCACCTGTTGAACGATTTACACCAAAATGTTTAAAACATCAATTCATGTCAAGGACTAACTGAATCAGAAGTTTGATGAAAATCCGTGCTTTAAGTCTGGAGATTGAGCTATTGTGGAAATCGTGAAAATGTTGCATAGCAGCGCCACCTGTTGAGCGATTTACACCGATAACTAATCAGCACCAATTTATATCAGGGACTAACTGAATATAAATTTTTATTAAATTCCGTGCATTAGTTCCTGAGATAGAGCGCCCACAAAGTTTGTGTCACATACAGACAAACAGACAGACAGACAGATTCACTGACTAGCAGAATCACAGACTCACAGACAGACATTTTTACGGAATCTCTGACCCCTAAAATGTGTAAATCCGTCGACAACCGAAAGTGGAAAATTTTCACGAATCCAATACTTTCTTCTTGTAAAGATAGAAGAAAGTAATAATATAGTTGGATGTGGCAATCCCAAAACTTTCTTCTATCTCATACATGTTGCTATATTTCCTGAAAAAATGAAGCATATCAGTTGCACTGGTTAGGTGATTTACGCAAACAACAAATTATGTCAAGTTGCAGCTGAATTCGAAGTTTCATGGAAATCCGTGCAATAGTTTTTGAGGTGCGGAAACCGTAAAAAATCTACATAGTAGCGTCACGTGTTAGTCTATTTACTCCAAAAACTAATCGCCCCACCAGTGGCCGAGAGGTTCTGCTCTCAAAGCTGGTAGACGGGAGGTGCTGGGTTCGAACCCAATCGCGCCCGTCGGCCTAATCGTTCGGAGTTTTCGTGGTTTTCTTCGAGCCGTTGATTTTCCATGCGTAAATACGGATTAGGTTCCCTTAGAAAGACCCCCACGGAGGGCACTTCCCCCACAAATCAACCCAACCCAACCCAACCCAAAAACTAATCAGGACAAATTTATATCAGGGACTAACTGAATCTGAAATTTAATGAAAATCCATGCTTTAGTCCTTGAGATACAGTTATTGAGGTAATCGTGATAAGTGCAGCCTAGCATCGTAACCTGTTGGGCGATTTACTCTAAAAACTAAACAGCAATAATTTATATCAGGGACTAACTGAATCTGAAGTTTGAAAAATTCGTGTATTAGGTCTTGGAATAGAGCCATTGCGATAATCATGAAAAATGCCACAAATAGCGCCACTTGTTGGGAGATTTTCACAAAAAAGTAATCAGCACTAAATTATATCTAGGTCTAACGGAATCTGAAGTTTTATAAAAATCCGCACATCAGTTCTTGAGATATAGCTATTGCGGAAATCGTGAAAGTTGCAGCATAGCAGCGACTATCGGGTGATTTACACCCAAAATAATCAGCATCAGTTTTTTTTATCAGGGTCTAACTGAATCGAAAGTTTTATTAAATTCTGTTCATTAGTTCTTGAGATAGAGCGCCCATAGAATTTGTGTTACATACAAATAGACAGACAGCCGGACGGATAGGCAGATAGACATTTTGTAAAAACGTATTTTTCGGGTTCTCTGGCCCCTAAACGTGTAAATCCGTCGAAAATTGGAATTCGAAAATTTTCATGAATCCAATACTTTCTTCTTGTAAAGATAGAAGAAAGTAAAAAGTGAAATATGCATCAGGTATGGAAAATAATAAATGTACTATATGTAAATTGAAGTCTGTAAACAGATATAATTAAGGAAATGCCATCATTCATATACAATTGCACTTCCTTTATGGTTTTCAATACATTACGTCCCTGTTATTTTCATTATAAAATATATTGGTAATTCTAACTCAATGTGCCTACGGATATTAAAATAAATTAGATGGTTTCTCCAAAGATTATTAATTTTATCTCCAGAGAATATAAGTTTGGAACATGATTTAGGTATAATATTAAAATGAAGAGAAATGAAAGATTACATTTTAGTATGAATCTGCATCCAGAAAACAATTTCATGCCGTTAGTATAAACTAATGTTAATAGTAGAGAAATAATATAATCCCAACAAAAAGTTTCGGTAAAAAAAAAAAGCGCCAAGTTCTCCTTAATGTTTCGGCCAGAAAAAGTAGTGATATCTGAAGTTCGCAAAGTTAAAAGCCAAACATCCCAAATCTTTCATTGAAAATGGCTTCCTGCGACTTGGCCGTTAATGCCTTCTACAGCATTTCAAAATTAATGATTGGAAATTACGCATTTATGAATTATTTAAATATTAAAAGTAATATTAGAATGCAAAGAGGCAAATTCACATAAGACATTATAAGTAAAAGATTTCTGATAACTACTTAGTTTCAACAAACATTAGTTTTGATTACAGATCATTTAGTCCACTTGCGGTTTAATTGCCATTTTGTACGGTTTAAAGCTAAAGTCATTAACGTAAAACCCAAGAAATAAAACAAAATTTACTTACTTCATATCTCACAATATGTTACATTGTATTTTATTGTATAATATTGAAATCTTGTGTACTAACTGAAGAGATTTTTTTCCGTTTGAACATTTATTATAGTTTGTTTGCAAACATTAAGAGGTATTCGATTTATAAATTGTTAAAAGTTGATATTAATTATGTTTTAGCAATTAGGGATATTATCTCCTGAATACAATGTATTTTGTTATTTTTAACTTCTAAGCATTTAAATAGACTGAAGTTGTTTAAATGCTTTTTTCAAATGTGTATTTTATTTCTGTATTCTGTGTGACAAAATGCCTAAAATAATCAAAAAATGTAGTTGGCATGTAACACATTTGTACATATTTTAAAATTTGAAAAACTCTTACGAAGGCATTAAAGGCCAAGTCGCAAGAAGCCATTTTCAATGAAAGATTTGAGATGTTTGGCTTTTTATTTGTGCGAACTTCAGATATCACTACTTTTTCTGGCCGAAACATTAAGGAGAACTTGGTGCTTTTTTTTTTTTTACCGAAAACTTTTTGTTGGGATATCACTACTTTTTGTATGTTTTTTCAAGTTTCTTATTCTAAACTATATTAATATGAAAAAACTTAAATTTCGGGTTTTTTATGTTAGCCGGGAGCAAATCTCCTCATTAGCCTTTTGTTTATTCGCCAATAGCTGTTTTCATTTTTCACATGCGTAAATTAGAAACAATGCTTTGATTTTGAAATAAAATATTTTGGTTTATGTTATTATTTCTTATTTATTTATTTATTTATTTCTATGTTAAATATTCTATTTAATAAAATGAGGGAAATGCATCTATTTTAAATGAGATGACTGAAAAGTATATATCTTTAAATGAAATGAATGCAATATGAACAGTGGAGTTGGGAACAGTATTTGGCGATTTGCCACTTGCGCCCGGCTAACATAAAAATACCTAAATATATTTTATTGAGCTTTACAAATTTATATTTTATTTCTTTTTAAATTAAAGTACTAGCCGCCTCTAACAAGCAGTATTTACCGTATTACTTCCATGTTAAACGTTGCATCATGTTACTGTGATTTATAATTTAATTTACTTGCCCATTCTTTCGCCAATTCGGAAGCTTTTGATAGAGAAATCAAGAACCCTTTGCGATCATGGAAGCACATCATATATTTTGTGTTGTTATGTATTTCATCTTTCGTGACAAATATCTCTTAACTCACTTATGCATGCTTCCTTAGCAGTTACGGTTCGTTCTCTAATGCGGAAATTTTTAATCCTATTAAGTAACCTTTTCTAATTGAGCTCACTGCCAATTGTTGTATTTTAACTGATACGACTGGGTACAAGTGAAATGGTTCTTATGAAATCCTTTGACAATATCTGTATTTGCATTAAACCATATTGATGTTAATATATTTTTGTTTCACGTTAACCTTTTCAATAGACTCGATTACGGAAGAATAGAAGGTCTACCGGCTCACTGCCATGATCCATTTGAAAATCTCTCATTCTTCTCATCTGATCGTGTTGAAGAATTAGTCAATGTGCCATGGTTTTAAGATTTTAGCTAATTTTACTCGAAACCTGATAACTAAAATACGAGGAACCGAATTATAGAAAATTCATTCTAACTTACATATTGATTAACAGCTTATATATTATAGAATTATAATAATCATAAGGAGAACTGGCAGTTTCAATTCTTTAATAGTTTCCGTAAATTCTCTTTATATAATACAGAAGTTTTAGCGGTGTAAAGGTTAACACCATAGTCACAGTAAGTATAATAACAGTACAATATAATAACAATAGCAGAGGTTTTGGGCAGTGGCGAAACTATTAGCACTTTGGAAATATTAGTACGTTATATCATTTAACTATTCAGATGATATGCGGCAAAATAAAAATAAATGGCTCGCATTAAGGGGTCTCAGGACTCTTAAAATTGGAAAAAATGAAAAAAAAGACAATTTTCAACATTTAATATCTTAAAATGTATTTGATTTTAAGACAAAATTTTAATTGGAATAAAATATATAAGTATGTTCTTTCATTTCATGTATTTAAAAAATTATAAGATGCAGAATTAGCATTTACGGGGTCTCTAAACTGTTAGACATTTGATGATAAAAAAATCGGCATAACAGCTTACGCGCACGATTACAAAATATGTATTGCAACTAGAATGAAAATTTTGGTGTCTACTTATACTTCAGATTATAATAATTACCCTGAACCTAAATAAATTTGTATTTAAAGCTTTTTTATATTTTTAATACAAAGTTGTATTTAGCTAATGGAAAATTAAGAAAATTTCAATAGTATAATCACCTAGAAAAGTATTGTTTTGAACAATAAAAGGAAATTTTAGGTTCAGTTTATACAGACTAACATGAAACATACGTTTTGAAAATTTCATGAAAAAATATTCATAAGTTTTTGAGATATCGTGCGCGTTATGCCCAAAAACGTCATTTGGAGAAAAATGGCTTCAAAGTTTCCGAAACGACGCTTCAGCTATTGAACGTGCAGAAATGTAAAAGCCATAACTTCAGTTCTAATAGGAATTTCAAGGAAACAATTGTATCAACATTTTCAGAAATGATAGGAGTTTAAGCTATAAAAAAATTAAAATTTCGAAAATTTTAAAGGTGTAAGAGTCCTGAGACCCCTTAATAATTAACTCATTGAAAAATAGCAACTAGCGTCAAATATTCGCCAAGCTTGGCGACATTTAGCAAAATTTCGCCAAATTTAGTAATATATCATGTCAATACTCAAATTTGGCGACAAAAAAATGTTTTGTTTATTCTGACGTCATAATGATGCATATGTATTATGTATTATACACATACCTATAATATGTATGATGCAAATGTATTACGTATTATATGCATATGTATAATATGTATGATGCATACGCATAAGTTCATTAACATCACTAAAACGCACTTAAAGGAATAGTGTTTCATAAATAGTAGGGATAATTGCCAGATTGACCAGAGTGCTATTGAGATTAGAATACCGATATTTATAATAGCCGTGTGTACACACCATCACCTCATCGAGTTCAGAGCTGAAATTTTAGGATTAGTTAAAACTAGTTTAGCATATTTAAATGCAACTGGTCTGTTAAGTCATATCTTGGTAGAAACCACCTGAAGACCTAATTTTAGTGGTTAACTGATAGGTTTACAATTGTATTTTCCTGCATCCAAAAGTTTGGAAACATGGAGGAATGGGTGCAGGAAAACACAATGGAAAATCCACCAATTAGCCCGTAAAATCGGGTCTGTAATTGGTTTCCACAAATATATGACTTGGCAGACCAGTTACATTTCAATACGTTAATCGATATTTAACTAATCCTAAAATTTCAGCCGTCAACTCGATGAGGTGATGATCTGTGCAGACGCCTCCCGGTCTTTAACAAAATTTGTTTTAAGGAAGTAAAAGATAGAAAGATGGACAGATAAACTGAAAGATTTGCCTTATTAAGATTTTTGTAAAAAACATATAAAAATTCGTTCAGCTTGAAATCATGTAACACCTTTATAACTCAGGCTAATTTTTTGTAATCGGGTTTTGGCGACCAACATATCTTATCTATAACTATAATCTTTCTTTTACAGATTTAAAATTAACAATAAATTAACAGTTAGTAGGCTAATAATACAATATAATAACATTAGCAGCGGACTTCGGACACGCATCTGTCGCACATCGTTAAAGATAGTTTATTAGTTACCCATTTCATTTCATTAAAAGGAGATTTTTAAACTTTCATATGGAATTAGGATATTTTTCCACTATAGGGACCTTGGCATTTTTAAAAAATCTTGGCGCAATTCGGACTTTAGAAACTGAGATATGTTGCCAAATGATATAAACAACTACGAAAACAAACCTGATGAACTTTTATGTTATTTATATGTATATATATACATATAAACATTTTATTTATACATGTATAAAATATTTTTTATAAACAGATTATTTATGTTGGCATATAAAAATAAATAAACGGGTTCCTCACATTAAATAAATTGTATCTCTCTATTCTAAAAAAAAGTAACTACCGCTGTCACCGCCGCCGCCGCCGTCGGTTTTGTATTTTTTGTGACCGGAGGTCTTTCTTCGTTAATATTAAGCAAAATATTGCATTCAAAAATATGAAAATCGGTGGAATTATAGAGAAATGTTTGATAAACACGCTGATGCAGACAGTTTTCAAATCGAAGAAATATTTAAAGAGATATTTAATGCTAAAGTTGGACAAAATCGTTCCATTAAAAAAGTTTTATAGGAGCAAAAACTGTACATCGGAATTTAATCAATTTTAGATCATTTTATGCGTCAGAATTTCCCGGTGTGCAGACTGCACTCAGTTTATTAATTTGACTCATTTTTTGAGGTTTTATTTCTATTTTAAATTCAAATTTTCAGCATTTCGAGAGATATTTTTTTACACATTTTCGAAAATTGTATTAATTTAAACTGTTGCCAGCTGTACAAACAGCGCAAATAATAATATTTGCTTCAAATTAAAAATTTATTTTACGCGTGACTATTATAAACAAGAAAATATAAAAAGCAGGAACTCATTGAAAGTTATCATAAAAACCATATTACACGTGAATTTGAAAAGTGAAAGAATGTTGTAAAATAATAAATTCATTAACATGCGTTAGAAGTCTTAAATAGGAGAAATTACGTCACATTTAAGTCACATTACACATTACATAAAATGAACAAAAAATAATATTGCAAAACAGTTTAAATTTAAAAATTGCACGAGACATTTATGTAATATTTTAAGATGATATTTTCAACTATTTTTATCAGGATAGCGCAAATAATATTTCATTTCTAGCAAAATTATTTTCACGTGAATAGTAAAAGGAGAAAGAAAAGTTTAGTGAAAATTACGTCAGATTAAAAACGATACATATAAAGTGTTATAAAAAAAAACTTTCTTTTCGCTTTGCTAAAAAATACCGGGAGGCAAAGACTCTGTTTATTTAATTCAATTTATATTAGCTCAATTTGAAATGCCAACTGATTTTACTTAATCAAAGACGGAAACAGCCATTGTATCATTTAACAGCCGCTGATTTGGCTTTAAAATTCCCCAATCAAAGAGAAATGAATAGAAACCCGTTTATAGGGAGATCGCCACTGTTTTTAAACTTAGAATTCAATCTTCTGAAATATTTTTTAAGCCGATCAAATTAGCGTGCTTTTAGAGTCTGCAGTGTCTGAACGGGGGTTGACGAGCGTAGCTCGTAGGGGGCAGCGTCCCCTAGTACATATGGAAAAAATTGCTTGTGTATATGACACAGTAAACAGGTTGCCAGAAAATACGTTATTATCAAATTTCTTTTCTCGTCAAGGCTATTTTCTGTATTTCGCCAAGGCTACTATATCGGAAACGTACCGAATTGCGGTTATATTTTGTTAAATGTTTTATTGTTTTAATATCGTAAATATATCATAACCTATACTGATTAAAATTTTTAGGTATATTCATTTTTTCTATTTAACAAACATCTTTGGAAAAGCATATATATGAAACGTTATTCTGCTTGAAATCACGTGACCGCCTTCAAATCTCTGTAATCGAGTTTTGGCGACCAACATGGGCACAACTGAATGCGTAGGAACTGTTTACGGCCAAATGAACACCCCCTGTATGAAGGGTTTAGAGGCGGAAATTCTGTGTTTTCAGATTTTTCTGGTTAATTGTGCTACAAACTCGACGTACTTGTGAAAGTTCATGATTCTACGACTTTTACTTAGAAGTACCTTAGTTATTTGATGATGCGAAGTGAGTCAGTGACAAAAAAGCGCTTTTTCGGAGTTTAATATTTCGAAAACTATTAAATATAGAAACATGAAATAGTGGAACCTTTGTTCAGTTTGACCATACGAACATGTGTATAAAAGAATAATTTCTATATCTCTAAACTAAAACGACGTTATGAGGGGGTGAAAAGTATGCCGAAATGGTTCAGGAAAAGGTAGCTTACGGCTTGTGCGAACTTGGTGGACGCACTGCCGTGCTCCCAGATAATAAAATAAAATTTATTTAAATGGATCTACTATTTAATATACAATTATGGAAAAGGACAATGTTCATTTCTTAATACTTCTAATGCAAATAATCGTATAAAAATTGTAGCATCTATCTGCAGGGAATAGTAGCTGTTATTAAATTTTATGCATAAAATATGCTTTTGGGATCATATATCTTCTGAGACCTCGCGTCCATTCTATTGGACATTTTTATCTTTTATATAAAACTAGAAAGATAGCCCGTCAAAAATGACGGAAATTTAGATATAAAGATATATACAACTCATGTGCAAGAATATGAGTTTTCTCGCTTGTTCCGCAGTGATAGATGAAAATAACACATTTTAAGAACGAAACACATTTATGAAAAACTGTGTACAGTAGAAGACCACTAATATGCACAGTTTGGTTCCAAGTGTTATGCAGATTTGAGGCTTTTTGCGGTCATGTCTATTCAATCTTTGTTTACATATTTTTAAATTCATATATTGGACAATTTAGATTGTTTAGCCTTAAAAATAAATAAATAACACACTTGAAGTAAGGTTATAAACTATTAAATTATCGTATACGATTTCATGAAATGGTATTATATGGTATTATATGTGTGTGCTTCACGATCTTGGTTACGACGTTGGCGAAATTGGCTGCAACTTGTCATAATCCTAATAGTGTGGGCCGCTATAACAAAAAAGTAACCAGTTTTTAGTAAAATTTCTGATATAAAGTAGCTTTCAAAAACTTGTGTAAAATTGCAGGCCGTTCTCGTGTTATGTCAGTCCTAGGAATAATATTTCTAACACTGAAGATTTTCCATGTACATATGGAATTTAGAAAAGCTTCTCCAAAAGAAAGGTCCTGAAATGACATTGTAATTCCTCTAACTTCAAAGTTTAATCGGGCCCTGATGTTGAGTACTGAAATCTAATAAACACAGTTATTTTGAATATTACAACAGAATTAAACAGTTAAACTTATTTAACTTAAACCCACTGTTACTTCCCGATGTTATTTTTTAGTATTAAGAAAGAAAATTATTTAAAATTTTTAAATCATGCATTTATGATTTTTTCCCGTCTTTAATAACTAAATAAGGAAAAAATAGGCTTTTGTTCTGAGGTCATAAATATGACAATAAAATAATGTAACTAAGAGATATTGCAAAATTAAATCTTTGTGATTACAAACCATAAACAAACGATACCGCCACCATTTTACCTACTATGACGTCATTAGAATATTGCCCATTGATTGTTGGAGAACTTACTTTGTGAATGATTACTTCAATGATTTAATATTTTTGACGTTTCACGATGAAAGAATCACTTGTGTTTGTTTAGGTTTATGGAATGAGATATTAAGCTGTGAACCTAATTTCAATTGAAGTTATCCAAGGATATATGTATTTTTAATCGAAATTAAAAACAATGCTTTGATCTCGAAATAAAAAGTTTTAGTTTGTATAATTTGTTATTTCTGTTAATTATTTATTTAAGTACATTTCCATTATAGCGCATTTTTAAAAAAAGTTTGGCGTGATTCGGGCATCAGAAAGTGAGATATGTTGCGAAAATATATAAACAGCTATGAAAACAAATCTAATGAACTTTTATCTTTGTTTGTATATGCATTTATATACATAAAAAAATCGTTTCTAAATATATATATATTTTTTTATATACAAATTACGGCACAGATTTCAGATATGAACTGGGGGTACAGATGTCATATTCGCCCCATATTGGCGCGATTTTTTTCGGTTGCCAATTTGGCGAAAACATCAATAGCATAAACAACATAATCCGGGTTACCACATCAAGCAAAATAACGACACTTTTGGGCAAGATAAGTACCCTTTGCCTATATGATTTGGCGTCAGAAAAAAATCGCGCCAATATGGGGCGAATATGACATCTGTTCCGAAACGTTTATGGAATATAGATAAAATGATAGGTACAGATGTCATATTCGCCCCATATTGGCGCGATTTTTTTCGGTTGCCAATTTGGCGAAAACATCAACAGCATAAACAACATAATCCGGGTTACCACATGAAGCAAAATAACGACACTTTGGCGCAAGTTAAGTACCTATTGCCTATATGATATTGGCGACAGAAAAAAATCGCGCCAATATGGGGCGAATATGACATCTGTTCCAAATGATATACATGGTCACGCAAAGAATTTGATACATAACCGTCTGTGGATGATAATATCTGGAAATGTGATTACAGTAGTTTTAAGAGTAGTTTAAATTAAATTTTAGCTAAATAGTGGCATGTAATAACGGTACTATTGGCTATCGACGGTAACTGTTGAAATCAATTTTTAATTTTTTTATGCGTTTTCTAAAATGTTTACTTAGTTATCTTGGTACTTCTTAGTTATCCCGTCGACCAAATTACTGTCGCCAAATTGTAAGATTAATTGCCAATAATGGTTGCCATTAATTAATTAATTGTAAGATTAAATGCCAATAATGGCCAATAGAACCATTAATTTGACGTTTTATTTGTATTTTTGTCAATGTTTTACTATTGATTTGGCGATTTATATAATTTGGCGAAATTGGTCGACGGGATATCTAAGAAGTAACGTTATCTTATTTACCTTATTTCCCTAAATAACGAAGTTTTGTTAAAGCATTCAGGATGTGTTGGAAAGTGTTTTCTATTCTATGCTTAGCGCGTGATTTTTCTTTCTTCTTTAGTCTTATTTTGCATTTATTTTATTCGTAATTTTTTAGTCTTATACTGCTTTATAGAAACTTTGGCACAGTTGTCATATACGTTATCATATATTGGCGCGATTTTTTTCCTACGCCAATTTGGCGAAAACATCAACAGCATAAACAACAATATCCGGATTACCATATCAAGCAAAATTACGACACTTTGGCGCCAGTTAAGTACCCGTTGTGTATATGACATTGGCGTCAGAAAAAAATCGCGCCAATATGACATTTATGCCGAAACTTTAATATTTAATGTTTAAACTCTTCGCTCCACTCCCCTTGCATATAGTACAAACTATAACACGGATAGCGCAAAATAACAGACAGTTTGGTACTTTTCCACTGTAGGGGCTTTGGCATTTTTTTTTTTTAAATTGGTGTAATTTGGGCATCAGAAAGTGAGATTTGGGTACTTTTCCGTTATGCGGACATCATTGTCGCCAAGCGTAATAGTTGGCGCAAAATCGTGAATTGAAGCATTTGAAAAATAAAAGAAAAACCATTGTCGATACTAAAGTGAGCATTTAAAAAATATAACATTTGAAAATTCCAGACTTTTACGAACTATTTCATCAAATCACAAATATATACTTAAAATAAGTGAACAAATAACTGCTATAAAATAAAGCACTAAAATAAAACTCATATTAAACTGCTGGTATAAAATTACGAATATCTTTTAGCATTTTGAAATAATTGGCGCATTAGCATACATTTTGGCATGGTGTCCGTATAATGGAAAATATCGAGATTTGTTGTCAAATCATATAAACAGCTATTAAAACAAATTTGATGAGCGTTTTTGTTTGTTTTATATGTATATTATTGATGTTCTTATGTACAAATTACGGTACAGATGTCATATTCGCCCCATATTGGCGCGATTTTTTTCGGTTGCCAATTTGGCGAAAACATCAACAGCATAAACAACATAATCTGGGTTACCACATCAAACAAAATAACGACACTTTGACGCAAGTACCTGTTGCCTATATGATATTGGCGACAGAAAAAAATCGCGCCAATATGGGGCGAATATGACATCTGTTCGCAAATTACATCTGTTTCTGTATAAAATTAGAGAAACGGCTTTTTTATGTTAAATAAATCGTATAAATATCGAAAAAATGCGTGTGTATATAAAATGAAACAGTGAATAGGTTCCCGGAAAATATGTTACCAAATTTCCTTTTTCGCCAAGGCACCTATACTGGAAAAGTACCTAAAGCACATTAAAATCGCGCAGTTAGGAGCTCACACAGTACACCTTTGTCTATTGGCGGTTATTTTATTAGTAGCATCGGGAGGAAGATGTAAAGATGTACTTTAAATTCTCACCCATAGATTTCGAAAAAATATTTTTAAAAGAGTGGAATTTAAATTAAATTTCGGTGACCTCCATTATGAAAGATTAATGGTTTTAAATGGGAATTTCGCCAAATTAGCCAGATATCGCCAAGTTGGCTAACATTTGGCGCTACTGTGGTAACCTTGCATTAATATTTTTCAACAATTACTCATTTCAATGAGGCGGTCCTACCGGAATAGTGAGGGACACACAGAGACTTGGATTTTATATAAATAGATACTTAATATCAGTTGGAGCTTGTAAATACTTGCTGTCCATTATACTAGGTAGTCTAGTGCTGCTATCTGTATGCCGAAATGATAAAAATATTGCAGCTAAATATGTATTTTAATCATTTGAAAGTGTCAGGGAACAAGAGAAAGATTGTTGAAGGTAAACTCACAGCTTTAAGGCTAATTTTATATATTTTTAAAAAATATTTTATCAATGAAATGACATCGTGATTTAAGTAATCTAATGCATATTTTAGAGAATGGACAAAATAGTTTTTTATGTCCTTTCTATTGGACAATGGGTCTTCGTCAGTTGTTTTTATTCATATTAGACTCTTTTCGTATACTGAAGAGAGGCATTAGTTTTTACTTAAAAATCAACACAGTACTGAAACAAATAATAGATACAGAAGTGGATAATATATATTTTTAAATAAGTAAAAAAAAAATAAATATTATCCTAAAAATATATAATTTCACCGATAAAATGCTTGTTCTAAACCAGTACATTGTTAAATTTCTGATTTCAGAGAAATATATCTGTCTATCTATCTGTCTATACGTATATATATTTGCAGCATTTGGAAAATATAGATATTTATAATTAAGCTTTTATTATGTTTTATTCTTATTCATTGTAAATATTTTTGGTATTATTTTTCTGTTAGTATGCTATTTATAATTGAATTAATAAATTTAATCATATTTAATTAGTAACAAAAATTTTAATAAAATATAATTATAGATAACAGTATAAGATTATAAATAAACTCATTTTGATTTTTCTAGCTTTCTTCTTGGCATTTACTTGCCAATTGTGGTAGATGTGCCCCTAATTATTATCATTATTCTAACAAATAAATGACTGGTGTTGAGAAGAGTTAAAAACAAAACAAAATGTTATTATTTATTTTTGAAAATTACTAAATTGATCAACACGTTTCTTAGTTAAAGCACCCTTTTTCTGTTTGATGATACAAAAATTGAATTTATGTGACATTTGGAAGTGACGTATATAAACGATAAAAACTCACTTCTGATGTCAACAAACTTTTTGATGAAAGGAACAGGAACGTGTTGCCAAATGTCTGGTTTTTGAAGCCTATGTAGCGATCTTATCTTACTTGATAAGTATAAAATAAAGTAAAGTTGTGTGCATGAAATTCAACTTGTATTTGTATATTCGTATAACTATAAAAAATAATTGCAGGCTTTTTATATTATTTTACTGTTCGTATGTTATTTATAAATAAATTAGTTAATTTAATCGAATTTAAACAGAAATAAATATTTAAAGAAAATATAACTGGAGATAATAATTTATGATTATAAATAAACTGCATTCTATTTCTTTTTAATTTCCCTTTGGCATCCAAATGTCAATTGTGATAACCATGCCACTAACTATTTATAATTCTTTATAGAATTAAAACTTTTATTGATGTGCTAGATATTTTTTTTAATTCCCTTTTAAAAAACTATTTAAAAAGTCGCTAAATTGATTTATGCTTTTCAAATAAATTTCATCAAAAAATACTTTTTCTATTTGATAATGAAAAAATTAAAATTGTGCAATATTTAAAGGTGATGTATGAACGATTAAAGTACATTTATACTGGAGGAAAATTTTTTAACAGAAATAAAAATTAAAAAAAAATATAGAACTGAAGATAATAATTTAAGATTATAAATAAAATGTGTTTTATTTTCTTTTAATTTACTTTTGGCATCCAAATGTCAGTTGTGATAACCGTGCCACTAACTATTTATAATTTGTTACAGAAAAAAACTTTTATTCATGTGATAGATTTTTTTTTTTAAATTCCTTTAAAAAAAACTATTTAAAAAGTCACTAAATTGATCTATACGTTTCAAATAAATTTCACCCAAAAATACTTTTTCTCATTGATAATCGAAAATTTAAATTGTGCAATATTTAAAGATGATGTAAGAACGATAAAAACACATTTATAATGAAAGAAATCTTTGCAATTAAGAATTTTTCATTCAAAATCATGTAATTCAATAATAGGTTTTTATCAGGAGTAAGACCCAATGTCCATTATGTTGGACACGACAAAACTCTATATATGTTTTAGTTTTAAAAATAAATGAATATATATAAAGTTTTCTAGTCCCATAAATAGCCTTAATTCTAAAAATGGTAAAATTTGTGCCAAAAATGCGAGCTTGGGTCTCAAGAGGATATATGGAAAATTTTAAAAACGTATGCGTTTAGGACGATAACACCTACACTTCACACTTTATTTAAGTTTCTCGGAACAAATGACATCGGAAAGGTGTCTGGTGTTAATTTTAACCCTTTATGAATGAATTATGAATTGATAAACATTTTATCTTCTAAAGCATTTTTCGTGAATTTTTGAAACTACATAAGAAGATTTACGTAATTTAATATACAATTACATAATTTCAAAATTTAATAAATTTTAGAAAGCTTTAGAAGGATTAATTAAATTTGAATTATATGGATTTTGTGCAATATTTATAACCCCACTCAAATCTTTTATTTTGAATAAATTTCTTGGTATTTTGTAGCATTAGAAAATACACAAATATAATGTTCTTACAATAGAAATACAAAAATATTTCCGAATTAAAAAATCTCCCCCCCCCCCCCCCCCCGAATGCCAAAAAAGCTGAAAAGATTTACATTTTTACATCACTTCTTAATAGCTGAAGGTTATTTGCGTTCAAAGCAAACGAATAAATAGCAGCATCTAAGCTGATTCCCACATAAAATAAATGTTATTTTCATCTGAGTTTGCAAAATGCCTAAAAATGCCTAAGAGACAGTATGATGAAGAAAGTGAGAAATTTTCATAAGTATTTGACATAAATCTTTTTCAATAAAATTTTTTGAGGATTTATAGATTATTTATTTATTTAAAGCTCTTAAATTTGTGATTGCGTTAATTTAGGTTAATGGTTATAAAATTGGTGTTTTTAAGGTGGTTTTGTAGTCTTAGATCCATATTTTTGAATCTAAATTACTAAGCGCCTAAAGGATCAGTTTCAGAAAAGATATTTTTTCTGTCATTTACGATATCATTTTGTTTGGAAAAAAACAATCAATCAGCATTTGTATTATTATTTTAGCTTCGGAACTGAAGAGGTTATGTACGAAGAGATTTATTTTACGTAATCGTCTGAATGTGATAGACATATATTTAAAAAAAAAAAAATATGCCCGAAAATTATTTTAAAAACAATTAGACATCTGTAAATAGCGATGCATTTTTCAAACGAATTTAATTTGAAAGTATATTTTTTTTCGACGGTGTAAAAATTGAAAATGTGAGATGTTTAGAAGTTTTAAAAAATTGCAGTAAAAGTTAAATTTAATCGCTTGTTGTTGTCATCGCCAAAATGACGCCAGCGATACGCACAGATGCGTTTATCCTTTATAATTAGATACATACTTAGGGATCAGTCTTTGTGCAACTATTAGAAATGACACTCTATGCATTACAAGAGATTGTATAAATAATAAAGAGTTGAAAGTGTTATTTGAAGAAAAACATGAATGAACGCCAACCCTTGATACGATTTATTTGTCGTAAAACACAAACGAGATTCTTAAGGAGACCAGGTAAGCGAAATTTTGGAACAAAATCGATTCTTAATTTTTTATATTATTAAATATTTTAAACTTTTATCTTTCCAACGATGTGTCACACATGTTTATCTACACTGGCCTCCAAACGTTAAGGTACAGGGACTGGATGCTTTCGACTGCACACGGTTTGTCGAATAGCTACCAACATTATTGACGAATTGTTCTTGAACATCTGGGATGTAAAGAACATGTTTGATTTCATATAGCTCGATGAAGATTTAGTCGGGCCGATAACTAGGGGGCTAATAATAAATTTAATAATAAAATAATATTTGCGATCAGCTATGCAACAGAAAATGCTGGAAATGGTTTGTCAATGCGTTAAATGACTATTTAGGTCCTGTTCAACGTTTGTATGCATTTGTATAAGCATATCACTCATATTCGTAAATATCTTAACGTTTTTGTGAAAAATTCAAAAGTGTTTTGTTTAGAGCATACAGAGTTTTCAACCAAATGTAACGCAACTTTCCAAAAACCTGACAAAGAACAGTAGCAACAGTATACTTCAATTAAAACATGAATATATTTAATATTTGATGAGATATGGGCCCTTGTATGAAATAATTTTTAACTGCGCATGCGTCGAAGATTTCAAAATTTTTATTTCATAATTTGGTAGTCAGATATTTAGAGCAATTTATCTAAAATGTCCAGTCAAATATCGAGAAATTTCACAAAGATAGGGGCGATATAGTGAGGCGCTTTCTAAAAATAGCTTTATTATAAGGGTTTTTCCACAACTTTTCAATCAACTCACTATATCTTTCTGAGTTTTCACAATATTTCACTGGAGTTTTTACTGATGTTACCCAAAATAGCTGGCTACCAAATTATGAAATAAAAATTTTGAAATCTTATACGCATGCACAGTTAAAAATTATTTCATACAAGTGTCCATATCTCATCAAATATTCAATATATTCATGTTTTAATTGCAGTATACTGTTTCTACTGTTCTTTGTCAGGTTTCTGAAAAGTTGTGTTAAATTTGGTTGAAAACTCTGTATGCTATAAACAAAAAACTTTTGAATTTTTCACAAAAACGTTAGCATCTTCACGAATATGAGTGCTATGCTTACACAAATGCATACAAACGTTGAACAGGACCCAAATAGTCATTTACCACAGTGACAAACCATTTCCAGCCTTTCCTTTTACATAGGTGATCGCAAATATTATTTATTATTAAATTTATTGTTAGTTCCCTAATTGTACCACCGATAAATATTCACCGAGAAAAATGAAATCAAACATGTTCTTTACATCCCAGAAGTTCAAGAATAATTCGCCAATAATATTGGTAGATATTCGAAGAACCGTGTACAATCGAAAGCATCCAGTCCCTGTACTTTAACTTTTGGAGGCCAGTGTATATAAAAAAAAGAAGTGCAGGAATTATTCATTCTTTCTAAGAGTACTTCACAGTTTAATGGCAATTTAAATCTTTAACTGAATTTTTCTCAATACTTGGATTTTTCATGTTCGTGTTCTTTTTTTTCAATATCTATTACACTTAAGAACTCAGATTTTTTGTTAATACTTTTATTATGTTATATTATGTACTTTAACACAGGGATTTAATGATTTCTTGAGAATTATTTATTTTATGCAATGAAAACTTATCAAAAATGCTGATTTATAAAACCTTTCAATAAATAATTAATACTTAATTTTCAGGTTCAGTTAGAAAGAAAATGGTCTGTTAAAACATGGAAAGCATGTTATTCAAACTACTCTAAAAAATCTAGACCTCTATCTTTCACCTTTTACGAGAAAAAGGAACATGAAGTTGGTGAATTTAACATGGCGGATATAGGGCTTTCTCGGTCACCTTAAGGGGGTCCGGGACACAAAAATCTTCAAATTTTGCAAAAATATTTTACTCCGTTAAAAATTGCTCGGTTTTTTCCTGCTTAAAATGAAATTTAAATCATGTTTCTATCTGAATTAGAACAAAAAATATTATTTTTTTAGTTTTGGTTTGTTTTCAAAATTTAGCTTTCAAGCAATGTCTGTCCTGGAAACGACTTCTTGTAAAAATGCGTTTTTCTTCATGATAGGTTTTTTCACTATTGCTCATATTTAAATTCTTATAACTCAAGAACCGTTAAAGATAACTGGTTCAAACTTGGCACATATTTTTTTCAATTGTTTTACTTTAATTTTGATTTAGCATATTTGGAAAAAAAATATTTACTTTTGAAAATATGATTTTTTAAATAAAAGTTGCACCACTTTTTTTTTAAATTTTTTCGTTAAATATTTTAAATTTGTTTATAAATTACTATTTTTAAAAATGCTGAATCAAAATTAAAACTTATATATTTCTGTTTATTTAAATGAAAAAGAAATTGAAATTCTATAAATAATATTCCATGTTATAACAACTTTAATTTACCCTACTTTTTTAATAAATTTTAAATAAAAAAAAATTCTAAAAAATTATGAGAAGTTTTATTATGTGATTTTGTTTACAAATGATAAGGTTAACAATCACAAAAAAATTCAGAATTTTAACTCAATAAATAAAAATTATTTCAAAATGTGTCCCGGACCCCCTTAAACACTGCAAATAGAGGCGTCTTAAATTCAGACACATATGTGACTGAAAAAGTATTTCAGACACTTAAGTGTCTGAATATGAAATTTCAGACATCATAGATGTCTAAATTTAAGACATTTAAGTGTCTTACTGTGATCATGGTATGGATGAACTAAATAAAGTGTCTTAAAAATGATAATACGTCTGAAATTAAGACATTTAGAAATCAGACACCTAAGTGTCTGAATGCAATACAATTGTATCATATGTATGATGACTGTATATACAATTGCAATATAAATGTAAGCAGAATTAGAAAACGCTTTCGAATGGTTGAAAGACGTTTAAAATTCCATGCATTAAATTTGGTATTACTTTATAAAACAAGCGACGTGATTAGACCATGGGGCGTTTGTCAAAATTGCAATACTAGTTCGTTTACTAAGTTTTGGAACTAAGTTATTTTTAGTGCAATAAAGTAATTAACGAATTGCCTTTCACAAAATATAAAGTTTTCCAAATAATTGTATTAAAATAACGTACCAGCTAGGCACCACCCCCTCCCCCCGACACACATGCTCACCTAATGGCTTAGCGTAGGTTTTTGTGCACCAGAAGCAATTTAAAATACTGCGACCCTACCTTAGTGGCTATTATAGTTTCATGCTATAATTTTTATGCCACAGTTGCTGCCCGCCTTAACTAGTTTCTATCGGGGTAATTCTCCTCTGCTTCCCATATGCTAAGTCAATGTCCCTTAATAAAAATCTTCTGCCATATTTACACATTACTGTTTTATAATTAGATAATAAAAAGTATGGTATAAAAAGTCGCTATATTAAAATAATCCCTGGATTTACAAAGTTTAATTTGAAATGTAGCAATTTATTACTAATTTATTAAAATTTGATAAGTTATTTGAAAGTTTGACGACAAAATATTTATTTTATGCCTTTGTCTGAAAGCGTCCTAACTGTAATAATTATATCTTATAATAGATAATTGTAACGCATTAAAAAATATACTAATGAAGAAGAAAAAATTGTATTCGTTATTCCTACATTATTTCATTTCCCGATGATAAAAATCAACTGAAATTTATTCTGCAAATCAGGACCGAGTTTGAGCAGCCAGTCTCTCAGCCAACGATTGCGTCATTAACGGAAATAATGGGCGCGGAAAAATATGCTGACAGGGTATTTCTATTGCGAAGATGTGTCTAATGTAAGATTGTTGGCCGATTAATATTTCAAGTGACGGTGATTTTAAACGACCATTAGCTTTGTGATAAGCTCCTGATTTCTTTAGTTAAATGCAGTTTTCTTTAGTTGTGCAGTGCTTGACAGAAATATTATTACAATATTGAAACACCATGTATTTTTAATATTTCAAGTGACGGTGATTTTAAACGACCATTAGCTTTGTGATAAGCTCCTGATTTCTTTAGTTAAATGCAGTTTTCTTTTGTTGTGCAGTGCTTGGCAGAAATATTATTACAATATTGAAACACCATGTATTTTTAATATTTCAAGTGACGGTGATTTTAAACGACCATTAGCTTTGTGATAAGCTCCTGATTTCTTTAGTTAAATGCAGTTTTCTTTAGTTGTGCAGTGCTTGACAGAAATATTATTACAATAATGAAACACCATGTATTTTTAATATTTCAAGTGACGGTGATTTTAAACGACCATTAGCTTTGTGATAAGCTCCTGATTTCTTTAGTTAAATGCAGTTTTCTTTAGTTGTGCAGTGCTTGACAGAAATATTATTACAATATTGAAACACCATGTATTTTTAATATTTCAAGTGACGGTGATTTTAAACGACCATTAGCTTTGTGATAAGCTCCTGATTTCTTTAGTTAAATGCAGTTTTCTTTAGTTGTGCAGTGCTTGACAGAAATATTATTACAATATTGAAACACCATGTATTTGGATGTACACTACGTATTACGTTCTTCTTAAAGAAAGAAATGTCTAGTTATTTTTGACTGTGTGTTCAGAAATGCATGCGGATTTTTAAATATCGCATTCGTAATGAATTTTATTATGTAGCGCATTAAAAAAATATGTTGTATCACGATAGATGTATGCAGTATCAAGAATATTTTTTAAAGTGCATATAACTTTTTTAAAAATAGTGTTTTATCGCTACTTCGTGAAATACTTTATTTCATGTTTGTGAAAATGGATTACACTGGTAAAAGGTAAGAAAGAACCCTTTTGTACGGTTATGTGAACTTTATTTCAAGCTGAAATTTTATAGAAAAATAGTGACTTTTATTAGATAATTAAACATATAATGCTATTTAAAATCTAAATTATTTTTATTTTAATAATTTGCATATTTGGTTCTTTTTTACATCCAATAAAATTAGTTTTGTTTTAAAAGGCTTGTGTGTTCATTTGTGTGTTTTCAATAAATGCATATCATTTTCAAAATAATGAATTTGTTTAATATTTCTTTAGACCTCTATTTTATAAATAAATATTTTGTAGTCCAGAAGTAATTTTCCCTGCTTGTTATTAAAAAAACAATGCATATATTTAGATATTAATGCTTGCTAAATAGCTTGATCAAATTGCAATTATCATTTAATCTATATAAACAAATGCCCATACATAAATAAAAAGAATCTAATTTCAAATGATATTTCATTATTAAGTTCTTTTTTTTCAACTTTCAATACTTTATATTATACTTAATTTTACATATTAATTTTCATTTTTTGCAACAATGACAAAAGTATCATTTCATTTCATTCTCTTACAGAGTATATTTTCGAAGTAAATGTTTCAATATTATCAAATTTAACCTTATATATGATTTATTACAAGCTGTGCTAAAAATTATTTTAAAAAATAAAGTTGAATAAAATCCTATTGAAAAATGTGCTGATATTTAATATTTTGGGAAGGTAATGAGGTTTGAAAATATAAATATTCTTATAATTATGTTTGATCTGCACATATATTTTTATATTATCATCATTTTTTTTCCTTTCAATTTTCAGTACATTTTGTATTTATGATATAATTTTACATATTACTTTTCATTTTTTGCAACAAAGACAAGAGTATCATTTCATTTAATTCTCTTACAGAGTATATTTTCGAAGTAAATTTTTCAATATTATCAAATTTAAACTTATATATGATAAATGTTGTGATTGCTTTATATGATGGTTGTAGAACATGAAAGGAAATCGTGAAAGCACCAGAGTGAAGTTATTTGGAATATCTGAATATTTTATAAATATTTTTTAGTTTTTCCAATGGAAAATAAATCCTACCTCTATAGTATTCTTTTTTTTTTTTTTTTTTTTTTTTTTTTTTTTTTTTTTTTTTAAATAATTCTACCGAAAGTTTACTTAAAAGGTACAAAATCTGCTATGATTTTCTGTGTTCCATCTCAACAACATATTTAATTTTCAAGCCGCAGAGTCATCTTGAAAATATACTTTAAACAAGGAATAGAAATCGTTGTAATTAATCAAAGCTGTGCTAAAAAATTATTTTAAAAAATCAAGTTGAATAAAATCCTATTAACAAAAATGTGCTGATATTTAATATTTTGGGAAGGTAATGAGGTTTGAAAATATAAATATTCTTATAATTATGTTTGATCTGCAAATATAATTTTATATTATCATCATTTGCTTTTCTTTTTCTTTCCTTTCAATTTTCAGTACACTTTGTATTTATGATATAATTTTACATATTAATTTTCATTTTTTGCAACAATGACAAGAGTATCATTTCATTTAATTCTCTTACAGAGTATATTTTCGAAGTAAATTTTTCAATATTATCAAATTTAAACTTATATATGATAAATGTTGTGATTGCTTTATATGATGGATGTAGAACATAAAAAGAAATCGTGAAAGCACCAGAGTGAAGTTATTTGGAATATCTGAATATTTTATAAATATTTTTTAGTTTTTCCAATGGAAAATAAATCTTACCTATATAGTATTCATTTTTTTAAATAATAATTCTACTGAAAGCTTGCTTAAAAGGTACAAAATGTGCTTTGATTTTCTGTGTTCCATCTCAACAACATTCTTAATTTTCAAGCCGCAGAGTCATCTTGAAAATATACTTTAAACAAGAAATAGAAATCGTTGTAATTAATCCAAGCTATGCTAAAAAACAGCTGTGCTAAAAAATTATTTTAAAAAATCAAGTTGAATAAAATTCTATTAAGAAAAATGTGCTGATATTTAATATTTTGGGAAGGTAATGAGGTTTGAAAATATATTCTTATAATTATGTTTGATCTGAAACATATTTTTATATTATCATCGTTTGTTTTTTGTTTTTTCTTTTCTTTCAATTTTCAGTACTTTATATTTATGATATAATTTTACATATTAATTTTCATTTTTTGCAACAATGACAAGAGTATCATTACATTTAATTCTCTTACAGAGTATATTTTCGAAGTAAATGTTTCAATATTATCAAATTTAAACTTACATATGATAAATGTTATGATTGCGTTATATGATGGTTATAGAACATGAAAGGAAATCGTGAAAGCACCAGAGTGTAATTATTTCCAATATCTGAATATTTTATAAATACTTTGAGTTTTTCCGATGGAAAATAAATCCTACCTATATAGTATTCATTTTTTTTTTTCATATCCTACTGAAAGCTTGCTTAAAAGATACAAAATCTGCTTTGATTTTCTGTGTTCCATCTCAACAACATATTTAATTTTCAAGCCACAAAGTCATCTTGAAAATATACTTTAAACAAGGAATATAAATCGTTGTAATTAATCCAAGCTATGCTAAAAAACATCGTAATTATTCCAATCTGTGCTAAAAAATTATTTTAAAAAATCAAGTTTAATAAAATCCTATTTAAAAAATGTGCTGATATTTAATATTTTGGTAAGGTAATGAGGTTTGAAAATATAAATATTCTTATAATTATGTTTGATCTGCACATATATTTTTATATTATCATCATTTGTTTTTTTTAATTTCTACCGAAGTAAGTTATTTTTAACGTCATGTTAACAGAAAGAAAATGTTTTTGACTTCAATCTCAAGTTACTTTTTATGTATTTAATATGGGGAGAGGAAGAGAGACCAATAACAATAAAGAATGACTTTTTTTTGTGTGTGAGGTTGGGGGGGGGGGGGATCGGATTTTTAGGATTATTTTGTTTTGTATTTGATAATGTAGCAACTCAACACACGTTATGTTAGTTTCATTTAAATTTAGTATGTTTTTATGACCAAAAATAAATAAAATAATAAATAAACTTGCATTGAGATGCTACAAGGTTAACCCTTAGAATCATCGTGTTGCACATCTGCAACATACCCAAAAGTCAATGTTACTTACACAATAAGCTTTAAAATACAATTTCATTTATTGTTCCTATTTCCCAATACAGCAGAATATAAATTAACAGAGATAATGAGTTAATTTTTTATATCAAGGATTTTCTTTATCTTTTGAGCAGTTTCACATATTAATAAAATTAACTTCGTAAATTTCGTCAAATTAAAAAAAACTTAAGACTAACGAAAATAGATTTGTACAGTGATATCTACTATATTATTTATCGCTTAAAAAGTGTCAAATAGGCATGCTGTCCATCCAGAATCCTATAACTACTGTTCGCCTTAGCCGCCGATATGCGGTTATCAAATGTTTCTGTATTTATTTGTATGATAAATAGTATAATAATAAAAACGAAGAGACATAAAAAAAAAGGAAGAGTTTCTTGCTCAATTTTTTTTTCTCATATACTTCCAATTTTGTGGAATCTAGTGTTAGATTTTATTTAACACAGATATGAAAATGCAAAAATATTAATTCACTGGAAATATCTAATTTAAATGGGAAGAAAATTGTTCAACAAAACAAGGATGGGTTTCATTCCGAAAGGGGTGAATCATTTTTTATAAATGGGAATAATTTGTTACCATAAAGCAGAGCTGATTGCAGCTTGGACAAAGTGGGCTGTTTTTATGGGTCTTTTGCTTTACGGGCCCCAAAACTTGGTATTAAATTTCCATAAAGCTGATATTTTAAATTTGTTTTGACCTTATACGTATTTTAATAAATATTTTGTACTTTTAGATCATTATTAGGTTAAAGAAAAGGATATATTTGTCCAAATATGTATTTGATGACATCGAATAGGCTTTTTTTTTTTTTTTTGTAACAGTATATGAAGGCGGTGGGGGGGGGGGGAGAAGGAATACCAAGTCTCTGGCCTAGAATTCATTTGAAGTTGTCTTTAAAAGTAATTAACATTTTTGACGCCATAGGGCATATATGATATCACGTAAATACATATTTAGGTGAATATACTGATTATAATCATCCCAAGGTCAAAACATATTTAAAATATCAGCTTTATGAAAATTTCATACCCAATTTGGGGTGCCCTAAAATCAGGGGGCACAGAAATATCCCAGTTTTCTCACGCTGCAATCAGCTTTGCTTTATGGTAACAAATGATTCCCATTTGTAAAAAATGATTCAATGTGGTCAAACATGGCTGCGTATATGGTTTATAAAGAAAAGTGGTCAAAGATGGCTTCATATGGGCAAAAAATAACGGGACAAAGATGGCCGTAATTAAGACATTTGAAATGTCTGAAATTCAGACGCAAGAAGTGTCTAAAAATTTTAAGACATTTTAAAACGTCTGAAAATCGAACACTGCTGTTTCAGACACTTAAGTGTCCGAAATTCAGACGCAAGAAGTGTCTGAAAATTTTCAGACATTTTAAAACGTCTGAAAATTGAACACTACGTTTCAGACACTTAAGTGTCTGAATTTCAGACATTTTAGTTTAGAGTGAAGGGACACGGTAACCACTGTGCATTTGAATTTTATGCATTTGAATATTTTATAGTATCTTTTTGATACATTAATAAATGATTTTTGCTGATGTATATGATTTAACGAATAAAACAATTCAATTATTGTGGTACAGTTTTGTTGTTTTTTTTTTCCTTTTACATTAAGAATGTTGTAAAAGGACACTTCTTTTAAAATTTTGAACTGTTTGTATCATTTGTTCTCATAATCTTATTACAAGCTGAACTAACGTTTAAGTGGTGGTATGGCTAAGTACGTTCAACAGGCTTATAAAATCTTTTATCAGCAGATTTACAAAAAGATAATTAGTTTAAGAAAAAAAGCTATAGAAAATGAGAGGACACATAAAAATGCAGTAAAATAACTATTGACTAGAAATTTTTTATTAAAAATCATAAAATATTTATATTGCTGAAAATCTATGCAGAATTTTATTAAATACACTTTAAGAATTGATCATTAAAAAGCGAGAGAATTTAAGGGATAGGTTACCTTTGAACATGTCGAAAAAGCAAAAAGTATCACTATGTCCCCAGCTTCAAAACTTGTATAATAAGTCGAAAATAAAAATCAAACTTCATTTAAATATAAAGCTCATATTTAAATTTACATTTATATATATATATTTATACTTTTACATTTAAAATTTATATATATATATATATATATATATATATATATATATATATTGTATACTTGTAAATTCATAAATAAATATTGAAATGATAAGTTAAAAAAATATATATGATAAAAACATGCGTCTTGCGTGCATGATAAAATCAGAAAATATGCATATAAAGAGGAGATGTTGCTAAAATAAATACATAATAGTGTTACTTTTATATTAAAACCAGAATATTTTTTAAAAATATTGACTAAATAAAAAAAAATAACTTAATTTAAAAAAATAAAAACATTCAATTTTTTAAAAATATTTTCATAATAAAAAAAAACAAACATAGAATCTTATCTTTTTCTGGTTTCAAGTTGTAGATAATACAGAAATGAATATATGGTGAAAATTTTTTTGATTGCCATGCATAGTGTTTTTGTAACACTGCGCGCAGTATCAAAATTCATCGTTTTAAATAAACGCGACGCAAAGTTTAATTATCATATGTAGTCTTAATAAAACTGTCATAATTAGTAAATTAATAGGAATTTTTTTATGCGGTTTTTGCATATATTTCTGTAATGATTACGGAATCAAAATATGTATAAAAAATTTCGAAAATTTTGAAGGTGTAAAGATATCTTAATCCCCCTTAAAAGGTATATGCTGAAGTTTTAGCATTCTTATCTTAATGATATATTTAAAAAAATTAAACTGGAAAAAACGAAGTTAAAAATTGCAACTATGAATCATTGAAATACAAATGAATGCTTTAAACAGTTTTTTGCGAATATTTTTTAATTACCGGATCTTTACAACACTTCGCTAGAATATACACGGTGTCCATAAAAGGTTCAATAGTATATTATAAGAGTTTTAGACTATTTAAGAAATCATATATAAAATTGAAGCTAAACTAACTTACTTTTTCTTACAAATGTTCCATATCTGTACCTATACCTATACGAAACACATCCAACCCAAAGACCAATTCTTCCCACTCTTCGTATAACAAGTCCAGAGTAATGAATGTAACAGCCTCTTAAATTCTGTCTCTCAACTCTGGCAAATCATTTAGTAGAGGTAGGACGTAGACACTATCTTTTATAAAAGACTCAAAAGTAAAAAAAAAAAAAAATAGCATGGTTCTAATGGCTTTGAAATCTAGATCTCAGCAATAACACTCTACGCTCAGGAGTCGACATTTTGCGTAATTGGCAGTGAAAGCTAGTAAATAACAAACAGTAATCGCCCATGCGCTTATCTAAAACTGTTTGAGTTACTCTTTATTTGTGACTTCGAGCAAACACCGTACAACTTACAATTGATACTATTAAAATTTATATCTTAGACATTCTTTTATGGACCGAGTGAAGGACATTTCCTTCACATATTCTTTTAATTGCTTTACCTTTTTCGCACCCCCCCCCCCTTTTTTTAATATAAGGTTATTTTACTAAAGTATTATATTTTAAATCTGTCTTAAATCATAAAGTAAATTTATTTTCATCGCTCATTTCCTTTAGAAATACATTCTCGTTGCGCGCTTTGTTTCTCAAAAACAGTAATAGATTGTGTGAGTCATGCTATTTTTATCTTGAATTGAAACAATTTACCCATTCCTTGTTCGCACTTAATTCCGTTGATAGGCGGGTATTTCTTTTTTTCTTTATTTATTTATTTATTGAGTGTGTTCCTACAGCTGCATCATTTTTCCATAAAGTATAAATTCTTGTCATAAATTTAGCCTGCAATATCTTTTATTTCTTAATTTCACGTGCTTTCGGTCGACACTGCGGCGCCTATTAACATGGGTTGCCACCCCCCATTTAAATGTGGCTTTGTGATTTTTGGCGCTTCATATTTTGCTGTTTATACCGTTGGCGTTAAAATCCATATGTTACCTTTTACTCCTCCTCATTGACTTTCCATTAACAGCTTTTAACATGTGTCTCATTTCAATTTAATTCTCGCCAGATTTTTACTGGCTTGCTAGTTTTGTAAATTACTGTTCGCCAATAACTCAACGCTCTCAATTTTTTGTTATGACATCACTCTGCTCCTGATCGTGCATCTGTAAGAATAAAATGTAGATTGTCCTCTCCAGCATCGGCGTTTCTGCCGGAATCGTCGATTTGTACGGACTCGGAAAATAAATTTCCTTTTTACTGGATTATCTGTAGTTTAACTAAAAAATGGAAATATACCTTTTCGCATACTAAACAGTGAAAATAATTCCTGCTTTATTGTTCACCTATGCTACGTGTAAAATCACCTCAACCTGTTTCAGATATATGGAGTTTAAGACTAGAAAGTCATTATAGACCCCCTGTACTACGAGCGTCTAAATTCTTTTTAATCAAGATAATTGCAAAATAATTTTTTGCATCACCCTTCGCAAAATCAAGAGTATCGGGTTATCTTAAGATAAAATTGTGAAAACTATTATTTGCAATTGCTTTTAATACTTCAAAAAATAAATTAAGAATATAATAATTTTTCCATAAATAAAAATAGCAGTTAATGTGTACAGAATTGCCTAGTTTTGTATGTATTTCATTTGGGAAAATAATTAGGATTTCCTTTTCATTTCCAAATGCGATGCCTGGTTTCGAAATATTCAATAACGCGATATTGATTTCTACCTCAAAATACACTGATGTCCAAAATTAAGGACCAATCACAAAATGCTAATTGTTAAGTAAGCGAATACTCAAAAGGAAATAATATAATTAAAATAATTACTAACCCTACAGCACAGCTAATTCATATAGCATCTCATTCATGTCACACATGGTCAAAAGTGTCACAGTCACTACGGTGAAACAAAAAATAGGAAATTCCTCACATCTCATTATGAGTCTCAAATCATCACTATATGTGACTCCAGTGAGATGTCAATGTGACTGCTGCTTTGTCACGAGCCACCAGGTGACTTTACAATGTAGTTACATTGTGACTCTCATGTGACTGTCATTTTTAGACTCAATTTCAAAGTCATCATGAACATCATCACATTACGATAAGTCACCAAACAATATCACATTATTGTCACATGGTGACTTTTTCCAAAAGGGCACAATGGTGATTTGACAGTAGTCTCTCTGTCACCTGAAAGACATCATGTGACTTTAATGTGACATTATTTGATAACTTATCACAATTTAGCGTTCACGATGACTTTGAAACTGAGTCTACAGATGACAGTAACATGAGAGTCACAATGTAACAACATTGTAAAGTCACATGGTGACTCGTCACAAAGCAGCAGTCACAGTGACAACTCAGTGGAGTCTCATATAGTGATCATTTGAGACTCATAATGAGATGTATGGAATTTCCAATTTTTTTGCTTCACGATAGTGACGGTGACACTTGTGTGACATGAATGAGATGTTATATGGACTAGCTGAGCTGTAGCGATAGTAATTATTCGAATTATATTATTTCCTTTTGAGTATTCGCGTACTTGAAAATTAGCATTTTGTGATTGGTCCTTAATTTTGGACACCAGTATAGCTTTCTTATGTATTTTGAAACATATAGCGAAATGCAGAATTAATAACCTGAATTTCTCTCTGTTCTTCCATTATAATTACGCGTGGAGCTTTAAATGAAATCAATAACTTATACTCCACAGAATGGATATAACATACATTGGAATACGATATTCCAAATTTTGAAACTTTAACAACTCGCGGAATATTCTAAAATCACTTTTTAAAAATTTATTCCGGTGTACCATGAAATTAAATGTGGTAATTTTCTGAAAATCTATTTTTGCTACAAATATAGAGTTTTGTAAATTATATAATAAATATCTGTATTAATCCATATAAATATGATTGAAAGCGTAATTTAACATATACTACTGAGCTTTAAGATTAAGCATAAAAATCCATTTATGATTGCAATTACACTGGCCTCCAAAAGTTAAGGTACACGGACTAAATGCGTTCGAATGCATACGTTTTGTCGAATATCTACAAAACTTATTGGCGAATTGTTCTTGAACTTCTGGGATGAAAAGAACATGTTTCATTTCATATTTCTCGGTGAAGATTTAGTTGGGGGTACAATTAGGGGGATAATAATAAATTTAATAATAAAATAATATTTGCGATCACCTATGTAACAGGAAAGGCAGGAAATGATTTGTCACTGTGGTAAATGACTATTTGGGTCCTGTTCAACGTTTGTATGCATTTGTGTAAGCATAGCACTCATATTCGTGAAGATGTTAACGTTTTTGTGAAAAACTCAAACTTTTTTTTTTATAGCATACAGAGTTTTCAACCAACTTTAACACAACTTTCCAAAAACCTGACAAAGAACAGTAGAAACAGTATACTGCAATTAAAACATGAATATATTGAATATTTGATAAGATATGGGCATTTTTATGAGATAATTTTTAACTGCGCATGCGCTGAAGATTTCAAAATTTTTATTTCATAATTTGGTACTCAATATTTTGGGGCAACTTCTATAAAAAGTCCAGTCAAATGTTGTGAAAACTTAGGAAGATGTAGTGAGCTGATTGAAAAGTTGTGTAAAATCCCTTATAATAAAGCTATTTTTAGGAAGCAACTCACTATATCGACCCCATTTTTGTGACTTTTCGCGATATTTGACTAGACTTTTTATATAAGTTGCCCTAAATAGCTGACTACCAAATTCTGAAATAAAAATTTTGAAATCTGCCGCGGATTCGCAGTTAAAAATTATCTCATAAAAATGCCGATATCTCATCAAATATTCAATATATTCATGTTTTAATTGCAGTATACTGTTTCTACTGTTCTTTGTCAGGTTTTTGGAAAATTGTGTTAAATTTGGTTGAAAACTCTGTATGCTATTAAAAAAAAACGTTTGAGTTTTTCACAAAAACGTTAACATCTTCACGAATATGAGTGCTATGCTTACGCAAATGCATACAAACGTTGAACAGGACCCAGATAGTGATTTACCACAGTGACAAACCATTTCCTGCCTTTCCTGTTACATAGGTGATCGCAAATATTATTTTATTATTAAATTTATTATTAGCCCCCTAATTGTACCCCCAACTAAATCTTCACCGAGAAATATGAAATGAAGCATGTTCTTTTCATCCCAGAAATTCAAGAACAATTCGCCAATAAGTTTTGTAGATATTCGACAAAACGTGTGCAATCGAACGCATTTAGTCCGTGTACCTTAACTTTTGGAGGCCAGTGTAATTCAATTCGTGTATTATGTGAAATAAAAATATTTCGCAGATTTGTATGCGTAGTTTCTTTAAAATAAAACATTAAATTATATGTACTGCTTATAATATATAAAAAAAAATTACAACTCTGAATCATTGAAACAGAAACGAATGCTTTAAATCGCCTTTTACGTATATTTTTTTAATTTCCGGATTCTTATAACACTTCGCTCAAGATACTACGGACGTGTAACAATTTTAAGCAAGATAATTGCAAAATAATTTTTTCCTCCACTTTTTGCAAAATCAACTGTATCGGGTTATCTTCAGGAAAAAAAATTGAAAACTCTTATTTGTTAATGCTTTCAGTACTTAAAAATTGTATTAATATGATAAATCCACAGATAAAAATAATAGTTAATGTTTAAAAAATTGTCTAGTTTGCGTTAAAAACTAGTATTTTATGGATTTCATTTTCGAAAACAATTAGGATTTTCCTTTCATTTCCAAACGCAATGCCTGGTTAAGAAATATTCAATAACGACATATTGATTTCTACCTCAAAATAGCTTTCTTTGGTATTTTGAAACATATGCCGAAATGCAGGATTAATAACCTGAATTTCTCCCTGTTCTCCATTATAATTACGCGTGGAGCTTTAAATGAAATCAATAACTTATACTCCACAGAATGGATGTAACATAAATTTGAATACGATATTCCAAATTTTGCAAATTTCACAACAATCTGAAAATTATATATTCTTATTTTAAGAATTTACTCAGGCGCACCAGCAAATTTAATGCGGTAATTTTCTAAAAATCTATTTTCTTACTAATTTAGAGTTTTGTAAATTATATTATAAATATCCGTATAAATCCATATAATTATGATTGAAAGCTATGTTAAAATAATACGTAGATTTAAGATTACGTATAAAATCCATTAAAGATTTCAATTAATTCAATTCTTGTGCTATGTGAAATAAAAGGTATTATGCAGATTTCAATGCGTAGTCCCTTTGAAATAAAACATTAAATTGTATGTACTGCTTATAATATATATAAAAAAAATATTAAAATTGCAACTATGAATCATTGAAACAGAAATGAATGCTTTAAATCGCCTTTTATGTATATATATTTTTTTTTAATTTTCGGATCCTTACAAAACTTCGTTAAAGATACTACGGGCGTGTAATAATTTTAAGCAAGATAATTGAAAGATAAATTTTCTGCCACTTTTTGCAAAATGAACCGTATCGGGTTATCTAAAGAAAAAAATGTGAAAACTCTTAATTTTTATTGCATTCAGTACTTCAAAAAATGTATTAATATGATAATTCCACAGATTAAAATAGTAGTTAATGTTTAAAGAATTGCCTAGTTTGCGTTAAAAATTAGTTTTGTATGGATTTCATTTGCGAAAATAATTAGGATTTTCCTCTCATTTCCAAATGTCATGTCTGGTTCAGAAATATTCAATAACGAGATATTGATTTCTGCCTCAAAATAGCTTTCTTTGATATTTTGAAACATATACCGAAATGCAGAATTAATAACCTGAATTTCTACCTGTTCTCCATTATAATTAAGCGTGGAGCATTAAATGAAATCAATAAATTACAATACACTGAATGGATACAACATAAATTGGAATAAGATATTCTATATTTTACGAATTTAACAAAAGTAAAAATCTATATTCTTATTTTAAAAATTTAATCTGGTGCACCAGGAAATTAAACGCAGTAATTTTCTAAAAATCTATTTTCATACTAATTTAGAGTTTTGTAAATTATATAGTATAATAAGTATCCTTGTTAATCCACATAAATTTGATTGAAAGCGTATTTTAACATAATAACTTAGATTTAAGATTAAGCATAAAAATACATACGAGTTAAGAATACATATGATTTCAATTATTGGTATGATGATGTTTTACTTTTTATAATCACATTTTCTTTTTACCGATTACCAGGGGGCATGGCCATCTACGAGCTACACTTGCCAACACCCGTTCAGTCACCGCAGTCTCCAAAAGCACGCTAATTTGATCGGCTTTAAAATGATTTTGGAAGATTGAATTATAATTTAAAAAACAGTGGCGATTTCTACTCATTTCTCTTTGATTGAGGAATTTGAAGGAAAAATTAGCTGCCGTTAAAAGATACAATGGCTGTTTTCGTCTTTGATTAAATAAAATCAGTTAAACATTTCAAAATAAGCTAATATAAAATGAATTAAGTAAACAGCCTTTGTCTACCGGTATATTTTAACAAAGCGAAAATAAAGTTCTTTTAAATAAGGCATTTTAAATGTATCATTTTAAATCTGACGTAATTTTCACCAAACTTTTCTTTCTCTTTTTAATAATCACGTGAAAATACTTTTGTTAGAAATGAAGTATTATTTGCGCTGTTCTAACAAAAATAGTTGAAAAGATCATCTCAAAATATCAAATAAATGTCTCGCGCAATTTTTAAATTTAAACTGTTTTGCAATATTATTTTTTGTTCATTTTACGTAATAAGTGTAATGTGACGTAAATGTGACGTAATTTCTCCTATTTAAGACTTCTAAAAAGTGCTATTAAAGTGTTATTACACGAGGGGTCAAAGTCGCGTCAAATTCCATTCATCCCCATGTTATCCTATGGCTCCAGGGGAGTCGCTGTGAAAGCAAGCAACTTTTATCTGTCGGTGCGTCTTTGACGCCTGAAACGAAGCGAGAGGCCAGTAACAGCCAATGAAATGCTTGGAAATCTGATGACGGAAAAGCCTTTTCCCGAACAGCCAATGAAATGTTTGGATAATACGTAAGTTTCAGGTGGAAGATACATAGGAAATCTGACGAGTCGCAGGCGATTTTTGTCGCTTGCAATTTGTACGTGCAATAACACTATAATCCATAAAAAGTGGGGAAGGATTGTACTTTGTGCCAATATATTAAGAAAAAGAAGAAACAACGTATAAAGGCACAAATGAAATGTGTTTAAAAGCATACAGCTGTTTCAAAACCTCTAAGGTTTCCTCATCAGTGCTTAAAATAAAAGTTAAAACCAAGACATTGTGTAAAAAGAGGGGGGGTGGAGAGAGGTGGACAGAGAGTCAGAAAAGCGTACCTTTCAGCTCTACTGCCAACGGTGAAATGCGACCTACGGCTGACAAATAGTTACGGATAAAACTTGCGTTAAAAATTGTGATATCAAACGTTCCGCTATTGCCAACCACTGCTGGTCCAACAACCATAATTTTAAATTTTCCGAAGCCTCCATAATACAGAAATGTACTTCAATCTATGACCTGGACTTCTGGGAGGCTTACCACATATGGAAAAATTCAAACAGTTTAGTTAATGATTTATCTAGTACGCCCAATTTTTCAAAGGTATGGTTTAATTTTCTATAATTCCCTCCACTCCCTCTCCCCTTTTTCTCCTTCTGGGTTTGGACTCTTCCAGAGCAATTGGGTATTTTGATTGGTCTCCCTGAATATGCGCGTGAGATCAACTCCGTAACTGTTTGTCAGCCGTAGGTCGCATTTCACCGTTGGCAGTAGAGCTGAAAGGTCCGCTTTTCTGACTCTCTGTCCACCTCTCTCCCCCCCCCCTCTCTTTTTACACAATGTCTTGGTTTTAACTTTTATTTTAAGCACTGATGAGGAAACCTTAGAGGTTTTGAAACAGCTGTATGCTTTTAAACACATTTTATTTGTGCCTTTATACGTTGTTTCTTCTTTTTCTTAATAACACTATAACCTTGTTAATGAATTTATTATTTTACAATATCCTTTCTCTTTTAAAATTCACGTGTAAATATAGTTATTATGAAGTAATTTTCAATAAGTTCAATTTAAGTAAATAATTATTTAATTCTAATTTGAATTTTTTTTTTCTGTTTATAATAGTCCTGTGTAAATAAATTTTTAATTTGAAGCAAACATTATTGTTTACGCTGGTTATACAGTTGGCAAAATTTAAATTAATACAATTTTCTAAAATAAGTAAAAAATATCTCTCGATATGCTGAAAATTTGAATTTAAAATAGAAATAAAACCTCAAAAAATGAGTCAAAATAAAAAAAGAAATACAGTCTGCACACCGGAAACTTCAAACGTATAAAATGATCTAAAAATGATTAAATTCCTATGTACAGTTTTTGCTCCTATAAAACTTTTTTAATGGAACGGTTTTGTCTTAAAATCTGAGAAACTTCTGTGAAAGCATAATTTCAAGAAAAGTGGTTACTTACAAGAAAAGTGGAACTTTGGTTAAAATTTTGGTTAAAAGGCTTTTGGTTTATATTGTCGCCCTGACAATCAAGTCAATAAAAAGAATCACCTAGATTCTTAATTGTGCGAAATCGTCATTTCAAGAATAGTTCAAAGTAAAAAAAAAAAAAAAAAAAAAAAAAAAACGCTTCGGTTCTAGCATCGTTTCTTGATAATAAATCCATATAAGTACCTTCTCCTGAATAATTCTCTGTTAGGTATGCTTCAAAAGTACATAATTGCTGTTTATGATCATCGAAAATTTGTTACGCAGTTCTAAAACGTTTTCGATAACTTTCAGTGTCTGCTAACCCCGTTATTCTGTGTGCTTTAAAAGAAATCTGAAACTGTCACGAGATTCATCGAAAAGTGATTAGCTAAAGATAAATGTTATTTTATTTATTTTCTTACCGGTAAAAAGTTGATAATTTTTTTTTGTTTTTCTGTTTTTTGCTGGCCAACTGTGCTAAAAGCTTTGATTATTATTTATTTATTTTTAAATGATGTTTTATGTATGTGGTTTTTTGTTCTTCTTTAAGAGTATTATGAAAGATTAATTTGCTGCAAAGGAAAGATTTATATAATTTCTTTTGGTAATATTTTTTTTCAATGCAATATTATTTGAGAAAGTGAATTTTATGATTATTTGTTTTAACTGTGCACAGCGTAGATTAGAAAAGAAAAGGTAATTTCAAATCCGTTCGATTTTTTTTTCTATGTTGTTTATTTAAAAGAAGTAAGTACTTTATTTTATATTTTGTTGAGTTTATATGTTTTTGTGAATGAAAATTTTTCATATCAGCTTATCTATAATACTTGATAAAGCTGAAATTTTATGATTTAAACATTTATGACAGTTTTATACGGTAAGTTATATTGGTAAAAAGGTGGAATTTTAACGGATAATACTATTTTGTATTAATATTTACATGAGCTCATGTTTAATCAGAGATACATTTTAGTATGCTATTTATTTCTTTTATGTTTTATCAATTGTTTATGAAAGTTTATGCCTATTTACCTGTTTATATTTTTCTGAAAGGGGAAGGTAGTTATTTTGTTCTTTGATTATTTAATGTGTCAAGTATTGCATGTAATTTTGTAATTTAAGCATAAATTTAACTGATTTGAGAAAAATGGGTTTTCTTTCTAAAGGGAAAAAAATGATTTATATAATTTGGCTAACGAATTAGTACTTGAGTTAGATGAAGATAATAAAATAGCAGTCTTACGAGAAAATTTTTTGAAGTGTGTACTTTTAAAAGACGATGAACAATTTGTAAAAGAGGCATTTATCGCTATTGTGGAAGATAGAAATAAACAAGAGAGCATAAAAGAACAAAAGGTTGAGGGGAAACGTATCGCAGAGGAAAGGGCGTATGAGATAAAAAAAACTTAAGCGACAAGCTCAAAATCATACCGCGACAGCTGTACCACAGAATCAAATGGACCAGATGCGTATAGATATTAAAAATATCCTACCACCATTTATTCCGGAAATGGATGATATGTCGTTGTTTTTGACAATGTTTGAACGTCAAATGAAAATGTTAAATGTCTCCAAAGATTTTTGGGTCTCACACTTAATTGCCGTTCTTCCGTTAAACATTGCTAAACTTATAGCAAGAGAGCCTGAAGAAATGTTCAAAAACTGTGCACAGATTCGAGACATATTATTAAAAAGATTTAAATTAACAGCGGAGAAGTTTAGGGTATTATTTAGCTGACATCAGAAAAGAGAGAATTCTACTTGGAGAGATTTTTTACTTTGAAATTAGAAATTATTTTCAGGGTTGGTTATCCGAATTTGAAATTAATTCATTTGAAAATCTCTCAGAACTAATAATCGCTGATCAGATTAAAAGAAAGTGCCCACCAGAATATAAAAATCATTATTTAGATGGTTGGGAAAAACTAAATGACCCTATCGTGTTGGCCAAAAAGCTTGACATATACGAAAATATTAGACCCCCTTTTCAAAAATCAGCAAATAATTCAAAATCGCGTGAAACACAGAAACATGTTTTACCGAAAAATTCAAATGGTCAATAATTCTCGAAAAATCAGATAACCAAAATTGAAGCTAGCGAACATTTTGTAAATTACAAAAATACTTCTCCTACCTCAAAATATACGAATTCACGCTTTGTAAACGATGATAAGCCTCCAGTTATAAGCTGCTATGGCTGTGTAAAACAAGGTTTTGTCAAAGCAAGATGTCCTAATTACTCCCTATCTACGCAAGAAAAATCAGCAAATTTTGGTTATCTCCATCTCCAATCTTGTTATATTAACACACAGGCAACACCTATGTTGTCTATAAAGGTAAATGGTATTACAGGGGTAGCTTGCGCAGATACCAGAGCTACTCAGTCCATTGCTGGGGAAATGTTGTTCAAGCTTCTCCTTGACCAAGGAAATTTGTTTGAAGAGACCAGAGTAAGTATAAGGTTAGTTGGGGCAACTGGACCATGATTTTACAATGTGACTCTGGAGCTTCTGACAATTCAGCTTCAAAAAGCTAATGTTCATTTGAATTAAAGTCTGAACTTCCGTAAATGTGTTTAGTTAGGTTCCCTCTATCAGACAGAAATGCTCAAAATTATATTTTAATATTTAAAAATATAAAAATATGCATATTTCATCTTTCTTTCCTCATGGGTCCAGTTGACCCATAAAAATGGGGTCACTGGACCAGGAGGGTCTACATTCCACACGGGTTGATTTTTTTTCATATGGGATACCAGGTCCTGTTTGAAAAAGTATAAACAACTTAAAAAAATTTAAACCAGGCAGATCATGCAAATTATATATCAACTAAAGAGCGTTGCAAGGGAAACCTTTGCTGTCAATGTGTCAAAAAAAAAGCACTAAAAGTGAAAATATTAGATTTATTTATACCAAAAACATAAAAATTAAGTATGTACTTATATACTTTAGTATAGGTAAAAAGCATAAAAATCACATTGTATTTGAAAGGAAAAAATAGCAAGGTAAATCTATGAACAAACGGCTACTTAAGTACTTAATCTGTATCCAGGGTTCGCATTATATAGAGAAAATTTGATTGTTCCTACCAGAACCCTTAATGAGTTATCTTCATGATCATTTTATTTAACATATTCTAAAGAAAGTTGCGTTGAAGATATTGTTTCCAAAATATTGGTAGGAAAAATAAAATTTTCACTATAGAATGCAACCCCTGTGTATCGTTCAATTTCAAGGTTTGGCTATCTCGCTTTCAGGGGCAGGGTACTTGCATTCGTAAAATGTTGAAATAATTTAATGACACCAGTATTTACAAGAGAATGTATTTGTAAACAAGTAAAAATATATTTTCGCGTACTTAATAAAGGTGAAATTTTCATTATAAAATTTCGGGGCCAAAGTGGCAATTAGGAATTAAAATTATGTTATGCCACAACGGCATCACCGCCTCTCAAAGGGTCAAGAAATTTGGTTTGATACCAACCAATATGCTTTTTAAAAACTTTATTACGTACTTTTAATAAGGTATTCCATAATTTTCTTTATTGTGAGCAAAAAGCAATGGAGAAATTTATTTTCCGTAGTAAGAGAAACCCCCAAAAAATATTTATAAATATTGGAGTAACTGGATCCAGCATGGTCCAGTTACCCCGGATATATGTCCCAGTTACCCCATTCATGAAAAATTTATGTTGTAACTGGAACACGTGGCATACATTTGAAACATGAAGCAAATATGTATAGATACCTAATAATATCAATGTAGTTATAGGCCTAATCTTTTTTTAAAAAAAGTTTGTTTAACAAAAGTACTTACAGTATTTTAATAAAAAGCAGAGGAAGTTCAACCATACTGATGTTTTTAAAAAAAGAAACGTAAATTTTTGACAACCTATCACAGTAAAGTGAGAGTTATGATTGAGTTGACACACGTAGTTTTAGGAAGTAGAGATTAAGGTGCATTTTTCACAAAAGCTAAAACTAAAAAAACATCAATAGTTTTTTATAAAATAGCCTATGGCCCAGTTACCTCGTGGGTCCAGTTACACCAATAACCTTAACACTTGCTGATAGCTTACGAAAAGTAACTAACGTTCTTCAAGCAACAATCACTGTTGAAATAGAAGGTCGTAGAACTAATACAACGATTTTTGCCTTACCCGAAGCCGCAGGAAACAGAACATTGTTAGGCATAGATTTTTTGAATAAAATGGGAATTTTGTTGGATATGCGAAGCCAAATTTTGTATTTCCAGAACAACCCAAGATATAAAATTCCTTTTGCCGATGATCCTTTCAAAACGACACCTGAAATCTCAACACCAAATGCCAAAGCTAACTTAGTTATGTTAAGATAAACTGACCTATCTAAAATACAAAGGATGATACTTAATGACTTGCTTGAAAAATTTTCCAATACCTTTCAAACAGGGCGAGTATCAACACCCGTCGTCGAACATCGCATAAACACTAGAAAACATCATCCTATATCATTACCACCTTACAGATTATTACCGGCAAAGAAAGAGTTGTTGAAAACACAAATTGATGATCTTCTTGTCAAAGGAATTATTGAGGAATGCGAATCTCCATATTCTGCACCAATCGTGCTCATTCCTAAGCCAAATGGTAGTGTTCGTCTATGTGTAGACTACAGGAAGCTCAATGAGGTGACTATACATGATAACTATCAAATTCCTCGTATGGACGATCTTCTACATCAGGCCAAGACTGCCCATTTCATGACCACTCTGGATCTGAATGCTGGCTAGCATCAGGTGAGTGTCTATGGGCCTGATCGTGATAAAACTGCTTTTGTATGCCCTCTCGGAACTTACCGCTTTCGAAGAATGCCTTTTGGACTCCGTAACGCTCCTGCATCGTTTCAGAGGACAATGGATAATTTTCACAACGGACTCCCAGATGTAAATATTCTCTCTTACCTTGATGACCTCATTATTTTATCATAAAGTTTTGAACAACATCTATCTGATCTTGAAGCTGTTTTTCAAAGATTATCCAAATGGAAACTTTCTGTAAATCGAGAAAAATGTAACTTTGCATGTACAGTCGTGGAAAAAAAAAGTAACCACCCCCTACTAACATCTCAACAAATTATCGTAGAAGAAAGTTGCTGGTACCGAACGATTGGAAATAAAGTCTACTTTTAAGTGATGCATTTAAAATTTGTTTAAGGGACCTTCTACATATTAAAACGAACCATAACTTTGTTTTTTCAATAGCAGTACACAATTCTGACAGCATAAATGAACTCTACACCTTTCAATTAGACTAGAAGCAAATTTTTATGCATTTCGTGCCATAAGTTTCCGAGAATTTAATTATTTTAGAACGAGCGTATTTTAAGGGCTGTATCCAAATTGAAGTTCCGAACTCGAATGTTACCCGAGAGAGCCGCCTTCTCTATCAAGGCACGTTTAAGCGTCAATGAAACCTGTTTGATTACATGATAGCAGAATAAATTTCAAAAATTTACTCACTTCTATCATAGACGGCCCTTTAAACCATCATTTTGCCGTGTTTTAAGCATAATTTGAAAACTACTTGGAAGAAAAATGTGAAATTTTGGATTTCCATAAAGCAGGACTTAATAAATCTAAATACATAAAAAAAAATTGTATGTTGCATTTCATATTTTTTTCGAATATTAATTTCATAATTCATAATTCATATCATAAAATTATAAAAATTTCAAATTCAACGTATTTATGTTTGGGTATATTAGTATTATTGCTACGCAAAAAATTAGCTCAATAGGAGCATAATTTCAGGAGATATAAATAAAAATATGAAAATGTAATTTAACATTGGAAGTACTAAATTTTGAATGTCTATAATTCAAAAACTTATCATTCGAATGACTTGACATTTGGTTTCTAGGCATATTTTGAACCGAAGATTTGAAATATCTTGTTAAATTTGGGTATTGCCATTGAAAAAAATGAAGTTTGGATTCGTTTTAATATGTATATGGCCCTCTAAGCAAATTTTATACACACCCTTTAAAGTAGACTTTTTTTCCAATCGTCCGGTACCAGTAACTTTCTTCTACGATGATTTGTTTGTTGACATTTTTTTCCACGACTGTACCAGAGTAAAGTACTTAGGACCTGGATAACCCCAAATGGCCTAGAAGTTGATCCTGGGAAAAATTGTTTCTATTGTGAGGATCCCGCCTCCCAAGAATATAAAACAACTGCAATCGTTTCTGCAGACATGTTCATGGTATCGCCGTTTTATACAAGATTTTGCAGAAATATCCAGACCACTTAGTAGCCGCACTAAGAAGAATGTTCGATGGCATTGAGGTGCGATTAAGAAAATACATTTCAAACCTTGAAGCAATGCCTGGTTTCAACACAAATATTGAAACAGGCTGATGAAACAAAACCCTTCATCTTTCGAACCGATGCAAGCAATTATGCTCTTGGAGCAGTACTTCTCCAGGGTAAGGGTGCGGTTGAGTACGCCAGTAGATTGCTAACTCCAGCAGAACGCAACTATCACACCACGGAATGGGAAGCTCTTGCTGTTGTCTGGGCTCTTAATAAATTCAGAGGATACATTGACGGAACAGAAGTTACTGTGGCATCCGATCACCAGCCTCTCCGATGGCTCATGAGCATAAAGTCACCTTCTGGAAGACTTGCCAGACGGACTTTACAGTTGCAAGAATTTAATGTTAAAATAGAATACATTCCGAGTAACGCGAACGTCATAGCTAATATGATTTCTCGTCCTGCGTGTGATCATATTAGTAAAGAAGGTTGTAATATTTGCACTATAATGGTTGATATTCCTGCTAAAATGTCTAGTGATCTACGTGCTGAACAAATGAAAGATGAAGAATTAAAGAAAATTATTAAAAGTTTCGAAGATGAAGAAAAAACTCTAGACTATACTAACTAGACTGAACGTGGTTATATTATGAACCAAGGAGTTTTGTACAGGTCTTCCCCCAAGTTCGGAAGCAGAAGAAGCACAACTAGTAGTCCACTCACATGAAAGGGAGAAAATTTTAAAAGAACACCATGGCTCACCTACGGCTGGTCACTACGGTGATGAAGGTACATTAAATAGAATATCCAAGAGATATTATTGGACTAGAATGCGCTCATACATTGCAGATTACGTCAAAAATTGTGCTTAATGTAATAGGTATAAACCTTCTAATCAATAACCATCCGGTTTGTTACAGACAACAGTGTATTCACAAAGATCTGTAGTTCTATCAATTGGTCTTTTTAGCCCTTTATCAAAAAGTAACAATGGTAAAAGATGGGTATTCATAGTAGAAGACTGTGCAACGAAATGGGTTGAATTATTTGCCCTTACAGAAGCTACTTCAGTATAGTGTGCAACTACGTTGCTCGAAAAAGTTATCCTTAGATATGGTCTACCTAGATGTATAATATGTGATAACGGACCCCAATTTGTTAGTAGTGTGATGCAACAACTTTGTTTTCTTTTAGGTATCAAACAAAACCCAACTCCCATATAATCCTCAGGCAAATCCTGTGTAGAGAAAAAATAGAGACCTCAAGACGAGATTGACTATATTAGTAGAGAATGCCCACTTTTCATGGGAAGAGAAACTTCCATCAATACGTTTTACAATGAATACTGCTAGGTGTGACACAAATGGAGAAACGGCAGCATTCTTACAATTTGGGAGAGAATTAAGAACGACAGACATCACGACATTCGTGCTGTAATTTCCAATGACAACTTTGTACCTGAAATTACACCATACCTCAAGAAATTTGCAAACTTCAGCAAAGAAATTAAGGACAAAGTTGAAGCTAAGCAAGATCAAACAAAGAAATACCCTGAGCGTGAAAGAAAACCAGGACATTGTTTTGTTCCGGGACACAAGGTTTGGATTGACATACATCTAGTAAGTAAAGCCTCTAGCAATAAAACTGCAAAGTTCATGCCTAAACGTGATGGACCATACATTATTTTAATTCAAAAATCACCCACCACATTTGTTCTAGCAAGCATGGACAATCCAAATGAACCTCTTGCTACATGTCACACTTCAGCTTTGAAACTGTGTAATGACTCTGACATTGTGCCCGTTGCACCTATTAGGAAAAGCGGTAGACCACCTAAAAAGTTACTGGTTCCTCACCGGGACGTCCGCGGAACCAGAGGGTGAAGTTGTAACAAAATGACTTCCTCCTTTATTTTTATGGCATATAGATGGCGCTGTTGCCACTTTCGGCAAAATGTCCTGAGATATTTTGCCAAACATGAAGTCAAGTGAATATATGTAATTATGACTGCGCGGGTTTGAGTAGAGTTTCGACGTGTGTACGAAATGTATCTCACCTAGAGAAGTTTTCATGTGATAACCAGAAATGTGTATAATATTCCATTTATGTGCGCTTTTCTTGGATCTGTATATACTTTGTGTGTCATCGTTGTTAAAAATGTAATTGTTTAAGCTGTCGAAAGTGTTTATCATGACCAACATCGATACATATATATAAAATCCTAATGAAACGAATTTATGAAACGGATATATGAAACGACTGAAATGTTACGAATTTATGAAACGATTCTATGAAACGACTGATTAAACAACTGATTATGTTTCGCAGCGATTTCTCCTAAAATATGGAATACTTTGCGATGAAATTAACACCAAAAATCGGTATTGATCCGCAGATCTCAAAACTGGTATTAGAATTTTTAAATTGGAATTAGTTTTCGAAATATTAATTTTTTTCTAATTTTAAATACTTTTTTCTGATGATGGTAACTCAAATTTTAATCATAACAGATTTTTTTTTTCATATTTTAGTAAAGGTTATTATTTAAATTAATTTGGCAACCAGTTTGTCCTCCCTTAAATGTATGCTAAGAACAATGCTTATTTTGTATTTCATTATCATTTTATTTAATACAAAACTTTCATTTAAAACTGAAAAGTTTAAAATTAATGGCTTTCACTTCTTTCTTTTCTTAAAACGAAACGAAAAGAAAAATATTAGGCGCAGATGTCATATACGCACCGGGATACCTATGTGGCGCCAAAATGGCGTTATTTTGCCTGACGTGGTAACCAGGCTATTGTTACTTATTTGTTAATAAATGTTTATTTACATTTATTTTCTTTTTGTTTAAAAAATGTTATAAATTGTTTTCTTCTATATATATTAATTATTTTTTTTTTATTTATTGTTATTTCATTTAAAAAAAAAAATAGAAAATAATTTTAAAATAAATATGTCACTGGCATTCGAAAACGAGGTTTTTGCCAAATTGTCGTAAAAAAATTCACGCCAAACCCGATTAAATAATGCATCAAATCCTGACATTTAATTTCCAATTCAAAGCAATGTGTTGATGATACTACTTAGTTATCATGTCGCCCAATTTCGCCAAATTATATAAATCGCCAAACCACTCACAAAATTATACAAATTGACGCAATTTTTATTTTAAATAACGAAAAATAAATAAACTAGTATAACATTAATAAAAATAAAAATAAAAAGTCGAAATAAAAATCACGTGATGGCGTAAACACGTGAAATTTCCTTACAGTCAAGTGAATGTGACATTTACGATAAGCCATTATTGGCATTTAATCTTATAGTCTGGCGATAGATTTTGGTTAGATGGGATAACCAAGTTTTAATTTACCACTCGAAAAAATAAAAAATGCTAACTGGCGAGTTAAAAAAAAGCTATTGGCGAGATTTGCACCCGGCTATTATAAAAGTACCAAGAATCCTTTGCGATCATGGCAACTTTTATGTAGATTTATTTTTAAAAAATAACTGTGATTCTTTAATCAAAATGGAAACCTTTCTTATGAAAAGCGAAGGGTTGTAATTGTTTGGGGCAGTTACATGACTTGGACTATTATAATATAAGTGAAATGATGGCGATAGAATAATATTTGGCGACTTATCGCCTATGGCTGGCTAACATTAGAATACCAAAATGGCCGCCTGTAATATAAAAAGCGAAGGGGTCCTCCCTGAACTGTTGATCATAGTCACATGACTATGATCAACAGGCTATTATTATACAGATTGTTTTCAATTCTAAAAACAACGCAAAGAATAATATTTCCTAACGATTAAAAATTTATTTACACGTGACTATTACAAACAGAAAAAAAAAACTTGAAAATTACTAATAAACGAGTATAAGTGTTAAAATCAGGAAAATACTGAAAATTATGTCTTGAAAATTGTATTTACAGGTGAATATTAAAAGAGAAAGGAAACTTTAAAATAATAAATACATTAATATGCGTTTAACCCTTTCAGGGGCAAGGTACTTCTATTCGTAAAATGTTGAAATCAGTGAATGGCACCAGAATTTATAAACAAATTTCGAAATACGAAAATGATTTTGTTCACTTACTTAATAAAAGGAAAAATTTCATTCCAATATTCTGGTGCTAATGTGGCATTTAAGAATTAAAATTAAGTGGTCCAAAAATGAACCACCGCCCTTGAAGGGGTTAAAGCAGTAAATTTTATTATGTCAATCGTTTTATAACGCTGTTAAAAAATATCGGGAAGCAAAGACTCTGTTTACTTAATTCATTTTATTTTAGCTTCTTTCAAATGTTTAAGTGGTCTTCTATAAATCAAACACGAAAACAGCCATTGGATGTCTTAACTTCAACTGATTCGGCCTTAAATTTTCGCAATCAAAGGGAATTGAATGTAAACCCGTTTACAGGGAGCTATAGGTTTTTTCAATGTAATACAATCTTCACTAATCTTTTTAATACCGATCAAATTAGCGTACTTTTAGATTCTGCGGTGTCTGTACGGGGGTTGGCGAGCGTAGCTTGCAGGGGGCAGAACCCCTAGTAAAATATATTATGCAGATAAAATTTGTGTTAATTCATATAAATTTGATTGAAAGCGTATTTCAACATAACATATAGATTTATGAATACGCATAAAAATACATATATGATTTTAATTATTGGTATGGTGATAGTTTCATTTTTATAATCAAATTTTATTTTTACAGAATGTTATAAGCAATTAGAAGTTCTTGAAAATAAGTTCTGAATATTTTTATTTTAATAATTCAATTGTTCGGTTATGTGAAATAAAAGATATTACGCAGAAATAAATTTGTGGTTTCTTTGAAATAAATATATCAAATTATATGAGGACGTGAGTTTGAAAAATCGCCTTATCCAAATTTTAAAAAATCGAGTTTTTTCTATCAATATACTTTTTGTGAACAATCACCGAATAAACAGTACAATATGCCAACAATTAGTTTTATCCTGCAATTCTGGCATTGTAAAATCTTGGTTTACAATGAAAACCAATGTTCGGAGTCAAGTGCACTGTAAAAAAAAATAATCTGTAAAGTTACAAAAGTTTTTCTAGGAAACTGGGATTCCTAGAAAAAATTATGTAACGGCAACAACAAAAATTCCTGTAACAGACAATGTTACAGGAATTTTTGTTGTTGCCATTACATAAAAAGTTCTAGGAATCCCAGTTCCCTAGAAAAATTTGAGTAACTTTACAGATTATTTTTTTACAGTGTGCTTTTAACTGTTTTCCAAAATTTTATTTTCTGGATAAGGCGAGTTTTGAAACTCAGTCTATGTATTGCTTATAATATTTAAAAATTATTATTCCAATCATTGCCCTATCTTCGATTCTTATTATTTGGTTATTACACGTTCTTATATTGTTTTCTACCATATGCATTTTAAATTATGTACATCTACACTATAAAAAAACTGTAATTCAACAGATATAAAGTTACAGAAATCTGTATGCTTACTAAATTTGTATCTGTACACTGTACAAAAAAAGATGCAAATCTACAAAACTAGTTTTTGTAAAGCTACGGAAATCTGTAGCCTTACAAATGAATCTACTAAAATTACAGTAATATTACTAAAATTTTATCTGTAACCAGGCTTGCAGTAGCATAAAAAGTTCTAGGCATCCCAGTTTCCTAACAATTCTTAGTAACCTTACAGATTGTTTGATGTACAGAGCAGAAATGTATCTGTTACATGAAATTTTGTTGTTGCCGTTACATAAAAAATTCTATGCATCCCAGTTTCCTAGAAAAAATTTAGTAACTTTACAGAATTTGTTATATGGTGTAGAAATTTGAAAACTGACATTTTTAAAATGAAACATGATTTCGCAGTAGCATACCTTTACCTATTTCAGAATCGCGGTAACTTTATTTTATTTGCGAAAGTTAGAAAGGAGACTAAAAAATTAAAAACCTTTTAAGTGTTACTAATACCTATTTTTCAGTTAATGGTTGGCTAATTGTCTGCCATTATTTCCAACTATGATCATCTGAAAATCGTAAAATTATTAAAATAAATTTGAAATAATATAATATAGGCTATTTGAATTTTTTTATATAATCGATGAATCACAGTTGTGTAGTGGTCAGAGCACCTGACTGCCGCATCGCAGGTCGAGAGTTCGACTTCCGACTGGGCAAAGTTCACTCAGCCCTTCATCCCTTTGGGGTCGATAAAATGAGTATCAAGTTTGCTTGGGAACTAAACACTGATGGTCTCTCGATAGGTTGGCCGGGACGCATGCTGCATAGCACCTCGGGGTCCATCCTCAGGAAAGCAGAGATGGACGCTGTCGGCCCAGATCCTTCAACTTCATGGATTGTATAGCCACAGAGTTTAGTTTAGTTTAGTAGTTTATATAATCGATATGTGCTAAATTAATATTTAACAATTTGTTTTGCTTGAAAATATTCAGAGACATTAATAGAATCTATGTATCTAAACAACAACCGTTTTACTGATAATAATGCACTCGAATTATTTTAGGTGCCATTGTTAACTATAGATCCATATGATTTGTGTACCCTGTTTAAAGAGCTTCATGCTACAAAAGATATTACATATTAGTATGCTTAAATTATAATACATAGGACTATTTTTGCATTAGTCTATGTAAGAGTGATAGACTGCTGACTTTCTAGTTTCGAAATTAAGATTGCTGTCTTGTACATAAATTCCAGCTACTATACCAGTTGATGATTCTGAAATCTTACAATGATACTAAAATATATTTCTACAAAATATATGAAATGTAAATGGGATTTCCGTTCAAGACATGCCTTGAACGGATTCCTTCTGCAGAGATCAAGATTTAAGCTGCAGCTTAAATCTTGAGCTCTGCAGATTGCATTTTGAGTGGACATCAATAATAAAGCAGAATGTATGTTATTTTTAATCTCAGAAAAAATATTGTCTTAAAAAAAAAAAAAAAAAAAAAAAAAAAAAACAACAAAAAAAAACACCTTAAAATTTTTATGATTTTTTTTTTTTTTTTTTTTTTTTGGGGGGGGGGGGGGGGTGTTCTAGAACTAAAAGTTTGGAAATTTCTTTCAGACATGCTTTCCATCGGACGATAGTGTTACAACTGTAGAATATTTTTCTAATGGCGAAATGCTCACTGATGGTATATCGCCAACAGTATTATCATCGTATATGCTTGATAAGTCCCGTTAAAATAATAAGAAAAAATGGATATACAGTGGAACCTGCTAAAGTGACCACATTGGTAAAGTGACCACCTGGCTAACTTTTACACGTGCTCATATAAAATAATATGAGAATTGTCCGGTAATATGACCCCCTGTCTGTAGTGTAAAGTGACCAGATAGCCTGTCACGGTCAATGTTATTTGAACCTGTAAAATTAGACCGTCCATTTTTCTGCATGCCTAAAATTTTCAAACTAAAAGACTAAAGTCACCTTTTTCCCAAAATGTTTATTTCATCCTTAAAAAAAAACATGAATATATCTCCTATAGTGACCACCCGCTTAATTAAAAAAGTGACTAATTTGTTCTTTATTGTAGTGATATTGGTGCCTGTCTAATGTGGCCTTCCGTTCTCATTTTTCTCTCAAGCTGAGAGAAGAATGATGAATGTTTCCCCCACGCATATTGACCGTTCGTAGGATAGGAATGCTTGCGCCTACTATTCATTGGCCAACTAAGTCACATGTTAGTACTACGTTTATGCCCTTGAGGGACAAGCAATTACGTTTGTGTAATGCTGAATTCCCACCGGAAAATTAGAAAAAAATATTTCAAAATAAGGAAAAGCAATTTTACGACTTTTTTCCACCAAAGTTAGAAAAGGAAAAATTCATAAATTTTTTCTGGTGTAAATCTTCATTAATCGTAGGTGGGATAAAATATATCCCACCGCCCCTCAAGGGGTTATCCGAGTAGACGATTCTGCAATTGTTCGGATTTGTTTTAAAAACGGTTCCTTTGTCTTATGTGCTGATAAATTCTAAGACTAAACTTGCGTATGTTCTTTCACTGTACTGACTGGAAGATGTGTAACATTTAACATTAACAACATTTAACACACAACTTGTAATTTTTGTGTTGCTTTGGTAGTTTTTTTTTCAAGATTTTATGTTTAATGTAGTAGAATTTCTTCTTAAAGTATGGAGAATAAAGAATCTGAATCTAAAAAAATCTAAACAATATAAAGAGTTGTGTTTAAAAGATAAAATTGAAGTTATTAATTTTCTAAAAAATAATAGTCAAAGAGCAGTACCTAAAAATTTTCAAATCAGTAAAACTTGTGTGAGAAATGTTTTTTAAAGAAAATTGCAATAACTACAAAGATTTGAAGAAAATGAAAATAAGTCTAGGAGTCGGAAAATTAAAAAAAGAAAAAAAAAAAGATTATTTTTTAAATAAGTCAAGCAAGTGTTGAATGCTTTAAAATAGAGCGTGGGCTGAATTGTCGAGTTTCTGTTTATATGCTGCAAGAAGCAAATTTAGAGTTTACAAAAAGCTCAATGTAGAAAATTTTTCTGCTTCTAACGGCTAGTTAGAATCTTTTAAGAAAAGAAATAATGTTTCTCAGGATATTTTGCGTGTAGAATCTTATGACGTTGATATGGAAACAGTAGAATCCTTTAAAAGACGGATTTCTGATTTGCTGGAAAATTAGAAGAAATAAGACCTATTCTGCACTGATGAATAATTGTTGAAAAGAAATATTTTAAACAATTTTCTTACTTTATTGATGTAAATGAAACTTCATAAAAGTTTATATAATGTTTTAATGACTAGTTTATTACTGCCAGTTATAGAAACGTTATGCAATTACAACCAAAATAAAAATACGTATTAATTACAGTGTACCTTGTCGTTATGTGTTATAAATCAATCACTACGGAAGTTCTGCAACTGAATTTTAAAGAAATAAGGTGTGTTTTAAGTTACTCATTTTCAATGTAGTGTATTTTGAATTAGTAATTCAGTTATTATAATTGCTAACACGTTAAGGGCCACGATGACTGACACCGAAGCTGAAAAATTTACAATGTTTTAAGTAATTTTTAAGAAAGTATAATCCTGTAATAAATAAAAGTTAAGTAAATTTTAAATAAATGTTCAGTAATTACTTAAAACAGTATATATATTTTAAGTTTTATATCATATTTTAGACCGTCAGTCATCGGTGAATGAAGCGTTCTAAACTGAAATTTCAATGTCAGTCACCGGTGACGGACCTGACGCTTAACGTGTTAATTAATCAATTCAATACTTAATACAGTGCATTTTCCATATGCATATCTTTGTTTAGTTTTTGAGATCACAAAAAAATGTAAAGTGCCATTTTTAAAGACACTTCATAAAGTGACCACCTCTATATTGTGGCCATTTTAGCCAGTTCCGAGGGTGGTCACTTTAGGCAGGTTCCAATGTAGTTTTTTTTTCCCCAAGTCTCGATTTTTGTCCAAGAATTATGATCACACGATTCTTTGAAGTACCAGATCAAGTAATTATCCGCGATTAAAAAATAAATAAATATTTCATTTTTAGTGCATATATATTCTAATGTATCATTGTAATGAAGGGGAAAAAATTCAATGATATAAATTTTTAAATTCATAATTTCAGATATAAATAGTTAAACACATACTTAAAGTTAGCGTGTTGAAGAAAAAACAGCTATAACTGCATTTCAAATTATCATAAGAATTTAGATAAAAATATATATTTTATATCCAGTTTTATAGTCTTTTAAATAAATTAATAAACATGTTTTGGCTCAAAATATGCTATTTAAATTTATTGAGATGCCTTAAATTATGTGTCCTTTCGTTTATATGCCTTTAAATAAAACCGAAGAAGAAATCTAATCAGAAGATCTAATAAATGAAATATAACCATATTACCTCAATGTAGCTACATATATGCATGATTACGTACTGTATGAGCTGACATAACAATAATTAAAAAAATATTAAAATTTTAATATAATTTTAAATATTCATTAAATAACGAATTATTGAGATTTTGCAACTGTTTTAGTTCCAAAATTTACAACATAATTGTAGCTTCTAAATGGTAGCTATTCCGTTTCGTGTTATTTCACGCAATATGCTATTTATGTCTGTTAACACGCGTGATTAGTAGATATATATTCCATACCCAGCTATGTTTTAAAATAAAACTTATCTTTGTAATATGAGGCTTCTTACTCTACAAAGGTTGCTGCTTTCAAAGGAACCTTGAATCAAATTAAATACATGGATAAATTTGACCTTGAGTTTTAAAGGAATGTGTTTCTTTAACTGCAGTATACCTCTACATTGCTGCATACGATGCAAAAGACATTGCTGTATTATATTTTCTAATGCGACAGACAAAATTTAGTCTGTTAGCGGGCGGTGTACACCATAAAGGACACATAATTTCAATTCAAAAACTGAAAAGCGGCACCAAGGATGTTTAAATAAAATTTGCCTTTTATAAAGTACGGGAAAATAAGCAAGCTTTTATTTTCTAATAACTTCGTTTGTGAATTCTGGTATCAGTACATCATTTCATCCTTTTATAAACTGACTTACTCCTTACCGGAAATTGTTAAGGACCAACTCTTGTATTTGGTCGTTTATAGTAGGATATGGTAAAGTACGATACGCGATATACTTGAATCATCCTTGAAAAATTATTTAATTATCAATTCCTGTTTAATCAAATCCGTCGATTAGAGCCTTTTACTAAATATCAGTCTTTCAAAATCGGGTATACTAGAATCCATAATTGAAAGTTTTGCCATAATTCAACAACTGAACAACATACACACGATATTTTAAAAGCTAAAAACTTTTCTCAAAGTTATCTACTCGATCCTTGCAATTCCTTTCAAAATCCATTTAGCAGAACAATTTCAAAAGGCTAATCTTTCAAAAACAGGTGATTATTTCGCATAACCCTATACGAAAAATAATATGTTATATAAACTAAAACCTTTCCTGGAAAATTGTACGATATTGCATGATAAATCATGCACTATCGTGCCCTATATTGTGTCAAAATCTGCCTCTCTAGCACCCTCGGAACTCTAGTAAATATATACGTTTTTATGCACCATATGTATTGAAACGATTAAAATCCATGTAAAAATCCTGTTCAAAGTAGTCCCGGAGGTACTCAAAAGTACATCTTTGAAAAGAGATTCGTAAAGTAAACAAACTAAAAATTAATATTTTTATAGCATAGCTCATTGTTAAGTGATCTGTTTAAAACAAGAAAAAAAATATGATAGCCTTAGCATTAAAATTTAAGATGTTTACAAGCAAACGTTAGGGATACCACGTTAGACAAGACAATGGAAGCAAAATTGACACTCTCACGCGCCCAAATAACTTCGTGAACAATTTTCAGCTTACTATAACTGCTATTGCTATCTTGTGACGGTCAATGGAAGTATTTACTATTATTTTCTAAAAGTACCATTTCGAATGCATTCAATGAGTGTGTTTTAATTAGAATAAAAAACTATGGAAAGTACCGTCGGAGCATAAAGCCTTAAATAACGGAAATCGCTCTTTAAATATATATGTATATAATTCAGCCGAATTTTAAGAAATTGAAATGAACATTTCTAATAGATTTTGGAGAATAAATCTAAACATTAGTTTTCTGCAAAACATGATTTTTAAGCACAAATTATTACAAAAATATACATTTATATAAAACCATACATATTTATATTAAACGCACACAATTTATATGATGTGAATGCAATGAAGTTTAAGTGATCAACTACAAGATTTGGTCTTTAACAACCCAAATTTTGTGTGACGCATAAGAAAACACAATAGTGCAACGGAATTTACATCGTATACAGCAATGTAGAAGGGTGTTCCAGTTAAAGATACATATTTCTTTAAAACTAAAGGTCAAGTTCATCCATATATTATTTCATATGATTCAAGATTCGTTTGAAGGCAGAACCTGAGTAGCGAAAGAAGTTTCCTTTTACAAAAATAAGCTTTATTTTAAAGCATTGATAGACATAGAAAATATATCTATAAATTTCTACTATTTAGAATCTACAATTATAATTTGTAATTTTTGGAATCAACATTTAATGTAGGGGAGACTATGGAGGGAGGTTCATACGGGAGACTTGACCCACCCATCAGTTTTAATATTTAAAAGAATTTCGGAGTTTTATCTATAGGTGTCAACCAAATCTACTGGAATGCGCAAAAAATGTCTTTGTTTCATACAAATAATCGAAATATATGCGAAAAAAATAAATTGTGAAGCGTTTTCAACCTAAAAGTTGTGTTTTTTAGAAATATTTTGTAAGCTTTTTTCAGGTAAAGTATATCATAAAAATTAAATATAAAAGAAATTAAAAAAGTAAATCATAGTCACAAAGGCACCAGAATTTTGTTGAATCATTTACATTTTATATGCATGTGAATTTCTTATTTCCAAATAAATTTGTTCGTAAATTCCGGTGTCAGTCATTTATTTCAATATTTTAGAACTGAAAGTACTTTGCCCTGAAAGGGATAAAATATATTAATGTTAAGAGGTCATGCTGCTTCAAAAGAACATACCATTGATCGAAAAACTTTAGTGAGGTATGTAGAAAAGTAGGACAAGGAGAAAAAAAAAAGCGGGACAGTTGCTCCTAAATCTGGACATAATAACACATGAAACACTATGACAATAGAATGTGTCTCTAACGGAATACTGTCTCAAATGTTAAATTTTCATTTTCTCTGCTGTACAATTACACTTTTTCTCCTCTGACTTGCGATTGCGTCTAAACAGGTTTGTTTAAGCATCATATTTCTAAAACTATATTTTTTTAATATTAATTAAAGCATGTAGCATAAAGTTATTTTGCTTTTTTTAAACTGAATTTAATACTCTTCAGAAATATTTCAATATAAAACAAAGTGGGTCGAGCCTCCCATACAGTGGGTCAACCCTCCCTTATTTGGGGAGCCTTAACCCATTATTTTCTCATCATTAAAATCGATCATTTTTCACATTTCTTATATATTACACTTATGTAGCAATTTTATTTTGATAACGGATTGTATAACGAATAAAATGATATATAAAACTTTATTCTACGTTCAATATTTAAAAAATAAAAAATCACTTTGTAAAAAGTTGGTCAACCCTCCCTAGTCTCCCCTACTTTTAATGATGTTTATTTTTAACGCGTACAATACGCAATATTGTATTATGTAGCTAAATTCAGGTAATATTGTTATCTCTCATTTATATTTCTCAGGTGTACGAAATTCTTATTCGGTTTTATTTAGCGGCATGTAAACGAAATAACACATTTTTTAATTCATCTCATTAAGTATAATTAGCATATTTTGATCAAAATTGTTCTTATGAATTTATTTGAAAAACTATAATCTTAAATACTATCTAAAAAAAATTTCTAAATTTATAGGATCAGTTAAAATGCAATTATGGCTTTTTTTTTTTTTTTTTTTTTTTTTTTACTTTTACCTACTAACCTTAAGTGTCTGTTTAAATACAGTAAATCATTGTTTTAATTGTTCGAAAAAATAAATGATTTTCTAACATTATGATTAACCCGGCAGGACGCGCGCCGTGAAACGTAACACGAGAACGGGCATGGAGTTTCAGCATACCCTAAACATAATAAATGGCATAAATACGAAAAAAAACTTTTAGGCTTCTATCAATTAGAGAAATTCATAAAAAATACACTCTTTCTCGTGAAAAATGATAACTGAAATGTTAAATTATCGTTAATCTTAAAAATTAATAAACAATAAATTAAAAATCTCACCCTTATTTGCCTTATTCGAAAAAACTTATTTTTTTTTTTAACAATCTTTATTGTAACAAAATTATGCATTATTGTGGATAAAAAATACTGAGATTTATTAATTTTTATAATAATTTGTGTGTACATGGATCAGAAACTTTAGATTTTTTGCAGTTTTTACATATACCCAGCAAAGAAAGAAATAGTGGGCCATCAGCTGGAAAGAATTTGGCAGCCAGCACTGCCATCAGCGGTAAAGTGCAATGGTGCCATTGCTTAAACCAGTACAAAAGTGTGCGCGCGGAATGCAGCTGGCCCATAAGTGACGGCCAACAGCAGGTCAGCCATCACATTACTTCAATCCGGCATTTTTCCTGCAATGCTAGCACCTATCCCACCGCTATTCCTTTGCTGGCCCAGCACTCTCCCTAACAAATATTTCTTATAGAATTCTATAAAGAAACTTAAAGAAAAAGTATTATAGAACAATGGCCCGTTTTTCTGTGAGCTAGTTTCACCAACAGCTATAGAAATGTCTATAGAAATATTTGAACTTGCAACTGTTTCCATGTGGTCACCCTCCCAAGTACTAACCACGCTCGCTGATGTTTGGTTTTCGTGATCGGACATGAACAACTACTATCAGTGTATTTTACGACCGCTCGTTGTTTTCAAGCTTTTCATTACACAATTTCAAGTTTATTTCTTTTGTGATTTGCGTTCCCAATCATTAAACTTGTATAGAAATGATTGTATATTGCATAGAAATCCTATGTATTTTATACGTTGATTGATTCTCAACTGTGTAAATTACGAAAACCGAAATCCTTTGTAACTTAGTAAAACCAGATTTAAGAAAAAAAAAAGTGCATTAAAATAAAGAATTTATTTATTTATTAATTTAGTTATTTATTTTGTTGGTGGCAGTGGTGGTATATTAGTTACAGTTTAAAAAAAAATAGCTTCACAGCTTAAATTGTGTTAAGGTATACATTTCAGATTTGTGTTCAAATTTATTAATCTGCCACGGGGTGATAAAAATAACTCTTTTTTAATATAGGCTTGGCAAAATATTTAAAAGTTTAATAAATTATTTTTTGTTAAACTTGAAACGTAATTGTTTCAATATTTTTACATTTCAGATTATAATATTTGAATAAAAATTACAATTAGTGATTTTTTTTTTTTAACTTAGATGAATTACGCCACCTATAGCGTACGGTTACAGCAATAATACTACAAAAGTCCGTGCACTTCCATGGTGTAGTGGGCCAGCGCAAGAGATAAAATGGAAGCCCATCAGAATGTTATGTGATGATTTCCAACAGCAAAGTTGACTGAAGCTGTCCAGTAGTGGTCATGCAGTAGTTGACCATTAGCCAGCACTTCTCCATCATTGCCAGAACCTATCTTGCTGCTGGCCAGTAATTTCTTCTTTGCTGGGTAGCTTCAATATCTAAACAATTTTCTACAACTATGCAAGACAAAAAAAAAAAAAGAGAGAGAGAGAGAGTCTGAATTTACCGTTTTCATACGCTACGCACTTAAGGTGACCTTGGAAGCAGCTACTGATGAACCAGACCACTTCGGTTTATAGGGAGAGACAACAGACGAATATTTTCGGGCGTGGAGTGTTGAAATTTATTGGTACTCAAAATTTTAAGTGAAATCTGTTCATTAAATTATTACTTTTGTAAAAGGATGTCTTCTAAATATACAAACAGTATGGCTTATTATTAATTTAACCACTATCGTTAAATACTTTCTATATAAATATAAGTTTCGATACATTATACTCTCGTTATATCACTCATTTCAGGGAACACAAAACACTTCTGGGCTATCGTAACCCGCGAAAGAGAATTTACGTTACTCTCAAACCCCATAATAAACATAAAAATATTAAAAAGTACTGATTAATTTTATTTTTCAGATATATTACTGACAAAGAAGCTACATTATAGGACTCGTTCAGAATAAAGTGATTCCGGAAAATTCCCATAAAATTTTACAGATCATTTTAGAATATTTCCACAAGGAATGAGACACAACTAAAACACTACATTTCACACAAGAAGAATTTTTTTTTTTTTCTTTTTTTTTGCTGTAAAGTATTTTGAGATTTTACATTCTATGTTACCTTAAAGTGTAAACAATACAAAAGACACTCAGTAGATGACGTCAGAGTTTTTTAAAATGTTGTGAATTAGAGCCTTGTTGCTCTAGTAAAATGTTTGCACAAATATCGTTTTCTCGTATTGATATTTTTCAAATGTACGACCTGGTTCTTCTGTCTCTTTAGAGCCATATCAACAAATGGACTTTTTATTTAAGATATCTCAATAAGTTTAGATAGCATATTTTGAACAGAAATCATACAGTTTTTCTTCTAGTTATATAAAAATACATAAAATTATAGATTTATTTTTTTTTCTAAATTCTTAAAATTAGTTGCAATGTTTGAATATCGTTTGAATTTTTTTTTTTTTTTTTTTTTTTTTTTTTAAGGATTAACCCAGTGGTCCCCAAACTTTTATTGGGCACGCCCCTACTAGTTTAATCGCTTAGGAAAACTAGTTTAATCGCTTCAAGAGCGGTGGTTCATTTTAAGAACACTTAATTTTAATTCATAAATGCGACATTGGTACCGGAATATTGGAATGAAAATTTTCCTGTTATTAAGTACAGCATCAAAACCTTTTGCTTATTTTGAAATAAATTTGTTTCTAAATTGCGGTATGACTCACCCAATTCAGGATTTTACGAATAGAAGGACCTTGTCACTGAAAGGGTTAAATACCTAATCCGACAACCAATATGTACAAAGGTCTGTATAGTTATTGTTGCAGTAGTCTTTAACATACAGGGCTAGTACAAATAATGGATCCGATTTTTAAAAAAATCATATTTTCGAAACTACTGCACATATTACAATAAGTGATACATGAATTTAAAGAGAAATATACCAAGTTGTTTCCAGCTACAAATGTGCGATGTGTGACCCTCTTGTTATATGGCATTCGTCCAATCTGTAATCCAGTTCGTCCCAAACATTTTGTAGCATCGCTCCGTCACTGGTTCTGAATTCTGCACAAATGCTTTCTTTAAGTTCTGACAGTGTCAAAGACATTGTTTATGTACCACCAATGCCGAAAACAAAGTGTTCAGAACTTAAAGAACGCACTTGTGACGCTTTCAAAATGTTTGGAACGAACTCGATTACAGATTAGACGTATGCCGTGTAACAAAAGTGTCACACATCGAACATTTGTAACTGAAAAAAACTCTTTTAGTGCCTTTCTCTTTAAATTCATGTATCACTTATTGTAATATGTGCAGTAGTTTCAAAAATATGATTTTTTTAAAAATCGGGTCCGTCATTTATAATAGCCATGTATTTGCCAAATGGAAGATTAGTAGGAAATTTCATTTGTAAATGACTTTTTTCACTCACATACACACAGATTATGGTCACGTTACTCTACATTACATGCTTGGAAAATAATGATAGGTGACTGACATAGCGTAATTCTTAAATGTGTCGTGAAGGAAAATAATACAACATTTATGAAATCACTATTATGCAAATGAAGATTAATATAGCAATCCAATTTCTAGAATCAAGTATCGCATATTTTAACGTCGAGTGACAACAAAGCCAGAAAACATTTACATTATTCTTTCTTTGAAATTGCTCCAAAATAGCCGCAAGCTATTCACTTGGTAAAAGTAAATACCTAGCATTTTACATATTTAAACTGCTTTTAGAAGCAGTGGTTTATTGCTAAGTTTAGTTTTTTTGTCAAATAATTGGTATACTTTCTAAATAGCAATGAAGTTTAATATTAAAAATATCTGTAAAAAATTACTGCTATGTGAATATTAAGTGAAATATTTTCAATAAATGATTAATTTTATATAAAATATGTCTTCCAAAAATACTAATATTATGGCTTATTAATAATATATTCATTTTCGTTTTATATTTGTGTGAAAAATTAGCCAGAGCCAGGAATCGAACCCGGGACCACAGTATACGAGACTGCTGCTCTAACCACTGAGCTACTCCCTTCGATACCTGGGTCTGCAATTTCTCACTAATAAACCATGCTGGGGTAGTCACCAGCCATCTATACGACAGCCTTGGATGACCGGACAACGATGAGTTTATTGGGTTTATTTTATTTGTTGGGTGTATTATATTTATTGTATGTATGTATGTATAATATTTATATATACCTTTAACATATCTAGAATATTTTAAATATACAGCGTAGACCATCTGTTCGCTCTTTTTTGAACTATGAATATTTCACAGGTTATTTGTGTCAGCTGCCATGCATGAACTGTCAAATGTATGCCATTTGTAATTATGGACTAGTTGACAACCCAACAATGTTGTAACGGCCCACACTGCTCGCCAAACCATCAATTTATTGAACGAGAAATTTCAACATCGCGTAATTTCTGGAAATTCCGATGTGAATTGGCCGCCAGGATCGTGCGATTTAACCCAAACGGATTATTTTCTTTGGAGATTTCTAAAAAGTAAAGTGTATCCCAATGCTCTCCGCATAATCAAGACATCAAACGTAACATCCGGGCTGAAATTTTGTCCAGGAATCCAATCATTCTGGTAAAAGTCATCGAAAATTTTGATGTTCGGATGATGGCATGTAAGCAGAACCGCGGTGGTGACATATGCGATATTGTATTCCATACATAAATGCCATAGACCAGCCTTCCATGTTCAATAAAAAATTTCGATTTTGACACATAAAAAATTTGTTTTCTTTCATAATAAGATAGAACCAACAGATGGATTACGTTTTATAAGATCTGCAATGCATGCGTCGAGAAAAGACGCAGAGTTGGTAAAAAACAGCTATTTCATCTTAATTTGTGTTAAAAGAAAAATAATATTGAAAATAAAAGGCTGTCGTACATCACATGGAGTTCAGAAGCAACCGTTATATTAATATATTTGACAGGAAATTATGGGAATTCTGTTTTCTGTGTTCTAATGATTATGACATACTATTTTATTCCATTAGGGTGTAATTTTATTTAATACATACCAATTCTGGAATTTCATCAGAATAAAATGAAATGTTTAATGGAGAAGTATGGAGCATATTAGCATTAGTATGCTATATCTTTCTCCAAGCTGTTAAAATGTCGTCTCCAAAAATTAAAGTTCCGTTGTATAAACCAGCCGTAAAACAAAGCAGATTTATCATTGTACGATTAAATGTTCAACAGCACTTTTTTTAACTTCTAAGCATTGCACATTTTCACTTTTTATGTCGTTGTATTGGAACAAAAAGTAGTTTTAAATGTAATTTGTTTGAAAACTGTATCTCAATTTACTTTTGAAACATTAATTTTTTTGTAGTTTTTAGCACCATTCATTTATTTTTGGTAACTAAAGTACTAAATTTCTGTATAAAGCAAAGAACAAACAGTTGGAAAATAGTAATTATATATTTTTGTTGCCATTTTCCCATAACAACTTTAAAAAAATATAATTAAAATACTTTCTATTTTGAAAAAAATGTAAATGAATGATTTTTGATAAAACATGGAGCTATTATAGACACAATTTAATTTTAAGTAATATCTATATTAATATTACTAGCAAATGAAAGCATTTGAATCATTAGCTAGCCGAAATTTTTGTCGGATTTCTTGAATGACGATATTTCTTTTTTGGATTTGTGTATTATACAGTGATAGTGACGTCCTATGCGTACTTTAATGTAGATGTTGTTTAAGACTTGATTGTAAATTAATAATTGTTCAGCGTTTGTGGATGACATTATTTTATATAAAATAAAAGCGTGTGCCTTAAAACTAAAATATGTTTTTTTACTATCTATATTTATATGCATATATATATTTTTTCATCAGGGTTGACACCAAATTCTGAAAAAGCAGAATTCCTGTTTTCTATTTAAGATTCTTCTTACATCATGCCAAAAAGCAAAAATGGCGTAACAGTATGTTACTTACGTTTTGTCATGTACAAAATACGAAGAAATATCATTTTTTTCTAATGTAAAAAAAATAGAATTTTCAAAGAATGTATCATAATTTGAATTTGACAAAAGTGAGAGGTCCTGATATAACGAAACTGCAGTGATATTTTGTTTCACTTAGAATCAAACAATTTCTCTTTTTTTTTAAACGTTACAGAAATTACTACATTCATAAAATAACATAAATTAAAAATACATCCCCTTTTTACATCCCCTTATATACATACCCTTTTAACAAAACGGAAAATATGAAAACCACTACTGTACAAGTATAGCGAATAAAACTGTAACGAATATTGACGATTTTTAAAAGATTAATCATAATAATATTAGGTAAATTCAACAAAGCTCTTTCAAGGTAAACCGTGTAACAAAATCTAAGGGTTCATATTCATATTCCCAAAGCGCACGCTTGCATCCTCTTGTTCTAACCAAACAAGAATTCACGAAAATTTGATTGAATAATGTAAAACCAGTTTTTTAAATAGTTTATTTCCTTGTCATTAATATATTCATAGGTAAAATTACGACAAGAAAGCAGTATTAGGTATTAAGAAGAGTGACAATTATAACTAATCAGAAACATTTCTGCCACTTTTCATAGAAAATTGATTTTTCAATGAAAAATGAAAAATGAATTTTTGCACTGAAAAATAAATTTTTACAAAAACAAATGTTGTACAAATACATTGGTACACGTGGTAACGAATAAGGACGATCTTTAAAAGATCAATCATATTAATATTAGGTAACTGCAACAAAGCTCTTCTCTGATTAACCGTATAATATAATACAATAGAGCGCCGATTATTGGAACTCCAATTAACCGAACAGCATATTTCTCTCAAAAATATTTTAAACAGAACTTCCAGTTATTCATACAGCCTATTTATCAAAAAAAAATTTTTTCACAAAACTCCCAATTATCCATTGGCTTGAAATAAAATTTTTAAATAAAGAAGAAACTGATAGTGGATCAGAAAATGAAGAACGTAAAGCAATAAAGGAAATGGGAAGAATACTAAAGCTATGAAGAAAAGGAAATTAACGAGTGGTTAAATAGTAAAGTACATGACCCTAGATATCAGATTTTAAATGATGATAAGATTCATGATGAAAAATAAATTGAAGAAAATGAAAACGAAAGCTTTGAAAATAACCCGGATCCATCATATATTTAAGCTTTTGAATGTTTGGAAACGGCTATAAAATGGCTCGAATGGCAGAAGAACGTGATCCTATTCAACTAACGTATTTAAGAAGAATTAGAGATATGGTAGCATTGAAAAGAATGTTTTCGTTGAAGCAAGCAACAATCTAAAGCTTTTTTGCTTAAATTATAATCTTTGGAGTTCATAAAACGATAAAAAGAGAAAAAAAAAATTAATGATAAAAAATGGAAAAACAAAATAAATAAATAAATAAACCTCTCAGCACTAACTGGTGCTGCCAGTCCTAAGCTTAGATAACGTGTAAAGGTTTTAGTATAGTGACAAACATCCTTTAAATAGTCTGTTCATTTATCCGAACTTTTGCTTATACAAACTAGGGTCGGTCCCGACTTCTTCGGATAATCGGCGCTCTAATGTATAAGGTTTAATATACATCTTCACATGCGGCCACTAGCATAATCTTGTTTTAATCATACATGTTTTCACGAAAATTTGATTGAATAGCGTGCAAATCGATAATTAAATAATTTACTTCACTATCATTAATATTTCCATAGGTAAAATTACTACAAGAAAACAGTATTGGGTACTAAGCAGAGGGACAATTTTAAATAATCACAACTAATTCTCCCACTTTTCATTGAAAATTGATTTTTCTGTGATATCCACTTTGAAACTAATTTCAATTCTAGTCTGAAAGATTCAATACTGAACTATTGATTTTTGTCTGGAATTAGTTTTATTTGTGTTTAGAAACATACGTTGAGATACAGAATTAATAACTTGAAATGCTCTTTTAGAATACTTAAAATATCTCTTACAATTTATTTCGTATGTGTAGAACGTTAATTTAAACCGTGAATTGGTCTTTAAATGATAGATCAGAAAAAAAAAATCTCTTTTTCATGCAAAACTGTATTTACTGCATTTATTACTGTATTTATTATTTCATCTGTATTTGCTGCAAAGCTAATTTCAATTCAAATCTGAAAGATTCAATAATGAAATATTGATTTTTGTCTGAAAATAATTTTACATGAGCGTAGAAACATACGTCGAGGCAGAGAATTAATAACAGAAATACTCTGTTAGTGTGCTTGCAATATATCTTAAAACTCATCTGTTATGTGCAGAATGTTGATTTAAAATATTAATTAATCTTTTTTTTTTTGTGAGATAAATTCTCACAATGTTTACATTTTATCTATTTTTGTAATTTTTTTTTTTTTTTTTAGTTTTTACCAAATGTGTTATTTAATTTCAGTCGCGGATTTTGTTCCTTTAGGGCGCAATGTTGCTTAGCCTATCATCAGCTTATCTTTCTTCTGTAGATTGCGAACTTCTTTCTTAAACCTACTACGGTATTGCAAAGGAGCTTTTTCACCGATCGTGTTTCTACACTGTTAAAAATATCGTGAAAAATTACCTCTGTTCATAAAGGCTATCTGCTTTCTGACCAATGAGAACGCTACTTAAACGCATATGGAGCATTCTCATTGGCCAGAAAATAGATAGCCTTTAAAGAAAGAGGTAATTTTTCACGACATTTTTAACAGTGTACTTCGATGTCTTGCTTCTATTTGAAGTGCGCATGCGCCATTTCGAGCAGTTGTATTCTCTCATTGATGAAAGTATCATGTTTTGTTTTTCCTTTTAAAGGCGCGTGTGCTTTGTTTACTTTGCGAATCAAAATTGATTTTTTTAATATAAAAAATTTCAAATGTAAATCAAATTTCGAAGTAATTGCTTAAAAGGCGCAAAGGCCAACATAGTGAAAAAGGTTCCATGCCGGGTCTCGAACCCGGGCCATCAGTATAGCGCATTGATGTTTTATTGACTAAACCACATGGAACGATACCCAGCCTGGAAAATTTCTCACTATTATATGTTGGCAAGGCTACAAACGCAGCACAAGATGGAATATTTATCGTGAGCCCCCCACATGGAGCAAACACGAAAATTTTAAATTAAATCCAGCACCGATAGAAACTATATTAATACATGAATAATGATAGTGAGAAATTTTCAAGGCTGGGTATCGTTCCATGTGTTTAGTCGGTACAACATCAGTGTGCTATACTGATGGCGGGGTTCGAGTCCCGGCACGGAGTCTTTTTCATTATGTTGGCCTTTGCGCCTTTTAAGTAATTACTTTGAAATTTGACTTTCATTTGAAATTTTGTACGCAAGGCGAATGTTTCTCTCTGGAATAATTTCCTGTATTAATTTTAAATATAGTTTCTCCTTTGGTTTTATTGGGACTGCGTTATTAGTTAATTTAACTAATCATTTTAAATGTTTGTGGTTTTATAACTTTGTTAAACCTGCAGATTTGTTATATTTTCAAATTTCGTTAATTTTCAATTCAGAATTCTATTCGATTAGCTGTCACAACGTACAAATAGAGCACAATTTATTCCGGCGAAAAACGGGTCTTGCAGCCTGCATTCCATTAATGCTGTTTTCATAGACTCGCTAATTTATTAAAATGGTGTGGACCCTTTTGTGATACCTTTATTCTTAAGTTATTGTGCTGCTTCTTTTCAAATGTTCAATAGATTTATAGTTTATTATTGAAGAATTTAATTTAAAGGAACTTTTTTATCAACGAAGTAGTGACCATATGTAAATATTCTCAAATTGTTTCATTCTTTGGATTGTTAAATAAACAAGATTTGTTCTTTATTACAGCCTAAAGTTCATTTCACCTTCAATAAGAAAGAACTATCCAATTATTATTATTTTGTTATCCTCTTCATATTTTTAATTAAAGCTAATCTAAAAAGAATTATGTAGTTAAATTATACTGTTGGTTATTTGTGATTCACATCGCACCTTGGAATGTTCTCGAATTTTTCACTACTCCAATTATGATCATAACACTGTAGAAAAATACTGCCAGTTTTCCGGTAGGAATCGGAAAAATAGTTGCCCTTATTGTACCGGAATAATTTCTGACCCAGCTCGTAATAAAATCCGTAAAAATAAGGAAATAGTCAGTAAAACGGTATTTTATGGATTTTATTCCGATTTTACGGATTTTATTCCGATTTTACGGATTTTATTCCGAGCTGGGTTGGAAATTATTCCGCTACGATAAGGGCAACTATTTTTTCGATTTCTACCGGAAAACTGGCATTATTTTTTTTACAATGTACTTGCTTATAGATAATCAACAAATTGAGATATTTTAATGCAACAAAAACTAATATTAACTTAAGGGATTATATTAAATTTTTCTTTGATGACCTAAGTAGGAATTGACTTTAAAAACAAAATTTTTATATTACTTGTTTTAGTAAACCTTGCGTACACGGAACCTGTTTATAACCGAATTCAGTCTTAAAAGTAAAAATGTCATTGTCTTTATGATAGGAATAATTTGAAATTACACCTGCTAATTTGTAATTTTGTTTCAGTCCCTGGTGAATCCACTTTTACAGGTTTTAGTGTATAAGATTATGCTTATTTAATGTAATGAAATCTGCTGATATAGAGTCGCAAAGGACGGCAAAAAAAAAAATCCATTTAAAGAATATTCCGTCTAAGTAAATGTAATTGTATGGTACTCCTACTCCTACAGGAAGGACAATGAAATTTTAACGTTTAAGAAAGGATTCCGTTATAGACAGGTTCCATTTTTATAGTGTCTACTGTATTTTTATGTCCCAATTTATAAGCCACTGTCCAGCTTTTTCTGACACTGGACAAGTGTCCTGCGCGGGTCGTGTACACTGTAAAAAAAAAATACGACCAGTTTTCCTGTAGGAATCGGAAAAATATTTGCCCTTATCGTACCGGAAAAATTTCCGACCCAGCTCGGAATAAAATCCGTAAAAAAAGGAAATAGTCAATAAAACGGTATTTTACGGATTTTATTCCGAGCTGGGTCGGAAATTATTCCGGTACGATAAGGGCAACTATTTTTCCGATTCCTACAGGAAAATTGGTCGGATTTATTTTACAGTGTAGTTGTACCTGACCCGTAACCGAAAATTTCATTTGAAGTATACCGGCAAGCCGGCAAAAGAATTTCATCGACCCGCAACCCGAGCTGATCTGGACAAAATAGTTTTTGATGACCCGTAACTCGACTCCACCCGACCTGAAGTGAAAGGAAAATAAATCGTGGTTTCATGCAATTATGAAAAGTAATCTCGAATACCACTTCTATCATTTATATAGGAAAATCGACATATCTATATTCTTTAATATTCAAATATAGTAAAACCTCGGAATAGCGGACACATGGGGATCGTTGTATAGAGTCCTGGATCAAGTCGGGTTGTCTTTTATTTATTTTTTTTTTTTATTTCAGGCGGGGGTGACTAATTTTCTTTCTGTGGGTTGGCTCCACCCTAGAATAATTCTTGTGTGTCAGATTTAGATTTTTTGCATATCGGGCTGTTAGGTCTTTCACAAAAAGTTTGAGCAGAACTATGTTTCAAATGAAAATGAATACATTTTGAATATATATGAGTATATATTCAAATTACTGTAAAAGTATAAAATAAGCGTATTAGGTATTGAAAGGTGTTCGCTAAATAGAGGTGTCCTCTTTTCGGGAGTAACCGTTGTGGAGGTGTTAATGTATATAAATTTTTAATAAAAAAAAAATATTTCGGAGATTCTTTTGAAAAATAGGGTCAACCCGAAACAATACAAATCAACCCGATCCATAGCAAAAATAAGTAGAAGTCAACCCGACTCACGACGGAAAAATATAGCACCCACTCGTCCTGATGCAGGACTTGGACCTGGCAACACACTTATATAATAATGTAACAAAGGGTAATTAAAATAAATAACAAGAGTAGTATAACAGAGCAATATATAAAATATTAATATAGTCAGTATTGACCATTCTTTGCAAAATTAATATTACTAATAAATGTAACGCAAGTATTTCCGAACAATATGGTTCGTAGTATTTCTATTGAAAATTATGCAGAAATATGCCGCGAAGACTGTTGTTTGGAAATAGAGGTCTAAAACTTTTTGCAGCCATTTTTTCTGTGCAAAAGTTTAACTCTAATAAGATGACGATGAGTATAAACTTAATAATGCATCAATGCAACATTTTTAAGTTCTAAAGAAACAAATCGAGGAATTTTCATTAATAAATCAGACGTTTTTTTAATGCAGAAATTTTTTTTCTTTAAATATAGAAATATATAGTGTAAATTTAATTAAATTGGAATAATGTTTTAGTTTTGTAGATTAAAAAATGTATATATCATAGAAGAAAATCGTTTGTATCGTAGAACAAATACACTGTAAAAGAAATAATGCCAGTTTTCCGGTAGAAATCGGGAAAATAGTTGCCCTTGTCGCATAGGAATAATTTCCAACCCAGCTCGGAATAAAATCCGTAAAATACCGTTTTACTGACTATTTCCTTATTTTTACGGATTTTATTACGAGCTGGTCGGAAAAATAGTTGCCTTTATCGTACCGAAATAATTTTCAACCCAGCTCTAAATAAAATCCGTAAAATCGGAATAAAATCCGTAAATTGCCGTTTTACTAACTATTTCCTTATTTTTACGGATTTTATTCCGAGCTGGGTCGGAAATTATCCGGTACGATAAGGGCAACTATTTTTCCGATTTTTACCGGAAAACTGGCAGTATTTTTTTACAGTGAATGGCTCTTTTCGCCATTTATTTTAACAACTCAAACTTACTTTTATCAAAATTTGTTTTTAAAACCTTTGAGGTCGAAGTACTCCTCCCGAGCACAGACATCTCTTACGCGAATTTATTTGGTAGACACCACTTTTTTAAAGAAACATTTTTACTCGTCCAAGACTTGCTAGAGAAATTTACTAAAAAATGCACTTTTAAATAGAATATAAAAATAAAAACTTATATATAAAGGTTGCGCGGCTATTTGCTTACACTCGACCGTAAATGGTTAAATGATTGAGCTTTCAATAATTTTCATACTTTTAATCAAAACGCCATTTCTCTGCTATTTCCTCTTTGAAACTAATTTCAATTCAGATCTGAAAGATTCAAGATTGAAGCATTCATTTTTTGGCCCAAAGTATTTTTTCTTATCCTAATAGCTCTTTTAATAATTTATTTTAACGCCCTAAAATTATTTTCATCAAAATTTGGTCTTTAAATGATGAATCTTACAGTTATTCTCCTACTTTTAATCAGAAAACCAATTGTTTGCTGATTCCACTGTGAAGCTAATATCTATTCGGATTTGAAAGATTCAAAATTGAAATATTTTTATTATTTATTATATTCCTAATATTTAATATATAATTATATTTCATTATTTATTTTAACACCCAAAAATTATTTGGTCTTTAAATGATAAATTTTACAATAGTTCTTCTAATTTTCATCACAAGATCATTTCTCTGCTATTTCCACTAATGAAACTAATTTCTATTCCGATCGGAAAGATTCATAATTGAAGTATTCGTTTTTCCTTCAAAATACTTATTATTTTTATTTTTTCTTTTAAAAGATATGACTAGCGAAAACATTTTTTGATAAACTCTTTTTAAATACTTAGACTACCTCTCATAACTAATCTACACTGCTACTAAAAAAAACAAAAAAAAAACTTATGTTTTTTAATGAGGAAAATGTAATGTAAAACCCTGAATGAAAATATACAATAACCTCAACCGAGTTATCCACAATTACTAAAAGCGTACTTTATATTTAGAAACTCCAAAAACCAATATATTTTGGATATTTATTTTTGCATTTATTAAAGCAAAGTTTACATTGTTTTCAAATAATTTGGTTGTAAAATAGTTTTTAATTTTATTTTTATTATTATTTTTTTTAAGGTATGGCGAGATGAATAACTCTTGATAAACTCTTTTTAAATACTTAGACTACCTCTCACAAATTAAATTCATTATACAATGTAAAACAAAAGACACATGTTTCTTAATTAGGAAAATCAGGGCTCGCAGCGTTCCTAAAATTTTCGCACTTTGCTACCACTAAATTAAAACGATAATCTTTGTTGTATAGTTCTATAATAGATGTTAAAGGAATCTACCACGAAGAATTCTTTTTTAAAATACTGGTAGCAAAGTGCGAAAATTTTAGGAACGGTGCGAGCCCTGGAAAATATAATATAATATAACCATGAACGAAAATATACAATAATTTTTTTCAAGGATACTCCCAATGACAATTCCAAAAAGCGTTCTTATCTTTTGAAACTTCGAAAACCAATATATTTTTGAGATTTGTAGAAGGAATTATTAAAACTAAGTTTACATTGCTTTCTTGGATTTTCGGAAACCATTTCGAGTAGATTTTATAGTGTAAAATCAGTCTTCTCAACCAGGAATATGGGTTTTGTGGATTCTTTCAATCCTCAAGTAAATCTCTTCATGCTCACCTAATATGTTTTTACCGACAGATATGATAAATTAGAGGCCCTAACATTAACATCAACACGTTCACGCCGGCGCGGTGGGTCACACTCGACTGTCTCAGAGCTAACAATTATCCGGCTTTTTGGATACCAGTATTTTAATACTGAAAATTACTTTTATTTAATTAGAACAAATGGGCGATTTAAAGGAACAACATTTTCTCTAAAATAACAGTGGTGTGCAAAAAGCCGGAGGCCTGACAACTCTGAGACAGTCGAGTGTGACACACCGCGCCGGCGTGAACGTGTTAAACTTAAAGGGAAAGTTTCTAAAAGAGGATACAAAAGGTGGAGAATGTTATTTCTTCTGCAACGTTTGAGTAATAATGAAGTAATCAACCATGCGTTTCCGACAACCTGGCCATCAAGTTCTCCAGGTTATAATCCGGGACACTTAAAAAATCTTGTTTATATAGGACGTATAGCAACCTTGCCATACCTGAAAGAAAGTGTCACTCTGTATATGAAATGCATCTCAGTCGACCAGTTAATATCCGCAGTTGAACAGCAGACTGCAGATTTTATATCTTAATGCAGGAAACCATATTGAGCAGTATCCGTTCCGCCGATAAGGCCCTTGTCACATGCACTTTGGTTCGAACAAATAAAGTGTGTACAGAAGTGTCTTTTCAGCATATGATCAGTTGTAAAGCGCCATAGATCGGTATTTCTGGAACTAATTTTTTTTTGTTAAGGTACCTGCTCCCAATATAGCCCATTTCGCAATATGATCCACGTCGTATATTTCATTTACTTTCTTTTTAATTCAATAGATGGCTGTATACGCTCGACCCGCAGAACGATAGAAAGTGGTAAAAAACAATAAAATAGATGCCGTATCCCGTGGACGGCATCGAGCTTATTGCTAGAGGAAGTGAAATTTTCTGCCAAAACATCGTGTTATTATTTCTTAAAGGTAAGGAATATTTTGTGTTATTAATATTTGTTAGCCTTTAATACAAAGTAAAAATGATTATAATAATACAGTTAACCTACTTTAAGATACTATCAGTAGTTTTATCTTTACTTATTAATATATCCGGTTTTGTTTTTTGTTTTTTCTTGGGGGGGGGGGCAAAAAAAAACGGGCTGAGGTTCACATTACGGCCAGGGTGGGCCATATTGAGAACACTTTTCTGTTATTTTTGTTTTTTTACTTATTTAGCTGCCTTTTTAATTATTAGCCATAATTTTATTTCGCTTCTGTTCTTCAATTAATAAGTTTCTTAGTAAAAATAAGTATATTTCTTTCATTTTAATTTTTTGTGAATTCTTAGTGATTTTCCCGGCTTTCAAAAAATTGCAGTTATTATATATATAATATGAGTAGATAAATAAATATATATATTATATAACATATAATAATTTGCATTATTTTTGCAATTTTCTAAAAATTTACAAAGTGGGGCATATTGAGAAAGGGGTGTTCCCAATATGGCCCACATGACACTTTTTACATTTCAGCTTATATAATTTTTAATAGCATAATTGCAAGATAAAGTATTTTCTTTTATTTACCACATTAATCCCTCTAACCAACAGCATAAATATTTACCGGGAAAAATAATATTAACATGGTGAAAAAAGCAATCAAATCTTAGGTGGGCGATAATGTGGCCAGATAACTTATATTGAATTTCCCGATATATGGAATAGTATTCCATGTGCACAAAACTTGAAACCTTTACACTGAGTAGTTCCATATATAGGGAAGTGGAAACAGGAGTGCTTCAAATCTGTCCATCCTGTATTTTCATAGAACATTCGTTTATTTTTCTTTTTACAGTGTACATGTAATATGTTAAATGAAATTACTAAATATATTTTTAAATCATGAATTTTAAATTATCTCTTGAATTTTTCTTTACTCAATTATTTTTCTGCCATTTCCACAGCAAAACTCATTTCATTTAACCCTGGAAGATTTAATAACAAAGTATTGATTTTTGCTGAAAATAGCTTTTTTTCCTGTTTTGAAATATGTCGATATACAGTGCTAATACTCAGAAATTCTATTTTAATATCCCTTTAAACTATATAGAAAACCTCTCACAGAATAACTAGGAGTAATAAGTAAAATGTGCAATTAAATCTTTAAAATGGCGGCTATTCAAATCTCAGACAATCAATAATAAAATATTTTATTTTGCCTGAAAACATTTTTTTACGACTTTTGAAACATATGTCACAATACAAAAATAAAAACTTGTCATACTCTTTTACAATGCTTCCATAATACCTATCGCAAAGTAACAACTAATCTACTCTCTCTATATATATATAATTGCAAATGGGAATTTTGTCCCGGCTGTTTATAACTTGACTTCTACTCAATGGTGTTTGATCGGATTTGCATTATTAGTTAGATTTTTTTCTTCTGGGTGGGGGATGTATATTATGTATCTTTCTAAGATGTTTTGTTATAGAATTATCGGGGACAATTCTATAATTATACGTATCCGATTACGAAAAGTTAATCATTTAAAAAAGTTCTACACGCTGAATTTTGATGTGACTTGCATTGTTTGCGAGATAATGTTTCAATGATGTTTTTAGTGTATTGCAATCGTTCTAACGCTCTTTATAAAATCCTAACGCAAATAATAAACTAAAAAAATTTGCATTTAATGGCGCAAATTTTCTTTTCCACTTTTGAAAATTTAACAAAGCGATGACCTTCGTATCGTTTTTAGCATTGTGGAAGATCAATGTTCGTACAGACCTATATTTCTTCAAAACTCAATATCAAATTCACCTATACGCTTCGTTTTATTCAAAGTTCGTTTGAAGAAACTCATCAGGGTACCGGGTGAAGCTTGCAAGTGTTAAATAAAACTACTGAAAGTATCTTTAAATGAAAATAACAAGCCGAATATTGAGCTCATGTATTAATAAAACATACTAAAATTTTGAATATTTGACTTTAAAAAAAAAATAAAATTTCCTTTGAATCCCAGAAAGTTTAATAATGAATAATTAATTTTTAACAGTTAACATTTTCTTTTGCATTTTGCCAAGATATAGACTCAATAACTCGAAGCACTTTTTAGAAAACTTTGAATACTTTTCAGAAATGAACTACGTAAAAACGTTAAGTTAAAATACAAAATGTATATTTAAGAGAGGTTCAGCCGATAGGGCTTGATTTTATTAAGTTCATTATGGAATTGATTTTTGTTCAAATAATGCACAATAGATAACTTATGTTTTATAGCATTGCAAATTGTCGAAGTGTGTGACTATTGTCATATAAAAATGCTAATATATTAATAACTTTTTTGAAGGTTATTTAATAATTTACAAAAAATCTAGTTTCATTTTCTAAAAAACACAAAGTCGCTAACATTAACAGTTTCAGCTTGAGAGGTTAAAACGGAGACTGCTTAAAAAAAATCTCACGAAAACTGTGTTTAATATTTGAATAGTCCTTTGTCATCCGTGACACCGAATGTTTACAAGAGTTTTCACGTATTAAGGGGTCTCAGGACTTTTAAAGATTCAAAATTTTCGAAATTTTAATTTTTTTAGCTGTTAAACTACTATATTTTCTGAACATTTTGATATAATTTTTTCCTCGAAATTACCATTAGAACAGAAGTTATGGCTTTTAGAATTATATTCACTTATTTGCTGAAGCGGCGTTTCCTAAACTTTGAAGTAATTTTTCTCCAAATGGAGTTTTTCGGCATAAAGCGCACGATATCTCAAAATCTTCAATATATTTTTTAATGAAATCTTCAAAACATTTGTTTCATGTTAGTCTATAAACGAACCTAAAATTCCCTTTTTATTGTTTTAAAAAAATTGCCTGAATTTACTGTTGAAATTTTCAGAATTTTGCATTAGCTAAATACGAATTTGTATTTAAAATACTATAAAAATCCTCTAAATACAAATTTATTTAAGTTCAGGGTAATTATTACAATCTTATGTATAAGTAGGGGCCAAAATGTCCGTTCTAGTTACAAAATTTATTTTTTAATCATGCGCGTAAACTGTTATACCAATTTTCTCCTCGTCATATGTCTGGCAGTTTGTCGCCCCCAAAAATGCCAATTCTGCATCTGGAAATTTTTTTAAATACATGAAATGAAAGAACATATGTCATTCATCCTCCACAGAAAATTTTTTTAAAACCATATGCATTTTAAGATATTAAATGTTGAAAATATTCTTTTTTTTCATCTTTTCTAACTTTAAGAATCCCGAAACCACTTAAATAAAGCCTGAAAAATAAAAACGATTTGAGGTTAACACTTTAATTGATGATTTTTTATGTTGTTTGAAAAACATTTTATTTGAATCTATTTTTGTTAATTATTCACTAGAAAAATAGTGAAAAAATACATTTATGATTTCGTTGAACATAATGGCGTAATGTGACTCCTGAGTTACATAACGAAAATGGCTCAAAAAATGATAATTTTAAATTATATACTTACTTTGTCGTGTTTACACTGCACAGAAACAACTATTAAACTATATAATATTTTTTTAAAGCTTATAGTAGTTTCCAGAATTAATAAAGATAGAAAAAAAGTCAGTCGAACACATTGCAAGCAATATCAGCAAAATATGTCATAATCGATCCCTGATAACAAATCAGAGAAAAAAACAGACATCACGACTTTAAATGCGTATTATCATACGTACATAACACATAATAGCTCACGAAAAGACCAATAAAAAGCGACAAATGGCAAAAAAAAAAAGCCTTGAAGAGTTCAAATAATGCAAAAAATAAAACTTAATTTTTGAAAGTTTTGTATATACCCGCCTCGTAAGTGATGGATCTTAGAATAATTCTTACACTCCTTATTAATATTTTTTCATCTTCTATTTACACTGCGAAATGAATTTCATTTCAAATCTGAAAATCGAATACTGAAGACAATTTCGTGAAAATAGTTTTCTTTTATGTTTTGAAACATATCACGAAATACAGAATTAATGACTTAAAGTTTTTTACTGTAGTAATCGTAATGCCTCTCGGAAATTCACTACCTGTGAAACGTTAATCGAAACTACAGTAATGGATCCACAAATCAAATGAATAAACCGAACATAGGATATTACAAGGAATAATGGACAAACTTAAAATTTTGAATTTTGAAGTCAATTTGAAGTTTTCATTCAAATCTAAACAATTCAACAACGAGACATTGATTTTTTTTTAAATAGTTTACTTCGATACTTTAAAATATATGCCACGATACATAAATAATAACTTGAAATGTGTTTCTGCAATACTTGGAAAACATTATAAATGTTAATTACATTTGAAACGTTAACTGAAAAACCCAAATGGATCTTTAAATGAAATCAATAAACTAAACATTGGGTATTAAAAGCAAAAAAAAAGACAATATTAAAAGTCTAACTTTACAAGAAGATTTAAATTTACCTGTTGTATCTGAAAAATTCAAAGAGATTTTTTTTCTTGAAATTAGTTTGTATTTGTTTTACAACGTATGCGTAGAAAAGCAAAAATATTAGGAGATACTTTTTGGGGGTTCTTAATATTCTGTGTAAATGTTAAATGAACAGACTAAATGGATTGCTGAAAATAGAATTTATGCCAACAAATTAGAAATTATAATCATTAGTAAACAATGGTTAAGTTTTGATTTAAATACATATAAACCAGCAAATCTAAATTTCATCAAAATCGATCTATACATTTTCATATTCAATCATTATAATCAACTTCAGACATTACACTTCGACATAAGAACCTCATTATATAGGTGTGAGATTCAATGCGAGAAAGTTTCATGTACCCTGGCTGGTTCAGTTATGTTTTCTAGAACATTCTATGCATTCTGATTGGTCGAATCATGCCTCTCGGCTTTTATTAGTAATTTCAAGCTAATTCTTCCAGATTCTGAAAGCCACTTTTTTTTTGCTAAGTATCGCCATACTTTACGACATTCTTTTATTTGGTGCCAAGCATGTGCTTTGGCATTGGTAATCTTAATATTAGATTTTCCAGCACAAATTTCGCGTATATTTCGCCAGACATCGCGAAATTTCTCGAAATGTTACCAACTTTGAGACTACGTTTACTAGCAAATGGTCAAAAACTTAATTACTCTTTCAACCTTAATTCCCATTGAAAGGTGTTGACTTTTAATGACCTTCAAAATGACCCACTAAACAAATTTTCTCTAACGTATGAATTAGCCAAATGATCGTCTAGTACCCAAAAATGGTGGGATTCAAAATTTTGTGAAAATCTTTCAAGCCGTTCTTTAGATAAAATTTATATACACAAGATTAGCTTGTATTATAATGTACGATAAATACATCTCTTTCAAATCAGAAATATTCAATGACGAGATATTGATTTCTCTCAAAAAAGAGTTTACTTTTGTGTTTAGACACATGTGCAGATCCACAGAATTAATCATTTGAAATAATCTTTTGAAATATATGATTAATCAGTTGGTATTTTTCACGGCTGATTATCTGCTCGAATGATGTAGGTCGAATAGGGTATTGTTCTTGATCAATATCTTTAATGGAAACTCAAGCGTATTTACTGCATGTTCCAACAATACCACTTAAAACAACGAATGTTGAAGTCTTTGAGCGCGACATGGGTTCGAACCTAGCACTTCTTCTTGCCAGCATTTAGAGAAGAACCTCCAGACTCTAGTGGACTTTTGAACTATAAGGAATATCATACTAAATGGAGCTTAAATTAATTAAACAAGAAAAAATCAGTGAAGCAAACATTGAATATTACAAGCAAAGAAAGACAATATTAAAATTTTAAATTACAAACATATTTCAATTTCCCTTTTAAATCTCAAAAACGAGATATTTATTTTTTATGAAATTTATTTACTTTTGTTTTAAACATATTTCAACTTATTATTAATGAGTGGTATTCTATATATTTCATAAACCCGCCAGCATATATTTTATTCCATACATAAACTAGTTGTGTTAAACTTTAAATTAAAAAGCTAAAACGATCGCTAAATGCAATCAATGATCTGAACAATGGATAGCTCAATCAATTACACGTAATAGTAATTTTTTTTTTACTTTATGACCGAAATTTCAATTTTTAATTAGCTTTAGAAATCTAAAAATTCATGAATGAGATATTCCTTTTACCTGAAAAGTATTTTATTTCATACTGTAAAACATACACAGATTTATTTATATGAAGACGAAGAGTTCATTAGTATACTTGGAATATCTCCTATTTTTTAAATATTTTTAAAATGATAAACTAAACTACTATATGGATCTGTAAAAAAAATTCAATAAGTCGTACGTTGCATCTTACATGTTTATATAATATGAAATACTGTTTTGAAATACTTGGAATAACTCACATGTTTTACCTACTTTGCTTATTACATTATTAGCTATTGCTAGCCTACTAACTCTATTAGCTATTTACTATTGTTAGCTTTAAATGAAGTTAAGAAATGGACACTTTAAATGAAACCAATAAGTCGAACATTCGATATTACCAGAGTAAATAGACATTCTTCAAATTTTGAATTTATAAGTTTGATGTGCAAATATCAAACTTTTAAGAGTTATTACTTTTTTTCTGAAAATGTCTTGCTTCCATGTTTTCAAACATGTCTTCACTGCTGACATGGTGATATAAAACATAAATTCTTTTATGAAATACTTAAAATACCTTCCATGACATTACCTACATTTAAAACGTTGAATAAAACTATTAAAGGGAACTCTAAATAAAATCAATAAAGTTAACGTTGAATATTACAAGCATTAATATGCTTTGTTGAAATTTTGAATTAGTAAAATCGAAACAGATTTCCATTTATCTTTCAAATCTGAAAAATTGAACAAATTATTCATATTATTGAAAATACCTTATTTTCATGTTTTCAACAATGTGCTGAGATGCTGATATAATCACATCAAATATTGTTTTGGTAAACTTGGAATACCGCACATGTTCCAATTACTTCGAAACATTAAATGAAGCTCCGAAATGACATTATAAATGAAATCAATATACCGAACTTTCGATATTACAAGAATTAATAGATATTTTTCGAATTTTGTATTTATAATTTCGGAGCAAATTTCCATTTCCCTCTAAAATCTGAAGCTTTCAACAACAAGGTATTAATTATTGCCTGAAAATGACATTCTTGCATGTTTTCAAGCATATGCTGAGATGCAGATATAATAATATGAAATGCTGTCCTAGAATACTTGGAATACAACACATGTTTTAACTACCTTGTAACTATTAGTAACTTCGACGTAAATTTTCATTTATGTTTCAAATCTGAAAATTTGAACAACGAGTTAATATTTATATCTCGATAAATGATATACAATTATATTATTTATACTTTGGTCTGAAAATGTCTTTCTTACATGTTTTGAAACATGTACTGAGATTTTGATATAATAATATGAAATACTGTTTTGTAATACTTGGAATATCGCATGTGTTTTAACTACATTGAAACTTTAAAATTAGCAACGAAATAATACTTTTAATGAAATCTATATGCCTAACTTTCGATATTACAAGAATTAATAGTCATTGTTCGAATTTTGTATTTATAATTCAGAAGCAAATTTCTATTTCCCTCTAAAATCTGAAGATTTAAACAACAAGTTAGTAATTTTTGTCTGAAATTGACGTTCTTGCATGTTTTCAAACATTAGCTAAGATGCTGATATTATAATATGAAATACTGTATCGGAATACTTGTAATACCTCACATGTTTTATCTACTTTGAAACGTTAAATGACTCTACGAAATTATAATTTAAATAGAATAAATAAGCAGAACATTATTACAAGAATTAATAGACATTTTTCACATTTTGAATTTATAATTTAGAAGCAAATTTCTATTCCCTTAAAAATCATATTTCTAAAACGAGTTATTATTTTTGGCATGAAAATGACTTTCATTCAAGTTTTCCTGTTTTAACTACTCTGAACTTAAAATGAAACTAAGAAATGACATATTAAATGAAATAAATTAGATATTCAAAGAATAAATAGATATTCTTCAAATTTCGAATTTATAACTTTCAGGTACAAATCTGAATTTCAACAGAGTTATTTTTTTCTATGAAAATGAATTCCTTTCATGTTTTCAAACATGTGATCAGAAGCTGATATAAAAACATGAAATACTTTTTGAAAATACTTGCAATACCTTCCATGTATTACCTACTTTTAAAACTTTGAATGAAACTACAAAAATAAACTAAATAAAATCAAAAAGTCGAACGTTCAATATTACAAAATTGACATTGTTCAAATTTCGACTTAATAATTCGGAGTAAATTTCCATTTATGTTTCAAATCTGACAATTTAAACAAGTATTTAATCTGTTTGGCCTAAAAATGACTTTTTTCATTTTTTCAAACGTGTGCTGAGATGATGATATAATAATATAAAATACTGTTTTGGAATATTTGGAATACCTCGCATGGTTTAGCTACTTTGAAACGTTAAATTCAAGTAAGAAGTGACACTTTAACTAAAATCAATAAGTCGAATATTGGATATTACACGAATTAACAGAGATTCTTCAACTTTTCAATTTGTAACTTTGAGGAACAAATCTAGAAATTCCAACAGCGTTATTATTTTTTCCCCTGAAAATGACTATATTTCATATTTTCAAACGTATGTAAAGATGCTGCTATTAAAGCATAAAATGAATTTTTGAAATACGTGAAATACCTTCAATGTATTACCTTCTTTTAAAATGTTGAATGAAACTACTAAATGGTCTAAATGAAAGCGATAAGCCAAACTTTGAATGTTACAAGAATTAACAAAATTAATAAATCGACCATTGAGTATTACAAGAATAAGTAGACATTCTTCACATTTTTTCATTTATAAGTTTGAGGTACAAATCTGAAAATTCCAACACAGTTATTATTTTTTCCTTAAAATGACTTTCTTTCACTTTTCAAACATGTGTTCAGATGCTTATATAAAATATAAAACACTCTTTGGATATTCTTGGAAAACTTTCTATGTATTGCCTACATTGAAAACGGAATTAAAGTACTAAATGGAAATCTATAGGAAATCAATAAGCTGAATGTTGAATATTACAAGAATTAATAGACATTGTTGAAATTTTGAATTAGTAACCTCGACTTAAATTTTCATTTATCTTTCAAATCTGAAAATTTCAACAACGAGTTATTACTTTAGAGTAAAAATGACTGTCTTACATGTTTTGAAACATGTACTGAGATTCTGATATAATAATATGAATTACTGTTTTGTAATACTTGTGATACCACATGTGTTTTAACTACTTTCAAACTTGAAATGTAGCTCCAATAGACACTATAAATGAAATCAATATGCCAAACTTTCTATATTACAAGAATTCATAGACATTGTTCAAATTTTGTATTTAAAATTTCGAACCAAATTTCGATTTCACTTTAAAATCTGAAGATTGCAACAACGAATTCTTAATTTATCCCTGAAAATGACTTCCTTACATGTTTTGAAACATGAGCTGAGTTGCCGATGTAATAATATGAAATGCGGTTTTGAAATACCTGGAATATCGCACATGTTTTAGCTACTTCGAAAGTTTAAATGAAACTACTAAATGGAACTTTAAATAAAATAAATAAGCCGAATGATGAATATTACAAGAATAATTAGACATTGTTAAAATTTCGAATTAGAAACTTCGAAGCAGATTTCCATTTATCATTCATTTTATTATCATTTTATTATTATTTTTTCCCTGAAAATGACTGTCATGTTTTCAAACATGTGCTGAGATGCGGATATCTATTTATATAAAATCCAAGTCTCTGTGTGTCCCTCACGATTCCGGTAGGACCGCCTCATTGCAATGAGCAATTGTTGAAAAATACTATGCAGGGTTACCACAGTAGCACCCAATGTTAGCCAACTTGGCGATAGCTGGCTAATTTGGCGAAACTCCCATTTAAAACCATTATTCTTTGATAAAAGAGGTCACTGAAATTTAATTTAAACTCCGCTCTTTTAAAATATTTTTTCAAAATCTATGAGTGAGAATTTAAAGTACATCTTTACATCTTCCTCCCGATGCTACTAATAAAATAACCGCCAATAGACGACGCTGTACTGTGTGACCTCCTAACTGCGCGATTTTAAAGTGCTTTAGGTACTTTTCCAGTATAGCTGCCTTGGCGAAAAAGGAAATTTGGCAACATATTTTCCGGGAACCTATCCATTGTTTCATTTTATATACATACGCATTTTTTTTTCGATATTAATACGATTTATTTAACATTAAAAAGCCGTTTCTCTAATTTTTTACAGAAACAGATGTAATTTGTACATAAAAAACATCAATAATATACATATAAAATAAATATATAACACAAACAAAAACGCTCATCAAGTTTGTTTTCATAGCTGTTTATATGATTTGACAAAAAGTCTCGATACTTTTCCGTTATACGGACACGATGCCAAAATGTATGCTAATGTGCCAATTATTTCAAAATGCTAAAAGATATTTGTAATTTTATGCCAGCAGTTTAATATGAGTTTTATTTTATTACTTTATTTTATAACAGTTATTTGTTCACTTATTTTAAGTATATATTTGTGATTTAATGAAATAGTTCGTAAAAGTTTGTAATTTTCAAATGTTATATTTTTCAAATGCTCACTTTACTATCGACAATGTTTTTTCTTTTATTTTTCAAATGTTTCAATTCCCGTGATTTTCATTTTGCGCCAACTATTACGCTTGGCGACAATGGTGTCAGTATAACGGAAAAGTACCCAAATCTCACTTTCTGATGCCCGAATTACACCAAGCTTTTTTTAAAAAACGCCAAAGCTCCTACAGTGGAAAAGTACCAAACTGTCTATTATTTAGCGCTATCTGTGTCATAGTTTGTATTATATGCAAGGGGAGGGGGGAGCGAAGTGTTTAAACATTAAATATTAACGTTTCGGCACAGATGTCATATACGCCCCATATTGGCGCGATTTTTTTCTTACGCCAATGTCATATACACAATGGGTACTTAACTGGCGCCAAAGTGTCGTTATTTTGCTTGATATGGTAACCCGGATGTTGTTGTTTATGCTGTTGATGTTTTCGCCAAATTGGCGTCGGAAAAAAATCGCGCCAATATGGGTCGTATATGACATCTGTGCCAAAATGTATATAAAGCAGTATAAGACTAAAAAATTAAGAATAAAATAAATGCAAAATAAGACTAAACAAGAAAGAAAAATCATGCGTTAAGCATAAAATATGAAACACTTTTCAACACATCCTGAATGCTTTAACAAAACTTCGTTATTTAAGGAAATAAGGTAAATAAGATAACTAAACATTTTAGAAAACACATAAAAATTTTTAAAAATTGATTTCAGCAGTTACCGTCCTTAGCCAATAGTGCCGTTATTACATGCCACTATTTAGCTAAAATTTAATTTAAACAACTCTTAAAACTACTGAAATCACATTTCCAGATATTATCATCCATAGACGGTTATGTATCCAATTCTTTGCGTGACCCTGTATATCATTTTATTTATTTTCTACAAACATTTCTTAGTAAACTAAATGCAGTTCAGCGTAAAAATGCATAACTACTTTAAAAACCACCTTTAAGCAATTTACTCTCATATTCAGTAACCCTTACGAATTCTTTTGTGTAGCCCTGCATATGAACCCGCATTTAACACACAGTATAGTATGCATAAATGTAGCGAAACATAAAAGCACATATCATAATTAAAAATGCATTTCCAGCAATCATCGCTTATGTACAATTCTTCGGAGAAAAGTTTCTTGGCGAGAAAGAAGTTTGCCAACGTATTTTCTGACAACCTACTTACTGCTTCATACTCACAAGCAAATTTTTATATATGTATACAATTTATTTAATATATAAAAAGCTATTTACCCATTTTTATAAAGAAACGGAAGTAATTTTTGCACAGATGTCATATACGCATCGGCGTTGGCGTGATTTTTCTCTGACGCCAATTTGGGTTTCAGTTCTTTCGAATACCAGTTATATATTTTTTAATTACTTGCTATCATTTTGAAAAGGAAATAACTATACATAAATAAAAGTTTCATTAATAACTGTAGAACAAAACAGTTTATATAATAATAAAAAAAGTAAATAAACAATTTATTAATAAATAAAAAACAATAGCCGGGTTACCATAGCAGGCAAAATAACACCATTTTAACGCCAATTAGGGATCCCGGTGCATATCTGAAATCTGTGCCGTAATTTGTATATAAAAAAATATTATATATATTTAAAAACGATTTTTCTATGTATATAAGTGCATATATAAACAAAAACAAAAGTTCATTAGATTTGTTTTCATAGCTGTTTATATATTTTGGCAACACATCTGATTTTCTAATGCCCGAATTGCGCCAAGCTTTTTTTTTTAAATGCACTATAATAGAAAAGTACCTAAATAAATAATGGTACTTTTCGGTTAGCCGGGCGCCAGTGTTATATTTACATACATATATACATATATATGCACATATATGTACATATATATATGTACACACACACACATAAATATAGGCATACATATGTATATATGTGTGTACATATATGTGTATATATATGTATATATGTATGTAAATATAACACTGGCTGCCGGCTAACCGAAAAGTACCTAAATAATTAATAGAAATAACCAATTATACAAACTAAAACTTTTTATGGCATAGATGTCATATTCGCCCCATATTGGCGCGATTTTTTTGGATTGCCAATTTGGCGAAAACATCAACAGCATAAACAACATAATCCGGTTACCACATCAAGCAAAATAACGACACTTTGGCGCCAGTTAAGTACCCGTTGCGTATATGACATTGGCGTCAGAAAAAAATCGCGCCAATATGGGGCGAATATGACATCTGTGTCCTTTTTATTTCGAGACCAAAGCATTGTTTTTAATTTCGATTAAAAATACATATATCCTTGGATAACTTCAGTTGAAATATCTCATTCCATAAAACTAAACAAAAACAAGTGATTCATTCATCGTGAAATGTAAAAAATATTAAATCATTGAGGTAATCATTCACAAAGTAAGTTCTCCAACAATCAATGGACAATATTCTTATGACGTCATAGTAGGTAAAATGGTGGCGGTATCGTTTGTTTATGGTTTGAATTCACAAAGATTTAATTTTGCAATGTCTCTTAGTTACATTATTTTATTGTCATATTTATGAGCTCAGAACAAAAGCATATTTTTTCAATATTTAGTTATTAAAGACGGAAAAAAATTATAAATGCATGATTTGAAAAATTTAAATAATTTTCTTTCTTAAAATTAAAAAATAACATCGGGAAGTAACAGCGGGTTTAAATTAAATAAGTTTAACTGTTTAATTCTGTTGTAATATTCAAAATAACTTTATTTATTAGATTTCGGTAAATAACATCAGGGCCCGATTAAAATTTGAAGTTAGAGGAATTACAATGTCATTTCAGGACCTTTATTTTGGAGAAGCTTTTCTAAATTCCACATATACATGGAAACTCTTCAGTGTTACAAATATTATTCCTAGGACTGACATGACATGAGAACAGCTTGCAATTTTACACAAGTTTTTGAAAACTACTTTTTATCAGAAATTTTATTAAAAACTGGTTACTTTTTTGGGTACTTTTCGGTTAGCCGGGCGCCAGTGTTTTATATACATATTTATATACATACATATATGTAAATATACATATATTTACATATACAAATATTGTATATATACACACATATATATATGTAAATATATATGTATATTTACATATATGTATGTATATAAATATGTATATAAAACACTGGCGCCCGGCTAACCGAAAAGTACCCTTTTTTGTTATAGAGGCCCACACTATTAGGATTATGACAAGTTGCAGCCAATTTCGCCAACGTCGTAACAAAGATCGTGAAGCACACACATATAATACCATATAATACCATTTCATGAAATCGTATACGATAATTTAATTGTTTTTACCTTACTTCAAGTGTGTAATTTATTTATTTTTGAGGCTTAACAATCCAAATTGTCCAATACATGAATTTAAAAAAAATGTAAACAAAGATTGAATAGACATGACCGCAAAAAGCTTCAAATGTGCACAAAACTGGGAACCAAATTGTGCAGATTAGAAGTCTTCTACTGCACACAGTTTTTCATAAATGTGTTTCGTTCTTAAAATGTGTTATTTTCATCTATCGCTACGGAACAAGCGAGGAAACTCATATTCTTGCATATGAGTTGTATATATCTTTATATCTAAATTTCCGTCATTTTTGACGGGCTACCTTTCTAGTCATAATATAAAATACTGTCTTGAAATACTTGGAATACGTCGCATGTTTGAACTACTTTGAAATGTTAAATGGCTCAACAAAATGATAATTTAAATAGAATAAATAAGCTGAACATTATTACAAGAATTAATAGACACTTTTCACATTTTGAATTTATAACTTTGAAGCAAATTGCTATTTCCTTAAAAATCATATTTCTAAGACGAATTATTATTTTTGGCATGAATTTAACTTTCTTTCATGTTTTTATACTTTAATTAATTTTAAACTTTAAATGAAACTAAGAAATGACACATTAAATGAAATCAATAAGTCGAGCATTGAATATTACAAGAATTATATATTCTACAAATTTTGAATTTATAATTTTCAGGTACAAATCTGAAAATTTCAACAGAGTTATTTTTTTCTGAAAATGACTTCCTTTCATGCTTTCAAACATGTACTCAGAAGATGATATAAAAACATGAAATGTTTTTTGAAAATACTTGTAATAACTTTCCATGTATTACCTACTTTTAAAACTTTGAATGAAACTGTAAAATGGAACTCTAAAAAAACCAAAAAGCCGAACATTCAATATTACAAAAATAGTTCAAATAATTCAAGAATAAATAGACATTCTTCAAATTTTTAACACTTGCCTACAAAGTTGAAAAGTTTTTATGACTTCGGTTTGTCTGGCCGTCTGACCGCCTGTCCGTCTGCTCGCGCTCTAACTCTTGTAAATATACTCGGATTTCCCTGAAAATTTTCGATGTTACTGACATTTTCCATAGGAAGATTTAAATGAAGTTTGTAACATATTTAATTCATTTACATCGACAAACAAAAGTGTCCCTTTACATTACGGCCAACGAGAAAAATATTTCAAATGATTTTTAACGGTGTTACAGCCTTTCAAACATAATAAAATAGATATGCATTTATGAAGTGTGCTAATATATGCATTCTGTAGAATATGCGGTACAGAGAATAGTTATTATTCATTTACAGGACTACACAAATGAATTCCGTTACATAATGGTATAGGAGGGGGGATTTTTTGTAACGTATTTCAATTATGTTAAACTAATTCATATATACTGAAATTAATATACGTGTCTGAGGTCTACTATAAGTTATATCACGTATAATGCGAAGTGAATTGCATTTATAGTGACACACAAAAGATTTCAGATACTATATTGTATCCGAATTACTGCATATTAGCAATGGTTGCTGAAAAAGCATTTTTAGTTATGATATGCGCTTTTAAGTTTCACAATATTTATGTATACTCTAGGGTGTGTATAAGTACTATAGTAAATACAAGGCAACAGAAAAGAATTCGTAAGGATTACTGAGTATGACCGTAAATTGCTTAAAGGTGGTATTTAAATGATTATGCATTTTTACGATGAATTTAATTTAGTTTACTAAGAAATATTTGCAGAATATAGATAAAATGATATAGATGGCCATGCAAAGAATTGGATACATGGCCGTCTGTGGATGATAATTTCTGGAAATATGATTTCAGTAGTTTTAAGAGTGTTTCAGTTTGAATTAAATTTTAGCTAAATAGTGTCGTGTAATAAAGTTACTAGGACTACATGGCTGTACAAACGTATTCAAGTATTTTTCCACCTATTAGCATAAATTACTGAAAGCGAAATTTCAACATGTTATGCGTTTTCTTATTGAACTGAATTTCCCCATTATATAGTACATATATCGACCAAAAGATCAAATACTGACTGCTCAAAAGAATTGGAATACATATTTGGCTATAGACGGTAACTGCTGAAATCAGTTTTTGAAATATCTTGTGCGTTTTTAAAAATGTTTACGTAGTTATCGTATTTACCTTATTTCCCTAAATAATGAAGTTTTTTCAAGCATTCAGGAAGTGCTGGAAAGTGTTTCACAATCTATGCTTAACGCGTGATTTTTATTTATTGTTTATTTAGAACTTTCAGGTAAAAATCTGAAAATTTCAACAGAGTTATTATTTTTTTTCCTTAAAATGACTTTCTTTCACGCTTTCAAACATGTGTTCAGATGATAATATGCAATATAAATACTCTTTAGATTTACTTGGAAAACGTTCTATGTATTACCTACATTTAAAAATTTGAATGAAAGTACTAAATGGAAATCTAAATGAAATCAAAAACTGAATGTCAACATTACAAAAATTAATAGCCATTGTTCACATTTTGAATTAGTATCTTCGGCGTAAATTTTCATTTATCTTTCAAATCTGAAAATTTGAACAATGAGTTATTACTTTGGGCTGAAAATGGCTTTCTTACATGTTTTGAAACATGTACTGATATTATGATATAATAATATGAATTACTGTTTTCTAATACTTGGAATATCGCATGTGTTTTGACTACTTTGAAAATTTAAATGTAGCTACGAAATGACACTTTTAATGAAATCAATACGCCGAATATTGGATATTACAAGAATTAATAGACATTGTTGAAATTTTAAATTTAGAACTTCGACCAAATTTCCATTTTCTTTTAAAATGTGATGATTTCAACAACGAATTCTTAATTTATCCCTGAAAATGATTTTCTTACATGTTTTGAAACATGTGTTGAGATGCTGATAAAATAATGTGAAATGCAGTTTTGAAATATTTGAAATACCGCACATGCCTTAACTACTTTGAAACTTTAAATGAAACTACTAAATGGAACTTTAAATAAAATCAATAAGCTGAACGATGAATATATAAGTTGTTAAAATTTTGAATTAGAAACATCGAAGCAGATTTCCATTTATCTTTCGAATATGAAATTTTGAACCTCGAGTGATTCAATTTTTCCTGAAAATAACATTTTTCAAGTTTTTAAGTATGCGCTTAGATACTGATATATTAAAATAAAATTCTTATTCTGAACACTTTTAATGCCTCCCATGTATTAGCTGTTTTTGAGACGTTAAATAAATTTAGTAAATGGAAGTTTAAATGACATCATTTAGCAGAGTATTGAATGCTTCAAAATTTAACAGACAGTGTTCAAATTTTGAATTTCTGATTTCGCAGCCAAATTCTATTTCCCTTTAAAATATAAAGATTTCAACAACGAGTCATTAATTTTTGCCTTAAAATAACGTTCTTTAATGTTTTTAAAAATCTGCTGAGATGCTGGTTTAATAAAAGAAAATGTTTGAGATACTTGGAATAAGACCCATGTGTCATCTGCTTTGGGAAATTGTAAATAAAACTACTCAGTGGAACTTCTAATGAACTAAATAAGCAGAACATTGGATATTGCACAAATATTTAGACATTGTTCACATTTTGAATTTCAACCTTCGAAGTAAATTTCTATTTAACTTTCAAGTATAAAGTTTGAATAATGGGATATTAATCCAAAATTACTGAAATATTTTAGGTGGAGGTCAAATATGGAACTATTATCCTAACAGAATGGAAAACTATCTAACAGATGATTCGAATTCATGTAATTTTGGTTGCTCGGTATCAGAGCATTGATGCTTATACCTTTGTCCCTGGTTCAATTGCAAGCCAAGATATTTTTCACTCTGAAAAAAAAAAAATAATAACATTACCTCAAGGAATGTAAACGAGATATTGAATTTTGTCTGGAAAAAAATATTGTTTTCCAGATTCACATTTAATAACTGAAATTTTATTTTTTAAGATTTCGAAATATTAAATATCAATAATTAAAAAAAAAACAAACACAGTAAACAGATCTTTATGAAATTAAAAATATAAACATTATATTACAAACATTAAAAGATAATATTAAGATACTGAATGCATGGCACAGCAGAAGATGCTTTTACTTTAAATTTAACTTCGTACAGGTTAAAATACAATGATATTTTCAGAAACTATTTCAAAAAAATTTCTTAAAAGTGAATTCGCTGAATCCAAAAATTTTATAAAGCATAACACATATCCTCAGAAATTAAGGCGAATTACAGTAAAACAATGCATATTTCAAGCACACAGGAAAGAAAATATGTACGCTAAAAGGAAAATTTCAACTCACTACCATTTTTTTAAGTCAGTATTAGTGACGCACATATTTTTACTTTAAAATTCAAATTTTATGAAAATTAGCAGCAGACACAGCTTGCATTGTCAAGGGAAGCATGTAAGTTTATACGTAATAGTACTCTTGAATTCGCATTGCATTTTGTGTAAAAGTGATCTAGAACCATAAAAATCTTGCTAAAAGTGTAAAACACAGTAATTATATATTCTAAGATAATTTTACGTGATCACGTAAACTTACTTTTTAAAAATAACTACATTATTGATTTTACTTGGTAAATAAACCTATTCCAAGAATATCTTAATCCACGTGAAAAAGACAAAAAATACTTAAATAATCGGAAATACCTCACCAATATTTTAATATAAATTAATTTTACTTATGTTTAAAGAATTTACAGTATTAATGAAAGATGGCATATTTAACAACGATATCATTTTTCAACAGATGAACTTGGGTGATTTTTGAAGTAATCAATGGCATTTACGTAATTACATATGAGGTGACATTTTCATACCTTTATTGGAGAAATGCATTCGCTCCCGGAGAAGTGGCAGAGGGACATTTCAAATTTTTATTTTTACAATACTAGGGGGCTCGGCCCCCTACGAGCTACGCTCGCCAACCCCCGTCCAGACACCGCAGACTCTAAATGCACGCTAATTTGATCGGCTTTAAAAAGATTTCGAAAGATTGAATTATAATTTAAAAAACAGTGGCGATCTCCCTATAAACGAATTTCTATTCATTTCTCTTTGATTGGGGAATTTTAACGCCAAATCTGCTGCGGTACTATTTGATTATCCCGTCGACCCATTTCGCCAAATTACACAAATCGCCAAACCACTCGCCAAATTATACAAATTGATATAATTTTTATTTTAAATAACGAAAGAACAAATAAATTCGTACAACATTAATAAAAACACAAATAAAACGTCGAAATAAAAATAACTTGATGACGTATACACGTGTCACAACATTTCAAAATAAGCTAATATAAAAGGAATTAAGTAAAGAGAGTCTTTGTCTCCTGGTATTTTTTAACAAAGCGAAAAGAAAGTTCTATTAAATGAGACATTTTAAATTAATTCTCAAAATATCAAATAAATGTCTAGCGCAATTTCTAAATTTAAACTTTTTTGCAATATTATTTTGTGTTCATTTTATGTAATAACTATAATGTGACGTAAATATGACGTAATTTCTCCTATTTAAGACTTCTAACGCATGTTAATGAATTTATTATTTTACAATATCCTTTCTCTTTTAAAATTCACGTGTATACTTTTTATGACGTAATTTTTAATAAGTTCTTGCTTTTTATATGTAATTATTTAATTCTAATTTGAAAGTTTTTTTCCTGTTTATAATAGTCACGTGTAAATAAATTTTTAATTTGAAGCAATCATTATTGCTTGCGCTTTTTATACAGTTGGCAACAGTTTAAATTAGTACAATTTTCTGAAATCTGTAAAAAATATCTCTAGAAATGTTGAAAATTTGAATTTAAAATAGAAATAAAACCTGAAAAAATGAGTCAAAATAAAAAAATTAATGCAATCTGCACTCCGGCAAATTCTAACGCATAAAATGATCTAAAAATGATTACACTGCCATGTATAGTTTTTGCTGCTATAAAACTTTTTTAGTGGAACGATTTTGTCCAACTTTAGCATTAAATAATTCTTAAAATAATTCTTCGATTTGAAAACTGTCTGCATCAGCGTGTTTATTAAACATTTCTGTATAAAACCACCGATTTTCATATTTTTGTATGCATTATTTTTGTTAATATTAACGAAGAAAGGCCTCCGGTCACAAAAAAATCAAAACCGGCGGCGGCGGCGGTGACAGCGGTAGTTACCTTTTTTTAGAATAGAGAGAAGAGATTGAATATTAGTGATACATAATCTCTCTATTCTAAAAAAAAGTAACTCCCGCTGTCACCGCCGCCGCCGCCGCCGCCGCCGGTTTTGATTTTTTTGTGACCGGAGGCCTTTCTTCGTTAATATTAACAAAAATAATGCATACAAAAACATGAAAATCGGTGGTTTTATACAGAAATGTTTGATAAACACGCTGATGCAGACAGTTTTCAAATCGAAGAATTATTTTAAGAGTTATTTAATGCTAAAGTTGGACAAAATCGTTCCACTAAAAAAGTTTTATAGCAGCAAAAACTATACAGGGCAGTGTAATCATTTTTAGATCATTTTATGCGTTAGAATTTGCCGGAGTGCAGATTGCATTAATTTTTTTATTTTGACTCATTTTTTCAGGTTTTATTTCTATTTTAAATTCAAATTTTCAGCATTTCTAGAGATATTTTTTACAGATTTCAGAAAATTGTACTAATTTAAAATGTTGCCATCTGTATAAAAAGCGCAAGCAATAATGTTTGCTTCAAATTAAAAATTTATTTACACGTGACTATTATAAACAGTAAAAAAACTTTCAAATTAGTATTAAATAATTACGTATAAAAAGCAGGAACTTATTAAAAATTACGTCATAAAAAGTATACACGTGAATTTTATAGGAGAAAGGATATTGTAAAATAATAAATTCATTAACATGCGTTAGAAGTCTTAGGAGAAATTACGTCATATTTACGTCACATTATAGTTATTACATAAAATGAACACAAAATAATATTGCAAAAAAGTTTAAATTTAGAAATTGCGCTAGACATTTATTTGATATTTTGAAAATTAATTTAAAATGTCTCATTTAAAAGAACTTTCTTTTCGCTTTGTTAAAAAATACCAGGAGACAAAGACTCTCTTTACTTAATTCCTTTTATATTAGCTTATTTTGAAATGTTGTTACAGGTGTATACGTCATCAAGTTATTTTTATTTCGACGTTTTATTTGTGTTTTTATTAATGTTGTACGAATTTATTTGTTCTTTCGTTATTTAAAATAAAAATTACATCAATTTGTATAATTTGGCGAGTGGTTTGGCGATTTATAAATTTGGCGAAATTGGTCGACAGGATAATCAAGTAGTACCGCAGCGGATTTGGCGTTAAAATTCCCCAATCAAAGAGAAATGAATAGAAATTCGTTTATAGGGAGATCGCCACTGTTTTTTAAATTATAATTCAATCTTTCGAAATATCTTTAAAACAGATCAAATTAGCGTGCATTTAGAGTCTGCGGTGTCTGGACGGGGGTTGGCGAGCGTAGCTCGTAGGGGGCCGAGCCCCCTAGTACTACTAAAAATTTAACAATGAGATATAAAAACAAAATTACTGAAATATTTTAGGTGGAGGTCAAGGTTTAAAACAAATATCCTGACAGAATGAAAAATGTTTAGGCGATGATTCCATTTCATATCAAATCGGTTGCTCAGTGGCAGAGCATGGGTGCTTCCAGCTTTGTATCTGGTTCAAATGCTAGCCTAGATATTTTTCACTTTGTTGGTAAAATTTGATCAACATTAACCTCATTTAGTACAAAACATATTTCAAATTTAAGACTTAAAACACACGCTTTTATTTTATAAAATGACGTCATTTGCATTCGGAGGAATAATTCCTCATTTACGATCCAGTCTTAAAAAACATCTACAGTAAAGTATGCATAGGACTTCCCTATCGCTAAATAATACACATCCTAAAAAAGTGGTGTCGTCATTCAAGAAACTCGACAAAAAATCGGCTATCCCATGATTCATATGCCTTCATTTGTTTGTGATATTAATATAGATACTTAAAATTAAATTTAGTTTATAATAGCTCCCTGTTTTATCAGAAATCATTCATTTGATTTTTTTCAAAATAGCACGTATTTTAATTACATTTTTTTTTTCAGTTTTTATGGAGAAATGGTAACAAAAAGATATAATTGCTATTTTTCAACTATTTTCCCTCTACTTTCTACAGAAATGCAGTATTTGAGTTCCCAAAATTAAACAACTGGCGCTAAAAACTAGAAAAAAAAATAATAATATCTCAAAAACGAATTGAGATGCAGTTTTCAAACAAATTGCATTAAAATGTACTCTCCCCCCCCCCCCCCCACAATACGACGGTATAAAAAAATGAAAATGTGCGATGCCTAGAAGTTTAAAATATTGCACTAGAGTATTTAAAAGTACTATGATACATCTGCTTTGTTTTACGGCTGGCTTATACAACGGAACGTGATTTTTAACCGACTTCAAAAAGAAGGAGTTTATCAATTCGACCTGTATGTATGTTTTGGTCCTGTTCACGCATAACTTTTGTGAGAATTCAACGATATCTCACATTGGAACTCTCAATTTACAAAGCAAAAGCCAGCATAGGGAAGCTAATGTATTTTCACCTAGCTCCAAATTTCTTCAGAGTCCTAGAAAATGTCGCTAGAGATGAAACAAATACTTCAATTTCAATCAATCTTCGCAGATGACACTAGGGTGAAAGGAACTCTTTTATCTAACGAGAGAAATATTCTTTTGATGTTCACGAAGGTCTCGTTCCCGTGGGAAAGTAGAAAGTGAAACCAGAGATGAAACAGGACGCGAAGGTTCCTGACTGTAGCCTATAGAGAAAGAGCTGGTCTATGAGGTCATGGCCCACGGATGGTGAGTGGCTAATGGGAGTGGCTTTGGTCCTAGACGGAAAAACGAAACTGATAAAAGAGGTTGCAAGAGTATTCTCGGGAGCTTAATTTTTCCCTTCTGTTGAAGTTGAGACTTCAAGGTGTTTTTGGCCGTACAGAGTGGAAATCTCTCACGGGTCGACGGCTTCGGGGCATACTCCGAAGCATAGAAAAAGCGAAAGCCAGGTGTGGCTGTTAAGATGTCTCCATCACGGAGTTGAAGATCGGAGGTTCCTAAACCTCGGTTAAACACCTACAAAAGTGCGACATTCCTGTCGAGCATCGCGAACTCTATCTTCGAAAATAGTGGACATTGAAATAATAAGAGACTGACTACACTGAAAGCGATCTATTATTCGAGGACTGGACTTGATTCTATAAATATATTATTGTCAGCTGAACTCGAACCCTTTTATGAAAAACGCTGTAAATAAGACTTATATAATACAGAAAATATTATTTAATTGTTTGTAATGCAATAAAATATTTCTTCGACTTTAAATAAGCCTTGGCCTTTGAAGTTTCCCGCTACCACACCACCTTACGACATCGGCTCCGTTACAACTTGGTGGCAGATAGAAGATTTTCAGCAAGAATAATTGTTATTAGAGGAAAGCCCAGGAGGAAACAGACGGCGAACACCCGGAGTTTCTGACGACAACTCGAGAGGCAGCCGAAAGAATCGAAACTACAATTCCGAGGAAGACAGAAGGACAGCCCTTCGGGAGCAAACGACAGTTCACCCAGAACAAAAGACAGTTCGTCCAGAACGAAAGACAGTTCATCCAGAACAACGGCAATGAGACAGTTCATCTAGATCAACTAGACAGTGCTTCGAGACAGTGCAAGGTGGACCTTGGACGACAAACAGTGGGACGCAACACCCCGATACGAGCCCTTGAGCTACAGTGGACGACACCCGCGGAGTGCCATAACGGACCGTTCCCCAGACAAGATACTTCAAGCAACAACTGCAACAGGTAAGCTCATTTCATTTTGAGTGGCTCTTAAACTATTATTTATCATACTGATAGGATGTTAAAATGTTGTTTAAATAAAAATATGAGAAACTTTTTGAGGTAAATGAAAATAGTAAGATTATGATAAATCGATAATGTGTAGTTAATGCATGGAAATCTAACGATTAATGCAAATTTATATGTTATGTTATCTTTATCATTATTTGTAATATTTGGAATGCAGAAAGGATTAGATAGGCTAAATTCATAACTACTCAAAAAAAAAAATTCCCAGTAATTTTTTTTTCTTATATAACTTGTGCAAGAAATATATTTTGATGAGTGATTGTATAAAGAGAATTTTTGATGCATGCTGGATTGCTAAATGACAAACAGAGTAAATTAAACTTTTACCCTAAATAGTATAGATGCATTTTGATAAAGGTTGCAGAGAGTGTTCAGTTCTTGAGAAATACTGGGAATGTAGTTTGCCTATAGTATTTAAAAAATTACTTATTGTTTTCATATTGTGTGTATAGGGACTCTAAAGCTTTAAAATTTTGAATTTTATTTTTTGCTTTACGTTTGGCACAAAAATATAGAAATTCTGAAAATCTTTTGAAAAATCATAAAATTATTTTTACATATTGGTTATGCATTTGAAATGTTTATTTATATTGTGTGCTTAGGGGTAAAATATTTCTTGTGAGTTGTAAGGTTCATATACTTTTAAATTGATAAACAAAACGAATAGTTTCCGTTTGTATTATTTCAACATAACGTAGTCATGTCGAAGTTAAATTCACTGAAGTACTGCAGGAAAGCGGATTTACAGAATCTCGCGGAAGTTTTAGATGTGGAAATAGATGAAGAAGACAATATGGCAACGATAATCGAAAAAAATGAAGCAGCAGAAAAATACGACGAGGAACTATCTTTAGTGCAGGCAGGGTTTATCGTGAAAGAAAGGGAAGACCGAATCGCGGCAGAAAAAGAGAAAGAGAGGGAAAAAGAGAGAGAGAGGAGAGAGAAGAGAGAGAGAAAGAAAAAGAAAGGGCGTTTACTTTAGAACAGCTAAAATTAACGCAAAGTTCAGAAAGGCGAAATTCTACGGCTAGCAGCGGTTTCGAAAGATCCGTTAAATTACCTCTTAAAACTATTATGCATCGTTTTGATCCTGAACGATCCGACATAACATTATTCCTGAATTTGTTCGAGCGACAGGCGAATAGGTCCGAAATAGAGCAAGATGAATACGTCACACACTTGTTAGCATTATTGCCGGTGGAAATTGCAGAATTAATCTTACGCGAACCAGCTCAAAAAATTGACAATTTCGAACATGTTAAATCGCTTTTATTAGCCCGGTACATGCTGAGTGCGGAAGCGTACCGTCAAAAATTGAATAAACATGCACGTAATCCAGGAAACCCGTGGAGAGATCTCATATTCGAATTGAATAGTTTTCTTGAAGGATGGATTAACGGTTTGGGGATCACGCAATTTTCTGAATTAAAAGACTTGTTGATCACTGATCAGATCAAACGACGCGCGTCGGTCGATTTGAAAGAGCATTTTATTGATTCGTGGGCGAATTATAAAGATCCCTTGGTGCTCACTACGGCACTAGACGAATACGAGGCGATAAAAGGAGTGTCAAGAAAATCGTGGAATACGAAACCAAAATTTGAAGGAAATTCGCGGGATAGGAGAATGGAAAAAACGAAAAATGAAGACGAAATGAGAGATTAGCATTCGGAAACCGAAACTAATTGGAGAGAGAAAAACACGGAAAGCGAAAGAGAAAGGATCTTCGAACGTAAAAAGTGGAATAAGTGTTTTATTTGCTCCAAAATTGGGATTTAAAAGCCAATTGTCCGGAAAACAAAAGGAACTTAGAACCTATTACTAGCGTTCATCACATTTGCGTAGGTACGAATTTTGAGGAAAGTTTCAAACCTTATCTTAGCCGTGGTCTAATTAACGGAAAGGAATGCACGACTTTAAGGGATTCCGGAACGCGCTATGATGTGACCCCTAGTCAATTAATTAAGCCCAATCAGTTAGACGGTGGTGCTGTACGAGTTAGGCAACCGTTGACGAACAATACACTTCGTTTACCGACCGCCCACGTTGTCTTAGAAATTGAAGGAGTGGGGAATATAAAAACGAGGGCCATAGTAGCAGAGAATAAATCAGACTTGTCGTATTATATATTAGGAAACGAAACTCAAAAATTAATCGATAAAATTAAGAAGGGAAAGGCAGAGACTCTAGACGCCGGGAGAACCGCAAGTGGGGCCAATCTGAAACTGAAACAACAGCGGTCCGATCCGACGCAAGGGAACGAGTCGAAAAAGAGAAACCCCGCGCAAAAATGATTGACCTGAATACGGGAGGAAAATCTAGTGAGGATGAACGTTGGTTAAGGAAGATGAATGGGAATTTTAAAGTAGACGGAGGGGACCTTTTGTTACCCGATCGAGAGGGGAATTTAAGCGTTGGATTAAGCAAGGTTGGGAGAGAAAGGCTTAAAAGAGAACAAGATGAGGACGAGTCGTTAAGCGAAGCGAGAAGGTCAAAAATAAAGAAGACGTATTGCAATTGTGGGGACTTTGAGAAGTCAAATGACTCCCGTATAGGTATAGCTTTAACGGGCAATCAAAGAGATAAGCCGGTAAGAATTGAGAAGACCAGGAACAACAGGAAATCTAGGCGCGATAAAGATGCGTTAAAAGGAAACTCAGTGTCAGGAGATGCAGGATTAGGTTCCACCAGACATAAGTCGTATGAAAGGGGTACGAGAAGAATGAATCGAGGGAGAATCGATTATAAAAGTTCCGCGACTAATCTTTTTACAAACGTCCCAAGTAAACGCGAAAAGTCTCAAGTCTATAGAGTAAACATACCAAAACCTAATGAAAAAGGCGTGGAGAATAGAAACGTTTTGACACGTAAAGCTTCGCGGCCCAAACACTATGCTAAATTCAGAGATAAGCTTTCAAGTGACATGTTTTAGCAGTTAAGGATTTAGTAGAGGATTGTGTGACTCAAACTCAACTTAAATATATGCATTATTAATATTCATTTTATTATGTGTAAATGTAATCGTGCAAAATATAAATGTGTTTTGTCTGTTAAAGAGAAATTTCGTAACCAAATATGTCCAGCATTTGCAAGCTAAGTGTAAAATGCAGGAAAAGGTTTTTTTTTAGGAATTGATATAATTAAATATGGGCCACTTGAAATGTATGAGCTAACCATTTCCCTTACAGCATATTACGTCTGGTAGCCGAAATATGATTTGAGGGAGGGGTGTTGTGAGAATTCGACGATATCTCACATTGGAACTCTCAATTTACAAGTTAAAAACCAGCATAGGGAAGCTAATGTATTTTCACCTAGCCTCCAAATTTCTTCAGAGTCCTAGAAAATGTCGCTAGAGATGAAACAAATACTTCAATTTCAATCAATCTTCGCAGATGACACTAGGGTGAAAGGAACTCTTTTATCTAGCGAGAGAAATATTCTTTTGATATTCACGAAGGTCTCGTTCCCGTGGGAAAGTAGAAAGTGAAACCAGAGATGAAACCGGACGCGAAGGTTCCTGACTGCAGCCTATAGAGAAAGGGCTGGTCTATGAGATCATGGCCCACGGATGGTGAGTGGCTAATGGGAGTGGCTTTGGTCCTAGACGGAAAAACGAAACTGATAAAAGAGGATGCAAGAGTATTCTCGGGAGCTTAATTTTTCCCTTCTGTTGAGGTTGAGACTTCAAGGTGTTTTTGGCGGCGCAGAGTGGAAATCTCTCACGGGTCGACGGCTTCGGGGCATACTCCGAAGCATAGAAAAAGCGAAAGCCAGGTGTGGCTGTTAAGATGTCTCCATCACGGAGTTGAAGATCGGAGGTTCCTAAACCTCGGTTAAACACCTACAAAAGTGTGACATTCCTGTCGAGCATCGCGAACTCTATCTTCGAAAATAGTGGACATTGAAATAATAAGAGACTGACTGCACTGAAAGCGATCTATTATTCGAGGACTGGACTTGATTCTATAAATATATTATTGTCAGCTGAACTCGAACGCTTTTATGAAAAACGTTGTAAATAAGACTTATATAATCCAGAAAATATTATTTAATTGTTTGTAATGCAATAAAATATTTCTTCGACTTTAAATAAGCCTTGGCCGTTGAAGTTGCCCGCTACCACACCACCTTACGACATCGGCTCCGTTACACTTTCTTAAATATGAACCGATTTTAATGAGTGCAGAGAGAAAAAACTTTCGAAATATATGCTTTTTGCTGGGACTAGAAATTCGAAATATGCCACGGTGGCTACTTTTAAAATGTAAATATTTTAAAAGACAGAAGACTACCTGTCTGAATACTTTAGTAGACTCTCTTTGTCTGAAACCAAAGACTGATATATTTTTTAATTACGTAAGGAATTTTAATAATCTTTGTGATTTATTAAGAAATCACAATTTAAATTTAGAATTAAATTTAATTATTGGTTCTGAGAAATTTTAACTTGTAAAAAGTTTCTAATTATGCTTAAAAAATGCCTACATTGTACACAGAACCAATACTCAGGAATGCCTAAGGAATCTCAACGAGATATTAAATTTTTGTCTGTGAATAGTTTTCTTTTTGAGATTTAAAATTAATAACCTGAAATTACTTTTTGACAAATTTGTAACACCTCCCATATACTAAATAATAATAATCAAGAAAACAGTAAACAGATAGTTAAATGAAATTGGTAATATAAAATCATATTAAAAGCATTAAATATAATATTAAGATACAGAATTCATGACACAGTAGAAGATGCTTTTACATTAAATTTAATTCGTACAGGTTAAAATACAGTGATGTATTTTAAATAATTTTTTCATATAAATTTCGTACAATTTATTCCGTTAATTTATAAAGTTCGATAAAATATAACACAATCCTCCAGTAATTAGAGCAAATTATCTCACAAACAATGCATATTTTAAACACACAGGACAGAAAATATGTGCGCTAAAAGAGAAAGCGATAGTTCAACTCATTGTTACCATTCTTTTGACGTCAGTGTTAGTGGCACACATATTTTTTCTTTAAATTTCAAATTGGATGAAAATTAACAGACACTTGATGCACTGTCAAGGGAAGCATGTAAGTTTATAGGTAATAACACTCTTGCATTCACATTGCATTTTGCTTAAAATCAATCTAGGACGATAAAAATCTTTGTAAATGTGTAAACTACAGTATTTTCCCGTATAATAATAGAAATGTGTGAATAAATTAAATGAAAAAATAATATATCATGACATTCTCATTTAATTAAAATATTCTCAAATTATTTCATGTAACCACGTAAACTGGTTTTTTAAAGCGAATACTTTATTCATTTTACATTTTTATAAACAAATCTATTCCAAGAAAATATTAATTCACAATAAAGTGAGGAAACTTATGTAAATAATCAGAAATAAACAATAATATTATTATTATAAATATAACAATAATACTTCATTGAAAATTATATTTACTTATGTTTTAACTACGAAAGAAGTTACTATATTAATGAAATATGGCGTGTTTCAATCATACAACTTTTCAATAGAAGAACATGAGCTGATTTTTGAAGTAATCAATGACATTTCCGTATTACATGCAAGATGACATTTACATACGCTGATTGGAGATATGTATTAGCTCCCTGAGGAGTGGCAGAATCAGATGTCAAATTGTTATTTTTATAATATTGTACTAGCCGCCTTCGCCCGCTACGCTGGTCGGTTTTTCTAAAGAAATCTTGAATGAAACAAAATATATCTGTGAATTTGATAATGCTTTTTAAAGCAATATGGACATTTACCTGGTGTATCCAACCGAATTGCTGAAATAATATGAATGTCATTACGCTATTATATCTTTTATTGAGTCATACAAAATGTAGACTGTTAAGGACCAATTTCTTTAGTTGATCTGTTAATGTAGGATTCGGTAAAGAACAATAGAACAATATGTAATATACTAAAAGCGTTCATGAAAAATTATCAATGCAAGTCTCATCGGAATCTGTTAATTGGACTTATTGAAAATGCTGATCGTTCATAATAATTGGGTTCTCCTGATTCTAGAACTTTCATCTACATATAATTCTACAATCAAGCAACCTAACAACCAAGCAACAGCAAACGATATGTGCTTTATACTAAAACATTCACTGAAAAATTAACTAACCGATCAAGTTGCATGGAAATCACTTAGCAGAATCTTTTAAACTGGAAAATATACCGAAACCTTCCCTAAAAATGATCTAATTAACAGTTTAAATCACTTAAAAATGCATTCAAAAGCAAATCTTTCAAAATTGGTTTAATCTGATTTAGAACTTTCCCCATAATTATTTAACTAAGCAAAGTAGAACGTTATGATTTATAGTAACATCTTTTCTGAAAAATTATCTAACTAACAATGTCAGTCAAAATCTGTTCAGCAGAACTCAAGATATAAGCGGCCGGAATGAATTTTCTCTTTGCATTATATATATATATTGAGATAGTTAAATATAACTTTCATAATCGCATTAATCTGATTATAGAACTCTCAGGGAGGTAGGGGTAGGTATATACTGCATCACTTCTGAATTTTTTAAGGAACTCAGCTTAACTTCCATAACTATAGCATATAACTCTCTAGTATACCCTATCTCTGTAGCGTATATCTTCCAATTTTCTTTACTGTACCACTGAGAACTTTTTCCGCATATCTCCGTAACTAAACAACACAGAATGATATGATAAATATTGAAAAAATCCCTGAAATATTATCCAACTTATTGTGCATTTAATTAGTTGACTTGAAATCTTTAATAAACGAGTTCACCTAATTTTAGAACTCCCGTAGCAACTTAGAATGATGGTTTTTACATTAAACCATTTATAAACCAAATTTACTATTTAACAGTGTAAGTTCTACAAAATTCTGTTCAGTAGAATCTGAGTTATAGTCATATTTACAATATTTATTGCTCATTAAACCTTTTTTTCTTTAGATTTGAAATAAAATCAGTAACTGTTTTGGTATTATCCTGTTATGCCAACACCATTGTCACCAAACGTAATAGTTGGCACAAAATTGAAATGATACATTTTAACAAAAAAAAATGTTGATAAAAAAATAAGCATTTAAAAAATATAACTTTTGAAAATTACAGACTTTGACTTACCATTTTTTTTAAATCAATAAAAATAATGGTACTACTTGGTTATCCCGGCGACCAAAAATCTATTGCCAAACTATAATATTAAATGCCAATAATGGTTGATCGTAAATGTCACATTCATTTGACTTTAAGCAAATTACACATATTTACGTCATCAGGTGATTTTTATTTCGACGTTTTAAATATATTTTTATCAATGTTATACTAATTTATTTGTTCTTTCGTTATTTAAAATAAAAATTATGTCAATTTGTATAATTTGGCGAGTGGTTTGGCGATTTATATAATTTGGCGAAATTGGTCGACGGGTACCAGAATAAATACTTAAAATATAAGAATAAATAAATATTTTGCAAATAATAAAATATAGTCAATTTAAACTGCAGTCTTGAAATTGTAAACGTAATTCGTATGTCTCGCATTGCAGTAAACATTTCATTCTTTCAATAAAGACATTCATGGTTTTTTGAACAAAACATTTTTATATGTAAATTCCTAACTTCTGAAATAATTGTACTGTTGCTTCCTCATCATCAGATAATTGCGAAATGGTAAAATCTATATCAGTATCAGTAATAAATATTTTATATTCAAAAAATAAATTAAAAAGTTTTGCGAGATTATGATGGAATAAAATAAATCACATCATTAAAAATTCCTGCATAAAAAAATTCACGTTCAATAATTAGCAAATGTTAATGTGTGGCACGGTTTGCAATAAAAATCGTTTGCACGATTAGGGTTGAAATAAATGGCGCGATACCATACATTTTGGCATGGTATTGCGACGAAAATTAGAACGATAAAGTACCACAGGTTTTTTTTTATTATTATTTAGTTTTAGTTTTTGAGGCGTTTGAATTTTTTTTTCTAATTGGCGAAGTTGTTTTTATTTAACCAAAAGGATTTGTTAAAAAATTATTCAATTAGAATTTTTTTCCCTTGCTATAGTAACAGAATGAAAAGAATGAGTTTTCAGAAATTATCACTTGAAAAATTCAGGTTTTGAAGCCAAAGATAGTGCCAAATTAGAAAAATATGAAATATCTCTCGAACTATTGGGCTTAAAAGAATTTAGTTAGTACCATTCGATTCAGCATGCAAAAATACATCAAAATATGTTATCAGATGAAAAATAACTATAAAATCGGATTTTTAAGGAATTTTTTTTAAATTCGTTCTCTTTTTTACCCCCCTTAGGGGTGGAATTTTGGAAAATCCTTTCTTAGCGGCACTCTATATCATAAGAAGTATTTTTACCCCGGTTTTCAAGATTTTAGGTTCAGTAGTTTTGGCTGCCCGTTGATTAATACAAAATCCAGACTTTCTTTTATATATATAGATTATCACCGCAGATATATCATACTACTAAAAATTAGGGCAATTGTTGCACAGGAAGTATTTCTTAAAATTAGTTGATTGGATAATTTTTGACGGCCAATTATCAGCTCGAGTGATATAGGCCCTAAGGAGGGGGATTGTCCTTCGCGGGGGTCTTTCTAAGGGAACCTAACCCGTATTAATGCTTGGAAATCCAAGGTTCGAAGAAAACCACGAAAACTACGAACGATTAGGCCGACGGCGCGATTGGTATTCAATACAGCACCTCCCGTCTACCAACTTCGAGAGCAGAACCTCTCGTCCACTGGGGTGGGGCTTCTTAAAATTGGATTTCTAGGTTTATGCCAAATGGGCACGTAGGGCAATTCAAATAAAAGCTTGTAAAAACATGTCAGTAGAAACTGCTACTCTTTATATTAAAGCTTTTAAGTCTAAACCTGAAATTCATGCCATGTGACAACCAATTCGATGCAATTAATGTGGTGTAGACATACATTTTATTGAAAACTTTATTCGAATTTTATTTTTAGTTCTCGTAGATACTGTGTATAATTTTTCCACATTATAACTATATTTCATAAATAAAATCAGCCATAGTATTTTGATTAAAAACTGATTAAGTTTAAGCGAATTGCGTTTACTTAATGTTACGTCATAAATAATCTTAAGGAACAGCAAAATAATTTTATTTAAATAATAATGAACGAAAGTTGTTTAGTTTAATGCCGGTATTATATTATACGATTACATCTATACGGATTTTTGTCAGGCATTACTGATACCAAAAAAAGGGGCTGTCACACTTCTGTGTGATATACTTGTTAAACAGTTTCATAATGTACTTACTTAGATATATTTACTTCAATATTATTTTAAATGAATTTTGAAGGGATTCAGAAAAATAACTATAAGAATTTTTTTAGCACAGATTCATATATGAGTAGTGTTTTTGGAAATACATTGCATTTTTATTTAACAAAGTACTGTTTTTAATATTAAAACGTGATGTGTTTATTTTATAACACAATAGATAAAGTATTCTTTTTAATATTGAATTAAAACATATAAAAAATAATATATATTAAAAATTATAAATATAATTATAAATTAAAATGTATCAAAATTAATATAAATTAAAATATATTAAATATATAAGTAACTATAATATGAAACTGTTAAACGCGTATAGCACAGACAAATATGATGCATCTTTTTTTTGTGTGTGTGTGTGTACAGGTAATGCCTGATAAAAATCAGTATAGATGCATTCGTATAATTTTATTTAATAATTAATATAAATCATATGCAATAATAATAATAAAAAATATGCCACTAACATGTTCGATATTTTAAATGTATGATTTCATTATTTTTAATTTTTAGGATTGTTTCAGGAGTTACTTTTACAGCGCAATAAAGAAAAAGATAAGAAAAACACTAACATAAAAGATTTTTAAACTTCTTGGACGTTTAACACTGTGAAAACTTATATTGATCTTGTGTTACGACATGCTAGCTTGCACTTTAGAGAATTTGGTTTATTTACTTTTCATGTGGTTATTTAAACTTTAAGATTCTTTTCGAAAGTTATTTAAAAACAAACTACTAAAATGGTTTAAATATCAGTACTAGTATGTTAGAAAATCATTGAGATAAAGTTACATATACAGATGAAAAATGTACTATGTGAATTAAACAATATTTATCATTATATAATATTACACAATATATAATAATATCTAACAATATATAATATATAACAATATATAATATATGTTTAAATTTGTAATAAATTCCACATATATTGAATGATGTATTCGTAAATGAATTTATCTATTGTTGAACTATGATCCTGGATTTCAATGTTTTATTAAATTTTAATTTAAGAACTTCACAAAACATGCGGGAAACCTCGTTGTAAAATCTCCTGTGGCAACAGTAGCTAGATTTTTTTAAAATTCTGAACCCCCTTTCCTTCTAAAGGCTCTAAAGGCTGTGGCATTAGAATTTATATCCTAGCATAATCATCAAAATTTAAATAAGATTTATAATTTTAGATGATACTGAATCTGTTTGAAAACAAGATAAATATTGAAACTATAACGATATGATACAGGTATGTCTGACCATGTCACATATTGGGAATTTTTATATATAATATTAAGTTCCAGAAAAGCTACATTACTTAAGATATCAAAGAAGGTTTCAATCAAACTATAGACGAATGTTATTATTTATTTGAAGTAAATGGAATTATTAGGAGACTTACAGCTTTGATAATTTATTTTTTGTTTCGTTGTTATCTTTGCCCTTGATATCCACGCGGATAATATCCAATATACTTGGTTAAAACTTAAAAAGATCTTTACAAGATATTTGTTATGCGCTAACAAAAAACTGCCTAGTGTATTGTGGCTATTAAACCGACACTATCTCTACTTATTTTGTACAATTAGAATAAGTTTACTTTGAAGTTACTGTTTTATTTTCCATACTTTTTACCTTGCAGTTATTTATCTTTAAGTTATGGTTTATTTTACTTAGATAATTATAGATAGACACAGGTTATCGTTACAATAATGGTGTTAACATACATTATTAGAAATAACAAAGTATGTCTTGATGTGAGTGGACCATATGGTTATCATATTCACTTTAGTTTAAGAATGGCTTGAAGCGTATCAAACGCGAATATACGAAATTTAAAACTTAACCCTACACTCCGTAATGATATATATATGAATCAATTACTTTTTATACATAAATTCCGTTCCAAGAAAGAATTAAGGGGGAATTCTTTTTCTTTGTGCTATAATTCTCCCTTTTTTTTTTTTTTTTTTTTTTTTTTTTTTTTTTTTTTTTTGCATCCTTCATGCTCATCCTTCGTTCACCTAAAGTGGTTTCGTGATATTCCAATTACATACAATCTTTTATACTTCTTGCCTAAAAATCCCTTTGTTCAGAAAAAAGGATAAAATTGCGCTAAAAAATATCACTATTCCGGAAAAATCAATGCCACCCTGACTCAGCAGCTTTATGAGATACACAAGTTTTCGAAAGACATTCTTGCGATAGCAGAAATCGTCTGAAAAATAAATTCTGCATCAAACGTGGCAAATGAGGTGAATTTGTACGATATCTTGTTTTATAACTATTTAGATCTTCGTGCAATAGCTGTTGCACTGTTATGCAAAAATGCATGAATACAAAATTTATTACAATTATACGCGGGAATAATATGATTCCATTTTAAATAGGACATAATCATCATGGCAATCTAGAATCATTACATGCCATGAGACATTTTTTGAATTAATTACGTATTATGGGATTTAATAGAATGAAGAAAACGTTTATTAATATCTTTTTAAGTTTTGATTCTATTTTCATAAAATTTGAAATAACTCAAAAAAATTCTGCATCGATTATGTATATTAATATTTAAGCCATTCGGTTGAGTAGTGGTCGGGTAGCTTTTGCGTTGTTATATGCGGACAAAAGAGCACACAGACAGACCATGCGACGACTATATGTCTACGTATTTATATAATTACGGACGCACCTAAAAACGGACAGCAATAGATTCATTTTCTGCAATCACCGACAAAACTCAGCAATGTCATTTCGGACTAAAAAAGATATCTTTTCAAAAAACTAAAATGATAACAAATTTTACCATTATTTGTAATATATCTTAAGTTCCTTATTATTTACGATACAAATACGTTTTTTTTAATACTCACGTGTTTCTAATTACGTAAATAAACGGCAATGAAAAGTCCCTATGTTGTCCTGAAGCGTTCTGTGCCATTTTTTTAGTAGAATTTCGCTACTTTACCCATTTGAACTAGTGCTTAAATTATTTTCTTCTTCTTTTCATTTCTTTAAGAGCAAATTTTTAAATCATTTTAATATTTTTTATTAATGCAATCGCTTTACATAACACTCCGCTTCGATATCCGGCGGCATAGCTTTGAATTCCAAGCGGAAGGAGGTTATTGGCTTCGACATATTTCAAATTTCCAGCTCTTTTTTTCATGTGCCTTTACCTCACGCGGCAGTTATTATAATTACAGATATATTTTTTCTCATGGCTCCGTTAAAGGCAAGACTCTTCAGTTATAGACTGCGCGTGAAGTTTTCATCAAGGACTTACTACCGGAGCAAATTCCCACAAGTAAAAAAGAATAAAAATGTTTGGCTTATTTTTGGCAGAAATTCTGCCACAACAAGCCGTTTTAATAATCCGCAAATTTATATTTAAATTTATTGATCAATGTTTGAACTACTGTTAATTATGCATTGTTGACAGGTTATCTGGGAAGCATCTTAACTTGCACTTTTCAGCCCTGTTCTTTATGCATCAATGTAATAAAATAAAACCTATTAGACAAAAAAAAAAAAAAAAAAAGTGCACATAAGTTAACAGAAAACGCAGTATTTGATAAACCAACTGGTTTAGACTAAGTAATGACAGACGTTTTGTATGTAGTTTTCTTTAGAAATTTTTAATGTAAAATACCTGGAAACTGTCATTATGTTACTTATGTTGTTTGGCACACTAATCCTTCAATTTTTAATATTGTGTCTAGATATTTAAGGAAAAAAGTTTCTTAAACCGAAGTTTTTTATTTATTATTATTTTTAGAGAAAGAATGGTGCATATGATTTCCACTGCAATTCCTTTTATAATATATTTATAAATTTCCTTTAAGGCTTTAATGCAACTGGGAAACTTTTTGTTGACCTATAAACCTCCAAACATCCTTCCAACTTTAAAACACGATGTTTAATGATGTTTATAATGATTAGGGACGCTTTTACCAGAGTAAGTAAATTTCCCTAAAGAATTTCTACAACTTATCTCTTTCGTAGTACAAATTAAATTACCACTATCCTCTTTCTAAAGACTTTAAAAGTGAAAGAATTTGAACACTGTAATTTAATCCTAAGCATGTTATCCTACGTAAAAAATGGAAAAGCTTTTAAAACGAAAGTAGGATTTTACTTATCCCACTTAGCATATTACTTAACTTAAATATATCTGTTGCAAAGAGTTGTTAACATTTTTACATAAGTGTGCATACCATTAAAATCAATAAAATGAACTTAGTGTAAATTATGAAAATATACATTAAAAAACTGATTTATTGCCCTTTTTTACGAATGGAAGTGGCCAGAACAAAGTTATATATTTACTGAAACAATTGCTTTGTCATGAATTTCAGTGTTTCCCAAATTGTGGTACCAGAGCTTTTTACAAAAAATTATTAGAGAATCGAAAATTGCATTATTTTAAATTTAGAGTTCGCCGCACAACGCTGTTAGTATGATCTGTTAGTATAAAATTTGTTTTACCGCAAACAGTAAATGTACAGAAGTATTATTGTAATTTGTCCTACAAAGATAATTATTTTTCTGCAGTAAGACATCCAATATTGAATTTCCCCAACTATTTTCCATCTGTCAAGAACAGATAACTGAAGTTTTGTTGTCTTTAAGATATGTACTTTAGGAGTTAAATTACAGCTTATTGGTTTATACTAATATAGCTTACTATTCTGACTGTCTGTTAAACCAGAATGAAATTTCTCACTGTTGTTAAAGATATTACAAACATGGTATTTGCAATATGTTGCAGTATTCGTGCAAATATAGCTAATCGATTCTTCGATATTTCGCTGGCTATTAATATTAATATTTTTGGAATTTATCACTAAAAGAATGCACCGGCCAAAAATGTAACTTCCAAGCTTTTTAAACTGCTCTTTTAAAGCTCAAGCTTCATTTTAGCTTAATAATTCTTGAAAGAAAAATACCATAGAACAGTTCTGGCTCATCGATTGACTTCTTTTGAACTAATGACGGTTCTAAAATAATAAAACTTTGTAAAAATCACTATAAAATCAAAACAACGCACAGGACGCGTTTCGGATTGGAAAATATAATAGCCCGTCTTCAGTCAATGTAAACACGTGTCCGTAAGGGGACAAAGACTCAAATGAAGAGAAAGGGGAAGGAGGAGAGATTAGAAAGAGTTCTACAGGTGGCGCTAGCTGTAAAATAAACGCCAATAAAAGAGGAGAACATGCAGAAGAGGAAAGTGTTGCCACAATGATAGTAAAAATTGACAAAAAAGAAATGAGAAAATGAAATAAAAGAAATAAACAAAAGTAAAATAAAATAAAAGAATAATTAATTAATCAAAAGTTATTTATTTTAAATTAAAATTATTAAAAATGTTAATTATTTTTTTAATTTATTTATTTTTAAATTTACTTATTTTATTTTATTTTACTTTTGTTTTTTCTTTATTTCGTTTTCTCTTTTCTTTTTCTTTTGTTACCATTGTGGCAACACTTTCCTCTTCTGCATGTGCTCCTCTGTTATTGGCATTTATTTTACAGCTAGTGCCACCTGTCGCACTCTTTGTAAGCTCTGCTCTTTCCTCTTTGTGTTGATTTCCGACCTTGCATCATAAGGGACACGTGTTTACATTGCCTGATATCGGGCAGTTACAATTTCCATTTCGCATCCTGTTTATTGTTTTGATTTTCTGGCGATTTACACAAAGTTTTATTATTTTAATTGTAATTTTCGCAAGCTTTTCGGTGCTGTTTCAACTAAAGAATGTATTGATATTGAGTCAATAAATGCTGTTACAACCAGATGCTTTTTGCGATTCTCCAAATTTCCTCTTGTCTTTTTCACTCTTCCCAGCAAAGAAAGAAACAGTGGGCCATCAGCTGGAAAAAGATGGCAGCCAGCAGTGCTATCAGCGGTAAAGTGCAAGTGTGCCATTACATAAACCTGTCGAAAAGTGTCTAAGCCGAATGCAGCTGGCCCATCAGTGATGGCCAACAGCAGGCCAGCATTAGAATGCCATCACATTACTTCAATCCGGCACTTTTCCTGCAGTGCTAGCACCTATTCAACTGCTATTCCTTTGCTGGCCCAGCACTTTCCCTTACAAAAATTTCTTATAGAATTCTATAAAAAAACAAAGTATTATATAATTATGGTTCTTTTTTCTATAAGCTAGTTTCACCAAGAGCTATAGAAACATCTGTAGAAGTGCCTTTATTTTTCTATAGAAATGTCTATAGAAATATTTGAACTGCATGTGGTCACCCTCCCAAGTACTGACCGCGATCGATGCTGCTTGGTTTTCGTGATCGGACATGAACAAGTGCTTTCAGCGTACGCTACGATCGCTCGTAGCTTTCAAGCTCTCATTACACTGTTTCTAGTTTGTTTCTTTTATGATTTATGTTCCCAATCATTAAACTGGTATCGAAATTATTCTATTGTATAGAAATCCTATGTATTTTATACGCTTTTTTTTTTTATTATTGATTCTGAACTGCGTAAATTATGAAAACCGAAATCCTTTGTAACCTAGTAAAACCAGATTTAATGAGAAAAAAAAAGTGCTTTGAAAAAAAAAGAATTTATTTATTTATTCATTTACTTATTTATTTTGGTGGTGGCAGTGGTGCTATATTTTTTACAGTTAAAAAAAAAATTAGCTTCACAGCTTAAATTGTGTTAAGATATTCATTTCAGATTTATGTTCAAATACTCAATGTTTTCGATATTTGCAGCGCCACCTAGCGTAAGGGCTCCCAGCAATAATACTGCAAAGGTTCGTGCACTTCCATGTAGTAGTGGGCCAGCGCATGAGATAAAATGGATGCCCACCAGAATTTTATCTGATGATTTCCAACAGAAAAGTTGACTGAAGCTGTCCAGAGTGGTCATGCATTGGTCATGCAGTGGTACACCATCAGCCAGCACTTCTCCATCATTGCCAGCACCTATCTTGCTGCTGGCCAGCAATTTTCTCTTTGCTGGGTTGCCACTGATGTTGCCTAAGTTTTCCATACTTTTGAAGTGTAAGTATTTAGAATTTTCACAGTTTGTCGTAATTTAATATTTTTACATGCATTATGAATGTAAATTGTCAACGAATCAATTCTCCAATGTTCAATGCACAATGTACTATGCGGTACTATTACTATAAATTTCATATACCTTTTCTATTTAGAAGAGAAATAGCAAAAACACTTGCATTAATTAAAATGTGTTTGGCAGATACAAAAAGAGAAATAAGGCATTGCATGAAGAATGCTTTAAAAACAAACTACGCGTAAGTGACAGCAAAATAAAGAGTGATTTTTGAGAGGTTTGTTTTTATATTGGCAACACTGTTTCTAGTCACAGTCAGTAACAATACTGGTAGATGATTTGTTGTCAGTATGTTTTGCCATTTCACAATGAATAGACTTACACCAGAACAACGCTTGCAAATTGTGCAAAACACCATCAGTTTTAGCGGGAGACATTCGGTGAGCGTACGATTTCGCGAAACGGAACTCTGAACTGAAAACCACAGTCATGTTATCTCGCACCAATGGATTATTTTCTGTGGGGATGTGTGAAGTCGCTGGTCTACGCCGATAAACCACAGAAGTTGGAAATAAGATGACAAACAAAAAATTGTATTATATCATTTACACGCGTATTTTGCGCATTTCTTTTCTTATCAAAAACAGAAAAGGAAAAAAATTATAAAGGATTTTGAACAAACTAGCTGACCCGCTCGGCGTTGCCCGAGCAGACTGTCATTAAAAAAAAAATAACAGTGGAGTTGACTTCATTTAAAAAAAAGACTCATTAATATTTATTTATACTAAAAACTTGTTAAAAAAATCTAAATTAGCGCTACAATTTCAATCCGGAACGTTTAAATCAAAAATTTGGATTTCAGAAGAAAAGCGTTCGAGCATGTGACGGTTATTAAGTCTATTTTGGTGATCTCTTACGCTACTGCGTTTTCGATCCAATCTATTTCGATATTCTCTTCTTAATTCGGCTTCTTCTTCACTTTCAAGCATTCGTCGAGATCATTTACGGGCATTTCTAATAATATTTTGAAGTTCCATAATTGCAGCGAAAGAGCGAAACGTAAATAAACCCGATTTACCTCGGCCTAAATCCTAAAAAAACTCTTTTCCACAATAACCAATGAGATCGTTTCATACGAGCGCTGCCACTAACCAATTAACAAATAATTGCGATTTATGTGTTACCTACGATAGCGTAATATATATATATATATATATATAAAGTAAAAAAAAAAAATAAATAAAATAAAACATTTTTCTAAGGTTAAATATCAATATTAATGTAAATTTAGCTATTAATGAATTATTAACTTTAAAATAAATTACAATTTAATCCAATAATACAGCATAAATAACTCTTAACTACTATAGAAATCTCATTTCTGAATATTCTATTTTTAATTAGAAGCGATATTTTTTGTTTATCGAAAAATACTGAATTGCATTTTGGCAATCAATAAACTATTAAAATTTGCCTCATATAACAGAATTATATTTTACGAAAATTTTCTATGACTAGAGGAAATTTGATTTATATATATGAAAGATAATACAATAGGATATATATTTTTTAACATATAATAATTACAATTTAATCCATAAGTACTGCATAACTCTCTTTTAACTATAATACAGATGCCATTAATATATCTTCTATTTTTAATCAGAGGAGGTACTTTTCTTTATGGGGAAATACCAAATTACATTTTTACTATCAATACACGATTAGCAATCGCCTTTTACTAAAGAATTATATATTGAGAACAATTATTTCCTGTAACTGGAGGAAATAGGCCACTTGCTTTTTATTTCCATTTTCTTAATTAGAAAATTCTGAAAATTACTTATATCCTACAAAAAAAAGGAAGAAATGATAAAGGATTTTGAACATATTAGGTAAAAAAAAACGTAATTTCCTAAGGTTAAATATCAAATGATAGAATAAGGCAAATCAAGCTATTATTATTTAAAAGGTAGATAAATTAAAAGTGAGATTTTCCTGATGCAACTTTATTTTTGGGGCTTTTTTGAGCTATATCATATACATATATATAAATATACAGGTTAATCCAAAAGTCGATCGACAAATTCAGAAAGGTGATAGAAAAGAAAATCAAGAAAATGAAAATTTGTCAAAAAACATGGGGTCGCAAACCACTTATTTATCAACAAATACAGGGCGTTTCATCCTAACTGAACTCGGGTTGACTGTAATAATTCCGAGAAAAATAAAAACATTGCAATAAAAATGCATAATTTTGTACCTTATTTTCTGTGAAATGTGAGAGCATCACGAAAAGATCTGGAAAAACATACTGCTCAAGCAATCGATGATACCATATGAACTGATAATCGCAGTCCAAAATGTGGGGCGTCAAGTGCATACTGATGCTCCACATTGATGTATAATGGAAACTTCTACCACATTTGTTTTGCGTTATCACATTTACAACAAAAGTAAGAATATCTGTTAAATGTTTTATTATAATATATTTCAGTTTTCTGAAAAGATTTACCTTCAACCTAAATTAACTTAGGATGGAACACCGTGTATTTTCGCTTAAATACGTGGTTGGTGACCCATGTTCTACGGTAAGATTCTTTAGTAATTATATATATATATATATATATATATATATAGGTACAGGGACTGGATGCTTTCGATTGCATATGTTTTGTCGAATATCTACAAAAATTATTGGCAAATTGTTCTTGAACTTCTGGGATGAAAAGAACATGTTTGATTTCATATTTCTTGGTGAATATTTAGTCGGGCCGTCAATTAGGGGCTAATAATAAATTTAATAATAAAATAATATTTGCGATCAGCTATGCAACAGAAAATGCTGGAAATTGTTTGCCACTGCGTTCTATGACTATTTAGGTCCTGTTCAACGTTTGCGTGCATTTGTGTAAGCATAGCACTCATATTCGTGAAGATGTTATTGTGTCTGTCAAAAATTAAAAAAGTTTTTTTTACTTATAGCATACAGAGTTTTCAACCAAATTTAACACAACTTGCCAAAAACTTGCCAAAGAAAATTAGCAACAGTATACGGCAATTAAAACATAAATATATTGAATATTTCATGAGATATGGGCATTTTTATGAGATAATTTTTAACTGCGCATGCGCGGAAGATTTCAAAATTTTTATTTCATAATTTGGTAGTCAGTATTTTTGGGGCAACTTCTGTAAAAAGTCCAGTCAAATGTTGTGAAAACTTAGAAAGATATAGTGAGCTGATTGAAAAGTGGTGGAAAATCCCTTATAATAAAGCTATTTTTAGGAAGCAGCTCACTATATTGACACTATCTTTGTATTCAAATTTTTACCAAGAAATATAAAATCAAACATGTTATTTTCATCCCAGAAGTTCAAGAGCAATTCGCCAATAATGTTTGTAGATATTCGACAAAACGTGTGCAATCGAAAACATCCAGTCTTTGTACCTTAAGTTTTGGAGGCCATTGTATATATATATATATATGTGTGTGTGTGTGTGTGTGTGTGTGTGTGTATGTGTGTTGGTGTATATATCTCTGTATGTTTACATTTCGTATTTTGTCTTTGTATTTAGCGTGCTTTCACCTAAGTATTTAAGTATTTTCATTAAAAGTCTATATTTTAATTGATGCAAATAGTCTTGCATCTTGTCAGGTAATGAGATTTTACCCAAATCAAGATTCTAAATTTTATTTTTGAGGGCCGGGATTCAGTCGGATTGATTTTAAACTTTTCAGTATTAGCGGGATTCAGTCGGATTGATTTTAAACTTTTCAGTATTAGCCTATTCTTCGTATTCTTCTTATTTTTTCGTGCACGTTTACTTGAGTTTTTTAAATCTTCTTTTTTCTACTGAAAATGTAGTTTTTAATTATTTTCTTGGTGTATTATAACTATTTTATACATTATATTAAACAAGGGAGATGGTTGTTTCTTTTTAATCTAAGCAAACATATTCTACAGATTCCAAACACTTTTATTTAGAGTAAATAAATTTTCCGAAGGTATTTTACGTTAGAAATTCCATTACAATGGGCAAGTTCATAGAAATATTTTAAGACAACGAAATTTTACTTAGGAATTGAAAACGAAATTGTAGACCATTATTGCATTACGTGTATTTTATAAAATTGTTAAGTAAAAGGTTTACATTTATAAAGGAGTTATTTTCTGTGTCACAAAAACATATATAAAATATTTATTAATTCCGTAATTAGAATTTGGACTATTTTTTGGAATTTGTTAATTTCAAAACAAAACAATTTGTTCTATGTTTATGATTTTTTAATATCTATCAATATACGTTTTTAATAACAAACAAAATATATAACGAGTTGAGTTTTAATAAGAAACAGAATGTCAAAAATTATTTATCCAATAATTTAGTTGTATTTTTCCATTCAAAAATTTTATCGGCTATATCCAATGACACCTATCTCATAGAAAGACTTAAGTATTGTTTATAAACTATCAAAAATGTTTATTAAATTGGAAAATATAATATTGCTTAAAACTATGTATCTTATAAAAGTGTCATCAGTTGCAAATTATTCATTAGATAATTTGCGTAATTAATGTATAATAGCATTACAAATCCTAATTTAAATTATTTCAATGTTCTAATTAATAAATTTTATTAAAATGTCTCTTTTGTTAGTCTAACATTAAAAAACTTTGCACATAAAAATATGATAACCCATGAATGGTTAAAACTAATAATGCAAACAATATCTATCTTTGATTTCCCTCTTTAAACGCAGTTTCTAAGCATGTATAAGTTCCTTTTTATGAATGCAGTAATGCATCATTGAAAGATTTATTGATTTATTTTTTAAAGCCACTAATATTTTTCATTGAATTTTTTTATTATACAAATAGCATTTTTTCGTATCTACAGGCAGTGACAAAACTACACTAAATTTCACACGGGATAAGGTATTCATTTTGCGCTCCTCTCCCACGGGTATTTTAGAAAAAAATCTGAGTAAATAATGACTGAAAGTGTTTAAAATGAAACCACACATGTCAATTGTATACGTTTTTGATGATCAAGCTGTTTTCCATAATAGTACATTGGTATGCAATTAAGTGTCAAAAATCACGGGATGCCTCCTGTCCGGCGAAGTGCAGAGATTCGACGTGGCGCTAATTCAACAAGTTATTGGAATTTCCATGAAAAAATGTTCAGCCATGCTGTCTGTACAGCCGTCCATAATTACACGAGGGCGGATCTAGATACTATTGAAAGGAAAAGCAGTATTACAGATTTCGGATTTCTAAATAAGGATGGATTTTCAATTTGCTAGAACAAAGTACAACTGAACGGTACCTATATAGTCGAGTAAAATTAGGAAAAAAAAAGGGCTTCGGAGAAATAAGAGAAAAACCTTGAAAAACGCGGTTTTTTCGAGTTTTCTGTTGTATTCTGTAGAGGGTTAAAGGTTTTAGAAAAAAATATTGTCACAAATTAAACTAGAAAAAATTTTCTACATTTTCAATGCAGAATGATTTTTTCTAATATGAATAGTTTTGCCAATACGGGTAAAAAGTTTTTTAGCAATATATTGAAATTCCATCATCAGATTCGAAATCGCTTAATATAATGTTTTTGCGCCACGCACATGATATTACAAGAATCCTCCACACCTCTCTCCTCTTCCCCCTCTCCTTCCAGACCTTTTTGGCACGTGTAGAAATTAAAAGCTCAGCTCTCAGTTTGTTTTTAGACGTCTCGTTGGTCGGAAATGCATTTGTTTTATGTACGTGCAGTGTGCATCTAATTACAGATCATGTGTTTTAAAACGGTTCTATGAGATGTGAAGTGATATTCATGACAGCTGAGAAGTTTCTTATCTGTAACATGGAGTTAGAGGACGGAACTAAATAGACAGAAGTGAAATCAAAAGGTGTTGATTCCTTCCGATTAGCAAGTAAAAACGAAATTATTGAAAAAAGGATTTTTTTAATGAACAAGGAGTCTCTAAGGATTCATAAAAAATCAATAAAAAGTGCACAAACGAAAAGCTTATTACTGAGCTTATTTTTTTATTATTACGAAAAGCTTATTTTCTGGAGGCTTTGAAAACCAACTAAAATTACGCCCAGCAGTATAACAGTTTTTGCTTCAAAATCATTGTTTTTTGTATGAAGAAGAAATCCCAGAATACTTTAAATCAAAAGAAATACATAAAGAAATAACAAAACGAAATATAGTGTACACATTGACAGCCCTTAAAATAGTTAAACAACTTGCTAAAATTTGTGATGATGAGTGGAAAGGTGCCATAATCCACTGAATAGATCATGGGACTGACTTGGTTACTGCTGATGGTCAGAATCATTTGAAATATATGAAAAAGCTATGTCACCGCGTAAAACACACAGAGATGCAAAAAAGAGGTTCATTTACCTCTGGCATAGACACAGCTATGCAAGTCATATTTTTATCTGAAGGAAAATGAAGAACAATTCCAATTTTTCACAGATGAATTAACAGACCAGATTAAAACAGTTCAATATTATCCTTCAGTGAAAACAGTTAAAACACACCTTTAACAAGTATGAAGAATTTATTGTTATACAACCAATGCAAGCAAGATACCTATTCATTGCTTCAAGAACGCATGTCATAAGATTTTGACTGATATCGTATCAACAACGATGCTCATCTACAGAGGAAATTTTATATTTGTAACCATTTATACAACATTACTTTTACACTGAATAGCACAACCAGATCTATACAAAATACCAGATCTATGCAAATTTATACTAATAAAAGAATATTTCGCTCTGTGGTTCCGTCTGTCTGTCTAAAGAGGGCTATCAAAATATATGGCGTGTAAAAGTTTCAAAATTTGGTTCAGTATAGTCCAAGTTATGTCTTGATGCATCTGATGCAAATATTTTTAATACTTTGAGATCTGGGCACCCTGGGTTCTTTAAGTTTTTATGCCCTAAATTGTCAATAACTTTCAAACATTTTATCGCCATCGTTTTGGGGTCAATTTCGCCATTTAGATGTTCCCCCAATGCAACATTCTAGTTAAGACCTTGGCCCCCTGGGTCCCGGTACTGTACCCCTTGAAGTTTTTGTGCCTTAAATTGTTAATAAATCCCCCCCCCCCCTTTACATCAAATCTTCGTTTTGGGGGACCTGTTCCATTTAGTTATACCCCTGTTTCTAGAATGCAATCATGGCATTGCGCCCTAGGTCCCAGTGTGATAACCATTGAACTCTTCGTGAGCCTTGCATTTTTCAACCTTAATTGTGTCACACTCTCAATGTAAAATTTTAATGTTAAGTTTTGAACTCTATGCTGCTGAAAGCAGAGGGGTTCAGGAAACTAGGTTCATTTGAATGATTTTCAGAAGATATAAAATCATACAAACATGACATTTTTTAAGGTTATTACAACGGGCCCTGGCAACGCCGTGTGTGCCAGCTAGTATCCAATAATACAAGCGTTTCAAGCTACAACATAGTTATTACATATTTGTGCTTGAGAAAATCTTGAGGATTCTTTCTGAGTTTTTCAAGAAGTAATAGTACACTATTTCTTCCTTTTACAAAAAAATTATGTAAAAAAAAATTAATAAAGATTTGCACCGGAAATTTTTTTTGATTAAAGTAAATATAAAATATATTTGTGAAAAATAACCCGTTGAGTCTGCGTGTGTCAGCACCAGCTAGATTATTCCTCTCTGTTCTTTTCAGTGTTGCCAGAATGGGGATTTTGTCCCCATTTTGGGGAATTTTGAACCTCTAGGGGAATTTTTTGGGGACAAGTTTCATGGGGAAATTTTTGGGGACCACAAAAATTTTGGGGAAAAACTTGGGGATTTTTTTTTTACTATATTCCGTAAAGATATTTTTTAGTCCTGTAGAAAAACTGGATCTGTCTCGAACTCAATTTTGATTTGGAAAACGAAAATACAATCTAGAAATCGGAAATATCAATAATTATTATCTTGGATGTGGTCGTGTTCGTTGTTTACTATATTACAGTTTACACATATTACTGATGCACGAGACTCTAAAGTCTTAAGCAGTTTAACACCTTGGGGACGAGCGACCGGTATTCGTGCCGCGTAAGATGCTCAGAATCGGGGATTATTCTCACCAGTAAATTTTTATTGTAAATTTTGCCTTATTTAATCCGAGCATTTGCCCGATTCAATTAGGCAAAAATTTCTGTTTAAAAAAAAACGGTGATTAAATATTAAAAAATCTGTAAAAGACGCTCGTCCCCAAAGGGTTAAACCTGCGCGTGACTAAAGTCTGCAGGACTTTAACGGAAAATTCCTTCGCTGTACTTAAAAAAAATTTAATTTAAATATGTGGAAAGCAGATATTTTTCTCTTTTATGATATACAAAAGCACATCGATTGATACAGCGAAAATACTTTACATTATGATTATGTACTTCAGTATAGCGATGACAAAAAAAAAAAAAAAAAAAAAAAAAAAAAAAAAAAAACAGCGTACCATCTCGGATTCATTCAAATCCCTACTGATAAGAGATTGTCTAAAGCTATGGAGCTAATGTAAAAATAGTCCCACATTGTTAGAGAATACTTTAAAAAACAAACGTAAAATAACTTGTCACTGCAAAATATGTCTCTCGTTCTTTTAATGTAGCTACAAAATATGCATTCAACCCAGTTTAAAAATTTGTTTTTTGTAAATGAGGATTTTTTTTTTTTAAAGGCTTAATTTGGGGAAATATTTTGAGCTTAAATTACTTAAATATTTTTTATAGTGGTAAATTGAAAATTTAAAAATTCCCTTTTTGAGTAAAAACTGAGTTGGGGACTTTTGCGGAAAAAAACACTGATTTGGGGAAAATTTCAGAAATTTTGGGGAAATTCACTTTTGACTATCTGGCAACACTGGTTCTTTTGCTTGAATCCAACTAATTTCTTCTGGTAAAGATAGAAATAACGTAAAAATTGGAAACATGGATTTTTCATTTACAATTTTTATTAGTAATTACAATCAGTACAAAAACTCTCAACGGGTTATGCGTTTGTGACACAGCATTTTATCTTACGGCTCTAAAAATTTTTAGGATGAGCGAAGCGAATCCTCTACCAGTCTACACAAATTACATTTTGTCGTACACTTTCCAAAAAAGCTATTCAGTATTTTGACTTGAAATTAAACATAAAAATAAATTATGACCTGCAGATTTGCACAATATTATTTTTTTTTACAGAATAACCTTAAAAAATTTATTAAATTAATTTATTTATTTTACATGCTTTTCCATAACGGACGCATTTTTGTAAATAAAAAATTAAATACGTATATTTTCAGAAGAAAAAATAAATCATGGAGTTAGTCATTGTAGACAGAAACATGATTAATTAAATAGTTTCACAATTTTTTTATGACATTTTTAAAATACATTTTTATGAAAATTATATCACATTTTTAATGAATTAAAATTTGTGAAAATTCAGTTATTTAAATTCAATAATAAAAGTATTTTTCAGTGTTAAGAATTCAAATGCACAATTTATTCTTATTATGTGAAAACATTTACGCAAACGATACTTACACATTTTAAAAGAATTATATTATGATTTTTTGTTTTTGTTTTTGTAAAGTATCAACAAAAGAATTGTAAAAAAATAAGATTAATTGTTAAATCCGTTATATCATAAACTAGCTGTTTAACCCGTTCTATGCACGGAAGTTCGTGAATTTATTTCTAAAACCATAATTAAAAATAAGTATTTGACTTAGTCAAACATTTTACTACTGTTGTGCCTTTTTTTTAATGAAATTAAATTTATCATGTTACTAAGGCAGCAGACGATAAAAACAATATCTTTCGAATAAGGGAATAAAAAAAATTGTTGATGTTTGTGATAAAATATGTTTCTTTATTTTTAAAAATTTGTAATAATTAAGCACAATTAAAGAATCTCTAATTATTTGCATTTGAGGTAGTAGGTTGAGCAAAAAGTTCTGGGAAATTTGTGAACGTTGCGTTGTTATGCGCAAATTAACAACAAAAGCAACAAGGACTATTATTCAAAGTAGAGACCATCATAGTCCACGACTTTCTGCCATCATTCTGCCAGATTGCGGATTTGCTGGAAGTATCTTGGCGGCTCCTCGGAATCCAGAAACTCTTGACATGCTTCTTCAACTTCATTAAAGGCTTCAAATCGACGGCCCTTGAGAATCGGCTTCCAGAATAGTTAGACCTCTTCTCCAATAATGCCGAATCAACACTGCCAAATCATACTGTTCAGTAGGCATTTTGGAGCCGAAATTCCTCAACTCCTATAGATATACCATTAGCACTCCTATATTCCTATATGCGTATAAATTCTGGCAACTATTAGATTACAAATTTCCCAGAACTTTTTCTCAACCTAAAAAAAAAGAGTTATCGTAATACCCGCTAAATCTTCTTATTATTGCAGCGTGGCGTACGTAATATGTACATCTCTAATTATTTGTATGTTTGGTAAAAGAATGATCGTAATACCCGCTACAGCTTTTTAATATTGCAGCGTGGCGTACGTAATATGCAATGCGTCTTGCAATAGAAAAGTAATTGCTGTGGTAAGAATTTTATTGTGAATTTTTATTCGTTGGGAGCTGCTATAACGAAAAATGTTTACATTTGACAGGAAATTTCGGAAGATTTGGTGGTTTTTTATTAATCAAAATTAAAATATAAATTATTTCAATTCCGGATTGCTTTAGTTGCCTCGGCCGTGTTGTAATACATTACTATATAACATTTCGCAATTCTGGCTTCCAAACTGTAGATTTGTATAGCATTGCAGACAGAGAGACAGACAGACAAATTTTCATTTTTATAAATTAGATAAAAAATTCCGAGGCAATTCTTAGTTATTTGGCTGAATTTACATTTCTAAAATTAAAACGCGCCAAAACATAACATTTTTGCTTATTAAAGATGCAAAATTAATGTAAAAAAATAGTGTTACTTTCAAATATTTATCTTATTACTAGGGGGCTCTGCCCACTGCAAGCTACGCTCGCCAACCCCTGTTCAGACACCACAGAATCTAAAAGCACGCTAATCTGATCGGTTTTAAAAAGATTAGAGAAGACTGAATTATAATGAAAAAAAACTGTAAGGATCTCCCTGTAAACGAGTTCAGATTCATTTCCCTTTGATTGCAAAATTTTAAGGCCGAATCAGTTGCTGTTAAGACATCCAATGGCTGTTTTCGTGTTTAATTAAAGAAGATCAGTTAAACATTTGAAAAGAAGCTAAAATAAAGTGAATTAAGTAAACAGAGTCTTTGTCTCTTGATATTTTTTAACTGCGTTCTAATACGATTGTTATAATATAATTTACTACAATTACTACAATTTAATGCTTTAACCCCTTCAAGGGCGGTGGTTGATTTTTGGACCACTTAATTTTAATTCTTAAATGCCATATTCGCACCAGAATATAGGAATGAAAATTTTCCTTTTATTAAGTAAGTGAACTTCCCTGCGGCTTTCGATTGAGTTTGACGCATTTTTTGCAGCTCCGCCAAAGTTTTCTATTTAACTGGTAATTATTCATTTTTTGACTTAGTAGCACATGCATGTTTATTTCCTATCAATTATTGTTCATTTCTACATGATTTTTCTGTAATTTGCCTATTTCAAACTTATTTCTTATGACTTTGTAAATTTTTGTTCATTGCCGAGGCCTAATTTAGTGCTCGCGGCATCAGTTAGTTTGCTATTTCATTTATACTTCTGTTATTTACGTTTATTTTTAATTATTTTCAAAGTTTATTACCTCCGGCTTTCAATTAGCTTCAGTCTATTGTATTTTCTTTATTAGTTCCTGATTAATTAGCGGTTTATTTTGGCTTTTTGTGTCCGGTGGGCGTTTCTCGCTGCTTTTGTTTTGTCCGCCATCTTGCTTCATTGTAGAGTTGAGCTGTGTCATGCTACTGTCGGACTAATATTTTGTAGTGTGTTGGAGATTTTGTTTTATGGAGTTAGCCTTGTTTATATACTTTCAATTAACTTTGTTATTTTAATCTGTACTTGATATAGATTTTATTTGTTGCTGTGTTACGCATTAAGTTCTGTAGTGTGTTGGAGATTTGGTATATGGAGTGAGCCTTGTCTAAATGCTTTAAATTTAATCTGTACTTGTTTTAGATTATATATTTTTGCTGGGTTACGCTTGAGTTCTGTAGTGTGTTGGAGATTTTGTATCATGGAGCTAGCCTTGTCTAAATGCTTTACATTTATTTTGTTAATTTAATCCGGACTTGGTTTAGTTTGTGTGTAGTTTCTAGGGTACGCTTTGAGATTTGTAGATTATTTGGTTATTTTTATCACATGTTCTGTGTATTTGGCGGTTGGCAATTTGGTTTTTTTTTCCAGTTTTAGTAGTTTTGCTTCACTTTGGTTCATTTGTCTTTTTGTCGATCCAGATGGGTGGCTATATATATACACTGAGAGTTTGCTCCATTTGTGATCGGCTGCTTGTCTTTCTACGTCATTCTGTGGTAGTTTTGCCTTTGTAATTGTTCATTGGTAATGGGGAAGCTGGAGAATTTACTGGAGGAAATAGAGAAATTGGAGTTTCCAACCTCTATTAGAAAAGTTCAATCATTTCTTTATGAGACTTTGGAGAATCAGCTGAACAAAGATGGGAAAGTGACTGAAAATATTATGACAACTGTCAGACATTGTTTCGACTACATTTCTGAAAGATTGGTTAAGGCTCACAGAGACTGTGTTGCCAATGAGATGAAGATAAAAACAATAGTCACTGACAACAAGGCCTATGAGGCCTTTCCCAGCGTTTCTCTACTGTTAGGGAGGTTTTGGATGACTCTCATAATAAAGCTGACGTTGTTAAAACTAAGCACGGGCAAGACTCTGACTGCTCAGTTATCATTACGTCCTCTGGAGATGATTCCATAGACAATGTTAAAAAAGAAGTAAAGAATATGTGGCGAGGAATTACAGATATCCCGACTCCGGGAGATGTTGTGGTTACAAAGGCTGGACAATTGATTTTAAAGGTTAAGTCAAAGAGTGATAGCGAAATATTGAAGAATTTGCTTGTTGAATCGGAAATCAAGGACAAAATAAAAGTGGAGACTCCGCGTAGGAAAAGAGAAAGATTATTGATTGTGGGTGTTGATTCTGTTGTTGATGAAAAGGAGGTTGTGAGATCGGTCAGATGTGCTTTGGAGGGATTGAGTGTGGATGCAAAAAATTCAGATAGGACTATTGAGGCTCCTGGAGATATTTTTGAGGTTGTTAGGAGGATTGTGACTAGAGCGGGCAGACATAACTGGCTATTGGACATGGATAAGGAAAGTTTTGATTATCTTTTGGCACGTCGTAGGATTTGTATAGACATGGAGAGGTACCGCATGGTTGAGTATATACCAATCGTGCGATGCTATAAATGTCAAGCGTTTGGTCATGTTGCAAACAGATGTGCTGGGGATCTAAAATGTGTAAAATGTACAGGAAAACACAACATAAAGGATTGCACCGTGGACACAGTTACTTGCAATAATTGCTTCCTTCAGGATAATGAAATTGATCATTCCCATCGTGCCGATAGCCCGAACTGTCCGTCTTTTAAGGCTTACAGGGATGGACTTTTAGCCAAACGATTGTGATAGTTGTCTCGGGCTCTTCGGCTGATGATTACGGATTAAATCTTGTTCAGATAAATCTTCATCACTGTGCGGACGCCACTGATGCTCTTATTAAATACCTATTTTCTTTTAACGTACATTTTGTACTTTGTCAAGATCCATATTTCGTTAACGGTTGTTTTGTTGGTCTTCCTCCTGACTGGGTTTATTTTATTTCTTTTGGTGGTACTGCAGCTATTATTTAAACTTTGTCGGGGCATGCATGTGTGAAAAGTTTTGAGTCGAGTAATAGTATTTTTGTAAACTTGCAAACAGCAAAAGGTTTCATTATTATTGGTTCAGTGTACTCACCACCTTCTGGAAATTTTCAAAATGACATGGACCCATGGACTGACTTTTATGCAGATTTTTCCAGGCATGTGATTGGAGGAGACTTCAACGTCCGCTTAAGATGATGGCATATACTTGCGACAGTGATAGGGCTGAGCCTCTTTTGGGGTTACTAATGTCTCACAGCCTATTTATTCTAAATGACCCAGAGGCACCTCATAGTTACGTTCAAGACGACCGAAAGGGTCGTCCAGATCTTATGCTGGGCGGTAACGAAATTGTAAAGGTTTTGGATGGCTGGTCTGTAGATGATAGTGTCTTTTCATACAGCGATCATCGCTACATCAGGTTTCACCTTGTTCTTGATCCCTCATTTAAGACCTACACAAGATATAAAACAAAAAACAAGAGTTTATATAATTTCAACAAAAGACTCTTGGAGTATCTTACTCAGTTGATGAACACTTTACGTAGAGTTTTTAGTCCTGATGCACTAGAAGATTGGACGGCTAATTTTTACGACCTTTCACATGAGATTATGAGTGTTTGTTTTAAAAGAGGTTCATTATCATATAAACCTACGTCAAAATGGTATACAGAAAATCTTAGGGTTGAAAGAAACAAAGTTAACGCCTTGTATAAGCGTTATAGGAAGAATTTGAATAGAGACGGTAAAAGGATAATTATCTTACTGCTAGAAGACAATGCAAAAGTAATTTACGTCGTGCAAAACGACAGTGTTGGCTGCCATTCTGTGAACGCACTGATAATGCCTATGGGTCTCTATACAGACATGTCTCAGGTAAAAACCTGAAACAAAACGACATAATCTTTACTACATTAGAAGAACCTTCTGTGTTTGACACATATGATAGCGTAGCACATAGCCTTCTGTCTGGTCATTTTGACGTGGATTATCGACCTTCTGTCCCTTATGAGTACATTAACTTATTCAATTATTCCTCATCACCTGGTTTTATTCCATTTAAAGAAAAAGAACTCTTTCATGTACTGCGCCTTCAGGACTTAAATAAAGCTCCAGGACCGGACGATATTGATGGAATAATTATTAAAAATTTGTGTAACAGATTTACAACTCTTAAGTTGATGCTATTTAATACTTGTTTTTCACTTGGTCACTTCCCAAAATGTTGGAAACGAGGAATGATAATCTTTTTTCGAAAACGTAATAGGACAGCTGAAAAAATTAATTCGTATCGAACTATTACTCTTCTCCCTATGATGGGTAAGTTATATGAAAGATTTTTAAAACTTCGAGTTATTACAAAGCTGGAGTCTTCTAATTATCTTGATGATGGACAACATGGCTTTCGTGAGGGACGGAGCACCTTGACAGCACTTTCTGCGTTAAAGAATATCATTGGAGAAACACTATCACTATATAAATACTGTGCAATGATTTCTTTGATATCACTGGTGCCTTCGACATTTTGGATTTGCATATTGTAGCCGATATCATAAATATCTTACCTATTTTTGATTACATGAAGTCTACACTTAAAAATTACATGAGTCATAGACTTATTTGTTTTAAATATATGCATTTATTAACATGGTTTCATGTATTCCTTGGCTGTCCGCAAGGGTCATGTCTTGGGCCGTTTATCTGGACACTAGTTGCTGACAGGATTTTAAAGAGTTGCAAGCAGAGAGGATTACTGATTATTTCTTATGCTGATGACAGCGTTATTATAGAGGGCGCAGATACGCGCTCTGCGCTAGAACATACAATGAATACTAGTGTTCATCACTTTTCGGATATCTGCTCTATACATGATTTGAAAATTAGTGCAGAGAAGTCAGCCGCAATGCTGTTTGGGAGCCTCACTCTTAGTAAAAGAAGACCAATTTTTAAACATAATGACAAAAGTATCAGTGTAAAGGACAATATTCTTTATTTGGGATTTCTACTTGACAGTATTTTTCGCTGGATGGATCACCTAGATATGATTTGACTTAGGCTTAACGATTTCACGTGTAAAATGCGCCAAACCAGAATCCGTGATAGAGGTCTTCCTTCTATTTATCTTAAAATATGGTACAATACCGTCTTGAAGAAACGTATTTCATATGGGCATGAGATCTGGATACCTGACGTAAATCAACATGGAATAACAAGATTACTCTCATGTCAACGTCTATGTCTGTTGTCTGTCTTAAAGGCATATCGTACGATTTCTAATGACGCATTGTGCGTTTTGGTGGGTGCTCCACCACTTGACATAAACTGAATTTGTCTTCTAAGCGTTATAATATCATTTATGGAAATGGTACAGTCTTGATTGACAATATGTGTTTTAAAGGTGAAGAGTTTATGAATAAACTGAGGACATATAATTATCCTTACTTTTTTGAAAACTTAAATATAAAATTTGTTAAGCCAGTGGTTGATACAGTACCAGTGGTGAATCATCCGATATTGTATACTGATGGTTCTCGAATGATGAACAGTGTAGGAGCTGCATTTACGGTTTGGTATAGGGATTCTTTTATGCTAGACATGAGATTAAAATTACATGACTATAACTCTGTTTTTCAAGCAGAATTGGCTGCGATAGATGAGGCTATCAGTTGGTGCATCGGCTCCCCGCATGATTCATTTCATCTTTATACTGACAGCTTGTCATCAATTTACGCTCTTCAGCGCTTATTTCCATCCAACGGTCAGCTTTTTAATATCTTCAACTCTTTGCGCCTGTTACATAATAAAGTCATATATATTTGCTGGATAAAATCGCATGTTGGAATATCAGGAAATGAAAGAGCGGACATGTTGGCAAAATCAGTTATTATAAATGATCTGTATGATAAAGTTCTACGCATTCCTGCACCAACTTCTATTTTAAAGCGTCATTTTAAAACACTTCTACAATATCAGTGGCATGTTTCTTGGGAAAATTCGGGTAAGGGAAGAGATACTTATGCGATATTAAACAAGGTTGGCGATTTATTTCTATGTGAATCCCAGGTGATAGGTTATTTTCTTTCTTCAAATGGAGCATTTCCACAGTATCTGTTTAAAATAGGAAAACGCCCAAATAACAGGTGCAACTGTGGTGATGTAGGAAGTATACAACATTATTTGTTTGGACATTGTCCGTTAATTCCTTGTACATTTAAATTCAACAGGAATTGTATACTGAGATGGAACATTCGAAACGTTCTCATCACCCGTTCAAACTATTGAAAACAGTGTGCTATGTACAATGCACTTAATAGGGAATACTCATTTATTGGGTATAAATTTTGATACTTTTTACACTTGTAACTATTTACTTCTATCATACTGTTAATACTCATCAGTGGTTCGCTACGGACATTACGTGGTTTTCTGACACTACATCACATGCTCAACATTGTGCCTTTTATAATAACCTTCGTGTGTTTGAATAATATAAGTTGGCTTTTTTAAAATAAGGAATATGAAAGCTACCTCTTCCTCCCGGCACTGGCCGGAAGGACTTTTTGTAATGAAAGCTACCTAAAAAGCAGCACTGGGTGTGACATACCCAGTGCGAGCAAACTCGGCTTTAAAAATAACGAAAATAATGTGAAATTAGCCGAAAAAATTCTACTTTCTTAAAACTATTTAAATATAAATACATTTTATGAATTCCATAATAAATACAGGGTGTACATAAATAATTATATAAACTTTCAAGGGCTGTCAAAAGAAAACAAGAAAAAATTGCAGCCTTGTTGTTCATCGAAATGAAAAATAACAGTTTGAAATAATAATGGAATATTTCCAACTGAGTGAAAAAATGCCTACGCCGGGAATCGAACCAAGATTCTTGGCATACAGGGCCAATTCTCTACCGTTGAAGCTAAGACGGTAGGCCATTGGTCCTATAATCCTGGGATCTGGGTTCGATTTCAGGCCTGGGCATAAACGGTACAGCATTGGCCCTGTAAGCCAAGGATCTGGGTTCGGTTCCCGGCCTGGGCATTTTTTCACTCAACTGGAAATGTTCAATTCGTATGATAATTTTACCAATCAGTTTGATTGCGCTAAAATAATAGATTAACAGTTGGAAATTTAAGTTCAACACATTTATAAGTTTTCAGCGTGAGCTCCTCTAGAAACACGAACGATATCGAGGCGGAACGATATCGAGGATAACTCATCCCACCCTTTTCTCGGCATTGTTATTTTGTGTGTGTGTGTGTGTGTGTGTGTGTGTGAAGCCTCATCAAAGATCAGGTGTTTGTTCCACCGCTACCAACTGACGCTGACGAATTTAGTACATGCATATATGCAGCCATTCAAAGAGACACACCGGACATGCTGAAAAAAGTGTGAGATCAGTTATCGTACCACCTCGATATCGCTCGTATTTCTGGAGGACTCACACTAACCTCTTCAGTTCCGAAGCTAAAATAATAATGCAAATGCTTATTCATTGGGTTTTTTCCAATCAAAATGACATCGTAAATGACAGAAAAAATATATTTTCTGAAATTGATCCTTTCTGTGCTTAGTAAACTAGGTAAAAAAATATGGATCTAAAACTACAAACCCCCTTAAAACATTTATTTAATAATTATTAACCAAAATTAACGCTATCGCAAATTTAAGAGCTTTACAGAAGTAAATAATCTACAAACCTCGAAATTTTTTATTGAAAAAGATTTAAGTTAAATACTTATGAAAATTTCTCACTTTCTTGGTCATACTGTCTTTTGGGAATTTTTAGTAATTTTGCAAACTCAGATGAAAATAATATTTATTTTATGTGGGAATCAGCTTAGATGCTGCCATTTATTGATTTGCTATGAACGCAAAAAACATTAAGATTTATAGGTTTTTCGCGACATAGCTTTGTTAGTACTCATGCAAAGTGGGTGAATAGGGGTGAAATCATCAGCACGCGCCATGGCGTTGGACGTCTACACGTTATGAAGGAAAAAGGACGTCGGAGACTTTTCCGCTTGGTAAAGAAAAATTGGCTACAGACACTGTCCAATAGAATACAGGTCCAAGGAGAATTGTTTCTGAGCATATAGTTCAGCTGACGCTGTTGGATATGAGATTACTCAGCAAACGTCCCACTCATGTGCCACTCTTTTGACAAAGCATCATCACCAACTACTCCTACACTAGGGTCGGGAACATCGTGACTTGACCATGGATTATTGACCTAGAGTTGTCTGGTCGGATGAATCACGATTCATTCTTCAACACGTCGATAGCAGTGTCAAGGTACGCCTTCTTTCAAGAGAAATGTTGCTCCCTCTCATGCAGCAGGTCATACAAAGCCCGGTGGAGACGTTATTATACTTTGGGAAACGTTGTGATGTGCGTCTCTGGGACCTGTAGTTGTTGTAGAACAGACTATGAAGAACGCTGACTATCTGAACATCATTTTGGAACAATTGCACCCTTTCATGGTATCTGTCTTTCCAACAGGAAATGAAGTCTTCGAGTATAACTATTCTCCATGTCACAGTGCTCGAATCGTGCTGGAGTAGGTCCAAGAACATAATAGAGAAATCCAGTTAATGTCATGGCAGTCTAACTTAAAGAATCGTAATTCGATAGATCGGATTTGAGATGTCGTGGAACGACAGCTCAGAGCTCAAAAACAACCATGTTGTAATATTTTAGATTTGCGTGAGCGCTGCTTGAACATCTGCTACAATTTGTCTTCGGCCATCTACCAAGGACTTGTGTCACCAATGCCAAAGCGGGTTGCAGCCTTTTTTGAGGGAGAAAGGCGAGGAATGCCTTATTAGGTAGATGGTCATAATGTTTTGGTTCTTCAATGTACTTTATGAAGGATCTTTTATTGAAAGTACTTTAAATACGAATAATCTAAAAAGTCGTATCTCCATGTATTAAGGTTCATACGCCTCAGAGGATTCATGTTATTTAATGTGTTTGAATTGTTTGAATTCCAGAATTTGTGTACGATAATGTTTTCCATACCTAAAGACAGATTTTTTCCCCTTTAAATAAAGAAAATATCAGTGTACGAAAAAATTTAATATTGTTTCCCTAAGCTTTAGGAACCCGGTATATAAATCGAATTACTTTCTTTATTGACATTTCTATTACTGAAGTAATTATCGTGGAGGCAGTTTATGAATGATCTTTTAGCGAAAGTATTTTACAATCATGGGAAGCTCAATTATTTGCTCGTCTTAAATTACCATTTGTATTTCTCCATTTTAACATTTCCTAGATAAGAAAATATCCTAAAAGTGTGTTGAAAGAAAATAAAAGAATTCCCATAGGAACAATCACAGGAATAAGTGTATATACTAAAACAAGACAGAAGCTATATAAAAAACGGATGGTGTAATAAGAAAGAAAGCAGGCTAAATGAAATCACTAAACTTTTGCCAAATTAGGAATACCAATATGTTAATATGAAACAAAGTTTCTGTTTAAAAAAATTATTTTTTATCCATATATAATTTATGGTATGATGTGTATTTTTCTTTCAAAAATTAATTTTTCAAAATAACATTGTAGTTTCTTAATTTCTAAAAATAGAAAAGACAATTTAATGTTTTTCGACACTTAGTATCGAAACAAAAATTTAATTATTTAAATTTTTTATAGTCTTGTAAACAATACTTGTAAATTAAAATAGTCATATATTAAAAAAAGACAAATAGTTTTTTTTTTTTTTTTTTTTTTTTTTTTTTTTTTTTTTTTTTTCTTTTCTAAGAAAAAATATTATAACCGCAAACGGAAAGTCACAGTAACCTCTTCCGAGTTACAATTGATTTCGAAAAGCATTTTTTCTGCTTTGAAACCTCAGAAACTAATATATTTTAGCGACTTAATGAAGTATTTATAAAAATAAAGTTTCATTTATTGCCATGTATTTCTGAAACGTATCCGAATAATTCTGGTATTGTAGTCATTGGTTTTTAGAAAATGGATTATAGGTTTTTCAGTTTTCTAGTAAACATTTTCATGTTTAGAAAAAACGTTTTACATGCACACATCATAGATAAACAGCTTTAACATGAGCCTTAAAAGTAATATTGATTTGTAATTATTGCATGTATAAATGCAGTTACGTAGCTGAAAATGTTTAATTGGGAAATGATGGCTTCTCATAAACCGATATTCCGATATTCTCATCCAAATATTCTCAATAACCGATATACTTTAGATTTGGCAAAACTGATTACTGCATTGTAAAACTACTCGGAAACGTTTATGAAATTCAATGGAAAAAAAAAAAAAATGTTTTTATAACTCAAACATTAAACATCAGAAATATAGGACTAGGGTAGACCATACATCCGTTTGACGCAGCCTCAAAGGAAGAAATCCAGAGGAGTTATGTCTGGAGATCTTCGTGGCTAAGCAGTGGGTCCCCATCTAGTCCGATCCATCGCTGCGGAAATGTTTCGTTTACGGAACGACGAACGCCTGAAATCCCAGTGCGGCGGTGTATCATTCTGGCGGAATATCACATTTGGCTAGAAAGCGAGTAGCTATAGAAAAACAAACAGTTTCAGCATGTCAAGATAAATGGGACCATTTACGGTTCTTTCCGTGAATAAAATTGATTCGATGATTCTAACACGCATCAGACCACATCATGCACTTACATTGTCACTATCCCTGACATGATCCCGAACAACGTTAGGTTGTTCTGAACCCCAAATACGAACGTTGTGACGATTTACAGTTCCAGATGTATGAAATGTTGATTCGCCACTGAATATTACATTCTCTAAGTAATTGGGAGCATGGTCGATCCAGATCAGGATCTTAATACCAAAGTTTTTTGCGTTTTGGAGGCTCTTCGGGCTTCAGCGCCTAAAGGATTTTAACTTAATAGGCGTACATTATAGGGGCAGATTCCCAATATTTGGAAGGAGCCAGTGGCTCCTAAACCCCAAAAATGCAGTCGCCACTTTGGCTCCTAGTCAAAACCTAGTGGCCCCATTGGGAAACAAACTCATAAAATAATAGCGTTTATATGGAAAAAACTCCGGAATTTAAAAAGAAATATAGTTCAATTAATAAATACATATGTACAACAAAACACAGACTAAATACGATAAATGTGTGTATTTAATTTAATCCTAAATTTCTTGAAACTTTGATATTAAAAATGTATAATATAAATATGGAAAAATCAGAAGATAAAATTGGACACGATACAATTGAAAAACAAAGTATATATAAGCTAAGCAGTCATGATAATGGGAAATATTAGTAAAACTTTATTTCTTATTTTGATTTTGTCATATAAATGTATACATATAAAAAAATTAGGAAAGTGTAAGATTATTTTGCACTATAAAATCTCTCACTTGCAGAAAACATTTACAGAGCAAGAATATACCTCGCGCTAAGTATTTTTTCGTGCCAGTTTCTTTTTCTTTTTGTTCTTTTTTCTTCAGAGTTCGGAATCCTCTATCCCCGCGACTCCATCATTCAAACCCCTTAAATAATCTCCATCACATCGGGAACATTGTACTGTCTCGTGAGCAGATCTGCAGTAAAAGAGAATTTATTTCAACTTTGGATTTCGGACGAAACATTCGTAAGAAATGCTTGCTTTCACTGGTGTCCAAAGGAGAATCTTTAGCATTAGCGCGCTTGTGTTTTGAGCTTCGCAGCTGCTAAGCTTTGTAGTGAAGTGGACATGCGTTGAATTATATTGGAACATAATGTTCGGCAAGAAAGCAGTACATCGCAGGGGAAGCGTTCACGACGGTAACAGAGATAGCAAAAATTCTCTCACTGTTTATCAAGGTCATACTTGATATTGGTCAGTAAAGAGAGCAGGTACTTTTCTACTTGCAGAAGAAAAAAATCTATAAAAATTCCGTAACAGGGATTGGGAACACTAGAAATTGGTCTCTGGCGAGTAAAACACTGAAACTTAGTCGCCACGGGGCCGACTGGCGACCGTAAATCTGCATCTATAGCGTACATACGCAGTCTTTTATGCAGCCCATTATGATATGTTGACCGTGGAATGTTCAGTTCCTGTGACGCTCTACGAATTGACTGTGTTGGGCTTCTATTAGTAACCTCTCTAATTTCGTCAACAGTTTCTTCAGACTTGGATTTCTTCCCCGAACCAGGCTGACAGTTAACGCTACCCATGGATAGAAACTTCTCAAACCATGCCTTAATTGTTTTAATGCCTGGTATTACTCTTTTGTACGTTCTTTGGAAAATATTTTTAGTCGGTTGTCGGTGATTTGTTTCAACGCACAATATCGCACACTCGGCTCTCCCTTGTGCTGCAGTCATCACTGCTCAATAGTTCACAACTGCAATAAAAAAAAAATAGCAATTACATCACATGTCAGTAATGCATACAACAAAAAATAATTGTTTGATGTTAGAAAAATGCAGTAAAATAAACTTGTTGTGTTGCTATTCATGATACTGCAAACCACAAATCTCCGGGACTAATAGTTTCCGTACAACTAACATTTCAAATCAGGGAGGTTTCATGTAGACACCCTGCATAGTGTACAAATAAAAACAACGTTCAAAGAACCAAAATTCTTTATTTATTCTTCCAAACTAGTTTCAGTAGCCATAGCGGATTTTCATCAGTGCAAAATATGATTGTTCAGAATAGAAATTTGCTGAGATATATGTAGGAGAAGCGGATTCAATGATAAAGTATATTAGCCAATAAAATTACAGGTAACAGCCAGTGAATCCGCTTCTCGTACATATATTTCAGCAATTTTCTGTTCTGAGCAATCATATTTTGCACTGATGACCGTACGCTATGACTACTGGAACTTGTTTGCAAGCAGAAATAAACTGTTTTGGTGTTTTGAACGTTGTTTTTATTTATATTGTACTGCGCCAAGTGATTTCTTATTGTAACCCTGCATATTGCTTTTTCTTGTTTCTGGGGAAAAAGAAAAAAATTCAGAATCTTGAGTAACGCGGAATATGTTACTGCATATTTTTGTATGTGTTTATTTTATATTACATGAGGTTATGAGGAGCTGTCTTTTTTCACAATCTATATCGATTCTCGAATATAATCAAGTACGTATTTTATGGAAACAATTAGTTGAAAAGATTATATAATGTAGAAATACCTAAGATAAGAAAAGATTTTTTGTTACATTTTCTAAAAAAAATGTTTTCTTTTACGGGTTAAAACGGTGTGAGGTAATCGTTAATTTGAAATAATAATAATAATAAAATAATAAAAAATAATAAAATTCTAACTACTCTTGCAGAAATAAGATATTATTTTTTAATATTTAATATTTTCATTTGATAATTTAACTTTCTTAATTTTTTTTATATTTAAGATAATCCTCTAAATATTAAAGATAAAAAATTATGTAATGAAAAGTATTATAGTTAAAATCTTTATTTTGTATATAGTTAAATATTTTTTTAATTAATTTTATTTGGTTGAATTGAATATAATCAACAGCAAATTAGATTTATTCCGTTATTCATAATTTCTAAAAGTGTAAAAAATCTTAAATTTAGAGATAATAAAGTATTTTCTCTCTGCTTGAAAATGACAAACATGTGACATAAGCTACTTTAAATGCTTTGAAAATCACTAGTAATTGGCTAAATAAATACAAAAAGAAAAAAAAAATAACGCAAGTGTGTTTATATTAATAAAGATAGAATTTTCATGTTAAACAGCTTGCGGTGATAGGTAAATACAGGAATTTTATAAATCCCTGTATATAAGAAAGTATTTGACTTTAATACCAGGATGCCTCTACTAGTGACTCACTAAAAGCCGTCAAAAAAATTTTATTACTCAAATGTGAAATTTTGTCTGAGAAAATTAATAGCTCATATTGAAAATATATTAAAAAGAAATCAATAAAATAAATACCGAAAGCCATAAATTTAAATTTTCTCTAAATTTCTTTTCAGGTGCGTTCGTAATTATATAAAAATGTAGGATCTATAATCGTCATCTGGTTCTTCTGTCTGTCTGTCTGTCTGTCCGTCTGTCCGTGATCATACACCGGGCTAAACAAAATAATTCGTAAGAATAACTGAGTACGAATAAAAGTAGCTTAAAGGTGGTTTTTAAATGAGTTATGCATTATGCTATACTCGTTTTATATTTCGCATACAAAGATATGTTTCCATAATATAGATAAAATTATATACAGGCCCACGCCAAGAACTGAATACATGGTCGTCTATGGATGATAATCTCTAAAGTGTGATTTTAGTAGGTTTAAGCCTATTTTTGTCTTACTTAAATTTTAGCTATATAGTGGAGTGTATATAAAGATAGTAGGTAAAATACAGGGCTGAACAGAATTATTCAAGTATGCTTCATTAGATTAGTATAAATTGCTGAAAGTGAAATTTCGACCTATTATGCGTTTTTAACATTTTCCTACACAGTTGAAAAGTGTTTATGAATTCGATTTGTCTATCTGTCTATCCGAACTTTAACGTGCGTTAATATAGTTCGATTGCTCTGTAATTGATACATGTTATTGAGATTTAATATGAGATGATTAGTATTGAAAATAAAGTACGTAGCTTTCATTGTTTATTTACAGAGACGCTCAAAATTATTCCATTACATTATGGTCTATAGGGAAATGTCGTAATTATATACATACGTAGCACCTATAATCTACGTCTTGTCCGTTCGTCCGTCTGTCCGCATATAAATCCGCAAAAACTACTCCAACCGAATGGTTTCAAATTCAATATATGTAATCGTTGCAGAATTTTGTCGAGTCATTTCAAATTTCCAGAAAATCCAATAAAAACTTAAAAAGATATTAATAAAAGTTTTCTTCATTCTATTTAATCCTATCATACATAATTAATTCAGTGATATTCCACGATAGGTAATGATTCTAGCTTACCATGGTAATTACGTTCCATTTATGATAGAGTCATATTTTTTCATATTAGTAATTTTAATCTATACAATTTAAAAAATTTTGTATTCATGCATTTTTGCATAAGAGTGCAACAGATATTGCACGAAGATCTGAATATTTAAAAAACTAATTATAGTACGAATGCACCTTATTTGCCACGTTTGACGTACAATTTCTGACTTTTTTTTTCATATGACATGCTTTTCAAATTTGGTCCTTATGTATAATTGCAATACTTTATATACATATATATATCTGACGAACAGCAGCTTCATATAAGCAAAAAAAAAAAAAAAAGCATATGATATATTTTTATTAAAATTTACATTTTTTTTAATAATAAAATACATTCCAATCCCTAAACATATACGCATAGGACCATTTTTTTTGGTTAAATTAAGTTTTTTTTTCTTTCTAAACTTTTGCACATTTATTAAAGAACTAAAAAAAAAAAAAACTTTCTTTAAAAGCAATCTCATTATTATTTTATGATAGTTGATTATCAGTAATTATCACTTAAATATATAAAAAAAATTAATAAGAAGAATAAAATTAATCTGCTGGTCTTTTAGAAAAACAAAAATACTTTTTAGAATTAAAAAACAATATTTCATTAATTTAATTATTATTATGTGAGGGTTTTGGATGAAATGAAAATTACTTAAGTCAAAGTCATAGTTTTGTTTTAATTATTTATTTCCAAATCAAGTAATGAGGAAATTTCCATGCTGTTACAAATAAAATTAGCATTTTTCAAAAGTTACATTATTTTATAGTTATGTATATACAAGCGGGGATGACCGAACTATGCTCGGTCAAAATTAGCTTTCTGTTCAACTCGATATGATATTTTTACTGTATCATTCTCTCTGTATTATTGCTATAAAGCATGTTATTTTATAACAGTGTTATTTACAAAAACAATAAATAAGAAAACTATGTACGTACATGTATACACACACACACATGTAGACTACTTTTAAAATTTATGTTTATCACATATGGCAATTATTGAGTACTTTCATATTTCAGCAGCAATTTAATGAAACATTTATAAAAATAAAGTTTCATCCGTTCCATGCATTTTCTGAAACGTATTCGAATCATTTTTGTAGTGTAGTAATGAGTTGTCTCAACCTGAAATATAGGTTTTTCTAATGCTATGAATGCTCAAGAAAATATTTCCATTTTCTAAAAAAACGTTTCACAGACATATAAGATAAATTAACAACATTAATTTATGATAAAAATTAATATTAATTTGTTATTCTTGCACATGTAAATTCAAGTACGTAGCTCTCATTGTTTAATTAAGAATTCATAGCATCTTAAAAATCAATATTTCGATTTAGCAGAACTGTTAACTACGGTAATAAAACTACTCCGAAACGTTTTAGAAAGTCAGTGGCACTAAAAGAAACTTTGTTTTTATAAATACTTCTTTTAATATTGAAAATATATTATTTTCTCGGGTATAAAAAAAGAACTCTTTTCGGAATGGTTGTTAATACGGAAATTGTTAATGCATATTTTTGTAAGGTATTTAAATTATATTTAATCTGTAAAACGTGTAAATCTGTCGAAAACCGGAAGTCGGAAATTTTTACGAATTCAATACTTTCTTCTTGTAAAGATAGAAGAAAGTAAAAACATAATTTTTTCATAAATTTTGAATTAAATCGGATAATTTGTTGTCGAGATATTTGTAATCATATTTTCCACACTCTTCGATTTTTCATGACCCTGTATTTTATTCAAATTTCAATTGAAAGATATATTTTAACTGGAAACGAGACGCTTAATACGACGCAGTAAACTGTTAGTTAATATTAGTATTATTTTTTGGAGTTATAGGGATGTTTCTTCACGCAATTCGGTACAACTTGATCATCTCGTTGCCAAAAAACTAACGTCAAACTATAAGATTAAATGCCAATGATGGCATATCACAAATATCCCATTCGCTTGACATTGAACACGTTAGACGTGTTTGTTACGTCCTCAAGAGATTTTAAATTCAATGTTTTATTTGTATTTCTATTAATCTTTTACTAATTGCCGAAACGTCAGTGAAGGCTTACTGTGGAGACACGAAAAGTTTTGGTTTCCGTTAGTCTGTCTGTCTGTTAGTCTGTCTGTCTGTTCCGCGATAACTGCCGCAAAAAGCATCCGATAGGCTTGAAATTCCCTGGGCATGTTGATGAGCTCCCCGGATTTAGCTGTATAGTTTTGGGTTAAATTTGGTTCATTCGTTCGGAATATACAGAACATTTTATTTTGTGATATAATGCTTTTCTATGGGAAGTCAGACGATTTTCAAATTTTCATTTGTTGAAAGAAATCGCTCATATGAATAATAGATTTAAATGGTAAATTTTGGATGCTGAAATTTTTAAATAAGAGTATTAAATTATTCTTATTAGTTTGCAATTTTGTCAAAACATTTGTCAGAGCTTTTAAATTAGGTGTATAACTTATGATAGAATTTTATACATGTGTTCGAATAATATAAAACATTTTATTTTATGAATTTACTTATATTTCATTTTTTCTTTTAACCGTTGCGTAGCAACAGCATCTCATCTAAAAATATCATAAATGTGAAAGTATGTATGGTTTTTTGAAGTCAAATCAAAGCAAAAGGAATGAATTAATGAATGCCTTTGTATAGATATTTGCATATAGATTTATTTAAACGCAGAAATGAAAATAGTATTTATATACTATATAGAATAATATTTTCATTTATTTATTCAACTATTTGATTATAAATGAAAAAGTTCGTTATTTTCATACAGAATAAACTGACATTATTCTGTTAAATTTTATAAACTTTATTGTTGCCAAAAAAAAATGAATAACAATTTCTCCCAAAGAGTTAATTTTAATTTGTAAGATTTTCACGTGCAAAAGAAAAATGGAATAAGCAAATAAAAAATAAAAAAAAGGATATATAGGACAGGAATGAATACACATAATCATTTCACACCAAATACCACCTAAAATAGTTTTTGTAGCAGTATTTTCCCAGCACTACGAAGAAAGATTCCTCGATTTACACGATTTTACTTGGCCTTCCTTTTCTCATTCTTTGCGATTTCATTTTCGCAATTGCGTGAATTAATTGGCACAAAATTTTACATTTTTATGACTGAGATATATGTAAGGCCATACAAATAAGAAATTCCGTATTATCTCCTATAAAATGTGATAAAGTGTTGGTTAATCATATATGTTTTTATTAAGAGGAGCAGAGCTGCCAAGCATCCGGCGTTCTGGATACCAGTATTTTAATACAGAAAATGTTACTTTATTTAATTGAAACATTTGCGCGATTTAAAAGAACATTTTCTCTAAGACAATAGTGATGTGCAAAAAGCTTGAGACTTGGTATGTCTGGTGGGGAGTGAAATGTTTTACTTAATGCATTTATCTCTATTTTAATGCTACGTGAACAACGTCCGTGTAACAGCTTGTAGAGTGTAAAATAAATTAAATTATTAAAATAATCCTTATTACGAAAAATGAAACAGAAAGTCCGGCTAAGGGAAATGAAATGTTAGTTAACCTTTCGTAATTTGACCTGAACATAGGTTTGCGTCAAATTTCAACGGTATTTGTAACATCACGATTTTAAATTAAATGTAGATACTATTAAAAGAAAATCACAAAAAATACTTAAAGGCGCCAAATCATGTTTATCTATTTAACGATGATGAATTATTAACTGTTAGGTTTAGAAGCCCCCTACTTTAGGGTGATTTTAGTAAGTTAATGCTATCGAGTACATTTTTTTGATATTTAGATTAGATCTTAGATATAAATATTGCAGAATGGTAATCAAAATTATTTTTTTATAAACAAAATTTATAAAGGTATTAGATTTCTAAATTAGATGTTTCAGTTTACATTTCCAAAAGTTCTTTATCCATTAGATACAGGTATTTGTGGTTAGCAGGCAAGTAAATACTGCTGTATGGATATTAGGATAACGTAAAATGCTTGACCGAATTATTGCTTATCCTTATAAATCGCAGTGTAAAAAGAAATCTAAGATATAGGGTAATCATTAACTCAATCAGTAGAAAATTACAAATGCAAAATAAATTACACAACGGGGGGTTCAGGGGGGCAGAGCACCCCTGAAGAAATTTGCTTTATTATATAAAAATTACTAGAATAAGTAGCTCGTGAGAATTTCAGAATATCCTTACATAACAACGTGTTTAATTTAACGCTTTTAATGTCTGAAACCATCGAAATATTTTTTTTCCTTTTATAAATGTTTGTGTAATTTAAATAGTTTAAATTTTGTTTTTGTAGAAAGATTAATATTACGCAAAGTTTGATAAAAACAATGAGTTGCAGAGATGACGTTGAGGCTCTTGATCTGCAGATTTACTAGTATTATTGCCGAAACGTCAGTGAAGGCTTACTGTGGAGACACGAAAAGTTTTGATTTCCGTTTGTCTGTCTGTCTGTCTGTCTGTTCCGCGATAACTGCCGCAAAAAGCACCCGATCAGCTTGAAATTAATTGGGCATATTCGTGATATACCCGGACGTAGCTGTATAGTTTTTGGTTAAATTTGGTTCATTCGTTCGGAAAATATGGAAGATTTTATTTTTCTTTATAATGCTTTTCTACGGCAAGTCAGACGATTTTCAAATTTCGATTTGTTGAAAGAAAATGGCACGTTTGATTAATGGATTTAAATGTCAAATTATGGATACTAAAATTCCAAATAAGGGTTTTAAATTATTCCTATTATATTGAAGTTTTATCAATATATCTATCAGATTTTTTTATTTACGTGTATAATGTTTTGAGGACATTTATACATGTATTCCAATAATATAAAGAATTTTTAAATTATATTTCTTGTTTTACATGATACATATTTCTTTTTTTTTTCCTTTTCTTCGTTGCCTAGCGACTGTTATTCGTAGCCTATCATTGCGTCAAATATGAATGAAGTTGGTAAATTACGTTAGTTTTGTTGCAGGTACTATTAAGAGGCTATCACAAAAAATATTTTATCGCGCCAAATCGATGCAATTTATGCAATTAACAGTGGGCACGATAATGAATTATTTTCCAGTAGATTTATAGATCCCCAGATATGCATATTTTGAGGGGCTTTAAATATGTTATTGCTATCGCATGGATTAGGATGTTTAAACTAATGTTTAACCATGCTATAAGTGAAAAAAAAGTACAGTTAAAGGCATGTAAATCCTTTTTAACACTTTCCAACATGGATGAAAAGTATTTATGACTTCAGTTTTCCTATCTGTCGCCTGCCGTGTTTCTCTACGTGCTCTAACTCGCGTAAATATAGTCGGGATTACATGTAATTGATATACGTTATTGAGGTTTGCCAAAGTATGTTTGGTATTAAAAATGAAGAGTGTAGCATTCATAGCTTAATTACAGGGGCACTCAAAACTATTCCGTTACATTATAGTCTTTGGGGAAAATCGTCTGCGGTGTATTTAAATAATGTTACACAATTTTAAACGTAATGAAATTTATATACTTTATTAAGGTGCACTAGAACCTGGTTATTATAAAATATGTTATGTGTAGCACTTACAGCATGCGTACAGGGAACTCAAAAGTATTCATAATATTACAATCTTTGAAGAAAATCCTTTTGTGGCGTTTTTTAATGATGTTACTCTGTTACAAAATAATAAAATTGATATGTATTTTTGAAACATTTTTGTAGTATACGGGGTGCAAAGCATATGTTTTCTTCAGGGTCACACAAAAGTGGTCGATTAAAATGTGGTCTACGGGGGAAAAAAAACTCTTCACAGCTTATTTTAACACATTAGCGACGGGAAACGAGAATTCTCGTTTTTATTCAGAATACATCATTGGCTAAGGGAGTGACTTCTACCTTACAGAAAAGACATTTATATTGTGTTGTCCATATTTTTTATAGATTGTAAGACATTATATATTACATCCGTACATTGAAAGATATTTACTGCTGCATAAACATGAAAAACATATCTCAGAAACCAATTTCCGAGACACTTTCAGAAGAGGGAGGAGCTTCTACTGTTTTTAACCCAGATTTAATTAAATTGCCTGTCGTCAGTGTGTTAATTGTGTTGCACTAATTCAAACATTATGAAATTAAATTACATTACTGTGGTTGACTACAAGAAGCTTGAATCTGATTTGTATCGTATTTATCGTTCATTTATAGGGTCACATAAAAAAATTTCAGATACAGTTCTGGTCTATTAGGGATGATTGCTGAAGAGCATTTTCGATTATGGTGTGCGTTTTAATGTTAAAGAAATTTGTGCTTAATAAGTAGTGCTTAAATATTGTATAGACCATGTACAGGGATACACAAATGAATTCGTAAGTATAAATGAAAATGAGCGCGAATTGCTTCAGTGGTTTTTTTTTTTTTTTTTTTTTTTTTTTTTGAGTTATGTATTTCCCAGCCCAATTACATATAGTATACTAACAAATGTTTGCAGAATTTAAATAGAACCATATACAGGACTCCGCAGAAACTGGATATATGGTGCACACTATGCATACTAATCCCCGGAAATGTGATATGAGCAGTTTTAAGAGGGTTTTTTGTCTGCATTAAATTTAAATGTTATAGACGACGCGTAAAAATCTTCACGTAATATACAGGGCTGTAGAAAAGAATTCATGTACGTTTCCGTCTATTGGTAGAATTTACTAAAGGACATTAACACAATTAATTGATAATTACAAATGTAAATTAAATTACACTACGAAGGGTTTAGGGGGGGCAGAGCGCCCCTGAAGAAATCTACTTTATTATTTAAAAATTACCAGAATAAGTAGCTCATGAGATTTTCAGAATACCATTACATAACAAGGGGTTTAATTTAACGCTTCTAATGTCAGAAACCTTCGAAATATTTTTTCGTTTTATAAATGTTTATGTAATTTCAAAACTTTAAATTTCGTTTTTTGTAGAAAGACTAATATTACTCAAAGGGTGCTAAACACAATGAATTGTAGAGCTGATGTTGAGGCTCCTGATCTGCAGATTTACTAGTTTAGCCAAATATGTTAATAAACATAATTGCCGAAACGTCAGTGAAGGCTTACTGTGGAGACATGAAAAGTTTTGGTTTCCGTTAGTCTGTCTGTCTGTTCCGCGATAACTGCCGTAAAAAGCATCCGATTATCTTAAAATTAAGGATGCATGTTGGTGAAATCTCCGGATTTAGCTGTATAGTTTTTGGTTAAATTTGGTTCATTCGTTCGGAATATATAGAACTTTTTATTTTGCGACTTAATGTTTTCCTATAGCAATTCAGACGATTTTTCCATTTTTATTTGTTGAAAAGAAATGGCTCATATGATTGAAGGATTTAAATGCTAAATTAAGGATGATGAAATTTCCTAATTAGAACCATACATTATTCATGTTAGTTTGAAATTTTGTGTATACATTTGTCAGAGTTTTTAAATTCGGTGTATAACTTTTCTGGAAGGATTTTATATATGTGTTTCAATAACATAAAATATTTTTTAAAATATAAATTTTCTTTTTAAGCACATATTTAATTGTTTTTATTATCTTTTAACTGTTACCTAGCAGCGAACTACGCCTAAAAATATCGTAAATGTGAAAGTATTTGTAATTGTTTGAAGTTAAATCAAAGTCAAAAGGGACGAATTAATGCCTTTGTGTCTTTACATATAGATGGAATTTACCACAGAAATAAAGAAAGACTATGTTCTATTTATTTTGTTAAAATATTTTTCTTTTAAATTAAAAAGTTCATTATTTTCATAAAGAATAAATCGACATTTGCTATGAAATTTAACAATCCTTTTTTTTTTTTTTGCCGTTGCCACGAAAATTCAATCCCGGAATAAAAATTTATCCTAAACAGTTAATTTTGATTTGAAAGATTTTTATGTGCGAGAGGAAAATGAAATAAAAAATAGACATGAATACGCCTTCATATTAGAAATAAAGTGAAAATACGAAAAGAAGGTGAATTTGATCTCATATATCAAAAATAAAACGAAATCGCTTTGAGGTTGAAATAAAAGGGGCTTGTGTTATGATATTACTTCTTATTATTTAAAAAAAAAATGTTACTAATATCTCATGATTTATCGTCTGCACACAGCTAACAGAAATGTGAATTCTTAATCGAAAATTCCAATGAGAAAAAAACAACTTTTGAAAAGCAAATATATAGTAAATATCAAAATTATGCACCGAAAAATTATCGTTGTCGAAAATGACGTCATTGTATCGGGAAATAAATATTTTCATTCTTAAAAACCAAGCATCAACTAGATTGCCTGAAAAAATGTTTTTTGACGGGTGTTACTTCTTAATGCCGCTTCATTTCAGAAAATATGAATGAAAATTATTTTATTTTTAAAGGAAATTACATTTTCATTCATAAAACCTAAACGTTTAATATAATTGCGTCAATGTAAATCATCTTCTGTGTTACCAGTATTGAAAAATAAGGTTGGGAAGTGTAAAAATAAATCTAAGATTTGCGCTAACCATTAGCGCAATCAATAAAAAGTTACGTATGTAAATTAATAAGACCACGGGGGTTCAGGGGGGCAGAGCCCCCCCTGAAGAAATCTACTTTATTATTTAAAAAATATACCAGAATTAACAGCTCATGAAAATTTCGAAATATCCTTCCATAACGTTTTTAATTTAATGCTTCTAATGTCTGAAAACTTCGTATTTTTTATTGTTATAAATAATTACATAATTTGAAAACTTTAAATTGCGGTTTGCAGGAAACTGAATATTACCAAAGTGAGTCTAAAAACAATGACTTGCAGAGCTGACGTTGAGGCTCCTGATCTGCAGATTTACTAGTTGCCGAAACGTCAGTGAAGGCTTACTGTGGAGACACGAAAAGTTTTGTTTTCTGTTAGTCTGTCTGTCTGTTCCGCGATAACTACCGCCAAAAGCATCCGATCAACTTGAAATTCCCTGGGCATGTTGATGAGGTACCCGGACCTAGCTGTATAGTTTTTGGTTAAATTTGGTTCATTCGTTTGGGAAATATGGAACATTTTATTTTTCTCTATAATGCTTTTCTATAGCAAGTCAGACGATTTTCAGATTTTCATTTGTTGAAAGAAATGGCTCACATGAAAAATGGATTTAAATGGTAAATATTTTATGCTGAAATTTTTAAATAAGATTATTAAATTATTCCAATTAGCTTGAAATTTTGTCAATATATTTGCGAGATTTTTTAATTAGGTTTATAATATTGGGGGGAATTTTATGCATGTTTTCCAATAATATAAAGGATTTTGTTTTATCGATTTGACGTAATGCATATTTCATTTTTTCCTTTTCTTTCATCTGTTGCCTAGCAACGTATTTGGTCCTAATAATATTAGTATAATTGCTTGTATAATGTTTGAGTAAAGCCAACGTCAAAACGGATGAATTAATGCATTTGTATCTTTGCATATAGATGGATTTTAGCCCAGAAATAAGAATAGGCAATATTTCATTTATTTTATTTATTTTATTCAAATATTTTGCTTAAAAATACAAAAGTTCATTATTTTCATAGAGAATAACGTAACATTTTTCCATAACATTTACAAATATTTCTTTAATTGTTGCCAAGAAAATCAAAACCTGGAATAATATTTTCTTTTAAACAATTTTCAATTGAAATGTTTTTTAGTGAAACAGGAAAATGAAAAATAAAATTAAGAATAGAAAAATTAATATGGCGGCATATTGGAAATAAAAAGAAAACTCTCGAGTATTTCTTAATATAGCAAGATGAAAAGTTTTGAGTAAGTACGCATAGCAGTTGAATTAGGCGTCATTTATCGAAAGAAAAAAAGATGCTGGAATAAAAAGATCTTGGGTAAAATAAAATTAACTATTATTCACGGAAGAAAGAGATAGATGGAGATGCAGTATGCCATAAAAAGAGTTTGCAATGTGATGTGCATTTTCGCTCAGATTTAAATGCCCTCATTCGGCCCAAACAAAACAAGCACGTGGAACAGGGACCGAATTATTTGACTTCATCCGTGCATTTTTCCTGTAAAATGAAAATGATCTTCTTATATTTAAGCAATAAGCATTCTAAGGTAGCATTTCATTGTATTATGAATTAAAAACTGTATTACTAAAAATATTATTCTGTTTTTTTTTTTTTTTTTTTTTTTTTTTTTTTTTTTTTTTTTAAGCACGTCGTTCTGTTGTTCTGAATGTAGCGGATTTTAGGGTTACATTTTTGGCGTCACTTCAAGATTTATTGTCTGTGTACGGTTAACATGAATATTTTATTTTAAATTTAAATTTTATTAATTTATAAAAAACTTATGCTTATCCTTATAAATCACAGCGTAAAAAAAACTAAGATATACTATAACCATCCGCACAATCAATAAAAAATTACGAATGTAAATTTAAATAGACTACGGGGGGTTCAGGGGGCAGAGCCCCACTGAAGAAGTGCAATTTTTGTTTTAAAATGTTGCCAGAATAAGTAGCTCATCAGAATTTCTGAACATCAGTGTATAACCACTTGTTTAACACTTTTAATTTCTGAAACTTTACGAAGTATCTTGTATGCTTATAAATATTTATGTAATTTGAAAACTTTAAAAAGCGATTTGTAGGAAGTTGAATATTACGCAATGTGTGTTAAAAAACAATGACTTGCAAAGATGAGGTTGAGGCTTCTGATCTGCAGATTTACTGCCGAAACGACAGTGAAGGCTTACTGTGGAGACACGAAAAGTTTTGGTTTCCGTTAGTCTGTCTGTCTGTTAGTCTGTCTGTCTGTTCCGCGATAACTGCCGTAAAAAGCATCCGATTATCTTAGAATTAAGGATGCATGTTGGTGAAATCCCCGGATTTAGCTGTATAGTTTTTGGTTAAATTTGGTTCATTCGTTCGGAATATATAGAACTTTTTATTTTGCGACTTAATGCTTTCCTATAGCAATTCAGACGATTTTTCCACTTTTATTTGTTGAAAAGAAATGGCTCATATGATTAAAGGATTTAAATGCTAAATTAAGGATGATGAAATTTCCTAATTAGAACCATACATTATTCATAGTAGTTTGAAATTTTGTGTATACATTTGTCAGAGTTTTAAAATTCGGTGTATAACTTTTATGGAGGGATTTTATATATGTGTTTCAATAATATCAAATATTTTTTTTTAATATAAATTTTCTTTTTAAGCACATATTTAATTGTTTTTATTATCTTTTAACTGTTACCTAGCAGCGAACTACACCTAAAAATATCGTAAATGTGAAAGTATGTGTAATTGTTTGAAGTTAAATCAAAGTCAAAAGGGACGAATTAATGCCTTTGTGTCTTTACATATAGATGGAATTTACCATAGAAATAAAGAAAGACTATGTTCTATTTATTTTGTTCAAATATTTTCCTTTTAAATTAAAAAGTTCATTATTTTCATAAGGAATAAATCGACATTTTGCTATGAAATTTAACAATTATTTTTCTTTTTTTTGCCGTTGCCACGAAAATTCAATCCCGGAATAAAAATTTATCGTAAACAGTTAATTTATTTGAAAGATTTTTATGTGCGAGAGGAAAATGAAATAAAAAATAGACATGAATACGCCTTCATATTAGAAATAAAGTGAAAATACGAAAAGAAGGTGAATTTGATTTCATATATCAAAAATAAAACGAATACGCTTTGAGGTTGAAATAAAAGGGGTTTGTGTTATGATATTAACTCTTATTATTAAAAAAAAATGTTACTAATATCTCATGGTTTATCGTCTGCACACAGCTAACAGAAATGTCAATTCTTAATCGAAAATTCCAATGAGGAAAAAAGAAACTTTTGAAGAGCAAATATATAGTAAATATCAAAATTATGCACCGCAAAATTATCGCTGTCGAAAATGACGTCATTGTATCGGGAAATAAATATTTTCATCCTTAAAAACCAACCATTAACTAGATTGCCTGAAAAAATGATTTTTGACGTGTGTTACTTCTTAATGCCGCCTCATTTCAGAAAATATGAATGAAAATTATTTTATTTTTAAAGGAAATTACATTTTCATTCATAAAACCTAAACGTTTAATATAATTGCGTCAATGTAAATCATCTTCTGTGTTACCAGTATTGAAAAATAAGGTTGGGAAGTGTAAAAATAAATCTAAGATTTGCGCTAACCATTAGCGCAATCAATAAAAAGTTATGTATGTAAATTAATAAGACCACGGGGGTTCAGGGGGGCGGAGCCCCCGCTGAAGAAATCTACTTTATTATTTAAAAAATATACCAGAATTAACAGCTCATGAAAATTTCGAAATATCCTTCCATAACGTTTTTAATTTAATGCTTCTAATGTCTGAAAACTTCGTATTTTTTATTCTTATAAATAATTACATAATTTGAAAACTTTAAATTGCGGTTTGCAGGAAACTGAATATTACCAAAGTGAGTCTAAAAACAATGACTTGCAGGGCTGACGTTAAAGCTCCTGATCTGCAGATTTACTAGTTATTGCCGAAACGTCAGTGAAGGCTTACTGTGGAGACACGAAAAGTTTTAGTTTCTGTTAGTCTGTCTGTTAGTCTGTCTGTTAGTCTGTTTGTTAATCAGTCTGTTAGTCTGTCTGTTAGTCTGTCTGTCTGTTCCGTGATAACTGCCGTAAAAAGCATCCGATCGGCTTGAAATTTACTGGATATGTTGATGAGGTACCCGGAATTAGCTTTAAATGTTTGGTTAAATTTGGTTCATTCGTTCGGGAAATATGGAACATTTTATTTTTCTCTATAATGCTTTTCTATGGCAAGTCAGACGATTTTCAGATTTTCATTTGTTGAAAGAAATGGCTCATATGAAAAATCGATTCAAATATTAAATTCTTGATGCTGAAATTTTTAAATAAGATTATTAAATTATTCCAATTAGTTTGAAATTTTGTCAATATATTTGCGAGATTTTTTTAATTAGGTTTATAATATTGGGGTTAATTTTATGCATGTTTTCCAATAATATAAAGGATTTTGTTTTATCAATTTGACATAATGCATATTTCATTTTTTCCCCTTTCTTTCATCTGTTGCCTAGCAACGTATTTGGTCCTAATAATAATAATATAGTTGCGTGTATAATGTTTGAGTAAAGCCAACTTCAAAACGGATGAATTAATGCATTTGTATCTTTGCATATAGATGGATTTTAGCCCAGAAATAAAAATACGCAATATTTCATTTATTTTATTTATTTTATTCAAATATTTTGACAAAAAATACAAAAGTTCATTATTTTCATAGAAAATAACGTAACATTTACCAATATTTCTTTAATTGTTGCCAAGAAAATCAAAACACGGAATAATATTTTCTTTTAAACAATTTTCAATTGAAATGTCTTGTCGTGTAACAGGAAAATGAAAAATAAAATTAAGAATAGAAAAATTAATATGGTGGCATATTGGAAATAAAAAGAAAACTCTCGAGTATTTCTTAATATAACAAGATGAAAACTTTGAGTAAGTATGCATAGCGGGTGAATTAGACGTCATTTATCGAAAACAAAGATGCTGGAATAAAAAGATCTTGGGTAAAATAAAAGTAACTATTATTCACGGAGGAAAGAGATAAATGGAGATGCAGTATGCCGTAAAAACAGTTTGCAAAACGATGTGCGTTATCGCTCAGATTTAAATGCCCTCATTCGGCCCAAACAAAACAAGCACGTGGAACAGGGACCGTATTCTCTGACTTCATCCGTGCATTTTTTTCTGTAAAATGAAAATGATCTGCTTATGTTTAAGCAATAAGCATTCTAAGGTAGCATTTCATTGTATTATGAATTATAAACTCTATTACTAAAAATATTAATTTTTTTTTTTTTTTTTATTTTTTTTATTTTTTTTTTTTTTTTTTTTTTTTTTTTTATTTATTTTTTTTTTTTTTAAAGCACGTCATTGTGTTGTGACGAATGTAGCGGATTTTAGGGTTACATTTTTGGCATCACTTCAAAATTTATTGTCTGCGTACGGTTAGCATGAATATTTTATTTTAAATTTAAATTTTATTAATTTGTAAAAAAAAAAAAAAAAAACTTATGCTTATCTTTATAAATCACAGCGTAAAAAAATCCAAGATATACTATAACCATCCGCACAATCAATAAAAAATTACGAATGTAAATTTAAATAGACTACGGGGGGGGGGGTTCAAAGGGACAGAGCCCCCTGAAGAAATGCAATTTTTGATTTAAAAAGCTACCAGAATAAGTAGCTCATCAGAATTTCAGAACATCAATGTATAACCACTTTTTTTTTTTTTTTTTTACACTGAGGATGTGAGTCCTAGTGCTCACGAAACGTATACGTATGGTCAAATATGCTGTTTTATTGTGTGTTTAAACGTTGTTTTAAATAATTTATATTTTCACACAAGTTCTGTACTTATTACTTATTATAACCACTTGTTTAACGCTTTTAATTTCTGAAACTTTACGAAGTATCTTGTAAGCTTATAAATATTTATGTAATTTGAAAAATTTTAAAAACGATTGTAGGAAGTTGAATATTACGCAAAGAGTGTTAAAAAACAATGACTTGCAAAGATGACGTTGAGGCTCCTGATCTGCAGATTTACTAGTTTATTTGTTTTTTTCGTTATTTAAAATAAAAATTGTGCCAAATTGTATGATTTGCGGGATCAACCGCCGAGGCGAGCGGCCCATCTTCGTCCGCAGCCCTTTATTCTACTACTCTAGTCCCACTCATTTGCGGAAGCAAGCTGCGTACGTCCCCAGCCACGTCCCGAGTATAAGACATTCTAGAGGAAGCCAGAATAATAATAATAATAAAAAAATCCAAAATTGAATCATCGGTTTGGCGATTTATATAATTTGTCGAAATTGGTTGAAAGGATAATAAAGTAGTACCCTCAATGCAGTAATAGAGCATTACTGTATATTAAAATTATTTAAATATAGGTTTAAATTTTATTTTTTGGAATTGAAATGCATTTTATAAATAGTTTACGCATGTTTTATTTCATATTTTGTATTATGAATATCCATGATTTGTAAGTATTACGGTGGGCCGCCAACGACAAGTTTTATTGTTTTTAAATTAATTTTCAAGCATTATTATTATTTTTTTTTAAATCTACTTATAATGCGTGAAGATATTGATGAAAGGTAAATCCGTTTGTATTTTAACTAATATAAGTAGCTCATCATTTTATTCCAACTTGTATTGTATAACGAAATTAAAACATGCATCAGTCAATAAATAAAACAATAATATAAGAGTCGCCCAAATGAAAGTGTCAGTGCTGTAATAACCCCATCATTTGAAGAGAAATATGACTGCGCATGCTCCTAAGAAGCAGTACTGATGACAAGTCACGACCTGATCAAGCGCATGTGGTCTTCTTCCACTGTGGAAATCCCTACACCATCGGAATACCAATGTGAGTGACATACACTTCGTGCCATACACATTTTGCATTCGACGATAGATTTGACAAGCACTCACATTTGCAAGCTGTTAAAAATTGCACGACCGCTTGTTGACACCGTTTGAAGATATTGATGAAAGGTAAATCCATTTGTATTTTAACTAATATAAGTAGCTCATCATTTTATTCCAACTTGTATTCTATAACGAAATTAAAACATGCATCAGTCAATAAATAAAACAATAATATAAGAGTCGCCCAAATGAAAGTGTCATTGCTGTAATAACCCCATCATTTGAAGAGAAATATGACTGCGCATGCTCCTAATAAGCAGTACTGACGACAAGTCACAACCTGACCAAGCGCATGTGGTCTTCTTCCACTATGTAAATCTCTACACCATCGGAATACCAATGTGAGTGACATACACTTCGTGCCATACACATTTTGCATTCGACGATAGATTTGACAAGCACTCACATTTGCAAGCTGTTAAAAATTGCACGACCGCTTGTTGACACCGTTTGAAGATATTGATGAAAGGTAAATCCGTTTGTATTTTAACTAATATAAGTATCTCATCATTTTATTCCAACTTGTATTCTATAACGAAATTAAAACATGCATCAGTCAATAAATAAAACAATAATATAAGAGTCGCCCAAATGAAAGTGTCATTGCTGAAATAACTCCATCATTTGAAGAGAAATATGACTGCGCATGCTCCTAAGAAGCAGTACTGACGACAAGTCACGACCTGATCAAGCACATGTGGTCTTCTTCCACTATGGAAATCCCTACACTATCGGAATACCAATGTGCGTGACATACACTTCGTGCCATACACATTTTGCATTCGACGGTAGATTTGACAAGCACTCACATTTGCAAGCTGTTAAAAATTGCACGACCACTTGTTGACACCGTTTGAAGGCATCCATGATGAGAACGATGCTTTTTAACGTGCCCCCACGCTATCACACACACATCTGGAGGGATCTGACGATATTGTATCCATTCCCAGCACTCTGCTCCCTTCATAGGAGCATGCGCATTCATCTTTTTTTTCAAATGGCGGAGTTATTACAGCAATGCCACTTTCATTTGGACGACCCATTTATATATAAATGAAACACAAATTTAAGACATATAATCGAATTTCGTTTATCTTTGAAGATTTCTGCGGCTGTTTAACTCCCGATGTGAGATCAATAAGAAAATAAAGCTTTTAATACGTTTCAAAATTTTATTTGAATCCATTATTGTTATTTTTCATATAAATATGATTTTTAATTTCATCTATCCTTAAAAGAATAAAATGTTGAATTCTTGAAAAATTTTGACTTTCCATTTTCCGCTTGCGCAGTTATTTCATAGGTCTGCAATTAATAGATGATCTACAAAGAAGAAAATAATTAGGTATATTCCTGTAGTCCAACCCCGTCCGCTACGTGGCGTGTGACCTTGATTGATATGACCTCGTCTTTAATGTTGCAGTTACCTCTTCAATTTAAGATAGGATTCGTACTTTACATTCTGCTTTGCCCAGGAAGCCCACGATTAATACCTTGTTTTCTAAAAATTTTATATTTATTTCTTTTCAAGCTGTCGCTCATGTCAGCTTTATATCGAGAACAAGAAATCTTGGCCTGGCAAGTTCAAATATTGAAGATATTTATTTATTTTATTAAAATATTTCCTTGATAATTTTCCGGTTTCTAATTTCTAGTTTTTGTATCTATGAACAATTCATGATTTTCATTGAAATTCAAACTAGCATCAAAAACATATTTCGCAGATTTAATAAAAATTAATTTTAATGTAAATTTAATATAAATAAATATTTTACAGATTTGGTGGAATAAAATGATAAAATATTACACTTAATTTGATAGTCTGCACCTAGCTCACAGAATATTTGGGTAAATACTGTGTTAAGGATTTTTTATGTAATGTGGATATATATGTATTATTAATGACGGAAAATTTAATGTGTAGTAAATTCTTGAAAATGATAATTTTTTTTTATTTACACAGTAATTACAATATGCATATATCTAAAAAAAAAAGAAACATGGATTGATGTTAAACAAGGCTGAAAAGTGTGGATAAATCATTTTGTCTGTGTTCGGACCTTGTGCGCATGCCGAACGAGCTCCGTAGCTTTGCGGTCATGTGACCCAGTTCAGTTGTTGCTTAGCTGCCATTGCGGCACGTTGTGTATTCGAGCGGGTCTTATCCCCAAGTATATAGTTGTTCTTTAGCTGCCATTTCGGCACATTGTGTATTCGAGCGGGTCTTATCCCCAAGTATATAGTTGTTCTTTAGCTGCCATTGCGGCACGTTGTGTATTCGAGCGGGTGTTATCCCCAAGTATAGTATGTTGTTGCTGAGCTGCCATTGTGGCACATTATGCTATAGCGGGTCTTATCCCCAATTATTCTGTTGCTTATAGCGGGAGTATTCCCCAAAAGATGTTTTATGAACGTCACTTGTTCTAACAGCGGGTTATTACCCCAAAGTCACTTCATCTTTCTACATGTTTTTCAGTGTTTGTGATTGTTTGTAACATTTGTGTGCTGTGTGATATAAAAATGTGAAAAAGAAAACTATTTGTCTTCAATCTTAAAGTTACACACAGTATTCACATACATTGTAGTGGTCCGTCGATTTCGCAGCGAAATAGCTGCTATGGAAAAATTAAATAGAACAAAAGGTGCTCTAAAAGGTGCTATAACGAAATTAGAAAATTTCGTAAAAGATAATACAGACGAAATTAATTACTCGAGTACCGAGCTCGAAATAAAGATTCGAAAATTACCCGAGCTTCAAGCAAAAGTATCGGAAATACGGGATAAATATTATGATATCCCTGATATTAAGGACTTACCAGAAATCGAAAACGAGTTAGATGAACTCGAAGATCGTCTCGAGAAACTTGAGGTAAGTCTCAACATATTTCTTAAAAATCTTAAAGTTTCTGAAATAAATGTGCATGCTGATAGTATTGAATCTATAAGTTCGAATAATATTAAAGTTAAGTTACCTGAAATCCCACTACCAACATTCAATGGTAAATATGAAGAGTGGTCAATCTTTAAAGTACAATTTACAAATTTAATTATCAATAATGCTCAGTTAAATGACGCTCAGAAGCTGTTTTATTTGCGAGCATCGCTAAAAAATGAAGCAAAACAACTAGAGAGCCCAGACGATTCCTTTCAGTCATTGTTTACAGCACTTACTGAAAGATTCGAAAATCAACGTTTGCTCATTGACACTCATTTATCGGCCATAATTAATTATGAAAAAATACATTACGAGTCTTCTAAAGAATTGAGATCCTTTATTGATTGTGTAAATAAAAATTTGAGGGCCTTAAAAGTATTACAATATCAACAAAACAATCTGTCTGATGCTATCCTTATCAATATTATATTGCAAAAGGTAGATAAGGAATCTCGAAAATTATTTGAATATTCGATTAAAAAATCAGAATACCCGCAATTTAATGAATTAATGTCATTTTTGGAAAACCGCAGTTCTACGTTAGAAAGCGTAAATAGATACTCTGCTTCAAAACCCTTAAACAAAAACATTCCTCTTTCGAACAAACAAAAAAATTTCATGCTAAATTCGAATGATAAATCGAATGGAAAAACTTGTATTCTGTGTAAATTGGCTTTTCATAATTTGAACAAATGTTCTCAGTTTCGAAAAATGAATGTTTCTGAACGATACGATTTTGTGAAGAAAAATAAGCTGTGTATTAATTGTTTGAATAATTCTCATTGCGTAAATTCTTGCATTTCAAAATATAATTGTAATACCTGTGGATTGCGACACAGCTCATGGCTTCATCGAGAAAAAGAAAATAAATCCAAAAATGAATTGGCTTCCCCCCAAATTTCCTCCCCTCTTGCAGGTGCGGTAAATAGAGAAATGAAAAACATTTCGGTAAATAATGACGCATCTTTAAAGACCTTGAATAATATAAGTAAAGAAAGAAAATCAATTTTATTGAGTACATGCTTTGTTTTTATAGAAGATAATTTCGGAAATAAACGAAGGTTTAGAGTCATTTTGGATAATGCTAGCAATGTCAATATTTTAACTAAGGATTGCGCTGACATGCTGAAATTTAAAAAAAGGATAATTAATGTACCCGTTACAGGATTAAACGGTTATACTTATAATGTAAAAAATAAAATTTCGAGTGTAATTACAAACGAAGATGGCTCTTTCAGGGAGAATATAGATTTCTTAATTGTTCCCAAAATCACGGATGTAATTCCATCAAAGCAATTAAATGTATCGGACATTAATTTACCGAATATTGTGGAATTGGCAGACCCCACATTTTTCAAACCGGGAAAAGTTCACGCATTGGTTGGCGCTGAATTATTTTATAGAATTTTAAAGCATAATTCAATTAAGATAAATGATAAACTTTTTCTGCAAGACACTGTTTTTGGATGGATCCCAACTGGGGCGCTAGAGGAGAACACGCAACCAAACAATATTACTATGTGCAATTTCGTTAGAGATTTCGATGAAATAAATGATAATTTAAAACAATTTTGGGAGCTTGAGTCTATAGGCATAAAACATGATAATCCGAAAATATCGGAAACTGATCAAGCACAACAAATATTCGATAAAACTGTCAAATTTGTAGGCGATCGTTATGAAGTTCAGTTACCGTGGAAAAAGGACTGGAAGGATTTAAATGATAATTTTAATGTTGCGAAACAGCGTTTGGAAGGTCTAAAAAGAAAATTTTATCGAAACCCAGAGCTTTTTCGACAATATTCTGAAATAATCACGGAATATTTAAAGCAAGGAATTATAGAGCAGGTGCAAGAAAATGAACCTGTTTTAGACAGGGCAGTTTATTATTTGCCCCATCATGCGGTCTGTAAAGAAGATAAACTTACTACAAAGGTCCGAATCGTCTTCGATGCCAGCTCTCATGATAACAATGATTTGTCCCTTAATGATTGTTTATGGCCCGGCACCAACTTAAATCCACTTCTATTTGATATTTTAATCCACTTCAGATTATACGAAATTGCCTTTTCTTCTGATATCGAGAAGGCGTTCCTTCAAATCTCACTAGCTGAAAAGGATCGGGATTCTGTTCGTTTTCTGTGGTATGATGATGGTTTAAAATCTTTCAAGGTCTTCAGATTCAAACGTGTTATTTTTGGAGTCAATGCCTCTCCATTCCTCCTATCTGCTACAATAAAGGAGCACATCAAGCGGTTTATGAACCTACACCCAAGAACTGTTCACCTACTCGATAAATATATTTATGTGGACGATTTTATATCTGGCGAAGATACGCTGCAAGAAGCTCTTGATGTTTCCCTGAATGCTAACAAAATAATGTCTGAAGCAGGAATGATTCTTCGAAAATGGATAACAAATGATGAAGCGTTACTGCAGTGCTGGCAAAAGGAAGGTTTAAATATTCAAGCAGAACATGCTGCAATAAGCCTAGGAAGCAATCTAAGCAAGGTATTAGGAATGTCCTGGAAAACAGAAGAAGATTGTCTGACATTCGAAGTCAAAAGTTTAATAGAATTCTTGTCATCGCAAAAAAGCTCAAAACGTCTACTATTGCAAGCAGTTGGTAAAATCTTCGATCCGTTAGGCATGCTGACGCCATTCACCATTAGAATAAAATGCCTGTTCCAAGAACTATGGCTAAAGAAGACAGCATGGGATGAACAGTTACCAACTAATGTGCACGAAAAATGGTTAAAGTGGCTCGAAGAACTTCCAAATTTAGCAGAATTAAAAATTCCGAGGAAAATTCTTGGTTGCTTGAATCAAGTAATAGCTGTAGAAATACACGCCTTTTCTGATGCTAGTAAAATAGCGTATGGATCTGCAATTTATCTGAGAATAAAAAGGGAGAGTGGTGTGGAAGTCAATCTCGTGACTTCAAAGAGTCGTGTTGCACCGATAAAGGAGATAACTCTGCCTCGGCTAGAACTTCTCGGAGCCTTACTAAGTGCAAGACTGACCAATAAAGTAAAACCCATCCTAGATCAAAAAATCACATCGAAGGTGTACTATTGGACAGATTCCAAAATAACCTTATTCTGGATCAAAGGATCATCAAAGCGATGGAAGCAGTTTGTGGCAAACCGTGTCATAGAGATTAATGCACTTTCAGATTCGAACTCTTGGTATCACTGCTCTAGCAAGGACAATCCTGCCGATCTCTTGACCAGAGGTGCGAGTGTTAATTCTCTTGTAGAGAATCCAATGTGGTTTAGGGGACCAAAATTCCTAGCAGCTGATGACTTAGTGACTGAGCAAGAAACTATTTCTGTGCCAGAAACAGATTACATTCCAGAGACTAAATCAAAATATAAAAATAACTGTAATGATTTCAATTCTAATATTTCTCTTTCTCTTTTCAGGAATCCTGAAGAAGTAGATTTTTTTCTCAACATAAGTGGTAAATACTATAGTATTCTTCGCATACTGGCATATGTTTATAGGTTTTTTCACAATTGCAAATGTAAGTTAGCAGACCGGCACAGAGGCAGCCTCACAACCCCAGAAATAAAAAATTCAGAAGTTTCTCTAATTAGATTAGTACAAAATGCAGAATATCAGGAAGAGATTAAGGGTTTAAAACGGGAATCAAGGGTTCCCCCTTCCAGTAAAATTAAATGTTTATCCCCCTTTTTGGATCAAGATAATATCTTAAGAGTTGGCGGTAGGTTGGAAAATTCAGATTTAAACTTTGATAAGAAGCATCAAATCATTTTGCCGAAAGGCCATAAGCTCACAAAACTCATATTTGAGCATTTTCACAGGAAGTATTTTCATATTGGTCCCCAAACTTTAATCCATTACGTACGAATGCGGTTTTGGCCCGTAAGTGGAAAAAATTTAGCGCGAAAAGTAGTGCATGATTGCATTGTCTGTTTTAGGAACAACCCAGTTACTGCTAAACAAATCATGGGTGACCTCCCATCGGAAAGAGTAACTCCAAATTTTACGTTTAACCATACAGGAGCCGATTTTTGCGGCCCTTTTGAGATTAAATATAAAAATCAAAGAAAAGGGATTTTTCATAAGGTTTATGTCGCGATTTTCGTTTGCTTAGTAACAAAGGCTATTCATTTAGAAATAGTAACGGATCTAACTTCTGATGCGTTTATCGCCGCACTTAAACGCTTTGTTTCAAGGCGAGGGAAATGCGCTTCTATTATGACAGACAATGCTACGAATTTTAGGGGTGCTAAATCAGAATTGCACAAACTTCATGAGTTAGTTCGTAGACCGGATGAAAAATTAGCTAATTACCTTACTTCAGAAGCTATTGAATGGAAGTTCATTCCTCCTAGATCGCCCAATTTCGGTGGTTTATGGGAGGCTGGTGTAAAATCTTTCAAGTATTATCTTAAACGAACATTAAAGGGTGCTAGATTGACTATGGAAGAATTCCAAACAGTCACCACCCAAATCGAAGGGGTACTAAATTCGCGTCCCTTAACTCCGTTATCGACCGATATAAATGATTTTAATGCATTGACACCAGGCCATTTCCTAATTGGTCGGCCTATCGATGCCATTCCAGAACCTCAGTTGATTGATATCACAGAATCGAGATTATCTAGGTGGCAGAGAATCACTAAATTCGTCCAATTAATTTGGAGAAATTGGCAATTAAATTACTTGAGTCATCTCCAAAATCGTTCAAAATGGCAGGTAAAAGGAGAAAACATCAAACCAGGGGCGATGGTAGTCATAAAGGAGGACAATTTACCTCCCTGTAAGTGGATGCTAGGACGAATCTTAGAGGTTATACCAGGAAAGGATGGTAATGTTAGGGTTGCAAAGGTAAAAACAGCCTCGAATATCTTTCTTAGATCCATATCTAGATTGTGTGTCTTGCCCATTAATGAAACCTAATGTACATACCTTTTCTCATTGTCTACTTATTTTAAAGTGCACCTAAGATTTACATGTTATTTTACATTCAACTTTTCTTAAGAACAATATAGAACTATTTTTAGAAAATAGCTTAAATTTTGTAACAAAGAATTTAATTTTATTGTATTGTATAGTCCTTGTTATTGCAACTTATTATTATTGTATTTGTATTGTAATATTATTTTGTGGTATTGGTATTTTATTTAGTTCTTGTATTTATAGTGTATTTTTAATATTTTGAATGTGCTACGCACATTGCAACGCGGGGCGGCATGTTCGGACCTTGTGCGCATGCCGAACGAGCTCCGTAGCTTTGCGGTCATGTGACCCAGTTCAGTTGTTGCTTAGCTGCCATTGCGGCACGTTGTGTATTCGAGCGGGTCTTATCCCCAAGTATATAGTTGTTCTTTAGCTGCCATTTCGGCACATTGTGTATTCGAGCGGGTCTTATCCCCAAGTATATAGTTGTTCTTTAGCTGCCATTGCGGCACGTTGTGTATTCGAGCGGGTGTTATCCCCAAGTATAGTATGTTGTTGCTGAGCTGCCATTGTGGCACATTATGCTATAGCGGGTCTTATCCCCAATTATTCTGTTGCTTATAGCGGGAGTATTCCCCAAAAGATGTTTTATGAACGTCACTTGTTCTAACAGCGGGTTATTACCCCAAAGTCACTTCATCTTTCTACATGTTTTTCAGTGTTTGTGATTGTTTGTAACATTTGTGTGCTGTGTGATATAAAAATGTGAAAAAGAAAACTATTTGTCTTCAATCTTAAAGTTACACACAGTATTCACATACAGTCTGCATGTTCATGAGACTGTTTCATTTGTTTTCTTTGCGTAAGCATTTATAAGCCTGATGGGAAAATCCTTCAATAAATAACTTATTAAAAGGAAAGAAACAAAAAACTCAACACGTAAGTAACAAAAAAAAAAGATACATTTGAAATACTATGTATGTCAGATATTTATTAAATCATAATGAAATCTAAAAAGTGGTTAAAGGATATAAGGAATTCACTGTGTATACATTTTACTCAAAAAAAGAAGAGACAAAAGTAATATGAAATTAACAAGTAATTTTTTATTGTTATATTGCTTTGCAAAAATTAATTCACTTTTCTTTCATTTTTACTCAAAAAATCTATTTTCTAATCGTTGAAATACCGATGATGTATTTAAAAGGATTTAATAACGAAGTATTAATTTTTCCCGGAAGGCAATTTTTTTCGTGTGTTTGAAAGCGTATTTTGAAATTCTGAAATTCTGATTAATTGCATGATAAGTATTAAATGGATTTAATAACGTAGAATAAAGCAACGTCCTTTTTTGTTTAGGTAAAAATAAAGTTATAATAATTTTTAGAGAAAAATGTCCTTATATCTATATTATAAAGGACAAAAATATCTGTGCGTAACGCATACGTCATTTTGCGATTTGGCAACACTTTGAAATTTGAAATAAAATTTTGGTTTTGTAATTTTCTCTACTGCAAAATTTTAAACTTCTAAACATCGCACATTTAAAATTTTTACACCGTAGTATAAGGAAAAAATGCTCTTTTAAATGCAATTTGTTTGAAAGCTGTATCTCAATTTATTTTTGATACATTAATTTTTTTGTAGTTTTTAATACCATTTTTCTTATCTTGGCAACAAAAGTACCTCATTTCTATTGAAAGTCACTGAAAGTAAACGGAAAATAGTCGAAAATAGGAGATGTTGTATCTTTTTGTTGCCATTTTCTCATAAAACCTGAAAAAAGTTGAAATTAAAATAGGGGCCATGTCAAGAATATTGTCTGTTATTCCGTGATAATGACACGTCATATGCGCACTTTTATATAGACGGAGTTTAAAACTGGATTGTAAAAGTGGATTGCTTTAGCGGATGCAAATGACGTCGTTTTATAAAAAAAGCGTGTATTTTAATTCTTAAACCTGAAATATATTTTGTAGAAGTGCGTCATTTTCAAAGCTCAGCTGCTTTCAAATTCTCCACAGGTGAAAAGGCTTCAATTTTAAAAATAATGTAATCGAAATCACACACTGATAAAACGCAAGGTTTTAAAAAAAATTAGAGTACCTTTATAAAAGAGAGGTGACATGCAAATAATGGCGATTTATATAACAGAAATTGATGATTCTCGACTGGATGGATTTGCTTCGCCGAGTTAGACAAGCAAACAAATAATTCGTGGTTTAAAATAATATCCTGTTCTTGAAGTTTTTGTCGAAAATTCTCTCGAATAATAAAATTTTAATGCTATTCTTTAGGACATTCTACTATAATTTTATCAAAATAATATACTTTGCTTAATTTAAATTTTCCTAATTTTATGTAATCTATATATTTAAAACACAAGTGTGTTTTATAGTCATCTGCCCTGATCTTTCTGCTGAAACAATTTTACTAATATATATATTTTTTTAACCTGAAAGATCTTCCTTTGTAGATGTGATCGCACTATCTGTTTTTTTTTTGTTTTTTTTTGTTTTGTTTTTTTTTTTTTTTTAAATAACCCCAGTTTCATATTTTAAATTTAAAAGCATTTTATGAAATTTCTTCAAAATGATGAAAATTAGATAGCTTTCATTATAGCAGACAAGAGGGAAATAATGAGGTATTTTTACTTTTATTCATGCTATTTTCTGATAAAAATTCAAAATTGTTGTATAGGGTTTAGTGGCACAAAATCCCATCAGGAGCAGAATATTATATAAGGGGCATAATAACGGAAAATGACATACTGCTTTTGAAAACACGCATTTTTCCTCATAAATTTTCTATATTGTTTTTCCTTCTGCATATATACTGATAGTAAGTTTCAGACACTACACGAAATGCTTATTTAAGTGAAAATGAAGTCATATTTAAAAGAAAACGATCATTTTCTTAGATAAAACTAAACATTTTAACACAAGTGCGTCTATAAAACATAAATTACGGAATTGTTTACTCTCCGGAATTGAGATTAGAATCTCAAGTAAAGAGTGCGTCTGTTCACATAAAAGATGTTGCTGACAATCGCGACTTCAAGTTTTGAGTTAAATGATTTTTAGATGATCAAACAAAATACAATTTTTTAAAAAAAAATTATGAATATGGATATGAGAAGTGCGTATGCAAATTTTGAGAAGGTGAAAATTGCTGTTTTCATTCCGGAAATCCAAGCATAAGAGCCTCAATTGATAACCACATCCTGATAACTGATCTTTATTATATTTTACTGATTAAGTATCTATATTATAAAGAACAAACGTATCTGTGCGTAACGCTGACGTCATTTTGCGAATGACAACACTCACGATCAAATTTCGGTCTTGAAATTTTCGCTACTGCAATTTTTTAATCTTCTGACCATCGTACATTTTCAATTTTCGTCGCATAGGGAAAAGAATTTACTTTCAAATGTAATTTGTTTAAAAATTGTATTCATTGACTGATGTATTATATTTTCTAAAATAATTTTTAAGCATGATTTTTTTTAAGTTTATCTTATCACATGCCAGTTTCAATACTTAATAATAATAGACATTTTGCACATAAAGCAAAAAACATTTTTCAGCATTTATTTCTGACTATTTTTGCATAACGAAATTAATACTTCCTTTATAAACAAATAAAAGAATAATATTAAAAAACCCACCAATCTAACATATTTGTGAAAGACAAATTAACGAAACTAATACTTCTTTTATAAACAAATAAAAGAATAATATTGAAAAAACACAAATGTAACATATTTGTAATCGTGCAATTTAAATTTTTAGATAACCAAATAGGATTTTTTTTTTAAATGGAATATGTTTGCAAAGTTCATCTTAGCTTACTGATTGTCTATGGTTTTAAAAACAATTTTAAAGCATCAAATATTTTTTAATTTATCTATATCGCGCGGAACTCGATTACGAAAGATTAATCCGTTTGCCCTTAAAACAAAATAAAGAGTTCATCATTTTCTTACGGCAAATATTGTTGAAATAAATAAAAGGCAGACATAAAGGCGTGGATCGAATTGAGCATATTTGATATTAACAAGAACAATTACACAAACATACTGAAAGAAAACAGAAAATATACAGGTATTTATAGATTTTGCAAGGCCCATGTTGGGGAATTGGCGGCCGTGAAAGAAAGCTACATTAAACAATCAATCACAAGAAACATAGTTGTACAAAAAGAAATTAATAAGAATTTAATGTAATGCTATGATTATTTTCAACAACCGCCCAGAATCCAGCATTACATCAGAAAACAAAGAAATTTCTTGAAATCAATCATTGATAATAATATGACACAATTTAAACATTATTTGTATAAACAACAAAGAAATAATAGTTCATAAAATTTATCTTTAGGTAATGCCTTTGTAAATAAATCAGCAATTTGCATATTCGTAGGAACATATTCAATTTTGATGTTATTTTCTTTTATAATATTGCGAACAAATTTCAATTTGATATCGATGTGTTTCATTCTACCATAATTACTCTCATTACTGATACATTTTATACATGATTGATTAACCTCAAAAATTACTAAATCCTTAATATTTACAATTTCACTAGCAATATTTTAAAACCATAACAAGTCTTGCAAACTTTTAGTTAAAGCAATGACTTCAGCTTCAGTTGATGATAAAGCATCTGATTTTTGTTTATTACAACACCACAAAACAGGCATGTTACAAAACATTAAAATATAACCTGTTACTGATTTGCGGTCATTTATGTTAGCCCCCCAATCAGCATCAACATACATGGATAATTTAGGATCAGAATTTTGCTTTTTATACACAAGTTTTAAAGACAATGTTTCTTTAAATATCTTAAGATTTTCTTAAGTGCTTTCCATGCAATTTCAGTGGGATTTTCTTGCAATTGACTTAAACAGTTAATAGCATACAAAATATCAGGTCGAGAAATATAAGCTAAATATAATAAACAACCTACAATTTCACGATATGGGCCATTAAAAGGTTTACCATTTTTGAAATCAGATGGGGTGGACTTAGGAGAAATAGGAATGTCACTGGGTTTACAATCTAGCATATTAAACTTACTTAACAATTTAATTATGTAAGACTCTTCATCCATTATTAAACTACCAGAATTGAATTTCATTTGAATACCTAGAAATTCTGAAACACTTTCCGATTTTGACATATGAAACTCTTTATATAATAGGGAAATAACTACATTAGTTTCATTTACATCTGAACCTGCAATTAATATATCATCTACATACAAAGCAATAATTATTTTATGATAATTATTATACCGAATAAAAATACAAGGTTCATTATCACAAGATTTAAAATTTAACTTTGAAATAAATTCATGAAACCTTTCAAACCATTGTCGTGGGGCTTGTTTTAGACCATATAAACTTCTTTTAAGTTTACACTTTCGCCCACTTTTATTATCATGGCCTTGCGGCTGATCCATAAAAACAAGTTCATTTAACTTACCATTCAGGAACGCTGTTTTAACATCTAACACAAATGCATATAAGTCTTCATTTAAAATCAAAATAAGAACGAAACGTAAAAGCTGGCATACTTATTACAGGAGAAAAGGTTTCACTATAGTCTAGCCCTTCTTTTTGCATAAATCCACGAGCTACGAGTCTCGCCTTATGTCGACCATCTCTTTTGATGGTAAATACCCATTTGCAGGAAATAGGTTGTTTGTCATGTGGTAATGTTTCAAGATCCCAGACATCGTTGATTTTCATACTTTCAATCTCCGCGTCCATAGCTTCTTTCCACAAGCGTTGTTCATCACTAGGGAGGGATTTAATATCATCAAACGTTAATATTTCTTGTTGGCAAAGTAATGCTTCGTAAACTTCAGGATCTGGATACAGTACAGGTTGCTTTTTAAATCTTTCAGATTTTCTTGTTTTGCCTTCTTTCTCTTCAAGATCATCTAATTCATCACTCGTATTTTCTAGAACATCTGGATCAATTTCATTATCGACTGGTTCTGAATTTTCTAGAATGTATTGTTTCGACTGAACATTTTCCTTTTTCTCTTCATCGAATTTCACATTTCTTGATACAGTTATGCGTTTCGTTTCAGGATCTAGTAATCTATATCCCATTGAAGAATAACCAATGAAGATCATTTGTTAGACCTATCGCCAAGCTTCTTTCGATGAACGGAAGGAATTAACATGTAAGCACTGCATCCAAAAACACGTATGTGCTTGAAATCGGCTTCTTCTCAATATTTCAGGAAGTACGGAGTTTTGTTCTCAATAGTGCTGCTTGGCATTCGGTTTTTCAAGTAAGCTGCTGAAAGGATAGCTTGACCCCAAAAAGTCTTTGGTAAATTTGATTCAGCAATGAAAGCACGTCCTACATTCAAAAGCGACCTATTGCAGCGTTCAGCTACTCCATTCAAAGATTGCGTGTATGGAGGAGCGGGATCGATCACTATACCAAGATCTCTAGTAAAATTCACTAAATCATTAGAAAAATATTTCTTCCCGTTACCACATCTAATTTTCTTCACTGTAAGGTTGGATTTTAAGAACATTTTTAATCCTTCTGAGACTTCACTTTTATGGTTCAGTAAACGTACTTCAGTAAAACGAGAAAAATCATCGATAAGAGTCATAAAGTAGCACTCGCCAGAAAAAGTTGTCGGAAAAATAGGTCCACAAATGTCACTATGAATCAAAGCCATTGGCTTGGTTTCTCTTTTTCTTGGTCCTCTTCCCATTGATGTTGCACTCTTTTTTTGCCCGAGCACAAATATCACAAAAAGAATCAGGTACCGGAAGCTTCATGTCTTTCAATACTTTGTCACTCGGATGACCAAGTCTGCGATGCCATATATCACAATGATTTTCCTTTGAAGTAAGAACGGTTTCGTAAACAGGGACAAAGTCACTTACGTATTGTCCATTCAAATCACGTTCACCAAAGTAAAAACGGTTTCTCCCTTTTTCGATAAATACATTTTGATTCTTGAAAATAACTGTATAATTTGCACTTTCAATTTTCCTAACGGAAATGAGTTGCCCGTTCAAGTCTGGAACATAAAGCACATCCTTTAAAGTAATTTCCATTCCATTTGACAGTCTTCCATTAATATTTCCAATACCTTTGATTTCAAGATTCGTTGTTGTCGATGCGCATTTAATTGTTCCTGAAGAAGGTACTAAGGATGCGAAATAATTCTCATTAGAACACATATGGGAAGTTGCTCCGGAATCTACTATAAATTCATTCTTTTTAATGCTTCCAGCAACGAAAGAAACAGCTGAAGAGGCAAATTTTTCTTCATTTGAATTTTTAATAGCTTTACAGTTACGTTTTATGTGTCCGGATTTTCCACAAGAATGGCAAGTAATTTTATTTCTACAATATTTCGCTGTATGCCCTTTAGAGTTGCAAATTTTGCAAAAGAATTCTTTGCGAGTCGACACAAATGCAGTATTATCATGAGCAGCCTTAGTATATACTTTTTCTTTCTTTGAATCCAAAAGAAGTGCTTCAGCATCTAATAATCTTTGTGTCACGAAATCTAATGTCAAAACAGAATTCGGTTGGTTTTCTAAAGCAATTTTAACATTTTCAAATTTCTGAGGCAATGACATCAAAATGTATACAATAGTATCCGTTTCATTAACTTCTGCCCCAGACAGCTTAAGATCCGAAAATTATTTATTTATTTCATCAATGTGATTTCTCATAGAAACTGTACGATCTTTCTTAATCGTTGCCAATCTCTTCCGAATTAAAATTTGATTCACTGCACGCTTTGTATCATAAGTGCGTTCTAATTTATTCCAAATTTTATGAGCTGCATTTTCATCTTGAAGTGACGCAAGAACATTATCACTTAATAATGATAATAATAAAGCGTAAGCCTTTTTTGCTTTCACGACATCGGCGGCATTGTCTGGAGCCGCTTCATTTTCCAGGAATTTTTACAATTCCTTAGCAGCAAAAATTGCCGTTACTCTTCGTTTCCATACCTAAAAAACTTTTCCACCACCTTCAAAAAGAAGAATGCCGTAAACATCTTTTGAAGAATCCATTCTGCTCCATAAAATATATAAAAAAGAAAGATAAAATCTTTTTCACTCAAAATCACAGCAGAAATGAAAAACAGAAAGATAACGGCGTCAGTATGTCAAGCAGGTCATTTCAACATTTGCTAGAACCACGCTCTGCTGTTGAAATAAATAAAAGGCAGACATAAAGGCGTGGATCGAATTGAGCATATTTGATATTAACAAGAACAATTACACAAACATACTGAAAGAAAACAGAAAATTTACAGGTATTAATAGATTTTGCAAGGCCCATGTTGGGGAATTGGCGGCCGTGAAAGAAAGCTACATTAAACAACCAATCACAAGAAACATAGTTGTACAAAAAAAAAAAATAATAATAATAAGAATTTAATGCTATGATTATTTTCAACAAATATCCATTAAAAAAACTTCCCTATGAATAAATAAATAAAATAATATAAATAAAACACAAATTTACCAGGCTTGTTATAAGCTCTGAAATTATCAAAATATAAAAGGATGCCACAAGTAGCAAAACCTTGGTCAAATAACTCTTAGCATGCGGCTAATAAGAAAATATCGCGTTTGATAAATTTCAAAAATTTATTTGATTGTATAATTCGTATTTTCCATATGAAAAATTCTTTTTTAATGTAAGGGCTCAATCTAAAAAATTTATTGCATATAAAAAAATTATTAGTTTTCAATTAAAAAATTTTTTCACCTATATTCTTTAACCCGGGAAGCCCGGGTACGATCCCCTAGCGTTATTAATGTATATAGATATACACTAATCAGTATAAACGGAATACGCAATAAAAGTATATATTTTTCTCTCCCGCTTCAATCCACTTTAATAATTCAATTTTTATATCAATTTCCTTTTCAGGTATAATGCACGGCCTAGTTCCATGGGTTTTTGAAATGTAAGTCACATAGCTATTAACTGATATGCTTGTTGGCCATCGTTATTTCCGAAAAGTTTGCGTGTCCTTATTCAATTAATGAGTTATCTCCCATAAAATAACTAATATTTTTCTGTTCTAAAATGCTGTTAGCCAAAAATTATAACATGTGACTTACACTATAAGTACTCATGGAAATCGCCACGTATAAATACTGTGTAATTTCTCATAAAAGAAAACTCTTCTGTAATTTATAAAAGCAAATAATGAAAGAGGGGCAAAACTTTATTGAGTAACAGAACGCAGCTATACGAGCAAATTACGTCACAAAATGTATCGTCGGAATGCAAGCGGTGAGAAGTTAAAAAGTAGTTGAGAATTTAAAAAGTAGTTTTCCACTGTCGCAATTAAAGACCGCAAGAATTAGAGAAGATACTTTAGAAAACATTTTATTAACAGGTATGTAATTAAAGTGCATGCTCAAAGAAATTGCTCAAAAGATCTTCCGTCAGCCTGATCTGTGATATATGAATAAATAAATACAATACTATAAATAAACACAAATTTAACAAACATGTAACTGAACTAAGAGCTTAATTCTCTGAAATTATCTACCCTATCTATCTATATTATAAAGGACAAACATATCTGTGCGTAACGCATACGTCATTCTGCGAATGGCAACATTTTGAAATTTGAAATGAAATTTCGATTTTGCAATTTTCGCTACAGCAAATTTTTAAACTTCTAAACATCCCACATTTTAAATGTTTACACCGTCGTATGCAAAAAAAAATGCACTTTTAAATGCAATTTGTTTGAAAGCTGTATCTCAATTTATTTTTGAGATATTAATTTTTTTATGCTTTTTAATACCAATTTTCTAATCGTGGCAACTGAAGTACTTCATTTCTATTAAAAGTATTTTAGTTATCTTTATTGATTATATTCTTACTGATGCCATTTTCTCATTACAATTAAAAATATCGCTTTTTAAAAATTTTAACAGAAAATGAGTTACGCTTTAAAAAAGACACAATTTCCCTGATGATGCTGTTATGCACTATTTTTTCATTTCGCTGATATTGAGTTTAAGACAATGGACAATATTCCTGTGATGTCACAAAAGGAAAAATGGCGATTTTTATAGTCTCGAGCCGAAACGAAGTATATGGTCCATAGGCAAAATATTTCAGCGACGGAAAATGACGTCATATTTTAAACAAAACGATAATTTTATTTGATAAAATGAGATTTCTCATTGAATACGTCTAAAAGTTAAAAATTTCTGGAATTTTTACGCGCAAGTACAAATATTATACTAAGACCTCAAATCACGGGTGGGAATTTTAACATGGAAAGTTGTAATAGTTGACAAACGTGACTTCAAGCTTGAAAATATATTTATTAATAAGCTATTGCGCGTTAAAATGTTTTTAAATGGTTAATATGGATGTGAAACGTGGAAAATGACTTGATTCGGTTTAGATTTAAAAGGGGGGGGGGATTTTATGATTATGTCAAGGTGAAATCCCTTTTGCTGATTTTTCATTCCGTAATACCAAGCATCAATTCATAACTTAATCAAAATTACTTATCTTGATTATACGCTACTAATTGCGCATATGAATAAAGTTTAATTTTTCAATAATTTTAACAGTTGAAGTTCATGAACAAAGTATTTTGTTAATCTTAGGTTAAAATATGTCTTTGGAGAGTTAAACTAACAAGCGTAAGATGGATTTTTATTGTACTTATTGTTGTCGATGTATTATAATTTTGATGCAATAGTTTATTTGTAAACATTTTTTATCGTCGAAGTTCGACGGGTTCCACCTCGTATATATAAAATCCTAATGAATCGAATTGAAACGAATTTACGTAACGATTCTATGAAACAACTGATTAAACAACTGATTAAACAACTGATTACGTTTCACGGCGATTTCTCCTAAAATATGGAATACTTTGCGATGAAATTAACACCAAAAATCCGTATTCATCCACAGATTTAAAAACTGGAATTAGAATTAGTTTTCGAAATATTAATTTTTTTCTAATTTTAAATACTTTTTTCTAATGATGGCAACTCAAATTTTAATCATAACAGATATTTTTTTTTCATATTTTAGAAAAAGGTATTTTAAATTAATTTGGCGACGAGTTTGGCCTCCCTTAAATGTACGCTAAGAAATGCATCATATTACTTTTATTCGTAATTCAATTTGTATTTCATTATCATTTTATTAATACCTAACTTTCATTTAAAATTGAAAACTTTAAAATAAATGGCTTTTACTTCATTCTTTTTTTAAACGAAACGAAAAGAAAAATATTAGACACAGATGTCATATACGCAATGGGGTACCTAATTGGCGCCAAAATGGCGTTATTTTGCCTGACATGGTAACCCGCTTATTGTTGCTTATTTATTAATAATATTTATTTGAATTTATTTTCTTTTTATTTACAAAAAATGTTATAAATTGTTTTGTTATATAGTTATTAATTAATTTTTTTTATTTATTGTTATTTCATTTTAAAAATAACATAACATAATTTAAAAATACATATGTAACAGTTATTTGAAAACGGGGTTTTCGCCAAATTGTCGTAAAAAAAAAAAAAAAAAAAAAAAAAATCACGCCAAACCCGGTGCGTATGTGACAATGCAACAAATCATGAGATTTAACTTCCACTTCAAAGCAACGTTTTAATGTTATTACTTCTCCCGTTGACCAACTTCGCCAAATTATACAAATTCACGTATTTTTTTAATTTTAAATAACAAAAGAACAAATAAATTAGTATAACATTAATAAAAATACAAATAAAACATCGAAATAAAAATCACTTGATGGCGTGAACATGTGTAACTTCCTTAAAGTCAAGTGAATGTGACATTTACGATCAACCATTATTGGCATTTAATCTTACAGTTTGGCGACAGATTTTTGGTCGATGGGATAACCAAGTAGCACCGTTTTAATTTACCACTCGAAAAGTAAAAAAAAAAAATGCTAACTGGTGAGTTAAAAAAAGCTATTGGCGAGATTTTCACCCGGCTAACATAAAAGTACCAGGAATTCTTTGTGATCATGGCAACTTTTATGTAGTTTTTTTCAAAAAAATAATTTTGATTCTTTAATCAAAATGGAAACCTTTCTTATGAAAAGCGGAGGAATCAGCCCGTTGTTTATGGCTGTTACATGACTTGGACTATTATAATATAAACGAAATAATGGGGATAGAATAATATTCGGCGACTTATCACACCTGTGGCTGGCTAACATTAAAGTACCAAAATGGCCGCCTTGGATATAAAAATCGAAGGGATCCGCCTGGTGCTGTTGATAATAGTCACACGACTTAGGCTATTATTAGATAGATTGTTTTCAATTTTAAAAACAGCGCAAAGAAAAATATTTCCTAACGATTAAAAATTTATTTTCACGTGACTATTAAAAACAGAAAAAAAAAAAAACTTTAAAATTACTATTAAATGAGTACGTGTTAAAGGCAGGAAAATATTAAAAATTATGTCCTGAAAATTGTATTTACACGTGAATATTAAAAGGGAAAGGAAACTTTAAAATAATAAATACATTAATATGCGTTTAACCCTTTCACGGACAAGGCACTTCTATTCGTAAAATCTTGAAATCAGTGAATGGCACCAGAATTTACAAACAAATTTCCAAATACAAGAATGCTTTTGTTCACTTACTTGATAAAAGGGAATTTTCATCCCAATATTCTGATGCTAATGTGGCATTTAAGAATTAAAATTAAGTGGTCCAAAAATAAACCACCGTCCTTGAAGAGGTAAAAGCAGCAAGCTTTAGTAATTGTATTACATCAATCGTTTTATAACGCTGTTAAAAAGTACCGAGAGACAAAGACTCTGTTTACTTAATTCATTTTATTTTAGCTTCTTTTCAAATGTTTAACTGATCTTCTTTAACCACACACGAAAACAACCATTGGATGTCTTAACAGAAACTGATTCTACGTTAATTTTTTGCAATCAAAGGGAATTGAATGGAAACCCGTTTACAGGGAGATCGCTACAGGTTTTTTCAGTATAATTCAATCTTCTATAATCTTTTTAAAACAGATCAGATTAGCGCGCTTTTAGATTCTACAGTGTCTGAACGGGGGTTGGCGAGCGTAGCTTGCAGGGGGCAGAGCCCCCTAGTCAGAATATAAAAAGATGTCGTAAGTAGCAAAATGTTCGGATAACAATTCTTAGCATACGGCTAATACAAAAATATCGCTTTTGATAAATTTCTAAACTTTATTTGAGTGTATAAATGATATTTTTCATATGGAATTTTTTTTATTGTTATATATAAGGGGGTGCACGCTTCTGACCTGCGGGGTAGGGGCTGACGCACATTTGCGAAGACACCCGGCATTTCCCGAATATCTCCGGCAACAACGATATTCCTAGTGACTAAATGCTTATTGGTTTCTATGGGGCACTCGAAGATTAGGCATTTTATATGGTCCCTAAGGAAAAATTTCAAACATGAGAGATCCAACGATCTTGGTGGCCAAGCTACGGAACCACCTCGATCCATCCATCGCCTTGGGACAGTGGAAAACTACTTTTTAACTTTTCACCGCTTGCGTTCTATTACCATACATTCTTTGACGAAATTTACTCGTATAGCTGCGTTCTATCACCTCAAGAAAGTTTTGCCCACTTTTTTAGATGCCATCAGATACCAGCATAACCATCATTAAAAAAAAAAAAAAAGAGAAAAACATTAAATCACAATATCAATTCGGTCCTTCCGGCTTGCGCTTGTAGGAAAAGGTTACTTCCATATCCTTGTTTTTAACAAACTACCTAATATTGCACATACACACGAACCTAGAATGTAGGAAACACGATTATAAAAGATTCAGTTTTCGTCAATATTGAAATTGTACGGTAATTTCAAAAAAACATTTGAGTATCGCTTAGTTAGTTTCATTAAAGGGCAGCCTATTTTTCTTTTTAGACGCTTAAATCACAGCCAGTTTCAAAGATAGAGACAAAATAAAAAGTTCTCCGGAATCCTTGTATCAGTTTCAAATAGGTAAAATATTTTTTTTTTTCAAATTATTTTTACATCTTTTTGAATATGAAATTTTTAAGTGACCGCCAAATTGAAAGAAGAAGGAGAATGAAGCTGGCAAACGAACGACTTCGAGACCTTAGTGGGTCAGTCCACGTAAAATGAGCAAAAATTTAAAAGAAGTCGCGGCCACATACTAACCAATTTTAATAAAATCGATGCACAGGTTCAATTCATATTCAAGTAATGTTCTGTAAAATATCTTGACAAAAAATAAATTTTTTTAGCAGTTTTGGAATTTTAAAAAACTTGTGATATAGAATGGCAGGAGCGCAATCGTCCAAAGTTGCAAGTTTGAAGTTCTGTATCTTGAAAACTATTTAACAGAAACGATTTTTTTTTAAATTTTGTAAACTCTGAAAAATTATCTTCTTATTTACTGAGTAATAATAATCTAGTAACACCATGATTATTTAAAAATTGGTTGTAACAATTGAAAATTTGTGAATTTTGAGAAAATTAGAAACGCTGTAAAAATCAAAGGAATTAAAAAACTCTGTGAAACTAATGTCTGATGTAGTATGTCATATGGAGATCGAATTCCCCAAGTTTGAAAGTCGCCATTTATTTCCTTCATCTTAAAAAAAAAAAAAAAAAAAAAAAAAAAAACTTTTAAAAAAATTACAAATTCATGATTTTTCCTCTTATGTATGAGCAAAAAATAAATAAAGACATTAAAAATACTGCACAGACATAATGATTAATAAGTTCATGATCTGCTCAAAAAAATTCAAGATTGCCTTTTGGTTCCTAACATAACAAAAATGGGTTCAAAATAGTAATGTTTTCTATATTCCATTCCCTATACCTCTTTGAAATAGCGCGCGTTTCTTAAAATGTTGCACGATTTCATGAGAAAACAAACTTAGTGCTGCCATCTAGTTTTTTTATTTGAATTTCGAATTAATATATAGTTTTTTGTACAACTCAGTCATTTCTTTTTACTCTAATTTAAAATTCTCTTGAGGCAAAGATAAACTGAAAGCAAGAATAAAAGTTTCTATGTTAAAAATATACACTTTTATCTATAATATCAAATAATTTAAAAGTTTAATAAAGCTTTCTTTCACTTAAAAAGGCGAAATAGAAATATTGCATTTTACCCTGAACATTTTTTCCCATTAAGGAAAAAAAGGCAAGAATGAAACTTTCGATATTTAAAATATATACATTTAGCTATAAGGTCAAGCAATTTTAAACTTGTCAGACCTATCTTTCATGTGTAAAGGAGGAATAGAAATATTGCTTTTTTCCCCTCTAAAATTTTCAAAAATATTTTTTTTTCTCGATACGGAATAAAAATACAATTACTAACTTACGCCAATCTGTTAATTATTATTCATTCCTAATTATAAATAATTTTAATATAGTCTTTCCATTCCTAAGGCTAATAATCAAGATTGAAATTTTAAGCAATTTGACAATATCTCGATTTTGCATCCACTTTTAATGTAAATTTTAATACTTAAATAAACAATCCTGAAATCTATTATTTTACATTTACTCATAACTAGATACGATCTACTTTTATATACTGATTTTCATTAAAATCTGTGACATTTCTGCCACAGCTGATTTGCTCATTTTCCATGGAATTACCCTAGTCTGTATTGTGAACGTGCTTAGTCACATGCGAATCGGTTCATAAATACGAATGTTAAATCAGGATAAGAATTAAATTGTTTCAAAATGTCAGCCACACTAGAATTTCAAAATGCTATATATCATCCATTCTTTAATATAGAAGCAAAACAAAACGTACTCCAAAATTCTTGTATCAAAGCCGCCATTTTTTTTTTTTTTTTTTTTTTTTTTTTTTTTTGTTACTATCTTTCGAATTTGAAAATTTTCATTTTTCTTTTTCCAGCGGCTATTTTGAAAGAAGATTGTGGATGAAGCTGGTAAACAAACTCGGTTGAGACCTTGGTAAAGCCTGTACACATGCTCTGTCATATCCAAATTGGTTCTTAAATACGAGTGCAACGGCATGAGAAAGATCAAAATGTTTGCCATCGTAGAGTTACAAATGCTATGTCTCATCCATTTTTTTTTAGATACAGCCAAAACAAAAAAGTGACATGTACAGTCGTGGGAAAAAACAAGTAAACACCCCCTACTAACTCCTCAACAAATTATCATAGAAGAAAGTTACTGGTACTGAAAGATTGGAAATAAAGTCCACTTTTAAATGATGAAAATACAATTTGCTTAGGGGGCCATTTACATATTAAAACGAACCATAACTTTGTTTTTTTTTTTTCAATAGCAGTACACAATTCTGACAGCATAAATGAACTCTGCACCTTTCAATTAGCCCAAAATCAAATATTTATGCAATTCCTATCATAAGTTTCCGAGAAATTAATTATTTTAAAACGAGCGTATTTTAAGGGCTGTATCCAAATTGAAGTTCGGTACTCGATTGTTGACCGAGAGAGCTTCTTTCTTGATCAAGGCACCTTAAGCAGTCAATTACACCTGTTAGATTACAGGATAGCACAAGAAATTTCGAAATATTTAGTCACTTCTATCATAGACGGCCCCTTAAACCAGCATTTTGCCGTTTTTAAAGCATAATTTGAAAACTACTTGCAAGAAAAATGTTAAATTTTGGATTTCCATAAAGCAGGACTTAATAAATCTGAATCCATCAAAAAAATTGTAGGTTGCAATTCATTATTTTTTTTTTAATATTAATTTCATAATTCATATAAGAAAATTATAAAAATTGCAAATTCAACGTATTTATGTTTGGGTATATTAGTATTATTGCTACACAAAAAATTAAAACATTAGGATCATAATTTCAGAAATTATAAATAAAAATATGAAAATGTAATTTAACATTAGAGGCACTAAATTTTGAATGTTAATAATTCAAAAACTTATCATTCAAATGACTTGAAATTTGGAGTATAGGCATAGTTTGAACCAAAGATTTGAAATATCTCGTTAAAATTGGGTATTGCCATTAAAAAAATGAACTTTGGATTCGTTTTAATATGTAGATGGCCCACTAAACAAATTTTAGATACATCATTTAAAAGTGAACTTTATTCCCAATCGTTCGGTACCAGTAACATTCGTCTACGATAATTTGTTGAGGAGTTAGTAGGGGGTGTTTACTTTTTTTCCACAACTGTAGAAGAAGAAATCTGCGATTTTCGAAATTTTAGCTGTTTTGCATGCAATTTTTAGCGTAATTTTCTTGATTCGCTGCAATTCTTCCACATTATAAAAAAGAACGCGGCTTATATTTTCTGGCTGAACATAATAAATTTTGTTCCGAATTCGTGCAGAATTTTTTTAATTTTTCACGAATTTTGGTGTTTATTCGAGGTTTTAACGATTTCTTTTGGGCTGAGGAAACGTCGCACAGTGGAGTATTTGACCCGAAATCCTGGTCAAAAATATTTTTCGATGTAAATATAGCCCGGTTGGCTTGAAATTCTTCGATGTTATTGGGTATCACTATGGCATGTTTGGTATTGTAAATGAAGCCTATAGTCTTTACGGTACATTTACAGACACACCCAAAAGAATTCCCTTACATTATGGTCTATGGGGAAAAATCGTTTGCTCGGTATTTTAATGATATCATACTTTTAACGTAATGAAATTTATATACATCACTAAGGTGTACTAAGGCACTCATTGTAGAATAGGGTGTGCTAGAATATATCGTTCATTTACAGGGACACACAAAAGAATATGGCTGAAGAATAAATTTAACTATTTACGTCTATGATCAATAATTGCATGAAATGCGTTTGTAGTTGTGATAGGCGTTTTAAAATAGAACATTTTTTTAAAATATTACTTGGTGTAAATACATTCTATAGATCATATACAGGGCTGCATAAAAGTTCTCAAGTACATTTCCATTTATTCACGGAAATAGCTGAATGGACATTTTTAACTGTGGCTATGCGTTTCACTGAACTAACTTTTAGCATACTATGAAGTATACGCACAAATCCATAGCTTAGTTTATCTTTTATATCTTAAAAGCCGACTAAGTGTAAGAAAGATCTCAACACTTCACATATTAATGAATTTACATTTTATAAATATTTTGACAATTAAGAAAAAAAAAAGAGTCATCATTTAAGAAGAGCACAAAGAAAATAGAAGTTAAAATATTAATTTATCAAGTCGATATTTTAAAAATACGCATAAATCACATGTCCATTGACTTAACATTACCGACAGGAGTTCGAAAGTTGAGCGAATTGTAATCCTAACTATTTACTATTTTTAAGAGGAATGTAATTGATGATAGGTTTGTCTTATTCACTATTAATGTTTAATTAAATGTATTTAATTTTACTATATATAAAACTTATTATTTACATTTAATAATGCTTATTACATTTAAATTACATTTAATAATAATTATTGCATTTAATTTTTGTTTAATAGTAGATTCAGTAAAGTGGAGTCTGTATAGCATAGATTGCTAGTTTTTTAATGTATTTAATAGCTTAGTTCCAGTTTCAAAATGATTCTTCAGAACGCTTCTTCATCTTCTTCATCACTCTCTTCTTGGCTTTTATCGGGACTACCATCAGACCTTGCTGGAAGAAGAAATTGTAGGGTCTCGCTACTGTATGCCTTGCTCTTTTTAGTTGATAAACGGAGTTATTAGAAAATATGAAGTTGCTTATTTTCACGAGCATTATAAAAGGAAAATTTTAGTTAAATTTTCTTGGTGCCATTTGTCAGTTCTGGAATTAAAATTAGGTGTCCCTTTTTAAGGACACCGCACTCAAAAGGGTTAATTCACTACTTATGTTACACAAATGAGCCCTAAGAACTAATTAGGGAACCCTTTTTCAATAAATATATACAATTTGAAGGCGATCAGATATTTCTACCAAAAGATATCGATTTGCGTGCGTATGTACGTACCTACATACGTACATATGTATGTACGTACATACATACAGACAGAATATGTAGATGCAAAAGCTCTCCGGTAATATCCTGTGAGCTAAAAACCTGCAATACGACAGTAAATATACAGTTCTTATCTCTTCAATTTGGTGGCCGCAAAACAGAGCATTTAAATAGTCATCCCGAAAAAAAAATTTATAAAAAAATGGCAACAATATGCGGAAGATTTTTTTGCAGAAATTCACAGTAAAGACTATAACTAATACGATTATAATTCTAACATGGCGGGGCAAAGCGCGGCACATATTTAAAAAGCTTTCGATATGTATAAATTAGAGCAAAAATCCCTTTAAAAATAACCCTTTTACACATTTAATGTTTTTTATTACATTAAAAACGAAACTATTTAAATTAACACATAGTTTAACACTAAGCTCCTATCTTTGTTAAACACGTAAGCCCTGTTCAGTTTCAATTCAACAATTCATTGAGCCACAAAAAAATTATATTTAAACATAACAATAATGCCAAAAAACAACAAAAAACCACGTCTTCTCAGAAAGAAATTTATTCTACAGCTGAGGCCAGGAGCCACCGGATATAACTCAGGCTCCTAAAATAGACATAGATCGATGCACCAATTAGTTAGCTATTAAAAAATATGAATTTTACAATTGTTCACGAAATTTAAATTTTTTTTATTTTTGGCCAGGTTTTTAGATCAAATACTCCACTGTGCGTCGGTGAGCCAGCTAGTTACATATACTGTATTCTATAGTGTGAAATGCAAATAGTGTAAATATAGTGTAAAACGCACATGGGATTTCTTTTCCGGGCACTTATAACTTGATTTCTACTGAAATTATATTGAAGGGACATGTATTCTTATTTAGATGATTTTTCAGCGATGTTTTAGTATATGGCGTATAGTTAGTTCTACGTTAATTATATTGTAGAATTATTGGAAATGTATATAATCAGGTGAACCCGATAATGAAGGATTGACTGTTAAAAATATTTCTACAACTGCAGTTTATGACATTCTAAATTATTTGCGAGTAATTAAAAACAATGCTTTTTTCCAATACAATAATTTTAGAAAAATGAAATAGCTTGAAGAGATGTGCATTAAAGAACTTTTAGGAACACGGCAAACAATAAAACAGGACTGGAGCTATAGAAAGGGACGAAGAAATGAGGAAGCAAAAAGCAAATTAAATGCATTTAATAGTTGATATCTATGAATCACAAGGTGTTAATATGAAGTAATGTTTGGGTGTTCCTAAAAAATTGGGTGTGTAAATAAAAACAGTGCATTATAAAGGGCGCATGGTAATCCCCTTTAACCTCGAATATCTTTTTAATTGATAAATTTAGAATTTTGTAACAGGTATTTGTAATAGTAAAACGGCTATTTGCTATCTTATCAAAAAAAAACTAAAGCTAACCTAGTGTCGACATTTGGAAGTTTTATATCCTATATAAAAGAAAACAAAAAGTGTTACCGAAAAAAGTTTTACAAAAATATTTTTATCTAAACAAAACACCATTCTAAATATGTCCGTAATCCCTTGTAAAAAGTGTGGCATTGTCAGGCACATGCATAAATAGCGAATATATAGACAAAAATATAAGCAGGATAACAAATGGTATATCTCATATTACTAAAATTCAATATAGAATTTTAAGATAAATATTTATTAAACTGTATGTTATTCAAACCATTTAATTTTAGTTTTTTTTTGTTTAAAAAATGGAAAACAATAGCCTGAAAGCGTATCAAAAGAAAATAAAACACTTCTTTTAGAAACAATTAAAAAAAAAAAAAGAGTGCGCAGACTAAAAGAAGACGACGCGACGCATGGCTATAGAAAAAGCAGGGGCAATAAGAAAGGAACACAACATTAATAATTCATTACATCATTACAGATCTAGTAATCACAAAATGTAAACAAAGGACAATGATAGGCATTCCAAAATTATTTCTAAAGCAGTGTAATTTGTGATAGATTTTTAAGGGTTTATATTCTATATTGAATGAAAATCCTCATTTAGTACTTATTAGAACATTTCCCGTTCCTTTTAACCTTTAAAATTCCGAACGTTTGATAAACAATATTTTTAAATTTCAAATTACAATATTAATAAATTTCAAGTTTCTATTCCTAACAATTCATTACAAATCCAAATTTAGATCCTTTATAGGACGTTTTTCTCGACTTTTTAGTATCCATTCTTAGAGAACATTTACATCTTTTAAATATCTCCATGATAAATTTCATGTTTATAGTCCCCTCAGTATGAGAAAAAACGCAATTTTACAAAGTTTTTTGCTTCTTCACCTCCTTTGGGGTTACGGTGCAAACATAAAATTTAGCCTATGTTAGACCAGAATCTAACAAACTCATTTTGACACCATTACTTTAAAAATCGGTGTATTTAATTAGAGATACCCCCCACACACACACACACACTCACATACACACACACTACAAGCAAACACACAATAAGGATATTACCGACTTCGAGTGCACAATGAGAATATTAATTACAGAAAGAGAATACTAATATTCTTTACAATATTAGTATAGATTACATTTTCATATTGACATTCTTGTTTTATTTTTATTTCAAGTTATTTAAGAACTTTTTAACGTTTTATTGTAAATGATGTATTTTCAGTCACTAAAATATTTGCATTACATGAGTACAAACGTATGAAATATTTTAATCTGAGGGGCTATACATATATAACGTTATCAACATTTTGGTAATTTTGGATCACCTCCCCCCCCCTTACGATACCATACGTTATCAATCGTCGACCCCCCCCCCCACACACACACACACAGATACACACCCAATGATATCGTTATCAATGTCAAAAAATTATTTTACTCTTAGATTCTTTCTATTTCTTTTTATACGCTTGCAATGACATAGACATATGATTATACATTTATTAGTTGCATGGTTTACGGATTCAAGAAGTCAATAAAATATCAATAAATTTATATTAAAGAAATTTATATCAAATAAATTTATATGAAATGAATTTATATCAAATATCAATTAAAAGATTTACTTACTACTTAAAAGTAATTAATAATAGCTTATTGTTACATAATGCATTCAAAAGTAATATTGCCTTCATGCACTTGCTCCCAATCCCTAAAAGGTTAAAAGCGGAACCCAGCAGGAAAACAGTGGACAACATTCTTTGTTTTTCTTTACTGGTAAACGCAAGTATAATTTCCTACATATTATGCTCCTGATTGACCTAACAACGAATTGCATGTGCATATAGCAGAAGAACAGGAATGCCAAACATTGGGGTCTTCCAAATTTTGGAATGAAATGCCTTTATAAACATTTAAGGGCTTTAACTATAGATTTGTACTAGGGGGTCCTACCCCGTGCTCACTAACGCTTTCCAATCCCCGTGAATTGCGACACAATTCACGTTGGAGTCACTTAGCGTTCCCAGCTCGCTTTGCTTGCTTGACACTTTTTGCAGCAACTCTAGCCATAATGAGTACTATCACAAATCCTTTTAATTTACGAAATTTCCATAATTCTTTTAGTTAAAAAAACAGTAATTGAAAACTTTGTTGAAATCACAATTAAAAATGGATTTAGTTGGTGCTATTATTGGGCATAAATCATTTTAACATTATGAAATTTACCAATTTTTCAAATGTAAAAGAATTAACTGAAAAAAGATTACCTTGGAACACAATTAATTTAAAACTTATTGCGCATAATATTGTACAGAACGGCTTAAATGCCGTGTATCATAATACATTTGAAGTCATTTGAGAATGAAGCCTTTCTTTCAAATATAACATCCTTTTCAACATCAGAACTATCAGAACCACTCATACCTTATGAGATTAAAGCGTCTTGTAAGCGATTGTTTCAAAATTCCTGAGTTTCATTAAATATTCATTTTAATTAATTGGAAGTTATGCAATTTTCAGAAATATTTTAATTTGTGAATACAAATGATCTATAAATAAATAGCAAGAGTCCAGTCTAATTATGTGTAGGAATAATGTTCAGGAATATGATGTCATCACTGACCCAGTTTTTAATTCATAATTCACAATATTTTAATTCATGGATGAAAAGGCATCTTTTGTTTTCCGAATGACGTCATTATCTTCATTGGGAACATTTCGCTTTCTATATTGCTTACTAGGAAAGACTATTCACTGTCCTTTTATTTGCACAGATTACTTAATAAATAATCATGTTCTGCTGTTATGCGATTAGTGAATTGTTAAACGGAATCGTTTTAATATGTTTACATTTTATGAAAACCATTGAAATTTTTCTTTTAAATATGACGCGAGTTTGAGTGGTGAAATCACGCTTCTGATTGGTGGAACGTAATAAGGTAAATTAATCGTGTTACTGCGGTTGTTGCCAAAATGCAAGCTACAAATTCAGTGCTATTTTATTAAAAAAAAAAAAAAAACATACAAAATAATAAGAATAAAGAAAACTGAACTATTTGGATGTAAGGAAATTTTTTCTGAAAAAAGAAATATTTGGTTGGATTAGAAATGATAACGATATCGAAAAGCAACCCTCTCTCTCCCCAGAGGTATCTTACGATATCAAGTGTCAGGACACCCCCCCCATCACCCCTAAAGTGATAACGTTATATATGGACAGCTCCCTACACGAATTAATCTAATGTCTACTCTCCATGTATTAATGTTCATACACATCAGTGGATTGTGGTTATTTAATAGGTTTGAATATCAGAATTACATTTAAGTAATGATTGCCATATCTAAACACAGAATTTTTTTCTTGAAATAAGGCAAATTTTACTGTACGAAAAAAATGTAATATTGTTTTCCTAAGGCGAACCCTGTATACAATCTATTTTCTCCATTAATAGCCATTTTTCTACTATTCAAAGAATTATCGTGGTGGTAGTTTTTATCGAAAGTATTTTACAATGATTGGATGATCAATTATTTGCTCGTATTAAAATCTTTTGTATTTCTCTATTTTAACATTTCTTAGATAAGAAAATATCCTCAAAATGTGTTGAAAGAAAATAAACAAATTCCCTTCGGAACAATCACAGGAATAAGTGTCTATACTGGAACACGAAAGCAGCTATATAAAAGGCGGATGGTGTAATAAGAAAGAATGCAGGCTAAATGAAATCATGTAACCTTTGCCAAATTACGAATCACAATATGTTAATATAAAACAAAGTTTCTGGTTTTCCTAAAATTATATTTTATCCGAATACATGATTGGTGTAGTTTATGGTATAATCTGTATTTTTTTTTTCAAAGATAATTTTTTCAAATTAGGATTATGTTTTCTTAATTTTTAAAAAAATTAATTTCTTTATCAAAATGTAAGTAACGAAACAAAAAATTAGTATTTTAAATATTTTTATAGTATTATAACCATTACTTGTAAATGAAAAGAGAGATAAACTGAAAAAAGACAAATAATTCTTTATCTAAGAAAATGCAATATAACCACAAACAGAAATACACAATAACATTTTCCGAGTGACACTCGATTTCGAAAAACATTCTAAATATTTAGAAGCCTCAATAAGTGATGCATTTGAGCAATTTAATGAACCGTTTATAAAAATAAAATTCCTTTGCTGCCACGCATTTTTGGAAACTTATCCGAATATTTTTGGTATTGTTGTCATTGGTTTTGACAAACTAGAATGTAGGTTTTTGCGGATGTTATGAATTCTCGATTAAATATTTTAATATTTAACAAAGAGTTTTACAGTCATACATGATAAATAAACAGTAGGGACAGTTTACCTTTTCAACAATTTTGTTTACTTTTTAAAATAAGGTTAAATTGGTAAATACACTGCGTTTCAGTGTTAAAAAAACAGTGAATTTAAAAAAAAAAATTAAGTGTGTATTTAATTAAAATTATAATTTTTTTTATTGCATTTTTAAAAATCCTTACTAATTTTTTTTAAACATTGATACTTTTGCCCAATGTTTTTATTATTATTACTATTATTTTATATATATTTTTTTATATTTTATTAATATATATTTTATTAATATATTTTATTAATATTTTTTATAATATTATATATATTTTTATTTATTGTCTGAGCGAAGCGAAGGCTAATACTCAGCGAAATATTACTGTCCGGACACTTTACTACTACGATGGATATTAACGCCATGTCCTACTAAAAAAAAAAGCCTAATAAAAACCTTTCGTCAAGCATAACTCAAAAAATATTTGTCGGATTTCGTTTCTGATTGCACCAGAAGGTACCTATGAGGGTCGCCTACTGAATGCACCTACTATGAAAAATAAGTTCCAAACCGTTTAAAAATTATGTAGAAAAAACTCTTAAAAAAGCACAGTTTATCTGCATACGTCACAGAAATTTGGTGTGCGTCACTTTCACCGGTTGATGTTTTCGTAGAAAACTGGTTTGAATACATGGAGCAAATAAGAAAAAATACGCACGCAGTAATATTGAATAGTTCAGTTTCAACCACGTGATCACAAACCTTGCAACAACCCGTGGCGACCCGTTTTGGTGGGCATACAAATAATAATACAGTATTCCGTACCACGGTGACCGTTTTTAGCCTGTTGTATAAAATCTGGCATGTTCTATGACATACAATTGTGGATGATTAAAACAAAAGACATGAGTGTTTATTGATCCGGGAGGTTATCTTTCTCTGGATGTCTGTCTGTCTATCATACAGCATGTAATTTTCTTGTAAAGGATGATATTATTACGCAGTAAAACCTCCATAACGGACACACCCGATTAGTGGACATCTCTATTTAGCGGGCATTTTTTCGATTACCAACCAATAAATAACTGCACATTTTTTACTCTCAGTAGCGGACACCTCCAAATACAGGACAAATTCTGCCCTCCCGAGGTGTTCGCTATTCAGAAGTTTTACTGGTAAAACCTCCATAGCGGACACACCCGATTAGCGGATACCTCTATTTAGCGGACATTTTTTCGATTACCAACTCTTAAATAACTGTACATGTTTTACTCTCAGTAGCGGTCACCTCCAAATAGAGGACAAGTTCTGCATTCTCGGGGTTTCCGCTACTCAGAGGTTTTACTGTATATAATATTGATAATTATTTTACTGGGCCGCACAAAAGAATAAGAATATATGAAACGAATATAAACTAAATTCGGGATTGGTAGATCGCTGATGGTAATGTAATTTTTAGATGTTGTTACAGTCATCCGCAGCATGTTTTTAGAGTTTCGTTCATCTAACGAAACCCTACCTGTCTCACTCCTTTGTCTGTCTGTTTGTCCATCTGTCACAGAGCCCGTTTTCAGAAACTATATACGTCGGAGACTTGAAAATTTGCATACTTATAGCAGAACACCACACATCAAACGGCAAATAATAAAATTTTGAAAAAGTCTAATATTTAACCCTCTGGGCTCTAACTTGTGTATTTTAAGCAATTTTTCTAACACAGCCCCTAATTTAATTAAGTTGGAGACATGAAATTTTGCATACTTATAGCTGAATATCTCACATCAAACGACAAATAATAAAATTTTGAAAAAGGCTTAATATTTAACGCTTTGGGCTCTAACTTGTGTATTTAAAGCAATTTTTCTAACTCAGCCCCTAATTAAGTTGGAGACATGAAAGTTTGCATACTTATAGCTGAACACTTGCGATAATACGATAAATCATAAAATTTTGAAAAAGTCATATTTAACCCTCCGGTCTGTAACTTCTGTATTTTAAGCAATTTTTCTAACTCAGCACCTAATTAAGTTGGAGACATGACATTTTGCCATTTTGCATACTTATAGCTGAACACCTCACATTAACGACAATTAATAATATTTTGAAAAAGTCTAATATTTAACCCTCTGGGATCTAACTTATGTATTTTAAACAATTTTTCTAACTCAGCCCCTAATTAATTTGGAGACATGAAATTTCGCATACTTATAGCTGAAATCATCACATCAAACGACCAATAATAAAATTTTGAAAAATGTCTGATATTTAACCCTCTGGGCTCTAACTTATGTATTTTAAGCAATTTTTCTAAATCATCCCCTAACTAAGTTGGAGACTTGAAAGTTTGCATACTTATAGCTGAACACTTGCGATAACACGATAAATCATAAAATTTTGAAAAAGTCATATTTAACCCTCCAGTCTCTAACTTCTGTATTTTAAGCAATTTTTCTAACTCAGCCCCTAATTAATTTGGAGACTTGAAATTTTGCATACTTATAGCTGAACACCTCACATCAAACGACAAATAATAAAATTTTGAAGAAGTCTATTATTTAACCCTCTGGGCTCTAACTTGTGTTTTTTAAGCAATTTTTCTAACTCAGCCCCTAATTAAGTTGGAGACATGACATTTTGCCATTTTGCATACTTATAGCTGAACACCTCACATCAAACGACAAATAATAAAATTTTGAAAAAGTCTATTATTTAACCCTCTGGGCTCTAACTTGTGTATTTTAAGCAAATTTTCTAACTCAGCCCCTAATTAAGTTGGTGACATGAAATTTTGCCATTTTGCATACTTATAGCCGAACACTTCACATCAAACGACAAATAATAAAATTTTGAAAAGGTCTATTATTTAACCCTCTGGGCTCTAACTTGTGTATTTTAAGCAATTTTTCTAACTCAGCCCCTAATTAAGTTGGAGACATGAAATTTTGCCATTTTGCATACTTATAGCTGAACACCTCACATCAAACGACAAATAATAAAATTTTGAAAAAGTCTATTATTTAACCCTCTGGGCTCTAACTTGTGTATTTTAAGCAAATTTTCTAACTCAGCCCCTAATTAAGTTGGAGACATGAAATTTTGCATACTTATAGCTGAACACCTCACATCAAACAGCAAATAATAAAATTTTGAAAAAGTCTGATATTTAACACTCTGAGCTCTAACTTGTGTATTTAAAGCAATTTTTCTAACTCAGCCCCTAATTATGTTGGAAACAAAAATTTGCATACTTATAGCTGAACACCTCACATCAAACGACAAATAATAAAATTTTGAAAAAATCTAATATTTAACCTCTAATTTTTTGTCTCGCGCAATTTTTAAATTTAAACTGTTTTGCAATACTATTTTTTGTTCATTTTTCATAATAAGTGTAATGTGACGTAATTTGTTCTATTACAGATTTCTAACGCATGTTAATGGATTTATTTTACAATATCCTTTCTCTTTTAAAATTCACATGTAAATATAGTTTTTATGGCGTAATTCCCAATAAGTGCCTGCTTTTTATACCTAATTATTTAATTCCAATTTGAAGGTTTTTTTCTGTTTATAATAGTAACGTGTAAATATTTTTTTTTATTCGAAGCAAACATTATTGTTTGCGCTGTTTATACAGTTGGCAACAGTTTAAATTAATACCATTTTCTAAAATATGTAAAAATTATCTGTCAAAATGCTGAATATTTGAATTTAAAATAGAAATAAAACCTCAAAAAATGAGTCAAATTAAAAAAATTAATGAAATCTGCAGACCCGGGATCTTCTATTGAATAAAATGATTTAAAAATGATCAAATTCCCATGTATAGCTTTTGCTCTTATAAATTTTTTTTAATGGAACGATTTTGTCCAACTTTAGCATTAAATACTTCTTAAAATAATTCTGCAATTTAAAAACTGTATGCTTTAGTGTGTTGATCAAACATTTCGCTATAATACCACCAATTTTCATATATTTGTATGCAATAGTTTTCTTAATATTAACGAAGAAAGACCTACGGTCACAAAAAATTCAAAACCGGCGGCGGCGGCGGTGACAGCGTTAGTTACTTTTTATAGAATAGAGAGATATATAAAAATGAAAACTTGTCTATCTGTCTGTTTGTAATTCTATAAACAATCCACAATTTCGAAGCCAAAATTGTGAAGAGATACGTACATGTGTATTAAAACATGGCCGAGACAATTAAAGTAATCCGGATTAGTTAATTTTTAATTAATAAAAAACAACCAGTTTAACAGCAATTTCTTATCAAATTTAAACATTTTTCGTTATAGCAGTTGCCAACAATTAAAAAACACAATAAAATTATTACTAAAACAATTAATTTTCTACTGCAAGATTTCCACGTGAAAAATGAAAATGAAATAAATAGTTTGCCGAATTTTAAAAAAAAGGTGAATATTACGTCATAACTTTTCTATTGCAAGATATTCACGTGAAATATGAAAATGAAATAAATGGTTTGACGAATTTAAATGAAAGTTAATATAACTTCATAACTTTTCAATTTCAAGGTTTCCACGTGAAAGAGGAAAATATTACGTCATATTGGAAATATAAAGGGCATGGTGGATATAGTATAGCGTCATATGGGTGTGAAAAATGTATTGAAGCATGATAAAAACCCGATTAGGGAAATATTGGCGTATTTTAACATTATTGCTCCAATTATAAATTGAAATAATTTCATTTATAGCTGTATTCTTTTGCGTCTGTTATATACATTTATACATTTTTATATAGCGTTTTCATATGATTCATTTAACAACATTTCGACTGCTTTTTTTAATGTTTGTTTTGTGTTGTATGTTAAATTTTGAAATTGATTTTTCAGAACAAACATCCTTCAAATTCTGGGCAACGCCGGCACTTTAGTTTGTAACAGATAAATGACTTTTGTATCTGTACATCTAATGCTAATATTATAAAGCGTTATAATATTATAAAGTATATAATATTATTAATGCTTGTACGTTTGTGAGGTGTTATCTCTGAAACTACATAGCCAACTTAAAAAAATGTTGGTGGCCATCTCTGCTTCGAAAAAAAGAATATTTTTTGTCAGTGCAAGAACCCACATCGCTGCAGGAGCAAAAAAGTTCTAAAATTGTGATTTCTGCGATATCGATTGGGTTAGAAACTTTAAACTTGGTGGGGTAGTTACTTTTAAGATGTAAATACTCGTAATGAACGCTCTCTTAAAGGTTCAATTTGACGGTCAAACGTAAAAATTTCTAGAAAGGTTCTAAACTATGATTTATTTGGTATATTGACATTTTTGGGATACTGTTGGGGTTAGAAACAAGAACTTTGACATGGTAGTAATTAATAAGATGTAAATGCTCGTTGTAGAACGAATTCTAAAAAATAGAAAGACTAAACAAAGCGGAAAAAGATCTAAAGATGATCTAAGTAACGAAGAACATGGAACTGTTAGGAATATAAACATGAAAATTGACTTGGCTGTATTTATCATGACGTAAATTCTCGCAATAGAACAATTTCTAAAAATGTCGCTATATAAAACAGTGCAGAAACAAAAAAACTTTCAAAAATTTTCTATTTCTCTGTTACTGCTGGGCCCAAAATCTTGAAATTTTGCTTCGGGTTAGTTTTAAAATATACAAATGTCTCTATGAATGGTTTCTAAAAAAATTAAAATTTAAAAAGATGAAATTAACGGAAAGCGATCTCAATTACCATTAATTTGGAATTATTAGGTACAGCAATTTTAAATATTTCATAATGCTGCATTTCCTCCGCAAAACATGCGATTTAAATGCAACAAAACTGATAGATACCCACCTAGCATTAAATAAATTGTGTAAATATTGAATAAAGACCTGTATGAAACAGTGAGTAGGTTGCCCGAAAGTACTTGTTTAAAGTGTTCCTTATCTAGGCTTTTCTCTCTCTCGCCAAGTCCACTAACAGAGGTAAGTGCCGTTTTAAATGCGATATGAATTTTTTCTCCGATTCATTTTTCTAGACATTTTATCATAAGGTCATATTCTTAATTATCATTAGAAGATTTTTTATATATTAACTTATTCTGGTGAAATTTTGTAATCGGGTTCATATTGGCGTATTTTAGATTGCATGATTTGCTGAATAAATATGTATGGATTTGTAAATTACTTCAAATGACACTTTGACAGCTCAAAAGTTATGCAGACGATAGATTCAGATCTTGTGTCATACTTTATGTTGTAATCATTGCCGATTTCTTTTATTTAATACATGCTAAATACAGCTCAACTTGTGCAGAATATGTTTGAAAACAAAACAATACAGCGTATGTAGTGGCCAGCGTACACTCATCATTAAATCCGATCGAGCATATCTAAAACACACTCTAACGAATCATTGCATGCCACTTTTGACGATTCGGTACTTTGATACTATATTAGATTTTGAGAAGAGAATTCCTTAAATGTTATCGACAACCTCATTGCATCCGTGGAAAACAGATATTGTACAATATTAACTATTCCGGGGGAGCACACACCATATAAAGTATAGTCCATTCTTTTTAAACATCATATATTTGTCATTTAAAGTTACTCAAATTGGTGCGGAGCGTCTGATTATGCTCTTGACATCATTTTATACAGTTAAAATTCCCATATAAGTAAATTAGTGTTTCATTTTCTATTTTACTTTTAATATATTGCGTACTTTCAATTTTATATCCATGCATGGCTGTCTTGAATGTTTTGATTTCCCATTTTTTTTAAACAGTGTATACGAATTTATATATAAGATTTTGTAATTCTACAATTCGTTTATCTTCATCATGTATATGGACAATTAAAGATAACATCTCATTTTCTTTACTTCCACATGTTATTATTAAATTTATGTTCTCAGTAATATCGCTCAGACTAATCCCTCTGAGGGAAGTCCTAGTATATTACATTTAATAATTTCTTTTACAAAAAAACTTTCTTTTACAAATGGCAAAAAAAAAAAAAATCCCTGCCGGCCCGGCCTACAGGCAGAGGTAGATTTCGAAGTCAAATATACTAATTTCACAAACAAAAACTAAATCATGATTATAGATAAATCCACTTTAACAATTTTATCTGGCCGCTCTTGACGAGCTTTTATTTCATTTTCATATAATAGCTGGTTTTATCAGAATCATGTTAGGGCGGTATTCAAAAAAATACTTTTCCATGCTCAACAACTCGAAATTTTCTGGCATAATTCCAGATTCATTTTTAATTTAAAAAAAAAATATGAAACTTGCTCACGTGATGTTTGAAGAGATTTATAAGCGACCTGTGTTTTTATTTTTTGTTCAATTAATTAAAACTTGATATATAAACAATTATTTTCTCAGAAGGACAATATTTTTCGTTTCTAACACAATCGCTTCGGGAAATTCCGTTCAAAATGCCCACTTTGACATCATTTTTTGAAATATATTCTGCTTCTATCTAAAAATCGATTATTACGGTACATTATATAGTTTCTGAATAAGCGAATCTACCAATTAAATGCGTTTGAGAGCAAAAATGAATTTAAAAACCAGTCAGAAAATAAGTAGTTTGGATTTAAGCGCATCCTTAATACAATGATTTTTTTAACACAATCCGCTTCGGTAAATTCGGTCCAAAATGCCCTTTTTAACAGCATTTAAAAAATATATATTCTGCCCCTATCAGAAAATCGACCATTACGGTACATTATATAGTTTCTGAGTAAGAAAACGTACCAATTGGAAGCCTTTGAGAGCAAAAATGAATTGTAAAATGAGTAAGAAAATAAGCAGTTTGGATTTGAATACACCCTTACTAAGATCATTTTTTACTTCAACCGGTATGTATTTTTAATTTGTTTTTGCTCTAAGAATTGGTCCTATCCAAAACTTGTCTATATAGATGTTGTAGACAATATTAAGAAGATATATGATAAATTCATGGGGATTTTATATCTTTTGAATTGACGGAGTTATGGATTTTTTTCTTCTTCAAACCCCTTTTTTGTTTTCGTTTTTAATTTTTTTTTGCGGTACGAATTAGTCCTATCAAAAACTTGTGAATATAAAAGTTGTAGATAATGTTAAGGAGATTCATGATAAAATTAATTGGATTTGATATCTTGAGAATTGACGAAGTTATGGATTTTTTTCTTCTTCAAACGCCCTTTTTGTTTTCGTTTTTAATTTTTTTTTTGCGGTACGAATTGCTCCTATCAAAAACTTGTGAATATAAAAGTTTTAGATAATGTTAAGGAGTTGTGTAATAAAATTAATTGAATTTGATATCTTGAGAATTGACGAAGTTATGAATTTTTTTCTCCCAAAAACCCTATTTTTTGCGCCCCTTGAGCCCATTTTTAACTTTATCAAAAATCTGTGATACATAAATTTTTGGCCCTATTTTTAGAAGTAATAAAAACTTTAAACTGATTTGATATGTACAAAAATTAAGAAGTTATGGGGGGGGGTTTCTGTTTTCACAAAACCCCTCCCTATTCCCCTCCCCTTGGTCCGATTTTGCCCATTAACGAACTTGACCGAGATTTTATGCCCATTGATTTTATGTATCAGTTTGAAAGAGATTGGTGCAGAATTACGAAAGTTATCGTGTCCAGAAGAAAGTGATATATATATATAGATAGATAGATAGATAGATAGATAGATAGATAGATAGATATATATATAAAGTTTTTTACTGAGGGTGGTTTTGGGTTCTAGGGGTCATGATCGGTGTAGATCTGCAAAAATTTTTCAGAAATTCCAACATAGGAACGATCCCAATAGGTAGTATTTCATACGAAATCTACCTAAAAACGGTACCAGTATTACTCGCGCTCAGAGAGTTCCGTACAATAACTATATGAATTATTAACAGTTATTAACGGTTAACTGTGTGGCGGTTAACTGTATTATTAAAAAGATTGTTAATAAAATAACTAGTCAAGTGCAACAATCCCAAAACTTTCTTCTTCTATCTCATACATGTTACTGCTTCAAAATTCACTATAACACTCCCAAAATTAAATGGCAATCTATGCCCATCATGAGGATTCCAAAGATAAGAAAGTCCATGAATTTAGTTCTTAGATATGTCTATCACTGAAATCGTCTAAATTCAGTAAAATGCAGCCTAGTAGCGCCACCTGTTGAGTGATTTATACCAAAATATAATCAGCAACAACTTATGTCAAACTCTAGCTGAATCTCAAGTTTCGGGAAAATACGTGGATTAGGTTTTGAGATAGAACTATTGCGAGAATAGTGAACATACAAGCATAGCAGCGCCACTTATTGGGCTGTTAACACCAAAACAGAATCAGCAACAAATTGTGCCAACGTCTAACTAACTCTGAAGTTAGATGAAAAGTGGTGCATTAGTTCTTGAGATAGGGTTAATGCGCGAATCTTGAAAAATGCAGCACAGCAGCGTCACCTGCTGGGTGATTTACACCAATGCGTAATCAGCACCAATTCATATCAAGGAATAACAGAATATGAAGTTTGATGAAAATCCGTGCATTGGTTCTTGAGAAAGAGCTATTGCGGTAATCGTGTAATTTCTGCAAAATGCAGCATAGCAGCGCCACCTGTGCTAGGTGATTTACAATAAAACGTAATCTGTACCAACTTATATCTAGTACTAATTGAATCTGAAGTTTGATGAAAAGTTGTGCATTAGTTCTTGAGATAGAGCTTTTGCAGAAATCGTGAAAATGCAGCATAGCAGCACCGCCTGTAGGGCGATTTACACAAAAAAGTAATCAGCACCAATTTATTATAAGGACTACCTGAATATAAACTTTTATTAAATTCTATGCATTAGTTCTTGAAATAGAGCGCCCAAAATTTTTCTGTCATATACAGACAGAAAGACAGAGTCAGAGACTCATACACAGATATTTTTTACAAACATGTTTTAGTGATTTCTGACCCCTAAAACGTGTAAATCCGTCGAAAAACTTAAATCGAAAATGTTCACGAATCCAATACTTACTTCTTGTAAAGATAGAATAATGTAAAAAAAAAATAAGACTTTTTAAAACACTATACAACGTAGGGTTTGGTATAGCTGGATATATACTAGAAAAATATGATTGGCTATACCATAAAATTTCGAAGAGATATGAAGCCTATTATTTCAAATATTCTATATTATATCAAAAATATACTCTTATTTAAATCTTATCCTAATCTGTTTATGGTGAATTTAATTCGGCACTGACAATAAAAATAATGCATATTTAAACTTCATTTGGCATTTCATACAACTAAATTTAACGTCGTAATAATCTGTTCTTTTTACAATGTAGCTAAACCAAAACCCATGTTCAATGTAAACTTGGAATTGAGCTAAGCGCGCTTTGAAAGGAGGTCGTAAAATTGCAACGCCGAATGGTCCGTGCCACATTTTCACAGGTCAGTTTTTAATTAACTTTTAAAGACAAAGGAGGCGTTTGACTGATCCACTCAATGTAAACTAGTTGCGAATCCCATAGTATATATGTGATTAGTTCTAATTAAATTAGTCTGTTTTTAACAATTTGACGTTTCTTGCTTTTATACTGCTACTGCACATTTTATTACACAAATGTATCAGTAAAAGTTGTTATCTAAGTTTTAAAAGCAGATGGGACATAGAATACGCCGTCCCTGACATTATGTATGTCCAAACTCTCCGTATCTTTAAGTGTTAATATATCGGCTAATTACCGACTATTTTTTTTCAAAAATCATTATCAACAAAGCTTTTATACTTCTGCTACGATAGGTACCACCAGTCTCACCACCTTTGCTGAATGCACGCTAATCGAAATTTGTGTGTATCGGAAAAATATGTTTTTCTCAAAAACTTTGTGATTTAGGGTAATTGCTATAATTTTCCTGCAAGGTTTAAGTAAACGTCTACTACCTCGAATTTGTTTTTATAATTTTAGTTTGAGTTGATTCGGAAATACATGGGGGGAACATATTTTTGCACAACATTTTCGACGACAACTCTGAAAATATAATACCTAAAATTAAAAGAAATGTAATTTTGAGCTCAGCGTTACGAAAACTTTCACACGATATCCCGCACAATATACAAAGAATATATTTGTTTTTTCAAGTAACATAATTAGCCCCTCTACATTTTTCCTACAAATGTTTGTGAATGTTTAAAAATGTGTAAATATGTGGGTCAATAGTCTTTATTACTTCCCTCAATTTGAACTTTTCACGTTCCATAGTTTACGAGTAAAATGGCTGTGACAGACAGACACAGGAGTGATCTTACAATGGTTCCGTTTTTACTTTTTTAAGTACGGACCCAAAAAATGACGAAATCAAGCACATCTTATAGCTTTTATTTAAAAAAAATAACAAAAAACTGTAGGCTAATTACATAAATACGTTTATCACATATATAATAAAGAACATACACAAAAAAAGTTTAAATCTCTATCTCAAATACCGAAAAATCCTTAGCATTTTTAAGACGGGAAAGTGACAAAAATATGAACAAGGAGAAAAAGCCATTTAAAATTTTAAGTTGTACGGGTTGTATATGAGTAATTGCGCTGGATATATTTAATTACGCTGAATGTATTAACAAAATTTACAATAACTTGCGATATAATTGACGTATGGGTTCTTCAAAGAAAATCATTTTCAGTAGGGGGTATGGTTTCCACGGGCGGCCAGCAACGTTGAATACCTTTGAGGCATGGACTCAATGAGGCTATTAATGACGAGATGGGGTATTCTGCCCCACTCTTCCAGAAGAGCTCTTTCCAGTTCTTGGAGAGTTTGTAGGGGTTGTTGGCGGTCAGAAACTCGTCTTCCTAGAGCGTCCCAAACGTGCTCGATTGGATTCATGTCTGGAGAACACGCTGGCCATTCCATTCGAACGATTCCTTCCTCGAAAAGGAAATCCTCCACCAGGTTTGCACGATGTGGCCTGCAGTTATCGTTCATTAAAATGAAGTTATCTCCGATTGCTGCAGCGTAAGGGACTACAATAGGTCTGAGGATCTCATCCCTATATCGGCGACCAGTCAGAGCTCCATCTCGAATGATGTAGAGGTCAGTGCGCCCGTCAATGGAGATGCCACCATACACCAACACTCCTCCACCGCCAAATCTGACACTTTCGTGCACGAACGCAGGATTATTCCTACTGCCACGGTCCCTCCAGATGAAAATACGCCTATTATCCGGATGCACAGAAAAACGGGACTCGTCAGAAAACAGAATATTGCTCCATTCATTTCTCCTCCAGTTGACATGCTCGGTTGCCCACTCCCTGCGGTTGCGACGATGCCTTGATGTTAATCTAACACATACCATCGGTCGGCGAGCATACAGACCTACAGCATGGAGCCGGTTTCGGACAGTCTGAGTTGAAATCGTGGTGCCTGTAGCCGAGCGAAGGTGTTGTTGGAGAAGAGTAGCGTTCATGGTTCGGTGTCTCCGAGCTGTTAACGCTAAATACCGATCTTCATTGGGCGTTGATGCCCGTCTACGACCTTGCCCTGGTCTTCGGCCTGCACATCCACTCTCCAAAAAACGGTTCCACATCCTGGAAATGACACTTTGTGACACTCCAATGGCTTGCGCTACTTCGTCTTGGGTTTGGCCCCCTTCTAATCTACCAACAATTCTCAAAGCTTCTGAATCTGTCAAATGACTTCGCTGAGACATCGTACTCATCGAAACAAAGCAATCACTGAAAGCCGATCATCCTTGTCTTCATTCTCTTTTATCCAGTTGAAAGTCAAATTTCATTCGCTGCCGCTGAAGCGACGTTTTTGACGTCGAACTCAAAATTTGCATACTCCACAGTTTGAAAACCAGAAAAATTTGCATTTGTGATTCTCTTCTTCTATTTTCGGCAAAAAAATTTCGTTTATATCTTTATTTTATATAAAACTTCAAATATCCTTTAATTGATTTGAGCAGTGTATATACCCAAGCCAACTTATTGCATCAAATGACCAATTGTAAAATTAAAAAAGGATATCGGCAATTAAGTGAGCTTTTTCTTATTTAATTTTCTATAAGTATCTTAATGATAACAGGTTATTCATAAGCTGCAATTTATCTAATATTAAATATAGTTGAAATCTATGCAATACAGTTCAATATAATTTAAATGATGCATTCTTCCTCATTTATAATTATGTATGTGTATTTCGATCATTAATATTTTTTTATGAAAATCAGTGTTTTTTTCCGATTTATGATAAAAAATGGTTATTTCTAGAATGTATTTCGATAATTAATATTTTTTTATGAAAATCAGTGTGATGTTTTTGCGATTTATGTTGAAAACGGTAATTTCTAAAATGTATTTCGATCATTAATGATTTTTATGAAAATCAGTGTGATGTTTTTGCGATTTAAGATACAAATGGCGAATTTCTAGAAACACTTCTTGCAGTTATCAGCTTATTTTAACCGATTCAAAGAGCATTTTGATTTCTTCTCAAGCTGTCGCTTGTGACAGCTCTCTACCGAGAACAAACACAGATTCAGCATTATCGTTGGGTATACAGTTATTTTATATTATTAATAATATATTTCTTCAATAATTTTCCGGTAACAAACAATTTTTTTAAAGTATATGAACGACTGATGTTTTTTAATAAAATTTAAAGTGATATTGAATAAATAAATATTTCTTGGATTTAATAATAAATAAATATAATATAAATTTAATACAAACAAATATTATTTGATTTTTGCACGAATGGCATGTAGTCCAGGCAATAGGGGATTTTACCTGGCAAAATTAATGATAGTTCTGGAAATCGGCTTACTTTATGTTCTTGGGGTCACTGAATCCGAATTTGTAACTTCCCACCAAAATTTCTCCTGGCAACCCCCCTCCCCCTTCCCAACATTTTGGTAAAATTCTCCCCAAAAAAGTTTTTTATTAAAAAAATTAATTTTTTTATTGTTTTAGAGAAAAAGTATCTAGAAATTCAGAAAGTAGACAAAATTTGCAACAAAAAAGATATATGACATTATGACGTGGGATGAATGGGTAGGGAGGGGGCTGCCTCGGAACATGCGCCGCGGTGCTGCGTGGACTAAGTTGCGAAATTCCTTTTAACTACTCGCATCGTTTACATTCGCCCTCACGTCTACCCTTCAAACTTTCCGTATAAGGCTTACTTTAAGTTATTTGGGTCGCTGAATCCGAATTTTTAACCCCCCCCCCCAAAAAAAAAAAAAATTCCCACCCTGAACCCCCCTCCAATATAGTTGTTTTTAAATTAAATTTTTTATTGCTTTAGGGGAAAAGTATGTAGAAATTCAGAAAGTAGACAAAATTTGCAACAAATAGGATATATGACATTATCACGTAGGATAAATGGGGTAAGGGGGGGATGCCTCGGAACATTCCCCGCGCACTGTTCTCAAAAACCAAATTGTTTCAAAAAATCAATTTTTTTTTTTTTTTTGGGGGGGGGGGGTGTTGCCGGGTGAAATTTGGGTCGGAAGTTACAAATTTGGATTCAGCAACCCCAAAAACATAAAGCTAGTCGAAATCCAGAACTAGCATTAATTTTGTCATGTAAAATCCCCTATTGCCTGACTTGCATAACTTGGTGCACGTAGAGCCGCAGTGCATATTCAGAGGCAGCCCTCCCCCTCCCCGTTCATCCTACGTCATAATGCCATGTATCCTATTTGTTGCAAATTCTGTCTACTTTCTGAATTTCTACATACATTGCCCCTAAAACAATAAAAAGAATTTAATTTAAAAACAACTATTTGGCGGGCGGGGGTTAAGGGGGGGATTTCAGCGACCCAAAAAAACTTAAAGTAAACCTTATAAAAAGTTCTGAGGGGAGACGGGAGGGCGAATGTAAACGATGTGAGTGGTTAAGTGGAATTGCGAAACTTAGTCCACGCAGCACCGCGGCGCATGTTCCGAGACAGATCCCACCTACCCGTTCATCCTACGTCGTAATGTCATATATCTTATTTGTTACAAATTATGTCTACTTTTTGAATTGCTAGATACTTTTCCATAAAACAATAAAAGAAAATATTTTTTTAATAAAAAAACCTTTTTTTGGGGGGCAGTTTACAAAAGTTTGGGGGAGTTGCTGGGGGGAAATTTTGGTGGGAAGTTAAAAATTTGGATTCAGCGACCCAAAAAACGTATAGTATGCCTTTTTCCAGAACTACCATGAATTTTTCTAGGTAGAGTCCTTATACGGTCTCTATTGCCTGGACTAATAATGAAATATAGTATTTAGTTCGATAGTTTGCGCCTTTCTCCAACTGAAGTGCAGGGGAACCTCCCTGCGCAACCACCACCCTGGACGACCATTTTTTCATGGAACGAAATTTATATCTATAGGCTCTATACTAATTTTACTTCCATTCAGGCACTATCCCAGTTGAACTACCTCCACGAGCGATCAATTTCTTTGAAGAAAATGAAACAAATTCCGCTTGAAGAAGGTTTTATTAGAAAAATAATTCCGTATAGCGTATTATTCATCAAACTTCTAAACTAACTTTAGAATTTTTTTTATTATTATTCCTTAATTTTAAGTGTTTAAACCACTTTGTGCCTTTTTAGGCAAAGAATTTAACTCTGATGACAAATTAAGAATGACGGTCTATCCTGCTATAATAATCCTCCTATAATAAACTATCCTGCCCTATTCTGTGGGGAAGCTCTCAAAGAAATAGATAAATTAATGAAATCGTCATTATTTGTTTCCGGCCAAGAAAAAAAAACTGTTTTTATTTACTGAATTTCGAAAGGACTTGAAATAAAAGTCATAAAGGATAAAACCGTAAAATCAAAGCAAACATCAACGTATATATATATAATTTGGTTAGGGGGGCATCTACATATTAAAATGAGCCCAAACTTTGTTTTGATCAATGGCAATACCCAATTTTAACGAGATATTTCAAATTTTTGGTTCAAACTATACCCAGACACCACATTTCAAGTAATGTGAATGATAAGTTTTTGAATTATAAAATTTCAAGATTTAGTGCTTCTAATGTTAAATTACATTTTCATATTTTCATTAATATCTCCTGAAATTATACTCCTAATGTGCTAATTTTTTGTGTAGCAATAATACTAAAATACTCAAACATAAATAAGTTGAATTTGCAATTTTATAATTTTATGCTATGAATTATGAAATTAATATTCGAAAAAAATATGAATTGCAACCTTCAATTTATTTTGATGGATTTACATTTATTAAGTCCTGCTTTATGGAAATCCAAAATTTCACATTTTTCTACCAAGTAGTTTTTAAATTATGCTTAAATAACGGCAAAATGGTGGTTATGATAGAAGAGACTAGATATTTTGAAATTTCTTATGCTATCCTGTAATCTAGCAGTCTTCAATGACTGCTTGAGCGGCATCTTAACATGCCTTGATCAAAAAGGGGGCACTCTAGGTCAACAATCGAGTACCGAACTTCATTGGATACAACACCTAAAATACACTCGTTTTAAAACAACTAGGACTTCCCTCTGAGGGATTAGTCTGAGCGATATTGCTGAGAACATAGATTTAATAATAACATGTGTAAGCAAAGAAAATGAGATGTTATATTTAATTGTCCATATACTGCGATAAATTGAAATGATGAAAATAAACGAATCGTAGAATTACAAAATCTTATATATAAATTCGTATACACTGTTTAAAAAAATGGGAAATCAAACCATTCAAGACAGCCATGCATGGATATAAAATTGAAAGTACGCAATGTAATAAAAGTAAAATAGAAAATGAAATACTAAATTACTTATATCGGAATTTTAACTGCATAAAATGATGTCAAGAGCATAATCAGACGCTCCGCACAAATTTGAGTAACTTTAAATGACAAATATATGATGTTTAAAAAGAATGGACTATACTTTATATGATGTGTGCTCCCCCGGAATAGTTAATATTGTACAATATCTGTTTTCCACGGATGCAATGAGGTTGTCGATAACATTTAAGGAATTCTCTCCTCAAAATCTGATATAGTATCAAAGTACCGAATACATCAACTGTGGCATGCAATGCTTCGTTAGAGTGTGTTTTAGATATGCTCGATCGGATTTAAATGATGAGTGTATTCTGGCCACTACATACGCTGTATTGTTTTGTTTTTAAACATATTCTGCACAAGTTTAGCTGTATTTAGCATGTAATAAATAAAAGAAATCGGCAATGATTACAACATAAAGTATGACACAAGATCTGAATATATCGTCTGCATAACTTTTGAGCTGTCAAAGTGTCATCTGAAGTAATTTACAAATCCATACATATTTATTAAGCAAATCATGCAAGCTAACATAAACCAATATGAACCCGATTATAAAATTTCACCAGAATAAGTTAATATATAAAAAATCTACTAATGATAATTGAGAATATGACCTTATAATAAAATGTCTAGAAAAATGAATCGGGTAGAAAATTCATATCACATTTAAAACGGCACTTCCCTCTGTTAGTGGCCTTGGCGAGAGAGAGAAAAGCCTAGAGAAGGAACACTTTAACAAGTACTTTCGGGCAACCTACTCACTGTTTCATACAGGTCTTTATTCAATATTTACGCAATTTATTTAATGCTAGGTGGGTATCTATCAGTTTTATTGCATTTAAATTGTATGTTTTGCGGAGGAAATGCACCAGTATGAAATATTTAATGATGCTGTACCTAATAATTCCAAATTAATGGTAATTGAAATCGCTTGCTGTCAATTTCATCTTTTTAAATTTTAAATGTTTTAGAAACAATTCATAGAGACAATTGTATATTTTAAAACTAACCCGAAGCAAAATTTCAAGATTTTGGGCTCAGCAGTAACACAGAAATAGAAAATTTTCTAAAGTTTTTTGTTTCTGCACTGTTTTATTATAGCGACATTTTTAGAAATTGTTCTATTGCGAGAATGTACGTCATGATAAATACAGTCATGTCAATTTTCATGTTTATATTCATAACAAGTCCATGTAATTCGTAACTTAGATCATCTTTAGATCTTTTTCCGCATTGTTTAGTCTTTCTATTTTTTAGAATTCGTTCTACAACGAGCATTTACATTTAATTAATTACAACCATGCCAAAGTTCTACACTGGTGTCCAAAATTAAGGACCGATCGCAAAAATGATAATTTTCAAGCACGCGAATACTCAAAAGAAAATAATATAATTCGAATAATTACTATCTCTACAGCACAGCTAGTCCATATAACATATCATTCATGTCACACATGGTCACAAGTGTCACAGTCACTACGGTGAAGCAAAAAAATAGGAAATTCCATACATCTCATTAAAAGTCTCAAATGATCACTATACGTGACTGTACTGAGTTGTCTCTGCGACTGCTGCTTGTGACGAGTCACCATGGGACTTTACAATATAGTTACATTGTGACTCGCATGTGACTGTCATTTTTAGACTCAGTTTCAAAGTCATCGTGAACGCTGCATTGTGATAATTTATCAAATAATGTGACATTAAAGTCACATGATGACTTTCAGGTGACAGAGAGACTACTGTGAAGTCACCATTCTGCCCTTTTGTGAAAAGTCATCGTGTGACTATAATGTGATATTATTTCGTGACTTATCCTAATGCAACTTTCATGATGACTTTGAAATTGACTCTAAAAATGACGCTCACATGAGAGTCTCAATGTAACTACATTGTAAAGTCACCTGGTTACTCGTGACAATGTAGCAGTCACATGGACGTCTCAGTGGAGTCACATATAGGGATCATATGAGACTCATAATGAGACGTGTGGAATTTCCTATTTTTTGTTTCACCGTAGTGGCTGTGACACTTGTGACCATGTGTGACATGAATGAGATACTATTTGGACTAGCTGTGCTGTAGGGATAGTAATAATTTGAATTATATTACTTCCTTTTGAGTATTCGCTTACTTAAAAATTAGCATTTTGTGACTGGTCCTTAATTTTGGACATCAGTGTAGTTTCTAACCCCAACAGTATCACAAAAATATCAGTATTCCAAATAAATCATAGTTTAGAACCTTTCTAGAAATTTTTACGTTACGTTTATCCGTCAAATTGAACCTTTTAGAGAGCGTTCATTACGAGTATTTACATCTTAAAAGTAACTACCGCACCAAATTTAAAGTTTCTAACCCAATCAATATCGCAGAAATCACAATTTTAGAACTTTTTTGCTCCTGCAGCGATGTAGGTTCTTGCACTGACATATAATCTTGCACTGATCTTTTTTTCGGAACAGAGATGGCCACTAACCTTTTTTTTAAGTTGGCTATGTACCTCACAAACGTACGAGATAACACCTCACAAACGTACAAGCATTAATAATATTATACACTTTATAATATTATAACGCTTTATAATATTAGCATTAGATGTACAGATACAAAAGCCATTTATCTGTTACAAAATAAAGTGCTCGCGTTGCCCAGAATTTGAAGGATGTTTGTTCTGAAAAATCAATTTCAAAATTTAACATACAACAACAACAAAAAAAAAAATTAAAAAAAGCAGTCGAAATGTTGTATGATTGAATCATGTGAAAACGCTACATAAAAATGTATAAATGTATATAACAGACCCAAAAGAATACAGCTATAAATGAACTTATTTCAATTTATAATTGGAGCAATAATGTTAAAATGCCCCAATATTTCCCTAATCGGGTTTTTATCATGCTTCAATACATTTTTCACACTCATATCACGTTATACTATATCCACCACGTAATTTATATTTCCAATATGAAGTAATATTTTCCTCTTTCACGTGGAAACCTTGAAATGGAAAAGGTATGAAGTTATATTCACTTTCATTTAAATTCGTCAAACTATTTATTTTATTTTCATTTTACACGTGAATATCTTGCAATAGAAAAGTTATGACGTAATATTCACCTTTTTTTTAATTCGGCAAACTATTTATTTCATTTTCATTTTTCACGTGAAAATCTTGCAGTAGAAAATTAATTGTTGTAGTAATAATTTTATTGTGTTTTTTAATTGTTGGCAACCACTATAACGAAAAATGTTTAAATTTGATAAGAAATTGCTGTTAAATTGGTTGTTTTTTATTAATTAAAAATTAACTATAAATTATTTCGATTCCGGATTACTTTAGTTGCCTCGGCCATGTTTTAATACACATGCACGTACCTTTTCACAATATTGGCTTCCAAATTGTGGATTTTTACAGAATTACAAACCGACAGATAGACAAGTTTTCATTTTTATATGTCTCTCTATTCTAAAAAAAGTAACTAACGCTGTCACCGCCGCCGCCGGCTTTGAATTTTTTGTGACCGGAGGTCTTTCTTCGTTAATATTACGAAAACTATTGCATACAAAAATATGAAAATCGGTGGTATTATAGCGAAATGTTTGATCAACACGCTAATGCAGACAGGTTTCAAATCGAAGAATTATTTTAAGAGATATTTAATGCTAAATTTGGACAAAATCGTTCCATTAAATAAGCTTTATAGGAGCAAAAGCTATATTTGAGAATTTAATCATTTTTAGATCATTTTATTCAATAGAAGGTCCCGGTGTGCAGATTCTATTAATTTTTTTAATTTGACTTATTTTTTGAGGTTTTATTTCTATTTTAAATTCAAATATTCAGCATTTCGACAGATATTTTTTACATATTTTAGAAAATGGTATTAATTTAAACTGTTGCCAACTGTATAAACAGCGCAGACAATAATGTTTGCTTCAAATAAAAAAATTATTTACACGTTACTATTATTTACAGAAAAAAACCTTCAAATTAGAATTAAATAATTAAGTATAAAAAGCAGGCACTTATTGGAAATTACTCCATAAAAACTATATTTACATGTGACTTTTAAAAGAGAAGGGATATTGTAAAATAAAATCATTAACATGCGTTAGAAGTCTGAAATAGAAGAAATTACGTCACATTACACTTATTATGCAAAATGAACAAAAAATAGTATTGCAAAACAATATAAATTTAAAAATTGCGCGAGACAAAATCTTAGAGGTTAAATATTAGATTTTTTCAAAATTTTATTATTTGTTGTTTGATGTGAGGTGTTCAGCTATAAGTATGCAAAATTTCATGTCTTCAACTTAATTAGGGGCTGAGTTAGAAAAATTGTTTAAGATACACAAGTTAGAGCCCAGAGGGTTAAATGTTAGACCTTTTTCAAAATTTTATTATTTGTCGTTTGATGTGAGGTGTCCATCTATAAGTATGCAAATTTTCATGTCTCCAACTTAATTAGGGGCTGAGTTAGAAAAATTGCTTAAAATATAGAAGTTAGAGACCGGAGGGTTAAATATGACTTTTTCAAAATTTTATGATTTATCATGTTATTGAAAGTGTTCAGCTATAAGTATGCAAACTTTCATGTCTCCAACTTAATTAGGGGCTGAGTTAGAAAAATTGCTTAAAATACACAAGTTAGAGACCAGAGGGTTACATATTAGACCTTTTTCAAAATTTTATTATTTGTCGTTTGATGTGAGCTATTCAGCTATAAGTATGCAAAGTTTCATGTCTCCAACTTAATTACGGGCTGAGTTAGAAAAATTGCTTAAAATACACAAGTTACAGCCTAGAGGGTTAAATATTAGACTTTTTGAAAATTTTATTATTTGCCGTCTGATGTGTGATGTTCAGCTATAAGTATGCAAATTTTCAAGTGTCCGACATATATAGTTTCTGAGAACGGGCTCTGTGACAGACGAACAGACAGACAGACAGACAAAGGAGTGAGACAGGTAGGGTTTCGTTAGATGAACGAAACTCTAAAAACATGCTGCGGATGACTGTAACAATATCCTAAAATTACATTACAATCAGCGATCTACCAATCCCGAATTTAGTTTATATTCGTTTCATATATTCTTATTCTTTTGTGCGGCCATGTAAAATAACTATCAATATTATATTCAGTAAAACCTCTGAATAGCGGACACCTCGAGAATGCAGAGTTATTCCTCTATTTAGAGGTGTCCGCTACTGAGAGTAAAACATGTACAGTTATTTAAATGTTGGGAATTGAAAAAATGTCCGCTAAATAGCGGTATCCGCTAATCGGGTGTGTCCGCTATGGATGTTTTACCAGTAAAACCCATGAATAGCGAACACCTCGGGAGGGCAGAATTTGTCCTCTATTTGGAGGTGTCCGCTACTGAGAGTAAAAAATGTACAGTTATTTATTGGTTGGTAATCGAAAAAATGCCCGCTAAATAGAGGTTTGCGCTAATCGGGTGTGTCCGTTAAGGAGGTTTTACTGCATAATAATATCATCCTTCACAAGAAAATTGCATGCTGTATGACAGAGGGACAGACATCCAGAGAAAGCTAACCTCCCGGAGCAATAAACTCTCATGTCTGTTGTTTTAATCATCCACAATTGTATGTCATACAACAGGCCAGATTTTATATAACAGGCTAAAAACGGTCACCGTGGTACGGAGTACTGTATTATTATTTGTTTGCCCACCAAAACTGGTTGCCACGGGTTGTTGCAAGGTTTGTAATCACGTGGTTGAAACTGATCTATTCAATTACTGCGTGCGTAATTTTTTTTAATTTGCTCCATGTGTTCAAACCAGTTGTCTACGAAAACATCCACCGGTGAAAGTGACGCACACCAAATTTCTGTGACGTATGCAGATAAATTGTGCTTTTTTATCAGTTTTTTTAATATAATTTTTAAACGGTTTGGAACTTATTTTGCATAGTAGGTGCATTCAGTAGGTGGCCCTCATAGGTACCTTCTGGTGCAATCAGAAACGAAATCCGACAAATATTTTTTGAGTTATGCTTGACGAAAGGTTTTTATTAGGTTTTTTTTTTTAGAAGGACATGACGTTAATATCCATCGTAGTTGTAATGTGTCCGGACAGTAATATTTCGCTGAGTATTAGCCTTCGCTTCGCTCAGACCATTAATTTCTCGGAAACTTATCCTGCGAATTGCATAAAAATTTGTTTTAAGGCTAATTGAAAGTTTTAGAGTTCGTTCATATTGTCAGAATTGTGTACTGCTATCGAAAAAACAAAGTTATAGTTCGTTTTATTATGTAGATGGTTCCCTAAGCAAATTTTATATGCATCATTTAAAAGTAGACTTTATTACCAATCGTGTAGTACCAGTAACTTTCTTCTAGAATAATATTTTGCAGAGTTAGTAAGGGGTGTTTACGTTTTTTTTCACGATCGTTACTGAATATTGAATTTTATTGTTATTGAAGTTTACCATGGTATGCACGGTATTGAAATGTACAATTTACGGTTTGTTTACAGGATCACACGAAATTATATCGTGACATTACGGTTAATACGGAGAATCATTTTAGTACATTTTAAATATGTAACACTATTTTAAAAATAATGAAATTGACACCCATTTCTTATGTGGACGACAAAATATTTTCTATAGAGTATAGAATATGTAACAATTACAGCTATTTGACAGGTTCAATAAAAAGTCTTATGTAGCATTATAGACAAGGAGCCGATAGCACAGACAATCGCCTCATCAAGCTCACGGATGAAATTCTAAGATTAGCTGAATCTTGATTCACATATTAAAACGCAATTGGCCCGCCAAGTCATATCTTGGTGGAAAACACCTGAAAAACCGATTTTAGTGGCTGACTCCTAGGTTTACCATTGTATTTTCTTGCATAGAAAGGTATGAAAACATGGAGGACTTGGAGAAGGAAAACACAATGGTAAACTTACGAGTCAGTCACTAAAATCGGGTTTTCAGGTATTTTCCACCAAGATATGACTTGGTAGACCGATTGCGTTTTAATGTGCGTATCAAGATTTAACTAATCCTAGAATTCCATCCATGAAGTCGGCTTCCGGTCTATTATGGTCAACAGGAAATATTCATTTTCTTTTTCTGGAATAATGCTGATATAAATAATGTGTTACTTCTTAGAGCAAAAAATCGAATAAAATTTAAGGTAATTTATAAGAACAAATATAATCATCATTAAGATAAAAACGGAAAAATATTTCATAACAACAACAAAAACATATTGAAATATTTTTTTTTTCTCAAAAAAAAAAAAATAAAATAAAAAAAACCCAATAAAATCTGAAATATGATGAATATAATGAATTCACTATATATACTTGCATTAAGAAAAAGTCCTTCCGGCCAGTGCCGGAAGGAAGAGGTAGCTTTCATATTCCGTATTTTTTAAAAGCCAGCTTATGTTATTCAAACACACGGAACTAAAATTAGTGGAACCTGATTATAGGAGATTAAAAACTAATTTTTGTCAATATTGAATATTAATGAGAATTTCGCGAAATTAGTCAGCGTTATCAAAGCTGGTTTTATTAAAGTGATTTACATTTTGTCGCCAAATTCGGTGATATCCCGAATTATATTAATAATTATATTAACACGAATTATCGGTGATAGCCCGCCATTTTAAAACAACATAATGGGTGCAACAAAGCTCACCAATGAACTTGGTCGAGACCTTAGTAATTCCTGTGCACATGCTCACTCATATCTAAATCGGTTGATATATACGAGTGCTGTTGCAGGCAAAAAATCAGATTTTTCAAAATGTCACGCACATTCGAAATTCAAACTGCTACATCTCGGCCTTTTTTTAGGTAAAGGCAAAACAAAGAATGATCCGCAATCTTTGTAACAAGCTGAAACACATAAGAAAAAAATCTTTTTCAATTTCTAAATTTTGTACCTCATTTTAAATTAATTTTTTTTAAATTTTTAAATGGCCACCATTTTGAAACAAGATGGCGGATGAAGTTAGCAAACGAACTCGGCCGAGAGATTGCTATGTACTATGCACATGCCTTGTCACATTCTAATCGGTTCATAAATACGCGTGTTATCGCGTGACAAAAATTAGATCGTTTCAAATGTCAGCCATGCTAGAAATTCAAAGTGCTATAACTCAACCATTTTTTAAGATATAGACGAAACTAAAAATGCTACAGAATTTTTGTATCAAGCCCAAACACGTAAGAAAAAAATCTGTTTTCAATGTCTAATTTTTTGTGCCTTATTTTAAATTTTAAATTTTTTAAAAATTTTTCAATGGCCGCCATTTTGAAACAAGATGGCGGATGAAGCTGGCCAACGAACTCGGTCGAGACATTGGTATGTACTATGTACACACGAAATTTTATCCATATCGGTTCATAAATACGAGAGTTACAGTATGACAAAAATCATATATTATATATATATATATATATACAGTGAATTCTCGATAAGTCGAAGTCTGATAAGTCGAATATTAGTTTAAGTCGAAGTTAACACGAAGTCCCGACCCCTTTATAACAATTCAATGTTAAACTTTCTCGTTTTGTCGAAGTCTACATCTTTTAAGTCAATTTTTTTTTCAGAAAGAGAAATAACAGTAATTGGACTAATTTCTTAATTTTTCAGCCACAGCTCAAAAATGCTGACACTTTCTATTAGATAAAACTTTTTTGAACTCCTCCGCAGCCTTTGAAGGACGCTATTTTTACTTCCCACCTAGACAGTGAGAAGAGTCTGCGAGTTTGCAATTTCGATGGCAATCGTTCCCCCTCCCCCATTCATCTCTCCTTTACGTTTTCCATTTTCTCAATCTCAGGTGGCTTACTGTATTCTAATTTGCTAAACTTCTCACGCTTTTATGAAAGGATTTTTGTATTAATCTTTCGATTCCATTATTGAGATTTCATTCGGGTTCTTTGTTTTAATGTTGAGTCCTGTCATTTTAGTGTTTATTGCTTTCATATCGTGATACATTTTTAGTTGGGTTTTTTAAAATGTCGAAGCGGAAATTAGAAATTCTTACTTTAGAACAAAAAGTAAATTTGATAAAAGATAATGAAAACAATTCTAATTTAATGAAAAAGATCTAGCCCTGAAATATGGTATCCCTCGCAACACTCTATCTACCATACTAAAAGATAAAGAACGCATTTTGAAAAGACGCAAGTCAAGTGTCAACCCACAGTGCAAAAGGATGAAGACGTGTTCCTTCTCAGATATCGAAACAGACCTCGTACAGTGTTTTATATCTTATAGTACACAGAAGAGTGTAATTCCTTTAAGTGGCATGGTGTTACATGAGAATGCTTTGGATTTCACAAAATTATTGAATGTGAAAGGATTCCCCGAGAGCACGGGATGACTGCAAAAATTTAAAGCCAGACACAACATTGTGTTTCGGACATTAGACATTGAAGTAAAATATGTCTCTGATACGCTGTGTGACGGATGGAAGACAGCTTCATTACCCAAACTCCTTGCCGGCTATAGTGCGGACGACGTTTGCAATATGGATGAAATGAGAGATTTTTACAAATGTTTTCCTAAAAAGATATTGATGTTTAAGGGGTAATCATGTTCCGGTGGAAAGTTAAGTAAAGAACCTTTAAATGTGCTTGTTGGAGCAAATGTTTCTGGATCAGAAAAATCATTTTTACTGGTAATCGCTAAATACAAAAATCCTCGCTGTTTCAAGCATAAAAGTCACTTCCGGTAGAGTAAAGATCCACTAACAAGGCTTGGATGACTGATATTGTTCGAGGAGAACATCAGAAATTTAGATGTACTGTTTCATGCAAAAAAGTGTAAAATGTTGATCTTCGCTGATCCGTGTACAGCTCACGATCAACTTTTGAACTTGAAATGTATCAAGTTAGAATTTCTCCCTTCTAACACAACTTCTAAGCTACAGCCAGAAGACCAGGGAATAATTAAATGTTTAAAACATTCCTACAGAAAAGGGTGGAAAGCAATCGAAGATGACAAAAATGAAATAAATCAAAAGTGTGATGTGTTAGAAGCAATTAGACTGATTTCAAGTCCCTGGAACAACGACGTGAAAAAATCACTATCAAAAATTGCTTCAGTAGATGTGGCTTTTTTGCAAGGAATGCGGATTCATGTGTTGTGAATGAAAATTTACAAGATCAAGTTATTTCTGAAGATGACAATACTGAGTTTTTGAATGACAATACTGAGTTTTGAAGTGTCGCAGTTTTCGGAGAAATTAGTGCTTCAGATATAGTTGACGCAACGAAAAAGGTGGAGAACGATTCTGAGTTTGAGGAATGACAGTAGCCATTATGTTGTACCTACCGTACCTACTTTTCGTTACGTTCTGCCAATGTATTGAAATACAGTAAACTCTGTCTAAGGCGGAATCGGTTGGGACTGAGAAAAATTTCCGTGATAGACAATATTCCGGCTTATGCAAAAAAACTCCCCCCACCTACAAAAAAAAAAAAGAAAAAAAAAACTATCTTTCACTATCTTTCATTGATTTTCCTGACTCAAAAATCGATTGAAAACTGAAATTCTAAAACATTCTTTGTCTTTATAGATAAATGAGAAACGCTATTCAATTTCTTAGTACTGCTGTAATACATGCGAATTGGAAGTTTACACACACACACACAAAAAAAAATAAATAAATAAAATAAAATAAATTAATAATAATAACAATAACAAACTTCGAGAATGAGACAGAATGTTTATATTTTGAATTTGAGTACAATCATAAAGTATAATATATTGTACTTTAGAAAATATATATTTTCATAAATTTGTATTCTACTAGAAATAACATTTAAATGCAATTTTTTATAGGAAAAAATGACATTAGTAAGAATTTTTTAAAATTTAAACAGTTTCTGTTCTTTTGAATTAACTTTTTCTAAGTGTAACGGAATTTAACTAACATCCTCGACATTGAGTATTTGACTTAACAATTTTAAAGTTTGATAAACGAAATGCCTTTTTTAAAATATGCTTTTTTCCGCCTTATGCAAAATTTTGGTTTCAGTGGGACCTTAAAATACTTTCCGTTCCCACGTTAGATAGATTCCGCCTTATGCAGCATGAATTAATGTAATTTTCTATGGGTTCGCCGGGACTTCAAGAATTTTCCGCGGTAGACAGATTTCCGGCTTACACAGAGTCCGCCTTAGGGAGAATTTACTGTATATAGATTATATCTTAGTTTGCGACGTTTTTTTATGTGAAGTGTCAGTTATTTTGTGATTTTATGTGCTAAATATTTAAACTAGTTTTTAATCAGTAATTTGTACTACATTTTAAACATTTTGAGGTTTTAAAAAAGGTTTTTTTTTATTTATTCAATTATGTATTTATGTGTTCATATATGTATGTAATAAATAAAAAAGGTTTTTTTTTATTTATTCAATTATGTATTTATGTGTTCATATATGTATTCTAGAGCATTGAATTCCTTTTGATAAAGTAGGAAGAGGGGACTAAAATTATAACATGTTCTGGGACTCTGCTTATATCTTAAGTAATGATTCTAAAGTTTATACATTAAAAAATATTCATTGCAAGATATTTTAATATAATGAATATAATAAAGGATTAGTGTATATTTAAAAATAGTTATAGCATTACTAATAAGTATATTAATTATAGTTTAAATAATAATAAGAAAAAATATTAATGTACTTGAAAACTTTGATTTATCTTTAAAGAACATTTCATTAGATTTAGACTTAGTTAAAATTTCGCTACGTTCATGTTAATTGAAATGTATTACATGTAAAATGATGTTAGCATAATATATTTAATTGTAGTATTAGAAATTATTTAGTGGATTAGGCCTATCGTTTTGATTAAAAAACGATGGGGAAACCACTATTTTTTTTTTTTTTAAACGAGCTGCGTCGTCTACCTCCTGGGTAGTTTGGAAAAGGCGACAACATTTATTTAAAACTTAAATGAATAATTCATAATTATTATTAAAATTTCTAGTTAACCACTTAAAATTATTTTGCATAAAAATATTGAAAGATTTCATTTTCAGTAATATTTATGTTACTCATCATTATACATTGTAGATTTTCTAATTGAGGTACATTAAATACAGGTATAAATGGTAAATTATTTAAGCATGTTTTATTACTATGAGTGAAATAGTTATTATTATTATTATTTTTTTTTTGTAGTGCATTTAGAAAATGTGTGGTTTATTTATATTTTGAGGTTATGTTTGTGTCTTTTAGTATTATTTGCATTTATCACAACTTACAGTTAAAATGAGACTTTTTTTAATATGTATAATTATAAGTTGTAAGTAATCTTAGTATAGGATTTGTGTTTTTAAGTATTATTTACATTTATCACGCTTTTTAGTTAAAATGTTTTACAAAATTATAATTATTAGTGCTGTAATGAATAATGATTTTGTCGAACACTGTGTTTTTGATTAAAACTTGGATACTCAAACTTGGTATGAAATTTTCTTAAAATTGATTTTTTAAAATTTTTTTTGACCTTGGGCTGATTATCAATATTCTGTACTTGTATGGTATAATGAGGTTAAAGAAAAAAGATGTATCAATCGAAATACGTATTTATATCTACATATATATGTATTTTAGGACACTGAATTTGTCTTTATTTATGATAGCATGTGATTGTCAATGTAGGAGAGTGGGGTGGTAAATTTATACGAGACTTAAGCCATGGGGCCCATTTTCTATACTGTTACCAAAAAATTAAACATTTTCTTTGTCTTAGAATACATATATGAATTATAAATATATATTTAGATATTGATTTTTTGTTTTAATGATTTCTTAATCTAAATGTATAATATATTGATTGTAATCCGTATAAGATGAAAACAAATTTAAAATATCAGCTTTATGAAAATTTAATGCTAAATTTGAGCACCTGTAAAACAAAATTAAAAGCTTAAAAAATGGTCAAAGATGGCTGCCTATTACCCCGGTAAAAAAAAAAAAAAAAAAAAAAAAAAAATTACAGCAATTCAGACGCTTTAAGTGTCTGAAAAATTTCAGACATTTTAAAATGTCTGAAAATTGAACACTCCGTTTCAGACACTTAAGTGACTGAATTTCAGACATTTTTATTTGCAGTGTACATTTGGATAGTGGTCGGCGCATCTGGTTGTCAAGCCACAGGGCCAGAGTTTGACTCCGGACTGAAGAAGTTTCACGCATCCTTTCATGCTTACGTAGTCAATGAAATGAGTACCAACCTTGCTTGTCATTTAAAAAATTACAGTCCTTCGTTAATCGGACCACCTGGCAGGGACATATGCAGTATTACACCTCAGGGCAAAGGTGGAAAACGGAAAAACATGGTTGAAAGAAAGAGCGAAAGGAAAGAAAAGGGTTGAACGCTGTAGTTCCCATCGTTAACGGATCGTAACGCCACAGGTTTGACTTTATTTTGATAGATTTTTTGGCATAGACATGAGACACAAATTAAAAATAGAAAACAATTTTTAAGGGGGTCCGGGGCGCAAAATTCTATTTTTTTATTTATCGACATTTTGTTATGAAATTTTTTTCTGAAATATCTTTTAATATAACAAGAATATTGCATGTAAAAAAAATCTGAAACTTTTAAAATATTTTTGTTTAATTTAAATTGTAAAATTTTAAACATATTTAATTTTTGATATAACTCTGGAAGTACTACTCGATTTACAAAATTTTTACACTTTTGTGTACAGAAAATGTGTCATTTTAATTTGTCATCAGGATTTCTTAAAATATTCATTAGGAATTTTATAAAAAAATGTTAAGTAAAAAAATGAAGTTTTTTTATGAGTGAGTTTTGCAGCATATTTTCATAATTATCACTCAAAATTAAAAATCTTGAAGACAATTTGTTGGAAATATAGCATAAAATCTCTGTTAAAAATTTCATAGATATATCTTGCAAGGAACTATAGATATATTATTTTAAAATTGACAAATCGTGAAAAAATTCATTCTGAGATAAATGGAGTTAAAGTTCTCGTCAGCGATCAGCTGATGCATCGCTTCTCAAGGCAAAAGGTGTTATATCTCTGAATCTAATGAAGATAAAAGCATGCGGTTCGTGGTGTTTATCGCTAAAAACTCATTTTTTTTTAAGCCAATAAAAATATTGCATTTTTGGGGGTATTTTTAGCCCCGGACCCCCTTCAATCAATAATAAAAGAACTTAAACGTTGCAACCAAGAAGTTAAATTAACATTAGCAAATTAAAACCCAAGCACTAAAACAATGAGAGAGAGATTATTTGAGACTGAAGAATTTCCCTAAAATTCTAACACTATCGCTATCTAACATGCATGGATTGTACTCGTAATTCTGAAACACGAAAAGAAAAACGAAACTATACACATTATCACTTCAGAATCCATCAATTTCACGAACTGGGTGGAACTCCATGCATTACAGTATGCATTTATTTGAAGTAATTAACGTAAGTTGTTAATACATAGGCAATTTCCTCGAAGATTTTTTTTAAGCTCATCGAAGTGGAACGTCTCTTCTAATCACACGCCAACGGTTTGCAGGAAACTTTTATGAGTATGGAGTTTGCACAAGGACTTCTTACAACAAAGTCTAACGATACTGTCTAAGATATTAATGCATAAAATAACTGAGCAAATCAAATTTCAGGAGATTGTCCATACTTTGCGAAAGTAAAAGAAGTTCCAGAAACGGTGGATCATTCTAGTACAAATGTTACAATCTCGACAACACATTCACACACAAATCCCAGTAATACTTTCTAACTACCTTTATAACAGATTGGTTAGGCAATAACTCTACCCTTTAATAGATGAATATTCATTAAAAGTGATTTATAATGAAGATGTGCTAAATTATTTGACCATATTATAAATTCACTGGTTATGAATTCCTTGGTTCCATTTTAACAGTACGGCATTACTATTTACAAGAATATATCTCCTCTGATCCAGATTATTTGCTGATAACTGCTGCCTTAGTTTTAACATAACTCAATTCACATTAAGTTTCAACTTTAGCCATAGACTAACGTGACATTCCCTTGTTTAACAAATGCTGTACCTATACATATTCTCTACTCACACACCTAAGCGAAACATACTTTTGGAACACTGCATCGACAGTTGATCTAGTGTCAGTTGGAATACTAATCCCATTTATTTTTCCAGAACTAGTGTATCAATAAGTCTTCATCATCCATATTTGTAACATGATTTAAAACTTTATTTTTAAGTCTAAGACGTTCAGGCCTAAAGTACACTGAATCCTCACATTCAAAACAAAGTAACTGTTTCTTTCTATAACAATTGGGATCAGGTTTACGACCATTCAGATTATTTTCCTTATATTGTACTTCTTGCGCATTTTCATTTTTCTGGTTTTCCTTTCTACTGTTCCGAATGCCATGTTTTTTCTCATTTTGATAATCATACCCTATTTAAGCTTTATTTCGAAAACACCTTTTTCACATCTGCAAACTCACCAATCTTAGTCACAAGTTCAACTGGCCGAATTACCCCAACAGCAAGAGATATCGGCTAAATGTCGAGCTATTATAAGAATTGTCGGTAAATTAACAGTCGTCATATATATTTTTTCATAAGTGAATTACTTGTGTATACAAATAATGCGCAACTTATAAATGAAAACATAATTGAAATTTGTTTGTTGATATGAAAAGAAATGTTTGTTTTCTGTTTGGTCTTAAACTTACTCAGTTTTTCTAGTGTCTAAATTCGTATGTTGTGTTAAAAAAGATTGATACGGAGAATCGTTTTATAACGTCTAACAGGTTTTTTTCTGTTGTCCCAGAAAAGTATTTTGAAATTAAGAAATAGTGACCTGAAAATATCTTATCGTTTCTATTTAATTAATTGAGAAATATCAAGTAAAATCAGTAACATACAATAAGCCAAATAGCCTTTTAAATTAAATACGAATTTTTTAATAAATTCTGGAAATGTATCTCAGTTTTCAGTACGAAATATCCTGTATTTAATATCGTCACATTGCCTTAGACTTAAATAATCAGTATAAATGTAAGGCGCAGTGATAAAATAATTTTTTCTTCTCATTTAACATTATTAAATTTCATTTTAAATCATTCACCTTTAACAAAGTAACGTACCTAAAAGTAATACGTAATTTCTTGTGTAAAAGACGTATACAAATTTAATAACATATGTTAAATGAGCAAGAATTTTTTTTTCTATTTTGGATGATATTGTAAACGACTGGACTGATTATAAAGAAGCTTGACTCCTATACTCTTTAAAGACAAAAAGCGATTTAACTAGGTATGAAATACAAAGAAAAAGTTTTGACAAGTTAAAACAAACTCACCGCTGAAAATACTTCTTGTTATAAATCGAAAACTGCTTTATTTGTTCTGATATGTTTAAGCTTTTTTTTTTTAAATTAATCTTCTGTATCCCTTATTAAAGCGAATACTATTGATCAATAATCATCAATGCGATAAAGAATGATCTCTTAAGATGTGCAAATCGTTTGCCTTCTATACTAAAGGGCGATTCCGTGCAGAGTGTCACACACGTAAAGCAGGCTTTAAATTGCATTTATTCAATTATTTATTAAATATTAATCTTAATTCTGATTTTAAGTGGTATGGTAAATAAGTTATTTCCATATTTTCAAATTTAAATGTGTGGCAATAAAACTCACAGAAGTATATCATTTAATTTCATTACTCAAAATGTGCTTTTTTCAATAATTGAATAAATGCAAATTAAAGCTTGCGTTACGTGTGTGACACTCTCCACGGAATCGGCCTAGATCGAAATAACGCCCTATCTATGTCTCGAATACGGTAATATTTGTTTTAACTGCCTAGAACGAATAAAATTAGCAGATTTTACCAAATGCTGACATTGTTAATTTAAATATTTTCCTCAACACCATGCAAATCTGCTAGCATTTTGGGATATATAACTTATCTTAGAGCTTTGCTATTTTTTAATCCACTACCATATTGCTACAAACATTACTATAGTTTGATGCCAAGGCGATACATCATGCGCTAAATTAGCAGTGTTAAAAACAAGAAAATTTTCTTCTAAACTTAACGCATCGTTGCCAAAAAGAGCTCATGATTATGGACAACGTAGACAACGATTGTCGACGGAGATTTTCTTTTTATATATAAAACAAGAATAGTAATAAGTAAAATAAATAAATGGTAAATAATAAATAAATAGTACTGAGGATATGCCTGTCAAAGTCGCATTCGCTTAAAACACGTTTGGGTTTATAGACGACAATCCAAATTCCCTGCTGGATATCATTATTATTATTATATACCTTTTTATGTACTTAAACGAAAGTCTAAATCCCAACAAAAAATTTTCGGTAAAAAAAAAGCGCCAAGTTCTCCTAAATGTTTCGGCCAGAAAAAGTAGTGATATCTGAAGTTCGCACAAGTTAAAAGCCAAACATCCCAAATCTTTCATTGAAAATGGCTTCCTGCGACTTGGCCGTTAATGCCTTCTACAGTATTCAAAATTAATGATTGGAAATTACGCATTTATGAATTATTTAAATATTAAATGTAATATTAGAATGCAAAGTGGCAAATCCACATAAAGACATTATAAGTAAAAGATTTCTGATAGCTACCATTCAGTTTCAACAAACATTAGTTTTGATTACAGATCATTTAGTTCAGGGGTGTCCAACTGTGGCCCGCCGGATACCACTAAAATTTTACAGTTATCTTTGCCTTATCTAATCGTCGAATTGCTGCGATTCAACTTGTCGACTATTTCTTTAAAATTTTAGTGGCATCCGGCGGGCCTCAGTTGGACACCCCTGATTTAGTCCACTTGTGGTTTAATTGCCGTTTTGTACGGTCTAAAGCTAAAGTTATTAACGTAAAACCCAAGAAATAAAACAAATTTATTTACTTCAAATCTCACAATATGTTACATTATATTTTATTGTATAATATTGAAATCTTGTGTATTGACGAAAGAGATTTTTTTCGTTTGAACATTTATTATAGTTTGTTTGCATACATTAAGAGGTATTCGATTTATAAACTGTTAAAAGCTGATACTAATTATGTTTTAGAAATTAGGAATATTATCTCCTGAACACAAGTATTTTGTTATTTTTAACTTCTAAGCATTTAAATAGACTGAAGTTGTTTAAATGCTTTTTTCAAATGTGTATTTTATTTCTGTACTCTGTGCCACAAAATGCTAAAATAATCAAAAAATGTAGTTGGCATGTAACTCATTTGTACATATTTAAAAATTTGAAAAACTCTCTCGAAGGCATTAACGGCCAAGTCGCAGGAAGCCATTTTCAATGAAAGATTTGGGATGTCCCAGCTAAAAATGAACTGCAGTTTTTCTACAGAAGTGGAGTATTTTTGATGTTTTTCTATAGTCAACTATAGATTTTCTGTAGTGCAATCTCGACTATAAAAATACTTTAGAAATTCTGCGGCTAATGTGGCGTAATTTTGTGGTCCTTTATTTCAAAAATTCTCTGTGCTATTAACCTCAACAATACTATAGTTTAAGTGAAGTCATCATAAACTTTTAAAATAATGAGATTTTGCGTCTGTAGTAATACAGCAGTATTGAAGTAATTTCATCTCTTTAATTTTACCAGTTTCCCGTCTTTCTCTTAGTGTTTAATTATTTTACTTGGCCGAAAAGTATAAATTTTATTATGTGTTAATCAGAGAAAAAGAAATTATTTAGTTAAAACCAAATGTCAAAATCCACGAGGGAATGCCGATAACCTCGGGCTACATCTCCCTCACCCCCCCCCCCCCACACACACACACAAAAAAAAAATTACACTGTTTTTAACCTGACTTTATGATAAAGTTTAAATACATAAACATAAAAAACACTCGACCGAAATTAACTACTAAGAGTGAGATATAGGGGGGGGGGGGGCGGGGTGAATCTCTCCCCCAACAGAAAAATTCTTAGTTTCTGTTTAATTTTAAGCTATACGGAATAAATAAATTTTACTATATTTTTCAAAATCGGAGAAAATAATATAATTCCATTAATTAAATTTCAGACTTCAGGGATTGGCATGGTCCTTCCATCCCCCCCACCCTCCTTAACGGAATTTTTTTATTTCTTTTATTTTAAAATGTTGAAAAAGAATGAATTTTACTATGCATTTCATAAAAAAAAAGAAAGAAAAAAAGAAAATTTAATTACTTAAATTTCAAAATCCAGGGAAGGGAAATGGCTTTTCTCTTATCCCCCTCCCCACCCCCAGGCATTTTATTTTAAAATACTGAAAAAGAATGAATTTTACTATGCATTTCATAAAAAAAGAAAATTTAATTACTTAAATTTCAAAATCCAGGGAAGGGAAATGGCTTTTTTCTCCTATCCCCCCTTCCCCCCCTTCCACCGCTCAACTGATATTTCTGATATACTGCTTCTCTTTTATTTTAAGTTTCTGAATATAAATAAATTTTACTATGTACAAAATCGGAGAAAAAGAAAATTCAGTTACATATATGTTTCAAAATCCAGGGAGCAACAATGACTCCCTTAGGCTCCCCTCTTTTAACGGAAAATTTTGGTTACCTTAATTTTTAAGTTACTCGCAAAGAATAAATTTTACTATGTTTTTCAAAACAGGAGAGAAAAAATTGGGTTACTTAAATTGAAATATCTAGGGAGAGGTAATTGGTCTCCTATGCCACCTTCCCCTAAACGGAAATTCTTGTTTCCTTTTTTTTAAGTTACTCGAAAAAAAATAAATTCTTCTATGTTTTCAAAATAGGATAAAAAGAAAACTTAGTTTATACAATTTCAAAATACAGGGAAGGGCAATGGGCCTCCTATACCGTTCCCTCAACTGAAACTTTTTAGTTCCTCTTTTAATTTAAGTTAGTCGAAATAAATAAATTTCACTATTTCAAAACCGGTAGAAAAAAAATTAGTTACTTATATTTTAAAATCTGGGAGGAACAAATGACTGTTCTATAACACCCCCCCCCCCCCGCCTCCTGACGGAAAATTCTTGGTTTCTTTTTTTTAGTCACTCGCAAAGAATAAATTTTATTATGTTTTTCAAAATAAGAAAATAAAATTAGTTACTTACTTCAAAATCTAGGGAGGGGTAGTTGCTCTCCTATGCCCCCCTCCTCCCCTAAACGGAAAATTCCAGCTTCCCTTTTTTTAAACATACTCGAAAGAAATAAATTCTACTGTGTTTTTCAAAAGCAGAATTTTTTTTTTTTTACTTTAATTTCAAAATCCAATGAGGAGGCATCCCCCCCTTTTTTTCTTTTTCATAGCACACCCGGACCCGAATTTATTAAATGCACAATTTGCCCTTCTCCCCGAAAATACATGACTCCCAGTTCGTATGAAAATTACTTCTACTTTATAAAAACGAATGAAAAAAAGATAATTCTTATTAAATATTTTATTTTAAATTTACATTGGAATATTTGATTATTGTTCACGCAGCTGAGGCTGCATTTCTGACTGTAAATAAATATTTATTATTTAAATTAATTTTTAATTATAATTGATTTAATAATTATTAATAATATTTATAATTAATAATTATTGATATTTAATATAATATTAATTATATATTACATAATATGAATAATATAATTTAAATAATTAATATTTATAATTAATAATTATTAATAATATATAATAAATTAATATTATTTAAATAATATTTTTTATTCTAAATTCTGTCCGGGATGCAGATACATTTTGCGCTGTTAGCGAAACGAGATTGACCAATCAGAAGCTCACATTTCGCGAACTTTTCCCTGTTTTAAGGAAGCAAGCTTTCTGATTGGTCGATCTCGTTTCGCTAACAGCGAAAAATCTATCTGGATTCCGGCGGATGAAGCAGTAGTGCTCGTACAACTCAACTTTCGATCTAGGCGGCGGAATGTTTTATTTACAATACATGTGACTCGCGATTCGACCTTCGCCTTTTTTTCATATCCCGTTTTGTTCGTATTATGCTTTCGCGTTAATTATAATTATTATTATTTTTAAATGAATGTCAATAACCATAACATTGCGAATATTATGTACCGAGCTAATTTTTTAAAGAACTGACACCATGCCCGTTCGGTTTTTGCGTTCGTGTTCGTATACTATTTTTTAAATCTGACTTGTCCGTATAATACTTTGATTATTCTTTTAGAATGTGTATTTAAGATTTCTAAATTATGTACCGAGCTTGATCTCTCTTTTTGAAAGGACTATTATACTTCCAAAAAAGTGGGCCCTTTTTAAAAAATTCGGATATACTATTCAACAGTAGAAAATAATAGCCGCACCAATAGAATATTTCGGAGGAGGATTTGTAGGTGCAAAATACTATTTATATGTATATTTTTTGGTTTTTCTTTAAAGAATAATAGAGGTGTAGCTGATTAAAAGCTAGTTAGTGTAAATTTAAGTAATTTATTTTTACTACAGAGGAAAAGAGTTCAATAATCTAAGTTTTTTATTGAATAGTTTTTTTTGTGTGTGTGTGTATTTTTCGGGTTATTTAATGTAACTTTTCAAGTAGTGCTGCTGGTTTTAAACATTTTAAAACAATGTGCATGACTTATTAAATTTTGGAATAAAATTAAATTTTAAAAGTAAACAGAAAAAGTATGTTTTCAGACAATGCAAAAATCTTACATCTATTTTTTTTTTTTTTTTTTTTTTTTTTTTTTTTTTTTAATCTGCCTACCCTCAACTGCTGCTGAAGATTAAACTTGAAGCCACAGCGGTTGTCCAATGGCCTGGAACTAACCCTTCCCACTTTTCAATGTTTTTTATTTAAGCAATTTTTCTTTTAAATTTGTCTGGCAACTTCTTTTAAAAAAAATTCTGCCTCCAGTCGAGTGGTCAGTATTGATTAGAGTGTGTGCATGAATGTTTCTGCCTTAGTATACACTAGTACTTGGTATTCGATGCTCAGCAATTCTGCAAAGCAGCACTCAATAGACTGCCGTGTTTACTTGTGTAATAGTCTCACCCCTGATTTGAAGCAGAAAAAATCGTCAAACTATTTTCTTTTCATGAATTGAATGGATGAAAAAATTATGAAAGATCAACGTTTGGAAGAAAAGGTCTTGAGCATTGCTCAAAAAAACAGCCATGCTGGTACTTGATAGTTTCCGAAGACATTTTGTTGATGACGTTAAGAAAAAACTTTCAGAAGGCAAAACAGATCTTGTGATAATTCCCGGAGGAGTCACAGAGATTCTGCAAGACAATATGAGACGAGTATATGGATATTGGATAATCAATGGGAACAACGAGAAAATTCCCAGTGGAAAAGTAAGGCGCCCATCCCTGGAACTAATGTGTAGTTGGACATTACAAAGCTTGACTTTAATGACAAGCGATATAATTTCCAAAAAATTTTAAGAAGATGGGTATCTTTGACGCTTTGGACAGAAGCGAAGATGACATTTTATGGAATGACGGAGATTCTTCAGACACCGACTCTCATTACAATAGTGATACTGAAACCTTTAGTAAAAGAAATTTATTATGATAATTTTTTGTTTAAATTTTCACAAAGATTATTTGTAAATTTTACATCTATAAAAATATTACCATAAAAAGAAAATGGTATTTAATAAACATCACATAATCTGGTAACATTTGGTAAGTTACTAATTTTATTATGTGTTTTTTTATACCAGTAATGTTTCAGCATTTCAGTGTACAATATTATGCAGTAGATTTCTCCGCATAATAGTTGCACCTAGACTTTCACAATAAAAATTTGGCAAAAAAAAGTGCGACTATTATGAGAGTAAACACAGTACTATACAGTATGAAGTCGATTTTTGCAAAGAATCTCCACTACTTACTTAAGAGGTTACTTCACTCACATGAAAACGCCTGCCCTGTAATATTAATCTTATAAGAAATTTTTTTTAAAGTATCTCATTTGCATTTCCATATTTTGAAATTATTCTGTATGCCAGCTGAGGTCGTTCTTTACAACAGCCGTTTTTTACTTTTTTGATTTTGTTTGCAGGTTTTTTTTCTGAGGCTATTTTTGTCTGAAAAAGATTAACGTCCTCATAAAAAAAAAAAAAAGTGTATTTTAGAGATCGTCTTTAGTTACCCAATGCAAACAAAAGCATGGGAATGCAAACGAGATATTTAAAAAAAAATCTCCAAAAGATTAAGATTAGAAAGTGCATGTACTTGCCCAGATGTCATATACGGGCGGGGTTTTTTTCCGACGCCAGTTTGCAGAAAGTTCAAGACTGGCAGCGGTCGTCACAGATTTTCTTTTCTGTTTTGCATATTCTTTTTCATCAAGCCATTACTTTGCTTCATGTTATTTTTAGCTCTTTATTATTTAATACAAAAAGTTGAGATTATTATTAATAACAATTCATAAAATACCTAAAAACACTACAGGTAAGTGATTGTTTGATTAATTAATGCTTCAATTGTTAAAATTTTGCAATATTTTTTATGACTGATTTGTGAATTTAGTATTTTCATTCTGTGACAGAGTCACAAAACTTGCATTTTTTTCCATGTCTGACTGAAAAAAATAATTAACTTTTAATCTGCGACTGATTGAATTTTGAGATATTTTCATACAACTGACTGACAAATTTTGCAAATTTTCTTTCGACGGAAAGATATGACATTTGTTCCCCCTTAAATTACTTATAATCTTGACATTAATGTAAACATTACTTTTAATCTCTGATTCATCTGATGTAAACAAACAGCCATTATTTGTGACATTAGTTGTAGATTTGTCCCCAAATCACTAATTTATAGGCATTTTAAAATTTTTTCAATTAATAATATAGAATTAATTGTGTTTGCTTGATGTTTATATATGAAATTATCTAAAAATTAGGGAGCTTCACATTACTTTTCTCCTCAAGTGGGCACACCTAGAAAATAGTGTCAGAATGAACAAAGTAATAACTGTTCTTATGACGTAATTTTCTTTGAAAAAGTTTTGTTATGTGCAATTTTATTTAAGGAAGTTTTGGGATTTTTTTTAAAGAGAAATTATATGTGGCATTTATCGTACTTTATGAAATTCATATTTTCAAACTTGCATTGATAATTTCAGTTCTGTTCAATTTAAAAAAAAATTGACGTATTTATGTTTGCTCTGTTTTTTTTTTGTTTTTTTTTTTAAATTGTACTGAAATCTATCGGAAAAATTTGAGTAAAATATTTTTATAAATGTCATCCTTCAATTTAAGTATAATACATTATTAGCATTATATCTATGTATGTATATATATATGATGTGGGAACGCTGCATCTCCTGACTGAATTTATCCCTGCGCATTTGTTATGGTGAATGCTTTTCATTATGGGTGTTCTCAAATCCAAAGAGGCAACTTTATGACATACGTTTTAAATTATTTTTGTTTGGAAATGCATGAAACTAGCAGGTGTTTGTGTTCAGAAACTATGTAATTGAAAGATGTTTTCAGACGTTTTACTTTACTGCAGAAACGCGGAATTCCGCTTTTTCAGCATTGGATTTTATTATTCCTGGGATCAATGCAAATATGCATTAAAATTTGTTAACATTTTTAATGAGGGAAGGGTTGTAGTGGGAGTGTATGAAATATAACAAAAACGTGACTACGAACCGCACCAAATTGAGCACAATTGTCAAAGGATCATGGAAAAAATGCAATTAATGTCAAAGAATCATGGGAAAAATGCGATTTTCGTCAAAGGATTACAGGAAAAAATGCGACTCCCGTCAAAGGATCGCTGGGAAACGCAATTTTCGTCAAAGGATCGCTGGGAAACGCAATTTTCATCAAAGGATTGCCGGGAAAATGAGATTTTCATTAAAGGATCACGAAAAAGACACGATTTCCATCAAAGAATTGCAAAAAAACATGATTTTTGCCAATAGATCGTGTAAAATATGCAAGTTTATTCAAAAGGTCGTGCAAAATGCTTGAATTTCTTCGAAAGATCGTGTAATATACGAATTTCTTCGAAGGGTCGTGGGAAAAACGTGAATTTCGCCAAAGAATCACAAAAAAATATGACTTTTGTCAAATGATCGCAGAAAAAATGCAAATGTCGTTCAAAGATCGTGGAAAATATGCGAATTTCTTTGAAAGATCTTGCGAAAAAATGTGATTTTCGCCAAAGAATTGTGTAAAATATGCGAATTTCATCGAAAGACCATGTAATATGCGAATTTCTTTGAAAGGTCATGGAAAAAACACTAATTTTGTCAAAGAATCGCGAAAAAATGTGATTTTTGTCAAATGATCGCAAAAAAAATGCGTATTTCGTCAAATAATCGTTTAAAATATGTGAATTTCTTTGAAAGATCGTGCAAAATATGCAAATTTTGTCGAAAGATCGGGTAATATGCAAATTTCTTTGAGAGGTCGTGGAAAAAACGTGAATTTCGCCAAAGAATCACAAAAAAATATGATTTTTGTCAAATGATCGTAGAAAAAATGCAAATGTCGTTAAAAGATCGTGGAAAACATGCAAATTTCTTCGAAGGATCTTGCAAAAAAATGTGATTTTCGCCAAAGGATCGTGTAAAATAGGCGAATTTTGTCGAAAGACCATGTAATATGCGAATTTCTTTGAAAGGTCACAGAAAAAACAAGAATTTTGTCAAAGAATCACGAAAAAATGCGTATTTCATCAAATAATCGTGTAAAATATGTGAATTTCTTCGAAAGATCGTGCGAAATATGCAAATTTTGTCGAAAGATCGGGTAATATGCAAATTTCTTTGAGAGGTCGTGGAAAAAAGCGTGAATTTCGCCAAAGAATCACAAAAAAATATGATTTTTGTCAAATGATCGCAGAAAAAATGCAAATGTCGTTAAAAGATCGTGGAAAACATGCAAATTTCTTCGAAGGATCTTGCAAAAAAATGTGATTTTCGCCAAAGGATTGTGTAAAATATGCAAATTTTGTCGAAAGACCATGTAATATGCGAATTTCTTTGAAAGGTCACAGAAAAAACAAGAATTTTGTCAAAGAATCGCGAAAAAATGTGATTTTTGTCAAATGATTGCGAAAAAAATGCATATTTCGTCAAATGATCGTGTAAAATATGTGAATTTCTTCGAAAGGTGTGTGGCTGCTTATTTGTATTAGCACCTTCGTGTCCCTCTCCCCGCCTGCCCCTCCCCCGTGGGAGGGCATTTTTCTAAATTTTGCCATAGCCCCTCATGTGACATATCATTGAAAAGGCCTGTGACTGCTTAATCATTTTATGCACTTCTGGTGCTCTGCCCACCACTTTGCCCCCCCTGGGGGGCACTTTCCTAAATTTTGCTAACACCTGTCATGTGACATATCGTTGGAATGGCCTGTAACTGCTGAATCATTTTATGCACTTCCGGTACTCCTCCCCCACCCCCCACTTTGCCCCCCCAGGGGTGTACTTTACTAAATTTTCCCGACACCCGTCATGTGACATATCGTTCGAAAGGCCCTTGGCTGCTTAATCATTTTATGCACTTCCGGTACTCCGCCCACTACTTTGCCCCCCTGGGGGGCACTTTCCTAAATTTTTCCGACACCCGTCATGTGACATATCGTTGGAAAGGCCTGTGACCGCTTAATCATTTTATGCACTTCCAGTACCCTGCCCACCACTTTGCCTCCCGGGGGGGGCACTTTACTAAATTTTGCAGATGCCCGTTATGTAACATATCGTTGGAAAGACCTGTGACTGCTTAATCATTTTATGCACTTCGGTACCACACCCACCACTTTCCCCCAGGGGGGCACTTTACTAAATTTTCCCGACACCTGTCATGTAACATATCGTTGGAAAGGCCTTTGGCTGCTTAATCATTTTATGTACTTTCGGTACTCTGCCCGCTGCTTTGCCCCCTTAGGGGGGCACTTTTCTAAAATTTTCTGACACTAATCATGTGACATATCGTTGGAATGGCCTGTAACTGCTTAATCATTTTATGCACTTCCGGTACTCCTCCCCCACCTTCCACTTTGCCCCCCCCCAGGAGTGTACTTTACTAAATTTTCCTGACACCCGTCATGTGACATATCGTTCGAAAGGCCCTTGGCTGCTTAATCATTTTATGCTCTTCCGGTACTCCGCCCACTACTTTGCCCCCCTGGGGGGCACTTTCCTAAATTTTTGTGACACCCATCATGTGACATATCGTTGGAAAGGCCTGTGACCGCTTAATCATTTTATGCACTTCCAGTACCCTGCCCACCACTTTGCCCCCCGGGGGGGCACTTTACTAAATTTTGCAGATACCCGTCATGTAACATATTGTTGGAAAGACCTGTGACTGCTTAATCATTTTATGCACTTCGGTACCACACCCACCACTTTGCCCCCCAGGGGGGCACTTTACTAAATTTTCCCGACACCTGTCATGTAACATATCGTTGGAAAGGCCTTTGGCTGCTTAATCATTTTATGTACTTTTGGTACTCTGCCCACTGCTTTGCTCCCCTTGGGGGGCACTTTACTAAATTTTTCTGATACCTGTCATGTGACATATCGTTGGTAAGGCCTGTGACCGCTTAATCATTTTATGCATTTCTGGTGCTCCATCCACTACCCCCCCCCCTTTGGAGGGCACTTTCCCACATTTTGCCGACACCCAAACCTGTGACCGCTTAATCATTTTATATACTTCCGCTGCTCCGTGCACTACTTTGCCCCCCTGAGGGCACTTTCCTCAGGGAGGCAAAGTGGATACTCAGTAAAAAAAAACTACATTTTTGAGGTCGATATAACTACAAAAAAACTGCAGTTGGAGAACTGCGGTGATTTGGCCGATTCCACTACAGAATTTTTGCGGTCAATAAAACTGCGAAATTTCTGCAGAATTTTTAATATTGATATAACTATAAATTTTCTGTAGAATTTTTGTGGTCAATACAACTGCTAAATTACTGCAGTTAGTAAACTGCGGTAATTTTGTAGTTCTATTGACCGCAAAAAATCTGTAGTGGAATCGGCCAAATCACCGCAGTTTTCCAACTGCGGTTTTTTTGTAGAATTTCTGCAGTTCATTTTTAGCTGGGGTTTGGCTTTTAACTTGTGCGAACTTCAGATATCACTACTTTTTCTGGCCGAAACATTTAGGAGAACTTGTCGCTTTTTTTTTACCGAAAATTTTTTGTTGGGATATCATTACTTTTTGTATGTTTTTTCAAGTTTGTTATTCTAAACTATATTAATATGAAAAAACTTAAATTTTGGTACTTTTATGTTAGCAGGGAGCAAATCTCCTCATTAGCCTTTTGTTTTTTCGCCAATAGCAGTTTTCATTTTTCACATGTGTAAATTAGAAACAATGCTTTGGATTTCAAATAAAATATTTTGGTTTATGTTATTATTTCTTATTTATTTATTTATTTCTATGTTAAATATTCTATTAAATAAAATCAAGGAAATGCATCTATTATAAATGAGATGACTGAAAAGTATATATCTTTAAATGAAATGAATGCAATATGAACAATGGAATCGTGAACAGTATTTGGCGATTTGCCACTTGCGCCCGGCTAACATAAAAATACCTAAATTTATTTTATTGAGCTTTACAAATTTATACTTTATTTCTTTTCATATTAAAGTATTAGCCGTCTCTAGCAAGGAGTATTTACTGTATTAATTCCATGTTAAACGTTGCATCATGTTACTGTTATTCATAATTTAATTTACTTGCCCATTCTTTCGCCAAGTCGGAAGCTTTGATAGAGAAATCAAGAACTCTTTACGATCATGGAAGCACATCGTATATTTTGTGTTGTTATGTATTTCATCTTTTGTGACAAATATCTCTTAACTCACTTATGCATGTTTCCTTAGCAGCTACGATTCGTTCTCTAATGCGGAATTTTTAAACCTATTAAGTAATATTTTCTAATTGGGCTCACTGCCAATTGTTGCATTTTAACTGATACGACTGGGTACAAGTGAAATGGTTCTTATGAAATCCTTTGACAATATCTGCATTTGCATTAAACCATATTGATGTTAATATCTTTTTGTTTCACGTTAACCTTTTCAATAGACTCGATTACGGAAGAATAGAAGGTCTACCGGCTCACTGCCATGATCCATTTGAAAATCTATCATTCTTCTCACCTGGTCGTGTTGAAGAATTAGTCAGTGTGCCATCGTTTTAAGATTTTAGCTAATTTTATTCGAAACCTGAAAACTAAAATGCGAGGAACCGGATTATAGAAGATTCATTCTAACGTACATATCGATTAACAGGTTACATGTTATAGAATTATAATAATCATAAGAAGAACTGGCAGTTTCAATGCTTTAATAGTTTCCGTAAATTCTCTTTATATAATACAGAAGTTTTAGCGGTGTAAAGATTAACAACATAGTCACAGTAAGTATACTAACAGTACAATATAATAACAATAGCAGAGGTTTTGGGCAGTGACGAAACTATTAGCACTTTGGAAATATTAGTACGTTATATCATTTAACTATTCAGATGATATGCGGAAAAATAAAAATAGATGGCTACTATAGGGACCTTGGCATGTTTTTAAATTCTTGGCGCAATTCGGACTTCAGAAACTGAGATATGTTGCCAAATGATATAAGCAGCTATGAAAACAAACCTGATGAACTTTTATGTTATTTATATACATATAAACATTTTATTTATACATGTATAAAATATTATTTTTTATATACAAATTATTTATGTTGGTATATAAAAATAAATAAACGGGTTCCTTACATTAAATAAATTGTATACATATGGGAAAAATTGCTTGTGTATATGACACAGTAAATAGGTTGCCAGAAAATACGTTATTATCAAATTTCTTTTCTCGCCAAGGCTATTTTCTGTATTTCGCCAAGGCTACTATACCGGAAACGTACAGAATTGCGGTTATATATTTTTTAATGTTTTATTGTTTTAATATCGTAAATATATCATAATCTATATTGATTAAAATTTTTAGGTATATTCATTTTTTCTATTTAACAAGCATCTTTGGAAAAGCATATATATTAAATGTTATTGTGCTTGAAATCACGTGACCCCCTTCAAACCTCTGTAATCGAGTTTTGGCGAACATTGGCACAATTGAATGTGTTAAGGAACTGTTTACGGCCAAATGAACACCCCCTGTTTGAAGGGTTTAGAGGCGGAAATTCTGTGTTTTCAGATTTTTCTTGTTAATTGTGCTACAAACCCGACTTACTTGTGAAATTTCATGATTCTACGACTTTTAGAAGTACCTTAGTTATTTGATGATGCGAAGTGAGTCAGTGACAAAAAAGCGCTTTTTCGGAATTTAATATTTCGAAAACTACTAAATATAAAAACATAAAATCGTGGAACCTTAGTTCAGTTTGACCATACGAACACGTGTATAAAAGAAAAATTTCTATATCTCTCCCTAAAACGACGTTATTAGGGGGTGAAAAGTATGCCGTTATGGTTCAGGAAAAGGTATCTTACGGCTTGTGCGAACTTGGCGGACGCACTGCCGTGCTCCCAGATTCTACCCACCATCCTACTGGAATAAATGGCATTACATTTAAAAGAAAACAAGCATTTTTACAGTTAAAACTAAAACATGTCATCACTTATACACCTCTAGCGCATCATTTTCACGGTTTTCTCACTTTCGAATGTGCTAAGACTACAAGCCGTAGATGTAAATATTTTTTTGCATGAATCATTCATGTTTTGAGTATAGTAACTTACAAATTTTTTATGTTTACTGAATTAAAAAAAAACAAATAAAAACTTCATAGCGAGGTTTTTTTTTTTACCAGATACTGTAATTTATTAGTGCAAACATCACCATCAGTAAAATAAAATGAGAAACTATGTTATAACCAGAACAAAATGAAATTTATCAATAATATTTGCATTTTTATTTCAGATATTAATTAAAATAAAATGATATCTGAATTTTTGTGAATATAATAAAATTGCTTTTGTAGAAATTGTAAGATACCTCAATAATACGAAACTAACAAGCAAAAAAATATTTTTTTTTTCAAAAAATAACTATTTCAGTTTTATTATTTATTTATTTATTTCGTAATAATCTTGTTGCAAAAAAAGGAAAACTCTGCTTGATTAGTTTTGAATGTTGTTTTGCCCAAAATATTTTATTCATGTCTGTTTACGTTTTGCTCATAATTTAGATTTCACTTTCGTATGAACTCCCACGTTGCGCTTGGAAGGATTAAATAACAAGGTATTGATTTGTACCGGAAAGTAGATTCTTGCGTGAGTTTGAAAATATATTTCGAAACTAAGCATTAGCAATCTGAAATTCTCACCGCTTTTCCTTTTAATTACTTGGGCATAATAACATAAAATCAATAACGTACAAAAGAAAAACTGTTATTTTTTTAATTGAATAAAAATAATTTTAATAAAAATTCGCTTTTCCTTTCTCAAATACCCTGTATTTTACATCACAACAATCTATTATAATTAAACCAATTAGTATAGACGTAAGGAACAGTTATATATATATATATATATATATACACTGTTTCCTCCTTATGCGAATGTTGAATCATATCTCTATAGCTAAATACTCCCTTAAATATGCAACTTTTTATAAGAAATGTACAATAAAATTTTAATGTAATTTGCGTGTGTAAATATTACCACAATCTATATTATGAAACATAAAGATATCCTTCAGTAATGCTGAAATTTTCTTCAAAATATTGCATGAATTAAATATTTACTAGGAAACATCTGTACTTTAGAATGTAATTTTTATGATAAACGCTACCTCAGTTTTCTGTTTTTTTTTTTTTTTTTTTTTTTTTTTTTAGGTTTCTAAAATAATTTCCAATAACATTTTAAAATTTCTATTACTAGCAGTTTGAATATACAAGTTTAAACCTTTTTAAAGTTATACATTAACTAGGGGGCTCTGCCACCTGCAAGCTACGCTCGCCAATCCCCCTTCAGACACAGCAGAATCTAAAAACACGCTAATCTGATCGGTTTAAAAAATATTATAGAAGATTGAATCATACTGAAAAAAGCTGTGCAGATCTCACTAAAAACGGGTTTCCATTCAATTCCCTTTGATTTCAAAAATTTAAGGCCGAATCAGTTGCTGTTAAGACATCAATGATTGTTTTCGTGTTTGATTAAAGAGGATCAGATAAACGTTTCAAAAGAAGCTAAAATAAAATGAATTAAGTGTACAGAGTCTTTGTCTCACGGTATTTTAAAACAATTTCTATAACAATACCCTAAGTCATGTGACTATCATCAACAGTTCCGGCCGAACCACTTCGCTTTTTATGTTCCTGGTGCCATTTTGGTACTTTAATGTTAGCCAGGTACAGGGGATAAGTCGCCAAATATTATTTTATCGTCATCATTTCATCTATATTATAATAATCCAAGTCATGTAACTGCCATTAATAAATACGCTCTGATCCCTTCGCTTTTCATATGAAAGTTTGGCGCAGATATCATATACGGCCCCATATTGGCGCGAATTTTTTCCGACGCTAATTTTGGGAAAACATCAACAGCATAAACAACAACATCCGGCTTATCAAATCAAGCAAAATAACGATACTATGGCGCCAGTTAAGTACCCGTTGCGTATATGACATTAGCGTCAGAAAAGGAATCGCGCCAATATGGGTCCGTATATGACATCTGTGCCGAAAGTTTTCCCTTTTGATTAAAACATCAAATTTCTTTTTCGAATAAAACTACATAAAAGTTTCCATAGTCGCAAAGAATTCTTGGTACTGTTACGCTAGCCGGGTGCAAATCTCGCCAATAGCTATTTTTTAACTCGCCAGTTAGCATTTTTTTTTCGAGTGGTAAATTGAAACGTTGCAATGAAGTTGAAATTAAACGTCATCGTTTGTTACATCATTTAATATTTGACCAGATGCCATATACGCACCGGGTTTGTTGTTATTTATTTTACGAAAATTTGGCGAAAACCTCGTTTTCGAATACCAGTTACATATGTATTTTTGGTGCTACTTACAAGGAAGGTCTCCATACGGGCATACTCACAAGGAGAGGGCCAACCTTGTTAATCAGAGATTTAGATTATTTTAATATATGTTGTAGGGTAGAGACCCCTTACTCTCAGGTTCAACGGATTTTATCCAACGCTCTTTAGTTCTTGAGAAACCGGGGGGGGGGGCGTCTAATAGTAGTACACAACTTAAATACTTACTTTGTAACAAAAATGATAGGTTGGTCGTAGCTCAGTTGGTACGGCGTTGGCTGGCTGATCTACGGGCCCGGGTTCGGAACCCGAACGCGCTACATTTGTTTTTCTCATTTTTTGTTTTATAAATATACTTATAATTATAATTTAATAATTTTTATATCATACATTAATTATAATGTTAACAAATTTAAATTTATCATTTTTTATTTTTAAACTATTATTCATCATGCTTTAATGAGGTTTAAAAAGAAATGGTATCTATTATTGAATGATAAAAATTCCAAAATCGTGACAAAACCTGTTGTGTCGCCATCTAGTTATGATAAAATAAAAGAATATTCAAATAAAATAAAAATAAAAGCAGAAAGAAGATAAAGGGGAAAACATAATAATTGAAAGCGCAAGCATACGTATTACAAATTTAAAAATCTCCAATTTGCAAATAATCGGTTGTAATTTAATTCTTATGCTAATTTTTAATATATTTATGCTTGTTACTTTAAAAACAGAATAATAGTATTATCGCATTGACTTCCTTTGTTAAAGCAATGCGTAAATGATGTTTCTTTAAAATCACGAATTGATACAATTGCTCAATATAATTGCATCGATAAAGAATATATGAAATACATTTTAAAAGTGATTTTTAAAAAATTAACAGTTTTATGATGTTCTATACAACTATTTAGTTAAAAGTAAAAAATTAAATAGGTTAAAATTATAATTGATATACAACATTATAAATTTTAATTGACAATGTGATTATTAAGTTATACTTACAAGTATATTTATAAAACAAAAAATGAGAAAAACAAATGTAGCGCGTTCAGGTATCGAACCCGGGCCCGCGGAACAGCCCGCATACGCCATACCAACTGAGCTACGACCTACCTGTTATTTTGGTAGCAAAGTAGGTATTTAAGTTGTGTACTCCTATTAGACCCCCGGTTTCTCAAGAACTAAGGAGCGTTGGATAAAATCCGTTGAACCTGACAGTAAGGGGTCTCTACCCTACAACATATATTAAAATAATCAAAATCTGTGATTAACAAGGTTGGCCCTCTCCTTGTCAGAAAAATCTGAATAAAATACAGAATGTTCTTCTCCCATGAGTATATACGTTTCTAAAAAAAATTTGGCGGAACCTCTGTAAAACGTCCGTAAAAAAATAATGAAAATTTCGTTTATTTGGCGACTTATCACCGTTTGGCGAAGAAATAAATTAAAAAAAAATACGCTTGTCGTATACTATTTAAGGAAAAAACTTTTTATGTTGAATTTGTTTAAATAAGTTTAAATAATTTTAGCTTTGTTATTTTTAGTTTGTTTTAACTATAGTTTTGTCATATATATTAATATGTACTTATAACGAATTTTAACTATCATATTTTACGATTTAAAACAAAATCTAAATTGATTAAAATTGTTCTAAACTCAAAAATATGCCCCATTGATCACTGTGGATTCAACATTGTTGCTATGGAAACAACTTCTTCGGTATGGAAATGTACTACGGCAGCATTATTCATCTGGCGTTAAAAGTTATTTTTATAACCGATAAAGCGGTTTAAATTTAAAAAATTGTGGATTGGAGAATAAAACAATCGCAAAATTTCATTCAAATCGGCAACAAGCAACATGTATAATACAAAATGTAATAATAATAAAAAATTCTTTCATGTTTACGTTCAAATTCATTAAAAACTGCATCTTCTCAAAATCAATTAACAAACAATTTTCAGATTCATTAAAATCGTTTGCTTTTGGCGAGGAAAAAGGCTGATCGCCAAATTGCGTGCCGCTTGCATCTTTTCACGCCAATTATTAGAAAGTGTTTTATTTTTTTACAGATTTATCTACTGTAATTCCGCCGCTAAATTTAACTGATCCTTTATTACATACATGAGTACTTTCACTAGCATTTTTTTCAACATATTCTGAGTATGCCCAGTACGGAGACCTTTCTTGTTAGTTATCCCGTCGACCAAAAATCTATCACCAAACTATATGATTAAATGATAATAATGGTTGATCGTAAATATCACATTCACTTGACTTTAAGCAAGTTACACGTCTTTACGTCATCAAGTGATTTTTATTTCGACGTTTATTATTTTATTTATTAATGTTATACTATTTTCATTGTTCTTTCGTTATTTAAAATAAAAATTATGTCAATTTGTATAATTTCGCGAGTGGTTTGGCGATTTATATAATTTGGGGAAACGGGTCGATGGTAAAAATAAATGGTCGAAAATAAATTCAAACATGGCGACGGGGCACCTTTACGCACGTCAAAAAGAAGAAATTACAAAAAAAAATTCTAGTTTCTATGGAAGCAGAATAAGAAGAGAGCTAAGGAAAAAGAATGAAACCAAAAACTGCAAAAGCGAAAAAGTTTGAACACTCTGGAATAAAGAAATTGTGAATGAATCTGATGACGAAGATGAAAAATGAGTATGTATTTATTGTTTGAAATCATATAACCAATCCAAAAAGGTCAAGACTGGGTTCAATATCTTAGACGCAAAAGGTGGTCCCATGACAAATGCATAGCTGCCAACTTTTACGTTTTTTTCTCTCCACTAAAATTTAATAGTAAATGCTGCCTTACTCAATCAACGAAACTAGCTGTTTAAATAATGCAAAAATTTCTGCTAAATTTTAGCGGTAACAAAAAAGCGTAAAAGTTGGCAACTATGCAAGTGTGCAAAAGGATATACTTTATTTTTGTTTGTAAAAACTGTAACAGTGATGATGAAGATGACTAAAAAGTTTATTTTTGTAATCAGCAATAAGCCCTATGTTAATGTTTTAGCCTATAAAATGTTCTTTAATTAATTCTGTTTAATTTTTTTTAAACAGTGTTTTAAGTTATAAGTAAAACATTTCAGTTTGATTAAATATTTATTTCACTTACTCATTGGTATCACTTATAATATGTGTAAACGTGCTCCGCTAGATGTGTAAACTTGGCCCGTTCCCGGGGCAAGTTTACGCAAATGATTTAGACATAAAAAAGCTTTTTTTTTTTTTTTTTTTTTTTGGTTAAAAACACAAATAGGGCAACTGAATACACAAATTTTGACTTTATTAACTGCTTTATAAAACCACAATGTCTTTAATTTTCCTAAGTTGACACATAAAATTTAGAAAATTCATTGAAAAAAATCCGCGTAAATGTGCCCAGGTCTTCCCTACTGTTATATTAGAATATTAGGATAACATAACATACTTGTCCAAACTGTTGCTCATCTAATGAAATCTCAGTGTAAAAAGAACGTTTTAAAGATATACTATAAGCACTAGCATAACCAATAGAAAATTAAGAAAGTAAATTTAATGTGACTAGAGAAAGTTCAAGTGCGCAGAGCTCCCTAAAAAAATTATCTTTATTATCAAAAATTTACAAGAGTTTGCAGCTCATCACAATTTCAGAATATCATTGCATAATGACGTGTTTTTAATACTGCTAATGTCTGAAAACTTTGAATTATTTTTTCATTTATAAATATTTAGATAATTTAAAAAACTTAAATTAAGGTTTCCAGGTAGTTGAATTTTACACAAATTATGCTAAAAAACAATGACTTGCAGAGTTGACGTTAAGGCTCATGTTCTGCATATTTACTAGTATATGTTATTTATTGGTTTGATGCTGCCCAGTCAGTTATTAAAATGATGGCCGGATTTCAGAGTTTCAAATAAATTATCGAAGCTTGAGGCTCTGAAACGTTTTGGGTTTTATCTGGGTAGTTCTTGAATTGCACCAAAAAAAAGTCAAACAAGTCAGAAATTGCATGTTCAACGTGGTAAATGGGCTACGTTCGGACTATAACTGATTTAATTAAGTATGATAGGATTTAATAAAATGAAGAAAACTTTTATTAATATATTTTTAAGTTTTCATTTGATTTTCATGAAATTTGAAAAGACTGGACAAAATTCTGTAACGATTATATAATTTAAATTTTAAACAATGCGGTCGGATAGTTTTTGCGCTGCTATATGGAGACAGACGTACACACAGACGGACGGAAGAGACGGTGACTATAGGTGCTACGTATTTATATAATTACAAACGCACCTAAAAAAAAAGGGATCATGAAACTGCACATTATTAGACACTGATAGCGTTTAAAAATGATCTACCAATAACTATGCATAGGCATTTACCTTCATTTTCAGAATAGCCTATTTGACTTTCACAAAAATCATTTTTCGGTAAACAAAAATTCTCCAACATTGTTTTTTTATTTTTTTTATTGCCCTTTTATTTTTGTCGTAGTCCCGAGCTTGTGTAATCTCACTTACCTTAGGAAATATTTCCTTTAACCTTTTCAGGGGCAGAAGAATTCTGTTCGTAAAATGAAGAAATAATTGACTGACACCAGAATATTCAAACGAATTCCTTAGAAAATGAAAACCAGCTACTTTGCACTTTCAATACAAAAGTAAAATTACATTAAAATATGCTAGGTGTCATTTGACACTTTTGGAATTAAAATTAAGTGGCTAGATTGTTTAGCCACCGCCCTTGAAAGGGTTAAACTATCAGCATAAATGTTTTTGAAAAGTAAATTTTCTATTTACACAGCAAAAACAGATACTTTAACAGATTTTACTTTTTTGCTGGTCGGAATAAAAATATTATTAGTTTTTCCGACAAAACATTCATAATAATGAATTAAAATAATTGTGCATTTATTTTCTTAAATTAATCTTAGTTTCTTACAGAACAATCTCTTGCTTATTTTTTTTCCTATTGATTATCAGTAATTATCTGCTAATGTTATCAAAAATCTAATAAGAAGATTTAATTTAATCTGCTAGTCTTTTATAAAAGGAAAAATATTTTTCAGAATGAAAAAAACTGCATTTCATTAATTTAATTATGATTGTGTGAAGGCTCTGGATGAAATGAAAATTATTTGCTTCAAAGCAATAGTTTTCTTTAAAATTTTTATTTTTATATTAAGGAATATTTGTTATCATGATGTTATAAATAAAATAATTTTTTCAGTTAAAATATTTTATATATATAATTAAAGATTTAAATATCACAAATTTTTAATTATTAATTAATTTATTTGTCATTGGCGTTTTTAAGTGAAATTTTTCTTTCTTTTTCTCTGTGGGTATATTATTTTTAATATTTTAATTTGCACTGGCTATGAACAGTGACATAAATATAAATATAGACTAATAAATATAGTTTATAAATAAAGGCTAAATAAAACTATAAAATGTATGTTTGCCAAAAATAGTATATTATTAATTTATGCAAAAAGTTAGAACACCTCTAATTTTCTATGTAACAGATATACACCAAATTCCATCATTAATTTTCTATGTATCTGGGACACGAGTATTACCATCACATGTATATGTTCTGTTATTTCAGTAAAAACAGACGTAATCTTTATTTGATTTTTCTATGTGGGGGATATAATTTTTAATATTTTATTTTGCAACCAATATGAACATTGGCATCATTTTCTTTTAAATTTTATAAAAACAGACTAAATAAGACCTTTGTTTTCCTACAAATATATGCCTATAAAAAATAATACTTTATTCATTTATGAAAAATGTCTCTCCCTAAGCAATTTTTTATTTAAATGCTATTAATAAAATTATACACTAAAATTCATCTGTAATTTTCTATGTAAATGAACCCACGAGTCTTACCATCAAATTTATGTAATATCTGTATTTCTTTATATCAGTAAGGCCCCACCAGTGTCTGAGAGGTTCTGCTCTCGAAGCTGGTAGACGGGACGTGCTGGGTTCGAACCCAATCGCGCCCGTCGGCTTAACAGTTCCGAGTTTTCGTTCTTTTCTTCGAACCTTGAGAAACCTTGTGTAAAGGAACCTTGTGTGTGTGAGAAAACTTGTGTGTTAGGTTCTCTTAGAAAGACCCCAACGAAGGGCACTCCTCCTAGGACCTATATCTCTACTGCAGATAATCGGCTGCCATTAATAACACCAACACCTAACAGCTTTATATAAGTAAGAACAGGCTGAACGTTTATGTGATAAAAAAATGGTATTAATATGAAAATTATCTTTTTAAATATTTTACTAGGGGCCTCTTCGCCTGCAAGCTACGCTCGCCAACCCCCGTTCAGACACCGCAGAATCTAAAAACACGCTAATCTGATAGGTTTAAAAAATATTATAGAACATTGAATTATACTGAAAAAAGCTGTGCAGATCTCCCTGTAAACGGGTTTCCATTCAATTTCCTTTGATTTCAAAAATTTAAGGCCGAATCAGTTGCTGTTAAGACATCCAATGGTTGTTTTCGTGTTTGATTAAAGATGATCGGTTAAAGGTTTGAAAAGAAGCTAAAAATGAAAGGAATTAAGTGTGCAGATTCTTTGTCTCCGGTATTTTAAAACCATTTCTATAACAATAGCCTATGTCGTGTGAATATCATCAAGAGTTCCGTGCGAACCACTTCGCTTTTTATATTCCTGGTGCCATTTTGGTACTTTAATATTAGCCAGGTACAGGTGATAAGTCGCCAAATATTATTCTATCGCCATCATTTCATCTATATTATAATAGTCGAAGTCATGTAACTGCCATAAATAAATACGCTCTGATCCCTTCGCTTTTCATATGACAGTTTGGCCCAGATATCATATACGGCCACATATTGGAGCGATTTTTTCCCGACGCTAATTTGGGGAAAAGATCAACAGCATAAACAACAATATCCAGCTTATCAAATCAAGCAAAATAACGATACTATGGCGCCAGTTAAGTACCCGTTGCGTATATGACATTGGCGTCAGAAAAAAAAAAATAGCGCCAATATGGGACCGTATGTGGCATCTGGGCCGAAAGTTTTCCATTTCGATTAAAAAAATCAATTTTTTGTTTCGAATAATACTACATAAAAGCATTGTCGCAAAGAATTCTTGGTATTGTTACGCTAGCCAGGTGCAAATCGCACCAATAACTATTTTTCAACTCGCCATTTAGCATTTTTTTTTTCGAGTGTTAAATTAAAGCTTTGCTTTACTTTTACAACTTGCGCGATGACATAAGTTGAAATTAAATGTCATCGTTTGTTACATCATTTAATATTTGTCCAGATGCCACATACGCACACGGTTTGGCGTGATTTTTTTTACGAAAATTTGGCGAAATCCTCGTTTTCGAATACCAGTTACATATGTATTTTTGGTACTACTTAGTTATCCCGTCGAACAAAATTCTGTCACCAAACTATAACATTAAATGCCAATAATAGTTGGTAAATGTCACATTCACTTGACTTCAAGCAAGTTACACGTTTTTACGTCAGCAATTGATTTTTATTTCGACGTTTTATTTGTATATTTATTAATGTTATACTATTTTCTTTGTTCTTTCGTTATTTAAAATAAAAATTGTCAATTTGTATAATTTGGCGATTTATATAATTTGGCGAAATGGGTCGATGGAATAACTAAGTAGTACCGTATTTTTTAATTATGTTCTATTATTATTTTTTTTATTTTTAAAGGAAAATAACCAAAAAAATAATTAACTATAGAACAAAACAATTTATGTAATTAAAAAAAGTAGATAAAGTAAATAAACACTTATTATTAAATAAACAACAATAGCCGGGTTACCATGTCAACCAAAATAATGCCATTTGGCACCAATTAGGTACCCCGGTGCGTATATGACATCTGTGCCTAATATTTTTCTTTTCATTTCGTTTAAAAAAATAAAGAAGTGAAAGCCATTTTTAAAAAATGTTTCTGTTTGTATTAAATAAAATGATAATGAAATACAGATTGAATTATGAATAAAAGTTACATGATACATTTCTTAGCATACATTTACGGGAGGCCAATCATCTCGCCAAATTAGTTTAAAATAGTACCCTTTTCTAAAATCTGAAAAAAAAAAAAAAAAAATGTTTGATTAGAATTTGAGTTGCCATCATTAGAAAATATATTTCGAAATATTTCGAAAACTAATTCGAATTTAAAAATTATAATACCAGTTTTGAAATCTGCGGATGAATATTGATTTTTGGTGTTAATTTCATTGCAAAGTATTCCATATTTTAGGAGAAATTGCCGTGAAACGAAATCAGTTGTTTAATCAGTCGATTCAAAGAATCATTACATTTCAGCCGTTTCACATATTCGTTTCATAAATTCGTTTCATTAGGATTTTATATATATAGGGTAGATATAAATATAATAAAAAATTAAAGTCCTCTTCAAAATATGAATATGTAAATTTAAATTAATACTAATTAAAAGCATGTTTTCAGCATTTCGTATACTGTATAAAACTACTGAGAAAAAAGAAAAGAAACATAAACTTACACACGAGCGTTATATTCTTGAAGTATTAAAAACCCGACGTTTCTCTATTTTATTATTTATATAATATTTAATTGATATGATAGTGAAAACTTTAACCAATATCACCGTAACAATTCAAAATCTAATGAAATAAGAAAAAAAAAACTACAATTCACTACTCTGTAGAAAATACAAATTGTTTCTAATCTACGAAAATATGCAGTGGCGGTCAAAAGTTTCCGGCTAGTTAGTTTCTTTGATTTGTTTGACAGAACGTTTCAGCGAAGAAGAAGCACAATTGCTCCAAAAGTTAGGAATAAGCAAATTACCTCTGACCACATGATCATTTGGATTGGATACTGAAGATACTTGATGCAAAAGGGAAGGATTCGACATTCGCGTGTGCAAAAGTTTCCAGTCATTCGTCATCCATAAGTTTTTCCTATCGGTAAAGTGTTTTTTTGGCCGTGTTTGTTAATTAACCAACGTGAATAACGTATTTGAAATTAAAAAATGGAAAGATTAACAATTTATTGTTCCTAAAGGAGTGATTTGTTTGTCGCTCAAGGGACATCTCTCGTGAGATTGCGGCAAAGTTGTCGATCGGAAAATTTGCTGTGGACAATATTTAAATATATATATAAATATTGTCATGCCCTTCAAAACTTACCCAAGTCCGGGGTACCCTGGAAAACGACTATTCTTGTAGACAGAATTATCAGGAGAAAATCAGTTGATGACCCGCATAAAAATACCACTGCAATTCCCCGCGATTTACGGTGCAAAATATTGCTGAAATAAGTTGGTCTACCATATCAAGATGCTTAAGTGACGTATGACTTTATGGTACAGTCGGTATTAAAAAACCTTTCATAAGTAAAAAAAAATCAGAGGGCCCGACTGGCGTTTGCCAAATTATAGAAAGACAGGTCAAGTGAAGACTGGAAAATATATTATTTTCCGATGAATCCACGTTCAATCCTTTCGGAAGTGATAACAGACACTACAAATGCCGACCTAAAAACAAAAGATAAGATTTGAGATATGTTATTCCTACAATGGAGCATGGCGGAGGACAGGTTATGCTGTGGGGAGCATTTTCTGGAAAACGTGCCTGTCCGTTATTTGAAATCCATGGCAAGATGAATAGTGCAATGCATAAGGATATCTTGCAAAATCATTTGCTGCCTTATTGGAGGAAAAAATGTGGTCGCAACTATTTGTTTCATCATGATAACGACCGACAGCATACATGCAAGCTCGTCAAGCAGGGGCTTTCGCACAAAAAAATTCCTCTTTTGAAACAGACAGCCCAATCACCCGATCTGAATCCAATAGAAAATCTTTGTAACTAACTTGAACACGTGTGTGGAATTATAAATACTCCAATTCAGCAGAATTTTCACAAAAATTGCAAGAACCTTGGAAAAAAACTTAACATTGACGATCTACAACCGTTCATTGAATCGATGCCACTTTGCTGCGCCGCAATATTTATTACTAAATGTATGATTACAAAATACTAATTGTAAATGTTTTTGATCACTGTTATTTTCTGTTATAACACCATTTTTTTCCAAACTTGCCAAGGTGGCCGGACACTTTTGAGAACATGCGTTTTCTTTTGCAATTAATTTTGTCAATTAAATTTAATAATATTTATTTTTTATTCCATAAATAAGTTCTTAACTGTTATGTCAATAAAGTGTATAAGTATCACTTTGAGATTCCTCTTCATATGGGTATGCTTACAAATTAACCAAAAATTTTATGCTGACCGGAAACTTTTGACCGCCACTGTATAATATCCATTTGCAGAAATACACAATAATCTCCTCTTTAGCTTAAGAAAACTTAAAAACAACAATATGTTAGTGAAATCAACGTTTTTTGCTTGCAACGATTTTCGAAAACATTTCATGTTACATTTTAAAGTATATTAATACCAGCGACGACGATGATGCGAAGAAATTTGACCGAGGGGCCCGGGGCCTATGTCCCACATTCCGGGATATTGAACAGGTTTGGATATTTAACAAGGTGTGATTCCATAATCAGTAGTGAAAAAAAAGATATGTGGGGGAGCTACGACTTAGGTTCTTGAGTTCAAGTTAAATAAGCAGTAGAGTGTAAGTATTACTCGCGCTCAGAGGGTTTCGTACAAAAAAAAAGTATGAATTACTAGAGAACAGGAATTCTGCTTTTTCAGAATTTAGTGTCGCCCCCGGCATTTTCATTATTTCATTTTCTTCTGGTGCTCTGATGGCTTCTATTATTATGAAACAGCCATTAGAAATGAAGCGTTAGGTAAAGATGAAAGTTCAGCCGCAACTTCATTTATAATGGTTGTTTCAAAACAATAGAAGCCACCAGTCCATCAGAAGAAAATAACTCAGTTTAGCGGGACTCTACTGCATTACAAAACATGTTTCAATTTTAAGACTCAAAGCGCAAGTTTTATTTTACGTAAAACGGCGTCATTCGCATCCTCTTACGAATTCCACATTTACGATCTACTCTTAGATATCTACAGTAAAGCATGCATAGCACATCACTATTGCGAAATAATGCACAAAAGCAGCAAAAAGATGCGTCATTCAAGAAAATCGACAAAAAAAGGCTATCTAGTGATTCATAGATACTTAAAATTAAATATCGTTTATAAAACTCCATTATTTTAACAGAAATCGTTCGTTTATATATTTTTTCAAAATAGCACGTGTTTGAATTACATTTTCTATCGGTTTTTATGAGAAAATGGCAACAAAAATATATAATTACTATTTTAGAACTATTTTTCCTTTACTTTCTACAGAAATGGTGTGCTTCCGTTGCCAATATTAAGCAAATGGCTCTAAAAACTACAAAAAAAATAAATGTCTCAAAAACAAATGGAGATGCAGTTTTCAAACATATTGCATTTAAATGTAGGGTAACTCCGGGAGAGTCGCCGCATACGGGATAGATGCCGCACACCTTGTATTTCTTGTAATTATCGATAGATGGTCGTCAGACGCACAGTATAGGTGCGCAATGAGATTATTTTAATCAGTGTATAGCGTAAATCCCATTTTAATGTTTACTTGTAGAAGTACAATCCTTAATTTGACGTAAGTGCTTGATTTCACTGTCCAAACTTTTAACACATTATGTTTAAATACTTTTCATACACTAATTACTAAATGCATGCATGATTTCGAAGTCAAAACTAAGTGTAGCGTTTGTATAGAGTACTATGTGTATGGTTACGCCATTCCCCTTAGCGATGGCAGGTAACTGTGGTGGCCGACGTCTGCACCATGCAAAATGGATACATTCCGCCCTGCTATTCCGGTATACATGTCGCAGTTTCTTTTGTACAGGATGATTAAGTGTTATTAACTTTTCCTTTTCTTTTTGCACAGACTAACCATGTTAGGCATGTTATCAAGTTTACTAAAACCAAAGGAGAAAAGGGCGAAATAAAAGGTAAAGGGCAAGAAAGATGCAAGTCAAGATGATAATAATGAAAAATTGGATTACGCGTAACGCAGACGTTCTTTGCACACTACTCCAAAAAAGAGAAAGTGTAATTGTCTTCATTGCATCATGAGTTTAAATGTAGTTACATAAAAACTGTACTTTCTTGACACTTTTTCTGTAGATTGTAGTCGAAAAAACACGTCTCTTAACCCATTCGGGACCATAGGTGCATATTAGCACCTTCATAAAGAGCTTACAAAATTTGTTTCTGGCACCAGTAAAAAAGAAAAGTATTATTTGCTTTGTTTAATTAAAGCATTTTCATGATTATTTAAGTAAAGGTAACTTCTTTTTAAAAAGCGGTACCAACCGAATAAAATTTGTGTAAAAGCCACCGGTCCCGAAAGGGTTAACAAATAAATTATGTAAACACAATTTTCCTTTTTTTCTTTTCCCTTTCTAATACATTGATGTTACGTTGTTGCTGAAATAGCAATTATAATTTAATGTAAAAAATAAAATAAATAAATCGATAATTTTAATAGTGAAAGTAGGCAACAATTATTAATTTGAATTTGCTAATACGTTTCATTGTACTTATTTAATTAAAGCATTTTCATGATTATTTAAGTAAAGGTAACTTATTTTTAAAAAGCGGTACCAACCGAATAAAATTTGTGTAAAAGCCACCGGTCCCGAAAGGGTTAACAAATAAATTATGTAAACACAATTTTCCCTTTTTTCTTTTCCCTTTCTAATACATTGATGTTACGTTGTTGCTGAAATAGCAATTATAATTTAATGTAAAATAAATAAATAAATAAATAAATCGATAATTTGAATAGTGAAAGTAGGCAACAATTATTAATTTGAATTTGCTAATACGTTTCATTGTACTTATTTAGTTTCATTTTGTTATTACATCGTTAATTATAGTCCAGATATGAATATATTTTTTAAATATTTTAATTTATAATTTCATTCTGTTCTTATTACAAGCGCGGCATAACTACCGCACAAGTGCGGCGTCTCAGCCTGAATATACGGGTGATAATGAATGGGCGCAGTGTAATGTTTTAGAAAAAAAATTGTTAAAAAATATTAATAATTTGTTTTGAATTTTTTTTGTCGCAGTACACGCGTTGTATATTTAACATTAAATAGTACAGCATGATTTTTTTATTTTATGTCCACCATGGGACTTTATACACAAATTCAAAAAAATGTGGGACATAAATCTCGGAATTACCCTACATTTTTTTCCCCAATACGATGGTATAGAAATTGAAAATGTGCGATGCTTAGAAGCTTAAAAAATTTCTATTGAGTATTTAATCGTACTGCTTTGTTTTACGGCTGGCTTCTGTAAGGTAACGTTATTTTTTGGATACGATATAAAATAAGCTGGGAGAAAGAAATAGCTTACCGTGCAGGGAGATAAAAAAGGAATTATTTAAAATTTTTAATAAAATTTAAAAGATTAAGAAATAAAATTTAAAGTTAGTAAACTTAATGAAAACCTGTGATTAGTTAAGGCGAAAATTTCTATACTAAAATAGTGGTGTTCATATTCAAAGATGTCATGCACCCAAAAAGGCATCTCTAAAGGTGTCGTTCGTTACGAAGGTGTTGAGGAAAGTTTTAAAGAGTTAATGTCAATTTATGGAATAATAAAAATATAAATTATTTATATTGAGTATGGTAATAAAAATATATAAATATAATATTTACAAAACTAAAATTATTCGACGCTTGAAGTTAAATTACTGATGCATTCGGATGCTTAAAAAATGTATAAATTTCGTCCGACTTATTAGTGTATAAATGTTCATTAATATTAAATGCTGTAATTCGGTTATGTTTTATTATAATTAACCATTATATTTTACAAAAAAAACCTCCAGTTATTCTTCTTCATCACAAAGCCAATTTTAATTAATTTATTTTTAACAAACCTTCTAGGATGGAGATATTATAGCATCAAGTCTTCATTAAAGATTTAAAAATAATAATACACGCTATTTTTAGTACGGCTTTTCATAAGATAATTTTCATATTTTCGAGTAGAACTGTTTAATAGATCCCAAAATTTTAAAGCATATTTTTTATTTAAATGTCTGTTGAACAAACAGACTGTTATCTATTATTTTTTTTTATACATACAATTTTTTGTTTTCTTAAGTAAGCTTAAAAAATAAAGATTTTTTTTTTTTTTTAAACGTAAGGGGCCATCCAGAAATGATGTCACGCTTGGAGGGGGGAAGGAGGGTTCGTGAAATTGTGACAGTTTGTGACATCACACTTTTAGTTAAACTAATGTTTACTAAATGTGTGGGGAAGGGCTTACTATCCCCGAGGATGAGAGTGATGTCAAAATGCCTGAACTCTATGGACGAGCATATATATCTTCTCCAAGGGAGGAAGAGTCGTAATAGTAAATGATTCAGAGTAATTTCTATTTTATGATTTAATATATAATTTTATCAATGTTCATATCAATGTGACAAATGAAATGTGATGGCAATTTCATTTAAGTAAAACTAATATTGAGGCTTCTTCTTCAAAATCAATCTGTTTTAAAGTATTTTGTGTTTATAAAGTAAATATAAGATTTAAAAACCAAATATATTAAATTCCATTTTAAATTCTAAAATACTACTGTTTTCAATTGCTCTTTATTAATATTAATTACTATTGTATATTAATTATTTTTTTTGTTGTAAACCTTAATCTCATTTCGTACAAAATAAGTACATAAATCATTTTTATTGTTATACTCACAAATGTCATTAAAACACATAGTTAACGTTCAAATACAAAATTTGAAATATGATCTATAACTTAGTGCTTCGTTTCTGAACTGCAAGTATATGTTTACGTAATATAGCTAGACATGTGGAAAGGGGAGGGGACAAGGTATGGTGAAGTGTGACATTTTGTGACAAAGGGGAGGACGGGGTAAAAAATATAAAAAAAAAGTGTGACATCTTTTATGGATCGTCCCTAATTATACTTTTAAATGTCCAACAATTTATAAAATTGAAATTGCATTTTTCATATTTATGTTTTACATCGCAAAAATACATTAATATGAAATTATTGTGATTTGCTTCATAAAAGAAATTATTTAACAATTGATTATTTTTAAGACATGTCTTTTTCAATTAGAGAGTTTGTGATTAAGTAAAAAGTTTAACACACACCTAAACTTTAAATTGTAAATGTTGAGCTGTGGACAACATTAGATCACTAAATATCTATCTATCAATCTATATGTGTATATCTATAAATATAAATAGACAGATAGACTAGTAGATAGATAGACTGATATATAATCATAAATTTTAGTTCTGTCTGTATTTCGGTAAATTTTTTTAATGAACAATATCCAGAATTAATGCTCTATATATTTAGGCATTTGTCAAATAACGGAAAGACAAAATTTTATAAAAGATAATTTTTCTATATAAAATAATTCAGAAAAATAACATATTTTTGTCTAATTCATGATTCTGACTTAAGGGGACAGTGGACGTTCAAAACCATTTTTTTTACTTTTCACTCAATCGTACTGAAATTTTGGATGTATAATTATTTATACATTTTTAAATTAAATTAATCATTTTTATTAAAAACATGTGTAATTAATCAAGTTATTAATTAAAATATGTTAATTAATCACTCTAATTAAAATAGCTCCATGCGCTTTAAATTTGACTTTAGGAACCCGTTATTTTGTTAAATAATAGCTTTATAATTACTGCAACAAAAGTTGCTATGCGTTTTTAAAATTGCATTAATATATTGAGAAAAAAAAACTGCCAATATGTCATTTTTTCATGATATTTTCCGGAAAAAAAGTTATAAAATTACCAAATTTTCATTTTATGTACAAAAATGCATGCATATTAGTAGCAACTTTTGAAAAACAGCATATTACGAAGAAACATACTTAATATTATTAAAATTGCATAAAAAATAAGACGCCTGGAACTTTTCGAGTATACTAACTTGACGAAAATTCTCGTTTTGAGAAAACGATATTTAAAGTTTTATTTTTAGCATAATTCAATTTGTACTACACAAAATCAGCACAAAACATTTAATTTTATTAAACTATATAAATATTGTTTAGTTTGGCTACTAAAACTCAAAAAATAATCAGAATAAGTGATGAATTATAGACTTTGGAAACTTCAAGTATGTACATCACTTTTACAAAAATTTCATACATATTTTGCATGTTTTATACATTTTCAGAAATATGATTTTCACATGTAATTAATGCGTATATTGAGATTTAATTTCTATAAGGCATGTACAATAATATTAAATTATGATGGAAAAAAAAATGGTATGTCAATAAATTCAAAGTCGTCGTGAAAAATCGTCATAAAATGCGAACTTCCACGGAAACAAAGATACTTTAATTCCAAAATTTTCTTTTTATGTGCAATAATGCATGTATATTGATACTAAGTATCGAAGTATAGCATATTGCAAACAACAATACTCAATATTATAAAAATTGCATAACAAATAACATGCATGGGACATTTTCAATATCGACTAACTCGATAAAAATTCTCGTTTCGAGAACACTTGATTTCAAGTTTTACTTTTAGTATAACTCAATTTTTCATCAAGAATACAGCACAAAACATTTAATTTTTGCAATCTATATCAAAATTGTTTAGTTTGTCTACTAAAAATCAAGAAATAATCAGAATTGGTGAAGCTTTGAAAACTTCAAGTTATTTTACCACTTTTTATAAAAATTTCATATAAATATTTTGCCTTTATTTAAATATTGATATAAAAAGATTTTTGCATGTAAATCAAACCTATCTCAAGATTTAATTTATATAATACACACAATAATATTTAATAATTACAAAAAATACAGAAAAAATAGTGAAAAAATTTACTATAATTAAACAAATTTTCCTTTTATGTGTAATAAAGTATGCATATTAATACTAAGTTTTAAGATATAGCATATTGCAAATAATAATCATCAATATTATGAAAACAGCATAAACAATAACACACATTACCTAAAATTTCCCCGCTCCATAAGATACCCCTTCTTTTTTTATTTATTTTTTTTTTTGGCAATATCGATAGAATTTTTTAATTTTTTCAGATATCTGTTTTGTTTGTAAGCATAAGATGACCGAACATTTTTTTTGTGAGCTTCTCCGTTTATCGCGTTTTTCAGCAATTGCACGAGAGTTTTCTACTTCACAATTATTTATCTGCAAAGTTGCAGCACACCCTAAATTGAATTCACCAACAGCTGATATGACGGATAATTCTAGTCTTTTCTTTGAAACAAACACTTCTTTGGGACATTTACTCCAAATACAGCTATGAAGGGGTTCGTTAGCATTCGGTGTTTTTGCGGAAATGCATCGGGTTAAAAGCTCTATTGATAACAGTCTTTGATAAAGAGGAAGAATTTCTGAGACGACACGTTGAGACAAAACAGTTTTCATTGAAGAATGAGTTTTGGGTGTTCTTTCTATGCTATTGCACGCTGATAAAAACACCAGGATGATGATCCTTCTAGGCATTTGGAATGTTGGGGTTTGTCATCAGTCCACATGCAATGATACAACGATGCTAGAGCTGCCGTTTTCATCTTATCAATATCTGGTGCGTTGTCTTTGATAGCTTTTCTGTAGTAATTTTGAAGTTTTATAATTGTTCCTTCTGTCAGATTTCCTCGTTTTTTGCCGCCAAGTGTTACACCTTTTGCTTTGCACTCTTTAATTTTATTTCGAATTCCAGTTCCAATCTTTTTGAAACATGATTAATACATTCTTCTTTCATGATCGGTGTATGCCCATACACCTTTTGTTCATTTAAAAATTGGAAAGTTTTTGAGTCTCCATCTGACAGCATTGACGTATATCGCATTTTTGCAACTTTTATGGAACGCTTCCAAAGTATTGAAGCAGCATGCATTTCCATGCTGTTTGATGACCCTGAAAATATTTTTGGCACTCTGACGAATGCGAACTACTCCATATGTGATATTCTGCAGTATCGTCGCCAAGGTCTCGAACAGCTGCAATACATTCAGGACAATATTTACTCATTATCACAAAATCAACCACCAAACCTGTCATGATATCAATGGCGATACCAATACCATATAAAGAGGTATGGCCTCGTTTCTGCCATGTACCATCAAATGACACACAGATATCAATGATTTCATTTTCAGATAGTGACACATCCATCTCTAAGTACTTTTTTCTCTCATCATTGTGTGATGTTTGCAAAATATATTGCTTTGATTCAGCACATTTTGAAGACAACTGACCCAAGCAGCTTGCAAAAGTTCTGCGATCCATTGCTGGGATTCCTAAAATCATTGAAAAAGTTTCCAAAGCAAAATGTCCCTTTCCAATAGAAAGAAAGCCTTTCACAAATTTATTATTGATGTCGAATCTTCTTGAAACTGAATGGCGAGAACTGCTGTAGGAAGAATTGGATATGTAATCACATTGTTTGCACTGGAGTATGATTTTCGTCGAAAATCCATATGTATGACCAGTACTGATGCTTAAATTTTGCGTCTTGCATTCAGGACAACAAACATCGCATAATAAAGACGAAAAGATTTCCTTATCAATCACTAAATAGTTCGGCACAACTGGAGATTCACCAGAACTTGAAACAATATCATCATTGTTGTCTTTATCTGTTACCTCTACACATGATGAATCATTCCATCGTTTCGCAATATTCATTATTGAAGCTTTTTTACGTTTCGATGGTCTGCTTTTAGGCTTACGATAACGAGAACTTATACAATCCATTTTTGGAATAAAATATCAAGCCTATTTTCACTCAGGAAAAAAAAAATTACTTCAATAAAACTTTTGAAAGAAATGTTGCTATCGCCAAAACCACGCTAGAATCATAAACAAACTACAATCGGCGAACGGTACAGTTACGCAGTTGCAGTTAACATGCACGGTTACGAAAATATAAAAATATTATCAATTTTTAAATTACAATATCAAATTATAAATGTTAAAATACATTTGTTTACATTTTTCACGATAATTAAAGGGACACACGTCCCTTTAATTATGCCAAAAAATTGTTACAAACAAATTTCAAAAGCTTGTAACTTCGTTGCGAATCGTTGCAACTGAATGAGGTTTTTTGCAAATGATACAGTTAAGATTGGAGTTCATTAATAAACCAAAAAAAAAATCGATTTTTTAGTCGATTTTTGCCAAACTGAAGGTCCACGGTCCCCTTAAGTAATATACTTATTATATTATTGAGCCTCTTTGCAGCTTATGTGTTGCTTTTTTATATCTCGTTAAATGACACTTTTTAATCATAAATTTTATCTTTATTTAGTTGTTTAAAATTTTAATAAAACATTTACTTAAAAAATAGTTAAAACGCTATTTTTGCCGTCAATTATTTATATTTTCATCGAAAACAGATATTTGCCCAAACATTTGGATTTTTTGTCGATAATTCCATTCAGATAAAATCGTATAACCGTCAACCTTTATGCCACATGAAGTAAAAAATAAATTCCAAAAATAAATTAGTAATTGAAATCGGTTCAGTTCTTTACATTTTCATCGGAAACAGATATTCGCCCAAAAATTCGGATTGTTTGCCAATTAATTCATTTCGATAAAATCTTATAAGGGTCAACATTTAAAGTTACATGCCGTGTGAAGTAAAAAATAAATTTCAAAATGAAATTGGTAATTGAAATAGGTTAAATTATTTATATTTTCAATGAAAACATATATTCGCCGAAAAATTTGGATTTTTTGTCAATTATCCATCCACATTAAATCGTATAACGAGCAACATTTCAAGTTACATACCATTTGACGCAAAAAATAAATTTCAAAACGAAACTGGTAATTGAAAAATGTTCAGTTATTTATAGTTTCATCGATAACAGATATTAACCCGAAAATTTGGATTTTTTTTTGCATTAATCTATTCAGATAAAATCGCATAACGGTCAATATTGTAAGTTACATGCCATGTGAAGTAAAAAATAAATTTCAAAACGAAATTAGTAACGCAAATCAGTTCTGTATTTTAAAAATGATTGTATCTTCGAACATACACAGAACATAAAAATATGGACAAAGTATTTGCTTGAATAGTTTTAGATTAAAACTTTATATGTCTTACAATTAAGCAGACTAAATACACCAAACTGTACTTTTTACAAAACATTGTATGCAGAGTAAGTCTGAAGGAATAAATTGATTTAGAATTTTTACAAATGCATACTACAGTTTACTTACTGACATTTGTTTCGTTCTCAGAACAGTCATTGTGATTGGCTAAGAGACTTTATTTACAATAAACTTCAGCATTAATGACTAATTGTGTTTCTATTTTAGATTAAAGTAAGTATGAGTTTTTTTGCAATGCAGATAATTTAATTCTGTTTTTTTTTTTTTTTTTTTTTTTTTTTTTTTTTAATTCTATTCCATTGAATTCTCTTGAATTTGATATATAAACATTTGAATTTAAGGCTGTTCTCATCTGCTCTGCTCAACAAGCGCAAAACGTTTTGAGACATTTACAAATCCATTTTTTAACGGAAAGATATAAAATTTGAAAGCCTGACCATGGAAGAAAGTTGTAATCGAGCTGTGTTCTCCATTTTTTGATCAATCAATTACCTATTTTTTTAGAAGCGATTTTGATCTCGTAACACGGCATTTTTCTTCCCTTACAGACTGGATTTACTTCTTTCGTTCGGAAGTTCGGTTCAAAATGCCAACTTTGACAGTATTTTCTGAAAGATCTATTGTGTTTACAAGGAAACGGAAAAACAGTTCGATTACATTGTTTCTGAATAAAAACGCCTTCTAGTTTCATGCGTTTCCGAACAAAAATGAATTAAAACTTGTGTCAGAAAGTTGACCCTTTCGATTTGAGAACAGCCTTAAAGGAAAAACAATATACTCTATAAGCACAAAAATTTATAAAACACGAAAATTTCGAAAAATGTCTGCAATTTTGGCCACCACAGTAGTTAAAAAAATTGTTGTTGAGTCATAAGACACTTTTAATAACTTTTAAATTGTGTTTTAGGGAAAATACAGTTTAAACAAGGTTTTGTAACACTTAATTTGTAAAAATCATTAATAATATTTTTTAAAAACTATAACATTTACAATATTTCAAAAATGTTTAAATTCTTAAAATTGAGTTATTTTTCGGAAAATATTACAAATTTTTATGACCACAAACTTTTTTTGAATACCAACAACATAATAAATTATTGAGCTTTACGTCTGGAATACTTGGAATTCTTTCTTATGATTTAGTGTTTTGTATGATACATTCTTTTTTTCTGAATGTAAATTTTCGAATATTTGGGCTTGGGATGTTTAGAATTCTTCGACAAAATACCATGCAAATTTATTTATGGCATATCAATGTACATTTTTGACACAGAAGTTTACTTATTTTACTTTTCTCTTATTTTATATACCGTCTTCTTAATTTTATGTTGAAAATGCTTTGATAACTCCTTTAAGGATGTCCGAGACACATTTTAAAATAATTTTTATTTATCGAGTTAAAATTTGAAATTTTTTGTGAGGGCTACACATGTCATTTGTAAAAAAAAAAAAAAATCACATGATAAAACTTCTTATCCTTCTATATATAAAAAAAAGTAACGCTTTGAAAATGGACCAATGAAAATCTGCGTAGATACCGCGAAACGCACCTGATAGGTCAGAACTTTCTGACGCTATAAGGGTGGAACCCAACTCTGACGCCAAACGTCACCAAATTTGTCGCCAAATTGGCGATATATCGCCAAATTTGGCTAATAAATTTAGTCGCTAAAAGTGGCGCCATCTTGGCGCTATTTTCAGTATTTCGCCAAATTTCCATAGACTCCCATTGAAATACAATAGGGTTTACTTGCGTGCAGAAAATCAACAAATTGAGATATTTCAATGCAACAAAATCTAATATAAGCTTATGAATAGAGCTTAATTGAACTATTTACATTGTTTTTAAGCACCAACACTACTACTTACAATACTCTTAACATTATATATATATAATTTCACACATATATGTTGGCGGAGAAAAGGCGGCAAAGTGAAAATTTCAGAGGAGAGGAGATTTACATAGTATTATTTACTGTAACTATAAATTAGAACTTCATTACAAAGGTAAGGGAAAAAAATCCAAATAACTTTAATAAATTTGTAATTATTCAAATAAATTATAAATTTTACCATTTTTTAATTATTTCATATTTAATAATTCTTAAAATTATGAAACTCTGTAAACCGTAATGATTACGGGCTTGGAGATAAGGAAATAAAATTGTCAGGAGTTGGGGAGGATCGCGTTGTTACCAAGTAGAATCTAAAAATTGAATGCGTAGAAAATAAGGGATCGTGAAGCGATCAAGAACGGAAACACGAAACAATTACGTCCGGGGTTGGCTAGAAAATAGTGATTGCTTCCCGATACCGGATGGAGTCGCGAAGCGATTACGCGGGGGGATGGTGAGCGTAGCGAGCAGGGGGTGGAGCCCTCCTAGTAATTAAAAAAAATTAAATTTTAAATTTATTAAAAAAGTGAAAGTAACTTAAAATCCTTATAACTCGAAATATTATTTGTAGAATTTCAATTATTTCTCATTTAAATAAACAGAAATATATAGGTTTTAATTTTGATTCAGCACTTTTAAAAATGTTAATTTAAATAAAAATTAAGAATTCTTAAAGTAAAAATATAAAAGTAAAATGATGTAACTTTAAAAAAAAAAATCATATTTTCAAAAGTAATTTTTTTTTTCAAATTTGCTGAATCAACATTAAAGTAAAACAATTATTAAAGACATATTCCAAGCTTGAATCGTTTATCTTTAATGATTCTTGAATACTAACAATTTCAATGCGAGGAAGAGTGAAAAAACCCATCATGAAGAAAAACGCATTTTCACAAGAAGTCGTTTCCACGAATACTATTGCTTGAAAATTAGATTTTAAACAAACCAAAATGAAAAAATTAATATTTCCTATTCCAAATGAGACACAAACATGATTTAAAGGTCATTTTAAGGAGAAAGAAACGGTCAGGTGCGAGTAAAACTCACGCTCTGAGGATTCTGTACAATAAATATGTGAATTATTAACTGTATTATTAAACAAGTTGGAAATTGCTCGTGAAACGTGGCAATGGCGTGTTCGTTTAATAACTAGTTTTATAAATATTTTTTTCACCGCATTTTGTACTGAATGTATATTTTAGTGCACGTCATAAGTGCCTATCAATTTCATTCTGTCCGAAAGGCTGTCACATCATTAAAATGCACTTGAAATAATTTTTTTCCCATTGGCCGTCATGTAACGGAAAACTTTTGACTATCCCTGTCATTAAACTATACATCCGATTTTCATAAAATTTGAAACGACTCGACAAAATTTTCCAACAATTATATATTTAAAATTTCAGGCCATTCGGATGGCTGTAGCACCATTAAAATGCGCTTGAGATAACATTTCTCCATTGGACGTAATGCAACGGAAAACTTTTGACAGTCCCTGTCATTAACCTATACATCCGATTTTCATAAAATTTGAAATGACTCGACAAAATTTTGAAACAATGATATATTTAAAATTTCAGACCATTTGGTTGGGTCGTTTTTGCTCTGTTATATGTGGACAGACAGACGGACCGAAAGACGACTATAGGTGCTACGTGTTTATATAATTACGAACGCACCTAAAATATGGTTTGTTAAAAGAATAGTAAATGTAAAAATCTACACAACGTAGGGTTGGATATAGCTGTAATGTATTAGGAAAGTATGAATGGGTATAGCGTAAAAGTTCAAAGAGATATGAAGCCTAAATAATATCAAATATTGCTATTCTGTATAACTCTGTTTACTTTCTTTTATATTTACAAGAAGAAAGTATTGGATTCGTGAAAATTTTCAAATTCCGGTTTTCGACGGATTTTTAGCAGTGAGACATAAAGGAAAACATGTTTTTACAAAATGTCTGTCTGACTGTATGTGTGAGGCACAAATTTTGTGGACGCTCTATCTCTAGAACAAATGAACGGAATTTAATAAAACTGTACTTTCAGTTAGTCCCTGATATAAATTGGTGCTGATTACTTTTTGGTGTAAATCGCTGCTAAGCTGCATTATTCATGATTTCCACAATAGCTATATCTCAAGAACTAAAGCACGGATTTTGAGAAATCCTCAGATTCTGTTAGTCCATAATATAAATTGGTGCTACTAACTTTTTGGTGTAAATCGTCCAATACGTGGCGCTGTTATGCTGCATTATTCATGTTTATCGCAGTAGCTCTATCTCAGGAACTAATTCACAAATTTTCATCAAACTTCAGATTCAGTTAGTCCCTGATATAAATTACTGCTGTTTAGTTTTTGGCGTAAATCGCCCAACAGGTGGTGCTACTATGCTGCATTTTTCACTATTTCCGCAATAGCTGTATGTTAAGAACTAATACATGATTTTTCATCAAACTTTAGACTCAGTCTATCCCTGATATAAATTGATTCTGATAAGTGTTTTGTGTAAATAGCCCAACTGGTACCACTGCTATGCAGAACTTTTCACAATTTTCGCAGTAGCTCTATCTTAGAAAGTAATGCACGGATTTTCCTTAAACTTCACGTTAAATTAGAAGTTCACGTAAGTTGTTGCAGGTTAGATTTTTGTGTAAATCACCTAACCGGTGGCGCTGCTGTGCTGCATTTATCAGGAAGTATTAACATGTATGAGATAGAAGAACGTTTTGGGATAGCCACATCCGACTAGTTTAAATCTTATACTAATCTGTTTATGATGAACTTAATTCTGTACTGACAATAAAAGTAGTGCATATTTAAACTTCATTTGGGATTTCATAAAACTAAAATCAGCTTAGTAATAATATATATATATATATATATTTACAGTACATCTAAAACGAAACCGTTGTTCAAAATTTAACCACTTCACCGGCTGCCCGGAGATAAGTCGGGGGTAAAAGCACTGTTTCCCCATACCTGCCGCCGGTGAAGTGGTTAAACTTGGCATTGTGCTAAGCGCGCTTTGAAAAGAGGTCGCAAAGTTGCAACTCCGCCTTTGTTCGTCCGCGTTTTTCCAGGTACGTTTCTAATTAACTTTTAAAGACACGGGAGGCGTATTGAGAGATTCACCCAAACTAGTCGCAAACTAGTCGCGAATCACATAGTATTTAGGTGATTAATTCTAATTAAATTAGTCTGTTTTCAACAATTTGATGTGTATTGCTTTTATACTGCTACTGGGCATTGCATTACACAAATGTATCGTTAAAAGTTCTTATATACGCTTTAAAAGCCGATAGTACATAGAGTACGCCGCCCTGTTATTATGTATGTCCAAACTGGTCGTGTCTTTAAGGGTTAATATCTCGGCTAATTACAGATGATTTTTTTAAAATCATTATCAATACTGCTTTTATATAATAAAACACACTTACTGCAATATATATTAAAACACACATAAATAACGCCTGCATTCAACAGTTAGAGGTATATATAAATATTATACAGACATACAAACAATAAACACAATAAACCCAACTGGAGTGAAAAATTAGCCAGAGCCAGGAATCGAACCCGGGACCACAGTATACAAGACTGCTGCTGTAACCACTGAGCTACTCCAGCCGATGCCTGAGTATGCAATTTCTCACTAATAAACCATGTTGGGGAAGTCTAGACGGCTGGTGACTTCCCAATAATTCTCAGTCTTTTAATGCATTTTATTTACATAAAATGTATTTCTGTAGTGATATGTTTTCCTTAGATTTATGAAATCGAAATAAACTGATATATAATATGCATATTAAATTCTGGAATATATATAAAAAGAAATTAATGCGACAGAGATAATGTACACATATTCTTAACTAAATAAATTTCTTTTAAATATTAGTTTAGCAGATTTTATGGAAACTACAATTCCCCAGTAAAGCTACTTCTGTTTAAAAACATAGCTTTCATTTACACTGAGAAAAAAAAGAGAATTTATTTTAGTCTTTCACAGATTAATTTATTTTTATCTCCTATTTTTGTATTTCTATTTATTTGTCTTCATAATAAACTTGTACTTTTGCGCTTCTTTTTTTACTATGAAAGGAAGGTTTTTCATTCCTTTTATTTTAATCAAAAAGAAGAAAGCTTGAAAATCAAAGTCATTCTTGATTTTGATTTTATTCCTTTATTTTGTATTTCTAATAAAGCACTCTTACAGGTTAGAAAATAATAAATTGAGATATGTTAAAATAATTTTATCACTGTATTGCACAGATATTCAATGATAAATATTTTTATGCATATGAAAAAATGCATTGTAATATTAGAATAATTTTATATTTAGTAATTCAATATAGGAAAATTAACATTGAATGTATATTTGGTTAAAAATAACAAAGAGAACAATGCAAAGATGTGTTTGGTTTAGAAAGCACAGCAAATATTAAGTATATTTCATTTAAAATCTAGAAGATTTTCTTTAATGCTTAGTAATCACTTTATTAATTAAAAACTAAATAATTTTTAGACTTAAAAGAGAATTAAACGTCATCATGTTTTCAAGTACTAGATAAAGATCATTATTAGCTCACAGGCTATCATAGACAGTGTTAACGTGCTAACGTACCCGCAGGTTCTGTATATACGTACGTAAAGCGATAACTCTTGATAGAAATATCCGATTTGCTTCAATATATTTTCTAGGTTCATTCTCATAAGGCGCTTCCCTGATCAATTTTGGGGGTTCATTGGTTAAGTATAAATGGGGGTGGGGGTCCTGGTGGATAATCCCCCTTTAACTTAGTTAAATTGGTTTTTCATGCAGAGTTATCAGATTTGCTTCAATTTTGGTATATCGGTTAATTCTGAAAAGGCACCTACTTGATTAGATTTGGAAGTTCATTGTTTAAATCTAAAGGGGTATCTGGGGAGGGTAATACCCCTTAATTTAGATAAATGTGTTTTCTTATCCGATTTACTTCAAATTTGGTATACGGTTTATTATGATAAGGCGCATCCCTGATTAGATTTGGAGGTCCATTGGTTAAATATAAAGGAATAAACCGAGCGGCTAATACCCCCTTAATTTAGATAAATTGGTTTTTCTATCCGATTTCCATCCAATTTGGTATACGGTTTATTCTGATAAGGCGCTACCCTGACGAGATTTTGAAGCTCATTGGTTAAGTAAAAAGATGTGAAACAGGGAAAGGGGGGGGGGGGTAATCTCCTCCTTAATTTATTTATCGAAAGGCAGTAATCTTTGAAGTAAGTGTATAATATACAGTTAGTGTGAATAGACTGTGAGCTCAATGCCATCAATTTAACTGGGCACTTTTCTTTTTTCTTTTTATCGTATTTTACGCCCAAATGTGTTATGTAACTTTTCATAAGAAGAAACCTGTGAACATTTTAAGCATTATTGCATGTGACACCTAAAGTGAAATTTGGTGTATTACGAATTGGTGTACATTTTGATGTGCAATCCATGTAACACGAACAGCTTGTACTTAATTTAAAAGAAAAAAAAAGCCCGATTGACTGTTAGTTTATTCTACTAAATGATATATATTAAGTATAAATACAACCTTATCGAATATGAGGAAAGATTGAAATGAAAAATAATGTCTCCTAATGTAGTTCTGCTTAAAACGAAATACTAAAACTATTTTGAATCAGTATGATAGTAAAAACATCTTTAAAGACACTCTTTTATAGTCATTCAATATTCATCTCGATAATCATCTCAAATTTTTCGAATTCAATTTATGTTTTTTCTCACGCATATCCGTTACAATACAATAATTTGACGATGAAATCAAAGTCTATTATGAAAAATCCATGGCTTTTTGCGATTTGTAGAAAATGAAAGAAGGTGAGTTTATTAAAAACTATATATTTTTTGGTCTGTTTAATTTATAGTTTAATTTATAGGTCTGTTTAATTTATAGATTAATTTATAGGTCTATTTAATATATAGGTTTTTTGGTCTGTTTAATTATAAGGCAGCGGGAAAGAAAAAAAATAAACATTCTTTAAACGATTTTATTTTTAATAGTGTATTATAACCATATATACACTCGTATTTAAATAAACGAATAGATTTTCTTTAGGATTTCTCAACTTATAATCGTAAATTAATTAATATTAAACAATTTATTAATAACAGCGTATTTTTTTAAATAATACAGTCTTCATTTTTTATTTTTTATTTATTTCTACTCTTTCGCCTTTAAAATGCTTCATTCTTGCAGTTAAACAGCCCTTTGGTATATTTTAACGACCGATATTGGCGTATAATTAAATCCATTGTTGTTTCAACTCTCAGACAATTTAACGCGTTACAGAGAAAATTCGGCGATTTATCACCTGTGGCGGATTAACGGATAAATGCCTTAAAATTAATGTATTAATTTATAATTCATTTCTGAAAATATTAAAATCTTCCACTGTCATCGGAAACACACATGTTAACGTATTTTTTATAATTCTATCATCAATATGTGTGTTTCGGCTAATTTTCTAAAAGCTAATTAGCCAGCGCATGCTCTATTAGAACTGTCTACTTTTGAACTGAAACGAATTAATCTTTTTGTTGATGTTAGAATTCTTTAGATGTGGTATGTCGAATGTAACTTCATAGATTTTTTAAGTTCCGTTTTGTAATTAAATGTTTGTTTTGTGCCGTAAAGAATGTTGATTATTCGTAGAAATAAGTTACAATGAACCACCGTTGACGCTAGATTTGTTTTGAAATTAATGTTTAGATTAATTAGAAAAGAAATTGATTATTTGTGGTGCATCGGCCGGGAAGTCTAGATATGAAAAGATTACTGCATAATTTTTTTGTTTTGTTTCGATTTGGAACTGGTGAGTGCTGATTTTTGTTATTATATTTTATTTTTTGAAAATGAACGAAAATAAAGAACGAAAGATGCGTGATACGCATCGAACGTTATTAAATAAATTATTTGAAGAAATTAAACAGTATTTAGCTAGTAATGAATATTCTTTAGAACATTTAGAATAATTAGTCGTTAAGTTAAACGTTAAATGGGGTTATTAAAAAACGTTATTAAGGATCATGATAATAACATTTTAAACCTAATAAATGCTAAAATTGTCGAAAACGAAATATTGAATATTGATGAATATGACCAGAAAATAATAAGTTACACAAATAAATTAAACTTTAAAATTAAAAGTTTATCTTCTAATGCAGATATTACACATAGTATTAACATTGATTCAGTGCGAACATGTCATGCTGCTACTGAACTAAAAAGAGTAAAATTACCAAAGCTACAAATAAACCGATTTTGGGGGGAACAAGACAAATTTTTAAAATTTTGGAACCAGTTTGAGTTAGCGATAGATAAAACCCCATATCTAACAGAAATCGAAAAATTTACGTATTTGAAAGTTTGGTTGCAGGAGCGGCTGCAAACACGATTAATGGTTTTGTATTGACTGAAAATAATTATGCAGTGGCCGTATCGCTTTTGAAACAAAAGTATGGTAGACATGACATGCTCGTACATGCTCACTTAAACAATTTATTAAATATGAAAGGTTTGAAAAGTTCTTCTGACACTGGTGGATTAAGAAATTTATACGATAAATGTCTAGTGAAAATTCGAAACTTAGTGTGCCCAATTTTACTGAAATTAATACCCCGAGATTTGACCTTAGAATTTAATAGAAATCTAAAAGAAGGAGAAATGTGGAATATAGATAAACTTATGAGTTTTCTTAAAAATGAAGTTGAAAGTAGAGAACGGGTACCAACTATCCATGACTTAGATGGTAAGAAATCATTTTCCAATGATAATAAATTTGAATATAGACCAACATTTACAGATAAACAATTGAAATGTAAGCCGCGATATCAATTTAATACTAAAGGATATAAACAAAATAGTGTTCCAGCTACTGAATTAATGACTTCAGTAAATAAGAACTCATGTTTATTTTGTAATAGTGTTGATCATAATAGTGAAGTGTATAATTATTTAAGCATAGATCAGGAGAAAGAAATACTAAAAAAGCAGGGAAGATGCTTTTTATGTTTACAGTGTAAGCACAGAATTAAAGACTGTAAGAATACCAAAATGGGCGATAATTGCGGTAAGAAACATAATAGGGCTATTTGTTTTCAATTTGGAAATTATTCCAAAATAAACGTTGATAAAAGTGCCGTATCTATTTCCCATTGTGGTAACAATTCCACTAGTAATGTACAGAATGAAAACACGCATTGCAACATATTTTTGCAGACTTGTTCTGTTATAATAAAAGATCCTAAAAATGATAGTAATGAACCAGTTTATGTCTTATTAGATTATGGTAGCATGAGAACATTTATTATTCGAGACATTTTACAAAAATTACAATTGCCGGTTATTAGAAAAGAAACCTTATCTGTTTATGCTTTTGGAGCCGAAAGGGCAACTGAGAAAACTTATAATGTAGTAAAGGTAAAACTTGTAAATAGAGAATATCCCCCTTTACACATTGCAGTTGAAGCTCTGGAAACAGATCAAATTTACGCTGCTTGCTTACCCACTTCTGATAAATACATTAGGAAAACTTATAATAAATTAAAAGTTTTACAACATGCTGATAGTTGTGAATGTACTAGTAAACAAATTGCAGTTTTAATCGTCACTGATAATTATTATAATATTGTAACTGGCAGAATCAAAAGACTAAAGAATAATGTCATAGCTACTGAAACCCTTTTTGGCTGGTGCTTACAGGGTTATACGGAGTCAGCCAATGAATTGTTCAGTATGAAAATTATCGTTGAAGAAAAGGATATATTCGATGAAATCAGAAATTTTTGGCAATTGGAAAGTCTAGGAATTGAATCCGAAACTCAAGATGTTGGTAATGTGGACGATGACATTATGGCTGATTTTCTGTCTAATATTGCTTTAAAGGATAACTGGGATAAAATAAAATTTCCATGGAAGGCAAATTTGAAAATGTCTCTTAATAACAATCGCGAAGTCGCATACAGAAGATTTTTGAAATTGAGAACAACCTTTAGAAATGACCCTTTGCTATTCTCAGAATATAAGGCTATTTTAGATAGTTATTTAGCAGACAATATTATCGAACCTGTTTACAATACATCTGATGTAAACTCATTTTACTTACCACATAGGGTATTAATTCGTGAAAATAAGTCCACTACTAAAGTTCGCATTGTCTTTGACGGAAGTGCCCATGCTAAGGGTGAACTGTCACTAAATGATTGTTTACATACGGGATTAAATCTCATTCCCGAATTGTTCAGCCTTTTAATCAAATTCAGAAGCTTCCCCATAGCAATTACTGCGGACATTAAAGCAGCTTTTTTGCAGATCGAGATTGATGAAACAGATAGGGACTTCACCAGATTTTTTTTGGGACGATGAACCATGGATTGATGATCCAGGTAAGGAATTTAAAATATTCAGACTAAAGAGAGTGCTTTTCGGTGTGAAATCGAGTCCCTTTCTTCTGGCTGCTACCATCAAGCATCATCTACAAAGGTATGTAGAAACATTTCCTGAATCTTTTGAAATTTTAAATTCATCGTTGTATGTTGATGATTTTATAACAAGTCAACCGAATCTTGATTACGCATTTAAAATTAGTAAGGAAGCCTATGAAATATTTCAAGAGGCTAGTATGATTTTTAGAAAATGGAAAACCAACTCGCATGAACTGCATGAGAAATGGAAAGAATATGGTTTACATATTGATGAAATTTCTGATAACTTGAATCTCGCTAATCTGAATTTGATACCTTCCAAGGTTTTAGGGGTTGTTTGGGACCCAAATAGTGGCATGTTTTCATTTACGACTCAAAATATAGAAAATTTTCTCTCGAATAAACTTAGTACTAAACGTTATTTATTGCAAATTATTGGCCAAATTTTTGACCCAATTGGATTTATAAGTTCTTATACTATTAGAATTAAATGTTTAATTCAAGAAATTTGGTGTTTAAGACTTGATTGGGATGAAAACCTACCCAAACATTTAGACAATTTATGGAATGAATGGTTTGAAGAAATAAAAGGAACTAAATTGTATTAGCATTCCCAGATATTACTTGGCAGATATTGCCCTTGATGAAGTTGATTATTTTGAGTTACATAGTTTTCCAGATGCTTCAAAGAAGGCATATGGTACGGTAGTGTACCGTAGAGCAGTGTTAAAGAAGAAGAACATTGTAACTAGTTTTGTGGCAGCAAAAAGTCGAGTCGCCCCTTTAAAAACTGTCTCTATACCTCGTCTGCAACTTTTAGGACCCCTTTTGTCTGCAAGACTTTGTAATAAAATTGCTAAAGAATTAGCTTTTCCTGCCACTTGCTACTTTTGGACCGACTCTACAATTACTTTCTTTTGGATTAGAGGTGAGCTACAAAGATTTAAAATGTTTGTCAGAAACCGGATAAAGGAAATCAGAAATCTTAGTGATCCATTAAATTGGTTCCACTGTCCTCGAAAAGATAATCCTGCCGATCTCGTTAGTTACTAGGAGTTTGAAAGTTTCAGAGTTGAAAAATAACCATCTTTGGTGGGAAGGTCCCCAGTGGTTAAAGCAAGACAGATCTCTTTGGCCAAATTTGGATAATACATTCGATAAATTAGAAATTTCTGAAGTTAAAGATCAGTTAGAACTAAAGAAAAACACTGTTTTACAATCAACTATTGTAAATGAAAATCAGTTAAACATTGATTTGATTAATCGATATTCTTCTTTTATGAAGTTAATAAGAATTGCTGCATGGTGTTTAAGATTTCTGAAAAACTATAAATTGAAATCAGGAATTAGAAAATATGATTATTTAGATACTTCTGAGTTACAAAATGCGACCAAAAAGCTGATGAAGATTGTTCAAAATTCCGCATTCCAAACTGAAGTTCGATGTTTAAAGGAAAAACGTCCACTCCCAAATAACAGTAAGATTTTGAACTTAAATGTATTTCTAGATGCAGATGGACTGTTAAGAGTCGGTGGAAGACTGAAATTTTCTAATTTATCAGAATCGCAGAAACATCAAATACTTTTACCAAAGTCTCACTATTTTACTCAACTTTTAATTGATTATCACCATAAAAAATTCCTACATTCAGGTACTCAGACAACTCTATCTTTATTAAGACAATTTTACTGGATACCATCTGGTCAAAGTCAAATAAAGAAAATTATAAATAGGTGTGTGTCTTGTCTTCGAACAAAACACCAAACTCTTCAACAATTAATGGGTGACTTGCACCGTGATAGAATTGTACCATCTAGGCCGTTTGTGAAAACAGGCGTTGATCTAGCAGGCCCTATTATAACAAAACCTAATTTAAAACCTTCAACGATAACCCTAAAATCATATATTGCTATATTTATTTGTTTTTCTACCAAAGCCGTTCATCTAGAAGTTGTTTCAGACTTGAATACAGAAGCATTTTTAGCCTGTTTGAGAAGATTCATTGCTTGACGATCTAAACCCTGTGTCATGTGGAGTGATAATGCCACAAATTTTAAGGGTACTTGTGCTCTTTTGAAATCGTTCTATCAAATCTGTTCTTCGGAAGAAATTCAGCGATTTAGTGCTGAAGAACGAGTTCAATGGAATTTCATACCCTCTGCATCCCCACATTTCGGCGGATCATGGAAATCAAACCTAAAAACCATGAAGCGAATTCTCTTGAAGATAACTAAATTATCTATCTTAAATTTTGAAGAGCTGTCAACACCTGTGACGCAAATTGAAGCAGTTACGAATTCACGTCCGTTGACCCCCTTGTCTGCAGAGGTTAATGATCTACAACCACTACCCCCTGGTCATTTCCTCATTAGAGGTCCTCTTTTGAATGTTCCTAAAAATAATGCCATTTTAGACTCTTTACCTTTTTCTTCTAGGTGGACACTAGTTCAAACATTAAAAATGCAATTTTGGCACCGCTGGAGCTGAGAATACTTAAATAAGCTGCAAGTCCGCAGTAAAGGGAAAAAGCCCTCGCCAAATCTTAAAGTTGGACAGCTTGTGTTATTGAAAGAAGGAAATGATAAGTTTATCGACAGGAAACTAGCTAGGATTCTGAAAACTTATAAAGGTGATGATGGACATGTCCGTGTAATTGATCTCAAGACCTCTACAGGTATGTTACGTCGAAATATCACCAAAGTAGTACCTTTGCCATTTTATGATGATGTTGGACAACCGTCCAACGCCGGTCGGGATGTTCCGGCTAATTTTCTAAAAGCTAATTAGCCAGCGTATGCTCTATTAGAACTGTCTACTTTTGAACTGAAACGAATTAATCTTTTTGTTGATGTTAGAATTCTTTAGATGTGGTATGTCGAATGTAACTTCATAGATTTTTTATGTTCCGTTTTGTAATTAAATGTCTTTTTTGTGCTGTAAAGAATGTTGATTATTTGTAGAAATAAGTTACACTGAACCACCGTTCTCGCTAGATTTGTTGTGAAATTAATGTTTAGATTAAGTAGAAAAGAAATTGATTAATGTGGGCAAAAGTCGATTAACAAATTCTATCTCTACATACAAAAACCAGGTTGAGTTAAATAAAAGAGTGTAAAAATAGAATTGAATCGAATACATTTCTGCAGAGTACATCATTTAAAAAATTACAATTATATACTGAGGAGTATAATAATAAACATTTGTCAATCTATAATAAATAGAGGAAATGCTTAAAATGGATTAAAAAGCTTCTTAACAATTTGCTGTTTATTGTTTAAGATGAAGCTTCTGCTTGTAGGCTTTAAAAAAATACTAGTTAAACTATTAGAAAGAAGCACGAAAAATCAAGTGTCGATCACAGATTATGTAACTCTTTCCAGGTATACTGTAACAAAACTTCACATTTTATTAAGGTAAAAGATGATGTCTAAATAACAATTTGAAAAAAGATTCCAACATAGGGGAGTTTGCAATTGGTAGTATTTCATACGAAATCTATCTAAAAACACTGATTCATTTTTAAAATGTTAACTTACCGAGATTCTCTGGTGGTGAATTTTTAATCTGAATGTTTGAAATTTATACAGTTTAAAGTTCATAAATAGCATTTCACCTCTATGTAAATAAATTAAAAATGGCTATTTTAAAGTTATGATGGGGTTGTATTTTATGAATGGCAGAACAGCTCATTTTTAAGACTGAAACTTCTGTAAATTGAAACTCCACAAGTGTTCACAGAAAAAACATACAATTCTTATAAAGTTTTTTTAAATACCGGAAATTCTCTACAAATATTGGAATATTTCATAGAATGGTGGGATTGCATATATTTAATCAAGTTACAAAAGGTGGTACCGTTGGTCAAAAGTGTCACTTAAAGGACTTTCTAACTGAGTTGAGTTTCGTTCCGTATAGAATGAATGGGAAAAAGTACTATACATGGGAATGATTTACTATTTTATAATATTTTCTTCAATAATAAATTTATTTTTTTGATACAAAACAATAAACAGTTTAAAATTTCTTAAACGACATGTCTATTTAATAGAAAATCTTAAAATGTGAGATGCGGTGTGCATTTTCTGAAGGGTTTACATTTACAGAAACAGTATAAATAAGTAAAAATAGTCATACCACAAAGATATTTGTTATAAAAAATACACTCATTGTTGAAATTGAAATGGACCACTTTTCAAAATGACCGATTCAAGTCAATTTAGATATTCTAAAAAATGGATTCCCTATGTTTCAAAAATTAGAAACAACCAGAAAAAGTTGCAAAGAAAATTGTATAAAATTTAAAATGTTCAGTTTAAGGTGCGTATAATCAGATAAGTGAATCTAATCACGCAACCAAGCTGTAATCACGACCGCTTGAGAATTATTAAAAGCATTAATAAAATGTTTTAGATAACTGGTTCAGTACAATCTATCTATATTATAAAGGACAAACATATCTGTGCGTAACGCATACGTCATTTTGCGAATGGCAACACTTTGAAATTTGAAATAAAATTTTGGTTTTGCAATTTTCTCTACTGCAAATTTTTAAACTTCTAAACATCGCACATTTTAAATTTTTACACCGACGTGTAAGGAAAAAAATGCTCTTTTAAATGCAATTTGTTCGAAAACTGTATCTAAATTTATTTTTCAGATATTAATTTTTTTGTAGTTTTTAATACCATTTTTCTAATCGTGGCAACAAAAGTACCCCATTTCTATTGAAAGTAAACGGAAAATAGTCGAAAATAGGATATACGGTATCATTTTATTGTCATTTTCTCATAAAACTGAAAAAAAATTTGAAATTAAAATATGGGCTATGTCAAGAATATTATCTGTTATTCCGTGATAATGACGTCATATGCATACTTTTCTATAGACGAAGTTTAAGATTGGATTGTAAAAGTTGATTGCTTTAGCGTATGCAAATGACGTCATTTTTAAAACGCAATGTTTTACAAAAATGTAGAGTGTCTTTATAAAAGAGGGGTGACATGCAAATAATAGCGATTTATATTACAGAAATTGATGATTCTCGCCTGAATGGATTTGCTTCGCCGAGTTAGACAAGCAAATAAATAATTCGAGGTTTAAAATAATATCATGTTCCTGAAGTTTTTGTCAAAAATTCTCTCGAATAATAAAATTTTAATGCTATTCTTTAGGACATTCTACTATAATTTTATCAAAATAACATAATTTACTTAATTTATTTTTTTTTCTAATTTTATATAATCTATATATTTAAAACACAAGTGTTTTTTAGCCATTCTGCTGAACCAATTTTATTATTATTTTTTTTTAAACTGAAAACTGTGCATTTGTAGATGTGATCGCACTATCTGTTTTTTTTTCTTTTTTTTTTTAATCCCCACTGTTATATTTTAATTTTAAAAAGCATTTTATGAAATTTCTTCAAAATGGTGAAAATTAGATAGCTTTCATTATTGCGGACGAGAGAGAAACAATGAAGTATTTTTATCCTTATTCATGCTATTTTCTGTTAAAAATTCAAAATTGTTGATAAAAATTGTTGTATAGGGTTTAGTGGCGCAAAATCCCATTAGAAGCATAATATTATATTAGGAACATAATAACGGAAAATGACATACTGCTTTTGAAAACACGCATTTTTCTTCATAAATTTTCTATATTGTTTTCCTTCTGCATGTGTACTGATACTAAGTTTCAGGCACTAGGCGAAATGGTTATTTAAGTGAAAATGAAGTCATATTTAAAAGAAAACGGTCATTTTCTTAGATAAAACTAAACATTTAAACTCAAATGCGTCTTAAAAACATATATTACGGAAATTTTTACTCTCAAGAATTGAGATCAGAATCTCAAGTAAAGAGTGTGCCTTTTCATATAACAGATGTTGCTGACAATCGTGACTTCAAGTTTTGAGTTAAAATGATTTTTAAATGAACAAACAAAATACAATTTTTTTTAATGATGAATATGGATATGAGAAGTGCGTATGCAAATTTTGAGAAGGTGGAAATTGCTATTTTTCATTCCGGAATACCAAGCATAAGAGCCTCAATTGATAACCATATTCTAATAACTGATCTTTTTTATATTTTACTGATTAAGTATCTATATTATAAAGAACAAGCGTATCTGTGCGTAACGCTGACGTCATTTTGCGAATGGCAACATTTCACAATCAAATTTCGGTCTTGAAATTTTTGCTACTGCAATTTTTTAATCTTCTGACATTCGTACATTTTCAATTTTTGTCGCATAGGGAAAAAATTTACTTCCAAATGCAATTTGTTTAAAAACTGTACCTTAATTGACTGATGTATTATATTTTCTAAAATAATTTTTAAGCATGATTTTTTTAAAGTTTATCTTATCACGTGCCGGTTTCAATACATTATAATAACAAAAATTTTGCACATAAAGCAACAAACATTGTTCAGCATTTGTTTCTGACTATTTTTGCATAACGAAATTAATACCTCCTTTATAAAGAAATAAAAGAATAATATTAAAAAAACCCACCAATCTAACATGTTTGTGAAAGAAAAATTAACGAACTTAGTACTTATTTTATAAACAAATAAAATGATAATATTGAAAAAACACAAATTAACATATTTATAATCGTACAATTTAAATTTTTAGATCACCAAATAGGATTTTTTTTTCAAATACAATTTATTTGCATAGTTCATCTGAATTTACTGATTTCAATCAGTAAATGGTTTAAATGGTTTCTATGGGTTTAAAAACAATTTTAAAGCATGAAATATTTTTTAATTTATCTACATCGCGTGGAGCTCGATTACGAAAAATTAATCCGTTTGCCCTTAAAATAAAACTAAAAAACAGGAATTCTACTTTTTCAGAATTTAGTGTCGCCCCCGATGAAAAAAAATGTATATATAAATAGTACAAAACACATTTAAATTTTAAGAGCTAAAATACATACTTTTATTTTATGTAAAATGACGTCATTCGCATCCGCTTAAGAATGACACATTTACGATCCACTCTTAAACATCTACAGTAAAGCATGCATAGGATGTCACTATCGTAAAATAATACACAAATGCACCAAAAAGATGCCGTCATTAAAGAAACTCGACAAAAAAGACTATTTATTGATTCATAGGCATAATTAATATAGATAACTTAAAATTAAATATAGTTTATAATAGCTCCATATTTTAACAGAAATTATTCGTTTATATTTTTTCAAAATAGCACGTATTTTAATTACATTTTCTTTCAGTTGTTATGAGAAAATGGCACCAAAAAGATATAATTGCCATTTTTCAACTATTTTCTCTTTACTTTCTACATAAATGTAGTACTTGAGTTGCCAAAATTAAACAAATGGTGCTAAAAACTACAAAAAAATTAATATTTCAAAAATCAATGGAGATACAGTTTTCAAACAAATTGCATTTAAAAGTACTTTTTTCTCCCAATACGACGGTCTAAAAATTAAAAATGTGCGATGCTTAGAAATTTAAAAAAATGCTATAGAGTATTTAATTGTACAATGATACATCTGCTTTGTTTATTGCTGTCTTCAGTAAGGTAACGTTATTTTTTGGACACAAAATAAGCTGGGAGAAAGAAATAGCATGCGGTACCGGGGGCTAATAAAGAGTTCATCATTTTCTTATGGCTAATATCCATTTAAAAAAAATTCCCTATCAATAAATAAATAAAATAATATAAATAAAACACAAATTTAACAGACATGTATAAGCTCTGAAATTATCAGAATATGAAAGGATGCCATAAGTAGAAAAATCTTGGTCAAATAGCTCTTAGCATGCGACTAATAAGAAAATATAGCTTTTGATAAATTTCAAAAATTTATTTGATTGTATAATTCGTATTTTTCATACAAAATTTTTTTTATAAATGTAAGTCGGTAATCTAAAAAAAATATTGCATATACAAAATAATTAGTTTTCAATTGAAAAAAAAATGTTTTCACCTATATTCTTCAACCCGGGAAGCCCGGGTATGATCCCCTAGTATATTTAAAAGACCAGGCGGTTATTTAGCCATCAGCCCTGAGCTTTCTACAGAACTGATTTTGATAATTATTTTTTTGAATGAAAGCTGTTCATTTGCAGATGTGCCCGTAACTAGCTATTTTTTAATTTATTTTTAATTTTAAAAGCTTCTTATGATATTTCTTAAAAATGGTGGACATCAAGTTAAACTTCTCTCTCTATAATATAAATTTATTTTATTTTATCACAATCCACCAATCAGAAACGTGATTTCATCAGTGATTGTATCGAAAAAGTTAAAAGAAAAAAAAAAAATAATGGTTTTCATAAAATTTAATCATAATAAAATGATTACACGTAATTATGTATTAATCATGAACGAACAAATTATTTGTTCAGAAATAATTTTAAGTAATCTATGTAAATAAAATAACTGAGAATAATCTATATTAAAAAGTAATATCTAAGGCGAAATGTTTCTCATGAGAAAAAACAACGTCATTCAGAAAACCGCTAAATTTTCTCCATGAATATAATATTTAAGATCCTTAGTCTGCACAAATGAAAATATTTCCAAAACGTACACAGATGTCCAAAATTAAGGACCAGTCACAAAATGCTAATTTTTAAGTAAGCGATTATTCAAAAGGAAATAATATAATTCAAATAATTACTATACCTACAGCACAGCTAGTCCATATAACATCTCATTTATGTCACACATGGTCACAAATATCACAGTGACTACGGTGAAACAAAAAAATAAGAAATTCCACACGTCTCATGAGTCTCAAATGATCACTATATGTTACTCCACTGAGACGTCAGTGTGACTGCTGCTTTGTCACGAGTCACCAGGTGACTTTACAATGTAGTTACATAGTGGCTCTCATGTGACTGTCATTTTTAGACTCAATTTCAAAGTCATCATGAACGTTGCATTAGGATAAGTCACCAAATAATATCACATTATAGTCACATTGTGACTTTTCACAAAAGGGCAGAATAGTGACTTCACAGTAGTCTCTCTGTCACCTGAAAGTCATCATGTGACTTTAACGTGACATTATATGATAACTTATCACAATGCAGCGTTTACGATTACTTTGAAATTGAGTTTACAGATGACAATACATGAAATTCACAATTTAACTACATTGTAGAGTCATATAGTGATTCATCACAAAGCAGCAGTCACAGTGACGACTCAGTGGAGTCACATATAGTGATCATTTGAGACTCATAATGAGATGTATGGAATTTCTATTTTTTTGCTTCACCGTAGTGACTGTGACACTTGTGACCATGTGTGACATGAATGAGATGTTATAGGGACTAGCTGTGCTGTAGAGATAGTAATTATTCGAATTATATTATTTCCTTTTGAGTATTTGCAGATGTGTCGCCACTTGATATTTTTTGAAATTATCCCATTTTTATGAAATTTCAATGTCTTTTATGAAATTTCTTCTCATTGGTGGCAATCCTGTTAGTTGTATAGTTGAAGAGAGAAGGGAAACAATGGGAATTACCATACCATTACGGATGCCTTTTTCGTATTACAATTAAGAAAAACTTTTTAAAAACTTTTGAACGGAAAATGACGTCACTGCATAAAATAACGCATTTTTACTTTTAATGCTCATACATTTCAATATTCTTTTTTTCATTCCTCTGACACTGAGATTGAGATGCTCGTGTCAGACGGCTTCAGTTGATGAAAATGTGGTCATAGTGAAATGAGTATTTTCGTTGATAAAACTAAATATTTTACTGCGAATGCATCTAAAAGTAAATATCTGTATTTCGCCGGCACTCAGATTATAATTTCAAGTAAAGAGCACGAATGTTTGCATGCAAAATTGTAACGGCAATCTTGTCATCATGTTTGGAAATATATATATTAAATATTAATTTATTATTGCAATTATTTTTATTATTATATCTATTTATATAAAATCCGAGTCTCTGTGTGTCCCTCACAATTCCGGTAGGACCGCCTCATTGAAATGAGTAATTGTTGAAAAATACTAATGCAGGGTTACCACAGAAGTGCCAAATGTTAACCAACGTGGCGAAATAACGGCAAATTTGGCGACAAAATAGTTGTCACATATGAAGCCAACTTAGCGATAGCAGGCTAATTTGGCGAAATTCCCATTTAAATCCATTAATCTTTCATGAAGGAGGTCACCGCAATTTAATTTAAACGCCGCTCTTTTAAGATTTCCTTTTTTTTTTTTTTTTTTTTTTTTTTTTTTTTTTTTTTTTTTAATTTTATGGGTGAGAAATTAATCTGTAATATACGAAAATGTACACCTTTATACCTTCCTCCCGATGCTACTAATAAAATAACTGCCAATAGACGACGCTGTACTGTCTGAGCTCCAAACTGCGCGATTTTAATGTGCTTTTGGTACAGTATAGCTGCTTTGGGTAAAAAGGAAATTTTGCAACATATTTTCCGGGAACCTAACCACTGTTTCATTTTATATACACACGCATTTTTTTCTCGATATTTATACGATTTATTTAACATAAAAAAGCCATTTATCTAATTTTATACAGAAACAGAAGTAATTTGTACATGAAAATATCAATAATGTACATATAAAATACACATATAAACAAACATAAAGCTCATCAAGTTTGTTTTCATAGCTGTTTATATGACTTGACAACAAATCTCACTTTCTGATGCCCGAATTACACCAAGCTTTAAAAAAAACGCCAAAGCCCCTATAGTGGAAAAGTAACAAATTGACTATTATTTTGCGCTATCTTCGCTATAGTTTGTACGGTACTTTTCCGTTATACGGATACCATGCCAAAATGCATGCTAATGCGCCAATTATTTCAACCCTGATAATTTGTAAATAATAATTGATTAATAATAATTGATTTTGGTAATTTTATGCCAGCTGTTTAATATGAGTTTTATTTTATATCTTAATTTTCTAACAGTTATTTGTTCACTTATTTTAAGTATATATTTGTGATTTAAAAAAATAGTTCTTAAAAATCTGTAGTTTCCAAATGTTACATTTTTAAAATGCTCACTTTACAATCGACAATGTTTTTTCTTTTATTTTTCAAATTTTTCAATTCACGTGATTTTCATTTTGCGCCAACCATTACGCTTCGCGACAATGGTGACCGTATAACGGAAAAGTACCATTTGTACTGTATGCAAGGGGTTGTAGGAGCGAAAAGTTTAAGCATTAAATATTAAAGTTTCTATGAAGCAGTATAAGACTAAAAAATCAAGAATAAAATAAATGCAAAATAATACTAAACAAGAAAGAAAAATCATGCGTTAAGCATAGAATATGAAACATTTTCCAACACTTCCTGAATGCTTTAACAAAACTTTGTTGTTTAGGGAAATAAGGTAAATAAGATAACTAAGTAAACATTTTAGAAAACAATTACAATTTAAAAATTTATTTCGGCAGTTACCGCCCATAGCCAATAGTACCGTTATTACACGCCACTATTTAGCTAAAATTTAATTGAAGCTAAAACACTCTTAAAACTGCTGAAATACATTTCCAGATATTATCATCCATAGACCGTTATGTATCCAATTCTTTGCGTGACCCTGTATATCATTTTATCTATATTCTACAAACATTTCTTAGTAAACTAAATGCAGCGCACCGTAAAAATTCATGACTCCTTTAAAAACCACCTTTAAGCTACTTACTCTCATACTCAGTAACGCTTACGAATACTTTTGTGTAGCCGTGTATATGAACTATAGCATTTATACACACAGTATAGTAGTATGCATAAATATAGTGAAACATAAAAGGGCGTATTATAATTAAAAATGCATTTCCACAGCAATCATCGCTTATGTACACTACTTTGGAGAAAAGTTTCTTGGCGAGAAAGAAGTTTGCCAAAGTATTTTCTGACAACTTATTTACTGATTCATACTCACAAGCAATTTTTCCATATGTATACAATCTATTTAATATAAGAAAAGCTATTTACCCATTTTTATAAAGAAACAGAAGTAATTTTTGTACAGATGTCATATACGCATCGGGTTTGGCGAGATTTGTTTCTGACGCCAATTTGGCAAAAATGTCCCTTTGACTACTAGTTACATATATATTTTTTAATTATTTGGTATCATTTTGAAAAAGAAATAACAGTAAGTAAATACAAGTTTAATTAATAACTGTAGAACAAAGCAGTTTATATAATTAAAAAAAGAAAATAAAAGTAAATAAACAATTTATTAATACATAAAAAACAATAGCCGGGTTACAATATCAGGCAAAATAACACCATTTTGGAGCCAGTTAGGTATCCCGGTGCATATATGACATCTGTGCCGTAATTTGAATATAAAAAAATATTATATATACTTAGAAATGATTTTTTTATGTATATAAATACATATATATAAAAAAATAAAAGATTATTAGATTTGTTTTCATAGATTTATATATATCTGTTGGCAACATATCTCATTTTCTGATGCCCGAATTGCGCCAAACTTTTTTTTTTTTAAATGCAAAGTGCCCTATAATGGAAAAATTCCCAAATAAATAATTAAGGTACTTCTTAGTTATTCCGTCGACCAAATTACTGTCGCCAAATTGTAAGGTTAAATGCCAATAACGGTTGCATTAATTAATTAATTGTAAGATTAAGTGCCAATAATGGCCAATAAAACCATTAATTCGGCATTTTATTTGTATTTGTATTAATGTTTTACTAATTTATTTGTTCTTTCGTTAGTTTCGAGTGGTTTGGCGATTTATATAATTTGGCGAAATTGGTCGAAGGGATAACTAAGAAGTATAATTAATAATAATAAATACCTGTATAAACAAAAATAAAAATTCGTCAGTTTTGTTTTCATAGCTGTTTATATATTTTGGCAACATATATCACTTTCTGAAGCCCGAATTGCGCCAAGCTTTTTTAAAAAATTCGCTATAATGGAAAAGTACCTAAATAAATAATTAATAGAAATAACCAATTATATAAACTAAAACATTTTATTTTGAGATCAAAGCATTGTTTTTAATTTCGATTAAAATGTACATATAGCCTAGGATAACTCCGTTGAAATTAGGTTGGCAGCTTCTTAATATCTCATTCCATAAACCTAAACAAACACAGGTGATTCATTCATCGTAAAACGTAAAAAATATTAAACCATTGAGGTAATCATTCACAAAGTAAGTTTTCCAACAATCAATGGACAATATTTTTATGATGTCATAGTAGGTAAAATGGTGGCGGCATCGTTTGTTTATGGTTTGAATTTACAAAGATTTTATTTTGCGATATTTCTGAATTACATTACTTTATTGTCATATTTATGAGCTCAGAACAAAAGCATATTTTTTTCATTATTTAGTTATTAAATAATGAAAAAAAGAAAGATAAATGCATGATTTGAAAAATTGAAATAATTTTCTTTCTTAATACAAAAAATTAACATTGAAGTAACAGCGGGCTTAAATTAAATAAGTTTAACTGTTTAATTCTGTTGTAATATTCAAAGTAACTGTATTTATCAGATTTCAGTAAATAACATCAGGGCCCGATTAAACTTTGAAGTTAGAGGAATTACAATGTCATTTCAGGACCTTTCTTTTGGAGAAGCTTTTCAAAATTCCACATATACATGGAAACTCTTCAGTGTTACAAATATTATTCCTAGGACTGGCATAACATCAGAACGGCCGGCAATTTTGCACACGTTTTGGAAAACTACTTTATATCAGAAATTTTATTAAAAACTGGCTACTTCTTTGTTATAGCGTTTTACACAATTATGATTATGACAAGTTGCAGCCAATTTTGCAAACATCGTAACCAAGATCGTGAAACATACACGTATAATATCGTATAATACCATTTCATTAAATTGTATACGATAATTTAAAAGTTTTTCCTTACTTCAAGTGTGTAATTTATTTATTTTTAAAAATTGGCCAATATATGAATGAAAAAAAATGTAAACAAAGATTGAACAGACATGACCGCAAAAAGCCTCAAATCTGCATAACACTTGGAACCAAATTGTGCAGATTAGTGGTCTTCTACTGTACACAGTTTTTCATAAATGTGTTTCGTTCTTAAAATGTGTTGTTTTCACCTATCACTGCGGAACAAGTGAGAAAAACTCATATTCTTGCACTTGAGTTGTATACATCTTTATATCTAAATTTCCGTCATTTTTGACGGGCTACCTTTCTAGTTTTATATATAAATTCAGTCAAGGGATTCTTTTAAACATTTTCAGTCGTCGATTTTGACGGGTTTCTACTCGTATATTATTATATATATATGTAATAATAAAAATTTTCGCCCTTTTATCCTAGTAAAACTATTCCAAATTCTTAACATTTTTTCCTTTTTTACCTATCTTTCATAATATCTTAATATTTTTTGTCTTGTATTTCATGCATTTAAAACTGCGTATTCTTTTATCAGTCTAAAAACCTTACTCCATTCGCCTCATTTCATAAAACCCATTAAATTACTTTTTTTCATTTTATTCTAAAAATAAATTAATTTTCTTTCGAATGTTTTTTAATATCATTTGTTCTTTGGTGTTCTATTCCCATCATTCCTTGCAAATCCCGCCATCCATTGTTTGCGCAATAATTCTGACGCCTACGCTAAATAGATCGTATCGTCGTCGCTAGTGCCTTTCCCCCTTCCTCCTGAAGCTTGTCCTATCATATTCTGCTCTAATTGCGTCCTTCCGGCTCCTTTTTACGTGATTTGTCATTTATCGTGTATTGTATTCATATGCATGCAGTTTTCGCAAGTATATAACCCGTTGCATGGGCTAGGAGAGGTAGAATTTGACGATTATTGAGTTGCTTAATTAAACCACGCCACCTGGAGTGTTTGTCTTTCCTGAATCTTCATTATTGTTCTAATACGTAACATCAAGTGGTATATTTTACTACGTATCAACTGCCCGCACATGGATCACCTATAACTAGTGGAATTTTAGCATTATAAGGTCGATTAATAAACGTTTTGATGCATCTATAGACTTCGATTATTTGGGCTTCGGGAAACATTCCAATGGACGACAGCCCGACCTTTCACTCTTCCATCAGGATCGTTCGACTAAAAAAAAAAAAAAACATGATTTCTTCATTGCGTACATAATGTGGGTGTGCTGGTGTTTAAGATCTACATGTTTATATGATACGAGTGAAATCGTTTCATATATAGGGGAGATTGGGGCACATGTGAACACGGGGCACATGTGAACATCGCAGTTTTTCGATAGTTACTATAAGCTTTTTTATTTGAAAAAAATTACTAAAGATGATAGCATCTGTAGACATATGGTAAAAATTTTTTGAAGCTCTATGACATTTTGTTTGTCCTCTGTAGCCAAAACACTGTTTTTAGATCTCAAAAGTAAAATCATTGCTCCAAGTTCATAAGCGAATAATTTTATTTATTTATTCATTTATTTGAATTTGAGTGTTTTACCATATACTATGAATACTAATAAACATTTTTGATAAATTTTTTTTTCTTCTAAAATTGAGAAATGTTAATTATTCATCAATTTAACAGAAGCAGCAATGTGGGCACTTGTGAACAGGCTAGTTGGGGCAGATATGAACAGTTCATAAGAACCCCAATAATCATTCTGTGATTCTGTTTCTTTCAGTTAACTTAATGAGAGATAATGTCAGTTCCATTATCTACAATTTTCCTGAAATTGAAGATATTTTCCTCTCACAAAGTTGATTTTGCATTGAAACTTCCACAAACACATCGTTCAGCAAATACATAAAGAACAACAGGCTCTTCTACGTTCAATTGTACTCTAAATAAATTTAATGTTTTCTAAAATGCAATAAGTGTTATATATTATTTTACTAAACAGTTTACAACAATATTTTTTATGCATTGTTAATACAAAAGTATTACTTTGAACAACTTTGCAAATTTTTCTTTTACATTTGTTCTAACCTTGCAATGATGGCTTACTTCCATCTCTAAAACATTTATGTATATGATGCTTTGAATGGAGATAGATACCAGTAATATTTTAAGAAAGTACAATTTTTAAACTGATAACTACCGTAAAATCCCGATACCCCCGCCCCCTCTTTCAAAAGCAAAAGAAGTTGGTGTGTGTGTGTGGGGGGGGGTATAGTCGAGATTATTTTTAATCATTAAAAAACCCTTCTTTATCTATAATTTACAAGAAAATAAGGCAAATATAGGAGTGAGAATCTTTCGTATTTCGGCAGATTTCCGATAAATAGTATGTAAATGCGCCCTCCCTAAAATTTCCCCCAAACAAAAACCCTTAAACAAAATTTAAAAGTTTTAATTTCTTTTTTTAAATTTCTTCTTTATTTTTTTTTATTTTATTGCAACAATACTTAATGAATCATCTAAGACTCTCCCCACCAAATCTACTTATTTTCATTTTATAATCTATTGCTTAAACATATCACGCAGAAACTAGAGAAATATACATATATATTTTTCTTTATGTTGAATTTAAAAGGTAATATAACTAATGATTACTATGACAAATGAATAAAGGAATAAAAAGCACATTAAAGGATATTTTTTCCTTGTGTTCACATGTGCCCCACGTGTGTTCACAACTGCCCCGCTGATGGGGCACATGTGAACAATTTTTTGATTTTATAAAACTATTAAAAAGTGTAAGAAGAACTATACAGGTGATTTTGAAAAAAAATACCATGTGCAAAAGAAATTTCTGTTTACTATATTAAGTATTTTTGTTTATCGAAATTAACCCAGTTATGAGAAAAAGCTATATTTATGCGAACTGTTCACATGTGCCCCCATCTCCCCTATATATATATATATGTGTGTGTGTGTGTGTGTGAAACGATATATATATATATATATATATATATATATATATATATATATACGATCAGACCGCCTGAGTTCTTTTTTTAATACGTTACGATAACCAATGATACATATGCCTGCCGAATATGTGTTTCGTACAGCACTTTGCATACTGTCTTGGAAGTTTTCAGCCTGAGGCACGGTTATAGCTAATAAGATGTTCCAAAAAGCGTATTTGTTAAAATATATTAGGGCTTATTTGAAGCATGTAATATTTAAAGAGAACTATACTATTTCGATTATTTAAATACTTAATGCAAAAAACTGCGATATAAATCATTTTACTACTAGCAAACAAGAACAATGCATCTGGATATACTTCAATGTTCTCTCTCTTTTTATTTTTAAAAATTACTCTAAGAATTATTTTTCCAACTTTTGTAACTATTGAACTTCTAAAATGAAATTGAGTGAAAAAGACGCCCTTTGAGAAAATTAAGAATCCATTTTTATTGCGTTAAAAAATATGTAATAATTGCAAATCCTGAAAATAATCGGTTTTAAATATAACTTTTGCAGGAAATTTTATAGGCGAACCAAATTCTATTTAACATATTATATATACACTTTTTTCATTGTTAGGCCTTTTGTAAAGTAAATATGTATTTAATATTTAATAAATAATGTTTATAAAACTTAATTATTAACGTTTATAAAGAAGACGAGTGCATATAGAGAGTCATCCAATGCATAAGATGATTAAAGTTTTACTCGAAATAAAATGAAACTCAACATTGATTTAAAAGAAAAATGCTTAAGATGATAAATAAAATCCAGTCAATTTTATTATAATGATAGGAAAAATTATTCGGTAATAATCTTCATTAAGCTGAAAAACAAATTTATATCATTTCCATATTAAAAGATATTTAAATTTTTACACATATTTTATTTAATCATAAAAATATCATGATTGGATAAAGTAAATATTCTTCTTTTGAAATTTGCGGAGACTATTAGATTTTTCTAAATAAAAATGGTGGCCAAACTGGTAATGCTGTCCCATGGAAGACCCATGTGTATAAAGATGCATATTTCCAGAAATCATGCAATTCAGGAAATATCTATTTGCCTGTTTTTTTTTTGTTTTTTTTTATTAATTGTTATTGCAAACTGATTCTGAGTTGTGTATTGCGAAAATGTTAATCGCCTGCGTAATCAAATAACATTTTTAGAATAAATTATTTAATAAAATTTATGATGCCTCTTTTTATTTAATTAATAAAAAAATCGTAAATATTCAAAATATGGTAAATATTTTATTTAATAATAAATTACGTATTTTGTTTAATGCAGAATCAAGTTTATTATTTAATGAGTTAAAAATTAAATGTAATTAATAGTAATTTTAACATAGAATGAATTTTTATTTAATCATATAAATTATGGTTTATTTCTCATTTGCTTTTTGTTTAGTTAAAGACGTAATACTATTTAAAAAGTTCTTGTCATAAAATTTAATATTTAAAGTTCATGAAAAGATGACTGCCGTAAAATGTCATCTAAAATAAAATATTAAAATTGTTCTGACAATAAGGGACAAAACTTCAATAAAAATTTTCTTTAACACAAACATTCTGATAAATACAGTTAATTGCATTATTATATTTAAAACAATTTTTTCAATCACCAATGAGGGGCGTTGTTTATTTTAAAATTGAGTAATTCTGTGATGTTTTATTTAATAAGGCAATGCATTCAATTATAAACAAAGAATACTACATACACAATCTCTATTACTGATAACTTTAAATTATTAAATAAATGTGGATAAAATGAAACAAGTTCTAATATGTCTTTAAATATCTACGTTATATTACTTGTAATGCATGTGGTGTTAATTAAATATTATTAAGTGAAAATAATACCGATAGAGAAAGATGTTGAAAATTGTGCCTTTTGTCTGTTGTGTTATTCATTTGATCAGTGTCAATCATTTCCGATATTTTGACATTGAGGATTTCACAGATTTTGATCAGCTCTTTTCTTTTCAGGGGTTTCAGGGATTTTATTTTAATAAAGGATCTTATCTCTCTAGTATTTAGAGATCTCTCTAGAATTTTGTTGTTACGTGGGTACACGTTAGAAACAAATTATCATCTCACAAGATATTTGTTTATTTCGCATTGCCAATAATAAGTTACATTAGCATTCCACTTTTTCAGTACCAGGATTTTCTAACAAGATATTTCGTTTTAGATTTTCCTTGCAAATGTTGTAGAAACCTAAAACATTTTTTTCCCTTAAAAAATACAGTTATAAAAAAAGCGAAACATTTGGTAGCTTTATATTGAGAATTTGTATATTAAACAAAAAGCATGGATAACACAAAGTTTTGTAATAGCTAAATGAGTAGTGCTCAAATATATACTTCAATCCTCTCCTCCTTTAAAAGCATCATTTGGCATGTAAGAGAAAATGTTGATATTAGACAATGTATTATAGTTTCAAAATGTAATTTTTGAAATAAGAAATCAGCAGATGATTTTTTTTAACAGAAACAAAATTATCTAAAAATGTGCGAAGAATCCCTGTAGTTTACAAAAGTTACATTTTTTAATCTTAAAAAAAAATATATGCATACATTTGAGTCTATGTCTACAAAAAATCACGCTTTTGAAACCAATTTTCTCTTTTGCGTTTTATAATATTATTTTTACAAAGTCCTTTCACATTATTATTATTTTTAATTTGAAAGATCCATTACAAATCTGTTTCATTATGAAATATTTCTGAGCAAATTAAATCCTTACTTGATTTTTAGTTAATTTCCTTAAAGAAAATTCATTTAGAATTAATGCGCGTAGAAGATAAGGTGTAACAAATTTATTGAAGAATATTATTTTGTTGCGGATATTTATTCTTAAAAATTAATAGAAATTTAATTATGATGCTTCTAGTACACAAACGTATTCTGAATTCACATTTCTGTGAATGATGCCATCGGTATGAATACACTAATATTTTGTTTCAATAATATTTCGGATAAATGGCAATATTTCTCGCTCAAAGGGTTTAACGGTGCTTAACACGGAAGCTTTGTCTGATAATGTGCTTAATCTTTCATCTGGAAATAAAACTAAATTGTTAAATTCTAATATAATTTATTCATTTTCACGTTTCGGATATGTTTCAATCTATTGTTTAATGATTACTTCAAAATTAAATTTACATAGACATACAAATGGCGTTTAAAAAGTTTTAGAATGATTTAAGTAAAGGGTGTTTTAAAAAATGTTAGCATTGTATCATGGAAATTCTGTCAACTCTTTGTTATTTGCAGATGCTGCTTATAGGTAAAAACTTTCTGATTGATGACCTTTAATGAAATATAAAGTATATTCATCACTTTACAGTGATAAAAAATCTTGTTCAGTAGTTTAAATTATTGAAAAAACATCACCTAAAATTATTAAGCAAAAACTAAACCACCTTAAAAATCAGAACGTAAAATAATACTTTTAATCATTAGTTTTACAAGGGACAGGCGATTCGAAGCAAGTATTCGAAATATAGAACGAAGGTAACAAGTCGCTGTATGTTACAACATATTTTTCTCCGTAGCCTATATAAGAAGACGATTCAGCCAGCGTTCCCTCAGTCGGTTTCCAGCTTCCACGCAGTGTACAGGGCGGATGGGCCGGTCCTTTTCTGGACCTGCGGCAATTGCCAAAGCAAAGCATCTGACACTGCTGTGGCTTTCTCCTACATGACACCAGTAGCTGCTTCCCATATCTCGGCGATGTAAATCCGGGAAGGAGGGCCCTTATCAGGTCCACGCGAAAGCGTATCTTCGTTCCCGGCATTGCCCTACTCTTGGACGGCAAATGCTCTAGCAAAGTTACGACACCCAGGCCGGATCCAAATCACACTTTCACCGGCCATTAGGCCTAGGCGACTCTTTTTCACTTTTAATGCTAACACTCTCACTTTCTATTGATTTTTTCTACTTTTTATTATAAAATTCTAAAAATTGTTATAAAAAATTAAAAAAATATTTGAAAAAACTTACAAAAAATTTAAAAATTTTAGAAAATACAAATATATATATTGCTGTTGTAATACTATACTTAATCTTTCGTCTAGACTCTTCCTTCCTTATTTTTACTTTTTATTTGAGCTCTTTTCCCATGCAACCCCAGTTAGATTTTTTACCTTTTATGCCCTTGCTGCTACCAGCTATGAATTTTGCTATTCCATTTAACCTGCACAATCTTATGTGACGGGGATGTGAGGCAAGTGGCCCCAGGCTCCTCGACCAAATCATCTTCGAACCTGTTACAACATTATGCATTTTTAGATGGATTTTTACTCAGTATGTGCTTACTTTGAAAACAAACCCCGGAATCTAAGTCATTAGTCATAAATCAAATAATCTTGCTTCATTCCTTGGAAAACGGAGAAGGATAGCATATGCATACGTTAGAAAAGTATTTCTAGAAATTTTTCTGTGATGTCACAAATAATATCACAATTTATGTCTTTTGAAAACCGGTTTCACAGAGCACACATCTGCTATACACATAAGTTAAAGAGGACTATGCAACATCCTTAATTTTGAAATTAGTTAAAAAAAAAATAACTACTACTAAAACTTTCTAAAAATCTCTTTTGGATGAAACGCACGATGTCAACACATGGCGGAAAAATTGGGTTCTGTCACATTTTCTAGATTTTGATAATTTACTTCTATGTATAATGTACCAGTGAATCCGAAAATGACCTCCATTTTTAAATTACGTAAAGTTTTTTTTTTTCTTAAATCGTAGTTAAGAAGTCAAAAATAGCAAAAATCTGATACTATAAAATAGATGTGATGGTTGTGTTTTTTAGCTTTCGATTATTGATTCATATGTATTTTGTCTGTTTAATTCGAAAATGATCTTCATGTTTTACCATCACGTCAAGATTTTTCGCAAACCGCCAATTTTTAAATTTTAAAAAGTTGAAATATTGCAAAAAATTTATACTTTAAAATAGATGTAAAACATTTTTTTTTCATAATAATTTATTATCCTTTAGATTTATGGTATGCATTTTTAAATCCCAACGTCTAAAATATTGTGTATTTAAAATCCTTACAATTTTATTCCATATGTGGAATTTTCTTTTACCGCTCATGCTATGCCTCGGGATTTTTCTTTTATTACCGGACTGCCAAGAAGCTTTATGTGTTTCATGCGTATCTGGGTATGTGGATTTCTTTATACTCTCGAGACATCCCAATGGCGGGATGGATTTTAATGAATGTGATCTCGATCGATTCGTCTTATCCGTCCGATGGTTATAGGATAGGTTTTGTTTTTATAAATTCAAAATGGCGGCTGTAAAATACAAAATGGCGATAGAGACGAAAAAAATTGCGCACCATATTGAGTGGCATATCATTGGATAGTTCTTTCATGAAGAGGATGTTTCATTGACTATTTTATAGTCAGAAGCTCCGTTTAAATGTAATATTACACAACCTGGGAGTTGTGTAGTAAGGATCTCTAGCTTTACTGCAACTCTAACCTTCACAAACATCTAAAGGCCTCAGCAAAACAATGTTTATAGATAGGAACTAACAATTAAACACAATTTAAAAGTCATGAATACAAGTAAATAAAAAAAAAAATAGGTAAGTAATAAAAAAAAAATAGTTTCACATTCATGAGAAACAATTAATTAGTTCGCTTTTTACGCAGTCGGTATTTTTATTTTTTAAATTTAATTTTTACTTGTATTCTCTATGGGGTTCATTTCGGTTTCCTCTTTTATTTTGGCGATTGATAAGGCTGAAAATTTGTCGCAGATGTATTTGAAACATTTTCCTACTTTTGGTAAGTTATTGATAATTTGCTTTGATAGATTTTTTTTTTTTTTTTTTTTTTTTTTTTTTTTTTTTTGGCTTTTTAACTTTGAAATTTATAATTTGCGAAAAGTCCTGACGTGATGTTAAGACTGAAAGTTATTTGTGGATTCAGCACTAAAATTACATAAAAATTAATTATAAAAAGTTAAAAAATACAACCATCAGATCTGATCTAAAAAATCAGATTTTTGCTGCATTTTTACTTTTTTTCTTTGAAATGTACGATTTCCAAAAAATCCAGACTATAGTTAAAAAGGAAAGTCATTTTCAGATTCAGCGCTAAAAAAATACATAAAAGTTAATTATCAAACGCTAAAAAACACAATCACCACAGGCTTCCGTAACGAATAAAATAATTAGTGGGGTATTTTCATTTTCATTTTATAATATTGTAGGTTTATTAAAAAAAAGACTGACACAGAACACATGCAAACATGTTCATTTTACCTGTTAATCTGTGACTCAGATATATAAACTTATGCATCTACATATAAATAATGGTAAATATTAAGCTTCCTTTTCTCCCTAAAATTGCTTAATATTGTTTTAAAGTATTTTAGAGATAATTTAAATAATTCTTCACATTAAAAAGTTGATTATCACATATGTCAAAGAAGGATTAAATCTAGTCTTTTCTGAAATATTTCTTTAACGCTCGATTAAAAAAAAACAAACATTTAAAACATTTATTGCAAGATAACTTTAGTAACCCCTCACAAAATATCAATTTTAAGTGTTAAAGAAGATAGACTAATAAAGGAAAAGGGAAATATTGACAATTTGACATTTATTTTCTAAAAAAACAATTTCCTTGCAAATATTTTAAAAAAAGTTTGAGATAAACAATTTGTACCTGAATTAAAATGTGGTTCAAAATTCTTGTTGTCCAGTAATGTTAAAATTTGGAAACTATATTTGAAATAAAATTATTATGTTTTTAATGTGCATATATAAATTATTACATTGTCGTGAAGTTTCATGTCATACTATTTATACTTTAAATTTTCTCATGCGTTTTTAATTTCATCTGTAGAGCCAATTTATTTCATTACCTACTAAATAGTAAAAGGTTATTTCGTTTTTTAGGTGCATTCGTAATTATAAAAAAATGCAGCACTTATAACCGTGTTCTGGTCCATTCGTCTGTCTATCCGCCTGTCCGGATATAACAGCGAAAAAACTACCAAACCCAATAGTTTGAAATTTAATATATATATATATATATATAATCATTGCAGAATTTGGTGGACTCCTTTCAAATTCTATTAAATTCGAATCAAACCTTAAAAATACATTTAAAAAAGTTTTCTACATTTTATCAAATCCCATCACACGAAATTAATTCAATGATATCCCGTGATAGGTAATGTTTTTAGGTTGCCATGATGAGTACGTCCTATTTAAAATGTAGTGGTATTATTTTGGTATTACTGAATTTAACATAGAGTAATTCCGGGATTTATGCGCACTTTTTTTCGAATTTGTATATAAAGTACCATGGTGGACATAAAATTTTAAAAAAAATCATTCCGTGCTATTTAATGTTAAATATACAACGCGTGTAGTGCGACAAAAAAGTTCAAAACAAATTATTAATATTTTTAAACAATTTTTTCTAAAACATTAAACACACTGCGGCTTGTCACCCGTACATTCAGGCTGAGGCGCTGCGCTTGTGATAAGAACAGAAAGAAATTATAAATAAAAATATTAAAAAAATATTCATATCTGGACTATAATTAACGATGTAATAACAAAATGAAACTAAATGATTACAATGAAACGTATTAGTAAATTCAAATTAATAATTGTTGCTAACTTTCACTATTAAAATTATCGACTTCTTTCTTTTTTTTTTTTTTTTTTTACATTAAATTTTAATTATTATTTCAGCAACAACGTATCATCAATGTATTAGAAAGGGAAAAGAAAAAAGGTAAAATTGTGTTTACGTAATTTATTTGTTAACCCTTTCGGGACCGGTGGCTTTTACACAAATTTTATTCGGTTGGTACCACTTTTTTTTTTTTAAAGAAGTTACCTTTACTTGAATAATCATGAAAATGCTCTAACAAAGAAAATATTACATTTATTTTTTACTGGTGCCAGAAACAGACTTTGTAAGAACTTTATGAAGTGCTTTTATGCACCTATGGTCCCGAATTGGGTTAAGAGACCTGTTTTTTTGACTGCGATCTACAGAAAAAGTCTCGAAAAAGCACAGTCTTTATGCAACTACATTTAAACACATGATGCAACGAAGCCAATTACACTTCCTCTTTTTTGGAGCAGTTTTCAAAGAACGTCGGCGTTACGCGTAATCCAATTTTTCATTATTATCATCTTGACTTGCATCTTTCTTGCCCTTTTTACATTTTATTTCCCCCTTTTTCTCCTTTGATTTTAATAAACTTGATAATATGCCTAACATGGATAGTCTGTGCAAAAAGAAAAGGAAAAGTTAATAACACTTAATCATCCCGTACAAAAGAAACTGCGACATGTATACCGTAATAGCAGTGCGGCATGTATCCCATTTTGCGTGGTGCATACGTCGGCCATCACAGTTTCCTGCCATCGCTATGGGGAATGTCGTAATCATACACACAGTACTCTATACAAACGCTACACTTAGTTTTGACTTCGAGCTCATGCATGCATTTAGTAATTAGTGTATGAAAAGCATTTAAACATAACGTGTTTAAAAGTTTGGACAGTAAAATCACGCACTTACGTCAAATTAAGGATTGTACTTCTACAAGTAAACATCTAAATGGGATTTACGCTATACACTGGTTAAAATAATCTCAGTGCGCACCTATACTGTGCGTTTGACGACCATCTATCGGTAATTATAAGAAATACAAGGGGTGCGGCATCTATCCCGTATGCGGCGACTCTCCCGGAGTTACCCTATATAATCGTAATAAATTTTGTATCCACGCATTTTTGCATAAGAGTGCAGCAGCTATTGCACCAAGATCTGAATATTTGTTAAACTATTTATAGTACGAACGCACTTCATTTGCCACATTTGTCGAACAATTTCCGACCTCTTATGCCAGAAAGATCCAAAAGTGCATGACATTCAGAAGTTTCATAAATCGGTAATTTTTTGTGCGAAATAATTGGAATTTTTAGATTTAATTTATCAAATCACTGAAAAAAAGTTTTTAAATAAAATTTAAGGAATTCCTGGGTGTAAAAAACTAAAATTTGTACTTCTTTAAAAATTAACTATTTCAACGTGAATGGATTTTCGTACGGTGAAGTACACCATTTGAGACATTTTTGTCATTGAAATTTAGCGGTTTGTGAATTACATTGTCTGTCAATGCGAAGTGAAATAATTCACCAGTCTGGCTGGCCAAAAGCTAATTTCATAAGTTATGACATATGAAAAATAAATGCATACAGGATGAATATAACTTTTTAGGGTGATTGTACGTTATACAATTTGTCCCCAAATAAATTACAATGATTTTTTTTTCATGAGAGGGAACTAACGAGTGTACTACGCATATGGGTTTCAAATTATTTTTAATAATGGAGCTGTTATTTTCTAAAGTGAATACCTTTATTTTGTTATTTCCGTGAGATCTAATTGTTAGAAATTGTCAAAAGGAAGGTAAGTCTGTGTAGATTTATAATATCCTGATTAGGATTTATCTAATTATTATTAATATTTTTAAAGATGGATTACAGTAACATTGTTTTTTTCTACTATACACTGTAAAAAAACGAACTAAAATACGGAAATTGCAATGGAAATCGAGACACCAGTACTATTTTCGTATTTTAACGGAAAAATTTCGCCCTTAAATTCCAGAACTCAGTAAGACGGAACTTTTTCTGGAATTTACAGGGAAAATGTTTCGTTAAAATACGACAATAGTAGTGGCGTCTCGATTGCCAGTACAATTTCCATATTTTAGTTTTTTTTTTTTTTTTTTTTTACAGTGTACTTTTTCAATACTTCCAAAACTCGAAGAGTCTAAGTATATTTCCCGTCATCTTTGTTTTTGTTTGTGTTTTTATAAACATAGATCAGCCGTTGCCAACGGATGTATGGAAACGCATTATATAAGCATATTTAATATCACGGTCCAGAAAGGAAATGAGATATAAAATTGTGTTGGAAAAAGTTTGTGTTACTTTTAAAAACCTTTTAGAGATAAATAAGATAAATTTATGATGTAAGGGGGCATCTTTGGCAAAAATGCTAGATTTTAATTTTTACAAGATTTAATCTTCTTCTATTCTCCTATTTCAAAGACAGATTTCTCTGATTTCATTAAATAACTTATTTTTTTTCAGTACATTAGAACCTCTTTCATCCGAAACTCTTTTAACCGAAACTCTCGGTTAACGGAAATCCATTTTTAAATATTGTTTTTTCTATCATATTTCTTATGTGCAAGTGGTCGTTTTCGAACTACGAGTACGTATAAATATTTTCGATCCCCTTTCTTAGAGTTCCTTTGAATTTAACTTGAGCTCCCGTAAGTTGCGGAGTGGAACGAAGAAAACGTACAAATTAGCACTTCTGAAGCTTTTGAATGTTTTGTCAAAGGTTTGGCATAGCTGGAGTATGCAGAAAGACTGTGATACTGGTGAACTAATAATATTAAAAAAACTCTGTGACAGAGCTTCATGTGATGCTGGTGAACTAATGATATTAAAAAAAAAAAAAACTCCGCGATAGAGATTCAAAGCAAAGACAAAAGAAACTGCGATAAAAAAAAAAAAAAAACATTGTTTCAAACCCTTGTGATATATGTAAAAGGTACTTAATTTCGAAATTAAAATTCAGGTAATTTATTCTTTTTTCTATTGCTTTATTTTTATTAAAAATTTGTTACCATAATAAGAAATAGCGCATACATTTCTCCTTAATCTTAAAATGGAAGCATTCTCCATTATCCGATAAATTTCGATTTTTCGAAAGATGGTCGGTACCAATTACTTCTGACAATAGAGGTTCTACTGTCATTGTAATTTGGTGGAAATAAAAGCAATATCATTTAACGTAAAAAATATTTCCAAAGAACCCATTAGATAAACTTTCTTTTCTCTTCAGCCATTTTGAAAAAGTCGAAGAAATTAATTACATTTTTTAGAAATTTATTGTTATTGATAAAGTAGGGTTTAATTTGCTTAAGTTTTTATTAAAAATATCTATAAAAATACGGAAATTTTGACGTAGGGACTGCAAAAACTTGTCAATTCAAAATGTTCTAATTTGTGCATTTTTTTCTTGAAACATAATTGAAGAGCTGAGAGGATGAACATGGTAAGTGATAAGGCTAAGATTGTTTACCCGTACGTACCGTTTTATCGGTTAAAAAAAGGAAAAAAATCGCCAAACTTTGGGAATATTTCCTTCAATGGTGACGTGGCTATTATGTTTCAATTAAGCTATTGCTGTTGAAATTTGATTTTGGGGGCCCTCGGTTGAGTGGTTCTGTAGAAAAGGGTTAGGGAAATTATTGCAAATTCATTTATTAAGTCATTGACGATGAAATATAAAAAATTACAGGATTTCAAAGTTGATCTTGAAGTAGGCGAACTTCAACGCGTCAATTCGATCTTATACTCTGTTAAAAATCTTTAGTTTTAGCTGCAGACTCACTGCACCGCTTTTCGAGAAAACGGTTACTTCTATATATTTGAGCATTCTCATTGGTCAGAATAGAGATATTCTATAAAAGCGGTGGCGCGACAAAGTAGCAAAAGCTGCAGATTTTTAACAATGCAAAGTGCCCTTCTACATCAGAGATAGTTTTTTGTACCTTAAAACTCCCCGTAAAATAACTATTAGGTTGAGCAAAAAGTTCTGGGAAATTTTTAATATAATAGTTACGGGAATTTCTATCGTATATAGGAGTACCTGTGGTATATCTATACGAGTTCAGGAATTTCGGCTCCAAAATTCCTATTGATCAATATGATTTGCGGGTGTTGATCCGGCATTATTGGAGAAAAGGTCTAACGATTCTGAACGAATGAAGTTGAAGAAGGATGTCAAGAGTTTTTCGATTCAAAAGAGCCGCCATGGTACTTCCAACAAATCCCGGAACTGGAAGAACGATGACAGAAAGTCGTTGACTATGATGGTCTCTACTTTTAAGAATAGTCCTTGTTGTTTTTGTTGTTAATTACCGCATAACAACGCGACTTTCACAAATTTCCCAGAACTTTTTGCTCAACCTAGTATTTACGCATTATAAAATACAGAAAACGGATTTAAAACCTTATCGCTCATATTATGGAATTACATATTTGTACGGAATTATTTTCATTTTAGGGCTTTTTATTCATGTATATTACAAATATTGTTTATTTCAATAAATAGTAAAGTGCATTTATCAATTGTTTGTGCGCTATTGCAGACAAATCTATAGAATGCTAATGCTTTTCTCAAAGTAAACATTTAATGATTTAAATTATGATTTGCCGATAACTTTTAAAAGATTGAGATGCCGTCATGATGTTATTTGAAAGCTTGCGAGAAATTCGAATTTGAACTATCTGATGTTTACTCTGATGTACAAGTGCATTTTAAAAGTACGAAATGACACAAGCAGCCCATTTCCCGTAATATTTATGTTGTAAAATTTGTGTTTTTGCTTTATTTTTATTTTTTGTGAAAATACATCTTTTTATGCTTTTTAATACGTCATTATTTATTAGTAGTATACTACACCATGATTAAAATTTGTCAACATATTAGAATAGGTGCAGATTCACGGTGGCCAGTCGCCACGTGGCGACTAAATTGTTCGCTTTGGCAACTAATTTTCAGCGTCTAAGTTGCCATGCGTCTTATAAGGATTCCCCTTTTCGCCGAATGATTTTCAGATTATTATTATTTTTTTAAATATGAATCGCGGGTTTATGTCTCCTCCATAACCTCGCGATATTTACCGCTTTTCTTTTTCTTATTGTCCATAATTTCCGCGGAATGGTAAATTTATTGTTTTCTTCTAAAAAAACTGCGATGTCCGCGGGATCGGGAACGAAAAATGTCATTTTATGTGCGCCGCGATTTAATTCGACAGCAGTGGTAAACCACATTTAGCTTGCGACGCAGAAAAATTTGAGCCGAGAAAAGAATATGTTTGGGGCCGCACTCATTAAATTTGCAGCTCTGGGATTATTCAGATATGTTTTTACAGGCAGACACTATATAGCGGCATGCGATTTTTCTACGAATTAGCAAAATTGCTCGAATTATTATTTATTTATTTAGCAGATTTCCGCAAAATCAATTCGTCAGTCGGTCATGAAAAGAAATCGGAAATTTCCTCGATCGCTAGCCAAATGAAACCATGAATTTCAAAAATCGCTCACGAAATAAAACTGCAAATTTTGTCAATCTGTCGTGAAATAAACCGTGATTTTCGTGAATAGATAGATAGAAAAAAAAAAAAAACACGATTTTCGTCCATCGGTCGATAGAAAAAAAAAAAAAAAAACCGTGAATTTTGTCAATTGTTCAAAGTGGGAAAAAAGGGGGTAGGGCAAATTCCATCTTTTCGTCCTCCAAAAAACTGCAAATATCAACAATCAAAAGAATTCAATTTCTTCAACCGGTCGAAGAAAAAACTTGAATATCGCACATTTTTTCTGCGATCATTTGACGAAATTTGTGGAAGGTTTTTTACGATTCTTTGACAAAATTCACATCATCTCTGCAATCTTTTGACGAAATTTGCATTCTTTTTGCGATCCTTTGGCAAAATTAGCGTTTTTTACCGCAGTCTGATGAAATCAGTGGGGGTTTTTGTGATCATTTGATGAAATTTGAGTTTCTTTTTTCGCGATTCTTTGACGAAATTTGCGTTTTTTTTTTCTGATTCTCTTACGAAATTTGCAAGTATTTTTGGGGAATTCTTTGTCGAAATTCGCGTTTTTTTCTGCGAACGATTGACGAAATGGTTTTTTTCGGTGGCCATTTATCGAAATTCGCAATATTTTTTTGGAAAATTCGAACAGAATCACCCCTGTAACAGACTGTGATAAGATTTTTTTAAAGATAATTTTTCTTATGTGTTCTTTAAAAACAAGTGTTCTAATTATATTTTGATTTTTATAGTGCATAATAATAACACTCATACATTTTTAATTTATTTTTATGTGTACTCTTCTGGACAAAATGAAAATAAGAAATATTGTTTCCCTAACATTCTCCACCACCGTGGTTGCTAAGCTTATACATATTTGTTTAACCTGTATCTTGTCCATCTTTATATTCTGAACTGCACATAGTTTAAAATTTATATTAGACTTAATTGATACTCAAATAATAATTAAAAAAAATGTGATTAAATTAAATATACACATTTGATTTATCTAGTCTATGTTTTGTTCTACATGTGCATACATTAAACAAATTATTTTTTACTTTGAATTCCTGAGTTTTTTCCCATAAAACGTTATTGCTTTTACGCAATTTTTTCACAATGTGGCGACTGGATTTTTTGGGTTTAGTAGCCACCGACTCCTTAAAAAGTTTGGGAATCTGCACCTATACGTATTAGAAAAGTGTAGTTTGGCGTGGACTAGAAAAACGCGCCAGTCAAAAAATCGCCAAACACCCGTGCATTGTCGAAGCACATCTGTTCTATATCACTTAAAATGTTCATCAACTCAGATCTTCAATTATTTTTACCAATTATTTAAAGATAGCTATTTGACATCATTACGCAAGAAAAAATACCAAACAAAAACAAAATTAAAAAAAAGCAATTTAACAATTTACAACGACCATTTGGAAAATGATTTTTTCAAAGACTAAAATTTAAGACATAAAAATGGCACGGAGTTGGTCATACATTACTTACGCCATAAATTAAACATTAATAGTGTTATTACACGTAAAAATTACAAGCGACTAAAATCGCCTGCGAATCGTCAGATTTCATTGAAACTTACGTATTATCAACCTGAAACTTAAGTATTATCCAAGCATTTCATTGGCTGTTCGGGAAAAGGCTTTTCCGTCGTAGAAATCTGACGACCCATTTTAAATGAAATTTCATTCTTAAACTTCTAAACATCCCACAATATTACTTTTTACACCGTCGTATAGAGAAAAAAAATGTTCTTTTAAATGCAATTTGTTTGAAAGCTGTATCTCAATTTGTTTCTGAGTTTTTTTTTTTTTTTGTAGTTTTCATTTCTTTTCTGTCATAGTAGCAACAGAAGTATTCATTTCTGTTGAAAGTTAAGTAAAGGGAAATATAGATTACTGTATAGACCAATCAGAAAACAAATAAAATGCGGATTCAACCAATAACACACTTCATATATGGTTTTAATTTCCTACCCTGACAGAGGACAATAACCAATTTTCCAAATGGTTAAAAATGCATTTTGCTCAAAAATATCTTTTCAATAATGAGGTTTATTTTAAGGATTCTCGGGACTCTTAAAATATGAAAAAATGAAAAAAAAAAAAAAAAAAAAAAAAAAAAAAAAGAGACCATTTTCCACAATTAATATCTTATGCTATTCATTGGTCTCAACTATTTTAGCTTAGGCCAATCTAGTTTGCCCTAAGCCAATTCAAGTTCGCGTAGTGCAAATTAATTCAAACGATCGCTCCGGTTGCTTTTTGCAGGAAGACTTGCGTTTTGGTTTTGGGCACCTGCTTGGCAACTTGGCGAAAGGCGAAAGCGCTATCAGTTCTCTCACCAATCGTTGTAGATCAATGTTGTTACCATGCAGTGAACATTTCAAAGAAGATTTAAATAATAGTTTTTTTTCCCTTAAAAAAAAACTTGTATTTAAGTAAATTTCAAAAATTTAAGAATTTTATACTTTAAAATTCATGTGTTGGGGATCGGAAAAGGAAGAAAATAACGAAAAGTAGGCGATTCGTCCGACGATTGATCTGTCATTTATTGTAAATTCAAGATAATAAATATTACAGATTTGTTTTTCTTTTTAATGAAAGTTAAAGATTTTAAACTGTGTGCTGGAGGACAAAAGAATAGAGGAGAGAGATTATCGTAAATTTGAGGTGAGGGAAGAAGTTAGATGATTGATTAATTATGTACTAGTATACCAAAGTAAAACATAAAACCACTAGGATAAAATAAAATAAAATAAATAGAGTAGATTTTTTTAAAAATTGGAGCTTTAAAATTTTAAAGATTTTCAATGTTTTGTGCTGGGAGATGGGATTTTTATTGTTTAAAACTAAAATAATTATGTTATCTTTGTAACGTAATTAAAATACTATCATAATTCATTTAAATGCGCTCTTCAACTTCCATTTAATTTAATTGCAGATATTTTAATTGCGATTGATTTAAATTGCAACAGCGGAGACCGAGTACATTGCACCTAAGGGGAAAAGACCAGACCCTAATATTTTATTTATTTTTCATTTTTTAAAGCTTTTCTTCTAACTTAATAGACATCAGCCTTTTATTATCTATAGCCTTTGAACACATGGTTAACTCAGAATGTACCATTTTATCCTTACTGATTGTTCTAGATGAAACTGTTACTGATGTCTGTGATATCATAATGTTGCTCCCAGAACCAAAACTATTTCAGGAGCATTCCAGATCTCTTATTCTTACTCATAACTATTTTTAAATTTCATTTGTAAGTTTTAATGTGCGATGATTTTATTTATTTATTTATCACTGAAATTATAACTTCACTTTATTTGCAATCATTCATGTATCTTAATCTGCTATTATTTTCATTTTTTTTTCTGTGTGCGTGTGTGTGTAAAAAATAACGGTGTGTTAATTGTTGTGTTTATTTCTTTTGTTTTAAAATATTCATAATTGTATTCTTTTATTTTTAGGTAAAGGTGAAATACGGAAGAAATATATTGATGAAAAATTTATTTATATTGTATTTTCAAGCAATTGAACCATTCTGTTAAAGAGACAAAAAGTTAAAACTGCAAAAGTGGTCCACTGTGCACCAGTCTTCTATATACAACTAAATTGTAAATATTACCTACTATTCAACCTAATTGCCATTAAATTAAATTGAAATTCAATCGCAGTTAAATAGAATGAACTTATTATTTTAAATAAATTTATTATTTGAGTAAAATATAACATAATGCAAAAAATTAACATAATATGACTTTTTTTAATGAAATATGTTATATATAAGTATTGAAATATTTTTAAAGCTCATAATGCTCCATTGCATTTTCAAAACTAATATTAACAATATGGAACATATTTTGTAACTACTTCTAAGGAAATATGTTTCATATAAATAATGAAATGTTTTTAAAGCTCATAGCATTTTCAAAACTAATATTTATCTCATGGGACATATTTTGTATCTACCAATGGCAATGGCGGTGAAATCGGAAGACTGGGGTCATTGTAGCTCCCCACATTGGATAAAATAAATTATACAGGGTTGATGTCAATACTACTTTGCACTACGTTGTCTCCAAGGGGTGACAATGGGATTAATACCCCAGGGCAAACTGAATTGGACTAGGATAAACTAGATTGGTCTAGGCTAAACTAGCTCAGACCAGTGAATAGCAGGCCAAACTATTTCATCCTACATGAGTTAGGCCAAACTAGTCTGACTTTGGAAAAACTAGTCTAACCTTAGTGCCTTAGGATAAACTAGATTGGCCTAGAAAAAACTAGTTTATCCGAAGTGCGTTAGGATAAACTAGCATCAATTTAGTTTGGCATGAAATCGAGTATGGCCAGTAACATATTTATAGATTACCTAGATGATGTAATTATTGAAAAGGGAATCTAACAAGACTTTTAAATTTCATGATTCACTAAAAGTTCGATACTAGAGAGGAATATTTAGAATATTGAGATTTTATTGAAATGATTCGTTATTATAAATATCTTACATGCAGAAACATAAAGTACATCAAACATTATATATATATATATATATATATATATATATATATACTTATTACACGATGGATTAGATAGCCATAAATTCTATTGAATTTTTCGTTGCTGATTTACTTTTATTATTAAAATTTAATTTATTTTATTTTTTCTTTTCCATGAGTAAATTGAAAGATAAAACTAATTATTTCAGTGAAAATTTTTCGTTAATAAAAAATCAATTAGCAACGATTAAGTCACTTGTAAAAGTAGATTCGGAATAATAAATGTATATTTTGCAACAATTGTATATAATATTCCACTGAGTGTACTAGTTTAACGACAAGTAATATTTAAAAGAAATATAATTTTTAAAGCTAGAAAAAGTCAATAATTTCTTTTTATTATAAAACGATATTTATTACCAAAAATGTATTTATTGATTAACTAACTAATTTAAAATAGAATAAAACAAAAAAAAAAAAAACATTTTTTTCAGCGCAGATTCGCCACATGTCCCGTTCTCAGACGATAGGTATGGGAACCCAGTATATAGAATATATAACGTAAAAAAAATATCGGCAAATGACCTATACTCATAAATTATAAGTAAACACATATGGAAAAAATATATTATCAGAAATTTTGAAATAGTCTAGCTGACTGATAATAACTAAAAGTAAATCGTTCAGCAGTGATGGCAAATCTCACTGCTAATGTAACAATTTTAATCACAAGTGGCGCATTATATGTCTCAGGATAAAATATCTCTAGTTTTATTATCATCATGAAATGGTCGAATTGAACTCCTTTTATTAGTGAATTATATTTTGAGAACAATTCTTCTACATAACTAGAGGAAATAGGCCAGTATCTTTTATACGTCCACTCCTAATTAAAGATTTTGGAAACTTATTTATACGCATATTAAAAATGTCGAGCGAATGAAATTAAAATAGAGAAAGAAGAAAAAACAGCCGGAGGGGTTGCACGACAGATTGCACTTCAGATGAACTATCTCATGTAATTAATGAATAATAATTCTAACAAGATTTTTAAATTTCGTGATTCATTAAATGTTCGATACTTAATAGAAAAGATAATTTGGAATTTTGAGATTTAGTTAAAATGCTCCATTATTGTAAATATTATACATACAGAAACATATTGAAGTACACGAAACAAATTATTTATATGTTAAAGGTATATATGAATATTACACAGACATACAAACAATAAATACAATAAACCCAACTGGAGTGAAAAATTAGCCAGAGCCAGGAATCGAACCCGGGACCACAGAAATAGTGCTGTGGTCCTGGGTTCGATTCCTGGCTCTGGCTAATTTTTCACTCCAGTTGGGTTTATTGTATTTATTGTTTGTATGTCTGTATAATATTTATATATACCTTTAACTGTTGAATGCAGGCGTTATTTATGTGTGTATGTGTGTTTTAATATATATTGTTGCATGAGTGTTTTATTATATATGTTATTTATTAATTTATTTACTTATATAATTTTATATATAGGTGTGTATTTATGTACATATTTTGAATTCACAGATTATATAACATTAATACTGATTTAAAGCTTAGTCCAATATTAGTTATTAATATTTATTAATTAAATAATTTTATTTATTAATTAGTTTTTACCCCCCCCCCTTTTTTTTCCTAAAAATAAATACTTAGGTGGTAAATACATCGGAAGTCATCTTTAAATGTGTTATATAGATATAGACGGGAATCACTATTTCTGATCCATTAGTAAAAATACCGTATTTTTACAATTTCAACCTGCTCACACCCTACTTTATTGCTCCTTGGTCATACTCATACTTTTTTACATAAATATATTTGGCAACATTTGCAAATTATTTCTTATACATTTTCTGCAATATCATTTATGCCTAGGTTGGATCTTTAATTGTTAATATGCTTCTATTTTAATCCATTTTAATTCATTATATATTTTATTCAATGTTATTTCTGATTTTTTTCTGGATTTGATATGTGCGGTAGCCCTTATTTTGCATTTTTTAGATTTTTATGACTAATGCAAAGATGAAACCGTACATGTTACTTGTGGAAATCAAAAGAATTTGCCCTGATGATTCTGCCTCCGTTTCAATAATATTTCTATTTTTTCAATGTTTTCTGTATTTTCAATATCTTGTTGCTCGTATTATAAGGATCTCTTTCAAAGAACTTTATAATTGATTATACAGATTTTTTAATTAGTATAAATATATGTATAATTTGTATATTCCCATTTGTTGATGATAATTTCTATTTGTTAATAATGTTTATATATATATATATATATATATATATATATATATACATATTTTGACGATATTGTTAAACAGTCATTAATTAATTTAATAGTGCATTTTAAATAATGTAATTACTATCTATTTATTTTATTTTATATTATATTAAATGTTTTTAACATGGTATTTCAAAATTTATTTCAAAATGTATTAACTGCATCCTTTGGTATCAATTACTGTGATTTCTTAACTGTTTTATTCACCTTAATCTTTATGATATTCTGGTAGCCATGTGCGCGTGGATATTTATAAAATACTGAAATATTAATCGGTATGGTGTTTATTATTTATATTTTATATCCTATAAATATTTAAATAGGTTTTATTCATTCTTCCATTTCATATTATTTGTTTCTATTCTGTTTTCATTTTTAATCAATTCACTTGATTTTAATGGTTGTTTGGGCACAGGGGAAAATAATGTTTAGCTTTAGCTTATTTTTCTCACAGAAAACTACCATATTGCTTATATCATTGAATTCTGTGCCCTTGACAAAGTAATTCAATATATAAGCCTTTCCATTATTTGTCGGTGTCCACTTTCTTATTTTATCTTCCATAATAATTCTTATAATAAATTAATTGAATATATATATATATATATATTTTTAATACTTACAGCTTTAATTCATAATATTACGGTTTTTGATGTTGGTAGGTTATGTTTAATTAATGGTTATATATATATATATATATATGTACCGGGTGATTCAAAAGTCCGGTGCAAAAGAAAACGCAATAAAAAAAGATGTATGTATCGGAGAGACATGCGGTTTGCAGATAAAGATTCAGCGTGGAACGAGATTTTATATGACAACAACAAAAAATTAGTTCAAAATCTCGATAAGAGAGGGCGCTATTACAGGTAATTCCATGGGATAATTCGATATTGCTCACAGGAAGCAAGGCTTGGATACAAAAATGTGTACTTTCAGTATTCCTTAATGTTTTTTTGTATCCAAATCTTAAGTTTGGTAAGCAATATGGAATTATTCAATGCAATTATCTGTAATAGTACCTTCTATTATTGAGATTTTAAACTAATTTATTTGTTTGTGCCATACAAAATCCCGTACCACGCTGAGTCTTTATCTCCAAACAGCATGTTTCTCCGACCCATTGATCTTTTTTTATCGCGTTTTACTTTCACACCGGACTTTTGAATCGCCCGGTATATACAGGGTGCTATCTATCGCCGACCTTTAATTTCTCAACCGTTGGTCGTAGACATATAGTTCCAATTACAAAAACATTTCAAATGAGCTAAATATTCATGTTGTGGCATTATTTAAAGTAAAAAATCAATTTTATAAAAATTACGAAAACTAACTTTTTATACGGTCCCCCAGTCCTTATAGTTATATTTAGTAAAAGTTTACTCATATCATAACAGATATAACACAAAAAGTTTGACATCTGCACTACAAAAATTGACCCAGTTATTGAATTTCAAAGTTTGAGATTTTTGCACATGATTTTGTCTGTCATTGAGGGATCAGTTAAAAGATGAATTAAAGTAATTCGAGATAAAATCAGGGTGCAATGTCCTTTTTACGACGAAAGCACCTTTAGCCGGTATCACCAAATCGGAGAATCACCAAATAGGGTTATTTCATCTAAAAATTTGAGCTAACATTTATGGGTCAAACAACATTCAAAAGTACCGACGATACCGGCTAAAAGTGGCTTCGCCGTAAAAAGGACATTGCACCCTGAGTTTGATCTCGAATTACTTTAATTGATCTTTTAACTGATCCCTCAATGAAAGATAAAATCATGTGCAAAAATCGCAAACTTTGAAATTCAATAACTGTGTCAATTTTTGTAGCACAGATGTCAAACGTTTTGTGTTATATCTGTTATGATATGCATAAAATTTTACTAAATATAACTATAGGGACTGGGGGACCGTATAAAAAATTAGTTTTCGTAATTTTTATTAAATTGATTTTTGTCTTTAAATAATGCCACAACATGAATATTTACCTCATTTGAAACGTTTTTGTAATTGGAACTATATGTCTACGATCAACGGTTGAGAAATTAAAGGGCGGTGATAGATAACATATTGCACCCTGTATATATACATACATACATACATACATATATATATATATATATATATATATATGAAGGTGTGTGTGTATACTTATTACACAATTATATAAATATTCATAATTTCTATTCCATTTTTTGTTTCTGATTTATTTTTATAATTAAAAATTAATAAATTTTATTTTTTAATCTGCATTAGTAAATTAAAAGATAAAATAATTTATTTCTATGAAAATTTTTCATTGATAAAAAATCATTCAGCAACGATAAATTCACTAAGATAAGTAAATTCGAAACATATGCATAACACACAGCCAGCTGATAACAACAAATATATTTAACGCAACAATGTACCTAATTTCCTGAATGTACTATTTTTAACAATACGTTACATATTGAATTTCTGATAATACAATATTACTCCTTTTATTATCTATACGAAATGGTAAAATTTATTTTATTAAAGAGTTATATTTTTAGAACATTTTTCTCTATGGCTGGAGGAAATTGGCCTGTTGTTTTTACGTCCACTTAGTTATCCGAAGACTTCCTGGAGTTATTTTTAGATAAAATACAGAGCGAAGAATGAATAAAACAAAAGTACAAAGTTATTTACTAAAGGGATAACATCAAATTCATGGAATTACGAAAACTAAAATTACGAATCCATATTCATAAAATATAACTGAACACATTTAGCAACTATTAAGAGAGAAACTGTAATTAGTCTATTCAACCGATAACAACTAAACGTAGTTAATTCAGCAATATTCCATAATTTGACTGATATTCGAATTAAGACTGATTATTTTCATTTTTATTCACGATAAGAAATGAACAAATTCCTTGTTTTAGAAAATTTTATTTTTAGAAAATATTTTATGTTACTATAAGAAGTAGCCTAATTGAGTGTTATAGATAATTGTTAAATATTTTGAGAAATTATTTACACGTATAATAAAGACTTCCGAGTATATGTAATAAAAATAGAAACATATTTTTTTAAACGTAATTGAAAAGTTTAATAGACAATAGAACTATGGCTACCAAAATGGCTACCTTTAATTTTTAAGTTTGTGAATGATTAAAAGCTCTGGACGTTTCTCTTTCAGTAGGAAAAAACATTTAATAGGAGAATTTACAAGCGATAAGATATTTATGTATGCAGATATATGATAAAGTACATCAAACATATCGATGCTATATAAAACTAATAAAACAGAATATTTAATACGTGATTTAACACATTGCTAACTAAGCGTAGAACCAACAGAGTGAAAAATGCCCAAGCCGGGATTTGAAATAAGCTATGAGGACGATACCTAGCTTAGCATCTTTCACTCATATATGTGGGTAAGGCTGCAAATGCAGCACAAGATGGAACAGCCTTCATAAGCACACAATCCTGCGGCGAAACACGCTTAGTGCGATAAATAACGTATTAAATGTTCAATAATTTCAAGCGTAATTTCACTGCTGTTAATTAATTAAAAATTTAATTAAAAATACTGATAAAATAGATTAATTGAAGTTTAATTTCTTAGTGATAAAACATTATATATATAAACCTATAAATTTACAAGAACCTTCGCATATCTAGTGTAATAAATAATAACTAAATTTTCAAGCATCTGATTCATATAGCTGATATATAAATACACGTATAGATCATGCAGCAATCGTACCAGATATCTTTGTTAACGGAACTATTTTTGTTCTTTAATATATTACGTTTCAAGGAATACAAACTTTTCACTTTTATTCTCAATACGAAATGATAAAATTACATTTATTAAAGAATGTTATGATGTGAAAAAATCCTTGTATAGAACACTGTAAAAAAAATAATAGTACACTGTAAAAAAAATACACGCTTTTTGTATATAAGAAAACCCTCTTTAATAAAAAGCTTCGCGTTGCTGACGACTGGCTTTTTCGCTAATCGTTGCCACAGATTAATCTCGGAAAATGAAACATCTGAAGTTACTGAAACAATTAATAGCTCGAAAATTATCTGTCAGAAAATTGTTAGACAAACTGCGTTAGAATGACAAAAAATTGTATTTTCCTTGATGTAAATTAAAAGTCTAATGATTATGCCGTTTTTCAAATATTGAATAAAAAAAATAGCTAAATTTCACAACCTTCACGCTTAAAAGATAATGATAACGGCAATGAGTCACAGATTATAGTAGTCTTATTATTCTGTTAAAATACAAAAATGAATTATGATGTCACGAGTGCATGATTTTTATTTAATTCTTGAAAAATACTAGATGTACCATTTCTTTTTAGTTGTGAATAATATGGGTTAATTCACGTATGAAATCATAGTTAAAAATAATATATGGTTAATGCATGGCTTTTACAAGGAAAAGTGATATCACGAAGGGCTTTTCATGAATTTACATTTCTTTTTCTTTCAAGAATCAAGACTATATATATTGAGATGTAAATTTACAACTGGGCGAAAAATGTCCGGAACAGGATTCGAAGCAGGGATCTCCTGGCCGAAGCCGCCAGTGCTCTGCCATCTGAGCTATCCCGGACGAATCTGGTGGAACTTTCTCACCCACCTAACCTTAATGATTATAGCATCTGGCCTGAAACCTGGTTCAGCTCAACAGAATAAAGGACATTTTTCGCCCAGTTGGAAATTTACGTCTAATATGATTTATTTAGCATTTAGAATAATTGTGTTAAAATTAATCTAGTATATATATTGAGTCTTAGGAAACTTTTTTTTTTTTACTAAATACTGGTATAAAAGCAAAATTTCTCAAGGCTTTCAATTTATTAAAAAATAGAGCATATTTGCGCGAGATTTATAGCCCGTACGTGTTTAATTTTAAAATTTATTTTTCTAATCAAACATGTTTAAAACACCAGGTACTTCAACTAGTGTAATATAGCCAGTGAAGGAAAAGATACAGAAACCTCTTCCAAGTGACTAACGATTCGACAGAACGTTTTCTATCTTTCGAAATTTCAGAAACCAGAAATAATTTCGTAATTTAAAGAAGCATGTATATAAAAATATATATGTACTCGGATATATATTTTGCTGCCACTGATTTTCGGAAACATTTCCAAGTACTTTTAATAATGTATTAATCAGTTTTATCAAACAGGTATGTAGGTTTTTCGAATGCTATAAATTTTCAACAAAACGTTTTCACGTCATAAACATGTTTTATAGATAAACATTGTAAATTAACAGCATTAACATTAACTTTAACATTCACATTAATATTACTTTGTTACTCTTCCGCGTATAAATTTAATTACGCAGCTTAAAATATTTAATTAAGAATAAATAGCATCCTAAAACAACTTATTAGAACAACTTACTGCAGAACAAATTAGAGGAAACTTATTAATACACTAAAAAAACCACTCGAAATGCTTCCGAAAATTAATGGCAGTAGAAGAAACTTTGCTTTTATAATTTATTCTTTCAATCTCAGATATATTTTGGTTTTGAAGCTTCTAATTATAAAGAATGCTTATCAGAATCGTGAGTAACTAGGAAAATGTTACAGTATATATCTGTCCGATGTTATATTACATTTTCGTAGAATAATAAATATTTATATATTTTTCTTTTTTGAAGCGTAGAAGACGTGCCACAATTATTTTTTTATCTCAAATTTATCAATTACACATTCGGAAATAATAAAGAATCTTGCATAATAATAAATTTAGATCGAATGAAAAAAAAAAAAAAACTTATATCCTGATATCTAATAAACGTACGTACACCCATTGGAATTTGTAAGTAAATATATTGAGAACATCCGGAATTATCCCTGTGGGTTAAGACCGTATTGTTTTCACTTTATAAATAATATTTTATTTGTATACTAGGTGGTTAAGCCCCCTGCAAGCTACGCTCGCCAACCCCCCGTTCAGACACCGCAGAATCTAAAAACAAGCTAATCTGATCGGTTTTAAAAATATTAGAGAAGATTGAATTATACGGAAAAAAGCTGTGCAGATCTCCCTGTAAACGGGTTGCCATTCAATTCCCTTTGATTGCAAAAATTTAAGGCCGAATCAGTTTCTGTTAAGACATACAATGGTTGTTTTCGTGTTTGATTAAAGAGGATCAGTTAAACATTTGAAAAGAAGCTAAAATAAAATGAATTAAGTGTACAGAGTCTTTGTCTCCCGGTATTTTAAAACAATTTCTATAACAATAGCCTAAGTCATGTGACTATCATCAACAGTTCCGGGCGAGCCACTTCGCTTTTTATATTCCAGGTGCCATTTTGGTACTTTAATGTTAGTCAGGTACAGGTGATAAGTCGCCAAATATTATTCTATCGCCATTATTTCATCTATATTTTAATAGTCCAAGTCATGTAACTGCCATAAATAAATACTTTCAGATCCCTTCGCTTTTATATGAAAGTTTGGCCCAGATACGGCCCAATTATTGGCGCAATTTTTTTCCGACGCTAATTTCAGAAAAAAAAAAACAGCATAAACAACAACATCCAGCTTACCAAACCAAGCAAAATAACGATACTAAGGCGCCAGTTAAGTACCCGTTGCGTATATGACATTGGCATCCGAAAAAAATCTCGCCAATATGAGTCCGTATATGACATCTGTGGTGAAAGTTTTCCATTTTGATTAAAAAATAAAATTTTTTTTTTTCGAATAAACTACATAAAAGCATTGTCGCAAAGAATTCTTGGTACGGATACGCTAGCCGGGTGCAAATCTCGCAAATAGCTTTTTTTTCAACTCACCAGTTTGTATTTTTTTTATCTTTCGAGTGGTAAATTAAAACATTTCTTTGAAGTTGAAATAAATGTCATGGTTTGTTACATCATTTAATATTTGGCCAGATGTCACATACGCACCGGGTTTGGCGTGATTTTTTTTTTTTTTTTTTTTTTACGAAAATTTAGCAAAAACCTCGTTTTCGAATACCAGTTACATATGTATTTTTGGTACTACTTAGTTATCCCGTCGACCAAAAATCTATCACCAAACTATAAGATTAAATGCCAATAATGGTTGATCGTAAATGTCACATTCACTTGACTTTAAGCAAGTTGCATGCCTTTACGTCATCAAGTGATTTTATTTCGACGTTTTATTTGTATATTTATTACTGTTATACTATTTTATTTGTTCTTACGTTATTTAAAATAAAAATTATGTCAATTTGCATAATTTGGCGAGTGGTTTGGTGATTTATATAATTTGGCGAAATGGGTCGACGGAATAACTAAGTGGAACCGTATTTTTTAATTATTTTCTATTATTTTTAAAAGAAAATAACCAAAAACATAATTAACTATAGAACAAAACAATTTATGTAATTTGAAAAAATAAAATAAAGTAAATAAACATTTATTATTAAATAAACAACAATAGCTGAGTTACCATGTCAACCAAAATAATGCCATTTTGGCGCCATTAAGTACCGCGGTGCGTATATGACAATATTTTTCTTTTCGTTTCGTTTAAAAAAAAAAAAAAAAAGTGATAGCCATTTATTTTAAATGGTTCAGTTTGTATTAAATAAAGTCCTTCCGGCCAGTGCCGGGAGGAAGAGGTAGCTTTCAAATACCTTATTTTAAAAAAGCCAACTTATTATTCAAACACACGAAGCTCAATTTAGTGGAAACCGAATATAGGAGATTAAATACTTATTTTTATCAATACTAAATCATTATGAATGAGAATTTCACGAAATTAGTCAGCTTTATCCAAGCTGCTTTTATTTAAAGTAACTTATATTTGGCTGAGATGCTGATGTATACTATCCACATGCTTTCTCACATGGAAATAGGCGAATACGTGTGTTATCGCGTGACAAATACAAGATCGTTTCAAAATGTTAGCCATACTAGAAATTCAAAGTGCTATAATTCAACCATTTTTTAAGATATAAACAAAAGAACAAATTTTCAGAAACAAAATCTGCTCCGGAATCTTTGTATCAAGACCAAACACATAAAAAAATCTTTTTCATTTTCCAATTTTTTAATACTTTATTTTAAATTTTAAATTTAATTTTTTTTAAATGGCAACCCTTTTGAAACAAGATGGCGAATAAAGCTGGCCAACGAACTCGGTCGAGACATTGGTATGTACTATGTACAGACTAAGTAACATCCAAATCGGTTCATAAATACGCTTGTTATCGCGTGACAAAAATCAGGTCGTTTTAAAATGTCAGCCACAATAGAACTTCAAAACGCTATAACTCAGCCATTTTTTTAGATATAGACAAAACAAAAACTGTTCCGGGATCTTTGTATTAAGGTCAAACACATACAAAAAAAATCTTTTTCATTTTCTAATAATTTGGTATCTCATTTAAAATTTAAAATTTTTAAATTTTTTTAAATGGCCGCCATTTTGAAACAAGATGGCGGATGAAGCTGGCCAACGAACTCGGTCGAGATATTTGTATGTACTATGTACATACCAAAGTACATCCAAATCGGTTCATAAATACGCCTGTTATCACGTGACAAATATCAGGACGTTTCAAATTGTCAGCCACGCTAGAAATTCAAAATGCTATAACTCAACCAATTTTTGAGATATAGACGAAACAAAAACTGCTCCCGAATCTTTGTATCAAGGTCAAATACATAAAAAAAAATATTTTTTCAATTTTCAATTTTTTGGTACCACATTTCAAATTTAAATTTTTCTTAAAAATTTAAATGGCTGCCATTTTTAAACAAGATGGCGGATGAAGCTGGCCAACGAACTCAGTCGAGACATTGGTATGTACTATGTACAAACGAAGTTACATCCAAATCGGTTCATAAGTACGCCTTTTATCGCGTGACAAAATTCAGGACTTTTCAAAATGTCAGCCACGCTAGAAATGCAAAATGCTATAACTCAGCCATTTTTTAAGATATAGACGAAACAAAAACTGCTCCGGAATATTTGTATAAAGGTCAAATACATAAGAAAAAAATATTTTTCCATTTTCAATTCTTTGGTACCACATTTCAAATTTAAAATTTTTAAGAAAATTTTAAATGGCCGCCATTTTGAAACAAAATGGCGGATGAAGCTGGCCAACGAACTCGGTCGAGACATTGGTATGTACTATGTACATACCGAATTACATCCAAATCGGTTCATAAATTCGAGAGTTACAGTATGACAAAGGTCAGATATATATATATATATATATGGATATATATATATATATATATATATATATATATATATATATATATATCAACTTTTGAACGGAGGGTGGTTTCGGGGTCTGGGGGTCATGATCGATGAAAATATACCAAAATTTTTTGAAATCGCTTTCCTCCGAACGGCTGCAATAGGTAGCTTTTTGTAATGAAAGCTACCTAAAAATGATAATGAAATACAAATTGAATTATGAATAAAAGTAGCATGATACATTTCTTATCATACGTTTAAGGGAGGCCAAACTGGTCGCCAAATTAGTTTAAAATAGTAACCTTTTCTAAAATCTGAAAAAAAAATCTGTTATGATTAAAATTTGGAGTTGCCATCATTAGAGAAAAGTATATAAAATTAGAAAGAAAATTAATATTTCGAAAACTAATTCGAATTCTAATACCAGTTTTGAGATCCTCGGATCAATACGGATTTTTGGTGTTAATTTCATTGCAAAGTATTCCGTATTTTAGGAGAAATTGCCGTGAAATGTAATCAGTTGTTTAATCAGTCGTTTCATAGAATCGTTACATAAATTTGTTTCATAATATCCGTTTCATTAGGATTTTATATATATATAGGGCAGAAATAATATTTTATTCGCGCTAATATTATATTTTAACTATTTTCATATAAAATTAAGTACTGAGTATATGTAAAGTTATATTTAAAAATATATATATATCTTATCTCTGCAAGAAACAACCAATAATAAGGTATACGATTTTATGCTTCTCTCTCCTACTATTACAAAGATGATAATAATATTTACGATGCCACATAGCTGCATTAACCTTAAATGATTAATATCTTTTCTGTGAATAAAAATAATTGTATTTTTATTATAAGTCTGAAAGGATCAAATTCATTTTAAAGGGGAATTTCGAGAATATTTCTTGTCTCTATAAGAGTATACTATATACCAATTTCTCTACAAGAATATAAAATTTAGAGTATTAAATTTCCGCTAAAATGATTCATTATTATTAACTTTATGAATATAGAATTACTGTATAAATCCAGTTTAAAAATAGTAAATTTAACTATTAACTCAATTTAACAATAAGTTTTTTTTGTTCCGACTCATTAATGCTTATTTCTATGTTAACTCGATTTTAACGATAATTTTCCTTATTTTAGCGATAATATTTAACAATTTCACATATTTTAATTATTGTTTCAGTAATCCGAAATGCCAATTTTTATCATTATATTCGTTATCTATTGAATGAACGTAAAATCCATACAGCTATTTGCATAATTAATGTATTTCCCAGTGTGTATTTGATATAGATTAGTTTGAACATATAATGTTTTTGAAATAAATAGAAGTGTCTTATCATACGGATCTAGGGAAACAGAAAGTAGTATGTTTCTAAAATGTTCTTTTTTCTTCATTTTAAGTGAACTATAAATATATTTAATGAACTAAAAGGTGTAATACCGAAAGAAACATTGTTCGTTAATGCAATTTTAAAATTTTAATAAAAAACGTTTACGCAGTTTTGGTATATCTGCCGCGTTGCTGGAATTATTACCGGATAACCCGATTCAACTATTAGAAGAAATTTAGTATTGTGTTTAAAGTTTTACTTCTATATTTTTGTACTAGAATATAACACTTTGAAATTTGAGATTTGGCTTTAATGCTTTATTATTTTGAATTTGTAAGAGTTAAGAGTTTTTGAAATATATTAAACATTGTATTGAAATTATAATAACAGACACAATATATCAATCTTTTATTTTAGTTATGAGCGAAAATTTTAAAAATTAAATTTCTAATGATAAAGTCCGGAAAACATATGCAAACCTAATTCAGTATGTAATTTTTAAAATTCCAAGCAGTGCAAAACATATTGTTATCTAATGATAAAAATAAATCATTCAGCAACTGTAGCAGATTGTACTGTTGAATGTCATATTTGCAGTTACAATCAACATATTATGTTTCTTGTAATATAATATTTCTATGTTTTACACAAATTCTAAGTCATCAAATTCGTTTGATTACAGTAATATATTTGGAGAACATTTTCTTTAATTTGATGGAAAAATTAAGCCAATTGCCTTTTAAATGCATTTTCTTAATTAAACTTTTTTGGAAATTATTAATGCTTGCAATAAAAATTCCAGCAAACTACATAAAAGTAGAAGTTTTTTCGTGAGGTTTAATATCAAATTTAGACGTTCATGAAAATGTATGCTAATTAAATTTTTTAAATGTGAAGTATAAAATAAACTCTATTATTTTATTCTACAATAAGAATATTAGAACACATGTTTAAATGATTTATTATTACGCATTTTATAAATGAAAAATTTTCCTTTTTTCAGCTTACTTAACATTTATTTTTAAGTATTATTTTTAAGTAACATTTATTTTAAGCTCGTAGGGGGCAGACGCCAATCCCCGTTCAGGCACACCAAAATCCAAAAAGCAAGCTAATTTGGTCGGTTTAAAAATTCGGCTAAAATAATCAGCTTTGAAAAAAAAAAAAAAAAAAAAAAACAGTAGCGATCTCTCTGTAAACGGGTTTCCATTCATTTTCCTTGGATTGGGGATTTTTAAGGCCAAATCTGCTGCTGTTAAGAGATACAATGGCTGTTTTCGTATTTAATTAAAAAAATTAGTTAAACATTTGAAAATAAGCTAATGTAAAATGAATTAAGTAAACAGTGTCATTGTCTCCAGGTATTTTTTAACAGCGCTATAAGATAGTTCTTTTAAATAATTTATTTTAAAATTATCGTTTTAAATCTGACGTAATTTACACCAAAGTTTTATTTCTCTTACTAATATTCACGTGAAAATACTTTTGTTGTTAGAAGAAAATATTTTTTGCGCTGTCTTCGAATTCACGATAATAGTTGAAAAGATTATCTCAAAATATCAAATAAATGTCTCGCGCAAATATATTTTTTAATTTAAATTGTTTTGTCATAATTTTTGGCCATTTTAAATATGACGTAATTTCCTCCATTTACAAGTTTTAACGCATAATAATGATTTTTTTATTTTAACATTTTGTTTCCCTTTTAAAATTCAAGTTTAAATATGGTTCTTATGACGTAATTTTCCTGCTTTTAACATGTAATCATTTAATTCTAATTTCAAAGTTTTTTTTCTGTTTATAATAGCCACGTGTAAATAAATTTTTAATTTAAAGGAAATATTATTCTTTGCACTGTTTTAAAAATTGGCAACACTTTAAAATAATATCCTTTTCTAAAATATGTAAAAAATATCTCTGGAAATGATAAAAATTTGAATTTAAAATGGAAATAAATCCTCAAAAAATGAATCAAATAAAAAAATGAATGCAGTATGCACACCAAGAACTTCTCATGTATAAAATGATCTAAGAATGATTAAATTCCTATGTATAGTTTTTGCTCCTATAAAACTTTTTGAATGGAACAACTTTGACCAACTTTAACATTAAATATATCTTAAAATAATTATTTGATTTGAAAACTGTCTGCATCAGAGCATGTTTATCAAACATTTATCTATAATACCACCGATTTTTATATTTTTGTATGCAACAGTTTTTTTAATATTAGTGAAGAAAGGCCATGCTTAAGCATTCAAATCGGATGTCGATCTACCGGGAATATCTACGCAGATTTTCATTGGTCCATTTCCAAATCAAAACTTTTTTTAATATATAAAAGGATAATTTAAACCAGGCAGGACTATATATTCTAATTTATTATGTATGTGTTATATATCCAAACATTTAAAAAAACGTGTATCTATACTTTGTTGTTCTCAAATTATAATGTATAATATAACTACCAGACATTTTCTTTTAATTATTTAATGAAAAAAAAGAAATTATGTATCTTTCATCCTCTCAATCTATGGCCAAAGTATTTCGCTCACTGAAGTGCAGTTTTCATACCCTTATATGTATTATTGACACCCATTTATTTTTACAGATTTAAGACAGTTTTAAAACATTAAGCAATTATTGATATTCGGATGTTTTATCTTCATATACATAATTGTTTTTTTTTTTTATATTGGCATAAAAAACTCCTTGTTTTAGAATCATTAAACATTTACTAGAAAATAATATAAATATTTTTGCATTTTGCGTGACAATAAGAGTCAGTGATGTATTACAATTTCTATCTCTATAATTCAATAAACAAAATATCGATTCACGTGATTTAGTTTAATAGCTTTACCATTATGAATTTTATGAATGAAAAATATTTTTACAAAACTCTTTTTATTGTTGGCGAATAGTTTATTTCTAAACTGATCTTATCATGCGGATTTAAGGAAAACAGAAAATAGCATGTTACTAAAATGTTATTTTTCTGCTTTTTAATTAAAATTTAAATATATTTAATGAACTAAAAGGTATAATACTCAAAGAAATATTCTTCGTTAAAGCAGTAAAAAAATTATTAAAATTTTTTTATGCAGTTTTGGTATGTCTACTGTGTTCCTCGACTTATTACCCGATAACGCAGATTTAACTATAAGAAGAAATTCAGTGTTGTGTTTAAAGTTTTACTTTTATATTTCTGTACTAGAATATAAAACTTAGAAATGTGAGATTTGGGTTTAATACTTCATTATTGTGAATTTTTAAGAGATAAAAGTTTTTGAAATAAATTAAACTATAACAGCATACACATTATTTCAATCTTTTACTTTATTTATAAGTAAAAAATTAAAAAAATAAATTTGTAATGATAAATTACGGAAAATCCAGGCATACCTAATTCAGTATATAATTTTAAAAATGCAAAAGGTATTGTCATCTAATGACAAAATTAAATCATTCAGCAACTACAGCAAATATTGTTCTGGAATGTCATATTTACAGCTACAACCAACATATTATGTTTTTCGCAATATAATATTTCCACTTTTTACACTAATACTAATTCTTCAAATTCGTTTTATTAGAGTAATATATTTCGAGAACATTTTCTTTCGTTTACTCGAAGAATTAAGTCAATTCTCATTTAACACGCAATTTCTTAATTAAAGATTTTCGTAAATTATTTATACTCATAATAAAAATTCTTGCAAAATACATAAATGTAGATTTTTTTCTGTGTGTGAGGTTTAATTACAAATTTAGGTGTTAATGAAAAGATATTAGGGATGAGATTTCCGCTTTTTTGCACACCGCTATTTTGTTAGAGAAAAAGGTAAGTTATTTTATCGGAACAATTTTTCGGTTTAACAGATCGACATATTTTCTAAGAATATACTGGTGTGCAAAAAAGCAATATAGCCCTGAGATATGCTAATTACACTTTTAAAATGTGTAGTATAAACAATTTCTGTTATTTTCTTTCTACAATAATAATATTAGAACACATGTTTAAAGGATTTATTATTACGCACTTTATAAATGAAAAATATTCTATTTTTTTCTGCTTACTTACAACTCATTTATAAATTGCATGATGATAAACAGGCATGACAATATATTTTAATTTATTATATATGTGTTATATATCCAAACATATAAAACACGTGTATCTAAACTTTGTTATTCACAAATTACTACTCTATATATTAATTTATTATATATGTGTTATATATACAAACATATAAGAAACGTGTATCTGTACTTTGTCATTCAGAAATTATAATGTATAATATAACTACCAGACATTTTCTTTTAATTATTTAGTGAAAAAAAAAAGAAATAATTATATCTTTAACCCTCTCAATCTAAGGCCCAAAGCATTTTGCTCACTAAATTGCAGTTTTCACAGACTTATATGTATTATTAACACCCATTTATTTGTACAAATTTAAGACAAATGTAAAACATTAAGCAATTATTGATATTCTGATGTTTTATATTCATAAATATAATTAGTTTTTTATATTGCCATAAAAAAACTTTTTTACAATAACTAAACAATTACTGAGAAAATAATATAAATATTTTTCCATTATGCGTGACAATAAGAGTCAGTGATATATTAAAAGTGCGAGTTCTATGTTTCTATAAACAAAAGATCGATTCACGTGATGTAGTTTTATTGCTTTACTATTATGAATTTTATGAATGCAAAAGATTTTTACTAAACTCTTTTTATTGTTGACGAATAGTTTATTTCTAAACTGTTAGTTTTATAGTTATATTTAGAATAATAAAAATGTTTTAAATTATTGTTCTTTATAGTAATAATATGATTTATATCAAAATAGTTATTATTTAAAAACATACGAAATTTAAATGTTTATTCCGTATGTCCCAGAGAAGATACATAGCAAAACTTTCACCATGTTCTAAGGCGATACACGGTAAAAACCGCATTCGCCTGCAACAAAATTTACAGAAATGTGAATTTCTGGGTTTTCTTTTACTTAAATACTCCTACTTCTAGTTCCGAAAATGCTGCTTTAAAGAAAATTACTTTTTTGACTTTTAGAATTTTAATCGATCATGTACAATATTTGTAACATTTTTTCGAATCAAAACTCTGAAAAGAAAAGAAAAAAAAAAAAAAAAAAAAAAAAAAAACAGTTTCTGAATAAGCAATAGGTCAAATGTAAGACAGGACACCATGCATGATGAAATGTATTAAAATGTTTCAATAAAAATTATTCTTAATTTAAATAAAAATAATCATTTTCAAGTAATTTTTCGGTATAATAGAATTTGTAAAATAAAAACAGTTAGCAGAAACTGTACATATGTTTAAATGTTTTTATAATATTTTAATTTTTATTCACGTGTAAAAAAGGCAATTAACTAATAATAAATAATATTAGCTCATTTAATATTGTTACCAAATATCGTTGAATAGGCATTAAATTATTAATTACAAGTTATGTTATTTCTAAGAAGAATGCTTCCATTTTTTTATAAAGACATACCCGTAAGGCATGGTGACGTTACGGCGACGTCGTTGTGAAGTCACACTGTGACTTTGTGACCGTCGATGTGACATCACGTGACGTCGATGTGATGTCCTAGTGACTAGAAGGTGAAGTCATTATGGCCGTTTTAGAGCTCATTTGTGACGTCACATTGTGACAAATTTGTGAAGTCACGGTGAGACCAATTTGTGAAATATGTGTCATTTGTGACGAAATTGTCATTAACACTGTGAGGATTCTGTGACGACAGTGACAATGTTATGAAGTCACATTGTGACAATTTTGTGAAGATTGTGTGATTTGTGACGATTTTGTCATTAACTTTGTGACGAATATGTGACTATAATGACAATGTTGTGACAGCGTTAAGATGCAAGACATTTATTGAAAAATGAAATCGCTATTCGAGTCCAATCAACGAACCTTGACAATGGAGGCAGGAGTAATTATGAGTAAAAGAAAATTCTGATGTTCACAGAAAAATTTCAGAATGTTTTTCTCACGATCCTTTGTCGAAAGTTGCATTTTTTCCTTGATTCTCCGGCGAAATTCGTCTTATTTGCTCGATTTATTGACAAAATTTCACGTTTTTTCGCTATCCTTTGACGAAACTCGCTTTTTTCGCTATGTTTTGACGAAATTCGCTTTTTGCGATCCTTTGACGAAATTCACGTTTTTTCTTTAATCTTTTGACGAAATTGCGATTCTTAGATGAATGTCACGTTTTTTTTCACGACCTTTTGAAGAAATTAAAATTGTTTTCGCGATCTTTTGACGAAATTCGCCTTATTCGCGATTTATTTACAAAATTTCGTCTTTGTTGCGGTCCATTGACGAAATTCGCGTTTTTTCAACAATCTTTTGACAAAATTTGCTATTTTTAGATGAAATTCGCTTTTTTTCCACGATCTTTTGACGAAATTTGCATTTTTTCGTGATCCTTTGACGAAATTCACTTCAAATGCGAGATTTATTACATTTTGCGTTTGTCTCGGTCTTTTGACGAAATTCACATTTTTTCTGCGATTCTTAAATCGAAATTCGTCGTATTTGCACGATTTTATTGACACAATTTCACGATTCTTTCGCTATCCTTTGACAAAATTCGCGTGTTATTCGCGATCTTTTGACAAAATTCGCATTTTTTCTGCAATCTTTTGACAAAATTTGCGATTCTTAGATGAAATTCGCGTTTTTTCCCATGATCTCTTGACGAAATTCACTTTTTTTCCGCGGTTATTAGATAAAATTCTTTTTTTCCGTGATTTTTTGACGAAATGTAAGGGTTTTTTTTCGCGATTCTTTATCGAAATTCACGTTTATTCCGCGATATTTTGTAGAAATTCGCGGGTTTTTTCGAGATCTTCTGGCAAAATTCTCGATCTTTTGAAGAAATTAGTTTTTTTTTTTTTTTTTTTTTTCCCGTGATCCTTAGACGAAATTTGAGTGTTTTTTTAGATTCTTTGTCGAAATTCGCTTTTACCCCAGTGCGATCCTTAGACGAAATTTGAGTTTTTCCACAATTCTTTGTGGAAATTCGCTTTATTCCGCGATCATTTGACTAAATTCGTGTTTATATCACGATCGTTTGACAAAATTCGTGTTTTTTAGCGACCTTTTGACGAAATACATTTCTTTTTCGGTTACTATTTGCCGAAATTCGCGATGTTTTTCGGTCAAATTTTGGCGATCTCAAAATACTTTGCGATTTATGGAGTTAACGAGCTAATGTATATTTTTAGGAACAAAAAGAAAATTTTAGGAGATTTTGGCGAATTTTAGAGAGTAAAATAACAGTTAGGAAATTTATGAATTTTAGGGGAAATGCGAGCCCTGAACAGTTGACGGCCCCATATATATCATATACACATGTTTTATTATGCCATATACAGGGATATACATATATGCTTATTTGTGCCACTAACTAAATGATGCTTATTTGCAGTTTTTATTAATTCTGCAATTACTTACTGTTCCCTCTAGGCCAATTTTTAAAGTTGCAGCACCCTGCTCTTTTCAACATAGGCGAAATACACCCTTTAAAAAAAAAAAAAAAAAAAAAAAAAAAAATATATATATATATATATATATATATATATATATATATATAGTGAAATTCACCTTTAGTTGCAATCAGAGATTTCTTATAAAAAACTTCCCCATATCACAGTATTTTTAAACCGGTGTGCCCAAGACCTTGAAAAAATTATAGAACTTTATTTCTTTAGAAAATACAAGCTATTGTTAAATCATGTCGTTATGTAACTGTATTTTTCAATTTGTAATTCATAAAATCCTTAAAAATTAATGTCACTTTATTCATCATATTAACAAATTATATACTTTTTTCTTATATTATATCAACCTATCCTAAGTATAGTAAAATTGTAAATATATTGTATCTACTATCATGAATAAAGTGATGATGGAAAATATTATACAAAATTTAAAAAAATGCTCTATTTCTTCAGCAAATTATTTGTTTAATCCTTATCGATTGTGAATATTGGCACCAACTTCAAAAAGTAATTGATTACTTTTTATATGTATATATTCGTAAATTAAATCATAAATACGTAAATTAATCTTTTGTAAAAAATATTCTCTGGAAAATCCATGTTTGGTAGATATTAAATTCTATATATTAAATTTAACGTTTTTATGCCGATACATGATGTCCGATGTGCAGTTAATGGACAACGTTTCGTCATTAGAGAAGTTTAAAGAATTATTTAATTCTTTTTAGTGATTTTTTGTAGTCGGTTAATTTTTTTTTTTTTTGAAAAGATTATTTTATTTCCTACTTTTTAGTTATTCATACCGTAACACATAATTATCCGGATTTCAACATCTGCTGAATAAATAAATTATTTGTCAAATAAATTATAATTTACAAAAATTATTTATTAAACTAATTATTTTTATTAAATTCTTTATAATATCATTAGAAGTATTGATTTTATTAGCATTTGATACTTATGATATTTTTTAAAACAAGTACATTGTATTCACAACAGTCTACATTAATTTATTTATTGATCACATACACCTGACTTGTGTGCTTGACATAAGCGACCCTCTTATCGTTAATAAACAAGGACGAAATATCACAAGGAATTTGAGCTTTGAAGGGGGGGGGGGAGGTTCTAGATAGCACAAGGAAAATTACAACACCAGATAATTACATCTGGGAGCTCCACAAAAAGTGTGCAACGGAGCCAGCGGGAGTTGAACCCGCAGCCCAACTACGCTCTCAAGCGATTGGTGGCGTGGTGCCTTAACCATTCAGCCACGGTCTACAAACAAGTGTTATTTTTTGTGGGACTCCGTTGTCAAGAAGCAAAATGCAGACTATGTAGCAATATTTGTATTGACTCTATAAGTATATATTGAACAGGACACAGATTTATTTTTCGCTGTTAGAGAAATGAGACTGACCAATCAGAAACCTGCCTTTTTGCGAACTTGTAATTTTTATAGAGTGTGTCCTTTTAAATTTCAAAAATTCTTCTATCAAATAAAACAAAATTTTCTGTACTAAAATACTGGCATCCAAAAAGCTGTAGACTTGTCAGGTTTGAAAATGTGGTCCAGGGTCCACCGTGGCTGGGTGGTCAAGGCATCACGCCGCTAATCGCTTGAGAGCGTAGATGGCTGCGGGTTCGATTCTCGCTGGCTCCGTTGCACAGTCTTTGTGGAGCTCCCGGATGTAATTCTGTGGTGCTGTAAATTTCCTTGTGCTATCGCCTTCCTGTATAGTGTATATTGACAATGACTTATAAGCGGGCGCTTGACGCCAAGTACACAGGCCAGATATATGTATTCAATAAACCAATGGTTCATAATTCTACATTATTCTTTTCCGATAATCTCCATCAATGGAGGTTATTCCATCTAAGTTATGATCACGTGGTCAAGGTAAAAACTTCTATCGTAAAGAAGGGAAGGCCCCGCAGAAGTAATGTAAATCCCCGCCAGCCAGTGAATCAGTTCATGTGGAAAGCAGTAGTAGCTCCCTTCTTATCAGTTAGAAATTCTTTGTGTAAATAACCTGTACCGCGTGACGTTTTTCATGTAAGGTTTCCTCATGTAAGGTGCATCTATTTGAGAGTGGTGACATACAATACTCAGACTCTGTTTATACATACGTGTTTGCCTACACAACGGCAAAACTAGACATTTTCTATTCCAAAACACTGCGATACTCCTTGGACAAGTTTGATTATACGAGCGGCGGACAATAGACTTTATTCCAAATCTGGGTTAGAGGCTGAAAAAAGTGACGTGATACCGGTAATTTACCCAAAGAACTTCTAACTGATAAGAAGGGAGGCTACTACTGCTTTCCGCATGAACTGATTCACTGGCTTGCGAGGGTGTTTCAATACGTCTACGGAGCATTCTTTTTACCTTCACCACGTGATCAAAACGTAGATGGAATATTCTCCATTTAACAAGCATTAGTTTGGCAATAATGGCAAGCTCTTCAAGATTCATAGCGATAGCTTTTGTCCAGAATCTATCAATCAATAATTTTTTTCCGTATGTCACCATTCTCATACCAATACTCCCCATCCTTAGGCAGTAAAGACATCAGAAATGAGCATCAATAATTAAGCGTTTAGTCTGAATCTGATAACCGAAAACAGTGCTGCTACATATAAGAATGCACTTTTATGTGTACTGTATATGGATGCATTTTGCAGTGTACCGACTAATGGAGACACTTTGCTGAACTCTGATGTATAAGGCCACTTTGCTATTGAATTGTAAGCTTTTTGATATTCACTTTCGATGTCGGTTAGCATCGTTTTAGACATTTAGGTTTTTCTGAATGCGGCATCTTTTCTAGACAAGATCTCGCACTTCGAAAAGTTACCGCATTGAGTAAACTATAAGATCCACATCGATACCTAAGGACATCGAAATTGGGTGTGAAAAAGCTGACAATCCATCAATAAAGTTTACACATCAGAGCACCGCAATTTGTTTGTTTTATTGGACACATACATCAGACTTGTGCGCTCGACAACAAGGCCCGCTTATAAGTCATCTTCGATATACAGGGACGAGATAGCACAATGAAATTTACAGAACAGAGAATTTTTACATCCGGTATTTCCACAAAGAGTGTGCAATGGAGCCAGCGGGAGTCGAACCCGACAAGCCACCTGCGCTCTAAAGCGATTAGCAGCGTGATGTCTTAACCACTCAGCCGCGGAGTCCCCAGAGCACGGCAAAGTGCTTTAAGAGAAACTTATGTCCAAACTATAGCAAACCTGGGCATTTTCTATTACATAACTACAGCGTCTAGAATATATAGTGTGGAAATCGGCTATCCCAGTAATACTTAAAAAAGTGCTAAAATATTGGATCTCTTAAATGTCAAACGATGCTGAAGTCCAATGAGTCGATCACAGTGACATCTGCAGGATATTTTTAAAACTCCAAGACGATTTGGTCCAGACCAAAGACTTTTAAGATACATAGACCGGCAAACTGTCAGTTTAACTGAGGATTTTTGATCACAGCTGTTGTACGGCAGTTTATATGTCTTATATTTTAATTTACCTAAGAAAATGCTTTTATTAGCGTATTTTTTCATTGCAGTTCATTAAGTATTAGTCTACCCTATTTCATTTAGGTCTTTTTTAAAAAAAATACCTTATTATTCATCAATTTTTTTGTTTTTTTCGTATAGCAAGTAAGTATTTCATAAAACATCCTCCAAGGATAAAAATATAGTGTTACTTTCGTTTATATGCATTTTTTAAATTACTTTTTTGCGCAAAAATTAGTTTAAAAAACTTAAATTTCTTTATAAGTAATTTAAAATTTTGTAAATTACTATATTATGTTACAGTTGCTACCTTTAATCTAAAATTCCTTTCCAGTTACTTTTGTAAGTCAAACTTAAAAAAAGGTGGAATTATAATCTTTAACGATCTGGTTCCATATAAATTTCGCCTTTATTTAGGTTTATAAGGCATGTTAAAACTATATACTCTTTTTTAAACATACCATCCATAAAAGTATTAATAAATCGCCTTTTTTAACTCTATTTCTAAAAATTCAATATTTATAACGCATATTTAGATGTAAAAAATAGCTTCATGTAAAAAAAAAAATATGCCATAAACTTCATATATATTGGTAAAAATTAATTTTTAAGCTCATTCTAGCCATAGCACTTAATGGTAAATAACCACAGCTGACGTACAAACCTCGCGGTTCAGGTGTTTCAATTTACTTCAAATGGCTGCCATGATTTCGCATGCTTTTGAATGGGAATTGCCGGTCTATGTATCATAAATGTCTTTGGTCTAGACACTGTAATAATACGATGTTTACTTTGAAATCTGAAAATATATCGCAGATGTCTCTGCGATCGTACACTTGATTTCAGCGTCATTGAACATTTAAGGAATACGACTTTTTAGCGCTGTTTGGATAGCAGGTTTCCCCGTATTCTAGAGGCTGTAATTTGGTCCAGCTCTAGATACTGTAAGCATGTTCACAATAGCTATTGGGTTCCAATCCTGAACCGTTCTCATTGGTTCCCCAGATTCACATATCCAGAACATATTGACTTACTATCGCAGTAGTACAGCGTCTAGAATGCATAGTGTGGAAATCCGCTATTCAAACAGCGCTAAAAGTTTTATCCCTTAAATGTGCAATGATGCTGAAATCCAGGGAGCCGATCGCAGCGACATCTGCGATATATTTTCAAATTTCAATGTAAGCATCATCGTATTATTACAACGTCTTAGACCAAATCGTCTTGGGGTTATAGAAAATATCCTGAAGATGTCCCTGTGATCGACTCATTGGATTTCAGCATCGTTTGACATTTAAGGGTCCAATATTTTAGCACTTTTCTAAGTATTACTGGGATAGCCGATTTCTACACTATATATTCTAGACTCTGTAGCAGTAGTACAGAGCCTAGAAGATACAGTGTGGAAAACGGCTACAAAATAGTGCTAAAAAATTGAATCCCATAAATGTACAACGATGCTGAATAACAAGATGTCCTTCGTAGCGCCATCGTAGTGATTTAAAAACGATAGTCATTCTAAAAGAGACTCTTTAACCTATTTCACATCATTCCTTAACTAAATTAGCTTATAACAGACTAAAATATCTTATATTTATAGTTTCCGATATTTAACATTCTATAATTTTGAAAACACAGGGTTTATATTGAAAAGAGTTACGAGATGGCGCTCGTATCAGCATATTGCCGCTGAGCATTGTTGGAGATTTATGGGATACAAGTTTTTAGCACTTTTTAAAGCATTATAGGAATAGCCGTTTTCCACACTGTATCTTCTAGGCGCTGTAGCAGTAGTATTTAGAAAGTACTAAAATATTGTATCCCTTAAATGTAAAATGATGCTGAAATCCAAAGAGTTGACTGGAGCGACATCTGAGGATATTTTCTAAAACCCCAAAACCATTTGGTCTAGACGCTGTTATAATACAATGTTTACACTGAAATTTGAAAATATAACGCTGATGTCACTGCGATCGGCTCATTGGATTACAGCATCATTGCACATTTAAAGGACGCATCTCTTTAGTGCTGTTTAGATAGCACACTTTTAAAAATATCGTGAAAAATTATCTCTGTTTTTAAAGGCTATCTATTTTCTCACCAATGAGTATGCTACATAAACACCTATGGAGCCTTCTCATTGGTCAGAAAATAGATCGCCTTTCAAAACAGGGGTAATTTTTCACGATATTTTTAACAGTGCAGATTTCCACACTATTTATTCTAGGCGTTGTACTTGTGCTCTGATACATGAGAAAATTTAAAGGTTGATTTTCAACTTTCCGTCACCGACTTCCAATATCGAGTTGTGCCTTTGTGGGCCTTCCGGTTTGGTGGATGACAGAATGGCCGGGATCCAGATACATTTTTCGCTCATAAGCGAAACGAGATCGACCAATCAGAAGGCTCCATTTTTGCAATCAGCGCAACATTCTCAAAACTGCAGGCTTCTGATTGGTCAATCTCGTTTCACTACCAGCGAAAATCTATCTGGATCTCGGCCCTTGTCCAGCTAAGTTTTCGCACTAGAAAGATCTCGTATCTCTGTAAGAGTAACAGCATGAAAGATGAGTGCTTATAATTGGCGACTGCTTAAAAAAGGATTTGGATTTTAAAGTTTTTATTTTTTTTTAAATGTTCTAATCATCAGATTTTTATGAAATTAAAATGGGACCAAATGGGTGACTTACACTTTCAAACAAAAAAAAATTCAAAATCGGTTCATATTTAAGAAAGTTATGCGTGAACATGGCCAAAACATACATACAGGTCGAATTGATAACCTCCTTCTTTTTGAAGTCGGTTAAAAACGGAAATATGTAGATTACAAAATAAAAAATTCCTGTATTGGTTGGAAAAGGTATCTTCACTATTTCTTGGTTTTAAGATGTTGCGAATGTTACTGGAGAAGATGAAGGTAAAATGCGAAGAAACCAATTAGAGAAGAATCATCAGTACTCAATTTCAATGGAAATTTCACCAAATTAGTCAGCTACAGCCAAATTGGCTTAATTTATGGCGACATATTTTGTTTGCCAAATTTGGCGATATTTCGCCAAATGTCGCGAAACTTAGCGAGAAATTCGACGTAGATGTTAATGACTATATAATTTTATGCTTATGATCGGGAAAATGGATAGAGCAATGAAAGATAATTAGTGAGAAATCATGTTCACTAAAAGTCATAAATCAATCCCTGATTTTTTTTTTTTTTTTTTTTTTTTTTTTTTTTGCCACAGATGTCATATACGCATATTGGTGCGATTTTTTTTACGCCAATGTCATATACGCACCGGGTACTTAACTGGAGCCAAAGTATTGTTATTTTGATTTATAGGGTAACCTGGATATAGGTGATATGTTAACCAGATTTCCGCCAAATTGGCGTCAGAAAAAATCGCGCCAATATGAAAAAAATCAGAAAAAAAATCGCTCCTTAACTCACTTTGCGTGAGTCAAGTTTTAGACGACCTCTCACCTTTTATGCAACGACGCAAAGATATACTGCTTTCTGCTAACTTGAATGATTTGAAGATGCTATGTCTTTTTCTCAAAACCAAGCAAGCTAAAGAATATAATCAAGATGTACTTTTTAAATCAAAGCGGGGGCCAATGACAAGAATTTTAGCAGTTCACAATGATTAAATAGCAAGATGGAGTGAAGATGATCACACATCTGGACTTCTGGCTGGACATTCCTCAGCAGCTGGATGCAGGGTTATGCATTATGCTACATACCAATATCTGGACGGAGTGAGGATTGGTAAACGGTGCACTAAGTAAGATAGAAAATATCGTCTATGACCCACGATTTCAACCTCAAGGCTTGCCACAGGCTGCAATAGTTCATTTTTGTTGAGTATCATGGGCCATTTCTAACTGGAAGAATTTTTTTTTTTATCAAACCTGTTTGTAAATATCGGAAAGAAGAAAAAGCCTCATTCTCACGAAGTTATTTACCTTTAACTGTTGCATACCTTGCCACCATACACAAATTCTAGAGTTTAACTTTGTCAAAAACTTCTGTGGACATTCATCTAAAGGTGTTGTCACATAAAACAACTTACGTCGCTTTTACTGCAGTTTGTCATTTAGAGGAAGTTCTAATGGAAGCGATTTTCGCTAAGGACAGGCTTTACCAAATTAGAAGTATGGGAGCACTTGGTGACAGATTAGCATTTGTGCATTACCCGTAGAAACTGAAGGCTGAATTAAACACTTAAAAAAATGAAGCATCGACGATTGTTATTTCAAACTTACTTTTATAGTATTAAACAGTAATCTAGAAAATAAAACTTTTTTTTAAAAATAATATCTTTGAAGTTTACGCGTCTCCATGCTCCGACATTTCGCCAGACGGATACTAGTTATTCTTTAAATGTTACAAAATTGATACTTGCATACGGTCCCTAAGTCCTATAAGTTATAGTTAATAATACTTTTTTCATGCTTTTCCAACTAAAACAGTAACAATTTCTTTTTTATTCGATTAAGAATTTCAGGGGTATTACACATTGGATTATAAGACAAGTGAGCATTTTCAGATACTAAAAATGCGTTTCTTTTTTGTTTGATTATTTTAATGTTATTTTCAAATTGAATGCATTCTCTTAATAATGTGGTGAAGACAAAACAATTGAGAATTAACGATTTCGGTTACAGTGAAAACAATTTAAAAATTTTAATTTTTGATATTCAATTTTTCTATTGAAATTGATCAACACAGGCAATTGTGTTTGAACGATACTCTGTAGAACTGAAATCGTTTGCTTAAACACAGGAAATGTAGAACACTGAAAAAGGAAAGAAGGGCAACTGAAATACAAAAAGCAAAAACAGAAAAAAATGCGATTAGATTTCTTTTACAGTCCACCCTTTAGAGAGAATGAATAAAGCATGGGCCTAATTCTGGAAAACAATGACGCATGCATTATACAATGAGAAATTTGTAGAATCGCAATTTAAATAGGTTTTTTGAGTAAAACATACGTCATAAATTTGACTGTATACCTTGTTGTTTGATTATTCAAAGAGTAAGAAATATGTTGATGTGAGTTGAGACATTCAAACACTGGAAATGTTATTTTCCGTGAAATGCTACAAAAGATTTTTGGAATATGTTCAAAACGAACATTTTTTTTATTGTGTCTTATGCAAGCAGTTTTCAAAGTCTTCCACCATAGTTGAAAAGTGTTATGAATTTGGTTTGTCCGTCTGTCTGCGGTCTGTCCGTGCTCTAACTCGCGCAAATAAAGTAACATTACCGAGTAACTGATATATGTTATTGTGGTTTACTCTTTGGCAATAGGAATTGAAAATTAAGTATGGGGCATTTACGATCCGTTTACAGGGACAGTCAAAATAACTCAGTTACATAATTGTCTATTTGGATAAATTGTTTGCAATGTATTTTAATGATATTGAACTATTTTAAACTTATTGAAATTCATATATATTACTGAGGCGTACAACAAAGCACTTACTGTAGAATCTGATGTGCATATAATTTACCGTTCATTTACAGGGACTTACAAAAGAGTTTGGCTACATTACTACTATGAACAATAATTGCTGGAAGTGCATTTTTAGTTGTGATATGCGTTTTAAAATGCAACTCTATATTTGCATATTACTTTATGTAGATGGATTTTATACACTCTCAGAAAAAACTGTACATTTACGGACGTTTTCTCTTCAATTTTCTCGGGCAACAGCCTTATTTGATGAAAAACGGTCTGATCCACTAAAAAAATACGGTACGACCCCATACATTTTCCTCCGCTAGTGTGTAACCCTTCATTTTAGTCGAGTTTGGAAAAATAATGTCACTTAACCGCAACCGTACCATATTTTTCAACCCGTCAAAAAAGGGATTCTGAGATGATTATCTAACCTGCTACGTGCTAGTGTTGTTGTGTTTTGAAGTGCATCATATATTTGCCTGTAAAATTACTGGCTGCACAAAATGATGAGCATGGATTTTTATTTACGGGGTATAACTGGAATTTCTGTTACCGGCCTCTGCCCGTAATTTTACAGGAATATTTTTAACAGTATAGATCATATAGATGTCTCAACAAGATGTCTCAAGTACATTCCCATTTATTGACAGAAATTGTTGAGAGGGATTTTTCAATTCTGTATGCGTTTATGTGAACTAAATTTTACAATATTATGTAGTATACATAAAAACCTAAATAGATCATACACAGGTGTACACAAAAAAAATCGGATATTTTTCAGACTATTAAAGGTAATTGCAGAAATTCGGTTTACAAATGTGTGAAGTGTTTTTTTTTTTTTTTTTTTTTTTTTTTTTTACCTGAATAAAATGCAGAAAGAATTTGTTTTGGGAGTAGGCTATTAAAATAAATATTTTAATAATCCAGTTATGTATAAAATACTTTCACACGTTCGTTTCATGACTATGTTTTTTTTTTTTTTTTTTTTTTTTTTTTTTTTTCATTGGAGGTTTAAAATAAACAGTGTTTGAAATCATGACGATATATAAAAAAGAACAACAAATAGTACCTATTATCCATATTACAAGAAACTAATGCTGAGAAATTAAAAATTCACACAAATCTCAAAATAATGTTTTAAACTTAAGCCACTCGATCATATACAGGTCTACACAAAAAAAATCTGATATTTTCCCTACTATTGGTGGTTATTGCAGAAATTGGGTTTATATGTTATGTGTTTTCAATTTTTTTTTAATACCTGAATAAAATGCAAAAAGAATTTGTTTTGGGATTGGGCTATTAAAATAAATATTTTAATAATGCATTTATGCAAAAGAGTATTTTCACATGTTGTTTTCAAGCGTATGTTTTTATTTATTATTTTTTTTTTTTTTTTGGAAATTTAAAATAAATAGTGTTTGGAAGCATGACAATATACAAAAAAAGAACAAAAAATAGTACCTATTTTCCATATTACAAGAAACTAATGCTGAGAAATTCACACATTTCTCAAAATAAAATTTTTAACCTAAACCACTACAATATTTATATAATAAATTATGTATTAATAATGTAAAAAATTTATTATGTACGTTATAATTTTATTTTATTTAAAATAAAATTATTTTATTATTAAATTATAATTAAATTATATTATAATTATAATTAAATTATTTATTATTAAAATATTTAAATATTTATAAGAAAAATATTAAATATATATTTTTTAATACCAGAAAATAAAATTAGTAAAATTAATACAAATAAGAAAACTGACAATTTAAATATTAATCCACTTTAATGGTCTTGATACATTTCATGAAAAGCTGCTTGTATAGACAGCTTTACGAAGAGATAAAAAAAACTTGAACGTCTTTTTAAGTTATTTTTCGTACCAATATTTTATTGACAGCACCTTTGACGATAATAAACTACAAAGTTTTGTTACAGTAATCTGAATTATTGGAAAGTGTTTCATAATCTATTCTGAACACACAATTTGTCGTTGTTTTTAGATTTAGAAGCACATTTGTTAGGTATTTATGATGTGTTACTGCGACGATAAATTTGCTATACGAAAATCAGATATTATTCATTTGAAAAGTATCGAAATAGCTTTAGTGTTTCGACAACTGTGAGAGACTGATTGTTTTTCTTTTTGATCGCATACGTTAAACCACTGATACCTCAAATTTTATTCAGTTTCTCATACGTGGGTATTTGTGAGATGCCAACGCATCTCATTTTGTAAAGCTTATTTTCATTTAAAATGTGCGTAAGTATAAAACTAAAAATAGTTTAAAAAAAAACAAAAAAAAACAAAAAAAAAAACACTCGTTCTTATGCATGAAATATTCAACATGAAAACCACTGCCCCCCCCCCTTTTTTTTTCCTTTGCGATTAATTAATTTGTCGTCGGCACCGTTTATAAAATATTCACTGTCTTTTTTACGCTTGGTGGAAAGCCAAAACTTGTGAATTTATTAAAGGACGTATAATTTTTGCTCAGTTTCTGATTTAAGAATATCAATTGAACTATATTTTAGTTTTTCTAAATTGACTTCTCATCAACTAATCGTAAATTAATTTATATCAAACAATTAAATTATAATAGCATATTTATTAAAAAATTTACAATCTTTATTTTCTTTTTATAATTTATTTTCTACTTTTTAAACTTTAAATTGTTGCAGTTTCACTGCCATTCGACAAATTTTGATGCGCGTTTATTGACGCATCATTAAATCTACAGTTCTTCCCCTTTAGAGCAGGGGTTCTCAAAGTATGGTACGTGTACCAGTACTGATACGCGAAGCTCTGTTTACTGGTACGTGATATAATATCAAAAATACAGCAACGTGAAATTAAAAAACAGTTCAATACTCCTCTTTTTTTTTTTTTTTTTTTTTTCATTTCATTTGCAAGTTCATGGCTCTGTGCGGTGGCTGCTCTCTGTTATCTCTGTTTTGACAGCGTTCTGCTTTCTCTTATTTTAATGTAATTTCGATTAGTATTTTTAGATAAATGGAGTCAACAATTCGGTATATGTTGAGTTGACCTTTCATCCTCCCTCTGAAAAAGAAAAAGTTTTCTTCTATTACTATTTTGTATGTGTGTATATTACGTATTTCAACGAGCTTCGGTGTCGGATTAATAAGCAGTTTATTTTCAGAAGGTATGTGAATTTCTTATGTGTGTTAGTAACTTATTCAATTTTCATAAGCATATTTCACTGACCGTATAGGCATAGTATTCATATAATAAAATATTGATGTCAATGTATCATTAAGTATATAAAAAGTGGGGAAGGATTGTACTTTGTGCCAATATATTAAGAAAAAGAAACAACGTATAAGGGCACAAATAAAATGTGTTTAAAAGCATACAGCTCTTTCAAAACCTCTAAGTTTCCCTCATCAGTGCTTAAAATAAAAGTAAAATTAAAACTAAAACATTGTGTAAAAAGGTTTTTATTTACTTTTATTTTAAGCACTGATGAGGAAACCTTAGAGGTTTTGAAACAGCTGTATGCTTTTAAATACATTTTATTTGTGCCCTTATACGTTGTTTCTTTTTCTTAATCATTAAGTATCATAGCTTATTGGAAGTAGAAACACTATATTTTGATAAAGTACATATTACTAAAATATAATGATTATACTACCTTTTATTTGAATGTTAACATAAACAATCTGAGTGCCAATTTAATAATCTAATAATGCAATTAAATGGTGTAAAATCTGCCCAGGCGGAAGACAGGGAAAATATTTTGTTTTAGACATATTTGGTTTACACGGGTTTTTCTGTATTAGCCTTGAGTTTTTCACCTGGTGGTACATGGGAGTATGAACTTCTGTTTAGTGGTACGTCGGTCCCAAAGTTTGGAAATCCCTGCTTTAGAGGACTAACGAAAAAAATATCTTAAAAGTAATGCATCTACAATTAAGCTCTAAAATTATTAAAAGTCTGTATTGTCACCGGTCTTCCTATTTATTGAGTAATAATAATCTGGTAACACCTTGATTAATCTTTAATTGGTTGTAAAAATTGATTTTTTTTTTTGAGAAAATTGGAAACCTTATAAAAATCAAAGGAATAAAATTAAAAAAAAAATCTGCGAAATTGATGCTTGATGTAGCCTGATGTACATATGAAGATCGAATTCACCAAGTTTGAAATTTGCCATTTATTTCCTTCATTTTCAAAAAAAGTTAGAAACTAAAAAAAATTAGAAAATCACAATTTTCTTCTTATGTATGAGCAAAAATATAAATAAAGGAATTGTCCAACATTAACAATATTGTATAGACATAAAATTCAATAAGTCCATGATATGCTCAAAAAAATTCAGGATTGCCTTTTGATTCCTAACATAGCAAAAGTGGGTTCAAAAAGGCAATATTAATTACATTTCATGAGCCATTCCTCTTTGAATTCGCGCGAGTTTATTAAAATATTGTACGATTTCAAGGTGAAAAAATTTAGTGCTGCCATCTATTTTCTGTATCTGGATTTAGGATTAATATGGAATTTTTTGTTCCAATTGAGTCCTTTTTTTCTACTTTAATTAAAAACATTTTTGAGGCAAAAATAAACTGAAAATAAGAATAAAAGTTTCTATATTTAAAATATACGCTTCTATTTATAATATAAAATAATTTAAAAGTTTAAAAAAGCTTTCCTTCACTTTAAAAGAAGAGATAGAAATATTGCATTTTACCCTCAACATTTATACAATTTTTTTTTTCTCATTAAGGAATAATAAGGCAAGAATGAAAGTTTCAATTTTTAAAATATATACTTTTAGCTATAACGTCAAGTAATTTTAAACTTATTAGAGATGTCCTTCATGTCTAAACAAGCAACAGAAATATTGCATTTTTCCGTAAAAATTTTCGAAAATATTTTTTTTTCTCATTAAAGAATAAACATACAATTACCAACTTACGCCAATCTGTTATTTATAATTCATTCCTAATTGAAATAATTTTAACATAGTCTTCCCATTCTTAAGGCTAATAATCAAAATTAAAATTTTAAGCATGTAGACAAAACCTCGATTTTGCACCCACTTTTAATGTCAATTTTAATACTTAAATAAACATCCCTGAAATCTCTATTATTTTACATTTACTCATAAATAGATATGATCTACTTATATACTGATTTTCATTAAACTTATTGACTAATTTAAGATTATTATGTCTGATTATTATGACTATTTAAGATTATTATGTCTGCCACAGCTGATTTTGTTTTTTGTATGGAATGACCCTATGGATTTATTGGTTGTATTTAATAGAACAATTTGCTATAATTTTTTTCGAATATATTTAATGTGCATATAATTACCAGAGGAAAAGATCCAAATACCGGCTACCACTTTTGTTTTCGATCTGGATCATACAATTTTCAAAATTAATAAAATAAAAAGTCACAGCAGGGTACCTTGATATGTTTTACACATGTTTAGAGAGAAAAAAAAAAGTTTAAAAGGCGTTTTCTGTTTATAAAAAGCAATATTCCGAAAGTCTTGAAATTTTGAGTTTTTAAAATGGGGTCTAAATACCGGCTACCTAAGTTTTTTTTCTAAAAGATCACACAAATAGAGATAATGACAATTATTAAGCAATAAGAATAATATTTTAATAAATTTTATTGATTAATAGCATTTCTTATGCACAGAAAAATACGCATTTTTTAATAAACAAGTATTTTTGTCAAAATTACAAAATTCTTCACGACTATCACTCATAACCTTCTTCCCATTATGTTTCTAGTTTTGTTTTTTAACGTGTAAAACAACAAAAAAAGCTTCCTGATTGCAATGAGAATTATTTTATCCGAAAAAATCACAAACATAATATCGCTCTCTGCGTCGGTGCAGAGCTTATCAGCCCACATATCGCATTCTTAACATCGAACCTAGAATACCCTCCCCCATTCTTATCCACAGAGAAGGCACCCATGCAGAAGACACAAATTGAAACATCTTCCTCTGTTGGATATTTTCCCTTTTCACTTTTTTAACGCTCTCGTTGCGTAATTGTTTTATCAAAATAGCTTCAAAAATTGCCTATTTAACCCTTCGCGACGAGCGTCTTTTAAGAATTGTTATTCTTTTGTCAGCTGTTTTTCGAGACAAAACTTTTTGTCTAATTTAATCGGGAAAATGCATCGATTAAATAAGGCAAAAATTACAATAAAAAATAACTGGTGGGAATAATCAAGGAGGGTTAATTAGACGGAAAAAATTGCATCCCCGGGGAAATTTCGGGTTGTGCAAATTTTGCTACTTTTACGTTGCTCGAGGACATCTCGGGTTGCGCCGCGAGAGGGTAAGGGGTATCCCACACTGAGACGACAAGCGACATGAAGCCGAAACATGTAGCGCATAAACCGGTCGAAACAAAGAACGAAGTTGTTTCAAACCTGTTTTAAACCAGTTTTTCCAGCGAATTCAAGCGACATGTCTTATGTGTCGCCTTAGTGTATTATGCGCCTTAAAATCCAATTTCTGTCTCTTTCGCCTGGTTACTCCGTCATTTTCTTTTCTTTCTCTTCACATTTATTACAGGCAATTTTGGAGTATCCAACAGATCTTTTTTTGGAAAGTGAACCGGTAAACAATGTCAGTCCTGAATAATTATGGCCACAGTTGCTTTTTTCATATTGCGAAATGGGACTGGAAGTATTTTTAAACCATTTAAATAATTTATTAATTATTGAACTATTTGAATTAATTTATTTTTCTCCCCTTCAAGCAGAGCAACCGAGAGAGGTACAAATACCGGCTAGCCGGTATTTAGACCAGTCTAGGTAGCCGGTATTCGGACCACTGCTATGTTTAAGTCAAAACCAGTATTACTCATTCATATAATAAAATACCAATAATGTGCGCGTGGCAATTGAGATTTAAATATGCCTAGAAAATAAGTCCATCAACAATTCAAGCCAATATACGATCAGTATATTAAAAAAAATGAGAAACGCACATGTGAAAAACTTTTGACGTACCAGATTACGTCTATTCGACACTTTTGTATTTACTATTTGTAAATGAGACAGACTTCAGTGACGTATTTTTCGTAACTTTCTTCTCTCAATTAAAGCTACAAACTCTGCCTATCACGGCTAGGCTGCGTTGCACTCAGTTCTCAGAACACCTAGTAGCCGGTATTTTGACCTTTTCCTCTATTAAATACTGGTATACAAATGTTTTCTTCTTTAATTTGGAAGTCGATTATATTTCAGTATATATGGTAAAGTATTTTGTTTTTCCACATTTCGAAAAATGAAGATGATTTATTTAACTTTTCCATTTAAAGAATTTTAATTAGAATGTGGAAAATAGAATATTCAATATAAACTTACATAAGACTCTTGCTAAAATAATATTTTATTAAATTTAATGAGGAGGAAGAAAATTATTTTATTAGTATGATGTCGAAATTCCCCCTAATGTTATGTCAAAAAAAGAAGATTTTTTTTTTTTTTTTTTTTTTTAATAGAAGATTATATTTAAGAAATATAGTACATCTAGATTTGTTCGAAAACCTTTCTACATCTGTCAGGTAGTTAAACAATCCCATATTCATAGAACATAGAATGTTTCTACCCAACCCAGGATATTTTTAAAATTTTATGAATGAGTACTGTTTTCACCTGCTAAACTGTTTTGATGTCATGTAATTAAATGTTTATCGAAAAGCACACATCTGAAGCAGCCATACTCAGGTTGCAGCCCGCGGGCCGCACGTTGTACGGCGAGCTTTAATGTATGGCGCGAGGCACATAATCATTAATCAATATTTTTTAAAATCACTTGAGCTATGCATAAAAAGTATTTAAGTCCTTCACTGTTATTTTTTATATATTCACTGGAAGATAAAATATGTCCTGTTATTTATAATTAATTGAAATTATGTTAAAACAACTTAAATGTCGTTTTTTTGCCAAAAGGTATTTTTACCTTATTTACCAACATACATTATTTACCTAAGGTATGTAGTCCTTATTTGTGGTACTGTGTTATATACATTTCTTAAGCTTCAACACGAATCAAACTTTATTCCAAATTATGTTTTCCTACATATTTCTACAGTTAAAAGAAAATAAAGTTTTTGCATCGAGCAAAAGACTGTAATATTATTCTAATGATTTTTTCCTTCAGAACTTCGAAATTCTGTGTTTTTATAGTGCAACGTTTTATACTTATTATGTGCGTTCGCAATTAAATAAATACGTAGCACCTATAACAGTGTTGCCAGACTAGGGACTTTTTTGTCCTCAGATTGCTGATTGCCACCGATTTCTTGAAATAGAAATATTCGGCCTATTTAAATATAGATTAAAAATTCTGAAAAATTAGGCGAATTACACTATTTTAAAAAAGTGGTGACAGTCAAATAGTCTGAATTAAAAAAATCCCCAATCTGGCAACACTGACCTATAGTCGTCGTCTGGTCCACCAGTCTGTCTGTCTGTCCGTATATAGATGGTAAAATGTGCCCAAACGAATTGTTTGAAATTTAATCTATATTATAATCGTTGCAGAATTTTGTCGAGAGATTTCAAATTTTATGAAAATCGAATTAAATCTTAAAAAGATATTAATAAAAGTTTCTTCATTCTCTTAAATCCTCTGTCTAATAATTTATTCAATGATATCCCATAGGTAATTATTCTAGAATATTGTCGTGGTGATTACGTCATAATAAAGATAGAGTCATATTCTTTCCGTGTTACTGAAAATAATATATCTAATCGTAATAAATTTTGTATTCACGTATTTTTGAATAAGAACGCAACAGCTATTGCACCAAGATCCGAATATTTAAAGAACTAGTTATAGTACTAATGCACCTCATTTGCGACGTTTGACGTACAATTTCTGACTTGTTATATAACTAACAGTGCTTTTTAGGGATGATCGTTCGTTGTGAAAACAATTGGCACACGGAATTTGTACACAACTATTTCGAAGCAGCAATCTTCGCGACCTATTTCTACATCATTTGTAATAAAAATATACCACAAAGTTTAATGCTTGTAAATGGTGGATTTATTTATTTATTTATTTTTTAACCTTTCTACCTAGACTAACGCTCAACGATACTGAAACTATGAAATTGCTTTGAATTGAAATATTAATTTTTATTGCTACTTTTGTACTTACCATTTTAATGGCGCCCTTTTAAGTGTGCTGCGGCCCGCCTAACGTCGGAAACGCTTGTTTCCGGCACGACAAAAAAAAGTGAGTAGGCTGATTCTGAAGCGTACGTTGGATAGATCAAAACAGCGTAGATATGTTGAAAAAATCCCAGGCGGCTCGGCTTACAGGTGGAGATAGATTTCGAAGTTAAGTACTAATTTCACCAACAAAAACTAAATAAAGATTAGAGATAAACCCAGTTTAACAATTTTATCTGGCCGCTTTTGACGAGTTTTTAATTTCATGTTTCTGTAAGAGCTGGTTTTATCATAATCATGTAAAGGAGCTATTCAAAAAATATTTTCCCACACTCAACAACTCGAAATTTTCTGACACATTTTCAGACTCATTTTTAAAAATAAAAAACATGAAACTTGCTGAAGTAATTTTTTTTATACTTGTTTTATATAAACCTGATATCTTGAGAATTGACGAAGTTATGAATTTTTTTTTCTCTAAAACCCTTTTTTCTCGCCCCATGAGCCCATTTTAAATTTTATCAAAAATCTTTGATACATAAATTTTTGTCCACTTTCGCTAGAAATAATAATAAATTTAAACGGATTCGATATGTATTATAATTAACACGTTCTGTGTTTTTTTTTTTTTTTTTTTTTTTTTTTTTTTTTTTTTTGTCGGTTTTCACAAAATATCTCCCTATTTCGATCCCCCTTGGTCCAATTTTGACCATTATCAAATTTCACCGAGATTTTATGCCCCTTGATTTTATGTGCCAGTTTGGAAGATATTTGTGCAGAATTATGGAAGTTATCGTGTCCATAAAAAAAAAAAAAAAAAAAAAAATTATATATATATATATATGGATAGATAAAGTTTTGAACAAAAGGTGCTTTTTCGGTACTAGGGTTCTTGATCGGCGTAGATCTAGAAATTTTTTTCAGAAATTCCAACATAAGGGAGAATGGAATAGGTAGTATTTCTTGAAAATCAACCTAAAACTTTCTGCAAGGAGTCTAAAGCTACATGTGGTAACCATTGTCTTGATGGAACACAATGCGCTTTCATTTGGTTTTTTCAAGTCACTTCTGGTCGATAGTTAGTTCTAAAGTATTTAGTTTTGCGCATTTTTTCTTCAAATAAATGGTTTAGTTTGCAAAGTAACAGCTCACAGTAAAGGAATCTCATTCAGTCTCACCAAATGAACAGAGAAAACTTCTTTGTATGTGAACTCAATTTTAGTTCTAGTTGACAGGGATCCGCGGGCTTAAACAAAGATGTTCTACACTTAACATTATTAGAAATAATCCATTTCTCACCGTACGTTCCGATTTGCAGAAAAAATAGTTTCGGAATAATTCCGTTTACAGAATAATAATAATAATAAATAAATGCAATTTAACAAATTACAACGACCATTTGAAAAATGATTTTTTCAAAGACTAAAATTTAAGACATAAAATTTCACACGGAGTTGATCATACATTACGTGCGGCATGAATTAAACATTAATAGTGTTATTACACGTAAAAATTGCAAGCAACAAAAATCGCCTCCGACTCGTCAGATTTCCTGAAACTTACGTATTATCAACCTGAAACTTGTGCATTATCCAAGCATTTCATTGGCTGTTCGGGAAAATGCTTTTCCATCGTCAGATTTCCAAGAAATCTGACGACCAATTTTAAATGAAATTTCATTCTTAAACTTCTAAACATCCCACAATATTACTTTTTACACCGTCGTATAGAGAAAAAAAAAATACTTTTAAATGCAATTTGTTTGAAAGTTGTATCTCAATTTGTTTCTAATTTATTAATATTTTTTTTGTAGTTTTTATTACTATTTTGTGATATTGGCAACAGAAGTATCCATCTCTGTTGAAAGTAAAGGTTAGCGTATAGACCAATCAGAAAAAGAATAAAATGCGGATTAAACCAATAAAATCCTTCAGATATGCTTTTGCTTTCCTACCCTGACGAGGATAATAACCATTTTTCCAAATGGTTAATAATAAATGCATTATGTTGAATTTGCTCCTTATTTTTTGATATTTTTATAGCTTAATGAAATTTAAAAAACAAAACGATATAACATATTTTCCCCCAGCATTCTTGAATATACCTTCTTTCAAAGAAATTGACGTTTTTAAGTAAGAAATAGATAACGATCTAGTGTAGAAAACAGGTCGAATTTTTGTACCAACATATGAATTTCATATAAAAACTTCGTTTCTTCTAAAAAGTTCAATACAAATTTTGCGCATTTAAAAATAATAGAATATTTATTTATGAAAATAATTAAAAAATAATATTTATTTAGGCAATTTATTTTTGTACGAATTGAAATTTTCCAACTAATAATAACAACATAAATTTCAACTAATAAAATAGCCAAGCTGGGATTCGAACTCAGATCCTCGGCTTACATTGCCAATGTTGTGCCGTTTACGCTACCTGGGCAGAAAATTGGCATGCATATTTCGCTCAGGTAACCTTATTGCGAAATAACATCTGGTCTGTCATGTATACAGATCACCAATCAGTATGATTGTATTGAAAAAAGAGAAATTATTTTTTGTTTAAACATTAAAAATAATATCTTCAATGGTTTAATTAAAAAAAAAGTCCTAGAAATATTAGGTTTCGTGATGCGGAAGTAAATAGTTAAGTACACAATTTGGTTGTGAATAAAAATGTTATAATATATATGTAAAAAGGTATAGTCTAAATATGATATTTTTATATAAAATATTAATGTAATTTGTTTTCCATTAGTTATGCAAATTGAATTTTTTCTTAGTATCATTGCTATATGCTTGAATTGAATGTATTTTATTATACTGCATTGACTTGGAAATAATTTCTACTTACATACTTGAGGATAGATCGAAGAATTACTGATAACCTGTAATTACTGTAATTAAAAAAAGCATTTAAAAAGTTAATTAGAATAATATGTAACTTAAGAATAATCGAATCCTATTGCAGAATTCACCGATAAGGTTGCGCATTTCAAATTAAGAAAAAAAAATCTATTTTAAATTAATTGAAATACATAACTTACTTTATCCAATTTACAATTTTTAAATAAAATTTTCAAAATGATGTTTTCGAATAAAATATTATGTATCTCATTGAATAAATGATAAATCCCTATATTACATTTTCATGAGCCGGAAGAAAATCACTAATTGTAGTGAATTAAAATTTTACAGCATGTATCTAATTATGCTTGGCATAATAATGCCATTTCTATTTACAATATTAATTTAAATAGGTTTTTCATTACTGTAATTTTAAATTGTTTGTCATATCAATGCTCACACTTGAACTGGGAGTGCTTAATTAAATTGTATTGATTCACAGACAAAAGTAATTTCTAGTTATATTTATATTATAAATTGGGATTATCTTTAATGTTGATTTATTATTACTTTGAAAAAAAAGTGAAATAAATTAAAAAATAAATAAATAAACAATGAGATTATTGGAATGAAATATTCTATATCCCCCTGTTACGGCTTCTCTTAACCTTGACTGTCGCGCGCGCCTCCATGGCGCATTCTTCTGTAATTTAGGTTTGGCCGTTTGGCAACCTTTAAGAATAGTTCAGTTGTTTGGTTTTCGACGATCTCTGCGGACCTATGGTGCGTTCGCTGGATCCAATATTCTTCAAATAATGTATATAATTCTTCGAATAATGTATAAACTGTAAATAATATTCTTGTATATAAAGTAAATTAAATTAATAAGTGTAGTTAATGAACCAGCGACTATGGGTATCTCGTTACTCGCACCATTCGAAACTCGACATTGGTCTGCTCACCGGAAGTGGTTTTGGTTTTAATTCTTCGTTTACAATAGGATTGTATTTTAGTTGTTGTGAAATTACCAATTGAAATGGTCACATTAGTGTCCTTAAACAGATCGAGGGGCTCGTTAAAAGCTCAGCTCACTAGGCTAGAAACTCTACTAAATGATGAGACCGCTACGTGGTCAAAAATCAAAATCGATACAAAACTCAAGGCTCTTGAAAAGGTTTCCAATAACATCGATTCGTTACGTACCGATTATTACGCAACAGCTCCTGACGATCATGATATGACGGAAATCGACTCTTCATTAATGGAGTTGGAAGAACGAGTGGAACAGCTAGAGGCAAGTTTCAATCTATTATTAAATTCTGATAAAAATGAAACTAAAAGTCCTGAATTAAAATTTAGTAATTGTAAGATCAAATTGCCAAAATTCCTCAATTTAGTGGAAAGTATGAGGATTGGAATATGTTCAAAATCGAATTTAACAATATTGTTACGAATAATGAACAGCTATCTGAAATTCAGAAATTACATTATTTACATTCCGCATTAAAAAATGAAGCTAAACAATTAGAAACTCCAGAAGACACATTTGATTCATTGTTTAAAGCATTAGAAAATAGATTTGAGAATAAACGAATTATGGTGAATATACATTTAAAAGCTGTATTAGATTTCGAAAGAATTGCACACGAGTCATCTAAAGAACTAAGGCGATTAGTAGATGTTATAAATAAAAATATCAGGGCTCTAACCAACTTAGGATTTGAGAGAAATAAACTCTCGGACATTTTGTTTACAACCATAATTTTAGACAAATTGGATAAGGAGTCTCGGAAACAATACGAATTGTCAATAAACACATCTGAAGTCCCAAGCTTTGACAGTTTAATGCAGTTTTTAGAAAAAAGAAGTCAATCGCTCGAAAGTATAAATAGAAACGTAACTAGATCAAAAATCAGTAGTGAAATAAAATCGAAATCTTTGTTAGTAAATTAGAGTTCTGAGAGGCAGTGTGTTATTTGTGATCAATTTCATCCTCTATATAAATGTAAAAAATTTCTTAATATGCAGTTTGGTGAACGATATGCTATCGTTAAAAAGCATAAGCTTTGCCTGAAATGTTTTTCGGAATCTCATTTAGTTTCTAATTGTGTGTCAAAACATATGTGTAAACATTGTAAATCACCTTCATCTCATAACACTCTACTACATACAGACAAATCAATTGCTTCTAATAATGAATCTCGAAATCAAAAGGCAGAAAAGGAGCAGAGAGTTGACCGGGGGGAAAGAAATGCGGCGCCTGATGTAGCAGTATCGCAAAGTCTTTCTAATTGTTTTCCTTCTTCGAATAAAAGCTTCATTTTATCAACAGTAATGATTGAAATTAAAACGAGTAGAGGGAATTTTATTCAGGGAAGAAGTCTATTAGATTCTTGCAGTCAAATTAATTGTGTATCTTTTGAGTTTGCAAAAAAATTGGGTTTAAAGAAAACAAAGGTTTTTGCTCCTATATCTGGGCTGAATGGCACAGCTACGACACTGAATTATAAAATTGAAACTGTGATTTCAAATAAAAATAGAGATTTCACAAGGGAACTGGAATTTCTTTTAGTGCCAAAAATTACAGAAATAACCCCACTTTCGCCCATTCGTGTAGACATTTCTGATATACCCACAAATATCTCGTTAGCAGATGCTAAATTTAATATACCAGGAAAAATAGATTTATTATTGGGTTCTCAATGCTTTTTTGATTTATTGAAAGCCGGTCAAATACGCTGCTCATCACAAAACTTGTTATTTCAAGACACCGTGTTTGGATATGTAGCTAGCGGTGTTGTGAGTAATTCCCCAAACGATTCTCAATATTGTGGTCTACTCACTCAAAATGAAAAAAATAGAACAATCCTTGCGACAATTTTGGGAAATCGAAAATATAAATGATTCCAGTTCGCTGCTTAGTGAAGAAGAGAAATTTTGCGAAAATCATTTTAAAACTACGCATTATCGAACTGCCACTGGTCAGTATGTTGTGAGCATGCCTATGGAGGATGCTACAGTTTTAGGAGAATAAAAAAAATTAGCCGAAAAAAGACTCGATCAAGTTTGGCACCGATTAGATAGGGATTCGAACTTGCAACCTCTGTATTCGGAATTTATGGACGAGTATAAAAATTTAAATCATATGGAGTTAGTGGAGGAATCGGAACCCGTAAAGGACTGTTATTATATACCTCATCATGGAGTTTACAGACCAGAAAAAAGTACTACACGCTTGCGTGTTGTGTTTAACGCGTCAACGCCAACGACGTCTGGTTTGTCATTGAATGACCTCCTTTTAAAGGGTAAAATTCCACAACAAGAGTTATTCTTAATTATGATTCGTTTTCGAAAACATAGATATGCATTCACCGCGGATGTAGAGAAGATGTATCGAATGGTAATAATTAATCCTTCGCAAAGAGACTTTCTTCGAATTTTGTGGAAGAACAATATTGACGCGCCAGTACAAACTTATAAGCTCAATACAGTGACTTATGGGACATCTAACTCTCCTTATTTAGCTACTCGTGCTCTTAAGCAATTAGCTCTAGATGAACAAAAAAACTTACCTCTAGCATCGTCAGTCGTCTTAAAGGACTTTTATGTAGATGATCTTCTTTCCGGGGAATCAACTCTCGAAAAAGCTAAAATCCTTAAATTACAATTAATTCAACTTTTAAATCGTGGAAGCATGAAATTGCACAAATGGTGTGCAAATCATCGAGAATTAGTTGAATCTCATACTAGGGTTGCCACAGAATATAGTTTCGATGATCAGCCAGATTGTACTTCAGTAAAAACATTGGGTGTTCTATGGGAACCACAGAGTGACTGTTTTCTGTATAAATTGAAAATTCTTAACAAGGAATCTTATAGTAAACGAGATGTTCTATCTCTAATTTCAAAAATATTTGACCCGTTAGGATTAATTGGGCCTGTAGTAACAAGGGCTAAGATATTTATGCAGATGCTCTGGTTAGCCAAAATCGATTGGAATGAGTCATTACCGGATTTTCTGGAGAGAGAATCGAATGACTTTCTATCCACCCTCTCAGAGTTAGAGAACTTAAAGATTTCTAGATTTGTTTTTCATGAAGATCGCATAATCATACATGGGTTTGCTGATGCCTCTTCCTTAGCCTATGGAGCTGCAATTTATGTTCAGTCTTTACCAATTGAAGGATCTCCTGCTGCGCAACTATTGTGCAGCAAATCCAGAGTCTCTCCTATAAAAACAGTGTCGATTCCTCGCTTAGAATTATGTTCTTGCCTCCTATTAGCGAAACTAATTCATAAAGTTCTACCGTCACTGGACATTCGAATAGAAAATATCGTTCTCTGGAGTGACTCCATGATCTCGCTTGCTTGGATTAGAAAACCACCCCATTTATTAAAAACATTCGTGAGTAACCGAGTCGCTGCTATACAAGAACTTACAGACTCTTATCAATGGCAGCATGTGACATCGGATAATAATCCAGCTGATGTAATATCTAGAGGACTGGACGCTAAGGAACTTTTACATTGCAACCTTTGGTTTTGTTGTCCGAACTTTCTTCGTGACAAAATTCAGCATGCAGAAAATAATCCAGTAGATCTAGAAACAAATAATGACTATGCGTTAGAATTCAAATCAGTTCAGGACATTAACCTCGCAGTTAAGACTGAAAATTTACTGTATAATTGTTTGTTTACTTTGACTAATGATTTTTTGAAATTGATTCGTATTATTAGTTATATTTTTAGATTTATAGAAAATTGTAAAAATGATAAAGAAAAAAATGGTCCTTTAACAATTGATGAGTTGAAAAAAGCGGAAGTTGTCCTGATTAAACAGGTACAGTATTCTACATTTTCTGAAGAGATAAAACAACTGAAGAACGAGAAGAGCCTGTCAGGTAAAAATCAATTAAAATTTTTGAATGCATATTTAGATTCTGCAGGAATTATCAGAGTTGGAGGTCGCCTAGACAACTCCAGTCTGACTTTTGAAAACAAACATCCTGTTGTTTTACCCCATAATAATAAATTAAGTGAAATTATTTTTGAATATTTTCATAACAAGTTTTTCCATCTAGGGCCACAATCCTTATTACATCATGTCAGTCAAAAATATTGGGTAATAAATGGGCGATCTTTAGCGCGTAAAATAGTTCATAAATGCATAACCTGTTTCAGAAACAAGCCAATAAGTGCGAATCAAATAATGGGAAATTTGCCTTCAGAACGAGTAAACCCTAGCCCACCATTTAAAAAATGTGCGATTGATTTCTGTGAACCCTTTATGGTTAAGTATAAAAATCAGAGAAAGGGCAATTATCCGTTTAAACGCCGTACTATGAACGGATCTTCCTATTAATATAAAATTTTGGAATTGTGCTTCTTTAGAGCACCTCTATCTAATACAATAATAAAATTTTGGAAAATAAAATGTTTTCCTATTTTTTTGCTATGTTCCATTATTGGAACATTGGCGTTTCGTGGGTTACATTTTTATACAAAATTTCAACAGAAGAAAATATTCAATACAGATAATATTTTGTGGTATTTACTGAGTATATATATGTATTATTACACAATTAATATACATTATTACACAATTAATTAATATTAAAATATAATAAAATACCTGATTTTGGAAAATCTAAACAAAATTCTTGAATTATGTTCATTTCTAGTGCCCATGATATGCTAGGAAACAACTTTGATGAATACGTTTATCGCACTGAAAACATTTCTTTGTTGTGTTTTTTTTACAAACTACGCAACGCCCTTGAGATGTAGGTACAATATAATGTCCATCAGATATTCTTACTTCCTTTTTCACATGACAACGGGGTCCATGATGAATGACCAGACGCTCTTTTCTCCGTAGAAGAAAAGTTGCAATTTGTCTACGAAATTCCAAGTGCGATATTTTGATGTCATTCACCTCAGAGTGTATAATCCAACTTGAAACCACTGCCATATTTAAAGCATTTATGAACAGATTCCACCACCATTTCTTGCTCCTCATTTTTGGCCTATAACTGCCTAAAAGTTTATCTAAAACATCAACGCCTCCCATGCCTTCGTTGTATTTCTTGATAATATGAGGTTGAGTAACATCAATTTTGCATTTGTTTGCATTTGAATATCTCTTTACTGTTCCAACGGGTTCATGTGTGTAGCAGTTCTATGCTACTGAGACCACCGCATTATCGTTGTAACTGCAGATATATACCGCTCCATCGGAACGAAAATCATAATTTCCCCTGTCTTCTTTAGCGAGATCTTTTTTAGATTTCAATGGACAAAGGGCAGTGCGATTTTCACGAATTGTGCCTGTCGCTCGTATTCCACGTGCTGCAGGATCCGAAATTAAATCGTAAGAAGTAAAAAAGTTATCAAAATATATTTCATGCTTTGAATTTTCTTGCAAGTTAGATAATAATTCGTTCACAACTCTCGAGCCTAACTGTCCAACGGACGAGGATCCTTTTCTTCCACTGTATATCTCCATAGCGTATGGATATCCATTTGATGAACACATCATCCATATTTTAAATCCAAACCTAATAGGTTTTCCTCTGATAAACATTTTGCATGTATGCCGGCCATAGTACGGGACCATTGATTCATCAATGCTCAACTTCTCGTGCCAGATTCCAAACTGTTGCAGATTTTTGGATAACTCTTTATATATCGGTGCTATTTTACCAAGTTTATCGTTTGCTTTCAATTGATTATTGTACATCAAGTGAAAATACTTCTTCCTCTTTCTAAAGCGATTGCGGGTCATAACAGTTGGAACAATAGGAACGGACGCATCTTCAGCTGTGCTCCAATACATATCTTGAGTAGGAACAGAATGGTATCCACTTAGAAGAAGTAGACCAAAAAACTGCAAAATATCTTCATATACTACTTCAATATCTTCTCCTTTTTGTAAAGCGAACAATTTTGTCATTTTAGCGAGGAGTTCAATATAGTCATGAGGCAAAATTTTAAAAAATAGGTCGACAGGCGACAGATTTACTAAGTTAGGAAACGTCTGCAAAATTGTTTCGATTCTGTTTGATATAATAGGTTTTTTAAAATCACATTTTCTCTTCCATGCAATTTTCTTTTTAGGAGGTTTCTTTACTTTCTGTGCTTTTTCAGAAGTCGGGACAATATCTGCAGATTCCAACTTACGTTTCCTTCCCGGAAGTTCAATTTTTATATTCGATGGACCGGCTTCTGCATTGAGTATCACGTTTTCTCGGCAACTAGTATTATCGTTTTTGCAAATTACGTCTATCATTCCAGTCACGTCAGCTGGTATAACGGGCTCAAAGTCATTCTCCACAATATCCTCTTCGTCTGTTATATCGCCTGGTTCATCTGGAGGTAACTGACATATATCAACATCCGATAAATCTGAATCCGAAAGAGTTTCTAAATACGCTACTGCTTCTTCTACAGTTAAAAATTTTTTCGACATGTTTTATAATCAAAATCGAAAAAAAAAAACATATATTCTACTAAACAAACATTCTGCTGAATATAATATGTATTCTACTAAAGAAATCTATTCTACTTTAGCTTCTAATAATGCTACAAATTATTCCAACTGCGACTCAACAAAACACGAACGTTCCATTCAAATAAAGAAAAAGAAAAAGCTTTTTTCCCTCTTTCTATTTGCGCCCCTCCCTTCAATTTACACTTTACTTACCTAATAAAATAAACTCTTCCGGGTAAATGCTTTGACACGGTCTGCTGTTTGACCTTGACGATACCAACATTGAATCAGTCAACGGATTATATAATGAGATTTGAATTTCTTATTTATGTGATTACTCATTTTGAAAACTGTATCGCTAAAGCGCCAATGTTCCAAAATCGGAACATGAGTTTTTCAAACTGCGTCAAACATTTATATTTTATTTTAGAAAGTTTTTACTAGCAATTTTTTACAAGTAGTAGTTCTCTTCTTATGACTATAAAATATAATTTTAATTTTTTTGCATAATATATGTGTTGGGGAATGTTATTTGAAATAGTGAAAAATACCTCAAAAATAAGAAATTTCTAAAAATCATAAAAAATAACAAAAATAAAATTTAATTTTTAATATTTAATAAAAAAAAATATTTCATAATCATTCTTGTCATAATACAAACAACCCGTAATAATTCGAAAATTATTTACATTTGTAACATTTAGTTAAAACTTCTGTTCCAATTTTGGAACATTGGCGTTTAAACGGTTAAAATAAAATTTATGTTGCAATTTTTGTTTGTCTCGCCACAAAGGCAATTCATTTGGATACAGTAACAGATTTAAAATCTGAATCCTTTATTGCCACCCTGAAACGATTTTTCGCTAGAAGAGGTAAAAGCACAACTATAATGTCAGATAATGGAACTACATTTGTAGGTGCAAATAAAGAGTTGAAGAAATTACATGCCCTGGTATGTAAACCCGATGATGCTTTGTCTAATTATTTGGCCTCTGAGGCTGTTAACTGGAAATTCATCCCTCCTCGTTCACCCAATTTTGGTGGATTATGGGAGGCTGGGGTGAAATCCTTTAAATATCATCTCAAAAGAGTCTTAGGCAATTCTCGAGTCACACTCGAAGAATTTTGGACATTAACCACAGAAATTGAAGCAATTTTAAATTCTCGACCTTTAGTCCCTTTGTCGTCAGATCCAAATGAAATTGAAGTCTTGACCCCTGCCCATTTTTTAATAGGCCGACCAATTACTTCAATTCCTGAACCGGATTTGACCAAAATTAATGATAATAGGTTGTCTAACTGGCAAAAATTAACCCAAATGACCCAACTTTTATGGAAAAAATGGAACACGGAATATTTGGCTAATTTACAGCAACGCACAAAATGGTACATTGAAAAAGGAAATCTAAAAGAAGGATGTATGGTCATCCTAAAGGAGAATAATTTACCTCCTGGCAAATGGGCATTAGGTCGTGTCCTTAAAGTAATACATGGCTCTGATAAAAAAGTCAGAGTTTTACACATCAAAACAGCAACAGGTATAGTTACGAGTTCCGTCTCAAAAGTGTGTCATCTTCCATTAGATGATTGCTGATTTCTATTATCTTAAAACATTTAACTCATTGCATTATTATCATCACTATTGTATATTTTTATTTTTTTGAACATTTATTATGTATATCAAGTTAAAATTGGGATAACAGAACGCAATTCTTTGCTTCAGTTTTCACATAGAATCTAAATCTAACTGTTACCGTATCTATATATTTTCTTTAATTAAATATTATAAACTTTGTTAATTTTATTAGTTTGCTATGTGTATTGAGTGCTAATTTTGATAATAGTTTTTATGATATTCAAGTGTAACCACTGTTTGCATTATAATTTATCTAATTCTCATCTTTGAAAAACTTAAGTGTATATTATTGGAAGTAGCATATTTGTAATTTTTTTGGAAACTAGTGTATATTGTTTTTAGAAATTTAATTCCTATTGTTTATTGTTATATTTAGTATTATTATGTTGAATGTTGACACATGTCAACGGGGGCCGGTATGTTACGGCTTCTCTTAACCTTGACTGTCGCGCGCGCCTCCATGGCGCATTCTTCTGTAATTTAGGTTTGGCCGTTTGGCAACCTTTAAGAATAATTCAGTTGTTTGGTTTTCGACGATCTCTGCGGACCTATGGTGCGTTCGCTGGATCCAATATTCTTCAAATAATGTATATAATTATTCGAATAATGTATAAACTGTAAATAATATTCTTGTATATAAAGTAAATTAAATTAATAAGTGTAGTTAATGAACCAGCGACTATGGGTATCTCGTTACTCGCACCATTCGACATTCGACACCCCCTAAACATTTCATTAAACATTTTGTGCATTTAAACATAGCGATGGTATCTATTAACTATAATAACTATATAAATTATATTAACGATATCTACAGTATTATCTATTAGCTCCATAAACTAATTAAAAAATAACACAAATTTGTAAAAATAAACGTTTTAATTATAATGTAATAAACATATACATTATTAAATAGTTATATATATATATAGAGAGAGAGAGAGAGAGAGAGATGTGTGTGTTTGTGTGTTTATATAGTATATAAAAAGTGCTAATATCAATCACAAAACACACCAGTAATTAAGAATGAATTAATTATATGGGTAGTGTGAAGAATTTAAGGTAGTGCTATTAATTAAATATTTTAAAATAATTCAGCAATTTTAAGTAGAGACATGAAATGAATATCTACAAACCATAAACTTTTCAACACGAATTAAATAAAAAAAAAAAAATAATAATAATTAAAATAAATGAAAGCAAAATAGATAAATAAAAATAAAATTATATATTTCATAAGAACATCAAAATTAAAATCGTCGTTCGATATCAAATAAATTATTAAATATTTTGAATTAAAAAAAAAGAAAACTGTGAAGATATCTATTCCAAAACAAAATAAAATATATACGTTAAGTCTGCCATTTTTAGAAATTTAATTTAAATGTGAAATTCGAGCGTTACATGCAATCTTAAAGAGCTCTTCAAAAACAAAATACTCGTTTTATTCGTGCTCATGATTTGAAAACAAATCATTACACAGGCAGAATGACTGTGGATTAATATCGGATTTTAATTTTAAATAATTAAACTTTGTAAAATTTAAAAGTAATAAAAAATAAAACTACCTAAATAAAAAGAAATTCGGACAATTTTTCAAAGTTTTAATTAAAATGTGAAAATGAAGTTTTTAATGTAATCGTGCATAAGACATTAAATTAATTAAAAAAAGAAAAATTGAACTGTTAGTTTTGGTCATGTGAAAAAAATATCATAATATCCGAAAAATGTTAGTAATTATTTTTTAACATATGTGTAATCAGGCATAAACTAAATATGCTTTTTTGTACAAAATACTAATTTTTCCATGTAATAAGAAATACGAATTTCAAATTTCTTTTCATTTTAATTCCTCTTCTTTAATATTAAGACTTTAATCACAGTGTATTGATAGAAAATTCTAATCAATTGACTAATTTTTCAGGACAAACAGGGAACTAATGCTAAAGTCGACACAGCTTCTGATTATAAAATCAAATTGTTCGAGTACGATCAGTCATTTAATATATATATATATATGATACATATATATATACATAAATTTTATATAAAAATTTTAATTTCATTTATGTTTCAGTTGTAATATAAACTTGAAAGTTCATTTCGTATGAATTCCTATATTTGAATTAGGGAGGATGGAGAAAATTGAACTTAATTATTTTCGATTGATTTTGAGGCCAGTGTAATTTAATAAATTTTAATGGAAAAGTGAAATCTTGCTAAAATCGCATTGCAACTTGGAAAAACCATAATTCATAAAAAACACTAAAATAAAAAAAAATAATAATAATAAATAACGACAACTAGAATTGTGTGTTCTTTTAAAATAATTTATTAAATATTTTTGTATTTTAAAACAACAGAATATACACGTTTAAAACGAACTAAAATAGTCATGTTTATTTCTGAGAGTTTTAATTTAAAAAAATCCACAATTTTAATTAAAATACCATAACTGACCTTCACATACCATCTAAAGCATTTTTTGTTTTATATTAAATTATTGATTAGGCGTTTTGATCATTTTGAATTAACAAAATAAATCTACTTTATATTTAATAATTAAAATTGATAAATTAATTTTACTAAATGAAAAGTTTATTAAATTGTGAAATAAATAGTTTTTTTTTTTCATGGAATCATACATATCTCATAAAAAATCGTTATTATTGTATATGTATATTATGTTTGTATAAGCCAATATTAGTTTTTGTTGCATTAAAATATCTCAGTTTGTTGATTTCCTGTAAGCAAGTAAACCCTATGTTTTACAATGCAAATCTAGGCATTTGGCGAAATATTAGAGATATTGCCTAGTTGGCGACTAATTTTGGTCGGCACGCTGACGAAAAACTTGTCGGTTTTTGGCGAAAGAACAGGGTCCCCCCCCCCCCCTACGGAAACCACCTTATAGGTATGGAGATACATTTAATGCTGCTCAATAACCAATGATACGTTTTATTTGGACGTTGCCAATAAACAATTAACAAATAATCGCGAGTTCTGTGCCTCGTACAATAGCGTAATACATATATATAGAGAGAGATTACTATTTTTAATAAATGCGGAAACGAATGAATTAATAACAATACATGTATAAACATGTGGTTTTCTACTACATATGCTTTTACTACATACTTATTGCATTACTTTGTACTACGTATGCTTTTCCCTGCCACACGCAGCTATTATTGAATTGAATTTTTAATGAAAAGTTAAAAATATCACTGCAAAATTCACCTTGATTAATAATAAAAATGTTTTCAAAAATACTAATACATGTATCATTATTACTTAAACGTACAGTCGTGGAAAAAAAAAGTAAACACCCCGTACTAACTCCTCAACAAATTATCGTAGAAGAAAGCTACGGGTACCGAACGATTTGAAATAAAATCTACTTTTAAGTGATGTAAATAAAATTTGCTTAGAGGGCCATCTACATATTAAAACGAACCATAACTTTTTTTTTTTTTCAATAGCAGTACACAATTCTGATAGCATAAATGAACTCTACACCCTTCAATTAGTCTAAAAACAAATTTTTACGCAATTCGTACCATAAGTGTCCGAGAAATTAATTATTTTAAAACGAGCGTATTTTAAGGGCTGTATCCAAATTGAAGTTCGGTATTCGATTGTTGAACGAGAGAGCTCCCTTCTTGATCAAGGCACCTTAAGCAGTCAATTAAGCCTGTTAGATTACAGGATACCATAAGAAATTTCAAAATATTTACTTCACTTCTATCATAGACGGCCCCTTAAAGCATCATTTTGCCGTTTTTTAAGCATAATATAAAAACTATTTGGTAGAAAAATGTGAAATTTTGGATTTCCATAAAGCTTTTCCATAAAGGACTTAATAAATCTGAATCCATCAAAAAAATTGTAGGTTGCAATTCATAATTTTTTTTAATATTAATTTCATAATTCATATCAGAAAATTACAAAAATTGCAAATTCAAAGTATTTATGTTTGTGTATATTAGTATTATTGCTAAAGAAAAAATTAGAGCATTAGGATCATAATTTCAGAAGTTATAAATAAAAATATGAAAATGTAATTTAACATTAGAAGCACTAAATTTTTAATGTTTATAATTCAAAAACTTATCATTCAAATGACTTGAAATTGTCTGGGCACAGTTTGAACCAAAGATTTGAAATATCTCATTAAAATTGGGTATTGCCATTGAAAAAAATGAAGTTTGGATTCGTTTTAATATGTAGATGGCCCCATAAGCAAATTTTATATACGTCATTTAAAAGTAGACTTTATATCCAATCGTTCGGTACCAGTAACTTTCATCTACGATAATTTGTTGAGGAGTTAGTAGGGGGAGTTTACTTTTTTTCCCACGACTGTACATACAACACAAAAAAAAAAAAAAAAAAAAAAAAAAAATTGAAATACATTAAAGACTTTAAAAATCAAAACTTTTTCAACCGAACTTACTCGGTCTTCATCATTGAGAAGATTGTTGTTTATTTTGCCTTCTAGCTTCGCCCACGACAGACCATTCTTCGTTTAGGGTGGTGTGGAACAAAAGGTGCCATGGAAAAAGTTATTCAAAATTTCAAAAACAAACACAGGTTTTATCTATTATGTATTAATTCCTTCCAGACTGCGTGGATATCATATAATATATCAATACAGACTAATGATTTTTAAAAAGATATAAAGAAATAGTCTGTAATGATATATTATCATATGATATCTACGCAGTCTGGAAGAAATTGATATATAATATATAAAACCAGTGTTTGTTTTTGAAATTTTGAATAACTTTTTTCATGCCATTTTTTGTTCCGTACTACCCTTGAATTAGAATGGTCTGTCCTGGGCGACGCTAGAAGGTGCAAAGAAACAGCAACGTTTAGTTCAAACTGATGAAGACTCGAATGAAGTTCGCTTGAAAACATTTTTGTTTTTCAAGGACTTTAATGTATTTTAAATGTTTTTTTTTTATATATATTATGTTGTACGCAATGACAGAACTTTTTGCCTGTTCATAACAGAGTTTTATGTCTGTCTTCATCGTAACGATGAAAATGATATCGAGTTAAGCAATTAATTCTATTTAAGGGAGAGTAGTCAGATTTGGACCGCCGATTTAATTGAATCGTTGTCATTCTACCGATAATTACAGGAAGAGACTCCATCTACCGCTGAAATCCTACTCATCAGAATGACGTCATTCATGATTAGAAGAAGCAACCGCCTACCACGTGCTGTTTTCAGACAATTTTAAAAAAAACTAAAGTTAGCTGTTTTGATCTAATTTTGCCCTACTAAACGTAAGTGAATACTTTAAAACTAAGGTAAGTTGTTATGTTTTCATATACATATATGAATTCATCTCTTTATTGCGCATATTTTTCACGCGGACTTCTTTGATTTCGGTTTTGTTCTTAGCCTTGAGATCATTTGTTTTAAAAAATGGCACAGTTGCCGTAATTGGGCCAATTTAAGTTACTTAAATTGGACCAGATATGCGATCATAAATTTGAAAAGTAAGTAATGAATTCTGAGGACAGTACGCTGTGTACACTATTTTTTTTAATAATAAATTACTATCTCCATGCAAGTTTTTTTTTTTTATTCAGTTTAGGCCTATATAAACATAAATATTTTTACATGGTCATGCAATAAATTTTGTTTTCAATTTCTTTTATCTTGTATGTATTTGTATTTATTTTCTTTGAAAAAATTCCTACGGTGTATTTGGTTTACAGAGTTGAATTCAAACATTTTCCCTCTGGAGGATATTTGCGATGGCAGACTTTTTACAGTTCTGGAGGGAGCAGTTAAACTTTCTTGCCACTAAAACGCATAAAACGCATAAATATACCTTCCGGGGGAATGGTTATTTCAAGGCTCCTGGGGGAGGGGGGGGGCTGGATTCAACACTCTTTGAATATATCATGTTTGCATTTGATTAATCGTAGCGTATTTTTCAATAGAGGATAATTTTTAAACACAATTCTAATATAATGTTGAAAATGTTGAAAAAGACACAGACAAACTGTCTAGAAGAAAAACGCCCGTGACAGGAAAAGCTGTTAAAGGTATAGGAAACAAAAAGGAGAGAGTAACTTGTGAACAAATTGACCTGAAAGAAGGCTGCAGCTACAAATCCTTTCCAAATGCCAAAAAATCATTAGAAATGTTATCCCTCTTTCTAATTCCGTTAAATCAAAGTACAGAAAGAGCTAAAAGACAGTTCTGTTAACATCTTTGCCATATAAAATAAAACTTGAAATGAAAAAAAAAAATAATAAATAACAACAAAAAGGAAGCTATCACAGCACAAATGCAATTGGAACATCAAGTTTTAAAAAATAGGCGTAATGCAATATGCAAGAAAATGATGGAAGGGAAGAACTACAAACATAATGTATAGAAAACTTGTGTTGCAAAAAAAAAAAAAAAAAGGTGTAATAATTTAGAATTTAAAAAGAAAAATCTAGATAGTGATGATTGGTTTTGCCTAATTTGTAAGAAAATAAAATAGCAATGATTCAGTGTTCAGAGATTGCGAAATACGGTTCCATGTTGTGTGCGCTGAAATAAAAAATCAATAAACGAAATTCATGTGTAAGCTTTGCATCACTCCTTACATGATATTTAAGTAACTGACAATTAGTCCCATAATTTCTATTCTTAATTTCTGACAACTTTGATTTATATTTTGAATACATTTTGATTTAAAACAATTACTCTTATTTTCAGATATTTGATTTCATTATATTTCATTGCTGTTATTTTGTTTGATTGTTTCAGTAATCGCAAACTTTGCTTTTAATAAAATTAGTTATATTGCCTAGTCATTAAAACAACCTGATATTATTTGGTCTAATTTAGGAGACTGGGGGTCCAACTTAGGCGACCAGTTGCTGAATTTGGACCACTTTTGATAATTTTTTCAAATTAAAACAAAATTTAAGATTAAAAAAAAATTAATCTAAAGATTTATTTAGTTAGTAGATGAATAGATTGGCCCCGTGTAGTGATGTTTTGCAGACATTCCTAAAATTAAGTGAGTTACACCTGAAAATAAGTGAAGTGGTCCAAATTCGGCTACTCTCCCCTATATCTATAATTTTATTTATTTTAAACTTTAATCATTTTTTATCTCGAAATAATAATTTAACATTTTTACAATTTTATTGCTTTATTAAGGGGTTGCATGACTCTTAAAATTTGAAAAAAAAAGACCTCTTTCAACATATAATATCTTAAAATGTATACGATTTGAAAACACACTTTGTGTTGAGATGAATGATATAAGTAAGTTCTTTCATTTCATGTATTTAAAAAAATTGCAAGTTGCCGAATTAGAATTTACAGGGCTCCAAACTGTTAGACATTTGACAAGCAGAAAATTTTTATAACAGTTCACGCACAGGATAACAAAATCAATATTGCAACTAGAATGAACATTTTTGTGCCTACTTATACTTCAGATTATAATAATGACCCTGAACCTAATTAAATTTGTATTTAAAGTATTTTTATAATTTTAACAGAAAGTTGTATTTAGCTAATAAAAAATTTTGAAAATTTTAACATTATAATCACGCCTTTAAGTAATGATGATACATTTCTTTTTTATTTTTCTATGAGTGTCAATTGTTAAGGGAAAAAAAAAATCAATAAAATGACATAATCTTATAAATAGAACAACACCATTTCCGAAAGTACTAAATTCCTTTCTGTTTGAAAAATAATACGAACTTCAAATTACTTTTTGTATGAATTTCTCAGATTTTACATGTAGAATTTAATTATGTGGTATTGATTTGGCGATCCAAAATAATTTAGTATTTTCTCAAACATGGAATTTATGCTAAACCTGACACACTGTATCTTTTGCACAAGGAATTTTAATAAATCGTAAAACTAAATATATTTAATATCAGAATTTTCGTTTTCTTTCGATTAATTTAATAAATGTTTTTGAATTTTTAAAGAACCGAAGATATTTGTTTTAAAACTAATTAAAATAGATAACTTTAACTTTTCTGAATTTTAATTATAGAAGTAAAATATTTTTAATTAAGGAAATTTGCGAAATTTAATGGCGAAATATTGTAATTTTCAAAATATAATGTGAAAAATGGAGATTAAAATATGAATTTAAACAACTCATAAAAAGAGAAAACCCGTCTTTTACGTATTAATCAAGTAGATACACAGCATTAAACATGCAAAATAGTTTGGAATTTAATCTTCATTTCATATTAAGTAATTCACAAAACTTTTGAGAAATTTAAAATTACTACCACCGGCTAGTAACTAGTAAAATGTACGATTAATAACTAATAAGGAAACAACTAATTTGTCATTAATTCAAAGATATATGTTCACTTTGTAAAAATAAAGGTATTCAATGTAATTTTTTATAACTCTTTAAATAAAATACAACATATTTTCTTATTGAGGAAGTAAATAATTATACAGCAAACTGGTTGTGAAATAAATTTTCATAACTTGCATATAATTACGCATGACCTAATTATACCAGTTTAATTTAACATATTTATGCCATTTAAATTTCATTAGTAATACAAATTTCAAATTACTTTTCATATGAATACGTAAGGTATTTTATGAAGAAATTTAATTATGTATTATCGATTTAGAGTTCAAAACACTTTTGATAATTTTTCAGTGGAAAAATAAAATAAATGCTATACTCGGCTCACCGTAAATTGAAACACAAAGTTAAAAAAAAATAACTGAAATGAAAATAGTCGATACACATTGATTAAATATTTTCTCATTTCAATTCAACATGAGATACATATTTTAAAACTAATTAAAATAGAATTTTTAACTTTACCCATTTTCGAATTCACGCCGCGTTACATCTCTTTTTGGACTGCTTTCTCATTAAAGAAAACTCATTAATTTTCATGAGAAAGAAGCAAATAATTAAAAACTCTAAACAGTATGAGATAAAATAGTCGTTTCCTATTAGAAAAATGCTAAACATTTAGTTCAAATTAATATATCAAATTTCCAACTACTTAATACAAATAATTTAACGTTTTCAGATTGTACGTTTTAAATGCAATGTAAATATTCAATATAATCAAACATAACTATTTCTAAAAATATATATATTATATTAGTTTATATGATATAGAACAAAATCCTTTTGCATGCGAACATTGTAATTTTCGTGAATATATTTAATTAAGCCGTTTCTAATGTGTCATATAGTTTAAAATAAGAATTTCAGATTTCCTCCTTCAATAACGTGAATTTAAAATTCTTTTTCGAATGAATTCCTAATTTCGAATATGAAGAATTTAATTATGTTTTATTGATTTGTAGTTATGAAATGATCTCTAAATTTTTCAGTCTTGGAATTCTGGAATTAATGCTAAAGCCATTATAATGCAACTTCGAAACACGAAAATTTATCTTTAATTAAATTCAAAATATTTAATTAAATAACTGAAATGAAAAGTGACATTCATTGTTAAATATTTCATTAAATACATATTTAATTTTAAAAATAAGAGAATGTATATGTTTTAAAACTAATTAAAATAGTTAAGTTAATTCTTAAGTCACACAAACATTTTAACATCTGAATTAAATTATTATTTAAACTAATTATGAAACACTAGACATACTTGAATACATTTAAAAAGCAATTAAATTAAAAAATATACATAAATCATTTAATTAAAAAAATACAAAGTAGGCGTTTCGCTATGCATCTCATAGCCTCATCAATACTAACATCAACAATAACAGAATATCGAACACGCTCTGGAATCAGACAACATTAAAATTAAAGTCATTCTATTAGAAACAAGAAATATTCATTAGGAATGGAACCTGATTTGTCCAAGGTCAGTACTAACATCAACAATAACAGAACATCGAACACGCTCTGGACTAAGACAAACTTAAAATTAAAGTTATTCTTTTAGAAACAAGAACTATTCATTAGGAATGGAACCTGATTTGTCCAAGGTCAGTACTAACATTAACAATAACAGAACACTGAACATGCTCTGGACTCAGTTAAAGTTATTGTTTTAGAAACAAGATATATTCATTAGGAATCCAACATATGTATTTGTTTTTAATTAATTATTTTATTTTATTTAATTGATTTTTAAAATTTATTCAAATCTGTCTAGTGTTTCTTAATTAGTTTAAATAGTTAAGTGAACTTTATCATTTTCAGAATTTTAATTAAAACATGAAAAATCGTCCATACAGCTAATATTTCACACTTTATCAAATAGAAAAGTCGTTTTGTTACTTCTCATGAAAAAGAAGCAAATGTTTGTGTAATATGCCAAATAGTTTTGGACTGAAAAACATCGTTTCTTATTTAACAAGTCATTAAACTGTTTTGCGTGTTTTTAAATAATAGAATATATATATTTTTTTGAATATTATTAATAATAAAAGATAGGTTTAATTTTCTAAATAAAATTTGCAAATTAAAATGTAAAACTAGAAAACAGGAATTCTGCTTTTTCAGAATTTAGTGTCGCCCCTGATGAAAACAAATATATATGTATATGAATATATATAAAACAAAACATATTTCAGTTAACACGCACTTTTATTTTATGTAAAATGACGTCATTCGCATCCGCTGAAGAATTCCACATCTATGGTCAAATCTTAAACAACATCTACAGAAAAGTATGCATAGGACGTCACTATCACTGAATAATTCACAAATTCATTCAAGATATTCGACAAAGAAAGAAAATTGGCTATTTAATTATTCATATACCTTTATGTGTTTGTAATATTAATATACATACTTAAAATTAATTATAATTAATAATAGCTCCATGGTTTATCAGAAATTATTCGTTTATATTTTTTTCAAAATAGCACGTATTTTAATTACATTTTTTTAGTTGTTAAGGGAAAATGGCAACAAAAAGATATAATTACAAATTTTCAACTATTTTTCCGTTTCTTTCTGCAGAAATAGAGTATTTGCGTTGCCAAAATTAATATAGATTCTTAAAATTAAATACAGTTTATAATAGCTCCATGTTTTATAAGAAATAATTAATTTATATTTTTTTCAAAATAGCACGTATTTTAATTACATTTTTTCAATTTCTTATGGGAAAATGGCAACAAAAAGATATAATTACAATTTTCCCACTGTTTTTCCTTTACTTTCTACAGAAATGGAGTACTTGCGGTGCTAAAATTAAACAAGTGGCTCTAAAAACTATTTTTAAAAAAATCTCAAAATAAATTGAGATGCAGTTTTCAAACAGATTGCATTTAAAAGTGCTTTGTTCCCCAACACGACGGTATAAAAATAGAAAATGTGGGATGCTTAGAAATTAAAAAAATTGCAGTAGAGTATTTAAGTGTACAGTGATACATCTGCTTTGTCTTAAGGCAACTTATGCAACGGAACGTTAATTTTTAGAGACTACATTTTAATTGCTGGGAGAAAGAAATAGCGAATGGGGGGGCTAAAATGTTAGAGTATTCTAGTCGCATAATTAATCCTACAGCGATAATCTCACCGAAGCAGATGCGAGTTCTCCGCAAAATTGAACAACTCAGGTCTGCCGGATGCCGCACGTTAATACCGCTATCGTGCCAGCCCAGTGTTTAAAAGGACCTCCTATGGAATTCCTATCGCTGTTCCCTGAATGTATATCATGCCGTACAACCGGAGTTACAGGGAAGATTCGCGGCCCCTTTCCTTAAAAACGTCTGACAAGCAGTGCAGCCCTGATCACGAAACATGCCTCCGGAAAAAATTACTAGAGAACAGGAATTCTGCTTTTTCAAAATTTAGTGTCGCCCCCGGAATTTCCATTACTTCATTTTCTTCTGGTGGACTGGTGTTTTCTATTATTATGAAACAGTCATTATAAAAGAAGCGTTAGGTGAAGATTAAAGAGCAGTCGTAAAAAGTTAGAACTCTGATTTTCTGGTCACAATGGGGAAAAAATGGCCATAATTTGTTTTGAAAGAAAAACGTTATTTAATGGAGAGAAAATAAGCTGGGAGAAAGAAATAGCATACCGGGGGCTAAAAAGGAATTTTGCTTAAGTTAAAGAATGTGTTTTCAACAATTATCTCAGAGTTACCAGATTATGTGGTCGCCGCCCTCTTTTTCTCATAAAAAACCCTTAGTATAATGTTTTTAACTGTATAGTTAGTTTCAACTCTCCTCCTTATATTTTATATTACATCTTTTTATTAATTTTTCATGTTTAAATATTAAATTTGCAACTTTTAAATATGTAAAACTATTAAAAATTTCTCTCTTTTACTCTGTTTTTGAGCATTTCTATATTTAGTTAAACTAAAATGTATGGGCTCTGTAAAGATTCTTTTTTTTATGCTGGGGAATGCCTTCGGCAGCTTTTTCGCCTGATTATGGACTGTTTCAGGTCTGATTGGATGTAACGGACATTTTTTCTTTATATATATATATATATATATATTATTAAACTATCATAACTTATGTTTGTTACTTTTCCCCCTTATTCTTAAACTTTCTATTTTTGTGGACATCAGCCGCGTCTAAACATTCTTCTATGGCTACCATTGCATTGTAAAAAGCTTATACCTTTATACCGGATGTTAAGTTGTATGGCAATTAGGGAATCCAGAAATCTACTACATTGTTCCGGGTTTAAGGATGGGACGTCCTAAAAACATAATTTGCAAAAATTGTTTTTATCATGACTACAATACATTTCTGACACTGTATGTTTGCGGAGCGTAAAAAAGGGAGATAAAGGGAAATAATGCGAGTTATAAATCTTTTGTTGATGTGAGTTTAAAAACTATTTAAAAGAAAAAAAAATTGTATTATCATTAAAAGAAACTTTAATTCTTTTAAGAAAGCCATAAATTCGAAATTCGTTATTGTATAAAAATAAACAGAGCAGCATAAAATGGTTGGAGCAACGTTGGCTAATTTTTCTCGAATTGCCGTTCTACGTTGGCCGCAGTCAGAAATATCCACGGGCTTTACCATTAAGCAACGAACTATTTACCAACAAAGGCACAACAGTAGTCCAACCGTTGTATGTGTTGTGCATGCAGCCTTGTCAATAGATAAAACTGAGAAGTGCTAAGCTGGATATATCCCAGATAGCTCAGTGGTAGAGCATTGGTTCTTAATGCAAAAGATCACTGTTAGAATCCAGGATTGGATACTTTTTCATTCTGTTGGTTTTTATTTCACTTAGATCAGAATCACTTCTATTACATCATCGGAACATTTACATATTTTTAAAGAGCCACGGCCCATTTTCATCTTATCTGTTCAAGTTTGATAAGGCGCCATCCCCCCAGTGCACATGTGGTCAACTGGCCACATCGCTGCACTATGTGCTGGACTGTACTCTTACATCGCATTTCCATCTAAGAAAACCACGTACAACGTCACTGTCTGCATGGTCCTCATATGTAAGGAAAAATCCAACTCTGCTAGAAAAAATATTTGACTGTGTTAAACTAATCGAACACAGTCAATACATATTTCAAAATAACGTGCCACCGTTGGATCTTGCAAACTAACGGTATATATATTTTTCAATATTGTTACATTAATCTTATCGTTTTAATATAAAAAACATTATTACCACTCACATTATGTACATAGTCGCCCTGCCACCATGCACGGTCAAGACAAAAACTGTGATATTATTATCCATATTAATGTTCTTATCCATATTAATACTTTAATTAAGATAATTGTTATATCTTGTCTATTTCTAACACGTAATCTTATAATAATTACAATTTATGTCCCTTTTTTTTCTTTTTTATAATTGATTATAACCCTATGTTGTTTTGTAAATATTCTCTGTCTTATTGTTAATGGTATTATGTGCTTTAAAATATTCATAACTAGTAGTTATTATGTAAATATTTTCTGTTAGAGGTAGTGTTGTAAAAATGTGTGAAATGTGCTAATGTCTAATAACTAGCCTTTCATTTTTTTTCTTAGTTCTTATATAATTCATACATCGTATTGTATAGTAGCACGTTCAGACAACTGGGTTGCTATCAGAAATTAATATTGTGATATCTTTTTCAAACATTTCGATAAATGCGAGTCTTTGTAAACATGCACATTAGGTAGGCCTCCCTGCCTGGTTAGATCTTGAACTCGATGAAAGAACGAGGCTAATTAGAGCCCCATGTTTTTAATAATCAAACATCACCAACGCAGTTCTCCACATTTTTATAAGGCATTGCGGTCAAGCAGGGAAATCACTTCATTGCATGTTCTTAATAATACTAGAATGAATTTTTAGAAAGAATTATGTCTAAAAAAGACCAGCCAGGGAAATGTGACAATTGCAAGCTCGAACAAATCTCTCGAAAACGCTAAGGAAAGGTCCCGTGCATCTGTTTTTATGTGACAACGCGTAGAAACACAAAATCATTACGTCACGTGCGATCTGGCCAACGCAAGAATAAAGGATACGCGTAAATCTTACGTGACGGCCAATGGGAGTGATAAAGCAAACAGAACTGGCCATTTGGAGCGGATGTATTTAGAAGTAAAAATACCCCAACGCTCGAAAATAATCTCGGAATAAAATAAGTACAGATAAAAAAGAAATGGTTCTTTTAAAAACATTCGAATTCACATTAAATAATGGAAATGATCAGAAATCATGATATAAATTAGGAATAAACTAAAAGCTGTATATTTAAGTAAATCGAGCAAGATAATAAATAATTTGAGGAAAATTTAATAGGAATAATGATAGGTATTAATAAAGAATAAGAAATTAGTGAATATGCCGGTAATTTATCATGGAAGAAGGAAATATTACGAAGGAAGAATAGCATGTATTTATAAATATATTTAGTAAGAATTTTGTTTCCTTTTAGCCGACTATTGGATAATTTATCCTCCTGAGACCCAAGAAAATTTTAAACAATTTATCTTTGTCTTTACTGCTTTGTTTTCATCAAAACAGTAAAAATAAATATCACTTTTAAAGATTTTTAATTATTTTTGTTTTTAAATTTGTTAAGGAATCTAATTTAATGGAATTTGATGTCTTAATTATGGTGAAATAAAAACACAGTTCATTTCAACTTTTCACATGTAAAGTGATACTGAAAAGCATGAAATTCAGAGGAAATTTTAAACACACACACACACACACACACACACACACATATATATATATATATATATATATTATTAATTTAATGAACAACACTGAATTATTTTACACATACTTAATCCAATAACAATCTTTGAAATAATGTCTTTCACTAGTAATGCAAAAAACATATTGTAACTTTGACATCTATGTTTAGATTTCTTTTGAATGCATAACAGTATCAATGCAATTTCTAAAATAATGATGTGTTTTAATTTTTATGAGCATTTGTGCTTCTTGTTTTAGTTGTTGTGAAATATAAGGAGGATCTGGATTACTTGAGCAAAACTAAAAGGAAATCTAATTAAAATCAGATATCATTATGCTTGGGAAAAATATTCTTAATTATATTAATTAAATTTCTTTGTTTATATTTATGAATTTCTAACAAAAGAAAAAGTTAGCCGAAATAATTATCTTAATTTACTATAAAAAAAACTTTATATGTACATAATTTATAACTTGAACTTACTTCAAAGATCTCTTCTAAATCATATTGAGCTTTTGAAATTTCGCTATTTCCCTTCATTTGTTTGGCTAACTGAACCATCAGCAAAATTGCTGACTGATTCTTTAGTAGCCTCATTTTCAGCTTCAGAAGAATCTTCATAAATTTTATTAATATTAAAATATTCATCACTAAAATTACTAAAATCAACATCAGACTCATACCCATTTTCTATTATTTCTAATGCTTCTAATTTGGTTAATCTTTTGCCTAACATAAAATACAAAAATATGCAATATTTGCTGTCTCTTTTTATTAAAAGTAAATAAAACAATACAGATAGATTAAATAAATATCAAAAACTTTGAAATCCAACACGTTATTAAAACCAAAATTAATGCTAAATCTAACTATAACTTTACTTAAGTAAGATCCAACATTCATTTTAATGGATGATTTTAAATTGAGCTTTTAAGCAATAAATGCATCAAAATTACAGTTAAAAATTAGCTAGGGTACTACAAATTAACATATGAACTCTAAAATGTGCTTAGAAAAACAAAATGAGTAAAGCAAATTTGGAACTTTTTAGCATCTGGCAGAATACCTCGTTGACTTACACACTTCGCCATATTACAAACAAATGAGAAGCCGTTTCCAGATTCTAAAAACTTAAAAGTAAGCTTTGAAGTGTATATTATGTTGGAGTATCAGGACTTGCTTCGAAAGAAATATATAATGTGATTAGCAGATTAAAATGAAACATCCATTTTAATGGATGCTGGGTCTCATGAGGTTATGCTAATGCAGAAAATTCCCAAATTTATTTTTGCAATGACATCAAGCTTAAGTTTCCTCATCAGTCAGGGCACAAAATCCACTCTATTATATTAAAAATAATGTCTTTCAATAGATCCGTGTTGTTCAAATTTCCCCACGGTTAATTCTACTTTTTACAATTATTTTCTGTATGCTCTTCTTGAAGGACGTTTTATTCTCTTAAATTTGACAACGTATTTCTAAAACACATACTAGTTACTTTCATTTCAAGTGTTAAAATGCTATCTAGAATTCGTCTGCTTCACTTAGATTTTAACACTTAAAATATAAGAAGTAAAATATAATTGAGTATATATTTTAGAAACATTTCGTCATATAATAAAAAAAGAAAGCTCCGTAAAGAAGAGCATTGAGAAAAGATAAGGTAACATTTTTATTTTTTCAGAGGACAAATTGGAAATATACGGATGTATTTAAAGTCATGTGTTTAATATAAGATAAGGGAATTTTCGGTCTTACAGGTGAGAAGTCTAACGATTTAGTACGGATGAGGAATTAACCGGTTGCCAGTTGTCTGGCTGATAAAAAAAAATTTCATTTGATTATTGATTTCTTTGCATGAAAACCGGTGTTTTCGTGCAAATTCTAAAAATTAGCGTAAAATTTCATTATCGATGCCGATGCAATATTCATGTTCATCGTGTTACCTCATCAATAGAGCAAAAATCTAATCTCTGTGTAGACCTAAGCAATTACAAAGCAAATCGAACAAAAGAAATTATAAAAAAAAAAAAATTATTCGAGTTATAGAGATAGTGTAATAACATTCGTTACACCAATTAAATTAATTTTGCTCAAAACCACGCTTACTGAAGCGCAGAAACAATATGGTTTTATCTATGTGATAATTACAAGAAAAAGGAGCAATATTACTTAATTTCTATCACTTGCTTTATTTAAAACTATAAAAGCAGTCATGTTTAATTTGTTGCCCCTGTTGCAGCTGTTGAGACTTTCTACAGTCAGGACATTTAATCATTTTAATTTTATTAATGTAATGCATTATATGCCATAGTAATGAATTAACACAGTACGTATTAATTAAAGTAATAATATCACGTTATTAAAGAAATGATAAGAGTAAAAATAAGTAAAACTATTCAAATATGCATACTCTGTGAAATACGCGAGCCGAAATGTTATTATTACTTTTTTCACATCAACATCTCCAGACCAACAAGTCGAACAAGTGTTTTTTTTTTTTTTTTTTTTTTTTTTTTTTATGATAAAAGTGTTAAAATACCAATGTGTGATAAGTTTCTAATAGTTTAATTAAAACTAAACTGTTTTATTCCCAATCTAAATCTGTAAACTTCTATTTTTATATCAGCTACAAAAACTATTTTAATTAGTTTCTTTTTTTTTTTCTTTTGGTGATAAAGCCATCATTAATATTAGTTATTTTATCAACATTAGTGCTAACCAGTTAAAATTCTTATTAGTGTTTTTTTAAATCTTATTTCCTTGAAAAGTAATGTGTTCGTTCTTTTTTTATAATAATTAAAATTAATTATATGTTGAAGTTATCCGAAATCTAATAAGAAAAATTTTAATCTGATAATTTTAATAAAGATAAAATCAGCAAAATAAATTCATTGTTACTTCATTAATTTAATTATAATTGTATGGACATTTCTTATGTGATAAAAATTATTAAAATAATATAAATAAAATAAAAATAATAATTATAAAAAAAAATAATCAACTATATAAAAGAAATAGTAATATAACTCATTAAAATAGTTCAACTATTGTGTGTGTGTGTGTGTGTGTGTGTGTTAAAGTAAGTGTTACAATAATGTTTGTTTTAGTCAAATTATTTTTAAATGATAAATAAAAAAAGAAAATATTTATTTAAATATGAAAAGATATTTAAAAATAAGAATAATTAAATATATATATATGTTAGAATGTAGTTAAGCAAAATTATTTTAATATTAGCCGACTCGTCCGGATTTACCAGGATCCGTGATAATAACATTAAATATACCAAAAATCAGTGTTGATTGATTTAATATTTTTAAACAAAATTTTTTTGAAATGAACCTAATGTAAAGGATCGCACTCCATTTGGTAGCTTACATCCTCGATTTCGTATGATTTACATTTTTGAACGAAATACTATCGAAACGCACCAAGACTTAGGAGCAAATCACACAGCCTTTGGCAGCGTACCCTGACAAATAATTTTTCAAATCAACCTAATGTTGAGGATCGCACTCCATTTGGTCGCTTACACCCTCGATTTCGTATGATTTATATTTTTGAACGAAATACTATCGAAACGCACCTAGAGTTGCGAGGAGCAATTCACACAGCCTTCGGCAGCGTACCCTGATATATATATATTTATTTTTTTCAAATGAACCTATTATTGAAGATCGCACTCCGTTTGGTAGCTTACACACTGGCTTTCGTATGATTTGTATTTTTGAAAGAAATACTACCGAAACGCACCTAGAGATAGGAGGAGCAAATCACACATACTTCGGCAGCGTACCCTGACACTGTTAAGCATGTAACCTCAAGTTTTTGAAAACTGGGTTCGAATTTATATGACTTTAACAGATGTGTTTGTAGTCCGCAAAATGAACTTGACGATTGTTTTTCCAAAACCGCCAAAATGCCAGTTTTAAAAATCATCGCAATCTGAAAGCTTGAGATAAATCAATATGAGGTTTACTTTCAAAACTAAAGTTATTTTATCTTCACTTTAAAAAAAAAAAGTTAATGCTTTAAAATTTGAAAGTGATCTCCATATCTCATAAGAAAATTTCTTGTAGTTTTGTAATTACGACCAATTTCAATAACGAAATATCCTTGTAGTTTCGTAATTACAATCAATTTTTATCACATTAACATATAAAAACCATTGCAAATTAAAATATACTAAAATTTACAAAAGTATTCTTTGATTTTAATAAGTTTAGCATACAAATATGGAAAATCAGATTATAGAATTCAATTAATAAAAAATAATACAGAAACTTTACTTACCTTATGCAGACAAATTTTTAAAGTAATATATGAATACCAGATATAAAAAAGGGAATAATTCTGATTTTAAAAAGTCAAATGTAAAAAAAAAATATATATCTATATACAGGATGTGAAAAAAAGTACAAAATAGTCCAGCGGAAACCTACACGATACCTTGCAAAAGGCCGGGTAGAAGATGTTTTTCCGACTTTTATATACTGACGCCAGCATGGAAAAACCAAATTTCCCAACGTAATTCTTAGTTTTTAGGGTTTCGTTCATCTGACGAAATCCTATTCGTCTCACTCCTCTGTCTGTCCGTCCGTCTGTCACTGAGCCCTTTCTCAGAATCTATATAAGTTGGAGACTTGAAATATTGCATACCTATAGCTGAACTCTTCACATCAAACGAGAAATCATAAAATTTTGAAAAAGTCGCAATTAACGGACATTATTAATTAAAAAAACCCAATTACAAGATCGGAAAGGCATTCATAATTAAAAAAAAGCATGATTTTTTTTATGAAATTACAAAAACGATCTATTCCACAGATTAAAAACAGGTGTCCTCATTATCTGCAGATGTATTAGCACTCAAGCAATTTAAGCAGATCAAGGGTTTTTCGTACTAGGATTTTTTTAAACGAATTTTAAACTTTTAAATTATTATTATTATTATTATTATCATTTTTACATCCGGACGTAAAATTTTTCTCTGATTTCATCAATGTCAATTTCAATCTTCTATCTTAATTACAAGATGAGATGTTAATTACGTTTTAAGTAATTGGTTTTATTTCTATAAAATGCTTCTAGAGATTGAAGTTGCACTATGTGAAATCGTGATTTGTAAAGACTTATAATGGAACCAGTTCTTTTAAATATGAAAATTTGAAAGTAATTCCAACGATCTTGTGTCTTAAGGGGTCTTGTGCTATCATGGCTGTTTTCATTGTAACACTTTGGGGCCGGCTTAGCACTTTAAAACGTAAAATTATTATTATCTTCTGCAAAGCAATCCTATCCTTTTTTTCACATTTCCTTAAATATCTCGGTTCCTATTAGCTATGCAGCGCACAAGCAAACGTTTCCCAGCGAGTATTTTGCCGTCTTCCGATTTCCTCTATCTCTATTAGGTGTCCGGGTAGGGCTCCTTTTAAATATTTTTCAATAAGTATGAAATACTGGTTTGCACCCCCCTCCCCCAACATACACCTTATTTTAAAGGTAAATAAATTTCCTGTTAACATATTTAAAAAAATAATGTTACAAGGCACCCCCACCCCGCAGGAACCCTCTAACGTTTGGGGCTGTTTTTTCTTTGGGTCATAACTTTGTCCCTAACTGAACCACAGCGGGGACAAATATAACTGAGAAGGCTCCAGCGAAGCTATCTATTCCCTGCCGATCGAATGCTAATCTCCATTCCATGGAAAATGTATTCCATTTTCCATAAATGTCCAACCCCCCACTTTGACCAATTTTCCGTTTGACGACTTCCCTGAAACTTTTGACCCCTCAAGGGGACCACTTTTCTATATTTTGCAGTTACCCGTCACGTGATATATCGTAGGAAAGTTCTGTGACCGCTTAATCGTGTTATGCATCTCCGGTTTTCATCCCCCCGTTTGCTCCTCCAATAGGGAGCACTTTTCTAAATTTTGGCGTTACCCGTCAAGTGATATATCGTTGGAAATGGCTGTGACTCCTTAATGATATTTATTCATTTGAGGTGTCCATCCCCTCGCTTTGCCCCCGCGTGATGAGATAAATATTACTTATTCAATATAAAATAATTCATAAGTGTCGATACCACTATTTTAGAATAGTAATTTTGCAAATATCTTAAATTGGTGTTTAAGACCGCCAACCCCTCGACTAATGTATCTACGGATAAGTTGTAGAAAGGAGTTTCGTTCAGATGCACTTTCGTTAAGATTAGGGAGCGCTCCCTATTGGTGAAATGTGAAACTAACAGACCGCGATTTTAATTAAATTATGAAATCTAACAACGTGATCTGTTTGAAACTTTAAGATAGTTTATAACTCATAATAAAAAGTTTAAAAATAATGGCGCGAGAAATTTCGGGATGGGGGAGGTGCGTTAATTTTTTTTTTTAAACTTAGTGTTTTTTACCGTTTTATGTGCGGTTTTATGACGGAATACTGAGATAAATGCTACTTGTTGAATATAAAAAAAAATCATAAGTGTTGATACCACTAATTTAGAATAGTAATTTCAGCAAATACCTTAAATTGGTGTTTAAGACCGACACCCCCCCCCCCCTCCCCCGATTAATGTATCTACGGATAAGTTGTAGACAGCAGCTTCGTTCTGATACAGTTTTGTTAAGAATAGAGTGCGCTCCCTGGTGGTGGAATGTGGAATTAAAAGAACGCGATTTTATTTAAGTTAGGAAATCTAACACGGAATCTCTAATCTGAAATTTTTAGATAGTTTATAACACATAATAAAAAGTTTTCAAAGGAATGGTGCGAGAAATTTGACACAACTTTAAGCAATATATTTACATTTATTTGTATATGTATGAATTTTAATCAATATGCTTATTTCGTCCATCTAAGTTTGAGATAGGTCATTCCTCTATAGACAAAAAGTTGAATAATCGAATAACAAATCCAATCATGGCATCTTCAGAACCCAAATTTATCAAGATTAATGCATCGTTCAACCGAGATACAGTTTCTAGAAATATATCGTGTGAAAATCGCGTGTACCGGTATAGCTTTAGAATGTATCAAAAAAATAAAAATATTAGGTGGTGCTGCCATCGAATTTATTGATTGAAAGTGTAAACAGTAAATGTTAGTAACTGCGTCTAGAAATATTTCGTGCGAAATGCATTTAAAATAATAGGTCATTAAGGATGAAACGCCTGATTTCAAAGTATTCTTTTTTTATTATAAATTCAGAGTTCTCAACAGAAAGTTTTAATAATTAATTTTTATTTATAAGACGATAGATATACTCTATTACTCTCTTCAGAATCGGGTATATGGGACATAGGTACCAGGCACCTCGAAAAAATGTCTTCCTATCGTTCACAAGTAAGTCAAACTAAAATTAGTATTAAAAATTCTGAGAACAAAATATAATTGGTGATATATGCACCGGGCTGACATAAAAGTATACATAAAAACTCATTAGTCAGCCGGTTTTTTGCGACATTTGTGAGAGGAATAAAATAGAGAATATGTAAGGAAATAGAGATGGTAAAAAAAGACCACTATGACGTCTATATTAGTGATTTACAGCGAAATTTGACGCAAATATAAGTCAGGAAATTATTGATCCACTTATCTACGAATAAATCTCCGAAAATCAACAATTGTTAGTCAAAAAGCGAAGCTGTCTTCTAAGAACTGTCATAAACGGATTCATTTGATTACAGAGATTTCCTTCATTGATCTATAACTGAGTAATGTAGAACTTTATATTGTATACTAAAACTATCTTTGAAAAATTATCAATCTAATAGTGGAAGTCCCATCAAAAACAGTTTAGAAATATAAAAACAGCTAATATTTGATAAATGGTCTCACCTGATTAGCGAATTTTGTCCATTATTTTTTTAATTAAGGAATGTAGAATGACACGCTACATACTGAAACATTCCCTGGAAAATTATCGAACTAGCAGTCCAAGTTCCATCGAAATCCCTTGGGCAAAATCTTTTAAAAAGCCCATCTTTCATAAACGAGATAATCTGATTACGCACGTCAATAATGGTTCTTTCACAGAAGTGAAACTATTTGATATTAAATCACGTTCTTGCGCTGATTCCTAATATGATTTCCGTTTATCTGTAGGTGGTATAATTTTTGAGAAATTTTCATATTTATGTTAAGGTTTTTTGCGTCATTTTATGGAAACTTTGGGTACAATATATGTCAGATTGAATTACATTTTCTTGGTAAAGGCAACTGGACTATTTACTTCAGATAAATGTCGCAATGTGCATATTGTTAACATTTATCTGTCAGCTATTAAGCCTAATTTGCATATGTTTTAATGGTGTAATGTTTACGTAGCACCAAATTTTAACGTATTTGTCACAGTATTGACGTAATGTTTTTCTAGACTAGATATTTAGGCTGATTTCAAATATGTAATCTGTTTCCGTATATCATGTCTAGTTTTTGTGCAAAATAAATTTCTACTTTTGTACAGTTTTAACTCAAATTTGATAAAAAAAAAAAAAAAAAAAAAAAATGCTTTCTAGTATTGTGTGTACCTCCTCTTCAAAAGGATTAACAGTCTCAGAATCCTATCATATACTTAATAACCAAAGGGTATAATCAATGAACAATTCAAAAATGTAGTAGAATATATCCTAATTAGTGGAAGTACATCACAAACATTTTTTTGCTTTTTTGGACGAAAAAAATAAAATTTCACATTTTTTTCTAAAACTAGATGCAATACAAAAAAATACCATATTATAAATCAGAGCAAAAAACTGGTTTAGAAACATATTATCGTACTTATGTGCCAGAAATATTTGGACATCAAGAAGCATTATCTGAAATATATATATATATATATATACATATAAAGTATGCAAATTAGGCACAATATTTCACATCCACATGCCACTATAATCTCAGAAACAGTATTTTGTAAAGTACAGTAGACGGTAATCATAACATAAAACAAAAAAGCTTTTTTGGTAATGCTTTGTTCCTTAAATTTGCTTATAATTGTGCAAAAATTCACAAAATCGCATAAATCGAAATATGGAAACACCTCTAAACTTGCACCGCCGGAGAAATTTAAAACAAGTTTCGCAATTAGCAGAAAAAATTGTGAAAGACAAAATTAATTTCGGTTTCCTGAAAGAGAAAAAGTTCAATATTGTTGACCAGTGTTAGAATTTTTTTAGCAGAATTCATCATCTAATTCGGGTAGAACAATATTATATAAACGTTATACACTAAAACCTTCACTGAAAAATATTCTTTCTGACTTTGCATTTTTCATCAAAATCCATCCAAAACTCGGATTATAAGAAGCCGGAACGAAATTTACATTTGTATTTTATATATACAGTAAAAATGTGTTCCCTTTCAATATAGATATATTTTTTTAAACACGAAAAACTAGTATATTGTGGCCATCACAAAACTTTCTTCTATCTCATACATGTCAATACTTCAAAATTCACTATCTCAGGGCCAAATTAAATGGCAATCTGAGTTCATCATGAGAATTCTAAAAATATGAAATTCCGTGCATTAGTTCTCGAGGTATGACTGTCACTGTAATCGTGTAAATCCAGCAAAATTCAGCATAGCAGCGCCAACTATTGGGTTATTTACACCAGAACCTAATTATCACTAACTTATGTCAACGTCTAACTGAATATGAAGTTTGAGGAAAATTCGTGCATTAGTTCTTGAGATAGAGGTTTGAGCGATTTACAACAACACATAATCAGCAGCAATATTAATCAAGTTATACTTAAATCTGAAGTTTGATGAAAATTCGTGCATTAGTTCTTGAGATAGAGCTATTGAGAAAATAGTTCGAAATGCAGCACAGAAGCGCCACCTATTGGGCGATTTACACCAACACATAGTCCGCATCATTTCATATGAAGGACTAACTAAATCCGAAGTTTGATAAAAATGTGTGCATTAGTTCTTGAGATAGAGTTACTACGAAAATAGTGCAAATCCTGCAAAATGCAGCATAGCACCGCCCCCTTTTGGGCGATTTACACCAAAACGTAAACAACATCTATTCATGTGAAGGACTAACGGAATTTGATGTTTTATAAAAATCCGTGCATTAGTTCTTGAGATAAAGCTTTTGCAGAAATCCTGCAAAATGCTACATAGCAGCGCCACCTGCAGGGCGATTTACACCAAAAACTAATCAGCACCAATCTATATCAGGGACTACCTGAATATAATTTTTTATGAAATTCCGTGAGTTAGTTCTTGAGATACAGCGCCCAAAAAAATTGTGTCACATACAGACAGACAGACAGACTCACAGGCAGACATTTTGTAAAAACATATTTTTTGGAATCTCTGACCCAGAAAACGTGTAAATCCGTCGAAAACTGGAATTCGAAAATTTTCATGAAACCAATACTTTCTTCTTGTAAAGATAGAAGAAAGTAAAAAAAAATCATTAAATTTGCAGAAAATATTTTTTGTGTCTTTATATGATAAATGCAATGAAACGTTACTGTTTTACGATATATATATGTTTTTAACATATGCAGTGATTAATGCTAAAAGAATTTCTACAGTTCATAAATTTTAATGTACATTCCTGCATAATCTTATAAAATTTTCAAACTTCTTTCTCCAATTAATATATAAACGACACCCTTTTTTTCGTTGATTTATTAAATTAAAGAAGAAAATTCTTCAATTATCCTTCTTATTTATTATTGTTGTAAAGCTTAATGTTTTATAATGCTTTGCAAACTAAAGCAACAACCGCATTGTCACTCCGCCGTTCTTTATCATTTCACTTTAAGTGAATAAATAGATTTAAAAAAATTTAAACTTCCAGTAAAAGCGAAAAATTATTAAATCAACATGAAACATTTTATTCTTCTGAAACTACGTAAATTTAATTTCGATGGATTTCAGATAGAATCTATTTTGTAAGCTCTCTATATATATTTGTAAAACTGAAAATTAAAACGAGAAATCATACATTCATGTCACAGCTGATGTGCAATACACAAAATTATTCCACCTGTACAAATCCTCCTGAATAAATTCATTTACACACTTTACAAACAAGTGAAAATTAAATCTGCTAAAGAATAATAATAAAAGTAGATCTCAGAATACATCATCACATCCTTAAAACAGATGCGTTGCATAGCTACGCTTTAAATATATTCGGAAATTTAATTTGGTTAAGGGAATTGTGGACTTTAAACAAAATTCTTTTTACTTTTCATAATAGAGATTTGAAATTTTGTGCAAATGCACATTTCACCATAAGCATATAGAATTCCTTAAAAGAAATTTCCAATCTTATAATTTTAAAATCTTAAAAAAAAAAAAAAAAAAAAAAAAAAAAATTTATACTCCTTGCGTTTTTTAATTTTATGTATTTCCTCAATTTTGAATTTTAACCACGTAAAACTCTATTACAACTCTGTGTATCAATTTTTTTAATCCCTTAAACAGTTAATTTTTAAGAGATATTTTTCTGAATTGGATATCGATTTTCATCAAAGTTGTGCCTTATAATAAGTTAAAAAAAAATTAATTATCTTAATGAAGTCGAATTTTAAAATGCATATACAGTTTCTTTGTAAGCAATATCGGGATTCTTATTTATCAGTTTTATAAATTTTGATTAAAAATTAAGTAGTATGGAGCATTTAAAAAATGAAAAAAAAGCTGAAACATCAGGATTGAGAAAATAGGTATAAAGTATATTAAAAGGCCAAAAAATTGATTGTGAACAAAATTAAAACACTTGTAACCTTACGTAAAATAATCGCATCTACGTGCGCGGTTTTCCACGAATCGTGTAATGACAAAAATAAATGTCGATTTTGGGGTTGACTTTTGCTCAAATGAAGGTCTTCAGTCCCCTTAATGAATGTCTATACATGTAAAAATATTTATCTTTTTTTTCATTGTTTATTATTTCAAAACCCGCTTTCTCATTTTAATTTACAATTTTTATCTGTGAAAAAAGACAAATATTTCTTTATCTATGGAAAACCTATTCGGATGTGCCGATCCTAAAACTTTCTTCTGTCAAATATATGTTAATATTTAAGTGGGTAGGATATCGTTAAACCTTCAAAATTTTCAAATTTTTTATACATATTTCGATTCCATAATCTGTTCTGAACAATATGCAAAAAACCGCATTAAAAAAATTTCATTGGTTTACCAATTATGGCAGTTTTATTAAGACTACATTTGATAATTAAACTTTGCATCGATTTTTTCAAAACGAAGAACTTTGACACTGCGCGTAGTGTTACTAAAAAACTATGCATGGCAATCAAAAGACATTTTCACCACATATTAATTATTGTATTATCTACAGCTTAAAACCCAGAATTTATTTTTTTTTTGTTTTGTTTTGTACTTTAAAAATATTTTGAAAGAATTTTTAATTTTTAATTTTTTAAATTATTATGTTATTTTTTTTAATTTAATCAATATTTTTTCTGAAAATTTTTCGAATATTCTGGTTTTAGTATAAAGGTAACCCTATAAAGTATTTATTTTCACCAAAATTTCCTTCTTATATGCGTATTTTCAGATTTTATCATTTTGCGCGCAAGACGTGTAATTTCTTCCCTTTTATTAACATATATATTTTTAAACTTATCATTTCAATATTTACTCATGATTTTACAAGTATTTATATAGTTTTAAATATTAATTTAAATATGAGCTTTATATTTAATCGTAGTTTGATTTATATTTTTGATTTATTTTTGAAGCTTGAAACTTAGTGATATATTTTGCTTCTTCGACGTTTAAAAGGTTACCCCCTTCATAAAGTTTACTATCACAGTGCCAAAATTAAACGACAATCTACGCCAATAATGCGGATTCTAAAGATATTGTTTCTTTGAATTGTGTGCATTTAAAAAGGAGATATAAACATCCCATTTTTCAAACATATCATTGAATTTCAGCACCAAACCTCTTAGTTACATGTCTGCAAAAAAAAAAAAAAAAAAAAAAAAACATCCAAATATAAAGCGCATAAATGTTTTACTTGTGGACAATATAATCCCAAGCCTTGTAAGTATTTATTTATGTAAAAGTTTAACGAAATCTGAAGTTTTACTGAATTTCGTGCATTAGATTTGGAGATATAGCTATCACAAAAATCGTAAAAAATGCGGCATAGGAGCGCCACCAGCTATATGATATACACTAAAATATAATCAGCACCAAATTATGTACAAGTCTACCAGAATATAAAGTTTGATGAAATTCCGTCAAATATTTCTTTAAATATGACTATCGCTGAAATCGTGGAAAATGCAGCATATCAGTTCCACGCATAGGGTGATTTACACCAGAAACTAATCAACAATAACCTACGTCAATGTCTAACTGAATATAAAGTTTGATGAAAATCCGTGTATTAGTTCTTCAGATAGAGGAATTGCAGAAACCGGGAAAATTGCATCATAGATGAGCCACCTTTTGGGAGATTTACACCAAATCCTAATCAGCAACAACTTATGCCAACATTTAATGAAAACTGGAGTTTGATGAAAATATAAGTGCATTAGTTCTTAAGATACAGCAATTGCGATAATCGTGAAAAATGCAGCGTAGTAGCTCCAACTGTTGGCAAATTTCCACCAAAAATTAATCAGCACTAACTTATATCAAGGTATGACTGAATCTGAAGTTTCAGTAAAATCTATGCATTAGTTCTTGAGATGGAACTATTGCGGAAATCGTGCAAAATGCATTATAGCAGTGTCAATCTATTAGGCGATTTACACCAAAAACTAATCAGAACCAATTTATTATAACCATTTATTTTATTTTAACCAGGTATTACTGAATCTAAAATTTTATTAAATTCCGTCAATTAGTTCTTGACATAGAGCGTCCATTACAATTTGTGTCACAGACGTCTAGACAGACTCACGGGCTAACTTCAGGAAATTCTAAAAAGTAAAAATCTGTCGAAAAGTGGAAGTCGAGTTATTTAAGGAATATTATACTTACTTTTCGTAAAGATAGAAGAAAGTAAAACCGTAACTATTTAAGAAAATATACAATAACCTTTTCTAAGTTGCTAGCGCTTCCAAAAAGTGTTCTTTAGAAACTAAAGAAACCGATCTGCTTTCGAGATTAAGCAAAGCATGCATAAAAAAAAAAAAAATAGCCCACAGGCTATCAGAGCCTAAGAGCTAATGTGCCGCAGGTTCTATATGTACGTATGTACGTAACGCGATAACTCTTGATAGAAATATCCGATTTGCTTCTAATTTTTTTTCTAGGTTTATTCTGATAAGGCGATTCATGATAGGTTTTGTGGTTTCATTGGTTAAGTATAAAAGGGGGAATGGGGGCTAATCCCCCCCTTTAACTTAGATAAATGGGTTTTTATTATCAGATTTTCTTCTAATTTGGTATACAATTTAATTATGATAAGGCACCTCCCTGGTTAGATTTGAAAGTTCATAGTTTAAGTCTAAAGGGGGGGGGGATCGGGGCTAATACCCCTTAATTTAGATAAATATGTTTTTCTATACGATTTGCTGCAAATTTGGCTTACCGGTTTATTCTGATAGGGCGCTCCCCTTATTAAATTTGGAAGTTTATTAGTTAAATATTAGGAGAGAACGGAGGGCTTAATAACCCCTTAATGTAGATAAATGTGTTTTTCTATCTGATTTGCTTCAAATTTTCTATACCGGTTTATTTCGATAAGGCAATTCCCTGATGACATTTGGGGGCTTATTGGTTAAGTAAAAAGAGGGAAAATGGAAGTGGCTAATCCACTCCCTTAATTTATTTTTGGAGGGGCATTATTCTTTGAAATAAGAGTAGAATAAACAATTAGTGTGAATAGCCTGTGAGCTCAATGCCATCAGTTTAACTGGACACTTTTCTTTTTTATTATTTTACTGCCGATTTTCGCAATTTTTCCCGACTAGTTTTTATAGTGTTTTAATTCATTTTCTGAAATCAGAATATATGTTTTCCATATACTATCAATTCTCACCTTAACAGTTTCATCTCTGTAATGGAATTAATTACACATGTTAAAGTAACAAAACGTTTTTGATTTAATGCTAATAAATAAGGTTTGCCTGTAAAGCACGTTTGCTAAACATGGAAATATTTTACGAATTCGATATTTCCAACTGAACAAAAAAATGCCCAGACCGGGAATCGAATCCAGATCCTTGGCTTAAAAAAACAATGTTCTACAGCTTAAGCTAACTGGGCTGACAACCGGTGAGCATATTTCGCTCGAATAACCTTTTTGGTAATAACATCTGGTCTATCATGTAGACAGCTCAACAAAATAAACCTCATCTAAAGGAACTCCATATAAGTGATGGGTACTTAGATAAACTGTTATTTTAACGCAAACTGATTGGTAAAATTATAATACAGATTGAATATTTCTAACTGAGCGAAAAAATGCCCATGTCGGGAATCGCACACAGATCCTTGGTTTACAGGGCCATTGCTCTAAAGTTTAAGCTAGCTGGTCAATCCAGGTAGCTTAAACGATAGAATAACTGTAAAACTTTTGAGTAATCTAAAATTACTACGAACGGCTAGTGAGTAATAAAGATTTCCGGCTAGTAACCGATATGAATTAAACTACTGTACAATTAATTGAAAAACGATAAATTAACTTTGTAAAAATAAATGTTTTAATTAAAGTTTAAAATAATAAAGTATTTAATGTAATCATATATGTCTCATTAAATGAAATGGAATATTTTCTTATAATTAAAAAGCAAATAATTACATAGGAGAAAGGATTGTGAATTGAATTTTCATAACTTGTATATAATTACGCATGGCCTAATTATACCAGTTTAATTTAACATATTTTTGCCATTAGAATTGCATTAGATATATGAATTTCAAATGATTTTTTACATGAATTCGTAAGATCTGTTATGAAGAAATTTAATTATGTGTTATTGATTTGGAATTCGAAAATGATTTAGTAAGTTTTCAGTGGAAAAATAAAATAAATGTTAAACTCGGCGCACTGTAAATTAAAACTCGAAATTTATAAAAAAAAAAAAAATTGTTAAACTTGTTTATTGAAATAATTGAAATGAAAATTGTCAGTCCCTTTTCATCAAATATTTTCGTATTTTAATATACATTGACATACATATTTTAAAGCTAATTAAAATAGTTTTTAACTTTACCGATTTCAGATGTCTAATAATATGTCAAAATGGACTTTTTAAATAAAAAACGGACTTTGTAAATAAAAAAAAAGTTTTATGATTTTCATACACGCAGAAGCAAATAATTAAATATACTAAATAATTATGTGATAAAATATTCATCTCCTATTAAATAAATGTTAAACATTTTTCCATAACATAAAATATCAACTTTACAACTACTTAGTACATATGAGTTAACTTTGACAAAATAACTTTTCTATTAGAAATATATGAGTTTCAGTATTCAACATAATCTTAATAGTGCTTAAAAGTGTAGATATTTTAGGGGTTTCCGAGTTGTCATTATCTTTACGCCCAGTCTATAGATGATTGTCTTGTTATTAATGAGTATTTGGGAGATAAAATTCTAACTGTGGAATATGAAAAACGTAATCAATTTTTATAATAAAATAAATGTCAAAGATTAAAAAATTACTTTATGAAAAAGGGGTTATTAAAGTGATATAAGGGAGAAATAAAAATTACATTTAAAAAAAGGAAAAAAAAAAACAAGTAGCGAACAAGTCCCTAGTAGCGAAGCAACTTTTCATCCAGTATAAAGGTAAAAGGGAATTTAAATGTAATGGGAATAATAGAAATTTGTTTAGACGCGGCTGGTGGCTACAAAAATAGAAAGTATCAAAAAGAAATAAAAAAAGAGAAAATAGTAAAAAGTAACAAAATATTTGCTATAAAAGTTTAGCAATATAAAAATAAAAAAGTTCATTAGATCTCATCAGACCTGAAACAGTCCATAACCAGACGAAAAACAACCTAATCATTCATAATTCATTTATTATAAAAAAAAAAATCATTTTTTTATTTTATATAGTATGGAAGCAAATCATTTTACATGTGAAATAGTTGATAATAAAATTCTCGTAGCACATATGTAATTATTCTTGTCCTATTGAGCCATATAGTTTAAAATAATAATTTCATGTTTCCTCCTTCGGTAACGTGAATTTCAAATTCCTTTTCGTATGAATTCCTATGGTCGAATATGAAGAATTTAATTATGCTTTATTGATTTGTAGTTCTGAAATAATATATTAATTTTTCAGTGGAAACCGGGAATGAATTAATGCTAAAACACATGCAATGCAACTTCGAAAGATGAAGTTTTTTCTTTAATTAAATTCAAAATATTTAATCAAATAAGTGAAATGAAATATGTTATTCCCTGTTGAGCAATTCATTTAATATATTTAGATTTTGAAATAAGAGATGCTGTATGTTTTAAAACTAATTAAAATAGTTAAGTTTATGAATTTGAGAATTTTAATTAAAACATGAAAAACTATCTTAACATCTAATATTTATCAGCTAACCAAAAAGACAATCATTTTGCTTTTCACGATGAACAGGCATCGCAAAACATATTCAAAAAAGTCCTTCCGGCCAGTGCCGGGAGGAAGAGGTAGCTTTCATAATCCTTATTTAAAAAAAGCCAAATTATATCATTCAAACACACGAAGCTCAATTTAGTGGAAACCGAATATAGGAGATCCAATACAAATTTTTATCAATATAATGAATGAGAATTTCGCGAAATTAGTCAGCTTTATCCAAGCTGCTTTTCTTTGAAGTAACATATATTTGGCTGCCAAATTCGGCAATTTCTTAAAGTGCCTGTCATTTCAAGACAACATGGTGGATGAGGCTAAGCAGTGAACTCGGTCGAGACCTTAGTAATTGCTGTGCACATGCTCACTCACATCGGAATCGGTTAATATATAGGAGTGCTGTCGCATGCAAAAAATCAGATTTTTCAAAATGTCACCCACAATAGAAATTGAAACTGCTATATCTGAGCCATTTTTTAAGGTAAAGACAAACAAAAAATGCTCCTGAATCCTTATATCAAGGTCAAATACTTAAGAAAGAAACCTTTTTCAATTTCTAATTTTTTTGCACCTCACTTTAAATATATATATATATTTTTTAATTTAATGGTCGCCATTTTGAAACAAGATGGCTGATGAATCTGGCCAGCGAACTTGGTCGAGGTGTTGATGTATACTATGCACATGCCTTCTTACATCGAAATAGGCGAATACGTGTGTTATCGCGTGACAAATACAAGATCGTTTCAAAATGTTAGCCATACTAGAAATTCAAAGTGCTATAAATCAACCATTTTTTAAGATATAAACAAAAGAACAAATTTTCAGAAACAAAAACTGCTCCGGAATCTTTGTATCAAGGTCAAACACATAAAAAAAATCTTTTTCATTTTCCAATTGTTTAATACCTCATTTTGAATTTTAAATTTAATTTTAATTTTTTTTTAATGGCAAACCTTTTGAAACAAGATGGCGAATGAAGCTGGCCAACGAACTCGGTCGAGACATTGGTATGTACTATGTACAGACCAAGTTACATCCAAATAGGTTCATAATTACGCCTGTTGTCGCGTGACAAAAATCAGGTCGTTTTAAAATGTCAGCTACAAGAGAAACTCAAAATGCTATTACTCAGCCATTTTTTTTAGATATAGACGAAAGAAAAACTGTTCCGGAATCTTTGTATTAAGGTCAAACACACACAAAAAAAATCTTTTTCACTTTCCAATTTTTTTGGTATCTCATTTAATTTTTTTTATTTTTTAATTTTTTTATGGCCGCCATTTTGAAACAAGATGGCGGATGAAGCCGGCCGACGAACTCGGTCGAGATATTTGTATGTACTATGTACACACCAAGGTACATCCAAATCGGTTCATAAATACGCTTTTTATCGCGTGACATATTTCAGGACGTTTCAAAATGTCAGCCACGCTAGAAATTCAAAATGCTATAACTCAGCCATTTATTAAGATATAGACGAAACAAAAACTGCTCCCGAATCTTTTTATCAAGGTCAAACACATAAGAAGAAAATATTTTTTCAATTTTTAATTTTTTGGTACCACATTTCAAATTTAAATTTTTCTTAAAAATTTAAATGGCCACCATTTTTAAACAAGATGGCGGATGAAGCTGACCAACGAACCCGGTCGAGACATTGGTATGTACTATGTACACACTGAATTACATTCAAATCGGTTCATAAATACGCCTTTTATCGCGTGACAAAATTCAGGACGTTTCAAAATGTCAGCCACGCTAGAAATTCAAAATGCTATAACTCAGCCATTTTTTAAGATATAGACGAAACAAAAACTGCTCCGAAATCTTTGTATAAAGGTCAAATACATAAGAAAAAATATTTTTCCATTTTCAATTTTTTGGTACCACATTTCAATTTTTAAATTTTTAAAAACATTTTAAATGGCCGCCATTTTGAAACAAAATGGCGGATGAAGCTGGCCAACGAACTCGGTCGAGAGATTGGTATATACTATGTACACACTGAATTACATCCAAATCGGTTCATAAATACGCCTTTTATCGCGTGACAAAATTCAGGACGTTTCAAAATGTCAGCCATGCTAGAAATTCAAAATGCTATAACTCAGCCATTTTTTAAGATATAGACGAAACAAAAACTGCCCCGGAATCTTTGTATAAAGGTCAAATACATAAGAAAAAAATATTTTTCCATTTTTAATTTTTTGGTACCACATTTCAAGTTTTAAAATTTTTAAAAAATTTTAAATGGCCGCCATTTTGAAACAAAATGGCGGATGAAGCTGGCCAACGAACTCGGTCGAGACATTGGTATGTACTATGTACACACCAAATTTCATCGAAATCGGTTCATAATTACGGGAGTTACAGTGTGACATAGGTCAGATATATATATATATATATATATATATATATCAATTTTGAACGGAGGGTGGTTTCGGGGTCTGGGGGTCATGATCGATGAAAATATACCAAAATTTTTTGAAATCGCTTTCCTCCGAACGGCTGCAATAGGTAGCTTTTTTGTAAAGAAAGCTACCTAATTGTTGCGTACTGAAAACTTCGTTTCATATTAATCAAGTCATTTAACCGTTTTGACAATAAATAAAACATTATACATCTATTTTGAGAGTAATAAAATATAAGTTTAGTTTGCCAAATTAAACGTTTTAATTGAAATGCAAAACAAGTAATATATATTTTTTTAAAGTCAATTCCCACTTAGTTTAAATAATAAGTATTTTATTAACGATTGGAAATTGGAATAAGAGAAAATCTTTTCTCCCATATAAAACTAAATTTATTAATTAATTTTAATTAAATAATATTTGACAAAACTGTATTAAAATCAAGTGTCATCCACTACAAGTTTAAAAAATTGTATTTGAATTTGAGTTGATGAATAATAAGTATTTTAATAACGATTGAAAATTTGAGTAAAATTAATTAATTAAATTTTATTAATGAATTAATATTTGAAAAAACTGTATTAACATCAAGTGTCATTCACTACAACTTTTAAAAAATGTATTTGAACTTGACTGGATGAATAATAAGTATTTTGTTAACGAATGAAAATTTGAATAATTAATAAATTAATATTTGAAAAAACTGTATTAACATCAAGTGTCATCCACTACAACTTAAAAAAATGTATTTGAACTTGAGTAGATGAATAATAAGTATTTTATTAACAATTGAAAATTTGAATAAGAGTTTTTTTTTCTCCCATATAAAACTAAAATTAATTAATTAAATTAAATTAATGAATTAATATTTGAAAAAAACTGTATTAACATCAAGTGTCATCCACTACAAGTTCAAAAATATTTATGTGAACTTGAGTGGATGAATAATAAGTATTTTGTTAACGATTGAAAATTAGAACAAGATATATATAGGGAGAGTGTGAACTAATAGTAGGAATTGAATAATGTACAGATGATACCTTCTATTCGTACAATCCCCGTACAATTTTATCTCCAATTTGTCATATAAATATAAACAGAAATTAGGCATTTGTATTTAAATTGTCTTCTAATAATTTATGTTATTTAAATAAGATTAGGATGCAGTCTTCATACTGAAGCTGTACCAAATCCTAAAATTTCCAGTATGAGCACTTTATTTTGACATACTTCTCAATATTGGCCAAATTTGATGTATTTCGATTTTTGAATAAATTTTACCTTAGTATACCAAACGGAAAGTCTTTAGATCATGTAATTCAATAAATATAAAAGTTTAATGTTTGCAACTGAACATGTTAAACTCATTTGTAATTCTTTCAAAAAATATTGCACTGAGGATAGTTTTTTAAGCATAAATAAAATATATTTTAGAGGAATGAGCTGTAATTTTACCGTATTTCAAACTTATAGAAAAAAAAAAAAATTCTATTAAAACATTTCTAGATTACAATTCAAAGAATTTTTAAAAAAATTATTTCGGAAATATATAATACTCTATAATTTATTTTTTAAATTATATATAGTGTAACCTACACTAGAGTGTAAAACTTAAGGACGGGGCGCGTTTTTTTTAATTTATCATAACGCAAAAGTGCTCTAAATCGAACCATTTCGTATCATAAGATCCTCAGGATGTAAGATTACGGGGAAAAGCAAAACAGAATTTCCAAAATAGGAAACCAAAAAATACAAATAGAATTTTATTGAAAAGGTAGCTTCAAGTACAAGTGGACAGAAGACAGTAACGTCCTTGTGGCAGGTGGTTGTCAAGAGAATCCAATCTTTAGTAGGGTATATGGTGAACCTTGAATGCGCTGCCGGATTTGATCCGTCTATCCATGCTGAGGACGTTATCAATTAGCTGTTGAGAGAGAGCGTTTCATTATTCTCGTAGCGCTCATCATAGCTCAGGTGACGTTCTGCCAAGCGTCTCTAAAAATGCCCCATGCGTGTTTAGTTGAAATTTTTGTCCGGAGACGTAGGGCCGAATCCATGCGACGAATATGCTCAGTTTTAAATTGCTCTGCGATAGCCACAATACGATGAGATGTAAAGTTGTTGCTCATGAAGAGGAACTGAACACACATAGCACTTCTCAAAAGTCGAAAGTGTGTGGACAGAACAACAGTACAATAGCAGCCATTAGAGATTGAACCTCTTTAAACGATATGGATGTCATTGTGGCTACCAAGCATGATACCTTCCAAACCGGAACTACGTCACCTCCAAACAAGCCACTTTTGATGTTGTTGGAGGAGTGGTTTTGTTTTATTCGCTCTATCCATATGTGCATACGCCCAGAATCAATAGTCAGATTAAAGTGGCTCTCATCCGTAAAGAGTACTCGACCACATTGCTGTTTTATCTAGTTCGGCGTTCATGACGCCACACAAAAGGACGTCTCCTATGAGCAGGCGTTAGTGGCACAAACAGTACTGGTCGTCAAGCAAACAAACCACCTTTAGAAAACTTCCTGGTCAAGGTAAAACCCGATATTGACGCCAAAATAAGTACGTTCCACATGTTTTACGATTTCTCGATCTGCCTGCCATTTATATCTTATCGTCTGTATGAGATATCTGTAGGACCGCTTCCTTAGTTGCTCGTGGGCAAACACTACTAAACTTTGGCATACATTTTCCTTTCGTATGAAATGCTCTCTAAACTTGTGACATAATACTGTCACCAATACGGAACTCCTCGGTCACACTAATCACACTTCGATCTACTTCTATCAATCGAATAATTCTACCTCGGTTGAAATCATTCAGATGTCGCCTTCAGATCGCCTGTTAAACGTTTGAGAGAGACAGCAACACGAAATCACTCAAACCGACTTCCACCGTGCAGTAGCTTTCACAGAAATGCTGCACGTTCTCCGCGAGCGAGTTTTATACGCTTCTATTACTCCCACTGTACGCCATGCTCCATATATGCGCACACACTACCGTACTTTACACTAGACGACTTGCTGATTGGTCATTCAGTCCGTTCTACTTTGAATTTTTGCTATTATGCTAATTTCTTCATTTTGTCCTTAATTTTTGCAAACCAGTGTAAAAATATTTTAACAGAAATGAATTTCTCGAATCTTCAAATATATAAATACAAAATTACAGCTCATTCCTCTAAGATCAATATGAGTTATGCTCAAAAATCTACCCCATTGTAAGATGTTTTTCAACGATTACAAGAAGATCTAACATTAGAAGTACCAAACTTTATGCATCCATAATTCCTAAACTACTCTATCAAATGACTTCACGTATGGTATGCTAAGTTAAAATTTGCACTGTCTAAGAAAAAAAAAAAAAAAACATCTATCAAAGTTATCTTTCCGTTTTTAACATTTCAGAATTTGGTATAATTTTAGCATGCAGATGACTCTTAATGTTATTTTTTTTAACATAAATTGAAAGAAGCCACAATTTCCAATTGAACGGCAATATCCTTTCTTTTTCTGCGACAATTTGAAAATTAAAATGCGTGGGCTTCGCCCTTTCCCGATAAACAATTCATGAAATACTTTGCTTATTTTCAGATATAAAAGATGTTCATTATAAAACTTATTTAAAAAACAAATTATGTATGTCAATTTAATTTTTTAATTAAAATGTGAAAATCATTGTATTCAGTCTAACCTTACATAAAATAGTTTTATTAGGTTTCAGAATTTGAAAACAAATCTTATGCGCAAAATGGTTGCAATTAAAATCTCATAATATGAAGGGAATTACGAATGGTTATGGCATTTTTATTTAATTTTATTCCATTTCTATTTCAGTTGTAAATCTAATTAGTATTTCTACGTATGTCTAACCTAATTTGCTTGGATTACTTTTTGTGGCATTTGTTGACAGTTAATAAAAACTTTCAGAAATTTTCCAATAAAAATTTGAATTAATTATGTTCTAGAATTACAAGTACTTGGAAATTATACTAATAGTATACATAAAATTATAATAAATATTACTTCCTACTAATCAGATTATTTAAAAAAGTTTCAAAAAAAAAAAAGAAAATAAATTATTAAAAACAAAATATAATAATTAAGTTATCATTGCGAAATTAACAGCATTAGTGGACATAAAATGTTCGAAAATTAAATCCAGCTCCACGTTTTAATAATAAAAAACGTTACATTAGATTATTTTGAAATAGAATACAAATAATCAGACACGAAGATAAAATGACATTAAAGATTGTATAACTTATATGTAATTATGTATAGAACACTTATGCTATTTACATAAAAATATATATATTTTTTTTGTTTTCATATATAATGCGTATTTCAAGGTAATTTCTTTTTATAAATCACTCAATTCAAATGTATGTGATTTTAAATATGTAGCATTGATTTGTGATTCAAAACAATTTGTTATAACTTAGATCATTAAGATTAATGAAAACATATTAGGCCCTCAAAACGTGAAAGTTTAAAGAAAAAAATATTTACAAACGTATGTCTTACAAAGCTAAAACTTGAACGAGAGTAATAGTAATATACCAATGGCAGTGTCCACTCTTCACGAATATTTTAATTTTTATTTTACTGCAATTTAAGAAACTTATAAACATCACACAAATTCAATTGCTACACTGTCGAATAAAAAAAAAAAAAAAACAATGTACTTTCAAATGCTATTTACTTGAAAAATCTATCTCAGTTTGATAATTTTTAAAGTTTTTAAAATAATTTTCAATCGCGATTTTTTTAAATCTATTTCTGCTGCGTATAGTGCGATTACTGAAGATTAATCCGTTTCCACCTAAAACAATATAATTAGTTTAGAATTATTTTCCTGCTAATATTCCATATTGAAAATGAATTTTCTTAACAGTGAAAATAATAAATTATAATCACAATATTTGCACTACCGTCATTAATAATTTCATCAATATATAAAGAAATTAATAAAATAACATAATTAAAGCACACATTTTCCTGACATGTAAACTAAGTGCGTGCTTAAACCATTGACATTGTCATAATCAAAAAGTCTTCTGTAAGTTAAGAAATCGCGATTTTCTTTTCTCACACGGTTAATAAAAAAAAAATGCTATAAAATTTCAAAACTTAATTTGAATGCATAATCGATATCATCCATACAAAATTGCTTTCTATTTTCGTTAGTGGGCGATGTAGAAAAATATATAAAATGCAATATATATATATATATATATACAGGGTGTCCGGTCTCAACGGTGTCCAATGGCTAATTCCTAAACCGTTAGTCATAGACATATAGTTCCAGTTACAAAAATGCTTTAAATCAGGTAAAGAAACATTTTAAAAGCGATTTGGGTCAATAAAAACATTTCTTAAAAAATTACGAAATTTAAATTTTTATACGGTCCCTCGGTCCTATAAGTTATATTTAGTAATTGTTTTCCTATTACACTGACAAGTAAGACAAAAAAGTCCCATTCATATACCGCTAAAATTGAGCGAGTTATGAAACTTTAAAAATGCATGACTTATGCCACTTTTCTACTCTGAAAACAAATGAGTTCGGCTTGGCTTTGAGGGATCATGTACCAAGTGTTTAAAGTAATCAAAGATCTTACTTCATGTGTATCTGCGCTTTGAAAAACAAATCCTACAAGTATTATGATTAATTCTCAAATTCGCTAAAATAACATATATTTTATTTTGTCAGGATTTGAGACTGTTTCTCTTATGATTTCTTTTAACAAAAATTATGTTTTTTTATAAGTTTTTATGTTATTTCAACAATCGTATGTATATTTTTCCAGTTCAAAATTTGTACTCGAACTTTAACCCACTTTTAAATATTCGATCGAGATTGCATTTACAAGACTGAGGTTGGGATTTTTAACTTTTATGTATTTTTTAGCACTGAATCCGAAAATTACCTTAATTTTTAACCATCATGTCAGTATATTTCGCAAGTCATAAATTTTCAAATTTAAAGAATAACAAAAATCGAATACTATAAAGTAGAGGAGATGGTTGTGTTTTTTAACTTTTGGTAATTGATTTTTACGCACTTTTTAGCACTGAATCTGAAAATGACCTTTATTTTTAACCATCACGTTAGAATTTTTTTGCAAATCGCAAATGTGGAGGTTAAAATATAGCGAAAATCCAATACTATAAACATATGCAAAACATTTTTTATTTTATTTTATTTTATTTTATTAAAAATTTATTCGATATTTTTGCTTATCCTGGGATTCTTACAGCTAAACAGCTGAGTGGTCCGATGAGATGGGGGAGGAAATTCAATTTTAACATTGAGTTTCTTAACTTTGAAATTTGCAATTTTAGAAAAATCTTGATATGATTGTTAAAAATGAAGGTCAATTTCGGGTTCAGCGGTACAAAATTTGTAAGAATCAATTACCAAAAGCTAAAAACCATGACATAACCTAACTTTTGAAGGCTTGTGCAATCTTATAATATTTTAAAATACGTATCATTTTGTAATGAATTGAGGCTGTTAATTTAGAATAATTTTATTTAACAAAAAATCTGTTTTTTCTTTCTTCTTAAATGTTTATTACAAATTGTATATTTTCCATTAATATGCCAGAATGATTAAAGATTTCAAATTTATATTGCAATGTCAATTTTACTCCCAAACATTTTTTATATCTGACGAAATTATATTTCGACTAAATTTGTGAATGACTCCTAATTTGCAGCAAAAAATATGCTCCAACTTTAAACAGATATTACTCGGTCAATTTTAATCGTAGAATAAAGGGACTTTTTGTGTATTACTTGTCAGTGTAAAAGGAAAATTTCGCTAAATATAACTTATAGGACCGGGGGACCGTATAAAAATTTAAATTTCGTATCTTTTTAAGAAATGTTTTTATTGACCCAATTCGCTTTTAAAATATTTCTTTACCTGATTTAAAACATTTTTGTAATTGGAACTATATGTCTATGACTAACGGTTTAGGAATTAGCCATTGGACACCGTTGAGACCGGACACCCTGTATATATATAACGTATATTTTCATGTATAAGTCAAGAATTTTTAGGCATTTTTCTGGCGCTCAAAATTAGGACGGCCGGTTTATACACGAGTGTAAGAAAATTTCCAAAATATGATACTCTAAAATAAAAAAGATGGTAAATATAAAAAACATAAAAAATATTTACACATCTCTAAATATACTTTGACACCCCACTCTTTTACAACGAAAAATCTCTAATCATCATTCACTATCAAAGTTACTATCATAGTTTTCAAGTAATTCCTTAAAATCGCTCTCTTTCGTTGATACACTAGAATGAATTTCTTCAGTGTGTAGTTCATCATCATTCCCATTTTCTTCACAAATGACATCATCCTCAATTCCATCTATCGCATTACTGATGCAAGATTTTTTGAAAGATCGAACGATTATTTTTTGTGCTAATTCAAGTCGAAAATAGGTGGTTTTGTTTTTATGAACAAGCAAGTTATAACAAGATGTGCGAGACCCAATTAAAGAGATTCGGAAGCGGGCCAAGACAGAATAGGAGAGATCAATAGTTTTGGAGAACGCATTTTTTTCCTATTAGCTATGCAGAAAAAAGTGCCAAGTTTTCGATTTTCTGAAGTTTACTGAATTTTTCATCACCTTTTTTATTCATTGGCTTATATACGGGTTTCAGATATTGTATGATTTTCCCCTGAAAAATCGTGTACTCGGCCTATACACAGATATATACGGTATATATATTAGCGTTTTAAATAAAAAAAAAAAAAAGTGTTTTTTTCTAACCCGTCAAGCACCGAATTAAATCTGTTTTAATGAAATTCTCCTTTAATGTATATTTAATGAAAAAGATAAAATGAAAATTGTTCTTTCATATTAAACAATTCGTTCAACATTTTGCGCAATAGATAAAATTTTTTTAAAACTAATTAAAATAAGAAATTTAATCTTATACGAATTTTAAACAAGTCTTTTAATAAAAGTCACGTTTTATTTGTTTTTTTTTTATGTGGAAACAAGTAATTACACGCACAAATTTTGTGACTTAAAATAATTGTTTCAGACTAAATTATTCTACAAGCAGTCTACGTATTTTAAAAGTACAAAATGTAATTACTTTATAATTTACTAATAGAAGCATTTTCAATTTCATTTATTTAACGTGGAATGAAAAAACAGGGTATCCAATCTAAACTTTTTTAGACAAAATATAGTTTTAACAGTACACAGTATGTTATGTTCTGGAGAACAAAAAAAAAAAAAAAAAAAAAAAAAAAAAAAAAAAAAAAAAAAATCGGTAAACAAGAAAATGGAAACCCTTGTTGAGAGGTTAACTACACAATATATTTCGATTCTGCTAAACTCATCTCTGAATATCCTTCTTGTCATGATATGCACATGCAAAACATTTTGATATCTCACTTTTATATCTTTTTTTAAGTAGTACACAAAATTGGATGCAGATAGGTTAAATATGAACTAAAAAAATTGTTACTATAAAAAAGAAAAATTATTGGTAATGTAACGTAAAAAAAAATAAAAAGTATAAGCAAATGAAATTAAAAAAATAATAATAATTATAAAGAATTGTATCTTTATGAGGTAGAATTTTGGTGCGCTTCTCCTATCTGCGCAAAATTTTCACACTTATTTATGCAAGAAGGATAAGCTTAAGGTTCCCCATCACTCATGCCTTTAATTCCGCTCTCTGATTGACCATCTTTCCAATTTGGAATGCATCCGTGTTTTGCAAATTTCTCCTCGGAAAATTCAAACTTTTACTTTGCTTTTTCTTTTCTTTATGCACTTCTTTAAGGTTATTCTTTTCTTCTTTATTCAACAAAATATTTCAAAAACGCATAGGTCTATATTAAGTATTGAAAGCTTATCTTGACTTCGTCTACTTCTCTTACACTTAAAATATAAGTAAGCAAAATACATTCGAATATAAATTTTAGAAATATTAAAAAAAAGAAAGAAATATCTTTTCGGGACAGCATACTGTAAAAATAATGTACAGTTGAACCTCTATTTAACAAAGTCACTAAATCTCGGAAAAAAAAATCGTTATATGGGAAATTCGTTAAATAGAGATTCACATTTTAAAATACTTTAAACTACATAAAACGGATTTTAAATTCATAAACACTAAATATTTTTACTAAAAGTAATTAATCACATTCTTTTTATAAATTATATCGATTTTTTTTATTTATTTTACCTACCAATATCCATCATGAATTCATTTTTTCTATGTGTTTAAATCTTTGAAATCTGCAAGGAAAACAAAACATTGTCCGGGAATACACTGTATTTTCTGTTTAAAGTAAATAGTTTTACATTAAAATTAACGAATTTTAATGACCTTATCGTATTTCTTATTATTATAACAAATAATTTTAACCATACATTAACATATGTGTCCTTAAATTTAGTTTCTGAAAACCTCTGTTAATTTTGTCTGAGTTTTTTCTTTTAAAAAGCGCTTTCACTCATAATACGTCTCGCATCACTCCTTCATGCGTATTTTCTTCTAACTATAATCCGCGTCGGATTGTTTCAAATGATTTTAGCATTTTACCATTCGAAGTTTTGTTAATTCCATCATCATGATCATTTCCATCATCATCATATTCGTCTTCATCGCAATTCATTGCTGTATTGTTTTTTTTTTTTTTTTTTTTTTTTTTTTTTTTTTTTTTTTTCCACACTGTCGAAAATATACAATTCGGATAGTGTTTCCGAGGTCTCAATTTCAGAATTAAGTGAAATACAATCACAATTATCAATCAGCACATCATGGTTAATGTCTTCTTTTTTTCTCATCCGTATCCACATATTTTTAAGTTACTCTAAGGGATTATCGTCTTTGTCTTCCGTACTTACCGAATTCTAACTGCTGACAAAGAAGGTGCCTGGTAAACTCAGTTCAAGGCCATTGAACATCATAAAATGTGTTTAAAGAAAGAACAAGTTTGAAATGTCCAGAAATATTTTGAGAAATGAGGAGGAAAAAAAAATAGATCACAAGAAACAGTTCGTTAAATAGAGAATGCACTTCGCTATTTGGAGGTTATTTTACGAAGAAATTCGCAAAATGTTCTTGGTTCTAAGGAAAAGTTCGCAAAATAGAGGTTCGTTAAATAGAGGTCCGTCTGTAATACTTTTCATTTACAGATGTGGAATTTGACAAATACAGATGAATTCCGAGCCCATGGGTTTAACATATGAAACTAGCAATTGAGTCTTGCTGTCGAGAACCCTTAATTCTACCAAAAGTAATCTGAAATTTCCGGTTTTTATGATTTGGAGACATCATACAATCGATGTTTGATCCACTTACATAAAAACCGATTTTTCTTAAATTTTGCACAAAAGGTCATTGTCGATTACACTGCAACATTCAAGTCCATTACAGTATTTTTAAAGTTGAAAATCATTAATGGAAAGCCACAAAGCAAAAACATGATCTTATAAAAAACCCGATCCCAAAAATATTTCAGAAACAAGCTTATAATTAAGTAGCCATGTTGGTGCGGTATACGGATTTAGGTGCATAATTTTTGGTTATATTTGTTGCATTCATTCGGAAAATATGGAACATTTTCTTTTGTGCCATAATACGTTTCTACGGCCATTCAGACGAATTTCAAAATTCCATTTGTTGAAAAATAATGGCGCATTTGATTAATGGACTTAAGCTGTAAACTATAGATGCTAAAATTTCATATTAGGTGTCTTAAATTATACCTATAATTTTAAAATTTTGTGGATATATTTGTCAGTTTTTTAAAATTAGGTGTATAAATTTTGGTGTAATTTTAAACATGTGATTCAATAATATAACGCATTCTGTTTTATCAATGTACTTATTTTCTATAATACATATTAATTAATTAATTTATTTTTATCCGTTACTTAGAAACCGTATTTTATAGTCTATAAAAAACAGCAACATTGAAATTATCCCGATTACGAAAGATTAAGTAGAAAGTCTGGCTGAGTAAAATAAAAGGTTAGATATTATTTAGTAATATTCTCTGCAACATATATTTGCGTTAAATATGAACGATGTTAGTAACACTGTGGTTTTAAATTCAATGTGAATACTACCACAAAAAGGCTACCACAAAAAATACTTTATAACATTAAATACATTTTGCCATTAGCAGTCGACACTATGTTGAATGATTGCCCAGTAGGTTTAAAATTCCCCAAATATGACTATTTGTGGGTAATTTTAGGCTATTGAAGACATTAGGATATGTTTAAAGTTTTAACGTGCTAAAATGGGAAAACATTCATTTAGAGGCATATAAATACCTTTAAATAAACTGATTTAAGAATATGGAAAGAGTTGCTTTATAAAATAAATAAACGGTCATGTGCGAGTATTACTCGCTCTCAGAGGGTTCTGTGCAATAAATATATGACTTATTAACTGTATTATTAAAAAAAAAATCGTTGCTAAAAGAGTAATAAGATTTCGTAAAAAACTATATAATGTAGCATTGGGTATAGACTATAGCTGTATATACCGGAAAAGGGGCTGTGCATATATAAAATTATCACTTTTTTTTTTTTTTTTGGGGGGGGGGGGAGGGTGGTTCTGATACTTGTTTTCGTAACATATCTCTGGGGAGACGGGGGTTGCTTTTTGATATTGTTATCATTTTTGATCCAACCGAACTTTTCTTTTTTCAGAAACTTTTTCTTTACATCCAAATAGTCTGTTACCTTTATTACTATTTTTTATACGTTGTTATGAAAATACAAAGCTATTATTAAAGCCATTAAATGTTTATAAAATCATTTAATTCCAAAAATTTGGAATATGTCAACCTCTGGCATTCCTGGTCTTCTGTCATATGCGCATATAATTCGTTATTAGAGAAATCATGAACATAATATTTAGGAAATCATACTTGCGTTTACCAGTAAAAAAAGACAAATAATGTTGCCACTGTTTTATTGACAAGGGCTGCCACAGGTGACTATTTTTCTATATTGTTCGCACCTCTATTTAAAAAAAAAAAAGATTTTGCAAAGTATATTTCTCTTGCAAATGTTCTCGAACAGTATGTCAATTTTTTTTTTTCCTTGAGAAAGTGGTGTGAGGTAGAATTAAAAAATTAGTTGCATGAGGCAGCCTTGTATTGACAAGTTCTGCTTTAAGGGGTCTCGGGACTCTGAAAGCTTTAAAAATTTCGAAATTTTAATTTTTTTAGATGATAAACTTCTATGTTTTCTGAACATTTTGATATAACTGTTATCTGGAAATTCCCATTAGAACAGAACTTATGGCTTTTAGAATGATACTCGCTCAATAGTAAAAGCGGTGTTTCCAAAACTTTGAAGTCATTTTTCTCCAAATGACGTTTTTGGGTATAAGGAGCACGATATCTCAAAGAGTTCTGATTCTTTTATCATGAAATTTTCAAAACATATGTTTCATGTTAGTCTGTATAAACTGAACCTAAAATTTCATTTTTATTGTAAAAAAAATTATTTATTTATTTTTTTTTTTTTTTTTGGGGGGGGGGGGTTATATTGTCGAAATTTTCTAAATTTTGCATTAGCTAAATACAACTTTGTATTAAAAATATAAAAATGCTTTAAATACAAATTTATTTAGGTTGAGTGTAATTATTATAATCTGAAATATAAGTAGGCACCAAAATTTTCATTTTAGTTGGAAAATTTATTTTGTAATCCTGCGCATAAGCTGTTATGCCGATTTTTTGCTCGTCAAATGTCTAACAGTTTAGAGCACCCTGTAAATGCTAATTCTGCATCTTGCAATTTTTTAAATATTTGCATTGAAAGAACAATACATCTTTTATTCCCAATTAAAATTGTGTTTTAATATTAAACACATTTTAAGATATTAAATGTTGAAAATGGTCTTTTTTTTTCTTTTTTACCAATTTTAAGAGTCCACACACCCCTTAACCTCTCGGGTAGGCGGCTGGTGCAAGGAGGCAATTTTACTTTTGAACATATTATGTCATAATGTGCTTTTATTAAACACTTTTAAATAGTAACTAACTCTTTTAGATATTATTTGATAAACATTTATTTCATATATTGATATTTTATTGACTTCTTGAATCCGTAAAGTATGCGGCTAATAAATGTATAATCATATGAGTAAGCTGTAAGCGTATAGATTCAAAATAAAACAAATGATTTAAACAAAATTTGTTGAAAAAATGTGAAATTTTTAAAGTTTCTTTCCAAATCAGAGTAACGATTTAATGATTAAAATTTTCATTTCTCAACAACTTTCAGAAAAAATCATGGCGTCATTTAATATTTTAAAGTACATGCCTATATCTGAGTAAACATTGAATAAATCATCTCTAATTTACGGAACTTTGAACTCTTCGCGTTCATAAAAAAACAATATAACTGAATACAGCAGTTCTCGCTCTGTAGCAATCTCAAAATGTACAAAACTCGTTAAAGCGGTAATCAGTAATCGTGTATGAACACTTACGCGTTCATTAACCGAAAAAAAACATCACTGGATTCAGCAGTCTCAAAATACAGCAGTTCTCGCTCTGTAGCAATCTCAAAATGTACAAAACTCATTAAAGCGGCAATCAGTAATCGTGTATGAACGCTTACGCATTCATTAACCAAAAAAAAAACATCACTGGATTCAACATTTCTCGCTGTGTAGCAATCTCAAAATTCAGCAGTTCTCGCTAGTCTGTAGCAATCTCAAAATGCACAAAACTCAATACATGAGAAATATACAATAAACGGCTAATATAAAACGCTACAACAAAAAGTGCATAAAATTATTAACATACCTTAACAGATATCTCCTTTCTTGAAAAACAACTCTAAAAAATGTTGAATTGCCATAATTTCGTAAATTTTTAGTCAAACTTCATTTAACTTCCCAGCAAAAAAAATTAACAAATACTCACAATTTCAAATTAAACTACACAGGTACTTTAACTTTCAAATTTTACAACTTAAAACAGCAAAAAAACAACAACAAACTATTGACTTGCCGACATTCTATTTTTACAAATGCAGAGTTGAGTTGTCAAAACACCGCTGAGCTAACTGTGAATAATAGTTTTCATGAAAGCGTAACCATCCAATACACAACAAATGAACCAATCCCAATTCAAGATCAGACCACTGTAGGCGTGGAAAGAATTTACAAAACGAACTGGTAACAAGAAAATCCATTTATCGCCTTGCCAAATTGAACGATGCCAAGTGTCTAGGCTGTTTTGGGATTCAGATAAATATTTTGCTAATATAGAACATAGTACAGAGGCAACATACAAACATTACATAATTATAGGTACAAGCATATAAGAATGTCTTTTTCTTTATAGCATAAAAAATTCAAATAAACTTCATGAAAATGAAACTTCTAAATACAAAATCTTTTTTTTCTTTTTTTTTTAACTATCTTTATATAAAAAAAGAAAATTACAAATTTAAGATGTTACATGTAATGAGTTGTAAACTTTTACTAATTTCATTGCTTTTTGGACTCTGAGATGGATTTTAATTCTGAAGCAATCATAAGCTTAAAAATAAAAACAAAGAATAAGAGATTCTTTTTGTATTTTATTCCATTATGCTTGTTTATTTATTTATTTTTTTATGCATTTGTAAAAAACATAGGTACTACTTTTTCTAAATTTTGTTTTGAGTATTGTACTTTAGACTAAAAATGTCTCATATGATACTGAATAGAATTTATATTGAGGCTGTACATTTGCTATATATTTTTATTTTAATCTCAATTTTGTTTATCTTTGAGGGTTTTGAAACATGTAAAAGAACTTATTTTTTGCAACCGACAAAAAGTAGTCTAAGTCACTTTGAGAGCAAAATAATAATAGTAGTAGGCGTTCATTATTCTCTGATCATACAGAAAAATTTAAAACAAGCATGCATATTTACACATATATAACCTTAATAGCAATGTTTACTTTTTTCTTGGCCTTGCAACCCCCCCCCCCCCCATTAAAATCCATAAGGATTTCATGGAATATTTATGAAACACTTTAACAAAAAAATTAACAAAGTTTTTGTTTTATGCTCTTTTTATTGGGAATTTAAGGTGTGCTGTATATATATTTTAAGCATATTGATTCAAAAAACATTGTATTTTATTTATTTATTCATTTATTCACATTTTAGTTTATAATTTTTCTAAATTTTGTTTTCAGTATTGTACTTTAGACTAAAAATGTCTCATATTATATTGAATAGAATTTTAGCAGCCCAAGGTTTATTTACATTTAAAAATTTATTTTGGCAAAACAAAAATTGTTTCAGATGTATATTCTATTAATTAGTAGTCTGTTTGTTTTGGCTATAAGATCAATAGAAATTGAAAAATAATACATTCATTGTTTTTAGTGTGGCCATAAAAAATGTAGCACATTTTGATGAATTTTATATATAAAAATATTTATAACTAAATAAAAATGTATAATTTGTTTTACTGCTTTAAATATAAATCTCGCAACGTATTTATATATTTACTAAAAGCCAGATTTAAAATAATTAAGTTTACTTTTAAAAAAATGAAGAAAAAATACATTTTCTCTCTTTAATTAAATACTCGGGTTAGTTGATATTAGCCCTCTACTTTCTAGACAATGACGGGCCATTACATTTGTACCAGAAACCGCCCCTTAAGAGTTGCCGGGCAAAGTAAATGCAACCGTTTTCTCAAAGCTGAAACATTAGCGGTTCGGCAATAGCTGCCGCAACTAGCGGCGGGTCATTTACGGTACAACACTGTTCGGTTACAAATGGCCTTAACCCCTTTTGGCCGCGATATATATGTCATTCGTCCCTAAGTCGAGTGTTTGTTGGGATGTAATTTCCAGTAACAGTATAAAAGCAATAAACGTCAAATTGTTAAAAACATACTAATTTAAGGGGTCTCGGGACTCTAAAAAGTGAAAAAAATGAAAAAAAAAAGATTTTTTTCAACATTTAATGTCTTAAAATGTATATGATTTTAAAACCCAATTTTAATTAGGATGAAAGATATAAGTATGTTCTTTCGTTTCATGTATGTTCTTTCAGACATTTGTCGAACAAAAAATTGGCATAACAGTTTACGCGCAGGATTACAAAATAAATATTGCAACTAGAATGAAAATTTTGGTGCTTACTTGTACTTCAGATTGTAATAATTTCCCTGAACTTACGTAAATTTGTATTTAAACCATTTTTAATGTTGCATATAGCTAATACAAAATTTTGAAAATTTCAACAGTAAAATCACCTAAAAAAATATTTTTTTTTAACAATAAAAAGGAAAATTTAGGTTCAGTTTATACAGACTAACATGAAATATATGTTTTGAAAATTTCATGAAAAAATATTCAGAAGTTTTTGAGGTATCCTGCGCGTTATGCCCAAAAAACGCCATTTAGAAAATAATGACTTTAAAGTTTCGGAAACGCCGCTTCAGCTGTTGAGCTGGTATAATTCTAAAAGCCAAAACTTCTGTTCTAATGGGAATTTCAAGGAAACAATTATATCAAAATATTCTGAAAAGATAGGAGTTTAACATCTAAAAAAATTAAAATTTCTTAAATTTTGAAGCTTAAAGAGTCCTGCGACCACTTAATCCTTTCCGGCACGGATTAATTCTATTTGTAAACTTATGAAATACTGAACTGACACCAGAATTTATAAACGAATTTATTAGAAAATGCGAACTTGCTTATTTTCACGTTCATGATAAAAAGAAAATTTTAATTAAACTAGGGGGCTCTGCCCCCTACGAACTACACTCGCCAACCCCCGTTCAGACACCCCAGATTCTAAAAGCAAGCTAATTTCATCGGCCTTAAATAGATTGAATTATAATTTAAAAAAACAGTGACGGTCTCCCTGTAAACGGGTTTTCATTCATTTACCTTTGATTGGAGATTTTTAAGACGAAATCAGCCGCTGCTAAGAGATGCAATGGCTTTGGTCTTTCATTAAAAACAAGAAAGAAAAATCATGCGTACGGCACAGATTAAGAAACACTTTCCAACACTCCCTGAAAGCTTTAACAAAATTTCGTTATTTAGGGAAATAAGATAACTAACTAAACATTTAAAAAACTGATTTCACAAGTTACCATCCATAGCCAAATATTTATTCCAATTCTTCCGAACAGCCCTGTATTTGATCTGTAGGCTGATATATATACTATATAATAGAAAGTTCAGTTTAGCAAGAAGCCGCTTAACAGGTGGAAATTTCTCTTTCAGCAATTTATACTAATAGATGGAAACATACTTGAATACTTTTGTTCAGCCCTGTTGTTTACCTAGTACATTTATTACACGCCACTATTTAGCTAAACTTTAATTCAAAATAAATCACTCTTAAAACTACTGAAATCGCATTTCCAGAATTTATCATCTATAGGCGGCCATGCATCCAATTCTTTGCGTGGCCCTGTAGATCATTTTATCTATATTCTACAAACATTTCATAGAAAACTACATGCAGTTCACATAACACATTTTATCCCCACCATTCAGCAATTTACGGTCATACTCAGTAACCTTTACGAATTCTTTTGCGTAGCCCTGTATATCAACTATAACATTTACACACACCATATAGTACGCATAAATATAGGAAAACATATATAGCGCATATCATAATTAAAAATGCATTCCCTGCCATCGCCGGTAATGTACAGTACTTCGGATAGAAAATACTTTTTTCTGAAATGTTTTGTATGTTCCTGTAAATGCTATGCACTTCGTATTATACATGAAATAACTTAAGTAAGCCTCAGCGACGTATATCAATTTTATTATATATGAATTTGTATAATTAAAATACGCCGCAAACAATTTCCCCCTAAACCATTTGTAATGGAATTCTTTTGTGTAGCCCTGTAAATGAAGAGTAACTATCCGTTGCGCCGCATATGCTACAGTATATTCTGCATATTTCAGTGCACTTCGTAAATGCATACATTTTTTATTGAGTTTGAAAGGGTGTAAGATCTTTAAAATTTATTTGAAATGATTTTTTCCCACTGGCCGTAATGTAACGGAATACTTTTGACTGGCCCTGTAAATGAACTAAACATGCTACAAACTTCATTTGAAATAGGGTTCGTGCTAGGCTAAACGTCAATAACCAAAAATTTTAGTGCGATCCGAGTATATTTACGAGAGTTAGAGCGCGAAGAGACAAACAGAAATCAATAACACTTTTCAACTTTGTTGGAAAATGTTAAAAATTAGTTAAAACTTTGAATGTAAACTAATGTAAAATGAATTAAGTACACAGAATCTTTGTCTCTCGGTACTTTTTAACAACGCTATGAGAAAGTTCTTTTAAATGTATCGTTTTAAATCTGAAGTAATTTTCACCAAAGTTTCCTTTCTCTTTTTAATATTCACATGAAAATACTTTTGTTGTTAGAAAGGAAATATTATTTGCGCTGTCATAGAATTCACGATAATAGTTGAAAAGATTATCTCAAAATATGAAATGTCTCGTGCAAATATATTTTTTAATTTAAAGTGTTTTTCCAACTTTTATTTATTTGGCATTTTTAAATATGACGTAATTTTCTTCATTTGTGATTTTAACGCATAATAATGAATTTAGTATTTAAAAATTTTCTTTCCCTTTTAAGATTCACGTTTAACTGTAGTTTTTATGATGTAATTTTCAATATTTTTTGGATTTTTAACACGTAATCACTTAATTCTAGTTTGAAAGATCTTTTTCTGTTTATAATAGCCACGTGTAAATAAAATTTTATTTGAAGGAAATATTATTCTTTGCGCTGTTTTTAAAATTGGCAACAGTTTAAAATAATTGCCCTTTTCTAAAATGTGTAAAAAATATCTCTCGAAATGCTGAAAATTTGAATTTAAAATGGAAATAAATCCTCCAAAAATGAGTCAAATTAAAAAGATAATTGCTGTCTGCACATCGGGAACTTCCAATGTATAAAATGATATAAAAATATTTAAATTCCTATGTATAGTTTTCTCCTATAAAACTTTTTTAATGGAACGATTTTGACCATCTTTAACATTAAATATCTCTTAAAATAATTATTCGATTTAAAAACTGTCTGCATAAGCATGTTTATCAAACATGTCTCTATCATACCACCGATTTTCATATTTTTGTATGAAACAGTTTTCTTAATATTAACGAAGAAAGACCCCCGGTCAAAAAAAAATATGGATGCCGATCTAGTAGGAGTATACCCGGATGATCTACGCAGATTGTCATTGGTCCATTTCCATATCAAAACTTTTTTTTTATATATATAGAAATATATTCTTGGTGCCGCTTGTCAGTTTTGGAATTAAAATTAGGTGTCCGTTTTTTAAGGGCATCGCCCTCAAAAGATTTAATTAGAATGAATCGCATACATACTGTGGGATTCGAGATAGTTTGCATTGATTGTATCTCTCAATACGCCTCGAGTGACTTTAAAAGTTAATTAAACACCTATCTGGAAAACGCGGCAGTGACCAAGGCGGCGTTGCAACTTTGAGACCTCAATTCGAAGCGCGCTTAGCACAATGCCAAATTTAAACTTTGAACAAAGGTTTTGTTTTAGCTACACTGTAGAAATAAAGGTTATTACTACGCTGAATTTAGTTTCATGAAATGCCAAATGAAGTTTAACTATGCACTGCTTTTATTGTCAGTACCGAATTAAGTTCATCATAAACAGATTAGGATAATGTTAAAAAAAGAGTTATACGAATAGCTATATTTGATATTATTTAGGTTCCATATCTCTTTGAACTTTCATGGTATACCCATTTACACTTTTCTAATATATACAGACATACCCAATCCTACGTTGTATAGTTTTTTTACAAAGTCTTAGTATTATTTTAGCAACATTTTTTTTTATAATATAATTACAAATTCATATATTTATTTTACGGAACCCTTTGTGCGCGAGTAATGTTCGCACTTGACCGTTTATTTATTACAGGAATTGAATAATTATAAGTTTTCTATATAAAATATGCAATTAGTTTCTTTAAGGTAAAAAACATATATATATATAGAACAAATTAACATTTGTGGCAAAACCATCATGCGAGAATTCTGTGTTTTAATGTTTGCTTTTCACCATCCAAATTAATGCGAAAAGACCTTTATTTTTCACATCTTACAAGGGAACCATTTTAGGTGTTGCTCGCACCTAGAATCGAGACCTGGTGCATTTTGTAGCCCTATGCATAAAAGTTAGAGAACCGATAAAAATTCTTTGTTAAAATCATATTTTATATATTTTTTTATATTTATAATTTGACGAATATGACGAGCACGATAAATAACGAACGACACCTGAGCCCGTGATACTGACGGGAGCGAGAATTAAGGGTTTAAAATAAATGTATTTTTGAGTTAAGCATTACGAAACCTTTCATACGATATACAAGGAAAAGATTTATTTTTTCAAGTAACTTAATTAGCCCCTCTGCATCTTTCCTAAATATATTTGTGAATGTTTAATAATCTGTAAATATGAAGATCAGTGGTCTTTTTTACTTCCCCCAATTTGAACTTTCCACGTTCCATTGTTCAGGAGTAAAATGGCTGTGACAGACAAACACAGATGTGATCTTATAATGGTTCCGTTTTAGGTAGATTTCGTATGAAATACTACCTATTGGCGTCGTTCCTATGTTGGAATTTCTGAAAAAATTTTGCAGATCTACCGATCATGACCCCTAGAACCCAAAACCACCCTCAGTAAAAAACTTTATATATATATATATATATACATATATGTATCTATCTATCTATCTATTTATATATATATATATATATATATATATATATATCACTTTCTTCTGGACACGATAACTTCCACAATTCTGCACAAATCTCTTCCAAACTGATGCATAAAATCAAGGAGCATAAAATCTCGGTCAAGTTCGTTAATGGGCAAAATCGGACCGAGGGGAAGGAAATAGGAAGGGGTTTTGTGAAAACCGAAAAAACCCCATAACTTCTTAATTTTTGTACATATCAAATCAGTTTAAAGTTTTTATTACTTCTAAAAAAAAGATAAAAAATTATATATCACAGATTTTTGATAAAATTAAAAATGGGCTCAAGGGGCGCAAAAAATAGTGTTTTTGGGAGAAAAAAATTCCTAACTTCGTCAATTCTGAAGAAATCAAATCCAATTAATTTTATTATACATCTCCTTAATATTATCTAGAACTGTTATATTCACAACTTTTTGATAGGTCCAGTTTGTACCGCAAAAAATATTAAAAACGAAAACAAAAGAGGGGGGTGAAGAAGAAAAATTTCCATAACTCCGTCAATTCACAAGATATAAAATCCCCATGAATTTACTATATATCTTCTTAATATTGTCTTCAACATTTATATAGACAAGTTTTTGATAGGACCAGTTCGTATAGCAAAAAGAAATAAAAAATACATAGAGGTTGAAGAAAAAAAATCATCTTATTAAGAATGTATTCAAATCCAAACAGCTTATTTTATTACTCATTTTTCAATCCCTACTTTTAGCTCACATTCTCCCTATATTTATTTATATATTTATATACTTATCTTGTACAAATTTTCAATCGTTAATAAAATACTCATTATTCATCCTATCAGGTTGAAATAATTTTTTTTTTAAACTTGTACTGGATGACAATTGATGTTAATAAAGTTTTTTCAAATATTAATTAATTAATTAAATTTTAATTAATTAATTTTAGTTTTGCATGGGAAACAAAATGTCCGCAATTGGTAATTGAATTTCAATGAAAGTATTCTCAATAAGAGTTACCATAGGGGGGGACCCTGTTCTGTTGCCAAATACCGCCAAGTTTGTCGCCAACTTGGCGATATATCGCCAAATTTGGCGGCCAAAATGAGTCGCCAAAAGTGACGCCAACTTGGCGATATCTGTAATATTTCGCCAAATTCCCATAGAGTTCCATTGTAAACCTACTTGCTTATAGAAAATCAACAAATTGAGATATTTTAATGCAACAAAAACTCATATTAGCTTGATTATATTAAATTTTTCTTTGATGGCCTAAGTAGGAATTGACTTTAAAAACAAAATTTTTATATTACTTGTTTAATTAATTTTTGCTCTCCAACGCGTCCAACTGATAGATTCTCTTCTTCAGAAACTATATAATGTACCGTAATGATCGATTTTTTAATAGAGGCAGAATATATTTTAAAAAATGATGCCAAAGTGGGCATTTTGAACAGAATTTCCCGAAGCGATTGTGTTAGAAACGAAAGATATTGCCCTACTGAGAAAATAATTGCTTATTAATCAAGTTTGAATTAATTGAAAGAAAAATAAAAACACATGTCGCTTATAAATCTTTTCAAAAATCACGTCAGCAAGTTTCGTATTTTTTCTATTAAAAATTAATCTGAAAATGTGCCAGAAAATTTCTAGTTGTTGAGCATGGAAAAGTATTTTTTTTAATACCGCCTTAACATGATTCCGATAAAACCAGCTATTATATAAAAATGAAATGAAAACTCGTCAAAAACGGTCAGATAAAACTGTTAAAGTGGATTTATCATTATTTAGTTTTTGTTGGTGCAATTAATATACTTAACTTCGAAATCTACCTCCGCCTGTAAGCCGGGCCGACAGGGATTTTTCACTTTTTAAGTACGGAACCCTAAAAACCATCAGACGTAGATGTTGCGAGTTCTACAGGTAAGTAAATTTTGCTATTTGGATGGTTTAGGTACGCAGCGCACGGGTCATCTTTAACAATAGGTCCTGATTCTTAATTTTTCTTCAACTCAGAACCACGATGGGTTACATTTGTGTAAGAAGATACAGCGTATGAGTTTATCGCTCGTTTGGCTGTCTTTCTATCTCCTGATTAATAGTTCATCTTTAATAACGTAAAAAATAAACTGAGAAAGAACAAGTTCCAAAGAAGGTTTATTTAAGATAATCTGTAGTTAAAAAATGTTATTGTTTAGATGTAGTAATCTTACTTGGAGTTCTTTAGTTTAAATTGTAAGCAAACAAGTAAAGTACTTATTGATTAACATGTTATTAAAACTGAGTATTTACTAGAGTTTTCTGTTTTCAAAATTTAATACATCTCAAATTTATAATATATATATATATATATCTTGTATATATATAAAATTGATAAGAGAGTAAAAAAGAGACTTAAGTAGTTTAGAAAACGAAATCAATTTTTATCACTTTTGTTTTTGAAAAAAATTTCAATCTGATTTTTATAACATATATAACTGTCTTATATATAATTGATAAGAAAAAAATATATAAAAGAGATTAATGGGTAGGTGGGTATTAACTGAATGTGTTAAATAATTTATAAGCGTTAGTAATTTTTTTAGCAATTCTGTTTTTGAAAATTCCATTTAACTCATTTCAATTAATTCCATATAACATACGTACAGTATGTTATATGGATTCATTTTTTCCACATTAAATACCAGAATAAGTAAAAAGTAAGTATGATAAATAATTTTGAAATTTAATAGTTTTTTTTTTATTTTATTTCAATGTTGAAATCAGGCATTTTTCTGGAGGAAGAATTTTTAAAGTATTTGCACTTAACAATATTAATAAGCGTTAAATTAAAAATCTTCCAGTGAGATTACACCCCCCCCCCCCACACACACACACACACACACACACTCGAACCAAGGCTACTTCCTGAATTTATCATTCAGCACCTTTGTTTTGAAATATTTTAAAAACATGATTTACATTAAAGAAGCAAATAAAATCTTATGCACTGCAATAAAACAGTTATGGGAACCGTTGAAAAGTTAGGGCTTGAGGAGAGGACATTTATATTTTTAATTTGTATTTGACATCAGGGATGTTTATTTAATAGAAATTAGAATTTAAAGCAAGTGTCTCCCTTTTTTTAACCTGCAGGCATGTTTTATGCTATTACAAAAATATTGATTAATTAAAAAATATGTGTGTGAGTGGAATGGGGGGGGGGGGGAACTGGAAAAAGGTAGTAATAAATTTTACATGTACTCTATCATATCTGTTTGTGCCATGTTATTGATTGTGTAGTATTTCAGTTTATATAAATTTATTCTTTTTATTAGATATACAGGGATATTTTTTATAAGGGCCTCTTGTTAGATTTTTGAAATGCAGACGGAGCATAATTTTTATTTCTTTCATCAGATAAAAAGTAACAACCATTACTGAAATAAAATATTGCAGTTTTAAAAAACTTGTAAACTATTTATGGAAATAATTTTATTGAGGTTGCAAGAAATCTTTAAAAATTCTAAGAAAATGGATGTTTAAAACTATTTTTTGAGATATGTTTGTCATGAAAAGGCAGCTTTACTCTATGTTCTGGGCCTTACACTATAAGGCCTTATTATAGGTATATGTAATGCTTATTTTTTCCTTAATGAAATTATAAAAATGATTCATGGCTGAATCATGAAAACTTTTGTTCATAAAAAATATACAGAAATTAAATTATTATTTTAATAAAATTGCTTTGAATTCTTTTTCATCATATAAGACATTCACCTTCATTTAAATTATCTTTGAATTAATTTCAGATTAGTAAGTCAGAAATAATAAACATAAAGAAATTATGGAAGCAAACAAACAAAAGAGGGAGGATGGGGGAGGTATAAAAAGTCCCAATATCACAGAATACGCGAGTAACTTTTTTATAATTAAAAATTAATTTAATTTCAAAATATTATGTTATATAAGCAATTTACATTAATAATTTAATGAGAATAGTAATTTAGTACCATAAAATAAAGTAATAGACTACTGCTTTAAATATCATTATTTAAATTAAGATGCATTATTAACATTTAAATAATAAAAGTTAACTTACCTTATATATAGAATGTATGATAAACGAATATATTATATTGCATAAAAAGAACTTTATTTTGTTTTGTTTTTTGTGCAATAAAGAAACATAAATCTATATTTATAAAATATTATGTAAAAGTTAACAGGAAATTTTCACTTAAAATTTCAATTACATCCAGGCTCAAATAATTACATATTGTATTTAATAATTATTGTTTGTTTGAAATGAATTTGAACAATTATTTAATAATTATTGTTTGTTTTTAATGAAATAAAAAAATATTATAATAAAAGTTATATTAATTATATTCTACATGCATATTTTCATACCTTTCTGAACAAAAATGAATTGAAACTTGTGTCATAAAGTTGCCCCTTTAGATTTGATAACAGTCATATCCATGTCATATCATATCATATCCATATCATGTGTTAAATGATATAAATTGATCAAAATTCATATATTTCAAACATTTAGGAAGGGAGTGCAATCCCCCTTCCTCCCCCTTCTGCTTCCAGTACACGCCCCCCCCCCCCCCCCCACACACACACACACAACACCCATGCAAAAAACAAACTACATCATTAGAAAACTAATGATTAAAATTTATTAGTATGCCATTGTTTTCAAAAGAAATTCTACATTAAGGCTGTTTTTAACTGATCTGCTCAACAAGCGCAAAACCTTTAACACATTTACAAATTCATTTTATACCGGAAAGCTATAAAATTGGAAAGCCTGACCATGGAAGCGATTTGGAATTGAACTGTGTTTTCCATTTCTTTTATCAATAAATTACGTATTGAGTTATAAGCTATTTTGATCACGTGACAAACACGTTTTTGGCCCGCTCTTGAGTGTTTTTTCTCTTTTCACGCGGAAATTCGGTCAAAATGGCCACTTTGACTCTATTTTCTGAAAAATGTATTGTGTTTCAAAGAAAAAAAAAACAGCTCGATTACATAGTTTCTGAACAACAGCACCAGCTAGTTTCATGCATTTTCGAACAAAAATAAATTAAAAAATATGTCAGAAAGTTGCCCTTTCGGATTTGAGAACATCCTTAGCGTTTTCCTCGTAATGTGGCATGTTAAATCAGTAATGATGTCCAATTTGTGGCATTCTCTTTTAGACATCTTATAACATACAAAGTAAAAGTTTGGAAACAAATACTCGTGTCAACCATTAATCATTTTTTCTACTATTGTCCTACTAGTATTTTTTCTTAAGTCTGTTCTCAAATCCAAAGGGACAGCTTTATGACATAAGTTTTAACTTATTTTTGTTCAGAAATGCATTAATCCAGCAGATGTTGGTGCTCAGGAACTATGTAATTAAGCTGTTTTTTCCGGTTTTTTTTGCAGACGAAATAGATCTTTCAGAAAGTAGTGTCAAAGTGGGCCAGTGGGCGTTTTGAACCGAATTTCCGTGGGAAAGAAGAATAATCACTCATGAAAGGGTGAAAAGCGTGTTTGTCACGGGATCAAAATCGCTTATAATTCAATAGGTAATTTATTTATCAAGAAATCGAAAACACAGTTCGATTCCAAATCGCTTCCATAGTCAGATCTTCCAATTTTATATCATTCCGTTAAAAAACGAATCTATAAATGAGTCAAAAAGTTTTGCGCTTGTTGAGCAGAGCAGTTGAGAACAGCCTTAAAGTTATGACCATCTTTTTGTGATACCCTGTATGTAGATGCGAGCAGTACCGGGTACAAAACTTATGCATACATATATGTATGAAGTTTAGTGCTAACCACTTCCACATCATTTACAAGAAAATTCTATAGATAGATAGAAGCCCCCCTCCCCCCCAACCACCAGCACCAGCAGAATGATGCTTGACCCGGTGTCATCTATACTCTTAGTCGGGCCCTGCATATTTTATCGGTTTCGTTTAAATTTTTACGTCGGCCCGGCTCGTTTAAAAAATTGCCCTAATTCTGCTTTTACGACCTATTGGAAAGTTCAGTGCTTTGGCGAAGGCCCGTTCGCTGACCGCCAAAGAAAAAAAAGGCAGCAAGACGCGAATGCGCCATATCTGTCCCTTCAACTTTCATACCCCACCCCTCTTGACATTTGGGGAGGAAGAGGTAATTAAAGCGTGCTCCGTAAACTTTTGCGATTTGGATATTAGATAACATAAAATCCTCGTCCAAACTGTTGCTTATCTATATTAAAAAGAACAAACGTGTTTGTGCATAAGCTGACATAATTTTGCCAATGTCAACAGAACATTTCGCTTTTGCTGCATTTTTTTTAAATTATTATTATTTAAACTTCTGAGGAACGCACGTTTTCAATTTTTAGGCTGTTGAATATAGAAAAAATGTACAGTAGAACCTCTTTTATCCGAAACTCTTTTAACCGAAACTCTCGGTTAACCGAAATCCATTTTTAGAGCTTTTTTTTTTTTTTAACTATCACATTTCTTGTGTGCAAAATCCATTTTGAAAGCTTTATTTTTTATTTTTTTTAATTATTTTTTTTAACTATCATATTCCTTGTGTGCAAGTGGTCCTTTCTGAACTACGAGTACATATAAATATTTTCGATCACCTTTCTTAGAGCTCCTTAAATTTAACTTGACTCCCGTAAGCTGCGAAGTGGAACGAAGAAAACGAGCAAATTAGTAATTCTGAAGCTTTTGAATATTTTGCAAAAGGTTTTTTATGGCTGGGGCGGCAGGAAGACTGTGATACTGGTAAACTAATAATATTTAAAAAAAAAAACTCCGTGATAGCGTTTCAAAGCAAAGCCAATCGAAACTGCTACAAGAAAGAATTTTAACAAACACTTGTGTAAAAGGTATGTAAAAGGTACTTAATTTCAAAGTTAAAACTCAGGTAATTTATTCTTGTTTCTATTTTGCTATTGCTTTATTTATATTAAGCACTTGATACCATAATAAGAAATATTGCACATATTTCTCATCAATCTTAAAATTAAAGCATTCTCGATTATCCAAAAATTTCGATTTTCCAAAAGATGGTCGATCCCAATTACTTCGGATAATCGTGGTTCTGCTATACTTTTAAATGCAGTTTGTTTCAAAACTGTATAGCAATTTGCTTGAAAGTTGTATCGCCCTTTACTAAATTTTTATTATTTTAAAAATATTACTGCATGTATTTTTTTCAAATCTATCTCTATCGTGCGTTGTAAAATATAAATATTTACGTAATTACTCTGCACTTAACTTAATATAAATATAATATATTTCCAGCTTATATTCTTAACGAAATTAAAACATCCATTAATCAATAAGTAAAACAATAAAATTTAAATAAGACATACATATAAGACATGTAATCGAATTCACGCTTAAACCTCTGAAATGAACTCACTTTAAATGGTTGATTGTAAATAGCGATTTTTGGCGATTTCTTCTTTGATTAAGTCCTGACGCGAGACCAAAGGAAAATATAGCTTTTAATACAATTCAAAACTTTATTTGAACGTGTTATTGAGGTTTTTCATATCAATATAATTTTTAGTATTTTTAATGGGCATTCTAAAAAATATATTAAAAGTAAAATAAGTAAGTAATTAGAGTTATAAAAAAAGCAGTAGATCTGTGAGAGACTTTCTCACCGCAATCATTGAGATTATTTGTTGATACTTTTTTCACTAACTGAATTTTTCTTTTTTATCAAATAAAGCGTTTTATTAGTATATATTATATATACAGTAGAACCTCTTTTATACGAAACTCTCGTTTAACCGAAATCCATTTTTAAAGTTTTTTTTTTTTTACTGACACATTCCTTGTGTGCAAAATCCAATTTTAAAAGTGTTTTTTTTTTTTTTTTTTTTTTTTTTTTTTTTTAATATCATATTCCTTGCGTGTAAGCGATTATTTCCGAACTACAAGTACATATAAATTTTCGTTCCCATTTATTAGAGTTCCTTTGAATTTAACTTGAACTCCCATAAGCAGCGGGGTGGAACGAAGAAAACCGGAAGTTCTGTAACAATTCTGAAGCTATTGAATGTTTTGAAAAAGGTGTGGCATGGCTGGAGCAGCAGAAATACTGTCATACTGGCGAACTAATGATATTAAAAAAATCCATGATAGAGCTTCAAAGAAAAGACAATCGAAACTGCAACAAACAAAACAGTTTTTCAAACGCTTGTGATATATGTAAAAGGTACTTATTTTCAAAATTAAAATTCAGGTAGATATTCTTGTTTCTAATTTGTTATCATTTTATTTTTATTAAGCATTTGCCACCATAATAAGAAATATTGCATTGCATTGCATATATATCTCCTTAATCTTAAAATTGAAGCATTCTCGATTATCCGAAAATTTTGATTTTCCGAAAGAGAATCGGTCCCAATTACTTCGGATAATAGAGGCTGTACTGTACTACATAAAAATTGTCTTGCAGAATCTTTCGAAAAATACCTCATTCATCGCAGTGTCTTTAGTACATGCAGAAGAAAAAGGATATCGATATTAGTAATAATATGTATGATGGGTTTCATCTATATTCTGTTACCCGAGAAGATCGGGCATAACTTCATATACTTTTTAATGGTACAATGGTGACATACGGACACAAGACGGACATATGGGCACACTGTAAAAAAAAAAAAAAAAAAAAAAAAAAAAAAAAAAAAAAAAAAAAAAAAAAAACACACACTAAAATGCGGAAATACTACTGGCAATCGAGATACCAGTAATTTTTCCGTATTTTAACGGAAGTTTCCCTTCGTAAGTGCCAAAAACACTGAAACTTTTCCTTAATTAACCGGGAAAAAGTTCCGTTAAAATACGGAAATAGCACTGGCATCTTGATTGTTAGTAGTATTTCCGTATTTTACTCCGCATTTTTTTTTTCAGACATTTTTTATAAACATGTTTTTCGGATATCTGACTCCTAAAACTTTTTAATCCATCGAAAACTGGAAGTCAAAAAAAAAATTTCGATCACAAACTTATAACTTTCTTCACTTATTACACTGGCCTCCAAAAGTTAAGGTACATGGACTAGATGCTTTCGATTGCACACGGTTTGTCGAATATCAACCAACATTATTGACGAATTGTTCTTGAACATCTGGGATGTAAAGAACATGTTTGATTTCATATTTCTCGATGAAGATTTAGTCGAGGCGACAATTACGGGGCTAATAATAAATTTAATAATAAAATAATATTTGCGATCATCTATGCAACAGAAAATGCTGGTAATGGTTTGTCACTGCGTTAAATGGCTATTTGGGTCCTGTTCAACGTTTGAGTGCGTGTAATCATATCACTCATATTCATAAAGATGTTAACGTTTTTGTGACAAACTAGGGGGCTCTGCCCCCTATGAGCTACGCTCGTCAACCCCCGTTCAGACACCGCAGACTCTAAAAGCACGCTAATTTGATCGGCTTTAAAAATATTTCGGAAGGTTCAATTATAATTTAAAAAACAGTGAACTCCATCTAAACGGATTTCTATTCATTTCTCTTTCATTGGGGAATTTTAAGGCCAAATCAGCTACGGTACTACTTGATTATCCCATCGACCAATTTCGCCAGATTAAATAAATCGCCAAACGACTTGCCAAATTATACAAATTGACATATATTTTATTTTAAATAACGAAACAACAAATAAATTAGTATAAAATTAATAAAAATACAAATAAAACGTCGAAATAAAAATAACCTGAGGACGTAGACACGTGTAACTTGCTTAAAGTCAAGTTAATGTGACATTTACGATCAACCATTATTGGCATTTAATCTTATAGTTTAGCAATAGATTTTTGGTCGACGGGATAACTAAGTAGTACCAAAGATACAATCGCTGTTTTCGCCTTTGATTAAGTAAAATCAGTTAAACATTTAAAAATAAGCTTATGTAAAAGGAATTAAGTAAACAGAGTCTTTGTCTCCCGCTATTTTTTAACAAAGCGAAAATAAATTTCTTTTAAATAAGACATTTTAATTTAATTGTTTTTAATCTGATGTAATTTTAACCAAATTATTCTTTCTCTTTTTAATATTCACGTGAAAATACTTTTGTTAGAAATGAAATATTATTTGCGCTATCCTAACAAAAATAGTTTAAAAGATCTTCTCAAAATATCAAATAAATGTCTAGCGCAATTTCTAAATTTAAACTGTTTTGCAATATTATTTTGTGTTCAATTTATGTAATAACTGTAATGTGACGTAAATGTACGTAATTTCTCCTATTTAAGACTTTTAACGCATGTTAATGAATTTATTGTTTTACAATATCCTTTCTCTTTTAAAATCCATGTGTAAATATAGTTTTTATGACGTAATTTGTTCCTGCTTTTTATACATAATTATTTAATTCCAATTCCAAATGGTTTTTTCTGTTTATAATAGACACGTGTAAATAAATTTTTAATTTGAAGCAAACATTTTTGTTTGCGCTGTTTATACAGTTGACAACAGTTTAAATTAATACCATTTTCTAAAATACGTAAAAAATATCTCTCGAAATGCGGAAAATTTGAATTTAAAAAAGAAATAAAACCTCAAAAAATGAGTCAAATTAAAAAAAGAAATACAGTCTGCACACCGGGAAATTCAAACGTATAAAATGATCTCAAAATGATTAAATTCCCATGTATAGTTTTTGCTGCTATAAAACTTTTTAGTGGAACGATTTCGTCTAACTTTAGCATTAAATATCTCTTAAAATAATTCTTCAATTTGAAAACTGTCTGCATTAACATGTTTATCAAACATTTCTGTATAATACCACCGATTTTCAGATTTTTGAATGCAATATTTTTCTTAATATTAACGAAGAAAGACCTCCCGTCACAAAAATTCAAACCCGGCGGCGGTGACAGCGGTAGTTACTTTATTTTTGAATAGAGATATTCATAAGTTTTTGGTTTATAGCATAGAGAGTTTTAAACCAAATTTACACGCCTTTCCGAAAACCCGACAAAGAACAGTAGCAACAGTACACTTCAATTAAAACACGAATATATTGAGTATTTGATGAAATATGGCCACTTGTATGAAATAATTTTTAACTGCGCATGAGTGGAAGATTACAAAATTTTTATTTCATAATTTGGTAGTCAGCTATTTAGGGCAACTTATCTAAAATGTCCAGTCAAATATCGAGAAATTTCACAAAGTTAGGGCCGATATAGTGAGTTGCTCTCTAAAAATAGCTTTATTATAAGGGTTTTTCCACAATTTTTCAATCAATGCACTATACCTTTCTGAGTTTTCACAATATTTGACTGGAATTTTTACAGAAGTTACCCAAAATAGCTGGCTACCAAATTATGAAATAAAAATTTTGAAATCTTATACGCATGCGCAGTTAAAAATTATTTCATAGAAGTGCCCATATCTCATCAAATATTCAATATATTCATGTTTTAATTGCAGTGTGCTGTTGCTACTGTTCTTTGTCAGGTTTTCGGAAAGTTTTGCTAAATTTGGTTGAATACTCTGTATGCTATAAAGAAAAAACTTTAGAATTTTTCACAAAAACGTTAACATCTTCGCGAATATAAGTGCTATGCTTACACAAATGCATACAAACGTTGAACAGGACCCAAATAGTCATTTACCACATTGACAAACCATTTCCAGCCTTTTCTGTTACATAAGTGATCGCAAATATTATTTTATTATTAAATTTATTATTAGCTCCCTAATTGTACTCACCGATAAATATTCCCTGAGAAATATAAAATCAAACATGCTCTTTACATCCCAGAAGTTCAAGAACAATTCGCCAATAATGTTGGTAGATATTCACCAAACCGTGTGCAATCGAAAGCATCCAGTCCATGTACCTTAACTTTTGGAGGCCTGTGTACTTTCTTCTACTGAACACAGAAGAAAGTAAGTTGCAGATAGTAGAATGTTAAATATTATGCAAAGTGAGATTAAAAGAAAATGATTTGCAGAGCTGACATTTAGGTTCCTGATCTGCAGTTTTAGTAGTGGATTTAATATAGATACAAAACATTCGTTATAATAATAAAATTAATTTTGAGCAAAATTGCGTTTGCTGCAACACATCAACATCATAATTTAATCTATATGATAATTATGAAGAAAGGGTATATAAAGGGTCTTGCTGTATATCTTTGTTGTTGTGTTAACACAGCAACGACATTTAATTATTTTAAATGTATTATCTACCATAGTGTAGAATTAACATAGTAAATACTGGCTAAAATAATAATTCCACGTTATTAAAGAAGTAATTATTATTATATACGTCAACCGAATTTTAAAATAGTTAAAAATATAAAGTTAGGTAACTAAAAATAATTAATAAGATTTAGATATGCATTTATCTGTGAAATACGCAAAAGTAAATGTTATTTTTTTCCCATACAGACATCGTAAGATGTCAATACAATAACCTTATTAATATTTAATTAACGCGCTTATATGATAAAAAGTAATAAAAATACTGATCTGTAATAATTTTCCAATAGTTAAATTAAAAGAAACATTTTTTATACTCACTTGAAATCTCTAAACTTCTATTTTTATGTCAGCTATAAAAACCATTTTAATTAGTTTCATATTTACTTTTTGTGATAAAAGCATCATAATTATTAATTATTTTATCATCAGTGGTAATCAGTTAAAATGTTATTAGTTTTTTATCTTATTTTCTTGAAAATTAATGTCTTATTATATTTTTTTAAATATTGATTAAAACTAATTATATGCTAAAGTTATAAGAAATGTAATAAGAAAAAAATAATCTGACGTTTTTCATGAAGATAAAAATCTGCAGAATGAAATTCAATGCTACTTCATTAATTTAATTACAATTTGATGAAGATTTCATATGCGAGGAAAATTATTTATTTCATTTTGATAACTTATTTTCATAAAAAACAATATCTTAATTTGTAAATAAAAGTATAGAGATCCATTCAAAAATATGATAATGGAACTAAATTTTAAAAAGTTAAAATATTTATGTGTGTGTGAGAGAGAGAGAGTGTGCATCTGTTAAAAACAATGTTATAATAAATCTTACTTTTATCCAAATTATTTTTGAATGATAAAGATAGAAAGAAAATATTTAGTTAAATATGAGAACTGATTTAATAAATAATAATAAATAAATCACAAACGGCTGTTAACGTTAGTTGAACTGCCTGACGCGACATTGTCCCAGTCCGTTATGACATCTTTAAACATACAGTCGAACCCGGTTAAGACGCGTTTCAAGAGAGTGGACAAAAGTCGTGTATTAAGCGGGTTCGCGTATTAAACGTGATTTGTATAACGTTGCCGGAACTAGGCCTTATGTACACATTTAATCTTCTAAATGCACTTAAGAGATTTTATTAATGTGTTTACGGTCGAAAATTGAGTCTTTTACGTAAATTTATATTAAAATTTACTTGTACTCCACTTTAACTCATTGTTTCTTTTTATGGGACCGAGTAGAATAATAACGGAAAATAAATATGGAGTCCAACATGATTTTATTGTCAATTAATACGTTGCAACCAAAAATAAACAACAAAATAATTTTCCTACTAGGCAATTTTTGTTAAACAGAAAAAAAAAAAAAAAAATAAAAAAAATAAATAAATAAATAAATCTTTCATTTCAACTCCTAACCCAGTTTTAAAATCATATTTAATACTTGGAATGATGAATATATGCCATTATAATCTTTCCTTCTTTCCAATATAAGAAAAACTATCTTTATTAAATTTTGTGTAAAAATCCTTATTAATCTTTGTGTAGCATAGCAAAAAGTAAAGAAAACATAAAAGAATTATCCAACCGCAGTCGTATTTGTTTCATCTTTACAAGTTTCAACTTAACGTTTATAATTGGCTGAGGAAGGATCGTGGTGATCCGAAACGTCCCAATTTTTAATTTGTTTTTAGTGTTTTTATGTAATAATTTTAATTGTTTAATGTATTTTACCATCATATTTTTCTGAAAACGGCTGTAGAAACAGCTCGAAACGTAGATTTTAAATGTTAGTTTATTAAAGTTCGTATTTTGTGCACCATTGAGCAAGATTGTGTGTTTATTAAAATAAAAAAAAAAAATTCAAAAATGTAAATTTTTTTTAAGTTTTTCACGTGCAAAGAAATAAATAACCAAAATATGTTATTTTTTTTTTTTTTTGGTTTTAGCATGTAGCCTATAAAGAAACGCATTATTTGGTTATTTTTTTTAAAGCTGTAGCTTACATACTTTAAAAGTAACAGAGAGCGCAAACTCCAAATTTACTAATCTGAGAAAACGCTTTTTAAAGTTTCAATATCTACGGAACTTTGATTATATTCTTCGTCCATAAATGATTATAACTCAAGAAATAATGCAGATTTTTGAATGGGGTTTTTTGTATATTGTCGTGAAATTTTAACACATTCAGTAAAAAAAAAAAAATTCCGAAAATTGATTTTTTGAAAGTTTAAAGGTCCTGTGCCTAAGTAAAAATCTTTTCCAAACAAACCTAATGTTGGGGGACGTCACGGTATTTCGCTGCGTACACCCCCGAATTTTAACATTCAAATTTTATATATTTATTATGGAAATCTATAGAAAGGAACATATTGTTGAGGGGGGGGGGGGGCTCCCGCTGCTTTCGTCAGTATGCCCCTAGAGTGTTGACCTCTCTTCGGTCAATTTTTGAAAACGAGCCGCACATTTGTCTGATTTTATATATTTGAAAATATTACTTTAGAAAGAATATATATATATTAATTAAAATTATAAATCTTTGTAAAAAATCACCATAAAATAAAAACAATACACAGGACGCATTTCGAGCTAAAAATATTAACACATCGTCATCAGCTACAGTAAACACGTGTCCGTAAGGGGACAAGGTCAAAAATGAACTGAAAAGTAGGAGTAGAGCTTGCAAAGAATTCAACAGATGGCGCTAGCTGAAAGAGGTACATGCAAAAGACGAAAGTGTTGTCAAAATGATAGAAGAATTTTACAAAGATTTATTATTTTAATTGTTTCATGTCGCCAGTTTTCGGTGCTGTTTCGCATATATATTAATATTTTTCTTTTATTCTCAAGACGTTGTTACAACCGGAAATGTGCCAAGGATAAGAGTTCATTGTGATGTGTTAATCGGGTGAGGAATTTTAAATCAATAGCGGGGGGAACGAAATTACCATTGCCGAAATAGTTTTTTAAAAAGTAAATGTAAATATGTTTGTAAAAGGGGACATGGATGTCTGCAATAACAAAGACTTTGGAAATTCGGGCTATTCTTTTAACACTAAAAAGACCATGAGGGGTCATTTTGACCCCTACCATATGAGTATATTTTGGTTCGAACAAGAAATTTCTTTGAAAAATAAGCTTAAAAGACACAAAGAAGAAAAATGTTAAATTAATATGTTAAACAGATTTAAATAAAAATTCCGGTGAAAAATATTTTTATAAAACTTGAGTAAAATTTCCGGTCTTCCGGTTAAAGTTCAAATGGGGCATTCTCACAATCTTTTGACTTTCGGGAATAAAAATCTGGTGAAATTAAACTTGCTAAAATAACATTTTAATCTGATAGACGAATGCCTTAATGATTCAAAATAAAGAAAAAATGGAAAGCAGCGAAATTTGTTTTATTTAACTGAGGTTTAAGTTAAACTTGCGAGTTAATTTTCCTTACCAATTTACTACTATAACTTTCTATTTTCTTCTAAATTTTTACTTATAATGAATTTCCATAGTACCCACAGGACATTCAAAAAAGAAATAATAACAGTGTAGTAAGTTTAGTTCAACATTTTGGTATAAAATTGTGTTAAAGGGGTGTTAAAGAAGAGATGGAAGGGTAAAAAAGGGGATGGTATAGGAAAAAAAGATGGAAAGGATGGGACGGTAAGGAAAATTATCACTATTTTTAGTCAAATCATGTTAAGACTAAGGGAAAGCCACAATGTTCATTCATTTTTAGAAACAGTTATTTGCATTGGATTAAAAAAAATAATGCCTCGAAAAATTCAGGAATAAACTTTGGGGACGGTAAGACTACCTTTAAAGCCACGATGCTTGAAATTGATATTTAAATGCCGATTTAAAATTCTGATGTAAATTTCCTGTCAAATAATTTTAGACATTCTTCCTCTAACATACTTCCGCATCAGAAAAAATTTGAAAAAAATTCTGTGGCTGCATCTGAAGTGATTTTCTATATAAGTTTAGCAAGAGGGGTGGTAAGGAACCTAAAACCCAGGGAGCGAGTTCAAAATTTAATATCAACCGTAAAAATGTGTGCAGGTTAATTTTTTGCTACATATTTATATAAAACAATTGTTCCAGTTTATAAAAAAAAATAACATCGAATTACTTTTCTTGAAACAATTTTATACAGACAGCTCCAAACTTAAAAATCAGCATCAGGGACACTTGACGGTATAGAAGTTTTCCTTCTATTTGGACAACCAACATCGTCCAAACCATATTTATCTCGTTAATATTGTTATGCAATCATGCAATGGGATGTTCCCCAATATATGAAATAAAAAAGCACAAGAATATGTACTGAAATAAAAATTATTATCCAGGGACATAAAAGTCAAAACATTGTGAGAATGCCCCATATCTTGTTCAAATATGCAGGCATTATTACGATTTCTTTATCCTAGCTAACTAAGAACATTATAAATATTTTTAGATAAAAAGTACGATTTTTATTTAAAGATAAATTCAAAATAAAAATCGAAACAAACATATTTTTTCCGCTTAAAACTTTTGAGCCATTCACTTCGGTACACTTAAGAAAAAGGAAAAAAAAAACACTAATGAAAATGTTACTTTGAAGCCTTGTGTGTTGATAAGAAAGTACTTGATTTTATATGCTGAAGCTTTTTTAATCTTAATTACATATTCTCAATTTTTGTTATAAATTTCACTTATCAGAAATATGAATATTTTTGTTATACATATGCCCTGATACTACACATCATTCAGATTGTAGTTCCATTTTTACCAACGGGTTCAGTTCAAATCAAATTTTACGTCTACCTTGAAAAGAAAATCCGAAAACAATAAAAGGGAGTTGCCACAGCAGCCGACTGACAGAAATGGCAAGTATCGGCAAATTGGCATTCTTAACATGCCCCATTTACACAAATATCTCATTGTTTTAAAATAAAATTAAAAAATTTTCACAGGGTGCAGTAACAGATAGTGTTAAACTTAATGTAATAATACAACTTACTTTTGTTCAAGTTTTTTTTTTATTAATAAATTTCCCTTATCAGAAATATGAATATTTTTGTCATACATTTATACAAATATCCAATTGTTTAAAAAAATCACAAGGTGCAGTAAAGATAGAGTGTTAAAATTAATGTAAAAATAAAACTTGCTTTTATTCAAATTATTTTTGAATGATAAATTTAATTTATAAGGAATGTGAATATTTTTGTTATACCCATTTACACAAATGTCCCGTTTATTAAAAATTGAATTAAAAATATTTTCACAAGGTGCAGTAACAGATAGAATGTTAAAATTAATGTAATAATACAACTTACTTTTATTCAAATTATTTTTGAATGATAAAGATCTTAAGAAAATATTTAGTTAAATATTGGAACAGATTATACACACACACATATATATATATATATATATATAAATAATAACGTACTTGATTTTATATGCTGGTAGCTATTTTAATCTTTATTACACATTCTCACCTTTTCTTTAAAAATGATAACTTTCACTTAACAGAAAACTGAATATTTTTGTCATATATATTCCCCAATTATAAAAATATACTAAGGCTCTAATAAAATAGTACTTCAAGGTGTAGTAACAAATACAGTATTTAAAATCAATAAGATAAGTGTTTATTCAATAAGAGTAGTTACAAAAAGTTAATTTTGATCTGGTAAGTGGATGGGGAATTTTAAATCTACGGGGGGAGACTCCTGCAACTAAATACACTCTTAAGGCCGGAAAAAACGTACGTTGGGATAGTGGGTCTTGTTTATTTTTAGTATATCAAATGTTTAGTATATCTAAATATCTCTATCACATTTAGTACGTGCAACATATTATACACAAACTGTATATTACACGATTAAATCAAATTTTGAGTAACATGTAAAAAACACGTACCCAGTTAAATTGGATTTAAATATTTCTTTATAATTTTAAGCAGGTAATAATCAGAGTTAGACAGTTAAAAGGTATATAAATTATAGATATTTTCAACTTGCAGAATCTGCTTTGTTTTTCAAGGCACAATATGCAAAATCGATTTTTTGGAAATATTTCACGTTCCAGTCCTCTTAACTAAATACACTGTTAGTACAGGAAAAGTATCTGGGATAAGTAGATATTGTTAGTTTTTTCGTATTTCGAAAGTTTATTATAGCTAAATATCACATATTAAATCAGCATTTTGATAATTTATAAAGAAATCCAAAGAGTTTGGACAATAAGATATATATTAAATTTTAAATATTAAAGGTTTTCTATGTGCTGGCGGCTTTTGCTTATACTAAATGCCACATTTGAAAGAATGGGGGGGGGGGGGGGGGGGTGCGAAACATTTTGTGGGATATATTCGCAAATTAACAATCGTGTTATTGTTAAAAAAATAACTTAAACTTATCGGAGGGTTGGAAAATTCTACCGGGCTGCATCCGGAAGTTAATAATAAGGTTATTATTCAAGGTAATGGCTTAAAATTTTGATAGGTATGAGTAAAATGTTTAAATCGACATACATTCAATTTTGCGCAGTGTATAATCTTGACTTTGAAATAAATATATTTACGACTCATAAAAAATTCTATCAGTTCCGTGAAAAGAAATGTATATATATATATATATTACGCTAAATGTATTTGGTGGTAGGCGATAAAAAAAAAAAATAGTAATAGGAAAACGCTTCTTACGAGCACTTTCTCCACAAAATATCATTATTTTAACGTCGATTTTTTCTAAAATATAAGAATCTTAAAAATATAGAAGTTAGTAAACTTTGATTTTAGATATATTTTTTATTATTTAACCGTACACTGAATGAATTATTCTATTAGACGTATTTTTTTATACTCATATTATTCAGTATTAGATACTACAAATTTAAAAGGGTAATTCCCCACTTTCTTTAAAGGCAGGTTTCTCTGATTATAAAAGTCAAATATTTTTATTTAAATATAGTGGTTATATGAATCTGAATTTATACATAAAAGTTTAAATTTTAATTTATTCATACACGAATTACAGTGCAGTGTAAGGTTAATTTTACAGTTATTTAATCAATAAAGCTGACACTCATTGGTAGTTCTTTTCTTTTGTTAATTTATCGTAAGCCATCTGACGTCTTTTACTGAGAGAAACTTGACAGAAAATGGTAGTTTTTTATGCCAACCATTTAAGTTTATGCATAATTATGTTAAACCACTCTGTTGGTGGCATCTCTAATGTCCGAAATATAGTAGAAAATCATATAATAAAACGCTTGGGTTGCCTGTAAAAGAATGCATACAAAGTACAGTGATTATAGTTAAGAAGCAAATAGTATGGTGTAGCTTTATAAAATATTTAAATCTTGCAGAGATTATGCAATTTTTACGTAAAGTAAAGACGAAAAGAAACAAGTAGGAAATTGCTCGTCAAACGTGGCAAATGAGGTGCGTTCGTACTATAACTAGTTTTATATATATATTTTTTTGCACCCATATTGTACTGAATGTATATTTATTTGGACTTCATAAGTGCATAGTCTGTAACATCATTAAAATGCACTTGCAACATTTTTATTCCCATTGCCCGTAATGTAACTGAAAACTTTTGACTGTCCCTGTAATTAAACTATACATCCAATTTTCATAAAATCTGAAATGGCGAGACAAACGTTTGCAACAATCATATATTTATAATTTCAGACCATTCGGTTGGCTAGTTTTTGCTCTGTTATATGCGGACGGACGGACAGACAGACGGACTGAACGACGACTATAGGTGCTACGTATTTATATATTTACGAACGCACCTAAAAAAGGAGGGAAAGAGGAACACAGATAATAAGATGATCATAATATTTTTTAAAGAGAAAAATGTCTTAGAAAACACTTTTTAAACTAGTGAATCCCGACAATAAATAATTATCTAATCGAAACCTTTGCTTAAAATTTATGCGTGCAGCTATAATTAAAAATGCATATAAAAGCACTCTGTAATTTTTTTTTGTTGTTTTTTATCGTTTTACAAAGTTTTTAAAATATATGCAATTAAATACTTTAACCCCTCCGAGGGCGGTGTTCTTAAAAAAGGACGCATAATTATAACTCCAAAACTGACAATCGGCTACAAGAATGTTTAATTAAAATTTTCCTTTTATAATGTGCGTGAAAATAAGAAAGTTCGTATTTTCTAATAATATAGTTTATAAATTCTGCTGTCAGTCCATTATTTTATCAGTTTATAAACAGAATTACTCTTCGCCGGAAAGGGTTAACTGATATGGCTGAAGCATACTCGCGATTACACCCATAAACGGGATTACATGGACTAAAAATGCATTGTTGTTTACGAGCAGCAGAAAATTAATTTTGATACATCTCTTACACAAATGAAACAGTTTATTGTTAATGAAGAATTTAAGTTAAATTTGCATGTTTTACTATTGATAAAATAATAATAAGAATGGACCTTTTAAATTATCATCGTATTTTAAAATTCCCTCCAAGCACTCGTTCAAACAAGCCACTCCTGACAAAAAAAAAAAAAAAAAAAAAAAAAAAAAAAAAAAAAAAAAACTAATTGAAACCTTTGCTTAAAATTTACGCGTGCATTAAAACATTTAAAAATACACACAAGCGCACTCTCTAACCTTTTTTTAAAAATCGTATTACAAAGTTTTAAAACTATGTGCAATAAAATATACTTTAACTGCCTGTACCAGAGCGATTCATCGTTTAGGAAGAAAAGAAAAGTAATTTTGATACATCTGTTACACAACTGAAACAGATTTTTTGAATGAGGAATTTAAGTTAAGTTTGCATGTTTTATTATTGATAAAATAATAAGAAGAATAGACCTTTTAAATTATCATCGTATTTTTAAATTCCCACAAAACACTCGTTAAAACTTACCTTTTCCGACACAAGAATTAACTAATCGAAAGCTTTTCTTAAAATTTATGCGTGCATTAAGATATTTAAAAATACACACAAACGCACTCTGTGATTTTTTTTTGTTTGTTTTTAATTGTTTTACAAAGTTTTTAAATGATGTGCAATAAAATATACTTTGACCTCCTATACCAAAGCGATTCTTCATTCAGGAGCAAAAGAAAATCAATTTTGATTAATCTCTTATTCAATTGATGCAGAAAACTTTTTATGAGAAATTTAAGTTAACTTCGCATGTTTTATTATAAATACAAATAATAATAAAAATATACCTATAATCGAATTTTTAGATGTAATGCATGGTAGAGAAAAGTGCAATTAAATAAGTACATTGTTTAATTAGGGAGATTTCGGTGTACGACTCTATTATTGTTCATTGTAAAATAAGCTTTACGCTTCAAATTAAAATTGTTTAAAACACACATACAAAATAACAGTAATTCACAGCATTTCTAGAAAATATTTTTTGTAAAATTATATGATAAATTAAAAGAAATGTTAGTATTATAAGATAAGTATGTGTTTTTAATGTCTACACAAGATAAATACGGAAACTATTATCTTAATTCATAAATTTTAAAGTAAAAGTTCCGCTAAATTTTCAGGCTATATTTTGCAAGCCAATACATAACAGCATTCATTTACTTTCTGAATCAATAAAGAAGTATTTTCTCTCGTCTTTTGTTTTATTATTATTATAAAGTATTTCTCATTTAATGCTTTGTAATGTTATTCGAAGTAAAATAACAACCGAATTGTATTGCTCTTTATTATTGCATTGTATGTGAATTAATCCATTAAAACATTTTAATCTTTCCGTGAAAATGGAAAATTTATTAAATGAACTTAAAATATTTTATGCTTCTGAAACAACGCAAATTTAATTTTGATGGATTTCAGAGAGATATTTTGAAAGCTCTCATTTTAAAATTGGAAAATAAAACAAGAACGCATGATTTCGTGTCACAGCTGCAATGTAACACAAAATTATTCCATCTGTACACGAATAAATTCATTTAAATCATATTACGCTTTCGAAATAACAGAAAATTAATTCTTATCAAGAATAATAAATAAAAGAAACTCTTTGAATATGTCATTGCATGATTAAAAATGACGCGTTTCATTGCTGAAGATTGTGATATCTCCTAAAATTTAATATGTTTAGTGAATTTTTAAACATGCAATTTTAATTTCGCTATTTTGTATTTCTAAACCCGCTTTCTATTTAAATTTAGAATGATTCGCTGTAAAAAAAAATAATAATACTGTTTGTTAATTTATAAAAATATTATATAAACACTATCGAAAAGACACAATAACCTTTTCCATATTACCCACGATTTAGAAAAGCGTTCTTTATGTTTATAAACCTGAAAAACCAATATGTCAGATCACAAAGAAAATGCGTGCGGTTTTTGAGAGCAGTTACTTCGTCGCGTAGCTGTAGTCTAACTTATTCTGAAAACGCCATAGGCGCACATTCCCTTCAAGCCAAATTCAGTCAAGAGTTGTTTAGAGCATCACACGTTTCGCTATCAGTTTTGTAAAAAGTGCAATATTTGAAACAACATATTGCTGAAAAAACAGATTTTGAAGCCTTTTTTGCTCTACGAGTTCAAATTAGGAAACAAAGCTGCAGAGGCCGCTAGAAGAATATGCTCCGCGTTTGAAGAGACTTCGGTGAGAGATGGAATGACTGAAAATTAGTTCAGCAAGTTTTCGAGCACAGGTAAGAACATCGAAGACAAGCACCGTGTTGGCCATCCTTCCCTCTATACGAAGTAAAACTGAAGGGGGAAATCTTTCTGAACCATCATCAAACCTGCCAGGAGCATGCATGCAGGCTTTAAGTACCTAACGAAATCATCCGATCGTATATGCATAATATTGGGGTAAAGTGAAAACTCAGATAAGCTGGTCCCTCATGTTCTGTCCGAAGGACAATCAATCTGCATTGTTTTGAATTGTTTTAATTGTTAATATTGTATATTGCAATTTAAGGTTCATAAACTGTTCGAAGCTCCGACGGTTGAACATGTCCTTGTCATTGCTGTCACGGCACAACAAAGCCTCGTTCCTAGACTAAATACTGATATTTGACGAAAAATGGCTCATGTATGATAGCCAGAAGAGAAAATATCATTGGTCGACTTCTGGTTCCGTGTCATTGGCCGCCAAACCGGAAATTCATCTAAAAACAGATATTGCTGTGTGTTTCGTGGATTGACGCTTGTATAGTTCGTTATGAATTCTTAGAAAGCGGGTAAACCATCACAGCCGACATCTATTCATTGCACGCACAACGGGTTTCACCAGCTGTGCTCCAAAAGAAACTGGCGCTAGTCAACAGGTGATGAGTTTTCGTTGTCCACGATAATGCAAGCCCTCATACGGTGAATTCGACTTGGGAAGAGATTAAAACAGTGGGTTGGGAATTTTTGGCTTATCCACCTTAGTCACAGGACGTCGCCCCATTGGAATATTACTGGAATATTACCTTTTTTAGCCATGACGAACCACCTGCGGGAACAGCAGTTCCGAAACCGAGCAAAGTCACAAAGGCAATTGTTGCCAAAAACAATTGTTGCGGTCTAATTTTTTTTTCAAAAAGAGAAATTATAAGCATGTGTCTAGTTGGGTACATGTAATAGTAGACAATGCTACTTATTTTGAAGAATAAAATAACTGTTTAAGAGTTTTATAGGTCGTTTTTTATGTCTGATTAAAACCGCAAGGGCATTTTTCGTGACCTCGTACGCCTCACCAGTGGCCGAGAGATTCTGCTCTCAAAGCTGGTACACTGGAGATGCTAGGTTCGAACCCAATCGCGCCATTTAGGCTAATCTTTCGGAGATTTCTGTGGTTTTCTTCGAATCTTGAATTTCCTTGCGTAAATACAGGTTAGGTTCCCTTAGAATTCCCACGGACGACACACCTCCTTCAGGCCGATATCCGTCGTGTATATATTTGAACGTCATAAACAACACCAACACAATCGTTGCCTGGTATTTTCAAGAACTAAAAAGAATTAAGAAATTGTTTTTTGGTACCACTGATTTCGTTAGTTTTTATATTTCCATTGAACAGTTTTCTCTCTCTCTTTTTTTTTCTTTTAACGGTTTATAATAAATGGTTTTCAGTGGTTTCTAAATGGATATAGGTTTTTCCGCTACTATTAATTGTCAAAAAATGTTTTCATATTCAACTAACAATTTTTACAAACAAACAGGATAAATTAATAACATTACCATTAACACTAAAATTCATATCATTTGGTTATTCTTACATTCATTACGCAGTTGAAAATGTTTTCAAGATTAACAGAAGGGATAGTGAAATTAAAGTTTTTGTTCCTGTCACCGATTCTCATAAACGTTTCTGAATAGTTTTATAATGTATGAATCTGTTTTTGAACCCGAAACAGTATACGTTTTTTAGGTTTTAGATGTATGTTAAATTCAGTTTTATATTAGAATATAAATATAGATTAATTTCCAAAATCTTGATAAAAAAATTTAAAATCTTGGCGGTGTACCAGAAGTTCTTATTACGGCGTACGAGTGTGCCACGGCAAGCCAGCTATGAACGACTGGTATATTATGTAACTGATATGATATATAATCTTCATTTGTTCTACCAATTTATTTACAAACATTAAAACACACTAAGATATCGTAGTTTAACATTCACAAAAAATAGTGTACATGTCAAAAGTTTAAAACATATATGCACTAAAACATACATTTAAGATGGTTTAAAAATATTTTCCCTTCTTTCTTACGGAGGCTTCTTCAGTTACTGACGTTTTCGTCTCTCTCTCTCGCTAGTCCCTAAATTTCCCCTATAATTTATCCCAATTTTTAAAATGCGTAGCTATCTATTGTCGATAGTTGCGTGCAATACATCATTACAGGTTTCTGATTTCGCAACTATCGACAATAAATGGCGACACATTTTAAAAATAAGGATAAATGACAGGGAAAATTTAGAAAGCAAGGACTAGCGCGAGAGAGAAACGAAAACATCAATAACTGAAGAAGCCTCGGTAAGAAAGAGGTGAAAATATTTTAAAACTATCTTAAATGTATGTTTTAGTGTATATATGTGTTTTAAACTTTTGACATGTACACTATTTTTTGGTGTATGTCAAGCTACGATATCTTAATGTGTTTTAATGTCTATAAATAAATTGGTAGAACAAATGAATATTATGATTAATATATGACATTATAAAATAATACGATTATAAAACTGATATGATATATTTCTTTTTTAAAAAATTACTTTTTTAAAAGATTGATGCTAATAAATATTTGAAATATATTTTCTGTTAAAAGATATTAAAGTAAATATTTCGTCTAATTGAATACAATTTTCAGGGTATAACAACGCATTCTTTGTTGAGGCACATTTATTTCTGCATTTCTAAATCACTTCACTTTAAAAATACACGGATACATCATACAGATTTTACATCATGGACCATTTCCTCTCAATTTAAATGAACACCTGATCTCGTTATTACTAAACAATAAATGATATTAAACATTTCATACATTCAAAACAATGTCAAATTAATTTTACTTAATCCGACACGCAGTCTGTTACTAAATTTGTTTATACACTGGTTTCCAAAAATTAAGGAAAAATAACAAAAGTTGCAATTACTCAAAATCTTACAAGTAGATTTTAATAAAACTCAGACACAATTTACAACACATAATAAGGTATAAAATAACAGTAAAAGAAATTACCAGGCGATTGTGGTTTTTCAGAAATTAATTCAATTATAAAATAAACAAAATAAATTTCTCAGTTTGGTATAGGAAAAGTATCTTTAATATGGATTATGATCACCCCTATAAGCAATACAGAACATACAGTGAAGTGTGATGCTGTCAATTATGCGATCGATAAGTTTGCGGGGAAGTGCGAGCCGTTTCTCTTGTAAAGCAGTTGTAAGCGTGGCAAGGGTCTGAGGAGGGAGATTGACAGCAGCGACACATCTTCCGAAAGCATCCCAAAGATGCTCAATGGGATTCAAGTTCGGTGACCACGCTGGCCATTCCATCCGCTGAATTGTTTGGTGCTGAAGATAATCTTCTACGATGTGAACCCTGTGCAGTCTAGCGCTATCGTCCTGTAACAGGAAATCTTTACCTATTGCACCGGCATAAGGGTGCCCATAAGCATCAGGAATGTCATCTCTATAGACGTGAGCATTCACAGTTCCACGTAAAAAGACATGGGGGGTCTGTGCGTCCGCCCAAAGAGATACCATCCCGAACACAGACACTGCCTCCTCCATACGAATATATTTTACGAATGTTTCATGGATGATAGCGTGTTCCCTGTTCTCTCCAAATCACACAATGCCTACTATTGCTTTGGATGCTAAACTGAAACACATTTGTAACGAGAACACGCCTTCATTGATTAGCCGTCCAGTGGATATGTTGACGTTCCCTCCGGAGACAAGAGGCGAACGGCACACGAATATCCGGTTGCATCGCGTACAGACCACCTTCATGAAGCTTTCTACGCACAGAAGACGCTGATACCAACCTTCCAGTGACTGTAGCAAGGACGGATTTAAGATGAGAGGGGGTTGCTGTTCTATTCCTTCGTACACATAACCACAAATATCGGTCATCGGTGCTTGTCGTAGCTCTTGCTCGTCCTTCCCTGAACCTTCTGGAGGCCGAACCAGTGGTTTGAAAGTGTTGCCAAAACCTATGAGCAACACAAGGACTCACATTTAGCCACCTGGCCACCTCTGTCTGACTTTGACCTATATCTAATATTCCTATAGCTCTATATCGCAGTTATCGCTCTATATTGCATACAAATGATACCTCAAGGTCATACTAATGAATTGGCTGTCTCAGATTTCTTATCTCATAATCACAGCGACACCAGCAGCCGTACTCTCTAGCATGCATTTTTATGCTCCGCACAGATGACGCAATCCGATTGCAGAGCCACTAATTTGCATTTTGTAATTTTAATCAACATCTTTTAGTTAACAACATATCCAAATTTCATACGGATACGTTAATTTTTGAACAAGTTATCGCTCTTTTTGTGATTTTTCCTTAATTTTTGGAAACCAGTGTATTTCAAAACTTGGGACAGATCCGAAAACGCGTTGTCACATTTCAACCCTGAATCGCAGCACTCAAAAGGACTTCACTTGTACGTGATTAAATCAATTAAAATCATTTTATGATTTCGAATTAACAGAATATGAATTGAGTTTCAGAATAAAATAAAGAAATTTCCTTTTAAAATTTTATCGCATATTTAAAATGTATTTATTCTTAAAGTAAGCATTTGATATCCTTAAATACATTTAATGAATTTAAACATGCAAAATTTATGTATACAACCATTATTATTTAATAGAAAATCTCATTTCCAGATCCATTTATCATTGCTTAAAATATAGAATTTAAACTATCAAATTCATTGAATTTACGTAAATTTTCTGTAGTAGTATACAATGTAAGTGTAATAAAATATTTCAATAATAGCAAAATGTATGTGTAACAATACTAGAGATAATTAGCCAAAATATTATTTTTGCTTAAATATTTAAAAAAAAAAACAATTTATCCTCTAATTTGACATTTTACGATGATGCTCTATAAGTTTATAACGAAAAGCATCCGGTTTTTTCATAAATTCGTATATTATGGTAGATGATGTAAATGAGACATTCTCGCAATTTTTAAACTTCCACGAATAAAAATCTGGTGAAATAAAGCTTACTAAAATAACATTTTAAACTTATAGACGAAAGCCTTAATGATTCAAAATGAAGAAAAAATGGTCATCAGCGAAAATTTTTTTATTAAACTGAGGTTTAAGTTAATCTTGCGAGTTTAATTTTCTCTAACATTTTACCGCTATAACTTTTTATTTTATTCTAAATTTTTACTTATAGTGAATTTGCATAGTACCCACAGAACATTCAAATAAGAAATAATAACAATGTAGTGTTTTTTGTACAAATTTTTGGTATAACATTGTCTTAAAGGGGTGTTAAAGAAGGGACGGTAAGAGAAAAATTGGACGGTATAGGAAAAAAGGGAGACGGCAAGGAAGAAAAAGGATGGTAAGGTTGGGACGGCGAGGAAAATTACCACCTATTTTTAGGTAAATCATGTTAAGACTAAGTTATAGCCACAATGTTCATTGATTTTTAGAAACATTTATTTACATTGGATTAAATTAAAAAAAATAATAACTTACCTCTAAAAGTGCAGGAACAAACTTTGAGGACGGTAAGACTACCAATAAAGCCACGATGCTTGAAATTGACATTTAAATGCTGATTTAAATTCTGCACTAAACTTCCTGTCGAAGAATTTTAGTCATTCTTTCTCTAGCATACTTCTGCAAGAGAAAAAAGTAGAAAAAAAATCTGTGGCTACATTTGAAGTGATTTTCTGTATAATTTTAGCTAGAGGACGGTAAGGAATCTAAAACCCAGTGACAGAGTTGAAAAAAATAATAACAACCGTAAATATGTGTGAAGGGTTTTTTTTTTTCGTTAGATATTTATATCAAACAATAGTCCCAGTTTCGGAAAAAAAATTACATCGAATTACTTTTATTGAAACATTTTTATTCAGACAGCTCCAAACTTGAAAATCAGAATCAGGGACACGGGTCGGTATAGGAATTTAGTGGTATATTTGGAGTCCCACCATCGTCCAAAACTTATTTATCTTGTTAATTTTGTTATGAAGACATGCAATGGGATGTTCCCCAGTATATGAAATAAAACCCCCCACAAGGATATGTACTAAAGTAAAAATTATTATTCAAGAGGATATTTTATGCAGTGTATATAAAAGCATTAATTTACATATTGTCGCATATTATTTGAAGAGTATAGTATTGCATAATGCAAATGTAACGGAGAGTTCCGAACAATAGTAAAATGTATATGTTTGTAACAATGATGAAGAATACTACTGGGAATATTATTTCAGTGTGATATTTTTAAAACGTTAATTTCATCTCTATTTGACAACGTTTACTGGTTATGCTCTGCAAGTTAATACATAAATGCATTTATTTTAAATATAAATTCATCATCTATGATTACATTTCATTATGATACCTCGCCTGATTTATAATTATTATAATTATAGAACTGCAATTTATTTAATCAATTTAAAACATGTGTTGTATTTTTCCAACTGGGAGATAAATGCACGGACCAGGATTCGAACTAGGGATCTCTCGGCTGAGGCTGCCAATTAATAGCCAATTGAGCTATGCGGCATGAATATGGAGGTTCTACTAATATACCCAGATAACTTCATTGGCCATAGCATCTGGTCTGATATAGGAATCAGCTCAACAGAATATATCACAGGTAATGGAACTGTAGTTAAACGCTGGATAGGTAATTACACTATCTCAATTTATCACAATTATTCTAATTGGTAAATAAATCATATGAAATGTAATTTTCCATTTGGGCGATAAATGTCCGGGCTAGGATTTGATTAAGGGATCTCATGGCTGAAGCCTGCCAGGAAAAATTCTTCTATGTTAAAAAATTACAACTCATATGGTTTGTTTACCAATTAGAATAATTGTGTTAAAATTAATCTAGTGTTATTTAAAATATATTGTGCTTCTTAAATATCAGGAAATTAATTGTAATTGATCTAAGATCCGATCTTTTCTTGTAGTTTTACAGCTTCTTAAAGAAGGAATTTAATTTGTTAACGCATAGCTGCCAACTTGTACGGATTTTTCATACCACTAAAATTTAATGGAAAATTTTTGCTAATTGAATCACCGAATTACAAACAAATTCAACGTTTAAATAAGTAAAATATTTCTTTACATTTTTTGTGGTAAGAAAAATCCGTACAAGGTGGGAGCAATGTTAACGCATGTTATCATGCTTCTTAAATTGATAGAAGCAAAATCTCGTTTTAAAATGTTAAAATTTCCTGCTTAAAAGTGATGCACTCTCCAACAATCTGTTCTATATCTATGAAAACACAAAGTTCATGAATCTTAAACCATACGAACTTTATGAATACTGTCATAATTTTAAATTTTCAAACGTGTTTAATATATGAAATTTTATTTTCTTTAAATACGTGAATTAAAATGAGTTCATTTATTATCTAAAAATATTTTTATAGCAGTGAATCCTAATAAATCGTAAATTATTTTAGTAAAAATTATGTGTTCGTAACGATTCTTATTTTAAATATTCGAAAAATACCTGTTCAGTTTAAAAGTTTTAAAATACATTTTCTACTCTAATAAGATAACATTTGCCGGCGATACGCTTTTAATAAATACCTAAACGAATTCTTTGATAGCGAGTTTTACACTTTATGGGATTACATTGATCGAAAACATTTTATATCTGCTTTATAGCAATAACTTATTTTTGAAGCATGTCTTTCGAATAATGTTATAAAAGCTGCATACATTTTTACTTGATGAAGTTAATTTTATCATACATGCCTTCAGGTTGCCTCAGATAAAAAGAATAACATCTCATTTAAAATAGTTCCACGCGTTCAAAACTGATATTACAGTGAACATGTTAATTAAGGTCTCTGGAAAGGTACTCTATTTAATAAACTTTTAATCATGCAAAGATTTATATATATTGTCATTCTTATTTCATAATATGCTTACTATTTGAAAAACAAATTTTGTATGTGCGAGAAATTAACTAATTTTCGATAAAAGCTTTTTTTCAAAAGTTTATTATGCATATGCAATAAAACGAGTCTCTATAAATAGAGTTGACGTGTTTGTATCAAAACTGGTAATAAAGCGAAATATTCTTCAAATTTATATATGTTAACATAAACGTTTGGTTAATATTTCATAAATTTTTCAGCTGAAAAATTTATGATATTTATTATACAATGTGTCCACTCTCAACGGTGTTCAATGGCTAATTCCTATACCGTTTTTCATAGACAGATAATTCCAATTACAAAAATGTTTTAAATCAGGTAAAGAAATATTTTAAAAACGATTTGGCTCGATAAAACATTCCTCAAAAAATTACGAAATTTAAATATGTATTCGGTCCCCCGGCCCTATAAGTTATATTTAGTAAAATTTTCCTATTACACTGACAAGTAAAACAAAAAAAGCCCCGTTCATATAACCCTAAAATTGAGCGAGTTATGAAACTTTAAAAATGCATGACCTATGCCACTTTTCTGCTCTGAACACAAATGAGTTCGGCTAGGCTTTGAGGGGTCATATACTAATAGCTTAAAGTATTCGGAGATTTTATTTCACGTGCATCTGCGCTTTGAAAAAAAGAAAAATATTACGATTAAGTTAACTTTTATTAAGATACAGATTGGCTAAAATAACATATGTTTTATTTTGTCAAGATTCGAGTCTGTTTCTTTTCTTATGATTTCGTTTAACAAAAATTATGTTATTTTTATAAGCTTTTATGATACTTATTATTACATCTTATATACTGGCGCAAATCCGATAACAATCTAATATTATTAAGATTTTTGGTGTTTCCCATTTATCCTTATTTTACAGGATAACACAAAAAATTCTGGATAGATTACCGCCAAGAAGTTTAAGAAAAAGTTTTAGATTTGATAACACAAGACTGCGATGTTTTTTTTTTTTTTTTTTTTTTTTTTACCTTTTATGCATTTTTTAGCACTAAATCCGAAAATTACCTTAATTTTTAACCATCATGTCAGGATATTTCGCAAATCATAAATTGTCAAAGTTAAGGAATAACAAAAATCGGATACTATAAAGTAGAGGAGATGGCTGTGTTTTTTAACTTTTGATAATTGATTTTTACGTACTTTTTAGCACTGAATCTGAAAATGATCTTTATTTTTAACCATCACGTCAGAATTTTTTTGCGAATCATGAATGTGTAAGTTAAAATATACCGAAAATCTGGTACAATAAAACAGATGTAAAACTTATTTTATTTTATTTTATTTTATTTTATTTTATTCAATATTTTTGCTTATCATGGGATTCTTACAGCTAAACAGCTGAGTGGTTCGATGAGATGGGGGAGGATGTTCAATTTTAAATTTGAACTTTTTAACTTTGAAATTTGCAATTTGTGAAAATCCTGATGTGATGGTCCTGATGTGATTGGAAAATGAAGGCCATTTTCGGATTTACTGGTAAAAAATACATAAAAATCAATAATCAAAAGTTAAAAACAGAACAAACACATCAATTTTATAGAATCAAATGTTCACAATTTTTCTTTTTTTAATTTTAAAATTTGCGTGAAAATCATTACATGATGGTAAAAAATGAAGGTCAATTTCGTATTCAGCGGTACAGAATACATAAGAATCAATTATCAAAATTTAAAAAACATGGCATAACCCAACTTTTGAAGGATAGTGTAATCTAATAATATTTTAAAATACGCATCCTTTTCTAATGAATTCAGGCTGTTAATTTTCATTATTTTATCTAACAAAAATTCTGTTTTTACTTTCTTCTAAAATGTTTATTACAAACTTTGAATTTTGCATTAATATGTCAGAAGGATTAAAGATTTCAAATTTATATTGCAATGCTAATTTTACTCTCAACCATTTTTTTAATATATCTGACGAAATTATATTGCGACCAAATTTGCGAATGACACCCAATTTGCAGCAAAAAATATGCTGCGACTTTAAACAGCTATTACTCGGTCAATATTAATCGTAGAATAACGGGACTTTTTTTGTATTACTTGTCAGTATAAACGGAAAATTTTTACTAACTATAACTTATGGAACCGAGAGACCGTATAAAAATTTAAATTTCTTAATTTTTTAAGAAATATTTCTATTGATCCAAATCGATTTTAAAATATTTCTTTACCTCATTTAAAACATTTTTGCAATTGGAACTATATGTCTATGACTAACGGTTTAAGAATTAGCAATTGCACAGCGTTGAGAGTGGACACCTGTATGATTGGAGAATAAAGTGATAAATTCATAGAATTTGTATAAAATCCTTTTCCATAGATCAGTATTTTGAGTTAACTTTAATTTTCTTTGAAAATATTCTTAAATTTCCAATTATCGTGAATATATTCTTAATCAATCGTGAATAAATTATTCGTAATATTCGAATCTGGAGCAACTTTTACACTATTATGTATGAAAGTATTACAAGAGCTTATTATGAGTAAGCATTTTTTTATATTGCTAAAAATACAAACAAAAGCTATTTTACTTCAATTGCTTTTCAAAATTTGATATGAAATAAACAAAGTATACAGAGTTTTCTATATTTAATAAAAACATATATGTTCCGTTCCGGAAGTATAAGGAGCTCCCCCTAGCGAGCGGTCTGTAAAAAAGGTAATTAAGCTGCTGATCGTCAAAGCATCAACACGTCTATAAAAGCACTCCATCCAAACTACGCGATGGATATTCATTATACTTTAAAATCAATTCAAATTAGTGAATTTTTTATGTTTGTGTAAGTGTCTTGTGCAGAATGTGTCTCGTGTGAAATAAAATCAATTAAAAATAAAATTAAACGTCTACAGCCCACCATATCGATCAATATATTTTAAAACTTTTTGCTGGTTGTAACTGAATTCGCTGTCAAAAAAGATTAAAAAAATTGTGTTCTCTGAAACTTACTATTTTCTATTTTTTATAAAAAGACGTATTGTGATATATTAAACTACTTTAATTGTGGTTAAACAGAATTATTTTAAAATTAATCATGATTTAGACTATTATGTTGGTTTTTGCTGTAAACATATTTCATACATAAAAATATCAGTTAAAAACTTGCATCTGCCATTAAAAATAGATACATAATGTTGAACGCATAAATAGCAGCAATAAGCATAGTTACAACGAAAGTTAATTGGTACTTAATTTTCTTAGTAAAAATTGGTCGGGGCAAAAAAATGCTGAATGAATTATTATCTACTATTTATTTTTATTCGAAGAGTTTAAGGATACATCCATAAACATTAATAACTCTGTTAAATATATAGACAAATGTGATTTAGGGTAGGAAACCATAATATAACCACAATCGAAAATATAAACAATTTCGTGTATCCAATGATTCCTTAAGGCGTTCGTTATAATTAAAATCCTCAAAAAACGATATATTTTCAACAATTTGTGAATGACACGTCAAATGTGGCAAATGAGGTGCGTTCGTATTATAACTAGATTTATAAATATTTTTTGCCTCGCATATTGTACTGAATGTATATTTTAGTGCACTTCATTAGTGGATATCAATTTCAATCTGTTCGAAATGCTGTAACATCATTAAAATGCACTTGAAATAATTTTTTCCTATCGGCCGTAATGTAGAGGAAAACTTTTGACTGTGTCTGTAATACATCCAATTTTCATAAAATTTGAGATAACTCGACAAAATTTTGCATCAATTATATATTTAAAATTTCAGACCATTCGGTTGGGTAGTTCTTTTCTCTGTTATATGCGGGCGGACGGACAAACAGACACACGGACCGAACGATAGGTTCTCGTATTTATATAATTACGAACTCGCCTAAAAACGTTTCCAAGTAGTTTTGTAGTGTATTACTCAGTTTTCTCAAACTAGAATTACACGTTTTTCGTATGGTATCAATTCTCAGTAAAACATTTTCAGCTACAGAAATGTATTTGCATCGAGTAATAAAATAATGTTAATTTTAATGTATTTGTTACTGCTCTTAATTGATCATACTTTACTGAAAATATGTATGGACAGGAGAAATTTTACCTCGGAATTGATAGCATGCGAAAGCTTAAGTTTGGATTTTCAAAACCCGTTTAACCCTTTCGTGGACGGTGACCTTAAAAAGGACATCTAATTTTTATTTTACTGGCACCCAGAATATTTAATTAAAATTTTCCATTTATAACACTAGGGCGGAGGCTCCGTCCCCTGCTCACTGCGCTCACCAACCCCCCGCGCAATCGCTTCGCGATTCCATTTGGTATCGCGAATCAATCGCAATTTTATAGCCAACCCCAGTCGTAATTGTTTCGCGTTTCCATTCTGGATCGCTTCGCGATCCCTTTTTTTCTATGCATTCAACTCTTAGATTCCACGCGGTAAAAGAGCGCTCCTCCCCAACTTCTGACACTTTTATTTCCTTATCTCCAAGCACATAATCATTAGAGCTTACAGAGTTTCATAATTATAAGAATTATTAAATGTAAAATTATATATATAGTGTTACGAATATTGTAAATAGTTAGTGTATGTGCTTAAAAATAATGTAAATACTTCAATTAAGCTCCATTCATAAGCTAATATTAGTTTTTTGTTGCACTGAAAATCTCAATTTGTTGATTTTCTGCAAGCAAGTAAACCCTATTGGATTCCAATGGGAGTCTATGGAAATTTGGTAAAATACTGGAAATAGCGCCAAGTTGGCGTCACATTTGGCTACTAATTTTGATCGCCAAATTTGGCTATATGTTGCCAAGTTGGCGCAAACTTGGCGATGTTTGGCGACAAAGCCGCCCCTCTGGAAACCCCATATAGTGTCAGAAAGCTCTGACCAATCAGATGCGTTTCGCAGAATCTACGCAAATTTTCATTGGTCCATTTTCAAATCCTTACTTTTTAGGTAGATTTTGTATGAAATACTACCTATTGGCGTCGTTCCTATGTAGGAATTTCTGAAACATTTTTGCAGATCTACACCGATCATGACCCCTAGAGCCCAAAACCACCCTCAGTAAAAACTTTTATATATATATATATATATATATATATGTATCTATCTATATATATCAATTTCTTCTGGACACGATAACTTCCACAATTCTCACCAAACTCTTCCAAACTGATACATAAAATCAAGGGGCATAAAATCTCGGTCAAGTTCGTTAATGGGCAAAATCGGACCAAGGGGATGGGAATAGGGAGGGGTTTTGTGGAAACCGAAAACCCCCCATAACTTCTTAATTTTTGTACATATCAAATCATTTTAAAGTTTTTATTACTTCTAAAAATAGGGCCAAAAATTAATGTATCACAAATTTTTGATAAAGTTAAAAATGGGCACATGGGGCGCAAAAAATAGGGTTTTTGGGAGAAAAAAATTCATAACTTCGTCAATTCTCAAGATATCAAATCCAGTTAATTTTATCATGAATCTCCTTAACATTATCTACAACTTTTATATTCACAAGTTTTTGATAGAACCAATTCGTACCACAAAAAAATAAATAAATAAAAACGAAAACAAAAAGGGCGTTTGAAGAAGAAAAAAATCCATAACTCCGTCAATTCATATGATATAAAATCCCCATGAATTTATCATATATCTTCTTAATATTGTCTACAACATCTATATAGACAAGTTTTGGATAGGACCAATTCTTACAGCAAAAACAAATTAAAAATACATAGTGGTTGAAGAAGAAAATCATGTTAGTAAGGGTGTATTCAAATCCAAACTGCTTATTTTCTGACTCATTTTACAATTCATTTTTACTCTCAAAGGCTTCCAATTGGTACCTTTTCTTTTTCAGAAACTGTATAATGTACCGTAATGGTCAATATTTTGATAGAGGCAGAATATATTTTAAAACTTGCTGTCAAAGTGGGCCTTTTGAACCGAATTTCCCGAAGCGGATTGTGTTGGAAAAATCATCGTATTAAGGGAGTATTCAAATCCAAACTGCTTATTTTCTGACTCATTTTTAAATTCATTTTTGCTCTCATACGCATCCAATTGGTAGATTCACTTATTCAGAAACTATATAATGTACCGTAATGATCGATTTTTTGACAGAGGCAGAATATATTTCAAAAAATGATGTCAAAGTGGGCATTTTGAACGGAATTTCCCGAAGCGATTGTGTTAGAAACGAAAAATATTGTCTTACTGAGACAATAATTGTTTATATATCAAGTTTTAATTAATTGAACGAAAATTAAAAACACAGGTCGCTTATAAATCTCTTCAAAAATCGCGTCAACAAGTTTCATGTTTTCCTATTAAAAATGAGTCTGGAGTTATGCCAGAAAATTTCGAGTTGTTGAGCGTGGAAAAGTATTTTTTTGAATACCGCCCTAACATGATTCTGATAAAACCAGTTATTATATAAAAATGAAATAAAAACTCGTCAAAAGCGTCCAGATAATTGTTAAAGTGGGTTTATCTCTAATCATGATTTGGTTTGTGTTTGTGAAATTAGTAAACTTAACTTCGAAATCTACCTCCGCCTGTAGGCCGGGCCGGCAGGGATTTTTTTCATATATAGAAGGATACTTAAAAATAAGCAAGTTTGTATTTTCTTATATATTCGTTTATAAATTCTGGTGTCAGTCCTTTTTTGATCAGTTTATAAACAGAATTACTCCGCGTCGGAGAGGGTTAATTTGTTATAAAAACTACTTGGAATCGTTTCCGGAAACCTGTACCAGATAAAAAAACTTTGTTTTTATAAACTCCTCGTTAAATCTTGAAGATATACTGCTTTCTGATGTCTCTAAACTTAAAGTGCTCTTTTCGGAATCTATAGTAACTCTTAAAAGGTTATTGTATATTTTTATTCGTTTTTAAATTATATTTAGATAATTTGAGTATATTTGTGTTATATGTTTTACGTGATTTTTAGGTGCGTTCGTAATTATATAAATACGTAGCATCTATAGTCGTCGTCTGGTTCATCCGTCTGTCTGTCCGTCTGTCCGCAAATAACAGGCCAATAACAACTTAACCGAATGGTTTAAAGTTTAATATCTATAATTGTTACAAAATATTACCGAGTCATTTCAAATGTTATGAAAATCGAATCGAAACTTAAAAAGATATTAATCAAAGTCTCTTTCATGCTATTAAATCCTATAACACATAATTAATTCAAATATATCCCGTGACAGGTAATGATTCTAGATTGCCATGGGGATTATTATTCTAAATCATATCATATGTAATTAATTCAATGGTATTCCATGTTAGGTAATTATTTTAGGTTGCCAAGGCGATTATTTTATTAAATCATATCATACGTAATTAATTTAATGATATCCCATTATAAGTAATGATTCTAGATTGTCATGGTGATTACGTCTTGTTTAAGATAGAGCAGTATTATTTTCGTATTACTGAATTTAACATATATAAACTTAATAAATCTTGTATTAACTAGGGGCCTCAGCCCCCTGCTCACTACCCCCCGTGCATTATTACGCAAATCACATTGGGACCGCTACGCGATCCCATCTCGCTTCGCTTGTTCGCCACTATTTGCACCAACTCTCGCTAGAATGAGTGCTATCGTAAATCATTATAACATGTGAAATTCAGGAATATTTTTAATGTATAAAAAAATAATGGAAAATTTGTTGAATATGTAAATAAAATTGCATTTAGGTGGTGATACTAACCATATTTTTTCAAAAGTTTGGCCATGTGACTTGTGATCGTCACTGAGAAAGCTAAGCGGGCTGAAAATTGACGTCGTTTAAATATAACCCTTAAACGCCTGATTTTTCAAAAAGCATTGTAATAATGTTTTTCGGCTTTCATTTTTTAAATAAATCATGGGAAAAATACTTTAAAAAATCATATTTTGTTTTAAGTCTAGTTTACGGCGAAAAAACAGTTTGTTACTAATCGGCAATACTGGTGTTTAATTGAAAAAATAATTTCCCTTGATAAAATTCTATAATATTAAACACACAAGAATTTTAGGAACTATAATAAGAAATAAATTTTACTTGCTCACTGCAGGTCAAAATAGGATATTTCGCAAGCTCCCAAACAAAACAAAAAGAACAAGTAGCAACAATTGAAAAAAATAATCTATCTTTATTCTTAAACAGCACAAGTGTTGCCATCTACACGTTGAAAATCGATTTTATAATATTTTCAGAATGTATTTTATTGGCATCAATAGGCATTATAGCTTCAATATTATTCTAATAGTATTTTAGAGCCTAAATTGGGTATGTTGCCGAAAAGATACACCAGGCATTTAAGGGTTAAATGCCATGTTAGTGTCAGATGGGGTCCTTCTCCTTTCATTTCGCCTATAGTATTAAACTGCATGGCTTAAATTCATTTAAAATTATAATAAGACGCTATAAAATATGCTACGTATCATGCTAACAAAATGTAAAAAAAAAACTTTTTCGGCGGTATCTAAATGCAATCTTGAACAAAAAGCTGATTCACTGAATTTAACATGTCACAGTAAAGCGGAACAATAGCAATTCTTATTCATGCATCGCTCAAACGGTTTGTGTTAAAAGAGACATTCTGTCTGGATTTAGATTTGCTGAATGGGTGGGGTCATGTGACCGTAAATTAACCACTGAGAATCGTCGCTGTGTTGTTGCCAAATAGCAAGCTACAAATACAGCCTTTTTTTCGCGCTACGTAAGAGAAATATATATATAGATACATTTTTGCATAAGAGTGCAACAGCTTTTGCAGAAAGATCTGAATCTTTATAAAACTAGTTAAAGTACGAGCGCACTTCCTTCGCCTAGTTTCAAGTACTTGTTTTTAAGTGTATCTGCTACTTATTTGAATTTTGAATGTAAATCCCTATTATTTTCATAAAATAATGTTAAACCGAAAATGTGATGTATTTATAGAATAGGTAACATATTGTATACGTCTGGAATTATTATTCTTTTGTTTGGTGTAAAAATATGTAACTTACGTGCAGGGACATGAATTATATGATAAGGAACTTGACCATGCTATGATGATCTTGACTATAAATATTTCAAATATTATCTGAAAGTACAAATTTCAAATTGTACTTCCATCTTTTGATTTGGAAAAGTTTTAAATCTATATAGTTCAGTAAATACGTGAAATGAAATATTTAGAATTATTACATTATACATGATTAAATGCATTATAAATATTTTTCATTCTCGCAAACTAACAGAAAATTAATGTTGATGCATCTTTTAGAAAATTCTATTCTGAAATATCTCGTAGTAAACGCAGAAATGGATTACGAAATGTATGTTTTCATGTCGTTGGAAATAGCACGTTTATTGCTTTTTAAATGAAATTGTATGTTCAAAACTGATTTGCTGTTAAACTACACAAATAGTAGTTCCTGGATATGAAATAAATTATTAAATTTGCGAATTAGCAATATTTGAATTCATTTTTGGTATTATTCAAACAAAAACACGATTTCCATTTCGATTTAATTTGTTAGAACACGGGAACTCACAGAATTTGCAGAAAAGCTCTTTTGTTGTAGTGTATTGAATGCAAGTCTAATAAAAGAATTTTTGCATTGTTAAAATTTACGAGATTACCAAAATCATAGTGACAATTTTATAGTTTTTTTTTTTTTTTTTTTTTTTTTTTTTTTTTTTTTTTTTACATTTACCCTATAATTTCATAATATTTTCAAGCGAAACAATTGAAAGGAAATTTGCGAACAGATTATTTGGTGTTAAGTTTTATTGCAATTCAATTTAAAACAACACGTTCTACTTCTCGTTGTTATGCTAAATCAAATTACATTTGTGTAAATCAGTTTTGCTTGCGTAACGAGAGAACTAATTCTGATATCTCTTTAAAATTCTTAACCCCTTGAGGGGCGGTGGAATAAAATATATCCCTATTTCAAATGAAAATCAAATTTCAAAGTACAAAGTAATTGCTTTGTACTTTGAAATTTGATTTTCATTTGAAATATTGTATGCAAGGCGAATGTTTCCCTCTGGAATAATTTCCATGTATTAATATAAAATATATCCTATCTAATTTAAACAAGATTCTCACCAGAAAATTTTTACTAAACTTTATATTTTTAACTTGGGGGGGGGGGAGAGAAGTGTTGAAAAATTGCTTTTCCTTATTTAACAATAAAAGTTTTCGATTATTCCGGTGAGAATTCAATATTTAGTGTCATTTTTGCTTGCCCCTCAAGGAGTTAACGCGTATTGAAACGGATTCCTTTTTAACTAGAAATTTAATGTATTCTGAAAGACCAATCCAATTTTTAAACATTTGAGCATTGTGGATTTACATATAATTTTTATTTTAATTATTTAAATACTCATTTTCTATTTCATTTTATCTTTCTTTGTAATACCTTCGTATTACAAAGAAAGATTAAATAATATATTAAATTCATACAATTTGCATAAAAACATTTTTCTGACAGTATCACTTTAACTCATTCCCTGCTGACGTGTGCGAAAACGAAACATTTTTTAGATAATATTTTTCTGTATCAAATAAATGTTTGGGTCAACAGGGTTCCTACGAGTACCGTTCTTTTCAAGGCAAAATATCAGTATTTCTTATAAAAAATAAATCTAGTTTGAACGCGTGAAATTTCGCCTTATTTAAGGAGAGATTTTCTATAAGAAAATATCGGTACCGAAGAATTTCTCAGTCTGGAAATTCAAGGACTCGTACGAACCCTGGTCAAGAAGAATATTTTCTTTGAAAAATATACGTTTTATTTTAACTAATTAAATTATTTTATTTGTTAGACGCAATTTTTTATATTAAAAATTATGGGATGATAGTGATAAAAGAAAGTCTTTGACTCTATTACAAATGAATTAAGGTGGTTAAGTGCTTTTAAGTGCTTAGAAGTATTTTATAAATAGCTAAAATTTGATATCCTGTGACTTTTTGTTTTATAAGGAACTTAACTATGTTTATTTACTAAACATATTTTTGTCTTTCTGTTTTATATCGTATGTTATTTCATAGATATTATTAATGTTCCCAGCTGATGGTGCATTTTGCAATTCCTGAACTAATGAATCTTTTTTTTTTCAGTTTTGTCACTAGTCTGACCTATTTATCATACAATATTAGTATGAAGCCCAAATTTTAATAAAAAGCTATTGCGGCAGTACATGGATTTAAGTAAAATGTTATTTTCGATGTGAAAAGTTTTAATAACAAAAAATCTAAATCTGAAATGTTTACATTAATATCCGTAGTTTATATTCAACCTCTTGTAATATTTATATGGGTGATTACATAGTCTTCTAATTATTTTATGCTTGATTTATTTTTGAAAAGGTATGGGATTAGTTAGACCAATGAATGTGCCCAGGGGTTTACTTAGAGATTATTTGATAAATATTATTGTCATCATCATTTATGATATAAGTTAGTAATTTTTACTAAACGACATATTTCTCTATATTTGCTATAAATACTGCAGTATATTTGCAACGCTTTCTGAACTATATTGGCAATATATGCTGTACTTTTGATGAATAATTACTTTAATAACATTGTAGTAGGGGATACAACTACACTATGTTTTGTTTCTAATGGCATGCTTAGTTGCAGTAAGCTATGAAATTTGATGATATATAAGATTTAATGATATATAAGATGATATATATTTGATGATAGAAAGATATATGTATATGAATTAAAAATTTAATTTTATTAGATAAATGATGTTTACATTTTAAATAAAGAACAGATGTTTAAAATAACATAGCATCACATATCATTATTTATCGCCTTTGTAAAATTAAATTCCCCATTTTAAAATTTTATTTCTTCTTTCATAACTATAAACTGAATCAAAACTTCCCCTCCTTTCTGAAAAGAATATATCTATTTATTCTTCTCTTTTGCACTTTAGTTTTCAGTTATCCCAAATTCACCCAAAAGCCGTTAATAAAATAAATCAAAAACAAATCTGTTTCTCATCCTGAAATCATTAACTGTTCGAGCATATTTTCCTTCGGTTAACGGATATATTAAAAAGATATTCTTTGACCATATGCTCCAGTTGTAGCAATTATTTATACACTCAGTGTTAATTTTCAGTTTTATAGTCAATACAAATGATGCTTTTTCGGCCGCAAATACTCTGTTTGCATTAAAATCGGCACCCGGCATCTGCATTGCAGATTCTAAATGCATATTTTCCATCATTTAGCTTTAGCATTCATATTTGTACGTTGAAATGTTAAAACGCCAATCAACGGTCCTTTTGGCTAGTTTTTAATTCAAAGTTCCATTAAGTGATATATCTTTGGGGTTATTATGGTCCACGGTACCAAGATTTTGGCTCGACACATTGGAAACGATATCTGACAAATTATTCATTCCGTCTTTGTCCATCGTACTCTTAACAGCTAACTAAAAGGGTTCCTCTCTAGCATGTATATTAGTCATGTCTACAGCCAATAAAGCCATCCTGTCTTAAAAATTGCAGTTTTCTTCTTTTCGTTTTTTATGTTTAATATTCAAGGATCTACGAACCTGGATTACCAAAGATTGGTACTTTAAGGAAAACAGCAATATAGTAATAAAATGTTTTTCGCTACAGATCATGGTCTACAGTATACGGGGGATACATAAAGCTCATGACCACTTCTAGATCAATGAAAAAAGTTCAGTATTAATGACAAACATCAGTACTCACACTCACGGCTAACAGCTGATATTGAAATGCATGCATCTGAATATTTTGATTAGGAGACGAATGCTATCATAATTTGGAAATTATGGTAGAGATATCTATTGCAATGTATTATATAAGAAAGGATTGTAACAATAGTCTAAACATAAAATAACTTTACTTCATAATACATTTTTATATACATGAAAGGGATTTTTTAGAGAGAAAAAATATATTAAATGAATAATATGTTTATCCAATTCTCAAAATAAGTAACAATGCTAATATAGAAAATTAGATGTAGCATATAACGGATGCAATGACACCTCCGCTCATTAAAATTAGAAGAAACATAAATATTTACAAATCACCAAACTTCATCAAATATATTGTGTTATGTAATTTATTATATAAGGCCTTTTAACCTCTTCGCTAGCTCATTTTTGTTTTACTAAATTAGGTTCAAAATTTGCACATATTTTTATATACATATTTCAAATCTATATAGATTTTATAGATAAAATATGTATTTTCTTGTAAAAGAGGTTTTTTTTAATTATAGAATTAAGACAGAACAAAAGGTTGCCGGAAACAGAATTTGGAGAATAATTAATCTGAAAATTACTCTGAGTTAGATCATGATTTGTTTTATGAAATATAAAGGTAAAATATATATACGAACGAAAATGTGCGAAATACTTATAAGAATTGCACTAAAAATGAAGTTTAGTATAATACATTTCGAAACGCGTTTCAAAGCAAAGTCCTACTTCGCCACGTTTGCACTAAATTCGCATTTCTTTGCAATTTCTTTTACTTGTTTCAGTTTTTTATAGCAAATAGTACTATATTTATATCCTACGAGGTTCTCTTTAGATGGGGTTGGCGAGTATAAGGCTAGCAAAATGTCGAGAGGAAGGTCTTATGGGATAGACACAACTTTGAACTTTGAAAAGAGCGCGCGGAATGCTTGCAAAACAAGCTTGTGAACTTCACAGAAATATGGACAACTAACGCATTAACCCAGAACTGAATAAACAATTACAAATCGCAGAAAAGCCGAAATGAATCATTGAACGGGTTAGAAGTGGGCAGTGCTTTTCAAAAGACGGGAAAAATGCATTGCCTTGGAAATCGCAAATTTTGCTACTTTTACGTTGCCGTGGAAATTTCGGGAAATTCATCAGTACGTCCTTACAAAAATTACCTACACAAGGCAAATGAAACCTCCAAACGGAAATACAAATCTACACAGACGGCTCCAAAATGGAAGAAGGGACGCGGTTAGCGTTCTGTGCATATAAAAACTCAATCTTGTGCCATAATTTTCAAACAAAATTAAGGATAGAAAAGACCGTATTCCATGCGGAAATGCTAGCGTTACTTCGAGCAGTGGATTGGATGGAAAAAAGCAAGTACGGAAGTTCAATAATATACTCAGATAGCCTCTCGAGCATGCAAGCCATTGAAGACAGCACAACAAAAATAGCACTGGTCCAGAACATAATTCAATTACTACAGAATACAAATAAAAAGATAATACTAAAATGGATAAAAGGACACTCAGGAATAGCAGGAAACGAGGCAGCGGATCAAAACGCAAAAGAAGCCATCATAAAGCCTAACTTACCAGAAGTATTTCTACCTTTCCCATCATCTCATCTCAAACGACAACTAAAATTAAAAATACAACAGGAATGGCAGAGAATTTGGGACTCTGATCATAGAGGAAGGTTTACATATTCACTTCTACCTGGCGACATTACTATCACACAGAAACCTCTTCTTGTTTGCAACAAATCACGGGCCTTTTCCAGACTATCTGGTAAAGTTCGGTAATGCTGACTCGGGCTACTGCACGTGTAGAAAACGAGGAAACTCGCTGCACTACGTAACGGAATGCACACTAACATCCATATACCACCTTAGAATCTCCAGAACGATGAGTCTCTCTTCATGGTTCAAAATAATCAGAAAACAACCGGCACTATTACAAAAAATTATAAGCTGCATAACGCTGATTGAAAACAATCAAGGACTTTTCCAAATGCCTCCACGGGAACTATTATATGATAATGATGATGAGCTATGGAACTAATCGAACAAACTTTTACTTTGAAACAGTTATAGAAATAGTGTTATTGTTAAGGAGAAATTATGCGTTATACGTCTGTTAAGCACTTAGCTCGTCTAATTTATTATTGTTACCTATACTTATTTCATCTTCTCAATTACTTTTTATTACCTACCATTATTTTATAACTCTATAATTGCTCTGTAATTTTTTCATTTTTTTAATAAACATTGCTGGGTGGGGCTAGTTTAGCTCAAACCAATTGGTAGGCCACCCCACGTGGCTGAATCTGAAAAAAAAATCTGTGCAGCGGGAGTATTAAACAGATAAAAAACATATTCTGATAAATCATTTGTCTTGAAAAATAGATACAGAGAATTCAAAAGATGTAAATAGTTCGTATATAAAACATTTTTATTGTTATATTTAATACTGTAATCTTTAACGAATTTTAGAAATTAAGTACAAATATTATATTGTACTCTAATTTGATGCAGTTTTCAGGCACTTTTCACCTTTTACTGAAAAAAGAAAGGCATGCTTCGATAACAGGTTACATTGCTTTTAAATATGAAGCAATACCAAAACTATAGTACACTTTATTATACTAAAACACGTGATTAAATTCACTAAAATCATATAATTATTTTAAAACAACAAATGGTAGTTACGTTTTAGCTGTTGAGTAATTTGTTCTGGATTAAGTACACCGATGTAAAGTATGGCTTAATAGGATTATGCAAGTTTCACATTACTACAAAAATCAAGAACATATCATTGAAATTTAAATTGTATAGTTACTAGTGATGCACTTTTTGATAAGGTGTTTAATATTTTTTAAAAGTGAAATCTAAATAATAAATGTTTGAGAATGTAAGATTACTATGTAGTATGGTTATTGTTGTTTTTTAAAAATAAACTTTCAACTTTAATTTATCACTTTTAAGGTATGCAGTATAAAATATCAAGTTCAAGAAATACGCATAAACCCCTTTTCGGAATACAGTGGGTACGCTTACCGAACCGTTCGATTTACGAAGAGATCGGTTAAAGAATATTTTCGCAAGAGATTTTGATGTTCGGATATCGAACACATGTTCAGTTAACGAATACCTCACAAAGCAAAGACAAGTCAGATTTACCGAGTTGTATTTTATTGCATCTATTGTTGACTTAGAAAATCTTTTAACATTTGTATGCGTATGGCCTAGTTAAGTTGGGGGGGGGGGGGGGAGTCCCTTTAGATGCCTCAAAATCAGTCATTTTTCAATTTTTTTTTTTTTTTTTTTTTTTTTTTTATAGATGATAAAATAATCGGATCATTTTGAAACTGTAGCATAACTTTATTACTCCTTGTAAAGTACATTTTTTTAATCTTTTTTTTACAAAATGGCGGCTTAGCAAAATTTTTCTTCGAGCTTCTCAGGCGCGAGGCAAAAAAGTGCTGTACTCGTCACTCTTTTTCTATTGATCTGAAATAAATAAATAAAATTATTTTCTTTTTCTAAGATATGCACTGAAAGGATAAACCTATAAGACGATAAAAAAGTATAAAGTAAAAACTTAAGTACGGTTTTTAATAAAATGTTCGGATTTTGTACTATTTGTTCGGCCTTTTTCATCCAAAAATTTTTTTTATTTACACGAAATCTTTTTAATTTAAGGTATATCCTTCCAATAATGATATAAAGAAAAGCATAAACAAAAATCAGCCAAATCGACCGGTAACTTTTTGAGTTACAGCACGGGCAGTTTTTGAAAACATAGTTTCAAGATAATAGAGTTTAAAGTTTCAGTACGAGAAAATTACTGGTTTTTGTGACTTACTGATCAGTCAGTGATTCCAGGTGCATATAACAGACCTTTGGAAGCCTCGAAAAGCTGGTTTTGTTTGAGTTGCTGCTATTTTCGGGCTGTACGAGTTGCTTTTGTATGAAAAATATTCTTCTGGTTCTGTCTCGTTACTCGCGCCTCATCGGTGTTTTCGGAAAAAACTTTGACATAGGTGCCAACAACACTACTTAAATTATCCTTAACTCTAAGAACAGATGTGTAGCCTTCATTAAATATCCCAGCAGCGATGTATGCTGAAATTTCAACTCTTTGTAGTCCAGAATGCAGGTGTTTTGGAGATAACCGCCAAACTGTTGCGTTAAAACTTTCATCAGCAGTTCTGTGTATGTCCACTCTAGAACCTTTGGAGTAAGTCATTTTTCGATAAATCTTGGTAGATTGGTAGGAGATGCTCTTGAAGTTCTTCAAGAAGTTATGGAGGAACATCTTCGTTTAATCTTCGCTAGCACAACATGCGGGCTCTGGCGCGCTCGACTAAAAGTCGGATAACTCTGTTAATATTGAATATTTTGATTTTTCCTCTTGCCCCAATATATTCTCGAGATATTATATTTCCGAAATAGGAAAAAAATAAAAAATCGATTTTTTGAAATTTCTAAAGGGACTTCTCTCCTTAATTCATGGGCTAACGGGGGTTCGGAGTCTCCATTTTAGTGGTTCCAAATTAGAATGAATTGATTAGAAACATTATTTTTTATATTTTGAGTACCTTTTTAAAGAAATATTCTTAATTGCGAATTAATTATTTTAATTGAAATTTAGTTCACAAATTATTAACAGGACATACTTGAGCTTTACAGGGCCTTGCAGTAAACAAGATCTTTCAGCAAACTAAGGAGTCTTTTAAAGGTCAATGTGGTTAATTGATACGATTTAATGCTGTAGTGAATGAATGTAATCCTAAAAGTTTTTACAAATGGCACGCAATTTATTTTTGTTAATTACGCCACGACACGGATAAATCCATCAGATTACGATCTGTTCATATTAAAAAAGAATGTGCTCAATAATAAAAGGAAGATTTATATTATTTTTTATACATTATTTATCTTTTAAGAACGAATTAATTGAATTTCCAGACAAATCTGTACTATATCTATGATCGGTTAACGAACAATTCGGTTAGCGAACACTGCTTTGGAGTGGATTAAGTTCGTTAACCGAACACCCATTTTAGTGTTTATTTAATAGAGCTTCTGTTTTAATAAAATGTATGATTGTATAACAACGCTGGTAGGAAATATTCCAAGTAATAACTATATTAGAAAATTTTAAAATCCCATTTTCTGTTTAAATTCAATTAAATACTCACTCAATAATTTTTCATTAAATACCCGAACGCGTTTATTTCTAACGAGTTCTATCGTATTTCAATTTAACTTAACTCTTAAACTATAATCTGTAACATTATTTCACGGACGGAAATTAAATAAATTAAAAATATTTTATCCTTCTGAAACAAGGAAAAATAGATTTTATGTATCTGTTATTCTAGATATTCTGAAACTGCAATCCCGAAATTAAAATTTTTAACATGTAATATTTATATACATTTTGAATATCATTTATATGATAAAAATGCTATCCTCTTTGATTTAATTTATTTTAATTGAAATATCTAAATCAGATTTAAATCGATAATCCAAATATATTACAGTGTATATTGCAAGTATATTGCAATGTATAATACAAACATAGTTCTTTATATTTTGCAAATATTTTGCAGCATATATTGCAAATATGATGCATCATATATTGCAAGAATAGTTCAGCATATATTGCAAGAATAGTTCAGCATATATTGCAAATATAGTGCTGTATGTATAGGAAATAGTGAAATGTTTCGTTTAGTAAAATTTATTAATTTATACCAATAATGATGACGACTATTTATTTATTAAATAGTCTGGAAATAACGACTCTAGCACATTTATTTGTATAACGAGTTCCATTCCTTTTGAATTTAAAGCAACAGCAGAATTATAATCTTCGTCTTCATTCCAATAAGCTAGAATAAATGGATTTAAATCATTGTATGCTTATATATCTGGATTTTATGATTAAATACATTTAAAACTCATTTTGACAGAAAGACGTACATCATTTAAAAAAAGAAGCTTCATGTGAGCAGATGTGATTTCATACAGCTACAAGTACAAGGAAAAAAAACTTGCTTAATATTTTATCGTGTATTCAAAAGATATGAGATGTTTAATAAAATTCTTATATTTTGCAATCGCAGACCAATAAGTAATTTTCTTAACATGGAGAATATACATTTTTGTTATTAATTATTTTAAAACAAGCTATCCACATCATTATAATTTTCTGTATTATACTGAGAATGTTGCATTACAGTTATTGAATATCCAGTTTTTTTACTGCAGTATAGTTCGTTTGAAAAAAAGTATATTTCTAGATTTCAAATTTACATATTTAACGCACTTTTGCTTGAATTCATTCTAATGTTTTTCAAATAAAATATTTTAAAACAGCGTTTTCCACTATAACTTGATAAAAGTTTCAGGCAGTATTCTTCAAGCAAATAACATAATGCATACTGATAATACCTTCCAGTGCTTTTCAGAATATAAATTTTTATTACATTCAGTGCATTAGTTCTTGAGATAAAGCGCCGACAAAATTTGTGTCACATACAGAGAGGAAGGAAGACGAACAGACTCACGCACGCACATACATACATTTTGTAAAAACGTGTTTTTTTGGTATCCCTGACCCCTAAAACGTCTAAATCCGTCGAAAACCGGAAGTCGAAAATTTTCACGAATCCAATACTGTCTTCTTGTAAATATAGAAGAAAGTAAAAAGTCATCTTTACATGCAAAAATCAACTTGAGTCAAATAAAAGTGTGTAAAAACCAAAAAGGTGATTCTATGTATTTCAATGGTATAGAAATAGCGTTGGGATTATAGTGATTTTGATATAATACAATTACAAAAAGCCATCTGTACATGCAAGAATCAACTTGAGTTAAATAAAATTTTGCAAGAAAAAAAAAGCAGAAAAAACGCTTATCCGACCTATTTCAATGGTACAGAAACAGTTTTGGGATTGTAGCGATTTTGTTATAATACAAATACAAAAAGCCATCTTTACATGCAAAAATCAACTTAAATTAATAAAATTTTGCAAAAAAAAAAAAAAAAAAAAAAAAAAGGTTATTCGATCTATTTTAAGGGTATAGAAATAGTGTTGGGATTGTAGCAATTTTGATAAAATAATCTTGTGCCAGTACTATCAAATGAAGAGATTGACAAACTGATAACATATACATTTGTGCGTGTACTACTGTATCAGAGGAGGGGGAGTATGCTTTAATCTTTGATACTTACCAAACTCCCGAAAGTATGCTTTATACACAGTGGTAAATTCTAAATAAATGGTACACTTAATAGAAAACTTAATTATATTAGTTCCTATTAACACTTTCACGGGCAGAAGATTTCTGTTACAGAAATGTGCAAATTATTGACTACCAACAAATTCGATGAAAAATTGAATTGGAAAGAAAATCTTGTAGTCATGTGCTGTGCATTATAATAAAAGCAAAATATTTGGAAAATGCTGGTACAACTCCTGTAGTTGTGAATTTAACTTAAGTGGGAACTAAATTCCCTATACCTGTTTAAGGGAAACACAGAGAATTCCCTTTCACATTACATCAGGACTCACGACATTTATAAAATTTTGTACCTCCGCCACCACTAACATAAAACAAAATTGTGTAATATAATTTTATATTACATAATAACATACATAATTAACAATACATAATTATATTGCAAATGTTAAAAGAGGTTCTTGTTCTTCCTTATACTAACTTATAACTTACTATTTTTTAATTTTTCTTTCATACTTATGATTATGTATGTTAAACTTTAACTTATCTTAATCTCGGATTATCCATTCAAAAATTTTCAGCCTTTTTCTTATTCTTATTTTTCTTTTCTTTCATTATATTTTAGCACATGTATGTGCTATACCTAAACTTATATTCATGACTGCTCTTTGATGTGATAAACATGTACTCATATACAGGATGTGGAGTAGCTATGCTACTGGGTATCCAACCAAGTTATCACCTGTTCTAAAAAGTTTACCAGGAAGATTATCAGTTTGATGTATTGGTTCCAAAAATAGTAAAATTTAGGGAGGCTGCGATACATGATTACATTAATATATATATATATATATATATATATATATATATATAACCATTAATTAAACATAACCTACCACCATCAAAAACCGTAATGTTATGAATTAAAGCTGTAAGTATAAAAAAAAATTCAATTAATTTATTATAAGATTTATTATGGAAGAAAAAGAAAAAAGTGGACACCGACAAATAATGGAAAAGCTTATATATTGAATTACGTTGTCAAGGGCACAGAATTCAATGATATAAGCAATATGGTTGTTTTCTGTGAGAAAAATAAGCTAAAGCTAAAAATTATTTTCCCCTGTGCCCAAACAACCATTAAAATCAAGTGAATTGATTAAAAATGAAAACAGAATAGAAACAAATAATATAAAATGGAAGAATCAATAAAACATATTTAAATATTTATAGGATATAAAATAGAAATAATAAACACCATACCGATTAATATTTCAGTATTTTACAAATATCCACGCGCACATGGCTACCAAAATATCATAAAGATTAAGCTGAATAAAACAGTTAAGAAATCACAGTAATTGATACCAAAGAATGCAGTTAATACATTTTTAAATAAATTTTGAAATACCATGTTAAATACATTTAATATAATATAAAATAAAATAAATAGAAAGTAATTACATTATTTAAAATGCACTATTAAATTAATTAATAACTGTTTAACAATATCGTCAAAATTTAGCTAAAAATTCTTCCTGGTGTAGTAAATTATAACTGAAATGGAGCTAGAAAAATTAAAATTTAGAAATTATCGTCAAAAGACAAATTTTGGTGCTGCCATCTAGTATTACTTTTATCATTCAAATGTCACAAGATAAACATTTGTAAGCATTTGAAATATGCATATCAAACAACTGCAATAAATACCAGGGAATTCAGACGTTACATGCGAAAGTATAGCGCTGTGAATGTGAAATCATATTGATCCAACCTTAATAAAATATTTTTTCATGAAACAAATTCCACCCATTCTTTTTAGAATGACGTCATAGTGAACATTTTCCGCAGTGTTTTAGAAGTGCTAGAAGTGGTAGAATAATAATTATGATTACGTCGAAATGATGTCATTTTGAAAACTATTTGATTATATATATATCAACGATCCTTGAAAAAAAGAGTTTGGTTACTTCATGTTCTTCTATTCCAAGTTTACGACATAACTTACAGGAAATGTTTATAAATATGAGAGGTTTATCAATGGAAATATATTTTTTTATATTATGTAATACGTCATTTTCTCTGGTAGAAGCGGATTTCTGTCTGGGAAGTTGTGATCAGTTAAATTAAATTTTATGTTATACAGAAATACTAAAAGGCCTTAGATTATAAAAGATTAACATTAGTAAAACATATTGAAATAAAAAATATATCTCATAATCTGTAAAGTTCTTAATATTTTATGCTTCAAAGTAACTATACATGCTGTGTGATAAGACCATATTCAGTGAGACTGTCTGTATTTTAACCAGTGTCCAACTAAATGTTCGATTTTGTCTCCGTTTTCGTAAAGTTTTGGTTCAAAGTAGCCAAATATTCAGCACAGTAATCTAAACTGTAGTCGCGCTTAATAGGGAGATTTTGTAGATAGTGCCTTTGAATACTTTTCAGTTGCTTTCTGTTCAACGAGCGAAACCGTATTGATAACGTTAAAGCACTTAATAAATAAAACACTTTACTTTTTGTAATATTATATAATTTAAAACAAAATATGTTGTGTAATTATCATTGAATATCTAAAGTTGTATTTGATCTGAGTGGATGTAATCATTTCCTATGGGAATCGATTATAACGAAGCTCGTCTGAGTTTAAAAATTATCCGTTATATACGAAAATCTTTATTACGGGTTACCTTAACTCAAATTTCAAAGAAATTTAGAAACTTTGAGTTTGAAGCGAGATTTTAAGTTCACTGTGAGATTCCTTCAACTTTCATTTAATATCCTGGAGCAACGGCGGAGCTCTGATGTCTCCATGGAAACTCTGTTCGAGTCACCGTTCTAGAATATTCTAGAAGCATTCCTCTAGAGAAGAACTTGCATGTTTATTTAAGAATCCCTTTATACTGAGCAAATAGGCGAACAATCTGTAACAGTATGTTAATTGAACTTATTCATAGACAAACTGCAATACAAACGCCTTTTTAGGATTCACATATTCATTAGAATTTGCTTTAAACGGCTTTAGAAGAAAGCTTAACAACATATTCCCCTCATGTTTGCAGCCCAAATAAATTATGTGAATCAATTCGCAGATTACAAACAGAGAGGCATTAAATGACTTGATTAACAAAATGTACGAACTTCTACATTTTGTAAAAGAAGAATGTCTTTTCCCGCAGGTTTTACCCATTTCTGTTTACGAAAAACAGCAAAATGTACCTCCATTCCTTGTAATTAATATTACAAGAATAAAAGGGAGATTATACAATCAAAACCGATTTAAATTTCGAGTTGTATACTTTAAAAATGCACAACAATAAAATAAAATAAAAAATTAGTTTGAATTACATTGACTAACAAACTTTTGGAAATTACTCTGTCCGCACTAATTTTTACATTAAATATAATCCACTTAAAATGATAGGATTGTGTCTAGAATAAAAGATTAGCTTATGGAATGTCCGGTTTACTACTACTACTTCTGACGGTTTTTCGAGGAGCCTGGGGCCAATTAAAAGCCTAGAATTTATTTAAATATTTTCATATATTTTTTCTGGTAGGAATAATGTTTGAAAATAGAGATTTTTTGATAAGTTATTGATATGCTCACTTAAACTTGGATATCTGGAATTCTATGCAGAAAAAAATAAAGAGATATTAAGACCTAAATTAAATGTTGAAATAAAAATGCATAGAAATAAAATCTGAATCTGTATCTATATGCATTATGCTCATGTGTATATGTGCTTGAGGGCTTAAAACACATTGTAAAAAAAATTGAAGCAGAAAAGTTTATTATAAAGACATTTATTTTTGATTTAAATATGCATATCAAAAGTTTTTCTCATGCAAATGTTCTTAAAACTTTAGAGCAATCTAGATACTTTTTAAAATTTATTAATGTACTATGAAATGTTGTCATGCTTTCAAAATGAATTAAGAAATTCGATTTACAGATATAGCCTATAAAAACTAGCTAATATATATAGTATATATTCAGTTTTAATTGGCTTTTTGTTATGTGAGTACAAAAAATAAAGTATCTTTGTACTAAACTGTGTCGCATAATGCTTTAAAGTGTTAGGTTTTCTTAATAAAAATAATTAAAATAAATTTATAGTTAATTGTTAAAATGTTTATAAATAAAAATATAAGCAATGAGTCTTAGAATTAACTGAGTATTACTTCATGCTCTTAAAATGCTCATTTATTATAATCTATTGGACATGTAAAAAAGTAAGTTTTTCAAATGCAATACGTCTGCGCCTTCCAAACCGTGGGACGCGCACGATGGGCTGGGGGACATTTTATCAGTTAAAAAAAATATGTATTATTATATAGTGGAAAAATGCAAGAAGTACAAAATGCAACATTTTTAATAAAAATACTAAAAAGATTTACAACTTCATGAAAACGTATTATTTTATGGAACTTCGCGCAAACATCATGTTTCAACTATGATAGAAACACACTCGTTGGTGCAAAACAATGTTATAGACAAGAGTTGGGCAAATTTGGAATCTCAATTATCCGCAGTGTAATTACAGGTTAATTGCATGAAATTGATTATAGTTACACACATTCTAACGCAGAAATTTTTTCAAATAATGGGATAAGAGTGGTTCCAGTTACAGTGATGTAAGAATTTTTTACGGCATGTAAATTTAACTCTAATTAATTTCATACAATTAAACTGTAATTACATTGCAGATAATTGGCAGTATTTTTATTTATTTTTATTTTTTATGATTAAGAAAAAAATATATATTTTTACATTGTTATGCTTTTATATTTTTAAGAGAATTTTTATTGTTATGATTACTCATAGAGGCCATAGACGGCGTAGAAAGGACTACGTAATCGATTTTCCAGAAGAATTAACGCTGTAAGAATAGATTATTAACTGTATGTGAAATGTATGACGTCTGACTCACCATGTTTTATTATTACATGAGCCAATTCGTCATTTTGACGGTACTGTTGCGTCATTGAGTTTAGACATGAAAGTTTAGCTTCATATTTATCTCAAAGCGTAGGATAGACCGAGGCTAGTTGGCCATTTTTTCTTCAATATTCTTTTTCTTTTTCTTTTTAATTTAATTTAATTTAATTTTTTTTTACTTTCTTTGTTTTAAAGAAGAAAGCACTGTAATCGAAAAAAAAATTGCGACGTACAGTTTTCGACGGGTAGACATGTTTACTGGTCAGAAATCCCGAAAAACATGTTTATACAAAATGTCTCTGTGTCCGTCCGTGTGTCCTCTTTGTACACATCGACAAAGAATTGCATAGAATTGAACCAACGTTTTTGTATACGTTTTTTGGCTATAGGAAGCAGATCCTCCTTGAATTTGGGAATATTCTTCCGGAAGTATGTGCTGTAATAGCGATTTTTGTGCCATTTTCTTTATTATACAATTGAAAAATGTATAACGTTATGCATCAAAATCAGCCAAATTATCTGTGTATATGTTTGCTATAACCAGGAGATCCTCCTTGAATTTGGAAATATTCTTCCTGAAGGGGGTGCTGCAATAGTGATTTTTGTGTCATTTTCATTATTAAACTACTGAAAAGTATGATGAAGTTTTGCATAATATAGAACCAAATTTCATGTGTTTGTTTTTGAATATGCCCAGCAGCTCCCACATGAATTTGGTAACAATCCGCCGGAAGCTGGTGATGTCATAGCAATTTTTCTCGACATTTCCTAGTTCTATTGTACATCGGCTTTTCATGCATCGATAGGCAATTCGCTTCCTGCTAACCCGACGATTCACAAGCAAATTGTGTACAACAGAATAAAGAACAATATTTATTTTATTAAATACAAGTTGTTGTTAATTAAAAAATATTACATCGAAATTAAACCTGTGCTTGTAATGACATTAATAATAATATTAATAATAATATATGTATAAAAATTTCAGTATATACACATTTTACTATGGGTAGAACATCAATAAGAAGTAGAAAAATATAATGATAAAACAATTTCTTTTAGTTAAAATATTAAACGCAAAATAACCAAGAAATTATAAAGAAATTAACAGAAATGCATAAAATGCATACTATGAAATTTTGTTATTCACGATACACAAAGGTTGAAAAATATTTAATAGTCGTCAAATTCTTCAGGATCAGGAGCAAGTTGTTCGTCTTTAGACTTTAACATTTTATAAGCTATTACCAATTTTGTAATAGTTTGTAATCCACATTTGTTTCTAAGTTTGTTTTGAATCAGGCAGAAATTGAAAAAATAATACTTTGAATGCTTTCTGATGAGGATACGCAGTGAAAAAGATGACTTGCAAAATTTGAAATATTTTCTAAGTCACTGTGTCATCTTTACAGTGATTCCCACCTTTCTGCTGTTGAGAGATTATTTATGATTGCATCAGAAAAATATGTATCAGGAAATGAAGATACCTTAATGGAAAATTTGACAATCAATGGCAAAAAAATTTTTACCATTGTCATTCAGCCATTTTCTTGCTACAATCTCAGAAAAAATTGTAAATTTATGAGCGTTTCCCCTTTAATTTTTACGGGCAACAACCTTATTTGATGAAAAACGGCTTGAGCCATTAAATAAGCGGCCTTATCCCTTACATACTTAGAAAATTAAGGGCAATCCACATATTTATACAGTTTTACACTGTAAAAAAAAAAAAAAAAAAAAAAAAAAAGACATTTTTACAGTACAGAGTACTGTTCATCTCGCGCACAAACTCGATCACAGTAAATGTGCTGTATCTTTCTTTGGTTTCCTTACTATATAAACATGAAAAAACAGTAGTTGCTTAAAATTAACAGCACAATGTGCTGGCAATTTGGACGCCAGCAGTTTGTGCTCGCGTCCAAATTGCGAGCACATTGTGCTGTTAATTTTACGCAACTACTGTATTTTTCATATTTATATAGTCAGGAAACCAAAGAAAGATACAGCACATTCACTATGATCGAGTTTGTTCTGGCAAATCTACAGTGGTTTTTTTACAGTGTAGTCAATATATTTTGGATGCAGAATGTGTTATAAAATATAAACTGGTGTGATACCGTCATCAAATATTTTCTGTAAACAATTATTAGCCCCCGGTATGCTATTTATTTCTCCCAACAATTTAAATGTCGTCTCAAAAAAATAATGTTCCATTATATAAGCCAGCAGTAAAACAAAGCAGATGTGTCATTGTACGGGATAATGTCTACTGAAATTTTTTAAGCTTCTAAACATCGCACATTTTCAATTTTCATACCGTCGTGTAGGGAAAAATGTACTTTAAATTTTAATTTGTTTGCAAACTGCATCTCAATTTATTTTCAAGATATTAATTTTTTTTTTTTTTGTAGTTTTTAACACCATTTCTTTGAGTTGGTAACTTACGTATTTCATTTCTGTAGATAATAAAGGGAAAATCGTTGGAAAATAGCAGATTTTTATCTTGTTGTTGCCATTTTCCCCTAACAACTGAAAAAGAAAAGTTTGTGCTATGTTAAAAAAATATAAATGAATACAAACACATAAAGGCATATGAATCATTAGATAGCCGATTTTTTCCCGAGTTTCTTCAAGGACAAAATTGCTTTTTGCTGTATTTGTGTGGCATTCTGCAATATTGACATCAAATGCATACTTTTCTGCAGATATTGTTTAAGACTGGGTCGTAAATGTAGATCTTTTCAGCGGATGCAAATGACGTCATTTTATATAAAATAAAAGCATTTGTTTGAAGTTTTAAAAATGAAATTTATTTAGTACAATCTATATTTATGTACATATATATTATTTTTTCATTGGGGGCGACACTAAATTCTGAAAATGTAGAATTCCTGTTTTCCAGAAATTGAATTCTTCTCTAATTTTCAATTCCCACATAATGCTTTTTAAGTAATTGCCATAAATCCTTAGCTTTTTTTAATCTTTCTAACTGTCATCGTTTGTTATGCCGACAAAGTCAATATAATTATACATAAACTTCATCATTCTTTTCTAACCATGTTTTATGGTCTATTAAACTATCGGGATCACCTAGATTTTTATCAATTCTAAGTTCTTCAGATTTAGAAAGTGTCAATAATTCATTGGTTGTATCGTCTATAGTAGATGAATATCGCTGCAGCACATTTAGTGAAATACTGATGGATTTCAAAGACTGATTAGAAGTTTCATTTCATTATATTAAGGTATATTGATAATTAGATTCCTTATGTTTGTATCTACTTTTTCTCTGTGTTCATCTATAATTTTCAAGAAAGCATCTTTGCTTTGCACATGTGTCTCCAGGCATTTAATGCTTTGGTTTAAGTTCTACTTCTATAGTTTTGGTTTAATTTCAGCATCTTTAGTTTTCGTTTAGATTGTTAGTTTCCGTTCACGTTTTCCGTTTTGGTTTAGGTTCTCGTTCGACTTAATCAAAATTGTTTGACATATGCAGCATAAGATTATTTTTTCAGTAAAATGTTATCTAAAATTTTGTAACAACGTGTAATAGCATTTTCTTTGTAGATTTATTAGATTATGATTAATATTTAGTCTTTCTATTTTAACTGAATGATTAATTGAAAAAAAAATTAATTAATAATGTAGTAATATAATTCTGTTACAACATGCAATAATTTTACAGTGCGTTAAAAAATTATAAGACGAATAACAAATTGGTACACGCACTCCTGAAGAAGAAAGCACAATGTACAATTTTTTTATCGTGTATTTAATATTGATCGTAGAACTTTTGCTATTATAACTGCTACATTAAAATTTAAGTTACATTTTATTAAACTCTTCTAATTTTTTAAAACGTAAATAAGTTGACTGTTAAGGAATTATTGTCTGCGACCGAAGTAAGAAAAATTTGATTTTATAAGGGAGCTGGTAAATCTGAACGTTAAATAGATTGGTTAACCCCTTGAGGGGCAGTGGGATAAAATATATCCCACCTAATTTAAACAAGATTCTCACCAGAAAATTTTAACTAAATTTTATATTTTTAACTTTGTAGGAAAATCGTTGAAAAATTGCTTTTCCTTATTTAAAAATAAAATTTTTCGATTATTCTGGTGAGAATTCAATATTTAGAGATATTTTTGCTTGCCCTTCAAGGGGTTAATGAAGCGTTCTAAAACAGCCATTACCATAGAAATAATTTGAAAAAATGGAAGCAAATAAAATTAAACGATCTGGAAGAAAAGGGATTTTGACAACACGGGATTATCGACAAATATCTCAATTATTAACATAAAAAGGTCTTTTAAGCTCGGGAAATTTCGAACCGTTTCTGCAAAGGAACCTCACGTGTAATAGTTAGGAAGAGTCTGAAATCAAACAGTAATGTAAATTGTATGAAACTGTTGAAAATACCGAGCTTAATGAAACATCATAAAGAAGAAAAACTGAAATGGAATAGAAATGTTATGCCATGGAACAAGAAATAGAGACAAGTTATGTTTTCAGAAGAAAAAAAAAATCTTGATGGTCCAGATGGCTATAAACACTATTAGCTTGATTTGAGGAAGGAACCGAAACAATGCTTCAGTCGACATATGGGAGGAGGATACGTAATGGATTGGGGAGCTTTTTGTCATGATGGATTATGCGATTTAACCCATATTTCCGGACGTATGAACTCTGCACAATATCACGTTATGATATATGATCATTTGATACCGTTTGGACCTTTTTTAGGGGTTGCTAACTGGATGTTTCAGCAGGACAATGCCATATGTCTAAATACACACAGCAATGGTTTTAAAAAAAAAATCATGTTTTGTCATGGCCAAGTCGAAGTCCAGACTTGAACCCTATGGAAAATGTTTTGGGTGTATTAAGTCGCAAAGTTTATGCAATAAAAACAATCTTTATCTGCCAATGAACTAGAAGTAGCCATTATAAAACAATGGCACAAAATTTCTGAATCTGTACTTAATCACCTTGTCACTTCTATGAAAAACAGAGTGTTTGAGGTTATAAGAAAAAATGGAGGACCAATATCTAATTAATTTACATATTATTATTTTTTTTTAGACAAGTGGTCTTATAATTTGTTAACATTGTGTTTTTCAATCATTGCTTATATTTTTGTTAACATACTTTTTTATTGCATTATTCAAAATTATTGAAAACTAATTTCATTAAATATGTTGTATTTTGATATCTCATGTGTTAAAACTATAATTAGAACCTTTATTTACTTCAGAATTTTCAAACCAAAGTGGTCTTATAATTTCTTAACGCACTGTAGTAGCTACCCACAAAATTGTTTAATAAAATCACCCTAGTAGCATCTGATAATTATGTACATCCATGGTATCTGTTTTACATGTCATTTGGCAACAGTTGTAGTTCTTTAATTTCTAAACTGAAACTGAAATTTTAATTCGTTATTTTTATGGGATTTGTGTGACTCGTGTTTCCAGGTGTCCCGCGTAAGCCTGGCCTCCAAATGCTCTGAACCCCACTAATTAACACTGAAAAGACCGTTAGGGGTCTTTTGACCACTACCAAATGAATATATTTTGGTTCAAACCAAAAATTTCTTTATAAAATAAGTTTAAAAGAGAAATAAGAAGAAAAAAGTTAGATAAATGGGGTAAACAGTTTTGAATAAAAATTCTGATGACAAATATTTTTTATAAAACTTGAGTAAACTTCCCTGTCTTTTTAGTGTTAATCACTGTATATTTCGCCATCTTTAATCGCAGATAATTTTACCGTTAGATAAATAGGAGAAAGTTACTTAAAAATACTGGTGTCCAGAGAATTTGGACCCCCAATTTACGCAAGACACTTGTTAACACTATTTGTGTTTGTCAAAAAATAATGAGAGAAGAAAATAATTGCGGTGGAGCATAAAAAATATAAAAAGGAAAAAACTCAATCGGTCATTCAACTGGGAGTTATGTTAAACTGTATTTCCACACGAAACTCTTAAACTGTTTTTAATACTTTCCAACAAAGTTTAAAAGTCATTATGCATTCGGTTTGTCTGTCCGTTTGGTAGCCTTTCCACGGTGTAACTCCCGTAAATATACTCGTATTTTCATGCAATTGAAAAATGTTATTTAGGGTCATCAAGAAATATTTTTATTGTATATGAAGCATGTGGAGTTAATAGTTCATTTACAGGGGCACTCAAAATAATTACATAACATTAAGGTATATGGGGGGGAAATCGTTTGCCGAGAAATTTAATGCGAATACGCTATTTTAAATGTATTGAAACTGGTATAAATCACTGAATTTTACTACAAGAAGATTACGATTTACAACAGAATAGGACATTCATAGTATTTGTCGTTCATTTGCAGGGACACACAAAAGAGATCTGTTACAATACTGTCTTTGAGTAATAATTACTGGAAGTACGTTTTCAGTTTCGGCATGCACTTTTTCATTTAGTTATTTTTTTTATTGTATATAAATTCTATACCTCATATACAGGGCTGCACAAAAGAATTCACGAACCATTCTTCTTATTAGCGGAGATTGCTGAAGGGGAATTTTGAACTAGAGTGTATATGTATTTCTTAAGTGAACTAAATTTTGGCATGCATGTAGTTAATAGATACAAATCCATATATCATATAAAGAGCTGCTCAAAGAAATCGGATAATTTTTGCGATTGTCGATGGGAACAGTTGAAATTGGGTTTTCAAATGTGTTATGCGTTGCCATATTGTTGATTTAGACATAGTATTTTAACAGTAGCGCTCAAAATTATTTTGACAAAGATAATAATTCACTTAATTGAAAAGAATAATAAAATACAGAAATCAATCATTTATTTTATTTAACCATATTCAGTGTTTTAATTTTAATAAATTAACAATAAATATTAATAATATTAATAAAATTATATATATACTATATATATATATATATATATATATATATATATATATATATCCATATATACATATTATTTATATCTGAATTTTGTCATGCTGTAACTCTCGAATTTTTGAACCGATTTTGATGAAATTTTTCATATACATAGCACATACTAATGTCTCGACCAAGTTCGTTGGCCAGCTTCATCCGCCATCTTGTTTCAAAATGGCGGCCATTGGAATTTTTGAATTTTTTTATGTTTTCTAACATTGTATACTTATAGAAAATGTTACGTTACACAAAATGTAAACTCTTATGTATAATTTTAAACAGAATGTTAGAAACATTAAAATATATTTTAAAGAGTCGCACAGTGTAAGTTAACAACATAGGTCATTTCAAAGAGAAAGTTAGGAAACCTAAAAATTTCCAAACGTGTTCACAAAATTCAAATGGCCGCCGTTTTGAAACAAGATGGCGGATGAAGCTGGCCAACGAACGCGGTCGAGTCATTAGTATGTACTATGCATATGAAAAAATTCATCCAAATCGGTTCAAAAATTCGAGAGTTACAGCATATATATATATATATATATATATATATATGGATATCTATATCTATCTATCTACCTATCTATCGATTTATATGTATATATATAGTATATATATAATTTTATTAATATTATTAATATTTATTGTTAATTTATTAAAATTAAAACACTGAATATGGTTAAATAAAATAAATGATTGATTTTTGTATTTTATTATTCTTTTCAATTAAGTGAATTATTATCTTTGTCAAAATACTTTTGAGCGCTACTGTATTAAACGGTGCAGTTTTGCTACATTATTCAGAATATGTTGGAAAGTGTTTCATTATCCATGCTTGGCGCATGATTTGTCTTCATTTTTTTATGGACACTTTTTTAAGATTATTTAAGATTTAATATATTAATTCGAGCTTTGCTCTTTTAAGTTTCGTTCGTAAAAATGTTCCTACTCTGTTTGAAAAAAATCTAATAACTACACTGTTAAAAATTTGCAGCATTCTGGCAGGTCATTTGACCGTTTTTTCCGAAAACGGTTACACAACCGTTAATTTAACACTATTCTGACCATGTTATTGGCCATTTTATGGTCAGAATATAGTTAAATTATGGTTATGAAACCGTTTTTTCAAAAAACGGTCGAATGACCTGCCAGAATGCTGCAAAATTTTTAACAGTGTACGTATTGATTTGTTCTTGAAATTACATTCTTTTTTTAAGAGTTTTTCGAAACTAAGAAATAATAATGTGTAATTCTCACATTATTTTATTTTAATTACTCAGGCAGTATTAAATGAAATAAATAATACGTTATAAGATATAGCACAGTTAAAACTCGGACGATATATCCTGCCAGAAAAAACATTTATAACTCGATATTGATCACTATATTTATGTATAAAATATTCAGTATTTCGATATTTAATTCTAAGGTATCTGTCCACGTTCTGAGAGCTCGTTTTTTAAAATCTACAGTATTGAATAAATGCACATATTTTTAGTTCAACTGTAATACAGAATAATAACAAAAAAAATAATAAATAAAATAAAATAAAACAAACAGAAAGTAATAGCAATATTATATCAGATGTAAATTTCCGTCTGGTCGAAAAATGTCCGGACCGGGATTCGAACCATGGATCTCTTGGCTGGAGCTGCCAATGCTCTACCATCTGCGCTATCCCAAACGAATCTGGTGGATCTTTTTCACCCAGCTAACCTTATTGAAATTAGCATCTATCTGAAATCTGGTTCAGCTCAACAGAACAAATCGCAGGTAAGGGAACCCCAGAAATCATCTACGTTTACATGTGATATGATTTATTTACCAATTAAAAGAAAAATTGTGTTCAAATTAATCTAGCCTAGCAATATCGTCGTAAACTTTGTAAATAATTTTGCTTTTTTGCCATTTTTTACCAAAAAATCAAGATTACAGCGTACAACCTATTCAAATAAATGAATTTCAATTTCCTTTGTACTACTTTTACACTTACCTCTGCCCTTAACTAGGAGATTTACAGTATCTTATAAATAAACAGAAATATCTCCAAATATGTTTAAAAACATCTATTTCTTAATTAAAAATTATATATTTTTTTAATATTCGTATACATATAAAATGATTGCATTATCACATAGCGCTTAGATTATAGTTCTGAACATTGTGAGTAATATGGAAACCATTTTGACAAAATTTCACTGAAATATATTTAACACATTTTTAAATGAAGTTTATCCTACATGGAAGTAAGGGATAAAAATTGATTTTCCAGAAATTGCAGTGAAAGATTTCTTACCTAAATTAATTATTGTCTATAAAACCAATCTAGAAGTGTCAATTAAAGTTTATTAGTAATTTTAAGTATAAAACATAACAAAATCATGCATTGAAACAATCTTTCCTTTTTTCCCTGGCATTCCTGCTCAATATTGGTATTTGACTATTTATTTCCTAGTTATTAAATTGGCCATAACTCCTCTTCTATTAATCATATGAATAAAATTAAAACCCATTTGGAATCGTACAAGATTATCTTATAAAAAAAAAATCTAAAAATTTCACGAAAACGACAGATCTTACTAAGTTTTTAACAGTGTACCTATTTCTTGAAAGCTACTAAAGCGATTTCAATTATTTTAATAGCTTTGGCAGTTGTTAACCCTTTATGTACTGAATTATGAATTCATGAAAATTTTGTCTTAAAAGTTTCGTGATTGTTTAAGCTACATTAGAACATATACATAATCATTTAATAAATTTTAGAAGGAATTTAGGAGGATTAATTTAATTTGACTTTTAATTTCATTTTGTGCAATATTTATAACCCTACTCAAATCTTTTATTGTAAATATTCTTAGTATTTTGTAGAATCGGGAAATGCAGAAATATAATGTTCTTACAATAAAAATGTAGAAATATCTTCGAATTGCAAAATCCCCCCCCCCCCCTCAACGCCAAGACAGCTGAAAAGATGCAAAGGCAAAAGAAATCAATTTTTTCTAAATATTTTTGTTTTGTGTAACAAATAACGCTTTTGGAAGAATATAAAGTAATGTACAGTCGTGGGAAAAAAAAGTAAACACCCCCTAGTAATTCCTCAACAAATTATCGTAGAAGAAAGTTACTGGTACCGAACGATTGGAAATAATGTCTACTTTTAAATGTTATAGATAAAATTTGCTTAAGGGGACATCTACATATTAAAACGAACCATAACTTTGTTTTTGTTCAATAGCAGTACACACTTCTGACAGCATAAATGAACTCTACACCCTTCATTTAGCCTAAAAACAAATTTTTATGCAAATCGTACCATACCTTTCTGAGAAATTAATTATTTTAAAACAAGCGTATTTTAAGGGCTGTATCCAAATTGAAGTTCGGAACTCCATTGTTAACCGAGAGATCCCCCATCTTGATCAAGGCACCTTAAAAAGTGAATGAAGCCTGCTAGATTACAGGATAGCAGGAGAAATTTCAAAGTATCTAGTCGCTTCTATTATAGACGGCCCTTTAAACCATCATTTTGCCGTTTTTGTAAGCATAATTTGAAAACTACTTGGAATAAAATTGCAAAATTTTGGATTTCCATAAAGCAGGACTCAATAAATCTAAATCCATCAAAAAAATTGTAGATCGCAATTTATAATTTTTTCGAATATTAATTTCATAATTCATAATTCATACCATAAAATTATAAAAATTACAAAGTCAACGTATTTATGTTTGGGTATATTAGTATTATTGCTACACAAAAAATTAGCACATTAGGAGTATGATTTCAGGAGATATAAATAAAAATATGAAAATATAATTTAATATTAGAAGCACTAAATTTTGAATGTTTATAATTCAAAAACTTATTATCCAAATGACTTGAAATTTCGTTTCTAGACATAGTTTGAACTGAAGATTTGAAATATCTCGTTAAAATTGGGTATTGCTATTGAAAAAATGAAGTTTGGGTTCGTTTTGATATGTATATGTCCCCCTAATCAAATTTTATATTTATCATATAAAAGTATACTTGATTTCCAATCGTTCGGTGTCAGTAACTTTCTTTTACGATAATTTGTTGATGAGTTAGTAGGGGGTGTTTTCTTTTTTTTTTTCCACGACTATACCTATAACTCATTCTAAACTGTATTACAACTAATTGATGTATTAAATGAATTTTATAATAAGTTACTTTAATGCTACTTATAAGTACCGTCAATAGATAAAAGGTTAAATTACACATTAGAGGTCTGCATGAGCCTTACTTTTTTCTGCATGTCAGGCCAAACTTTTTCCTGCATAGTCGTGCCTGGCCAGATTTTTCTTTTCTGGACAGGGTCGATCCTGAACTCCATTCTTCGTAGAGGTCCACACGGACCGAAATTTTCAAATCAATGTCCCATTCCAGCCTGTTACAAAATCATTCAACTAGTCCGGCCCAGGCTGGCCTGTGCAAAGATTAATGTAATGAGGTAGACCCAACTTTTTGCACAAAAGGATATCTTTTTAATTCACCATTATTCTACACCTAAGATATTTCGTCTTGGAAAATTTTACTGTATAGCATTTTACATATTTTTAAGACAAAATTCCATCAATATCTAGAATTAACACAACAATGGTGGAATGGTGGAGTAATAAATTTCATTTTTACTGCAATTTTAAATTTTCGACATCACTCAATTTCAATTTTTAAATTGCCAATTCAGAAAAAAAAAATATTAATTTGAAATGTAATCTCTATGAAAATTGTATCACATTTTAGTAATTTTTTATTCATTTAATAATATATTTCAATCATGAAATTTTGAATCTCTCTCCATACCGTGCAGACCGGTTAAACATTATTAACCTGGTGTTCAGTCGGTGTTTTTTATCCATTGCCTCAAACTTTCGGCTGAAAAAACATTAATTAACTCTCAATTTAAATAATAATTAATAATGATTATTAAGATGCTACTTGGCGCAGTATGATATGAATTTTAAACAACGTTAAAAACGCCAGAATATGTAAACTTTAAGTAGACTAGTTTCAGTAGCATTTAGTGTACCGTCCTCAGCGTAAACTAAGTTTTACATATTCTGGCGTTTTTAACGTTGTTTTAAGTTCATATCATACTGCACCAAGTAGCATCTTAATAATCATTATTAATTATTATTTAAATTGAGAGTTCTTCATTTGAAGATGAGCCCAAACTATCTATCTTTTAAGATTATTTCCATTTCAATATTCTATTATTAATTAAAAAAGATTTTAATGTAATTGAATCAAAATGGTGGCTTTCGAGTTACTCTATTGTTGTTGGTAATTGAAAAAAAAATGTAAAAAAATTGGAAAAGGGATATCTGTATCGATGCCATGTTCTCAGTACAGTAAAAGAAAAAAAAAACATTTTGAGTAGATTATGTTTAATAACAAGAAAAATGTTTAATGATACTAGAAAATATATAACATAATTTCTTTACATGCTATATTGGAGGGTAAATATTTTTACATTAATACAAACTTTTAAAAAGTTGATAAAATTAACTCAATTAAAAAATAAACACGTAAACCGTCAAACATTTCATAGGAAAGCTAATATTGATCATATTATACCACAAACCCTTATGCACTCCGGGGAATATTCTTTATTTATAGCTTTAGAAAGTTTCAGTGAATTCTTTAAATAGGAAAAATTGTTTAAATATACTATACTTTAAGTCATTCGGGGAATAAAGCACTGAAGTTAAGAGAGAAATATATATTTTTTCTTTTATCTCATTTCTTTGAGAGATCGAAAAGAATTTACAAATGAAGAATATAATATTCATAAGCTGCAAGTAATAGAACTCCTGAAAACGGTGTAATCGGTGTACACATGATTAATGAAAGTTGTAATTTTTCCAAACTGGATGAAAAAGTGCCAGGGTCTTTTTTGACTGAATTCTCTAATGCTCCACCAACTGCACTATTCTGGACATATCTGTCTTCAGGTTTTTCCAGGATAGTTCAGTTGGTAAAGCATTGGCGGATTTACCCAAACGGGTCCATGGTTCGATTCCTGACATGGAGACTTTTTCACGCAGTTAGGGGCAATTACAATTTTTAGGTAGCTTTCATTACAAAAAGCTACCTATTGCAGCCGTTCGGAGGAAAGCGATTTCAAAACATTTTGGTATATTTTCATCGATCATGACCCCCAGACCCCGAAACCAATCTCCGTTCAAAATTGATATATATATATATATATATATATATGACCTATGTCACACTGTAACTCTCGTAATTATGAACCGATTTCGATGTAATTCGGTGTGTACATAGTACATATCAATGTCTCGACCGAGTTCGTTGGCCCGCTTCATCCGCCGTTTTGTTTCAAAGTGGCGGCCATTTAAAATTTAAAAAAAAAAATTAAAATTTGAAATGTGGTACTAAAAAATAAAAAATAGAAAAATATTTTTTCTTATGTATTTGACCTTTATACAAAGATTCCGGAGCAGTTTTTGTTTCGTCTATATCTTAAAAAATGGCTGAGTTATAGCATTTTGAATTTTTAGCGTGGCTGACATTTTGAAACGTCCTGAAATTTGTCACGCGATAAAAGGCGTATTTATGAACCGATTTCGATGTAATTCGGTGTGTACATAGTACAGACACATGTCTCGACCGAGTTCGTTGGCCAGCTTCATCCGACATTTTGTTTCAAAATGGCAGCCATTTAAATTTTTTTTAAAAATTAAAAATTTGAAATGTGGTACCAAAAAATTGAAAATGGAAAAATATTTTTTTTTATGTATTTGACCTTTATACTAAGATTTCGGAGCAGTTTTTGTTTCGTCTGTATCTTAAAAAATGGCTGAGTTGCAGCATTTTGAATTTCTAGCGTGACTGACATTTTGAAACGGCCTGAATTTTGTCACGCGATAAAGGGCGTATTTATGAACCGATTTGGATTTAACTTCGTTTATACATAGTACATACCAATATCTCGACCGGGTTCGTAGGCCAGCTTCATCCGCCATCTTGTTTAAAAATAGCGGCCATTTAAATTTTTAAGAAAAAATTAAATTTGAAATGTGGTACCAAAAAATTGAAAATTGAAAAATTATTTTCTTCTTATGTGTTTGACCTTGATAAAAAAAATTCGGGAGCAGTTTTTGTTTCGTCTGTATCTTAAGAAATGGCTGAGTTATAGCAATTTGAATTTCTAGCGTGGCTGACATTTTGAAACGTCCTGATTTTTGTCACGTAATAACAGGCGTATTTATGAACCGATTTGGATGTACCTTGGTGTGTACATATTACATACAAATATCTCGACAGAGTTCGTTGGCCAGCTTCATCCGCCATTTTGTTTCAAAATGGCGGCCATTTAAAATTTTCTTAAAAATTTTAAATTTGAAATGTGGTACCAAAATATTGAAAATGGAAAAATATCTTTTTCTTATGTATTTGACCTTTATACAAACACTCCGGAGCAGTTTTTGTTTCATTACATCCATGTTCAATTACATCCAAATCGGTTCAGAAATTCGAGAGTTACAGTATGACAAAGGTCAGATATATATATATATATATATATATATATATATATATATGGATATATATATATATATATATATATATATATATATATATATATATATATATATGGATATATATATATATATATATATATATATATATATATATGGATATATATATATATATATATATATATATATATATATATGGATATATATATATATATATATATATATATATATATATATATATATATATATATATATATATATATGGATATATATATATATATATATATATATATATGGATATATATATATATATCAACTTTTGAACGGAGGGTGGTTTCGGGGTCTGGGGGTCGTGATCGATGAAAATATACCAAAATTTTTTGACATCGCTTTCCTCCGAACGGCTGCAATAGGTAGCTTTTTGTAATGAAAGCTACCTAAAAAATTGGAATATGAAAAAGATTTTTTTCGAATGTGTTTGACCTTAATACAAAGATTCCGGAACAGTTATTATTTCGTCTATATCTAAAAAAAGTCATTCCGGCCAGTGCCGGGAGGAAGAGGTAGCTTTCATAATCCTTATTTTAAAAAAGCCAACTTATATCATGCAAACACATGAAGCTCAATTTAGTGGAAACCGAATATAGGAGATTCAATACTAATTTTTATCAATGTAATGAATGAGAATTTCGCGAAATTAGTCAGCTCTATTCAAGCTGCTTTTCTTTAAAGTAACTTATATTTGGCTGCCAAATTCGGCAATTTCTTAAAGTGCCTGTCATTTTAAGACAACATGGTGGATGAGGCTAAGCAGTGAACTTGGTCGAGACCTTAGTAATTGCTGTGCACATGCTCACTCACATCGGAATCGGTTAATATATAGGAGTGCTGTCGCATGCAAAAGATCAGATTTTTCAAAATGTCACCCACAATAGAAATTGAAACTGCTATATCTGAGCCATTTTTTAAGGTAAAGAGAAACAAAAAATGATCCTGAATCCTTATATCAAGATCAAATACTTAAGAAAGAAACCTTTTTCAATTTCTAATTTTTTTGCACCTCACTTTAAATATACATATATTTTTTAATTTAATGGCCGCCATTTTGAAACAAGATGGCTGATGAATCTGGCCAGCGAACTTGGTCGAGGTGTTGATGTATACTATCCACATGCCTTCTTACATCGAAATAGGCGAATACGTGTGTTATCGCGTGACAAATACAAGATCGTTTCAAAATGTTAGCCATGCTAAAAATTCAAACTGCTATAAATCAACCATTTTTTAAGATATCAACAAAAGAACAAATTTTCAGAAACAAAAACTGCTCCGGAATCCTCGTATCAAGGCCAAACACACAAAAAAAAAAATCTTTTTCATTTTCCAATTTTTTAATACCTCATTTTGAATTTTAAATTTATTTTTTTTTAAATGGCAACCCTTTTGAAACAAGATGTCGAATGAAGCTGGCCCACGAACTCGGTCGAGACATTGGTATGTACTATGTACAGACCAAGTTACATTCAAATAGGTTCATAAATACGCCTGCTATAGCGTGACAAAAATCAGGTCGTTTTAAAATGTCAGCCACAAGAGAAATTCAAAATGCTATTACTCAGCCATTTTTTTTAGATATAGACGAAAAAAAAACTGTTCCGGAATCTTTGTATTAAGGTCAAACACATACAAAAAAAATCTTTTTCATTTTCCAATTTTTTGGTATCTCATTTAAATTTTTTTATTTTTTAATTTTTTAAATGGCCGCCATTTTGAAACAAAATGGCGGATGAAGCTGGCCAACGAACTCGGTCGAGAGATTGGTATGTACTATTTACACACTGAATTACATCCAAACCGGTTCCTAAATACGCCTTTTATCGCGTGACAAAATTCAGGACGTTTCAAAATGTCAGCCACGCTAGAAACTCAAAATGCTATAACTCAGCCATTTTTTAAGATATAGACGAAACAAAAACTGCTCCGGAATCTTTGTATAAAGGTCAAATACATAAGAAAAAAATATTTTTCCATTTTTAATTTTTTGGTACCATATTTCAAGTTTTAAATGTTTTTTAAAAATTTTAAATGGCCGCCATTTTGAAACAAAACGGCGGATGAAGCTGGCCAACGAACTCGGTCGAGACATTGGTATGTACTATGTACACACCGTATTACATCGAAATCGGTTCATAATTACGGGAGTTACAGTGTGACATAGGTCATATATATATATATCAATTTTGAACGGAGGGTGGTTTCGGGGTCTGGGGGTCATGATCGATGAAAATATACCAAATTTTTTTGAAATCGCTTTCCTCCGAACGGTTGCAATAGGTAGCTTTTTTTGTAAAGAAAGCTACCTAAAATGGCTGAGTAATAGCATTTTGTATTTCTATTGTGGCTGACATTTTAAAACGACCAGATTTTTGTCACGCGATAACAGGCGTATTTATGGACCGATTTGGATGTAACTTGGTCTGTATATAGTACATACCAATGTCTCGACCGAGTTCGTTGGCCAGCTTCATTCGCCATCTTGTTTCAAAAGGGTTGCCATTTAAAAATAAATTTAATTTAAAATTTAAAACGAGGTATTAAAAAATTGGAAAATGAAAAAGATTTTTTATGTGTTTGGCCTTGATAAAAAGATTCCTGAGCAGTTTTTGCTTCTGAAAATTTGTTCTTTTGTTTATATCTTTAAAAATATTTGAATTATAGCACTTTGAATTTCTAGCATGGCTAACATTTTGAAACGATTTTGTATTTGTCACGCGATAACACACATATTCGCCTATTTCGATGTAAGAAGGCATGTGGATAGTATACATCAATACCTCGACTAAGTTCGCTGGCCAGATTCATCAGCCATCTTGTTTCAAAATGGCGGCCATTAAATTAAAATATGTATATATATATTTAAAGTGAGGTGCAAAAAAATTAGAAATTGAAAAAGGTTTCTTTTTTAAGTATTTGACCTTGATATAAGGATTCAGGTGCATTTTTCGTTTGTCTTTACCTTAAAATATGGCTCAGATATAGCAGTTTCAATTTCTATTGTGGGTGACATTTTGAAAAATCTCATTTTTTGCATGCGACAGCACTCGTATATATCAACCGATTCCGATGTCAGTGAGCATGTGCACAGCAATTACTAAGATCTCGACCAAGTTCACTGGTTAGCCTCATCCACCATGTTGTCTTAAAATGGCAGGCACTTTAAGAAATCGCCGAATATAAGTTACTTTAAAGAAAAGCAGCTTGGATAAAGCTAATTTCGCGAAATTCTCATTCATTATATTGATAAAAATTAGTACTGAACCTCCTATATTCGGTTTCCACTAAATTGAGCTTCGTGTGTTTGAATGATATAAGTTGGCTCTTTTAAAATAAGGAATATGAAAGCTACCTCTTCCTCCTGGCACTGGCCGGAAGGACTTTTTTAAATTATAACAAAATAACACTTGCATAGTGCATATGGCACTCCGATGTATAATGCTTACATATAATTTCAGACTTCATTTTCTTTTTCAGATATAATCGTCGTAGACACATCATCTTCTTTCTTTTCCCCAAGAAAATTATCAGAAACATAGAAAAATTGCATTTTTTTTTTGTAAGAAAAAAAAAAAAGCTTGCTCTTTAACTTATATATTTTACTTCTTAAGTATTGTTATTTTTTTCTTCATTTTTAGGATTCAAGACTTAAAAAGTAAAAACGAAAGCATTAAGATGACTCCCGTATCTGTCTATCTGGCAGTCATTTTACTCATAAACGATGGAACTTGGAAAGTTTCAATTGGCTGAAGTAATAAATGCTATTGACCCAAATATTTATAGATTACTAGCTATACCCAGCCACGCGTTGCGATGGCTCAGTCCGATTAAATGGGAAAAAATGAAAAGAGAAAGCGCACGTTTCTAAGAATTTTGATTTCACAGTGCTTGTGGGTATACAATATTTTTTGTCGTTACATTGTCGGTGCAGATATAGAGATTGTCTGATTTGCCGATTCTAGAACACGAAACATATAATTTTCCGTATGAGAAGCAATCCTTATCTAGATCTAAACCGCATAATTCTAAAGCTTTGTCCTAAGTTTTGTTGATGTAGATTACAAACTCCAATCAAATTGGTGATTGCAATCTCTTAAATTGAAATGGCACATCCATTGGAATCAAATGAATGCGAGGAATGAGGACAGCTTCGCCTTTGAAAGGTACTGTCAAGATTGTTGCTTCTACGATGCTGCTCATAATTTTTTAAATGCAAGGCTCGTGCCTTTGCAAAGCTTTGGCTGGTAAATATTTCAGAACATCATAATTGGCACGCCGATTGTCAACTGCAGTACGTGCGGTTGCATCCCCGGCAGATCGAGGGAATTCAAAAATTCTTTTGGCTAATTAACCGCTTCATCTGCTTCCACAGTACTGTCGACGAACTTGTATTTGACTGCCTCGCTTTGAATGTTAGACTGAGTAATGTTGTTAAGTTAGTAGACGTCTTTGTCCTTGGCCGCAAGGATACCTTGTTCCCTCTGCCAATAGAGATTCTTATAATTGGTTTGAATATTGGGAAATACCTTTTCAACCAGATCTTCTTTTGACGTCATTAAATTTTAGAAGTTTTGAAGCAATGGAATTCGTTCTGGGATCAGATCAAGAGCCTCCAACGGTGTTTTGTGCGCCATTATACATTCTTCGCATCTCTGCAATACTTTCCGCATGGAGGATGCTTTGGAAGTATTGCATGTGAGAGTTTCAATGAATTGCATGTTGAATGGTAATTTCAAAGCGGAATGAGCAATTCTTCCCCCTGGTAGCAATATGTCGCAGCTATTCCGTACGACGCAAGAGTTAAGGCTATGTCATATTGGGATTGAATTCCGCAAGAATCAACCTATTGAGGAACATTTTAACAGTTCCTCCCGGTGCATCTAAGATTTCTCCAATCCCATTACTGACAGATTGCATTATTTGTTTGTGAATACCTTTTTGCTCAAGCGTTATCTTAGGAATATTTGATTCAACATACTACAAAAGATCACCCGTGTTGTAATTTTGTTCACGAAGCAATTCTACATCGAACTAAGCAGCTGCAGATCGATTCGGTGATGGCATCCCCAATTGATTGAGAACTTTATTCGTGATTTCTAGGCACAAATCTCCAACAATTATCAACGCTTCATTGTAGATTTCTGCTGTGAAATACATGTCCATATTGAATTACAACCGAGAATATCTTCAGCTATGTGGGATTTATATTTCTCCCATAATTTTGTTGGAGATGAAGGTGAGCAGGTGGCCAATATAATTGCATATAATGCTCAGATTTCATTTGTATGTGACTGATTGCATGCGTTATAAATATATGCATTCAAATGTCGGTTGTTAACCAATAAATTCAGAGTTTGACATGCGCGGGGAAAGTGGCATGTGTAACGCCGTTAATAATTCTCAAATGCTGGAGAGATGTTTGACCGGGCCATTTACAAAGAGCATCCGAAGAAAGAAACATTCATCTTGATTGGGATGCATGGTTTACATTCTGCCTATTGTATTTGTTTTTAATATGCCGGGTTGCCCTCTCCTCGTTTTGGTCGTTCAAAATATTTACTAATAACATTTTATGTGTAATACGTTGGCACTTCCGAATACAATTCCTAAACTCGTCGGTTTGATATAATTTGAAGAAAGCAGTTAAAGTTGTAGCCGGTGAATTTAGGGCTATTTGCTGCACATTTGCAGCTGCAAAATAAACACGTTATCGATTTTCTAGATGCACGACTAAATAAACAACAGCTGGACCTCGTTCATGTAAGGAAAACGAAAGAATTCGCAATACAGCTTTGTTGCTGCTTATGTATATTCTAGCCAGATACTCTGCGATTTCATTCATACGTATGGCCGCATTCTTATCGCTTCTTTCTGGACGTATTCCAAAAACTGCCATGTCGCTGTCTTTATTCACATTCTTACAAATATACTTGATCGATTTGATGGAGGTGTAGTTTTCCATGTTTATGCGCGCTTTGTATGTTTTTGATAGTAAAAGCGAATACGGAACAATCCACCGGTTATCTACGTCGACGTCACAGTTTCGCTTTTGTATGGTTGCTGATTTACCGCCATCTCCTGCTTATTTTCTTCTGTATAAAGGATATCCGTCGTTTCCAGCGTGCATTCAATTCACCTTTGCCTTCACCGATGAAATACATTTGTAGGAAATTATGATGACAATCTGTGAACGGAAGCAAGGAGCCGGCTCTATGATAAATTTGTCACTTTGAAAGTTGGCATGCTTTGAGCTGTTACGATTTCTGCAATGAACGACATCATTTTGAAGCATGATTTGCATATCCTGATGTAAGATTGGAAAGCCTTTGATTCGGCGATATATCCCGCAAGCAAAGTTTTTAATGGCTCGGACGGTTCTCCAAGTTGAGGCAGATTAACTTTTCCGGCAGAGCAACACATTTTTACCGTTTCTCCATTAAATTTCAGACCTTGTAATAAGGACACACTTCAGCGATAGTGCTGATGAGAACATGCTGGCTAACACTATATTCTTTAGCTAGGTTGTACCGGAATGCAAGGCGATTGTAATCGAGGGATAGCTGAGCACGGAGTCGTGTTTGGTGCTGATCTGCTGTTTCTTGTTCACGTCTTTCAGCCACTCTCAGCCTGTCGCGTTCATTCTGTTGGGATTGAAGCAGATCTTCAGCTGCAGAACGCACTCGCCGTGCTCGCAACCATGCATCATAAAAAAACTGGCGGTACATCACTCAGGTGCTTTTTCGGCTCATATTTGAGCCATTCTTTGTCCGTTTCGCTTGTTCACTTTTGCCTCTTCCTCTTCAATTCTTTTTGCAATTACTCGTCGCACTGTTTCCGCTCTGCCAGTACGACGATCTAATTTTCATCTTCTGTGAGGAACTATTAGGATGAACTAATGACAATCGATTGCACTGAAAAGAAGGAAAAATGTTATACTAAAAGCATATAAATTTACAAAAATTAAATTAAAAAGAAAAGTTCCCAGTTAAACTGACGGTATTGAGCTTACAGGCTATTCACACTAATTGTATATTATACTCTTATTTCAAAGAACAATGCCCTTTGAAAAATAAATTAAGGGGATTATTTCCCTCTTTCCCCCTTAATACTTATCCGAAGAACTTCCAAATCTAACCAGGAAAGCTCCTTATCAGAATAAACCGGTATACCAAATTTGAATCGTTTTCTGTTTCAGATCTTACTATTTAGGTGTTCTTATCTCTGGAAAATGTACAGAATATTTTTGGAATATTATTCTTATGAATACAAACTTTATTTAAGATACCTCTTGTGTTAAACATGCTTAAGGGGTCTCAGGACTCTTAAAGCTCTAAAATTTTCGAAAATTTAATTTTTTTAGATGTTAAACTTCTATGTTTTCTGAACATTTTGATATAATTGTTGTCTTAAAATTCCCATTAGAACAGAAGTTATGGAATTTAGAATTATACTCACTCAATAGCTGAAGCGGTGTTTCCAAAACTTTGAAGTCATTTTTCTCCAAATGACGTTTTTGGGCATAACGCGCACGATATCTCAAAAACTTCTGAATATTTTTTCATGAAATTTTCAAAACATATGTTTTATGTTAGTCTGTATAAACTGAACCTAAAATTTACTTTTTATTGTAAAAATAAAATATTTTTTTAGGGGTTTATATTGTTGAAATTTTCTAAATTTTGCATTAGCTAAATGCAACTTTGTATTAAAAATATAAAAATGCTTTAAATACAAATTTGTTTAGATTCAGTGTAATTATTATAATATGAGGTATAAGTAGGCACCAAAATTTTCATTCAAGTTGCAAAATTTATTTTGTAATCGTGCGCATAAGCTGTTATGCTGATTTTCTGCTCGTCAAATTTCTGACAGTTTGGAGCCCCCTGTAAATGCTAATTCTGCATCTTGCAATTTTTTAAATATTTGAAATGAAAGAACATATTTGTATCTTTCATTCCCATTTAAAATTGTGTCTTAATATCAAATACTTTTTAAGATATTAAATGTTGAAAATGGTCCTTTTTTTTCCTTTTTCCCAATTTTAAGAGTCCTGAGACCCCTTAACATAAAATGTTTAACGAAAATTCAGTATGCAGTATCAGATGTTAGAAAAATTTCTATCCAATGGTCCATCAACTTTCGTTAAATTCAGTGTGCAATGTCAGATTTGAGCAAAAAATCCTATCCAATGATACCTCATTTATCGAGGTACGCTGCACATGAGTTCAGAAAAGGATGTTGACATTAGAAATAATGTATATGATTTTGAAAAATGAATTAATTTATTTTAAGAAAAAAGCCCGTTACTTAGATAAATTTCAAGAATTGTGAATGCATTTTATTACTTTTTTATGTGTTTTTTTTTTTTTTTTTTTTAATTATTATTTCGCATTTTGAATGCACAAACGGAGCACGCATGCACTTTTTGAATTAAATGCTTTTCATTTGTTACCCCCTTTTCTTCCAGTGTATCCATTTTCGGATACGTGGTTTTTAGAGTAATACAATCTTCAAGCGAAGAGTTTAATTGATAACGGGATCATGAAAATTAGTAAATAAAAATATATGCGTCTGCCGTCATTACTAAAATCTGCATACCTCCAAAAATAAAATGCCGCCGAATTCGGACAACATCAAGCAACCAGAATATTTGTAAGAACGAAAATTTTAAGATATCAAGATTTAAATTAAAATTGAGAACACATTTAAACAAAAATTGTTGTCAATCTATAAGGATATTGATATACGCTCCGTGAAATTTTAGTATGCTATTACAGCAAGCCAACGACTTATTTATTTATTTTTCTGAAGGATAGCATACCCTAGTTGAGATTTATTTGTTCCAGCGTTATTTTGAGAATTAATCTGCATAAGTATTCCACCTACAAAATTCATTTCTAAGTATTTATACAATCCCTAAATAAATTTATACTCATATTTAATGCATGTTTCTAGACGAATTATTGAAAAATTGCAGAGAAAAGAAAAAATTGAGAAGAAAAAAACTGGAGAATCCGTCTGCGATTTTCAGAAAAATACTTAATTCATTGGGTTACGTTGATAGAGGTAAAACTAGCATGAATAAGTTAAAGGAGATAAACAAATGTTTAATTCGTTATGATGGTTATTTTATTCATTTAAACTGTCTGATATCTGTAGTAAAGAAATATTGCATTTTTAAACAAATATTTAGAAAATAAATCTTTCTATACGAATGTAGCATTTGGAGCCCCGCTGCCTTCAACAGCATATAACCTTGAAATTGAATGATTTTTTTTTTTTTAATCTCTGCCGACTCGGCCACAGGCACAGTAGATTTCAAAGTTAAAACCTAACTTCACCAACAAAAACTAAATCAGTTATGAATTTGTTACTTCTTCAACCCCCTCCCCTTTTTTTCGCTTTTCTCTGTAACAGTTAGTCCTATCAAAAACTTGTGAACGTAAAAGTTGTAGATAATATTAAGAAGATTTATAATGAATTTAAGTGGATTTGATGTCTTGATAATCAATGAAGTTACTGTGGCTGGTTTTGGGTTCTAGGGCTCATGATCGGCGTACATCTGCAAAATATTTCTAGAAATTCGAACATGGGCAGAATGTAGATTGTATTTCTTACGAAATCTACCAAAAATAACTTGGTCCGATGAGTTTTATGTTTGTTATTAATTATATGAATCGATTTTATGAACATACATTTATCTTCTGTTTTCTTTGCATTTCGTCTAAAACTTCTTTACTGGTTACCATTACAGGAAATCAAATTTGCTTCACATGTAACTAAGTATGTTTTAAAATTGAGTTTATTTTTTGAATAATTCAAAAAACTTGTCTAATTAATTTAATTATTTTTATTCAGTATTAAAACTGAAATAAAAACATCATTATCCTAATTATTCAAACCTACATTAACCCTCCCACCGTCCAAGATAATCAATTACATTACTTGTTTGTTGTTAAAGCTTTTTTTATTTTCTAAAAAGTAATAAATTCGTTCTTCATTAAATATTGATTATAAGTAATTATTACCTGAAGCTATCAAAAATCTAAAAAAAAGAATTAATTAAATCTGGTGTTATATGTATAATAACTCAAAGCTATGTCAATAAAGGAATAGAAAACCATTTGATAAGCTTAATTATGATTATGATTTAATTTAATATTAATTGTGATTTTATTTATGCTTAGTATTATTTACTTCGTAGATTGTTTTTTCTTTTTTTTTCAATAAGTTAAATTTATATATTTTGAAAAACAAAGGAATACTGTAGTATTCCATTTATAAGAGTATAAGATTTTGTAAAATCTTAAAGCTTTTATAAAAAATATAATTACTTAACTTAAATTTTTTATATTTAGTTTCGGATCTATCAATTAAAGTTTTTTTATATAATTTTTAACTGTCAAGATCATTTATATTTAAATTAGAAAAATTAGAAATAATTATCTATAGCATTAGACATATTTTAAGGAAAATAACTTTTACAAAAATAAATTTCTGTGAAATCTAATCATTTAGACACATGCACGAACTTCGTTAAGTTTTCCCTTCATCTATGGATATTACTTATGACTCACAGCATTTTTAAATATTTATACCTCTGATACGTTTATTTTTAAATAAATATATTTATGGTAAATTGCTTTAACACCAGAAACATAACATAGATTTTTCTGTAATAATTTATAGGTAGAAAATATAAAAAATTAAGAATGCGGTGAGTGCTGTATTACTGATATTACATATAGCCATATTACGGGTAAGGGAACTAACTGTTCATATATAACGTTATCACTTTAGAGTAGAGGAGGAGGTGGGAGGTCCGACATTTGATATCGCAAGAATCTACTGTGGGAGAAGGGGGTTTGACTTTTAAATCGTTATCTTTTTTGATTCAATGAAACTTTTTATTTCTTCTTTTTGTAACTTTTCTTTCATCAAAATATTTTTTTTTGAGTCTGTTATCTATTTTTATTAAAATACGGGGTTATTATTAAAGCCGGAATAATTGTAATATTTCATCAACTACTCATCGTAATTTAAATCATTAAAGTATGCAAATAATGAATATATAACAATATCTGTATATCACTGCAAACATGAAAAAATAAAAATATATGCAAAAAATGAAAAGAATTTTTAGACAATGATAACGAGATCGATCATTAAGAGGCGGGAAGGGATTCAAGGCATAATATGCTATCATAAGGGGGAGGGGGGTTCAAATATACCAAAAAGTTGATAACGTTATACATGCACAATCCCTATACTGGCCGAACATCACTCCTTTATTGAAATTAAAAAAACGGTCTCTTAAGTAAAACACGCTAAATTTGTCACGCTAATGTATGATATATAAAAAATTGAAGGTTTTTTTTTTTTTTTAATTTGCATTGAATACGCATTGAAAATAAACTATTTAATTGAAATTTCTTTTACGTTACGTTTTTTGTTTGGCTAAACAAGAAATTTCCGACTTTTATTTGCCCTTTTCCTCTAAAATATAGAAAATTTACCAATTTAACGTAGAACATCTGAATTCTCAAATCTCCAACTGTAAGTTCGCAAATCACAGTGGTGTTTCGGAAACTCATTTGCGTGCTATTTTTTCGTATTAGAAAGGGAACTTTCGCGTATGACATTGTCCCTCTCAGTACATGAAAAATTAGGGAACTAGCTAAGAATTAGAAGAATTAGCTAAGAATCTCCTGAAATTCTCCGGTCAAAAGACGAAAATTTCCTCAAACAACTAAATAATAGTTTCCAATCGCAGGTGCGTTACGGCAACTTGCTTCCTGTAATTATTAGATATTTGACGAATTTTATTTTCGAGAGTACATAAACGTCCGTACTATTCAACAAATTAGAGTATAAACATTAACATCTGAAGTTTTTATATGCTGCATGTCTAAAAGCGTGCATGCAATGTTTTTGCCTTGATAACTTTTGACAAGTTAACTGATTTGCATGTTTCTTTTTCTACTATACAATAAAACAAACAAAATCATTTTATCCCTTTTTCAAAGAAAAAAAATATATACTATAAGATAGTTTTACTAAATTGGATTTTTTTTCTTGTAATTGTTTTTTAGGTAGAATCAATAAACACCGAAATGTACATTGTATTTTAAAGAGGAAAGGGCGATTTAAAAGCGTGGAACTTGGATTCCAAAATCTGAGTAAAATTAATTTTCCAAGATTAAATCTGTAAAACAATATTAAATCTTCAGTTATCAACTTTACATTTAACAAATATATCTTATTTCTTTCTATAAAAAACAAATGAACAAATGCAAGAAGTTGTAGTAGTGTAAATTAATTACATCCTTCCAAATCCAAGATCAACGTGGAAACTGAATTGCTTTCAATATTTAGCAAAAATGTATATATATTTTTTATTTTAGTATGTACGCATTCGGGAAATTGTTTTGGAGACCGAGTTAGACGAATGGAAATACAATGACACTCGATCCCGAGAACTTTTGAGTTATCAGATACGGAGCCCTAATACCGAAATGAAGCAGTAGAAAGTTGAAAATAATACTTTTAAATTGTTAATTATTTTTTAACATTGTTTCAAGATTAATGTTCTCATTTGAAATTTATTTCTTACATAGAAATAAGTATTAATCCTAAATATTCCCACCTGACAACATTCTGGGGTTTTTATGTCCCGTAAAATATGTTTAAAGTTTATTAAAATTGTTTATACGCAACCAGCGTCAAAAATCTGCACAAGTTACAATCCTTATTGTATATTTATATTCATCTTACAATCATAGAGTAAACAATTAATATGTATTTTTCAGTAAATTGGGGGGGGGGGGTTCAAACAGAGAATATACACAGGATATCCCACTGCTTTTTTCCCCTTTCTAGCATTCCATGGCCATGGAATCTAGCAGCATATTTATCATGATATTCCATAATTAACAACTCAATTCTCTTTGAAGCATATAGTAAAAGAATTTTTAAACACTTTCAGAAACTTATACAAAAGTTCTGTTTCTGAAATAGCTTTTCTTTTTCAATTTGTGAATGCACAGAATTTCCTCTTTGAACCGGGGCTCTTTTGGGTCCTGTCTCGGACTGAGGCTATCTTATCTTTAATACAAATTACTTTTTCATTTTACTCTTATTTAGATTTTATTTCTTCTGCTAAATAGTTCTATTTGGACAATTTTTAATTCTGAAAATGAACTTTCACGAATTTTTAGTGATATGGATTCAAAGGGGATTCTTTGGGATTCAAAGACTAGTTTTTTTGTCCGCATACAGAAACGTAAATGCATGTAGGGATGGAAAACTCCTAACTATCCAACTCACGGATGTTCACAAATACGTAAACTAATACGAAATATTCTAATGTTCTAATATTCTATTTTCAGTCTACGAGTTGATATTAAATAATTTCGCCGTACAAAGAAAGCTGCGCAATGCTATCATTGCAAGAAGTTTTTCCACGTAAGTATGAATTACCATATTAATACACAATGAGTGGGATGTGGAGTTCCTCATCTCTCGGAAGAATTTAATGTTAAAACTGCTTCACCAGAAGTACCTAAATATTCTCTTAACCCCTTGACGAGCAGTGGGACATATATATCCCACTTAATTTTAATTCCCAAATTCCACATTGACACAACCAGGATTTTGAAAAAAATTGCTTTTATAATGTACGTAAAGAAAAGCTTTTACGTTTTAGAAATACTTTTGCTTGTAAATCCCGTGTCAATTAATTATTTTAATAACAAAAGTAATTTGCCCCTGAAACGGTTAAATTCGCTAATTGCGCGTTAAAATTACCTTCGAACTATAAAGACTTTTTGAAATTTCCAATTGAATTTTTCAAACCCATTTTTTTGTAATAATTTTGCGAAAGTTACAACTGCTTCTAAAAAGCCTCCACCAGGAACAAAAAGAAAAAGTAAAGTTCAGAAAATTTCCCATAAGAAAATAAAGTAGAAAAAAAATAAAATAATCAATCAAATGTTACTAAATCTAAGCCACCTTCACAGACTCAGTAGCTTTAAGAGTTCACAGGTTCAATCTTTGTGATAGCTGTGATTCTAGCAATGTTTAAAGAAGAACAGAATGAAATTTCTTTTCTTCATATTCCCCAAAAAATCAACAGTGTCCTCGACCACATTAATAGTAACAAGTAATATAAAAATTTGGTTTTCAAAGTCAATTCCTACTTAGGTCATCAAAGAAAAAATTAATATAATCCCTTAAGCTAATATTAGTTTTTGTTGCATTAACATATTTCAATTTGTTGATTTTCTATACGCAAGTTGGTTTGCAATGAAACTCTATGGGAATTTGGCGAAATATTAGAGGTATCGCCAAGTTGGCGTCACTTTTGGCGACTCATTTTGGCCGCCAAATTTGGCACTATATCGCCAAGTTGACAACAAACTTGGCAGTATTTGGCGACAGAACAGGGTCCCCCTCATGCTTTGCCGAAATGGTTTCTTTTGTCCAGAACTATTTTTGAAGTTATTGGGTAATTCTTGAGTTATGTACATAGTGCTGAGGTACTGCAAATGGACAATTTTGCAATTTCCAAAAGCAGTTTTCAAGGACATTTTATCTGGATATTATTACTTCGTAGCAGTGACTTGTTACATATGACTAACGTGATAAACATAGTTTTCCAGTGACTGATAACATGATATTCACGAATTAGTTTGGTTAAGTTTCGTTCATACTGTATATGACTTTTTCTACTATGTTATCAAGTGTTATCAAGTGTTTGAGCTTGATCGTCTGTAAATTTACGTAATTTTTTGGTACACTGTCGGTGTTTTACAAGAAGTATTTTTTTTTTGTTTTTTTTTTTTTTTTTGGTACTAATAATCTATGTAATTGTTGTATGTAGATATTTTTCGTTCTAGTGAGATTTTCACTATAGTTTGCTTCAATTAACCCTGTTTTTCTGTTTTTTCTGGGACTGTTATCTTGTATGTGGTTTTTGTAGTTGGTGGTGGGGGTTTTCCGCCGGAGCGTTGCCAATTTTGGTGGAACCTATGCCAAATTTGGTGGGTGCTCCGGTTGGGTGATCCTATGGTAACCCCTTATTGAAAATACTTTCATTGATCTTCAATAACCAATGGCCGCCATTTTGTTTCCCATGCAAAACTAAAATTAATTAATTAAAATTTAATTAATGAATTAATATTTGTAAAAACTGTATTAAAAACAATTGCCATCCAGTACAGGTTAAAAAAAATCATTTCAACTTGATAGCATGAATAATGAGTATTTTATTAAAGATTGAAAATTTGAACAAGATGTATAAATATATAAATAAATAAATATATAAATAAATATAGGGAGAGTGTGAACTAATAGTAGGAATTGAAAAATGATCCAATATCTAAAGTTATTGCCTTCAGCGAGCTCTTGGCACGCTCCATTAGTTTTCCTAGTAGTTACCATCTATTAAAAAATTAAACTGTTATTTAAATTTTTTGGTAACTAAAAATTGTTTTTTTTTTTTTTAGGATTCAAGCTTTGCTTAAATTTTTCGGCTGTTTCCAACTTGTCAACACTTTCTTTATTGCTTTTCTGTACTTTTTACCCGACTGAAAATAAGGGTTATGTGTTTCACGCGTATCTGTGTATATGGATTTCTTTACACCTTCGAAACATCCCAACGGCTGGATTGATTTTAATGAATCAGGTCTCTATCAATTCGTCTTAACGGCCCGCTGGTTAAAGGCTAGGTTTTGTTTTTATAAATTCAAAATGGGGGTCTGTGAAATACAAAATGGCGGTAGAGACGAAAAAAAAAATAACGCATCCTATTGAGTGGCACATCATTGGATAGGTTTTTAAAAATGAAGACATTGACTATTTTACAGTCAGAAGCTCCGTTAAAATATTACACAACCTGGAAGTTGTGTATCTATTGTGGATCTCCAGCTTTATTGCAACTCTAACCATCATAAACATCTATAGACCTCGTCAAAACAGTGTTCACAGATAGGAACTAACAGTTAAACACAACTTAAAAGTCATCAATACAAGTAAGTAAAAAGAAAAAGGTAAGTAATATAAACAAGTTTTACATATATATATATAAATATTTTAAGTCAATTCCTACTTAGGTCAATAAGAGAATTTTTTTTCTCCCATTCTTCTTTCCTTTTGAGTGGTTCTTAAAATGCCTTGATCAAGAAGAGGGCTCTCTCGGTATTAAAATAGATGGGGGAAGAAGGATGCTCTCTGGATTATTGAAAATTAATTAATTTAATTTAATTAATGAATTAATATTTGAAAAAAACTGGATTAACACCAAGTGTCATCCACTACAAGTTTAAAAAAATTATTTGAGCTTGATTCAATGAATAATAAGTATTTTATTAACGATTGGAAATTTGAACAAGGTATATATAGCAAGAGTGTTAACTAATAGTAGGAATAATTGAAAAAAAATAGTTTCACATTGATGAGAAATAATTAATTAGTTCGCTTTTTACGCAGTCGGGTTTTTTGATTTTTTAAATTTAATTGTTTATTCTCTCACTATCCTGCGTACTTTCCATTATTAGTGAAGCCAGGCGTACTATATATTCGGTTTGGCTGTTTGCGCAGCATTCCGCTTGTATAGACTTTTCCTCGATGTTCTACTCATTTTTCAATGCGTTTTTTGTACCGCACTGTAAAAAAAATGGTAACGTTCCATGTAAAATCGAGGAACGTTTCGCCTTTTCTCAGGTTTTCAGAATAATTTAGCTCTTTCCTGTGAAATTCTGGTTTTCTTATCTGAAACGTCCCTGAACAAAAGTTGGAAACAGCAAAACGCTGCGGCCGAAAGGATTTCTTCAAATGGGCCTTAGATTTTCAGAAATTAGATGCCGAGGTTTAGCATACGTTTCAAATACCCATTAGTTTGCAGCTCTCAACGTGTGTTTCGTTGTGTGGACGCAGAAGGCTCGCACGCCACCCGTACGGCCCGAGTTCGATGCTACCTCTTGACTTTTTTTTTTCTTTTTTAATTAATTTTATATTTTAACACTTTATTACAATTTGATTTAAATTTGATATATATTTGACACTTTGAATTGCTGCAAATTTGATTTTTTTTTTCGGAAAAAATATACAATTACGTTTAGGTTTTCTTTTTCATGAAAATTTATATGTATTTTATCTAACTTGTAAACTAACATAATTACTGACGAAAATCCAAAATATGTTATGTCTAGATTTTTTTTCTAATTATTATTTACATTTATATATTTTTATATTTTAAGCAAAGTTCAGAAACAATATATCATATATATATTTACTTTATTGAATTTTAACTGAAAATTTATTTTTTCGTGTAAATTATAAATAATAATTTTGATGTCAATTTCAAAATATTTTTTCGTTCTAACAAATAATGATAATAAAGCGAAAATTGTCAACTGGAAATGTAAAAATCGTCTGCGGATCCCGCAAGCTGTGAAATGTCAGTAATGTTTTGCTGTCAACAGAAATATTCCTGGTATTTCGCAGGAAACTTACTGGCATTTCTGTAGAAAGTTTTTAACATATACAGTAAAGTTCCAGCCATTTTCAAGAAATGTTTCTTGGAAATAATGGGCAACTCAGCTGTCCATTTTTTCCCAGGAACGTTGCGGAATTTTTTTTACAGTGCGGTCGGATGCTCTGCGGTGTAGACGGGTTTGATTTCCAATATTATCTACTACCTGCATTTGTGCGGTTGTGGGAGCTTGTCTGAGTTATCGACATTCCCTATGTTTTGGTTATTACTATCCATTCAATTTTCTACATTATCTTTTTTAATTAGTCGCCTAAAGCAATATATATCTACTTGATATCACTTTTCTTCATCATGTGCTGTACCATTACGAATATACAGGCCGTGGAGTTGCTTCGCAGGTAAGAAGCCGCTGGATACTCTCCACTTTTGACTGTTTATTGAAAATTCGGTTTTATTTCTTTATAAAAAAACATGTTTCAACAGTGTATAAACGGGATCCAATATAATCTTGCATTTCATTGAAAATACGGGGATGTTGGAAAATGACACATGATAAATCCTATGTGTTATAAAACTAATTATCTCTCTATTCTAAAAATGATCGCTTACGCTGTCACCGCCGCTGTAGATTTTAAATTTTTTGTGACCGGAGGTCTTTCTCCGTTAATATTCTCTCTTCTCTCTATTATATAAAAAAAAAGTAACTTACACTGTCACCGCCGCCTGTTTTAAATTTTTTGTGAGCGGAGGTCTTTCTCCGTTAATATTCTCTCTTCTCTCTATTCTATAAAAAAAGTAACTTACACTGTCACCGCCGCCTCTTTTAAATTTTTTGTGACCGGAGGTCTTTCTCCGTTAATATTCTCTCTTCTCTCTATTCTATAAAAAAAATAACTTACACTGTCTCCGCCGCCTGTTTTAAATTTTTTGTGACCGGAGATCTTTCTCCGTTAATATTCTCTTTTCTCTCTATTATATAAAAAAAAAAGTAACTTACACTGTCACCGCCGCCTGTTTTAAATTTTTTGTGAGCGGAGGTCTTTCTCCGTTAATATTCTCTCTTCTCTCTATTCTATAAAAAAAGTAACTTACACTGTCACCGCCGCCTCTTTTAAATTTTTTGTGACCGGAGGTCTTTCTCCGTTAATATTCTCTCTTCTCTCTATTCTATAAAAAAAATAACTTACACTGTCACCGCCGCCTGTTTTAAATTTTTTGTGACCGGAGATCTTTCTCCGTTAATATTAAGAAAAATATTGCATACAAAAATATGGACATCGGTGGTGTTATAGAGAAATGGTTCATAAACACGCTGATGCAGACAGTTTTCAAATCGAAGAATTATTTTAACAGATATTTAATACTAAACTTGGACAAAATCGTTCCATTACAAAAGTTTTATACGAGCAAAAACAATACATGGGAATTTAATCACTTTTAGATCTGTATAAACAGCGCAAACAGTAATGTTTGCTTCAAATTAAAAATGTTAACACGAGTCTATTATAAACAGAAATCCCCCCTTCAAATTAGAATTAAATAATCACGTATAAAAGCAGAAACTTATTGAAAATTACTTCATAAAAACTATATTTACATGTGAATTTTAAAAGAGAAAGGATATTGTAAAATAATAAATTCATTAACAAACGTTAAAAGTCTTAAATCTGAGAAATTACGTCACATATTTATCACATTACACATTGCGTAAAATGAACAAAACATAATACTGCAAAACAGTTTAAATTTAAAAATTGCGCGAGAAACTTATTTGATATTTTGAAATGATGTTTTCAACTATTTTTGTTACGACAGCGCAAATAATATTTCGTTTCTAACGTAAGTATTTTCACGTGAATATTAAAAAGAGAAAGAAAAGTTTGGTGAAAATTACGTCAGATTAAAAACGATACATTTAAAATGTCTTATTTAAAAGAACTTTCTTTTCGCTTTGTTAAAAAATACCGGGAGACAAAGACTCTGTTCATTTTATATTAGCTTGTTTTGAAATGTTTAACTGATTTTATTTAATCGAAGACGAAAACAGCCATTGCATCGTTTAACAACCGCTGATTTGGCCTTAAAATTACCCAATCAAAGAAAAATGAATAGAAACCCGTTTATAGGGAGATCGGCTATATTTTTTAAATTAAAATTCAATCTTCCGAAATCTTTTTAAAGCCGATCAAATTAGCTCGCTTTTAGAGACTGTGGTGTCTGAACGGGGGTTGGCGAGCATAGCTCGTAGGGGGCAGAGCACACTAGTTTGTGTAAAATAACTTAAATGTAAAATTATCGTTAAATTTTTTCGATGTAATGTATATTGAGTGTTTGGAAATCTCTAGTGTATAAATATATATATTTGTACATGAAAGTATACAAAGAGTCTCTTCATAAGTCATTATTTAAAGATGAAAAGTATACAAATAGAAAACTAAGCAATGTCTATAACAAAACTATTATTTACGTACTCTAAGGCGTAGCGCATGTAAACCATACGATGACGTCATAACAGAATACATTGCTTCAACGAGATCAAAAGTCGTACTATAAAAATGCCAAAAATTATTATTATATTTATTAAAAAAAAAAAAAAAAACAAGATGTAAGAAAATTCAACTCCATTCATCATTATATAAACACACTAGGTGGCGCTGCCCCCTACGAGGTACGCTCGTCAACCCCCGTTCAGATACCGCAAACTCTAAAAGCACGCTAATTTGATCGGCTTAAAAATTTTTTCGGAAGTTTGAATTATAAGTTTTAAAACAGTGGGGATCTCCCTATAAAAGGGTTTCTATTCATTTCTCTTTGATTGGGGAATTTTAAAGCCAAATCAGCGACTGTTAAATGATACAATGGCTGTTTCCGTCTTTGATTAAATAAAATCAGTTGACATTTCAAAATAAGCTAATATAAAATGAATTAAATAAATAGTGTTTGCCTCTCGTTATTTTTTAGCAAAGTGAAAAGAAAGTTTTTTTTTTAATGTATCGTTTTTAATCTGACGTAATTTTCACTAAACTTTTCTTTCTCCTTTTACTATTCACGTGAAAATAATTTTGTTAGAAATGAAATATTATTTGCGCTATCCTAATAGAAATAGTTGAAAATATCATCTTAAAATATTACATAAATGTCTCGCGAAATTTTTAAATCTAAACTCTTTTGCAATATTTTTTGTTCATTTTACGTAATGTGTAAAGTGACGTAAATGTGACGTAATTTCTCCTATTTAATACTTCTAACGCATGTTAATGAATTTATTATTTTACAACATTCTTTCACTTTTAAAATTCACGTGTAATATGGTTTTTATGATAATTCTCAATGAGTTCCTGCTTTTTATATTTTCTTGTTTATAATAGTCACGTGTAAAATAATTTTTTAATTTGAAGCAAATATTATTATTTGCGCTGTTTATACAGTTGGCAACAGTTTAAATTAATACCATTTTCTAAAATGTGTAAAAAAATATCTCTCGAAATGCTGAAAATTTGAATTTAAAATAGAAATAAAACCTCAAAAAATGATTCAAATTAATAAACTGAGCGCAGTCTGCACACCGGGAAATTCTGACGCATAAAATGATCTAAAAAGGATTAAATTCCGATGTACAGTGTTTGCTCCTATAAAACTTTTTTAATGGAACAATTTTGTCCAACTTTAGCATTAAATATCTCTTAAAATAATTCTTCAATTTGAAAACTGTCTGCATCAGCGTGTTTATCAAAGATTTCTGTATAATACTACCAATTTTCATATTTTTGTATGCATTATTTTTCTTAATATTAACGAAGAAAGACCTCCGGTCACAAAAAATTCAAAAGTGACAGCGGTAGCTACTTTTTTTTAGAATAGAGAGATACTAAATTTAATGTTTACTAAATACATAATGTATACTGGATACAAATTACAGACGAAGGATTTCAGTATCTTATGTTTAAAGTTTTGTGTGTTTGATTATTGATTTATTTTTAAAAAATACTGTTTGATTTATGACATTTTTTTTAACTTTATGTTTATTTCATAGATTCTCAAGCTGATTTTCCTGACAGCATCGTTACTTGACATACATAATTACAAATGAGACTCCATGGATGTTAAACAGTATGCATAATTTGAATATGGAAAATAACTGCATAATTTTTACGCATTCAAATAATATAATTTTTTCATATTTTTTTACGTAAAACTGAGGCATTTTTAAAAATTATATACAGTGTGTCCGCTTATAATCTGACCGACCTATATTTTCGCAACCATTGGTCCTAGATGCATACTTCCAATTACAAAAATGGTTTAACACGTTCACGCCGGCGTGGTGGGTCACACTCGATTGTCTGAGAGTTGTCAAGTCTCCGGCATTTTGCACACCACTGTTATTTTAGAGAAAATGTTGTTTTAAATCGCCCATTTGTTCTAATTAAATAAAACAACATTTTCTCTATTAAAATACTGGTATTTACAAAGCCGGAGACTTGGCAGATCTGAGACAGTCGATTGTGACCCACCGCGCCGGCGTGAACGTGTTAAAAAAGGTAAAGAATTATTTTTAAAGCGATTTGGATAAACAAAAACGTTTATTAAAAAATTACGAAATTTAAATTTTTATACGGTCTCCCGGTCCTATAAGTGATATTTAGTAAAATTTTACTGTGACACTAACAAGTAAGACAATCCAAAGCTTATCCATTGATATTCATGGATCAGCGGAAGATATCACACAGCGCATTTTAGTCGCTCTAATGGATATTTCAGCTTTTAAAGACACATTTATCGCAGTTTCCGCGTCGGACACATACTTTGATGATATCCACAATAGTAATGGAAGCACTGGTTTAACTTCCCCTTTGGGAGTACAGCCAGACCAGGCGGGTGTAAACTGTACACACTCCGCGACCAAACAGACAATTTCTTTCCATGATATTGATCATTTAATTACATCGTTTAGTGGCGATAAAACTGAAGACGTTCAAACGTGGTTTCTGAGATTTGAATCTTTAGCCCAGTCATTTCAACTGTCTGACATACAGAAATTTGTGTTTGCTGAGCGGGCATTAAAAAGTTTAGCGTCATTGTATGTACGCAGTGAAAATAACATTTCTTCATATACATCCTTAAAAGAAGCATTGCTTCGCGAATTTGGACAGTCAGCTTCGTCCGCCCATATTCATCAATTATTAGCCGCCAGAGGCTGCCGCCCAAACGAAAAACTATTTGAATACTTTTTGAAAATGAAAGAAATAGCACAAAGAGGAAACATCGATGATATATCTTTAATTCACTATATAATTAATGGGATTAACGATACACCACATAATAAAACAATATTATATGGAATCTCTGAATTAGCAGAGTTTAAGAAAAAACTTTTAATCTATGAAGAAATCTGTGTTTCGGTTACACATTTCAAACCTAAGGCGACACACGTCCCTTTGGATACCCAGAAATCATTTCCCAGCGAAAATCCTCAAAAAATTACTTGCTTTTCCTGTGGGGCCAGGGGCCATAAATCTACAGATTGTACGCGTAAAGGACAAGGTCCTAAGTGTTTTAATTGTTCTCGTTATGGCCACATATCATTAAATTGCACATCCCGCGGTTCAAAGTCAAAGACAGCAACCGCACCCAGCCCCCTTCTCAAGCTGCCAAAGCCGGAAAAGACAGACAAGTTCACATGGTCGAGCTAATTCGTCCCCAACAACACATTACAAAAGTAGTCCGAATTGCAGACATGGAAGTGCATTCCCTCGTTGATACCGGAAATCCGGTGACCCTCCTCCGTGAGGACATTTACCGTCTGCTCGGGTCCTCACCTCTGACACCAGTACCCCTACGGCTCTCGGGGTTCGGCAGCGGTAACGTTCAGCGAAAAGGTTATTTTTCCACAGATATCGATATCGACAAATCCATTTTTTCTTCCACTGTTTATGTTATTGATTTCGCTCACATGTCGCACCCTGTTATTCTCGGAACAGACATCATATGCCAAGGCACATTAACATGTAACAAGACTGGCATTACTTTGTCGAAACATACCCCGACAGATATTTTTATTAACCTTATCAATATTTGCGATGACATGTCCGAAGTCGATTTAACTCATATCACCGACAGAACGTGTCGCGAAGAAGTGGCTGAACTGATTGAAAATTATCGCCCCACAAAATCGAAATCTACCGACTTAAAAATGTTCATAGTATTGTTTGACGACCAACCAGTTTACCAACGCCCACGACGAATGTCCATGGCTGAAAAAAAGATTGTCAGCGACCAAATTAAGCAATGGCTACAGGACGGCATAATAAAACCTTCTTGTAGCGATTACGCAAGCCCAGTAGTATTAGCTAAGAAAAAGGATAACTCTATGCGATTATGTATCGATTTTCGTAAGCTAAATAAAAAAATTATAAAGGATAGGCTCCCTCTACCCCTTATTGATGATATTCTTGACCAGTTACAACAAGCACAGGTCTTTACATCTTTCGACCTAGAAAATGGGGTTTTCCATGCCGATGGGGATCCACAGAGCACTAAATACATATGTTTTATTACACACGATGGACAATTCGAGTTTTTAAAAGTCCCTTTCGAACTCACGTCCAGCCCCGCAACATTCTCAAGATATCTAGCCTGTGTTTTGCGCGAATTACTACTAGAAGGTGTGTTGATTTTATATATGGACGACCTCATCATCCCCGCCCGTACCGAAGCCGAGGGTCTCGAAAAAATCAAACGAGTGTTAGAAACTGCTGCTGATTACGGACTCGATATTAATTTTAAAAAATGTCAGTTTCTGCAACGAAAAATTGAATTTTTGGGCCACGTCATTGAAAATAATACTATAGCGCCCTCCCAACGAAAATTAAGGTCGACCAACATTTTCCGGAACCCAAAAACGTTAAACAGTTGCAATCACTCCTAGGTTTAAAGGATATCCAGTTTTACACATTTTTATACCGGGTTCGGACCTCGAAGTGCACACTGACGCCAGTAAAATGGTCTTCGGCGCAGTTCTCATGCAGAAATCCACCGACGGACACTTCCATCCGGTTCAATATATGAGCAAAAAAACATCACCACAGGAGGAAAAGTTAAGTAGCTACGAATTGGAAGTATTGGCAGTCATCGAAGCTCTCAAAATATTCCGCGTCTATCTCCACGGCACTCGATTCCGTGTCATTACCGACTGTCAAGCATTTCAAAAATCTCTCGACAAAAAGGATCTTACGCCGAAAATTGCGCTCTGGGCTCTATTCCTCCAGGAATTCGATTTTGAAACAAAACATAGACCGGCTACGAAAATGAATCACGTGGACGCGCTAAGCAGATACGCAGTTATGCACATTACATACGATGAACTGACACTAAAAATCATGAAAGCCCAAGAAAATGATCCCTTTATTTCCAGCATTAAAACAGCAGCGTTGGAAGCACTAGTAGCCGACTTCACGGTGCGCAACAACATTTTGTATAAACTCCAACAGGGTCGAGAGTTATTAGTGATTCTAGAAGCAATGCAAATTAACATACTCCAAGATATACACACTAAAGGACACTATTCTGCTAAAAAGACAGAAGAAAATGCATCCCAGAATTTTTTCATTCCTAACCTACCGGAGTTGACACGCACAGTCGTAACAAACTGCGTTCGATGCATTTTGGCTTCGCGAAAGTTGGGAAAACAGGAAGTTTTTTTGCACTCGATCCCTAAAGGTGACAAGCCGCTCGACACTTACCATTGTGATGTTTTAGGCCCATTACATTCCACAAATAAAAATTATAATCACCTCGTTACAGTAGTGGATGCTTTCACTAAATTTTTTTGGTTACATCCAATCAAATCTGTGGCGGCGCAGGATGCACTAGATAAACTTAAATTACAACAAATTACATTTGGAAATCCCCGAAGAATAATCACGGATAAAGGACCCGCATTCACTTCTTCAGAATTTAAAAGGTATTGCGAACAAGAAAATATAGACCACCATCCCATTACTACCGGGGTAATGCTAGGAAATGGACAAATCGTAAGACAGCATAAAACGCTTATCCCTATTTTGACGAAATTATCTTTAGATGATCCAACGAAATGGTACAAACACGTACCTGCGGTACAAAGGATAATAAATAGCACAACTTCATCTGTAACGAAATTCTCCCCGTTCGAGTTGTTAACGGGTGTCAAGATGAAAAATAAAGACGACTTAATGATAAAACAACTCTTGGAAACGGAACATGTCGAATTACACATGGATCATAAACAAACGTTACAGTATAGTGCAAAAGCCAACATTTTAGAACATCAGGAACTCAGCCGCGCCCAATATAATAAAAAAAGAAAACCCCCACGGCATACAAGATCAATGATCTAGTAGCAATACAACGTACACAGTTTGGAACTGGGTTAAAACTTCGACCCAAATATTTTGGACCATATAAGGTTACAGCCGTGAACCCTAATGAAAGGTATGTAGTTACAAAAATAGGAAACCATGAAGGTCCCATTATCACAACGACATCCGTTGATCACATGAAACAGTGGCCTTCAATTTAAACAGTTATACAGTCCATGCTGTGAATTTTTTTTCGCATGGCAAATCCATTTATTTTCTTAGACTGCAAAACAGTGTTTTTTTTTTAGTTTTGCAGAAACATTTTTTATTAAAACAGCAAAACAGTGATTTTTTTGTAGTCTTGCTTAAAACTTCTTCCCAGACTGCCAAGCAGTGACTCTTTTTTTCATTTTACATAAACCACTTTTGACTACTCAGAACTGTTGCCAGCAATATTACTGTTTTATTATTATGTATATGTTTTTATATATTTGAATTTTTTCCCCTGTATTTTTATAACTTTATATGTTATATGTATAAGTATATTATTATTATGAGCCCCCCCTCCCCCTCGCATATTTTTTTACAGAAGTAATAGCTGGCTGTCGAAAAAAAAAACCTTTTGGTGGGAAATCCTTTTTTTTTTTTTTTGCTTAGACGAGGCAAACTTTTTTTTTTCTTCCCGAATGACGTCGGGATAAAGATGTTTTTTTTTACGAAAGTCTACCTAAGATGAGTCAGATTTTAGTATGTTTTCTTGATGATAATATAATGGGCAGACGGCCTTACAGATTATATTTTTTCATCCCTGATGATGGCGCATGAGAAAGACGGTCTCATGACGCAAATCGACGATATCCTGAGATTTTTTTATTCTTTTGCTTTATTTTTTTTTGGAGATATCCCACGGCAGCTCAGCATAAATTTACATAAAATTTAGACTTTTTTTTTTTTTTTTTTTTTTTGCTTAGCTCGATTTTCTTAATTATTTAATGACAGTTTTTTTTGTCCCTTTGGATTTTAATTATTTTTAGATAGTTTTTTTTTAAATGTATCTTGTTGCTTATTTAACACGCTGTCGAGGACGACAAGCGGTCGGAATGGCCGAGTGTGAGTTGTGGTTAAAGACTCATGCTAGCAACAAGATGCCTCAGCATTTTCCCATGAAAGACCTATGACGTAAGCCCAACCCAAACGCAAGTATTTACTGAGATATAACTTTTACTAAACAAGCCTGAGAACAGACTGGGAAGAAAGTGTAGAAAAAGGATTTGGTTTTTGAACGGGAAAGACGTCCGTTCGAGTCTCTCGATAATAGCGGCCGTAGTGTCGGACCGATGTCTGTTATTCCCCCAAGTCCCCTTAACTTTAAATTGTAAATAGTATAGTTATTTTATGTAACCCAGATTCATTAAACTATTATTTACCTTAACAGCCAGATTTATTATATAACATACATACTTATATTAGAAGATAACGCAAAAAAAGTCAAATAGATTAAACGTCAAAAAGTTTAAGAAAGAGTTTTAAATTATGTAGATACATTAACTTGCGATGGTTGTGTTTTATTATTTTTATAAATACGTTTTATGTATTTTTTAATGCTGAATAAAAAAATTACTTTCACTTTTGAACATCATGTCAGGATTTTTCGCAAATCGTAAATTTCAAGGTTAAAAAATAGCGAAAATTCTAATACTATAAAATAAATGTAAGACTTTTTTTTGAGCTTAATTTAATTTAATTTAATAATTTATTCTTTTTTTTTTTGTTTATACTCGGTTTCTTACAGCTAAATTACAGCTAAACAGCTGAAGGGCCGATGAGGTTGGGGGGGAGGGGGGATCAATTTTAATTTTGAGCTTTTTAACTTTGAAATTTGCGATCTGAGAAAAAAAATCCTTACGTGATGATTTAAAATGAAGGCCATTTTCGGATTCAGCGCTAAAAAACACATTTGAATCAATGTATAAGAAACAATGTCAAACGCATCCGTCTATGCATTGTAGTCTAGGGAAGACACTTGGAACACATGTAGTGAGAAAATATGTATGACGATACTTATACACACTGTTTATTTCTATTTGCTTTTATTTGGGTTTATCTGCGAGAAATCACTACTTACTATTTCAAATTATTTTTTTAAATTTGTATGAGTTTGATGATTTTATATATTATACAAAATATACATTTAATTTTCAATACCAGTGATTCGACAAATATTATACTTTTTTTTAACTTTAATAACAACCCTTTTATGATTATCATATCTAACTCTAGAACCTCCTTGCCTTTCTGATAGGGAATGTATTCGCATCTCCATTTATATACGGTCCCCATACTATGCATGATAATTTTTAACTCAAATTTCTCAGTGAATATCGGTCATACAGATACGGAACTTTTTGTGTTTGCAATACTTTTGAATAGACAAAACGTCCCTAAATATAAGTATAGGTACCTGGGGGCTGCATTAAAATTTAGATTCTGTAATTTTCACTAAATTATTTTTTCGCTTCTAACTTTTTTTATCGTAACTTTGCACCTAATTTTGACCACTCTTGTAATTGGAAGTACGCTGTTGCGAAAATAAATGTCAGTCAGGTTATACGTGGACATCCTGTATATTACCTTTGCGTAAATCATGAAATAAGAATGACAGGTACACAAATCAAAAGCAGTGCAATGTCCCCGACAACAATATTTCATAACATTTCTTTTTTTTTTCAGTTTTCTTCCTTTTTGTATTGCTTCTATTCATGTTACTCTAAGCGAATCTTAGATGGCGTAATAGACTCAGATAGCTGATACTGATATGATGTGTTATAATGATAGACAGGAAAAAACTTAAATAGCTTTTGAACGTTGTTAAGAGCTGTGGAACAAGTTGTGATTCTTAATGGATTTGCGTTGTTACGTACGCTTTTAGAGCTGCACGCAGCATGTTCTTTTGTTTTATGTTACAGGAAAACAGCTATTATTTTTCTCCGATGTGGAATGTAGAATTTTAAGTTGTGTGGCATTATTTTAGACTGCACGATCAGTATTGAAATTCGCCATCACTGTTCTGATAACTTGAGCTTAAATAGTTAATTAAAAATCAAGGGAATATATAGCGATTTTCAATGAATTTTATAAATTTTCTTTAATCAGACACTTCAATTTCGTTATAAAAATTTCATCAAAAGAAGAAGTTATAAATAAAAAATGATAATTTATATTTTTCTAAGCATAATATAATTTATTTAACATAATTTATATAATCTGCAGTTTATATAAATTTAGGCATCGTAAAATTTCTTTTTTATACTGTCGAATTATAAAAAAAATTGTACTTTCAAATTCAATTTGTTTGAAAACTGCATCTCAATTCATTATTTTTTTATGTGTTTTAAATATCATAGGCTGCGTTTTGGATAAAACGTTGGCGAAATTCGACCTGAAGGAGGCGTTGTGATATTTTTTGTAGCTTACGTGAAGAATTTATTAAGGTTTTCCGACGTAATTTTATATTTAGATGTAATGTAATAGACCGAAGTTTGTTGAAAATGTTAGAAAAAATCGGCCGGTGCTGTGATACCGAATTAGCGAATTTTTCTTTTTCGATTTTCAGACCCGGCGCAACATCTGTTGACAAAAAACTGTACTTTTGCAATTGTCTAATGTACGTTTAATTTGAATATATTTAATAAGCAATTTTTTTTCACGTTTTATGATACATTACGCGTTAATTAGACTTCATTCAGAAATTCTCACCCATACATGGTTTTATAACATTTATTGACAAAAATCCTAAAGTGTAAAAAGAAATAATAAGAGATCTGCTAATTATTTATTATTTGTATCTAAAGAGCATAATTAATAACATATATTTTTTTAAGTATGAACATGTATGAGATAGAACGTTTTTGGCATGACACATTCTGTTGAATCTATGCTCCGTAGAAATTAAATTGGTAATTTATTTTAAGAAATAGCATAGTCAATCAATATGACAACACCGTATAACGCATACTATGAACTTTAGATAATTTTCTTGCTTCTAATCTTCAATTCTGAACATTGCTATGAAATACATAAGCACAGTGGAACTTAAAAAAAAAAATATGTAAAGATTTCTTTTTTTACATTTTATTTTATATTTAATGTATGCAGGTTGATGAACGTGGAAAAACATATATGCAAATATTAAACTGATATATAAATTATTTTTAAACAAACCAATTAACTTTAAAAAGAAACGCTCAAATTAACACGCATACAAATTTTCTATAAAAATGCTTTTCAGATATTAATCCCCTTTTCCAGAATATAAATCAGGGGACTAGGGGACGCTACGAAGAATTTGAAATTTGAAATTCATTTTAACATAACTAAGTAGCATAGCTAAGTATTAATATAACTAACTAAAAGTTATTAATACTTTGTTGCATACTTTGAAACTAGCAAATCCCAAATGTTGAATTTACTGATTTCTAATTAAAAGGGTCAGAAGTAAATTATTTTATGTAAAATAATTTTACATTTTTTATTATTAAAAACTATCCACTATAGTGGCAGAATAACAAAATGTAGTGTTGTTATGAAAATAAATGTTATGAAAATTTTCTTTTGGAATATTTACGTATTCTACTAATCATTGTAGTAAAACTTGTGAAAAGAGTCATTGATCGTTAACGATAAAAACAGTCAGTTTTTGCATCGATACAAAGGTAAATTTTACATTTTACACATGTATATTTTGATTTACTTTTACATTGTTCCATTTTTCATCATAATGCACTTTGGTATGTTTGACGTTGAAAGTGTTCCAACATGTCATATCTGGTGTCCTTGTGCACAGAACTGGCTTGTACTGGTGATCGTTGAAGTTGCTTGGCTTTCAGCAATTCACACAGAGCATGGACATATAACACATATGCGACTTTTTTAAAGTAAAAACAGGCATAAGTAAATGAAATTAGAAAATTATAGCTTATAAAAATGAGAAAAAGATGAATATTCATAAAAATATACCTGCAATATATTAAAATCACATAAATACATCAAACTTATGCTTTTTATATTCATTGTTTATAATCATGACTTCCACTTCAGTTAAGAAAGTAAAATGTTATGATTTTGATGATGTGTGTGGCGTCCATTAAAATGGACTTTATGTAAAACCTGATACAGTCGAACCTCGTTATCCCGTCACTCTAATGACCAGAAAAAAGTGTCGTCATAAGCGGAGGTCGCGGTAACCGGAGTTGGAGAGAAATATGTTTATAAAAAGCTATATTTCTAATTAATTTAAGACCATTTGAAATTCATAACTGTTCTTGCAGTTTTAAGCAATAAGTCATTATTATTAAACAAATAAACGCAAAAACAAAATTGAAAATAATAAAAATCAGATCTATCATGATATGTGCTTCCTACAATTCTTTTTTCAATATTATATAATGAATAGTATTCAATATTCGTTGTTTCAAAAATGGATGTTAGATCATTTCTGATCCTTTCAATGCAATGCAATGTTTCGGTTTAAGTCGGATGAAAAACGCCGTGTAACCACAATAATCAGCGCAGCCTGACCAGAATTAAAAGACCTCGAGTAGACTGATACGTCTATCTGGAGCTTAAGTGGGTCATTCAAAATGTGTGGGTTTATTTATTAAGATAAAGGATTGAATTAAAATTTCTCATTTACCTCGATGGGTATTTTAAACACTTTTGTGAAAAGTTTGGCTAAGACATTTCTTACCACTTAATTTCTGTGTTTATTGCATCGATTTGAAAAATGGACACTTTTCCTAAACCGATGGGATATCCGGAGTTGAAAAGTATTCAACGACGTAAAATCCGGAGGTGATTTACATTAAAATCATATACAGAAAATCGGGACTTTGAAAAACTAACGCGATAAGCGGAGTGACGTGAAAACCGGGTGACGGGATAACGAGGTCCGACTGTATTTCAAAACGGAAAAGTATTTTTATACTTGTGATTCAATTATACATTAGGCCAAGAAATCTAAAAACAATAACTAAGAAACAAAATGTCACTTATCACTGTTGTAGGTTTAGAAACATTTCGGTTCATTCAGAACAACTTACCGGCATTCTAAAGAGCCATCCATATAAACTATTGATTATAATACCTCAAGAAGTAAGTTACCCGTTTGGTGGCGCCATCTCGATCTTGCCCTAAAAGCATAGATTTTACAGAGTATCATAAGTTTCGAATAGGAAATGTAAATGGAATAGGTTGGTTAGGAAAATCTAGCATTTTTGTACACTGTAGTGGACAGTATGGAACAAAAGGTTAATAGTTTTAATTGAAATACTACTCTCTCAGCAGAATGCTTTTCACAACTCCAAAAATATTTATTCTCATATTTAATTTATTTTTCAGGATACAATTAAAAAAATTCCTAGAAATAGTTAAACTAAAAGGAGTTTTACTTCCACAAAAATTATTAATTAATTTTGACACTACGCTATACAGCATTTATGGCACACATAGGTTATATTAAATTAAAAACTAAACAAGATATTGTTCAAAACTTACATTCCAACTATTAAGGAACTTTTTTTTTTTTTTTTTTTTTTTTTTTTTTTTTTGCGTTAATTGAAGAAAAATAATAGCATAGCAAGGGAAAAGAAGGAGCATATATAGGTATGCCTGAACGGAAAATAGAAGAATTAGTTAATGAACAAGAAATAGACAATAGGAAGTAAAAGATATTAAATAAAGACTGTACAGGAATAGCCCGATTAAACATAAAATTCTTAGAACTGATAAATTTTAATGATATAGATAAACTAGCAAATTATAACAATGTGAATTACGCATTATTGCGTGAAGCTATTGAGATTTGCACAGCGTACTCTGTAATTTTCGATGATCTGTTGCACTCAAAATTGACAGCAGACGACGCCACCGCTTAAAATTAAAAAAAGACCAGGAAAAGCTTGAACCAAAATGTGGAGGCGATGAGGACAACTTCAGTAAACTGAAGATCCCCCAAAGAGAATTGTGAAATTATTTTTTAATATTTCTACGGAGATTACTACACATGACTGTTTTTAAAGACTGACTTCTCCCGTTCTAAAGTACTTTTGAGTGCATGATTTTTATGTGTGATAAAAATATTCTACTTTCTGCAAATAGGTAACTATAAAGTTTAAATATGTAATTAAATTATAATTCAAGACTCACTTTTAACAATTGCCTCTCAAAATAAGTAAGGTATTTAGATTTATTTGCACTTAGTTTGAAGCAAAATAGCAACACATATAAACATGACGAAAACATTTTTTCCATATAGTATCATGTAATGAAAATATTTTGTGTTTTTCTCTAAACGGCCTATAAATTAGGGAATGTTCCGACAGTAACAACACTTGTATACCATATAAATGAATATCCATATAGATTTACAAAATTTAGAGATCGTACCAGCAGGCGACGAACTAAAGCCACAAACACTTTTTACGTATTTTGGAAAGTCTTAAAAATATTATATCTAACTTTTTCTATTTACGTATTGATTTTTTAAGTGTATGCAATAACTTTATGAATTGATTTTTTTTAATTAGAAAATATTTTATTTGCAGTGAACTGATATATATATATATATATTATATTATATTCCATACACTGACACAGTTGTCTGTTTGTTTAAAATTCATAATTCTAAAATCACAATTCTAATTTAAAAAGTTTTTTAACGGATTTTCGATATTCATATATTTTACATTCTGAACTGCGTAACCGTGTCTTTCTGCACCTCCCCCTGAATACTAGGCGTGAGCGCTTACACAAAAATTGGCATCTGCCGAAGGCGGATTTGATTTTCAGCGTGTGTGCGGCCTCTTATATTTTGGTACCAATAATATTTCAAAGTTTTTTACGCTCTATTTTTCTGAGATTAAACAGATCAAAGAAATCTTTTATAAAATACTGGTGTCTAAATTTAAGGGACCGTACATAAATTTAGTAAAATCCGCCTTCAGTAGCCGCCATTTTTGTGTCAGCGCCCAGGCCTAGCATTCAGGGGACGGTGATTTCTGACAGTTGGTGAAGCATACAATTTTAACAATATAAAGATTTCTGTACATAAAGTTTGTATTGAAATCAATTAACGCCGGAACTTATGTTCATTGTATAGTTAACCGATTTTTAATTCGACAGTCAATTCCTTTAAAAAAGACAACAAGAAAGAAAAAATCATGTGTCAAGCATTCACATTTTAACGCTTTCAGAATACTTTCACAAAACTTTGCCTGTTAATAAGGTAAAGAAAACGCATACACATTTTAAAATCAAATTTCAGCAATTACTTCCCATTGTCGGAAAATGAATCCAATTATTTTGGGCAGCCCTCTATGTGATCTATACATTCATATATATTCTACAAGGTATTCTAAAACTTATATCAGTCGAAAAAGTATAACACAGTTGAAAATTCATCTTCAGCAATTTCTCCTAATTGGCGAAATCATAGTTGATTCTTTTGTACAGCCTTGCATTTTACTTACAGATTTTTATACATGAAAACAAAGTACAAGTAAAATAGTGTTTTTCTGGGCGAACTAAGGCCATTTAAACAAATTTGTGAAGAACATCGTTTTGGCACTAGAAAGGAAGATTCGATGAACCCTTAAAAAATAGAGTTGTTTTACCATTTTTTTTTCGTGGGGGAAGTGGGGGGGGGGGGCATTTTAACTTAGAAACTCAGAAGGGGGGTAGTTTTTTTAACACTTTCCGACAAAGTTGAAAAGTGTTTATGATTTCGCTTTATCTGGCCGTCTGGCCGTAACTCTCGTCTGTCCTCTAACTCTCGTAAATATGCTCGGATCACCCTTAAAATTTTGGATGCTATTAAGGTTCACCATAGCACGATCCCTGTTTAAAATGAAGTTTCTAGCATGTTTAGTTCATTTACAGGGACAGTCAAAAGCATTCCGTTACATTACGGCCAATGTGAAAAAATCGTTTCAAATAATTTTTAATGATGTTACATGCTTTCAAAAATGAAATAATTGATATGCATTTATGAAGAGCACTAAAATTAGCCCTCTGAAGAATGTGCAGTGCAAAGAATACTTATTATTCATTTACATGGCCACACAAAAGAATTCCGTTACATAATGATATGAGGGAGGGGGTTTCCTTGGGGCGTATTTTAATTATGTGAAACTTTTTCATATATAATGAAATATATATACGTCGCTGAGGTTTACTATAAGTTATTTCATGCGTAATAACAAGTGCATAGCACTTACAGAAAGACACAAAATATTGCAGATACTATATTGTGTCCGAAGAATTCTACATAAGCGATGGTTGCTGGAAATGCATTTTTAATTATGATATGCACTTTTATGTTTCACTATATTTATGCATACTGTACGGTGTGCATAAATGCTATAGTTCATATACAGTGAGTGTTACACAAAAGAATTTGTAAGTTTTACTGAGTATGAGCGTAAAATGCTTAAAGGTGGTTTTTAAAGGCGTTATGCATTATTACGCTGAACTACATTTAGTTTACTAAGAAATGCTTGTAGAATATAGATAAAATAATATACAGGGTAACGCAAAGAATTAGATGCATAACCATCTATCGATGATAATATCTGGAAATGTGATTTCAGTAGTTTTAAGAGTGCTTTAGTTTCAATTAAATTTTAGCTAAATAGTGGCATGTAATAAAGGTTCTATTGGTTAGGGACAGTGACTGCTGAAATCAAATTTTAAAATGTTTTATACGTTTTCTAAAATGTTTACTTAGTTATCTTATTTTCCCTATTTCCCCAAATAACGCAGTTTTATTAAAGCATTCAGGAACTGTTGGAAGGTGTTTCATAATCTATACTTAACGCATTATTTTTTTTTGTTAAGTGTGGTAAGTGAGTTATCATTTATGTTGAATCTAATAACATCATGTGCAAGTCGATACAGTCAATTATTACAAAGTTGTGGTATGTTCTATTCGTTACATTTTTCTGGGCTGTGTTACTGTCATCTGCATCGTTACAGATAAAACGAGGAATAGGCAAAATCAAATTTGGCATGATGAAGAAAATTTAAAAAATTCATCATTAAAAAATAATTTATATTCAAGCTTTATAAATATTTCTTAAAATCCTAAAAATAAATATAATATTATTATTGCATTATTGCACTATTGCTAATTACTTCATTTCTATTCTTCTAGTTATACAAATTGTATAGGGAAAACATGTGATAAAGGGAGTAAATTTTATTTTATAATGAAGAGAGTTTTTTTCTGAAATATCTTTTATTTCACATAGAATGTAATTAAAATTTTTGTAAATTAAATAAATTTTTTTTTGTGCAAAATATTATTCATTCATTTTGTGAATCAAAATTTTACTGTCTCACCAACCGAAACTAACATCTAATTTATGTAAGTAGTAAAAATATGCAAGAATATATAAGACTTCTTTTCAAGAGAAAAGCTAATTATTTTACAAGTAACATCACCAAAGAATAATACACGACGAATACGCTAAAAATGTAATTATCTCAAGTAAAGTTAACATTCCCATTGAGAATATTCTATTCTTTTCATTCATGATACTAGTTTGGATTTTCCTTTCAATTAAATACTTGTACTCATTTCGAACGGATTTAATACGATATTGATCTGTTCCTTAAAATAGTTTCTTGTGCCTTGGGAATTTAATATCAAACTATTAATTAATAATCTGAAAGACATGCTGCTACTGAGTTTTAATTACAATTACATACATAAATAACATATTAATATTTGTAGTAAATGTAAAATTTATAATTAAACTATTATTTCAATTGTACTTTTTACAGAGGTTACGCTTACCCATTGACACAACGCAAGCTATAAAGAAACCCTAATTTAACTTTTTTTTAAACGAATAAAAAAAGACTGAATTATATTAAAATGTCCAGCGGCGATGTTCTGTAACCTGGTTGTTTTCTGTAAGGTTGTTTTCGCGATTGATTAAATAAGAGCATTTAAAATTTTGAAACCCAGCTTTTATGAAATGGTTAAGTAAACAATGTCGCCGCCTCCAGGAGTGTTATCCCTACACCTATGAAAATTACTTTAAGTGAAGTGTATCGTTTACAACATGAAGTAATTTTCATCAATTTCTTCTTTCTCTCTTTAGCATTAATGTGAGAACACATTTTCTTTTTAATTGAAAGGTAAATGTATCATGTTAAATTGTTTTGCCATGTTATTATTTGAGCATTTTAATAGTGCGCAATTTTTCTTTGTTTATTAGCTTTATCGCGACATGATTCAACTTGAACTTGTCATTTTAAAATTATATTTATATTTTGAATAATTAAGTATAAATACATTTTTATGACTTAGTATTCACCATTTACTGCTTTTAACACGTGATCAGTTAATTGTTATTTTAAAGTGTTCTTTCGGTTTTGGGCAGTCATTTGCAAATGAAACAGCTCCCTCCCCGCCTCCTCCAAAAATAAGCGCACATCTCAAGCTTTTGAAATATTCTCCTATAAAAGATGATTAAACTTCCATATGTAGTTTACGCTCCTATAAAACTTTTTAACGAGAATATTTTAACCCCTTGCGGGGAAATGGCATGTTTATGTAACCACTTAATTTTAAAATTTAAATTTTTTAAATTTTTTAATTCCCAGAAAGCCACATTGACACCAGAATTTTGGTAAAAAAAATTTCTTTTTCTTATGTGAGAAAAATATAGCTTTTTCTTATTAAGGTGTCATTCATTAATTTCAACACTATAGCAATGGAAATTCTTTGCCCCTGAAAGGGTTAACTCATTTCAACGTAAAATAATTCTTCAATTTGAAAACCGTCTGCTTCATCGTTTATTGAACATTTCTCTGTAAATCTACTAATTTTAAAATTTTTAGTTGTAATAGTTTTCTTTATATTAATCTAAAAAGGCCCCCTGAAAGAAACTCATTTACGGCTGCAGCATTAGTTATATTTTTAACAATTTCCAACAAATTTGAAAAGTGTTTGTGACTTCGATTTGACTGGCCGTCAGTCCGGCTGTCCGTCTGTCCGCGCTCTAACTCTCGAATATATGCTCGGATTGTCCTGAAATTTTTGGATGTTATTTACCTTTACCCCAGCAGGAACCCTATTTCAAATGAAGTTTGTAGCATGTTTAGTTTATTTACAGGGACAGTTAAAAGTTTTCCGCTACATTACGTGCAATGGTGAAAAATCGTTTCAAATGAATTTTAATGACGTTATACCCTTTCAAACATAATAAAACAGATATGCAGTTATGAAATGCACTAAAATATGCATTCTGTAGAATGTGCAAAGAATATTTATTATTCATTTACAGGGCCACACAAAAGTTTTTCGTTACATAATGGTTTAAGGGGAAATTGTTTGCAGCTTATTTTAATTGTGTTAAACTATTTCATATATAATGAAATTGTTATACGTCGTTGAGGTTTACTATAAGTTATTTCATGTACAAGACGAAGTGCGTGGTATTTACAGGGCCACGCAAAATATTTCAGATAGTATGTTCTATTCGAAGTGCTGTATAATAGCGGTGATGGAAGGGAATGCATTTGTAATTATGTTTTGCATACTATATGATGTGTAAAAATACCATAGTTGATATATAGGGCTACGTAAAAGAATTCATAAAGGAGTATGAGCATAAATTGCTTAAAATTGGTTTTAATTGGTAACTGGTATGCATTTTTACGCTGAATGGCATTTAGTTTACTAAAAAATGGTTGTAGAATATAGATAAAATGATATACAGGGACACAAAAACAATTGGATACATGGCCGTGTATGGATGATAATTTCTGGGAATGTGATTTCAGTAGTTTTAAGAGTGTTTTAGTTTGAATTAAATTTTAGCTAATAAATATACTAGGTAAACAACAGGGATGAAAAAGATATTTATGTATAAGTATAAATTGCTGAAAGAGAAATGTCAACTTGTTATGCGTTTGCTTGCTAAACTAAGTTTTCCCATTATATAGTAGTATATATATCAACCTACAGAGCAAATACAGGGCTGTTCAAAAGAATTGTAATTTTATAAATGTTTTATATGTTTTCTATTTTTTTAGTTATCTTATTTAGTTTATTTCCTTAAATAACGAAATTTTGTTAAAGTTTCAAGAAGTGTTGGAAAGTGTTTCATAATCTATGCTTAACGTATGATATTTCTTTCTTGTTTTAGAATGGAGAGATAACTTACTATACATGGTGGTTGATAATGAATGGGCAATAACATTCATTTTGTTCCATTCATTTAAAATCACCTTGTACTTTTCTAACTAAAATCAATTTTCATAATTTCTTAAATTTCTTAAATTTCTTGCTTTTCATAAATATATTTTATATGTTTCCTCACATATTTCAATTTTGTTTTCATAAACCATAGTTATGAAATGTACCATAATAACACAACATTATTGCAATTAAATTTTGAAACATAAATATCTGCAATAAAAGAGGAATTGTGTAGCATTGCGTTATAATTCTAGAATAAACCTATTTCCACAGAAACAATCCATCTTGTGAAATATGTTACAATTATTTGGTTGTTATTTCTGTATTATGTTCTTCTTTTTTTTTCTTACATATTTTTTTTTATTTACACTGTAGAAAATTGAAAAAAATTAAAAAACAGATCTATAATTATGAGTTTTTAATTTCTGATTCCTAATGGGGCAGTTCCACTTCAACCGATTAAAAATGCTAGAAAACTAATTCAATTTACATACCTTTTCACAAACTAACTAATAAAGCAAATTCAATAAAATTTTTGGATTGTTGTATAGCATTACTTGTTACAATAAACAAAACAGACTGATTAAAAATACTTAAGTGTATTCGGAAAAAATAATTAAGTAACCCACTGTTTTTTTTTTTCGTAATTACTATATATCACTGCGCGCATGATATCTCAAAAATTATTAAAGATAATGGATTGAAATTTCCTGAGTGCATTAATTAATACTTCTGCACAAAATGAATTAAAATATTAGCATTATCTTAAGTAATAGAAATTTTATTTAAAAAATAAGAAAGAAAATTTTCCGACTTCCTTTTATTTAAATCTTATTAGTTGTAAATATTATAAATGAAGATAATTAAAAGATTTTTGTTCATTATGTTAATCGAAGTGTTATCTTTAAATTAAAATCTATTTAATGTTAATAAATTAAAATGAACATGAGATATCATGCGCGCAGTGAATATAGTACACTCTAAAATTGGGAGGAGTGAAAAGTTCACTTTTTGAAAGAGTGACAGGCATTTTTACTCTTTTTGGAGTGAGTTTTATAAAAATACACTCCTTAAAGAGTCCAGTTTTCCACTCTTTAGAAAGGAGTGAGATGTCTCACTCCTGAAAGAAGAGTGACTTACGTGTGCATTGCTTATTAACCAATCAGAGCAGCAAGGCGACGACACCCTTTAAAGATAAGAAAAAATGATCACTTTTTCGTCCGCCATTTTAAGATTAACAGATTAGGATGTCATTCAAATTATTCTTTGGAATACATAAAATGAAGGTAAGTCTTGTTTAATTTTAAGCATTTATCCGTGTAGATATGTGGAATGTCCAGATTATGAGCTAAATAGTTGTATGTTTGTATAGCAAAAGATTGATCGTGGAGTATTCATAAGTGATTGTGAGGTTTCTTCATGTAGCGATCTGAAATGTAATTGTTTTAAGGGGACCGGGAAAGCCGTATCTCTGCCATGTTAAATTCACCAACTTTATGTACCTTTTTTCTCAGAAATGGTGAAAGATAGAGGTCTAGATTTTTTAGAGTAGTTTGAATAACATGCTTTACGTTTTTTAACTGACCATTTTCGTTCTAAAGTGATTGTGAGATTTCTTCATGTAGCGGACTAAAATGTAATTAAGAAAAAGAAGAAACAACGTATAAAGGCACAAATAAAATGTGTTTAAAAGCATACAGCTGTTTCAAAACCTCTAAGGTTTCCTCATCAGTGCTTAAAATAAAAGTTAAAACTAAGACATTGTGTAAAAAGAGGGGGGGAGAGAGGTGGACAGAGAGTCAGAAAAGCGTACCCTTCAGCTCTACTGCCCACGGTGAAATGCGACCTACGACTGACAAACAGTTACGGAGTTGATCTCACGCGCATATTCAGGGAGACCAATCAAAATACCCAATTGCTCTGGAAGAGTCCAAACCCAGAAAGAGAAAAAGGGGAGAGGGAGTGGAGGGAATTATAGAAAATTAAACCATACCTTTGAAAAATTGGGCGTACTAGATAAATCATTAACTAAACTGTTTGAATTTTTCCATATGTGGTAAGCCTCCCAGAAGTCCAGGTCATAGATTGAAGTACATTTCTGTATTATGGAGGCTTCGGAAAATTTAAAATTATGGTTGTTGGACCAGCAGTGGTTGGCAATAGCGGAACGTTTGATATCACAATTTTTAACGCAAGTTTTATGCTCCCCCAAACGGATCTTAAAGGCACGCTTCGTTTGACCAATGTACATTTTGTTGCATTCGCAAGATATCCTGTAAATACCCCAATTTGAAAAACTGTCAATTGGATGTTTCAGATTTGTGAATTGAATTTTATTAAAAGGAGTATAAACTACTTTAAAGTCAAATTTTGACAAGATTTTAGAAATTTGATGGCTTATTTTCGGAAAATATGGAAGTATAATTAAATTTTCATTACCGACAGTATTAGCCCTGGATTTTGTACGTTTACTTAGTTTGTTATGAATGGAATCGACGATTTCAGCTGTAAAACCTCGATCAATGGCAATAGATTTAATGTAGTCTAATTCTGTTTTTAGTAAACTGTCGGAAGAACAAATATTTAAAGCCCTGTAAACATAACTGTTAAAGGCAGCCAACTTTTGATTAGGTGGATGGGATAAAAGGCGATGTGGGGGTAAGGATATTGCGAATGGTTTACGGTAAACAGTAGTGTGAAACAAATTATTTTCGCGGAAAACCATAACATCAAGAAAGGGCAAACGACTGTTATTTTCGAGTTCGAAAGTGAACTGAATATGTTCATCTATAGAATTCATAATATCGAGAATATTAGTAAGATTAAGATCATCAGAGTTTAATAATGCAAAGCAGTCATCGACATAGCGGATGTAAAATGGAAAGGATAATGTCTTGAAAAGGTTTGATTCGTAATAGTGCATGTAAAAGTGTGCCAACCACTGCTGGTCCAACAACCATAATTTTAAATTTTCCGAAGCCTCCATAATACAGAAATGTACTTCAATCTATGACCTGGACTTCTGGGAGGCTTACCACATATGGAAAAATTCAAACAGTTTAGTTAATGATTTATCTAGTACGCCCAATTTTTCAAAGGTATGGTTTAATTTTCTATAATTCCCTCCACTCCCTCTCCCCTTTTTCTCTTTCTGGGTTTGGACTCTTCCAGAGCAATTGGGTATTTTGATTGGTCTCCCTGAATATGCGCGTGAGATCAACTCCGTAACTGTTTGTCAGTCGTAGGTCGCATTTCACCGTGGGCAGTAGAGCTGAAGGGTACGCTTTTCTGACTCTCTGTCCACCTCTCCCCCCCCTCTTTTTACACAATGTCTTAGTTTTAACTTTTATTTTAAGCACTGATGAGGAAACCTTAGAGGTTTTGAAACAGCTGTATGCTTTTAAACACATTTTATTTGTGCCTTTATACGTTGTTTCTTCTTTTTCTTAATATATTGGCACAAAGTACAATCCTTCCCCACTTTTTATAAAATGTAATTGGTTTAAGGGGACCGGGAAAGGCGTATCTCCACCATGTTAAATACACCAACTTTATGTACATTTTTCTCAGAAATGGTGAAAGATAGAGGTCTAGATTTTTTAGAATAGTTTGAATAATATGTTTTATGTATTTTAAGAGACCATTTTCGTTCTAAAGTGATTGTGAGATTTCTTCATGTAGCGGACTAAAATGTAATTAAGAAAAAGAAGAAACAACGTATAAAGGCACAAATAAAATGTGTTTAAAAGCATACAGCTGTTTCAAAACCTCTAAGGTTTCCTCATCAGTGCTTAAAATAAAAGTTAAAACTAAGACATTGTGTAAAAAGAGGGGGGGAGAGAGGTGGACAGAGAGTCAGAAAAGCGTACCCTTCAGCTCTACTGCCCACGGTGAAATGCGACCTACGACTGACAAACAGTTACGGAGTTGATCTCACGCGCATATTCAGGGAGACCAATCAAAATACCCAATTGCTCTGGAAGAGTCCAAACCCAGAAAGAGAAAAAGGGGAGAGGGAGTGGAGGGAATTATAGAAAATTAAACCATACCTTTGAAAAATTGGGCGTACTAGATAAATCATTAACTAAACTGTTTGAATTTTTCCATATGTGGTAAGCCTCCCAGAAGTCCAGGTCATAGATTGAAGTACATTTCTGTATTATGGAGGCTTCGGAAAATTTAAAATTATGGTTGTTGGACCAGCAGTGGTTGGCAATAGCGGAACGTTTGATATCACAATTTTTAACGCAAGTTTTATGCTCCCCCAAACGGATCTTAAAGGCACGCTTCGTTTGACCAATGTACATTTTGTTGCATTCGCAAGATATCCTGTAAATACCCCAATTTGAAAAACTGTCAATTGGATGTTTCAGATTTGTGAATTGAATTTTATTAAAAGGAGTATAAACTACTTTAAAGTCAAATTTTGACAAGATTTTAGAAATTTGATGGCTTATTTTCGGAAAATATGGAAGTATAATTAAATTTTCATTACCGACAGTATTAGCCCTGGATTTTGTACGTTTACTTAGTTTGTTATGAATGGAATCGACGATTTCAGCTGTAAAACCTCGATCAATGGCAATAGATTTAATGTAGTCTAATTCTGTTTTTAGTAAACTGTCGGAAGAACAAATATTTAAAGCCCTGTAAACATAACTGTTAAAGGCAGCCAACTTTTGATTAGGTGGATGGGATAAAAGGCGATGTGGGGGTAAGGATATTGCGAATGGTTTACGGTAAACAGTAGTGTGAAACAAATTATTTTCGCGGAAAACCATAACATCAAGAAAGGGCAAACGACTGTTATTTTCGAGTTCGAAAGTGAACTGAATATGTTCATCTATAGAATTCATAATATCGAGAATATTAGTAAGATTAAGATCATCAGAGTTTAATAATGCAAAGCAGTCATCGACATAGCGGATGTAAAATGGAAAGGATAATGTCTTGAAAAGGTTTGATTCGTAATAGTGCATGTAAAAGTGTGCCAACCACTGCTGGTCCAACAACCATAATTTTAAATTTTCCGAAGCCTCCATAATACAGAAATGTACTTCAATCTATGACCTGGACTTCTGGGAGGCTTACCACATATGGAAAAATTCAAACAGTTTAGTTAATGATTTATCTAGTACGCCCAATTTTTCAAAGGTATGGTTTAATTTTCTATAATTCCCTCCACTCCCTCTCCCCTTTTTCTCTTTCTGGGTTTGGACTCTTCCAGAGCAATTGGGTATTTTGATTGGTCTCCCTGAATATGCGCGTGAGATCAACTCCGTAACTGTTTGTCAGTCGTAGGTCGCATTTCACCGTGGGCAGTAGAGCTGAAGGGTACGCTTTTCTGACTCTCTGTCCACCTCTCTCCCCCCCCTCTTTTTACACAATGTCTTAGTTTTAACTTTTATTTTAAGCACTGATGAGGAAACCTTAGAGGTTTTGAAACAGCTGTATGCTTTTAAACACATTTTATTTGTGCCTTTATACGTTGTTTCTTCTTTTTCTTAATATATTGGCACAAAGTACAATCCTTCCCCACTTTTTATAAAATGTAATTGGTTTAAGGGGACCGGGAAAGGCGTATCTCCACCATGTTAAATACACCAACTTTATGTACATTTTTCTCAGAAATGGTGAAAGATAGAGGTCTAGATTTTTTAGAATAGTTTGAATAATATGTTTTATGTATTTTAAGAGACCATTTTCGTTCTAAAGTGATTGTGAGATTTCTTCATGTAGCGGACTAAAATGTAATTAAGAAAAAGAAGAAACAACGTATAAAGGCACAAATAAAATGTGTTTAAAAGCATACAGCTGTTTCAAAACCTCTAAGGTTTCCTCATCAGTGCTTAAAATAAAAGTTAAAACTAAGACATTGTGTAAAAAGAGGGGGGGAGAGAGGTGGACAGAGAGTCAGAGAAGCGTACCCTTCAGCTCTACTGCCCACGGTGAAATGCGACCTACGACTGACAAACAGTTACGGAGTTGATCTCACGCGCATATTCAGGGAGACCAATCAAAATACCCAATTGCTCTGGAAGAGTCCAAACCCAGAAAGAGAAAAAGGGGAGAGGGAGTGGAGGGAATTATAGAAAATTAAACCATACCTTTGAAAAATTGGGCGTACTAGATAAATCATTAACTAAACTGTTTGAATTTTTCCATATGTGGTAAGCCTCCCAGAAGTCCAGGTCATAGATTGAAGTACATTTCTGTATTATGGAGGCTTCGGAAAATTTAAAATTATGGTTGTTGGACCAGCAGTGGTTGGCAATAGCGGAACGTTTGATATCACAATTTTTAACGCAAGTTTTATGCTCCCCCAAACGGATCTTAAAGGCACGCTTCGTTTGACCAATGTACATTTTGTTGCATTCGCAAGATATCCTGTAAATACCCCAATTTGAAAAACTGTCAATTGGATGTTTCAGATTTGTGAATTGAATTTTATTAAAAGGAGTATAAACTACTTTAAAGTCAAATTTTGACAAGATTTTAGAAATTTGATGGCTTATTTTCGGAAAATATGGAAGTATAATTAAATTTTCATTACCGACAGTATTAGCCCTGGATTTTGTACGTTTACTTAGTTTGTTATGAATGGAATCGACGATTTCAGCTGTAAAACCTCGATCAATGGCAATAGATTTAATGTAGTCTAATTCTGTTTTTAGTAAACTGTCGGAAGAACAAATATTTAAAGCCCTGTAAACATAACTGTTAAAGGCAGCCAACTTTTGATTAGGTGGATGGGATAAAAGGCGATGTGGGGGTAAGGATATTGCGAATGGTTTACGGTAAACAGTAGTGTGAAACAAATTATTTTCGCGGAAAACCATAACATCAAGAAAGGGCAAACGACTGTTATTTTCGAGTTCGAAAGTGAACTGAATATGTTCATCTATAGAATTCATAATATCGAGAATATTAGTAAGATTAAGATCATCAGAGTTTAATAATGCAAAGCAGTCATCGACATAGCGGATGTAAAATGGAAAGGATAATGTCTTGAAAAGGTTTGATTCGTAATAGTGCATGTAAAAGTGTGCCAACCACTGCTGGTCCAACAACCATAATTTTAAATTTTCCGAAGCCTCCATAATACAGAAATGTACTTCAATCTATGACCTGGACTTCTGGGAGGCTTACCACATATGGAAAAATTCAAACAGTTTAGTTAATGATTTATCTAGTACGCCCAATTTTTCAAAGGTATGGTTTAATTTTCTATAATTCCCTCCACTCCCTCTCCCCTTTTTCTCTTTCTGGGTTTGGACTCTTCCAGAGCAATTGGGTATTTTGATTGGTCTCCCTGAATATGCGCGTGAGATCAACTCCGTAACTGTTTGTCAGTCGTAGGTCGCATTTCACCGTGGGCAGTAGAGCTGAAGGGTACGCTTTTCTGACTCTCTGTCCACCTCTCCCCCCCCCTCTCTTTTTACACAATGTCTTAGTTTTAACTTTTATTTTAAGCACTGATGAGGAAACCTTAGAGGTTTTGAAACAGCTGTATGCTTTTAAACACATTTTATTTGTGCCTTTATACGTTGTTTCTTCTTTTTCTTAATATATTGGCACAAAGTACAATCCTTCCCCACTTTTTATAAAATGTAATTGTTTTAAGGGGACCGGGAAAGGCGTATCTCCACCATGTTAAATACACCAACTTTATGTACATTTTTCTCAGAAATGGTGAAAGATAGAGGTCTAGATTTTTTAGAATAGTTTGAATAATATGTTTTATGTATTTTAAGAGACCATTTTCGTTCTAAGTAAAATTCAAAATTAATTATTAATTATTTATTGAAAGTCATTTTTAAATTAGCACTTTTTGGTAAGATTTCACTGTCTAAAATAAATAATTCTCAACAAATCATTAAATCCCTGTGTATACAATATAACATAGTATAAGTATTTTAAAAAAATCTAAGTTCTTATGTTTAATAGATATTGAAACAAGTTGGAAATTGCTCACCAAACGTGGCAAATGAGGTGCGTTCGTACTATAACTAGTTTTATTTTTTGCACCGCATATTGTACTGAATGTATATTTTAGTGCAATACATAAGTGCATATCCATTTCATTCTGTTCTGAAAGGCTGCAACATCATTAAAATGCACTTAAGATATTTTTTTTCCCATTGGCCGTCATGTAACGGAAAACTTTTGACTGCCCTTGTAATTAAACTATGCATCCGATTTTCCTGAAATTTGAAATGAGCCTACAAAATTTTGCAACAAATATATATTTAAAATTTTAGATCATTCGGAAGGCTGTAACATCATTAAAACGTACTTGCAATAATTTATTCCCATTGGCCGTAATGTAACGGAAAATTTTGACTGTCCCTGTAATTAAACTATACATCCGATTTTTATGAAATATGAAATGACTCGACAAAAGTTTGCAACAATTATATATTTAAAATTTCAGACCATTCGGTTGGGTAGTTTTTGCTCTGTTATACGAGGGTGTTGAATTCAGACCCTTATCTCCGGGAGGGATTTCTGTGGTTCCGGAGGGGGGGGGACATTATAGAGTTCCGGGGGGGGGAATTGCACTTTTTGACCATTGAAAACACAAAATCTCAAATCTTCCGGAGGGGAAATCCCCCCCCCCCGGGCCACCCCCTGAAATCAACACTGACAGACAGACTAAACGAAGAATATAGGGGCTACGTATTTATATAATTACGAACGCACCTAAAAAAAGAACATAAACATGAAAAATCCAAGTTTTGAGAAAAAGTCGATTAAAGATTTATTGCCATTAAGCTGTGAAGTACTCTTAGAAAGAATGAATAATTTCAACACTTATTTTTTATATATATAAACATGCGTGACACATCGTTGGAAAGACAAAAGTTTAAACTATTTAATGATATAAAAAAATAAAAATCGCTTTTTAGGTGCGTTCGTAGTTATATAAATACGTAACACCTATAGTCGTCGTTCAGTCCGTCTGTCTGTCCGTCTGCCCGCATATAACAGCGCAAAAACTACCCAACCGAATCGTTTGAAATTTAAAATATATAATTGTTGTATAATTCTGTCGCGTCATTTCAAATTTTATGAAAATCGGATGTATAGTTTAATTACAGGGACAGTCAAATTTTTCTGTTACATTACGGACAATGGGAAAAATTATTGCAAGTGCATTTTAATGTTGTTACAGCCTTCCGAATGGTCTGAAATTTTAAATAGGGCAGATGTGCCAGTAATGGTCACCCTTTGATGTTTTTGGTTCATAAAAAAATAAGTAATAAATATTTAACTTTAATTAATTTTTTTTATAATTTCCCCTTGCATGTTTTATAAAACTGGGTTATTGTTGACACTTTTAATCAAACCAATCAGGAAGTAGAAAATAATGTTTCAAAGTTTTGCTGCTTTTCTGTGAAAATCTTAATGAAGAGGCTAAGAGCTGGCTTCGTTTAATTAATTTATATATTATTTATTTTCTTGCAAAATTTGAATGTTTTTGTTTGAGTAGCAATAGAAAACTTAGACTTTTATATACTAACAGTCATTTACGAAATTTCATTTATTTTTAAGGTTTTAAGAGAGGGTGTCTATTACTAGAATGGTTAATTAGTCATTTTCCACCAAAACTTTTTAAATAGCTGCTTTTAAGTAGGTTTATGTGATTAATCAAATTTCAATATTTTATTCTTTTTTTATGTATATATACTTTGCTATTTTAAAATCTGGCAATCAAAGCAGCTAGGTAGTAGAAAATATTGTTTTAGAGCACAGACAAAGACGGGCTCATAGGGCTTAATACCTCTCCTTTTAAATAAAAGCAATTAAGTTACAGAAGCTATTAAAAATCTATTTTCTGTGTTAAATGTTTGGTTATTCTTATCTGAAAAAAAAAGAAGGAAAAAAAAGTAATATTCCTTAATTTATAGGCAATATTCATGAAACTGGCAAATCTGCAGATCAGTGGCCTCAAACATCAGTTCTACAGTTTTATTTTTAAATTATTTTACTTAGCATTTAAAATATTCAACTCACAATATCATTTCTTTCATATTTGCAATATTAATTATTATAAATGATATATCAAATAGTCTCTGGAAGATTAATTGTTAAGAATAGCGAGACAAAACTAAACATCACTAACATTCCAAAACTTTTTTTTATTATTATTACCTTTTAAATCCCCACTGTTTCAATAATTTAATAGCTGTAATTGCCTGATATTTAGTATTTTAAACTATCCATCTAAAATAATTAAAACATTGATCGTCTGATAATTACAATAATTGATGCAAACAGTAAATGATCATCACAAATATTTTATTAATTACTGGTATCCTTATTGTTAAATTTATTTGAAAATAACCATTTTGTTTCATTAGTATGTTTTCATTAAATTCTGGTTCTAAATACAGTCATAAAAACAATTATATTTATTACTATTTATGGGGTGTCCATTACTGGGCCAGAGGGTGTCCATTACTGGGCTTTTGGGTGTTTTGGTATATTTCTGTTATTTAAAATTAAATTTCGATTCACATTGGGAAATGAGACTATAAGAATGGTTAAATATTGTTGATAGATTAATATAATATTGAAAAAACTGGAATGTAATAATTATAAATATTAATAAAAAAATAATTTTAAAAGAAATTCCTTAAGAGCGTCCATTACTGGCACATCTACCCTATTTAATTGTTGCAAAATTTTGTCGAGTCGTTTCAAATTTTATGAAAATCGGATGTACAGTTTAATTACAGGGAGTCAAAAGCTTTCCGTTAACTTTAAGGTCAATGGGAAAAAATTATTTCAAGTGCATTTTAATGATGTTACAGTCTTTTGAACAGAATGAACATATGCACTTATAAAGTTCACCAAAATATACATTCAGCACAATATGCGGGGCAAAAAATATTTATAAAATTAGTTATAGTACGAACGCACCTCATTTGCCACGTTTGACGAGCAATTTCCAACTTGTTTCTATTTTCGAGGTCAATCTTTTCCTATAAAACATATAAAATCTATTTTGCTCATATTCACAAAATACAATATCTACGCGAATAAAAAAAATAAATTAAACATGGCTTATCGCGTCATTTCATTAATAAGTATTGTATTAATTTCATTTTTCAGCAATGACGGACGAAAATTAGAAATCATGATTAAGTTAAGGAATATGTTTAAAAGAAAAATATATACATATTCCAGAGAACTTAAAAGTTTAACTTTAGCCTCCATGTTCATATTAAATAAAACAAAAGCAAATGACAGCGGATAAAATATATATATATACATTCTTAATATTTAAATCATGCTTAGAAGTTATTTAAAAAAGATGTGAGTTTATAAGTATTGTTTTTTAAATGGAAAAATTAAAAATATTTTAGAACAATAGGACTTTGCAAAAATAGCAATAATTTAAAGAAAAAGTACGGTTTTATATTTAAAACAAAAATTAAAATCAAATCAAACATTGTTAAACATATAACATCCGCTGATTAAAAAGTTATTAATAAAACTTTAAAAGTAATATCTTTATAGGGCATGCAATAAAAGCAAACACAAAGGATAAGATTGGAATAAAATATTTTAGTTTATTACTATTAGTAATCTAATTTAAATTCGTATGTAACTTTAACTGAATTTTTCCCTAAAAGTTCAATTAGTGTTACAAACTATGAAATAAATAAATATTGCTAATAAAGTATTTTATTCCAATCTTTACTACGCTTGTATCTATTTTCATTGCATGCTGTAAAAGATGTGATTCTTTTAAAATGACCATAGAAGCGAAAAAAAAAAAACAAAAAAAAACCCGACTACATAAAAAATGAACATTCACTTTTATGAAAGAGTGACTATTCACTCCTACCAGGGGTGAAAAACCGCACTCCTTTGGCAAGAGTGAATAGTCACTCCTCCGAAAAAGTGATTATCCACCCCTGTTTAGAGTGAATATTCACTTTCCAGGAGTGACTATTCACTCTTTCAGAGAGTCAAAAATTTCACTTTTGCTCAGAGTGAATAGTCACTCTAAAGAGGTTGGGCATATTTTGACTCTGCGATAGAGTGACTATTCACTCCGGAGGAGTGAATAGTCACTCCTTTTTATTTAGAGTGTAATTCCGAAGAGAAAAAAAGTAGGTTACGTAATTACATTTTCCTAATTAATTTAAATATTTTTCATTAGTCTGTTTTGTGTATTGTAACAAGTAAAGCTGTACTTAACAATCCAAAAAAAATTCATTCAATTGGTTTTGTTAGTTATTTTGTGAAAAGGTATGTAAACTGAATCAGTTTTCTGTCATTTTTGACCAGTTGAAGGGGAACTGTCCCTTTAAAGTTATTCTAAGTATGTAATTTTAACAACATAATTGGCAAATATATTACTGTAACAGAATGTGTTCCCAGAAGAGTAATTACAGAAATAAGTTTATGTACTAAAACAGGAAAGATGTTATAAAATGTTGATGGCATCAATAATAAAGAAAACAAGGTTAATAAAAGCATTAGAATGCTAGAGAATAGAGAACTAGGTTTGATAACGGTTTAATAGTGTTACAGTATCAAGAATTACTTTTACTCTGAATATTGGTATACTGGTATATTTTGATATACTGACAATTTCTTTGATATCAGCATTGAAGAAATTATTTTTCAATTCGAACATAAATTATATATGAATAAATAATAGGCTCAGAATTATACTACTCAACAAAGATAAGCATTGAGAAAGGAGTATTATATTTGATTAAAATTATTTAAATGTTACATTTTATTACATATAGAGTTTCTGTAGGGAAAATTTATACAAAATGTCGAGATATCATTTTTTAAATAGATCTTTATAAAAACATCGGTAAAAAAACTGCATATACCTCATGTATCGGTTTATATGTATATATTTATACACAGAGTCAAACCCGATTAAGATGATCACGGTGAATACGTGATCCCCGCTTAATACGCGGAATTTTTCGATCCCTCGAACATCGCTCATATGGCTAATGCAAAAATATCACGTTTAATACGCGAACGGTTGTTAGGCTATCCCGCTTAATCCGCGATATATTTTTGGCACTTTGAGAAAAAAAATTACGCTTAAGACGCGAACTCATACATCAGCGGAATTCATTCTCTATTCTCTAGTGTTGCCACTTTAGCGGGGTATTTTTACTCAGATAAAAGTACAGTTAACGAATTGTAATATTTTTCATTCAATAACAATAATTTAAGGCAAACATTACTAATCGGGAATACTGGTAGAAATTTTCTCTCGCTTCGCGTATGTTGTTACTGTAGTATTAGAAAGATAGGCGAATTTAGAATATTCCGATTCGACATAAAAATTATTATGATTAGAGATGATTATATATTTTGTGTTGGTGATGTCTTAAATGTACATTATATCACTACTATGTTTTATAATGCATATTATAAGTATGCGTGTGTGTGTGTGGGGGGGGGGGGGTGAAACTCGTGAAGATTAAGCATGTGCGACTCCGATTGTATAATACTGCTTAATTTTATTATATAATTTAGATTTTTTGTTTACATTTTGCAGTGCTAAAGAAATATTTTACACGAAGATTAACAACGGAAGTTTTTTTTAAATTTATTTATTATATTATAAATGAAGGACAAATTATAACGATACTCATAATCACAGAGTATGGTTTGAATAATTTTATTGTACTTTAAAGATTTGATATTTTCTTCTCTGTGTTAAAATTTATCTAGCAGGAAATCAATTTCGATGGTTTAGTTTTGCAAAAAAGATGAAATGATAGACTGACACCAGAATTTACAACGAATTCATTAGAAAATAGACATTTGTTTATGTTTTCGTACTTTATAAAATGAAAATTTTAATTAAATATTCTGGGTTCAAGTACTTTTAAAATTATGTGTCCTTTTTTGTGAACTCCGCCCATTAATGGGTTAATCGGCAATAAAATCATGTTTTAATCCATATTTATTTTCAGTTATTTTTTTAGTCGCCTCTATAAAAAGAATCAATGAATTAAAGTTGAATACAATTAAAATTTAATCTAAATATACAAAAAATAAAATTTTCTATCGTAAACGTATAAATGAAAGCTCTAAAGTTCATTTCGGCGATTAAATATGTAAATAAGTCTAGTTCCTGCAACGTTCTGCAAATTACGTTTAATAGGCAATCTTGCTTTAACCCTTTATCAACTGACGGTACTTATAAGTACCATTAAAATAAATTGTTATAAAATTCATTTAATACATCGATTAGAAGCAATACTGTTTAGAATGAGTTATAGATACATTATTTTATCTTATTCCAAAAGCATTTTTGGTTACACAAAACAAAAATATTTTTAAAAGGACGATTTCTTTTGCCTTTGTGTCTTTTCAGCTTTCTAGCGCTGAGGGGGTGAAGGGAGGAATTTTTCAATTCAGGAGTATTTCTATATTTCTATTGTAAGAACATTATATTTGTACATTTCCTAATTCTACAAAATACTAAGAAAAATATTTAAAATAAAAGACTTGAGTAGGGTTATAAGTATTGCACCAAATCACTATAAATAAAAATTTAATTAATCCTTCTAAATCCACTAATCATTCCAAAATTTATTAAATGGTTATGTAAATCTTTTAATTTTTTTGTTTAATACGTTAATAGTCGCGCGTTGGTCTTTTCCCCGCCCGAAATTCGTTATCTTCCTGTAACTCATTTCCCGTTAAAATTACGATAGCCAAATTCCGTGTAGCTGACCTTGAGTGTTCACACTCTTGTGTAGTAAAATTGCAAGTCATTCCGGCTATTTCTTAGCATTTTATCGCATTCTTAATTTTCAATCGGTCTAAATGACCGCGTTGCGACCACTTGCGTTAGTCGAATTTTCACCCCTCGTGTTCATCCTTTTCCATTTCCGCGAAATCTGTGGGGGAGAGTTTCTTCGAAGTACGGACTCTCCGCCTGTTGTTATTGCGTCTTTCTTTCTTTCTGCAATTTTTCCCATTCATACAGTACTTTTTTTACTTTTAGAATGTGACTTAAAATTGTTTTATTATATTAGTTGTGAAGTCAGTTCGCACAAAAAACTGATGGATGGTCACTTACATTTTTTTTTTTCATTGTCAAACATTGCGGGAATAAATTCTTAAATTGATAATCGTTTAAATATAGAAAAAAGGGGAATTCATCATCATTATTTGAAAGAAGTTACTTTCCATTTATTACCGGAACATATAAATGAAAGAAAACAGACAATAACACTTCCAAACCATTAAAAAAGAGAGGAGAGAATTTTGTAAGAATCAGTAAAAAAATTACTGTATCTCCAAAATCTGAAAAGTATAGTTTTTGTACAATAAAACAAATTCGAAAGATAAAAAATTTTTCTCAGACATATAGCATGTATATCTGCGAAGAACATACATATAATTTATTTGAACAACAAGAAAAATAAAGAGAATTTCATAATGGTTGGTTGGTTGGATTTATGTCGGCCAATTATCTGCTCGTGGGATATAGGCCCCAAGGGGGGAAGTGCCCTCCGTGGAGGTCTTTCTAAGGGAACCTAACCCGTATTAACGCTTGGAGAACCAAGGTTCGAAGAAAACCACGAAAACTCCGAACGATTAGGCCGACGGGCGCGATTGGGATCGAACCCAGCACCTCCGAATTTCATAATGTAGCTTAGAAATTACGCAAATAAAAAATCTCTTTTGGATAATTAAGTGAATGTTTATACTATGATTTTTTTTTTAAAAAATAAGTATTTTTCTCAAATTTATCTATTTTTAAATTTTCATACTGTAAGTAAAAACACATTTTTTTTTAACAATGCCGCAGAAAATGTTTTTTTATTATTATTATTGAAATCCAATAGAGGCTTGGGGACGGTTAGTAACAAATTTAAATTTGTTGTCCTTCATCAATTGTTCAAACTATTTTTCAGAATAATGTTTTCCAGAATACGAGAGAAAATTCATTTAAATAAAATTCTTGCTGCATATTTATAATTTCGGAGAAAATTTTCTTATTGTTTTTATTATTTTAATGAATGTTATTATAAAACAATAAATTATAACATTAATACCTTATTATGAAATGTAAAATTGAATATTTTAATTAAATAGTTGCTGTAAAATACATCCCTATTAAGATGAACCTTTCAGTGATTTTATTAATTAAAATAATTTATCCATCTTAGGATTTAAATCTACAAATGCAAATGTATTTAAATTAAATGTATAATTTCAATAACTTATTATTTACTTTATATAAACGAAGTTCGTATCCAGAGTTTAGTCAAGGGCGCTGCTCCCACCATGAAATATGTAGTAAAACAACAAATCATGCATTTTCATTTGAAAAATGTATTTAATCATAAAATCTCGAGACCCCCCCCCCTCATACACACACAGAAACCCCACAAAATAAATAACTAAAACGTAGTTACAACATTTACATTTATAATTTCGAAATTAAGTATTTTTTTACCTTTTTCTTTATTATATATATATATATATATAATATGCTGGTGAATTAGTGGTATTGTATTTGATTTTCTGTTGCATGTCATAGGTTCCATTTTTATTTTCAGTTTAATTGTTTAATTTAATGTCCGTGTAATATATTGATGCTAAATTTATTAATTTTATTTTATTAAATGGATATAGAGTGCCGCAGTATCATAAAAATCTACCTGACTCTGATTCTGTCCTTCCAAAAAAAAAAAGAAAAAAAATACCCCTATCACGAATTTAGATTCATATTCGTAAATGTTTTCCTACTAATTATTGATTCATAGTAACATCAGAAATTCAATCAAATCATTTACTATTTACTTTTAAGTAGTTATGCAAAACGAAGAAAGAGTTATTAAAAACATTTATCTAGATGCCAACTGAATATATACTTAAGCGAAATAAATAATTTGCTGTAAAAGGTTGTAAAATGAATAATTGCTGTAATCTTTTAAAGTTCAGTCAATATGTTCACCCTACGTTATCCGTTTTCGATCATCTGGTAACACCGGCCAGTTTCCCCTTCGTTTTCGGCCTGCTGGTAACTGCGGCAAATGGACCGAACGCGACTACTAACGTTCTAAAAAATGTCGCGACTACTCTCGGGTTAAACAATTCACGAAAAATGCTTTAGAAGATAACATTTTCATGATTTCATAATTCAGTAGATAAAGGCTTAATACGCGACTTTTTTCGGCTGATTTGAAACGCGCCTTAACCGGGTCCGACTATAGTGTAATCTATATATAGTATAGTTCGTATTGAGTGTAATATCGAAAATCTGACATCTTCGTGACTGAGACAAAACCGGATATTTAAAAATTCCTAAATTCTAAAAGAGTATCAAAAGTACTTCAGATATTCTTAATGGTGATTTTATTCATTATTTAATTCACAGCCAAGTAGTATATGTGGGGGGAAAAAAGTGAAAAAAAAAAAAAAAAAAAAAAAACTTACTTTAACTGATATTTTCTATGAAAAAAAAATCTAATAAACAGTGAAGTAATTACTTATTGTGTAATTTACGAAACATCGATGTCAATTTTATTTTCTTGAGTCAGCCATTCTTTAACAAGTTTTTATTTTTTTATTTATATTTTATTTATTATTTATTTTTATTTTTATTTTTTTTAAGCGAAGAATTTAGAGTTCGGAAATATAGACTTTTTCACTAAAGCATATGTTAATTTTCCGGTCCAATTTATGCATTTTTGAACTTACAGCGTTTCTTCTGACGGTTACTTATTCTTGTTCCTTTGAGCTGTTAATAGCGTGATTTGCTATTTTATTTAGTGCAGCTTCAGTGATCTGGCTGTCTATTAATCCATCGCTTTCGATATCAAAGTTTTTTATTCATAAATAATTGCTATTTTTCACTCTCCCGTAAGTTGGAATTGTAAAAAAGGGGGGCGGGGCGAGATAACATTGATGCCGGTTTTTTGAAGTTGTCGGATTTCTGAATGAGAAATTTTTGATGTCATACTGTATATATTGTTGCATAATTTATATGAACGTTTTATTTCTTGTCTTTTATATGAATTTTAATTCTTGCATACATATATGTTGAACATTAAAGTTCATAAAGTAAATAAAAAATTTCCAAAAGTATTTAAGAGTCATTATTTTTAAAATCAGACAAGTGCGATAGTTGTATTTTTTGTTTTGCTTGTTTTTTTTATGTTGAAGTAGATCATATTTAATGAATAATGTGAAATTTTGAAGCTCTGAAAAAATTTCCTGTATCTTGTAGAAAATGTCAAAGTTCAAGACCATGAATCCCATTTTTCATGGAAATTTAAATGCCAGTATGTTTGGATTGCTATATCTCTGGAAAGCAACGACATACCAAAATTCTTTTGTCATAAACTGTTAGTATAACACTACATGCTTAGTAATATTTACTTGGTTCCGTGAGGCATTGTTAATTTTCATTGTTATGTTGCCACAAAATGCAATCAAAATGACGTTTTTGCCCGTTTTCTGCACTTATTATCTTAGTTAAGCAATAGTACCCCAAAATTTTGCTTATAGAATATGAAAGTATACTATTAGGACAAGCTAAGTAACATGGAACTTTACCGGGATATCGATGCTGTTAGCAGATATGACCTGTTAAATATTCAAAAATTTCAAAATCTGCAACTTTTGAATTAATCCTATTTCAAAACAGCATCACAGTTTAATAAAACATAATATATCAGGTAGTAGTTGAACACATGTACAAAAACATGGAAACGAAAAATAAGTGGAGTCTCATGCTATTTTCAGAAGAAAAAAAAGGAAAAACTTACAAAAAGGCAGTGAAATAATCCGGCTTTTTCCCTACAAAGAGAAAGAGAAAGGGGATGTTCCATTTCCTCATAGGGGAAAAACATAGGAAAGGGAAAGATAAACGGAATAAATCATTTTCTGATAGGGGAATAGCCAGATATTGACACTGCCTTTTTGTAAGTTTTGTCATTTTTCTTTCTGAAAATAGCACGAGACCCCGCTTATTTTTCGTTTCCAATTTTTTGTACATATGTTTGACTACTACCTGATATATTTTATTTTATTCACCTGTGATGCTGTTTTGAGGTAGGATTAATTCAAAAGTTGCAGATTTTGAAACTTTTGAATATTTAACAGGCTATATCTGCTAACAGCATCGATATCCCGGTAACGTTCTATATTACTTAGTTTGTCCTAATAGAATACTTTCATATTCTACACTATGACGCAAAAGTTTAGACAATGAAGAAATTCTTACATACTTTGAAAAATATTTATTCAATTTTCAAATCACTGCTTGAAATTAATGTGCTGTACATATAAACAATATTTATAACAAAGAAAAGTGGAATTGTGCATATTGCAATAAATTAAATGGTAACAAAAATAAACTGCTGTCTCAAAAGTTTAGACACAAATTAAATTAAATCGAAATAAACAATTTTTAAAACCTGGTTGCGCATCCATGCTTATGTATTACGTCATATACACGAGATTGCAAGGAAGAAACTAAATCTTGCATAGTTTGTGGATCGATATCGTACCATGCATTCTCAATAGATGTCTTAAGTTCCTTTTCAGAAGAGTATTGTCTAGCGTTGCTATAAACTTTGCGACACATGATGCTCCAAAGGTTTTCTATAGGGTTAAGATCTGGGCTACATGCTGGCCAGTCGAGAACTCTTATATTACGGGAATTAAACCAAGATTTTGAATGTTTTGCAGTGTGAATTGAAGCATTGTCTTGCTGAAATTCCCACTGAGGACCCCCTAGAAGCTCAGCAAATGGCAGTAGGTTTTCTTCTAATGTCTGTGTATAATGCTGTGAAGTTTGACGACCACTGGTGAAGGTCAGAGATACTTGTCCATTATAGAAAAAGGCTGCCCAAACCATCACCGAGCCCCCTCCTTGTCTGCGACTAAAAAAACGTCGAGGTTCCTTCCGCAAGTCATGCCAATACGATAAACAACCATCTGGACCATCCAGATTCCACTTTTTTTCATCGCTAAATATGACTGATTGCCATTTCTCTCCATATGACATATGCTTTCGAGCCCACATAAGTTTTTGTAACTTATGATATGGTTTCAGAGCTGGTTTCTTCTGCATGTTGCTATAAACGATTGTTCCTTTTTCCAAAATTCGTCTACGAATCGTATCCTTTGATACAGAGAGTCCCGATGAGCTTTGAACTCCACGTACGCTCATTTGTTGAGTACTCGCTAGTCTTTGTATCAGGCGATCCTCTCGTACATTTGTCACACGTGGCCTCCCAGACCGACATTTTGCTTTATATTCGGAACCACTCGATAAAACTCGATAAATAGATTTTTTTGACCTATTAATAATAGCAGAAATTTCAGAAACGCTCTTCCCTTCACCTTTCAACTGCCAAATCCTTGAAACCTCATTCACTTGAATTTCTTTAGCTCTCGGCATGTCGACTATGAAGCGCAATCGTTTGCAGAACTTAAGTACTCCAAATTTGTGGCATCATCGATTCTAAATTTGCATATGCCAGCGAATATTCAAAGAAATTTAGAATAGTGTCTAAACTTTTGCGACAAGCACATTTGAATTTTTATCAAAAAAATTAGTATTATAGCAAATAACACGACTGTCTTTTGTACATAGCATTTTAAATCAGTTTTTTAATATATTTACAGGTTTTTGTAATTCTGACGTCATAATTCTACATTTTAAAGCTGAATGACGTCATTGTCTAAACTTTTGCGTCATAGTGTATAAGAAAAATTTTGAGGTACTATTGCTTAACTAAGATAATAAGTGCAGAAAACGGACACAAACGTCATTTTTATTGCATTTTGTGGCAACATAACAATGAAAATTAACAATGCCCCACGGAACCAAGTAAATTTTACTAAGCGTGTAGTGTTATACTAAGAGTTTATGACAAAAGAATTTCGGGATGTCGTTGCTTTCCAGAGATATAGCAATCCAAACATACTGGCATTTAAATTTTCTTGAAAAATGGGATTCGTGGTCTTGAACTTTGGCATTTTCTACAGGATACAGGAAATTTTTTCAGAGCTCCAAAATTTCACATTATTCAATAAATATGATCTACTTCAACATAAAAAAAAAAAAAAAAAATCAAGCAAAACGAAAAATACAACTATCGCACTTTTCTGATTTTCAAAATAATGACTCTTAACACTAGAACGCTCGGAAATTTTACTCAAGTTTCATAAAAATATTTGACACAACAATTTTTATTTAAAATTAGTTGACTGATTTATCTAATGTAAATCTGCGTAGTTTATATTGAACTTATTTTATAAAAGAATTTCTAGTTTCAGTTGACATTTAATCATATGGTCGGAGGCGGATCGACTCCTTCCGGGCGTTCTAGTGTCAAGGCTATTTATTTTTAAATTTTGACTTATTTATGGTTTTCCCTTCGGAAAGTTATTGTTTTTTGTACATACATGCATTAAAATTCGTAGTCGGGTTAAACAAATGTTTTGTAATAAAAACTGTTTTTTAAAAGTATTTTTTAAAGAATATAATTATTAATTTAAATATATTTTTGAATATTCATGAAAAATACTTGAAAATGCATAATTGAATAGTAATAAAAAAAATAAAAAATTAACTCATGCTCATCACCTGTAATGATTATGAATTATTTTGTGTAGTCCTGCACACAAATTATAGAATCTATACACACCTCATCATATTGAAAAAGAGAAGATTACTTAAGATTTATATCAAACGTAATATATCAATTTACCAGAAATATAGATGCAGCGGGTGCAACAATAATCGATACATATAGAGTATCTGACATCGAAGCCAAAATTTTAATCTTTTTGATCTGATATATACTAACTCAGCTTTAAGATAAGTGACACAAATGTGAAAATACGTTTTTGTATATTACCGCACTTAAGTTTGAATTTGGTATGTTTTGTTAGAGGGAAAATGTCATACGTGTCGTTTTAACCAAAATCGCTAGATGATACTTTATGCCACTTTGCCACCACAGAGGGTATGGGAAGATAAATTTACTCAATTTCTGTTTTATCAACACCTTTTAAAATTTTTATACATACTTTTATAGTTATATGCAAAACTAAGAGCTATTGGGTCATCCGGAATGTTCTGCGGTTTTTCAAAGTCAAGCGCAGTTTGGTCTAATAATTTTGCTATTGTTGGTAAGGAGTGAGTTTGAATGAGCCAGATATATGAGTTCAGTCTTTTCTGCTTACGCTGCATAATTTTTGCCTGTGTTGTGGCATAATGTTAGTTACAGTGTTGTGTTAAGAATGGAGAATCAGAAAGATCATTTTCGCTATATTATTCTCAGTTATTTCAAGAAAGGTAAAAATGCTAGTCAAACTGCTCGTAAAATTTGTACTGTATACACTGTAAAAAAAATTCCGCAACGTTCCTGGGAAAAAATGGGCAGCTGAGTTGCCCATTATTTCCAAGAAACATTTCTTGAAAATGACTGGAACTTTACTGTATATGTTAAAAACTTTCTACAGAAATGCCAGTAAGTTTCCTGCGAAATACCAGGAATATTTCTGTTGACAGCAAAATATTACTGACATTTCACAGCATGCGGGATCCGCAGACGATTTTTACATTTCCAGTTGACAATTTTCGCTTTATTATCATTATTTGTTAGAACGAAAAAATATTTTGAAATTGACATCAAAATTATTATTTATAATTTACACGAAAAAATAAATTTTCAGTTAAAATTCAATAAAGTAAATATATATATGATATATTGTTTCTGAACTTTGAACTAGAAAAAAAAATCTAGACATAAAATATTTTGGATTTTCGTCAGTAATTATGTTAGTTTACAAGTTAGATAAAATGCATATAAATTTTCATGAAAAAGAAAACCTAAACGTAATTGTATATTTTTTCCGAAAATAAAAAAAATTCAAATTTGCAGCAATTCAAAGTGTCAAATATATATCAAATTTAAATCAAATTGTAATAAAGTGTTAAAATATAAAATTAATTAAAAAAGAAAAAAAAGTCAAGAGGTAGCATCGAACTCGGGCCGTACGGGTGGCGTGCGAGCCTTCTGCGTCCACACCACGAAAGACACGTTGAGAGCTGCAAACTAATGGGTATTTGAAACGTATGCTAAACCTCGGCATCTAATTTCTGAAAATCTAAGGCCCATTTGAAGAAATCCTTTCACAAGAATAATTAGAGATAAGAACTCTAAAACATACTTTAAATTAATCAAAATCGGTGAGAATCATGTTTGATGGTCCCCTGGTCAATGGAGATTCAAATAATAGGTGTATTTTTTTTACATGGTCTGCTCGTTAAACATTCCACAGACAAGTACGAGAGATAATCTCTTAGCGATGTCACAGAGGTATTGTATTTTCATCTGAATTGGCTTGACAATAGAGACGTAAAGGATTATGTCGTCTATTGATTTATTTGCATTCCATATTGAGTTTTTTACATTCATTTAAGGAATTCGTTTTCGACACTCGCGCGCGAGCAACGGATTATAGCAAAAAAATAATAATAATAATAAATGGCGGCCGCAGCGTTTTGCTGTTTCCAACTTTTGTTCAGGAACGTTTCAGATAAGAAAACCAGAATTTCACAGGAAAGAGCTAAATTATTCTGAAAACCTGAGAAAAGGCGAAACGTTCCTGGATTTTACATGGAACGTTACCATTTTTTTTTTACAGACTATGGACAACATGATATTTCAGATGACACAGTTAAAAGATGGTTTCAGAAATTTAAATGCAGAAATATCAGGCTCAAAGATGATGCGGCTTTAGGCGACCGTCACCATTAAAGGAGGACCCCTTAAAAGATTCTATCGCTGAAATTCCACGTTGTACTGTTCAAGAGCTATTACACAGATTAAGTATTCCAAAAAATACAGTGTATGATAATTTGATAGCTTCTTTTAAGAGGTCCCCCTTTACTGATGATAATGGTCGTCCACAGACAGCATCATCTTCGAGGTTAAAATTTCCGTGCTTATGTTTCTCTCCGACATCATCATTTAAAATATTACTTTGTCCGTAACAACACAAATCTTAGCAGTCTGACTAGCATTTTAATTTTTCTTCAAATAACCGAGAATAACGTGAGGAAAATAAATTTTTCGGGCCTCCATTTTGGCACTGAACTAAAATAAAAATTATGACACAACACAAACGAGAATTATGCAGAGAAAACAGAAAAGACCCAATGTACATATCTGTGTCATTCAAGATCACTTCTTATCAGCAGTAGCAAAATATTAGAAGACGAAACGGCGCTTTGCTTTGAAAAACCGCAGAACTTTCCGGATGGCCCATAATAATTTTATAATACAGATGAAAATAAAAATCTTCTTTTGCCTCTTTTGTGAGATATAATATTTTTGAGTACCTTCACGCTATAAATAATTTTAATAAATCGATATGTTACTCTCATTCCAACTAAAGGTAATTTTATGTAATACATATAGTGTTGAACATGGAAAACGGTTCCAAAATTTTAAATAATTTAAAATAACATCTAAACAAGTGACTTTTAAATATTCCATTATTTACACCGTTATTTCGATAAAGGAAATAAACGGTCAAGTGCGAGTATTTCTCGCGCTCAAAGGGTTCCACACAATAAATATATGAATTATCAACTGTATTATTAAAAATATAGTTGCTAACCCAGCTAGAAAAAGTTTGCAAAAAAAGTGTAAAAAAAAAAGTGCACAAAAAGCGAGCGTATTTGGCACCTCTGCTTATGCATAATGAGTGCACACTGAATTGTGCACAAAAAGTGTATACCTAAATTGTTCACTTTTTATACACAATCAGAGGTGCCAAATACGCTCGGATTGTGTGCACTTTTTTGTTTACACTTTTTTTGCATACCTAAATTGTGCACTTTTTATACACAATCAGTGGTGCCAAATACGCTCGGATTTTGTGCACTTTTTTGTTTACACATTTTTTGCATACCTGAGTTGTGCACCTTTTATACACAATCAGTGGTGCCAAATACGCTCAGATTTTGTGCACTTTTTTTTTTTTTTTACACTTTTTTTGCCTATCTAAATTTTACCACAAAAAGGCTTAATTATTGTAGTTCCCGGAACAGATGTCATAAGTTCACACGGCTGCCATCTTGGAATTTTCTTGGCGTGAAAACCCCTTTTCCGCCAAGTAGTAAATGTCACCAAGCACCGGTTCATACGCATGTTTCGCTTAACGAAAATAAAATGTAAATAATAAACAAAATTCGCTAAAGTGGCAATCAGTAATCTTGTATGAGCGCTTCGTGCACATTAACCGAAAAAAACCATCACTGCATTCAGCAGTTCTTCCGGTGTAGCATTCTCAAAATTCAGCAGTTCTCGCTTTCTAGCAATCTCAAAATATAAAAACTCTTAAGGCAGCAAAATATACATAAAAAATTAAACTCGCTAGGCAATCAGTAATCTTGTATGAGCGCTTCGCGCACAGTAACCGAAAAAAAAAATCACTGCATTCAGCAGTTCTCCCGGTGTAGCATTCTTAAGATTCCGAAGTTCTTGCTTTCTAGCAATCTCAAAATGTAAAAAACTCTTAAAGCAGCAAAATATACATAAGATTATCAACATACCTTAACAGATATCTGCTTTCTTGAAAGCTCCAGTACGAAATCTTTCTCATAACACCACCATCATTTTCCAAAATAGGCTTATGAATATGCATTGAGACACAATAAACAAACCTACTTTTCTTCTCAAAATTTCCTCATATTTCTTAATTACTTCAGCAAAAGCTTTTAAACAGATTACAGAAACCATATAGTCAGTCAAATACATCCAATAAATTTAACATAAAAATAAAAAGACAGAGCGATACAACACAATATCAAAATCCATCCACAAAATCCACCACTTCTCAGTGGTTGCCAGAACACAACACGTCAGAATACATATGTCACACAGGGTTCCACATATCGAGGTTGCCATATTTTAAACACCGCCAACACACCAACAAAAAATCGCCAAACAATTCAAAACAACGGCTGAGGGAACATAAGGCATCTAAGCCCAGTTCCCTTAACCAGAAACGTACCATCTGTGAGATGGTTTTGTCGATATATCTGCCCTTAATATTTTCGCACTCCGGCATTCAAAACTTATTTTTAGGCTGCTATATTAAAAAATTGCTCCTATTAATGCATTACTATTAAAGATTAAATGTTTAAGTTCACTATTTGATAAATTATTAAGTGGTCTGTTTGTGCACGGGATTTTCACATTTCCGGTTAAGGGTTAAACATATTGCTATCACATACATAATTCACACTGCAATATCAATACTGCAAAATCAATAATAAGACCAAAAAACAAGCATAAATTTATTGGTGTACCTGTAATGGAACAGTGGCACAACAGAAAGCTGAGCAATATTCTTATAATAGTATGAAATTTAAAAAAAAAAAGATGTTTCTATAAATATAACCTAAAATTGAACCTTACAACATACGGTGAAGCTATATTTTAAATTTTAAAACATTATGATGAATTCTTCACAATTTTTTAATTTCTAATTACAGCTGAAGGAAGGTTAAATGCTTGTAATATTTGGTACTTTATTTCGGTTAGCCGGGCGCCAATGTTATAGATACATATATAAGTCTATATACATGTTTATATAAATATATATACTACATATATATGTATATAGGTGATATAGACAATATATGTATATACATATGTGTGTGTGTATACATATATATGTATGTATATATAACACTGGCGCCCGGCTAAACTAAAACTACCTAATATTTTTACGAGTGGTGCATCAAGTACTCCTGTGAGTACCAAGTAACTGTGTGCAAGAAAAAAGCACTCATGTGCACATGATGTGAGCTTAGGGGTAATACTCCTATGTGTGCATGCGTTTATAAATACACATAAACATTCATCATGAACCAGGGTTGCAAAAAAGTCGGCTAAAATTTAAAAAAGCCACGCCGGCAGCTTTTATTGGTTTTAAACGGCTTTTTTTTTGGCCAAAATTGGCCATAATCGGCTTTACAATGAAGCATTGTAATTATAAACTACATATTTTAAAGTGTTTTTAATTAAGAGGACAATAGTTACTTAGTTACATGTTTTATTACTTAATTAATTTTAAGAGCTATTAATATACAAGTCTTATTTTATTTCTAATAAACATTTAAAATATACATAGTCATATAATAAAAACATCATTTCTCACTATTAAAAAAACATTATGAATAGCATATGCATGAATATGCTTAACAACAAGCTTTTCGAAAATTTATTTAGAGAAATTTTATTTATTTATTTATTTTCTTGTTTAAATGCTCTATTTTTTATACACTTATGTACCTAACTCTCCTCAAATATTATATCCTTTCTAATTTTTCTTTTAACATTTATAAGTTAACTCTCCATATGGACACATAAGAATGTTTCCATTTTGATGTGCTACATTTTGTCATTGTTTAATTAAATATGATCTTTAAAATGTGTAGTATATGTGGAGCTATATAATGTAATATAAAATTTCAAAACACCAGTTTGGAGTCTAACTTAATATTCTTTTCAATATTTATATATATATATATATTTTTTAATTTTCAGACATAATGCCTTCACAGTTGCCTTCTAGCAGTTAAAGACAGTTATTTGACAAAATTTAATAGAAATTTATAATTTTCTTAGTAGAAAATATTTATAAGTGTACTATAAATTAATTGATCCAAATTTAAAACAAATTAGCTGTAAACAAACTTTTAAAAATAAAAACCGGCTTTTTTTAAGTGGTTAAAACCAAAAAAAGCCAGCCGGCTTTTTTTGGCCTGGCTAAAAGAGGGCAACCCTGTCATGAACATATTTTTTTTAATTAACTTCAATTCAAAGTTTAATTTACTGTATAACTTTTGAAGATAATTTTTGTAAATTTCCATGCCCTATAAAAAAAACTTTGGGATATTTAGACACCTGATCGACAAAATTCACAATTTTTCCAAAGCCAATCGTTAAAATTCCAATTTTTCCCACACCCAATTGACAAAGTTCGCTATTTTTTCACACCCGACTGACAGAATTCGCTATTTTTTCACATCCGACTGACAGAATTCGCTATTTTTTCACACCTGACTGACAGAATTTACTATTTTTCTACACCCGATAAAACACAAAATTCCCTTTGTTCGTGCCTGATCGACGAATTTCGCTATTTTTCCGTGAATCAACGAAATTTGTGATTATTCCACTCCTAATCGACAAAATTCATGATTTTCTACACCTGTTCAACAAAATTTCCTTTTTTTCCAGCGCCTGATCACCGTAGTTCACTATTTTTCCATGAATCAACGAAATTTGAGATTTTTCCGCACATTATCGACAAAATTCACACTTTTTCCATGCCCGATCAAACAAATTTGCGATTTTTCTACAACAGTTTGACAAATTTCGCTATCTTTTCATACCCGACCAGTGAAATTCGTTTTTTTTGCACACCTTATTGACAAAATTCACTATTTTTCGACACCCAATCAACAAAATTCCCTTTTTTTCACACCTGATCAACAAAACTCTTCTTTTTCCCCACACCTGATTGACGAAGTTTGCTATTTTTTCGTGATAAAATGAAATTTTGAGATTTTTTCCATTCTGAATCGACAAAATTCACGATTTTCTACACCCTTTCAACAAAATTCCCTTTTTTTCCACACCCGTTCAACAAAATTCCCTTTTTCTGCCGCGCCTGATCAACGAAGTTCGCTATTTTTCCATAAGTCAAGGAAATTTGAGATTTTTCCGCACATTATCGACAAAATTCACGCTTTTTCTATGCCCGATCAAACAAATTCGCAATTTTTCTACGCCAGATTGACAAGTTTCGCAATCTTTTCATACCCGACCAGTGAAATTCGTTTTTTTTGCACACCTTATTGACAAAATTCACTATTTTTCGACACCCAATCAACAAAATTCCCTTTTTTTCACACCTGATCAACAAAACTCTTCTTTTTCCCCGCACCTGATCGATGAAGTTTGCTATTTTTTCGTGATTCAATGAAATTGAGATTTTTTCCATTCCTAATCGACAAAATTCACGATTTTCTACACCCTTTCAACAAAATTCCCTTTTTTTCCACACCCGTTCAACAAAATTCTCCTTTTCTGCCGCGCCTGATCGACGAAGTTTGCTATTTTTCCGTGAATCAAGGAAATTTGAGATTTTTCCGCACATTATCGACAAAATTCACACTTTTTCTATGCCCGATCAAACAAATTCGCAATTTTTCTATGCCGGATTGACAAGTTTCGCAATCTTTTCATACCCGACCAGCGAAATTCGCTATTTTTTCACACCCAATTGACAAAATTCACTATTTTTCGACACCCAATCCACAAAATTTCCTTTTTTACACACATGATCAACAAAATTCCCTTTTTTCCCGCGCATGATTGAAGAAGTTTGCAATTTTTTCGTGAATCAACGAAATTTTAGATTTTTCTGTACATTATCGACAAAATTCACACTCTTTCTATGCCCGATCAAACAAATTCGTGATTTTTCTACGCCAGATTGACAAATTTCGCTATCTTTTCATACCCGACCAGTGAAATTCCGAATTTTTTCACACCTTATTGACAAAATTCACTATTTTTTGACACCCAATCAACAAAATTCCCTTTTTTTCACACCTGATCAACAAAACTCTCCTTTTTCCCCACACCTGATCGACGAAGTTTGCTATTTTTTCGTGATTCAATGAAATTGAGATTTTTTCCATTCCGAATCGACAAAATTCACGATTTTCTACACCCTTTCAACAAAATTCCCTTTTTTCCCACACCAGTTCAACAAAATTCCCCTTTTCTGCCGCGCCTGATCGACGAAGTTCGCTATTTTTCCGTGAGTCAACGAAATTTGAGATTTTTCCGCACATTATCAACAAAATTCACACTTTTTCTATGCCCGATCAAACAAATTCGCAATTTTTCTACGCCGGATTGACAAGTTTCGCAATCTTTTCATACCCGACTAGCAAAATTCGCTATTTTTTCACACCCAATTACAAAATTCACTATTTTTCGACACCCAATCCACAAAATTCCCTTTTTTACACACATGATCAACAAAATTCCCCTTTTTTCCAGCACCTGATTGAAGAAGTTTGCTATTTTTTTTCGTGAATCAACGAAATTTGAGATTTTTCCGTACATTATCGACAAAATTCACACTTTTTCTATGCCCGATCAAACAAATTCGCGATTTTTCTATGCCGGATTGGCAAGTTTAGCAATCTTTTCATACCCGACCAGCAAGATTCGCTATTTTTTCACACCCAATTGACAGAATTCGCTATTTTTCGACACCCAATGTCATGAACATATAATATTTTTTTTAATTAACTTCATTTCAAAGTTTAATTTACTGTATAAATTTTTGTAAATTTCCATGCCCTATAAAAAAAACTTTGCGATATTTAGACACCTGATCGACCAAATTCACAATTTTTTCAAAGCCAATCGATAAAATTCCAATTTTTCGCACCCAATTGACAAAATTCGCCATTTTTTCACACCCGACTGACAAAATTTACTATTTTTCTACACCTGATAAAACACAAAATTCCCTTTTTTCCATGCCTGATCGACGAAGTTCGCTATTTTTCCGTGAATCAACGAAATTTGAGATTTTTCCACTCCTAATCGACAAAATTCATAATTTTCTACACCTGTTCAACAAAATTTTCTTTTTTTCCATTTCCATTCAAGAAAATTCCCCTTTTTCCTGCGTCTGATCAACGTAGTTCACTATTTTTCAATGAAACAACGAAATTTGAGATTTTTCCGCACATTATCGACAAAACTCGCACTTTTTCTATGCCCGATCAAACAAATTCGCGATTTTTCTACGCCAAATTGACAAATTTCGCTATCTTTTCATACCCGACCAGTGAAATTCGCTATCTTTTCACACCTTATTGACAAAATAAACTATTTTTCGACACCCAATCAACAAAATTCCCTTCTTTTCACACCTGATCAACAAAACTCTCCATTTTCCCCGCACCTGATCGATGAAGTTTGCTATTTTTTCGTGATTCAATGAAATTGAGATTTTTTCCATTCCTAATCGACAAAATTCATGATTTTCTACACCCTTTCAACAAAATTCCCCTTTTTTCCACACCCGTTCAACAAAATTCTCCTTTTCTGCCGCGCCTGATCGACGAAGTTTGCTATTTTTCCGTGAATCAAGGAAATTTGAGATTTTTCCGCACATTATCGACAAAATTCACACTTTTTCTATGCCCGATCAAACAAATTCGCAATTTTTCTATGCCGGATTGACAAGTTTCGCAATCTTTTCATACCCGACCAGCGAAATTCGCTATTTTTTCACACCCAATTGACAAAATTCACTATTTTTCGACACCCAATCCACAAAATTTCCTTTTTTACACACATGATCAACAAAATTCCCTTTTTTCCCGCGCATGATTGAAGAAGTTTGCAATTTTTTCGTGAATCAACGAAATTTTAGATTTTTCTGTACATTATCGACAAAATTCACACTTTTTCTATGCCCGATCAAACAAATTCGTGATTTTTCTACGCCAGATTGACAAATTTCGCTATCTTTTCATACCCGACCAGTGAAATTCGCAATTTTTTCACACCTTATTGACAAAATTCACTATTTTTTGACACCCAATCAACAAAATTCCCTTTTTTTCACACCTGATCAACAAAACTCTCCTTTTTCCTCACACCTGATCGACGAAGTTTGCTATTTTTTCGTGATTCAATGAAATTGAGATTTTTTCCATTCCGAATCGACAAAATTCACGATTTTCTACACCCTTTCAACAAAATTCCCTTTTTTCCCACACCAGTTCAACAAAATTCCCCTTTTCTGCCGCGCCTGATCGACGAAGTTCGCTATTTTTCCGTGAGTCAACGAAATTTGAGATTTTTCCGCACATTATCAACAAAATTCACACTTTTTCTATGCCCGATCAAACAAATTCGCAATTTTTCTACGCCGGATTGACAAGTTTCGCAATCTTTTCATACCCGACTAGCAAAATTCGCTATTTTTTCACACCCAATTGACAAAATTCACTATTTTTCGACACCCAATCCACAAAATTCCCTTTTTTACACACATGATCAACAAAATTCCCCTTTTTTCCAGCACCTGATTGAAGAAGTTTGCTATTTTTTTTCGTGAATCAACGAAATTTGAGATTTTTCCGTACATTATCGACAAAATTCACACTTTTTCTATGCCCGATCAAACAAATTCGCGATTTTTCTATGCCGGATTGGCAAGTTTAGCAATCTTTTCATACCCGACCAGCAAGATTCGCTATTTTTTCGCACCCAATTGACAGAATTCGCTATTTTTCGACACCCAATGTCATGAACATATAATATTTTTTTTTTAATTAACTTCATTTCAAAGTTTAATTTACTGTATAAATTTTTGTAAATTTCCATGCCCTATAAAAAAACTTTGCGATATTTAGACACCTGATCGACCAAATTCACAATTTTTTCAAAGCCAATCGATAAAATTCCAATTTTTCGCACCCAATTGACAAAATTCGCCATTTTTTCACACCCGACTGACAAAATTTACTATTTTTCTACACCTGATAAAACACAAAATTCCCTTTTTTCCATGCCTGATCGACGAAGTTCGCTATTTTTCCGTGAATCAACGAAATTTGAGATTTTTCCACTCCTAATCGACAAAATTCATAATTTTCTACACCTGTTCAACAAAATTTTCTTTTTTTCCATTTCCATTCAAGATAATTCCCCTTTTTCCTGCGTCTGATCAACGTAGTTCACTATTTTTCAATGAAACAACGAAATTTGAGATTTTTCCGCACATTATCGACAAAACTCGCACTTTTTCTATGCCCGATCAAACAAATTCGCGATTTTTCTACGCCAAATTGACAAATTTCGCTATCTTTTCATACCCGACCAGTGAAATTCGCTATCTTTTCACACCTTATTGACAAAATAAACTATTTTTCGACACCCAATCAACAAAATTCCCTTCTTTTCACACCTGATCAACAAAACTCTCCATTTTCCCTGCACCTGTTTGACGAAGTTTGCTATTTTTTCATGATTCAATGAAATTTTGACATTTTTTCCATTCCTAATCGACAAAATTCACGATTTTCTACACCCTTTCAACAAAATTCCCTTTTTTTCCACACCCGTTCAACAATATTCCCCTTTTCTGCCGCGCCTGATCGGCGAAGTTCGCTATTTTTCCGTGTATCAACGAAATTTGAGATTTTTCCGCACATTATCAACAAAATTCACACTTTTTCTATGCCCGATCAAACAAATTCGCAATTTTTCTACGCCGGATTGACAAGTTTCGCAATCTTTTCATACCCGACTAGCAAAATTCGCTATTTTTTCACACCCAATTGACAAAATTCACTATTTTTCGACACCCAATCCACAAAATTCCCTTTTTTACACACATGATCAACAAAATTCCCCTTTTTTCCAGCACCTGATTGAAGAAGTTTGCTATTTTTTTTCGTGAATCAACGAAATTTGAGATTTTTCCGTACATTATCGACAAAATTCACACTTTTTCTATGCCCGATCAAACAAATTCGCGATTTTTCTATGCCGGATTGGCAAGTTTAGCAATCTTTTCATACCCGACCAGCAAGATTCGCTATTTTTTCGCACCCAATTGACAGAATTCGCTATTTTTCGACACCCAATGTCATGAACATATAATATTTTTTTTTTAATTAACTTCATTTCAAAGTTTAATTTACTGTATAAATTTTTGTAAATTTCCATGCCCTATAAAAAAACTTTGCGATATTTAGACACCTGATCGACCAAATTCACAATTTTTTCAAAGCCAATCGATAAAATTCCAATTTTTCGCACCCAATTGACAAAATTCGCCATTTTTTCACACCCGACTGACAAAATTTACTATTTTTCTACACCTGATAAAACACAAAATTCCCTTTTTTCCATGCCTGATCGACGAAGTTCGCTATTTTTCCGTGAATCAACGAAATTTGAGATTTTTCCACTCCTAATCGACAAAATTCATAATTTTCTACACCTGTTCAACAAAATTTTCTTTTTTTCCATTTCCATTCAAGATAATTCCCCTTTTTCCTGCGTCTGATCAACGTAGTTCACTATTTTTCAATGAAACAACGAAATTTGAGATTTTTCCGCACATTATCGACAAAACTCGCACTTTTTCTATGCCCGATCAAACAAATTCGCGATTTTTCTACGCCAAATTGACAAATTTCGCTATCTTTTCATACCCGACCAGTGAAATTCGCTATCTTTTCACACCTTATTGACAAAATAAACTATTTTTCGACACCCAATCAACAAAATTCCCTTCTTTTCACACCTGATCAACAAAACTCTCCATTTTCCCTGCACCTGTTTGACGAAGTTTGCTATTTTTTCATGATTCAATGAAATTTTGACATTTTTTCCATTCCTAATCGACAAAATTCACGATTTTCTACACCCTTTCAACAAAATTCCCTTTTTTTCCACACCCGTTCAACAATATTCCCCTTTTCTGCCGCGCCTGATCGGCGAAGTTCGCTATTTTTCCGTGTATCAACGAAATTTGAGATTTTTCCGCACATTATCAACAAAATTCACACTTTTTCTATGCCCGATCAAACAAATTCGCAATTTTTCTACGCCGGATTGACAAGTTTCGCAATCTTTTCATACCCGACTAGCAAAATTCGCTATTTTTTCACACCCAATTGACAAAATTCACTATTTTTCAACACCCAATCCACAAAATTCCCTTTTTTACACACATGATCAACAAAATTCCCCTTTTTTCCCGCACCTGATTGAAGAAGTTTGCTATTTTTTCGTGAATCAACGAAATTTGAGATTTTTCTGTACATTATCGACAAAATTCACACTTTTTCTATGCCCGATCAAACAAATTCCCGATTTTTCTATGCCGGATTGGCAAGTTCAGCAATCTTTTCATACCCGACCAGCGAGATTCGCTATTTTTTCACACCCAATTGACAGAATTCGCTATTTTTCGACTTCCAATGTCATGAACATATAATATTTTTTTTTAATTAACTTCAATTCAAAGTTTAATTTACTGTATATCTTTTGAAGACAATTTTTGTAAATTTCCATGCCCTATAAAAAAACTTTGCGATATTTAGACACCTGATCGACCAAATTCACAATTTTTTCAAAGCCAATCGATAAAATTCCAATTTTTCCGCACCCAATCAACAAAATTCCCTTTTTTTCACACCTGATAAACAAAACTCTCCATTTTCCCCGCACCTGTTGGACGAAGTTTGCTATTTTTTCGTGATTCAATGAAATTTTGACATTTTTTCCATTCCTAATCGACAAAATTCACGATTTTCTACACCTTTTCAACAAAATTCCCTTTTTTTCCACACCCGTTCAACAATATTCCCCTTTTCTGCCGCGCCTGTTGGACGAAGTTCGCTATTTTTCCGTGAATCAACGAAATTTGAGATTTCTCCGCACATTATCGACAAAATTCACACTTTTTCTATGCCCGATCAAACAAATTCGCAATTTTTCTACGCCGGATTGACAAGTTTCACAATCTTTTCATACCCGACCAGCGAAATTCGCTATTTTTTCACACCCAATTGACAGAATTCGCTATTTTTCGACACCTGATCAACAAAATTCCCCTTTTTTTCCCGTTCCTGATCGACAAAGTTCACTATTTTTCCATGAATCAAAGAAAGTTGAGATTTTTCCGCACATTATCAACAACCATTACAAGAGAAGACATGGCACGTTGTTGCAGATCTGCAACAAACAAAAGTTTACGCTTATTTTATACATATAAATTTCTTAGCTCGATAATGGTCTTTAAATAAAGAATTTAAACTTACCTTTGTAAACAATATACTTGTCTGCAGACTTTTTTAACTCCACTATTTCAAAGCTTAATTCAGCAAAAATCACATTTAGCTGATCAAACGACAGGGGTCTGTCCAGACTTTCCTGTCAGGGTCCTGTTTTTGTGAAATTGTGAAGAGTTTTTTTTACATTTGTGAAAAATCTAGTCCTAATTTTGTGAATTTGAAATGAACGTTATACTCAGGTTCTTTTTATATATTTTTAAGAAGATATATGTATGTAAAATACATATATTTTCTTTATATATGTAAAAGTGATAGGTCAGATTTTACTTTTAAATGATTAAATTTGTGAAAGGTTTAATTAAGAGCTGGAAAATTTTTGTAAAAGGCCTATTTTTAAGACAAGGAATTTTGTGAAGGGTCCTTTTTTAAGGCAAAAAGTTTTGTGAAGGGTCCTGTTTTGAGATGAAAAAATTTGTGAAGGGTCCTTTAAAGGACCCAATTTTTTCCTAAACAGATCCCTGAACGATAAATGAAACTTTGGCGTGAAAAAAAAAAAAAATTATTCACCATCTGTTGCGGATTTAATGACATAATTATACTACTAGCAGTGTAGTAGCATCTTGCAGGTCTTTCGTTATTTCTTCACACGATACATCTGTGGGGATGCCATGCAGCAGGAACCACGTGGTAATGCTTTCTTGTTGGAGAACAGGTGATACCGGTATTTCTTCCAATTCTTGGATGTCTAAGATTTGTTGCGCTGTTTCTAGAGAGCTTGTCGTTGCTAAGTTTCCCTCGCCAGGTTAGTTTCAATTCATTAATTTGGTCATGACTGAATATTTCCTTGAATTCCGTTCTTTAGATGACGCGGGTGTATGCTTGGGAGAGCCCCATTTGCTTCCAAAAAGATTATAGGGTACTTTTCAGTTAGCCGGGTGCCAGTGTTATGTACACATAAATATATGTATATACACATATTATATATATACACATGTATGTATATACATATATTGTATATATGCACATATATCCACATATATGTATATCTATACATATGTATATATACATGTATACATAATACTAGCACCCGGCTAACCGAAAAGTACCGATTTTAATTTCCTCGTACATATCACTCTGCAGCACTTGTATTCAGGCCCTCTTTACGGAATAGGCCCATGAAGCCCGTGCTTACCCACTGAGATACGAAAGGGCCCCCAATTTTACTTTTCAAAACTAATTATTAGAAAAAAGAAACTCAATCAGGGTAAAAATGCATTTTTTTTCTTTTGAAATTTTTTTGTTCTTACTATGTGGCAATTTGTAAATCACAAATGATATTTTGAAATATCCTCAACTGTAGTTCCATATTTGTCATTTACAAAATAAATTGGTTATTTACAATTAAAAATATAATAAAATACTTTTTCATAGTATGTATATATAGGTAGTTAGTTTTAGTTTAATATTAAGTGTTATTTACTCTAAACTTTGAGGGTAAAATTTCAAATTATTTAAGCATACGAAAAAGGGATTTAGTAAATAAAAAAGCAATTTGTAGAGTAATAGGGGGCCCTGTGTGACGTCGGGCTTCCCCTACTTCCAAGTGTTAAACGGGCCCTGCTTGTATTATTTCCTTTGGTGAGATATCCAAATAATAAACGTTGTTTTCCTGAACTGAAGATACGCCGTTTGCTACGGTGTCATCCTCCATCTTGCTGTCGTTCATATCTCCATTATTCTGTGAGGGCATTTGAATCCATTGCACTTTCTTCACTTTCATTTTTAGAAGATATCAATCCCTTTTTCCTAGTATTAGGCTGTATCCTTTTTGAAGTCCGAAGTTTCGATCCAGTTGAGCTCATATTCTAGTAAAAGTTTCTCTTATTTCTTACAAATTTCGCTACTAATAACGCCCGCCACGCAGCTCGATGTGTGGCTGTGGCTCGATGCATGTAAACACAAGGAAAGGAGTGTTGAGTTGAATTTCAGCTACACATGCGAAAATAAAAATCAAGGCCGTGATCGAGATAGATTTTCGCTGTTAGCGAAACGAAATCCACTAATCAGAAGCCCGTATTTTTGCGACCTTTTCATTGTTTGCAAATATGCAGGCTTCTGATTGGTCAATCTCGTTTGGCTGATATCGAAAAATGTATCTGGATCTCTGCCCAAATGTTTAAATAGAAATTTGAAAGAAATTAATAAGAAATAAACGTTTTTCATTTGATTTTTGAAAGCAGAAGTAATTTTCATAATAACTGGAATTTATGCTTGATCGATGATAAGGGATGCATTTAGTAATCATCAAAAAGAGAGAGTTTGCGTGAGTGTGTGTGTGTGTGTGGTGGGGGGGGGGGGGTCCACTGCCCTTCCCTCGATTTTAAAATTTAACTAGCTAATTTTTTTTTGATAATTTTGAAAACTTCATAAAATGTATTATTTTCGAAGAATTTAAAATAAAAGAGGAAGTAAGGAATTTTCTGATAGGGCATGGGAGGGCCATTGCCCCTCCCTGCATTTTAAAATTTGATTAATTAAAATTTATTTTTTTCCTATTTTGAAATACAGAGTCAAATTTATTATTTACGTGTAACTTAAAATAAACATAAACTAAGAAATTTCCTTTGGGGGAAGGGGGCTTAGAAGGGCCATTTCCCCTCCCTCGATTTAAAAATTTAACTAACTAAATTTTATTTTTCTCCGATTTTGAAAAAAAAAAAGTAAAATTTATTCTTTCAAGTAACTTAAAATAAAAGTGGAACTGTGGATTTTCTGTTAAGGAGGGGTGGGGGGGGGAGGAGAGGTCCATTTTGCCCCTCCCTGGATTTTGAAACTTATTTAATTAAAATGTCTTTTTCACCAATTTTGAAATGCACAGCAAAATTATTTATTTCGAGTACATTAAAGAGGAACTAAGAACTTTTACTTGGGTAGAAGGGGTCATATGAGAGCTATTGCCCCTCCCTCGAATTTGATTTAATCTAAATTATTTCTAAATTTTATTTGCAATGATTTTGAAAAACACAGTAAAATTTTCTCTTTTCGAATAACTTAGCATAAAAGAGGAATTAAATATTTTTTTGTAAAGTTAGAGGGTTTAGGTGAACCATTACCCGTACCGCAGATTATAAAATTTAATTAATTAAAATTCTTTTTTGCTTATTTTGAAAAACATAGTAAAATTAATTTTTTCAAGCGACTTAAAATAAAGGGGAACTCAGGAAATTTCCGTTAAAGAAAGAGGGGGGGGGGAGGAGCCCCATTGTCTCTTCCTGGATTTTGAAATTTAAATAATTAAAATGGGGGGGGGGGGGGTAAATATACTATTTAAAATAAAAGTACTAATTTTTACATCCATAAAAAATATATAATTTTTGGAAAATTGGAATCTACAGTTTTTTTTTTTTTTTTTTTTTTTTTTTTTTTTTTTTTGCATAAAAAATGCACACTTTTCTCGAACACGGAATATTAATTTATTTTATGCAAAAAATGTGCACAGTTTTTGACAACATAGGATATACACTTTTTTGTATGTATAAAAAATACAGACAGTTTGCACAAAAGGTGCATACTTTTCGAAGTGTTCAAAAATAGTCACTTTTTATGCACAAATTGTGTACAATCTATACTATTTTGCAAAAAAAGTGCAAACATTTTCTAGCTGGGAAAAGAACAATAAATTTTTGTAAAAAAAACTATACAACGTAGGGTTGGGTATAGCTGTGGGGAGATTTCGCAAGCAACGATTTCGCAAGCAACACCTGCATTCGACTGAGTGTCTCCGTATTTTCCGCTTCGAGATTAAAAAGGAAATGAGCCTTTACGAAGCTGTGTGAAGTGAAATTGCAGAAGAGGTAAAGAGAACGAAATGAGTTCGACGACGGAAGGTTTTTTTTATTAAAGAACGGAACATATTTCGATGAAATAAGATTGAATATTTACACGACGTAAGAAAATCATAGAAGTATTCAACGACGTTTATGCATTTAAGTAATTAAAGAACGAGAAGAGCGTTTATATCTGTATTTTTTGTGTATGTATTCGTCTCAATAAATGTCAGTGTTCGTCCTAAAAGTGAGTTGTGAGTTAAGTATGGAGTCTCGCCCCCATAGCTGTATATGCTAGAAAAGTATTAATGGGTATACCATAAAAGTTCAAAGACATATGAGGACTAAATAATATCAAATATTGCTATTCTGTATAACTCTTTTTTTTTTAGCTTAACCTAATCTGTTTATGATGAACTTAATTCGTTACTGGCAATAAAAGTAGTTCATATTTAAACCGTCATTGTCGGAAATCATCATAATAGCAAGACGTGCTACGTCATAGAGCACAAACGGTTAAACTTTATATGGAATTTCATAATATTAATGTCAGTGTAGTAATAATATTTCCTTTTTACAGTGCAGCTAAAACAAAACCCTCGTTCAAAGTTTAAACTTGTCATTGTGCTAAGCGTGCTTCAGAAGGAGGTCACAAAGTTGCACCGCCTACTTGGGTTGTGCCGCGTTTTTCGAGATAGGTTTTTAATTAACTTTTAAAGACACTGGAGGCCTTTTGAGAGATCCACTCAATGCAATCTAGTCTCGAATCCTACAGTATTTACGTGATTAATTCTAATTAAATTACTCTGTTTTTAACAATTTGACTTTTATTGCTTTTATAAGCATTGCATTACACAAATATATCATTAAAAGTTTTTATTTGGGCTTTAAAAGCCGATGGTATATACGTTATACCGCCTCTGTCATTGTGTATGTCCAAACCGACCGTTTCTTTAAGGGTTAATATCTAGGCTAATTACAGACGATTTTTTTTTCGAAAATCATTATCATGAAAGCATTTATTCTTCTGCTATGATAGGTACCTCAAGCGCTCCTCAACACCTTTGCTGAATGCCTGCAAATCGAAAATTGTGTGCAATGGGAAAAAGCGCTTTTCTCAAAACTATGTGACCTAGAGTAATCGCTACAATTTTCCTGCAAGGTTTAATAAACATCTACTACCTCTAATTTTTTTTTTATAATTTTAGTTTCAGTAGATTCGGAAATAGATGGGTGGTAGACATATTTTTGCACTACATTTCGACGATATCTCTAAAAATATAATGCCTAAAATTAAAAGAAATGCATTTTTGAGTTCAGCGTTACAAAAGCTTTTACACGATACCCACACGATATACAAAGTAGAGATTTTTTTAAGTAACTTAATTAACTCCTCTACATTTTTCCTAAATATATTTGTGAATGTTTAATAATCTGTAAATATGTGTGTCAATCGTCTTTATTACGTCCCCCAATTTGAACTTTCCATCTTCCACAGTTTACGAGTAATATGGCTGTGACAGACAGACAGACACAGGAGTGATCTTATAATGGTTCCGTTTTTACTTTTTAAATACGGAACCCTAAAAAATAGTAAAAATATTAAAAAGTATGTAAACTGATGTGAATTTATTCATTTAAAATGTTTGTTATCGGAAGTAAACATTATATATATATATATATATAAAGATATTTAGTCAATATGTTCAATCTTTCTTATTATTTAAATTGAAACGCTTTTATGAAGATACATTTTTTTTGTCTTCCCGCTCTATCTAATAATTCATTACTAGATAACGTTACAAGGAATCAAAATTGCCTCATATGTTACAAACTGCGTTTTGAAATTGCGTTTTTTTTTTTTTTTTTTTTTTTTTTTTTTTTTGATAATAACTTTAAAAGCGGGTCTAATTAATTTAATGTTTTTTATTCCATTTAAAACGTCAAATAAAATTTTAATTACCGAAGCCAACGTTATTCCCCAAACCGTCGAAAATAATAAATTAAAATATTTGTTATCCAAACCTTCTTATTTTCTTAAAAGTAATGTCTTCATTCTTCAATAAATATTGATTAAAAGTAATTATTACCTGAAGATATCAGAAATCAAATAAAAAAAGAATTAATTAAACCTGGTGGTACTTTTAAGAATACTCGAGACTGTATGAATAAATATAGAAAAATCTATATCATGGATTTAATTTTGAGAATTCTTTTCTTCGAAGCTATGGTTTTTTTTAAATATGTTAAATTTATATATTTTTTTATAAATAAAGAATTCTAATTTTTTAAAACTGTTATTAAAAAATGTAACATTTTATCCTTATATTCATAACATTTTCGCCCTTCACATTTTATCTTTGGTCGGTCAAGTCTACCTCAAAGTCATCTCATGGACAACATAAACCTGCAACATTTGGGTTGTGTCATGTTTTCAGTTTTTGATAATCGATTCTTATGTATTTTTTAGATCTGAATCCGAAAATGTCATTATTTGTTTACCATCGCGTTAACATATTACGCAAATCGCAAACTTTTAAATTTTGAAAAGTCGAAGTAATCCAAAAATCTGTTACTGTAAAATTGACGTAAAACTTTTTTTTCATAATATATATATATATATATTTGGCTTGTGCATGACGTAATGCCCTTTTACTTTAAGCCTTGTTATAGGTCAGGGTCGGCGAACCCATGGCACGCGTGCCGTAGCTGGCACGCGAGAGGATATTTTTGGCACGCCGTTAATTGAAGTTTTATATCAAAATTCACCCGAAACTCCCTAAAATTCTGAACCTCATTATTATTTTTTTATTAGTACACGAGCTTGACTGAAAATTGTTTTTGTTTTTTTATAATAAGTGCTAGTGCACCTGTCATATCATTGAACTATAATTACCCGCTCAGAAACCCCCCCCCCCCCCTCCACACACACATTTCCTCGATTTCGTTCTGCTGGCGCCGGGAATTCGCATATGCAGAGAGAGAAATCTAACAAATCAATTTTTTTTTTGCTTTTCGATACTAATAAAAGAACAATAATTCATAAATCTCTTCATCATTTAACGCATTTTGATCTGCACATGAAGCTTTATTTAACTGTTGCTGTAATTTGCTAAATAATTAGTTGTTAAACATAGGCGTAACCAGGGGGGGGTGCCCTGGGTGCCCGGGCACCCCCCCGTTTCCGCAGACTCGAGCACAATTATTTAAAAAAATCGAAATCTACAAAAGAAAAAAGAAGAAGAAGTGAAAGCAGAGTTCAATTAGTTCAGAAAACTAAACGGTTAAGTTTTGAAATGTGATAAAAAAAGAAACCCACATTCTTTTTTTTTTTTTTAAAGAAAATTATGTCGTTTATCTTTTTTAAAACTAGAATATTTGCAAGAATCTGTATTAGTCATAGTAATTCAAAAAGGTGGCTTTATAATCCCACTTTGACGTCCTTTGTCTGTGGTAGATGTTTTTAACGCCGTTCTTTCTATTGCATGTTTCTGCAATTTCATGAGAAATTAACGCAAGTTCTTGACGAGGATAGAAACTATTTGTCTTTTTGCTTAGGTAGTTTAAAGTTAAGAAAGAAGCAAAAAAAAAAACATTAAAAGGGGATGCAAATGTGAAACGGTAATTCCAAATTTCGATTAGCCAAGGTAAAGGGGGGGGGGGGGTGACACATACCCTGCCTCTTTTGTAAATGTCAAACAATAGCACAGAAAATTCAAATTAATCTGCAGGTTGGTTGGTTGGTTGAATTTAGTGTTTCGTGGCCATTTTTTGACACTCTTGAAAGGAATATGGTTGCAGTCTTTCAAGTCAATATAGTAATTTTTTTCCCCTGAAAATTTGTATACGATTTTTAGAGTTTTTTCTCGTTTCGTGGCGTTCTTTTGAAAGTAGGAAGAGGAACCCCGTTTCAACCTTTTAGCCCAGTGCAGTAAATTTTGACAAATTCGCGATTTTAATCTGTGATCATTTCATGATATTTAAAAATTTCCCCCAAAATCGTGTGACGAAATTCACGTCTTTCTACGCGATTTTTCAACAAAATACGCACTTTTCGCCACTTACCTTTGACAAAATTCGTGTTTTTTACAGCTAACCTTTGACAAAATTCGTGTTTTTTACCACTATCCTTTGACGAAATTCGTCATGGACATAAATCAAGCTAAATAACTGTGCTAAAGATAATTTCTTCAGTTACATAAATAATACGTCGTTTCAACTCAGCCATAAATCTCTTCAAATGTATTTAACCTTGAAAATCCTTTGATAAAGATAATGACTTGTTGAGTGACTGCATTAAGACTCACAGACTACATTAAACTGATTTATTATTATTATTATGATATTATTATTAGAATTATTATTACTGATTTATTATCTTATAATGAAAACATTTTTTTCCATTCTGAACATGTAGTTAATCCAGAGAAGAGGCATGTAAAATGCTCTCTCTCTTTTACAATTTAAACAATGTGAATTAAATAGCTTAAAGTGTTACCGCCGCTTATTCATTTGATATAATAGTCTACAATTTCTTTTGTCAAAGGAGGTTATAAAGAGTGGTTGATTAAAAAATATGACAACTAACACATATTGGATTAAAACAAAGTGTGGATTTATACCGAAATGGATAAGTATCCTGAAGAAGGGTAAGTCCCAATTTACAATTTATCACGTACTCACGCCTGTTTAACGGGATTCAAAATCCCAACAATTCGCATTTTTTACCGCAATATTTTGACGGAATTGGCATTTCTTTAGCACGCGATCCTTCGATGAATTTCGCGTTTTCTTTCCACGATCTTTTGATGAAATTCGCTTTTTCTTTCCGTAATCTTTTGACGAAATTCGAACTTTCTTTCTGCGATTGGTTGACGAAATTTTCGTTTTTACCGCAATCCTTTGACGAAATTTATTTTCTGTTGCGACCGATTGACGAAACTGATATTTTTACAGGGAGATCAATTGTCGAAATTCGGGATAGTATTGCGCGACCGTTCGGAAATATTCTCGATATCTTTCCGTACCAATTAACAAAATTCTCTACTCTTTTCCGCAACATTTTACGAAATTTGAAAAAAGAAAAAAAATCGTCAATCCTTTATCGAAATTCGTAATTTTTTTGCGCAATCTTTAAACGAAATTGGCGATTACTTTCTGCACTCTTTTATTGAAATTCCCGATATTTTTCCACGATCGTTTGAAGAAATTCTCAATTTTTTCCGGGACAGATTCACGAATTGATTTTGAGAAATTCCATAAAAGAAATAAAAATCGCGGACCCAATTTTAAAAAAAATACTTACTGAAGAATCACAGATCTGTGAAAGAATTTGAAAGGGGAAATACTGCCCAGCATTTTTTATTATGAGAGACTTTCCTTTTCTGTGCAGAAATCCCGCCCGTTATTTCAAACCCTGTCCCTGAAAGAAAACTTCACTACTAGAGAAGTGGTTGGTTTTTTTAAACGAACATAGAATTAAACAAATCTAGGATTTGGGGGGGGGGGGGGGGACTGCCTTCGGCAACGTACTCCCGAGCAAGCTACGACCTCTTCTGTCTCGAACAAGCGAATCTTGAATTATTGCGTTTTTATTTCGAGCAAAATTAAATTTTCAGCTTTCTTATAAGAGCTGATTTGACATTATTCTAATTCGAATTTAATCACGGCAATTGCAAAAATTACCAGAGAGTTTTTCTGTTTCAAAAAATGTTAAAAATCGCCTCAAAGCACGAAAATCCCCGCTAGAAAGTGCATTAAAAATTCGGAAAAGATTATAAAATCACAGGGAACGAAATTAACTAATTGGGTAAAAGATTTAAACCGGATTCGTTTTAGAAATGTCAAAAAAAAATCACCGCGAAATGCGAAAGAAACCCCTCTAAAGATAACATTAAAAAATTGTTAAAAATTGAAAAATTGCTGTAAGAATCTCGAAAACACTTTATTGAAAAGAAGACAAAGTTTACTGGGTAAAATATTGAAATCGGATTCTTTTTTACTTATTTGAAAAAATTGCCGCAAAATGCGAAAAAATTCGTATAAAAAATTAATTGAAAAATTCCAGAAATTGTCTTCCATATGCATGAGTTCAGGCATACAGGTCCTGTCAAATCTTACGGGTGCAGGCTGCATTGTTTTTTCAGAGCTCAGCGCGCGCGCGCGTACACACACACAGAGACATACAAGCACCTATCTTTATTATTACAGTCGTATCATGATAGTATAATTTTTATCGTCTTGATAAAAATTTAGTCAATATTATCTTGACCTGCTTTACCTAATATATTCGACACACTCTGGGGTTAAAAACCTGAATTACCGTAATTTCCGGCCTATAATCCGCGGATCAAACAATTAGGTTCAGACCCAGAAATCTTGTATCATAAAACGTAACTTATCAAATCGCGTTAAATATTTAACTTAAATAATGAAATAAAATTTCTGGGTCGAAACATGATTGTTTGAGCCGCGGATTATAGGCAGGAAATTACGCTATTAATGAATATTATAATTATTTATAATATTATAATAATTATTTATATAGACTTTCCTCCAAAATTTCTTGGGTCCCTCCGGTGATCCCTAAGAAGTAATGGAGTCACATTCTGAAAAAATTTCGTGCGCATGTACAGATGTACTGCATGTATTATCTGAGATTTATCATCCGGCAAAATTTCATCTACAAGACTTTGAGACTGATATAATTTTAGATCTCATGCAGTGTTCCCTTGTGCCTATAGAAGTTTCCAGCATGATTAAAGGCCTTTTTTAATCTTTATAAGAAGTTAGGGTGCCAAAAGGTTTTACAGTTGGGACCACACTTAGTCACTGCCTTATATCACTGCTGCAAGGACATTTACGTATCTTTTTTTTTCTAGTTTTAATCAGGGTTGGCGATTTTTTGACATGCGACGGTTTAAACCGATTTTAACCATGGTTAAAATCGTCGTGTCAAAAACCTTTCTGTCAAAAATGTCAAAAAGTGTCAAAAACCTAGTTTTAATAAAAATAATGCCAAAAGAATTATTTAGCAGAGTTAGATAGGCTTTAAACAATAAATTTTAAGTAAAACTGCATAAATACATTAAAACTGTGGGGTATAAACTGCAGAAATACATTCTTGAAACGTATTTGCATAGGATATGGTAAACTGCAAATTGATTGTTGTATGATTTTTTTTTATTATTATTTGTGAATAAAAATTACCTAACTGTTATTTAATGATTTAGTTTATCATTAATGTATGCTTTTAAGATGAACAGTTAATAAATCCTTAATTATTTGTAATCATTAAAACTAGATAGGTTTAATCTAAATTTTGCAGAGATAAATAAATTGTTTAGATTTTTTCATGGCTAGAAGCACAGAGTAATCTATCACAATTGGTATCTAATGAGGGTATTTACTTTCCTTAAGATAGAGCAAATTCAAAGATTCCCTTCCAGTACAAAACAGTATTGCTATTGCAACAAAACAATTTTTTTCTTGCTTTCCCCCTATTATGTTCTTATGGATGGGGTTGTTTAAGGAGCTACCTTCACTAAAGTTAAAACACCCGCCTGCTAATGTTAATCCTACAGGAGAAATTTTTTTTTTTTTTTAATATCTTGTTCGAAATTTCAAGTAGAAATGAAAACCCTACTCAATAACGTCAATTCTGTGATAGAAATTTTGTTTAATATTTCAATATTTTTAAATGTTTTTTGCATTGGATAACTAATGTCGATCTCTACAAAGACCGATTTTTAAATTTTCGATTTTGCTTGCAGTTATTTTTGTTATTAGGATACTTTCACTTTTGGAACAGGTTTCAAACTAAGTTAAGCATTTTTTTTTTCTTATTGGTATGGCGAATTCTTCATTTGTCCCTAATTTTAGGAAATATTCCATAAATAAGATAATTTCATCAGCAAGAGATGATTGTCAGTTACTAACAAAAATTAATATTGGGATAAAAGGATTAAAATATTTTATCATTTTATCCTAACATTTCATTCTTTTCTCATTTGTAAAATAAATGTTATTTTTATTGTTCTGTGTTTGTACTAAATGAGGGGGGGGGGGGGGGAATGCTGCAGCGAAAATATTTCTGTTAAAGACTGGGTAGATGTGACAGTAATGAACACCCTTAAGGAATTTCTTTAAAAATTGTTTTTTAATTAATAGTTATAATTATTATATTCCAGTTTTTTCAATATTATATTAAACTATCAACAATATTTAATATAATCTATTTTTATGGTATCATGATTGATTTCATTTGATATAATGGATTATTATTAAAAAAAGTTTGTCTATATATATATATTTTTTAAAATAAAAAATGCAACCAAGTATGCTGAAAAGCCACAACAAAAGTACACATGAAAAATTTGGGCAATTTAGTATTTCATAAACAAGAAATAAATTATAATTTAATATTTGATTACAGTAAAATAAATGCTAAAACTAAAGTGCACAATTATTAAATAAAATCAATGTTGTATCTTGCTATAACAGCAATTTTTTTTTGTTGTTGTCCTGACCATATTTAAATATTGGTGTTTTTGACGGTTAAAACCGCTTAAAATGCGGTTTAAACCTATGTCATGTCAAAAACTGGTTTTTGACGGCTTAAACCCAACCCTGGTTTTAATGTTTTGAACCCCTTCTCAACCCTCCTCACGCAAACAAAAATCGCGTTTAAGCTCTTTTTAAAAGAAATACCACACAATTATATCTTCTAAGATGGAAAACTGTCTAAAACGGAAATTCGATCGGTTTTATGGGATTCGTTTTAGCAGGTTTTACTATATAAGATATTGTTTGTATTCAACATGTTCAGGTTCAAAAGTCTGGGCACCCCCCCGTTCAAAAGGCTGGTTACGCCTATGTTAAAATGACAAAAATATTACGAAGACTAATAAAATATGACTTTTTTCTGATAAGAAAAATAATAATTCGATTGATAAAACATTTGTAAAATGAAATGAAAACTATAATCATGCTTTCGAAGATTTTTATATATTTTTATGTGTCGGCTTGAAGGAGGGTTAGGGGTAATTTATCTGGCAGACGACTGACTGCCGACACAATTCTGTAATGCATAAAACTCATAAAACTCCAGTAGCTAGTCATTTCATTATTATTATTCTGATTTGCTTTTATTGGATGATTTTTCGTTATTAAACAACCTTCACTGTTAGGGCTGGTAATATAAAACTGATTAGATTGGAACGTTCAAGTAGTATTTATTAAACATGGCCAATTTGACTAAAAAACAGAAAGTACAAGATAATGGAGAATTTCAAACGTGGTGGACTGAGAAATATGGTATGATTAAATAAAGACGATAAGGCTCTTTGCGTTTTATGTTCCGGAACAGTGGTCTGCCGAACGTCATCTGTAAGACGGCATTTTGAAACTAATCACAAATCTCTTTCACAAAAAAGTTATGAAGAGCAAAAAGAATTAATTGCCAATGCAATTAAAGAAAAAAATAAAATGTCCACATCTATGATTAAATATATGAACAAGGATTCTCACACTTGTGCCGCAAGTTTCTCGGCTGCAAATGTCATCGTTCGATATGGGAAACTTTTCTGCGATGGAGAGATTTTGAAGGAAGCCTGGTTAACATGTGCTCCCTCCTTGTTTGATGATTTTGAAAATAAAGAAAGAATAATACAGCGAATTAAAGATATGCCGTTATCAAGAAATACAGTGAAAGATAGAATCCTAAAAATGGCAGAAAATGTAAGAGAGCAACAAAAATCTGATATCGAGGCTTCTCCTTTCATTTCACTGTGTCTTGATGAAAGTACAGATATAACTAAATCTGCTCGTTTAGCTGTTTTTGTACGATATTTTATTGAAAATGACATTAAGGAGGAATTATTATCGTTATTATCGCTACCAACTACAACCAAGGGTGAAGATATTTGTACAGCAGTTGTAAATTCACTAACTGAAAATGAAATAAATTTGTCTAAAATAGTTTCTGTTACAACTGACGGGGCCCCCAGTATGGTGGGTAAAATAAATGGTTTTTTAAGTTTATTTCAAATCCACATTGGACATATTATTGTTGGATTTCACTGCATCATACATCAACAAGTCCTGTGTGCAAAGTCTGGTTTCGAATCTCTTAATGATATTATGGCCGTAGTCACAAAAATAGTTAATCTTATATCGTAACAGGCTTTAAATAAACGAAAGTTTGAGGCTTTATTAGATGAAGTAAACTCTGTGTACAGCGGATTACTGATGTATAACAATGTTCGTTGGTTAAGTCGCGGCAAAGTACTACAAAGATTTGTTGACTGTTTGGAAGAAATTCGACTTTTTTTACATGAAGAAAGTAAAATTGAGAAATATACGCAATTGATGGATGTTAAATGCCTTGTAAAATTAATGTATTTTACAGATTTATGCCAGCATTTAAATGACTTAAATTTAAAGCTCCAAGGTAAAAATAAGACTGTTATTATCATGATAGATATGATTCAAGCTTTTGAAGCGAAATTGCAAATATTTAGACAAGACATTGTTTCGAAAAAGTATAAGTATTTCCCAAACTTAAGAAAAATGGCTGATGACTTTAATTTACATGAAGAAATAAAAGAAGCAAGTCTCACTGAAGAGATTACTTCTATCATAAATTCATTAGTAGAAGAGTTCTCATCAAGATTTTGTGAATTCAAAAGCCTTTCGGAAACATTTAAATTTATTATCTATCCAGATGTGACTCCTATTGATAAACTGAACTTTATTGTATTCGATTGGTTGGTAATTTCAGAAATTGAAATGGAACTTATCGACTTCCAATAAAGCTCAATATGGGCTCAGAAATTTGTCAAATTGAGAGAAGATTTGGAGATGATCGAAAAAGACAGACTATCAGGCATCATAAATAAAAATGGTGATAGTAAAATTATGTCCACTTGGAATTCTATTCCAGACACTACAGTTGTTTGAAGAAGTTAGCATTTGCCGTGTTGACAATTTTTCCTTCGACTTATGCTTGCGAATCATTATTTTCAGAGATGAACAATATTAAAAATTCAAATCGAATCAACTTGTCAGATAACTCCAGTTCATCATGCATTTTATTAAAAGTAACCAATTATGAGCCCGATGTCAATCATTTAGCGATGCAACATCAGAAATCACATTAATTTGTATAATTAGTACTTTACTTTTACTCTTTTCTTATTTCAATTACTTAAACCGTTACTCGCTTAAATGCAACTCTACATAAAACGCCAATTTCTTAAGAGTTTCAACCAATGTGATAAGAATATCACGGTAAAAAATCCTAATAAATTTTGACTCGAAAAATATAAGAACTGTTAAACCGTCACTTTCGGCTGACAATTTACGTTTTTTGTACAAATGATAATTGCAAATCGATAGAAGAAACACACATTTGTGATATAAGTTAAATGAGAATGATAACGAACTCGATGAAGAGAAACTTACACCAAAATGGCAAGTCGCTGTGTCGCTACGTACCTTAAGCTTTTCATCTTCGGTACTTTAAGGCTCTTAAGAAGTTTTTATTTCCTTTTGAAAAAAAAAAAAGATTTTGCAATACTTATGAAATAAGAAAATAAAATTTAATTAACGAAAACCCAAGAGCTAACAGCGTTCCTTGACAGACTTTTAGGTAATGTTTTTTTTATTTGCTAATTTATTCTTATGCATTGTAATATATTTTTTAAATAATTTTCCATTTAACAGTATGTATAAAACAAATATTATACAGGTATGTCGTAAATAATATTTTTTTAATATTTCTTTCATCTTTGTCTGTTTTAAAATAATTTTACATCCAATATAAAATTACCATCATTCTTAAAATGCCAAAATCAACAGATCCCAAGGGGCAACGCCATGTATTACCATAATTTTTACAATAATTTGGCAAGTTGTTTCGATTAAAGTTTAATATTTTTTACGATTACTATATTTATTATATGTTATCTTATTTCTGTAATTATAATTAATTAATCATATCATGTGACAAGATGTTTTGGTTTGACTTTTCAATATGATATATTATTCAATTTAATGTGTGTATTGATATTAACTGCAGGTATGTTATCCACATTTACCGTAATATAATAATAGTAAAAGTAAATAATTTTGATTCATTATTCTTTTTTTTTCCTTTTTCTTTGGGGGGGGGGGGGGAGGAATGGGGCGGGGAAGGTTGTTGGCACGCCATGGTCACTTGAAATTTTTTTTTGAAAAAAATTGGCACGCCGATGTGAAAAGGTTCGCCAACCCTGTTATAGGTTAAATTATATTATTTCCTAATTTTTATAACGTTTATATTAAAAGAAAAGAAAATGTACATTTAATTTTTAATGTACTTTTTATTCATTTTTTTTTATAAATCTTACCTTACATGTAATATTTTAAAACAATTTTTATTTTTGTTAATTCATAATGACACATCACATTATTCACATTCTAATTTTGAATAGGCTTTAATGCAAAATTTGCATTTTGGTCTTTGAAAAAGATGCATTCATAAATTTCAAATGTTGTCATATCGTCTATAGTTTAATGGTTTTGGAACTGGAATCGTACCCTTAACTTTTTATAAAACGCCTGATGAGGAAGAGCTTCCTCTATTTAGGCGCTGACATTATAAGGGCTTTAGCAATTTGCGACTTGGGTATATATAACGTCATCGCTTTAGGACTTTTCCGACAGATAGTTGAACCAAGTGTCTTTTAAAAAGAATACAGTCATTTACAATGCAGAAGTCTAACAGGTGGAATAGAATTATCAAACAGTACTGCTTTCCTCCAATATCTACTCTGTATAGTTCGATTAACATGTCCACTATATCCACACTTTCCATAATCTTTATTATATAGGCCTATAAGGTCATTGTGCCTAAATTAGACGGATAGTTTTGTCCCATTTACGGTATATTTGGCATTTTATTAATTAAATATATATTTTATTACGCAGAAAAGTATTTAATACTGTACCTTTAGTTCAAAACTAACTTGTTTTGCAGAAATGGAATAAATATCTGTAGTACAAGCCCACAATATACGTCTGTCGCATTTAGGTGCTTTTTGTCGCATTTACGACTATAAAAACCTAAATAAGACGTCCAAAGATCTATATGTGATAATGCGTTTCGTACATGCTAATTAATCTGGAAATATTCGTTTAGCCCTTAACAGTTGTGACATAAATTTTCGCATAGCTACTGTGAACGGTCTCCGAGGACGCTTGATTAAAGATATATAAAAAGCTTCTTTAAATCATAGGATACTGTTTATGTACTAAACTATATGTACATAAATATTATAATTTAAAATCACTTATTCAGAAGTTTCTAGAATTAGTACTAGAGCTCCAAACGAAACTAAATTTCACAGATATTTATAATTAAACAGAAAATTTCAAGTTCCGTGACCATTTTAAAAGGAAGTGGCCTATAAGACAGCTAACATCAGTTAATGGTTAAACACTTGTCGCGGAAAACATCGTTTAAAATTCAAGAGTGAATATTAACCGGTAAACTCTACAGTAGAGCAATTCGGGATTCCGTAACTTCAAATGGCTATATTTTTATTAACAGTGTAGTGATAATGAAATATAACACATGATTCATATAAGACATTTAATCAGGGATCGAAATGGGGTATTGATTTTTATCAAAAATCAACAAATATAAATTAATTAAAGCGTATATATAATAACGTATATATAATAGGTAATATAAATTAATTAAATATAAATTAATTATCATTACGCCAACATTTTAAATTGTGATCTGAGCAAATTCGCATTAGTGTGGAGTTCACTGGTTAAAAGAGTATTTACAAGATATTTAAAACATTGATAACAAGAATATTTATTACATATAACACGAGTAACTATAAAATGTCACATGATAAAAATATTAGACATAAACAGATAAAATCGTGCACTGTTTCTAATAATTCGATTTAGGTAGGCCTAATTAAGCCAAAAAGAGGCCCAAAACCTGGTTGCCTCCACCCCCTTCTTTTCCTTACACTTCCATGAAAAACTGAACATTTTCTATTCCTTAGAATACATAGAGGGAAGCATAAATACTCATTTTGATAAACACGGTTTTCTTTTTTGATCGTAAAATAACCTAAAAGTAGAAAATATTTATTAAAATGAGTAAAAGTTGAAAACAACATTAAAATATCAGATTTAAAAAAAAGTGTTAAAAAAATTGGAGACATCCAAACCAGGGCATAATTTAGCTGCATAATGCTTTAATCTGATTCGGCATTTAAGCTATAGAACGTTTTAATGTTTTAAAAAATGATTTAGCTTAATCGCATTAACGTAATTTAAGTGTTTTGAACCTATAAAAGATTTTTCAGGCTATAAGCCATATAAAAGTATTGCGAATCCCGTAATCAAGTATCTATATTCTGTCTTTCGCATATACACCGTTTTTCTTACGCCAATTTAAAAAATATATATATAATTCTAAGACAAGTCTTTGTCTGTTTTGTGTTTTGTCTGTTTTAAACACTTATTTAAGTACCCGGTTTCAATAACAACACTGTTGGTGGATAATGCTTAAAGTCCTAATTTACTAATTCAAAACAGCTTAATTAATCATAATTTCTGCTTTACACATCAATTTAATACAATATACGAAAAATACGATATGAACTTTCCTCGTTAATCCCATAAAAGTTTCTCCGCCTTTAGGGCATTTACGTCGGCTCTCATACGTATCTGAAGAAAAAGAAATAACCAAAATGCGTAAAATACTTTATAATTTTAATTTGAAAATTTGACGCCTTTTCGCAAGCTTACAATACTGGTAAATAAAACATAAGTCTTAGAACTTCATGTCCATAGAGTTATTCAATCGTTAAAGTTAAAAAAAGAAATAACCTAAGCCACTTTCGTTTCCTGAAGTTTGGATGTCTCATTATATAGCATTTATTTACGATATTTGCATTAAGATATTAAAACTTTTATGTTTGAGATTATCGATTTGTTTTTAGTAGTGATGGCTTGATTTAATTAAATGGGTCAATAGGTCATATTTATATTTCGTTTCATAGATTTTCAAGCTGCTTTTCCTGACAGTTTGATTACTTGATGTACGCAGTCAACCTTAGAAGAAATTACTTATATTTTTAACGTGAATAATTTAATATAAGGTAACTTTATAATTTTTTCGGTATACTTTATTGAGTATAACTAACTGGAATGTATTTTTGAAATTGTAATATACATTACGTCTGCGTAAGTCAAGAATTAAAGATAACATGTATAGGGGAGAGTAGCCATATTTGGACCGCCGCTTTAATTGGACCGTTGCCATTCTGCCGTTAATTACCGGAAGAGACTCCATCTATCACTGAAATCCTACTCATCAGAATGACGTCACTCGTGATTAGAAGAAGCAGCCGCCTACCACGTGCTGTTTTCAGACAATTAAAAAAACCCCTAAAGTTAGCTGTTTTGATCTAATTTTTTCCTACTAAACGTAAGTGAATATTTTAAAACTAATGTAAGTTGTTATGTTTTCATATACATATATGAATACATCTGTTTATTGCGCATATTTTTCACGCGGATTTGTTTGATTTCGTTTTTGTTCTTAGTCTTGAAATTAACTGTTTTAAAAAATGGCGCAGTTACCGTAATTGGGCCAATTTAAGTTGCTTAAATTGGACCAGATATGCGATCATAAATTTGAAAAGTAAGTAATGAATTTCGAGGATGGTACGCATTGTACGCTATTTTTTTTTTATATTTTATAATGGAATACTATCTCCATGCAAGTTTTTTTTTTATTTTTATTTTTATTTATTTATTTATTTATTTACTTATTTATTTATTTATTTATTTATTTATTTATTTTTTGTATATCTGGATTAATTTTTTTAATACAGTTTAGGCCTATATAAACATAAAAATATTTTTACATGACTATGCAATAAATTTTGTTTGCAATGTCTTTTATCTTGTAATTGTATTTATTTTCTTTAAATTCTTTATTCCTACGGCATATTTGATTTACGGAGTTGAATTCAAACATTTTCCTCCTGCAGGATATTTGTGATGGAAGGCTTTTTACAGTTCTGTAGGGTGGAATTATACTTTTTTGCCATTAAAACGCATAAAACTCAAACCTTGATGAAAATGTTGGAAAAGACATAGACAAACTGTCTGGAAGAAAAACACCTGTGACGGCAAAAGCTGTTAAAGATATAGGAAACAAAAAGCAGGCAGTAAGTTGTGAAGAAATTGACCTGCAACAAGGTTGCAGCTACAAATCCTCCCCATAAGCAAATAAAATCATTAGAAATATTATTTCCCTTGTTAAATTCAGTTAAATTAAAGTACAGAGGGAGCCGACAAACAGTTGTGTTAACATCATCGCTATGTAAACTAAACCTTAAAAAGAAAAAAAAAAACAAAGAAAAAAAAAACAAAGAAAGAAAGACAAAAAGGAAGTTTTCACAGCACAAAAGCAATTGGAATATCGAGTTTTAAAACATAGGCGTAATGCAATTAGTAAGAAAATGATGGAAGAGAAGAACTACAAACACAATGAAAAGAAAACTTCTGTTGCCAAAAAAAAAAATGTCTGATAATTCAGAATCTAAAAAGAAAATCTAGACAGTGTTGATTGGTTTGGCCCTATTTGTAAGAAAAATGAAATAGCAGAAATGATTTAGTATTCAGATTGCCATATACGGTACCATGTTGTGTGAGCTGGAAAACAAAAACAATAAACAAAATTCATGTATATGCTTTGCATCACTCCTTACATGATATTCAAGTAACTGACAATTAGTTCCATAATTTCTGTTCTTAATTACTGATAACTTTGATTTATATTTTGAATACATTTTGATTTAAATCAATTAATCTTATTTTCAGATATTTGATTTCATTATATTTCATCGCTGTTATTTTGTTTGATTGTTTCATTAATCGCAAGTTTGCTTTTAATAAAATTAGTTATATTCCCTAGTCATTAAAACAAACTGATATTATTTGTCCCAATTTAGGAGACTGGGGGTTCAACTTAGAGACCAGTTGGTGGATTTGGACCACTTTTGACAAATTTTTCAAATTAAAATAAAAATTAAGATTTTCCAAAAGAAATTGATCTAAATATTTATTTAGTTAGTAGATGAATAGATTGACCCTGTGTAATGATCTTTTGCAGATATTCAAAAAATTAAGTGAGTTACACCTGAAAATATGTGAAGTGGTCCAAATTCGGCTACTCTCCCCTGGATATAGAAAGCAATGCAATGACCAAACAACAATATTTTCGTAATAAGTTTTTCTATTTCTTGCATGTTGTATTGCCACTATTTATTTCTGTTTGCTCTTAGATGGCGTAAACACTTAAATAACGGATATATGATTTACTGATAGAAAAAACTTAAATAACATTTAAACGGATGAACTAGAATTGTGGATCAAAACGGGATTCTTATTAAATGTCCACTTTTATATACGCTTTTAGAGCTGTCTGTAGTGTGTTCTATAATTTTCTTTTACAAGAAATGAATGCGAGTCTGTTTTCCTTGTCCTGTAGAATATACTACTTTTAAGTTGGGTTACTTTTTATAAGAGTCACTTATCTGTATTATCATTGACTATCACTAGTCTGATACCTGGATCTTAAATGTAAGGTGGGTTAAAAAGCGAGGAGTTTCTAAGGAACTTCATGAAGTTACTCTTATCATACATCTCGATTTAATGGTTTCTTACTGTATGGATTCTACTGAAACTCAATTTTAAACTCTTTTTTTTTTTTTTGCACATAAAGGTATCATTCTTCAACAAATCAACCTATTTCTTTAATTTATTTATGGTGTTTTTAACAAGTGTCTTTTTATATTATAATATACTAGCCTATAATAATCTTTATACAACCCCGTAATAATAAAACCAAATATGCAAAATACATCACAAATATAATTTATAAATGAAAAATGAAAATTTATGTTTTTCATAGCAAAATAATAATAATAATAATAATAATAATAATATAACAAACAAACATGTTTAAAAGTAAAAGCTAAAACTTTTTACAACGTTCAAAAGCACAATTACTTACATCATCAAGACAAAAAAAGAAATAAAAAAAACCCACTTATGGCTATTTCAAGAATTCTGGGAACCACTTCCTCAGTGCAAGCCAAAAAAAAAAAAAAAAAAAAAAAAAAACTCAACATGTCGGAACTTAACAGCATCTTCCTTTTCTGGATGTCTTTGTAATTCGTAAAGACTGTGAATTTTTTGCAACAGTGTATCGTAAACATTTTGCTGTAAGTTTGGCACCTCATTGTATATCCAATCACCCCCCACATAAAAAATTACTAGCTTTCAATACTCTTATTTTCCGTGCACGTAAAATTTGTTCCCATTCTGAATTATTTTATATTGAAACTAACTACACTTAAGTAGTCGCCATCGATCGTGGATTTTCCTTGAATATCATTTACCGTATATTACCTAAACCTCGGACAGTCACTGATTCTGTTCCAGTACGTAAAGACTTAAAAAATGGTTATTGCCTTACCTTATTTCCCAAAAACCTGTACACGAATTTCCCGTATTCTCAATAAGTTTAGTTTCAAATTTGTTTTCTCTCCAATGAATAACGTTTCTTTCTCCAATCTCAAAAATCCAATTGACGTCCGTAATACCTGAGGCATTTACTTTCTTTTGTGAGTGCGACTTCTCCTGAAGCGTGCACTTAGATATTAGCTGAGAGAATATCATAACACGTCCATAAACTAATTTCCCGGCTATAAATTTTAATACAGTAGAATCTTTTTTATCCGAAACTCTTTTAACCGAAACTCTCGGTTAGCCAAAATTCACTCTAAAGCGTTTTTTTTTATTTAATCTTAATTTTATTTTTTTAACTGTCGTATTCCTTACGTGCAAACGGTCCTTTCCAAAATACGAGTCCATATATATATATCCGATCCATTTTCTTAAAGTTCGTTTGAACTTAACCTGAGCTCCCGTAAGCTGCGGAGCATTATTGCATATATTTCTCCCTAAACATAAAATTGAAGAATTCTCGATTATCCGAAAATTTCGATTTTCCGAAAGATGGTCGGTCCCGATTATTTCGAATAATCGCGGTTCTACTGTAGTATCATCTCTAAGGGTTTGTAGAGTGTTGGTGAAAATAAAGATTAACTTATACAGCTTTAGATAAGCGCATGCGCGAATACTGCTTTGTTATTGACTCGCTCCCAGTGTCACATACACAGTACGGCGACTACTGAACGTAAAGCATTATTGCTGAGTTGAAGATTTAAAAGCATTTAGAGACTTGCGATTTTTTCCATTGAAGTTTTGTAAAAGATCGTGTCTACGTTCAGTCGCTACCTAATGGTTTTCCAGAATGAGACACAGAATTGAAGATGCTGTTACTGCCATTACATCGGACTTGTTAATCGACGTATTGGAAAATTTGACTTCATGTTGAATAGAAATATGAACATTATGCGGGATGTGTGTAGTATAAGTAAAGGTGCACATATTGAGCATTTGTAAGTTAGTTTACCTTCAATTAGATGCTATAACCACAATAATATAACTTTCAAAATATATTCAATAACTTTCAAAATAATCCCTCTCTCAAAATACGTTATCAATCAATATTATTAATATATCATCTTCAAAAGAATTAAGCATTCAAGACTGTTATTTATTTTTATGCTCAGTTCTCCATTATATTCAAGTTCAAAACAAACAATCAACAATATTCTTTTCAATAGAACTAAATATTCAAACTTTCGTCTATAAATAATTTTTCATTCAATTAAGATCAAATCAAAACCGGCGTCGCTGTTCCCGGGCGCCGTAAAAATATGATAACAAGCTTTCAAATTAGACAAAAAAGAATGTCATAAATCTTTAACTTACTCTTTCCGTCAGGTAAGCTCTCGCTTGCTTCTGGTTCGGACTGCCGGATTTGATTAAACTTAATTCTACTAACAACTCATTCGACTAAAATAAGACATCACTCGGTTAATCTTAAATACTTATTTACAAATATATTACAAAATATATACAGGATTATAGGACTTTAACATTTAAATGCTTTAACTTTTAATCGAATCATAACGGAGGTGCAACTCCGTTCACAAAAACAAACATTATTCTAAAGTTTTTCAGTTCGGTTCAGTTCACTTAGACGTGATTTTTTTTAAATTCAGGTACATTACTGCAAAGGGATACAGAGGGAGCTGTCCTCGACAGATGTATGATTTGTTCTAAATTATCAAAATAAAGCTGTTATAATATACCATTGAAACTTGGACATTCTCTTATGCACACCCTATATAATAACTAATATTTTAATGTAAACTGACAGCTATTTTTGTGCACAAATAACATTCTCATTAAATTATAAATCTTAATTTTGAAGTTTCTTTTTTAGCCCCCGGTATGCTATTTCTTTCTCCCAGCTTATTTTGTCTCCAATAAATAACGTTACCTTGCATACGCCAGCCATAAAACAAAAGCCGATGTTTCATTGTGCGATTAAATACTCTACGGCATTTTTTAAAACTTCTAAGCATCGCACATTTTCAATGTTTATACCGTCGTATTGGAAAAAAAGTACTTTTTAATGCAATTTGTTTGAAAACTGCATCTCCATTTGTTTTTGAAATATTAATTTTTTTGTAGTTTTTAGCGACATTTGTTTCATTTTGGCAACTCAACTACTCCATTTCTGTAGAAAGTAAAGAAAAAATTGTTGAAAAATAGCAATTATATCTTTTTGTTGCCATTTTCTCATAAAAATTGAAAAAAAAAAATTAAATTACATGCTATTTTGAGAAAAATATAAATGAAGGATTTATAATAAAACATTGAGCTATTATAAACTATATTTAATTTTAAGTATCTATATTAATGCTAATGACGTCATTTTACATAAAATAAAAGCGTGTGCTTAAAATTCAAATATGTTTTGCAGTAGAGTCCCGATTATCCGAGTCCTGCTTAACCGAGTTATTTTCTTCTGATGGACAGGTGGCTTCTTTTATTATGAAACAGCCATTATAAATGAAGCATTCATCTTCACTCAAACGCTTCATTTATAATGGCTGTTTCATAATAATAGAAGCCACCAGTCCACCAGTAGAAAGTGAAGTAATGGAAATGCCGGGGGCGACACTAAATTCTGAAAAAGCAGATTTCCTGTTCTCTAGTGTTTTCTGTTGTTTTTTTTAACTGTCATATTCCTTGCGTGCAAGCGGTCCTTTCCAAAATAAGAGTACATATAAATATTTTCGATCCCTTTTCTTAGAGTTCGTTTGAATTTAACTTGAGCTCCCGTAAGTTGCGGAGCTGAAAGGAGAAAACGAACAAATTAGCAATTCTGAAGCTATTGAATATTTTGCAAAAGGTTTGGGATGATGGAGAAGCAGAAACACTTTGATACTGGTAAACTAATAATATTAAAATCTCAGTGATAGTGCTTCAAAGCAAAGACAATCGAAATTGCGACAAACAAGACATTTTTTTAAACCCTTGTGATATATGTAAAATGTACTTAATTTCAAAATTAAAATTGAGGTAAATTATTCTTCTTTCTATTTTGTTATTGCTTTATTTTTATTAAGCACTTGCTACGATAACAAGAAATATTGCATATAATTCTCCCTAAACTTAAAATGGAAGAATTCTCGATTATCCGAAAAATTTCGATTTTCCGAAAGATGGTCGGTCCCGATTATTTCGAATAATCGAGGTTCTACTGTAGTATCATCTCTAAGGTTTTGTAGAGTGTTGGTGCAAATAAAGATTAACTTATACAGTTTTAGATAAGCGCATGCGCGAGTATTGCTGAGTTGAAGATTTAAAAGCCGTTAGAGACTTGAGATATTTTCCTTTGAAGTTTTATAAAAGATTGTGTCTACGTTCAGCCGCTACCTAATGGTTTGCCAGAATGAGACACAGAATTGAAGATGCTGTTGCTGTCATTACTTCGGACTTGTTAAGCGACGTATTGGGAAATTTGACTTCATGTTGAATAGAAATATGAACATTATGCGGGATGTGTGCAGTATAAGTAAAGGTGCACATATTGAGCATTTGTAAGTTAGTTTACCTTCAATTAGATGTTATAACCACAATAGTATAACTTTCACAATATATTCAATAACTTTCAAAATAATCCCTTTCTCAAAATACGTTATCAATCAATATTATTAATATATCATCTTCAAAAGAATTAAGCATTCAAGACTTTTATTTATTTTTATGCTCAGTTCTTCATTATATTCAAAATCAAAACAAACCATCAACAATATTCTTTTCAATAGAACGAAATATTCAAACTTTCGTCTATAAATAAATTTTCATTCAATTAAGATCAAATTAACACCGGCGTCGCTGTTCCCGGGCGCCGTAATAATATGATAACAAGCTTTCAAATTAGACAAAAATAATGTCATAAATCTTTAACTTACCCTTTCCGTCAGGTAAGATCTCGCTTGCGTCTGGTTCGGACTGCCGGATTTGATTAAACTTAATTCTACTAACAACTCATTCGACTAAAATAAGACATCACTCGGTAATCTCAAATACTTATTTACAAATATATTACAAAATATATACAAGATTATAGGACTTTAACATTTAAATGCTTTAACTTTTAATCGAATCATAACGGAGGCGCAACTCCGTTCACAAAAACAAACATTATTCTAAAGTTTTTCAGTTCGGTTCAGTTCACTTAGACGTAAAAGTTTTTAAATTCAGGTGTCACTGTTACTGCAAAGGGATACAGAGGGAGCTGTCCGCGACAGATTTGTTCTAAATTGTCAAAATTAAGCTGTTATAATATACCATTGAAACTTGGACATTCTTTTATGCACATCCTATATAATAACTAATATTTTAATGTAATCTGACAGCTATTTTTGTGCACGAATAACATTCTCATTGATTTATAAATCTTAATTTTGAAGTTTCTTTTTTTTTCCTTATTTCTTTTTCCTTTACTTTTATAGTCTTCGCTTAACGCGCACCTGTAACTTTTGACAGTATTTCAATTCCTATTATTAGTTCACACTCTCCCTATATTTATTTATTTATTTATATATCTTGTTCAAATTTTCAATCGTTAATAAAATACTTATTATTCATCCTATCAAGTTGAAATAAATTTTTTAAAACTTGTACTGGATGACACTTGATGTTAATAGTTTTTTTCAAATATTAATTCATTAATTAAATTTTAATTAATAAATTTTAGTTTTACATGGGAGACAAAATGGCGGGCATTGGTTATAGAAGCATTTAATGCATCTTCATATCTATAAGGGGCGTTACCATAGGGGGGACCGTGTTCTATCGCCAAATACCGCCAAGTTTGTCGCCAACTTGGCGATACATCGCCAAATTTGGCGACAAAACTGAGTTGCCAAAAGTGACGCCAACTTGGCGGTATTTCTAATATTTCGCCAAATTCCCATAGACTTCCATTGTAAACCTACTTACTTATAGAAAATCAACAAATTGAGATATTCTAATGCAACAAAAACTAATATTAGCTTAAGGGACTAGCCGCCCTTTGCGACCAGTTTGGTCTCCCTTAAATGTATGCTAAGCATTGTATTAATGTTACTTTCATTCATAATTTAATTTACTTGCTCAATTTTTCGCCAAATCGAATGATAGAGAAATCATGAACTCGGTATTTTTATGTTACCGGGGTAGGTGATAAATCGCTAATCATTGTTTCCGTCGTATTTTTTATTTTTTCATTAATTTCTTTTAAAATACTAGTGGGCTCGGCCCCCTACGAGCTACGCTCGCCAACCCCCGTCCAGACACCGTAGACTCTAAATGCACGCTAATTTGATCGGCTTTAAAAAGATTCCGAAAGATTGAATTGTAATTTTAAAAACAGTGGCGATCTCTCTATAAACGGATTTCTATTCATTTCTCTTTGATTGGGGAATTTTAACGCCAAATCCGTTGCGGTACTACTTGATTATCCCGTCGACCAATTTCGCCAAATTATATAAATCGCCAATCCGCTCGCCAAATTATACAAATTGACATAATTTTTATTTTAAATAACGAAAAAACAAATAAATTAGTACAACATTAATAAAAATACAAATAAAACGTCGAAATAAAAATAACTTGATGACGTAGACACGTGTAACAACATTTCAAAATAAGCTAATATAAAAGGAATTAAGTAAACAGGGTCTTTGTCTCCTGGTATTTTTTAACAAAGTGAAAAGAAAGTTCTTTTAAATGAGACATTTAAAATTAATCGTTTTTAATCTGACGTAATTTTGACCAAACTATTCTTTCTCTTTTTAATATTCACGGGAAAATACTTGTGTTGTTAGAAATGAAATATTATTTGCTCTTTCCTAACAAAAATAGTTGAAAAGTATCCCCTTAAAATATCAAATAAATGTCTAGCGCAATTTCTAAATTTAAACCGTTTTGCAATATTATTTTGTGTTCATTTTATGTAATAACTGTAATGTGACGTAAATATGACGTAATTTCTCCTATTTAAGACTTCTAACGAATGTTAATAAATTTATTGTTTTACAAATTCCTTTCTCTCTTAAAATTCACGTGTAATTATAGTTTTTATGACGTAATTTTTAATAAGTTCCTGCTTTTTGTACATAGTTATTTAATTCTAATTCCAAATGTTTTTTTCTGTTTATAATAGTCACGTGTAAATAAATTTTTAATTTATTTACACGTATAAATATTTTTTTGAAGCAAACATTATTGTTTCCGCTGTTTATACAGTTGGCAACAGTTTAAATTAATATCACTTTCTAAAATCTGTTAAAAATATCTCTAGAAATGCTGAAAATCTGAATTTAAAATAGAAATAAAACCTCAAAAAATTAGTCAAAATAAAAAAATTAATGCAATCTGCACTCCGGCAAATTCTACCGCATAAAATGATCTAAAAATGATTAAATTCCTATGAACAGTTTTTGCTCCTATAAAACTTTTTTAGTGGATCGATTTTGTCCAACTTTAGCATTAAATATCTCTTAAAATAATTCTTCGATCTGAAAACTGTCTGCATCAGCGTGTTTATCAAACATTTCTGTATAATACTACCGATTTTCATATTTTTGTATGCATTATGTTTCTTAATATTAACGAAGAAAGACCTCCGGTCACAAAAAATTCAAAACCGGCGGCGGCGGCGGCGGTGACAGCGGTAGTTACTTTTTTTTTAGAATAGAGAGATAGTACATTCACTCGTTTTATTTAAAATACATAACTTTTTAAAATACATAAAATTTATGACTCTCAATTACGTCTTAAAAAAAAAAAATAAATAATAATAAAAAAAAATAATAATAATAAATAATACCTTAAACTATAACATTTAATTCCAGCATCAAAGCTTTGTTTTAATTTAGCACGCGAAAAATTGTTTATTGTATTATGACAGTCGCATGAAATGGTCTTTTACAATACTAGTGACATGATGGCGATGGAACAATATTTGGCGATCTATCATCTGCTGATGACAGTCACATGACTTAGACTATTGTTATAGAGATTATATTAAATTTGTCTTTGATGACCCAAGTAGGAATTGACTTTAAGAACAAAATATTTATATTTCTTGTTTTGTATTAAATTTGCCCATTATGTTCAGGGACGTATCAGAACATCAGAAGCCAAGTGGTACAAGTGGCGGTAGAATATGGACAAATGATAGACAAATAGTGAGCGGTCTATTTCCGTCCGCGGTCCTTTAAACTTTTCTCCTCTTATTCCGACTCTTTTGTCGAAGCCAGGTTCATTGGTCCCCAGCCACGTCCCGAGTATAAGAGACTCTAACGGAAGCGAAGTTGGGAAAAAAAAAATCAAAAATTCTACCAAAACAAAGCTGCTGCGTCGAGAACTAGAATAGATTATTCCCCTGTCATGTGCAATTCCGTTTACGTAGGCTTTACTGCGATATATTTTAGTTTAGTTAACGTCTATTATTAGGTGCAATGTTAGTAATATTCATATGATCATTCCCAGCAAATAGGAAATTGCTGGCCAGCTGCAAGATAGGTGCTGGCAATGATGGAGAAGTATTGGTTAATGGTCTACCACTGCATGACCACTGCTGGACAGCTTCAGTCAACTTTGCTGTTGGAAATCGTCAGATAAAATTCTGGTGGGATTCTGTTTTATCTCATGCACTGGCCCACCACTACGTAGAAGTGCACGAACTTTTGCAGTATTACTGCTGGGAACTCTTACGCTAGGTGGCGTTGCGAATATCGAAGACATTGAGTATTTGAACACAAATCTAAAATCAATATCTTAACCAATTTAAGCGGTGAAGCTAATTTTTTTTTTTAAACTTTAAATAATGTAGCACCACTGCCACAACACAATAAATAAGTAAATGAATAAATAAATAAATTCTGTATTTCAACGCACTTTCTTTTTCTCCTTAAATCTGGTTTTACGAGTTTACACAGGATTTCGGTTTTCATAATTTACACAGTTGAGAATCAATAATAAAAAAAGCGTATAAAATATATAGGATTTCTATACAATACAATAATTTCTATACCACTTTAATGATTTGCAACGTAAATCACAAAAGAAACAAACTTGAAATAGTAAAATGAGAGCTTGAAAACTACGAGCGGTCGTAGCATACGTTGTGAGTACTTGGGAGCGTGGTTAGTACTTGGGAGGGTGACCACATGGAAACCGTTGCAAGTTCAAATATTTCAGTAGACATTTCTATTACAGACAGAGACTTCTACAGATATTTCTATGGCACTTGGTGAAAGTAGCTTATAGAAAAAAGAGCCATAATACTTTGTTATTCTATAAGAATTTTTTGTAAGGGAAAGTGCTGGGCCAGCAAAGGAATAGCAGTGGGATAGGTGCTAGCACTGCAGGAAAAGTGCCGGATTGAAGTAATGTGATGACATACTAATGCTGGCCTGCTGTTGGCCATCACTGATGGGTCAGCTGCATTCCGCACGGACACTTTTTTGCAGGTTTAAGTAATGGCAACATTGCACTTTACTGCTGATGGCAGTGCTGGCTGCCATATGTTTTCCAGTTGATGGCCCACTGTTTCTTTCTTTGCTGGGTTATCTTTTATTATTATTTTACAAACTCAAAACATATATAACATGTTTACTTAGAAAATCTCCTTGTAAAAGTTGTCTTTCGATTTGGAGTAAATTGAGTTCAAAGATAATTGACTTTAAAGTTGAACATCAATAGTAATTGACTGAATTGAAATAAGAAATTGCTGCTAGATTCACAGTGGTCTTTGAACTCTTATTTCAATAAATGTGAAAAAAAGTAGAGTGTAATTTTCTTTAAATTTATATTTAATCATTATTGATCATTACTCGGGAAAAGCGGTTGATCTCTAAAATACAACACATAATTAGAAAATCACTTATAATTCTTTACCTGAAGAGAAAAAAAACACATTTCCAGGACATCTGAGCACTTAGTTATATTCTTCCAATTTTGTAACTTCTACCCCTTGACTTTTGGGGTCCTCATATAACTATGTTTTTGTCAGCAAATATTTATTTTTATAACAAAATATATAAAATAAATTTTGAGGCAAAAACAGAATTACATGGTACTGAAAAATATTGTGTAAATTTTAGACACTGCTATGAATTTAGAAATGAAATACATATGCACAGTAAAACCTAAAGAAATATTATTTCACGCAAACATTTCTTAAATTTTTTATGTGATTCTTTATGTCTTAATAAGTTATCATTATATTAAAATTGAACATACTAAAAAACGTTCATTAGGAACATCATAATGTTATTTTATATTTCATGTATGCATGCTAGTGAACGTGGAAATGAAAAAAAAAGTTTTCTTATATAAATTATGCAAAAATAAAACCATTAAATTTAAAAGAAATGCTCAAACATAACACGCATTGATATTTTTCATAAAAAGGCTTTTCAACGATGAATTTCTTTTTGATGAACCCCTTCTATAATAGAAAATGTATTGTAATGGAAATATTTTTCGAGTTCTGGTTTTCGTCAGGTTTACTCATTTTATAAGTAAAAAAGGGAATTATTATTATTATTATTTTTTAAGTGGGTCAATTGGAGAATCGTTCAATATGAATTTATTAACTTTGAATCTAATGACACCTTCTGCAAGTTGATACAATCTTTGGTTATAAAGTTGTGGCATGTTTTATTCGGTAAAATTTACTAGGGCAAAAAAGGCAAAAACAGATTTTACATGATAAAGAAAATATTTAAAAATTAATTTTCATTCAAGCTTTATAAATAAATCAAAACATTCTAAAAAAATACATTATTATGAATGAATTATTGGTTATTACTTTATTTCTTTTTTCAAAGTTATAAAAATAGCTTAGTGAAAATTATAATATATGGGAAAGACGGAGTAAATTTTACTTTATAATAAAGGAAGTTTTTTCTTCTACAATATTTTTTGTTTAACATGGAATTTAAATAAAAAATTTGTAAATTAAATATTTTCTTTTTTGTGCAAAATATCATTCATTAACTTTTAAGAATGAAAATTTCAGTGTCTCTGCCAACCAAAACTAACATCCAATTTATGTAACTGGTAGAATTATGCAAGGATATATAAGACTTCTTTTCAGTATAGAAGCTAATTATTGTAGAAGTACCGTCAGCAAAGATTAATACACGTTTAAAACGATAAAAATGTAATTATCTCATATATGATTAACATTTTCAATGAGAATATTCTATTATTTTCCTTCATGATGCTAATTTCGATTTTCCTTTAAATTAAATACTTGAACTTATTTCGAACGCATTTAATACGATGTTGATCGGTACCCTAAAATAGTTTCGTGTGCATTTAGAACTTAATATCAAACTTTGAATTAATAATCTGAATGACACATCTTTTCTGAGTATAAATTACCGGGATAACCATGCGTGTAATCAATAGTATATTGTTATGTGTAGTAAATGTAAAAATTATAGTTTAAATAGTATTATAATAGTAAGAGTATTTTATATTTACAGAAGCAGGAAACAACCGTTGAGACAACGCAAGCTATAATGAAATACTAATTTGCCTGGTTTTAAAACGATTACGGAAGATTGAATTGTAATAAAACTGCCAGTGCCCATCTTCTGTAATCGGGTTTCCATTCATTTCACTTTGACTTGGGAATTTTACTGTCCAATCAACGGCTGTCGCTACAGATAACTGTTGTATTCGAGACTGATTAAATAAGAGCAATTAAACTAGATTAATTTTAACACAATTATCCTATTTAGTAAATAAATCATATTAGATTTAAATTTCCAACTGGGCGAAAAATGTCCGGACCAGGATTCGAACCAGGGATCTCCTTGCTGAAGCCGCCAGTTCTCTACCATCTGAGCTATCCCGGACGAATCTGATGGAATCTTTCTCACCCAGCTAACCTTAATGATTATAGCATCTGGTCTGAAACCTGGTTCAGCTCAGACGCCAGTTCTGGTTCAACCAGATGCTATAATCATTAAGGTTAGCTGGGTGAGAAAGGTTCCATCAGATTTGCCCGGGATAGCTCAGATGGTAGAGCAAAGCCGGCTTCACCCAGGAGATCCCTGGTTCGAATCCTGGTCCGGACATTTTTCGCCCAGTTGGAAATTTACATCTAATATGATTTATTTACCAATTATAATAAATGTGTTAAAATTTATCTAGCGTAATTACGTATCCAGCGATTTCTGGAGTTCCATTACCTGAGATTTATTCTGTTGAGCTGAACCAGGTTTCAGACCAGATGCTATAATCATTAAGGTTAGCTGGGTGAAAAAGGTTGCACCAGATTCGTCAGGGATAGCTCAGATGGTAGAGCACTGGCGGCTTCAGCCAGGAGATCCCTGGTTCGAATCCTGGTCCGGACATTTTTCGCCCAGTTGGAAATTTACACATAATAAGAGCAATTAAACTTTCGAAATTCAGCTTGTGTAAAACGGTTAAGTAAGGAATTTCGCTGCCTCCAGGATTTTCATACCGACGCTATAAGTAAATTATTTTAAATGTATCGTTTTCAATATGACGTAATTTTTACAAAAGTTAGCTTCCGCTCTTTAATGTTCACGTCAGAGCATATTTTTAATTGAAAGATAAGTATATTTTTAATAGATCATTTTAAACCATGTGACTACATGTCCACCCATTTTTCACTAAGCAACCAAAATCACGATTTCTTAGTCACTATTATTGCTTAGCCAAACAAAGTGGAGAAAACAGGAAAAACCGACAAGAAACAAATGTTGTAAAGTTGGTTGCTAACTAATCAATTGAAACCGTTTGCCACTAGTATTATTTCAGTGTTTTAAATTGAGCGCAATCATCCAGATTTTCTGCTTTTGATGCGTAATCATTTAAATATTATTTTAAAATTTATTTCTATTTTTAATATTCACGTGTAAATAAATTTTTTATGACCTAATTTTTTCCTTTACCGCTCCTAATGCATGATCTTTTAATTTCTATTTTAAAGTTGTATTTCTGTTTTTAATACCCACCTGCAAATACATTTTTTAATTAAAAGGTAATATTATTATTTGCGCTGTTTTACAATTTGTAATCAAAATCGAAGAATGAACTTTATAAATGTAAAATAAATCTGTAATGAAATAATGAAAGTTTGAATACATATCGAAACATACCCCCCTCAAAAACTTAGCAAAATTAAAATCCTATTTACACAATGCATCCTTCTTCATGCTTGTGAAGTATGTCGTTATAAAAGAAGATTATATGGCATCATATAGTTTTTTGTTCCTATAAAACTTTTTTAACACAAATACGTTGACTGAATTCATCAGTAAATAGTTCTTAAATAATCTGTCTGTTTCAAAACTGTCTGATTCATGGTGTTTATCGACCATATATCATTAAGACAACCCATTTTTACATTTTTTTAGGCAATAGTTTTCTTAATATGAGCCCAGAAAGACCTCATGCATAAAAAATTCATTTACGTAGGTAGCATTTAGTTACTTTTTTAGAATACAGAGATGACTTAATGTACATTGTTAAAAGAAAAAAAAACTTTCACTTCATTTTTTTGTAAATATATTTTACACGTTTCCTCATATATGTAAATTTTTATATCATAAACTGTTGTTGTGAAACGTACCCCCCCAAAAAAGACAACATTAAACAATTAAAATCATGAAACATATATATCTCCTAGAAAAAATGGAATTGTGTATGATTGTGTTATAGTAGTAACATAAGTCTATTTCCACAGAAATAATCTAACTTGTGAAAAATGTTATATGTTTAGGACATGTTGGATAGTTCGGTTGTAATTAAGTATTACTTTAATACTTAATTTTTATTGGCACTGTGAGGAATGATAAAAGTAATAAAAACTTTTCAATAAGTATGAATTTCTTATTTACTTCTGATTCTTAAGGTTATTCTAAGTATAAAATTTAAACAATGTAATTAATAGATATAAAGCTGTAAAAAAATGAATTCCCAGAAGAATAATTACAGAGAGAAGTGTACATACTAAAACAGGAAAGATGCTATAAAATATTAATAGCAGGCAGCAATAATTAAAAAAAAAGACTAATAAAAGTATTAAAATGCTACAGAATGGCGTACCAGAGTTTGATAAAACTCGAACACTGCCGCAGTACCCAGAATTAATTTTAACATGAATGTAATAAAAAATGCATTTAAGTTTAAATGAGATGCCATTTAGATTTATTAAATTATATATTGAATAATGTGTTTCTAATATAGTTCAGGTTCTTATAGTTCTTCTATGTATGTAAGTTAACAATATAATTGCTTGATATGTACTGTAACAGAAAGAATTCCCAGAAGAATAATCACAGAAATAATTATACTTAATATACTGAAACAGGAAAAAGCTGTAAAATGTTGGTGGCAGCAATAATAAAGAAAACAAGGCTAATAAAAGAATTAAAATCCTACAGAACGGGATACCATTGTTTGAAAAATATCAAGCTGTGCCGCAGTATACATAATTAGTTTTAACCTAATTAGACAGACTGTTATATCATTTAGATTTATGCCATTCTATATTGAATAATGTGCTTGAAATATACTTATAATAATGAGGTTTAAACAGTGTAAGAAAATATAATTTTTAAATATGAATACCTAAATAGGGAAGCAGGACGTCTCGGTCCCGACACTTCGGTCCCGCTGTTTTTTCCCCGAGACATTTCGGTCTTTGGCCATTTCAGTCTCTTGCCATTTCGGTGCTCACTACCATATAACTCGGATTCTAATTGTCGTGGTCCCGCCAAACGCTGTAATTTCAACATTATTTGGGCCCTTTAAAAAAATTACACCCCCCCTCTCAAATTTCATCTAAAGCTGAATATAACAGTCCGATAAATTTAAACTTTTATAACTCGTGATTATGAAATCATAACGTGCTGAAAATTTGTTTGATTGATCAATGTGAAATAATTTTACAGGGGACATTATCTTTTTTTTTTTACTATTATTATTTAACCGAATGGATTTTTTAAGTTTTATCATTTATTATTATCATTAGGTATTTTATATATACTATAAACTACCATAAATGTTTTTTTGGTTGTTTTCATACATTTTTTAGAACGTTTAAATTATCATTAATTAAATAAATAAACTGTGCTTATTTTTCTTCTTCTTCCAATTAGATTAATCATAAATGTCTTGAATAATTCAATTAGACACTTATAAGTTATTATATGTAAATATATCCTCAAATCACCCCTCTACACCCTCTCCTTTAATAATTCAGAAATTAGATATATTTATTGATACACACATTAATATTTCGTATTATTTTTATAATACAAAGTTGCATCTTATAAATTTGTTTTTATAAGTTACTTTACCATTATAAACAGTAGGAAAACAATACTGATTTGGTAACTAGGCGTGCTATGAAAAATATTTTGTTTTCAGAAAACTCCACCCACCACTTCATTTTTTTTTTTTAAATATTTATTGCTTGCTATTTTTTAAGTCTTCTCACCCTTTGAGGACGATTTTTGTGAGCTAATTTTATTGAAATCTGGGCCTTTTTCTTTGTAATAAGATTATTATTTTTAATTTTAAGTAATAATGTAACTATTATTTTAATTAATTTTATTTGCGAATTTTAACTGTCAAAACTGAACTTTTTTGTATTTGTCGTTTATTTATTTATTGTTATATTACCTTTTTCCTACCATATTCCCAGAAAACAAAATTTGTTTTATTATTAATTATATTAATTGTTTTACATTTCAGTAACTTTAAATATAAAAATAAACAGGTAAAGGATAAACTTCAGTTTATAACTACTATAAAATATAATGATAAAATCAATATAAAATATATTATGTATTGAGTTTACTTTAAAGTAAAAATTTTAATGTATATTAATAATGTTATTAATTTAATAAATTAAGGATACATTAAATTAAAAATATATAGATTTAATAAAATATTAATTTAATTTTTATACTAAAATTACTAACTGTTTTGAGAATTAATTAATAGCAATTATTCATCACTTAAACATTTTATTCAAAATTTATGATTTATTATTTAAAAAAAAAAAAAAAAAAAAAAAAATTGAAAAATCAGTCAAAAACATAAAGTCTAAGTAATAATTAATTAATTAAACATAATAATAATAACAATAATAATGCAACATTGTACAAATACATAAAGTAATTTTTAATAGTGTTAGGTGCGATTATTGTCCAGATGCAGATTTTAATTTTTTATAAGCACAGTTATGGTTTACAATTCGCAAAAAGTAAGATATTAATTAATTAATTATAATTAAAGAGCAAAAAAAAAAGTTATAAATTAACTAATAAATAAATAAACAACATTATCTTCAGAATCCTTATCATTTTTATACATCCCAATGAAGTTAATAACATTATAATAACCAAAAAAATTTAAAAATATATTTGCATTAACCCTAAAATAACTATTATGTAGTTCATGTAATAGTTTTTAAACAAGTAATTGATAAATTAGTTATATAAACAATTAATATTAAAATTATTTTGAATTGTTATTAATAAATACGTTTAATAAAAACAATTTAATTTTTGAGAATATTATGAATGTTTTCAATTTTTCTAAGATGATATTAATCAATTAAGGGTGTTCTCAAATCCAAAAGGGCAACTTTCTGGCATAAGTTTGAATTCATGCTTGTTCGAAAATGCATGAAGATAGCTGGTGTTGCTGTTCAGAAAATATGTCATCGAGCTGTTTTTCCAGTTTTTTGCAAACGCAATAGATCTTTTAGAAAATAGTGTCAAAGTGGACGTTTTGAACCGAATTTACACTCGATAGTAGAATAACCACTCAGGTGTGAGCGAAAAACGTGTTTGTCACATGATAAAAATCGCTTATATCTCAATAGGTAATTTATTGATCAAAAAATGGAAAACAGAGTTTAATTCCAAATCGCTTCCATGACCAGGCTTTCCAGTTTGATTATAGCATAAAAAAGGCTTAAATGTATTATACAGGATTTGCAATTGTTGCAACTTAAAAACTGCGAATGAAAAACCTTAAATCGAAATGTTTTTAAAGGTGTCATTCGACACCGATAGAAATAGCGTTGATATTATTGTTACATCAAAAATATTAATGGAAACTTTTAAATAGTTTCTTTTAAATAGTAAATTAAAATAATTATTAAAATGAAATAAACTGTTGTAGTCTGTTCCAATGCAGAATTTAAAAAATAATGTTTCTTTATCACAATTCCATGTTAAGAATCCCCTTTTAAAAAATATGTAAAATACAATATACAGTAAACTCTCTGTAAGGCGGACTCTGTGTAAGATGGAAATCTGTCTAAATCGGAAAGGTTTTCAAGTCCCAGCGAATCCATAAACATAGAGTAAAATATGTCTAAGGCGGAGTATTGTCTACTACAGAAAAATTCCTCGGTTCCGATCGACTCCGCCTTAGACAGAGAATACATCTCAGACATCTAAAATTCGCGTGCCGTTAAAAATAGAATCAAATAAAGATTTGTAAAAGTATTTGCAGATTTTTTTTCTTTATTAATCACATATTGTCCAAATTATATGCAATTGAATATGTGAAGTGCATGAGCATTTGCATGTGAAAATTAAAGCTCGACTTATAAATGTTTTTAAATCATCTGGACTTTATATTTATGATAGGCTAAAATATGAGGAGCTTCTATAAAGAATCCACAGAACTCCCCCTTCCACCCACTCCTAAAAACGATTACTTCTACCATATGAAATTTGTAGGGGGTGTTGCAATTTGGATCCGAGTTATAAGAGTTTGCGGTTTTCGGGCCCTTACACTGCAAATAGAAGCGTCTTAAATTTAGACACATATGTGACTGAAAAAGAATTTTAGACACTTAAGTGTCTTAATCTGAAAATTAAGACACTATAGATGTCTTAATTTAAGATACATAAGCGTCTTACTATGACCATGGTGTAAACGAACTGAGAATAATGTCTAAAATATCCGCAAACGTCTTATTTTAAGACACTTCATTGCTTTAAACGTATCTTAATTTAAGACGTTTTGATTCTTCCGACGCAATAACCACCAGGGGGCACTGGCACTCCCAGTTGCGCATGCGTTTTAGATGTCTTCGTTCGAAGTGGTATACGTTGTAATTCAAACAAAGTTTGTTTTTATGTACGCGTGTATTTTAATTCGTTTTTTTGCGAAATGTGAAGTACTGTGATTTTAATTCGTATTAACTTGGAGTATTTATTTATTGAATACATACATCTGACGTGTGTGCTCGACATCAAATGTCTCTTAGAAGCTGTCGTCGATACAAGGGCGGGATAGACACAGAACAGAAGTAGACGACGGTTGAAGATTACACCCGGAAATTCTACAAAGCGTGTGCAATGGGCTTAGTGTTAACTCGTATCAATTTATATCAATAATATTGTGTTATTCATCTTCGTCCTGTCGAAGCTGGCAAAAAAAAAAGAAACTTTTGTCTGGCGGGTCCTGTTTTTAGGATGAAACATCTCATTCTTTAAATATGGCTAGTCGGATGTATTATGGGATTACCTTTTAAACTGATGAAAGTCTTTCTCCCTCACTGTGGTTGTGGTAGTTTTTAAAATTTCAAATCGAGGAATATTTCTTACCTCTTGCAGCAACTCAAGTAAGTTTCTTTATAGTAGTAAAATTAGTGTATTTTATGATTTTATTTATTGTACTAAACAAAATCCTGCATGAAATTTAATTAGTTTTGAATCTGTTCGCAAAAAACCCCACTAATTCTAGAAGTATATATTTTTAAACTTATGACGTTCTTTTTTATTACGAATTATATATTCAATGTCAGTTCTTAGTTTCAATGGATAATTTTTATCTCGCAGTAAATGACGGCCACAAGGAAGTAAAGAAAAAAAAAACTTTGAAAGATGACCTAATGCTTTCTTACTTCCTGGCATAAAACCGCAGATTAAAAAAAGATAAATAAAGTAAATGAGACTGGTCTATTATATGAAGCTGCCTGTAAAAATATACATATGTATTTGATTTGCAATCAACTCTAATACTGATTTTTTTATTATTTTTAATAAAAAAGTAATTTGAAATTTATAATGGGAAAAAGTAAAAACCTATAACTAGATTTCGTATTTAAAATTGTGGTAACTTTATTTATATGCACTTATACGAAAAATACAAAAATGACAGATGTTACTGTATATATTTAAGACGAAAGAAGTTTGGAAATCATAAGTTATTTTTTCCTCATGTTTTTAATATAGAATATGTACTTATTTGTTTTTATTGATAGTTGAATAGCTTTTGTGAGTACCCTCTGATCTACATAAAAACTTGCCCATGTGGAAATATAAATTTTTTAAAAACATAATTTTTAAATAAGTATTTTCATTTTTTTTTTTTTTTTGGGGGGGGGGGGGTATTTTGCATGAATTTTTGTAAAGCTGATATCTTAAATCTTGCACTGATTATAATGAAAGTTTTGAACTTTTAGAGTAGGACAAGTTTAAAAACGCAAATATATTTAACAAAATACCAAAGTCATTTTTTCCCCAATGTTATTAAAGTAGAATATTTATTTATTTATTTTCATTATTCATAGTTAAATGGCTGTTGTGATTATCAAGTGATGTATATGTAAAATTGCCTATGTGGCAATATATTTTTTTATATTTTCATTTTTTTTTGGGGGGGGGGGGGATTTTTGCAATTTTCGTACATCTGATATTTTAAATCTTTTTCCACATTCAACCGAGTATAATAAATATTTTGAACTTTTAGAGTAGGACAAGATTATAAAATATATATATATATTTATCTATGTACCTTAAAAGCCCTTAATAGCGAACACTTCGGGACCGCGGAATTTGTCCGATAATTGGAGATGTCTACTTTTTTGAGGTAAAAATATACAAATATGTATGTCTGCTGATTAAAAAAGTATTCCTTAAATAGAGGTATTCGCTATTCGAGAATGTCCATTAACCTCCACAACGGATACTCCCGAATACCGGACATCTCAATTTAGACAACTATAATGCAGGGTTGCGTTTTTTGCAAAAGTACTTCTTGATTAAAGGAAGGGCAAACTGGGAAGTGCCCCGTCCCCCTACGACTGTAGGGCCCCCAAATTTGATGTGCAATATTTGTAAAGCTTATATTTTAAATCTGTTTCGAAATTGTACTGATTATAATCAATATTTTGAACTTTTAAAGTAAAATAAGGTTAAAAACAAAATAAATTTAAAAAAATCTAATATTTAGATAAATATTTTTTGTTTTTTAATCTTGTTCTACTCCTGAAGTTCAAGATATTGATTATAATCAGTACAATGTCGTAAAAGATTTAAATTATCAACGTAACGAAAATTGTATACCAAAACTGAGAGCACCAAAAAAATCAGGATGTATTGGGGGGGGGGGGAGGGGCAGGACCACAGCCAAATATTTTTCCAGGATTCAACGTGGTCAAACATGGCTACGTATGATGCTTACAAAAAAATGGATGCGATTCAGACGTTTGAAGTGTCTGAAATTCAGACGCAAAAAGTGTCTGAAAAAATTCAGACATTTTAAAATGTCTGAAAATTGAACACTCCATTTCAGACACTTAAGTGTCTGAATTTCAGACATTTTAATTTAGAGTGTATATTCGGGTTATACTACAATTTCAAGGGTTCAGTTAAAAGAAAAATCTCCCTCCTTTATAAACGTCCCTCCTTTTATAAAGGTTACGTTTACCATACAAAATATGAATGTTTTGCGATAATTATAGATAGAGTTATAAATGTTTTCATTTATCAGGACCATATACGTATGATACACTAAAATATAGAAAAAGTCAACAGAGCCCCCCTGCCCCCTGCTTTTTAAAACGATTATGATTATCATACGAAAATTGTGTGAGCTGCGACAAGTTTGATCTGTATTATAAGTGTTTCCGTTTTCGAGTCCTTATAGTCGGGTTACACTAAAATTTAGGACGTTCAGTTAAAAAATCCGATAATGTCCCTCCTTTTATAAAGATTACGTTTACCGTACAAAATATGAGTGTTTTGCGATAATTATAGATCGAGTTATAAATGTTTTAATTTATCAGGACCTTATGATACACTAAAATATACAAAATGTCATTTTCCCCCTCCCTTGTTTTTTAAAATGATTACCATACGAGATTTCTGTGAGTTGTTACTAAAATTTAAAGACCTTCATTTAAAAAACTCTACAATGTCCCCTATAAAATTATGTCACCTATTTCAAGTGCACAAAATTTCAGCTTGCTGTAGAAGGGACTGAAATGACTCGGGAGCGAAATGGCCAGGGACCGAAATGACTCGGGATCGAAATGTTTCGGGACCGAAATGTATCGGGACCGAATTGTCTCGGAACCGAAACGGCGGGACCGAAATTGCGGGACCGAAGTGTCGGGACCGAAATGTCGTGTACCCCCTAAATATTGTTATAGAAATATATGGAACAATAAAATTGTAGTTGCAAGTTATTATAAATTTCAATTAAACAATTTATTATACAATATTTAAATGTGAACAAAGTATAACATGTAATTTTTTAAAACACTCAAAAATTAAAGATTGCGGATAGGCATGTTAAAATATTAATATTTAAAACATATCAAAGTGGTTGGTGCTTTGAGAAAACTATAAAAATATAGAATACCATGTAACACTTCTCAGTTCTCGTACCTGCCTTTTTATAAAGGATACAAATTGAATACTATTTTACTTTTTAAGAATGTCATGACCTATTTATCAAAACTATATTTTTCTCCTTTTTACGTATTTAAAATTAACTCCTCTGTCATTAGGGATAAATTTCATGTCGAAATTAAAACTTTTTAAGCTTCTCTTAAATGATTATTTTCTTCACAAAACTGTTTTATATTTCTCATTTTTTTCAAATGGCCGTGTGTGTTGCTAATGCTTAAAATAAGCATATTTTCTTAGAGTTATGTATTTTAGAATGATCCCTCTGTTCAAAAAATTTCAAATTACTTATTTTTGTAACTTTTTCATTTTTATTTTTTGCGGTGACTCAAGAAAATTGAGTTTGATATCCTCTCCCCTCTCCGCCTTTTTTCTTCTTTGGTACTGCCAAGGATTCGCGTATCCTTTAATCTCTCCACTACGCTAAGTGACGGGGTGAGGCATAGGTCCCAGGCTCCTTGTCTAGAAGTTAAAAGAACAAAAATAGACCGTAACTTTTCTGACAGTCCATTTTCCGTTGTAATAATTCCGTAATTTGTTTTTGCAGTGCGTGTATAATTTTTTTTTTTTTTTTTAAGTTGAAATCCTCGAATATCAAAAATAGAAAACAACTAATTTTTACTTCATTTCTTGTAAATATGTCTTTAGTTTTCGCCTACATTTATTTAATAAATATACTTAGTTAACTTTTAACGAAAACAAAAATCTTTAAAAATACAATATACTAAATCACAACTTTTCTTACATATCCAAATGTTCAGCCTAACATTCTACCTAATTTCTTTTGATAACACAAGTTATTACCTTTTTCCAATTATAAAATGCCTCCTTTTAAGCGAAATTTTAAAATAAAAGGCAAAAGTTTGCTGTCGAATAAATAACTATGTAACACTTTCACTCCTGTGCTTTTTCTCTCGGATTAAATATTTATTGATTTTACATTTGCTATTTTTGGGGATCGGTGCACAGTCAAGTGTTTAACTAGCTGAGAATAGATGCTTTCTTCCGTAAAGATAGCTGAACATTGAATACCAGATAAGAAATACTTTTCTATTCAAAAATAAAGATGAAATAAAATCTTCTGAATCTCTTTCCTGGAAGTTTTGTTCTAAAAAAAAAAGTTTTTTTTTCTGTCAGTTTTGTTGTTAGCTCTAATCTAAATTTCGTTTTAAATTTACTTTTTTAAACTTCTTTTTTTTAATTTTTAGCAAATAAAATCAAAATGCACTAGGAAAATATTTCAAAATCTTAACTAGATTGTCATTAAAGTACTTAAAACAACTACATAGAAAAAAAAAAAGTATTTAAAAAATTAATCATAAGTCCTATTAGTATTTAATGGTACATAAACAAACATATTTTTGTTTAAGAAGAAAAAATATGCAAATTTCGCTTGATTACACATATACCATATATGGATCATGAGATTTTTGTAGTTAGATATTTTGAATTTCACTGTTATGTAAGAGGTGCTTTTCAACATAGTTAAAAAGCTTTTATATTTCCCTATTGTCTGTCTGCTCGATCTCTCGTAAATATACTCGGATTGTGCCATACAATAGATATTTGCTATTGAAGTTTTTACTAATGTATGTTCGCTATTGGAAATGAAGAATATAGCATTCAACGTTCGTTTACGGGTACATTCTAAAGAATTCTGTTACATCTTTATCAATGAGAAAATATCGTTTGCGTTATATTTTAATGAAATTACACTATTTTGAACATAATGAAATTGATGTGCATTTATTAAGTGAACGTGAACATACTTTCTGTAGAATGTCGTGTGTCTAAAACATTTCTCATTCTTTTACAATGGCGATCAAAAGAAATTGTTTACATAATGGCCCCTGAAAAAATATTTCTTGCAGCCTATTTTAACAATATTAGGCTATTTCAACAATTTAATAGTTTTATGCATTTTTTAAGTGCAAGGCAGTTTTAAATATTTACATAAGTATGTGACAAATATGATAAATGAATAAAACAATCATTATGCATTTCATTATAGAAGGTTTTATTTCAATTCAAATGTGTCAGTAGTCTGTAGTACTTGTATTACATGTAATATTTTATTTTTCTATTCCCTTCATTCAATTTCCCTTCTTTTCTGAAATGTTTTGACTGCGTTGAGATGCAAGAAAAAAGCTTTTCTATTATAGTATGTAAGATTTTCTTTATGATGGAACATAAAAAAAATCTTGCATTTTTTCCTACCATCCCTTTTTGTCTGACGCCTTTTTTTTTTTTTTTTTGTTTTTTTTTGTTTTTTTTTTTTGTTTTTTTTTGTTTTATTGTTATTCATTTATCATTAAATTATTTCTTTGCATTTTCTCTTGTTTCTTACTCTTCTTTTTACTCATTGGCTACACTGTATAATGTTTTTTTTTTCTTACCATCTTAGCTTTATACTATCTCTTGACATATCAACAACATTTCAATCGTTTCTTCTATATTTCGTCCTAATTTACAATATTTTCGTCTATTTTTTTTTTTACTTTATGTATTTATGTTGTTTTCACATCGTAAATTGTAAAAATATTTCTTCAGTATAATGTCTTTTACGCGACTGCCAAGAAGGGTTATGTGTTTGACGCGTATCTGGGTATGTGGATTTCTTTATACCCACGAAACATTCCAACACCTGGATGGATTTTAATAAATGAGGTCTCTAACGATCCGTCTTAACCGTCCGATGGTTATAGGCTAGATTTTGTTATTATAAATTCAAAATGGCGGTAGAGACAAAAAAATTACGCACCATATTGAGTGGAAATATCATTTGTTATCAGCACTTTTCGTTGGATATATTTTCGTTTATGTAATTTGTTTTCATGTAGCATGATAGTATCTATCAATGTTTTGACAAAATTCTTTTATATTATGTATTTTATGCATGTGGGGAATTCAAGATTCATCTGAATACGGAATGAAGACGACGGTAGAGTCGCTCTGCATTAAGACGAAACTGCTGTTAGATTAAAAAGGGAACAAGGCAGAGCAGAATAGAATAAAATTCCCCTTTTCACTTGGTGAAGTGTTGAAAACCTTTTGCGTGGTATTTAATCCAATGTTAATACGTATCTGCTAGATTTGAAGTAGTTGACGTGATGTAACAGCTTTTTTATAATCAACTCAAATGACGGTGGTCAAAACAGTTTTCTCGCTTCGTATTCTATGTATTTGTCACAGACTTATCGTCTTCATTCAGACAATAAATGGTGTTGTGCATATTTAAACCTTGCGTTGTGGTGCTTCTTCCTATATGTAAGAAATTGAATAATTTTCATAATTTTTTTTAATGTAATTGCTTATTTTTATTCTTGAATATTCACACCAGAAAATTTTCAAGGAAATATTCTTTATATATTATGAATGAATGAATTAAAATTAATTTCCATTTTTTGTCTGTACATTCTTGAGAGAATGCCGGTTAATGTCGCGGCATGTAAATCGCAATGACATAGTTCACCGACGACTAACCTTTGAGAAAGTTGTCATGTGGCAGATTATTTTCGGCACGCTGTAGATTCATGTTCTAAATCAAAATAATGTTGAATTGCTAAAAAGCTTACATGAAATTGAATAATTTAGAACTTTGCATTCTAATGAACTTTATGGCTAATTTGAGGAACACAATAAAACGACTTAAAAAAACAAACAAACAAAGATGTATCGTAATTTGTATAAAATTGTCGCTTAACAATACTGGGAGTTTTTGCAATAGATAAAATATATGGAATGTTTTAAAGATGCACAGGATGAAAAAATTTGTTCTGTGTATACATGCGATTTGATATACATTAAAATATTTGATTTTTATTGCTAATTTATTTATACAATTAATTTTAAAATGCACTTTCACTTTATATTGAAATATACTATTACTTTTCATTAAAATTTCCCATGAAAAACAAAATAAGATTTATTTTTATTATTTTTTAAGTCATGCATCACCTTAAAAATTTTCGTATTAAAATTGTTTACAATCAACATATTAAATATGCAAACATTTAAAAAAATATTCCGATTTTACGAGAACAAATCAAAAAACAAGCTTCACAGAATTTTTGAATACCATTGCATAAAAACTGGATTAATTTAGCGCTTCTAATTTCAGAAACCTTCTAAGTATTTTTCATTCTTATAAATGTCTATGTAATCTGAAAACTTTCAATCGCTGTTTGTAGGAAGTTGACTATATGCAAAGTTTGTTAAAAGACAGTGATTTTCAGAGCTGACATTAAGGCTCCTGATCTGCAGATATACTAGTAATATAGTCAAAAGGCAAATGTTTGGTGTATATATAACTTTAATATTTATAATTAATGAATTGAAATGATTTAAGGAGCATAAATTTATATCCTGCATTTGCATCCATTCATTGCCAGTTAACATTAGGGGAAATCAAACTTTAATCATATGTTTTAAATTTGAATTTATTGTTATAAAAACTTCAAAAACATCTCTAATTATTATTTTTTCAATTTGAAATAAAAACATTATTGTTATAATTATTGAAGGTAATATAATTCATACCTTCGTCCAAGATGATCAATTACTTATTTTTTTCCCCAAATTTTATTTTTTTAAAGGTAATTTCTCCATACCTACTTTAAATATTGATTATAAGTAATTATTACCTGAAGCTATAAAAATTCTAATAAGAAGAATTAATTAAATGTGATGGTATTTTTTGAAACCTCAAGTTTGCCTGAATAAATAATAAAAAAAAAACTTTAATTTGATTATCTTTATCATTTAATTAAACATTAATTATTATTTAACCTCCGATGAGTTTATTTCATAGTCTAGAGCTCGCAAATAACATGATATTTTTAAAAATATAAAGAAAAATTGGATATTTTTATATTTAAAACCAATATTTTTGATAGACAGTGGGTGACTGGTTAACTAACTTAATCCGTTTGAAAATAGTGTTCGCTAATCAATTTGTTAGTTAACCGATCATAGATTTTGTATTAATTCGAATGGGAATTAAATTAATTCGTTGTTAAAAGCTAAATATATAAAAAATAAGATAAATGTTTCCTTTATAATAGAGTTAATATACGTCCTTATTTAATATGGACAGATCGTATTTTGATAGCATTGCCCGTATCGTGCTGTATTAAAAAAAAATAAATGACACGCCTTTTGTAAAAACATTTAGGTTTACATTTATTGACTACGCATTCAGCCATATCAATTTGTCACTTTGATGTTTCAAAAACTCCTTAGTTGTCTAAAAGAATTAAGTAGTTAATCTAAAATTTCCTTACTAAGTACTTGTAGTCTACGAAGAAGTAAACATCAGTGGCTGAAGGTATTTTGTCGATTAGGCTGTGAGGAAGAGTGACTGTATAGTAAAATCAAGTTTTTCGCTGCATAAAGTTTCATCTGTCTGACCACTCCATCTGTACAGTACAAGGACAGAATTCTCATTAAAACTCTATCCTGAAACCCAATCGTGAAAATCACAATCATAATTAATTATAAGACAAAATATTCCTACATTCGATAGCTTTTGAAAAAATCTGATGCTGTTTTTCTCTTCTTTTCTTTATTATTTCTTCTTCCGAAACAGAAAAGGGAACTCGTGAACTAGTGGATCCGATAGTATCCTCTTCATTTATTGATCCTTGTGGCAATACCCTTCGAAGGATACCACTATCGTCAAAATCCAAAGCTGACGGTTCTCGATGCTCCCTAGCCCTTTGAGTGTCCTGTCCTAACTGTGTTTTTTCGTCACGTAACTTTTGGAATCAAACGCTGATTTAACACAAATTCGATATTAAAAATGATTTTTTGAAGTGAATAAGAGAACTACATATGTAAGGTTATCAAATAAAAATTCTCATACCAAAACGTTTCATAACTACTATTTTATGAACCGTTAAATATGAATGACAAATTCTGCAGGACTCTTAAAGGGCTAGTTACATGAAAACTTAATAAAACAATATTTTAAATACATTTTCTTTCGTATTCGTATTTCACTTAAGAGAACTGAGTACCCTTCATTCGGCGAAAAATTATTAATATATTGTTTTTCTAATTTTTTGCTTAAATTATACTTTATTATATTTATTGAAGTTTCGGATGATGAAGTTTCGTAAAGATCCGAGTATTATAAGTACAGTTAAAAGCGATTTTATTACATCGCTGTCCATTTAAATTTCACACCCACTTTCCTTAAAAGTGATTTTTCTCACACTGCTAAAAAAATCAAACTTAAAGTCACTAAACTGTTTCTAGGAAACTGTGTTTCCAAGAAAAACAGGAGACCTAGAAAAATTCGTGTAACAGATATAGTTCTGCATCATAAATCAAAAAATGTGTAAGACAACTAAGAATTTTTTTAGGAAACTGGGATGCCTAGAATTTTTTATGTAACTGTAACCCGGGTTACAGATAACATTTTAGTAAGATTGCTATAATTTTAGTAGAATATTTTGTAAACTTACAGATTTCTGTAGATTTACGAAAACTAGTTTTGTAGATTTACATCTTTTTTGGACAGTGTACAGATAAGGTTTTAGTAAGCAAACAGATTTGCGTAACTTTACAACTGTAGAATTACAATTTTTTTTTACAGTGCAGTTTGTGTTTTTTCGGCGAATGGGCATGTTCAAAGTGATAAAACATTTATGTATACTTTTTCAATTGACTCGATTTTGTTATGTTGTTCCTTATGGTCTATTTCATAAAACCAAGCATCGGATTTACAATAAAGTAAAAGTTTTTTTTTTTTTTTTTTTTACAAATAAAAATGTAAAATAAATTCAGTTTTTACTGTAATTTTACACGCTTTTGCATATTTTTTTTCTCACAAACTAATTAATTTATGTTAAATCTGATACTTAAAATTATACAGCACACGTTCAAAAACAGTTTAAAAAATTATCTCAAAATGTTCAAAATTGTACGAGAAGATACATTTAAAATTACTTTTTATTTTTTTGAAAAGGGAATCGAAAAATTTTTTGATAGAAAAATTTTCCTTCACTAAGTCCTTTAATATTATGCCAAAAATGCACCTTAAAATGCTGAAATTGAGAAGAAAAGTTCAAAGGGTAGAGACCCCTTAAAAAACAAATTTTATGGTTACGCTTTGGTTTAGCTTTTTGTACTGGCGAAGAACTATAGGATTTAGAATCAAGTAAAGAGATTTTTTTGTTTTATACAACAAAATTTCAATTACAAAATAATTTGAAAGTAGTAAAAAATTAGGAGCGTAAAAAAGTACGTCCTCTTTTTAGGTGCGTTCGTAATTATATAAATACGTAGCACCTATAGTCGTTGTTCTGTCCATCTGTCTGTCCGTCTGTCTGTCCGTCCGTATGTAACAGAGCAAAAATGGTCTGAAATTTTAAATATATAATTGTTGTAAAATTTTGTCGAGTCATTTCAAATTTATTAAAATCAGATGTATAGTTTAATTACAAGGACAGTCAAATTTTTTCGTTACATTATGACGAAAGGGAAAAAATTATTGCAAGTGCATTTTAATGATGTTGCAGCCTTCCGAATGGTCTTATATTTTAAATATATTAAATTATTGCAAAATTTTGTCGAGTCATTTCAAATTTTAGGAAATTTGGATTCATAATTTAATTACAGGGACAGTGGAAAGTTTTCCAGTACATTAAGGACAATGGTAAAAGATTATTTCTAGTGCATTTTAATGATGTTACAGCCTTTAAAATAGAATTAAATTGATATGCACTTATGAAGTGCACTAAAATATACATTTAGTACAATATTCGGTGCAATAAATGTTTATAAAACTAGTTATAGTACGAACGCACTTCATTGGCCAGGTTTGACGAGCGATTTACAACTTGATTCTTTCTTAACATGGCGTGGGGTTTATACTGAACAAAACCAAAACCAGAAATATTCTTTCTACAGTGATGTCGCTAGGCCTTTGAAATCCTGAGTCCTTGGGACCCAGATACTTCCAAAAAGCTGAGTTTTTTGTAGAAATAAGACATTTTCTGTGTATTTAATGGAGGATATGCTTGTTTTTTATTCTGTCAGGGTAAAAATTACAAATGACGAAGAACACGTCCCAATTTTCTTATGCATCTTTTCTCCATCTTTTTGTTTAACCCGACAGTAGTCTAGTCTTTTTTTAGAAAGTTATTAGTCGCGCTCGGTCTTTTTACGCCCCCGCATACAGAAAATGCAAAATAAGAAACGTTTTTCGATTAATATTCGAATATTACATTTCAATGAAGTTAAAAATTTGCAGTTTACTTAAATTATGCATTTTATTCATGAGATTTGGAATAATGAAAAAGTAAAAATAATTTGACATTATGGATCGTTGCGTAGACATATCCGCAAATTTCAACTTTTCTTGTAAAAATGTACTTGAACAACAAAAAAAAAAAAACAGAGATGTCTTGATACTTCACTGCGGTGGTGCAAAAACATTTAAAGTCAGCTACATGATAGTTCTCTATTGTATTTGTAAGGTGATACGTGTTAGGATAAGATAATTCATATGGGCGGCAAAAAGACTGACACCCGACTATTGACGGCTTAAATGGTGTGGAGCAGCGGATTCCCGGCATCACTCTCTTCATCTCAGCGACAATAAGGACGGAACACAGTTGTCGTGGTAACATTAAAAATAAACTTACATGCTACTTACTTAAATAGGTGCAATGTACCTTTGAAGACGTTAATACGAGCACGGGCACAATGAGGACGTGGTCAAAGCAAGCATTTTGCAAATTCATCATTCAATTTGTATAGAAAGCGGAGAGAAAGCACTTTCTTATGATATATTGTTGTGTCTCAGCGATAGTGACTGTAAATTACAAATATCTGTGAAATTCTAGTAATTTATTAGTTTTACTAGGTAGAATTTCATTATTCAAGGACTCCCCTACCACCACCACCACCACCACAACCAAAACCTAATAAAATGCAAATCATTGTCTTGATTGATAGAAGGAATAGATATAGGCGTTTAAAATACCAACTCTTTGTAAGGTATGCAACTAAGCTATGAAAAGTGTGGACATATAAAAGATCCTTTATTCTTCATCTAAATCTGGACTTTTATGCCTCTTACCCCCTTGGGGACAAGGGACCGGTATATGTGCTGCGTAAGGTGTTCAGAATCCTTGATTATTCGCACCACTAAATTTTTATTGTAAATTTTACCTTATTTAATCCGATCATTTTCCTGATTCAATTAGGCAAAAATTTCTGTTTTGAAAAACAGGTGATAAAAGATTAAATGTTCTATAAAAGACTCTCGTTCCGAAGGGGTTAAAGCACTGTTAAAAGATAAGATAAAAAGTTGTGTGAAATCATGGATTTAAAATTTTCTTTTATTGTAAATTTAGCAGTGTTTTTCCTGGAAAAAAAAGTGATCTGTTGCATTGTGCGCGCCGCACATTCAGGCGATTCATGCAATTTGTTCCTAGACTTCTTAGAAAAAACATATGTAACATAGCAGTTTCTTAAAATCAATTTTCCGTGCGATATTTTAAATGATTCAGGCTCGACATCAATTAACATGGTTTATTCGTCACAGTGATGTGAGGGTGTCGTAAGCAGCCAATTAGTACACACAAGCAGAGAGGTGAGCGAACAGCAGAGTGAGTAACATCCAAAATTACTTCGCGAAACTTTCAGTAATTACAACATCACTAATAAATTCGCCACCAAGGTTACAATTTGTCGGGATACACTTTTCTGATAGGGACAATTGTGTTGAATATTTTGGCCACTTTTTTGCAACAGCCTATAATTGATTTAAAGAAAACTTTCGGAACTTTGAGAGCGTTGCGCCTTGGCAATACATATGGGGCTTTCGAAAAGTTCCCGCATGTCCCGACAACTCCATATTTCTTATAAGTCAACCAAATTACATGGGAAAGAAAAAGGTATGTGTGTCTTATAGGTTTATTGGGATAAAATTACATGATTTAAATGTAATTCTAAGTTAAATTAAATGGAATGAGACATTTTAGGATGCAAAATGAAAGGAAAAGGGGAATTTTACTAATATATGATTTATATATCATAACAGATTTAAAACAGGTTTAAAATAGTTTTCTTCTTCGTTTCGACTCTTTTCTACTCGTAAGCCGCACCGTATGTTGCTTTTGTTTCCTCAGTGTTTGGACTGCCTTATTGTACGTTATTTAAATGTTTTGGAGATGTAGTTATTTTGAGGCTTTGATTTTAGTACTCACATATTCCTCCCACAAGAAAATGCTACTTACAAAGGTATGACTGAATATTGTATGCTAACTTTATGTTATTAAGTTATTGATACATTGAGAAAATTAAAGAAATTTACTATAACAATTAGTTTAATTATTTGTGAGATTTTATGATTTTTATTATTTTCCCTGGTTTTATGAGTACCGGTTAATAAATGGTTTTAGTTAGTTCCATTACTTCTCGTATTAACGGAGTTCGACTGTACTTTAAAATGTTGTTTTAAATTAATAAAAACTGTGAGTTAGATTAAAATGTTTTTCTACTATCTAGTAGACAATATGTAGGTTTTTGAATAAATAATCATATGAACATTTAAATATCAATTTCTTATTATTTTTAAGTCATTTTTGTATTCGAATTGTTTCAATCCGCTCACTCAGAAATGAATACTCAGATTTCACGAAATTTTATTTGTTTTTGACGAAACCGTTTCCTGGAAAATGCCCTGAGCGAATATTTCGTCAAATTGATGAAATTGATTTCTTCTCTTGCTTGACGATATAAATTTCATCAAAAGTTTCGTCAAAAGAGGGCTGTTGGTGCCATCTATCGAACAGTTTGTAAGCTCCTGTATTTATTTACAAGATGAAGAAAAAATTCACTTCCCGTTTTCCTCGGGGTGATTCGAACCCGCGGCCTTTGTCGTGGGATACCGTTGCTCTTCCGATTTTGCTATTGGGGACTTGTATAGATGTATAGATGTATTATATATTTGTATAGATGTACTTAGATAGATGTAATGAATTCTGTGTTTATGTTTTTATAAGGTAGAGTGTAATTTTATCGTTGCTACTATAATTTATGGAAGTTTTAAGTAAAGCTAATTTATTATTATGGTTTTCTCATGGTCAATGAATAATTATAATAAGGCTAGATTTAATATTTTATTCGGGAAATTTTCTTTGCTCAGTGAATGGTTAGAATATGGTCTGGTTAATTTGTTGCTCACAAATAACGAATTATGAAGTGCATATTGCGTGAGATTTTATCACTTAGAGTAGAAGGATAAAATTTTAACACTTTACCGTTTATAAAGGGGAGAAGGTTCAATAATTTTTATTTTTAATTTCATTGAAAACAGAATATACTTCTTAAATAAATTTAAAAAAAGATATCCTGGAAGTTTGAAATTTTATTGATCAAATTTTCTTTTCAAATATATTTGAAGAACACAGGAAATTTATTCTTATCGAATTAAAACGTAAGGAACAACAAAATATAAATAAATAAATAAAAATAATAATAAGCATTCCTAAAAATTTTAACAGCTAAAAAAATAACTAATGAAGAAACAATAACTCCCTATGTTTCAGTATTTTCTGAAAAGTACTAAAAAGTGCTGTTTTAAAATAAATTATAACAGGACTAACATAAACAAGCAAATATCTGCTTACTAAAATCGCAGAACTTGAGGAGGTACAGCAACCGTTTCCTTAAAATGCATTAAGTCTGACAGTGATTGAGGCAAAACATTCGTTAAATATTTGAGAGTTTACCTTTCGTTAAAAATTACGTGATGTTGATAGGGAATGATCGTCAAAAACGACGAAATACAGCTCAAGAACTGCTGAATCGTCAAAAGTTAGAGTTTTATTTCTGAGAGTGTGTACTGCAGAATAAACGAAAATTTTAGTAACTGGTTTTATCTTATAGCAATAAATGAAAAATGGCAGTAAATATGTGTATATATATATATATTTACTTCATACTTCATCGACAGTATTATAAAATTTACCATAAAGAAAATGACGCACCACCAGTTTAATGTATTAGTTTTCAACAGAAAAAATCGATTTTATTTTGTTAATGGAAAACGAAAAAAAAATCTCCTTCATTGTGAATATATTTTGGTACCGATTTAAAAACATTGTTTTGAAAATATCCTATTAAGTAAAATTTCTTTTTAGGTTTAGTTTACACAGAGAAAACCTGACACATTTTTACTCATAATGATTTTAATTATAGGAATTTCTTTGTTCTGCCTTTTTTCAAAATTCCTTGAAAATATTGTTCTATCATGCATTGTCTTTTCAAAAATTTGAATTTTTAATGATTAACCGTCCCACGCTCGTTTAGTTATCAGTTTTTAAAGAAGTAGAAAATGAATGAATTTGATTCAGCGACTGCAAAAAGGAATTTAAAATTATATATTTTACCGACCAAACCCGATTTTAGGCCAAACTAGTTTATCCTAACGCGCATAGGATAAACTAGTTTTTCCTAGGCCAAACTGGTTTATCCTAACGCCCATAGGATAAACTAGTTTTTCCTAGGCCAAACTAGTTCATCTTAACGCGCATAGGATAAACTAGTTTTTCCTAGGCCAAACTGGTTTACCCTAACGCCCGTAGGATAAACTAGTTTTTCCTAGGACAAACTAGTTTGGCCTAACGTTCATAGGATAATCTAGTTTAGCCTACTATTCATTGGTCTGAACTAGTTTATCCTAGGCCAATTCAATTTCGCATGCATTTATTGATCCCAAAGACCGCTTCAAAGCCAACCTCCTAGCTTATCCTAGGCCAATTAAATTTGATGTGCTTTATTTATTCCAACAAATGTTGATCACGCTCACAAAAGAAAAAAAAACAACGAACTCATTCAAAATCTAATTCAGTTTCTCAAAAATGAGTCAAGTTCACTCTCAAATTTAAAAATTTTCAAACGAATCCGCTCAACTCAAACACATCTATGGAAGTGAGCGAAGTTCACAAAAGAATCGTTTTTTAGTTTTCTATTTTTTAAATATAATAGAAGTTTAGCTTTCAAATTTACAAAATTTTATGAGCTAGTCTTTTGGTTATTTTATGTAAGGGTCTATACGGGCCCGCCCAATTTTCATTCCCGTCTCTCGGTCCAAGCTTGGTTAGAAAGAATGCAGTCCACTACCAGAAATTTTCAGTCCAATTTCCAACCCAGCTTATATGAAATTCATTTGTATCGGCAGGATCTCTGGTCTGTTCAGTAAAAATATCAGTAACATTTGGGCAGGGACAAATATTTTTCTATGCACGTATTTTTAAATCGCTATTATTACACAATTAAAATTTATATATTTATTAGCCCCGATGTACTACTCCTTTCGTCCAGCAATAAAAGTGTCGTCTCTAAAAAGCAACGTTCCGTTATATAAGCCAGCCATAAAAAAATAAAAAGCAGATGTATCAATGTACTGCTAAATACTCTACAGCAATTTTTTTTAACTTATAAGCATCGCACATTTGCAATTTTTATACCACCGTATTAGGAAAAAAAATATTTTTTACTCCAATTTGTTTGAAAATTTCATCTAAATTCATTTTTGAGATATTAATTTTTTTGTAGTTTTTAGTACCATTTGTTTAATGTTGGAAACTCACGTACTCCATTTCTGTAAAAAGTAAAAGATAAATAGTTGGAAAATAGTAATTATATTTTCTTGTTGCCATTTTTCCATAAAAAACGAAAAAAAAAAATAATTAAAATACGTGCTATTTTGAAAAAATATAAATGAATGATATTTGATGAAACATGGAGCTAATATAAACTATATTTAATTTTAAGTTTCTATATTAATATTACAAACAAACGAAGGCATATGAATCATTAGATAGCCGATTTTTTTTGTCGAGATTCTTGAATGATAATATCTTTTTTTTTTTTGGAGTTATGTATTATTCAGCGATAGTGACATCCTATGAATACGTTACTGTAGATGCTGTTTAAGACTGGATCGTAAATGAGGAATTATTCAGCGGATGCGAAAGACGTCATTTTATATAAAATAAAAGCGTGTGTTTTAAGTCTTAAAACTAAAATAAGTTTTGTACTATCTATATTTATATACTTTTTTTTCCATCGGGGGCGACACTAAATTCTGAAAAATCAGAATTCCTGTTTTTAGTTATTTTTAGTGATTTTTTTAAGATGAATAGATGCATTTTTAGGTAATAAAATTAAAGTACGGTAAAACCTGATAAAAATAACCTGCCTATGATGGAATCCCGTGTTTAACAAAAAGAAATAGGTTGATCTATGTAAAATGAGGATATTAGTACATGTAAAAAGAATATAATGCATTTACAACTGAGATGAACCTTCTAATAAGGGAACCTGCCTATAACGGATTTTTCTTCTTTTCTATGCAATTCCGTCTTAGAAGATTTTATTGAATAGAATTTAAAAAAAATTTAAATCTCCAAGCCATAGAATGAGGATTAACGGTATTAATGATTCTATTGTAAACTATATTGATTTTTTAATGTATCTCTGTCGGTATCTAAATATCTGAATAATTACTAATATCATTAATTTTTTACACGGCTTGGAAACTTGAAAAGCTGAAAAAAATTATGTAGAAAAACCTTCTAAGACGGAATCATATAGGAGAGAAAAAACTTCGTCATAGCTAAGTTCCTTTTTTAGCAAGTCCGTCGTCGCTAGCAAATGTATTATGTTTTTTTTTTGTTTTTTTTTTTTTTGTTTTTTTTAAACGGATTATTGTATCCAATTTGCATAGATTAAAAGGAAAAAAAAAAACGTTTAAAGTACGATTTCGTATATAGACAGATTCTTTATCAGGTTTTACACTTCTGTATCCCCATCCGTATAAATGAATATGTACTATTCTTTAAAGAGAATTTTAATTGTGGAATAAGGGTAGCTTAAAAATATGTGTGTTTTAGGTCAAACTGGGGCCGGGACTTCGCCGAATTTTTGAAAATTCCAAATTTCTGAAGGAATATCAAATGTACTGCTGATATTCTTAATAGTGCATTTATTCATAATTAATTCAATGCCAAGTAATATTTATGTGGGAAAAGAAAAGCAATGGTTTATTTTTTTTATATTTATTTTTTCCTCTCATAAATATCACATGGCTTTGAATTATTTATGAATAAATGCACGATTAAGAATATCAGAATTACACATGATATTTTTTCAGAAATTTGGAATTTTCAAAAATCCGGCGAAGATCAGGTCCCGACGATTCCAGATTTTCGAAATTATACTGTACATAATCAATTCTCTAAGTTCTTCCTCTCCTAAATTTTATGATAGCCTCTCATCCACTTCTTCGTCAGCACACAATATCTCAAATGGGACATATTTTGTTACTACCGGCGGCGGTGAAATGGGGAAGATAGGGGACAGTATCCCACTCTCCATCGAATAAAATATATTATACAGGGGTGATGGCAGTACTACTTTGCACAGGGCTGGCGCAGGAGCGGTAGTTGTGATCAATAAAAGCGTGTCAAATTGCATTGTCCTAGGATAAACTAGAAGATTGGCACCGGGGCGGACTTTGAGATCAATAAAATCACGTCAAATTGAATTGACCTAGGATAAACTAGTTTGAACCAATGAATAGCATGCTAAACTAGTTTATCCTATGAGCGTTAGGCCAAACTTGTTTGTCCTAGGAAAAACTAGTTTATCCTATGGGCGTTAGGATAAACTAGTTTGGCCTAGGCCAATCTAGTTTCGCCTAAAATCGGGTTTGGCCGGTAACATATATAACATTATATTTTTATTTAGAAGAGTCAAATACAACATGTTTTAAACTAGTTTATTTTATTTTCATACTCAAAAATAATTACACCTGCTGCAATACAATCCATTAAAGATCATGGTCTACAGTGCTCAGCAGTGTTTTGCTTACCACGTGGGGAGAGTATAATGTTGCGGACAGGTGATGAGCTCAAGAGGCTCCTTCATTTCCGCGAAAACACTCGATTGCTAATGCTAATCCTATGGAAGATTTTTTTTTTTTTTTTTTTTTAAGATAGCTCGGTTGCATTTCAATATTTTAAAATGTTTTCTCTTTAGAGAGGTGTTGAAATCGATCGGCACAAAGGGCGTTTTTTACTTTTCCGATTTTCTTTGTAGGTTTATTTAATGAGAATAGTTTCATTTTCGAAACCGGTTCCGAAAGTACAACTATCCTAATAAAAAACACCTGCAAAAAGTCGATAAAGAAAAAACGGCCTTTCTACAGATCGATCTGAGGTATCGAATCCAGAAAAATGTCGTTTAAAAATGCTAAAATGCAAACTAGATATATTTTTTAAAATTCCATTGGATTTACGTTAGCCAACGGATGTTTTCGCGAGAGCAACATTTAGTTCCCAAGCAAGATTGGTAGCCCTTTTGGGTAGAACAGATAAAAGTTTGAGTGAACGTTCCCAGCCTTTAATCGAATTCTGGACAAGTAGCGAAATAGCCAGCTGTGCTGATCAGTACCCCACTGGGGTTAATTTTATACATATAAAATGTTATATATACAATGTAAGCTAATGTTTCTTGCTGATAAAGTTCTTCTTTTTCTAACTTATTAATATTTTATAGGAAAAAAATAGAACAGGGATAAAGATGATAACGTTTACTTTAAAATGAAGAAAAAAAAATCTCTGTTTTTTTTATGGCTTTAAAAATAAACCTATTGCTTGATATTATAGCTTCGTACTGAGCTGTATGACATTCAGCGTCAATGTTTCAGACAAAAAGAGGCGTAGACAAAAAAAGATTTTGCATTATAAGGAAAAAATTTATAAATCATCTTCGAAATTAATTTTTATTCCAGCTTTATAAATATTTCTTAAAAATCTAAAAATAAACGTATTCATTTTATTACTAGCTTTATTTCTTTTTTAAAGTTATAAAAATTGTATAAGAAAAATAATAATATGAGAAATAGAGATTAAATTTTATTTTATAATAAAGAAAGTTTGGCACAGATGTCATATACCCACCGGATTTGGCGCGATTTTTTTACGCCGATTTGGCGAAAACATCATTTTCGAATACCAGTTACATGCATACATTTAAATTATTTTCTATTATTTTAAAAGCGAATAAAAAAAAAAGTTTAATCTATAGTACGAAGCAATTTATACAATTTTAAAAAAGAAAATAAAAGTAAATAAACAATTTATTAATAAATAAATAACAATAGCGTTGTTATCATGCCAGGCAAGATAACGCCATTTTGACGCCAATTAGGTACCCATGTGTGCGTATGTGACAACTGTGCCGAAAGTATTTCCTCTGCAATTTCTTAATTCCACATGGAATTTAAATAAAAATTTTGCAAACTGAATACTTTTTTTTTATTGAAAAATATCATTCATTCACTTTGTAAACTGAAATTGTATTATCTCACACAACCGAAATTAACATCTAATTTATGTAAGTAGTAAAATTATGCAAAGATATATAAGACTAATTATTTTACAAGTACTGTAACCAAAGGTTAATACAAGAACAATACGCTAAAAATGTAGTTATCTCAAGAAAGGTTAACATTCCTAATGAGAACATTCTTTTCATTCATGATACTAATTTCGATTTTCCTTTCAATTGAATACTTGAACTCATTTCGAACGGATTTAATACGATATTGATCCGTACCCTAAAATAGTTTCTTGTGCATTGCGAATTTAATATCAAACTATTAATTAATAATGTCACAGACATGCTGTTTCTGAGACTTAATTACATTCATAACAATGCGTGGAATCAATAGTATAGTATTATTTGTAGTAGAAAATCTAGTTAGAACAGTATTTCAATTGTAATTTTTTTTTCTCAGAATCTAGGGACATCAGTTCAGACACGACAGCTACAAGGTAAAACAAGCTAATTTGTTAATTAATTAATTAATAATATGAGATAAAGGGAGTAAATTTTACTTTATAATAAAAAAATGTTTTTCTTTCTGCAATGTCTTTTATTTCATGTGGGATTTAATTTTTTTTTTTTAAATTAAATAAAAGCTTTTTAGTAAATAAAATATAATGCATTTCTGTGCAAAATATCATTCACTCACTTTGAAAATCGAAATTTAATTTTCTTACAAGGAGACGGCAAGAGTGTGGGGTATTCAAATCAAAGTAAGGTTATGTTTGTAATCAGTACTGAGTAAGAGAGCTCGTATGACCCGTAGCGCGCACTACTTAGTAGTTATTGAGAAGAAAATAAATTAACTTTTTTTGTGTGTGTGTGTTCACAAACAAAACAAACCCTTTTAAGGGCAGGTCAACTCTGTTCGTAAAATGGTGAAATAATTGACTGACACCAGAGATTTCAAACGAATTTCTTAGAAAATAAAAACTCGCTGTTTTGCACTTTCATTACAAAAGCAAAGTTTTATTAAAATGTTCTTCGTACTAGTTGTCAGTTTTTGATTTAAGATTAGGTGGCTAGACCGTGTAGCCTCCGCCATTTAAAGGCTTAAGGGGAGATATTAGTGACAGTTAAAAAAAAATATATATATATGTATATATATATTTTTCATTATTGAATTAAAAAATTCTTTGAAACTTCCTGAATCCATTTGTATGTCCAGTTTTTTTCTGACCATTAGAAATATTTGTAAAAATTCAAGTCAAGACGAGAATGGGACGCCACGCTTATTGACATGAATTTTTTCTAATATTTTATACTCATTTATTATATGTAACAAAATTTTATCCAAGAATTTGTACATACAATTATTCATGTCTTAATAAAACTATGCAAGAACTTCACACAAGTTCGAAGTGTCTAACTAACTGTAAGAAAATTAATCATAACAAATTATCATATAGTAATAAAAGAAAAAAAAATCCAACTTATTTTTTTTCTCAATAACTACTGAGTAGTACGCACTACTGAGTAGTACGCACATTTGTTCATCTGAGTTCTCTTACTGAGTACTATTTACACACAAAATCTTGATTTGATTTGGATACCCCACACCCTTGCCGTTTTCTTGTCAGTCAACCGAAATTAGCATCTAATTTATGTCAGTTTTAATAAAATTCAAGGATATATAAGACTTCTTTATAAGATAATAGTTAATTATTTTAGAAGTACACCGCCAACAAAGGTTTATACACGACCAATCCACTAAAAATGTAATTATCTCAAGAAAGGTTAACATCCCCAATGGGTCTATTCTTTTCATTCATGATACTAATTTCGATTTTCTTTTCAATTAAATACTTGAACTCATTTCGAACTGATTTAATACGATATTGATCTGTACCCGAAAATAGATTCTTGTGCATTGCGAATTTAATATCAAACTATGAATTAATAATCTTTCTAGACACGCCGTTTCTGAGTCTTAATTACATAGATAATAATGCAAGAAATCATTAGCATACTACTTTTTGTAGTAAATGTAGAAAACATATTTATAATAGTATTTCTATAGCAAAGTTCTTTTTTTTTCTAATCTAGGAACATAACCTGTTCAGATACCGCAAGCTCTACAGACACTCTGATTTGTTTTTTATTAATACGGTTAGGAAAGATTGAATTATAATAAAAAGACCAGTAGCGATCCTATGTAATTTAGTTTCCACTCATTTCCCTTTTAAAGGGAATTTTTAAAGCCCAATCAACTGATGTCACTACAGTTAATAGTGGTTTTAAAGATTGATTGAATAAGAGCAATTAAATATTTGGAACTCATCTTGCATAAAATGGCTAAATAAAGAATAACGCTGATTCAAAGAGCCTTATGCGGAGGACATAGGACAATTATTTTAAACATATCTTTTTGAATATGACGTAAATTTCACCAAAGTTTTCATTTTCATTTATTCATGTGAAAAGACATTTTTAATAGAAATGTAAATGTATTTTTTAATTGAAACTGCTTGGTATTATACTTATTTGAGCATTTTAAATAAAGCGTAAGTTTTCCGTTTACTGTGTTTAACTCTTAATAATTAAATTATATTTTTGAAGTTTTATTTATATATATAATATCCACGTATAAATAAATATTTTATGATGTAATTTTAACTTTATACTGTTTTTAATACATGATCAATTATTTTTTATTTTAAAGTTTTATTTCATTTTTTTTCATTCAGGTGTAAATACATTTTTTTAATTGAAATGACATATTATTTTTTGCGATCTTTTACAATTTATCACCAATATAAAAATAAATTTTAATAAATGTGAAATATAAACTCAATTGCAATAATTAAAGTTTGAATAAATATCGAAAGAAAAATCCTCAAAAACATAGTTATGTTAAAATATTTTTTGGATACTGCAGCACTGTTTAACTTTTATCAAACCCTGGTACACCATTCTGGGGCTTTTTAATGCCTTTATTACCCTTGTTTTCTTTTTATTGTGGCCACCAACATTTTATATCCTCTTTCCTGTTTTAGTATGTACACTTCTTTCTGTAATTATTGTTCTGGGAATACATTTTGTTACAGTAATATATCTAGCAATTATATTGCTAAAATTAATTACCTGGAACAACTTTAGGAATAGGAAGTATATTAGAAACACACTGTTCAATATACAATTTAATAAATCCAAATGGTATACCAATTAAACTTAAATTTATCTACATTCTCTTCATGTTAAAACTAATTCTGAATACTACAGAACTGTTTGATATTTTTCAAACCGTGCTGCTCCATTTTGTAGATTTTTAATGCGTTTATTAAGCTTGTGTTTTTTTTTTTTTTTATTATTGCTGCTATCAACATTGCATATCATGTTTCTTCTTTTAGTATGTACACTTCTTTATGTGATTATTCTTAGTGGAATTCATTTTGCTACAGTAATATATTGTTAGCAATTATATTGTTAAAAAATAGGATAATTTTAAGAATCTTAAGTAAATATGAAACTTATAATTATAGGAAAGTTTTAACATTTTTTATTTGTTTATTCTACTTTTATAACACAATCATACACAATTTCTCTTTATTCGCATATATTTATGTTTCAATATTCTTACTGGAATAAGGTTGACTTATTATTGTACATTTCTTAGCTATGGTTTATGATATCAAAAATGTTGTAAAATATGTGAGGAAACTTATAAAATATACTTATGAAAAGTCTAGTAAACGTATTGTTTTTAGGTAGGAATGCAGAAGGTGATTCAAAATGATCGCTATTGTCCATTTATTTTGAATTATCCTGTTTGTTGAGTCACCTCTCTATTCTAAAGTAGTTGGAAATTGCACGTCAACCGGGGCAAATGAGATGCGTTCGTACTATAACTAGCTTTATAGTATAAATATCTTTTGCACCGCATATTGTACTGAATGTATATTTTAGTACACTTCATAAGTGCATATCAATTTCATTCTGTTCGAAAGGCTGTAGCATCATTAACTTGCACTTGAAATAATTTTTTAGATTGACCCTAATGTAACGGAAACATTTGACTGTCCCTGTAATTAAACGTTGCATCCGATTTTCATAAAATTTTAAATGACTCGACAAAATTTTTCAACCATTATATATTTAAAATTTCAGACCATTCGTTTGGATAGTTTTTACCCTCTTATATGCGGACGGACGGACAGACAGACGAACCGAACGGCCATTATAGTTTCTACGTATTAATATAATTACGAGCTTCATGAAGGTGGTCTGTACGTGATGCGACAGGGTATTTGTGTGCCGCTCACCTCGTGTCTCCGGAGGGAACTTTTAACTTGGGCACGGCAACATATCCACTGGACGGCTGATCAATGGAGGCGTGTTCTCGTTACAAATGTGTTCCAGTTTAGCATCCAAAGCGATACTAGGCATTGTTTGATTTGGAGAGAACAGGGAACACGCTATCATCCATCAAACATTCGTAAAAGATATTCGTATGGAGGATGCAGTGTCTGTGTTTGGGATTGTATCTCTTTGGGCGGACGTACAGATCCCATGTCTTTCCACGTGGAACTGTGAATGTTCACGTCTATAGAGATGACATTCTTGATGCTTATGGGCACCCTTAGGCTGGTGTAATAGGTAAAGGTTTCCTGATACAGGACGATAACGCTAGACCGCACAGGGTTCACATCGTAGAAGATTATCTTGAGCACCAAACAATTCAGTGCATTGAATGACCAGCGCGGTCTCTGAACTTGAATCCCATTGAGGATCTTTGGGATGATTTAGAAAGATGTGTGTCTGCTCTCGATCTCCCTCCTCAGACCCTTGCCACGCTTACAACTGCTTTACAATAGAAATGGCTTGCACTTCCCAGCAAACTTATCGATCGCATAATTGACAGTATCGCACTTCGATGCATGTCCTGTATTGCTTATAGGGGTGATCATACTTCATATTAAAGGCACTTTTCGTATACCAAACTGAGACATTTATTTTGTTTATTTTATAATTGTATTAATTTCTGAAACACCACATTCGTCTGTTAATTTCTTTTAATGTTATTTTATACCTGATTATGTGTTGTGAATTGTGTCTCAGTTTTATTAAAATCTACCGGGTGTCCCAAAAGGGACTGACTGATTTTAAAATTCAATAACTTCCAAACGGTGACAGATATTAAAAAAATTCTTGCAGGAGGGTTATGCATAAAGTCAAAAGTTTTATTACAGTGATTTTCGATTTTAGTTCGAATTACAAACAATAGATGGCGCTGTAAGCAATAGTCGCTAAATACAGGCTCGATTTTTGGTCCTTTCTGTTGTTCAATGCAGAAAAAGGAGATGGAAATGTATTATCCGGGCCACGAAGTACCAAAAATCGAGCCTGAATTTAGCCTCTATTGATCGCAGCGCCATCTATTGTTTGTAATTCTAACAAAAATCGAAAATTACTGTCAAAAAAACTTTTGACTTTATGCATAACCCTCTTGCAAGAATTTTTTTAATATCTGTCACCGTTTGGAAGTTATTGAATTTTAAAATCAGTCAGTCCTTTTTGGGACACCCGGTACTTGTAACATTTTGAGTAATCACTACTTGTGTTGTTTTTCCTTAATTTTTGAAAACCAGTGTACTTCTACAGATATGTGTGCATTTCATTCAATCGTAATTTTGTGAGATGGGCATCATGCAAGCGTAATGGAAAAAAATACGATTATAAAAGAATGCTTTTATGAGATATTTCTGTTTTTTAACGTGAACTTTCTATTTCGAGTTGAAATCGTATATTTCCCATAAATAAACGGATAATTATCTTTTTATCCTGATTCATTGAATGTTTAAAAACTAAATGTTCCTTCCAAAACACATTAACTAAAATTCTCATCATCATTTGCGTAAAAACGAAAATAATTCCAGTTAAATTTTTGTAGCTGATATTTTGGCTTATAACAAACCCGTTGGATGTGGCCAGTTGGTGTAGGACACAAAGCATTCATCCTATAATGACCCGGCATTAAAACCAGTAAGTCGATAAAACGAGTATAATATTATTTATTATAATACTAACTAAAAAACGAGTATAATAATATTTATTATAATACTAACTTTCTCTTCCAAGTAAATATACAACAGTATATATAATCATTATTATAATGTTAATATTACTCTGCTGCTCATATTTATAGCTGAAAAAAAATATCGCCTTCAATACCAGAAAATTTCCATCTTAAAATAGGGTGATTCTAAAAATGAAACTTTTGAGAGTATGTGGGTGGGTGAGGATGAGGAAAAAGGGGTTGCTTGAGATTAGTAAACACCTTTGTTTCCAATATATTTTTCTTTTTTAACGAAATTGTTTTTTACAGTGTGATATGTTTATGTAGCAACATTTTCAGAAGTTGATTTTTCATACTTGAAATTTTCTAAATTATTTCATTGTATTCTGTTAACTTGTTATCGTGTAAATATTTCTTTTGTTTCACATAGATTAATTTAATAAATACTTAACTTTTAACAAAGCAAAACAGAAAAATGTGCAAAATCATTAAAAAAAAAACATAAAAAAACATGATAATCAACTTTTTCTTTTAAACATCAAAATGTTCAGCCCAACATTTCAAATAATGCTTACGATAAAACGACTTATTACGTTTTCCATTTTTTAAATGTCTCTTTTTAACCAAAATTCGAAGAACAACTAATTTTTACTTGTAATATTTAAAATTATTTCATTCTAGTCAGTTAACTTGCTTTCTTATAAATATGTTTTTTTTTGTTTCACACAAATTAATATAATAAACATTTACTTAACTTTTCGCAAAGAAAAACAGAAAAATGTACAAAATTATTAAAAATACATTATAATCAAAAACTTTTTTTTTTTTTTATTTAACAGCGAAATGTTCAGTTCAACATTCTAAATAATGCGTATGATAAAACAGGTTATTACCTTTTTCCAATTTTAAAATATCTCCCTTTAAGCGAATTTTGTGGAGAAAAAAGAAAAGGAAAAAGTTTTCTGTCCAATAATTAACATTGTAACACTTTCATTTCTGTGCTTTTTCTCTCGTTTTAAATATTTATTTATTTCACGTTTGCTATTTTTGAGAATCGGAGCACAATCAAGTGTGTAACTAGCTTAGTTAGATGCTTTCTTACGAAAAGGTAGCTGAATATTTAATACCAGATAAGAAAAACTTTGCTATTAAAAAATAAGGCTTCAAAAGAAACTTCTGAAACTATTTCCTGAACGTTTTTCAATAATATTAAAAAAAAATTCTATCAATTCTTTTCCAAGTTTTTTTTTTTTCGTTATTTCCCTTAAACATTTTTTTTTAACTAATGAAATCTAGAAGTTTTTATGTAAGAATCGTGAACAGTGCAGCGGACAAAGGAAAAAAAACTAAATTGCCTACACTGTAAAAAAAAAATCTGTGAAGTTACTAAAGTTTTTCTAGGAAACTGGGATCTCTAGAACTTTTCATGTAACGGCAACAACAAAATTTCATGCAACAGACACACTTTTGCGCCGAAAATCAAAAAATCTGTAAGGTTACTAAGAATTTTTTTGGAAACTGGGATTCTGAGAACTTTTCATGTAACTGCAGCCAGGGTTACAAATAAAAGTTTAGTAAGATTACTGAAATTTTAGCAGATTCATTTGTAAAGTTACAGATTTTTGTAGCTTTACAAAAACTAGTTTTGTAGATTTGCAGCTTTTTTCGTACAGTTACAGGTGAAAGTTTAGTAAGCATGTAACTTTACATCTGTAGAACTACAGATTTTTTTTTACAGTGTAGTCTAGACTATTTGAATAATCGAATGCCGCCGAAATTTTAGGCAAGAAAAAGTGGCAACGAAAAGGACGATTGTGAAATAACCCAAAAAGACAGAACGGTGGAGCGGGAAAAGAAAAATGTGCGTAGAATGTTGCATTTTTATAACTTGTGGAGTGGAATTAATATAGTATCGTATCGAATGATTGTTTTGTGTTATCAGTGCTAATAAATGTGTAAAGTGTTATCGGTCAAGTTATTGAAATCTACACGCTTCATTCAAGTAATATGAAGCACTGTTCGCTTCATGAAGTTTCATATGATTAGAACCTGCGAATGCGGAATTTTAATTTTTCTATCAAATCTTTTCCAAGTTTTTTTTCGTTATTTCCCTTAAACATTTTTTTTAACAAATGAAAGCTAGAAGTTTTTATCTAACGAAAGCTAAAGAGTCTAACTAATGAAAGCTAGAATACACCACAAAACGATTTTAAATATCTGAATAAGTTTTATCTTGAACTCATAAATTCCTGATTTTTCAAAAATCATTTTAATAATGTTTTTCGGCTTTAATATTTTAAATAAATCATAGGGAAAATACTTTAAAAAATCATATTTTGTTTTAAGTAGGGTTTACAGCTAAAAAAGTCCTTCCGGCCAGTGCCGGGAGGAAGAGGTAGCTTTCATATTCCTTATTTTAAAAAAGCCAACTTATATCATTCAAACACACGAAGCTCAATTTAGTGGAAACCGAATATAGGAGATTCAATACTAATTTTTATCAATATAATGAATGAGAATTTCGCGAAATTACTCAGCTTTAGCCAAGCTGCTTTTCTTTAAAGTAACTTATATTTGACTGCCAAATTCGGCGATTTATTAAAGTGCCTGCCATTTTAAGACAACATGGTGGATGAGGCTAACCAGTGAACTTGGTCGAGACCTTAGTAATTGCTGTGTACATGCTCACTCAGATCGGAATCGGTTGATATATACGAGTGCTGTCGCATGCAAAAAATCAGATTTTTCAAAATGTCACCCAAAATAGAAATTGAAACTGCTATATCTGAGCCATTTTTTAAGGTAAAGACAAACAAAAAAATGCTCCTGAATCCTTATATCAAGGTCAAATACTTAAGAAAGATACCTTTTTCAATTTCTAATTTTCTTGCACCTCACTTTAAATATATATATATATTTTAATTTAATGGCCGCCATTTTGAAACAAGATGGCTGATGAATCTGGCCAGCGAACTTGGTCGAGGTATTGATGTATACTATCCACATGCCTTCTTACATCGAAATAGGCGAATAACTGTGTTATCGCGTGACAAATACAAGATCGTTTTAAAATATTAGCCATGCTAGAAATTCAAAGTGCTATAATTCAACCATTTTTTAAGATATAAACAAAAGAACAAATTTTCAGAAACAAAAACTGCTCCGGAATCTTTGTATCAAAGCCAAACACAAAAAAAAAATCTTTTTCATTTTCCAATTTTTTAATACCTCATTTTAAATTTTAAATTTAATTTTTTTTAAGTAGCAACCCTTTTGAAACAAGATGGTGAATGAAGCTGGCCAACGAACTCGGTCGAGACATTGGTATGTACTATGTACAGACCAAGTAACGTCCAAATCGGTTCATAAATACGCCTGTTATCGCGTGACAAAAATCAGGACGTTTCAAAATGCCAGCACGCTAGAAATTCAAAATGCTATACCTCAGCCATTTCTTAAGATATAGACGAAACAAAAACTGCTCCCGAATCTTTTTATCAAAGTCAAACACATAAGAAGAAAATATTTTTTCAATTTTCAATTTTTTGGTACCGCATTTCAAATTTAATTTTTTCTTAAAAATTTAAATGGCCGCAATTTTTAAAGAAGATGGCGGATGAAGCTGGCCAACGAACCCGGTAGAGACATTTGTATGTACTGTGTATAAACGAAGTTACATCCAAATCGGTTCATAAATACGCCTTTTATCGCGTGACAAAATTCAGGACGTCTCAAAATGTCAGCCACGCTAGAAATTCAAAAGTCCTTCCGGCCAGTGCCAAACACAAAAAAAAAATCTTTTTCATTTTCCAATTTTTTAATACCTCATTTTAAATTTTAAATTTAATTTTTTTTAAGTAGCAACCCTTTTGAAACAAGATGGCGAATGAAGTTGGCCAACGAACTTGGTCAAGACATTGGTATGTACTATGTACAGACCAAGTTACATCCAAATATGTTCATAATTATGCCTGTTATCGCGTGACAAAAATCAGGTCGTTTTAAAATGTCAGCCACAAGAGAAATTCAAAATGCTATTACTCAGCCATTTTTTTAGATATAGACGAAAGAAAAACTGTTCCGGAATCTTTGTATTAAGGTCAAACACATAGAAAAAAAATCTTTTTCACTTTCCAATTTTTTGGTATCTCATTTAAATTTTTTTATTATTTAATTTTTTAAATGGCCGCCATTTTGAAACAAGATTGGCCGAAGTCGGCCAACGAACTCGGTCGAGATATTTGTATGTACTATGTACACACCAAGGTACATCCAAGTCGGTTCATAAATACGCCTGTTATTACGTGAGAAAAATCAGGACGTTTCAAAATGTCAGCCACGCTAGAAATTCAAAATGATATAACTCAGCCATTTCTTAAGATATAGACGAAACAAAAACTGCTCCCGAATCTTTTTATCAAGGTCAAATACATAAGAAGAAAATATTTTTTCAATTTTTAATTTTTTGGTACCACATTTCAAATTTAAATTTTTCTTATAAATTTAAATGGCCACCATTTTTAAACAAGATGGCGGATGAAGCTGGCCAACGAACCCGGTCGAGACATTGGTATGTACTATGTATAAACGAAGTTATATCCAAATCGGTTCATAAATACGCCTTTTATCGCGTGACAAAATTCAGGACGTTTCAAAATGTTAGCCACGCTAGAAATTCAAAATGCTATAACTCAGCCATTTTTTAAGATATAGACGAAACAAAAACTGCTCCGAATCTTTGTATAAAGGTCAAATAAAAAGAAAAAATATTTTTCCATTTTCAATTTTTTGGTACCACATTTCAAATTTTAAATTTTTTTAAAAATTTTAAATGGCCGCCATTTTGAAACAAAATGGCGGATGAAGCTGGCCAACGAACTCGGTCGAGAGATTGGTATGTACTATGTACACACTGAATTACATCCAAATCGGTTCATAAATACGCCTTTTATCGCGTGACAAAATTCAGGACGTTTCAAAATGTCAGCCACGCTAGAAATTCAAAATGCTATAACTCAGCCATTTTTTGAGATATAGACGAAACAAAAACTGCTCCGGAATCTTTGTATAAAGGTCAAATACATAAGAAAAAAATATTTTTCCATTTTTAAATTTTTGGTACCACATTTCAAGTTTTAATATTTTTTCAAAATTTTAAATGGCCGCCATTTTGAAACAAAACAGCGGATGAAGCTGGCCAACGAATTCGGTCGAGACATTGGTATGTACTATGTACACACCGAATTACATCGAAATCGGTTCATAATTACGGGAGTTACAGTGTGACATAGGTCAGATATATATATATATATATATATATATATATATATATATATATATATCAATTTTGAACGGAGGGTTGTTTCGGGGTCTGGGGGTCAGGATCGATGAAAATAGACCAAAATTTTTTGAAATCGCTTTCCTCCGAACGGCTGCAATAGGTAGCTTTTTTGTAAAGAAAGCTACCTAAAATGCTGCAACTCAGCCATTTTTTAAGATATAGACGAAACAAAATCTGCTTCGAAATCTTTGTATAAAGGTCAAATACATAAGAAAAATTATTTTTCTATTTTTTATTTTTTGTTACCACATTTCAAATTTCAATTTTTTTTTAATTTTCAATGGCCGCCATTTTGAAACAAAATGGCGGATGAAGCTGGCCAACGAACTCGGTTGAGACATTGGTATGTACTATGTACACACCGAATTACACCCAAATCGGTTCATAAATACGCCTTTTATCGCGTGACAAATTTCAGAACGTTTCAAAATGTCAGCCACGCTAGAAATTCAAAATGCTATAACTCAGCCATTATTTAAGATATAGTCGAAACAAAAACTGCTCCGGAATCTTTGTATAAAGATCAAATACATAAGAAAAAAATATTTTTCCATTTTTAAGTTTTTTGGTACCTTATTTTAAATTTTATAATTTTTTTAAAATTTTAAATGACCGCCATTTTGAAACAAAACGGCGGATGAAGCTGGCCAACGAACTGGGCCGAGACATTGGTAAGTACTATGTACACACCGAATTACATCGAAATCGGTTCATAATTACGAGAGTTACAGTGTGACATAGGTCATATATATATATATATATATATATATATATATATATATAAATTATATATATATATATATATATAAATATTGAACGGAGGGTGGTTTCGGGGTCTGGGGGTCATGATCGATGAAAATATACAAAAATTTTTTTAAATCACTTTCCTCCGAACGGCTGCAATAGGTAGCTTTTTGTAATGAAAGCTACCTAAAACAGCTTGTTATTAATCGACAATACTGGTCTTTAATTGAAAAAATAATTTTCCTTGATAAAATTCTATAATATTAAACACACAAGAATTTTAGGAACTATGATAAGAAATAAATTTTACTTGCTCACTGCAGAACAAAATAGAGTATTTCACAATATTTCAAACTAAACAGAAAGAACATATAGCAACAATTGAAAAAATAAATCTATCTTTATTCCTAAACAACACAAGTGTTGCCATCTACATGTGGAAAATTTATTTAATAATACTTTTAGAATGTATATTATTGGCAACATTAGGCATTACAGCTTCAATATTATTCTAATAGTATTTTAGAAGCCTAAATTGGGTATGTTGCCGAAAGGCAATACACAGCATTTAAGGGTTAAAGTACTTAAAACAACTATGTATAAAATAGCAAAAAAATTGCATTTTTAAAAAAATTAATGATAAATTAACTTATTAATATTTACTGGTACGTAAAATACATATATTTGGTTAACACCTTCCGGACCGGCGGCTTTTACACAAATATTATTCGGTTAGCACAGGGTTTTTTTTTTTTTTTTTTAAGTTTACTTTACTTAAACAATCACGAAAATTCTCTAATTAAAAGAACTAAATATTACTTTTCTTTTTTACTAGTGCCTAAAACAAATCTTGTATGCTCTTTTTGAGGATGCATATATGTACCCATGTCCCCGAACGGGTTAAGGAGAAAAAATACCAAAAGTTCTTTTGATTACATACATTCACACACGTATGGTTCATGAGATTTATGTAGTTTGATGTTTTGAATTTTATTGGATTTTCAGAGGTCCTTTTTTTTTTTAAGTTTTGAAAAAACTTAAATAGTGTTTATGATATCGGATATTCTGTCTGCTATCTATCCGTGATCTAGCTTCTTTAAATATACCCTGATTGTCATGTAAAAAATATATGTTATTGAAATTATTAATAAGGCATGTTCGCTATTGAAAATGGAATGTTAACGATTTATACACTGGTGTCCAAAATGAAAGACCAGTCACAAAATGCTAATTTTTAAGTAAGCAAATACTCAAAAGGAAATAATATAATTCAAATAATTACTGTCCCTACAACACAGCTACTCCACATAGCACAACTTTAGCACAACTATTAAAATTGCCAGGCTTCTGATTTTAATAGTTGTGCTATTTTAGAGTCTTTGGAAATTTTAACGCAAGCAGAAAATTGTTGTAATGACGTATCAATGCAAAAACCCTTGACGGGTTAAAAGTTTCTGATGCAGCACTTTATCTTATGCTCTAAGAATTTTAAATATGGAACTTAAAAATACTGATATCAAATTTTGAGTGACGTTATGCTATATCTTAAAAAATATATATGTATTTATTTCATCATTTTATTTTTGTTTTATTTATAATCGCATGTGCAAAAGTTATGTTCAACATGAAAAGCTACATAAAATTTTATTCGCTGTTGCTTTATCATTTACATCTCTCATAAATTCAAAATATGAGTTTTAAAAGATATGATATAAAATTTAAGTGACGCCTTGATGTGACTTTAAAAGGTTTGTTTTAAAATTCAATTTAAATTATTTTTGACTTGGTTAAAATATTTTTTTACATCTACACAATACTTTTAATTTTCCAATTCACTGTTAAATATATCACTTTCATTGAATCTATACTATGCATTGAAATGTATTTATTTCAATAAATTGATTTATCTTTTGTGTCACGCTATTCAAAATTGTGAGTAAGATTTATGTAAAAGGTTTCTTTGCGTCATTGTGTCCAAACTACATGAAATGTATGAAAAAGGATAGTTTGACGCAAATAAACCATTTACATAAATCTTACTCACAATTTTGAATAGCGTGACACAAAAGATAAATCAATTTATTGAAATAAATACATTTGAATGCATAGTATAGATTCAATGAAAGTGATATATTTAACAGTGAATTGGAAAATTAAAAGTATTGTGTAGATGTAAAAAAATATTTTAACCAAGTCAAAAATAATTTAAATTGAATTTTAAAACAAACCTTTTAAAGTCACATCAAGGCGTCACTTAAATTTTATATCATATCTTTTAAAACTCATATTTTGAATTTATGAGAGATGTAAATGATAAAGCAACAGCGAATAAAATTTTATGCAGCTTTTCATGTTGAACATAACTTTTGCACATGCGATTATAAATAAAACAAAAATAAAAAGATGAAATAAATACAAATATATTTTTTAAGAAATAGCATAACGTCACTCAAAATTTGATATCAGTATTTTTAAGATCCATATTTAAAATTCTTAGAGCATAAGATAAAGTGCTGCGTCAGAAACTTTTAACCCGTCAAGGGTTTTTGCATTGATATCATTACTTTTTTGAGGTTAGTGATAAAATGATTAAAAAAAAAGATATGGGATTTAATGCATATTTAATTTTTACTATTTTATTACAATTTTCCTTATAGCAGTTTGTATATAAAAACAAGTGGGTAAGTATAATCGCAGATCGCACAGAGGGTTTTATTTGATATTCCTTTAAAAACACTTTATACTTAAATTAATAAATCCAAAATGTTAATTTATAATTATTAAATCCTTACATAGATGGTGCACCAATAGTTCCAATTTTCATGGGGCAGGGAACGCACTCTTTTAAACAAACCACCTTCCAATTGAAGTCATCAAAGACCAAGTTGAATAAGCCAGACCCCGTTGTGTTGTTTGACAAACAGCAGTCTCATGTCCCCTCCTCCCCCCTTTCTTCAAAAATTTTCAGACCAGTACCTAAGAATGGAACCGAAATAATTTTTTCTCTTCAGAAATTACGATAAAAAAATAGTACGCAGTGCTCATAAATTTACTTTAATGCTGTATAGGGTGATTATTAAGTTAATTATAATGTTTGGAATCGGTTGCATTGATGTCCGAAAGGTAGTTTCTGAGTTATGGAAGCTGGACCCATAAGGCGCCATAGAGGGGCGAAGCCCGCTAGTGTCTATCATAATTATATCTGCCATGTGGACTAATTGCGATATTTAATCAAAATAGTCCCCCCCCCCCCTCCTCATCCCCGGAAATATAACAAATACAAAATGTGTCTTTATAAACCTATCGTCAAATAGGTTTTTATTTCTTTTTCCCTAAAAAAAAACAAAAAAAAACATGATTTTTATATCCGTAACGTAAATAGCGGACGAAGCCCGCTAGTTCCTATCATAATATATATTTTTAATAATTTTATATAGTCTATAATAAAAATCAGACTTAAAATAGTCTAGTTCCATGAGTACTTGTAGTGTCAGTTACATGCTACGATTTTTGGATACCAGTATTTTAGAACGGGAAAATGTGACTTATTTTATCGGAGATATCTCATTAATTGAATAAGGCGAAGCAAACTTTTGAAAAAAAGGTGGCCTACAAGCATGGCAGTTATCAGCTATGTGACTTTGTGCTATAGTCCATTAATTTGATCTGCTTTAAAAAGATTATGGAAGATTGAATTATAGTAGAACCTGGATTAACCGAGCTTCGATTAATCGAGGTTTCTGTTAACCGAGTCGATAACAAAGTCTGATTTTTTTTTCCTTTTGAATGAGCCTTAAAAATAACCGCACTCTTCAGCTCACTGTCCGTGCTATACAGGCCCTTCTGCCCCCAAAAGCACTCAACTCCAAAGAAACATTGGACCCTGAGAAGTCAATAGCGAACAATGCTTTGTTTCCAGTGGCTGTGTGAACTTTCGTAAATTTTTCAATTTGCATTTTAAAATTTACTACTAGTAGTTGATTTTCTTTTTAAATTTGTTAAGCTGTGAAACAGAACTTTACATATATTTATTTTTATTATTTAAAAAACGTTCTATATATATTTTTTAAAAGAGATGTTAAATTCGGAAGCACGGCGAGTTTTTACACACAGTTTCTATTAACCGAGATTTCCGATTCCGATTTACTAACAGTCCCAATTAGCTCGGATAATCGAGGCTGCTCTGTATAATTAAAAAATCAATGGCGGATAAACGGGTTTTTCTTTTACTGAGGGATTTCAAGACCGAATCAGCTGATGTTAGTTGCTGTTTCCGTGCTTGATTAAATAAGATTAGTTAAACATTTGAAAATTACCAAATATAAAAGGAACTAAGTCAACAGAGTCTTTGCTTTATGGTATTTTTTAACAACGCTATAAGAAAATGATTTTAAATAAGAGCTTTTAAATGTAACGTTTTAAATCTGACATAATTTTCACCAAACTTTCCTTTCTCTTTGTAACATTCAACTGAAAATATTTTTATTATTAGAAAGATAATATTATTATTTGCGCTACCTTAAAATTGACAATTATAGTTAAAAATATCATCTCGAAATTTGAAATAAATCTCTCATATAAATATATTTTTTAATTTAAACTGTTTTGCAATATTATTATTTGGCCACTTTGGCCAATATGACGTAATTTCCTCCATTTACGACTTTTAACACATATCAATGAATTTATTATTTAAAAATTTTCTTTTTCTTTTAATATTCACGTGTAAATATAATTTTTCTGGCGTAATTTTCAATGTTTTCCTGCTTTTAATGCGTAATCATTTAATTCTAATTTGAAAATAATTGATTATTTAATAATTTTCTTTCATTTTAAGTAAGCATGTGTAAAAACAATTTTTATGACGTAATTTTCAATATTTTCCTTCTTTTAACACATTATCATTTAATTCTAATTTAAAAGGATTTTTTTCTGTTTATAATAGTCACGCGTGAATAAATTTTTAATTTAAAGGATATATTATTCTTTGCGCTGTTTTAACAATTGGCAACAATTTAAAATAACCTTTTCAAAAATATGTAAAAAATATCTCTGGAAATTCTGAAAATTTTAATTTAAAATTGAAATAAACCGTCAAAAAATTAGGCAAGTTAAAAATAATAAATGCACTCTGCAAACTTCGAGTTTCTATTGAATGATTAAATTGAATGAAAAGGAATAAATTCCCATGTATATATATTTTTTTTCATATGAGACTTTTTTAATGAGACAATTTTATTCAGATTTAACATTAAATATCTCTTAAAATAATTCTTCGATTTAAAAACTGTCTACTTCAACGTTTTTATCAAACATTACTCTATAATACTACCCATTTTAATATTTTTGTATGCCGTAATTTTCTTAATATTTGCGAAATAGACCTCTAGTCACAAGAGATTCTTTCAAAGCGGCGAAGAGCGTTAGTTTTTTTTTTTCCGAATAACAGACAAAATGTAGTACGCAATTGCGTCAAAAGATGGCGACATCAGAATTCTGATATGCTTATTATGTAAACTGTAAATATTGCAAAGTTAAATAAAAACAATTGTCTCGGAGTTATCAAACTTCATTGTTATTTATAAATAAAACATTTCAACTAAATTATTTATTATAAGAGAATTATTACATCACAATAGTTTTTATGCAAGGAAAATAATAATTATAATAATAATAATATTATCGATGTCAGTGATTATATATTGATTGACCGTCATAATAATAAAAAATGATATTATAAAAAGAAGAGCTGAAATGAATTATTTTTTTACGTTTCTGATCGCGTGATTTATATTCAAATAATAATTATTAATGTATATTTTTTGTAAAGTGATTGAAATTAAATATATTTATAAAATTTATGGTAATATTTTTATTGTTGAAAAATTGCCAAGAAATAATCATCATCAAATTGGCGTCATTATAATTGTAATTTTATTTAACTTAATAGCAATTAAAAAATTACAAAGGAACTGAGAATAATGGTCAACTAACAGACTTTAAAAAACTAACAAAAAAAAACTCATTCACATGCGAAAACAAGTACCAGGGTGTATCGAACTGCCTATCTTAAGATCAGTAGACGATGGCCCTTAACCACTCAGACAGTGGGAAGACAAAATTTTTCTCCCCAAAAGTGGTTAAAAAGAAAGCATGTGTATGAATACAGTGTCATGCATTTTCGGTGAAATTTCCATAGAATGGCGAAGAAATATAGTCTGATTTTTCATGCGCATTATAAAACGAACAAGAGTCTTTCTGGAAACAAGTAAATCGTTATTTGGTTCATCTGAAACATATTTATTTGATTTTTTAAAAATCGCCCGTGTCATTTTCGAGAGAAAAAAAATCGAATTATTTAAAGAACGAGAGTTTTCCCAGAAAAAAGAAAATTGTTATTCACCTCGCCTTAATCACATTTATATTATATATCAATTTAAAGATAATCGTTAGAACCGTTTTCGAGATTTTCATATTAGGAACTTCCTCGATATCATACCAACGTTTTCATTTTAAAAATGGCTATTTAGATCTCAAAATATACTGCACGTAGAAATGTAAAAATTTCAGTATACGATTAGACTGCAGATATAAGACTGTTCTAGAAAATTCAGAACAATAAGACCTATATCTGCTGAGTTATTAAAAGGCGGCTTTTCGCGTTTTCTTTGATGTCGAGTTAGCAGTATATACGAGTTCCGCCATCTACGAATTCTATGATACGATACGATACGATTTTAGGCTTAAGGCTGCGTCACTCGGAATACTACCGTCTTCCATGATTATCATACCAAATTCCGCGTTTCTGGTTTAATTTACTTAATATTACTGGAAAGTTCGGTCTCTCGGAGGATTGAGCTTTCTCTACCTTCCCCCTCCTTCAGTTTAATGGATACGACCACCTGCGGGCTTCCTGAAGTGAGTTTCCGGTCAATCTGTAGCAGTAAACTTCGAGCGTCGAGTGTTTTTATCAGTCAATTCTCTTCTCCTTGACAAAGTTTTAAGGTTAGCCGAAAGCGCTCGGAGTAGCTTTTTATCATTTTAACGTCTAGTGTTTTTAATTTTAAAAAACATTTGTATATATTTTATCACACCTATTTAGTAATGTGTTTTAAATGAAGCATTTGAATGTTTCCATGTTTTTAAAATATCGTTTACAGCAAATTTTCTGATCGACAACTTTGCCACAGTCTCACGCTATGATTGTCCCTTTAGCGACAAACAAATCACTCGTTTAGGAACAATAAATTGTTAAAATTTTCATTTTTGAATTTCAAATGCATTATTCACGTTGATTAATTAACAAACATGGCCAAAAAAACACTTTAACGATAGCAATAACTAATGGATGACGAATGGCCGGAAACTTTTGCACGCGTGAATTTCGAATTCCTCCACTTTGCATCAAGTATCTTAAGTATCCAATCAAAATGATCGCGTGGTCAGAGGTAATTTACTTATTCCTAACTTTTGGAGCAATTGTGCTTCGTCTTCAATAAAACGTTCTATCAAACAAATCAAAGAAACTAACTGGCTAGAAACTTTTGACCGCCAGTGTATATATAAGACATTCATTTGGCAAACGAAGAAATACACCTTATTAGGTGACTTCTGTTTTTCACATATTTCACATTCAAACACAAACAATATTACAATAGTATATGGAACGTTCTCGCAATCATTTGACTTTCGGGAATAAAAATCTGGGGAAATTAAACTTGTTAAAAAAACATTTTAATAAGATAGACGAATGCCTTAATGAATCAAAATAAAGAAAAAATGGTCAGCAGCGAAAATTTTTTTATTTAACTGAGGTTTAAGTTAAACTTGCGAGTTTAATTTTCCTTACCAATTTACCACTATAACTTTCTATTTTCTTCTAAATTTTACTTATAATGAATTTGCATAGTTTCCACAGGACAATGAAATAAGAAATAATAACAAGGTAGAATTTTAAGTACAAAATTTTGATTTAACCCTTTCTTAAAGGGATGTTAAAGAAGGGACGGTAAGATAAAAAAAATGGGACGGTACAGGAAAAAAGGGACGAAATTGGGAAAAAAAGGGATGGTAAGTATGGAATGGTAAGGAAAATTACCATCTATTTTAGACAAATCATGTTAAGAGTAAATGGTAGCAACAATGTTCATTGATTTTTAGAAAAAGTTATTTACATTGGATTAAATTAAAAAATATATATAATTTATTTCGAAAAGTGCAGGAATAAACCTCGGGACGGTAAGACTACCAATAAAGCCACGATGCTTGAAATTGATATTTAAATGCTGATTTAAATTCTGTTGTAAATTTCCTGTCAAAGAATTTTAGACTTTTTCTCTCTAGCATACTTCTGCATGAGAAAAAATTGAAAAAAATTCTGTGGCTGCATCTGAAGTGATTTTCTGTATAATTTTAGAAGAGGGACGGTAAGGAATCTAAAACTCAGGAACAAAGTTTAAAAAATAATAAAACAACCCTAAAAATATGTGCAGGTTAATTGTTTGCTACATATTTATATAAAACAATAGTTCCAGTTTCGAAAAAAAAATTACATCGAATTACTTTTATTGAAACAATTTAATACAGACAACTTCAAACTTAAAAATCAGCATCAGGGACACTCGACGGTATAGGAGTTTTCCTGGCATTTGGACCCACAACATCGTCACAAAGTTATTTATTTCGTTAATATTGTTATGCAATCATGGACATGAAAGTCATTGGATATAAATGTCAAACGATTGTGAGAATGCCCCATATATATTCTAAAAGACCGGTTAATTTTCTCCTATATCGTGAAAATAATATAAAATTTAGTAAAGAATTTTATCTGATTTCACATGATACAATGTTCTCCAAGTCTTTTGACTACGACAGTTGAAAAATTGAGTGGTTCGAAAATCACATCAGAGACGGTATCGGTTATGGTTGATACTATCCACGTATGTAAAGGATACAAAATTTCAGGCACGTGCTTCCATGTTTAGTCCCGAGACAGTTACCTACAAAACAGATCTATAGATGTCTTATTAAGAGAATTGCCTTACTTGGTTCAAGAACCTCCTTATTCTTTATATTTTGAAGTCATTAACCCCTTGAAGGACGGTGAGATATACATATAATGAAGATTTTCACCAGAAAATTTTTATGAAGTTTTACTTTTCTTGCTTTGGTGAGATAACGTCGAAGGCCTTTTTTTTTATTATTTATCTTGGAATAAAACTTTTTAATGATTCCGGTGTGAATTCGACATTACAGAAATATAATTACTTCTCCCTGAAATATTTAAAGTATATTTCACCTATTGTGTATGCCTTATGTAGTTTAACTTCTGATTGAAATAGAAAAGTAATAAAAGACATCCTTCTAAACTAAAATAAAATATTACGCATAAAAAATTAAATTTCAAAAATGAAGAAATATAAGAAAAAATAAAGGGATTTACCATAATTTAAGCAGTCATTTCTGAATTTATAACGTCGTTTACAGATATCTTCTGTTGTACACGTATATATTTACATAGGACAATTTTATGCTTAATTATATTTTTTAACCAGCTTTAAATAAATAAAATAGAACAACAAGACTGAATCACCCTTTTTTCTCTGTATACCTACAGATAATTTTTTAACGGATGTTCTGATTGTCATAATTACTTTTTGTTTAAATGATCAGTAATAACCGATGGCATGGTTTGAATATCATTAGTATCTAAAAACGACATGTTTGTCTGTATACATGTTAGCTTTTTTTTTTATTTTATGTGCTTTAAATTAAGTAAAAAATAATCGTTGCGAAATTTAATATTGAGTGAATGTATAGATTGAAAATAGTCACATGTAATTTTTCTCACTGCGATACCTTAGAAAATTTAGTTATCTGTGGATCAAATGAAGAAATTGGATTTAAAATGTATGTGAATCTGTTTCTTAGGGTGGTGCAAATTTATTAGAATCTGATCTGAATCGCCATTTGCATCTGATCGGATTGACTCTACTAGATTCGGGTTCGGGTTGTATTGATAAACAATTCTTTACTATGAAAAAAACTATACATGTTAAAATAAATGAGGGTATACATCTATATTTTTCTTCATAAAACATAAAATTGATATCATAAATATAAGTATAATTTAGATTTATATAACTGAATAAAAATGTGAATTAATTTTCAGTCGTTTCTAGTTTCAGCTTGAAGTATTTTGTGTTCTTTATGAAGTTTCAAGTTTAATTAATGTAAAGGTTTGTGTTTGGGACGGTATAACTCGATTAGTTCAGTTCATATGGACGACATTGTATGATTGAAAAAAAAATTAAATCCTTTATCTTTAGCAAATAAATAAATAGAATGCGAAATTCATCTTTAAGAAGTTAAACTTAAAATTGCGCTATGTGTAAATTACTTAAAAGATAAAAAATATTTAAAAACAAAGGAGCACCAATGGGTTCCCCCATCTCAAGTATTTTAGCTGAATTCAAATTACGTCCATTTGAAGAAAACATTTTAACAGACAGCGCTTTAACTCCGTCAGTATGGTACCGTTATGTGGACGACGTTTTCATAGAATGGGATCATGGTTTATCCGTATTGTATGCATTTCTTACCAGAATAGGTAATATGGATACTAACACAAAATTTACCATCTAAATGGAAATGAATAACGAGTTGTCATTTCTTGACGTAATGCTAATCAAAAACGTATAAAGCTTAACACTTAAGCTCTGAACACTGAGAACTCTGAGATAATTACTTGTATTATGAAGACTATTACAATTTAGTAGCAAGCGATCAGTGAAGGAATGAAATAAAAATGATATCCGCAAAATCTTCTTTTCATTTATTGGCATATTGAATTTGGCGAGTGAATATAAATCACGAAATATCCGTCAACACTTTGAGTGCCACGGTGACTGGCACTGAAGCGCGGAAAAATGTACAACGTTTTAAGGGATCTCAGGACTCTTAATGCTTTAAAAGTTTCGAAATTTTAATTTTTTTTAGATGTTAAACTCTTAATTTCTGAACATTTTGATGTAATTGTTTCCTTGAAATTCCTATTAGAACTGAAGTTATGGCTTTTACGTTTATACACGTTCAATAGCTGAAGCGTCGTTTCGGAAACTTTGAAGCCATTTTTCTCCAAATGACGTTTTGGGGCATAACGCGCACGATATCTCAAAAGCTTATGAATATTTTTTCATGAAATTTTCAAAACATATGTTTCATGTTAGTCTGTATAAACCGAACCTAAAATTTCTTTTTTATTGATCAAAACAATATTTTTTAGGTGATTATACTGTTGAAATTTTCTTAATTTTGCATTAGCTAAATACAACTTTGTATTAAAAATATAAAAAAGCTTTAAATACAAATTTATTTAGGTTCAGGGTAATTATTATAATCTGAAGTATAAGTAGGCACCAATATTTTCATTCTAGCTGCTATACTTATTTTGTAATGGTGCGCGTAAGGTGTTATGCCGATTTTTTGCTCATCAAATGTCTAACAGTTTGGAGCTCCCTGCAAATGCTAATTCTGCATCTTATAATTTTTTTTAAATACATGAAATGAAAGAACATACTTATATATTTTATTCCAATTAAAATTGTGTCTTTAAATCTACATTTTATGATATTAAATGTTCAAAATGTTCTTTATTTTCATTTTTTCCAATTTTAAGAGTCCTGAGACCCCTTAAGTAATTTTTTAAGAAAGTATAATCCTGCAATAAATAAAAGGTAAGTAAATTTTAAATAAATTTTCAGTAATTACTTAAAACAATATATATATATATATTTAATTACATATCATATTTTAGACGTCAGTCATCGGTGAATGACTCGTTTTAAACGGAAACTTCAGTGTCGGTCACCAGTGACTGACAATTAACATATTAATAGTGACAACTAACGTGTTAATACTGACATATGGATAATTTTGAATTTAGAGAAGAATTAGTATTCCTGACCATCTGCCAAATAATTACGTTGCATAAGAATTTTTGACAACCCCGTAGGAGGCACAAGGATAGACTAAATAATAACTAGTGTCTAAGATTCGTCATTCTGATGCCGAAAGAAATAAAAACTAAATAAAAATTATAACTAAATCTAAAGGAGGAAGGGCGTCTGTTACATTTTATCAATGAAAATGCGGTTGATTTCGTGTGGCGGCGAAATAATTAAAATTTAAGTGGGAAAGTTTTCAACGCTGGAAAACGATAAATTATTTCTAACTTTTACTTTTAATATGAAAGCATGTGGTTTAAAAAAAAAAAAAGTAATAAATTTAAGCAACGAATTATAGAACGGTCTCTTTAATGAGGTAAAATGAAATAATTTATGAATATATGTGATTTCACAACACTGTCAATTCTTTGAATCCCTACAGATTTGGAAAAGGTTGTAAGGTTCCTTAAATGTTGAATACCCCTTACGGATTTATTCACATCTCTGAGAATAAAAGTTAACAACTTTCATAACAATTTTCATATCCCGTAATATGTCATTTAAGAGAACCCAAAGTTATTTATGATTACTTTTTAGGTGCATTCGTAATTACATAAATACGTAGCGTCGATAGTCGTCTATCTGTCTGTCCGTCCGTCCGCATATAGCAGAGCAAAAACTACCAAACCAAATGGTCTGAAATTTTAAATACATAATTTTTCCAATATTTTGTCGAGTCATTTCAAATATTATGAAAATCGGATCTATAGTTTAATACAGTGACAATCAAAATTTTTTTGTTACATTATGGCCAATGGGAAAAAATTATTTCAAGTGCATTTTAATGATGTTATCACCTCTCGAACAGAATGAAATTTATATGCACTTACTGAAGTGCACTAAAATATACATTCAGTACTATATGCAGTGCAAAAAAATATTTATAAAACTAGCTATAGTTCGAACGCACCTCATTTGCCGCGTTTGACGTGCAATTTTCAACCTGTTTGCTATTGTTAAAATACAAATTTTAAGAGATTTGGACCATATTTGCATAATGGCATTTTGAGTTTTGCATTTTAAGAATAACACCTAACTTCAATTCTCCCTTTAGTAGTCAATCATGGAAGATTCCACAACAACGAATCTAGACAAAGCATACATCTCCAGTGCGCTAAGCACACATATCCAGCGCGGAAAGCACACATATCCAGCGCAGAATGAATACATATCCAGCGCGGAAAGCACACATATCCTGCCTCAAAGCACACATTCGCAGCTGTATGTTCTAAAATTTATAACAAACCGTATTTATATAATAAACAGGAAGAGCACGTTTTCAACCCTGAGCTACAAACGGAAACAGCTTTCAAAGGGCAAAAATTTCATCAGGTGCTTTCATCAATTTCTTGGTAACTGATCGAAGTACTATTCATCGTCTTCACATACAACTGTAGGAGATACGATGTAGGTATGAAATGGATTGTGTGAACATAGAATGTGATAGTAATAATTTAAATCCTTTTAAAATGCAAGGCAGTTGTTGATAATGTATAAGTCTTTGACATACATGATCTGGCTATAAAAAAAAAAAAAAAAACTATTCATTTCATAATAATTTTTTTATTTAAATTCATATGAATTCGTTGTCTGTAGTATTTGTACTATATGTAGTAGTATGTCTTTTGTATTTGTACTACCTAAAATTGTCCTAAAAAGACATTTTTATGTAGTAGTACGTCTGTAGCATTTGTACTATATAAAATTGACCTAAAAAGACATTTTTATGTAGTAGTATATCTGTAGTATTTGTACTATATAAAATTGTCCTAGAAAGACATTTTTATACTTACCTCTTTTTTCCATTCCCTCCATCAAATTATTTTTATTTTTCTGCGTACGTTTTGACTACGTTGACATGTACGAAAAAATCGTTTCATATATCATATGTAGAATTGTTTTTATGGATGAAGTTTTCTTCGACTGAAAAAAAGTCTTATTTCTTTATAATCTTAATTTTTTTCTCAACATCGCTACCTGTCTGACACCCCATTTTTCTATTTCAATTTTTATCCACTTATCATTAAAATTTTTCTATCAATTTCCTTTTATTTCTTTGTCTTCTTGTTACTATTCTGTTCTCATTGTATAATTACTTTCAGCAGCTTAGCTTTATTCAATATTTTGACATGTCCATAACATTTTCTTTAGTTTTGTCTACTTTGCTCCCACTTATATATTTATTTTGTTTTCACTTCGTTACTTATAACAAAAGTTCTTCAGTACATCGCTTTGACCGGGCCACTTGTCATTATAAACACTCAATAACCGATATGTGAGGCTTAAAATTACTAAGCTCGATGAGACGAATCGAATAAGCTACAAAAATCAAAATTCACCGCCATAGACTATAGTACCTTTACCTGTAAGAGGAAAATGAAAATTTAGATTTGTGTAAAAAACACGTTTGATATTCCTTCATGACCGTAAGCTGAATGATGCGGAAACCAACCTTCAATCAGTTAAAAAAGGTCATATGTTTTATCTGTTGTTATTAGAACGTCATCATACCATACTGTAAATCAGATTCTTGGCAACAATCAGAGTTTATTTTGGCCATGATTCAGTCGGTCAGCTTAGCAACTGCGATTTATGTGCGACTCTATTCCATGCTGTTAACACGATTGTATATTTATAATTACTTTTACATTTCTAATTGCATGTAAGGTTAGTTGGGGCAACTGGGCCATGATTTTACAATGTGACTTTGGAACTTCTGACAATTCAGCTTCAAAAAGCTAATGTTCATTTGAATTAAGGTCTGAACTTCTGTAAATGTGTCCAGTTAGGTTCCCTCTATGAAACAGAAATGCTCGAAATTACATTTTAATATTTAAATATATAAAATTATGTATTTTTCATCTTTCTTTCCTCATGGGTCCAGTTGCCCCATAAAGATGGGGTAAGTGGACCAGGAGGGTCTATGTTCCACACGCGTTTATTTTTTTTTTTCATGTGGGATATCATGTCCTGTTTGAAAAAGTATAAACAACTTAAAAAAATTTAAACCAGGCAGATCATGTAAATTAAATGTCATTAAAGAGCGTTGTAAAGGAATCCTTTATTGTCAATGTGTCTAAAAAAAGCACTAAAAGTAAAAATATTAGATTTATTTATACCAAAAACATAAAAATTAAGTAAGTACTTATGTACTTTAGTATAGGTAATAAGTATAAAAGTCACATGGGTATGTTAAGGAAATAAATAGCAAGGTAAATCTATAAACAAACGACTACGTGAGTACTTAAGTACTTTATCTGTATTATCGCACAATTTCAAGGTTTGGCTATTTCGCTTTCAGGGACAAGGTATTTGCATTTTGTAAAATGTCGAAATAATTTTATGACACCGGTATTTACAAGAGAATCTATTTGAAAAGAAGTAAAAGTATATTTTCGTATATTTAAGAAAGGAGAAATATTCATTATAAAATTCCGGTTCCGAAGTGGCAATTAGGAATTAAAATTATGTGATGCCATAACGGCATCAGCGCCTCTCTAGGAGTCAAGAATTTTGGTTTGATATCACCCAATATGCTTTTTTTTAATTTTATTACTTAATTTTAATAAGGTATTCGATAATTTACTTTATTGTGAGCACAAAACAATGGACAAATTTACTTCTCGTTGTAAGAGAAACTTAAAAAAAATATGTATAACTATTGGGGTAACTGGATCCAGCATGGTCCAGTTATCCCGAACGCATGTACCAGTTACCCCATTCTTGAAAAAATTATGGGGTAACTGGGACACCGGGCTTACATTTGAAGCATGAAGTAAATATGTGTAGAAACCTAATAATATAAAGGTAGTTATATGCCTAATCTTTAAATAAAAGATTCTTTAACAAAAGTACTTACACTATTTTAATAAAAAGCCGAGGAAGTTCAACCAAACTCACGTTGTTTTTTTAAAAAAAAACGGAAATTTTCGACAACCTATCACATCACAGCAAAGAGAGAGTTATGATTGAGTTGATACTCTTTGTTTTAGGAATTAGAGGTTAAGGGGCATTATTCACAAAAGCTAAAACTTAAAATACATCAACGTTTTTTTTTAATGTATAAAATAGCCTATGGCCCAGTTACCTCGTGGTTCCAGCTACCCTATCTAACCTTACATTTGCTTGAATACTTGAATTTGTTGTATTTTAATTTTTACGGATTTTAATAGAGTTAATTAAACAACCAATAACTACACGTACGCTTTTCTTTAGAAAAGCTTCAATGGTTAACAAACATGTAAACGGTTTGAAAAAACTATAGCGTGTTTCTGTGGTTTTATATTGGCAATTAGTGATATGAAAGAATATTGCATCTGGATGTTCTGATTAATTTATATTTCTGGTAGTAATGCGTAATTTCGTTTAATTTTTTTTATGTCTTTAGATCTAAAGTAACATAATGTATTTGATCTTTCCTCTTATCATAAACATTCCGTGTTACATCTTTAGATTTCAAAATTACGTATATATTATGTAGTAAAAGCTAGCTAAGTGAAAATTTTTATTGCTTTAATTAAGCTGTGCAAACTGCGCAACCATATTGTTCTTTATATTTTTATCTTTTTTAGAGGTTTATGTTTTGTATATGTATTATATAAACAACATGTAGTGCTATAGGTAGGACTCAAGAAAATATGCTGAATTTTGTTGTGCAAACAGAAAACAAATTGCAATACAGCAGTTCAAATAAATTGCAGACTGGCCTTTTTTTATTTGATTTTCTTACTGCTGTACCCATCGTCAGATATTTCCCTTTAAAAGATCACTAATTTGCTCACATTTAACGGTTGAATTAACTTACAGATGGAACTACCAAAATGAAAAGCATTCTTTGTTTTCAACGAACTCTGTACACATTTTATAAAGTGGCACACATTAAAAAAAAACCTCTGTGGCTCTACAATCCCTAGGAATCATAGCCTACAGTTCTAATTCTAAATTATTTTCCATGGGCACCGGTGTACCTCGAAGCATGTTTTCCTATCAGGTGGTCAACGTAATGTGAGACTTTCAGTCTTCTATTTCTGACCAAATCTAGCACTAATTTTATCGATCTCGAAGGAATGAAACGTTTAGTGGACCGTACCCAAACTAGAGTAAAGTTTTAGACCTGCAGCGTGGTAGTACAGCGCAAGAACCGCTAAGCTACTGCGCTTCAAAATGTCGTACAAATCCACAGTAATTTTATTCTGGTTTATCGAGAACTACAAAATTTAAAAACTTTTATTTTCTCTCCTTATGTTTACATTTTTTAGCGATATGCAAACTCCTGGTTTTCACACTCCCAAAAAAATGAAACAGATACATTTATTAAAATCCTTTTCCTCCCCTAAATTTGAAGACTATTTTGCAATACTTTTCTTTAATTGTGCACCTTTTACGAGGCAATACTCACACTCTTCCTCTTTCACTTTAATGAGGATATATTTCCTTATATAAACGACGTTCAAGTTTTAAATGAGTATTTAACTCTTGATAAGATTATTTAACTATTAACTGGCGTTGTTGTGATATTTAGTTTCCAAATATGTTTCTCTTCGAATAAATTCTTCATGAATCCTGTAAGATTCTGATAAAATAATAAATGATAAACTGACTGATTTATTCAACTGGAAAATTCAGTCATGTAAAAATACTTTTGTTTTTATAAAAATCATTTTTATATAAATACATAGCAAGGTATGTATTGATGGAATATTACCATGAATGCACGGTGGTATACCATGAATGTATGGTATGAATATTTTATATAGATTATATGAAATACCGTTTATTAGAGCAGACGGATCAAATAATTACTGTATTGGTAGCAGTAAATTTAAGCATAGGAAAAAGGACTATATGTAGCTGATATTAAATATCATAGATAAACCTCAACCCTAGCAAGATTATATCAAGTAAAATCTATTCAAATAAATTTCAATGGTAATAGGATGATTTTCCCCTTCATTCTATCCATCAGTTATAAGAAAAGCATCTAGATTGTAACACGCATTATGACTCGAGCTACTCAATGGTTACGAAAATAAAAATAAACATCCATGTAAAATGAAAAAAATAACGTGCATAATATAAAAGACTAAGTGAAAATTTGAATGATTGCGTTTCATAGACCGCGCAGTTTTTGAACAAATCTATTTCTTTTAAAAATGACTCGGGTAGAGTCGAAAAATGTACACAGTCAAACAAACGCATTTTTACTCTTTGAAAAGTTTTTAATGTTTTAAAAAGTGAAAAATCGAATGATTTCGTTTTATAGACCGTGCAATTTTTGAACATATCTAGTTGTTTTTAAAATCACTCGGGTAGAGTCGGAAAATGTACACAGTTAAATAAACGTATTTTTACTGTTTGAAAAGTTTTTAATGTCTTAAAAAGTGAAAATCGAATGATTGCGTTTCATAGACCGTGCAATTTTTGAACATATCTATTTCTTTTAAAAATGACTCGGGTAGAGTCGGAAAATGTACACAGTCAAATCAACGTATTTTTACTGTCTGAAAAGTTTTAAAAGTTTTAATTTACACCCATTAGCAATTAAAATCAGTTATTTTACTATGTTTGTTTTATTTCTTAAAGTTATGACGCTACGACGACAGTTCTGCATAACACTGACACTGGTAAGTTTTAAGTCTTTTCTGTCCAATTTTATTTCTTACAAATAAAAATAAAATCATACTTAAATTCAAAGTATTAACTTTCTAATCAACTCTTTCATTAAAATGTCTAAAGTATTCGCAAATTTATTTACAGAGTTTTGAAAAAAGGAATTTTATCTTGATATGTGTCTTTTGAGAAAGACTATAGCCATAATGATTAATAAATATTTACTTTTTTCCCCTTTACCTTTTAACTACTTCAGAGTTAGAAATAATTCAACAATGTCTGTACATTAACGATCTGATTGACACGTACGCCAAAGAGGAATTAAATTTAATCTTTTCTGATATAGCTTTTTAATTCCTGTTTAAAGTAAGGGCTTTAAAAGTAATTTATTATATGATATATTTAGTAACTGATGACAAAATAGCAGTATGTAACATTAAAGGGATGCAGATTAGAGATAGTAACTGAACAACTTTTAACAATATAAAACTTAATTTCTTAAACACTTTAAGTTATTCATATGGGAACATAATTAAAAATTTTGTTTATGTTTTGTATAATATGTATATTATTTAAAGGAATAACAACCGTTGTCACAAGTAAAACATTTTTTATATTTATGTACCTATTTGTCGGGAGTTACTGAGAAAATTCCAATATTTTTTCATAGTAAGTTTTAGCAGTACATAAAGTATGAAGTTATCTTTTCGCAAAAATTAAAATAAAAAATGCAATAGTTATATTACTTTAAAAATCAAAAACTTATATTTAATTTGTTTGTGATATTGCGTGTTTATTTCATTTTTTATTTTATATTACTTAAAATATATATGTTTTCTATTGAACGATTAATTGTATTAGCTGCGGACACATATTTTGAAAGAAGGACTGAAAATCCATTAGATGTTTTTAAAATATATATATAAATGACAATTATCTTTCAAGTAAATTTTTTGTTTGCAAAAAGACCGTAACAAGAGTCGCCCTTAGAGGTGTCCGACATGTGTAAATGAACAGGACCTGGCCAGTATAGAAGCCGCTCATCCAAAAAGAATGAACATGGATTTTTTATTATTATTATTTATTTAATAAAACTTATTTCGAAGAAGATTTTTACAAATTTTGAACTACATAATGTCTATGTTAGTTGCTAAATTTAAGATTTAAAAAGATTGGGAAATCTGCTTTTTTCTCAGTATATAGCATATTTTAAGTGAAACCCCAGTATTTCAATTGTGCTTTCCTTAATATATGCAGTCGAAAAATTGTCTTTATAGTCAATGGAATAATAGTAAGCGACTCTTTACTTCCTGTTAATTAAATTGGCCAGAATTCTTCTTTTAGTAATAATAGGAGTAAGATTAAAACAGATTTGGAATAGTAAAATATATCTCTTTCGAATAAAAGAAATAAAAAAAATCGAAAAATTTCATTTATTAATTTTAATGGCATTTTTATGTAGGCAGATACTTTAGATGGTGTGTTATTTTTTTGCAAGGCGACTCATCCTAATATTTTCCACTATTGGTATACGGCAACGGTATGTACTCTGAGAGTCTGGAAAAACAAACAAATAAAAGTTAAAAATATACCACAGTCCATGCTTAACTCGTCTATGAAAGTTTCATAACTTTCCAAAGAGTACACTGTAAAAAAAAAGTTACTAAAGTTTTTCTAGGAAATTGGGATTCCTAGAACTTTTCATGTAACGGCAACAACAAAATTTCATGTAACAGACACACTTTTGTGCCGAAAATCAAAAAATCTGTAAGGTTACTAAGAATTTTTTTGGAAACTGGGATTCCGAGAACTTTTCATGTAACTGCAGCCAGGGTTACAAATAAAAGTTTAGTAAGATTACTAAAATTTTAGCAGATTCATTTGTAAAGTTACAGATTTTTGTAGCTTTACAAAAAGTAGTTTTGTAGATTTGCAGCTTTTTTCGTACAGTTACAGGTGAAAGTTTAGTAAGCATGTAACTTTACATCTGTAGAACTACAGATTTTTTTTTACAGTGTAGTTATAAAATAATCAGTACAGCATGCAGGCTGCTCATGTGTTAACATTAATTATGTGCAAGTCTACGATTGCAGTTGAACTGCCGGAGTGCATTTTTTCTTAATGATCACCTGTGCCTAATAGAGTTTCGCACATTATCATACACGATTTTTCGCAGATGAAATTTGATGCAGTTTTTCAATTGAGAAAAATTTGGAATTCGTCAAATATAAACGAAATATTTTAAAGGGTCTACCGCTTTTATGCAATGTGATTCTCCCTCATATTTTGCACGACAGGAGAAACATTTCACAAATGAAAGATTTCACATTTCGCAAATGAAAGATTTCACATTTCACAAATGACGATGTTATTAACACATTCACTGCCAAATCTATAAAGTAAGAATTTTCAAATCTCTTGTTGAAAGTCGTTTTGACACCACAAATTCAGAAAGGTAAATTTTACTTTACTAATACAGCGAAATTTCTGCCGATAAACAAGGCAATTTTTTATTTCTAAAATAGTTGTGACAAAGTAATTAATAAATTAACCAACGCTATTTTCGAGTTCCAGTGGGATACTTAAAAAAAAAATCAGATTGCTTTATCCCCACCACTTTTTTAAAAGCGTATAATTCGTCTTATTCTCGCATTATTTAATCTGTAATTAAATAAAGTGACTATTTCTGCTTCAAAAAAGTAGTGGGAATCAAACAATCTTAGATAAAAAAGTAATAATAACCCATTGAAAAATTCGACCGCGGCTGGGGGATGAAAGCCACGAGTATACTCCTGATTGGCAGCGAATGGGTTAATCATTGAATTAAAAATTTCTGTTCATCCTCACTCGTTCTAAATGCCTGTAATAATATGACTTCTTTTCGTAGTAGTATTTACAGAATCTTGATTATGATTCAAGGATTGTTTGGGGATACATTTAAAGGACTGAATAACATTACATGTGTGAAAAATTACACAGAATTAGTTGTGAAGTGCTTTTTAAAGCACTCCTCATCGATTGCAAATTCTATAAACTTATTATTACAGAAACTTTAGACAGCATTAATTAAATCGTCTTACATATGTTTAACGACAGCTGATGTGTAATCTTTATGTTTAAAAGGTCAGGTAACCTTTGAAGCGTCCAAAAACACATTTTTTAATAGCTTATAATTAAATATGATTCTTTGGGAACATTTAAAATCAAATCCCATACAAAAATTTGCATTAGAAGAGAAGTTATGTCTAAAACACTTTGAGCTTTTGCTATATGATCAACTGGTTTTTCAATCTTTAAAGCAAATTTTGCGCGCACGATTTCTGAAAAATGATTGCCTAGAATTTCACGAAAATTTTAGTGGATGTATTAAACGTACAGAAGCACAAAATGACCTATTATTATGTTTCTCAAGTATAGAAGATTAGAATTCACGGCTACTTTTGTAAAAAAAAAAAAAATCTCGATATTTCGAATTACTCTATAGAAGAAAAAAAATTATCGAGATCTACAAGTTATATTTTTTTCATTGTAGGTCATATTGAAAACATTTTATATCTGTACTCATTAAAAAAATCTTGGCTTGTTTCAGCCATTGAAATGGGAAAAATCATGCGCGCAATGCATGCAAGAATAATTCTTTCGTAAAAATTGTATTATCTTTAAAAATAAATTTAAAAAAAAACTATATATGTGTATAACTTTCCTAACAACTTTGATTGATAAAATAAATCGTTCCTAACATGTGTTTTCAATTTTATAATTAAAAGTTAATTAGTTAAAGAATGACTGCAATTCTTACAGAAATCACTTTTCCATGTACTTTATTGGTTCAAAGGTTACCTGACCCCTTAAGATTTTTTTTTAATTATTTTTTTTTATTATCCTACAACAGGACAATTATACTGTTTATTATTTATTCATTTTTATTTGCGAATATCAAAGATTCATTAAATATTCTTAAACGAGTAAGCAGAAATGCTAAATGCGTTAGATTGATTGATTGCTCTTTACTTTTTTTTTCTATATTTCGTTAAAAAGCGACTCCTATAAAAGTATTTTTCACGAACGTTTTTTTCGCAGATTTTTGGATGTAGCTAATTTGTATGGACATGTTTATTTAAATTCCATTTCTATGCATAATCACTGCATTGATAATATCTCTCTTTTTCGTTGAAGTTTGTTTAACTTATTTTGATAAAAGGAATTTCTAAGGTAAAATATCTTTTTGTAAATTCAAAATTATAGTTTTATGAATGGAAAGTATCTTTAAACTAAGCATTTGTCGAGCTTTTATTTTATTACTCGTCAACAGAAACTTTTGTTGTAGCATTTTAATGTTTTTATATTTAATTTTTTTATTTTTGTTTTAGATGCTAACTGTTGACAATAACACATACAACAAAACGATGTAGCGCCACGCTAGAGAAATTTTAATATTGCTGGGTCGACTCTTGTTAGATTAACAGGCATGGTGATATTTTGTTTTATAGTCTCTCGAACTGAGATACGTAATAAAGTTCGAGAAAACATCAAGACGTGCAAAACACAACAAGAATGGCAAACAACTCACTTTAAGATATAATTTTGGCAACTTGCTTTTTTTTTTTTTTTTTTTTTTTGAGAATCAAAGCTTATACAGGACTGTAGTTTATATCATCAACTATGAAAAATAACTTTTACTAATTTTAACGGGAATATTTAATTTTTACAAAAGCACTAAGGAAACAAAAACCGGCTATCTCAACGTATGCTTTCAATCTTTGATTTATTTTATTTCAAACGCAAGTTAAACAACAATTTAAAAAAATATATGTCAAAATGTGCAACATTTTCTAAAATTGTTCATTTACCTGTTTTAATTGTATATCATGGACTAATTAAAACTACTTACATTTTATATAACTAATAATATAGCACATGCATTTTTTATATCACTCGCCGAATTCTTTTCACGATGAAATCCAATCAGTTTACAGGCAGTGTCACCGAATGTTAGTACACGACCAATAGAGTGAAAATAATTATCTGAAGTAAAATTACCATTTTCAATATCATATTGTTTTCCGTGACAATACTAATTTCGATTTTCCTTTCAATTAAATACTTGAACCCATTTCTTACGGAATTAATAAGTTATTGATCCGAATCTTAAGATAATTACATGTGCATTGGAAATGCAGTATCAAACTATATAATAATAATCGTTAAGATTGGCTAATTCTTTGTTTTAATTAAATGGGAAACTTCCCACGAAGTTAAGTGTGTACTGCAATTAGTTGTACATGTAGAAATAGTATTACAATAGTATTTTAGTATTAGTTTGTTTTCAAGGAAAGGCCTTAATAAATATAAATAATTTTCAAAGAATATTTTTTACAACTGAAATAAAAACGTGTTATGTATTTTCTCAAATTTTTCCATATCTCTGTTATCATACACCGTAATCATATATATAATTCAATTTTCAATCGAGGATGTAAGTTAATAATTTTACAAGCACTACCGCTAAAGTAAAACACACGATGATTAATGATTAAAGAAAAGATTTAATTTCCAAAAATATTCTGTATTTTCTGGTAAATTGCAGTGATTTTGTTATTGGTGGTGTTAAAGTGTATTTTATAGTAAACTGCAGCTGTAATATATATAAATATATCGATTTGGAGAATAATTAAGATGACAAGAAATTCCTTAATATCGCACGGTATATCCACATTGTCAGATATGTGATTCAAAATATTTGTAAACATGCAACATGGATAGACGTAAGTTTAATATATATAAATTTGAAGTATGCAAACAGTATATTAATTTGTTATTGCAAATTAGTTTAGGTTTATGTAGTATGCCGTATGCGGCAAAATGTATGCAAGCGTATGCATGTAATATATCCAGTATTTTGGATTTATATCTTCTAATTAAAATTACTGTTTATTAACTATAATCACCGTTCTCTTTAGAACTATGTCATGAACTCTTTAAAATATCCAACATTTTTCAAATTATGTAATTTCATCTAAAACATTTACGGGAAAAATGAAATTAGTGACCGTAAAATTGAATGTTACAAACTGACAAAATATACAATATGAATTTTAAAAAGCTCACACTTTTACTTAAAAGGAAAGAAAGATAATACTAATAATACGTCACACTTGAAAAACATACATTTTATTTAAATTTTCTAGTACTTTCGTTCTGCAGTCAAGTGGTCATATTCAGGGAATATTCTTATTAATTGTCGTTCCATTCATTCAAATACGTCACTTCGTTTCAAATGGGAGAGTCTATGTATTAAGGTAGCTGGGAATTAGAAGTACCAGTGTCTTGCATTGAACTTATGTATAGAAAAATATTTAACTGCAGTTTCCATTTAGTTTAATATGTCACTTTTTCCACATATGTCACTTTCATTTTAAATACGTAGCTGGCCAGTAGTTGAAGTAGCAGTGTTTCGGATTAAACTTACATAGAGAAAAATATTTAACGGACGTACCATTGATTTTTACACGTCCCTTTGTCAATATACGTCCCTATATATAAAATTTTAGCAATAATAAACCTTATTATTATTAATATAATAATAATAATAATAATAATAATAATTATTATTATTATTATTATTATTATTATTGTTTAATTTTCTTACTTAATTACAAACTCACCTTATTAGTAATAGGAAGAACCGAAAATTATTTAGTCCTAAAAATAACATATTCTGTTTTCATTAGTTTCTTTATGTTTCTATTATTATTTTTTGGTTCATTTGCAGTACAGTAAAGGGATAAATCTAAAAAAAATTGTCTCATTAATATAAGTTGCTAATTTACTCCACTTCTTAAAGTTGCTCTAAATTTTCATTTTAGCATTCTTAATAAAATAACAGAATGATAGTATACTATAAGGAAATAAATAAATCCCCATAGGGGTAATCAAAGAAACAAGTGTGCATGCTAAAATAAGATAGCAGCTATAAAGTTTTGATTCTAGCAATAAAGGTAATACAAGAAAAATAAAATAATACAAAACCTGTAAGTTTTCACAGCACAAATTGATAACATAAAGAATAGTGCAGAATTGCCGCAATTATCTTGAATACAAAATGTTACATTGTGTTATACTTCTTCTACCATCAAGATAAAAAAAATATTGATATCGTAATATTATTTAAATAGAAGTAACACAATTAATAATTAATTATTTATATGTCTGATTAATATGTTTAAAAATGCAGAATGATATTTAAATTGTTTTTAAAAAATATTTTCAATATTTACGATGATCGGTTTAATATCTTTTATAAGTCTTTTGTCGAAACATACATAATAGTATAAACAATAAAATTATATTATAACTAGCCACATTTGACGATCAGTTTGGTCTCTCTTAAATGTATGCTAAGCATTTTATCATGTTACTTTTATCCATAATTTATATTCAATCCTTCGCCAAATTGGAAGATTCTGATAGAGAAATCACGAACTCGGCATTTTTATGTTAGCTGGATACAGATGAGAAATCGCCAACTGTTGTTCCCCTTGAACTTTTTCGTGAAAACTAGAACATTTAAAATTCTTGTATTTCACTTATTTACGTTTGGCTTTCACTTATTTATTTTTATTTTTTAAAACGAAAAGAAAAGTAAACTAATAATAATGCCATAAACCACGAAATTTAATTTCAACATCAAAGCATTGTTTTAATTTACCACGCGAAAAATAAAATATACTAACTGGCGTGTTAAAAATTGCTATTGGCGAGATTTGTGCCCGGCTAACGTAAAAGTACCAAGAATTCTTTGTTTACGATAACGACAACGTTTATATAGTTTCATTCCAAAATATATATATATATGTATATATATTTTTTAATAAAATGGAAATATTTCATATGAAAAGCAAAGGGTCAGCCCATAATTGTTTATGACAGTCACATGGCTTAGAATATTATAATATAGATGAAATGATGACGTTGGAACTATATTTGGCAATTTATCACCTGCGTCTGGCTAACATTAAAGTACCAAAATGGCCGCTTGGCACATAAAAAATGAAGCGGTCAACCTGGAATTGTTGATGACAGTCACATGACTTAGGCTATTGTTATAGAGATAAACGTCTATGACTCAATTTGTTTCGCTAATCTAATTGATATTTTGCTGAATACAGCGGCATATTTTTTTTTTAAGTAAGAATATAAATGTAATACATAAGAAATATTTCACCATTGTATGTACAATTCCTTGATATTATTCTATATATAACGAATGTAAAAAAATACACATTGTTTTAAATTCATATATTTGACTCAGAAATACTGAAAACTAACAAACAGGGCAGGAACAACTTTCAAAACAAAAAGATAAAAACTACGAAAGAAAACACATGTAAAGTAAGCAAAATGTTAATTCAGTTAATGACCAAAATTATTTAATCAACGTTAAGCCTGTTATTTGGTATATTAATGGAGTTAAATGTAAGTGAAGACACAAAGCAAAATAGCGTTAATATAAAGTTCTGAGTATTCAAAGTATTGAATTTGAATTTCGTTAATTTAGTTATAGCCAATCGGCATTTATTTGAAAAATCTTGTTCTTGTTGGCTAAAAACTAGCTACAATTTTGCGCTATTGGAAACTGGTACGTACACGTGAGGGTGCGGGAATAAATATATTACCATGCACATATATCTAACTTAAGGAAATATTAAAAAGAATATTTATTTTGTTGCTCTTTTCCCCTATTCAGTATCAACTATCGTATAATATCACACCGCCATAAGAAATGTCGCTTCAGTTGAATCCTTTGTAATAATAAATATTAATTTTTAAAAAACGATTAGAATATAACTTTATTAAAGCAGTTAAGCTGTATTATTTTTTTATGAACGTATCTTTACACTGTATACTCTAAACAAACATAAGAATGTTTCCTTTAGCAAATACAATTAGAAACATAAATCTCCACGTTACAATCTTATTATAAAGGAAAAACGAGTATGTACGTAACGTTGACGTCATGTTGTGATTGGACAACAAACGATCAAATTTATTTTTTAATGCAATTAAAAAATAATAAAACCTTCTAAACCTTTCACATTTTCAATTTTTATACAGTCGAATAGCCAAAAAAAAAAAAAAAAAAAAAAAAAAAAAAAACTTTCGAATACAAATTATTTGAAAACTAGATCGCAATTTTTTTTTTAAGTATTACAATTGACTCAACATTTATTGGTTTTAAAATAACTTTCAATTATGATTTTTTTTTCAAATCTATATCGCGTGCAGACGATTGCTAGAGATAAATGAATTTGAAGTTAAATTAATATGAATAGCTCAGTATTTGTTTCCAGCTTATATTTTATAACGAAATTAAAACATTCATTAGTCAATAAGTAAAAGAATAAAAAAATTAAGAAAAAATGCAATTTAACAAATTACAACGACCATTTGGAAAATGATTTTTTCAAAGACTAAAATTTAAGGCATTAAAAATCGCACGGAGTTGATCATACATTACGTACGCCATGTATTACATTTTTCGGTACTGTAAATTTTTAAACTTCTACGGAGATGGTCATTCATTATTTACGCCATGGATTAAACATTAATATTCCTGGACCAGTTTTAAATGAAATTTCATTCTTAAACTTCTAAACATCCCACAATATTACATTTTACACCGTCGTATAGAGAAAAAAATTTACATTTAACTGAAATTTGTTTGAAAGCTGTATCTCAATTTGTTTCTGAGTTATTACTATTTTTTTTTTAGTTTTTATTACTTTTTTGTCATAGTGGCAACAGAAGTATCCATTTCTGTTGAAAGTAAAGGGAAAATACACATTACTGTGTAGACCAATCAGAAAACGAATAAAATGCGGATTCAACCAATAAAACCCTTGATATATATTTTTGATTTCCTACCTCACAGAGGACAATAACCCTTTTTCCAAATGGTATAAAACAAATAAAACAAAAATTTAAGACATGTAATCGAATTACGTTCTTAAGCCACTGAAATGAAGAGAATCAAAAATGTTCGCTGGCAAAACTTTCTAGCGTTTTCTACCACGCGTACAAAAAGTCAATACATTTTTTCATAATCGACATCCAAGCAAAATCAATGTAACGCGAATTCCCACGCTAAATTAATGTAGCACGAGGTGCCCACGCTTAATTAATGTAAAGGAGAATTTTGGAGAAAAACATGCAGTCAAAATATTAGACGTGATTTTAAAGATGAACATTCAATGCTTATAAAAGTGTGATTTTTAAAAAGTTATTTTTACTGTTATAGCTATTTCCGATTCACTCTCAAAGTTTATGGAATGATAACAGAAACAAATACAGAAACCATTTTCAAGAACAACAACTGATGATTTTATATCGCCAAAACAATATTCATTTTTCATTATATTTTAAAATATGAATATTGTAAAGAATTTTATAAAAAAAATTTTCCCTGCCGGCTCGGCTTACAAGCGCAGGTAGATTTCGACGTTAATCTCACCAACAAGAACTAAATCATGATTAGAGATAAACCCACTTTAACTATTTTATCTAGTCACTTTTGACGAGTTTTTAATTTCATTTTTATATAAGAGCTGGTTTTAGCAGAATCATGTTAATGCAGTATTCAAAAAATATTTTTCCATGCTCAACAACTCGAAATTTTCTGACACATTTTCAGATTCATTTTTAAATGGAAAAACATGAAACTTGCTTATGTGTTTTTTTTAAAGAGATTTATAAGAGACCTATGGTTTTATTTTTCGTTCAATTAATTACAACTTGATTTATAAACAACTATTTTATCAGTCGTACCATATTTCTCGTTACCAATACAATCGCTTCTAGAAATTCGGTTCAAAATGCCCACTTTGACATAATTTTATGAAATATATTCTGGCTGTATCAAAAAATCAATTAGTACGGCACATTATATAGTTTCTGAATAAGAGAACCTACCAAATGGATGCGTTTGAAAGCAAAAATGAATTTAAAAATGATTCAGAAAATAAGCAGTTTTTCTGTTTGAGTACATCCTTAATGCGATATTTTTTTCTTCAACCTCTATCTATTTTTAATTTGTTTTTGTTGTAAGAATTGGTTCTATCAAAAACTTGTCAGTACATAAGTTGTAGATAATATTAAGAAGATATATAATAAATTCACGCGGATTTGATATCTTGTGAATTGACGAAGTTATGGATTTTTTTCTTTTTCAATCCCCCTCCCTCCTTTTTGTTTTCAATTTATTTATTTTTTCTTTTTATTTCGGTAAGAATTGGTCCTATAAAGGATTGACAAAGTTATGATTTTTATTCCCGAAAACACTATTTTTTTTTTTCCCCTTGAGCCCATTATTTTTTTTCAAAAGTCTGACATACATAAATTTTTGGACCTTTTTTTTAGAAGTAATAATAACTTTAGACTGAGTCGATATGTATTATAATTAGAAATTTGTTTTTTTTTTCGTTTTTTACACAAATCCTTTCCGTATTTCCACCCCCTTGGTCCGATTTTGCCCGTTAACGAACCTGAGCGAGATTTTATGCCCCTTAATTTTATGTGTCAGTTTGGAAAAGATTTGTGCCGAATTATGGAAGATATCGTGCCCATAAAAACGTGACATAGATAGATAAGTTTTGAACTGGGAGTGGTTTTGGGTTCTAGGGGTCATGATCGCTGTAGATTTGCAAAATTTTTTCGGAAATTCCAACATAGGGGAGAATGTAATATGTGGTATTTCATACGAAATTTACCTAAAAAGTCCGACAAAAATATGCCTACTATTAATATAATGTTTTTAGGTATACATACATTCACAACATCCGACCACACTATTTCATACAATTTATCATATGAATAATTTTATAAAATTAGTCGGATTTGCCAATCCCAGAAATTTCTTCTTTCTTATACATGTCAATATTTCAAAAAGTTGTTAAACATGTTAATTTTTCAGTGTTACTACTTCAATTCTGCATCAACATTGATTTTCTTCTTAAGTTTCTGCTTTATTTCACTATACGGAGTAAACACGAGTTAATCTCAATAATAACATTTATTAAAATCAATATTGCTCGTTATTCCGTTCTACATCAGCTGCTTGAGAATCGCCGGGTTAGCTGTATGCGAAATGCAAGTCAGGCTACAGTCATGCTACATGAACAGGCGATGTACAACAGAACTATATAAAATCTAGAAAAATTGCTATTATAGCCCGCCTAACAGCGGAATATACCCACATTCAAAGAGGTCCTGCTTGCAATAGCAAAATACATATGCAAATAAAATTGGTTCAATTCTATGCCTAACTTCATTCATACATTTTTGATTGTACAATAATGAAAATACGCACAAAAATGGCTACGACAGCTCCACTTTCCTGCGGAATGTGTCAATTTAAAGGAGCTGCTGCGCATAGCCTAAACATGCACAAAAATTTTGATTTAATTCTCTGCACAATTTTATAAACTTTCCGATGACACAAAGTGAACTTACACACACACGAATACGTTAAATTGCGGATATACGGATACACGGACGGACTACCAGAAATTTTTTATAAACATGCTTTTGTATTCTCTGACCCGTATAGTGTGCAAAGCCGTCGAAAACCGAAAGTAAAAAAAATCTCGATTTTAAAACTTTCTTGTTTAGAAAGAAGAAAGTTAAAACGAAATAGATAGCATGTGATGTCTTATGTAATACATAAAATGAAAACTAGTCTGTCTGCCTGTCCGTAATTCTATACAAATCCACAGTTTGGAAGCCAGAATTGTGAAATGTTACGTATATGTGTATCAAAACACGGCCGAGGCAACTTATGTAATCCGGAATCGAAATAATTTATAGTTAGTTTTGAATTAATAAAAAACCAACAATTTAGCAGCAATTCCTTATCAAATTTACACATTTTCCGTTATAGCAATTGCCAATAATTAATAATCCTCAATAAAATTCTTACAACAAACATTACTTTTCTATTGAAAGATTCCCATGTGGAAAATAAAAATAAAATGAATATTTTGAAAAATAAGAAAAAAAAAAAGTAAAACTTACGTCATGTTGGAAATATAATGGATGTCAGCAGGCGAATACTCAACGTCATATGAGTTGAAAAAACATACTGAAACATGTTAAAAACTCGATTATGGAAATATTGGGATATTTTAACATTTTGAGGAACATTTTGAATTTGTTTTCGTTTTTTTTTTTCCAAATCTATTCTATTTATATATACGTGTGTGTATTCGTGTATATTAGAGTTTCCATAAATGTTTAGGTCCCTAGAGCGTATTCTTAATGAAAATTCGAAATAAAGATTTCAGATTTTTTAAAAATAAAATTCATAAATTTTTTGCACTTGCCATTTATCTTTAATCATGAAAGAAATATTTAAATAACAAAATTCTCGAAAACAATTTTTCACCAAGGTTTCAATCTCGGTCCCAATCCAGATCACAAATTTACACAGTTTATACAGTCCCAATCCAGATCACAGATTTGGGTGTCCCAATAATGACTGATGTAATTTAAAATTCAATAACTTCCAAATGGTGACAGATATTTAAAAAAATTCTTGCAGGAGGGTTATATATGATGTCAGGAGTTTTTGTACTGGGACTCTTGATTTTAGTTCGAATTTAAAACAATAGATGGCGCTGAGAGCAATAGGCGCTCAGTTCAGACCCAATTTTTGGCACTTCGGGATCAATTCAATACATTTTAATCTCTTTTTTTCGCATGGAAGAAGAGAGAGAGGCCAAAAAGTCGAGCTTGGATTTAGCGGTTATTACTTGCAACGTCACCTACCGATGCTATATGTATCTAAAACAGAGAATTGAAGCGTAAAAACGCCTGACATCTTTCATAACACTCCTGCAAGAATTTTTTAAATATCTGTCACCGTTTGCAAGATATGGAATTTTAAAATCCATCAGTCATTTTTGAGTCACCCGGTATTTACTGAGTAAGTACTCTGTAGTATGTGTTAAATTAGAAAAAAAATGAAAATTACGTAAAAAAACAAACATTCTTGAAGTTCCGGGCAACGCCGATTTCTTTAGCTAGTAGTTATATAAAACCATTTATTTTCTAGCTTTATAATTAAATTCATCTTTCTCATGCATTTGATGAAATTATTATGCAACAAAAAACTGATTAATAGCACATAGGTAGAAAATATGATATCGATTTAAAAGTAAAATACAAAAAAAAATATCCTTTTATTTATTATGTCTCAAGATGCAGGTTATTTTTTATATTTTAGTGTATTACTTATAATTTTAAATTTTTAATAGAAATAACGTATATATTAATAAAATTATTAATTAAATTTGTTACACTTATTTCATATTCCCAAATGAAAATGCGAAAAACATTAAAATGTAAGAGAAATAAAGGAAAAACAAATGAATATATTTCAAAAATTAATTTAGTTATGTTTAGAATTTTTAAATAAAAATATTAAATTAAAATTAAACTTTAAGCTCGGAATTAGTTTTTTAAACACAATTTCTTTTCTAAAATCATTTATTTATGTCTATTACCATAGCAATTCAATATTAATTAAATTTATACAAAATACATTTTGTCTGTTTTTTTATATAAATTGTGCTTAAAATTGAAGTACAATAACTTTTTTAATTAGATTATTTAAATTAAATCTCTATTAGTAATAATTAAATCACTTTTCAATATTAGTTTTTTTTATTATTCTCTGCAAAATTATTTTCTTTATTATATTCAATATTAATTAAATTTATACAGAATACATTTTGTCTGTTTTTTTATATAAATTGTGCTTAAAATTGAAGTACAATAACTTTTTACAATTAGATTATTTAAATTATATCTCTATTAGTAATAATTTAAATCACTTTACAATATTAGTTTTTTTTTATTATTCTCTGCAAAATTATTTTCTTCATTATTTTCGTAAATATAAATTAACAGCAAGTTTTTTCTGAAATTATAAAAACTACGTATACTAAGAAAAAATAAATGATTCTGCTGGTGGTTTATGTAGACAAAAATAATGTGATCACAAAAAACCCAAATATGTGATTAAATAAAATATGAATAGATGCAGATTTTGTATGCGTTGATAACTTTCAAAATTCGCAAGTACAGCTCTTTTAATTCAATCTATTTTTTAATTAATAAATAAATAGTTATAGAATTTATATAATATTTTAGATAAAAGTAACTATTTTCATACATTAAGATGTGTGAAAATTCTATTTTAGAGATTTTTTTAAATTACAGGCTTCAAATGTATAAACAAATGTCCTTTCTATGTGTCAAAAAGAAAAAAAAAATTCTTGAAACGGGTGCCCGAAAACAGAGTCATCAAAATGCCATAAGAAGAAAAAAAAAAAAAAAAAAAACCCTTAGAGAATAGGAATTTTGCTTTTTTAGAATTTAGTGTCGCCCTCGATAAAGAAAGATATAAATATAGATAGTGCAAAACACATTTTAGTTTTAAAACTTAAAATATACGCATTTATTTTATGTAAAATGACATCATTTGCATCTCCTGAAGAATTACACATTTACTTTCCAGCATTAAACAACGTCTATAGAAAAGTATGCATATGACCTCACTTCAATTATTAAGATAAGAGGAAGGAATAATTAAGATAAGAGGGGATTTAAATAAGAGGAAATAAGTCACACAAATTTTCTTTAAAATACACATTTAAAGCAGACGACATTCATTGCATAGAACGTATTTTAATTTCATTTTTTTTTTCTGTCGTTATAAAAAATAGGAACAAAAGTATATAATAATCTTTTATTTTCCAACTATTTTCCCTTTAATTTCTACAGAAACGGAGTACTTCAGTTGCCAACAATACACAAATCGAATTAAAAACTACAAAAAAATAAATTGAGATGCAGTTTTCAGTTTAAAGTTCTTTTTTTCCCAAATATAATGGTGTAGAAATTGAAAATGTGCGATGCTTAGAAGTTAAAAAAATGCAGTAGAAATCATCAGTATTTAACAGTACAATGATATATCTGCTGTGTTTTACGGTTGGCAATATAACGTAATGTTATTTTTAAGACGACATTTTAATTGTCAATATATATATAGAAAATCTATATCCCATGTTGAAACGATATATTCATATCAATAGTGATAGGAATTTTAACATCTTCTGAAAACAATGTTTTAACATCATGAATGGTTTTAAATGCTTTAAAACTTGTATATACTTGCACCTATTTTGTAACAAAAATGTATTGTGAATTAAGTATTCATGTGCTTATTTACTTTAATTGTTGCCTGACAGAAATAGCATACCGGGTGCTAAAACTAATATTTACATATTACATACTCTATACATTTATGTATGCATTCTCATTCATGTACATAAGCTTCACAGACTAGACACATCCCATCTGTGACAATATTTCTTTGTGGATGCCTTTTAACGTCTTTAATGAAAGTATTGCGTATTGTTTACTTCTTTCTTTTAACGCATTGCGTAAGTGTACATTTCGCTGCAAACTTATACGTGTAGCGGAAGTTTTTTTAGTGAATTTAGTCATTCGGTAAAAGCGCAATAAATCGAAAACTAGTTCGCAAATTTTAACGAATCATTTTTTGTTTTACACTAAAATGTTCATGTGTATTTAGTCAGTCGCTTAGTAATACAAACAACACACGTCCTTACAATGATCAGTAACTGAACCCGCTCTCCAGCACAATTCTATAGAAATGTGTTTACGCGTTCCGCGCTCAAGTGACAGACCGCAAGAAACGTAGAAGTTCGTTTCATGCATACAATGTGTTTGCGAGCCGGACCGTCAAAATGAAAGCACAATTTCCAAGATAAAAGAAAATCTTATTAACGAGCCCAGCGGGCCGATAAAATAAATAAGTGGGCCGACCTGCCCGATATAAGATGTTAAAATGATCAAACTAATCCGATAAAATATGGACGGTTTTCAATGGACATGACTGGTGCAAGGGTAAGTATAAATGTACTGTTCGAACCTATTCTAGTTTTACAACATCAATACAGAAATAATATATATCCAGCTAAAAGACGTGCATCGAGCACGTTACATCGTGTTTGAAACAGGGCATATTTTTGTAGTAGACTCGGGACGTGCCGAGAAGATGCTTACATTTTTTTTTCTAAATGCGGGCCGGTACTGGACTTAACACTTCATAGGACGTGCTGGCTGAAATTAAAAGCTAGTTAAAGCTGAAATTATCTTGTCCAAATCTTAATATTTCTGCTTATAATTCAAATGTTTTAAATTACGGGAATGTACTATGCTCATACTAACCATTGTTTTTCCTAAAACTGTACATTTTGCGTTACATGCAACTATTTAATAAAGTATTTTTTTTAAGTTATAATAAATAAAAATATATTAATATAGATAATCTTTAAAATTACTAAATAAAAAGACACATATTTGTTTTTATAATGTTAAAATATTTAGCTTAACTTCCTAGGTAATGTTCTCAGATAAAGCTAAATTTATCTTTTCGCAGTCTTGAAATTTCTCCGTTTAAAGATAATATGAAGTAAGGAAATAAAAAAAATGAGGAAGTTTACTATCGAATAATTACCTTCATAGTACTTTCACTTCTACACTTCTTCTCTCGTTCAAATATTTATTGATTGTACGTTTACTATTTCTGGAACTCGGAACACGATCAAGTGTGCTCGTATAACTGGATTTTGACAGATGCTTTCTTTGGAAAAGATAGCTTTAAATTTACTACTAAATAAGGAATATTTTTCTATTTAGAAACAATCTGCTACATGTACTTCTTATTTTATTTACAGATTGTTCTTCAATAAAACGGATAAATTATCAAGCTGTTTTATGTTCATTTGTTACACAGACAGCAACAAAGTTTTTCTTTATTATTAACTTCAAATTAAATATTATTCTCTTTCTAACAAAAAAATGCTATTAAAAAACAGAGAATCGATTTAGAAATATTAAATAAACAAAAGTTAGTTTTTACTTTGAAAAACAATTATTAATAGAAAAAAAGATTGTAGAAAAAGATTTAGAAAAAATATTTTACGGAGATTACTTTTCTATCTGCATAGCTTATTTGATTTACCTATAATTTTATTGGTATTCATACGTTAATTAAAAATTCAAGCACTAGAAATCTGCTAGTTTTAAAATATACAGTTAATCCGTATTGATACTAAGTCGATATTTTTTAAAGATAAAGTTAGTTAAGCTCTGGTAAAATAGAAAACAGAAAGAGTTACAAACTAAATAGTATTAAAAAGTAAATTATATATTTGAATGCATAATATCACATTAGTATGCAAAATGATTGAAGTAATCACAATTAATATATTATATGTATATAATTATACGTGCGTTATATAATTGTACGTGCACAAGTATAATAATTCTATGAATATCGGTGATATGTAAATTAGTTATTTTTGCCGGATGAAGTGATGTGGATTTGGAATATGGAAATATTTCGCGACTTGTACTGTCAGTTGACTGGATTTTATAAAATAAAAGTCTCCTACTGTTTTTGATCAGTTTTTTTCATCTTATTTAATATGATAATAAATATTGTAAATAGTACTATTAAGAAAGAATGGTATATTTCGAAAAAAAGTTAAAAAAAAAGATTCTAGATGACGCAAAAAAAAAAAAAAATATATATATATAATAAAACCTCTTACAAGTTATCCACGAATTCAGATCGTTACTTATTACAAGAAGCCTCCTTAGCTTGAAAATCAGTCAATTAATAACTGCTTTTATTTTACCTAAAACACCATACCGTGTACATTAACCCCAAATAAACTGTAGAAATCACAAAATTATCGTGGGAGAGTGAGAGTATCGCAGAGTGGAAGTTGAGCACAATGCACAAAGATTATCGGATAAAAAAGGAGCCGTGTAATATTAATGACACTATGCGCCAAGAAATACGTTGCCTCAATGCAAAGTAGGCTTACTTTTTTATAAAATCCAGTGACAAGACTTGTTGGTTCTAAATACCGCCTTCCCCATCTCAACGTTCTTGAATAGTTTACTTTTCCTGTCATCTGTAAAGACCGTAAGAAGATATAAATCGCTAAAAGGTTATTTTCCATTCTAAAGATGCAAACATATGTTTTTTTAAAATTTACTCAGAGGTCTGTCCCGGTTTTTTTCTATTCGTGTGGGTGTATCTAAACGTCCATAAAATTTTCACATCATTTTGCAGATTTATTCCATATCTGTAAGGTTCTGTTTCTATACTATACCGTATTAGAGGTCTCATGTGCCCTGTGTCCATCAGGTACACTTGTGTATACCACTTCTGACATTAAAAAAAAATAAGTATTGAGTTAAGTGTCACAAGTGGTGTCGTTGCTTATCTTATTGCCAAATTATGGCATCTGGATGAGACCGTGAGAACACCATGGCCCGATTCTTTAACACGTTCTTTTTTTAAATAATTCATGGAAGACTGTACTCATGCAAAAATTAAAATAAATAATTGTAATCTAAGAGCTATAAAAAGTAATTTCATACAAAATTTCACATATTTTATTTTTAAATTACTCTTATTCTGATATAATTAACGCTTTATGAAAGCACAGAAATTAACATCTGATTTCAACCCTTAAAGGTACACATATTTATTTATAATTACAGACTTTTAATACAATTTATACAATAAACCCATCTTGAGCGCAAAAATAGCCGAGGTCAGGAATCGAACATGGCATGGCACCTTACCGTGCTGTTGCTTTAACCACAAAGCTACAATTTCCCACTAATAAACTAAGTTGGAGAACATCACCGTCTATCTAACAGACAGCATTGTATGACATGACAGCGATGAATAAATTACATAATCCATTTGCGGATTATTTGCGGATCGATGGACTTGTATTTGTTGAACCCCTTAAAGAATCTGTCGAAAGACCTTGAAGAAGTTAAAGTATTTCTGAACAATTGTCATCATACACGTCTTAATTATTTTTATTTGAAATAATAAAACAAAGAAATGACCTTTAATGTGTGTAGAAAGCGTCTAAGTTTAAGGAATACAACCTACAAATGTAAACTTTAGTATAATGTTAGTAAATATTAAGTGAAAAGTAAGTTATTTAAAAAAGTCTCTTATATACTTCAATCACCATTTCAGCTCGATCGATGTCTTTAATATAACGAAAATATCATTCCCTTTTTTGATTTTCGTTATAGAAATGTCTTCGGGTCATATCCGTTCTAGAAAGCATTACGAAATTTTGACAAATTTTGAGATATTATCTGAAGATAATATTTTTTTTTCATATTTTCTATTACATTCTCAAGAACATAAAGAACACTATATTAAGATATTAAATACCTCTAATATAATATTTTGTGATACATTATTCCTTACTGTTTGAGGCAAAAATGGAAATAAAATTATATTTTTCATTGTTCTGACGCTTTTAAAGTGAACTGTAAATTTAAATGCTGATATTAAATAAGCTCGCTTTCAGTTTTCAAATTTAATAGTAATCCTTTTATAATATTCTTAAAACTGTTATCATAACTAAAGATTATCTTACAATAAATAACTATACATACCCAATGATTGAAATTTCACTTATTACTTTCATTTTATTTTATCTTTGCATTATTATATGTATGAGTAAGTAAATCTTCTAAAAGTGATTTGTACATTTTAAACACAAAATAAATATTGAACCTTCTTTTTTTTTTATTTGTTCTGAAAGTAATATATGCACTTGAATGAAATAATAAACATTAATATCCATCTTTGTTTGTAATTTTCCATAAATGAAAACGTTGTAATTGTGTTTCTAAGGCAAACTCTGTATTTGCAACTAATATTTTATTTTATGAAGAACATTAATCTGTCATTCAGAAATATTTTCGAATTAATGAACATAAGTACATTAAATGTTGATATTATTTTATAAAGTTTATTTGAATACGTTTTCCATTTTAGTTTAAATGTATCATTCATCTAAATTGTAAGTACAGAGCATTTATTAATGATGCTATTTAATTCTTATTTAGAAATAAAATATCATTATCTAAAGATCAACAAATAAAACATCAGATATACATAATTATGCGGAATTTGGCACACATCGTATTTATAATTAAGAAATTTCAATCTTTAGCATTTTGAGACCATCAATAAGTATGCAAATGATCAATTAGTTGGCCTTAACCCCTTCGCGGCGAACGTCTTTAGATAAATTTTAATATTTTAACAACGGTTTTTCAAAACAAAATTTTTTGCCTAATTGAATCGGGAAAATCCCCTGATTAAATAAGACAAATTTTACAATAAAAAATAACTGGTGGGAATAATAAAGGATTCGGAGAACCTTATGCAGTATGGTATACGTGACGCTCGTCTTGAAGGGGTTAAGTTGCAAATGGTGAATGTGTCTTCACTTTTGAAATACTGCAAATTCGCTGAAGCTTTTTTAACTTCTGAATTGGAAAATTACTTATCCAAGTCATATTCAGATATTAATAGTAGGCGATACAGCTAGGAAAATCAACAACATAAAAAGTATTTTCAAAAAAGATGATCAGTTTCAACAATTAAAATTCATAAAATTTTTCAAACCAATCATATGTGAAGTGCATCCATTTATCTTTTTAATCAAGTGATATTATTATTTCTAATTTATTTATTTACTTATTAGGCCCTGATATGTTACTTCTTTCGCCCAGCAAGTGTCGTCTCTGAAAAATAACGTTCCGTTGTATAAGTCAGCCGTAAAACAAAGCAGCTGTAAATCATTTTACGGTTAAATACTGTACTGTATTTTTTTTTAACTTCTAAGCATCACACGTTTTCAATCATTATACCATTGTACTGGGTAAAAATTTACTTTTAAGTGCAATGTGTTTGAAAATTGCATCTCAGTTTGTTTTTGAGATATTGATTTTTTGTAGTTTTTAGCGCCAATTGTTTAATTTTGGCAACGCAAGTACTCCATTTCTGTAGAAAGTAAAGAAAAAATAGTTTTAAAATAGTATTTTTTTTCTTTTTGTTGCAATTTTCCCATAACAACTGAAGCAAAATGTAATTAAAACACGTGCTATTTTGAAAAAAGAAAATATAAATAAATGTTTTCTGATAAAACATGGTGCAATTATAAACTATATTTAATTTTAAGTATCTATATTGAAATTGCAAACACATGAAGACATATAATATCAGTAGATAGCCATTTTTATTTATTTATTTATTTATTTGTCAAATTTGTTGGCTTCTCCCTTTTTTGGATTTGTGTATTGTTCAGCTATAGTAACGACATATGCATACTTTACTGTAAGTGTTGTTTAAGACTGCGTCCTAAATGTGGAATTCTTCTGCGGATCAAATGACGTCCTTTTATATAAAATAAAAGCGTGTGTTTTAAGTCTTAAAGCTGAAATATGTTTTGTACAATCTATATTTATATACATATATATCTTTTTTCACCGGGCGCGACACTAAATTTTGAAATAGCAAAATTCCTGTTTTCTAGCTGCACACATGAATTTTTGACACATAGAATGCCATGGGGATTACGTCCTATTAAAGGTGGATCCCTATTATTTCCCTATTAGTGAATATAATACATATAATCATAATGAATATTGTATCCATGCATTTTTGCTTAAACCCTTCGCACTGTAAAAAAAAAAAAAAAAAAAAAAAAAAAAAAAAAAAAAAAAAAAAAAAAAAAAAAAAAAAACGGACTAAAAAACGGAAATACTTCTGGCAATCTAGACGCCAGTACTATTTCTGTTTTTTTTTTTTACGGAATTTTTACAAATAAATTTCAGAAAATTTTCCGCTTTTAATCAGAAAGACGGAAAATTTTCTGTAATTTATGGGTAAAAATTCCCGTAAAAAAATGGAACTAGCACTGGCGTCTAGATTGCCAGTAGTATTTCCGTTTTTTTTTTTTTTTACAGTGCAGGACGAACGTCTTTTACAGATTTTTTAATCTTTAATCACCGGTGTTTTAAAACAGAAATTTTTGCCTAATTGAAGCGGGAAAATGAAGACAAAATTTACAATAAAAATTTACTGGTGAGAAGAATCCCCGATTCTGAGCACCTTACGCGGCACGAATACTGGTCGTTAGTCCCCAAGGGGTTAAGAGCGGAACAGCTATTGCACCAAGATACCAATACTTATAAAACTAGTTATAGTACGAACGCACCACATTTGCCACGTTTGACGTACAGTTTCCGACTTGTTACTTTTAAAATTTCTAAGTGAAAAATGATAGACGATATTGCAATTTCAGATATGGAATTAAGGGGGAGCAGCGACGAGGCCTTAAAATAATAATAGTAATAATAATAAATAATAATAACAATATATAACTTATAAGACTCCATGATTCATAGAGGTTTTTGAATACTTCTGAAACTAACTGACGAGGATAAAGCCATGCAGAGAGAAAAAAATTGTATCAACGGAAATAGAAAAAAAAATTGAACATAAAAGTCAGAATGAGCTCAGAGTGGAATGACACATTCCCCTTGCGTTAAAATAAATAAAATTAAAAATCTGTTAACTAAAAAGGTGCATAAAATTTATTAAAATATTCCGTTACAAAATGAACTGGTTTTTAAAAACCATTGATGTTAAAAATCATATGAAACAGAAATTTCAGAGGGCATTCGATCATTTCAGAGATCATTTCAGAGATCAAACGCGATCATTTTCAAGGGAAGGTTTCACTGAGTGAAACTATCACTCAGTGAAACTCTCCCTTGAAAATCCCCTTGTTTCAGTAAAACTACCTCTTGAAAATGATTGCGTTTGCGATCGAAAGATCTAAGGATTTATTTTTCTCTTTCTTATGAATTTTTAAATCAATGGTTTTTAAGTTTTTAAAGACCAGTTCATTTTGTAACGGAATGCATTAATAAATATTTATGCACTTTTTTAGTAAACATATTTTTAATTTTAGTCAGAAAGAAAAATGTCAAACATCTCTGGCAGACTTTATTGTTTATACAAATAATTAATTTTCGTGAGTAATGATGCATAATTTTCATATTTAGTAACAATTATAAAATAAATGTTTTGTAGTAGTGTGTTCTACATAAATTTATACGTTTTATTTTGGGGTTTTTTTTTGTGTGTATGTACTCTAAGAGGACATGTTCTCTATTAAAATGTAAATTAATTTTAAAGCGTATAAATAAATTTCGACACCATGCTCAATTTAAAAAAAATCAATGCAACCGATTTTCCTACAATAAATAAAGTAAATCTTCTTTGTTTGAAAATTATCACAATCACCGACTCCCAAAGGGAGATATTTTAATGAGGTTTCATTTTATTTACAGTTTGTTTTTATACGTCTCTGTAAAAGGAACATGATAATGACTGTATTTATCATACGCATGAATTTAAAGAATTAATTACAAGTATTGTAAAATTAAAAATATTCAATCACTATGCTTTTGACAACCTAAAAAACACTTTTTAGCATTATATTTTCTGTAACATTAATAGTGCGCATTTTCTTTTGAAAATAAATACCATAAAATTTTGTTCATTATCACATAAGTTTAATTCAAAAAATGTCATACGCTGATGCAAGTAATTAATTACTTTAACTTAAATACAAAAGTTCTACGTGAAGTTACTAGGTAATTTCGAGCACAATGTTTAATGAGAATTGAAATTTTCGTCAAACTAATTAAAATATGAAAGTCCATTAAAATAAAAGTTGCGGTAAACCAGAGTTCTTTGAATTTTTATTAAGCACTACATTATACGAGGGAAAACCGCTAATTGTTTTTTTTATTAAATCTTAAAGTCCCATTTAATTAATTTAGCTTCCAAAATTCTTTATAAAATGAGGAGATTAGTATTAATCTCAATTAAAGTAATTCTTATTTTAAAACCTTTTTTTCATTCTTTTTAGATATATATTAAATTATGCTGTACAAAATTAAATTTTTAATAGATTTTCCTAACTAGAAACACTGACCTGTAATTTTTTTTTCTGTCATGTACGATCGATGAAATCTTCTTCCGAGATTATGCATAATATTAACACGTTTATGACAGATAGTTTCCATTTTTTAATCTGGAAGTTGCGCCAACGGAAGTTACTCCTGTATGTTGCTATATTTACCAAGAAACGTTCTTTTGTTTGTCTTTATCATATATTATAATACGGCCAAATCTTGTATCTATTTGTGTGAGTGTATATATATATATATATATATATATATATATAAGCAAATTTTATCTAAAAAAAACGGCTCTAACAATATTGCCTAAATTTTGTATCCTTTCGTTTTGGAGTACAAGAAAATTATTGGTCTAGGTCACACGTTCGTGAAAATTGCATCAGTGGGTCTTTTTTTGGGTCATTACGGGTCAATGCATTTCAATGGAAATGAAGGCTGAAACAGTTATTAAGTTGTTGGATAGTTGGAAGTAAACGAATTCACAAAGTGGGCAACATATCGCAAGATTTAACGATATTTTCCAAAATATGTGCAACATTTGCTAGATTTAACGGGAAAATAGGCTTCAGAGTTACAAAAAGGCCGTACAAAAAGGCCAAAATATTCACTTCGTGCAAAAATGAAATAATTTCGTCAAATTTAGCGAAATTTGGCGAAAAAAATGGATTTAGGGTCGGAAGATTTTTTTAGATTTTCCCATTAATAGTCGAGATACACAATTCAGTCAATAAGAGTCCACGGAATGCTCTTGATAACAGAATTCAACCAATCAGGGTACATTGAACCTTCTTGACACACACTTGGCGCAAAATGAAGGAATGTTGCGAAATTTGACGAATTTTGAAAAATTTTGGCCTTAGAGTAACTCTGACACCAGAAGCGGTTTCAAACATCATTCCCGGAACAGCACAAGCCAGTAAAGAGCTCACAAATGTTGATATTTTTCCGATGGACCAAGCACCCATGCTTCCTAAGTACAGATTGAACTACATGGATCAGATGTTACAGGCCATCGAAAACAAAATTTTGCTTTTTAATTGAAAGAACGTGGTCCTCGCGCAGTTTTCCGAGAGTACCTTCCTTTCCAGCCCCGAGTCAACAAGACTGAGCTATTGTACCTGTGCATCACAAAAAGCGACGTCTGGCGCCTTTGAAGCCTTTTCACTAACGAAGAACCTGCGAGTTAAATCAGGAGAACACGTATTCGCAGAATACCTCTTGCCGGTAGTGAACAGAAAATCTCCCGTGAATTAAGTGGGCGAAATCAAACTCCCCACAGATATCTTTTAGGTAGCTTTCATTACAAAAAGCTACCTATTGCAGCCGTTCGGAGGAAAGAGATTTCAAAAAATTTTGGTATATTTTCATCGATCATGACTCCCAGACCCCGAAACCACCCTCCGTTCAAAATTGATATATATATATATATATCATCATCATCATCAACCGTTTTCAATCCACTGCTGGATGTAGGTCTCCCCCAGATTTTTCCAATGTTTCCTGTCTAGTGCTTTAGTCATCCAATTTACACCGGCTACTTTTCTGATTTCATTACTCCATCTTACTTGAGGTCGTCTTCTTGGCCGTTTTACATCTCTGGGATACCACTGTACGGTGTTTGTGCTCCATCTATTGTCTTGTCTTCTTGCAATGTGCCCAGCCCATTTCCATTTTAGCCATTTAATTCTTTCAATGATGTCAAAAACTTTCGTCTGACTTCTTATCCAGGTTATTCTTTTAGGAAGCTTTCTTTACAAAAAAGCTACCTATTGTAGCCGTTCGGAGGAAAGCGATTTCAAAAAATTTTGGTATATTTTCATCGATCATGACCCCCAGACCCCGAAACCACCCTCCGTTCAAAATTGATATATATATATATATATATCTGACCTATGGCACACTGTAACTCCCGTAATTATGAACCGATTTCGATGTAATTCGGTGTGTACATAGTACATACCAATGTCTCGACCGAGTTCGTTGGCCAGCTTCATCCTCCGTTTTGTTTCAAAATGGCGGTCATTTAAAAATTTAAAAAAAAATTTAAAACTTGAAATGTGGTACCAAAAAATTAAAAATGGAAAAATATTTTTTTCTTATGTATTTGACCTTTATACAAAGATTCCGGAGCAGTTTTTGTTTCGTCTATATCTTAAAAAATGACTGAGTTATAGCATTTTGAATTTCTAGCGTGGCTGACATTTTGAAACGTCCTGAATTTTATCACGCGATAAAATGCGTATTTATGAACCGATTTGGATGTAATTCGGTGTGTACATAGTACATACCAATCTCTCGACCGAGTTCGTTGGCCAGCTTCATTCGCCATTTTGTTTAAAAATGGCGGCCATTTAAATTTTTAAGAAAAATTTAAATTTGGAATGTGGTACCAAAAATTGAAAATTGAAAAAATATTTTCTTCTTATGTGTTTGACCTTGATAAAAAGATTCGGGAGCAGTTTTTGTTTTGTCTATATCTTAAGAAATGGCTGAGTTGTAGCATTTTGAATTTCTAGCGTGGCTGACATTTTGAAACGTCCTGATTTTTCTCACGTAATAACAGGCGTATTTATGAACCGACTTGGATGTACCTTGGTGTGTACATAGTACATACAAATATCTCGACCGAGTTCGTTGGCCAGCTTCATCCGCCATCTTGTTTCAAAATGGCGGCCATTTAAAAAAATTAAAAAATAAAAAAATTTAAATGAGATACTAAAAAATTGGAAAATGAAAAAGATTTTTTTTGTATGTGTTTGACCTTAATACAAAGATTTCGGAACAGTTTTTCTTTCGTCTATATCTAAAAAAAAACGGCTGAGTAATAGCATTTTGAATTTCTCTTGTGGCTGACATTTTAAAACGACCTGATTTTTGTCACGCGATAACGGGCGTATTTATGAACATATTTGGATGTAACTTGTTCTGTACATAGTACATACCAATGTCTCGACCGAGTTCGTTGGCCAGCTTCATACGCCATCTTGTTTCAAAAGGGTTGCCATTTAAAAAAAATTAAATTTAAAATTCAAAATGAGGTATTAAAAAATTGGAAAATGAAAAAGATTTTTTTTATGTGTTTGGCCTTGATACAAAGATTCCGGAGCAGTTTTTGTCTCTGAAAATTTGTTCTTCTGTTGATATCTTAAAAAATGGTTGATTTATAGCACTTTGAATTTCTAGCATGGCTAACATTTTGAAACGATCTTGTATTTGTCACGCGATAACACACGTATTCGCCTATTTCGATGTAAGAAGGCATGTGGATAGTATACATCAACACCTCGACCAAGTTCGCTGGCCAGATTCATCAGCCATCTTGTTTCAAAATGGCGGCCATTAAATTAAAAAATATATATATATTTAAAGTGAGGTGCAAAAAAATTAGAAATTGAAAAAGGTTTCTTTCTTAAGTATTTGATCTTGATATAAGGATTCAGGAGCATTTTTTGTTTGTCTTTACCTTAAAAAATGGCTCAGATATAGCAGTTTCAATTTCTATTTTGGGTGACATTTTGAAAAATCTGATTTTTTGCATGCGACAGCACTCCTATATATTAACCGATTCCGATGTGAGTGAGCATGTGCACAGCAATTACTAAGGTCTTTACCAAGTTCACTGCTTAGCCTCATCCACCATGTTGTCTTAAAATGACAGGCACTTTAAGAAATTGCCGAATTTGGCAGCCAAATATAAGTTACTTTAAAGAAAAGCAGCTTGGATAAAGATGACTAATTTCGCGAAATTCTCATTCATTATATTGATAAAAATTAGTATTGAATCTCCTATATTCGGTTTCCACTAAATTGAGCTTCGTGTGTTTGCATGATATAAGTTGGCTTTTTTTAAATAAGGATTATGAAAGCTACCTCTTCCTCCCGGCACTGGCCGGAAGGACTTTTACTGTCTCTTCTAGTTATACCTAGCATACATCTTTCCATACTTCTCTGTGTTGTTTGCAATCTTTGTACCATCCGTTTTGTTAGTATCCATGTTTCTGCTCCATAAGTTAGGACAGGCAAAACACATTGGTTAAATACCTTTCTTTTCAAACAAAGGGGCATGCTACTCATCAGAATAATATTGTTCTTCCCAAAAGCACTCCATCCATTTCTTATTCTTCTATTGATTTCATTCATGATACTATTATCCGATGATATTTCTTGCCCAAGGTACACATAACTTTGCACTTCTTTAATTTCAGTGTTGTTGTAGACGATTTTCTTTTTTAATGCAATATATATATATATATATATATATATATATATATGACCTATGTCACACTGTAACTCTCGTAATTATGAACTGATTTCGATGTAATTTGGTGTGTACATAGTACATACAAATGTCTCGACCGAGTTCGTTGGCCAGCTTCATCAGCCGTTTTGTTTCAAAATGGCGGCCATTTAAATTTTTTTTAAAAATTTAAAATTTTAAATGTGGTACCAAAAAATTAAAAATGGAAAAATATTTTTCTCTTATGTATTTGACCTTTATAAAAAGATTCCGGAGCAGTTTTTGTTTCGTCTATATCTTAAAAAATGGTTGAGTTATAGCGTTTTGAATTTCTAGCGTGGCTGACATTTTGAAACGTCCTGAAATTTGTCACGTGATAAAAGGTGTATTTATAAACCGATTTCGATGTAATTCGGTGTGTACATAGTACATACCAATGTCTCGACCGAGTTCGTTGGTCAGCTTCATCCGCCATTTTGTTTCAAAATGCCGGCCATTTAAATTTAAAAAAACAAAATTAAATTTTGAAATGTGGTACCAAAAAATTGAAAATGGAAAAATATTTTTTTCTTATGTATTTGACCTTTATACAAAGATTTCGGAGCAGTTTTTGTTTCGTCTATATCTTAAAAAATGGCTGAGTTATAGCATTTTGAATTTCTAGCGTGGCTGACATTTTGAAACGTCCTGAATTTTGTCACGCGATAAAAGGCGTATTTATGAACCGATTTGGATGTAACTTCGTTTATACATAGTGCATACCAATGTCTCGACCGGGTTCGTTGGCCAGCTTCACCCGCATCTTGTTTAAAAATGGCGGCCATTTAAATTTTTAAGAAAAATTTAAATTTGAAATGTGGTACCAAAAATTGAAAATTGAAAAAATATTTTCTTCTTATGTGTTTGACCTTGATAAAAAGATTCGGGAGCAGTTTTTGTTTCGTCTATATCTTTAGAAATGGCTGAGTTATAGCATTTTGAATCTCTAGCGTGGCTGACATTTTGAAACGTCCTGATATTTCTCACGTAATAACAGGCGTATTTATGAACCGACTTGGATGTACCTTGGTGTGTACATAGTACATACAAATATCTCGATCGAGTTCGTTGGCCAGCTTCATCCGCCATCTTGTTTCAAAATGGCGGCCATTTAAAAAAATAAAAAAATAAAAAAAATTAAATGAGATACCAAAAAATTGGAAAATGAAAAAGATTTTTTTTGTTTGTGTTTGACCTTAATACAAAGATTCCGGAACAGTTTTTCTTTTGTCTATATCTAAAAAAAAATGGCTGAGTAATAGCATTTTGAATTTCTCTTGTGGCCGACATTTTAAAACGACCTGATTTTTGTCACTCGATAACAGGCGTATTTATGAACCTATTTGAATGTAACTTGGTCTGTACATAGTACATACCAATGTCTCGACCGAGTTCGTTGGCCAGCTTCATTCGCCATCTTGTTTCAAAAGGGTTGCCATTTAAAAAAAATTAAATTTAAAATTCAAAATGAGGTATTAAAAAATTGGAAAATGAAAAAGATTTTTTTATGTGTTTGGCCTTGATACAAAGATTCCGGAGCAGTTTTTGTTTCTGAAAATTTGTTCTTTTGTTGATATCTTAAAAAATGGTTGATTTATAACACTTTGAATTTCTAGCATGGCTAACATTTTGAAACGATCTTGTATTTGTCACGCGATAACACACGTATTCGCCTATTTCGATGTAAGAAGGCATGTGGATAGTATACATCAACACCTCGACCAAGTTCGCTGGCCAGATTCATCAGCCATCTTGTTTCAAAATGGCGGCCATTAAATTAAAAAAAATATATATATTTAAAGTGAGGTGCAAAAAAATTAGAAATTGAAAAAGGTTTCTTTCTTAAGTATTTGATCTTGATATAAGGATTCAGGAGCATTTTTTGTTTGTCTTTACCTTAAAAAATGGCTCAGATATAGCAGTTTCAATTTCTATTTTGGGTAACATTTTGAAAAATCTGATTTTTTGCATGCGACAGCACTCCTATATATTAACCGATTCCGATGTGAGTGAGCATGTGCACAGCAATTACTAAGGTCTTTACCAAGTTCACTGCTTAGCCTCATCCACCATGTTGTCTTAAAATGACAGGCACTTTAAGAAATTGCCGAATTTGGCAGCCAAATATAAGTTACTTTAAAGAAAAGCAGCTTGGATAAAGATGACTAATTTCGCGAAATTCTCATTCATTATATTGATAAAAATTAGTATTGAATATCCTATATTCGGTTTCCACTAAATTGAGCTTCGTGTGTTTGCATGATATAAGTTGGCTTTTTTTAAATAAGGATTATGAAAGCTACCTCTTCCTCCCGGCACTGGCCGGAAGGACTTTTACTGTCTCTTCTAGTTATACCTAGCATACATCTTTCCATACTTCTCTGTGTTGTTTGCAATCTTTGTACCATCCGTTTTGTTAGTATCCATGTTTCTGCTCCATAAGTTAGGACAGGCAAAACACATTGGTTAAATACCTTTCTTTTCAAACAAAGGGGCATGCTACTCATCAGAATAATATTGTTCTTCCCAAAAGCACTCCATCCATTTCTTATTCTTCTATTGATTTCATTCATGATACTATTATCCGATGATATTTCTTGCCCAAGGTACACATAACTTTGCACTTCTTTAATTTCAGTGTTGTTGTAGACGATTTTCTTTTTTGATGCAATATATATATATATATATATATATATATATATATGACCTATGTCACACTGTAACTCTCGTAATTATGAACTGATTTCGATGTAATTTGGTGTGTACATAGTACATACAAATGTCTCGACCGAGTTCGTTGGCCAGCTTCATCAGCCGTTTTGTTTCAAAATGGCGGCCATTTAAATTTTTTTTTAAAATTTAAAATTTTAAATGTGGTACCAAAAAATTAAAAATGGAAAAATATTTTTCTCTTATGTATTTGACCTTTATAAAAAGATTCCGGAGCAGTTTTTGTTTCGTCTATATCTTAAAAAATGGTTGAGTTATAGCGTTTTGAATTTCTAGCGTGGCTGACATTTTGAAACGTCCTGAAATTTGTCACGTGATAAAAGGTGTATTTATAAACCGATTTCGATGTAATTCGGTGTGTACATAGTACATACCAATGTCTCGACCGAGTTCGTTGGTCAGCTTCATCCGCCATTTTGTTTCAAAATGCCGGCCATTTAAATTTAAAAAAACAAAATTAAATTTTGAAATGTGGTACCAAAAAATTGAAAATGGAAAAATATTTTTTTCTTATGTATTTGACCTTTATACAAAGATTTCGGAGCAGTTTTTGTTTCGTCTATATCTTAAAAAATGGCTGAGTTATAGCATTTTGAATTTCTAGCGTGGCTGACATTTTGAAACGTCCTGAATTTTGTCACGCGATAAAAGGCGTATTTATGAACCGATTTGGATGTAACTTCGTTTATACATAGTGCATACCAATGTCTCGACCGGGTTCGTTGGCCAGCTTCACCCGCATCTTGTTTAAAAATGGCGGCCATTTAAATTTTTAAGAAAAATTTAAATTTGAAATGTGGTACCAAAAATTGAAAATTGAAAAAATATTTTCTTCTTATGTGTTTGACCTTGATAAAAAGATTCGGGAGCAGTTTTTGTTTCGTCTATATCTTTAGAAATGGCTGAGTTATAGCATTTTGAATCTCTAGCGTGGCTGACATTTTGAAACGTCCTGATTTTTCTCACGTAATAACAGGCGTATTTATGAACCGACTTGGATGTACCTTGGTGTGTACATAGTACATACAAATATCTCGATCGAGTTCGTTGGCCAGCTTCATCCGCCATCTTGTTTCAAAATGGCGGCCATTTAAAAAAATAAAAAAATAAAAAAAATTAAATGAGATACCAAAAAATTGGAAAATGAAAAAGATTTTTTTTGTTTGTGTTTGACCTTAATACAAAGATTCCGGAACAGTTTTTCTTTTGTCTATATCTAAAAAAAAATGGCTGAGTAATAGCATTTTGAATTTCTCTTGTGGCCGACATTTTAAAACGACCTGATTTTTGTCACTCGATAACAGGCGTATTTATGAACCTATTTGAATGTAACTTGGTCTGTACATAGTACATACCAATGTCTCGACCGAGTTCGTTGGCCAGCTTCATTCGCCATCTTGTTTCAAAAGGGTTGCCATTTAAAAAAAATTAAATTTAAAATTCAAAATGAGGTATTAAAAAATTGGAAAATGAAAAAGATTTTTTTATGTGTTTGGCCTTGATACAAAGATTCCGGAGCAGTTTTTGTTTCTGAAAATTTGTTCTTTTGTTGATATCTTAAAAAATGGTTGATTTATAACACTTTGAATTTCTAGCATGGCTAACATTTTGAAACGATCTTGTATTTGTCACGCGATAACACACGTATTCGCCTATTTCGATGTAAGAAGGCATGTGGATAGTATACATCAACACCTCGACCAAGTTCGCTGGCCAGATTCATCAGCCATCTTGTTTCAAAATGGCGGCCATTAAATTAAAAAAAATATATATATTTAAAGTGAGGTGCAAAAAAATTAGAAATTGAAAAAGGTTTCTTTCTTAAGTATTTGATCTTGATATAAGGATTCAGGAGCATTTTTTGTTTGTCTTTACCTTAAAAAATGGCTCAGATATAGCAGTTTCAATTTCTATTTTGGGTGACATTTTGAAAAATCTGATTTTTTGCATGCGACAGCACTCCTATATATTAACCGATTCCGATGTGAGTGAGCATGTGCACAGCAATTACTAAGGTCTTTACCAAGTTCACTGCTTAGCCTCATCCACCATGTTGTCTTAAAATGACAGGCACTTTAAGAAATTGCCGAATTTGGCAGCCAAATATAAGTTACTTTAAAGAAAAGCAGCTTGGATAAAGATGACTAATTTCGCGAAATTCTCATTCATTATATTGATAAAAATTAGTATTGAATCTCCTATATTCGGTTTCCACTAAATTGAGCTTCGTGTGTTTGCATGATATAAGTTGGCTTTTTTTAAATAAGGATTATGAAAGCTACCTCTTCCTCCCGGCACTGGCCGGAAGGACTTTTACTGTCTCTTCTAGTTATACCTAGCATACATCTTTCCATACTTCTCTGTGTTGTTTGCAATCTTTGTACCATCCGTTTTGTTAGTATCCATGTTTCTGCTCCATAAGTTAGGACAGGCAAAACACATTGGTTAAATACCTTTCTTTTCAAACAAAGGGGCATGCTACTCATCAGAATAATATTGTTCTTTCCAAAAGCACTCCATCCATTTCTTATTCTTCTATTGATTTCATTCATGATACTATTATCCGATGATATTTCTTGCCCAAGGTACACATAACTTTGCACTTCTTTAATTTCAGTGTTGTTGTAGACGATTTTCTTTTTTGATGCAATATATATATATATATATATATATATATATATATATATATGACCTATGTCACACTGTAACTCTCGTAATTATGAACTGATTTCGATGTAATTTGGTGTGTACATAGTACATACAAATGTCTCGACCGAGTTCGTTGGCCAGCTTCATCAGCCGTTTTGTTTCAAAATGGCGGCCATTTAAATTTTTTTTAAAAATTTAAAATTTTAAATGTGGTACCAAAAAATTAAAAATGGAAAAATATTTTTCTCTTATGTATTTGACCTTTATAAAAAGATTCCGGAGCAGTTTTTGTTTCGTCTATATCTTAAAAAATGGTTGAGTTATAGCGTTTTGAATTTCTAGCGTGGCTGACATTTTGAAACGTCCTGAAATTTGTCACGTGATAAAAGGTGTATTTATAAACCGATTTCGATGTAATTCGGTGTGTACATAGTACATACCAATGTCTCGACCGAGTTCGTTGGTCAGCTTCATCCGCCATTTTGTTTCAAAATGCCGGCCATTTAAATTTAAAAAAACAAAATTAAATTTTGAAATGTGGTACCAAAAAATTGAAAATGGAAAAATATTTTTTTCTTATGTATTTGACCTTTATACAAAGATTTCGGAGCAGTTTTTGTTTCGTCTATATCTTAAAAAATGGCTGAGTTATAGCATTTTGAATTTCTAGCGTGGCTGACATTTTGAAACGTCCTGAATTTTGTCACGCGATAAAAGGCGTATTTATGAACCGATTTGGATGTAACTTCGTTTATACATAGTGCATACCAATGTCTCGACCGGGTTCGTTGGCCAGCTTCACCCGCATCTTGTTTAAAAATGGCGGCCATTTAAATTTTTAAGAAAAATTTAAATTTGAAATGTGGTACCAAAAATTGAAAATTGAAAAAATATTTTCTTCTTATGTGTTTGACCTTGATAAAAAGATTCGGGAGCAGTTTTTGTTTCGTCTATATCTTTAGAAATGGCTGAGTTATAGCATTTTGAATCTCTAGCGTGGCTGACATTTTGAAACGTCCTGATTTTTCTCACGTAATAACAGGCGTATTTATGAACCGACTTGGATGTACCTTGGTGTGTACATAGTACATACAAATATCTCGATCGAGTTCGTTGGCCAGCTTCATCCGCCATCTTGTTTCAAAATGGCGGCCATTTAAAAAAATAAAAAAATAAAAAAAATTAAATGAGATACCAAAAAATTGGAAAATGAAAAAGATTTTTTTTGTTTGTGTTTGACCTTAATACAAAGATTCCGGAACAGTTTTTCTTTTGTCTATATCTAAAAAAAAAATGGCTGAGTAATAGCATTTTGAATTTCTCTTGTGGCCGACATTTTAAAACGACCTGATTTTTGTCACTCGATAACAGGCGTATTTATGAACCTATTTGAATGTAACTTGGTCTGTACATAGTACATACCAATGTCTCGACCGAGTTCGTTGGCCAGCTTCATTCGCCATCTTGTTTCAAAAGGGTTGCCATTTAAAAAAAATTAAATTTAAAATTCAAAATGAGGTATTAAAAAATTGGAAAATGAAAAAGATTTTTTTATGTGTTTGGCCTTGATACAAAGATTCCGGAGCAGTTTTTGTTTCTGAAAATTTGTTCTTTTGTTGATATCTTAAAAAATGGTTGATTTATAACACTTTGAATTTCTAGCATGGCTAACATTTTGAAACGATCTTGTATTTGTCACGCGATAACACACGTATTCGCCTATTTCGATGTAAGAAGGCATGTGGATAGTATTCATCAACACCTCGACCAAGTTCGCTGGCCAGATTCATCAGCCATCTTGTTTTAAAATGGCGGCCATTAAATTAAAAAATATATATATATTTAAAGTGAGTTGCAAAAAAATTAGAAATTGAAAAAGGTTTCTTTCTTAAGTATTTGATCTTGATATAAGGATTCAGGAGCATTTTTTGTTTGTCTTTCCCTTAAAAAATGGCTCAGATATAGCAGTTTCAATTTCTATTGTGGGTGACATTTTGAAAAATCTGATTTTTTGCATGCGACAGCACTCCTATATATTAACCGATTCCGATGTGAGTGAGCATGTGCACAGCAATTACTAAGGTCTCGACCAAGTTCACTGCTTAGCCTCATCCACCATGTTGTCTTAAAATGACAGGCACTTTAAGAAATTGCCGAATTTGGCAGCCAAATATGAGTTACTTTAAAGAAAAGCAGCTTGGATAAAGGTGACTAATTTCTCGAAATTCTCATTCATTATATTGATAAAAATTAGTATTGAATCTCCTATATTCGGTTTCCACTAAATTGAGCTTCGTGTGTTTGCATTATATAAGTTGGCTTTTTTAAAATAAGGATTATGAAAGCTACCTCTTCCTCCCGGCACTGGCCGGAAGGACTTTTGAATTTCTAGCGTGACTGACATTTTGAAACGTCCTGAATTTTGTCACGCGATAAAAGGCGTATTTATGAACCGATTTGGATGTAACGTAGTTTATACATAGTACATACCAATGTCACGACCGGGTTCGTTGGTCAGCTTCATCCGCCATCTTATGTTTAAAAATGGCGGCCATTTAAATTTTTAAGAAAAATTTAAATTTGAAATGTGGTACCAAAAAATTGAAAATTGAAAAAATATTTTTTTCTTATGTGTTTGACCTTGATAAAAAGATTCGAGAGCAGTTTTTGTTTCGTCTATATATTAAGAAATGGCTGAATTATAGCATTTTGAATTTCTAGCGTGGCTGACATTTTGAAACGTCCTGATTTTTGTCACGTAATAACAGGCGTATTTATGAACCAATTTGGATGTACCTTGGTGTGTACATAGTACATACAAATATCTCGACCGAGTTCGTTGGCCAGCTTCATCCGCCATCTTGTTTCAAAATGGCGGCCATTAAAATAATTTAAAAAATAAAAAAATTAAAATGAGATACCAAAAAATTGGAAAATGAAAAGGATATTTTTTGTATGTGTTTGACCTTAATACAAAGATTCCGGAACAGTTTTTGTTTCGTCTATATCTAAAAAAATGGCTGAGTAATAGCATTTTGAATTTCTATTGTGGCTGACATTTTAAAATGACCTGATTTTTGTCATGCGATAACAGGCGTATTTATGAACCGATTTTGATGTAACTTGGTCTGTACATAGTACATACTAATGTCTCGACCGAGTTCGTTGGCCAGCTCCATTCGCTATCTTGTTTCAAAAGGGTTGCCATTTAAAAAAAATTAAATTTAAAATTTAAAACGAGGTATTAAAAAATTGGAAAATGAAAAAGATTTTTTTTATGTGTTTGGCCTTGATACAAAGATTCCGGAGCAGTTTTTGTTTCTGAAAAATTTTTCTTTTGTTTATATCTTAAAAAATGATTGAATTATAGCACTTTAAATTTCTAGCATGGCTAACATTTTGAAACGATCTTGTATTTGTCACGCGATAACACACGTATTCGCCTATTTCGATGTAAGAAGGCATGTGGATAGTATACATCAATACCTTGACCAAGTTCGCTGGCCAGATTCATCAGCCATCTTGTTTCAAAATGGCGGTCATTAAATTAAAAAAAATATATATATTTAAAGTGAGGTGCAAAAAAAATAGAAATTGAAAAAGGTTTCTTTCTTAAGTATTTGATCTTGATATAAGGATTCAGGAGCATTTTTTGTTTGTCTTTACCTTAAAAAATGGCTCAGATATAGCAGTTTCAATTTCTATTGTAGGTGACATTTTGAAAAATCTGATTTTTTGCATGCGACAGCAATCGACCGATATATATCAACCGATTCCGATGTGAGTGAGCATGTGCACAGCAATTACTAAGGTCTGGACCAAGTTCACTGGTTAGCCTCATCCACCATGTTGTCTTAAAATGGTAGGCACTTTAAGAAATCGCCGAATTTGGCAGCCAAATATGAGTTACTTTAAAGAAAAGCAGCTTGGATAAAGCTGACTAATTTCGCGAAATTCTCATTCATTATATTGATAAAAATTAGTATTGAATCTCCTATATTCAGTTTTTACTATATTGAGCTTCGTGTGTTTGAATGATATAAGTTGGCTTTTTTAAAATAAGGAATATGAAAGCTACCTCTTCCTCCCGGCACTGGCCGGAAGGACTTTTTAAACGTTAATCTTAAAAAAGGAGTATGCGGAAATTGTACAGCTGTTTTAAACTACGAGGCTATGAAACATACACCCATCTACGCAACTCTGAATGCAGATGTAAGTAAAATAAATTCGAGGATCCCTGAAAGGCTTCCGGAGAAAAAAAAATATACGAGTTAAATCAGGAGAGCACGAATTCGTGGAATACCTCTTGCCGCTAGTGAACATACAACTTCCTGTGAATTAAGTGGACGAAATCAAATTCCCCACAGATATCCTTTTAAATGTAAATCTTAAAAAAAGCAGTATGCGGAAATTGTACAGCTGTTTAAAAATACGAAGCTATGAAACATACACCCATGCACGAAACTCTGAATGCAGATGTAAGTAAAATAAATTCGAGGATCATTGAAAGGCTTTCGGAGAAAAATGTACTTTACAACAGCTTTGATTCAGTAATAGATCAACCAGAATCGGCACTAGAATTCATCCTATATTTGTTAATACTATTGATATCGCGAATGTGCTGCCGCATGAACCTGTACTCAAAACTAATACAATAATCATGTTGCTGCGGAGCCTCAACGTATGAAAAGGGCTTTACAACGGCGCACGTGTTATTATGAAGGATCTTTGCAATAACATCACCAAGGCAAAAATAATTACCGGTAAGTATTTCGGTCGCGTGGTTCAAATACCCAGAATAACACTGGACTCAAGCAAGGGCTAGCAAATTTGCACTAAGCATCACGCCATCAGTTTCCGTGCGGCCTGCGTTCGCCATCCACAAGACACAGAAGCAAACATTTGCCTTCGTTGGTGAGGATTTAAGGGTCTCCGCCTTTATGCACGGAATGCTGAACGTTTCTTTCTGCATTATAAAAAGGCGTTCATGCCTAAAAGTCTTGCTTCTACGACTAATTAAAAATGTAGTTTGGAAGAATTCCCTTTCGTTGCATACAATAAGTATATGTAAATACTGTAAAATTTAGAAATATGTACATGCATAGTTTTAATATTTCTTCTTTCCGTAAATAATGCAGTTATAAAATAAAACGCTTTTTAGCAATCATATAGCGATAATTTACTGTTATGTCAGGTTGAACAAAAAGATAATTTTAATAGAGCGTTGTCGGAACTGACCTCCTGGTATTTTTATATGAAAGATGAATGTATGCAGAAATTGAACTCTTTCTTTTTATATTATCTTTAAAGTTTTTATATTCTCTTTAAACGAACTACCTAAATACGAAAAATATACCTTCATTTTAAAGATGCAATGTGACATAAACGCTACAGAAGTACTCTTCGTGGATAAAATTTCATATATCGAAAAGTCGCAGTTTCACTACAGTCGTCATGAATGTAATAATTTTAACACATATTTGTGAAATGCTTAGCTGTATATTTTGTTTTAACACTTTCCAACAAAGTTGTAAAGCGTTTATGTATTCGGTTTGTCTGTTCGTCTGTCGCCGCTCTAACTCCCGTAAATATACTCGGATTTTAATGCAATTTATAAACGTTATTTCAGGTCTTCAACGCATGTTTGATATTGTATATGAAGTATGTGGGATTAATAGTTCATTTACAGGGGCACTCAAAGAATTCCATTACATTATGGTATATGGGGGAAAATCCTTTGCAGAGTATTTTAATGAGATTACGCTATTTCAAATGAATTGAAACTAATATAAATCCCTTAAGTTTACTACAAGGTGATTACGATATAATAGAGCATTCATAGCATTTGCCGTTCATTTACAAGGATGCATAATGAAATCGGTTACAGTTCTTTTTTTGAGCAATACTTCTTCTGGAAATGCGTTTTAAAATTTAAATAAGTTTTTGCATGTTGCTCGTTGTATATACGTGAGTGTTTCACTAATTTTTCTCCCTAGTGTGTATAAAATATTTGTACTGCGATGGTCGATGTGGAATATCGAATCCCAATGTCTTAAATGCCTATAAGCTCAATTTCAGTACCGTAGCTGCTATATTAAGATAGTTTAGGAGGGAGGGGTGATGTTTTAAAGAACTATTTTTGGGGCAGTATTTAAGAATGGGGTTGAGGGTGAAATACTGGTTTGGAGCTTATGAGGCTACATTTCAGACAGCGGATGAGATGAGGCTACATTTCAGACAGCGGATGAGATGTGGCTACATTACCATGATCCTGAGTCCAAACGACAATAGTTACATCTCATCCACTGTCACAAATAACCAAAATAAACTCCATAAAAAAATAATCAGCCTTTCACCCCCACTCCCTCCCTCTTTCACTCCTCTCTCCAACATTATGTGAATATAGCAGCTATGGTTATGAATTTGAGCATATAGGCATCTAAGACATTAGGCTTCGATATTCCACAACAACCATCTCAGTACAAATATTTTATATACACGAAGGACAATAATTATTGAAATACCCACGTAAATTCTATATCTGATATAGAGGGCTGCATTAAATAATTCATGTACCATTCTCCTTATTAGCGGAAATTTATCTGATAGAAATAGTCTCGCCGGTTGTTAGACCAGATAGCTTAAGGGGTCTCACTACACTTAAAATTGGGAATGAACAATGAAAAAAAAAGACCATTTTCAACGTTTAATATCTTAAAATGTATTTGATTTTAAGACACAATATTTATTGGGATGAAATATATAAGCATGTTCTTTCATTTTATGTATTTAAAAAATTGCAAGATGCAGAATTAACATTTACAGGGGGCTACAAACTTTCAGACATTTGACGTGCAGAAAATTAGCATAACACATTACGCACAGGATTACAAAATAAATTTTGCAACTGTAATTTAACTTTTGATGCCTACTTATACTTCAGAATGTATTAATTACTCTGAACGTAAATAAATTTGTATTTAAAGCATTTTTATGTTTTTAATACAAAGTTGTATTTAGCTAATGCAAATTTTGAAAATTTCAACAATATAATCACCTAAAAAAATATTTTTTTGGACAATGAAAAGGAAACTTTAGGTTCAGTTTATACAGCGCAACATGAAATATATGTGTCGAAATTTTCATGAAAAAATGTTCAGAAGTTTTTGAGATATCCTGTGCGTTATGCGCAAAAACGTCATTTGGAGAAATATGACTCAAAGTTTCGGAAACGCCGTTTCAGCTATTGAGCTGGTATAATTATGAAAGCCATAACTTCTGATTTAATGGGAATCTTAAGGAAACAATTACATCAAAATGTTCAGAAAAGATAGTAGTTTAACATCTAAAAAATAAATAAATTTTGAAATTTTTTAAGCTTTAAGAGTCCTGGGACCCTTTAAACGACGGAGCATTGGCAATGTAATCCGAGAATCTTGGTTCGAGCCCCCACTTGGGCACTTTTTGATCAATATGTTCAATTCGTATGATAACTTTTACCAATCGGTATGATTGTGTTAAAAACAATAGTAGTAATATTTTTTGTCACACCTTTTAAAAAATAATTGAAAAAAAAATTCCATCCTTTAAAAATATTTAATTTGACTTTTAAAATCATAATTGGATCATAAAAACATAATTGGACATTTAATAAATGAAATGTTTAAAAATTTTGGTATATTTGTAAACAACAAGGGGCAGAATAAATGAGACCAAGCCACCCCTGTTGACGGTGTACCTAAATAGAACTTAAGAACGATCTTTTTCAATTAGAAAGTAATAAGAAATGTTAACAGTATATAAGAAAATCACAAATTCAATAACATATTAAAATTGCATCTAAAAAGGTTCATTGAGGCAAAATATATTTTTCCTTTTTAAGATTACTTAATGTAAAGATTTAATTTTTTTTTGTCCCATTAAAAAAAGAAAAAAAATCTAAAAATCTATTCTTTAAAAATGCTAAATGCGACTTTTAACATTCACACTTGATATCTTGAAATTAGCCAAAAATAATTTAAAATTGAATACGTGAAAATTTCAACAATTTTGGTATCTTTAAAGTTACAAAAAAGCAAAAAATGGCGCATGTCACCCCATTTGACCTTAAGAACTATCTTCTTCGCACTGCAATTAAAAAATAATATGAACGTTGGCAAAACATAATAACATCATAAATTCAGTAAAAAGTTTAATAAAGATATTGCATTTAATATGTTTAATTGAAGCAAAATGAATTTTACTTTCTTAAGATTACTTAAAGATTTTTTTTGTCCCACTAAGGAAAAAAGTAATTTTAAAAAGTCTATTCGTGAAAAATACTAAATGTGACTTTTAAATTTTATACTTGATATCTTGAAATTAGCCAAAAAGAATTTAAAATTGAACACATGACAATTTCAATTATTTCGATATCTTTAAAGGTAAAAAGAGGCAAAAAAATAGACATGTCTTCCCGTTTGACGTTCTAACTAAATACAGCTTAAGAACTATCTTATCTGCACTGCAGTGACAAAGTAATATGAACATTAGCTGTACATAATAAAAGCAAAAATTCAGTAAAAAGTTTAAATAAAATATTGCATGCAAAAAAAATTCATTCACGCAGAAAAATGTTTTGCTGTTTTAAGATTACTTAATTTAAAGATTTATTCATTTTTGCTTTATTATAAAAAAATGAAAAACTAATAAATCTGAAGTGTTATTAAATAATAAAAAAATTGCTTATTTCCCTTACTTTCTCGATTATGTAATGTATGGTTCAGTCAATAGTCATGACTTTACGTATATATTTTATTTAATATGGTAATTTTTTTTATATAAAATAACTAAAAATATCTTAGTTTTGATGTTTTTAAAGGACCCCCGCCCCAGCCATCAAGCCATTGAAAAAATATCGACGTTATTCTCCGTATCATTAATTTAGTATTTGAAGAAACTTCCACAAGACATATATTTTATCATCAAAACGAAAAATCTAAGAAACTAGACAAAATTTATTTTTAAAAATAATAAATTACATGTAATGAACTTTAAATATGTCGATTATCGACTGAATGCTCGCTAAAATGTAATTGATTTGAGAAATAACGAAACAACCATTTTTATATCTGTTACGGCCAAAGCCCGAAATCGGCCATTTCGCGAAGTGACCAACTTCTTTTTAAATTAATTTGCCAATTCTGGAATTGGCCTGCCAGAACGCGAAATGTTCAGAGTTTGACGGCCTGTTCGTGAAGTTGCCGGAGATCGTCGCACGGTGGGTGATTTACCAATTAGCTGGCCAAAAGTCAATTTTTAAAAGTTTAACCTAACGAAATTTATTTTTTGCCTGTTATAGCTCAATAGTTAGGGCGTTGTACTATGCTATTGGTTTTGATATAAATATAATTGTATGGTTTATAGACTAGTGCAAACTTGGTGCTTTTTAGTTGGGAATGAATCAATCAATTTGAGTATAGTTCTTTAATCTGTTACTTGAAGCGGAATAAAATAAACTGCTAGATTATGGACGCTTCCGAACAAAATATAGAATTTATTTTTTGCCTGTTATAGGTCAGTAGTTAAGGCGTTGTACCCTGCTATTGGTTTTGATATAAATATAACTGTATGGGCTATAGACTAGTGCAAAGTTGGTGCTTTTTAATTGGGAAAGAATCAATGAATTTGACTATAGTTCTTTAGTCTGTTACTTGAAGCGGAATAAAATAAAATGCTAGATTATGGACGCTTCCGAACAAAATATGAATTTTATTTTATCGGATTTATGTGCATAAAGTTTTCACATATCAACTGTTATTTTTATATTTAATGTCGCAAATAACTCTGTATCTTTTTTTTTTTTTACAATTTTTCAGTTTTAAAATAGATAAAGCTCAATTTTTGATATTGTTAAATAGTTTAGGTTATTACCTTTTCGTTCCAATTTAATTTGTCTACCCTTAGGTGACCTCCCAGTTTTTATAATTGTTTTAGCTTATTAAGTTTAAATAAATATATTTTTTAAATTTTAGTTCAAGTACAATTTTCTTTTTATCAAAGACAGCAGAATTTAAGTTACTCACATAAATAAACTTTCGCAACACTATGCAATGGCAACAAGATTGAAAGTATAGCGATAATGTGAATTTGGTTGAAAATGCTTTGTTTATAAAGGGAAATTGCAATGAATAGCACATGAAATTTGTAAGCGCGAAATGTTTAAATTTATGACCAAATTTGGATAAAAGTTGCCAGTTGTATGCAGATTATCTCAGGACATAATGATGTAAAATATATTATTTGGCTGCATATTTCGAGTGATTACGAAATTGATCCGGACAAATTCTCCAAATTGAGTTTTGATACGATGCAAAACATAATGTAGACATTTTCTCATGATATCTTATGATTCCCATTCCTTAAATAAGGTTCCTCTGTGCAGAGATAAATATAAATGTTCAACAGAATATACAGCATGGCAATTTTCAATAAAGCTGTCGAAAGTTTGCCCCAAAAGAAATTTTAGGATTTGTTATAATAATACAAAAATAGTTTTATCACATTAGCTTCCATACCGTTAATAAAGTATCATTAAAATTATCAAGAAGAACGTAAAACCATGCCACTATATTGACGCAAAAAATAATTTTGGCTATCCTGTAATTAAACTATACATCCGATTTTCATAAAATTTGAAATGACTCGACAAAATCTTGCAACAATTAAATATTTAAAATTTCAGACCATTCGGTTGGGAAGTTTTTGCTCTGTTATATGCGGACGGACTGAACGACGACTTTAGGTATTTATATAAATAACAATGCATCTAAAATGACGGATTGAAACAGTTTATTACAATTATTATTATTTTTTGATAGAAGGGTAGAGGAGTTGTCCTCCTGAAGTCCTTTGAAAATATTTGTTAAACACATAAAAGTAAAATAAAAAATAAAATAAAAATTGTCTTCAACGAGGATATAAGGTTGGGGGGAGGGGGGCTGGAGTGCGGCTCTGACGCTGTAACGAAAATTATTAAGTCCTACTTCTTTTAGTGTTTTGATTACCTTAAATCTTTTGAGAGGAATAAACTTTATCAAAAGCTAAGAATATCAAAAGCAAACAGCTAAGAACAATGAATACAATTTTAAAATAGATTTTGGACAAGAGATAGTTTCCTATATGAAACGTAAATAGAATATTTTGTTTTTTGTTTTTTGTTTTTTTGAATAGGCTGGGTCTTCAGCCTACGAGCTACCGCCGCCAACCTCCGTTCACACCCGCAGGTTGTAAAACGTACTAACTTGCTGTGTTTAAATATATATATACTAGGGGGCTCTGCCCCCTGCAAGCTACAATCGCCAACCCCCGTTCAGACGCTGTATAATCTAAAAGCACGCTAATCTGATCGGTTTTAAAAAGATTAGAGAAGATTGAATTATACTGAAAAAACAAGTAGCGATCTGCCTGTAAACGGGTTTCTATTCAATCCCCTTTGATTACAAAAATTTAAGGTAGAATCAGTTGCTGTTAAGACATCCAATGGTTGTTTTCGTCTTTGGTTAAAGAAGATCAGTTAAACATTTGAAAAGAAGCTAAAATAAAATGAATTAAGTAAACAGAGTCTTTGTCTCTCGGTATTTTTTTAACAGCGTTATAAAACGATTGATATAATACAATTACTAAAATTTGCCGCTTTAACCCTTTCAAGGGCGGTGGTTCATTTTTGGACCACTTAATTTTAATTCTTAAAAGCTACATTAGCATCAGAATATTGGGATGAAAATTTCCCTTTTATTAAGAAAGTGAACAAAAGCATTTTTGTATTTCGAAATTTGTTTGTAAATTCTGGTGCCATTCACTGATTTCAAGATTTTACGAATAGAAGTGCCTTGTCCGTGAAAGGGTTAAACGCATATTAATGTATTTATTATTTTAAAGTTTCCTTTCCCTTTTAATATTCACGTGTAAATACAATTTTCAGGACATAATTTTCAATATTTTCCTGCCTTTAACACGTACTCATTTAATAGTAATTTTAAAGTTTTCTTTTTTTCTGTTTTTAATAGTCACGTGAAAATAAATTTTTTAACGTTAGGAAATATTATTCTTTGCGTCTTTGCGCTATTTTTAAAATTGAAAACAATCTCTATAATAATACCCTAAGTCATGTGACTATCATCAACAGCTCCAGGCGGTTCCCTTCGCTTTTTATATTCCAGGCGGCCATTTTGGTACTTTAATGTTAGTCAGCCACAGGTTTGATAAATCGCCGAATATTATTCTATCCCCATTATTTCGTTTATATTATAATAGTCCAAATCATGTAACTGCCATAAACAACGGGCTGATTCCTTCGCTTTTCAAAAGAAAGGTTTCCATTTTGATTAAAGAATCAAAATTATTTTTTCGAATAAAACTACATAAAAGTTGCCATGATCACAAAGAATTCCTGTTACTTTTATGTTAGCCGGGTGAAAATCTCACCAATAGCTTTTTTTTTAACTCGCCAGTTAGCATTTGTTTATTTTTCGAGTGGTAAATTAAAACGGTGCAACTTGGTTATCCCTTCGACCAAAAATCTGTCGCCAAACTATAAGAATAAATGCCAATAATGGTTGATTGTAAATGTCACATTCACTTGACTTTAAGGAAGTTACACATGTTCGTGCCATCAAGCGATTTTTATTTCGACGTTTTATTTGTATTTTTATTAATGTTATACTAATTTATTTGTTCTTTTGTTATTTAAAATAAAAAATATGTCAATTTGTATAATTTGGCTATTTATATAATTTGGCAAAATTGGTCGACAGGTGAAGTAATAACATTACGACGTTGCTTTGAAGTGGAAATTAAATCTCGTGATTTGTTGCATTGTCACATACATTGGCGTGATTTTTTTTTACGACAATTTGGCGAAAACTTCGTTTTTAAATACCTGTTACATATGTATTTTTAAATTATTTTCTGTTATTTTTAAAATGAAATAACAATAATTAAAAAAAAATTAATTAATAACTAATGAACAAAACAATTTGTAACATTTTTTGTAAATAAAAAGAAAATAAATTCAAATAAACATTTATTAATAAATAAGCAATAATAACCGGTTTACCATGTCAGGCAAAATAACGCCATTTTGGCGCCAATTAGGTTTCCCGTTGCGTATATTACATCTGTGTCTAATATTTTTCTTTCAGTTTCGTTTAAAAAAAGAATGAAGTAAAAGCCATTTATTTTAAAGGTTTCAATTTTAAATGAAAGTTTTGTATTAAATAAAATGATAATGAAATACAAATTGAATTCTGAATAAAAGTAACATGATTCATTTCTTAGCATACATTTAAGGGAGGACAAACTCGTCGCCAAATTAATTTAAAATAACCTTTTCTAAAATATGAAAAAAAAATATCTGTTATGATTAAAATTTGAGTTGCCATCATTAGAAAAAAAGTATTTAAAATTAGAAATGATTTAATATTTCGAAAACTAATTCTAATTTTAAAATTCTAATACCAGTTTTGAGAGCTGTGGATCAATACTGATTTTTGGTGTTAATTTCATCGCAAAGTATTCCATATTTTAGGAGAAATCGTATGTGAAACGTAATCAGTTGTTTAATCAGTCGTTCCATAGAATCGTTACATAAATTCGTTTCAATTCGATTCATTAGGATTTTATATATATAGGGTAGATATATATATATATATATATTATTTGCGTAACATTGAATTATACAATCATGACCAGTAGCGGTGTTCTCTAACCATATTGGCATTAATTTCTCTTTGATTGAGGGGAAATTTTCGGTGCCCAAGGCCGCATCCCTAGTGCCAGGTCAACTTATAACTGACTTCCAGATTAAGTAAGATTTATTACACATTTGTAAATCTGCTTTTGTAAAAGGATTAAGTAAAAAATGTCGCTGTCTCCCGGAATTCTTTAACGTCCACAAGAAAAGTTTTCTTTTAGATGCTATCAAAGAAGATGCTAACCAAATCATTTTAAATATGTTATTTGGAAAAACAACGTAGTTTTCACCATTAAACTCTTTTAGAAACTGTATAATTTTATCCTGTTGAAGTTCTCTTTCTTTTTAAAACACAGATATAAATATATTTTTCAACTGAAAAGTATTTGGTTTTATTATTTAAGATTTTTAAAATCTGACAACATGATATAAAAATGGCTATTCAAAACTATAATTTAAATCGTTATTCAGATAATGACATAAAAAAAGGTAAAATAATAAAAGTTAGACAAATTTAATAAATAATTGACACTGTACTCCGCAATGTACTGAAGTATATGCATGCAAAAAATGGTTAATCTGCTAGGAATAGTTTTTTCTTTGATAAAACATATAAAACTGAACTAGTATTCTGACCGATTCCAATATTAAATAAAAATTTAAATTGAGTTTTCTATTGAAAAAATCTCTGTTGCAACGTGTTTATTATACCTTGATCTATAAAACTCTCAGTTTTCATATTTTTATATGCAATATATTTTACAGATAACACAAGAAAGTAAAATATTACAACAAATTCAATTACACAGCAACAACATTAGTTAATTTAGTTTTTAAATAGAAAGAAATTATAGAATAGTTGTATGCAATACCATAAAAAATACTGTACAAATATGAAGAATACAATACTCTCAAAGAATCCACTGTTACAGAATATTATCGCCAAAGCATGGAATGTTCCCTCCCACCACGTGCATGTCAGTGGTACCTACCAAAAAGCCTGGGATCACCACTTCGCATATTGGCCAGGGATATCCGACCACTTCGGAAATTTTCGGCCAGACACCGAAATACACTGTTCAACGGACTTTGGAAAGAATTTTTGGCCACTTCGCGAAATAGCCGGCCAATTCGCAAACTCGCCAGACTTCGGGCTTTGCCGCAACATATACAAAATAAAAGAAAAAGTCCGATAATTCTGGAAAGGTGTCGAAAAATGAAATTGCTTCATCACAAGCGGAGATAGTAAACCCAGACTTCTGTCTGTCTCTTTATTGTCTGGTGTAGCCTTTTGACGTGATGTCTATTCTCGACTTGAAGATGAGAAACTGACTCATTGAGTACCGACTGCATTTTTATATGTTCAATGTAATACCTAATCGGCGATAAATGATTTATACTTGATTTTTATTACACCCCGAGTGTCCAAAAGATCGTAATATTTAAATAATTTTGTCCCATTGTCTTCGTGAAAACATTTTAAATTTTAAATTTTAAATTTAAAAATATGTTTAATAAAAAATGTTTTTAATTTTAAACATGTCAAACCTATTCCCAAAGCAATAGGAATTGTTTTGACGAGCACACTATGAGGAATGCTGCTTTAAATAATATGAAGCTCGTTTTATCTAAAAACTATAAATTGAAACTACATAATAAATTATCTATGAATAACTATATAAAACTAAAACTTAAAGTGTGGTGCTTCCAAAAACATATTCATCAAAATTCATGGCGGTAAAAAAAGGAGAGTAAATATAATCAGGAATGCATTCCGTAAATCATAGCAAACATCTATGCATAATCCAGATAAAATAAATAGTTCTCATTTAAATGACTGTAACATGTTTATAACTAATTATTTGAGGAATTATGCAATTAGTTTCTCTTCTAAAAATCTAATCTTAGTCATAATTTTCAGAATAGAATTGCGAAAATTGATTAATGCGCGTTTCTTTTGAAGCTTTTATTTTCATTTTGCTGTAGTACCTACCAAAATAATATATTTGTGACACTGTAATGTTCCATGTTTTTTTTTTTTTTTTTTTTTGTTTTTTTTTTTTTTTTTTTTTTTTTTTTTTTTTTGACTTTAAACTTAGTCTGGAATAATAAAGGATAAATATAAAACTTAGAAATTGATGAAAGTTGCCAAAATTTGTCATATTCAAACATTTAAGTTCCTACTTTTTATCTATCAATCAAACAACACATGAAATATATAAAATACGTTTTTATTGATAAGACATATCCATAATTCCCTCACACAATTATTTTTAAATAAATGAGTTCTATTTTGACAAAATTTATTTGCATTGTTCAAAGCAATTTTTTTGTCATCCATAAATATATAAGTGGAGTTTTAAATGATAAATTTTATGAAAAATTCGTATGCAATGCTTTTTTTATAACGCGCATAAATAGAACGTAAATATATTTAGATTAACTATTACAATAATTATGACATTGATTTTTATAGAAAATGCGCAGAAAAACGCAGAAAAAGATTATTTCAGATTTTATTTACATTACAGAGTTAAGAATATGAAAACTTTTTACACGTTTAAATTATCAAATTTAAAATTTATTTGTAAAACGTTTAAACATTATGTTTGATTATGAATGCATAATGTGTATTTTTACATGTATTCTTACATACATACGAATACCTATGTACAGTCGTGGAAAAAAACAAAGTAAACACCCCCTACTAACTTCTCAACAAATTATCGTAGAAGAAAGTTACTGGTACCGAACGATTGGAAATAAAGTCTACTTTTAAATGATGTATATAAAATTTATTTAAGGGGCCATCTACATATTAAAACGAACCACAACTTTCTTTTTTTTCAATAGCAGTACACAATTCTGACAGCATAAATGAACTCTACACCTTTCAATTAGCCTATAAACAAATTTTTTTGCAATTCAGCCATGAGTTTCAGAGAAATTAATTATTTTAAAACGAGCGTATTTTAAGGGCTGTATCCAAATTGAAGTTCCAAACTCGATTGTTAACCGAGAGAGCCGCCTTCTTGATCAAGGCACGTTTAAGCGTCAATGAAACCTGTTTGATTACTGGACAGCAGAATAAATTTCAAAAATTTACTCACTTCTATCATAGACGGCCCCTTAAACCATCATTTTGCCGTTTTTTAAGCATAATTTGAAAACTACTTGGAAGAAAAATGTGAAACTTTGGATATCCATAAAGCAGGACTTAATAAATCTAAATCCATCAAAAAAATTGTATGTTGCAATTCATAATTTTTTCGAATATTAATTTCATAATTCATAATTCATATCATAAAATTATAAAAATTGCAAATTCAACGTATTTATGTTTGGGTATATTAGTATTATTGCGACACAAAAAATTAGCTCATTACGAGCATAATTTCAGGAGATATAAATAAAAATATGAAAATGTAATTTAACATTAGAAGTACTAAATTTTGAATGTCTATCATTCAAAAACTTATCATTCGAATGACTTGAAATTTGGTTTCTAGGCATATTTTGAACCGAAGATTTGAAATATCCCGTTAAGTTTGGGTACTGCCATTGAAAAAAAAATGAAGTTTCGATTCGTTTTAATATGTATATTAGAGGTCTGCACGGGCCCGGGCTTGGCCCGCGGGCCGGGCCGGGCCGGCAGAATTAGGATAATTTTTTCAACGGGCCGGGCCGGGCCGACAGACAAAATAAACGGGCCGGGCCGGCAAACAAATTGAACGGGCCTGAAGGGCCGGGCCCGGCCGATAAAAAAAATTAATCGGGCCTATCGGCCCGATATAAGAATTTGAGAGGAGCAGATAAAATACGAGGTCATTTCCAATGAATATGACTTTTTCGAGAAGTATAAATGTGCGTTACGAGCCGATGCGAGTTTAACAGCATCAATACAGAAATGTAACATGTCCATCGTAGAGATCGGCATCGTACAGTTACATGATGCCTGATCCCGGGTTTAATTTTTTCGGCAGACATGTGCCGGGACGGAACTGGTCTTAATCGTTCTCAGGATGTGTAGGACAGGCATTATGTTTTGTAAAAGTATTAATAGCGATAATGAACTTCTGTTAACAGTATCTTTGGAAATGTACCTTAAGGTGGTTCTCATATTTACTGCTCAACAATGCGAAACTCTCAGACACATTTTCTGACTCATTTTTAACTATAAAGGCATAAAATTGACAGGCTGAGTATTGAAGGCAATTGGGATCAAATAGCGTTTCCAAATTTCATAAATTACGTACAGAGATAACAGAGACTCTTGTCACGTGACTGTACGTTTTCTCCTTTCCTGTGCTATCGCTTCGGGAAATTCGATTCAAAACGCTAACTTTGGCAGTATTTTCTGAAAGATATATTACTTTTATCTAGAAAAAAAAACGGCATTTACATGGTTTCTGAATAAGAATACCTGCCAATCTCATGCGTTTCCGAAAAGAAATGAATTCATAAATGTATCAAAATGTAGCTCCTTTGGATTTGAGAAAAGCCTTAAAAATGACAGAAATATTTTCACAAATCTACCTTTTATTATAAGCTTCAAAAGTTATCATGTTTTTTAACCCTTTATTCTGAACTACAATAATCTTTTAATGAACCCTTATTTAAATTTTGAAACGTCTGTAGAGACGTTGACAAAAACACTGTAAGTAATCGTTAACGTTTACTATTGTGTGTTTTCTATTTTGCGAACACATAGTAATTTAAAATATACTGTAAAATGTTCCCATAAATATGCATGTAGTATTCATTAAAAGAATCTTAATTGTATGTCGAGAAAAAACGAAATTTTTTGTAGACATTTAGTCGGGCCGGGCCGGACCTGTTTTCACTGATTTTTTTACGGGCCGGGCCGGGCCGAGAACGGTAAAAATGTAAACGGGCCGGGCCGGGCTCGGGCCGAACTTTCAATTTTTACACCGGGCCGGGCCGGGCCAAAATAGCTTTCCTTCGGGCCGGGCCGGGCCCGGACCTGGAAATTCCGGCCCGTGCAGACCTCTAATGTATATGGCCCCTTAAGTAAATTTTATACACACCATTTAAAAGTAGACTTTATTTCCAATAATCGTCCGGTACCAGTAACTTTTGTCTACGATAATATGTTGAGGAGTTAGTAGGGGGTGTTTACCTTTTTTTTCCTCTACTGTACTTCGTACATAATTACACGCATGCGGCACACATATTATTCACTTACATGCATCTTACGAATACCTACAGCATAATAACATACTCACATATTATAAATAGAGCACGGATAAACACATTACTGAGGAACTTACATTCATCAAGAGATGTAAGTAACAGCGACTATTCTGTCACGTGAGTATTTAGCAAACGTGTAGACTTCTCCAATCCTGGCTCATAAATCCACATCAGTACTGCGATTTCATCGCTTTCCGTACACATACGAGGGTGTATCAATACGTTTTTGCCCTCACATAGAAATAATTGAATGAAATTTATAAAATTGCTACTTTTATGAGTCCTCTTCCATATAGTTAATGTGCACAGAAACACATTTCTGCAAATTGTATTTCAAAGATGGGGGGGGGGGGGGATGTATTCCAGAATGCGCGATAGTAGACACAAAAGGGGGCATTTTTATAACTTTTGCTGGCCCCTAGAAAGGCCTGTGATCCTGTGACTTATTCATGGTATAGATTTCCCGAGCCCCTCACCCCCAAATTTGCTCTGCGGGGGGCACTTTTCTGAATTTGCAGGACATCATTCATGCACCCTGGGGAGCACATTTGGGAAAAGGGGCTCTGGAGGACAACATGAATAATTGGTCACAGGCCTTTCCAACAATATGTCACATGTGGGGGTCGGGAAAAGTTAAAAAAGTACCCCCCTTTGTGTCTACTACAGCGCGTCCTGGAATACATCCTCCCCCCTTTCTTTGAAATACCGTTTGCAGAAATGTGTTACTGTGCTCACTGACTGTATAGAAAAGGATCATAAATTGTAGCAATTTCATACATTTTACTCAATTATTTCTATGTGAGGGCACAAACGTATTGATACACCTTCGTAAGTATATGGAGAGCATTGAAATCATGTTAAAATCTGAATATGAAAATTTTAGTTTAGCTTTATATTTTGAAGTTTCCCCAATAGCTTTCGCCATTTATGAAAATATTCCACATGTATGCCAATCTGTATGTGTGTAGGTTGACATTTTTGTACATTTCCACAAGAGAGCATCTTTGGTGATTCCACGATAAAAGTCTGGATATTTTTGTGAAGAGTAAACACATTAGCCTCCTCATCGTATTTTATGTGGCAGTAAGTATATGGACAACTGTCTCATGAAGTGCATACGTTTTCGTACAAATCGGAGAAAGGGTTTGGTAACTAATCCATTTTATACCACTTACAACTTTTTTAACACGTTGACTACCACGGTGATTGACACTGAAGCTGAAAAGTTTACAATGTTTTAAGTAATTTTTAAGAAAGTATAATGCTGTAATAAACAAAAGGTAAGTAAATTTTAAATAAATTTTCAGTAATTATTTAAAACAATATATGTATATGTATATATATATATATATATATATATATATATATACCCTATATATATTTTATCCTAATGAATCGTATTGAAACGAATTTATGTAACGATTCTATGAAACGACTGATTAAACAACTGATTACGTTTCACGGCGATTTCTCCTAAAATATGGAATACTTTGCGATGAAGTTAACAATAAAAATCGGTATTGATCCACAGATCTCAAAACTGGTATTAGAATTTTAAAATTAGAATTAGTTTTCGAAATATTAATTTTTTCCTAATTTTAAACACTTTTTTTCTAATGATGGCAACTCAAATTGTAATCATAAGAGATATTTTTTTCATATTTTAGAAAAAGGTTATTTTAAATTAATTTGGCGACGAGTTTGGCCTCCTTTAAATATATGCTGAGAATTGCATAATGTTACTTTTATTCAGAATTCAATTTGTATTCCATTATCATTTTATTTAATACAAAACGTTCATTTAAAATTGAAACCTTTAAAATAAATGGCTTTTACTTCATTCTTCTTTTTATACGAAACGAAAAGAAAAATATTGGACACACATGTCATATACGCAACGGGGTACCTAATTCGCGCCAAAATGGCGTTATTTTGCCTGACATGGTAACCCGGCTATTGCTGCTTATTTATTAATAAATGTTTATTTGAATTTATTTTCTTTTTATTTACAAAAAATGTTATAAATTGTTTTGTTCTATAGTTATTAATTATTTTTTTTATTTATTGTTATTTCATTTTAAAAATAACAGAAAATAATTTAAAAATACATATGTAACAGGTATTTGAAAACGAGGTTTTCGTCAAATTGTCGTAAAAAAAAAAAAAAAAAAAAAAAAAAAAAATCCCGCCAAACCCGGTGCGTATGTGACAATGCAACAAATCATGAGATTTAATTTCCACTTCAAAGAAACGTTTTAATGTTATTACTTCTCCCGTCGACCAATTTCGCCAAATTATATAAATAGCCGAATTATACAAATTGACATTTTTTTTAAAATTTTAAATAACAAAAGAACAAATAAATTAGTATAACATTAATAAAAACACAAATAAAACGTCGAAATAAAAATCACTTGATGGCGTGAACATGTATAACATTCTTAAGGTCAAGTGAATGTGACATTTGCGATCAACCATTATTGGCATTTAATCTTATAGTTTGGCGACAGATTTTTGGTCGATGGGATAACCAAGTAGCACCGTTTTAATTTACCACTCGAAAAAAAAAAAAAATGCTAACTGGCGAGTTAAAAAAAAAAAAAAAAAAAAAAAAAAAAAAAAAGCTATTGGCGAGATATTCACCCGGCTAACATAAAAGTACCAAAGGAATTCTTTGTGATCATGGCAACTTTTATGTAGTTTTATTCCAAAAAATAATTTTGATTCTTTAATCAAAATGGAAACCTTTCTTATGAAAAGCGAAGGAATCAGCCCGTTGTTTATGGCAGTTACATGACTTGGACTATTATAATATAAACGAAATAATGGGGATAGAATAATATTCGGCGACTTATCACACCTGTGGCTGGCTAACACTAAAGTACCAAAATGGCCGCCTGGAATATAAAAAGCGAAGGGATCCGCCTGGAGCTGTTGATGATAGTCACATGACTTAGGCTATTATTATAGAGATTGTTTTCAATTTTAAAAACAGCGCAAAGAATAATATTTCCTAACGATTAAAAATTTATTTTCACGTGACTATTAAAAACAGAAAAAAAACCTTTAAAATTACTATTAAATGAGTACGTGTTAAAGCCATTAAAATATTGAAAATTATGTCCTGAAAATTGTATTTACACGTGAATATTAAAAGGGAAAGGAAACTTTAAAATAATGAATACATTAATATGCGTTTAACCCTTTCACGGACAAGTCACTTCTATTCGTAAAATCTTGAAATCAGTGAATGGCACCAGAATTTACAAACAAATTTCGAAATACAAAAATGCCTTATTTCACTTATTTAATAAAAGGGAAATTTTCACCCCAATATTCTGTTGCTAATGTGGCATTTAAGAATTAAAATTAAGTGGTCGAAAAATGAATCACCGCCCTTGAAGGGGTTAAAGCAGCAAATTTTATTAATTTACTAATTGTATTATGTCAATCGTTTTATAACGCTGTTAAAAAATACCGAGAGACAAAGACTTTGTTTACTTAATTCATTTTATTTTAGCTTCTTTTCAAATGTTTAATTGATCTTCTTTAACCAAACACGAAAACAACCATTGGATGTCTTAACAGCAACTGATTCTACCTTAAATTTTTGCAATGAAAGGGAATTGAAGGAAAACCCGTTTACAGGGAGATCGCTACAGGTTTTTTCAGTATAATTCAATCTTCTCTAATCTTTTTAAAGCCGATCAGATTAGCGTGCTTTTAGATTCTACAGTGTCTGAACGGGGGGTTGGCGAGCGTAGCTTGCAGGGGGCAGAGCCCCCTAGTATATATATATAACCATTAATTAAACATTACCGACCATCATCAAAAACCGCAATATTGTGAAATGACAATAAAAATGGACACCACAAACCTATAATATAGAACTGTATGTATAAAATAAAGTGCCTTATACATAATTACAAGAATTAATAGGATTCAGAGTATGGATACCGAAAAAAAAATTGAAAAACTTATATATTGAATTACGTTTTCAAGAGTACAGAATTCAATCATATAAGCAAATCGGTTGTTTTCTCTGAGAAAAAAGCTAAAAGCTGAAAAAAAATTTTCTCTTGTACCCAAACAACCAATATGATTAAAAGAATATTTTCAAGATGAAAACAGAACATTATCAAATGGCATGAAATGGAAAAAACAATACAACCCTTTAAATATTTAATTTAATAAATATTTAATAATTAATAAAAAATAGAAATATTACACCACATACTGAATAAAAACCCAGTTGATTTTCAAAATATGCCCCTGCGCATGGTATCCAAGCATGATCAGATTAAGGTGAATGAAACAGTTAAGTTAACACAGAAATTAAAACTATGGATTCAGTTAATTCATTTTGAAATACCGTGATAAAATCAATTAATATAATATAATATAATATATATATATATATATATATATATATATATATATATATATATGGTTTTATATCATGTTTTCGACTGACAGTCATCGGTGAATGATGCGTTCGAAGTGGAAAGTTCAGTGTCAGTCACCAGTGGCGCTTAACTTGTTAAAGACTTTTCATTACACTATTTTAAAACAGAAAATTTGCATTCATTTAATCTTAAAATTCCGTCCATTAAATAATACAAGCATTTCTCCTCAAAAATAAAGGTAAGGAAAAAACATAAAAGTTGGCAGCTAAGTACATGCCGAGATTAATTGGCATTATTAGCTCGTTGTTAGATAATACATTTTTAACTTATATGTGTAATAAAACTATTGCTATTTAAATATCGTTTGATGCCGCCACAAATTTAAATCACATTCATGTTTCATATTTGTTTTTTTGAAAAAAAATAAAAATAGCTGTGTAGGAAATATTTTATTATTCTAAATTTAGAAGGGGATGAAATCATCCTAATATATTCCAGACAATATTCAATAATATTTTTGTTAGAATATTTTTTTTTTCGAAAAAATATATTGTGTTCTTCGCCATTCAAGAAAATGGAAATCTCGGAAAGTTAAATTCTCCTCTGGGAAAAGTAAATTTTGTTTTAGAAATATTTATGTTTTGTTAGAAATGAGTTTCTAGGGTAAAAATAGAATTGATATTTCTTAAAGTATAAAGGCTCCACGCATAAATGTTATTAAGGAAATATCCCATTTTCAAAACTCTTTCCCTTTTATATTAGTTTAGACTTTTTTTTCTGAATAGGAGATTTGAGAAATAGTGTGAGTGTTTCTTTTCTTTTTTTTTTTTTTAAGATGAAGTTGATGCATATTTGCTTTCCTTTAAAAGTAACATTTAAAAAATTAGTTATATGTATTCAAATTGAATTTGCTGCAAAAATAGGGCATATTGTCCGAAAAAATATATACACAATTTGTTTGCTGATAAATGTTATAATATTGATTTACATTTTAGCTTTAACATAGTTGAAATAATGGTTGCAATAATTCTAAACATTGAGAAAAGAAAATTTTTCCTAAATTGTTACTGGAAGTGTCTAAATTGTAGGTGAAATGCAGAGACTTCTTTAAAATAAAAATCAAATAGCTTCCCTCTTCCCGACTTCCAATCTCTAGAGATAGAGATATGTTTGAGGCAGATAAAACTGATCATATTGTTTACGAGCAACGTTCTGGAAGACGGAGATAATCTAAAAATACCACAATACCCAATGTTACAGGTATATACGAAATATTGAAAAAAAAAAAACTTCAAAGCTTTTAATATTCATCTTATAGCAAATCCCAGGCCCAACATAATTAATTTAGATTAACGTAAAATTTAGGCTACCGCCTCTGAGTTTAGCTGGTGTTTATGAAATTCCGATTATTATAGAAAACGTTGAAAAAATATTTTATATAGGTATGACAAAAAGAAAATTTGAAACAAGATTAAAAGAACATAAAGCATATATAAAGTACAATAAACAATCCACAGCTTTTGCATTTTTTGTTTTAAAATACGATTAAAGCAATAGATTATGAAAATGCAAAAATTATTTGTCTGTGTACTTATCCAGAAAAAAATCTAAATTAGAGAATCCCTGGAAATTGAATTGAGAATTAGAGATGTTTGTAATGAAGGATTTTCTTGCAATATACATAAGTTATCATATACGAAAGTCAGCAATTAAATAAAACGGAAATTATAATTAAAAATGTTTTGTATATTTTTTTAATACAAAAATACGTTTAATTTTAAAAACTGACTGCTCTCGATGATACTTGAAAAAAATACCAATATCACTTAAATTCATTGAAAATACTAGTAATGAAATGTCAGTACTGCAGATATATTGCTATTGTAATTATATTCACCAAAACCTCCATATTGCAAACACATTTATTTTATATTGGAAATTTTAATAGTGAAATTAATTTGTCAATTTAAATCTTGCACATATTTACGCACTGTTAGCAAAAACTATTTTACATATATCCGGAAATACATTCACTCCCGGAAAGTTGCACCATGTACATTTTTAGTAAGGTTAACCTTGTTGTACCTATTATTACTGAAATCTCAAATGAGGTTTTGCATTTTTCTTTCTTTGAAATGGCTCTGAAATACAAACACAACATTTGATTGCAACATTTGCTTGAAAGTAGGTCTCTTTTTTATAACATTTATTTTATGTATTTCAAACAAATAAAATATGTAAATTTTATTAACTTAAGCAAACATGGTGCGCATTAGTAAAAAAAAATAATAATAATAATATACTGTATAATGAATACATAGCTATTTAATAATCTGTTTTGACTCTGAATTTAGACAAAGATTTTCAGACTTTTACATTTATAATACTATTAGGATTAGGTTTCTATCAAGGCGATTCTATAAAGATTCTACAAGGCGATAATAACAAAAATATTTTTAAAACAAAATAATAATTTGATGAAAAGACATGTTCTCTTAATAGGACGCGATAGCGAAAACGTGCTAAATAATACTTTTATGCTTCAACAACATAGCGATCAATACCTAGTTTGATCTAGAGTTTCAGAAATTCAACATTTCATAGCAGGAAAATATACTGAGAAATATCAGTGTCGAATCCGAACCGAGTAGGTATTGTGAATATGAATGCCGCATGCGTCTTCTACAAGAAAGGAACTAAACGTGGAAATTATTGACTATTTTGTTTTACATTTTTTAACTACTGCTTTTTAAAACTACATTTTTAAACTACTACATTCGCTTTTGAGATCGAAATACAAGAAAAAGAAATTTATTTGGATTACTTTTACGGTCGTAATGTTATCTTTTCAAAAAATAATATTTTCTCTTTAAAAGCTAGTTTTTAAATGCCTAATTCATATCTTTCATTTTCCTGCGTACTTAGAATTCCACATCGTCTTCATCGATGGATATAAATAGACACGTGTGGAGCAAGCATTCAAACCATGCTCTCTCCTTTAGATACAAATTAAAAAAAAAAAAAAAAACTGATAAATTAGAAAATAACTTACATTTAATTCTAATTTTTGTTGTGTATTTTTATTACTGATTATTAGAAAGAATTCCAAGCATACCTAAGATATTAAACATAAAACAAATTAATAAAATGGATTTAATATTTGGAGAAATCATATTTTGACCGAATTCAGAGAAGGATACATGTTTTGATTGTTTGACAAGTGGATAAAACTCTTTTTGAATGAAATAAGTTCTAACTCACAAATAATAGAAACGCATTATTTTATTTGAGCAAATACTGAACTTCAGTTTATTATTGATAAAATAAAATGACAGATTATGGTACCTAGTAGTATTCATTAAATATTTACTAAATAAATACTCGTTTGCTAAAAATACGTTTCAAATGTTAAAACCAAAATCTTCATCTAGACAGCCACACACCTCCCCCTCTTCTTCATTGCAGGCTGGTAAATCATGGATAATGTGGTTGTACCATTTGAAGACATCATCAGGTTGAGATTGCTACTGTTCGCAATACATTACCTTCAACAGTTGGTGAACATCTTTTTTCTTTTCAACTGATATGGCGTGGCTAAAAGGAAGAGATTCTAAAACAACCCTTTGAACGAGGGCAACAGGAACTCCCTTTTTAAGAACATTTACACCATGTTCTTCACTTAGATCTTGAAATCTATAATTCTGGAGGCCTTTAACTTTAACAGTTTTCTTATTTTTTTTCTAAAAAAATCCGTTTCAATTGTGATATGTATGGTAGGTTTCGAAAATACACATTAAGTGACAACTGTGATTGGCAGACTGGAGAAATCACTGTTTGACTGTATGCAGGCTTTAGAGGAATCAGTCTTTGATTGAAACGGCAAGTTTTAAAATTGGTTTATAATCGGATTTTTTTTGTTAAAACAACCAGTTATTTCTGTGCAATTTAACACAGAGTTCATAAAACTAACAATAACTTTTTTTTTTTTTTTTTTTTTTTTTTTTTTTGTGAATACATGGTTTGAATGTTTGCTCCTTATTTGAAATTAAATAGTATTGAAAATGTATACTCGTATTAAAAATTATTAATAAATAGCATATGCATGTGTAATAAAATAATTACTAGGTTATCATAGATAACTAAATTAATTCAAAAACTCTTTTCCATATACTTTTGGCAATCAAAGCATACGGCAGTAATTGATAATATATATATTTAGAATAAGAAATATTTTGTAGCGGGAATACAATTTTATTTTATTTAATACATGAGACATTTTTCTGAAATCAATTCACAAAAAAATAAAAAAGTTTTCTTTTTTGTTGTTGTTATTATTGTTTATTATACAAATGTAAATCCAATAGTTTAGATTTGTATATTTGTCTCCTATGTAACGTGCAACTTGATAAATATAAAAAAATATATAAATTCTTCCTCAACATAAAAATTATTTCGTGTTTATATTGAAAATAACATCATACTTTTTGTTAAAAATGTATCGAGTTTTCAACAAAAAGAAATTTTTATGTCGTTATTCAATTTTCCAATATATATTTTTTGTTGTTGTTGGTATTAATGCATATTTCATCGATTGTATATTTTTGATGATGTTTATCTAAAAATACCTAAAGAAAAAAATCAATTCTAAAAGTTAAAGACAGCTATAAAATAAAATGAAAATATCAGAAAAGAACATATGAATGAACGAGAAAATCTAAAGATTGAATTTTCATCTATGCTGCCTTTTTTTATTTAAAGATTTTCATTAAAAATGATGCTATTTTTTCGTTACCTGAAAACTAATTTATGTAAGTCTTTTTTAATGTTCGTTTATAATATTCAAAATTATTCTTTGTAAAATCGTCAAATGGGATTTTTTATTTCTTGTATGTTTTATAGCAGCGTTCTAACCCTTTATCTACTGGCGGTACTTCTAATTACTTTTAAAATAACGTGTTATAAAATTAATTTAATACATCGATAAGTAGTAACATAGTTTAGAATAAGTTATATATGCATTAATTTAAGTTGTTCCAAAAGTATTATTGATTACAAAAAACAAAAATATCTTTAAAAGGATGATTTCTGTTGCCTTAGCATCTTTTCAACTTTCTTGGCGTTAATGGGGAGGGGAGAAATTTGCAATTCGGAAATATTTCTATATTTCTATTGTAAGAACATTATACACTATATGGCCAAAGGTGACCGGTCACTTACGATTTTAGACGTTTTGTTAAAAATCTAGAAAAATACATGTGGAATTAACCTGAAACTGCATATATGTAAACAGTATAGTATAGGTCATATATTTCCGAGAAGATTTTTTTCCCGAAACAACATAGGAGACCGTCAACAATTTGAAAAAGAACGAATATCTTTTGAATAATCTTGTAAAAACTATTGTAGCAAAAGCGTTCAAACTCTAGATTATTAAGTGGCTTATTGTAATATATTTTGTTCATTTTTATGAGAATAGCATGTATACCGTAGAGACCAAATTTCGCCAAGTTTTTTGCTTATAATTTCCAGAGTTCTTAATATGAAAAAAAGTTCTTTTCAGAAATTATAACATACAACATTGTACATAATACCCTGCAATCAGAATTGAAAATTAATAAAAATTGAATGAAAAATGAGCAGGTTTATTAAACACTGCGAATGCAATTAAAATATATGGGCATAATGTATTAGCTAAGTATACAGAGCAACTTTTGTGAAAGTCTCAAAATTATAGCTCGAAAATTCTGAAAATTATCGTCGACATAATAAGCTTGAAATCCGTTGTTCCCAAAAGGAAGCAAAAAGATAAGGGGCTGTATCCAAATATAGTAGTACGCGCAATATTGTTTAATATTGTCTTGTGTAATATTGTGTAATATTGTACGTGCAATATTGTCTTGGCACTAATCAAGAGATGTTTGATACAACCCCTCATCTTTTTGTTTCTTTGTGGGAACAACGGATTTCGAGCTTATTCTATCGGCGATAATTTTCAGAATTTTCAAGCTATGATTTTGAGACTTTCCCAGAAGTTGCTCTATATACTTAGTAACTAATACATTATGCACATTTTATTTTGATTGCATTCTTGCATGCACAGTGAATCATTTTTTAGTAACCCTACTCATTTTTAATCCAATTTTTATTATTTTTTAATTCTGATTGCAGGGCATCATGTACAATGTTGTTTGTCATATTTTCTGAAAATAACTTTTTTTTTATATTAAAAACTCGTCGAAATTTGGGGCTGTTTTTATAAAAACCTTAATTTCTCTACGAGTATACATCCTCTTCTCATAAAAATGAACACAGTATATTACAGTAAGACACATATTAATAATCTCGAGTTTGAACACTTTTGCTGCATTAGTTTTTACAGGGTTATCCAAAAGATATTCGTTTATTTTCAATTTGCTGACGGTCCCCTATGGGGTTTCAAGAAAAAAATCTTCCCGGAAACATATGAATTGTACTATACTGTTTACACACCTGCAGTTTCAGGTTAATTCCTATTGTATTTTTCTAGGTATTTAACAAAACGTCTGAAATCGCAAGTGACCGGTTACCTTTTGCCATATAGTGCATTTATATATTTCCCAATTCTACAAATTACTAAAAAAATATTTAAAATAAAAGATTTGGGTGGGGTTATAAGTACTGCAAAAAATCCCTATAAATTCAAATTTAATTCATCCTTCTAAATCCTTCAATCCTTCTAAAATCCTTCTAAAATTTATTAAATGATTTTTTAAATCTTCTAATGCAGTTTCAAAATTTCACGAAAATGCGTTAGAAGATAAAATTTCCATGAATTCATTATTCAGTTCATAAAGTGTTAAACGATACAAAAAAAAAGTTGGAAATTTACGTGGCAAATGAGGTGCGTTCATATTATAACTAGTTTTATAAACATGCAAACGTAATATCACTACCTATTATGAGATATCATTGAATTAATTACGTGTGATAGGATTTAATAGAATGTGGAAAACTTTTATTATATGGTTATGAACTTTGATTCGATTTTAATAAAATTTGATGTAACTCGACAAAATTCTGCAAAGATTAGGTACGTTAAATTTCAAACCATTAGGTTGGGTAGTTTTTGCGCTTTTATAAGAGGACAGACGGACGGATAAGACGACGACTATAGGTTCTACGTGTTTATATAATTACGAACGCAACTAAAACTTGTTGTGCAACTAAAAACAAACAATGTTTGTGCGTTAATCACGATTTGAAGACCTGAATAAAGTAAATTGGCTGTAGTCTTTTTTTTTTTTTAAATATTTCTATATATATATATATCAAAAGAAATGTTAAGAATGTATTTTACTCATATCGAGTGTTAGACACGTTTATTGAAACACAAAGTGTTTTTAATATTTTGATTTTCGTTAATTTCTTACTAAGTAACGAGTTGTCGGCTACATATCTAACGCTTTAATTTTCGTATTTTTGACAATTGTTTCGAACTTTATACATTAAAATTTGTTATGTTCTGACCGGATTCGTTTGAAAAAAAAAAAAAAAAAATAGTAGATTGTTAGAATTACAAGGCCAATGACATATACGGACTAATTTAAGTGAGACATATTTATGTATGTTTAAACTCTGCATATCACTGCATATTTAAGCTAAACATGGCCTTAATGCGAATAAAAAACTATTATCTATCAACTATTTTTTTCCGTTAGTTTTATTGATTATTGTGCATTTTTAACATTTTCCAACAAGTTGAAAAGAATGTACTCGGTTTACTGTGTAATGTCTATGTGTGGTTGTCATTTAATATAGCACTAGCTGTTTGACCCGTTCTACGCACGGGATTTCATGAATTTAATTTTAAAACCAAAATTTAAATTAACTGTTCGATTTAGAAAAATATTTTTTTTACTAGTGTGCTTTTTTAAATGACATTTGATTTGTCATGTTGCTATGGCATCAGACAATAAAACGATAACTTTAGAATAAGGGAATAAATAGATTAAAATGATTTGTTGTTGTTTGTGATAAAGTGTTTTCTTTATTTAAAAAAAGGTAATAATTAAGCGTAATTAAATAATCTCTAATTTTTTGCGTGCCAGGTAAAAGAATTATCGTCATATGTATACTAGGGTGGAACTTAAGTATAGGGTAAAAGAAAAACTTTTTTGTTTTAATGTGTAATAGTGAAAACTTTTTTTCCTTTTTGGATGTCTAAACATTTGGCTGAAATGGTTTTTTTAAATTAAGTTGTTTTCCGGTTCCTCAAGGAGGTCAAAGTTTTGAAATTTCAGTATAAAGTAACTTAAAGTAAACAACGTAGCTGTTAGCTCATATCTACTTTTTTTTAGCAAATACTATCCAGAGGTCACCACGAAGAGGTGGTTAAATATCGACTTCCACCCTCCTTACCTCCCGTTGTTATGGATTAATTCAATTGAATATTCAACCTACTGTCTTTTTAGGCAAACTTTGTCATTACATTGTGGGAATTTAACTTTCCCAAGATTAAGCCATCTTTTGCTTAATATTTAAAGACGGTTGACGCAGCTCGCGGGAAAATTTTGACACAATGTTTCCACTGTTTGAGTATGACAAGGAAAATTTAAAATTCAGGTGTATCCCCTGTTAGTACGTTTTAAGTTCTTCATCCAATCAGTTCGTCAAGATTGGATCAATGTTTTTATAGTCTATAATTTCAATATGTTCGCATTTTTTCAAGTCGCTTTCCTACTGGTCTAGAAAATCCTTTTGTACCCGTAGTTTTTCGAGCAAGATGTTGAAATAAGTATCTAAGAAAAAAGTTCATTTACATGTAATAATCAAATTATCCATTATAAAATTTTTAGGGTATTGCTTCCGATGTTTTAACAACTCCAGATTTGCATCCTGCATTAAAGGCGTTTCTGTTTCACCCAATAACTTTCAAACTTGAAATGTCTGTATTATTATTTTGAAAATACACCAAAATTGCAGTGGCTATATTAATATGAGAAGATGTCAATGAAATATGACCAATATATTTTTATCCTGGTTTTTGAACTAACACCAGGTGTTCGTCTTTAATGATTCTTAGTTATACTTTTTACCCTCTGCTTCAGTTATCATAGTGTTATCCTTCCTGCCATCAAAGTACTAACCTTCTAAAATTAACTCATTTCGTCTTTCCTTTTCTTTCTTCTTTGTCGTCTTCAAGACCTTCTTTCAGTTACCTTTTCTTTTTTTATCATCAGAAATACCCATATCTTCTAAGGTGCCATTTCCAATAATATTTGCAGTTCTGTCTAATACTCCGGTTCTTTCACTTTGTTGATTATCAAATTCAGGTTTAGAAAAACAACCGATTGAACTATTTTCTTCCTAACTATTTTTTACACTTGTCGATCATTCAATCAAATCATCATTTTTTTGTTTTAAAATAACTTTTTCCCTTGATATTTCCTTTTCCAGTCTTGCTACATATTTTTTATAGTTTTTATATCTATTGATCCTATTGCCATCACCCCATCTCTCTTTGATCTTTGAGAAAGTGACTTTCTTGTTCTGATACACGATAATATTTAGTGCTTTTACACAAAGAAATGTTTTTTGCAGGATTACCTAACATTTTGCAATTTTATATTGGATGTGGGATTATTCTTTCTAATCTTAATATTTGCTTCAAATTTTGACATTTCTCGCTCTTGTCTCTAATCATTTTTAATGATTTATGTATCATAAACCGTTGGAATTGAAGGTCTCAGCAATACACTTTTAATTGTATCCTCAAAAGCTTTAGATATTTTAGAAATAGTGTGTACCAGATTCCAGCAGTCAGATTTTAAGTTAAATTGAACCCAAAAATAATGTTTCATAACATCTTCATATGTTCGTCAAAGATGACAGTTTAATGTTAATTGTTTTGGTTCACGAAATACAGGACACTTCAACAATTATCTAGATTTAGGTACGTTAACAGACTTTGTCACTTTTGACACCGAATGTTTATTGAAAAATAATTAAAGAAACTGTTAACACACGTTAAATCGGACTAACTTGTTATGTGTCGTAGCCAAATAAATCAGAGATAATGAAAGCCGACGCCCACGACGCTGGCTTCTACAAAAGTCAAATAAAGTGGGGCCAACTTTTCTAAGGCACTCAAACTAAATTATTCTCTTTATTTCAAGACATTAACACATAATTAATTTAATTTTGCAAAATATAAATTTAACAATAAGCTTTAAAAACTTTTCATGCAATTATTGGCGTTTTTTCGTTCTTTAGGGAAAATCAGGCGCTTTGAGGAACCGGAAAATACCATTTTAAAATTAAAAGAAAAATATTTTCTTTTTATGGAGTTAAAAAGGAAAAAAATAATCACTATTAGAATCTAAAATTCGAAACTTCGTTTTTTAGTTCCACCCTAATGTATACCTCTAAACATTTGCAGGTAAGGTAAAAGAATTATCGTAATACCTGCTACAGCTTCTTAGTATTGCAGCGTGACGTACGTAATATGTATTTGTATATCTCACATTCCAGTAAATATTTAGAACTGGTTAGAACTCGCGCGATTACGGATTGGACTTTAAAAAATTTAAAAATCCGACAAACATTTTTTGCTCCAATCTTTCATGGCCCCCCAGCATGCAACCCGTGTACCAAATTTCGTAGCCCCGCACCCTGTGGTTTCCAAGTTTTTGAAGTTACATAGATACGCGCACGGATTTTAATAGGGTAGATGACCCCTATTGAAAATAAAGACTGTAGCATTTTTAGTTCATTTACAGAGAGCCAAACGTATTCCGTTACATTACAGTCAATGGGAAAAAAGTGTTCAAGTGCGATTTATCGATGTTGATCCCTTTCAAACACAATGAAATTGAAATGCATTTACGAAATGTACTAACACATGCTTTATGTTCATATTTTGGTGCAAAGTCTTTTTTATTTATTTACGGGGCCCCAAGAAGATATTCCATTACATAATGATCTATGGAGTTAAACTGTTTGCCGTGTACTTTAATTATGTTAGACTATTCTAAATAACGAAATTGATATACATTACGGAAGTTTCCTACAGCAAATTAATAGTTTTAGAATATGATGTGCATATAATTTATTGTTCAGTTACAAGGACACACGAAATACAGGGTGGCCATAATTAAACTGCAAATGTTCAAGGGGTACTGGAGAGAAAACTACCGGGTATATTCCAGTGAAATTTGGTATCTACACGTTTCAGAACATGCGCAAGTCAAATATGCAAAAAAAAATCGCCATTTTCACCCGATAGAGGCCGTATTTAAACGTTCACCGATGGTATATACAACCTCCAAAATCGATAGACAGAGCATAATGATATTCTAAGAAGCATATAAACAATATAAAATATCGTTTACAGTCTATCAAAATTCTATACAATTCGCTTCAGTAATTAAATTTTTACAGCATCATGTAATAAAAATGAGCGTAAATAAGATCAAAAATTAAACAATCTATAAAGGCGCTTTGGAAAACAAGCCATTATTTATTCAATGAAATTATCACATGATGTGCTCAATATGTGAACCACCAGATGCAACCACATGCGGAAAACGTAAAACAGCATGGTCCACCGTCGCATTTAAAATCTGTGATGTAACACATCCCACGTGTCTCGTTATGCTAAATTTCAATTCAGCAACAAAAGCATGTTCTCTATAAACCATATCTTTCAGATGTCCCCACAGATAAAAATCGTAAGGATTAAGGTCCGGTGAACATGGGGGCCAAGCGTTGTCGAAACCTCTGCTTATGACTTGGTTCGCACAAAGGTATCATGCAGCAATTTTTTAAGATCTTTAGCGATGTGAGGGAGTGCTCCGTCCTGCATAAATACCGTGATTTCTAAACAATATCTCTCTTGCAATGCTGGAATCAATTGTTGTCTCAACATTGCACCGTAGCTAGTCCTTGTAACACTACAGCGTTTGGGACCACTTGGAGTTGGGGTCTCAAAGATATATGGGCCCCACAAGAAAATCACAAGTCATTCCACACCATACAGTTACATAATCGGAATGGAGGGGTTCTTCACGTTTAGCGTATTGTTTGTTCGTTCACCATATCCTACAGTTATGCGCATTTACACTACCTAATAGTGTAAAATGCGCCTCGTCTATCCACAATATTCTCTGTATCCAAGTGTCATCTTCACTGATTTTCGACAGGACAAGGTTTGCAAAATCAAATCTTAGGGTGTCATCATGTGGTTTCAATTCTTGAAGAATTTTATTTTTATACGGATAACACCAAAGAATGTGGTGCAACACAGTTGACCAGGGAAGAGATAATGTCCTTCTTGCGCTCACTTGTTGCAGCATACTGGCTCCTGAACTGCTACTCGTAGACGCAATGGTGTCATCAATTTGTTGCACTCTTTCCGAGTTTACGGGACGTCGCGCTCTTGTGCCTGGAATAACGCCCAATTCTCTTGATTCTTCAAATTTTAAAATCATATATTTCAATCCATTGACACTCATTGGACCTCTTAATAGTTTCATACGCCGGTATTCTTTCAGAGTAGCAGAATAATTGCTACCATTCTGATCGAATATCTTCACTGACAATGCACGTTACTTATTATTCAGAGTCATGACTGGCCTTTACTCAATGTATTGATGTTTTTATACTGTTCGATGGGCTTACAATTTGCATATATGCCGTCGATAAGCATTGAAACACGGTATAGCGCCATCTATCGGGTGAAAATGGCGATTTTTTCTTTGCATATTTGACTTGCGAATGCTCTGAAGCGTGTAGATACCAAATTTCACTGGAATATTTCCGGTAGTTTTCCCTCCAGCACCCCTTGAACACTTGCAGTTTAATTATGGCCACTCTGTATTTCGGATACAGTTGTGCATACCACTACAAAAAAGAATTCGTCTCATTACTGAATATGAGCGTGAAGTGTTTTATGTGGTTTTCTGATTACGTTATGTATTCTTAATCTGAACGATAGTTAGCGTACAAAGATATGTTTGTAGAACATAAATAAAATCATATAGTGGGCCAAACAAGGAACTGGAAAAATAACCGCTTATGGATGATAATTTTTAAAAGTATGATAGCAGTAGTTTTAACGTGTTTTTTGCCTGAATTAAATTTGAGCTTAATTCGTGGCGTGTATAAAATCTGTAGGTGATATTCAGGGCTGTACCTAAGAACTGAAGTACTTCCAGCTATGTACGGTAAGTGCGAATCTTGCTTATCAAATATGTTATGCTTTTTTTCTAAACCGATTACTTAGGTATTTATTTATATTAATACCAAGTATAGTTAAAGTATTCTGAAATTGTTGGAAAGTGATTCATAATCTATGTTTGATACAGGATTTACCTTTCTTGATTATCTTTAAATTTAGCCACAGTTTGCATTATTTTTTTCTTAAATTTTGTGCATTTATTTTTAAACAAGACTCGCTTAATTAATTGTTTATTTCTTTATTACCATTATTATGTTATCTGACATGGGCTTGTCGGGTTGCAAAATAAAGATCAAACCCTGTTATCTTTTTCAAATGAAAATTCTGAAAGAATTTTAACATTTAATATTTTTTATATTGCTTACTAACAAAACCAAGTAGCAAATTTATATGAAAAATACGAATAACGTATTTAGATAAAGTTTTGAATTTTTTACAGCGATGCTTTTGTATTAGCCACATGCCAGGATTGCCGAACAGCCGAAGATGTAAGCTGTAGGGTGCAGTCAAAGAAATCACCAAGGATTCCTTTACTTATGCCAACATTTTTAACAGCGATAACTTCAGTGGTTTACACAAATAGCTCGATTAAATGTCTGTTAAATCTTTGATTTATTAACTTAATTTAATTTATTTATTTATTTATTGGTGAAATTTTTATTTTGTTACGGAATGTTAGCCGAGATTAAATTCTGAACTATTTATATTGTTTAAAGTGCACACGAGTTAATAATCACTTGTAATCGGCATGCTTCCGATTGAGATAGATAAAAAAAAATCATGTTTCAATATTATTTTAAAACCGTAAATAATAATAAATTGCAATATAGTTATAAAAAAAATGCCTTCTAAATGGTACATTTCTTCTCTTTTCGACGGTGTAAAAAATGAAATTTTCCTTTGTCTAGAAGTTTAAAAAAATCATAGCAAAAGGGAAATTTATTCATCACGTGTTTCTGCCGTCAATACGATGCCAGGTTTATCACACTTTTCGCTTTGTAATATAGATAGTATTAATGTTTCCTGGCTTTGCGTGTCCAGAAAATAACATACTTATTGAAAACTTTATTAAAATATACTTTTTGCTCTCAATAACATCAAATAAACAAATGATAAAAGTACTACTATATGAAAGCGAAAATCTGTATTACAAATCCTTTGATGCTTACCCATTGCGGAATAGGGTAATATTAAGCCTATTTGTGGATTCTGTTCACCAAATCTACTTATTTTACAAGGAAAGAATTTGAGAAATATTTTGAAATTTTCGGAATATTCGTGATTTTAGACCGTTTTGAGATGGCTCATTTATCTTTTTAAATTTTTTGTATTTAGTGACTTTTCTTTCTAAACATGTAAGTATTAAATGTAACCATCCTGTCAAATTTGAAGTTTTTAGCCCTAACATTTTCAAAATTATTATAATTGTAGTTTCAGATTTTTTAACATTTTCTCTTTCTAGCATTTCCTTGGGTGAAGGGGTACTAAAGTATAAAAAATGGTCTTTGTCTAAGAAGGTATATTATTTGTTATATAGCTTAAAGATGTTTTCTGATATATTTGGCATTTAAGAAATATTGTGGTTTTGAAAGTCGATTCGCCATTTTAAATTTGGAGTTTTTCATGATTTACATATCGAGCATTTATAAAATAAAATAATCACTATATTAAATTTCAAGTTTCTAGTCCTAGCAAATTAAAAAAATCGGAGTTCACTGAAATAAACATTAGCAAAATTTTAAGACGACATTGTGACCATAATTCTGCAGTCATTAATTTTGAAATCGGTTTTCTATAGTCTATAATTCCACAGATTACATCTCACAAAAAAAAAATGTTTCTTCGAATACTAGTAATATAATTAATCATTTTACGCGTAACTAATTTCTTCGTTCCATATTTATACGTTAACTCCATTTAATAAATTATATTCCGTGTAAATAAAAGCCTTTGAATTAAACCATTTATTTCAGTTAATATTTTTCACATGTATTCCTTTCCTCCTTTCCTCAGTCCTGTATATTATTTAATTTATATGTCACAAAAATCTCTAAGTATACTAAATATAATTGAGCTTGAAAATGCGTAAGTCATATTAAAAACACTTTTAAGCAATTCAAGCTCCTTTTCAGTAATGTTTAAGAGTTCCTTTGTGTGGCCCTGTAAATAAACGATAAACGCAATGTACATCATATTCTACACCAAGCGTCTTGTAGCAAACATCAGTAATATATTTTATCATTTAAAAAAAAATTGTGCAATATAATTTAAATATGTTGCGAACAGTTGTCCGACATTCATAATTATATAAACGAACTCTATTATGTGACCCTTTAAATTAATAATAAATACTTTGCACCGCGTATTCTAGAAAAAACATTTGTTAGTGCGGATCAGAAATTCATATCAATTTCATTATGTTTCAAATGGAGTAACATCCTTAAATTACACCGCAAACGATTTTTCTTCACAGAGCTAATACTCATACAACGAAATAATTCTGAGTTCACTTGTACACGTACTGAAGTGCTACATATAACATTTATAATCCATCTGCTAGTGGACCCTAAGAATGCATATAAATTTTATTACGTTTAAAATTTTCTAGTTCTATTAAAATACACCGGAAATGCTTTTTCTCCATAGGCCGCAATGTAAAAAATGCTTTTGAATTCAGCTGTAAGTGAACTATGAATTGTACACTGTTCATTTTTAGTATCGAGCATACCATGAAGAAACTCAATAACGTATATGAATTACTTGGCAATCTAACTATATTTAAGCGAGCTAGAGCACTGGCAGACAGACGGACAGACAAACCCAATTCATAAACATCTATCTAATAAATTATACATAAATGAAAAATTGTCTGTCTGTCTGTTTGTAGTGCTATACAAATCCACCGTTTAGAAGCCAGAATTGTGAAATGTTATGTACATGTGTATTACATGCGAGGCAACTAAAGCAATCCGAAATCGAAATAATTTATAGTTAAATTTTAATTAAGAAAAAACCACTAATTTAACAGCAATTTCCTATAAAATGTAAACATTTTTTGTTATAGCAGCTGACAACAATTAAAAATTCACAATAAAATCCTTTTTTTATGTTCAACCCGTAATCGCGCGAGTTCTTTAACCAATGTGAGATTTACATATTACGTACGCCACGCTGCAAAAATAAAGAGCTGTTTTACGATAATTCTTTTACCTCACATGCAGATAATTAGAGATTATTTAATTGCGCTTAATTATTACAATTTTATTAAATGAAGGCAAACATTTTATCACAAACATCAACAAAACTGTTTATTCTATTTATTCGCTTATTCCAAAGATATCGTTTTATCGTCTGCTGCCACAGTAACATGATAAAGCAAATTTCATTTTAAAAAAATGCGCAGTAGTAAAAAAATATTTTACTAAATCGAATAGTTATTTTTAATTTCGATTTTAGAATTAAATTCATGAACTCCCGTGCATAGAACGGGTGAAACAGATAGTCAACTATATTGGAAAGTGCTAACAAAGCTTCGATTGGAACAGCCAAAATTTTCAATTACAACTTTCTGGTGCGAATGATCAAGGATTATAAGCCTTCTATGTTTCTATAATACGCAACACTTGTCGTGAAGGTATTAAGTAAAAATGTACAAAGGTTAAGATGAAGTTTTAAATCTTTAAGCAAGAATTGACTTCACTATTAGTTTACAAAAGATGATCTGAAAGACCACTTTATTTGATGTAAATACTATAAATATTTCTAATATATGTAGTATGAAAATAACAAATTCCTAATATTTTTTCAAAGGATATTTAAATAACTTTTAAAATTATTATTTACGAGGCTTTCGGTATCCCCTTTAATTAATTGTATCTGATATATATTTAGCTTTCTATAGTATTTAAGAACTTTAAGAATATCAAGGCAAAATCGAAAGAAAGATAAGTAACGTTATTCTCATTTCAAAATGAAAAATATTTTTAATGCGAAATATGCTTACGAAACAAAAGTAAGGAATTACATTATAAGTAGCAGTTTATAATATTTACGCAATTAGCTGCAGTCTTTCGCATTAAAGTACTTCATAGCTTATGGCTTTAAATCTCAACTTTATTAAATTAGTTCGTAGCATATAGCCTTGTGATCTTAACCAGATGTTTCGGGACATTTCATAATTTAAGTTTCATACTTGTACTTTAAAAAATATGTCATAAATAAAAGACTTTTGTATCTGTTGCATTTATCTCTACTGGTCTTACCTTTTTGTTTAAAAAAAAAAAGTATATAACATAAAAGTTATCTTCAATTAAATGGCATATTTTAAAGAGATAGACAAAACACTATTCACCACTAAATCACGATATTTAGTAAATATCGTAAGAAAAAAACAATTAAAATTTATGTTAGAGAAGAAAAACAGTTTAATTCAAAACCAACCAATTGAGGTTCAAATTGAGGTACCAATTGAGAACCAACCACATTCCACTTCAAATTGATAGCATTTGTAACAAATTAATCAAATTAAAAAAGGATTAAACATTCATTACCTATGGTGATTTTCCATTTGAGAGAACGTGATTTTCTGCTGAAACTGTTTAACCCTTTATCTACTGAGGGTACTTATAAGTACCATTGAAATAAATTGTTATAAAATTCATTTAATACATCGATTAGTAGTAATACAGTTTAGAATGAGTTATAGATGCATTACTTTATCTTTTCCCAAAAGCATTATTGCTTACACAAAACAAAAATATTTGTGTAACAAATATAGTAAACAAATATAATAAACAAAAATATTTGTGTACAAAACAAAAATATATGTCTTTTGCCTTTGCATCTTTTCAGCTTTCTTGGCGTTGTGGGCGGGGGGATTTATAAGTTCGGAAAAATTTCTAAATTTCTATTGTAAGAATAATATATTTGTATATTTCCTAATTCAGCATAATCCTAAGAAAAACATTTAAAATAAAAGATTTGAGTGGGATTATAAATATTGCACAAAATTCTTACTTTCATTGCATAAAATTTTCATCAATTCACGATTCAGTACATAAAGGCTTAATCAAAACGTGAGCTTACAAAAACTTTGGTGGTTTGTAACATTTATTTTCTTTGAAGTGTATCTGAAAAGGTAAACTATTATTTTACATTATTAACTACTTCAGGAAAATTACCCTGTTTTATATAAATAATAACTAGTCGGATGTGCCAATCCCAAAACTTTCTTCTATATCATACATGTTAATATTTCCTGAAAAATAAAGCATACCAGTGCCATCAGTTAGGTGATTTATACCAAAATCTAATCAACAACAACTTATGTCAAGTTGTAGCTGAATCTGAAGTTTGATGAAAATCCGTGCATTAGTTTTTGAGGTAGAACTATCGCGGAAATCGCAAAAAAATCTACATAGCAGCGCCACCTGTTGGTCAATTTACTCCAAAATCTAATCAGGACTTTAAAAATTCGCTAGCACAGTGCCAAAATCAAATGGTAAGATATGCCCATCATGAGGATTCTAAAGATATGAAATTCCGTGCATTAGTTCTTGAGATATGATTCTTAATAAAATCGTGCAAATCCTGCAAAATTCAGTAGAGCAGCGCCAACAGTAGGGTGATTTACACAAAACCTAATCAGCAAGAACACATCTCAGTGTCTAACTGACTCTGAAGTTTCATGAAAATCAGTGCATTAGTTTTTAAGACACAACTATTGAAAAGTTCCGCAAATTCGAGCATAGTAGCGACCCATATTGTGCCACTGACATGAAAACTTAATCAGCAACAACTTGTGTCAGCGTCAAACTGAATCTGAAGTTAGATGAAAAATCGTGCATTTGTTCTTAAAGTAGAGCTACTGCAGAAATCGTGAAAAATCCACCATAGCAGCGCTACCTGTTGTGGGATATACAAACAAAACTAATCAGCACCAGTTTACGTCACGGTCTAACTGAATCTAAAGTTTTATGAAATTTCGCGTATTAGTTCTTGAGATGCTGCGTACACAAATATTTTTCACATACAGACAGACACACAGACAGATGTTTTCAAAAGACCATCAAATCGTGTTCAGCACCTTCTAAAAAGGGTAGATTCATTCAAAACCGGAAGTCGAATTTTTTTAATGAATCCAATGCTTTCTTCTTGCAAAGATAGAAAAAGTGCTAATAACAAAGACGGATTTTAGTAGTGGTTTAATGTAAAAGATTTTTTTCATTATAACCTCCAAATTCATTTAGTAAAGTAATATAAAAAGAAATCAGTGTGTTTCTATTTATTCAGAAATTCTTTTAAAATATTTTCTTAAAATAATTTAGAACTGAGGTAATGTCATATTGTAAAAATGTCATCTTGTTAGTTAAAAAATAATAATTTTTAGAAGCAATCGACCATCAATTATAATTATTTTCCGTTCTGCCTAGTCCGATATGCTTTATTACAATATTTTAAAACACTTTGAAATTTTTGAAGTTTGCTCTCGAGATATTTTGTAAGTTTGCTCACGAAACTTTAACGATGATTATTACAAGAATTATGATAGTCACACGCTTTTCGTTAACGTTATTTCTCTAACGCGATATTTTCAGGAAAGACTTTAATTTCTAGTAACAATTTTACAAATTACAAGGTATTTTCGTATGTTTTCTGTTCTCTGTCATTCTATTGCTTATTAAACCTCTCCTTCGAATACGTTTTACCTCATAATATATGAGCATCTTTCCATAATTATTTTCAATGATTGCGGTTTGCTGGATGTTGTATGAAATTAGTTTAAAGTTTCTGGTACTAAAAATGTAGTGTTTTATCGTCTTGTGTAACTTTTTATCGGTCTTCCTGTTTCATACTTATCTTCTATAGTGTTTTTTCAAAGCACTACCTAAATTTTTGATAGGAGAGAATATTAATACATAATAGAGTGTGTCTGATAATAATATATACCCGTGTCATACAAAATGGAGCAAAAGGACGCAAACTAGTTATTCATCATCATTTTCGTAACAGAGTAAAATATCATCGATTATATTCTTTTACATTCGGCGGCCCTTAATTCGAACAAGATATTTTTCTAAAATAGGAATTGTTTTTATCTTATTACATTGCAAAAACGCGTATGAAACTCTAAATTTGAATTATGAGAAACATTACAAGATAAATATATTAAGGGGACTATGGATATTTATTTGAGCAAAAATTGACCCCAAAATGGACAATTCTTTTTGTGTGTGCTGTTATTCTCCAATTTGAATTGCTCCATTCGTGGAAAAAAGCAAGCTTATGCGATTATTTTACGTAAAGTTACAAGTATTTTAATTTTGTTCATAAACATTTTTTTGGCATTTTAATATACTTGAAATCTGTTTTTCTCAATACTGATGTTTCCTCTTTTTCTTTAATTTTTGAAATGCTCCGTGGTACTTAAATTTTGATCAAAATTCATGAAACTGATAAGACAGAATCCTGATATTACTTAAAAAGAAACTGTGTATGCATTTTAAAAATTCGACTTCATTAAGAGAATTAAATTGAATTTTTATCTTATTATAAGGCAGAATTTGGATGAAAATCGATATTCTTCTTTTTAAAGTTTTGAAACAATCTTTTTTCATTTACAATCATTGAAAATTCTTGTTCAGCATTTTTCTCTGAAATATACATATTCAAAATTTAAGAGATTCACAGAGGTGATATCAGGGAGGTGAGGAACGTGCTCTAAATATTAACCTACATTTTTATTTTTTTGAGATTTTTTTGTTCTTTAAATAAACATATGTTGATATAATTACATAAGCACTATATAAGCAAATATCTTAGTGTTCATTTTGTCAACTTGAATTTTCAATTCACGGATGTGAAAATCTCCAATATCCATGGTTCCTTTTTTGTAAAAAAAATCTAACACTTGGCTATAAAAAAAAATTATGACTTATAATTTAACAACAGCAAACATATTGGCTAACTTTAGAATCAGGGGAAACAAAATCTGACGATAATTGTGCCATTTTTTAACATGAAAATGCAATTTAATGTTCATGGACGTGAGAATTTATTGTGTGACACCCCTTTCCGTACTCAGAAAACAAACAAAAATACAAAGATAGTAATTAACTATGTTAAGCTATTTTGCTCTTGAGATAGTAGTAGCTAGAATAATAATTATTTAACTATTTTGTTTTCAATTAAATAAGTAACAAACATTTTCCTTAGTAACATTGGGTGTGTGACATGACACGGAGGTGAGATCTCACATACTTTGAACTAAGAAATAAAAAATATAAAGTAATTATAAAAAAACTTATGCACAGAAAACATTTAGTCTTCTTTGCTCTCTTTATATGCTCTCTTTGCTCTCTGATTAATCTCTTTCAATAGAAAACATAAATTAATTCAAAAATTTTCATGCAAATACTGAAAAACGCTTTGTGAATGGAATGGTAAACTTTTTGGAGAATGACCCAAATAAAACTACATTGTTAAATTAGAAAAGTAAACTGAAACAGTTTTAAAAAATGTTATTTAAAATTTTCAACTGCGTATTTTCGCTATCATAATTGGGAGGAATCAGGCTCTAATGACACAGAATTCTTTGCGCTCGGGATAAAAAGAAATCACGAACGCAACTATAATACACACACTGTTTGTTTTCGGATATCAAAACCCTCAGCGCTAATGTGCATGCGTCAGGTCTGCTTTGATTTTATCAAAATGGGGATGAGAGGAATTTGTTTAGCTGCGTTTTTTAAGAATGCGCTTTTGAGGAAATAATATCGATTTATGTAAAAAATTTTGTAGTTAGCACTTATAAAAACGAAAACGCTTAGAAATTTTAAAAAGTTATACAACATTATTGCTTTTCGCGAAACAAAATTAATTTTTGTTTTTAACACTTTGCGCTCCGTTGTTGCCGTTGCGGCGACATCATTTTTCTTTGCAAACCTTGTTTTTGGCTGAGTAAAAAAAGATAATAAAATTTTCCTTATTTTATCAGATCATTTTTGAGCTCGTGTACTTGAAGGAAACTTTTTTTATAAAGTGGTGCCGACCGAATAAAATTTACATAAGAGACACCGGAGTGCAAAGGGTTAAAATTGATCGTTACTTTTAAAACAGGAAGCAATAAATTTAAAGACGGGATTGTTTTCTCCTTGACATAAAAATCGAGTACAGTTTGTCTAATAACGCTGCAATCGAATTCATCGATACCTGTTTTTTCAAAGACATTCTTTTTAACTCTTTTTTACATGAAAAGAAAACAGGATTACCCTCATATCCTGCTTCTTGGGGAATGTTTTTAATAGTAATACTAGAAACCCCGACTTTTCGACTGGCTCGTTTTTTAGAATGAGCTATCTTAACATATAATTCTCTTTTTTCTGCTTCTTGATCACAAAATTCAATACGTTATATATAATTTTCTTACTACCACTCCTGAAAGATTTATTTCTACACGAACTAGCCATTTGAACACGAAATATAGAAGTTTTAATTTGAATAAAAACGAGATATTAATAGAATTTTAAACTTTGATCGGAAGTAAAATATAACAAACAAGTAAGCAACAATCTTATTGACAACGCAGACGAGAACGTCGAAGTAAAACTTCTAAAAAGGCCCATCTCAGCGTAACATCACTTTGGATAGTAGGATAGTCCCAGAGTGGTAGTCGTGACTTTCGAAAACGAACAGTAGCTATCTTAAAAAAATACCATATGAATAAATTCCAGGAAATAAAATGACATAGCGTCAAACATATTTCCATTTTCATTAGCTAGTCTCTCTTCCGAAAATGGTGAATATCAGTTTCTTTTCAACTGTCTCTAAATGTATCATGTAATAAATTGTTTTAAATGTCGTTTCTTTAAACATGAATTAGAAGGCTATTTCATGGAAGATTAAATTTAACATCTCTTAAGCGTATCTGCCAATCAGGTCATTGGCAATAAAGACATTGTTGGATCATTTCTGAAATACGATTAACTAGTATTAGGGGCAAAAAAAATGAGGAAGATAGATGTTTAAAATCCATTAAGTCTACATGCTTTGAATTTCTGGCATGGAAGGGGGGTATGAAGATACGTTAAGTTAATTTTTTAAAAGTGTTTTCAAGAAATATGCAATACCTGACGCATAATCAAGTTTAATGTATAGCACTGCTTTTGATAGACGTTGTTAGATTAAAACAGAAATGAGCATATTACTGATTCTTTCAATAAAATCAGTTTATAAAACGACAATTAGATAAACTATTTGCTGTTTGCTTTAAATTTTAGAAATTTACGAAATTTAAATGCAGTATTTGTATTTTACCAGAAATGATTTCCAGACAAAAATAATCATGTCGCATCGCTTTTCAATTAAAAAGCTATTTAAGATACCAAAAATCTAATGAACTACAGTCTAAGCCATATTAGAGAAACTTTCAGAGAGATACTTATTCATATCTTCAATTTGAGGATTTAGAATATATCTTCTTTAAGTTATTTTATAAAGAAGGTATTGAAGTAAAAAATGAATAAATACGGAAATATTCTTCTTTAAAATCACACTTAATTGCTTGAGTATAATACATTATTCTTTTACAGGACGTTAGTTTGGCGGGTTTCTTATGAACACGTTAATAATAATTTTAAAGATATCCTATATTATCCATTCTTTAGAAACAGATAAATAATCAACTGTTAGTATACTTATTTCTTAAAATATTGCGGATTCTTTATCCGTCCCATTTATACCGGGAGGCGTCAGCACAGAAAATCACCTCATCGAATTTACGGCTAAAATTCCAGAATAAAACTTGATTCACATATTAAAACGCAATTGGTCTGCCAAGTCATATCTTGGTGGAAAACACCTACAAACCCGATTTTAGCGGTTGACTCATAGGTTTACCATTGTATTTTCCTACTCCCAGTCTTCAATGTTTGTATACCTTTGAGTGCAGGAAAACACAATGGTAAACCTAAGCCAACTGCTAAAATTTGGTTTTCAGATGTTTTCCACCAAGATATGACTTGGCAGACTGATTGATTTTTAATATGCGAATCAGGTTTTAACTAATACTGGAATTTCAGCTGTGATTGTAATCAGTAATTGTCTGTGCTGCCACTTCCTAGTCTATTGTCTAGTTTTTTACTTGCATCTGTATTGGATTATTTTAAAATAGTATATTCCTGTGTACTGTTTCATCTTTGTACATATTATAAGTTTAAAATATTTACATTAAAATCACAGACAATACATAAAACAATTAAAATTATTACATAAAAACACTAAAAACATTAAAATTAGGACGTTTCGGATCATCACGATCCCTCCTCAGCCAATTATAAACGTTAAGTCAATACTCATTTGACATTTTGACATTTGACGTCCACCGAAGTGGAGAATTCTTTGGGGCCTATAGCTACAATGGCTGTCGCCTCGAATGATCCTTATTATACACAGAAACAACAACAAGTCACAACAATTTTTATTTTCCATTACACATATTATATAACTACAAATGGGACATTCACAATTACATCCATGTCTTACCCAGGGACTCGAACCCGGGCCCTCGGGGTGACAGCAGCCTCCGCTTACTGACCACGCCACCGGGCGACTAAGTCAATACTATCAACAGTTACAAGAAAAACACAACAGAAAGTCATCAATTTCAGGTTACAGTTAAAATAAAATAGAATACTCGTCCGGCACAGATGCAGCTTCGTTAATCGCTAAATCCTTGGTTTTAGTATGCCAGGCCTCTAAAAACACTCTCCCTGCGTAATTGTTGCAGCCGGATCGGATCACAAAAGCTTTATTAAAATCTGGAAAATTGTCGGTTGCAATAGTATGCTGAACGATCTTTGAATTCCAATTTCTACATCTAAATGCCTGTTTATGCTCTTTAAGCCGTATTTCAAGTGTCCTGCTAGATTCACCAATATAAACCGCTTCACACTGCTCACACGGATTTCCGTAGACGATGTCTTTAAACTGCAGGATGGAACATCTATGTTTAAAATTACATAACAGATTCTTAAGAGGATTTTGGGGAATGAAAGATGTATGAATACCAACTGATTTCAAATAATGCGAAATCTTTTCAGAAATGCAGCTATAATAAGGTATGCTTGCGTAAACAATTGATTTTGTACGCTGGAAAGGTGGAGGGGTATTATAAGTTTACGTGCAAATGTATTGTTGCGTAAAGAGTTATAAAAAGTGCAGATTTGTTTGCATTAATAGGCTCTTTGTTTAAAGTTCTATTTTTGGAATTACAGGATAATATATATTATATCTGTCTCACATAGTACTGTACTGATATTGTTTTAATGTAACCTTTATAGTTCTATGTCAGTGGTTGGGTAAAAGAAAATTGTTTATTTTTACAGATTTTGAGGGGCATGAAAAACTTAAAATGGTGTAACGACGAAGCATTTTAATTAATAATTATTCCAAATCAAGATTAGACTTTCAAATGAGAAAATTTATCTAAAACATTTTTTATGTTATTAAATTTCTTTTTTCTGCGTACTTTCTGTATTGGACTCGGGTGGTTTTAGTGTTTAATGACACAGAAATCTTTGCGTTCGGAAGACCCCCGAATTTAACTCTAATATACATACAACTATTAAAACAATTCCTTGGAAATAAATTACATGGAATAAAATGGCATACAGTCAAAAATATTTCCATTTTCATTAGTTAGTCTCTCATCCGAAAACGATGAAAAATAGTAATATCTCAACTGTCTCTAAATATATCACGTAATAAATTGCTTTAAAAGTTGACTCTTTAAAAAGTAATTAGGCGGTTCTATCACGGATGATTAAATTTAATACCTCTTAAGAGTATCTGCCATTCGGACAGTTAAAATAAAGACATTGTTGAATCATTTCTGAAATACGGTTAAGTAGTTTAAGGAGCGAAAAAAGTAAGACGATAAATGTCTAAAATTCATTATGTTTACATGCTTTGCATTTTTGCCATGGAAAGAGGATATCAGGATAAGTTAAATTTATTTTTAGAAGTATTTTAAAGAAATATGCAAGATCTGACAAATAATGAAGTGTAATGTATCGCACTGCTTTTAAAATAACTTTTTTAAATAAAAGAAAAAATTTTCAGATTTTCGGGGTCTGATTTTCTATTCAGAATAATCAAATCTTGATCTGTTTATAAAATTTGAAGTTTTCAATTGGATTTATTTTTACGTTTATGTGTAAGTTTGCTTAACTGTTTAGAAAATGATTGTATAATGACTGCTTTGCTATTGAAATTTCGCTATACAGAGTAAAATTCGTTATGCATAAGTGTAAATCAGCTATTAAGGACATAAATTATTGACTTGAAAAAAAAATTTCACAACATAAAAAAATAAACATTTTTTTTTAAGTATGAGATTTGGTGAAAAGATCTTTTCCTGTGTAATTCTTTAGAAATTATATGTATACCCTTCGTTGCCATTGCCACAAGCTATGAATTGATGTAACAGTTAACTTTCATTACCTTCTGTGTCGCGGATGTGGGACAGAGGTCACAGGTTCCTCGAGTAAACTGTCTGCGAAACCAGTATTACATATTCTTTTGAATATATATTTATCTAGTCAAGAAAGATCCGAGATTTAAAATCTTCGTTTCAGAAATTCATAAGAAAAATCAATATTGGACAAATAAATTCCATAGAAATAAATTTCAGGAAATAAAATGGCATATCGTCACAAATATTTCCATTTTCATAAGCTAGTCTCTCTTCCGAAAATCATTTCTAAAATACGGTTAAATAGTTTTAGGGAGAAAAAAAATCTAAGAAATGTGAATGATTAAAATCCATTATGTTTACATGCTTTGCATTTTTGGCATGGAAAGTTTATATCAAGATAAGTTAAGTTGTATTTCGAGGTTTTTTCAAAAAATATTTAATTTCTGACGTATAATCAAGATTAATGGGACAGTACACTTTTAACTGTCATAAAAAATGCAAAATTTGTCATGCGTTTAGCAACTAAAAAAGATAACCACTGTATAAGCACAAATATTTTAGAGTATATTTAGGTAATATTGAACTACGTTTACATTTTTTTTTTATTTGGATATATTATAAAAGAAAAAATCAAGGGGGTCAATTTCAAAGTTCTGTTTAAAATTTTTGCGCTAAATAACATTTTCTGAGCACATTTACATGGTACATTCACAAAGTTTCAAGAGTAGTCTGAAGATACAAAATTTATTAAGTTTTGTATAGCGAACTAAAATTCTTCGAAATATGACGCTTGGGCACCAACACACCGCTGCCAGTGTTTTTGCCATTATTCATAAACTCCCTGGAGGTCTTCGCGCGCAAGTCTCTTAAGGGACCTTGTCGAAGCTGCCTGGATCGCTGGAATCGCGTCGAATCGCTTTCCTTGCAGGTCTTTCTTGATCTGGGGGAACAAAATAAAGTCGCTTAGAGCGAGGTCGGGTCTGTAAGGGGCTTGCGGCAATATTGCCAAGTTAAACTTTGGTGGCGGCGATAGACGTGTGAGAGGACGCATTGTCGTGGTCAATAATCCAATCGTCTCTGATGCCTGGGAAGACTCTCTGGGTCAGGCTAGTTTTACTCTGGAATGTTCCATTATTTGAAGAATCGAATCCAGAGCGTCCGCCCATGCTCCCAGCGACTTTTTTTGCTCTCCCGGGTGAAGAAAGAAATGAAAGGCAAGCGATTTGACGCGATTCCAGCGATCCAAGCAGCTTCGACATTGTCCCTTAACAGATTTGCGCGCGAAGACCTCCAGGGACCTATGAACAATGGAAAAAACACTGGCAGGTTTGTATTCACACTGTAAAAAAAATTCCGCAACGTTCCTGGGAAAAAATGGGCAGCTGAGTTGCCCATTATTTCTAAGAAACATTTCTTGAAAATGACTGGTACTTTACTGTATATGTTAAAAACTTTCTACAGAAATGCCAGTAAGTTTCCTGCGAAATACCAGGAATATTTCTGTTGACAGCAAAACATTACTGACATATTCAAGGCTGGAGTAGCACAAGAACGAAAAATGTCCAGACCAGGGATCGAACCTGGATACTTGGCGTGCCGTGCCAATGCCTTACCTGTTAGGCTATCCGGACCGATACCTGGCTGACATAATTCACTCTGGATGTTCGTTCCCTTCATTATGACATTACTGACATTTCACAGCATGCGGGATCCGCAGACGATTTTTACATTTCCAGTTGACAATTTTCGCTTTATTATCATTATTTGTTAGAATGAAAAAATATTTTGAAATTGACATCAAAATTATTATTTATAATTTACACGAAAAAATAAATTTTCAGTTAAAATTCAATAAAGTAAATATATATGTGATATATTGTTTCTGAACTTTGCTTAAAATATAAAAATATATAAATGTAAATAATAATTAGAAAAAAAATCTAGACATAAAATATTTTGGATTTTCGTCAGTGATTATGTTAGTTTACAAGTTAGATAAAATACATATAAATTTTCATGAAAAAAAAACCTAAACGTAATTGTATATTTTTTCCGAAAAAAAAAAAAAAATTCAAATTTGCAGCAATTCAAAGTGTCAAATATATGTCAAATTTAAATCAAATTGTAATAAAGTGTTAAAATATAAAATTAATTAAAAAAGAAAAAAAAAGTCAAGAGGTAGCATCGAACACGGGCCGTACGGGTGGCGTGCAAGCTTTCTGCGTCCACACCACGAAAGACACGTTGAGAGCTGCAAACTAATGGGTATTTGAAACGTATGCTAAAACTCGGCATCTAATTTCTGAAAATCTAAGGCCCATTTGAAGAAATCCTTTCACAAGAATAATTAGAGATAAAAACTCTAAAACATACTTTAAATTAATCAAAATAGGTGAGAATCATATTTGATTGTCCCCTGGTTAATGCAGATCCAAATAATAGGTGTATTTTTTTTTATACAGTCTGCTCGTTAAAGATTTCACAGACAAGTACGAGAGATAATCTCTTAGTGATGTCACAGAGGTATTATATTTTCATCTGAATTATCTTGACAATAGAGACGTAAAGGATTATGTCGTCTATTGATTTATTTGCATTCCATATTGATTTTTTTACATTCATTTAAGGAATTCATTTTCGACACTCGCGCGCGAGCAACGGATTATAGGAAAAAAAAAAAAAATGGCGGCCGCAGCGTTTTGCTGTTTCCAACTTTTGTTCAGGAACGTTTCAGATAAGAAAACCAGAATTTCACAGGAAAGAGCTAAATTATTCTGAAAACCTGATAAAAGGCGAAACGTTCCTGGATTTTACATGGAAAGTTACCATTTTTTTTTACAGTGCATGTCCAAGGGTCATATTTCGATTAATTTTAGTTCGCTGTACAAAAATGTTTAATATTAGTTGTAAAGTTTTGTATTCTCAGACCAGGATTGAAACTTTCAGAACACACAGTGTATATCATCCCAATTTCATGGTATTTGCATGGAATAGATCTTAAAGATAATGCTATGGGCTATAACTCGAACTAGAATATTTGTAATTGATGAATTAGATAATGAATAATTAACTTTTAATTTGAAAAATTAGAAAAACTACGAATTTTTACATGCATTAAATCTTATAATTTTTTTCATACCAAACACAGCTTTATAATTCTAGTTCATTTTCATGAAAATATAAATATTTATGCAGGAAAAAATGTGAAAGTTATACTTCAAACAGTTTTGTAGATATCATGCAAGCAAAAGTAAAAAAATGTCATTTTGTGAAAAAGCCGTTTAAATATTTAATTGCAATTTTTAAATATAAAATATTTAAAAAGTAATAAAACTATTAATTATATAATATTAATTATATATGCAATGCCCGTGATAAGAAAAAAGAAAAGACCAAACACTTCTGTAATTCACATAGCTATCTTTATAAAGATTCCACGTTAAGAAATTCCAGGAGATAAAATTACATGTCGTCAAGAATATTTCCACTTTCATTAGCTAGTCTTTCTTCCTAAAACGACGAATATCTGTATTTTGTTAACTGTCTCTAAATATATCATGTAATAAATATCTCTAAAGTCGTTTCTTTAAACAGTAATTAGAAGGCTATATCACAGAAGATAAATTTTAATTCCTCATATCTCAATATTAAATATATAACAGAAATTTATAAATACAATGCATATGAAAAATAGAAAAAAAATCATCGAAATATAAACAAGTAATCATATAACGTGCCTTATATTTTCGCGATCGCACGTGTTCTCTCTATGTCGCGACTCCGTAAGTTGTCCAACTATTCAACCCATAAATTCGGGATACGAAATGATAATGTATCGTTACAAACTCCTGTAACTCTTAAATAAATTTCATTGGATTCTATTATGAATAATTGTAAATAAAAATTAGGCCTGTAGATTATTCTGCTGTCGTTAAATGTATGTTGCTCTCGTTAAAAAGTACGTTAATGTAATTTAACAATTAGTTATTATTTACATTTAGTAATTTAGAATTAATATAATTTTTAACGAGAGTAGAATAACATACAGGTCTAATTTTTCTTTACAATTATTCATAAGATAGTCCATTGAAATTTATTTAAGAGGTTTAGGAGTTTGTAACAATGCATTATCTTTTCGTATCCCGAATTTATGGGTTGAATGGTTGAACAACTTACTGAGTCGTGACATAGAGGGAACACGTGCGATCGCGAAATTATAGAGCACGCATGTTATATGATTACTTATTTATATTTCAATGATTTTTTCCATTTTTCATATGCATTGTATTTGTAATTTTCTGTTATACATTCTGATAACGACTCAGTAAAAGAGATGGAAGATGTAAATATAGATTTTTAATTTACTTTTAATGTGTTTTTATAACGTCTTTTAAGCAAATATATATTTTAATATTGTGATATGATTATTAGTGGACTTAATTTTGGCTCATTACTCGTACTTATTTACATTTGTTTTAATTCCTCTTTAAGGGTTCTGCCACTCAGTTAGTTGCGGTAAAGCATTGTTGAATCATTTCTGAAATACGGTTAAGTAGTTTTAGGGACAAAAATAAAAGAAGAAGATAAATGTTTAAAGTTCATTATGTTTACATGCTCTGCATTTTTAGCATAAAAGAGGGATACCGTTGCTTTTTAGAAATGTTTTCTATAACTATGCAAGACCTGACGTATAATCAAATAAACGGAGACAGTACATCTTTAACAGTAATAAAACATGAGAAATTTGTCGTGCGTTTAACCTTTAAATAAACGGTCAAGTGCGAGTATTACTCGCGCAAAGACGGTTCCGTACAATAATATATGAATTAGTAAGTGTATTATTAAAAAAAATCGTTGCTAAAAGTATACTAAAACTTTGTAAAAACTATACAAAGTAGGGTTGGGTATAGCTGTATATACTAGAAAAGTATAAATGGATATACCATGAAAGTTCAAAGACATATGGAACCGAAATAATATCAAATATAGCTATTCTGTACAACTCTTTTTTTTTTAATCTTATGCTAATCTTTTTAAAATGAACTTAATTCGGTATTGACAGTAAAAGTAGTACATATTTAAACTTTATTTGGAATTTCATAAACACAAATTCAGCGTAGAAATAATTTTTTACAATGTATCTAAAGCAAAACCCTTGTTCAAAATTTACACTTAGCATTGTGCTAAGCACGCTTCGAAAGGACGTCGCAAAGTTGCAACGCCACTAGGGTCTGTGCCGCGTTTTTCAATATAGGCTTTTAGTTAACATTTAAAGACACGGTATGTGTATTTAGAGGGCAACTCAATGCAAAATAGTCACGAATGCCATAGTATTTATATAATTAATTCTTATTAAATTAGTCTGTTTTTAACAATTTGAGGTTTATTGCTTTTATACTGCTACTCGGCATTGTACTGCACAGATATATACTTAAAATTTGTTATCTGGGCTTTAAAAGCCGATGAAGTATAGAGTACGCCTTCCCTGTCATTATGTATGTTCAAATCATCCGTGTCTTTAAGGGTTAATATATCGGCTAATTAACGACGATTTTTTTCCGAAATTCATGATCATTTATACTTCTGCTACGATAGGTACCTCCAGCACTGCTCAGCACGTTTGCTGTATTCCCGTAAATCGAAATTTGTGTCTGACGGAAAAATTCGATTTTCTCAAAAACTATGTGACCTAGGGTAATCGCTATACTTTTCCTACAAGGACCAAGTTAATGTCTACTACCTCTAATTATTTCATAATTTTAGTTTCAGTAGATTCGGAATTAGATGGGGGCGGGGGGGGGGGGGGGAACATACTTTTGCCGTTCATTTTCGACTATAACTTTGAAAATATAATACCAAAAATCAAACTAAATATATTTTTGAGTTCAACGTTACGAAAGCTTTCACATGATACCCCACACGATATAGAAAGAAAATATTTTTTTTTCAAGTAGCCTAATTAGCCCCTCTACATTTTCCCTAAATATATTTATGAATATTTATTAATCTGGAAATATGAGGGTCAAAAGTCTTTATTACTTCCCCCAAATTGAACTTTCCACGTTCCATAGTTTACTAGTAAAAGGGCTGTGACAGACGGACAGGCAGACATAAGAGTGATCTTACAATGGTTCCGTTTTTACTTTTTATGTACCCTAAAAAAAAGATAACCACTCTAGAAGCACAAATTTTTCACCGTATATTTAGGTGATATTGAACTATGTTTAATTTTTTTTTTTTTTTTTTTTTTTTTTGATACATTATAATAAAAAGAATCATGGAGTAAATTTCAAAGTTCCATCTAAATTTTTTACGGTGGATAACATTTCACTTCGCGCACATATCTCATGCTAATTTCAAGGTATTTGCATAACATGTATCTTAAATTAAATATAATATTCTGGGTTATAATTTGTTGTAGAATTGTAATCGATAAATTAGATAAAAAGTAATTTACTTTTAATTAGAAAACCTACGAATTTTCACTTGCGTTCAATCTTAGAATTTTTTTTAAACTGAACACAGCTTTATAATACTTGCTCATTTTCATGATACTATTAAATTTATGTAGTGCATCAATTTTATAGCTGTACTGCAAACAGATTTGGAGATATAATGCGCACAAGAGTAAAAATTTTATTTAAAAAAAAGCCGTTTAAAGATTTAATTGTATTTTTTAAATATAAAATATGAAATATATGTCAGAAAACTACTAATTATATAGCAATTCTGTACCCGTAGTAAAAAAAAAAAAAAAAAAAAAAATCCACGCACATCTGTAATACACATAGCTATCTTTAAAAAATTCCCCGGGAATAAATTCCAGGAAATAAAATGACATATAGTTAAAAATATTTCCTTTTTCTTTAGTTAGTATCTCCTCCGTAAACGATGAATAATACTATTTTGCCAACTGTCACTAAATATATCATGCAATAAATTGCTTTAAAATTCGTTTCTTTAAACAGGAATTAGAAGGCTATAGGGGAGAGTAGCCATATTTGGACAGCCGCTTTAATTGGACCGTTGCCATTCTGCTGTTAATTATAGGAAGAGACTCCATCTACCGCTGAAATCCGACTCATCAGAATGACGTCACTCATGATTAGAAGAAGCAGCCGCTTACCAAGTGCTGTTTCCAGACAATTTTAAAAAAACTAAAGTTAGCAGTTTTAATCTAATTTTTTCCTACTAAACGTAAGTGAATATTTTAAAACTAAGATAAGTTGTTATGTTTTCGTATGCATATATGAATTCATCGGGTTATTGCGCATATTTTTCTCACGGATTTGTTTGATTTCGTTTTTGTTCTTAGTCTTGAAATTAACTGTTTTAAAAAATGGCGTAGTTGCCGTAATTGGGCCAATTTAAGTTGCTTAAATTGGACCAGACATGCGATCATGAATTTGAAAAGTAAGTAATGAATTTCGAGGACGGTACGCTTTGTACACTATTTATTTTATATTTTATAATGGATTACTATCTCCATGCAATTTTTTTTTTATATCTGGATTAATTTTTTTTAATACAGATTAGGCCTATATAAACATAAAAATATTTTTACATGTCTATGCAATAAATTTTGTTTGCAATGTCTTTGATCTTGTATGTAACTGTATTTATTTTCTTTGCATTCTTTATTCCTGTGGCATATTTGATTTACAGAGTTAAATTCAAACATTTTCTTCCTGCAGGATATTTGTGATGGAAGACTTTTTACAATTCTGGAAGGTGGAATTATACTTTTTTGCCATTAAAATGCATAAAATCTCAAACCTTGATGGAAATGTTGAAAAAGACATAGACAAACTGTTTGGAAGAAAAACACCCGTGACAGCAAAAGCTGTTACAGATATGGAAACAAAAAGCAGACAGTAAGTTGTGAAGAAATTGATCTGCAACAAGGCTGCAGCTACAAATCCTACCCAAAAGCAAAAAAAAATCATTATAAATATTATTTCCCTTGCTAAATTCAGTTAAATCAAAGTACAGAGGGAGCCAACAAACAGTTGTGTTAACCTCATCGCCATATAAATTAAACCTTGAAATGAAAAAAAAAAAAAGACAAAAAGGAAGCTTTCAAATCACAAAAGCAATTGGAAAATCGTTTTTTAAAAAATAGGCGTAATGTAATTAGCAAGATAATGATAGAAGAGAAGAACTACGAACATAATGTAAAGAAAACTCCTTTTGCAAAAAAAAAAAAAAAAAAAAAAAAAAAAAAAAAAAAAAAAAAATTCTGATAATTTAGAATCTAAAAAGAAAAATCTAGACATTGATGACTGGTTTTGCCTAATTTGTAAGAAAAATAAAATAGCAGAAATGATTCAGTATTCAGATTGCTATATACGGTTCTATGTTGTGTGCGCTGGAAAACAAAAACAATAAACAAAATTCATGTATAAGCTTTGCATCACTCCTTACATGATATTCAATTAACTGAGAATCAGTTCCATAATTTCTATTCTTAATTATTGATAACTTTGATTTATATTTTGAATACATTTTGATTTAAAACAATTACTCTTATTTTCAGATATTTGATATTGTATTTCATTGCTGTTATTTTGTTTGATTGTTTCATTAATCGCAAACTTTGCTTTGAATAAAATGAATTATATTCCCTAGTCATTAAAACAACCTGATATTATTTGATCCAATTTAGGAGACTGGGGGTCCAACTTACGCGACCAGTTACTGAATTTGGACCACGTTTGACAAATTTTTCAAATTAAAATAAAATTTAAGATTTTCAAAGAGAAATTGAACTAAATATTTATTTAGTTAGTAGATGAATAGATTGACCTTGTGTAATGATATTTTGCTGATATGCAAAAAATTAAGTGAGTTACACCTGAAATTATGTGAAGTGGTCTAAATTCGGCTACTCTCCCCTATCACAGAAAATTAAATTTATTATTTATTAAGCATATCTGCCACTCAGGTAGTTAATGTAAAGACATTGTTGAATCATTTCTGAAATACGGCTACGTAGTTTAAGGAAAAAAAAAACTACGAAGATAAATGTCTAAAATTCATTATGTTCTCATGCTTTACATTTTTGGCATAGGAAGGGTATATCAAGATAGGTAAAGTTGACTTTCACAGAAGTCTTTTCATGAATTGTGCTAAATCTGACGTATAATCAAGCTACTATATCGCACTGCTTTTGGTAGGCCTTTTTTAAATAAAAGAGAAAATTATCCGAGTCAGATTTTCTATTCAGAATATACCAATCCACACCTGTTTATAAAAATCAGAGTTTTCAATTAAATTTATTTTTTCTTTTATTTGTAAATTTGTTTAACTCTTTAGAAAATGACTCTATAGTGATTGCTTTGCTACTGAAATGTCACTATTAAGATTAAAATTCGATAGACATAAGTGTATATCTACTACACTGCTCAAAACAATTAAAGGATATTTCAAGTTTTATATAAAATAAAGATATAAACGGAATTTTTTTGCCGAAAATAGAAGAAGAGAATCACAAATGCAAATTTTTCTGGTTTCAAAACTGTGGACCCAGGTAAAAAAATCAGACACAAACCTTTAAAATTTTTGAGATGTTGCAGCCATTTTGAAGGTTTCAGCGGGTATCTTTAAGGAAAATGAAAACTAAAGGTTCTCTTAAGAGAAGTATACCGCTTTTTAAAAGATTTCATACAGGTTTATTTCTGTAAGTTATCACCTCCAAATTATCTTCAATGACTTAGAAAATTTTCGTGAAATCGCTTGAGATATTTTCAGGGAAAATGAAAACTGTTTCTCATGCAGGTAATATGAAGGTTTTACTTGAAAGTTTTATTATTGCACATTATGGTATCTAAGATTTTGATATGCCTGTGTTTCCTCATTAATAATTTTAATAAATTTCTAAATTAATATTTTAGATAATACACGGAAATCATTAAGTCAATGACAAGTCTTCCATCCGTACAATCAAAAATTTTTAACTTCTGAAATTATTACAAGTAACATTACCTCTAACACGCTCAAAAATTTTAATCTCAGAAAATTCCCCCTAAAAAGAAAAACAAATCACAAAGTTATTTCGAAGCCCTTTTTGACCTTAAATTTGTCACAATTTTTTCTAAAATTATAACCAGGAACAATATCACCTCAACTCTAACACGCTCAAAAATTTCAATCTCAGAATATCCCCCTCTATAAATAAAATAATAATCACGAAATTATTTCAAAGTCTCCTTTTTATCCTAAAATTTTTCATAAATTTCTCTTAAATTCCCACTAGTAAAAATATTCCCTCAAACTCTAACGCATACAAAAATTTCAATCAACAAAAATTGTCCCCTAAAAAAAAATCTCCAAATTATTTCAAAACCCCTTTCATTAATATTTAAAATGTATTCAAACACGCACAAAAATATATTTTAGTTAAATTTTAGTATCTAACGATGGACAATGGGGCCCCAATTTCCCCCACCCCCTTTCTGTAAATGTCTTATTTAGTTTTTCATTTTAAGTTTTCCTAAAAGAATAAATTTTACTGTGTTTTTCTAAATCTGTCAAAAAAAAAGAAATTTTAGTTAATTAAATTTCAAAATACAGAAGGGACAATGGCACTCACCCCTCCCACCATGCCGCTCTTTCATCCAAGCGCGACAGTCATAGTTCCTCTTTAAAACCACCGCACCAGTGGCCGAGAGGTTCTGCTCTCAAAGCTAGTAGACGAGAGGTGCTGGCTTCGATTCCAATCACGCCCGTCGGCCTAATCTTTCGGAGTTTTCCGTGGTTTTCTTCGAACCTTGGATTTCCTTGCTTTCTCTTAGAAAGACGCCAGAGCACCCCCTCCCCTCCCCTTTGGGCCCATATCCCAAGTGTAGGTAATTGACCGTCATAAAACACACCAACAACAGCTCTTTAAAAAAGAGGAACTAAGAATTTTGCACATACAATCTATATTACATCTACTATATTACACTATCTACATATATTTGCTAAAATAAAAGAGGCTCTTTTAATTTAGTTACTCGTTAATAATAAATTTTATATTGTTTTTGAAAACATAAAAAAATATGTCCAGTAAAACCTCCCTAAAGCGACCACGTTCCGTTCCAATAAAAATTGGTCGCTCTGAGAGGTGGTCTCTTAATGGAGGTTATGTTTAAATCTAGATTTTAATTGTTGAAAAAAGATAACAATGTTACTAACATTTATCTTTCACATTAAGAAAAAATATAAAAATTTAAGTATCAAAACAAAAGCTAATTACAGTAAAACCTCCTTAAAGCGACCACGTTCCGATCCAATAAAAATTGGTCACTCCGAGAGGTGGTCTCTTAATGGAGGTTATGTTTAAATCTAGATTTTAATTGTTGAAAAAAGATAACAATGTTACTAACATTTATCTTTCACATTAAGAAAAAATATAAAAATTTAAGTATCAAAACATAAGTTAATTACTACAAAGTTAAAAAAATGAATACGGTTTTATCTTTTATAACTTATCCAACCAAGTCCTTTCGAAGTTCAGTAAATAAATGCTTTTTTGGGGGGGCGGGGGAGCAATAAATAATGAAGATTTCATTAATTTGTATCTATTATTATCTATTTCTTTGAGAGTTTCCTGACAGAATAGGGCAAGGGAGTTTATTGACCGTCATTCTTAATTTGTCATCAGAATTAAATTCATTGCCTAAAAAAGGCATAAAGGGGTTTAAACACTTAAAAGTTACCGGAATAATAATAAAAAAAAATCTAAATTTAGTTTAGAAGTTTGATGAATAATGCGCTCTCCGGAATTATTTTTCTAATAAAACCCTCTTCAAGCGACCAGGAGAAAACGGAATTTGTTTCATTTTCTTCAAACAAATTGGTCGCTCATGAAGGGAGTTCAACTGGGATGGTCTCTGAATGGAGGTAAAATTAGTATTGAGCCTATAGGAATAAATTTCGTTCCATGAAAAAAAATAGTCGTTCTGAGAGGTGGTTGGTTAATGGAGGTGGTCACACAGGGAGGTTTCATTGTAGTCACTTAAATTTCAAAATCAATGGAGGGGAAGAGATTCTCCCCCCCCCTCTCCTCATTTTGGTGGCGTCCACGATAAAAGCTGAAAAATATAGGTGGGGTTATTGCATGCATAATTTGCCCTTATTCTCTATCAGGCGTGACTTCCAGTTTTTATAAAAATTACTTCTTCAAAAACAAATGAAAAATGTATAATTCGTATTAATTTATTTATTTCAAATTTTCGTTGGAACATTTGATTTTTGATTACGCCGCTCTATTTCTGACTCCATATCACGGGAGAATGAGAAGGAAGTACCCAACTCAACTCTGAGACCGTGTGTTTACGTTTTAACCGCCATTCGGAAAATTAGCGGGACTAATCGTCACGTTGTCATGTTGTTATTGTATTTTTTTCTTTTTGCAGGGAGTTTTTCAACAGTATAATAGTCGAATTTTAACTAATTTTTAAGTTGATATATATATATATAGCGTAAGAGGGCTGTATTACACTTCTTTTTAATATTAATATTGATATTCGGCACTTTGTATTCGCTACGCATTCGAGAAGAATCATGTTCGGTAAAAAATATCGCCACATTAATTTAGAAATGCTGTGGTATGGGGAAAACTTTTTATAAGAAATTTTCGTGTACAACTAAAGATAAATTTCACTATTTTTTTAAATAATAGCGAAAAATATATTCATATATTTCCATTATGTTTAAAAGTGAAAGACTGATTTTACTCCTAAATAATTAAACTTGTAAAAAGTTCAGTTTGGAGGTGGGAAGATTTTGTGAAGGATCTTGTTTGCAGGTGAAAAGTTTGATGAAGGTTCCTTGTTTTGAGGTGATAAAATTTTGTGAAGGGTCCTTTAAAGGACCCAAGTTAATAGATCCATGTATTGGAATACAAATTTTACTAGTAAGTACCTGATTTAGTTTCCTTTATAAATTGAGCAGCTATAATCTTTTTAGGAACATAACTGCTTGATTAATGCACAGTGAAGGTGTAATGTCTCTTGCAAATCATTTAGCAGGGCTCAATATCTTTGGCTGCAATATTCGACTCATAAAAATAATTGGTACTTTTCGGTTAGCTGTTTGCCAGTGTTATATATACATACATATATTGCATATATGTGTACATATATATACACATATATATGTATATATAACACTGGCGCCCAGCTAACTGAAAAGTACCAAATAATTAAAAGAATTTTTATATATTGTAGATTAATTTGTTATGTAGAATATGAAATATGGAAAAAATAAGGTACTTTTCGATTAGCCGGGCGCTAGTGTTATATATTACAATATATATGTATATATAACACTGGTGCCCGGCTAACCAAAAAGTACCAAAAATAATTTTACATGTGTATAATTATTTTAAATAAAGTAATTTTTTCATGAAAAAACAGTTACAAATTTAAAGCAATATTTTTTTCAGATGAGTGCAGAATTTTTGCAATTTTTTCCCGCAACCAACTGATGAATTTTGCAATATTTTATTTCTACCAATTTGCATTTAAATGTTGCATTTTTTCTTGCACCCAATTGGTAAACTTGTGAGGTTTTTCTTTTTCTTATTTTTTTTTTTTTCATGTGATCGCTGGGTGAATTAAGCAATTTTTTCCCTGCTACAACTGAAGAAGAATGTGATTTTTTCATCGTAACTGACTGGTGAATTTATATAATTATGCATTCTTTTTTGTTTACATTGATGTTCAATAATTATTATTCAACGATAATATTCAATTGTCACTTTATGTGATTAATTTAGCGATTTTTCGCTAATTTTCTGCATTCCATTTTTTTTTGCAACCGAATGAAGAATCTCATGATTTTTTTCTCACGATTGATTGTCCGCTACGTTTCATTATTTTTTCCATAGCAGATTGACAAATTTCACAATATTTTAAAGCAACACACTGAAGAATTTCTTTTTTTTTTTTTTTTTTTTTCCCCAATGACCCAATAGCAGAAAATTCTCCAAGTGTCTGTGACAGATCTTTCAGGGACTGAAAATAATCTGCAGGTAAAATGTTACAAATGAACCTTTAATTAATTAATCATTTACTTTTAATGTTTTTAAGCATTTTACTCATTTTTATTAATAATAAACTTAAGTTTTAATAATAAATAATAAAGAACTAAACATAATATAAAGTTGGAAAAAGATCCAATGGAAAAAAATATCTGCAAAAGGGAAAAGAAAATCTGCGGCGCACGTCACCCGTCAGGAACTTTCTGCTACCGGGCCCAATGATTACTGGTGAATTTCTCAGATTTTTTTTTTTCCCCCTGATGACTGAATGAAGAATTTTGCAATTTTTTCTTGTAACCAACTGACGAATTTGGGGGTATTTTACTTGTACTGATTGGCAAATATTGCATTTTTTCTTGCGAGCAACTAGCGGAACAGAATATATATATACATAACAGTCGGTTTATGAATTTTGCCGATCCCCCCCCCCCCCCCTACCTAAGCTGATCAACAGATCTCGTTTTTTCTGATAAAAAGTTGATAAATTTCCATATTTTCCCCCCACAACTTACTAACAAAACATTTTTTTTTCATGCGATCAATGGATGAATTAAATAATTTTTTCCCCCCATGACAATCAAAGAACTGTGTGATTTTTTTTAACCCTTTACTGACTGATAAATTTCTTGGGTTTTTTTCTTTTTCATATGACCAGATAACAAGTTTATGATGCTTCCCCCTGACCTAATGATGAAACTTAATGTTTAAAAATTAGCAAAATTCTTCATTTGATTACGAGAGAAAGAAATTGTGACATTCGTCTGTTGCTTGAGAGAACAATTGACAAATTTCAATCAGTCGTGGGAAAATATCAAAAAATTCTGTTGAGAAATGGGAACATTAAACAAGCCAGTTCCAAATATTGTTTTTTTTTTTTTTTTTTTTTTTTTCGTTTCTTTACAAGGTACAAGTGTGTCCTTTATTAAAAAAATCTGTGCCTGATGGGCACTGACCCGTTTTTTCTACAGTAAACTTCTAGAAAAAAGGGCACTCGTATGCAGCGATGTAAACATAAAAAAAAAAAAAAACAGAGGGTATATTCAGAGTTTCTCCCATGTTTAAAAAAGGGCAGGGTGCTTCTTGTAGGAAAAGGGCACTTTTGGATTCCGAAAGGCATGTTTTGGATTTTTAAGGACACTTTTTTTTAATTTTTAAAGGCATCCTTTTGATTTTTAAAATTACTTTTAATATTTAATAGACAGGACGCTATTTTAAAGACAGCAATGAGGCAATTTTTACTATGCAAGTAAATTTTTTAATAAAGAAAGGAGTAAAGGCACTTTTTTCAGCTGGGGGCAACAAGGGTGCTAATGTTTTCCATCAGGGGTAAGAGGGCTGCTGTTTTGTAAACCTAAGGGCAGGCAGGGTGCAGCACCCTCCTGACACTGTCTACGGGAAACTCTGGTATACCTTAGAGTGTATATACAATAGCTTTTTTGAGAAACGGAAGTTAAGCAGTGTTACTGAAAAAGAACCAGAAGGTATACGACATTTACCTCTGTATACCCTCCACTTCTGACAGCAAATTTTTTCTCTCTTTTTTGCGAACGATAACATTTTTTTCTGCTACCGATCGACGAATTTCGCATTCTACTCGTGACAGATCAGTGAAAATTGTGATATTTTCTCACAGTCGAATGATAAACTGTGTCTTTTTTTCAACTGATTGGCCAAATCTCGAGGGGATTTTTTGCATGGCTGATCGCCGAATTTCCATTTTTTCTCTGATCTACTGACGAATTTCGCTTTTTTTTTTTTTTTTACCGGTGACTGATTTTTAAATTTTGCTATATCTCTCTTGAACCAGTAAGTATATCTTGAGGCCAATTGGAGAGAGTTTTTTTCCGCTACTGATGTACGAATTTTGCAGTTTCTTCCATCGATCTACTGACGAATTCCGCGATTTTTTTTTTAGCCACGACCGATTTGCAATTTTCTGGATTTTTTCTTTTAACATAGGTGAATTTTGAGACTTTTTCTTGCGACCGATTAGAGAAGATCGTGGGTTTTTTCTGGCGGTGCACTGACGAAGTTTTTTACCTGCAACTGATTAGCAAAAATCATGGATTTTTTCTCGCAACTGTTCGTCGAATTTTGTATGTTTTTCCACAACAGGCTGAAGAATTTCATGGTTTGTTCTCCATGACTGATGAACTGTACGAGTTTTTCTCTTGACCCATTGATGAATTTCACAATCTTTTTAATAAAGATGAAAATAAGGAATTTTGCTTAGTAGCCACTGGCCGGTAGGTTGACTTTATTTAGTAGGCAGTTACTAGCGAGTGAGAATAATTTCTTTAGTAGCCAGTAAGTACATTTATGTCAGTGAATATTTAATTTATGGGTATATTTTAGGTATGTTGATCCACTGAGTAGCAGGTATGATTCAAAATTGAAAAAATAGGTTTAAAAAATCTGAAATTTGCAGCAAATTTTCTGAAATGTAAAGGGAGGGTTGGTAGGAGATCCCTCCTGGTACTAATTATGCATTTTTTCCAGATACTTTGACGAAATTCACGCTTTTTCCGGATCTATTGGCAATGTTTTCGTTTCTTTGGCGTTCCTTTGACAAAATGTGCGTTTTTTTCACGATCTTTTGACAAAATTCACATTCGTTTACGATATTCTTTGGCAAAATTCTCGGGGTTTTTTTTTTCGAAATTCTCATTCCCCCCCCCCCCCCCCGGCGATCCTTTAACTAAATGTGTGTTTTTTGACGATCTATTGACGAATTTTGTGTTTTTGCCATGATCCATTGACGATATTTGTGTTTTTTCTTTGCTCTATTGATGATATTTGCGTATTTTCGCGATTCTTTGACGAAATTTTGGATTTTCAGAGATCGTTTGATGAAATGTGTGGGTTTTTTGCGATTCTCTGACGAAATGGGTTTTTTTTTTTTCTGCGATGTATTGACGATATTTGTGTTTTTTTCCGCAATCCACTGACCATATTTGCATTTATTCCAGAATCCTTTGACGAAATTTCGGATTCTTTGCGATCCTTTGATGAAATTCGGGTTTTTCCACGATCCTTTGACGAAATGTGCTGTTTTTATTGTGATTTTTTGACAAAATTCTCGCTTTTTTGCGATTCTTTGATACAATTTGCTTTTTTGGTGATCGTTTCATGAAATTTACATTTTTTTTTTCGTAATCCTCTGACGAAATGTGTGTTTTTTCGCGATCTTTTGACAAAATTCACATTTTTTTCTTTCCCAATTCTTTTACGAAATTCCTTTTGGAAAATCTTGCGTTTGGCTGGTACTTTCCATATTTTTAATCGTCAGTTTTTCACATTTACTCGTTGAGTGGCGACTGGCGATTGCTTATTTTCATCTTTACTTTTTAAATGAACAATTAAAGAATTTAGTGATTTTTTTTCTAACCAATGAGTGACAAATTTTGCGATTTTTCCTACATTGAATGGTGAATTTTCTTGAAAATGAAAATTTGAAATGTTCTGCAGTGAAATCCGTTGTTCTGCGATGTACGTCGCATTTATAAGCATATTCTGCTTTGGGGGATTTCATTATCTCTTACTTTTCGGACTTTTTATGAAATTGCAGCATTTTCATCGGAGGTTTCCGATAAATATTATTTGTAATATATAAAAATTTCAAAGGGTGGTGGGGGGGGGGGGCACAATACTAAAGCCCAAAGTGTGGCACTTTTCTAACTTTTACCAACACCTGTCCCTATCGTGTAACATACAGTTGAAACGGCCTGTGACCACTTATTCATGTTATACACATCCGATATCCATGCTGCCACTTTGCTCACCCCCTGGGAGGGGCACTTTTCAAAATTTTGCTGACACCCCTCATGTCACATATTGTTGGAAAGGCCTATGACCACTTATTCATGTTATGCACCTCTAATGCCCCTCCCCCCACCTTGCCCCCCCCCTCGGGGGCACTTTTCTAAATTTTGCCGACACCCGTCATGTGACATATCGTTCAAAAGGTCTGTGACCCCTTATTCATGTTATGCACCTCTAATGCTCCCCCCCCCCAATTTGCCCCCCGGGGGCACTTTTCTAAATTTTACTGACATCCCTGATGTGACATATCGTTCAAAAGGCCTATGACCACTTATTCATGTTATGCACCTCTAATGCCCCTCCCGCCACTTTGCCCACCCCTCGGGGGCACTTTTCTAAATTTTGCCGACACCCGTCATGTGACATATCGTTCAAAAGGTCTGTGACCCCTTATTCATGTTATGCACCTCTAATGCTCCCCCCCCACTTTGCCCCCCGGGGGGCACTTTTCTAAATTTTACTGACATCCCTGATGTGACATATCGTTCAAAAGGCCTATGACCACTTATTCATGTTATGCACCTCTAATGACCCTCCACCCACTTTGCCCCCCCCGGGGGGGGCACTTTTCTAAATTTTGCTGACACCCCTCATGTCACATATTGTTGGAAAGACCTGTGACCACTTATTCATGTTATGCACCTCTATTGCCCCTCCCCCCACTTTGCCCCCCTCGGGGGCATTTTTCTAAATTTTGCCAACACCCGTCATGTGACATATCGTTCAAAAGGCCTTTGACCACTTATTCATGTTATGCACCTCTAATGTCCCTCCCCCTACTTTGCCCCCCCCGGGGGGCACTTTTCTAAATTTTGCTGACACATCATGTGACATATCGTTCGAAAGTCCTGTGACCACTTATTCATGTTATGCACCTCTAATGTCACTCCCCCCACTTTGCCCCACGGGGGGGAGCACTTTTCTAAATTTTGCTGACACCCCTCATGCGACATATCGTTGGAAAGGTCTGTGACCACTTATTCACGCTATGCATCTCTAATGCCCCTCTTTCCACTTTGCCCCCCCCGTGGGGGGTGGGGGCACTTTTCTAAATTTTGCCGGCACCTCTCATGTGACATATCGTTCAGAAGGTCTGTGACCACTTATTCATGTTATGCCCCTCCCCCCCCCACTTTGCCCCACCGGGGGGGCACTTTTCTAAATTTTACTGACATCCCTGATGTGACATATCGTTCAAAAGGCCTATGACCACTTATTCATGTTATGCGCCTCTAATGACCCTCCACCCACTTTGCCCCCCCGGGGGCACTTTTCTAAATTTTGCTGACACCCCTCATGTCACATATTGTTGGAAAGACCTGTGACCACTTATTCATGTTATGCACCTCTATTGCCCCTCCCCCCACTTTGCCCCCTCTTGGGGGCATTTTTCTAAATTTTGCCAACACCCGTCATGTGACATATCGTTCAAAAGGCCTTTGACCACTTATTCATGTTATGCACCTCTAATGCCCCTGCCCCCTACTTTGCCCCCCCGGGGGGCACTTTTCTAAATTTTGCTGACACATCATGTGACATATCGTTCGAAAGTCCTGTTACCACTTATTCATGTTACGCACCTCCGATGCTTTCCCCCCTTAGTTTTTTTTATTAATATGTTTAGTTTATTAATATGTATCAAATCAATGTCGAACTGGATATGTAATCATTATTATGTATTGATCAGATGCGAATTTGCACAGAAGGCTGTCCGCATGCAGGTGCAACGATATAATGTAAAGAGAAGATACAGCTTTTATACCTAAAGGAAAACTGCAGATATTTCTGCCAAAATCGGTGAAGGGAAATAACAGGTTTTTTACCTGAAGGAAAACAGCAGGTATTTGGAACTCAGAAGGTTAAGGGAAAATACATGTTTTTTACCTAAAGGTAAGCTGAAGGTAATTTTAGTTCCAAATACCTTCAGTTTCCCTGAAGATTTTTTTTTAAGGTTTCTTGCTGACTTTTTTACCTGGGGAGTATGCAAATTTTGAGTTCGACGTCAAAAACGTCGCTTCAGCGGCAGCGAATGAAATTTGACTTTCAACTGGATAAAAGAGAATGAAGACAAGGATGATCGGCATTCAGTGATTGCTTTGTTTCGATGAGTACGATGTCTCAGCGAAGTCATTTGACAGATTCAGAAGCTTTGAGAATTGTTGGTAGGTTAGAAGGGGGCCAAACTCAAGCCGAAGTAGCGCAAGCGCTTGGAGTGTCACAAAGTGTCATTTCCAGGATCTGGAACCGTTTTTTGGAGAGTGGATGTGCAGGCCGAAGACCAGGGCAAGGTCGTAGACGGGCAACAACGCCCAATGAAGATCGGTATTTAGCGTTAACAGCTCGGAGACACCGAACCATGAACGCTACACTTCTCCAACAACACCTTCGCTCGGCTACAGGCACCACGATTTCAACTCAGACTGTCCGAAACCGGCTCCATGCTGTAGGTCTGTATGCTCGCTGACCGATGGTATGTGGTAGATTAACATTAAGGCATCGTCGCCACCGCAGGGAGTGGGCAATCGAGCATGTCAACTGGAGGAGAAATGAATGGAACAATATTCTGTTTTCTGACGAGTCCCGATTTTCTGTGCATCCGGATAATAGGCGTATTTTCATCTGGAGGGACCGTAGCAGTAGGAATAATCCTGCGTTCGTGCACGAAAGTGTCAGATTTGGCGGTGGAGGAGTGTTGGTGTATGCTGGCATCTACATTGACGGGCGCACTCACCTCTACATTATTCGAGATGGAGCTCTGACTGGTCGCCGATATAGGGATGAGATCCTCAGACCTATTGTAATCCCTTAAGCTGCAGCAATCGGAGATAACTTCATTTTAATGGACGATAACTGCAGGCCACATCGTGCAAACCTGGTGGAGGATTTCCTTTTCGAGGAAGGAATCGTTCAAATGGGATGGCCAGCGTGTTCTTCAGACATGAATCCAATCGAGCACGTTTGGGACGCTCTAGGAAGACGAGTTTCTGGCCGCCAACAACCCCCACAAACTCTCCAAGAACTGGAAAGAGCTCTTCTGGAAGAGTGGGGCAGAATACCCCAACTCGTCATTAATAGCCTCATTGAGTCCATGCCTCAAAGGTGTTCAACGTTGCTGGCCGCCCGTGGAAACCATACCCCCTACTGAAAATGATTTTCTTTGAAGAAAACACCTTTTCTTATTCTTTTTTTCTCATATGCACAAATTGTGTTTTTTTCCTTTAGTACACAAATGCGGAATAAAATGCATTTTTTTCTGCCAAACATGTGTAATTTATTCTCATATAACCTACTATGTCTGTCGATCATGTATCAATCAGCTAAACAGTTTACCAGATACAAAATCCACCTAAAACTGCAATATCCTTTAACTGTTTTGAGCAGTGTATTAATAACATTATTTACCGACACCCGAAAATACTTTCACACTATAAAAAACGATTTTTTTTAAAATATAAGATTGAGTTAATACTTATTACATATTGTCTTGAATATATTTATTTAGTCAAGAAAGATGAGAGATTTAACATCGCCGATTCAAATATTTGTAAGAAAAATGATTAATGGACAAAAAAATTCCACGGGAATAAATTACAGAATATAAAAAAACATGTCAAAAATATTTCCATCTTCATAAGCTAATCTCTATGCCGAAAACGATGAATATTAGTATTTTGTCAACTGTCTTTAAATATATCATGTAATAAATTGCTTTAAAAATCGTTTTTTTTTATCAGAAATTATAAGGCTATATCACAGAAGATTAAAATTAATGCCTCTTAAGGTATAAAAACATGTATAATGATCACTAATAAACAGATTAAGTAAAATGATGCTATAAAGTGATAAAATATCATTTATTAAGATTGACGATCGTTTCGTCGCACCAACGGCGACATTTTCAAAATCATACACGATAGAAAATATTTTCACATAATTTAAAATAATAAACATGGTAAATAATGTCACGAGACATGATGCATAATGAAATATTGCAAATATAAAATAAATTAAAATTAAATTAGTTATTTGTGAACGTGGATTAGTTTTATATAATTTAACAAAACAATAACATGGTAGATAATGTCACGAGACATCATGCATAAGGAAAAATATTGCAAAACATAAAACAAAATATAAAATTACCTTGGCTATTTGCGAGCGTGGATTAATTTTTACTATTGGTACTAAAATTATATAGCATCTCTTTCCAAATTTTAGGTAAATCTTGGGACACTGAATCACTGCAAATATTCTTGTTGCATAAAAATATCTCTATTGATTCTCGGATTATGGATGGTAAATAAAATCTTGATGTGTAAATTAACTTGCTATTTTTAAAATCGATCCGTAACGGTTCTTCGTTGCATAATCTGGCCAAAGCTGTGGTTCTTCTGTTGTATTTGATGTCTGCTATATGTTCTTTGATTCTGGTTTTAAGTTTTATACTTGTCATACCTATATAAAACTGCTTTCTTCCATCTTCTTTGGTGAAAGGTATTTCGTATACTCTTGATATACTCTGATCTAATGTAATGTCTGTTAATGTAACGACATTGTTGAATCATTTCTGAAATACGGTTAAGTAGTTTTAAGGACAAAAAGAAAACTAAGAAGGTAAATGTTTGAAATCTTTTATTTTTACACGTTTTGTATTTTGGGAATGGAACGGGCATCTCAATGTAAGTTGAGTTGCTTTTTAGAAAATTTTCAAGAAATATGGAAGATCTGAATCATAATCACGTTTAATGAATCGCGTTGCTTTTAATAGATATTTTTTTTTAAATAAAAGAGAAATGAGTATAATTCTGATTGTTTCAAATAAACTAGTTTATTAAAAGGCAATTGTGTAAATTAGTTTGTTGTAATTTCGTTTCAGTTTTAGAATTTCAAGAAAGAAAAATGTAATATTATATATTAACCTCACTATAGCAAGTGATTCATAGTCAGCTGTTAGAGTTTTGATTTCTTAAAATATTGTAAATTCTTAGACAATCCAATGTCTAGGTTTCCCCATGCGTCTATATTAGAAAAATTTTAAATGTTTCTTTCTTTTTTCTGCTTCATCATTCGTTTCTTTTCAACTATAAATAAAAATTACTGTTATAGTTATTTTGAAAATTTTGATATGTACATGGTGTAAACGGCATGATGACACATGATTTTTTTAAGCCTTATTTGATAATTTAAATATATATATATATTTTTTTTTCATATAAAAAGCTTTTAAACATAGTTTGTGGGAAATCCAAATATGTGTAATAAATGCAAGAAATCTATTAGAATTTTTTAATTAAAAAATAATTTTATTTATACTCTGTACAGTGGTCAGTTAATTACGTGTACCACGTACATAAAACAGTCGTGGAAAAAAAATGTAAACACCCTCGAATGACTCTGCAGCAAACTATCGTAGAATACAGTTACTGGTACCAAACGATTGGAAATAAAGTCTTCTTTTAAATGATGTATATAAATTTTACTTACGGGATCTCTAAAAATCGAAAGCAGCCCAAACTTTGTTTTTTCAATTGCAACACCTCATTTTGACAAGATATTTTTAATCTTAGGTTTTGGTTATGAAATTTCAAATCATTCGGATAAAAAGTTTTTTAATTATAAACATACAAAATTTAGATCTTCTAATATTAAGAAATATAAATAGGATATATATATATTTTTTTTAATTTGTAAATAAATCCGAAACTGTTCTTAAAAATATTATTTAATTTTTTCTCCTTTACTTTAAGTAAGAGCTCGGGAGGGCTCAGGCTGTAATTAAAATGTATTTAGCTGTCAGACTATAATTACACAATGAAATTTCAAATCATTCGGATAATAAGTGTTTGAATTATAAATATACAAAATTTTGAGCTTCTAATGTTAAGAAAGATAAATAAGAATAATTTTTTCAAATTATAAAATAAGTCTGAAACTTTTCTTTAAAATATTATTAATTTTTTTCTACTTTACTTTAAATATTGGACTCGGGAGAGCACAGGCTGTAATTGCACAGAATTATTTGTCCTCTTGATAAAAAAACAAAAAACAAAATCCTGAACGCATTTCCAGTACACATAGTAGCTATCTTTAAAAAAAATTCCCGGGAATAAATTCCAGGAAATAAAATGACATATAGTCAAACATATTTCCATTTTCATTAGCTAGTCTCTCTTCTGTAAACGATGAATAATAGTATTTTGTCAACTGTCTTTAAGTATACCATGTAATAAATTGTTCTAAAAGTCGTTTCTTTAAACAGGAAATAGAAGGCTATATCACGGAAGATTAAATTTAATACCTCTTAAGCTTATCTGCCACTCAGGTAGTTAATGTAAAGACATTGTTGAATCATTTCTTAAATACGGTTAAGTAGTTTTAGGAACGAAAAAAACTAAGAAGATAAATGTTTTAAAACCATTATCTTTACGTGTTTTGCATTTTGGGCATGGAACTGGGATATCAAGATGCGTTACGTTGCTTCTTTAGATATGTTCTGAAGAATTATGCAAGAACTGACGCATAATCAAGTTTAATGTATCGCACTGCCTTTAATAGTCATTATTTAAATTTAAAAAAAAAAATAGTATATTATTGATTCTTTCAAGTTAGTTAGTTTATAAACATACACATTAATAAACTATTTTCATTTTTTTTTTTTTTTTTTTTTTTTTTTTTTTTTTTTTTTTTACTTTTTGAAATTTAAGAAATGTAAATGCCGTATTTGTAGTTTACCAGAAATAACTTCTAGACAAAAATAATGATATAATTTATGCTTTTTTTTTTTCAAATAATATGCCATTTTAGATACCCCAAAAAAAAAAAAAAATAATAATGAACTACAATCTAAGTTATAAACACTTTCACACAGATACATATTCATATCATCAATTCGATGATTTCTCATATATTTTCTTTAACTTAATTTATAAAATAAGTACTATTAAAGTAAAAAAAATAATAATAAAAAATATATGTACTATTTTACTTTAAATTTTTCTGTTGAATATTACACTTAATTGCATAACTAAATTCATTATTAAAAAAAATCCATAAGAGTATTTTAGTTTAGCGTAGGCATCGGACCCGATTATGGATAATTTGCCATTTTTTGTTTCTGATTCATAGAAAGTGCGAGGTATTGAATTTATTTAATAATAATTTATTTATTTCTCTGCTCATTTTATAAGATATGGTAACATGAAAGAAGAAAAAAGCAATGCTATTAAATTGATTTCTCTATATTCACAATTTACAAGATATGAAACAAACAATTCTTTAAAGCATATAAAAAATATATGTATATAATATATTTTTATTTATTATTATTTTTTAGTATTTAAAATAGTTTATGTTTCATCTTCATGGCTACTTTACCTGTTATATCGATCGTGCACAGTTGTAGAGTGCAACTTATATACAATTGTAACCATGAAAAATATTTGCCGCTTTACCACCAGGAAAAAAGCATTATTATTGTTAAATTAATTTCTAAAAGAATTAAAATCTTACTTTGCATCGGAAACACATCTTTGTACATTTTCTTTAAATTCTAGTACATCAGGTATTGAGTTAAAATTTCATTACCAAATTACATTAATAAGCAGAAAAACAAAATTGTGTTAATAAAACAGGTTACATAGCTGTAAAATGTCATCAAATTCTGAGCTGTCGAAAAAATACTTCATTACATTCTCAACATCACACAGATGCGACGTAATTTTCAATATATTAAAATATGCGTAATTTTCAATCACAAATATTGTTTTGTAATAAAGTGTGTTCATGAAAAGCATATTTTCCAAAAACAACGGGAAATTTTAAGGTCTGAAAATCTGTTAGAAAATTTCATCTGAAGTTCTTATAATAATACAGATTTTTATGACTTACTTTCAATATTTCGTTACATCGTTTTATCTCAATATATAAAGAACATTTCATACTTAAGACTTAAATAGCATGTAAATATTAATGATTTACGCGCTTCTGGTTTGAAAGCTGAAACAAAAACTGTCGAAATTACACTTCCAATAATCGTAAAAAAAAAAAAAAGAAATGTTTTCGATAGACAGTTGTAGAGTCTTAAAACAACAAATTAACTTGCGTTATTTTGCCATAAAGGTTATTTAAACATGGTGGGATATAATAAATAAGTAACATAAATTCCGAAATATTTTATTCCATTTTTAACACTTCCCAGCATTGATGAAAAGCGTTTATGAATTTGGCTTCTTTTTCAGTATACGCTATAACTCGAGAAAATATAGCCGAATTTCTAAGTAATGGATATGAGTTATGACAGCTTAATGTAGCACGTTCAGTATTGAAAATGAAGTTTGTAGTATTTATAGTTCTTTTACAGGGATAAATCAAAATAATTACATGATTGTCATTATATTGTGTTATACGGAAAAAAAATAGTTAACAATATATTTTAATGATCTTATACTATTTTAAACATATTCAAATAGATATATATTACTCAAATGCATTCCAAGAGACTTAGTGTAGAACAGGGTGTGCATAGCATTTATCGTTCATTTACAGGGATATCCAAATTTAATTGGGTAACAGTACTCACTGTGTATGATCGCTATTTTTTTTTCAATTCCGTTTTCCCTTGTGTTATACAGTTTTAAATCTAATAATTTTTTGTCAATTTTACTAGGTGTGTATAAATTTTATAGATCATGTACACAACTGCACAAAACAATTCGAGTGCGATTCCGTTTTTTCACTTTATCTCATGAAAGGGAATTTTCAACATTGTCATGCGTTTCTTAACTGCACTCCATCGAACAAATTTTATTCGACTCATTCGATTCTGAATTAATAAAATCATAATAAACGATACCCACATTTAACCTACTTAAAACAAAAATTGATTTTGCACTCCCTTACATAAGGTAAAATCCCTCCCCAAAACAGGGTAAAACAACTTTATTATTGGGGGGACTCATCGGATCTTCATTTCTAGTGCAAAACGAAGTTTTTCCCAAATTTTCGTGACTAGCCACTGCTTGTATTGTATACTCAATTTTTTGTCTATTTTACTTGTACTATTAATAAACTTCTTCATCCCAGCAAATTTCCAATAAGAGATCAATCAATATTACAGATTCATGCAAACATATATGGAAAATACACTGCAGTGTTTCAGCGACTAAGCATGAAAATCTCTCCTGGTACGAGTTGAACTACTGCAGACCACCCCGCACCTAAAAAATACTAACATATACAAACAAGAGTCCTTTATCAGGGAAGTGCGTAACGCAATTTTTCCCAAAACGCTGATCGCGTTCTGGTCGAGTTGTCCCAGTTTTTTGCTGTCGGAGGTAACTTAAAAGAATCAGGTGACATATGCCTACCTAAAAGGCATGAATGGATCGAAAAATATTTAATAAATTATTATTTAAAGTCATTTAAATTTGTCAGTGAATGTGTCACCGTAAAAAGTTACACATAATTCGAATCCTGCCAGGGTGGTTAAGGAAATTTGCAACGCTGAAAATTTTAATTAAAATCAAGTAACAACGCTAATCGAGCCAAACGAAAAATATTTTGTCGACTCGCAAACCTTCATGAACCAAAATACTTCAAGCCAATCAGACCCGAAACCTGCATTCGGAGACAACTGAGCCAAAATATAATGTAAATAAGGAAGAATAGTCAGTAATCATACCTCCATTATCAATGTTATCTTTTATGTAGAAAAATAAAGGAATCATTCATATTCAAATGTATAGTTCATCAAATGAATTAGGATCATACACGGGTTGGTTTGTACCTAGACCAAAATGCAGCTTAAAGCAGACACGAACCCTACAAAAACATTTTGTTGGCCCAAAACCTGACTCAAACTCAACAATAATATTGTTGTTGATTCGAACCCGAAACAATTTAATCCGACCTTACTCGATACAAAAAGTTCTATAATTTAATACAATTATGATAAAATAGGCTACAATGATAACTCCAATATCAATTTCAACCTGCATGTAGAAAATAAAGATCGAAAAAAACCCATTCATACTTAACTATATCATTTTTCATCTGAAAATATAGTCTAAACATTGTTTTGTAAATTTAAGTTAAACAAAACCGAAATATTAAAACTTAGTACGAAACAGAAACAATAAGAATCAACCCAACCGCAACGAAGAAAGTTAGTTCCAACACCAAGTCGCAGTTTTGGTCGGGTTCAGATAATATGGAGCAAACTGACCCGACACAGGACTTTAATCTGAAATAATATTCTGGACACTTTTTGAAAAATCAAATTATACCAAGCGCACTTGTAAGAATGGAATCTGAACAGGAAACCGAAATAATTATAATCAACACGACTTTCACAGAAGAAAAATCCGCATGAATCTTACCCGCAGGATGCATTTTTTTTAAACTAACCTATACCCGAACAATCTGGTACGTCTGCACTCGAAATCAGGTTACCCGACTAGACGCAGGGCTTTATCCAAATCTTCAAACTATTATCACCAACTACAATTAAATTTTTACCAGATGGGGGGTGGGGGCGATGAGGGAGCATATGGCCACTGGGCCCACTCAAACGCTGCCCTTACTTAATCTTCCAATGATAATTCAACTGAGGAATCCTTGACATATCTCGGGGGGGGGGGGGGGGGGTAAATTAAACTAAGGAAACCTTGGATAAGAGCATATGGTATGTTATCTCAAATAGATCAACATAATGAATCGCAGGTAATGGAACTCCAAGTAAACATGTAATACATTTACTACATACACTTCGCTTACTACGTAATTATACTTTCATTAATGTTAACAAAATTATTTTAACTGACAAATAAATTATATGAGTTGTAATTTTCGAACCTAGTGTCAAAGTTTCCTGGACAGGATTTGAAATAGGGACTTTTTGGCATAAGCTGCCAATGATCTGTCAACTGAGCTATCATACATAAATCTGGCTAGCACAATTCACCGAGAAAACATTTCGATAAGAGCATCTGGTATTTCATCTGAGACGTCTCAACAGAATAAAACGCAGTTACATTTACTTTCAACATATTTTTTTAAATATTCAACTATATTAGTAAAAAATCGTTCAAATTAATAAAACACATTCCCATATTGAGAAAATTTTCTTAGAATTTAGAAACAAGAATCACTAAAATAAGTACTAAATTAAAAAATCTATATAAAAATTGTCTAAATAAAATATTTGGAGATTCCAATTTAACCCGTTAATAGTCGCGCGTTGGTCTTTTCCCCGCCCGAAATTCGTTATCTTCCTGCAACTCATTTCCTGTTAAAGTTACGATAGCCAAATTCCGTGTAGCTGACCTTGAGTGTTCACACTGTTGTGTAGTAAAATTGCAAGTCATTCCTGCTATTTCTTAGCATTTTATCGCATTCTTAAGTTTTAATCGGTCTAAATGACCGCGTTGCGACCACTTTTGTTAGTCGAATTTTTCCCCCTCGTGTTCATCCTTTCCCATTTCCGCGAAATCTGCGGGGAAAGTTTCTTCGAAGTACGGACTTTCTGTCTGTTGTTATTTCGTCTTTCTTCTTTCTGCTATTTTACCCGTTCATAGAGTACTTTTTTACTTTTAGAATGTTACTTAAAATTGTTTTATTATATTAGTTGTTAAGTCAGTTCGCACAAAAAACTGATTGATGGTCACTTACATTTTTTTTTTCATTGTCAAACATTGCGGGAATAAATTCTCAAATTGATAATCGTTTAAATATGGAAAAAAAGGGAAATTCATCATCATTATTTGAAAGAAGATGCTTTCCATTTATTACCAGAACATATAAATAAAAAAAACAGACAATAACAATCAAACCATTGAAAAAAAAAGAGAAGATAATTTTGTGGGAATCAGTAAAAAAATTGCCGTATCTCCAAAATCTGAAAAGTATCGTTTTTGTACAATAAAACAAACTCGAAATATAAAACAGTTTTCTCAGAAATGTAGTATGTATATCTGCGAAGAACATACATATAATTTATTTGCACAATAATGAGAATTTTATAATGTAGGTTAGAAATTACGCAAATAAAAATATCTTTTGGATAATTCAGTGAATATTTATACTATGATTTAAAAAAAATATTTTAAGTATTTTTCTAAAATTTATCAATTTTTAAATTTTCATACTGTAAGTAAAAACACATTTTTTTTTTTTTTTTTAATGCCGCAGAAAATGTTTTTTTTTTTTTTTTAATTATTATTGAAATCCAATAGAGGCTTGGGGGCGGTATCTAACAAATTTAAATTTGTTGTCCTTCATCAATTTTTCAAATTATTTTTCAGAATAATGTTTTTCAGAATAAGAGAGAAAATTCATTTAAATAAAATTATTGCTGCATATTTATAATTTCGGAGAAAAATTTCTTATTGTTTTTATTATTTTAATGAATTTTATTATAAAACAATAAATTATAACAATAATACCTTATTATGAAATGTACAATTGGATATTTATTTTAATTAAATAGTTTCTGTAAAATACATCCCTATTAAGATGAACCTTTCAGTGATTCTATTAATTAAAATAATTTATCCATCTTAGGATTTAAATCTACAATTGCAAATGTATTTAAATTAAATATATAATTTCAATAACTTATTATTTACTTTATATAAGCGAAGTTCGTATCCAGAATTTTTATTCAGGGGCGCTGCTCCCACCCTGAAATAAGTAGAAAGACTACAAATCATGCATTTTCATTTGAAAAATGGATTTAATCATAAAACCTCGAGAGTCCCCCCCCCCCTCATCTCCCCCATCATACACACATAGACACCCCACAAAATAAATAAATAAAACGTAGTTACAACATTTACATTTATAATTTCGAAATTAAGTATTTTTTACCTTTTTCTTTATTATATATATATATATATATATATATATATATATATAATATGCTGGTGAATTAGTGGTATTGTATTTGATTTGCTATTGCATGTCATAGGTTCCATTTTTATTTTCAGTTTAATTGTTCAATTTAATGTCAGTGTAATATATTGATGCTAAATTTATTAATTTTATTTTATTAAATGGATATAGAGTGCCGGAGTATCATAAAAATCTACCTGACTCTGATTCTGTCCTTCAAAAAAAAAAAAACAAAAAAAAAAAAAAAACCTATCACGAATTTAGATTCATATTCGTAAATGTTTTCCTACTAATTATTGATTCATAGTAACATCAGAAATTCAATCATTCACTCATCATTTACTATTTACTTTTAAGTATTTATGCAAAACGAAGAAAGAGTTATTAAAAACATTTATCTAGATGCCAACTGCATATATACTTAAGCGAAATAAATAATTTGCTGTAAAAGGTTGTAAAATGAATAATTGCTGTAATCTTTTAAAGTTCAGTCAATATTTTCACCCTACGTTATCCGTTTTCAATCATCTGATAACACCGGCAAGTTTCCCGTTCGTTTTTCGGCCTGCTGGTAACGGCGGCAAATGGACCGAACGCGACTATTTTTTTAAAAAGGCCTAAAAACAATTTAAAATAATTTACTATTAAAACTAAAAGTCGAGAATTTTCAAAATACTCCAACAACCATTTCTAAATTGTAAGAAAATATCTCAAATTGTCAAAAAAGAAAATATCTTAGATTATCTCAGAATAAGCAGGAGATTTTAAAAACATGAATTTTGGTTTGAATACACTATGAAATTGCAGATGCTATAAAGGCTTTTTTTCTTTTTACATATCATTTTTTAATCTCAACACTTTTGGTAACACGCTGATTTAAATAGATTGTTTTTGCAGACAATTGTTGCCATTCACATTTACAAAACTATGCTTAAAATTTTATTGCTATGAATGCTTAGAAAAATAAAAGAATTCTAAATGCAAATGTGTCAATACATTTAAATTCCAGAAAATACGCCAAACATTTTTCCGTGAATATAATTTTGAACAAAGAAAATAGCACACACATACATATATAGAGTTTTCACCAGCAATCAAGAAAATGCAAATCTTGGTGAGCTGAATTATCTTTGAGAAAAGAATATTCTTTTTGGAAATGTTTATATTTTATTTAGAATATAGCTTCAAGGAGAGAATTGAATTGATTTTTCCTAAAGCAAAAAGTCCGCATGCATAAATGGTTCTCCACAGAAAAGAAAAGAAATCGAAATTATCCCTATTTCACATTTATATTATCCTTTATTATTTTTTAAACAACTCATTTGGGATTTTGATTGTCTATTTTTAAAGCTAAGGCGGAGACATATCAATGTTATGAAGCAAAAACTTATACTAACAATGAAGTGCTAACGATGGCTGCAACAATCTATAAAGTAAAGCTTTCGCTTTTATTGTACAGATATTCCTTTCTTAATTTTTAACTTCATAGAAAGTAAAAAAAAAAAATGTAGTTTGAAACATTTTTTTTTTTTTTATCACTAACCCCAATGAACACGACCTTGCGCTTATTTGTAGACGTTACAGATTAATCTGACACCTTAAAAGTAAAAATTAAGCTTAAAATATTAAAAAAAAATTACTTTAAGCTTGTTGATTTATTTTATTATTGGTATATTTTTATTATTTTTCTTTTTAAATTCAAGTTTTGCTTATTTGAGAGGTTACTTATTATGTTTTATATATCATAGAAGCCTAGTAAAGAGAAGTTAGCCTAGTATAGAAAGTTAGTTAGGCATTGTTGGGATGTAGATAAATTTTGGTTTGCTGCAAATTGACATATACTGGGGCTGATATTGCTGATTTTTCCTTACTGTTGGGAAACTTGCAAAAATATGTTTTTAAATATGTCATAACAGCGTACATTTGTTCGTTACATTAATGTAATGTTTCATGCATGTTAGAGAAAGAATGGGAATGTTGCCAAAATTTTCAATGGATTGTCCAATCAGGGAAACAGCTACTTTTTAAACTTCTTAAAAATACCCCTTCACACACACACACCCCATAAAAATAATAATTATTATTTCTTCATGCTTGTTAGGTAAAAAATAGGAATGTTGTCAGAATTTTCAATGGATTGTCCGATCAGGGCAACAGCTACTTTTTAAACTGCTTAAAAATAACCTCCCACACATACACCCCACAAAAAAAATAATAATTATGTCTTCCGTACAAAGAAAAAATGACTGATGCAAAATTTTATATGTATATATTATAAACAGAAATAGAACATTTGTTACTTTTTAAGCCTGAGTAACTTTAAAAAATATTTTTTTTAATATAAAAAGCTTTTCGATTTGGTTAGCTGGATATCTAAAAAAGTATAATACATGCAAGAAATCAATTATATGGTTCTGAATTAGAAATGATTATTAATTATGTTCCGTACAGAGGTAAGTTAGTTTTGCATACCATGTATCTTTATTTAGCTTGTAATGTAAAACTGAAAATGTATAAGTAAAATAAGTTTACTCTATCGGAAGAACCACACTGCAAGTGAAAATGATTTAAAACAAATCAATTTCCTGTTTTGAATAAAATAGAATATTCCATATGCGATGGGAAAAAAAATCTAGAATACAACAGAAGATCCTCTGTCCATTTTCGGCAAGTTTTCAAAACAGGCGTTTTTTATGAAAAATTGAATTTCGGGAAAAAGCCATCGGATTTTTACAAAATTAAAATAAAAAACAATATCAATAAAAACAAATATAAATTTTAAATAAATAAGTGAAAATGAAGATGAAAATGTTAGTATTTAATGAACTAAATAAATATCAATAGCTTCACTAATGTCTGAATAATTATTTTTGCATAGCATTTCGTTTTTCTGAAAAAAATGAAATATTCAAAATAACATACAAAATATGAAAAAAACATTTCTCATTTTTTAAATTTATCTTAAAAAAACTATCTGCGACATACATTAAATTTATAAAGATTTGTTTTATATATTTAAACTCTTGTTACTTAGTGATAATAAGAAAACCATTTCACATTTCATATTGTTATCAAATGACATTGAAATATAATAGCATCCTTTTTGTGAAAGATTTACTTTAATAAGACATAGTAATGACGTTATATATTTTCTCAATATATTCTATTGTGTTGTTTTGTTTTGTCTGTTTTATCGATTTATATTTTTCATTTTCTTCATTTTAAGAAATAAATAAAAAAAATAATACAACACAATCTCTAATATTTAAAAAAGTAATAATAGAATGAAACTGACAGGAATACAAAAACAAAAACAAATATTAAACAAAATAAACTATATCAATCGTTATTTTACTTTTTTTAACTTATCTTCATAGAAACACTCTTTGCCAAAGAAACTACTAAAGAACTAAAATTCATTTTTGAATGTTAAAAGTAAATGTTATATAATCGAAATAAGGAAATTGTTTCTTTTTTTATTGAAAAAAAAAAAAAAAAAAAAAAAAAAAAAAAGATATTTATATTTCAATAAAAAGGAATTTTAATGTCATTATGTAATTTTCCAATATATTATTTTCGTGTTCCTATTTAATGGCTTTTTCATTGATTAATATGTTACATGAACTTCATTTTGTAAAAATAAATGGAAAAGTAATTTAAAAAGATTATCAAAAACTTTAAAGAAATAATGAAATAATGTAAAATATTGATAATATTAAAATGTAAGATATCTAAGATAAAATCAATAGATTTACTTATTTTTCAAATAATTTTCGTAACATGTTGATTTCAGACAGTTATGCAAGAATAATCGATACATTTTTAATTTTTTTTTTTTTTTTTTTTTTTTTAAGAAATATTATTTATAAATTTTGAATTGTGAATTTTCATCTCTTATACTTCAGCAGGATTCTGTTTTTAAACAATACCAAAAAATATATATAGTATATATATATTTTGTTTTCGTCATCGCTATTAGGATTTAATAGATTGGAGACAACAATAAATTAAAATTATTGTTTAATTGTTCCACAATATCGCGGACTCTTATGTGTTTTTACTATTTTTATTACATCCATAATTATATAATTAACATGTATATTATAAAGGAAAACTATGTCTTTCAGTAACGCTAACGGCACATCGATGGTGGCAACACTGTAAACAATCCGTTTCCTTTTCGCAAATTTAATTTCTTCTAGACGTCGCACACTTTCCATCTTTACACCGTCGAATTGGTAACAAATCTGATCGTGTGTAATGCAATTGCTATATATCAATTCACAGATTTTTTTTATCGTTTTAAAAATTACTTTCACAAATGAATTTTTACACTATTAGTCCAGGCAATAGGGAATTTTACCTGGCAAAATTAATGGTAGTTCTGGAAATCGGCTTACCTTATGTTTTTTGGGTCGCTGAATCCGAATTTGTAACTTCTCACCAAAATTTCTCCAGGCAACCCCCCCCCCCCCCACCACCAAATTTTGGTAAAATGTCTCCCACAAAAAGTTTTTATAAAAAAAATCAGGGAGGTTTTAGGGGGAAAGTATCTAGAAATTCAGAAAGTAGACAAAATTTGCAACAAATAAGATGTATGACATTATGACGTAAGATGAATGGGGATGGGAGACCTGTTCGGAACATGCACCGCGGTGCTGCGTGGACTAGGTTGCGCAATTTCACTTAACCACTCGCATCGTTTACATTCGCCCTCCCATCTCCCCTTCGAACTTTCCCTATAAGGTTTACTTAAAGCTTTTGAGTCGCTGAATCCGAATTTTTAACTTCCCCTCATAATTCTCCACCTGCAACTCCCTCCCCCCCCCCCCAGAAAATAGTTCTTTTTAAATTAATTTTTTTATTGTTTTAGAGGAAAAGTATGAAAAATTCAGAAAGTAGACAAAAATTGCAACAAATAGGATATATGACATTCACGTAGGATAAACCGGAAGAATGGGGGCTGCCTCGGAACATTTCCCGCGGGCTGTTCTTAAAAACCAAATTTTTTCAAAAAATCAATTTTTGGGGGGATTGCCGGGTGAAATTTTGGTGGGAAGTTACAAATTCGGATTCAGCGACCCAAAAAACATAGAGTCGAAATCCAGAACTAGTATTAATTTTGCCATGTAAAATCCCCTATTGCTTGGACTTGCATAACTTAGTGCGCGTAGCACCGCAGTGCATGTCTCCCTCCGCGTTCATCCTACGTCATAATGCCATGTATCCAATTTGTAGCATTCTTTTCCTCTAAAACAATAAAAAATTTAATTTAAATACAACTATTTTGGGGCGTTCCGGGAGGAAATTTTTGGGGGAAATTAAAAATTTGTATTCAGAAACCCAAAAATCTTAAAGTAAACCTTATAGGGAAAGTTCGGAGGCGAGACGGGAGGACGAATGTAAACGATGTGAGTGGTTAAGTGAAATTGCGCAACTTAGTGCACGCAACATCGCGGCGCAGGTTCCGAGGCAGATCACCTTTCCCCATTCATCCTACGTCGTAATGTCATACATCTTATTTGTAGCAAATTTTGTCTACTTTCTGAATTTATAAATATTTTTCCCTAAAACAATAAAAAAATTGATTTTTTTAATAAAAATCTTTTTTGAGGGGCATTTTACCCAAATTTGGGCGGGGGGGGGGGAGTTGACGGGGGAAATTTTGCTGGGAAGTAAAAAATTCGGATTCAGCGACCCCAAAAACATGTAGTAAGCGTTTTTCCAGAACTACCATGAATTTTACTAGGTAGAGTCCCTATACGGTCTCTATTGCCTGGACAGTATCTAATATGTAAACTAATGCACTTTCAAATGCAATTTTTTTAATTACATAATTGCATATCAATTTACTATTTTTTTTCTTTTTTTTTTTTTTTTTTTTGTTGTTAATCGTTTTAAAAATAATTTTCATACCTGAATTTTTACACCGTCGAATAGGACAATTAATGTATTTAGTTTGAAAACTAAACCTCAATTTAATGTTTTTATGTTTTTAAAAATAAATTTCAAGGAAAAAATTTAAAAATCTATTGGCATCGCGAGCAGTCGATTAACCCATTAACCGCCAAAACTATAAAGTAGGAATTTTCAAATTTCTTGCTGAAAGTCATTTGCCACCACAAATTCAGAAAGTTGATTTTTGCTTTATAAAATTATCAAAATTTCTGCCAATAAATAACCAAATTTTTTAATTCTAAAAATAGTGGTGGCAAATTAAATAATTTAAGCATGAGCAATAATTTTGACCGTTGCGTGAACGCAACAGCAGCGGGTAATGGGTTAATGAAGATCTACTAACAACAATAAAATTACAACAGAAGAACAATGAAATAATCAGAATTAATCTGTAAAAAGAAGAAATAGTCATTTTTTCGGTTATGAAGCTCTGGCATAAATCTTATGCGAAAGTGTTGTTTTAAAAGTTCCAAATCGGTATTTCATTACATAAGGTTAGTTGGGGTAATTGGAACCAGGAGGTAACTGGGCCATAGGCTATTTTTTAAAAAAAACTGTTGATTTTTTTTAAGTTCTAGCTTTTGTGAACAATGCACCTTAATCTCTACTTCCTATAACAACGCGTGTCAAATCAATCATAACTCTCCCTTTGCTGTGATAGGTTGTCAAAAATTTACGTTTCTTTTTTCAATAAAACAACGTCAATATGGTTGAACTTCTTCGGCTTTTTATTAAAATACTGTAAGTACTTTTATTAAGCAATCTTTTTTTAAGATTAGGCATATAACTACATTAATATTATTAGGTATCTATACATATCTACTTCATGTTTCAAACGTAAGCCCCTGTCCCATTTACCCTATAAACGTTTCAAGAATGGGGTTACTGGAACATGTATCCGGGGTAACTGGAACATACTGGATCCAGTTACCCCAATAATTATAAATAATTTTTTTGAGTTTCTCCTACTACGGGAAATAAATTTCTTCATTTGTTTTTGCTCACAATAAAGAAAATTATAGAATACCTTATTAAAATTACGTAATAAAATCTAAAAAAAGCATATTGGGTGGTATCAAACCAAATTTCTTGATCCTTTGAAAGACGGTGATGCCGTTATGGCATCACACATAATTTTAATCCCCAATTGCCACATTGGCAGCAGAGTTTTATAATGAAAATTTCCCCTTTATTAGGTACGCGAAAATATATTTTTACATGTTTACAAATAAATTCTCTTGTAAATACTGGTGTTATTAAATTATTTCAACATTTTACGAATGCATGTACCTTGCCCCTGAAAGCGAGATAGCCAAACCTTGAAATTGTACGATACTACAGGGGTCGCATTCTATAGGGAAAATTTTATTGTTCCTACCACTATTTTAAAGATAACATCTTCATCGCATGTTTCTTTAGAATATGATAAATAACATGATCATTAAGATAACTCATTAAGGGTTCTGGTAGGAACAATAAAACTTTCCCTATATAATGTGACCCCTGGATACAGATAAAGTACTTAAGTGCCTACGGAGCCGTTTGTTCATACGTTTAACTTGCTATTTTTTTCCTTAAAATACCCATGTGACTTTTATACTTATTACCTATACTAAAGTATATAAGTACTTACTTAATTTTTATGTTTTTGGCATAAATAAATCCAATATTTTCACTTTTTGTGTTTTTTTAGATACATTGACAGCAAAGGTTTCCCTTACAACGCTCTTTAGTTGATATATAATTTACATGATCTGCCTGGTTTAAAATTTTTTAAGTTGTTTGAACTTTCTCAAACAGGACCTGATATCCCACATGAAAATAAATAAATAAATAAATAAACGCGTGGGTAACATAGACCCTCCTGGTTCACTTACGCCATTTTTATGGGGCAACTGAACCCATGAGGAAAGAAAGAAGAAATATGCATATTTTTATATTTTTAAATATTAAAATGTAATTTTGAGCGTTTTTGTCTGACCTAACTGAACACATTTACAAAAGTTGAGACTTTAATTCAAATGAACATTAGCTTTTTGAAACTGAACTGTCAGAAGCTCCAGAGTCACATTGTAAAATCATGGCCCAGTTCCCCAACTAACATTAATTATTATTTTCCCTATGAAAATGGTTTTTGATTTTGTTAGTTTTCAATCTAAAAAACTATATGCAAAATTAAAAAATATATATTTTACAGTTTTAAGGGTCTCAGGGGGTTTCAAATATTCAAATATGTGCATTTTTTATTTTTCTTGCTTATAAAATACTACAAAGTTAAATAAATTAAATAAATAATCCGTGTGTTTATACTATGATTATATCAGCAAATGTAAAAAAAAAAAAAAAAAAAAAAAAAAAAAAAAAAAAAAAAAAAAAAATAATAATAATAATAATAATAATAATAATAATTGAGTTTAACTAACAGTTCTGTCCTGCGGCAACTAAGAGATTTAAGTCCATTTATCTCAGAATAGATTTTGTCATAATTTGTCATTTTAAAAGGATATAGCTAAACGTTCTTGCGAGATTTATGTGTACATTTTTTTACAGTGTTTTTACGTTATGTTTTTAATGAAATATTTTCAGGATTTTTAATTTCATACGAAATTTTCGAAATTGTGTTCCTGGAATTAAAAGTCTTTCTCGAAATATTCTTTTTTACTTTTTTCTATCGTCAATAGAAGAAAGTACTCTATTCGAAATTTTTTTCGACATCCGGTTTTCGACGGATTTACAAGTTTTAGGGGTCAGAGGTCCCAAAGAACATGCTTATAGAAAATGTCTGTCTGTCCGTGTGTCTTTCGCTATTCTACCATCAAAAAGTGTATGAAATTATGCATAGAATTGCACCAATTTTTTTTTTAAGTTTTTGGTTATAGCTAGCAGGTCATCCCTTAATTTGAAAAAATCCACCAAAAGGGGCCGCTGTAATAGCGATTTTTTGTGCGAATTTTGTACATTTTGAATATTGTACCATCGAAAAGTGTATGAAGTTATGCATAGAATTGAACCAAATTTGTGTATATTTTTGGCCATGACAAGAAACTCTTCCCTGAATTTGGATAAATTCCGCCGGAAGAGGGCGTTGTAATAGCGGTTTTTGAGCAATTTTTAATATTGTACTGTTGAAACATGTATGAAGTTATGCATATAATTTAACCAAAATTTTTATGTATGTTTTTCATCATAATAAGAATGTCCTCCCTGAATTTGGAAATATTTCGCCGAAAGGGAGCACTATAATATGGATTTTTGTGTAATTTTCTTGATTTTTCGTAGTTCTATTGTACACTGGAGGCTGATGCAGCGACGGAAACTTCCCAATCTGATATGCCGGCTATTCGCGAACAGCTGAAATACAACATTTTAACAGAAAACAATTGAATGTAATAAATATCATGATTAAGATTAACTCGTTTTTACTCCGATTAATTAACTGAAGCATAAATTTTAGGTGAAAGTCAAAGTTGATACAGAATTGAAATAATAAAAATTAAATATTGATATTTGTAACAAAATTTTGAAAAATTAAACTATATGAGATAGAAGAAAGTTTAGTGATTTTCACATCCAACTAGTTTATTTTTAGTCTTTTAGAAATTTTGAAATAATTTTTATTTATGTATCCTGAAGAAAACATAACAAAAAAACTTTTGTGCACACAATAGTGAAAAAAAAAAAAAAGCAATCAGGCAAGTGGTTCATGAGTTATAGAAAACTTGTATAAATTTAAAATTTAAAATTATTTAGATATCAAATTTGAAAGTTTACAAAAACTTTTTTTCTGAAAAGTAATGTTTAAGAAAAATATATTTCCTGAAAACAAAATCATTAAAATACGTCTATAAATAAAGGAAATTAAATTTTTACCACCGGACACCCTAATTAGTTTTCAAAAATCTTCTCAACTGCTGGTGATATGTTTTCTATTCTGGAAAGCGTGGGATGGATCCTATTGTTATTACTTTCTTCTATCTTCAGTAGAAGAAATTATTGTAATCGATATTTTTTTCGACTTCCGGTTTTTGAAGGATTTACACATTTTAGTGGTCAGAGATCTCAAAAAACATGTTTATACAAAATGTCTTTCTGTCCGTGTGTACGTATGTCTGTGTGTCGCCATTGTAAAATCAAAAATTGTATGAAGTTATGCATAGAATTGGACCAAATTTTTTTTTTAAGTGTTTAGCTATCGCAAGTAGGTCCTGCAATAATTTGGAAAAGGTCCGCCGGTAGGGGGCGCTGTAATAGCAATTTTTTGTGCGAATTTTGTACATTTTGTATATTGTACCATCGAAAAGTGTATGAAGTTATGCATAGAATTGAACCAAATTTTTTGTGTATGTTTTTGGCCATGACAAGAAGGTCCTCCCTGAATTTGGAAAAATTCCGCGGTAGGGGCGCTGTAATAACGATATTTGTGCGATTTTTGTGCATTTTGAATATTGTACCGTAGAAAAGTGTATCAAGTTATGCATGGAATTGAACCAAATTTTCTGTGTATGTTTTTCGCCACGGCAAGAAGATACTCCCTGAATTTGTAAAAATTCCGCCGGAAGAGGGCGCGGTAATAGCGATTTTTGTGCAATTTTCAATGTTGTACGATCGAAAAATGTATGAAGTTATGATTCATTTTAATAAAAATACTAATAAAACTAATTAAAATGATATATTGACATTAGATAGAAGAAAGTTTTGGGATCGACACATCAAACTAGTTTTTCAATATTTTGATGTAAAAATTTCCTCTTTACACAAAAGACTGATTGATATAATTTATAAAACTTTCTTCCTTGCAATTCACTTCTTTCATATATTTACATTTACATGGTATTCAATTATACACTGAAAAAAAAAAAAAATCTGTAGTTCTACAGATGTAAAGTTACATGCTTCCTAAACATTCATCTGTAACTGTACAAAAAAGCTGTAAATCTACTAAACTAGTTTTTGTAAAGCTACAGAAATCTGTAGCTTTACAAATGAATGTGCTAAAATTTCAGTAATATTACTAAAATTTTATCTGTAACCCTGGTTGCAGTTACATGAAAAGATCTAGGCATCCCAGTTTCCTAAAAAAATTTTACTAACCATACAGATTTTTTTATTTTCGGTTCAAAAGTGTGTCTGTTGTGAATTTTTGTTGTTGCTTTTACATAAAAAGTTACATGAAAAGTTCTAGGCATCCCAGTTTCCTAAAAAAATCTTAGTAACCATACAGATTTTTTGATTTTCGGTTCAAAAGTGTGTCTGTGTGAATTTTTGTTGTTGCTGTTACATAAAAAGTTTTAGGAATCCCAGTTTTGCTAGAAAAACTTTAGTAACTTTACAGATTTTTTTTTACAGTGTACAACAGCGTAGCAAAGTTAGAACTCGCTCATTTGAACGACTTCTACATTTCTCAAAATGCTAAAAAGTTTGAAAATCGGAGTATTACATAATATTTTCAAATTACCTTTTTAACACAATAATGTAATCTGTGATATTATAAATGTTTTCCAAACAAAAGTATGTTTAAGTGTAGGTTTGCAAGTTTTTTCTGCTCTTTGTTATATATATATTTATATATGAAGATAAAATATGTAATATATTCATATCGTAGCTCATAAATCTGACTGATATAATTTTTAAATAGTTGATATTACTATTGATAGATACTTTTGTCCTTGTTCAAACTGTAACAATTTTAAATTAAATTAAAATTTTAAAAGTCGGAAATTGAACGTCAAACATAGCGAATGAGTAGCGTTCGTACTATAATTAGTTTATAAATATTAAGATCATGGTGCAATAGCTGTTGCACTCTTATGCAAAAATGTATGAATAAAAAATTTGTGAGGATAATATAGTATATTAAATTCAGTAATACGGAAATAATATGACTCCATCTTATTTGGACGTAATCACCATGGCAACCTAGAATCATTACCTATATTGGTATATCATTGAATTTATTATGTATGATAGGATTTAATAGAATGAAAAAAAACCTTTCATTAATATCTTTTTAGAATTTTGATTCGATTTTAATAAAATTTGATATGACTCGACAAAAATTTTTGCAACTATTAAATATATTAAATTTCGAACCATTCGGTTCATAGTTTTTGCGCTGTTATACGCGAACAGGCGGACCGACAGAGAGACGAACAGATCAGATGAAGACGAAATGCGCTACGTATTTATATAATTACAAACACACACAAATAAAGGGGGGGGGCAGCACCATATCTTAACTAAAATGTAAACTATACTTTAAATTTCTATAGCCACCTGACAAACATGTCATCTTATGTTTCTTTAGTCTTACCTACATTTCATCTCATGTTTATTACTCGTATATTTAGTTAGTTAATGATTTAAAAGTTAGAAAGTCCTTTATAAACTAGTAATATAAAATTATTTATTTATTGTCAAAGGAACTTTCGTTTTTAGTTATATCTACTCAATTTCATATCACATGACGTTTCTGTAACTTGCCAATATATAGTTAAAATTTATCAAAATTACAATGAAATTGAATGTGACGAAAGAATAATGCTTCACATTTTGAGATACAAAATGTGAAGTATTTATTTATGAATTATGAATTTATATGAATGTATTTATTGTGAATTATGTTTTAGAAGGAAGATAATGTGAATACTTATAAACAGCTCTTAATAAGGTTTATGTAATATCTCAATTTTTGTTTTCTCAAATTTGTTGGTAAAATTACTTCACAAACTTGCAAAATGGACTAGAAAAATACTAAACAAAATTACGCTAAAATATATTTGTACTTATTTGATAAAATATAAACGTACTAAATATAGGGATACCCATCTGTGGAAAAATGAATAATTGTAGTTTTGTCTAAATTTATATAAATTAAGCTTTTAAATTGTATATTATATAGTATGATTAGTGTCTTTATGAACTATTAAAAATGTATTTATTTCTTTACAGAGACTAATTACATTATAAGTATTATTAATAATAAATTACGAATAATCGCATTTGAGGCTAAAAAACAATTTATTTCGAAATCATCTTGAAAAGGACTTTATATAAATAACTGTCCCTTAAAATTCTAATTGAATTATGCACCCATTTGCGCCTAGCGCCCTATATTTTGTACATTACAAACATGCATAAAAAATATGCTTGGACGTATAATTTTGCAATTTAAAAAAATACGTATTTCAAAGTAGCATACAAGCTAAGATTATGACTTATTTATTTGGATCCTTGATACGAAAAATACAAATAAACATACATTTTACATTTTGCTATCTTGAAAAATGAAAAATTTATAAACACCGAAAAAAGGCCTTCATTTAAGCAAATAAATATTAATCTTATGCTGTTGTCTCTCGGTAATAGATAAATACATTTATGGAGAATTACTTCATACAATTTTCATGTTGAAACGAAGAAGAAAATATAAAAAATTATTAAAATTCGAAACGTCCCAAAAATGGGACGCTAGCCACACTGTTAAAACTAGAGGTTTCATATGGCACCTCCTAGGTGTGAAGCGCTTGTCTCGCCAGCGACCACCCTAAAGGAGCCAGAATTGCAACCTTAGCTAGGGTGAAAGGAAGACACTCCAAAACCATGGTGCTTCAGAGGGTGAAAGGATCTACCACAAGGGGGAATAATTGCACCCCTACAATGTTGGCCGATATTTCCATTGAGTCGATCTTAATGTCCTGTCGTGTTGGGAAAATGAATTCGTACCGGAAAATTCTATCGTTTAATTATCAGACATTGATTCAGATATCTAAAGTCTAATAATTACTGGGCAGAATTTTCCGGTGCGAATTCATTTTCCCAACAGGACCGGACTTCCAAATCGACCCAATAATGTTCCAGAATAACATTTTAAAATATTAAATTATAAGTTTTTAGATATTAATTTCTTTTTTGAACCATGTCTGCGATTTGAAAATGTGGTGAACGTAAACTTCTCACAGAGATAGGAGAAGTTTATGCTCATGAGGTTTCTAGTCTTATTCAAAATAAGGCAAAGAAACATGACTCTATTAAATAACGAAACTTACCCGGGAAAATGTAGCAATAAGAAACTTTCCGTAGGAAGTGGTGGGAGTAGACTTTTCTGTTAGTGAAAAAAAAATATCGGACAAAATTATAATTCAATTATCTCATACTCTTTCAATCACAACTGACTTTTTTTTTTTTTTTTTTTTTTTTTTTTTTTTTTTTTTTTTACATTCTTTAAAAAAAAATTATTTAAATATCACTTTTTATTATGAATTTTGTTAGAAAAAAATATATATACAAAAATATTATATTGAAAACTAGGGACCTACTTTTGAAACTAAACTTGTATTCTTTCAATAATAAAAAAAATATAATTATTTTTAAAATCTGAAATTCGAGACCATTTTAAAAAGATAAACATAGCATCTATTAAAAAATATAAATTGATGTCTGTTTTTATGTAAAAGCATTATGTAATAAAAAAAAAAAAGCATCTGTCGTTTTTTATAAAACTGACAATTGTATTAACATCGTTATTGGTACTACGTTATTGTTTTAAATACAAATAATTCTAGAGCATTAATTGCAAATTTCCTTATTAAGTTTGTATATAGCACTATCAATAGATTTTAATATCAAATGTTTTTATTGAGAAATTTTTCAACTGCAATCTCTATAAATGTCTATATAAATTGTCTTTACCAATCACAGTAGATTTCTATGTAACTTTTCTTTCAAACATATATACATATATATAAATAACTATAGATTCCTAATATACTCTTCGATGAAAAGGATAGAAATGGGCGGTCCTCAGAACTTGCCATTCACTTTAGTTAAGATTACAAACATCGTCAGATATGCGAAATGTCAACAGATATCTTGATATGTCTGAGAAATGATATTGTTTTTACGAATGTCGATAGATATCTCTGAATGTTGGAATACTAATATCCTTTTTACAGTGTAAATACCTTTGACCAATGTAAATAAAATATTAAAAATAAGGCATTAAAAAATCAAGTTTTCTAAAAATGGCAAACTTGTTAAATTTTATTGTTTAGAATACTATTTACGTACTATAATGTAAAAAGGATCCCAAAAAATTCGTATGAATGCTCTCTTTTGAAAACTAATTTTAAGTTACACGTGTGGATATCGGCAGACATTGTAAATTTGACGTGTGACATGCAGTGACATTCGAGATATTGGCCAATATTTATAGGGAAATTGGCCGATATCTGTGTGCTACCTGTGTCTTACAGCCGTAGATTTCACTTGTTGACGAAGAGACTGACACGCGTCACAGCGCATGCGCTGACTGGGGTCCCGTAATTCTACCACACAGCACCTTAATTATTTCAGTCACCCATTAAGAAACCAATCGGCACACCAACCACATTCTGAAGCCTCTTGGTGCCAATTGATATCGTGTTTTCGCCCCAGTCTTTCAAAAGGCACCGAAAAGTCACCTTCATTTTTACCAGTGCATAAATGGGTTAAATAGATAATTTTCGCAAACTTTGCTCACAAGTAAGTGTCCCTTATAGTGTTTTTAAAGCTTGTTTTAATTAATTTGTACCATACAGACGCATGCTCTTTATCATATGTTTGAAAGAATTTCGCAAAATGTAATTTGCTGCATGGTTGTTCTATTTTACTTAATATCGTACTTTAATTTACTTTTATTAATGAAATATGTAATAAAAATATATTTTAAACAAAAGTATGATTTATGATTGTTTTATGATTTTCGAAATATTTGTTTCCTTAGTGAAACAAAATTTTGTTTTTACATGAAATAATAATACAAAAATATGTACATATTAAAGTGTTTATATACTTTAAACTGAATATAATTTCTTTAAAAAGGTTTATTAGAAGTTTAATGTGATCGTAAAATTTTGTGGAAATATACATTTCACCATAAGTAATAAACCACCTTAAAAGAAATTTTCAATCTTATAATTTTAATATATATAAAAAAAAATAATAAAATTTTAAAACGAAATTTTAAAATGCCCCATGCGTCATAATTTTTTTTTTAGATATTTCATAAATTTGGTATTTGAATCACTTAAAACTCTTAAAATCACTTAACACTTAAGCAACTTAAAATCTGTGCATATATGTTTTAATCCATTGAATACTTAATTTTTAAGAGATTTGTTTAAAATTCAATATGGATTTTCATCAAAATTTTGCCTTTTAATAAGTTAAAAATCAAATTTAACTATCTTAAGGAATTCGAATTTTAAAATGCATGAAAAGTTTCTTTGTAAGCAATATCAGGATTCTTCCTTATCAATTTCATGAATTTTGATACAAAATTATGGCGCATGGAGCATTTCAAAAATCTAAAAACATTGAAAAATCAGTTTTGAGAAAAATAGACTTAAAGTGTATTAAAGGGCCGACAAATTGTTTGCGTACAAAATTAAAACGCTTCTAACTTAACGAAAAATAATGGCATCTGCACGCGGTTTTTCGCAAACGGCTCAAAACAAACTGGAGAATAATAATGTGCACGTAACTAACTTTCGATTTTTGTGTCGATTTCTGCTCAGGCAAAGGTCGACGGTCCCTTTGAAAGACGAAATCAAACGAAGAAGGTATTCCCAGTTCCAGTACAAATTGCTTTTATTATTACTTTATAAGCAGCTTTTGCCAATTTGATGCAATAAATTGTCATAATTACAATGTCTATAATAATCGCTTAAGTCATGTGACTGTCCTCAACAGTTCCGGGTTCACCACTTCACTTTTTAGATGCCAAGCGGCCAATTTGGTAATTTAATGTTAGCCGGGCGCAGGTGATAAATCGGCAAATAGTGTTCCATCGCCATCATGTCATCGGTATTATAATTGTCTACTTCATGCGACTGTCATAAACAGTTTTTGTGAGGTAAATTGAAACAAAGCTTTGATTGTTGAAATTAAATGTCATGGTTTTTGGTATAATTTATTACTTTTCTTTTTTTGAAAGAAATAATTGAGAGTCATAAATTTAAATAGCTACTACTTTTAAAAATAAATAATCACGTAGTTATCCCGTTTCGCCAATTTCGCCAAATTAGATAAATCGCCAAACCACTCGCCAAATAATAGAAATTGACATAATTTTTATTTTAATTACGAAAGAACAAATAAATTAGTATAACATTAATAAAAATACAAACAAAACGACGAAATAAAAATCACTTGATGGCGTGAACATGTGTAACTTCCTTAAAGTCAAGTGAATGTGGTATTTACGATCAACCGTTATTGGCATTTAATCTTATAGTTTGGCGACAGATTTTTGGTCGATGGTATAACCAAGTAGCACCATTTTAATTTACCACTCGAAAAATAAAAAAAATGCTAACTGGCAAGTTTAAAAAAAGCTATTGGAGAGATTTTGACCCGGCTAGTATAAAAATACCAGGAATTCTTTGCGATCATGGCAACTTTTATGTAGTTTTATTCGAAAAAATAATTTTAATTCTTGAATCAAAATGGAAACCTTTCTTATGAAAAGCGAAAGAATCAGCCCGTTGTTTATGGCAGTTACATGACTTGGACTATTATAATATAAACGAAATAATGGCAATAGAATAATATTTGGCGACTTATCACACCTGTGGCTGGCTAACATTAAAGTACCAAAATGGCCGCTTGCAATATAAGAAGCGAAGGGATCCGCCTGGAGCTGTTGGATGATAATCACATGACTTAGGCTATTATTATAGAGATTGTTTTCAATTCTAAAAACACCGCAAAGAATAAGATTTCCTAACGATTAAAAATTTATTTCCTAACGATTAAAAATTTATTTTCACATGACTATTAAAAACAGAAAAAAAGCTTTAAAATTACTATTAAATGAGTACGTGTTAAAAGCAGGAAAATATTGAAAATTATGTCTTGAAAATTGTATTTACACGTGAATATTAAAAGGGAAAGCAAACTTTAAAATAATAAATACATTGATGTGCGTTTAACCCTTTCACGGACAAGGCACTTCTATTCGTAAAATCTTTTTACCAACAAATGTTTACAAACAAAATTTACAAACAAATTTCTAAATACAAAAATGCTTTTGTTCACTTACTTAATAAAAGGGAAGTTTTCATCCCAATATTCTGGTGCTAATGTGTAATTTAAGAATTAAAATTAAGTGGTCCAAAAATGAACCACCATCATGTCATCGGTATTATAATTGTCTACTTCATGCGACTGTCATTGTGAAGGCGCCTACCTTCACATATTAATATTAAGACCTTTCCTCTTTCCCCCCTTTAAAATTACATTTTTTTTTAATTCTTAAATTTAATTATCTGTCTGCATTCGGATTCAATCTGTTTTTAGCGCTCTTTTCCCTTCATAAATTAAGCATTCAATTCTCAGTCTCTTTAATATTTTAACCGCAGCGCACTGCAGTTAAAAGAAAAGAAATCATTTCCTTTTCTCGCCTAATAACTGGATTCTAATTTTCATCCTTCTGTTAGTTTGATGATATGCAGAAATTAGTCAGACATATTACTTCTACATTTTTAGCCGTTGGTCCAGATGTTAGATAGATGTATCATTTCAGTTATTAACCCTGTCTTTATTTTGTTTTTGTTTTTTTAACGTGCTCTTTCGGCCGCTTCAATCCCATGAGAACTTTAGCAACCCCTATAGAATGCCTTTCGCGGTTTATGAGCTAAAATTCCAACACAGCCTTTGGCGTTAAGACATAAATAAAAAAAAGAGGTAAAAAAAAAAGAAATGAAAAAGCTTAAACTGATACTGGACTGATATTATTATTATTATTGATTTTTTTTCTTACTTGTTTTGCTTAATATGTTTCTTGTTGTAGCACTTCCTACAGGTAATTTCTTTTTATATATAACATTTTATATGTTTTTTTTTAATGTGTATATTATATGTTTTGTCAGTCATCCATATCAATAAGATATGAAACATTTAATACTCTAGATTACTATAAGTATACGTCTTGCAACTGGTATACTTAAGGATAAGCACTAGTGACATATAAAAAAAGAGAGAGGATGGGTAACCAATGAGAGGACCAGTAATGGCAGTTAAATTTGCTCAGTATGTAATCTTTTTCAGTTGGTTGTTACTAATTTAAGAAAATTAGATTTGGCATCTATACAGTACACTTTTCTGTTTAGATAGATCTCTCATATTCCAATTTACACGGATTTTATGCATTTTTAGTCACGTCTCATTAATTTATTTCTATAGCATAAGTTAGGCTCCTTCGTTTTAAAATATAGCTCGAGTCATCATATCTTAAATTTTTTTCATAAAAAAAAGAGTCTCTTTTTCCTTTTGATTTCTATTTCTACTTTATAAAATTTTATAACATGAGTCGTAAACATTTTATGCATGTGTTATATATCAGTATGCTTGTTATTGCATACACACACAATTTACACGCACACTACATTTTACAGGTGATTATATTTCTTGAGGTTAATGTTTAATTATTGTTTCCTGTGTTGTGTAAGTACCTTTTTTTCACTGCGCTATGATCCGGAAATAGCCTAATGATTAAAGGTATATGTTTCAGTTTTGGCTAAGTGGATCGGCCGTCCACTTTCTCAAAAGTGGAATATGTTACTTACATGATACAAATGTTCAATACCTCACATTAATTTACAAGGCGTTCGCGCTCTCTTTTATATTTTTTAAATGCATAATGACATATCTCTCATACTATTTGATACTCCGTACATGTTTTTTTTTCTCACTCTAGCTTACTATGGGCAGATAGTGAAGTTAGATGTTTGCTTCATCATTTTTTTTTTAAATCTCATGTACACATTTTTATGATTTCAAGTTTAACCTGGTACTACACACACACACATATTGACATTTGCACTTCATATGGTATTGTTTTGTAATAATTTTATGACGCTCACCTTGGTTGAACATGGTCATGATTCTGTGTGCTTGTACATTTTTTTTTTACATACTTTCTCAACATTAGTGAACATTTTCACAAATACATAGTTTTACACCATTTTAAAGTTTGCGTATTTTTGTTGCCTTGTCATTTTTTTTATTTTCGGAATGTTACTGAATTTTTTTACATAATGTAATTCAATACAATATTTGCACATGCATCTTAAATTTACATGCATGAGTTAATTTCTAGCTGGTATTTTTTACACATTTGTTAATTTTGTTGTTTACGCGCGGCTGGTGACTCGTTGCTATTTTATTTATAACATAAGGTATTTTATTATAACTCACATGATATTTGATATCTTTAGGGGTTGTTTGTATAAAAGTTATTCAAATGCATAATGTGAGCTGTTATGTACACTTTATTTTTTTTAAAAAAAGGGCTATTCACATATAGTCATTAAACTAAATATTTGGCAATTTCTCAGATTTAAATTTTTTCAGTTAGTGAGTTATAGTCTCACAGGTGTCTTGTGACGGATACATACACTCATATACCATAAAGTATAAAGCTTGGTATTTTGCTATTCATTTTTTTCTCTTTTCCATCCCGTTACTTGGAACATGCGTGCCTTGGCATTACTTCTACATTTTAGCGTAGAGTTATGCAATCTGTCGTGCACTCGTACATTGTATGCACGCTTCTTTTAACTTCATACAGTAATAACTCTCGCAAATACAACTTTATTTTAATTTTAACCCTTTGTTAACCATTTATGCAACTTTTTTTTCTTTTCACAAGTAGTTCATGTGTTGGATATTTATTTATGTTACACAAAATTTGCTCATTTAGAATACAATTTTGTTCATTCATATACATACATTACACTAGTTCATGTGTTGATTTACATATTTTGTTCATTTGCTTTTACACATTGTACTTTGCTTACGATCTATTCGACAGTATTCTTTTTTTTTCTTTTTTTTCTCACAGGTAGTTCATTGAGTAATACACACTGGCTGGTTTAGAGTATAACCAGAGTTTTCACACATTACACGGAGTTCATTGCCTTTATTAACCCTTATTCATTACATTTTGGTGATTAACTCACTAATTATGTAATTGAATCTCACTCGTATGTTAGTGTTTTGGGTTATCACACACATACTGTCCGTATATTTTGTTGGCAAAATGCATAAAAAATGTTAGTTCATTGAAACATTATTACAAGTAGTTCATGTGGAATTATACAATTTGTTCATGTGTTTACTTACACGTTGTGTATGCTTGCGTACACACTTGTTCATGTGTTTTATTTCATTTAGTTCATGAGTTTTAGGTTTCTTTTTCTCCTCCCTACACACACATACAGTTCTTTTCCCTGTTACTTTTTATCTTTTAAACTTTACACCATGTTTCGATATTAAAATGTTCTATCAGTTTTTTATTTTTTTTTTTTTTTAATTTTAACAGAGTTGTTTTTGCTTATTTTATGTGTTTGCATAATGTCATAACATATCAATGACACATCACTTTGTCTATGTACAAAGATTTTAAAGTTACTAGGTGTTATCCGTCACATGACATATTAAATTACACACACATTTCGAATCTGTTTACTTTTAACATGTAACATTTTTTTAACATTTTCATAAGATACTTCTTACTTGAAGGTGGCAGATCGAGTAAGGTATCTGGTTACACTATATTAAATCGTATGCAATTTCTTAGTACATGTTTTTATTATTTTTACCAGGTGTTAAATTTTAATAAATACACAGAAGGTCTATACATGAAATTCAGCAAAACTAAAACCTTTACATATCCTTTTTTTGTGCAAATTTCATTTACTGTGTTTGATTCTCACTGGTTATCGAGGGAAATTTCTTTTTTCTTTCACACTCATATGTCAGGATTTTAAGGATTTCTTTTTGGTAAACAACACTTCTTTTTCTATATTTTGCAAGAGACAGTTTATCTTTTGCGGTAACACTCCTTTTCCTTTTTTGTTTATTTAACGTAAAGGTATGGATCCTGTCTTTTCTACACTGATGCGTTTTGAGTCGAGATAGATATATTTTTTTTCAACGAATGCAGCAATATCTTATGAAAGTTACAATAAAAAAAAATTAAATTTAACCCTTTGGTAACGATTTTTTTTAAATACGGTACACTTTTTTTCTCTTCAGTTACATTTTGCTGTTTGGTGCTTGGTGCATGTAGAGAATTTTTGTTCATAGTTAACACACACAGTAGTTCATAGTTTATCTTAGTTCATAGAAAAAAACCCTTACACGAGTTCATTGCTTTGTCAATTCTTTGCGTGCATCAGGGACTAATTGTCACTGTTTTTACAACTGATTTTCAAAACACTTAGGCATTTTACTTCATTAATACACTTCTTTTGTTCATTGTTATTTATTTACACTTGAGGTCAGTGTGACACATTTCTTCGGTTCATTGTTACAATTTTACACTTGAGGTCACAGTGATGCACTTCGTTGGTTCTTTGGAATTATTGCACACGTTTGCTCTTTGTTTGTTTGTTTTTTTTTTGGTTCTATAACAAAAGTTTTTTTTTTTTCACATTGAGGGAATTTATTTAAACTTTTTCCACGTTTATTTACACACATATTATTTTTGTAGTCAGCATTTAATTTTATTATGTCACACATGCTTTTCTTTTTTTTTCAAAAAAACAAAAAAAGAATAAGCGCTTGTTGCATCTGTTAGGTATTTTACTGATGTTTATAATTTACAATGGTATTAAACTTAAAAGTTTGTCTTGTTCAACATTAGTGAATATTCTTTCAGTTTTTTTTCGTTTGTGCAATTTTACAGGCAGGTACTCTATACAAAGGTTTCTACAAAGGTTACATACAATGGTTAATCATAGGTACTGCGCGTGGGATTGCTCATTTTTAGGCAGCATTTTTTTTTTTAATGGTAGTTACACATTATAAATAACAGTTTTTTTTGTTAGTTTCGCATTATTGATATTTTTTTCCGTAAAAAAAAAGGTAGGAAATGTACACTTCTTTCACATTAACATGGCATATGATTGAAATCTGTTGACCTTTTAGTTAAGTGTTATTTTAATTTAATCGGTAACAAAAAAAAGGTTTCCTTTTTTGGTAACTTTACAGGATTACACTTTACTTTTATTTTTTTCATTCGGTACCTTTCTTGGCTATTCAAGGTATTTCACGTGATAAGGTAGTTTCCTTATGCACGATTTTCCAATCACTCAGTACACAGGTGTGCATTATTTTTTTTTGGTTTTTGTTATGCTCATTGACACATGTGGTTTATTACTGGTATAAACCAGTCGTAACATCAAACGGTGTTATTTATGACTACATTCACACACATACATACTTTTGTGTCACCTGTTGTATAATGCTTATTAAATTTCATTAAATTTACTGTACATTTTTTTACCATTTTTGTAAAGGGTACTTTCTCTGGAAAGTTCTTATTACATCTTGTTTATACCTTATAGGAGTGCAATATGTTTTAAAATACACTTTAGTTAAATTAGGTTCTCAGTAAAACACATTCAGTCTTTGGTTACAAGATAAAAGGATGGCAACTTTCAACTTTTAACAAATAATTTACCTCCATCTTCCTCTCCTTTTACTAGTTATATCACTTTTAAAAACTTGAAATGTCACAAATAGTGCTGAAAATGAACAATTTTTATATTTACTATACTATGTAATGTTTGTTTTTATTTACAGTTCATGTCTCAAAAAAAAAATATTTTTATAAGTTGGAGTATAACCAACTGTTGTAGCAATTGTGGAAATTGCTCTTGCTTGAAGTGAATGGTTAAGCAATTCTATATTAAAATCTTCTGGAAATCATAAAAAAAAATATAATAACTGTGTGCACACGTTAAAAAAAAATTAAGAAAACAGCTGTCCAGAAGTAGTAAACTGCAGTTCATAAAGATAATTTCTAGATATTTTTATTTTTGGCAAGTCTTTGGTACCAACTTGCTTTGTCATGCTTATAGGCATGCTTTTTATATGAGACATGATTTATTTGTTCTTTACATATTTAGTATTTCTGTATATGTTTATAAACTGTTGATCACCGGGTTCCCACTACAAAATATTACAATTTTTACATATTTTTCTTTATGTGTAATGTATTTGAGAGAAGACATGGGGTCAATTTTTTTTCTCTCGCGGTTCACTTCGTTCTTTTTCGGCTGTTGGGGAGATATATGTGAAGGCGCCTACCTTCACATATTAATATTAAGACCTTTCCTCTTTCCCCCCTTTAAAATTACATTTTTTTTAATTCTTAAATTTAATTATCTGTCTGCATTCGGATTCAATCTGTTTTTAGCGCTCTTTTCCCTTCATAAATTAAGCATTCAATTCTCAGTCTCTTTAATATTTTAACCGCAGCGCACTGCAGTTAAAAGAAAAGAAATCATTTCCTTTTCTCGCCTAATAACTGGATTCTAATTTTCATCCTTCTGTTAGTTTGATGATATGCAGAAATTAGTCAGACATATTACTTCTACATTTTTAGCCGTTGGTCCAGATGTTAGATAGATGTATCATTTCAGTTATTAACCCTGTCTTTATTTTGTTTTTGTTTTTTTAACGTGCTCTTTCGGCCGCTTCAATCCCATGAGAACTTTAGCAACCCCTATAGAATGCCTTTCGCGGTTTATGAGCTAAAATTCCAACACAGCCTTTGGCGTTAAATATTTCTTATTAATCTTTTACATTCCCCATTCAATTTCAGTTATTGTACTTTGACCACATGTCTCTCTCTCTCTCTAATCTCGCCATATAAGATATGTATTTGGCGAAATTGTATATGTACGCTTGCCAACACTCGAGCTTTTTCGAGAAAATGTAATTGCAGCACTTGCTTCGAAGATCTGATTCTGTGAACGTAAAAAATGTAACTTTCTGCTCCCTTCTCCAACATCGGCCTTAGCCGTGTAATTTCGGCTATGTTCGAAACGATCCCGGTGGACAATAAAGAACTTTAGATAATTTCTACCTTAGCAGTTTCTTGCCTTCTTTTTAAAATAAGTAACAGTTAATTTTTCAGCCTTGTATTCAGTATGGAACCTAAGCAAAAATGAACCACCTGTGCAAGACATCTTCATCACAGAAATAAACAATTTTTTGCGATGTAAATTGAAACAAAGCTTTGATTGTTGAAATTAAATGTCATGGTTTTTGGTATAATTTATTACTTTTCTTTTTTTTTTTAAGAAATAATTGAGAGTCATAAATTAAAATAGGTACTACTTATAAAAATAAATAATAATGTAGCTATCCCGTTTCGCCAATTTCGCCAAATTAGATAAATCGCTAAACCACTCGCCAAATTATAGAAATTGACTAATTTTTATTTTAATTACGAAGGAACAAATAAATTAGTATAACATTAATAAAAATACAAACAAAATGCCGAAATAAAAATCACTTGATGACGTAAACACGTGTAACTTGCTTACAGTCAAGTGAATGTGACATTTACTATCAGCCATTATTGGCATTTAATCTTATAGTTTGACGATATATTTTTGGCCAACGGGATAACCAAGTAGTAACTTTTAATGTTTCCGTTTTAAGTTAAAGATATGTATTTTAAATAAAATGAGTAAAAGTATCATATTTTAAATAAAATTAATGAAATACGAAAAAATACGACGGGGACAATTTTGGCGGTTTATCTTCTGGGCGCAGCAAACATAAATATACAGAGTTCATGATTTCTGTATCAGAATCTTCCGATTTTGAGAATGATTGATCAAGTAAATTAAATCAGGAATAACAGTAACTTTATACAATGCCTAGAATACATTTAAGGGAGACCAAACAGGTCGCTAAGGGCGGCTAGTTAAATATAGTGAGAGTTTACATAACCGTTATTGACGAAAATATGTACCGGCTTGCGGTTTTAATGTTTATTTTAATTCATTTAACATGTAGCATATAGCACAAAGTCTTAAGATGATTTTTGAAAACATCCTACTAAACTTAATTTGTTGTACATTTATTATGTTTTAATAAAAAAAGTAAATGTATTTTGTGTGTCTTCTTAATATATTTAAAGTTCTTTTTTTATTTTCTTAGTAAAAAAAAAAAATATTAAGTCTGTTATTCATGTCAATAATAATAAAACAATTGTTTATATTTTAAAGTATACAAATAATTACTTCTGAAACTATTTTACTAATATTCCTTTAAAAAATATTTTCTTTGAGATTAGTGTTATTAAAAAGATGACAAAATTAAATTTGAATATCCAGAAGAAATTTGAAAAAAAAAAAAAATATATATATATATATAATCCAAAGTTCCGCATAGAAAATAGTTTTAGTATGAAATATATTTCTAAGAAAACATGCAATTACACAATAAACAACTGCTGATTAAATTTATATAAACAGCTCTTATTTTTCTCGTTCTATATATTTACACAAATTTAATAAACATTGCTGGCGAAAAGTGTCTTAGCTTGCTGTTTTAAAGCTTACTTTAAATAATTTAATTTATAGCATATAGCTACATTATCTTACCCACATATTTCATATCACATTAACAATATTTAATTTTTCATATATTTAAGATATTGTTTAAACAAAACTTGATGCTCTATGTGGTGTTGCATCTCATTCGAGACATCTTCTTTTTAGAAAAAGGACTAAATATGCTTTACCTGAACTTACTGCTTACGAAATTTACCAGCTGCTTAGTAAACATGCTACTTATTTCATTGTCACGTTTATTAAATTTATTGAGTTTAAGGAATTGCCAATTAATAGAATACAATATGTAACTTTTATATCTATACAAACACGTAGCCATTCATAAATATACTTTTTTGAAATTTAATTTTTGTCTCACGTTTCGATCTACCTATTGTATTTAATTTTACTTGAGAATTATTTATCTTACCAGCATTTAATAAAATTTATCAATATCAAGAGAAATGTGAAACAAAAGAATAATACTTTATTCACAGATCGAGATACAAAATGCTTTTATATGTAAAGATAATTCAGAGAAACAAAAGAATAGTATTTAATTCAAATTCTAATGTGCAGTGTAACCACCTATCAAGATTTTTTTTTTAGTAAATAATGTCAGAAATCCGTACTTTAATCATTACGTAGGCGTAAACAAGTTCATAATGCATATCCCTATGAATCTAGCTCTTAGTTTAATAATCTGTAGCTACAGAAATAAATTATTTAAAATATTTTTTACTTGACAAAAACGTTCAAACATGCCATAGAGCTGCGGAAGTCATTTTCCTCCTGCTTAAATATTTTCTTCAATTTTATAAAACATTTACAGTAACATATCTAGTATTTAGCTTTTAACGTAATGGTGAAATTTATCACAACAATCTGCACGGCCTAATTTGATACCACGTGGTGCTGATAATATTGAATTCTGATTTTTTAATACTGTAGTTATGTTTTTCATAACATAAGGTTGCACTAACTCACATAATTGAAATATGTAAGGTTTTTTTAAGAAATAAACTGGCGAACTTTCAATTTCATTATTTTTGTTGCAGAAGTGAAATACTAAACTTTGCAGAAGCATTCTTGGTGCTCCAACTACACTATTTCTGACTCCGTCTTAAACCTTTATGTAAGCCGTTTTGCGATTACATCAAAATTAAAGAGGGACGACCAGAGACTACATGATAAATTTAGGCGACTTAACATGCCATAACCTAATACCGTAATGAGAAAAAAATATGAAATATTCACCCTTTAATAACGTTTACGTATTTCCCCATCTAGTTGATATCATTAGCTATTAACGTAGTTTAAAATTGCATCAGAAAATGTCCGTTTGCGATTGCATCAAAATTGAAAGTGTCAAGCATGGTACAGTCTTCGAAAAAAGTAAATACCTCCTAATAATTCTGCAACAAATTATTGCAGGAGAAAGTTACTGTTACCAAACTATCGAAAACAAAGTCTACTTTTGAATGATATGCATACAATTGCTAAGGGAGGCATAAACATATAAAAAGGAACCCACTTTTATTTTCAATAGCAACACCCACGTTTGACACCATAAATAAATTCCACACCCTTCAATTAGCCTAAATACAAAATTTCATGGAATTTATATAATTAGTTTCACAGAAATTAATTATTTAAAAATGAGCATATTTTAGGGTCTGTAACCAAATTTAATTACGTACACGATTGTTTAAATGCTACAGAGTGACTATGTCACTTCTATTAATGTGATATTTTTGCCAATATCACCTTTTTACTAACTTAATATGTTACGACTATTATCAGCCAAAATGTTTGAATAAAATAAGTAAAATATATTTTTAATTAATATTATGCTTTTCTGCACAGCATAGACAGCTTAAACCATCAATTTTGACGTTTTAAAAGAATAATTCGGAAACTTCTTGGGAGAAAATTTTGAAATTGAGAATTCGCATAAAGCAGGACACAATAAATAATCTGACATAATCTGTCAAAAAAATTGAAGGTTGCAATTCATATTTTTTTTCGAATATTAATATCATAATTCATAATTAATATTATAAATTTTTAAACTTACAAATTCAATGTACTTATGTTTGGTTTTTTTTTTTTTTTTTTTTGTATTATAGCCACACACAAAAAAAGAAAAAAAACATTACATTAGGATTATAGTTTTAGGCGATATTAATAAAAATATGAAAATGTAATGGAACATTAGAAGCTTTCAATTTTGAATGTTTACAATTCAAAAACTTATAATCCAAATGACTTCTAATTTCGTTTATAGGCATAGTTTGAAATGAAGATTTAAAATATGTTGTAAAAATTGGATGTTGCCACTGAAAAGTACAAAGGTTTGTCTGTTTAAATTTCTAGATGCCTCCCTAAGCATATTTTAAATACGTCATTTGAAAGTAGATTTTATTTCCAATCGTTTGGTACCCTTAACTTTTATATATTATTATTAGTTGCAGAGTTATTAGAGGGTGTTTATTTTTATTCTGCAACTGTACATATCTAATCGTATAACCCTTCATATGGAATGATTCAAATAATGAAAAGTAATTTAATAAAGTTAAGTTTTAACACTGCAAAATGGAACATGTTTTAATGTGAAAGATTACTACTATCCTCACAAACATTGCCAGCATCTCTTTATAATGTCACTGCATTGTGTTGACTGAGAAAGTTCTTTCATAATAAAAGTATATTTACTTCAACTGTTAATAAATCACAACTCTTCTGTCTCGTTGAATTTCCGCTTACTATTTTTGAATCCTGTTTGTATTTCCATCAATTATTCTAACCTTATATAAATTATTTTTAAATAATTATTTGTGTAATTATTTAAAAAATAATTATTTAAATAATTAAATAAACACTTTTAAAATTATTTTTACCATGTAAAAACAAACTTTATTCTTTTTTCTACTAAGGAAACCAAATTTACTCAAAACAGCCACATCAGACATAAAACTTCAATTTTTATTTACTTAAACAAAAATAATAAATACTACATTTTGCAAAATTCTTTAAAATATATTAACCAAAGTTTCATTATAGTGGATAGTGGTACATGGTTTATACCACTAGAAGATACACTTTTTTATTAGCACTGATTACAAAATTATCTAAAATATTTAATTTTCACTTTCTAAAGATTCTTAACAACTGCTGATATCGCATTCGTATATATATATATATATTTTTTTTTTTTTTTTTTTTTGCCCCTGAAACATATTCCAATATAAAAGGCTTTTTTTTTTTTTTTTTTTTAAAAAATCTTGAAATGTGAATCGATAATATTTTTTTTCTTTTCTTTTTTTTCTGTTGTTGATGAAGTTCCTTCCTAAGGCTTTAAATTAAGTAGCAGATGTTATTAATCAGACTAAACTTATAAAAAAAACTTTTTTTTCAGTAATATTGTATAAAGATATTTATTAAAACATTAAATAAATAGTAAGTAAAAGAAATATGCGTCATTTTACAATGTAAAGCCACATTTCGTCACTTCCTGATAAGAAATATAAAAATGACTGGAGATATGCTTCAATAAAGCAGGATAAATATTTAATAAAACGTAAAATTTAATGTAACACAATGAAAAATACGGCAAATTAGATTTGTTAATAAGCTTTTAGATGTCTGGTGACTTTATACTATAGGATAAAGGAATTAAAATGATATTTAAAACTGCAAGCTAAGACGATTTTTTATCAGCAACTATTTAGAAAATTGGCTACAGCCAAATGTCTAAACATTGTCTAAACCCGTAGAGAAAATAATCGCATTATGTTGTCTCAGAAACATAATTTCATAATTTAAAAAAATGTGTCATATTCAGGGTCTCCACTTTTTAGGCAAATGTTTCAGAGATAGAAAAATTCTTGTTCTTAAATCAAGCGATTAATAAGGTGAATTTTCATAAATGAAAATGCATGTTTTTTCCTTGAAAATTTTTAATTAACAAACAGCAAGTATCTAGAAAACTTTTCATGCTGAAAAATATAATTACAGTATTAATCAATAATATCAGCAAAATATGAGTTCAAGCTAGGTCATACGGTCTGTCGATGTTAATATGATCCTTACTTTAACAAGTTAAATACTACAGACATTACTTTAAATGTTTTATAATAATAATAAATATTTAAGCGGGAAGGGAACGATTTCATCAGCGATAAAGTAGTAACCTTTTTAATTAAGCTGCTATGTTGTTACAGCTTGTTGAAGTAAGGGCTAAATTCATCGGGACATGTTTTATGATATTGTGTAATGTTATGTAATGAAGAATGCATTGTTTCCTGATCTTCAATTCAGCAGTTATGCTTTTCAGCAGAAGAAATTGTACTAAATCACATACTTGTATTAAGTATGGTTTCTTATATCATGAGCATGGCAAACTTGTTGATTGATATTTATTTTTATTTTATTTTATTTTTTTATGGCAATAGAATAGTAAACATTAGAGAAGCACCCAGCTTCAACTATGCTAATTCTTACCCTGATTGCTTTCAGATTTGCGTCTCATACTTATATGTATGTCAATTGTCCAGTAGCAATTACATCAAAACTGAAAGAGTTCGAGAAAGAGCACTAGGCTAGTTCGCGCGGAGTGTACCATATAATCGTACATCGTTAAAAATTTTGAGCTGGTTTGAACAAATTTTGGGGCTTCATTATCTGCAACTACAAGATGGTGAAATCTATATCAAATATTTGGAGATCCTGTTGAACCGTAGCTCCAAATGCTAGATCATTATTTCACCATCTTACGGTTGAAGCTACTGTAACACCAAAATGTGTTCAAATTAGCACAAACGTTTTAACAGTGTAACCAGATTTTCCATATGGTTTGGAAGTTTTTAGGTTTTGTTAAATACATCCACCCTATATATATATATTTATAATCCTAATTAAACGAACTTATGAAACGGATATATGACACGTCTGAAATAAAACGAATTTATGTAACGATTCTTTGAAACGACTGATTAAACAACTGATTATGTGTCACGGTAATTTCTCCTAAAATATGGAATACTTTGCGATGAAATTAACACCAAAATCAGTATTGATCCGCTGATCTCAAAACTGGTATAAGAATTTTTAAATTCGAATTAGTTTTCGAAATATCAATTTTTTTTCTAATTTTAAATACATTTTTCTAATGATGGCAACTCAAATTTTAATCATAACAGATGTATTTTTTTCATATTTGAAAAAAGGTTATTATTTTAATCTAATTTGGCGACCAGTTTAGCCTCTCTTAAATGTATGCTAAAAAATGTATCATGCTACTTTTATTCATAATTCAATTTACTGGAACAATCTTTCGCCAAATCGAAAGATTCCGATAGAGAAATCAATTCTGACGGCACTTTTATGTTAACGAGACGCAGGTGATAATTCGCTAAACATTTTTCCCGTCGCATTTTTTTATATTTCAATAATTTCATTTAAAATATAATCCTTTCATTCGTTTTATTTAAAGTACACAACTTTCATTTAAAATTGATGGCTTTCACCTTTTTCTTTGTTTTTAAAACAAAACGAAAAGAAAAAAATTAGGCACAGATGTTATCTACGCACCAAGGTTCCTAATTGGCGCCAAAATGGCATTATTGCGATTGACATGGTAACCCGGCTATTGTTATTTATTTAATAATAAATGTTTATTTACTTTTATTTCTTTTTTTAAATTATATATATTATTTTGTTCTATAGTTATAATTTTTTTTTTTTTATATTTCCTTTAGAAAATAATAGAAAATAATTTAAAAATACGGTACTACTTAGTTATTCCGTCGACCAATTTCGCCAAATTATACAAATTGACATACTTTTTATTTTAAATAAAGAAAGAACAAATAAATTAATATAACATTAATAAATATACAAATAAAACGTCGAAATAAAAATCACTTGATGCCGTAAATACGTGCAACTTGCTTAAAGTCAAGTGAATGTGACATTTACGATCAACCATTATTGGCATTTAATCTTATAGTTTGGCGATAGATTTTTGGTTGACGGGATAACTAAGTAATACCAAAAATGATTTTGTAACTGGTATTAGAAAAAGAGGTTTTCACCAAACTTTCGTAAAAAAAAAAAAAAAAAAAAAAAAAAAAAAAAAAAAAAAAAAAAAAATCACGACAAACCTGCTGTGCGTATAAGACATCTGGCTAAATATTACCACTCGATAAAAAAATGCTAACTGGTGAGTTGAAAAAAAAGCTATTGGCAAGATTTGCATCCGGTCTGCATAACAGTACCAAAAATTTTTTGCGACCACCTTTTATGTAGTTTTATTCGAAAAAAATATTTAGATTTTTTAATCAAAATCGAAAACTTACGGCCCCATATTGGCGAAATTTTTTCTAACGCCAATGTCATATAACCAATGTCATCATATGAACGGGCACTTAACTGGCGACAAAGTATCGTTATTTTGCTTGATATGGTAAGACGGATGTTATTGTTTATGCTGTTGATGCGTTCCCCAAATTGACGTCGGAAAAAAATAGCGCCAATATAACTAAGTATATGACATCTTCACAAAACACACTGACAAACTGACAACACACAATAATCAGTATATGACATCTGTGCCAAACTTTCATATGAAAGGCGAATAATTTAGACCGTATTTGTTTATGGCAGTTGATGACTTGAACTATTATAATATAGATGAAATGATGACAATAGAATAATATTTGGCGACTTATCACCTGTGCTTGCCTAACATTAAAGTACCAAAATGGCACCTTGAGTAAAAAAGCGAAGTGGTCCGCCCGGAACTGTTGATAAAAGTCACATGACTTAGGCTATTGTTATAGAGATTGTTTTAAAATACCGGGAGACAAAGACTCTGTATACTTAATTCATTTTATTTTAGCTTCTTTTCAAATGTTTAACTGATCCTCTTTAATCAAAAACGAAAACAACCATTGGATCTCTTAACAGCAACTGATTCGCCCTTAAATTTTTGCAATCAAAGGGAATTGAATGGAAACCCATTTACAGGGAGATCTGCACAGCTTTTTTCAGTATAATTCAATCTTCTCTAACATTTTTAAAACCCATCAGATTAGAGTGTTTTTAGATTCTGCGGTGTCTGAACGGGGGTTGGCAAGCGTAGCTTGCAGGGAGTAGAGCCCTCTAGTTACAATAATAAATTTTAAAAACTCCAATATTAAACTACATGTGTCTGAGAGGATGAATAAAAAATTATTCTCTAAAATATAATGAAATTTAGTTAATGTCTTAAAGATATGACGTGGGTTTTTGAAAGAGAAAAGTAAAAAGAGAAAACACTAGTGAAGATAGCATTTTAAGCTAAAATGCAAGGAAATTTTATTATTCGACTTCCATGTTTCAATTTTATGCATTAATGTACGATAATTTTGATAAAATTTCATTTATATTCACAAATATTTCATTTATCCTACCATATTTTACTTTAAGAAAAATTCTTATAAGCGTTTCATAAACTTTATGTATGTACTGTATATATATATATATTCATATTTTGCGGTAAACAATTTATCTTATAAAATGTCTTTCTGTCGCATTATATTACAATTACTTCTTATGCAGCTGTTGACAATGGGTATGAAATTAGCTGTAGTTTTTCATATTAAATTTATTTAGACAATTTTTATAAACATTACTGACAAAATGTATTCTATCTTGCCATTTAAAAGCTCATTTTAATTAATTTAGTTTATAACATATGGAACCTGATCTTAACCAGATGTATCAAAACATGTAACTAAATTTAATTTGCTATATATATATATATATATATATATAACGTTTTTAATTAAATGAGAAAAAATGAATGTTGCCTGCCTGCTGTATCTGTTTCGAATCATTTTTATTTTTTTAGTAGAAAAACGATGTCTATGTGTTTCCCATGTTAAAAATATTTCGTACAATACCTATTAAAAACAATTTAAATATTTATTACATTAATATTTAATCTGAAATTATTAGAATTACTATTAATAACATTTTATATAAGCTTAATTTCAAATATCAAGATTAAATTCAAACAAGTAAGGGAATACATATTTCAACTTTTTAATACTTTTATGATAAACTACTATATTTTTGACGCAACATAATGAAATTACAGTATAAACAGCTGTTGACAAAGTTTACGTAATTAGCTGTAGTGTTTCACATTAAATATATTTGGATAATTATCACAAACATTTCTGACAAAAATGTGTTCGTGCTTGTGGTTTTAAAGCTTATTTTCATTAATTTAATTTGTAGCATGTAGTTACATAATCCTAAACAGATGTTTCAGAGCATTTCACTAAATTTAATTTAGTAAGGATTTATTACGTTTTATTAAATGACAATAATTGCAAGTTCTGTGTGTCTTTATAGCTTTTGATTTAATTTTAATTTTTTGTTAGAAAGTTTTGTATTTCAAACGTGGTATTAATAACACACACACACACACACGTATACAGAGTGCAATATGTTATCCATCGCCGACCTTTAATTTCGCAACCGTTGGTTGTAGACATATAGTTCCAATTACAAAAACGTTTCAAATGAGCTAAATATTCATGTTGTGGCATTAATTAAAGTAAAAAATCAATTTTATAAAAATTACGAAAACTAACTTTTTATACGGTCCCCCAGTCCCTATTGTTATATTTAGTAAAATTTTACACATATCATAACAGATGTAACAACAAAAAGTTTGACATCTGTACTACAAAAATTGACACAGTTATTAAATTTCAAAGTTTGAGATTTTTGCACATGATTTTGTCTTTCATTGAGGGGTCAGTTAAAAAATGAATTAAAAGTAATTCGAGATCAAAATCAGGGTGCAATGTCCTTTTTACGGCGAAGCCACTTTTAGCCGGTATCGTCGGTACTTTTGAATGTTGTTCGACCCATAAAAGTTAGCTCAAATATTTAGATGAAATAACCCTATTTGGTGATTCCCCGATTTGGTGATACTGACTAAAGGTGGTTTTGCCGTAAAAAGGACATTGCACCCTGATTTTGATCTCGAATTACTTAATTCATCTTTTAACTGATCCCTTAATGAAAGGCAAAATCATGTGCAAAAATCTCAAACTTAGAAATTTAATAACTGAATCAATTTTTGCAGTACAGATGTCAAACTTTTTGTGTTATATCTATTATGATATGAGTAAACTTTTACTAAATATAACTATAGGGACTGGGGGACCGTATAAAAAGTTAGTTTTCGTAATTTTTATAAAATTGATTTTTTACTTTAAATAATACCACAACATGAATATTTAGCTCATTTGAAATGTTTTTGTAATTGGAACTATATGTCTACGACCAACGATTGAGAAATTAAAGGTCGGCGATAGGTAACATATTGCACCCTGTATATATATATTATATTTCAGCAAGTATTTCTAGGAGATATGCATGGATAGATAAGTAGATATCTAGTAGATATGCACTAGATATGAATTTCTTTTTTAAATATTTTGTAAACATTTAGTGTAAATTATAAGATGACAAACTTGATTCCAGATATCCAGAACGAACTCGAGGAAAAATAACAATAATAGAAAATTCACTTTCAAGATAAACATACTCTTATTATGAAACATGTTTCTGACACATTCTATTGCTGTTATTTATAAACATCTCTTGGCAGTGTTAAACAATAACCTGTAGTTTTTCGCATTAAATATATTTAGTTTATTTTTATAAACACTGTGAAAAAAATGGATCAGAACTTGTAGTTTTTTATTTAAAAAGTAGCTGATCCGCTCGGCATTGCCCGGGATTGTCGATCACTCCAAACAAATTGAGAATATTTAAAATCTCGATTATTTTTAAAAGAAAAAAATGAATATCTGAAAATAAACCTTTGGAATGGGTCCTCCTTTGTCTGGGGCAGCATAGGCCGGGCTTGCTACATAGTATGTTCGAATTAAAGCTCGGATCCTCGCTGTCTATAGCATCGTATACCGGACGTGCTGCCAGAAAATCATATTTTTTTACCTTCCACAACCAGGGGTGGGGGGGGGGGATATGTTTATCTAAATGAACGTCCAAAACGTGTCCCCGCTGCCTGCGGCACAGTATAGAAGGCGTGCTGCTCACGCTCGGCAAAACCTGTTAGTTTCAATTTCCACAACGACAGGGCGCAGTCTGTCCTAAACAATCAACCTTCCAAGCAAAATTTTGATAAATGTTCCCGCTGCATCCGGCATCGTATAGCAGGTTGGCTGTGCAAACCCAGCAAAATCCTTTTGTCGCACTTTCCACCGCAAAGGCCTGCAATATATTCTATACGAATATCTGACACTGGTTCCCGTAAAGCAATCGTGCTCCAAAAAAAATAAATTAATTGTAACCTAACTGTGACATAATTGTAACTTAACAGTAACGTAACCGTAACCTAATTGTACCTTTACATTAACCTAAGTACATATATATTATGCACAATATTTATGCACAGTTCAGTTTACACTTTGTATGTACAATTCAGTTTGCACTTTTTATGCACGATTCAGTTTGCACTTTTCATGCATAATCAGAGGTGCCAAATACTTTCGGTTTTGTGCACTTTTTTTTACATCTTTTTTGAAGAATTCGTCTAACTTTTGCCGTTTTTTGCTGTCGTAATCATCCCAGCGTTGTAAGTGAATGACTTTCTTTTATTCAGATTGGTTCATTGGCACCCCTTTTTTATAATGGCATAATAAACATTATTTCGTTTTAGTTAAGGTGATTTTAAATATAGCGATATTCACTATTTAAAAAAAAAAAAACTGGTGGCAATCAAACAACTTGATTTTTTTTTAAAAAGCAGCCCACTAGCAAAACTGCTCCAGCCATTTCTTTCTTCTTAGTAAAAAAAGAAAAAAACGCACTTTTAAACGGTAATACTAATAATACATAAAATATTTATTCTTAAAAGTATTTGAATAATTATTGAGGAACCTACTACAGTAACATTTCTTTAGGAAACATTTTATAACAGTGCGAATAATAGGATGACAAACTTGGTTCCAGATGTCAAGAGAAAATTTAAAAGTAGCAATACTGATATTTTATTCATAGCTTATATACACAGTACTCTTATTATAATATGTGATTCTAAGGCAACATAAAGGAAAAACATTATACACAGCTGTTGACATGCAATTATTTATAATATTTCACATCAGATAGAACTACATAATTTTCATAAGCATTGCTGACAAAAAGATTGTGTTATCTTGTGCTTTTGAAGCTTATTTTGAATGAATATAGTAACATGCTTTTGACTTTGTGTCTATCTGTCATTCGACGCACCATTTTCTTACTCCAAACAAATTAAATATTGTTTTAAGTATATAATTATTGCATAATATATAAATTTAATGTATTTAAATAAATACTTCTAGAAAATTATAGAAAAATATTTCTTTTACATTTTTTTAAATTTTAGTTTGGTGTTCTTTCAAAAGATGACAATCTTGTTTCCAACCATCAAGAGGTAATTGAGAGAAACAAAAGAATAATAATTGATACACATTTCTAAATACAAAGTATATTTATTAATAATAATGCTTCTAAGGCAACATAATGCTATTACATTATAAACGGTTTTTGGCAATGTTTAGAACATTACTTGCAGTTTCCACGTTAAATGTATCTAGATTATTCTCATAAAAAAGTGTTGGCCCAAATATTTGTGGTTTTACATTTAAATTGTGCTTTTAAGCTTGTGGCTTTACAGTTTATTTTTTTTTTATTAATTTACGACTAATTTGTACTAAATAGTTGCGCGATCACAAGCGTATGTGCCATTTCAAACAATTTCAATAAATTAAATTAGCTGTATATTTACAACGTTTGATTAAATAAATAATATTGTCTGAACATCACATGACAAATTTGATTCTAAATATTAAGTTTAAATTCATTCAATAAAAAGAATAATACTTTATTCACGTTCAAGTCAAAAAAAACTTTTATGAAACATGTTTCTAAAGCAATATCGTGTAACTGGAATCTGAGCAGATGTTGGCAATGTTTATGTTATTAGCTGTAGTCTTTAACATTATACATATTTAGATAATATTTATAAATATTGCTCACAAAAATGTGGCATAGCTTTTATTTATAAAGTCAGGTTTTGATTAACTTAATATGTAACATATACTTTCCTTTTATTATCCAAATATTAAAAAGTATTTCACTAAATTTTATTTTTTATTTCTTATAAATATAAATTGAAATAAATGAAAATTTTGAATATTCTGTTTATCTTTTGAGTCATTTATCTTTTCTTATTGGAAAGGGTTATAAGTAACTCTTTTCCGGGTAACATTAATAAATAATACTCGTAGTTTTTCTTTTAAATATATTTCAATAAATATTTCTAGAAACTGTTTGACCTATATTTATATTATTGGAATCGTTTATATATTTACTTTGACTGAAAAAGAATAAACTTGATTACCTTTTTATTAAATTCATACAGTGTTACTATTATCTATTTCATTTACATTGTGTAAAAACTTAGTGGGGGATAGAATTTTTTCAAAAAGGTCAAACAACCAGTCTGGACCATTTGAAAAAGACTGACCCGTAAGCTAAGAAATAATTTTTGTCTGATGTTTGTGCTCTAAGCCAGAAATTAAATGAATGCAAACATACACTCTCAAAAATAATTTACTTAAAAATGAGAACTTCGATGTACTCGTATTTTTTTTAAGTACAAATGTTTCAAAAAGAAGTACATTGTTAAAAATAATCTACTTAAAAATGATAATTTCTATGTACTCATATTTTTTATGTACAATTGCTTCAAAAATGAGCATTAATCTGCTTAAAAATGAAAATTTCTTTCTACTCGATTTTTTTAAGTACAATTAATTCAGAAACGAGTACATAATATTGTGAAGTTGTGCATATTTATACTTGATTTATAAATGTATGCAGAAATGAATACATATATTTTGTATTTTAAAGTCTTAATATTCATGTTTAAATCCTATGTGCTCAAAAATATGGGTTTTCTGATAAACCCTTTTCTTATACCGAATTGACAGTAGGGAATTCCAAGATTTTATTAAAATATATGTCTGTCTTTGTTATAATTTTTAATTTATAATACACACTTTTCAAATTTATTTACAATTTCATTAGAAATGTTAAAGAAGAAAATTTAGTTTAAAAATTGTTTTATTACAAATTAGAATATTTAAGAAAGGGAAAATTCATCTCTGCTGTTATCGATCTTCTGTCGCTGATTCATAAAAGATGTCATTTGGAAGTAGCTGGTAACTGCTCTTATAGCACAGTCAGTACAATCCTGATCTCCCACCTAGCGGACTCGGGTTCAAATCACGAGGCGGCTCATACACAAAATTTCAAGAATTAAATTAGTAAAATCGTTGTTCTTTACTCCAAAAATTGTAGTTCTTCGCAATTCAAAATTACCGTAATTAAAAATGGTCGGTTGTCAGTAATTTTGATTTTTTTCCCCTTATAGTGTATGTGTGTTTCTATACAGACTTATTTTCAAGTCCCTGTATGTACTCAAAAAATGAGTACATGCGTTTTTCATATTTAAGAGTTAAGTATTCGGAGCTATTTTAAGATCGGGAAGTGCTCAATAATTAGTCAATTTACTTATTTTTAAGAATAGTGTTTTAACAGTGTAATGTCGGTCAACACATCTTTTTAACTTTCCCTTTCCTAAAACTGCTTAACCATATTTCAGAAATTTTTACTGTGTCTTTCTATTAAAATAATCGAACGGCACATACGTCAAAGAAAACTTAAATAAAATCTTTCTTAATTAAGCTTCTTAATTCCTGTTTAAATGAATGAATTTTAAATCCATTTATTATGTAATGTCATGATGTCTTTTTAGTAGGCTGACAGCATACCAATAATTCAGTGTTTATGTGAGACATATTAACTAAAAACAATTGAGTTATTTTTGACAATTCTTTATCTCTTTTTAAAACTAAAGAAAAACACACATACATGAAAAAGCATTAGTGTATTCAGAATTTATTTATTTATTTTTCAATAAGATACATAACTATTAAAATTTTCTGTAAAATGGTTTTACAAAAAAAAAAAAAAAAAAAAAAAAAAAAAAACTTTATTTAGATTTTCGCACATTCACTATCAGAAATTCAAGACGAGTAAACAAAATGAATGATATTATTTTTCATTTTATTATTTTTTCCCTGAAGCTACTTAACGTATTTCAAAATTGGCTGAACAATATATTTATATTATCTACGCTAGAGGCAAATACAATTTATTCAATTCAATTCAGTCAATTTAGTTTCCCAATATATAGTTTTAATTCCAGTTTATAGAAACGGCTTTTAACGCAATCTATTAAATGACAGATTTGGGTCTATTGACAAAATACGATAATTCAACGTTTAAGTATGACAAATCTGCAAAAAAAATTGAGTTTTTTTTTTTTTTTTTACAGTAAAACATGGTATTTCATCTTAAAAAAAATAAACATAAACAAAAATACATGGGAAATAATTAGAGTAGCTTTTAATTAAAAACAATAAATGTGGCGTCTAATATTTTAGAATATTTTATAAAATGGCCTTAGAATTTTATTTGGATTTGTATATTCATAATCATACATGAAAAGAATGGAAATATAGCTGACAAATATTTTCCCTTTTTTTCACTTTCCTCTTGTTAAAACTAAACAAAAACCAGCGTATATGAAAAATTATAATTGTATTATTTCTTTCTTTTTTTTTTTAATGTGATATGTAATCTTTTAAAATATTTCTCTAAAAAGGCTTCTGTAACGAATCTTTATTTATGTTTGAACAGATTCACTGCCAGAAAATCAAAACATGTAAACATAATGAATTATAACATTTTTCCTTTTATCTTTATCTCACCTACAGCTACTTAACGTAATTCAAAAATGGCACAACGATGTATTTATGTTAACCATCTGAGAAGCAGATACGCTAAAGTTCGATTCGATTTAATCTTCCTTCATATATACTCTTAATTCCATTTTAAAGAAACGGCTTCTAGAGATATTTATTCAATGACATATTTAGGATCTGCTGACAAAATACCGATTAATTTAAGGAAGACCAGATCGGTGAAAAGATTTCTGTTGCTATTCACTATAGGACTCTTTATTTCTTAAAAAATAAAATAAAATAAATAAATAAACATAAACTATCATATATGAAAAATAATTAGAGTAGCTCAGTATTGACTTTTAAAATTTTTAAATATGATAGATGTCTAATCTTTTACAATACTAGGGGTTCGACCTCCTACGAGCTACGCTCGCCAACCGCCGTTCAGACACCGCAGTCTCTAAAAGCACGATAATTTGATTGGCTTTAAAAATATTTTTAAAGATTGAATTATAATTTCAAAAACAGTGGCGATCTCCCTATAAATGGGTTTCTATTAATTTTTTTTTTTCGATTGGAGAATTTTAAGGAAAAATCAGCTGCTGTTAAAAGATACAATGGCTGTTTTCGTCTGTGATTAAATAAAACCAGTTAAACATTTCAAAATAAGCTAATATAATAATCAAATATGCATGACAATGCAAATGTATTTTACTAATACCAATGACTTCTTTTGACGGAAACGACACAGAAGGTTACGAATCTTAACTAAACCATTTAAGCAATTTCTTTATTTTCTGCTTCACAGATTTTTCTCTTTCAAATCATATTTTTTGTTGATGACACTTCATTTTCAGCTTGTAATCTTTTTTATTTTTATTACATTACTAAATAATCGCTCGAATGCAGCCTAAACGTGTTCAATAAAATTAATATAGATCTTATTAATATAATCTCAAAAAATCAAATTAATGTCTCGCGCAATTTTTAAATTTAAACTGTTTTGCAATATTACTTTTTGCACATTTAACGTAATAAGTGTAATGTGACGTAAATGTGACGTAATTTCTCCTATTTAAGACTTCTAACGCATGTTAATGAATTTATTATTTTACAATATCCTTATAAAACTCACGTGTAAATATAGTTTTTATGAAGTAATTTTTAATAAGTTCCTGCTTTTCACACGTAATTATTTTATTCTAATTTGAAAGTTTTTTTTTTCTGTTAATAATAGTCACGTGTAAATAAATTTTTAATTTGAAGCAAACATTATTATTTGCGCTGTTTATACAGTTGGCAACAATTTAAATTAATACTATTTCCTAAAATAAGTAAAAAATATCTCTCTAAATGCTGAAAATTTGAATTTAAAATAGAAATAAAACCTCAAAAAAATAGTCAAATTAAAAAAGTGAATGCAGTCAGCACACCGAGAAATTCTAACGTATAAAATGATCTAAAAATGAATTAATTCCCATGTATAGTTTTTGCTACTATGAAACTTTTTTTAATGGAACGATTTTGTCCAACTTTAGCACTAAATATCTCTTAAAATAATTATTCGATTTGAAAACTGTCTGCATCAGCGTGTTTATCAAACATTTTTCTATAACACCGCCGATTTTCATATTTTTGTATGCAGTATTTTTCTTAATATTAACGGTTAAAAACATCCGGTCACAAAAAATTCAAAACCGGCGGCGGTGACAGAGTAAGTTACTTTTTTTTTAGAATAGAGAGATTTTTCTAATATTTTAAAAATAACTGAAAAATGTCTTTACATTAATGACCTGAGATGCAGATACGTTAAAGATCGATTTTATTAAATCTTCCCTCATATATCTTCTTAATTCCATTTTAAAGAAACGGCTTTTAAAGCAATCTTATTACATACCAGATTTAGTGTCAGCTCATAATATACCGGTAATTCAGCGTTTAAGTAAGACAGATTGGTCAAACGTTTTGACTAACACCTGACTATATGACACTTTAATTAAAATAAACGGTCAAGTGCGAGTATTACTCGTGCACAGAGGGTTCCGTAGAATAAATATATGAATTTTTAATTGTATTATTTAAAAAAAAAAAAAAAAAAAAAGCGTTGCTAAAAGAATACTAAGATTTTGAAAAAAAAATCTACACAACGTAGGGTTGGATATAACTTTATATAGTAGAAAAGTTTAAATGGATATACCATGAAAGTTCAAAGAGATATGGAACCTAAATAATATAAAATATAGCTATTCTGTATAACTCATTTTTACTTTCTTCTAATTTTACAAGAATGTATTGTTTTCGTGAAAATTTTCGACTTCCTGTTTTCGACGGATTTATACGTATTAGAATGCCCTGAACACGATTTGATGGTTTTTAGTAAAAGTCTGTCTGTCAGTCTGTCTGTCACTCTATGAGTCTGTATGTGACAAAAATTTTGCGGGCGCTCTATCTCAAGAACTGATGCTCGAAATTTCACAAAACTTTAGATTCAGTTAGACCGTGATATAAACTGGTCCTTATTAATTTTTGGTGCAAATCGCCCAACAAGCGGCGCTGCTATGCGGCACTTTTCACGTTTTCTGTAATAGCTATATCTCAAGTACTACTAGAAGGATTTTCATAAAACTTCAGATTCAGTTAGTGTAGGATATAGTTTGGTGCTGATTACTTTTAGGTGAAAATCGCCCAACATGTTGCGCTGCAATGCTGCATTATTCATGATTAGCGCAATAGCTCTAACGCAAGAAAAAATATTCGAATTTTCATCAAACTTCAGATTCAGTTTGTCCCTGATATAAATTAGTGATGTTTAACTTTTGGTGCAAATTGTCCAAAAGGTGGTGCTGCTGTGCTGCACTTTTCACGATTTCCGCAATAGTTGTATCTCCAGAAATAATGTATGAATTTTCATCAAGCTTCAGATTCAACTACATCCTGGTGTAAATTGGTTCTAATCAGTTTTTGGTGTAAATCGTCCAACTGGTGGCACTGCTATGCAGAATGTTTTACAATTTCCGCAATAGCTCTATCTAAAAAACTAATTTTCACCAAACTTCAGATTAGTTCAGATTCAGTTAGAAGTTGTCAAAGTTGTTGATAGTTAGATTTTGGTGCAAATCATTTAACCTGTGGTGCTGATATGCTGCATTTTTCAGGAAGTATTAACATGTATGAGGTAGAAGAAAGTTTTGGGATTGCCACATCCGACTAGATTAATAATATCCTAATCTCTGTAAGATGAAATTAATTCGGTACTGACAATAAAAACAGTGCATATTTAAACTTCATTTCGCATTTCATAAAACTAAATTCAGCGTACTAGTAACTTTTATTTCTACAGTGTAGTTAAAACAAAACCTTTGTTATAAGTTTAAATTTGGCATTGTGCTAAGCGCGCTTCGAAAGGAGGTCGCAAAATTGCAATGTCGTCTTGGCCCGTGCCGCGTTTTTCCAGATAGGTTTTTAGTTAACTTTTAAAGTCACTTGAGGCGTATTGGGAGATCCTCTCGATGCCAACTAGTCGCGAATCCTATAGTATTTATATGATTCATTCTCATTAAGGGGTCTTAGCATTTATAAAGTTAAATTTTTTAAAATTTTTAATTTTTTAGATGTTAAACTCCTATGATTTCTGATTATTTTGAGATAATTGTTTCCATAAAATTCCCATTAGAACAGATGTTATGGCTTTTAGATTTATACCCGCTGAATAGCTGAAAGGCGCACAGTGGTCCCAAATCGCGATCAAGTGGCCAAAAATCATTTCTGGCTTTCCTAGTGGTTGTATATGATTCATTTTTAATTTTATAACATACTAAATTATATTATATTGTGAATTTAAACTAAATGTAATTGGGGTTCCGGGGGAGGAGATTAGGGGGGGGCGCATTAGAGGGGGCATGTTTTTATTAAACTTAAATTTTCTTTTTTTACAGGATTTTTTTTTACAGGAATGAGAATTTTCTACTTCTGATTTTGGTAAATATTTTCACTTTTTAAAGGCAAATCATCTAATTCAGTCTCCCCTGAAATTTTAACCCCCTCCCTCTCCCTCCCTCCCTGAAAATATAGAGTTTAAAATCTTATTTTTTTTCTCTTTTTAATGTTATTGAAAAGTAACAATAACGAGTATAAGCAATCAATAAAATACATAAATAATATGATGTGATATGATATGAATGTGATATGAATATGATATGAATATGATATGAATATGATATGAATATGATATGATATGATATGAATATGATATGATATGAATATGATATGATATGAATATGATATGAATATGATATGAATATGATATGATATGAATAAATATGATTGCCAATAATAAGAAGCCTGAATGTAAATTTGATTCGCAAACATACAAACTTTATACTATTCAATATACTCCATTCTTTTTTGAGAAATTAAAATATTGACTTAAACGTTTCAATATCTGCTTAGTAGCAAAACCACCTCTGAAATTGAAGAATATCATTTCCGCTAAAACTGACCAAATTAGTTTTCATAATTACTCTGGGGTGTATGAAATACCATTTATTAGAGCAGACGGATCAAACATTTACCATATTGGTATGACTAGCAGGAAATTTAAGTATACAAAAAAGGAGCATATAGCTGATATTAAATATAATGGAAAAATCACAGCCCTAGTAAGATTTCATCAAGAAGAAACCATCCAAGTGAATTTCAATAAAAGAAGAATAATTTTCCTGTCCAGTCTATACTATCCATACATTATAAGAGAAACTATAGAGATTGTAACGCGCAAAAACTCAATATGTAACTATGCAGCATCATTTCAGTTACCAAAATTATGTCTCGAGCAATTCAATGAGTATGAAAATAAAATAAAATAAACCATATAAAATAAAAATGTAACCTGCATAATATGAAAGAAAACGTGGAAAACTGAATGAAGGCGTGCCATAGACGGTGCAAATTTAGAATAGCTTTACTTATATGTTTTTGAAAATGACTCGGGGTGAGTCGAAACATGTCAACAGTCGAAATAAACGTATTTTTACTGGTTTAAAAGATTTAATTTACACTTTTTAGCATTTTAAATTAATACATAAATAATCAATCAGCTAAATTTTGCACCCCCCCCCCACCCTACCCACGTGAAATCACCTCTTTTTCCATTTGTCCCTATAGCAAGGAAAATCTAAAAATATTATTACCATTTCTTAAGTTTTCGACATCTATTTACTATCAAATAATAATAAAATTATCCAATTCATTAATTAGATTACTTTCAAAAATTTCGGAATAAAGCAAGGGAAAAATTGTAAAAACAAATAATAAAATTGATATAAATTAAAAAAAAATATCCCCAATTCTTAAGCCATCCCCTTCCCCACTCCGCGAATTAAAAAAAAGGAAATTGACAGTGTTATGTTAATTAGAATGTTGCATTATATAAACACTGACATTTGGGTTAGTGCGTTTGGGGTTAGTGCGAAAATTAGATAGACTTTAAACCCGATTACTGATTTTGCACTAATACTGGCATTATCCAATGTCCAACTTCAAACTACTGGTTCTCTCAAAGTCGCAAAAAGTCGCAATAAGTCTCTTGGGGTATGATTTTAAAAGGTTCAATCTACATTTTGTACTATAAAAGTCCGAAGAACTCGAAAGGATTTTTTTTAATATATCACTTTTTATGTATAAAAATTCCTTAAAACTGTGTATTTAAAAAAAAAAAAAATCCTCTTTTTTTAATTTTTGAGATTTTTGCAATCGAAAAATCAAATTACATATGTAATTTAATGTTGTTTCAGAGAAATGCAAAGAAATAAATACGACAAACAACCTGAAAAGGTCTTAGTTAAGGTGTGAACGCAGCAAATTTGCCTGAAATTCACGCACTAGCGGAAAACGCTCAAAACTCCTAACTTCACATAGGCAATGCGAATACATGTGAGCTTATAAAACCAAAATATTAAAGAATATAAATCTTCAGATATTTCTGAATATTGAGGAATTTATTTTATTTCGAAATACGAAACTTCGATTTTTTTATTTTTGGCCTCATAATCGTTATTTGGGACCACTGTGCGGCTTTTCAGAAACTTTGAAGTCATTTTTCTCAAAATGACGCTTTTGGGCGTAACGTGCAGGATACCTCAAAAACTTCTGAATATTTTTTCATGAGATTTTCTAAATATGTATTTCATATTAGTTTGTATAAACTGAACCTAAAATTTCCTTTTTATTGTTCAAAAAAATATTTTTTAGGTGATTATACTGTTGAAATTTTCTAAATTTTGTATTAGCTAAATACAACTTTGCATTAAAAATATAAAAATGCTTTAAATACAAATTTATTTAATTTCAGGGTAATTATTACAATCTGAAGTATAAGAAGGCACCAAAATTTTCATTCTATTTCCAATATCTATTTTGTAATCCTGCGCGTAAGCTGTTATACCAATTTTCTGCTTGACAAATATCTGACAGTTTCGAGCCCCCTATAAATGCTAATTCTGCATCTAGAATTTTTTAATTACATGAAATGAAAGAACATACTTATATCTTTCACCCCAATAAAAATTGTGCTTTAAAATCGTATACATTTAAGACATTAAATGTTGAAAACGGTCTTTTTTTCATTTTGTCCCATTTTAAGAGCCCTGAGACCCCTTAAATTAGTCCCTTTTTAACAATTTGACGTTTATTGCTTTTATACCGCTCCTAGACATTGGATTACACATATATATCCTTAAAAGTTGTTAACTAGGCATTAAAAGCGGATGGTACATACCAGTACGCCGCTCCTGTCATTATGTATGTCCAAACCGTCCGTATCATTAAGAGTTAATATCTCGGCTAATTACAGGCGATTTTTGTTTTGAAAATCATTATCAACAATGCTTTTCTACTTCTGCTACGGTAGATACCTCCAGCGCTGCTCAACACTTTTGCTGAATACCCGTATATCGAACTTTGTGTGTAACGGAAAAATGCGATTTTCTCAAAAACTATGTGACCTAGGGTAATCGCAATAATTTTCCGACAAGATTTAAATTAGCGCCTAGTACCTCTAATTTTTTCATAATTTTATTTTCAGTAGATTCCAAATTAGATGGGGGGTGGGGACATATTTTTGCGCTACATTTTCCACGAAATCTTTGAAAATATAATACCTAAAATTAAAAGGAATATATTTTTGAGTTCAGCGTTACAAAAGCTTTCACACGACATACAAAGAAAATAGTTTTTTTTTCAAGAAGCTTAATTAGCCCCTCTACATTTTTTACTAAATATATTTATGAATGTTTAATAATCTGAAAATATGTGGGTCAATAGTCTTTATTACTTCAATCAATTTGAACTTTCCACATTCCATAGTTTACGAGTAAAATGGCTGTGACTCACAGACAGACAGACAATACACAGGAGTGATCTTATAATGCTTCCGTTTTTAGTTTTTAAGTACGGAACCCTAAAAATAAACATAAACAAACATATATGAAAAATAATTAGAGTAGTTCTGTAATTACTTTTTTAAATTTTAAATGTGACGTCTAATATTTAACAATATTTTTCTCGTTTTATTAAAAATGGTTAAAAGATGTCTTTACAATAACCACTTGAGATGCAGATACGGTAAACATCGATTCGATTTATTTATCCCTCATATCCTTCATATATCCCCTTAATTCCATTTTAAAGAAACGGCTTTTAAAGCAATCTTATTACATGCCAGATTTAAGGTTTACTGACAAAATATCTATAATTCAGCGTTTAAGTAAGACAGGTCGGTGAAAAGATTTCGAAACTTTTGGCTATAATGCACTTTATTTCTTAAAATAGTAAACTTAAACATATTTGAAAAACTAGTATGCTGTGGCCATTACAAAAATTTCTTCTATATAAAACACATCAATTAAATCATTTAAATAATACAAGAAATTACATCAATTTAGCACCAATTCACATCAAATTATGTCTGAATTTGAAGTTTGATGAAAATTCGTCCAGTTCTTAAGATAGATCTATAACAGAAATTCTGAAAAATGTAGCATAGCAGCGCCACATATAGAGCGATTTGCACGAAAACATAAACGTCACTAATTAATATCTAGGCATACCTGAATCTGAAGTTTGATGAAAATTCGTGCATTAGTTATTGAGATAGAGCTATAGTGGAAATTTTGAAAAATTCTGCATAGAAGCGCCAGCTGTTGAGCGATTTGGACCGAAACATAAACAGCAGTAATTCATATCAAGGTATACCAGAATCCGAAGTTTGTTGAAAATCCAAGCATCCGTTCTTGAGATTGAGCTATTTCGGAAATTGCAATGCCCCCTATTGAGCGATTTACACCAAATTGTATAAAACGCAATTCCTGTCAAGGACTAACTGAATCTGAAATTTGATGAAATTCCGTGCATTAGTTCTGGAGATTGAGCTATTATAGAAATCGTGAAAAATGCTGCATAGCAGCGCCACCTGTTGAGCGATTTACACCAGAAACTAATAAGCAACAATTTACATCAGGTACTAACTGAAAATATATTTTTCTTAAATTCCGTTCATTAGTTCTTGAGGTAGAATGCTCACAATATTTGTGACACACACAAACAGACTCACAGGCTCGCAGACAGACATTTTGTACAAACATGTTTTTCGGGTTCTCTGACCCTTAAAACGTGTAAATCCGTCGAAAACCGGAATTCGAAAATTTTCATGAATCCAATACCTTCTTCTTGTAAAGATAGATGAAAGTAATAATTATAGTAGTTCAGTATTTACTTTTTTTTTAAATTTTGAATGTGAGTCTAGTTTTTTACAGTATTTTCACGTATTTTAAAAATGGCTCAACAATGTCTTTATATTAACTACCTGAGTGGCAGATACGCTAAAGATTGATTCGATTTAATCTTCCTTCATATATCCAATTAATTCCATTTTAAAGAAAAGGCTTTTAAACCAATCTTATTAAACGCCAGATTTAGGGTCTGCTGACAAAATACCGATAATTCAACATTTAAGTAAGACAGATTGAAGAGAAGGTTTAATAACTTTTGATTATGACTCATTATTTTTTAAAAAATATAAACATAAAAAATTATATATGAAAAATAATTATTAAAAAATAATTACCGCACGTAATTATGAAAAATACTTACGTTCGGTGGGGACTGTCACCTACAGATTCTAGTGGAAGTCAGATGGCCTTGAGCATTTGCTCAGATCTCTCGTGTAGCAGACAGGTGTTTGAATGAGGTCTTAGGTTTTCAGCAAGACGTGGACTGTTGTGTAGAGATACGCCATAAGTTTTTTTGTAAAACTAATCAAATCGGCTACTCAGAGGTTCTCCATGTTACATGAACATCGGAAGCCTAGCGGAAGGATTTTTTATCCAAGGCTGAAGTGTTTAGGTGACACAGAACCTTCAAAGGTGGAAGAGAGATCATGAATTACGAAAAACGCGCTGGGGGTCCATGAAGTTCTCGAACTTCAGAAAATGTGGCTATAATGTAAGTGCTTTTGGTCTCTGATAATCGAATGAGTATCCGAATGATTGAGGAGACATTGGGACTTGCGAAATCGATTGTGCATCAAATTGTCAGAAAAGAACTTCAAATGCAAAAAATTGTGACAAATTGATACCAGCACATCCTTCAAAGTGACGCAGTTCCTAGCAAAATACAACATTACAACTCTACCCCAACCACCGTACAGCCACAATATGTCACTGCCGGGCTTTTTTTCTATTGCTTCGGTTAAAATCCATCTTAAGCAGGACATCGTTTTAACATTCTGGAGAACTTTTTGAAGCGTTTTCTGAACAGTATTCCAGTTGAAGACTTCCAGGCGAGCATAAACGGGTGGCACATTTGTTGGCAACGATGTATTAATCAAAGAGGAGGCTGTTTTGAAGAATATTAAGTGTCTGTAAAATTATATTCAAATACATGAAATTTATGGAATCAGTCTCATTTCTTATTGGACAGACTCGGTATCTACGATTTACTGACAAAATCCCTATAATTCAGCTTTTAAGTAACACAGTTTGGTAATAAGATTTGTGTAACTTTTGGCAATATAACATTTTATTTCTCAAAAAAAAAAAAAAAAAAAAAAAAAAAAAAAAAACAGCATTTTTCAAAATTAATTAGTGTTGTTCAGCATTTACTTTTTTAAATTTTAAATGTGACGTCTACATTTTTACAATATTTTTTACGTATTTAAAAAATGGCACAACAATGTCTTTACATTAACTACCTAAGAGGCAGATACGCTAAAGATTGATTCGATTTAATCTTCCCTCATATATCCTCTTTATTCCATTTTAAAGAAACAGCTTTTAAAGCAATTTTATTATATGCTAGATTTAGAGTCTGCTGACAAAATACCGATAATTCAGCGTTTAAGTAAAACATATCGGTGAGAAGATTTGAGTAACTTTTGATTATATGACACTTTATTTTCTTTAAAAAATTAAACATAACAAACATACAGACGTGTGAAAATTATTAGAATAATTGGGAAATTTACATTAAAAACGTGTTATATTAATGCAATATTTAAAAAATATTGATACATTTAATATTTAGCGTGCATCCCCCTTTTTTTATTAAAGAAATGATGGCATACTTGTCTTGGCATATTTTGTATGAGTTTTTGGCAATTAATTTGTATTTCGTTGTCATGATGCCAAATTTGGATGAGTCTTTCTATCTGACCAGCCTTGTTTGTGATTTTTCATTTCTTTAATTTTTTCTTTACAATGGCCCAAACGTTCTCTATGGGATTCATATGTGGACTGTTTCCAGGCCATGGAAGTTCTTTCTTTAATTAAATTAAAGAAATGCAACATCGCAAACAAGAATGTTCTGATAGAAAAACTCATCCAAATTTGGCGTCATGACAGTGAAATACAGTAAACTCTCCGTAAGGCGGACTCTGAGTAAGACGGAAATCTGTCTAACTCGGAAAGATTTTCAAGTCCCTGCGAATCCATAGACATAGAGTAAAATTTGTCTAAGGCGGAAATTGTCTACTGCGGAAAATTTTCTTGGTCCCGATCAATTCCCCCTTATACAGAGTTTACTGTATAAATTAATTGCCAAAAACTCTTATAAAGTATGTCAAGACGTATCGAATCTTTAATAAAAAACAAAGGGATGCACACTAAATATTAAATGTATCAATATTTTTAAACGTATTATTTCTTTAATATGACAAGGTTTTAATGTACATTTTACAATTATTCTAATAATTTTCACACGTCTGTATATGAAAAATAATTATAGTAGTTCAGTATTTACTTTTTAAATTTTTAAATGTGACGTCTAATCTTTTACAATATTTTTCTCTTATTTTATAAATCACTCAACAATGTCTTTACAGTAACTACCTGAGAAACAGATATTCTTAAGATCGATTCGATTTAATCTTCCGTCGTATATCTTCTTTATTCCATTTTAAAGAAATGGCTTTTAAAGCAATCTTATTGCATGACATATTTCGAGTTTACTGACAAAATACCTATAATTAAGCATTTATGTAAGACAGATCGATTAAAAGATTTCCTTTACTTTTGACTAAATGACACTTTATTTCTGTTAAATAAATAAACATAAACATATATGACAAATAATTAGAGTAGTTCAGTATTTACTTTTTTAAATTTTAAATGTGACGTCTTATTTTTTACAATATTTTTCTCACATTTTAAAAATGGTTCAACAACATCTTGACACTAACTACCTGAAAGCCATATACGGTAAAAATGGATTCAATTTAACCTTACCTCATATACCCTCTTAATTGCATTAAAAACAAGTAAGAAAAAATCATGCGTCAAGCATAGATTATGAAACACTTTCCAACGCAATCAGAATAATGTAACAAAACTGCACTGTCTAAAAAATTAAAATATTACGTCTAATTCAACCATATGGAAACGTATAATTCATTTCAGAACTCAATTTCAGCTGTTCCCATCCACAATCGGAAAATTATGCGAATTGCAATCCAGTATATGATTTATAGATTTGAACCTATTAGCTACATGCAAGCCAAAATTTAGTTCACTTAAGAGCTACATATACTTCAGTTGAAAATTTACCTTCAGCAATTTCCTCTAATAAGGATAACGGTACATGAATACTTTTTTGCAGCCCTGTATTTGAGGTATAGAATTTATATATAACGCGTAAGATGCAAAAAAGTAATTAAATTTAAAAGCACATACCTAATTTTACGCCGTGCACTCCAGCAATTATTACTCAAAGACAGTACTGTACTGTAACAGATTTCTTTTATGTGTCCCTGTAAATGAATAAAAAATGCTATGAATGCCCTGTTCTAACACGATCGTAGTGAAATTCAGTGATTTATATCAGTTTCAATACATTTGAAATAGCATAATGTCATTAAAATACTCTGCAAACGATTTTTCCCCATATACCATAATGTAATGGAATACTTTTGAGTGTCCCTGTAAATGAACGATTAATCCTACATACTTCATATACAATACCAAACATGGTCTGGTGACCCTAAATAACCTTTATCAATTTCATGAAAATCCGAGTATATTTACGGGAGTTATTCCCATATACCATAATGTAATGGGATACTTTTGAGTGTCCCTGTAAATGAACGATTAATCCTACATACTTCATATACAATACCAAACATGCTTTGGTGACCCTAAATAAACTTTATCAATTTCATGAAAATCCGAGAATATTTACGGGAGTTATTCCCCATATACCATAATGTAATGGAATACTTTTGAGTGCTCCTGTAAATGAACGATTAATCCTACATACTTCATATACAATACCAAACATGCTTTGGTGACCAATAGCCTTTATCAATTTCATGAAAATCCGAGTCTGTTTACGGGAGTTAGAGCGTGGCCAGACGGCCAGACGGACTGACGGACAGAAAAACCGAATGCATAAACACTTTTCAACTTTGTTGGAAAGTGTTAAAAACGGCTCTTAAATCAATCTCATTACAAGAGATATTTATGGTCGGCTGAGAAATTACTGATAATTCAGAGTTTAAGTAAGACAGATTAGTGAAAAGATTTCCATTACTTTTGACATAATATCCTTTATTTTATAAAAAAAATAAACATAAACATACATGAAAAATAATTAGAGTAGTTCAGTATTTACTTTTTTTTTAAATTTTAAATGTGACGTCTAATTTTTTTACAATATTTTTCTCGTATTAAAAAATGCCTAAAAATGTCTTTACATTAACTACCTGAGAAGCAGATATGCTAAAGATCGGTTCGATTTAATCTTCCCTTATATATCCTCTTAGTTCCATTTAAATCAAAGGCTTTTAAAGCAATTTATTACATGCCATGGTTAGACTCTGCTGACAAAATACCGATAATAAAGCGTTTAATTAAGACAGATCGGTGAAAAGATTTAATTTACTTTTGACTAAATGACACTTTATTCCTTAGAAAAAAAATAAACATAAACAAACATATATGAAAAATAAATACAGTAAATCAATAATAAACATGCATAAGTTACAGATACAATGTAAATACATTGCTTAAAGGTGCGTCAAATTTAATAAAATCGTTTAAAAACACATTAAAGTCATTAAAAAAAAAAAAAAAAAAAAAAAAAAAAAAAAAAAAAAAAAAAACGTTTTTAACCGACACTTACTCGGACTTCATCAGTGAGTTTTTCACCGAGTAAGTGTCGGTTGAAAACGTTTTGTTTTTTAAAATGACTTTAATGTGTTTTAAAGGATTTATTAAATTTGACACACCTTTAAGCAATGAATTTACATTTATTTGTATCTTATGTATGTTTATTATTAAACAAGGTGAATTTTGCACTGAAATTTTAGCTTTTTTATTGAAGTAGCTCAATGTTTACGTTTTTAAAATTTAAATGTGATGTTTAATCTTTTAAAGTACGGTATTTTTCTAAAACAGCCTTAGAAAAAACTTTGTTTGGATTTCCATATTCTAAAACAGAAATGAAAAGCATGTAAACACAATAAATGAAAAAAAAAAATTGCCTTTTTTTCCCAATTTCTTAAAATTATTTAACTTCAGAAATGATTAAAAAATATATCTAAATTTACTTCCTTGTAGGCAGATAAGTTAAAAAGGTGTTAAATATTAATCTTCCTTTTGTATATAATTTCTTATTTTCTGTTTAAAGAAAGAATTTTTAAAATGTTTTAATATATAACACATTCAGCGTAAGGTGACAAATTTCAAAGCATTGAAGATATAAGACGTTTCACATTGAAAAAAAAAAGGCCATGGTATTGGCAATATGATAATTTATATTTAAAAAGTTATTGATATGAAGAAGTTCGTAAAATTTGTTAATGTGTAAAATAATCATATCAATTACAGTTAATTCACTTTTTCAAACTCATTTAAAAGTGAAATCCATAATTTATTTCTAAAATGACTTTAAGTAATATATCTTATGTGTTTATTTCTAAATATGTTACTGTAACTTAATTAACCTACTGAGCACATTTGGCTTGTCTTCGTGTTGGGGCACTATTTGCAAAATTTAATGTAAGTTAGAACGAATGCATTTCATGCTAAAAAATCTTTATGGATGTAGTGATAATATTTTGTGAGGTGAATGTAAATGTATATCAGACATGACATCTGAATTCCGTAAACGCTCAGACAATTTCAACAATTTAACACATCATGCTGTTTTAATAATGGTCACTACTATCCAGTTTCACAGTGACAACTTGACTCGAAAGTATGTGCTCTTGCTCTAAATAAGATTATTTTGCATTGTATGTACTTGTACAGGGTGTACATTAAACGACCCTACTTTAAATTTGTCTACATACGGAAATATTGATAAAACGTTCTGGAATTTTGTGACAGTCATAGTGAAGGAATGGGAATTTGTTTGAGCGAAAAAAATATTAGTTCAAAATTTCGCCACCAGAGGGCGTTTTTTAATAAATGACACCTTTAGCTACCTCCCACTGATTACTAGGTATGAGATCTGAGAAAAAAATAGCGGCTGTAATAATTTTTAAAAGTTTTTATGCTTTATTTTTTCAGGGTGCGGTCTGTATATTTGTCTTATTTAATCTGAGAAAAATAAAGCGTAAAAACTTTTAAAAATGTGTAATTCATTACAAAATGCCTTCTGGTGCGAAAATTTGATTTTTTTCTTTTCTTTTTTTTTTTTTTTTTTTGCTCAAGCAAATTTTGTTTAATATTACGTTTCTGAGATGACCCAATAACCTTATGTAAAATGTAACGATTTTTAATTGTTTTTTAAAACACTCTGCAAAGTTAATTGGATTTTTGTAATGGAATTATTGCGGTTGTTTATAATCTAAGAACCATTCTTGTAGACAAAATTCATTTGATAACTAAAATAACGTTTCAGTCTGAAAAGCGTAATATAATTCACAAATGAAAGAAATATTCTTCTTTTTATTCATCTCTAATTTTTTCCTATTTATATGTCGTCCTAGCCTACCAGAATATATATATATATATATGTATATATATATATATACTATATATATATATTAGGGTGAGTCGAAAAAACCGAAATATTTATAATCGAAATGTAATAGAGCGGAAAAGTTGCCTTTTGTAGTAATGCATAAATTCGTAAAATATTACACCGATCGGTTAATATCTTTTACTGCCGCAAGGGGGCCAAAATTTCCAAAAATCGCAAAAAAATGTTTTTTTTCAGTATTTTTTTAAAATTATACAAACGTACGAATACAATTTCTAATAGGACGCGATAGCTACATGAAGATATAAGAAATGTGATGGTAAATGTTTATTATAATAAAGTAATATCTTTTATTGCCGCAAAAAGACCATATTTTAAAAAAAAAAAATTGTAAAAATATGAAATTTTTATAATTTCTATAATATCTAGAAGTAAATAAATTTACTTCACATCTATTAATATTGTGGTAAATTTTGTTAACTATTTGTTATAGACTGGAAAAAACTGTAATCATTCATTATTCTTGACGATCGCTTCATCTACTGCTGTTTTACTGCATATCAGCAGTTCATATACCAAAAATCACAAAAATGATATAAAATGAACAAAATATTTTAGTATTTTAAAAATACAGAGATGATTAACCGAAACGGATTAAATAAACATAAAATGAAGAAGTATTTAAAGTAATTGAATTTTATAATATGACTTTATTTCCAATAAAGCCATTGTTCCTCGAGAGGCCAAAATTTATCATATGTGATCCTCCGTCTGTTCTGGTCCACAAACTTTACCAGCACTTCAGAGACTAATTACACGCATCTTTCTATTGATTAAGTGGGACAAGGAAAATTATAATAGCTGGTATGTTTAATCGAACATTCTAAACTCACCAGTGTCGTTAGATCGTCAGTCCATAGACAAACCGTAACAGGTGATTTCGTTAGTTTACAGTTTTGCCACTCGACTAAATCCATACAATTTTAAGCTTCAAAATTCAAGTGTGCAATGACGAAGTGACAGATGGCACTATTCGTGTCCACAGAACTTCGTGCTTTGGCAATTTTCTTTATGGCTGGGGTTCTGATGTCCTCTCCTTCAAATGCTATCATTTCAATGAGGCTATTATCATGATTTGAGAAACAGGCATTTCGTGAAATTACAGGAACTATAATATTTTGTAGATGATATGGCAAGTAACGAGGATTACTAATTATAGTCCACAGAATCTGAAAAACATGGTGGATTCACTTTAATTGTGAACCAACTGATGCAGTACACTTTCAGGATGTACTCATTGAGTACATCCTGATCAGCCGATTGCAAAAATTAAGAATTGCCAAAGCACGAAGTTCTGTGGACACGAATAGTACCATCCGTCGTTTCGTCATTCCAGACTCGAACTTTGAAGCTTAAAATTGTATGGCTTTAGTCGAAAGGCAAAACTGTAAACTAACGAAACCACCTGTTACGGTTTGTCTATCGATTGACGATCTAACAACGCTGGTGAGTTTAGAATGTTCGATTAAAGATGACAGCTATTATAACTTTCCTTGTCCCACTCAATCAGTAGAAAGATGCTTGAAATTAGTCTCTAAAGTGCTGGTAAAGTTTGTGGTCCAGAACAGAGTGAGGATCACATATGATCAATTTCGGCCTCTCAAGGAACAATGGCTTTATTTGAAAGCAAGTCATATTATAAAATTCATTTACTTTAAATACTTCTTCAATTTAAGTTTGTTTAATCCGTTTCGGTTAAACATTTCTGTATTTTAATTAATAAAATACTAAAATATTTTGTTCATTTTATATAATTTTTGTGATTTGTGGTATATGAACTGCTGATATGCAGTAAAACATCAGTAGATGAATCGATCGTAAAGAACAATGAATGATTACCTTTTTTATTTTCCAGTCTATGACAAATAGTTAACAAAATTTATGACATATTAATAGATATAAAGTAAATTTATTTAGGCATATTATAGAAATTATAAAAATATAGAAAAAATGAAAGTTTGAAATTTTTACAATTCGTTTTTTAAATATGGTCCCTTTGCGTCAGTAAAAGATATTATTTTATCATAATGAACATTTACCGGGACATTTCTTTTATCTTCATGTAGCTATAGCGTCCTATTAGAAATTGTATTCGTGCGTTTGGATAATTAAAAAAATATATAATGAAAAAAGCATGTTTTTGCGATTTTTTGAAACTTTCGACCCTTTGCGGCGGTAAAAGATATTAACCGATCGGTATAATATTTTACGAATTTATTCTGTATTACAAAAGGCAACTTTCCGCTCTATTACATTTCAATTGTAACTATTTCGGTTTTTTCGACCCACCCTAATATATATATATATATATATATATATATATATATATATATATATATATATATATATATATATATATATATATATATATATATATATTAGGTTACATAATACAAAATACCTAGATAATATGCGTCTGATATTTTACTTTTTTTGTAAAATTGTGTCAAACTGTTAAGCAAACATGTTGTACTTATCTAGAAATGTTTGCTAAGTAAATATCATTTAAATTATTATTTATTAATTATTTATGAAAGAAAAAATATTATATTTGTTCCTTTAACATACATCATAATTAAAATGAAAAATACTTATTAACGTTTTCAAAAGTTTTAGATTGGAAAACTTTAAATGTTTATTTTGTAATCATTTTGTGAATTTCCGATTACATTTATTTAAATGCAAATTGTTTAAAACGGTTAAAATCAGTTTAAAAAAACCCCGGATAATTCTTATCCGAAGTAGAAGGAAAAACATTGGCAGCAGCCCAGACATTCTCTGATTGTATGTAAAACTTTCATTAGTATCAAATTCTTTTTTCTAGTTACTATTCGAATTCCTTCTACTATTTTATTTGTGCAGGACTGCATGCAATTTCATTTCCATTTAATTTTGTTTACAATGACTAATTCAAGTATTTAAAACTAAAAACGTTCCTTATAAAGCTTCGCCTATTTAAGTACATTCAGAGGAAAGGTTTTCTTTTTTTTATTATTTCGAAAGATTCAATAGTGGTAATTGAAAGTATTCTTAGCTTTTCAAAAATGTCCTGAAACATTTATACTTTGAAGCGTTTTAATCATTCTTTCGCGAATTGTATTTGATAATAAATAGATGATGCTTTTAATTGTTATTTTTTAAAGCGATATTTTCCCGTAGTTTATCTTTCTTATTTAGTGGAAATTTATATCATTAAAAGTGTTTCTTTTTATGTCATTTTTCTTTTGAAATGTTTTAATTATACATTAAAACAAATGAAGGAAATCAAATGCCATATTTTGTAATGAGAATTCAAATTTATAATTATGATAATACAGTAATGGCGCAAGAAGACATTTTTGACAGGATAAACAAAGAAAATTCATTTTTGTACAGTATCCCTTAACGGTCCGGATATATTTCAAGATTACTCCCCACCATGTCCAAGCTATTTTTCATACGACGAGAAACAGCGTACTCAATATTTTTATGTTTGCATTTCAACTGGAAAGTTTATACTATTTTCATAGAAAATATTAGTTTATGGGATTATGTGTATAACACATTGATCTACGTCGTTTACGGGGAAATTTCTAATTTTTTTTAACACGATTACTAAAGGTTACCTTTCTTTAGAAATTTCATGAATTAAAATAAGAAAATATTTCTTATTCTCTTTTTGAAAGATCTTTTCGTTGTGCATTATAAAGATTGCTGTAATTTAACTGAGGGTGGATGCTACAGTCCTATTGACTACTATTACAGTTTTAACTGTATTTTTTCTGCTGGAATCGAAATATGAAATATTGTGGCAGACTTGCGTTTAACGAAATATAGCATTTAAACTACCATAACTACACATGATGAAAAGCTGGGAAGCCCGGAGTTAAAAAAAACTGACAAATAAGAATGTTTCACCTGAACATTATTTCAATGATAATTTCTGCAATCTCTGTAATGTACGCCATTTCAGTGGTGTAGCGACTAAAGGACATTTTGATTCATATTGTCTTAATGGCTTCATTTTCCTACTAAACCTTACTGAAATATATCAACTAAAATAGTTGGTGTTTAAGAACACAAATTTTATCCAACACATTAAAAATATAAAAAATCTATTATTAAATTAAAAATCCGTAATGTCTTAAAATACGCCATATTCACAAATATGTTTAGTTTGATTCAAGATCCATTTGAAAAAAAATAGGACCATCGTAGCGGGCGTAGCCTGCTAGTTATATAGATACATATAAGAATCATAGTAACATCACCCATAAAAAGCTATAAAATGACGTTTTCCCGCCATATACGTGGTACTGGGCCCAGTAAGTTAATGTGCCATGACGCTTATATGGCAAGAGTTATAAATTATCGTCAATCAAATACTCGGAAAAGCATATTTCTTTATTTGAGTCCAATATATTTGTTCCGACAAAAGCAAAAATTAAAAAGTACGTAATTTTAAAGTACACCAATTGACCATAGACAAACGCACTATGCACATCAAAATATTTTCATGAATTAGTTCTACAGGTACCAAGTTTTATATTATTATTTTCTAATAGTAATATTTGTCTTATTTCTAAACAGAGATTATATGATTAAGAAAGATTTACTATAAAAATTGTGGAACGAAACTTGGCATATGACACATTATATAATACATTTAGAGTCTGTTGAGACAATATCGATAACTTACAATCGAACTAACACATAGAAATGAAAATGGTTGATATGGTTTTGACAATACGACGTTTTATTACATCTAATTTGAGTCGTTTGTAAATGTTGGTATGGTGTACAGGATGTATACCTATTATAATTGTCAGTCAGGTTTTGTGTTGTAAATGACTTAAAAAGGGAAATTCTGGTAATTATTTAGCTCAGTTTAAAGAATATGTTGTTCAGTAACCAACGGATTCACAAAAAGTAATCAATGTGCGTGAAATGCCTTTCTAGTAATTCACTGCAAACAAATGCCCCAAATGGAATAGAAAACAACTACGTTATTATTCCTGGATTACGCAAAAAAAAACAGTTATTTTCAGAGACTAATTATTTTGTTTGAAGCAATCAAAATAATGGTGAATCACTCTTTTCTTTTATGTGTGAAGCATTATTTCGGAGATATTCACAATAGTTGTTTTTTTACGCTTACAGCGCCATCTACGAAAGTTTGTATATAAATTTAATTATCTTGTTCCGTATATTCCTAATCTGATAAAACAAAGGGTGGTTCACATTTGAAATTTCGAAGTTGGTTAATTTCTGCACCATTAAATAGTTTTTAAAAAATTCGAATTGTATTTTTTTTGGTTTTAATCAGAATTCTACTTCTTGAGATATGACTCTGTTCTGAACCTTTTAGTTTTTCGGTGATGACGGACTGTTAAAAAGTAATCGAGACATGACTCCGTTCTGAGCCTTTTATTTTTTCGATCGACGGACTGTTGAAAAGTAATCGAGACACTTTCCAATTAAAAAAAAAAAAAAAAAAAAAAAAAAGCAATTTAACAAATTACATCGACCATTTGGAAAATGATTTTTCCAAAGACTAAAATTTAAGACATAAAAAATCTCACCGAGTTGATCCTACATTACGTGCACCATGAATTAAACATTAATAGTGTTATTACACGTAAAAATTCCAAGCTACAAAAATCGCCTGCGACTCGTACGTATTATCCACCTGAAACTTACAGATTATCCAAGCATTTCATTGGCTGTTCGGGAAAAGGCTTTTCCATCATCAGATATCCAAGAAATCTGACGACCCATAGTAGTGTGATTATGCCGGTTTGGCGTCACCTGCGTTGCGTCGGTGGTGCGGTGTGGTGGTGTGCTGGCCCGTGGTGGCGCACCGCGCGCGCGCGCTGATAACAGTCGGTGGTGGGAGAGGCGTTGTCGGAAACTGATAAGAACTTGTCTTACAGTACGAGGGTATTTATTTTATTTTGAGGAGATAGAAATTTTTCGAGGAAATATTTTTTTTTTTTCGAATTTTATTTTAACGGAACTTTATTTTTATTTTACGAATTTTATTTTTCGAACTTAATTTTATTTTCAAGTGTTAGAAAAATTTTGCTAACTGAATTTATTTAGCGAAATTTATTTTATTTTCGAATTTTATTTTGAGGTGTTAGAATTATTTTAGGAATTTTTATTTTCAAGTCTTAGAAAATTTATTTTTATTTTACGAATTAAATTTTAGAAATGTTAGAATTATTTTAGGAAATTTTTATTTTCATGTCTTAGAAAATTTATTTTACGAATTTTATTTTTCGAACTTAATTTTATTTTCAGGTGTTAGAAAATTTTTACGAATTGATTTTACTTTTACGAATTTTATTTTGAGGAAATAGTCTCTTATAGTACGAATGTATTTTATTTATTTTCGAATTTTATTTGAGGACATAGAAATATTTTTAGGAAATATTTTTATTTGCAAAGTTTATTTAGCAGAGTTAGAAAATATTGGAGAATAATTTTATTCAAACGGAACTTTATTTTTATTTTACGAATTTTATTTTTCGAACTTAATTTTAGGTGAGATAGAAAATATTTTCGAATTTTATTTTGAGGAAATAGTCTCTTATAGTACGAAGGTACTTTATTTATTTTCGAATTTTATTTGAGGAGATAGAAATATTTCACGAAAATATTTTTATTTTGCAAAGTTTATTTAGCAGAGTTAGAAAATTTTAGAGAATAATTTTATTTTAACGGAACTTTATTTTTATTTTACCAATTAAATTTTAGAGATGTTAGAATTATTTTAGGAACTTTTATTTTTAGATGTTAGAAAATTTTATGCGAATTGAACTTTATTTTAGGGGAGATAGAAAATTTTTTCGAATTTTATTTTGAGGAAATAGAATTATTTTGCTAACTTTATTTTTATTTTAGAGGAAATAGATTTTTCTGAGAAGAATTGCTATTTTATTTATTTAACGGAACTTTGAAAATTCGCGGGAATTCATTTTTATGTTGTTATTTAGTGGAGATACTCAATTTTCAATGGATGACTTTCTTCGAGAAGAGGTATTTTTGCGTGATGTATTATCATGTTCGTGTTAATTTTTGGACGATGTGTACTTTAACATGGGGATAGCTTGATTGAAATTTATTTTGTTTGCATGCGCAAAGAAAATATTTTAGTTGATTTTGATAAACGCCATGGGAAAGATTGATTTTTTTCAATTTTAATTCAACAGCAAATACAAAATTGACTGGAAATATTTGTAACAACATTTTTAAGCCAATCATGTTTGTGCATTTATAATTTCCTGCACTCGTTAGATACAAAATTTATGCGAACTTTATTTTTATTTTAGAGGAAATAGAAGTTTTTGAGAAGAATTGCTATTTTATTTTTTTTTTTTAACGGAACTTTGAAAATTCGCGGGAAAGAATTTTATTTTGGGGAACTTAATTTATTTCGTGGTCTTAATTAAGAGGAAATATTTTTATTTTCGAACTTAACCTATTTTTCAGGAAAGTGTTTTCTTATTTTGAGAACTTTTATTTATTATTTTTCGTTAATAATAGATGTGTGTAAAAAAAATTGGGAGGATATTTCTTAGAATAGACTAATATTTTGGAATTTCAAAATTATTTGATTTATTATGTTTTTAAAATAATATGAAATAAAAGCTTACTTGATTTTCATGATGAGAAAATAGATCATGTGCATTCATTGAATTCAGGTTGTACATGAAATTAACACGCATAAATTATAAAAATACTGAAGAAATATTATTTCAACTAAATAGCAGAAAGATTTTACACCAATACACCAATGCAGATGTTAATGAATTCCTACAGATGTCGTTATGCTTCTGTTTATCTCAGTCAAAGTAGAAAATCTGACTTGCATGCACTTTTAGATCAGATAACATTTGAGTTGCCATTTTTAAAAATATAAATAATTTATTATAATAGCATTGCAACATTTCGACAAAAGTCTCTTATCAACTGGCTTAGTATGACGCCAAGGATAGCCTCGTTCCCAAATAAAGTAATCTCGAACACGAATTTTATCAAAGTTCACCCCTTTTTCGCAGACAGAAGTACTGCACACTAATAATAACATCTGTTTTTAATATCACTCAATGAACGGCAGATTAACTTAGAGTAAAGCGGTATGTGTTATCATTTTGCAGTGGTGACATTCAGTCTATGCGGGCGACAGTCAGTCTCTGCCTTCTTGTTTGTGGTGGACTGCAAGAATGTATTACCCATTTCTAGTAAATTTTTTAAAACTGGAATATTTAAAGTAAATACAGAGGTTTTAAAACTTGCAAGAGTATAATTTATTTAAAAGATTCTTTCTTTTAAATGAATGGACATTTGAAAAATTTTGCGGAAAGATTTTAATTTTGTGAACTTAATTATTTTTTCGACTTAAATTTTCTTATATATGTTGTTCAAGAGGGAATGTATATTTTTAGATGCGTTAGTTTTAGATAAGTTGTATATGACATGCTTTAAAATTAAATTTGTAAATTTAAATAATAATAATAACAATCAAATAATAATAATGAAAACAATGAAATAATAATAATAATGACAGCATTGAAATAATTATAATGACAACATTGAAATAATAATAATAATAAGCAAAAGAAATATTTCGTTAGTTGAAAAATAAAGTTTTATCTTTAGAGTTCATATATATTTTGCAGTATTCACTATCAATTCACATATTTATCGCTGTGTTAGATCTTTTCAGAAAATTAACTTATTTTTGTGTAATGTTTGTGGGAAAGAATTTTTCTTCTAAACGAATCATTTGAAGTTTCTTTTTTAAAATACCACGGTTGGACTTAGGAAATAATTTTACTTATTACCTAAAATGAATTTTTTCAAACTTCTGCTTGAAGAATCGCTTATGTTAGAGTTGAAACAAAGGCAAGTTAAAGATTAAATAATTCACTTTTAGATATTGTGCACATTTTCAATAAGCATTAAGTAAATTTTCAGGAATAAAGGTCACGAAATTTCTGTAAAGTTAACGCGCCAATCATCTTACGTGATTTAGGTCACGTGACTAGTAAAATATTTTAAAACAATCAGGGTTGAGTATTTATAAATTTCTGCAACACCTATGATTGTATAAATTTGCATGGTATGAGATAGCGATTTTAATTACATGACAAACACGTATTTCGTCCGCTCTTGAGTTCTTTTTCTCCTCTCGCGCGGAAATTCGATTCAAAACATCAACTTTCACAGAAATTTGAGATTTACGGATTTTTTTTTAAAGGAAATGAATTGATTTTATTTTAATTGAAACTAATTAGAAATGTCACTTACTTTAATCTTCATTAGAAAGAGTTGGAGACTTTGCTGTTTCCAAACATCACTTCAAAATTAATTATCTTAAACGCTGAAGCTAAAATATAACGTTACTTTTAAATTCTTTGAAAAATGAAAAGTAAAAGAAAAATACGCATGTTCACGCAGAGACATAGAAATTTTTTTTCGACTTAGAACTATCTTTAGTTAAATTTCGGTTTGACTTTAAAATTTATCAACCTGTTTAAACTCTGTTAATTTATATTTTGGAACTATTGAAAATATTTTTGAGTGAAAAAGCTTAGAGTTTGTGATTGTAACTCGCATATAACAACGTTTCATATTTTTCCAAAATATGAGTGAGTTGACTTTTTGAAAACTTTTGACTATCGTTTAGAAATTACTTGTAACAGTTTAGCAATTTCATATATGATTATATTTCCAGTCACTAACAAGATTTGATACTACAATGTGACTTATGTGTCACCAATGATCTTTCCCTCACAAAATAGTTTTGAAAACATTATTTTTACTTATACGTTTAAATACATAGAGAAAAATTTAGCTTACTTTAAGGAATGTACTTCAACATATCTTCTTCCTTCATCTGATTGAGACAAAATGGTGGATTTCTTAACTGTTAAACACGAAAGCCACGCATTATCACATGACTTCACTCTACTATGTGAATGGCTGATAGTATAAACACGTTATTCGATATCAACGTCCTCAGTAAGCGATTAGAATAGCTAGACTTTTGTGGTATAGCATTGCTATCCGAAGCTTGTTTGAACTTGTTTGTACTACTTTGCCTGTATTGTAAGTTTATTATTAATTACTTAGATATTTAAAATCACCAATTGCTAATTGTAATTAGATCATTAATTGATTTTTATAATAATAAGTGGTTTATTTTTATATTGTTTAAATTTCATTAAGTGTTGATCTTAGAAATAACTCAATTTTCTTTAGATTTCATTCACTTAAGTCTTTAAAATTTTGTTTTGTATGTTAGAAATTATTTCAAAGTATTGAAAGTCGTATTTGTGAAATGGTTCATTTTTTAGAAAATGAGTCTTGAAAAATAGTCATGAAAATTATTTGACTTGTAAAATAATTGAAGAACTGAAAAGGATTTCATTGCTCGAAGGTGAGTCGAAAAATATTCACAAAAATTATTTGACTTGTAAAATATTTGAAAGTGTTGACATTGAAAAAAACTTGGTTTCTTGAAAACATATACTTAATTTTCTAAAAATTTTACGAAAATTGCATGTTTGGTAGAATGAACGAGCAGAACCAACCCTTGGTTTCATTCAAGTTTTTGAACACTTTCATGGTCGGAAGAACAATGAAAGTCCCTAGTTTCTTGAAAACATATACTTAATTTCTAAAAATTTTACGAAATTACATGCTTGGTAGAATGAACCAGAAGAACCAACCCTTGGTTTCTTTAAAGTTTTTTTACACTTTCATGATCGAAAGAACAATGAAAGTCCCCAGTTTCATAAGAACATATGCATGATTCCTAAAAATTTTATGAAAAATTCATGCTTGGAAGAATAAATGATGAGAGTTCATGGGTACCTTTGTGAACTCATTCGTGAAAAATCTTTGTTGATACTTCATGGCCCTGATTGTTGAAAGTTTGTTTTGAAAATATATTTAATACCACGATTTTGTAGGAAAAAAGAATGAGAGTCCTTGTTTTCTTAGAAGATTTATTTGTTTAATACTCATAAATATTGCATGACTTGAACTCACGTTTGGAAGAAAGAACAATGAGAGTCCTTAGTTTCATGAGAACATATGTATATTTTCTAAAAATTTTAGGAATTGAACACTTGTTTGGAAGAATAAATGATGAGAGTTTATGGTTACCTTTTGAGAACTCATTCGTGAAAAATCTTTCTTGATACATCATGACAATTGAGTCGTGCTAGTTTGTTTTGAAAATCTATTTAATGACATGATTTTGTAGGAAAAAAGAATGAAAGTCCTTGTTTTCTAAGAAGGTTTATTTGATTAATGCTCATAAATTTCGCATGGGTTGAACTCACACTTGAAAGAAAGAATGATGAAAGTCCTTTGGTTTTTTTTTTTTTTTTTTTTGAAACATATATGAATTGAACACTTGTTTGGAAGAAAGATGAGAATCTTGGAAGGTTAGAAGGTTTGCTTGATTTCTTAAAAGTTTTTGGTAAATACATGGGTTAAACACATGCATGAAAGAAATAACGATGAGAGTCCTTGGAAAATTCATGAGAACTAATTTAAAAAATATTTGTTAGTTAACAAAGCAAAGTTTTTGCAAAAATAAGTTAAACAAATTTAGTTAAGAAAAAATTAAGTTAAAAAATTTTAAAGGTTTGAAAAAAAAATTAAATTAAGAAAAAAATTTAAATTAAGAAAAAAAAATTAATTAAGAAAAAAAATTAATTAAGAAAAAAAATTTAAGTAAAGAAAAAAATGTTAAGTTTAGAAAAAAATTACGTTTAGAAAAGTATTCCAAGGTTGAATGTTTGTAAAAATTTGATTGTTTTCTGCTTTAACTCATAAATGAATTCATCCTAGCAATCAATTGTTCATCCGGCCAACCATATGTTTATTCAACACCTAACCAACCAAGCATCTTCTTACCACACAAATCGATTATTTATAGTATTAACCCTTTATTTCAGCACAAGTGCAGAAAGTAAACCGATGATAGAATCGAAAAAATAAGTGGCTTATCAAATTGACTTTGTTAAAACTCGACATTATCCAATATTTTCGAAAAGATAAACTAAGACTCAGAAACTCATTTAACATCAATTTGGAATGAAAATTTGCAAAGATGTTCATTTCCCGCGAAAACTCACTTATGCATTTTTGGAGATATGTAAAAATCACAACAATATTATATTTAAATTAATTAAATTCTCACTGTTTCATATTACTTTGCAAGTAATTAGAAATATTTCTAGGTTAACTAGGTTTGATAGTATTCCAACTTAAACATTTCTTTGATAGATTTTCTATGATAAACCTTGTGTAACTAACCTTTTTAATTCAACTTAGTTTCATGAGATTTACCTGCAAAACTTTAAATTCTTCTATTCAGTTTAGTTATCAATTTCAAATTATTTTTTAAAGTTTTATTATTGTTTGAAAAATAATTATGTACTCTAATACCTGTATTCTAAATCATTTAAACTCTAACATTTAACAAATCTAAAATTATAATATATTCAACACTTACCTAATACACCAGCTTGATCATGACAAGTGTGTTTAACAGGACAACTTTAAGTGAAATGGCAAATCCTTATCGTGAAATAGGTTATCACGTGACAACTTCCTCCCGTTTCATTGGATGATAACGCAATCACGTGATTCCTTATCTGCAATGTCACTCAACGATAAGAACAACGCTGAGAAGCCACATTTTCGCCATTTTATCACTCTTTTCAGGTGAGTACCCGTGCAGGTTTGTCTTCGATATCCGTCCTTGTATAATCATGTCAAATCATGTTTTAACTTGTCTGAAGTTGTCTAAACATGTTACTGCTTCTTACTTAACCTAAAATGCAAGTTTAATCACGGAAGAAATGTATATATTTTTATTTTTGTTAGATTAGATAATTGAAATAAACAATTTCTAAATATAATTAAATCACTTCCGTTAATTAATAATTATATTAATTAAAATAATAATGATTTATATATGAACTAATTTATAATATATATATATATAATATCGATTTTAGGAATAACTTAAGCTTCTTTTGAAAGCGAAAAAGAATAATTCAAATATATATGAGTGTTAGAAAATTCTTATGTGAGAAAACTGGAAAGGAAGAACGATGACACCCTTTGGATACATCTTGAAAACTCAGTTATGAAAAAATACGATTTCTTTTAACTCTTGAAAAATTCATGATCAGAGTTTGCTTGAAATATCCAAGGTCTCTCATCATTTTTTTCTTTCCAGTTTTCTCACAAAAGAATTTTCTAACACTCATATATATTTGAATTATTCTTTTTCGCTTCCAAAAGAAACTTAAGTTATTCCTAAAATCGATATTATATATATATTATAAATTAGTTCATATATAAATCATTATTATTTTAATTAATATAATTATGAATTAACGGAAGTGATTTAATTATATTTAGAAATTGTTTATTTCAATTATCTAATCTAACAAAAATAAAAATATATACATTTCTTCCGTGATTAAACTTGCATTTTAGGTTAAGTAAGAAGCAGTAACATGTTTAGACAACTTCAGACAAGTTAAAACATGATTTGACATGATTATACAAGGACGGATATCGAAGACAAACCTGCACGGGTACTCACCTGAAAAGAGTGATAAAATGGCGGGAATGTGGCTTCTCAGTGTTGTTCTTATCGTTGAGTGACATTGCAGATAAGGAATCACGTGATTGCGTTATCATCCAATGAAACGGGAAGAAGTTGTCACGTGATAACCTGTTTCACGATAAGGATTTGCCATTTCACTTAAAGTTGCCCTGTTAACCCGTTAATAGTCGCGCGTTGGTCTTTTCCCCGCCCGAAATTCGTTATCTTCCTTTAACTCATTTCCAATTAAAGTTACGATACCCAAATTCCGTGTAGCTGACCTTGAGTGTTCACACTCTTGTGTAGTAAAACTGCAAGTCATTCCTGCTATTTCTTAGCATTTTATCGCATTCTTAAGTTCCAATCGGTCTAAATGACCGCGTTGCGACCACTTGCGTTAGTTGAATTCCCCCCCCCCCCTCGTGTTCATCCTTTCCCATTTCCGCGATATCTGTGGGGGAAAGTTTCTTCGAAGTCCGGACTCTCTGCCTGTTGTTATTTCGTCTTTCTTTCCATGTGCTATTTTACCCGTTCATAGAATACTTTTTTTACTTTTAGAATGTGACTTAAAATTGTTTTATTATATTAGTTGTGAAGTCAGTTCGCACAAAAAACTGATGGATGGTCACTTACATTTTTTTTTTTTTTCATTGTCAAATATTGCGGGAATAAATTCTCAAATTGACAATCGTTTAAATATGGAAAAAAAAGGGAAATTCATCATCATTATTTCAAAGAACTTGCTTTCCATTTATTACCGGAACATATAAATGAAAGAAAACAGACAATAACACTGTCAATCCATTAAAAAAGAGAGAAGAGAATTTTGTGGGAATCAGTAAAAAAATTGCCGTATCTCCAAAATCTGAAAAGTATCGTTTTTGAACAATAAAACAAATTCGAAAGATAAAACAATTTTCTCAGAAATGTAGTATGTATATCTGTGAAGAACATACATATAATTTATTTGTACAATAAGAAAAATAATGAGAATTTTATAATGTAGGTTAGAAATTACGAAATAAAAATCTCTTTGGGATGAGTGTGAAATATGAATCTCTCTACTCAGTGAATGTTTATACTATGATTTTAAAAAATATTTTAAGTATTTTTCTAAAATTTATCTATTTTTAAATTTTCATACTGCAAGTAAAAACACATTTTTTTTTTTAAACAATGCCGCAGAAAATGTTTTTATTATTATTATTATTATTATTGAAATCCAATAGAGGCTTGGGAGCGGTATCTAACAAATTTAAATTTGTTGTCCTTCATCAATTGTTCAAACTATTTTTCAGAATAATGTTTTCCAGAATATGAGAGAAAATTCATTTAAATTAAATTGTTGCTGCATATTTATAATTTTGGAGAAAATTTTCTTATTGTTTTTATTATTTTAATGAATGTTATTATAAAACAATAAATTATAATATTAATACCTTATTATGAAATGTACAATTGAATATTTATTTTAATTAAATAGTTGCTGTAAAATACATCCCTATTAAGATAAACCTTTCAATGATTCTATTAATTAAAATAATTTATCCATCTTAGGATTTAAATCTACAATTGCAAACGTATTTAAATTAAATATATAATTTCAATAACTTATTTATTATTTACTTTATATAAGCGAAGTTCGTATTCAGCGTTTTTATTCAAGGGCGCTGCTCCCACCCTGTAATAAGTACAAAAACTACAAATCGTGCATTTTCATTTGAAATATGGATTTAATCACAAAATCTCGAGAGCCCCCCACCCCCCTCATACACACACAGACACCTCACAAAATAAATAAATAAAACGTAGTTACAACATTTACATTTATAATTTCGAAGTTAAGTATTTTTTACCTTTTTCTTTATTATATATATATAATATGCTGGTAAATTAGTGGTATTGTATTTGGTTTTTGTGTTGCATGTCATAGGTTCCTTTTTTTTTCAGTTTAATTGTTCAATTTAATGTTAGTGTAATATATTGATGCTAAATTTATTAATTTTATTTTATTAAATGGATATAGAGCGCCGGAGTATCATAAAAATCTACCTGACTCTGATTATGTCCTTCCAAAATAAATAAATAAATAAACCCTATCACGAATTTAGATTCATATTCGTAAATGTTTTCCTACTAATTATTGATTCATAGTAACATCAGAAATTCAATCAAATCATTTACTATTTAATTTTAAGTATTTATGCAAAACAAAGAAAGGGTTATTAAAAACACTTATCTAGATGCCAACTGAATATATACTTAAGCGAAATAAATAATTGCTGTAAAAGGTTGTGAAGTAAATAATTGCTGTAAAATGTTGTAAAATGAATAATTGCTGTAATCTTTTAAAATTTGGTCAATATTTTCACCCTACCTTATCCGTTTTCGATCATCTGATAACACCGGCAAGTTTCCCCTTCGTTTTCGACCTGCTGGTAACGGCAGCAAATGGACCGAACGCGACTACTAACGTTCTAAAAAATGTCGCGACTACTCTCGGGTTAAACTCACTTGTCATGATCAAGCTGGTGTATTAGGTAAGTGTTGAATATATTATAATTTTAGATTTGTTAAATGTTAGAGTTTAAATGTTTTAAAATACAGGTATTAGAGTACATAATTATTTTTCAAACAATAATAAAACTTTTAAAAACAATTTGAAATTGATAACTAAACTGAATAGAAGAATTTAAAGTTTTGCAGGTAAAACTCATGAAACTAAGTTGAATTAAAAAGGTTAGTTACACAAGGTTTATCATAGAAAATCTATCCAAGAAATGTTTAAGTTGGAATACTATGAAACCTAGTTAACCTAGAAATATTTCTAATTACTTGCAAAGTAATATGAAACAGTGAGAATTTAATTAATTTAAATATAATATTGTTGTGATTTTTACATATCTCCAAAAATGCATAAGTGAGTTTTCGCGGGAAATGAACAACTTTGCAAATTTTCATTCCAAATTGATGTTAAATGAGTTTCTGAGTCTAAGTTTATCTTCTCGAAAATATTGGATAATGTCGAGTTTCAACAAAGTCAATTTGATAAGTCACTTATTATTTCGATTCTATCATCGGTTTACTTTCTGCACTTGTGCTGAAATAAAGGGTTAATACTATAAATGAACGATTGGTGTGGTAAGAAGATGCTTGGTTGGTTAGGTGTTGAATAAACATACGGTTGGCCGGATGAACAATTGAATGCTAGGATGAATTCATTTATGAGTTAAAGCAGAAAACAATCAAATTTTTACAAACATTCAAACTTGGAATACTTTTCTAAACGTAATTTTTTTCTAAACTTAACATTGTTTTCTTTACTTAATTTTTTTTCTTAATTAAATTTTTTTTTTCTTAATTAATTTTTTTTTCTTAATTTAAATTTTTTTTCTTAATTTAATTTTTTTTTCAAACCTTTAAAATTTTTTAATTTAATTTTTTCTTAACTAAATTTGTTTAACTTATTTTTGCAAAAACTTTGCTTTGTTAACTAACAAATATTTTTTAAATTAGTTTTCATGAATTTTCCAAGGACTCTCATCGTTATTTCTTTCATGCATGTGTTTAAACCATGTATTTACCAAAAAATTTAAGAAATCAAGCAAACCTTCTAACCTTCCAAGATTCTCATCTTTCTTCCAAACAAGTGTTCAATTCATATATGTTTAAAAAAAAAACCAAAGGAATTTCATCATTCTTTCTTCCAAGTGTGAGTTCAACCCACGCGAAATTTATGAGCATTAATCAAATAAACCTTTTTAGAAAAAAACTACTTTCATTCTTTTTTCCTACAAAATCATGTCATTAAATAGATTTTCAAAACAAACTAGCACGACTCAATTGCCATGATGTATCAAGAAAGATTTTTCACGAATGAGTTCTCAAAAGGTAACCATAAACTCTCATCATTTATTCTTCCAAACAAGTGTTCAATTCCTAAAATTTTTAGGAAACATACATATGTTCTTATGAAACTAAGGACTCTCATTGTTCTTTCTTCCAAACGTGAGTTCAAGTCATGCAATATTTATGAGTATTAAACAAAAACAAGGATTTTCATTCTTTTTTCCTACAAAATCGTGGTATTAAATATATTTTCAAAACAAACTTTCAACACTCAGGGCCATGAAGTATCAACAAAGATTTTTCACGAATGAGTTCACAAAGGTACCCATGAACTCTCATCATTTATTCTTCCAAGCATGAATTTTTCATAAAATTTTTAGGAATCATGCATATGTTCTTATGAAACTAGGGACTTTCATTGTTCTTTCGATCATGAAAGCGTTCAAAAACTTTAAAGAAACCAAGTGTTGGTTCTTCTCGTTCATTCTACCAAGCATGTAATTTCGTAAAATTTTTAGAAATTAAGTATATGTTTTAAAGAAACTAGGGACTTTCATTGTTCTTCCGACCATGAAAGTGTTCAAAAACTTGAAAGAAACCAAGGGTTGGTTCTGCTCGTTCATTCTACCAAACATGCAATTTTCTTAAAATTTTTAGAAATTAAGTATATGTTTTCAAGAAACCAAGTTTTTTTCAATGTCAACACTTTCAAATATTTTACAAGTCAAATAATTTTTGTGAATATTTTTCAACTCACCTTCGAGCAATGAAATCCTTTTCAGTTCTTCAATTATTTTACAAGTCAAATAATTTTCATGACTATTTTTCAAGACTCATTTTCTAAAAAATGAACCATTTCCCAAATACGACTTTCAATACTTTGAAATAATTTCTAACATGCAAAACAAAATTTTAAAGACTTAAGTGAATGAAATCTAAAGAAAATTGAGTTATTTCTAAGATCAACACTTAATGAAATTTAAACAATATAAAAATAAATCACTTATTATTATAAAAATCAATTAATGATCTAATTACAATTAGCAATTGGTGATTTTAAATATCTAAGTAATTAAAAATAAACTTACAATACAGGCAAAGTAGTACAAACAAGTTCAAACAAGCTTCGGATAGCAATGCTATACCACAAAAGTCTAGCTATTCTAATCGCCTACTTTGGACGTTGATATCGAATAACGTGTTTATACTATCAGCCATTCACATAGTAGAGTGAAGTCATGTGATAATGCGTGGCTTTCGTGTTTAACAGATAAGAAATCCACCATTTTGTCTCAATCAGATGAAGGAAGAAGATATGTTGAAGTACATTCCTTAAAGTAAGCTAAATTTTTCTCTATGTATTTAAGCGTATAAGTAAAAATAATGTTTTCAAATGTATTTTGTGAGGGAAAGATCATTGGTGACACATAAGTCACATTGTAGTATCAAATCTTGTTAGTGACTGGAAATATAATCATATATGAAATTGCTAAACTGTTACAAGTAATTTCTAAACGATAGTTCAAAAGTTTTCAAAAAGTCAACTCACTCATATTTTGGAAAAATATGAAACGTTGTTATATGCGAGTTACAATCACAAACTCTAAGCTTTTTCACTCAAAAATATTTTCGATAGTTCCAAAATATAAATTAACAGAGTTTAAACAGGTTGATAAAGTTTAAAGTCAAACCAAAATTTAACTAAAGATAGTTCTAAGTCGAAAAAAAAATTCTATGTCTCTGCGTGAACATGTATTTTTCTTTTACTTTTCATTTTTCAAAGAATTTAAAAGTAACGTTATATTGTAGCTTCAGCGTTTAAGATAATTAATTTTGAAGTGATGTTTGGAAACAGCAAAGTCTCCAACTCATTCTAATGAAGATTAAAGTAAGTGACATTTCTAATTAGTTTCAATTAAAATAAAATCAATTCATTTCCTTTAAAAAGAAATCCGTAAATCTCAAATTTCTGTCAAAGTTGATGTTTTGAATCGAATTTCCGCGCGAGAGGAGAAAAAGAACTCAAGAGCGGACGAAATACGTGTTTGTCATGTAATTAAAATCCGTATCTCATACCATGCAAATTTATACAATCATAGGGGTTGCAGAAAATTATAAATATTCAACCCTGATTGTTTTAAAATATTTTACTAGTCACGTGACCTAAATCACGTAAGATGATTGGCGCGTTAAGTTTACAGAAATTTCGTGACCTTTATTCCTGAAAATTTACTTAATGCTTATTGAAAATGTGCACAATATATAAAAGTGAATTATTTAATCTTTAACCTGCCTTTGTTTCAACTCTAACATAAGCGATTCTTCAAGCAGAAGTTTGAAAAAATTCATTTTAGGTAATAAGTAAAATTATTTCCTAAGTCGAACCATGGTATTTTAAAAAAGAAACTTCAAATGATTCCTTTAGAAGAAAAATTCTTTCCCACAAACATTACACAAAAATCAAGTTAATTTTCTGAAAAGATCTAACACATCGATAAATATGTGAATTGATAGTGAATACTGCAAAATATATATGAACTCTAAAGAGAAAACTTTATTTTTCAACTAACTAAATATTTATTTTGCTTATTATTATTATTATTTCAATGTTGTCATTATAATTATTTCAATGCTGTCATTATTATTATTATTTCATTGTTTTCATTATTATTATTTCATTGTTATTATTATTGTTTAAATTTACAAATTTAATTTTAAAGCATGTCATATACAACTTATCTAAAACTAACGCATCTAAAAATATACATTCCCTCTTGAACAACATATATAAGAAAATTTAAATCGAAAAAATAATTAAGTTCACAAAATTAAAATCTATCCGCAAAATTTTTCAAATGTCCATTCATTTAAAAGAAAGAATCTTTTAAATAAATTATAGTCTTGCAAGTTTTAAAACCTCTGTATTTACTTTAAATATTCCAGTTTTAATAAATTTACTAGAAAAGGGTAATACATTCTTGCAGTCCACCACAAACAAGAAGGCAGAGACTGACTGTCGCCCGCATAGACTGAATGTCACCACTGCAAAATGATAACACATACCGCTTTACTCTAAGTTAATCTGCCGGTCATTGAGTGATATTAAAAACAGATGTTATCATTAGTGTGCAGTATTTCTGTCTGCGAAAAAGGGGTGAAGTTTGATAAAATTCGTGTTCGAGATTACTTTATTTGGGAACGAGGCTATCCTTGGCGTCATACTAAGCCAGTTGATAAGAGACTTTTGTCGAAATGTTGCAATAGCTATTATAATAAAATATTTATATTTTTAAAAATGGCAACTCAAATGTTATCTGCTCTAAAAGTGCGTGCAAGTCAGATTTTCTACTTCGACTGAGATAAACAGAAGCATAACGACATCTGTAGGAATTCATTAACATCTGCATTGGTGTATTGGTGTAAAATCTTTCTGCTATTTAGTTGAAATAATATTTCTTCAGTATTTTTATAATTTATGCTATGTTAATTTCATGTACAACCTGAATTCAATGAATGCACGTGATCTATTTTCTCATCATGAAAATCAAGTAAGCTTTTATTTCATATTATTTTAAAAACATAATAAATCAAATAATTTTGAAATTCCAAAATATTAGTCTATTCTAAGAAATATCCTCCCAATTTTCTAACACACATCTATTATTAACGAAAAATAATAAATAAAAGTTCTCAAAATAAGAAAACACTTTCCTGAAAAATAGGTTAAGTTCGAAAATAAAAATATTTCCTCTTAATTAAGACCACGAAATAAATTAAGTTCCCCAAAATAAAATTCTTTCCCGCGAATTTTCAAAGTTCCGTAAAAAAAAAAAATAAAATAGCAATTCTTCTCAAAAACTTCTATTTCCTCTAAAATAAAAATAAAGTTCGCATAAATTTTGTATCTAACGAGTGCAGGAAATTATAAATGCACAAACATGATTGGTCTAAAAATGTTGTTACAAATATTTCCAGTCAACTTTGTATTTGCTGTTGAATTAAAATTGAAAAAAATCAATCTTTCCCATGGCGTTTATCAAAATCAACTAAAATATTTTCTTTGCGCATGCAAACAAAATAAATTTCAATCAAGCTATCCCCATGTTAAAGTACACATTGTCCAAAAATTAACACGAACATGATAATACATTACGCAAAAATACCTCTTCTCGAAGAAAGTCATCCATTGAAAATTGAGTATCTCCACTAAATACCAACATAAAAATGAATTCCCGCGAATTTTCAAAGTTCCGTTAAATAAATAAAATAGCAATTCTTCTCAGAAAAAACTATTTCCCCTAAAATATAAATAAAGTTCACAAAATAATTCTATTTCCTCAAAATAAAATTCGAAAAAATTTTCTATCTCCCCTAAAATAAAGTTCAATTCCCATAAAATTTTCTAACATCTAAAAATAAAAGTTCCTAAAATAATTCTAACATCTCTAAAATTTAATTGGTAAAATAAAAATAAAGTTCCGTTAAAATAAAATTATTCTCTAATATTTTCTAACTCTGCTAAATAAACTTTGCAAAATAAAAATATTTCCTAAAAATATTTCTATGTCCTCAAATGAAATTCAAAAATAAATAAAATACCTTCGTACTATAAGAGACTATTTTCTCAAAATAAAATTCGAAAATATTTTCTATCTCACCTAAAATTAAGTTCGAAAAATAAAATTCGTAAAATAAAAATAAAGTTCCGTTTAAATAAAATTATTCTCTAATATTTTCTAACTCTGCTAAATAAACTTTGCAAAATAAAAATATTTCCTAAAAATATTTCTATCTCCTCAAATAAAATTCGAAAATAAATAAAATACATTCGTACTATAAGAGACTATTTCCTCAAAATAAAATTCGTAAAAGTAAAATCAATTCGTAAAAATTTTCTGACACCTGAAAATAAAATTAAGTTCGAAAAATAAAATTCGTAAAATAAATTTTCTAAGACATGAAAATAAAAATTTCCTAAAATAATTCTAACATTTCTAAAATTTAGTTCGTAAAATAAAAATAAATTTTCTAAGACTTGAAAATAAAAATTCCTAAAATAATTCTAACACCTCAAAATAAAATTCGAAAATAAAATAAATTTCGCTAAATAAATTCAGTTAGCAAAATTTTTCTAACACTTGAAAATAAAATTAAGTTCGAAAAATAAAATTCGTAAAATAAAAATAAAGTTCCGTTAAAATAAAATTCGAAAAAAAAAAAATATTTCCTCGAAAAATTTCTATCTCCTCAAAATAAAATAAATACCCTCGTACTGTAAGACAAGTTCTTATCAGTTTCCGACAACGCCTCTCTCACCACCGACTCTTATCAGCGCGCGCGCGCGGTGCGCCACCACGGGCCAGCACACCACCACACCGCACCACCGACGCAACGCAGGTGACACCAAACCGGCATAATCACACTACTACCCATTTTAAATGAAATTTCATTCTTAATCTTCTAAACATCCGACAATATTACTTTTTACACCGTCGGATAGAGAAAAAAATGTACTTTTAAATGCAATTTGTTTGAAAGCTGTATCTCAATTTGTTTCTGAGTTATTATTATTATTTTTTTGTAGTTTTCATTACTTTTTCGTCATAGTGGCAACAGAAGGTATCCATCGTTGTTGAATGTAAAGGGAAATACAGATTACTGTATAGACCAATCAGAACACGAATAAAATGCGGATTAAACCAATAAAAACCATGAGATATGCTTTCGATTTCCTACCCTGACAGAGAACAATAATCATTTTTCCAAATGGTTAAAAAAAAAATAATATTTGAAATTTATTTTTATTTTAATGTTTGATGTAATTTAAAATAAGGTGTTTCTTATCCGTTTTGCTGATTAAATTATCAAGAATTATACATAGAAAACATGTTACAATAAGTTTATTTATAGAAATACGAAATCTAAAAAAAAAAAAAAAAAAAAATGTTTACAAAATCCTAGTACATTTATGAAGTTTGTATTAGAAATAACATTAATTTGTATATAATATCTTTAAGTACTGGATGTAAAAGCTATAAATCAGTAAAATAGTTTTTTACATATTTGTAATCGAGACTCATCCTCGTGTTCCAAAGCGCCATATTCACAAATTATATGAGATGTTCTAGCCTCATGCCTGCAATTGTGAAGCACGACATTTCTCTCCCGAAAATTCCGTCTAGTTGTTTCGTACCAGGCATCTCGGTCACGATGCCATTTCAGTACATTTCCCATCCCGATTTTGTTACCTTTATTAATTATCATATTTTGGTTATTTATTATTATTTTTTTTTTTTTTTTTGCATTTGAAAAACTTGAAAAAAAATATGAGATTTTTGAACTTTTTTTTATTTTGTGCTAAAATTAAATTTTAAACAAATGTTTTTTCTTATATTTTGGTTTTAAGTTAGAAGTAGGGGTGTTATGATTCTATTTTGTTCTAAAATTGCTTTCTATATGCGTAATTTAGAGTTTTATCATGCGCGCAGCACTTAATAATGCATTAGTGAGAGGAATTTATAAATTTAAAATTTAAATATAAATTTTGTACATACAATATTTATTTTTTCTGGATAATGTAGTTAAGGACTTTAGGCAGGAAGGTGAAAAAAGACCTTAATTGCATATTTTTTTGCGTTTTTGGTACCTTGAAGAAGGCGATGTTTTTGATTGTTTCGAGAAACTCAAAGGTTCTGTGCCCCCCTTAACACTTTATATCTCAAATTAAGAATTTAAAAAACTATCTCCTTGAAATTTTTTTTCTTGCATTACTGTGATACATTAGAAGGTTTATACGCACTAAAAATAAAAGATTTAATTTTTTTGTTAATTATGGCTATTTACATCATATGGTACTTCAAAGTACCGTTGGGTCTTAACGCTTGGACAAAAATCCAGTCTTGGAAACAAAAAAAATGTTCATTTTTTTCTTATTATTTTAATATGATTTATCATGCATATATCTGGTGTATATATATCTATGATGTATATATGACTAGATGATGATGCTGTTGTTAAATCATCAGTGGGCATTCCCTCATAAGAAGAATATTCTACAGTTGTAACACTATCGTCGGATGAAAAGCATATCTGAAAGAAATTTCCAAACTTTTAGTTGTGGAAAACTCTAAAGGTTTCATAAAAATGCTAAAAGATACTTTTAGATTTTTTCCTAACTTTTTCCATTTTGTTTTATAAAAAATGCAATATTTTTTATAATGATAAAAATAACATATTTTTTGCTTTATTTTTCATTAATGTCATACATAAGTCATGGAATAACTTCTACATTGTATCAAAATCCACCTGTTTAGCATCCACGCATTTCTAAACCTTTTTATGCACCATATGTATTGCAACGATTAAAATCTAAGCAAAAATCCTTTTCAACGTGATCATGACGGTACTCAAATGTACCGCTTTGAACAGTTCTTCGTAAAGTAAACAATTGCAAATTAATTTTTTTAGCATAGCATATTGTCAAGTGATCTATTTAAAAGAAGAAAAAAAAAGATAGCCTTATGTTAAATTCTAATGTGTTTCCAAGCAATAAATAGCGACACCATGTAAGACAAGAAAATGGAAGCAAAATTGACACAATTGTGCCAAAATAGCTTCGTAAACAATTTTCAGCTTTCTGGAACTGCTATTGCTATCTAGGGATGGTCAAGGAAAGTATTTATTTTCGTTTCCTAAAATTAGCTTTGTGAATACATTCAATGAGCGTGTCAGTGTTGCCAGATTACGGCTTTTGTGTCACTTTTGCCAGATTGTGTGTCACCACTTTTTAAAAATAGTATAATTCGCCTTATTTTTCAGAATTTTTTATCTATTTTTAAATAAGCAAAATATTTCTATTTCAAAAAAGCGGTGACAATCAACGATCTGGGGAGAAAAAAGTCCCAAATCTGGTAACATTGAAGTGTGTATTAATTGGGATAGAAAACTGTGGTAATTTAAAGTGCCGCAGGGGCATAAAGGTTAAACATTATTTGGAAAAAAAATTCTAAACATTTCTAACATTTCTCGTAATGTCCCATAATACACGGAAAAGAAAATAAGTCTGTTGAGAATATTTTAGGAATATTTTTAAGTTTATGAAATTTATAAACGAAAAAGAAACTAATCAGGATGGAGTTTTACACTCTGTTTAATTTTGTATGATATGTCGATTACAACGCTGTTTTTCTTTACATTTTGATTTTAACGGATTTTATTACAAATAAAAGTTTGCCGCATTATTTTAGAAAAGCTCTGTATAATTTATTTCTTTTTATTTACTAAAATGTTTTTTAGGAATAAAATTACAATAAAAAAATTAAATGGTTTATATTTATAAATAAATGCTGTAAAAAATTACACTTCTTTAAAATTTTACATATTTTTTTCACAAAATATAATAATTTAAAGAAAGATGAAACATACACGTTCTCGAAATTTTAAATAGTCTAAACTACGATAATTTAAAAAATGTCACTGTCTCGTAAAATTATTTATGCCTGAACATATTTATTTTGAAAAAAATGTGAATCTATTTCCACACAAAACTCATTTGTAACAAAAGTGATATTTCTAAAACAAAACAATTTTTAAAGGCAATTTAACTGGCAAAGATATGGATTTTTAAAATGGTTGTGAAAACAAAATATTTTATTTTAAAGAAGCACAAGTGTATTTGAAAATATTTGTTTGAAACAGATTTAATTTTTCCCAGAACTTTGTTTCAGGAATTGTGTTCTAAAGAAAATATTATTAGGAATTAAGTGAAAAGCCGTGAAATTACTGACGGAACGACATTTTTAGTATGGTAAATACAAAGAAATGTGTAATCGCATTGAGTAATTTGGTGATATTCTTTAAAAAACATAATAATGTTTTTATTAGGAAAAAGTTACGTTAATTAGTTTAAAATTTTCGTTTAAAAGTTTATGAATTATAAATACAGTAGAACCTCGATTATCTGAATTAATATGGACGGACCATCTTTCAGACCATCTTTCGGATAATCAATAATGCTTCAATTTTAAGATTAAGGAGAAATATATGCAATATTTCTTATTATGGTAACAAGTGCTTAATAAAAATAAAGCAATAGTAAAATAGAAAGAAGAATAAATTACCTGAATTTTAATTTTGTAATTAATTACCTTTTGCATATAGGTTTAAAAAAATGCTTTGTTTGTGGCAGTTGCGATCGCCTTTGCTTTGAAGCTCTATCATGGATTTTTTTTATATTATTAGTTCACCAGTTTCTCAGTCTTTCAGCTGCTCCAGCTATGCCAAACCATTTGCAAAAGCATCAGAATTCTTAATTTGTTAGTTTTCTTTCTTACTCTACGTTGCTTTTGGGATCTCAAGTTAAATTCAAAGGCACTCGAAAGGGGATCAAAAATATTTATACGTACTCGAAGATTGGAAAGGACCTCTTGCACATAAGGAATATGATAAGTGAAAATATAAAGCTTTTAAAACGGATTTTGCACGCAAGGAACGTGATAGTAACAAAAAGATAATAATAATAATAATAATAATAATAATAATAATAATAATAATAATAATAATAATAATAATAAAGCTTTAAAAGTGGATTTCGGTTAACCATGAGTTTCGGTTAAGAGAGTTTCGGATAAAAGAGGTTCTACTGTACTGATATATTTTACGAGTATATAACGTAACAGCGAATCAAAATGCACAACAACTTCTTCCGAAGTACCCCTGATTTCGAAAATAGCTCTTCACCATTGGAAACTTATGCATCCAAATTACTTTCAAGATTGAAAGAGCCATTTATAAAAAGAAAGTTTATTTTTCTGTCGCTGATTATCGAAAACGTTCCCCAATAGTTTTTATAGTGTACTAGGGATCTCTGCCACCTGCAAGCTACGCTCGCCAACCCCCGTTCAGACACCGCAGAATCTAAAAACACGCTAATCTGATGGGTTTTAAAAATATTAGAGAAGATTGAATTATACTGAAAAAAGCTGTGCAGATCTCCCTGTAAACGGGTTTCAATTCAATTCCCTTTGAGTGCAAAAATTTAAGATTGAATCAGTTGCTGTTAAGACATCCAATGGTTGTTTTCGTTTTTTATTAAAGAGGGTCAGTTAAATATTTGAAAAGAAGCTAAAATAAAATAAATTAAGTATACATAGAATTTGTCTCCCGGTATTTTAAAACAGTCTATATAACAATAGCCTAAGTCATGTGAATATCATCAACAGTTCCAGGCGGGCCACTTCGCTTTTTATACTCTAGGTGCTATTTTGCTACTTTAATGTTAGCAGGCACAGGTGATAAGTCGCCAAATATTATTCAATTGCCATCATTTCATGTGTATTATAATAGTTCAAGTCATCAACTGCCATAAACAAATACGGTCTGATCCCTTCGCTGTTCATATGAAAGTTTGGCACAGATGGCATATACGTCCCATATTGGCGCGATTTTTAACGACGCCAATTTGGGGAACGCATCAACAGCATAAACAACAACTTCCGGCTTACCCTATCAAGCAAAATAACCATACTTTGGCGCCAGTTAAGTACGCGTTGCGTATATGACATTGGCATCAGAAAAAAATCGCGCCAATATGGAACCGTATATGACATCTGCGTCGAAAGTTTTCCATTTTGATTAAAAAATCAATTTTTTTTTCGAATAAAACTACATAAAATTTGCCATGATCGCAAAAAATTCTTGGTACTGTAACGCTAGCCGGGTGCAAATCTCGCCAATAGATTTTTTTCAACTCGCCAATTAGCATTTTTTTTTTTCGAGTTGTAAATTAAAACATTGATTTGAAGTTGAAATTAAATGCCATGGTTTGTTGCATAGTTTAATATTTGGCCAGATGCCATATACGCAGGTTTGGCGTGATTTTTTTTTTTTTTTTTTTTTTTTTTTTTTTTACGAAAATTTGGCGAAAACCTAGTTTTCGAACACCAGTTACATATGTATTTTTGGTACTACTTAGTTATCCCGTCGACCAAAAATCTATCGCCAAACTATAAGATTAAATGTCAATAATGGTTGCTCGTAAATGTCACATTCCTTTGAATTTAAGCAAGTTACACGTATTTACGTCATCAAGTGATTTTTATTTCGACGTTTTATTTGTATATTTATTAATGTTATACTAATTTATTTGTTCTTTCGTTATTTAAAATAAAAATTATGTCAATTTGTGTAATTTGGCGAGTGGTTTGGCAATTTAAATAATTTGGCGAAATTGGTCGACGGAATAACTAAGTAGTACGGTATTTTTTAATTATTTTCTATTATTTTAAAAAGGAAATAACAAAAAAAATCATGCATGGTTCTCATATATAAGAAAAAACCCAACTCTGCTACAAAAAATAATTGACTGTGTTAAACTAATAGAACACAGTCAATATATATTTAAAAATAACGTGCCACCGTTGGATCTTGCAGACTAATGGTATATATATTTTTTAAATATTGTTCCAAGCCATTGATTTTATCGTTTTAATACAAAAAACGTTATTACCACTGACATTATGTACATAGACGCCTTGCAACCATGCACGGTGAAGATAAAAACTTTGCTATTGTTAATATCCATATTAATACTTTAATTAAGATAATCTTGTCTATTTCTCGTACGTAATCTTTTAATGATTACCATTTATGTCTCTTATTTTTTCCTAAGATTTTTTGCATAATTGATCATAATCCTATGTTGTTCTGTAAATATTCACTGTTTTATTGTTAATGGTATTATGTGCTTCAAGATATTCATAACCAGTAATCATATGTAAATATTTTCTGTTAGAGGTAGGGTTGTAAAAACTCATATGGATGTGTGGATTGTGCAATTTTCTAATAACTAGTGTTCTTTTTTTCCCCTTAGTTCTTATATAATTTATATCTCACATTGTATAGTAGCACGCTCAGACAACTGGGTTGCTATCTTAAATTAATATTGTTATATCTTTTTTTAAATCTTTAAATTAACAGGAGTCTAAGTAAACATAATTAGCCAGGCAGGGCTTGTTGAGCTCAAGCCATTAGGTAGGCCTCCCTGCCTGGTCAGAACTTGAACTTGATAACTACAGAAAAAATAATTTATATAATTTCAAAAAGAAATAAAAGTAAATAAACATTTATTATTAAATAAACAACAATTGCCGGATTAATATATCAATCAAAATAATGCCATTTTGGCGCCAATTAGGTACCCCGGTGCGTACATGACATTTGTGCCAAATAATTTTCTTTTCGTTTTGTTAAAAAAAAAAAAAAAAAAAAAAAAAAAAAAAAAAAAAAAAGATGCGACAGCCATCAATTTTAAATGTTTTAGTTTTATATGAAAGCTTTGTATTTTAAATAAAATAAATGAAATGATTATATTTTAAATGAAATTAATGAAATATAAAAAAATGCGACGGAAAAAAGTTTTGGCGATTTATCACCTGCATCTCGCTAACATAAAAATACCGAGTTCTTATTTTCTCTATCAGAATCTTTCGATTTGGCGAAAGATTGTTCAAGTAAATAGAATTGTGAATAAAAGTGACATAATACATTTCTTAGCATACATTTAAGGGAGGCCAAACTGGTCGCCAAATTAGTTTAAAATAATAACCTTTTCTAAAATATGAAAAAAAAAACATCTGTTATGATTAAAATTTGAGTTGCCATCATTAGAGAAAAATATTTAAAATTAAAAAAAAAAAAAAATTAATGTTTCGAAAACTAATTTGAATTTAAAAATTCTAATACCAGTTTTGAGATCTGTGAATCAACATGGATTTTTGGTGTTAATTTCATCGCAAATTATTCCATATTTTAGGAGAAATCGCCGTAAAACATAATCAGTTGTTTAATTAGTCGTTTCATAGAATCGTTACATAAATTCGTTTCAATTTAGTCGTTTCATAATATCCGTTTCATAAACTTGTTTCTTTAGGATTTTATATATATAGGGTAGATTATTAAGTCTGAAAACCGTATATCTTTTTCTAGATGCTATTAATTTCCAAATAAACATTTTCAGCTGAGTATAAGAATTTATAATATTAAGATAAGTAAATAATGTTAATGTTGGCTTTTTTTCAGAAAGTTTGTCTGAAAACATGCTTGATGAAAAACACCGAAATGTTAGTGAGTTGATGGCGCCCGAAAAACATTGTACTCTGAAACGCTTCTGAAAATAAGCGGCAACTGTTTTCTGAATCTTCTCGGTTGAGGGCTTTGCATATTTTCATTCTTTTTTATATTATGTTATCTGATATTTTAAAAAATCTGTCTTTTTCTTTTTACAATGTATAGTAACTCCTTAATAACAGATACTTTAGTATATCAGCCACCACACTTTAACCAACACTTTTTCAATCCGCAACAGATGCATACATTTGTGTATTCATAAGTCAGAAACCTCCAGGCACCTCCGAGTAACAAGTAAATTTCGCGCTCCAAAGGTATTCGTTATTTAGAGGTTTTACTTTATAAATAATATAATATTATCATCTAGTAATAAATATTTAAAAAACTTTTTGAAGTATCTTTGTATAGTACGCAGCAGATATATATATAGTATGTTCGTATAGTATAGCAGAATATTTGTACAGTACGTTCACATTATCACCAGTGTCAGGTAGTTTCATAGGTTTTGAAACATACTACCTAGTTTATTCTTAAGATCTTTTCAAATATATTTTATAAACAACAAATTTATATTAACATCAGAAAAAATGTTTTATATTTAAAGAAGACATACTTTAAATACAAAAATTACAATATTTTGAAATACTCCTATACATTTCGAAAAATAGAAATATATTTTTACCTGAAACTCACTTGTAATGAAGCTGAAATGTTTAAATCGAAACACATTTTATAAGTAATTTAGCTTTTTAAGATATAGAATCATAAAGTGTTTTTTTTCCTTTACAGTAATGTATGTAAAAACCTGAAAGTGTTTGCTGAATCATTTATTGTTTAAAATAATATTTCTTAGAAAACGAATTGTAAAGACTTTTGGAGCATAAAAACCGTTACTAGATCTTTACGTCACATTCATTTCAATATAATGTGTATCAAGCATTGCTCGTGTTTCTTTGAAATTAAACAATTATTTTTTTTCATTAATCAATTTTGTATGACTACGAATTCATAATGAAAGTGCTACTTGATTTTCCAGTTTTAATTTTTATTTATTATGTATTACACTAAAAAATAATAACAATCGAACATTTTTTAAATCTTTTTTTAAATATACATATAAAAATTTATTAAATAACTTTAAAAGCAACATTTTATATCATGTAAATATGTAAATGGTAATCACTCTCGCTAAGTTAAGCTTTAGAGCTTTATTTATATAGCACAATTCCGAGGGGGGGGGGGGGACGAGATAATAAAACAATTTCATTGCATTCAATATTCAATATAGATTTGTATTTAATTTTACATTTGTTGAAAACAAAACATATACAAATTGACATACTTTATTCGATCGCCGCTACTCCCACAACAAATGTTATTATTATTTTTCTTTGTTTTATAAATAACAAATTTATGTTAAGATTAGAAAAATTATGTTATGTTTAATAAGCTAATAAGTTTAAAACGAAACACTTTTTAAAAATAATTTAACTTTTTAAGATACAGATTTATACTTTTTTCTAAAGTAATGTATGTATATCTGAAAATATGTACTGTATAATTTATTGTTTTACTTAATTTTGCTGTACAAAACGAATTTTAAATAAAGGCTTTTGGAGCATAAAAACAATCACAGGATATTTACGTCACATTCATTTTAATATTATCTGTATCAAGAATTGCTCGTGTTTACTTGAAATTAAAATAGAAAAAAAAATTCCTTGATTTATTTATCTATTTTATATGAACTACAGATTCATAATAATAGTAGAATATGATTTTCCAATTTTAATTTTTCTCTGTTACGTATCACATACAAAAATAATAGCCCGCGAAAATTTTTATTTTCTTTTTTTTTAATATACATATAAGAATTTATTAAATGAAAATAAAAGGCACATTTTATAGGATGAACATGTATATGTATAAATTAATAACCAGTTTTGGTGAGTTAAGTCTTGCTGATTTATGGATATAGTATAAACAGAGGGGGGCAAATAAAACTATTTTATTTCATTAAATAGTTTTATATTGTTTAACATTTGTTGAAAAAATAACTGAACAAATACATACTGACATATTTTATTTGACCACTACTATTCCCAGAACAGGATGTACGCGTGCTGCAAGACAATTTCCGTCAAAATTGACCTGAAAGGGGCTGTAGGCTCGATGGCCGGAGATCTCACTGGAGTAATTTAAAAGCTAAATTCAATAATTTTAAGACATCGGATAGGATGCAGGGAGGTTGTGGGATTACATGTAATTTAATGTTTCGGACGACCCCAATGACCTTGAGCTCAACATAGCTAATGGGATAAACATTTCCTACCCATGTTTCTTTCTTATTATTTTATGGTCACAGTTATTATTAATACTACTATTTCTAGCTAAATATCCACATACATCTATATACACATAACAAGCCAAAGTTAAAAAGCATTATTCGTTGGGAAAACACAAAGTAAGGATACAAACTCTGAAGCAAGTTTGAAAAAACAACTTTCTTTGTTGGTTGGTTGGTACGTTGATATTTATTGGAACATATTGTAAGAAAGGCAATTTAAAATCTAAAGTTAAATAATTAAAACGAAACGTATAGCTACTTTCATGGAAATATATTTATGGGTCATTTTGTTTCTTTTTGTGAAAATATGAATCTATTTCCATGCAAAACTCATTTGTACCAAAATTATTATTATTATTTCTAACACTAAACAAACTTTAAAGGCAATTTAACTGTCAAATATATCGATTATAAAAAGGGTTGATAAAGCAACATATTTTATTCAGAAGTATTTTATTCAGCCATATTTGAAGTTATATTTTGGAACGCTTATAAATTTTGCTTGAACTCTGTTTTGCGAAATTCATTTTAAATAAATATATTAAAACATCAAAGCATTCACCTAGAAATATAATAATACACAGAAGAGTACAATAACTTACATTACTTAGGTCGGATACATAAGGAAAATTGTTAAATTATTTTCTAATTTCTGATTGAAATATTTCATTATCAATACTTAGTTTTCGGGTTAAAAAAAAAATATCTGGGCCTTGTTAATTCCGGTAAGTTCCCAAATTTCATAAATTTTAAACCCCGTATATTTTGCTCGTTGAATAATGTAATTTTTACGATTTAACCGGTTAGATCGTGTAGCAAAGAGAACCAGGTATCGTAATTTTTAAATATTTGAATATATACTAAAGTAAAAAACTAAACTCTGTGGCTATACAATCCAAGAAGGATCTGGGCCGACAGTGCCCATGTCTGTTTTTTGACCCTGGGCCCCGAGGTGCTATGCAGCATGCGTCCCGGCCAGGTGGTCAACCTAACGCGAGACCCTCGGTGCTTAGTTCCCAAGCAAGCTTGGTACACTTGGATTCAAAATGACGTGGCCAAAATGAAAGGGAAGAGCAGGCTTACAAAAATAATTTAAAATCACAAGGGAACATGGGGTCGTAAACACAAATTGGGGTTACTAGAGGGGGTTGAAAATTATATGTAATACAAGAATAATAAACAAACATCATTCTACATCATTTTACTTATACTGTATTTCCACACATGTTACACATTCGCGAACAATACTACTACAGAAGATGCTCAAAGGTTTTGTCAGACGCCTTGGAGAGACGCATTACTTTGACGCTACATGGACTAGTGGACCTTCTCAAACATATCAGGTATATCTGGAGCACCTCCTGCTGCCGCAACAATTCTTCCTACTAAGTTTTCTTGAGATGAAACAGGTGTTTTGTAAATAAGTTCTTTTAAAAAACCCTTAGGGTATCCGTACACATTCGGAAGTGACTTTTTGAAATTTTCTCTTTTTATACCTTTTTTATAATGGAATTTACTTTAAAACTTTGAAAAGAAATATAAAAAAAAATAGCAATTACCTAGAAATATTTTTTTGAGAAAAATAGTCAAAATTATGTCAAACATTTACATTAAAAAACGTGATAACTCCAAAATGAAACATTGTATTGATATTTTGTAAATTGCATATTAAACAGAAAACTTACTCTAGGACTTAGACTACATACATAATCGCATCTCTATCTCAGATGATATGGCAGTTAAAATACTAATGTAATGAAAAATTCGCAAAATTTTTCTCAATTTTTTCATTTATACCAGTGTAAATTCAAAACTATTTAATATATTATCATGAGTGTAGCCTATTCCATCAAAAGACATTTGTAAAAGAAGTACAAAAAATTTCGTGGCAATTCATGCATTTTTGTTTTAGGATATTTTGTGTATAGTAAAAATCTGAAAAACTTCATTTTCAGAAAAAAACTAAAATAACAACATGTATAACAATCACTTATAAACAGGTTAAGTTAAATAATGCTATAAAAAGTGATAAAATATCTTTATTAAGATTGACGATCGTTTCATCGCATAAACGGCGACATTTTCAAAATCATGCACGATATGGGGAAAAAAAAATCTTTCGTGCATGATTTTGAAAATGCCGCCGTTTGTGCGATGAAACGATCGTCAATCTTAATAAAGATATTTTATCACTTTTTATAGCATTATTTAATTTATGCTAAAAATAACTTTTAAACACAATTCAAAAGCTGTAATAGCTGTAACTTTAAACGGCTGTAACTCGGTTTCTATTTTAGATACAGACAAAATTTAAGCAGATTTCGATAAATAAAAGATTCAATTTTAATATTATTGCAAAAATGAAAAATCAATATTTTGATAGAAAATTACGTTTTAAAGGTGTTCGGATACCTTAAGAAACAAACCTACTGGAGACAAATTTGGTGACACTCTGTTCCTATGTGATTTTTGATTCCTTTTGTATGTATTATTTGCTCTTTTATTTTGGCGACGTTATTGTGAATAATCCTGTATACAGGCCCTTGTAAAAAATGCCATATGTAAAAGCCATATTTAATTTCAATACTTTTTGAAATTGGATAACCTCTATACTGAATCACGCAATATGTATACATATTACAGTGATTCAAATTACATACATATGCCGAGCACGAAATTTTAGCCATTTTAAAGGTTCAATTAAAACAAATATGGTTGAAAAGGAAAACAACAAAAACTACTTTTTTTATATGCATTTATAATGCAAAAAATTAATGCTGTACTGAAATTTATGATTGTCTCCATGCTATATGTTCTTACCGATTCTGGAGTTGTCCTGGTTGTAAAATGTATTAATGCATTTTTTCGACGTCGTTTTATGCGGCAAGAAAGTCTCCAACACTTACTTAGCTTTCTTTTTAGCCGTCTGTAAAACAGAGGATTATAACTCGATTTCCTGACACTTTTACTCACTTTAAACTTCGTCAATGACTTCATTATTATATCCATGGCAGAGATATGCCTCATGATTTTGGTGATTCAAAAAATTAATAATGTCAGGGTTCGTACTGGTAGCATTATTTTCAAGACAAAATATCAGTAATTTTTTGTAGAAAAATAAATCTAGTTTAAAAGCGCGAAATTTCGCATTATTTAAGGAGAGATTTTCTATACGGAAATAGTGGTTCGGAGTATTTTTTAATCTCGAAATCCAAGGACCCGTACGAACCTTGAATGAGTGCTGAAGTCAGCACACAGCTTTTTTATATTTACACTGTAAAAAAAAAAATGTTGTGATGCTTCCGGCACTTTATTGTGTAAATTTTCAAGCACCGATGCTGTAAAATCAAATTGAAGCATCAACCCAGTGGAATCAAATTCAAGCACCAATGCTGTGAAAGCGAAGTCAATAAACAACTGAACTAAAAATCGAAATCTTTCTGTCACGTGCACCCCGCAGCCAATATCAGCACGTCTTTCCCCAGATTTGAGAAATTTTACAGCACTGTTAAAGACAGCAATTTGTAAATTTTACAACACTGCTAAAGACAGCAGCTTTTAAATATTTCAGCAAATGTGTTGGCAGCCAGGTTGCCAACACTCTTTGTTGTAGAATATAGTGATTTTTCTTGCACTTTATGTTGTAATTTTACACACATTGAATGAAATTGCTGTGAAACCGAATTCAAGCACCTATTTTGTGAAAGATAATTCAAGCAACAAGGGAAGTAAAAATCGAATTCTTTCTGTCACGTGCACTCCGCAACCAATATCAGCACGTCTTTCCCCAGACTTGAGAAATTTTACAGCACTGTTAAAGACAGCAATTTGTAAATTTAACAGCACTGCTAAAGACAGCAGCTTTGAAATATTTCAGCAACTATGTTGGCAGCCAGGTTGCCAACACTCTTTGTTGTAGAATATAGTGATTTTTCTTGCACTTTATGTTGTAATTTTACACACATTGAATGAAATCGTTGTGAAACGGAATTCAAGCACCTATTTTGTGAACGATAATTCAAGCAGCAAGTGAAGTAAAAATTGAATTCTATCTCTCACGTACACCCCGCTTACGTGACTTTTCACACACTTGTGAAATTTGTGCAGCACCCTTCAAGACAGCATGTTGAATTTTTTTTGCAAATCTGTTTGCACCTTGGGTGCCAGCACCTTTCGTTGTAAAATACATTTTGTTTTTCACTTAGAACATAAAATACGTCCAAATAAATGACCATCAGACACTTAAGACGAATATCTGGCAGAGGATTGTCTGTATTGAAACTTTGACGACTCAAGGAAATACTAATGAGCTCGAAGAACCAGATCATCTGTTACGAGTAAGTTGAAACATCTGAAACACCACCCGTCAAATACTGAAGTTGAATAATATTTTCAATAGCAACAATAGCTTCTTCGAAATGCTGGGAGTAATTTAAAAAATAAATAGAACACTGGCCGAATTTTGAAACCTCTCGTCCTTCAATGCTTTCATTCAGGACTCCACACAAAGTGCAATTCCTTTAAAATGTATATTGTGAACCCACATTAATTCTTCAAAGCATCTAAGTTTTAGCTAGTGATGTTCAAATGACGTAGTTATAGCGTCGAGAATATATTTGTGTTGAGTCTACGTCTTCCAGTAATGAAGTCAAGAATGTGGTCTTCATTAAAAAAAAATAGCGAAATATTATAACATTCAAAACAATTTAACTCTTTTTTGATTAAACGAATCCAAGTCAGTTATATAAAGGCGGTAATAGTTCGATTACATTTGTAGAAACGCGAAAAATATATTCTTGACATAGGAAAATGGTTTGGCTACAATTAATCCAAATAAAATGGGATTCTTCCCATGCCTACATGAAAATGCTGGTAATTTCGGAAGACGTTACGCTTCGTTCTCTATCGTGTATATTGGATGTACAGTCGTGGAAAAAAAGTAAACACCCCTTACTAACTCTCCAACAAATCATTGTAGAAGAACGTTTTTGGTAAAAAACGATTGGAAATAAAGTCTACCTTTAAATGATGCATATAAAATTGGCTTAGGGGGCCATCTATTTACTAAAACGAACCGAAACTTTATTTATTTCAATAGCAATATCCTCGTGTGACCATAAATAGATTCTACATCCTTCAATTAGCCTAAGTCTAAATTTTCATGAACGTCGTAAAATTAGTTTCCGATATCGTAATTATTTTAAAATGAGCATCTTTTATGGTATTATTACAATCTGAAGTTCGTTACTCAATTGTTGAAATGCTACAGAATGATTATGTCACTTCTTTTAATGTATTATTTCTTGGCAATATGAACATGGCACTAATTTAATATGTTTCGACTATTGCCAGCTCAAACGTTTAATTATAATGAGTAAAATGTATATTTTTTTTTCAAATTATGCTTTTCAGGACATCATAGGCGGAATCTTAAACCGTCATTTTCACTTTTTTTACTCATAATTTGAAAACTACTTGAAAATAAAATATCAAATTGAGGATTTACATAATACAGGGCATAATAAATATAAATCTATCAAAAAAATTGTACATTGCAGTTCATATTTTTTTTCGAATTTTAATTTCATAATTCATATTATATATTTTTTAATTACAAATTCAATGCATTTGTATTTGTTTTGTTTTTTAGTATCATAATTAAATTAATACATATATATATTAGGGGGCTCTGCCCCCTCCAAGCTACGCTCGCCAACCCCCGTTCAGACACCGCAGAATCTAAAAACACGCTAATCTGATGGGTTTTAAAAATATTAGAGAAGATTGAATTATACTGCAAAAAGCTGTGCAGATCTCCCTGTAAACGGGTTTCCATTCAATTCCCTTTGAGTGCAAAACTTTAAGGGCGAATCAGTTGCTGTTAAGACATCCAATGGTTGTTTTCGTTTTTTATTAAAGAGGGTCAGTTAAATATTTGAAAAGAAGCTAAAATAAAATAAATTAAGTATACAGAGTCTTTGTCTCCCGGTATTTTAAAATAATCTCTATAACAATAGCCTAAGTCATGTGACTCGCTTTTTATACTCTAGGTGCCATTTTGGTACTTTAATGTTAGCCAGACACAGGTGATAAGTCGCCAAATATTATTCTATCGCCATCATTTCATCTATATTATAATAGTTCAAGTCATCAACTGCCATAAACAAATACGGTCTGATCCCTTCGCCGTTCATATGAAAGTTTGGCAGAAGTGTCATATACGTGCCATATTGGCGCGATTTTTTAACGGCGCCAATTTGGGGAACGTATCAACAGCATAAACAACAACATCCAGCTTACCATATCAAGCAAAATAACAATACTTTGGCGCCAGTTAAGTGCCCGTTCCGTATATGGCATTGGCGTCAGAAAAAAACTCGCACCAATATGGGACCGTAAGTTTTCTATTTTGATTAAAAAATCAAAATTTTTTTTTTCGAATAAAACTACATAAAATTTGCTATGGTTGCAAAGAATTCTAGGTACTGTTACGCTAGCTGAATGCAAATCTCGCCAACAGCTTTTTTTCAACTTGCCAGTTAGCATTTTTTTTCGAGTGGTAATATTTGGCCAGATACGCACAGAAGGTTTGGCGTGATTTTTTTTTACGAAAATTTGTCTAAACGTCGTTTTCGGATACCAGTTACATATGTATTTTTAGTACTACTTAGTTATCCCGTCGACCAAAAATCTATCGCCAAACTATAAGTTTAAACAACAATAATGGTTGATCATAAATGTCGCATTCACTTGACTTTAAGCAAGCTACACGTGTTTACGTCATCAAGTGATTTTTATTTCGACTTTTTATTAATGTTATACTAATTTGTTCGTTCTTTCGTTATTTAAAACAAAAATTATGTCAATTTGTATAATTTGGCGAGTCTTTGGCGATTTATATAATTTGGCGAAATTGGTCGACGGAATAACTAAGTAGTACCGTATTTTTTAATTATTTTCTAAAGGAAATATAAAAAAAATAATTAATAATTATAGAACAAAATAATTTATATAATTTATAAAAATAAATAAAAGTAAATAACCATTTATTGTCAAATAAACAACAATAGCCGGGTTACCATGTCAACCATTTTTGAAATATGAAAAAAAAATATATCTGCTTGATTAAAATTTGAGTTGCCATCATTAGAAAAGTGTATATAAAATTAGAAAAAAATTAATATTTCGAAAACTAATTCGAATTTAAAAATTCTAATACCAGTTTTGAGATCTGCGGATCAATGCTGATTTTTGGTGTTAATTTCATCGCAAAATTTTCCATATTTTAGGAGAAATCGCTTGAAACATAATCATTGTTTAATCAGTCGATTCATATATCCGTTTCATAAATTCGTTTCATTAGGATTTTATATATATAGGGAAGATATATAAGGAATATAACATTAAGATTATAATTTCAAGAGATATTAATAAAAATATGAAAATGTAATTTAACATTAGAAGCTCTAAATTTTGAATGTTAATAATTCAAAAATTTATCCAAATGACTTGTAATTTCATTTGTAAGCATAGTTTGAACCGAAGATTTAAAATATAATGTCAAAATTGGTTGTTGCAATTGAAAAAGACAAAGTTTCTTCTGGTTTTGATTTGAGGATTGCTGCCTAAGAAAATTTTATATACATCGTTTAAAAGTAGACGTTATTTCCAATCGTTTGGTACATGCAATTTTTTTCTATTATAATTAGTTACGATTATGGTAGGGGTGTTTACATTTTTTTCCACGACTGTACAATCAACTAGAATGCTCACTATGAAATGTCCAAATCCACATGAAATCATAAATGCATATTCTTGGATAATACGAATATCGCTAAAAATACATTGTCATTCAACATATCTTTATTTTTATTATCAAAGTATTATTGAGACGTCTATTTTTAACACTTTCCAACAAAGTTGAAAAGTGTTTATGACTTCGATTTGTCTGTCCGTCTGTCCGCGCTCTAACTACCGTAAATATACTCGGATCGTTCTGAAATTTTTGGATGTTAGTGACCTCTACCATAGCACGAACCCTATTTCAAATGAAGTTTACAGTATGCTTAGTTCATTTACAGGGACAGTCAAATTTTTCCGTTACATTACGGCCTATTGGAAAAAATCGTTTAAAATGATTTTCAATGATGTTACATGCTTTCAAACACAATAAAATTGATATGGATTTATCAAGTGAACTAAAATATACATTCTATAGAATATGCGGTGCATAGAATAGTTATTATTCATTCACAGAGCCACACAAGAGAATTCTGTTACATAATGATATAGGGTGGAGGGTATTTTTTATGTTAAATTTTTATGTTTTTTCTTTTTATTAATTATGTTAAATTATTTCATGTATAATCAAATTGATATACGTCGATGAGGTTTACTATAACTTATTTCATGCATAATACGAAGTGCATAGCATTTACAAGGACACACAAGAGATTTCAGATACTATATTGTATCCGAAGTTCTGTACAGCAGCGATGATTGCTGGAAATGCATTTTTAATCATGTTATGTGCTTTTATGTTTCAGTATATTTATGCTTAGTATATGGTGTGTATAAATGTTGTAATTCATATACAGGAATACACAAAAGAATTCTAAAAGGTTACTGGGTATGATTGGAAATTGCTTAAAGGTGGTTTTTAAATGTGTTATGCCTTTTTACGCTGAACTGCATTTACTTTACCAAGAAATGTTTGTAGAACATGGATAAATGATATACATGGCCCCGCAAAGAATTGGATACATGTCCGTCTATAAATGCTAATTTCTGGAAATGTGATTCTAGTAGTTTTAAGAGTGTTTTACTTTGAATTAAATTTTAGCTAAATAGTGGCGTGTAATAAAGGTACTAGGGTAACTACGGGTTGTACAAAAGTATAGTAGTATGTTTCCATCTATTAGTATAAATTGCTGAAAGAGAAATTTCAACCTGTTATGTGTTTTCTTGATAAACTAAATTTCCCCATTATATAGTATATGTATCAACCCACAGATCCAATACAGGGCTGTTCAAAAGAATTGGAATACATACTTGCAATGGACGGTAACTGCTGAAATCAGTTTTTCAAATGTTTTATGCGTTTTCTAAAATGTTTACATAGTTAAATTATATGCCTTATTTCCCTAAATAACGAAGTTTTGTTAAGCCATTCAGGAAGTGTTGGAAAGTGTTTCATAATCTATGCTTAACGCATGATTTTTCTTACTTGTTTATATCTGAAATAGATGCAGAAAACAAGGATGGCTCCTTAACATATCTTTCTTTCGATACCGTTGACATTCAGTAGAAATATATGTCTTAAAATGCGCAATGATTGCAGAAACATTAGATATTAAATTATTGGTATAATATTTTTTGGATCGTAGAAAAATATATACACATATCTATAAACATATTCCTGGTATATGCTTCATCCCAGTACCAATTAATAATGTAGGCTATGGAATATAGAGTAACAGATTGCTTTTTTTTTTTTTTTTTTTTGGAAAAATAGTATTATATCAACGAATAAAGTAACTTTTTGGTGATTAATATCATTCTGTTTTCTTAACTTTTTCTTTTTTAGGTGCGTTTGTAATTATATAAATACGTATCACCTGTACTCGTCATCTGGACAGCAAGTCTGTCAGGCTGTCCGTACGTCGAATTTAACAGCGAAAAAACTACACAACCGAATGGTTTAAAATTTAAAATATATAATCATTGCAGAATTTTGTCGAGTGTTTTTAAATATTACGAAATTCTAATCAAAACTTAAAAATATATTAATAAAAGTTTTCTTCATTCTATTATATCCAAGAATACGTAATTAATTCAAAAATATAACATGATAGCTAATAATACTTGGTTACCATGTTGAATATTCTATAAAATCCTATCCTGTGTAATTAATTCAATGATTTTCCATGATAGGGCATGATTCGAGGTTACCATGGCGGTTATTTTATTAAATTCTATCATACGTAATTATATCAATGATATACCATGAAAGGTAATGATTATATGTTGCCATGGTGTTTACGTCCTATTTAGGATGGAGTAATATGATTTAAGTAATACTGAATTTAATATCGAATAAATTTTGTATTCTACAATTTTTGCATCAGAGTGCAACAGCTATTGCACCAAGATCTAAATATATATAAAACAAGTTATACATCGAACGCACCCATTTGCCACGTTTGACATACAATTTCCGATTTTTTTTTAACTTTGAAGAATTTTGTAATATACATTTTTCGGACGTCAGTTTATTTAAAATTTCGCTTCCTTTACGCAGCTATAAAGCGAAATATAATAATACATAAATTTATTATAGTAACAGTGAAAGGATAAAATATGTTTTAATATGAAAAATTATCTAAGAAACAATGACCGATTCCTCTTAAGCAGCTGCAAATAATGTTTACTTCATTATCAGTATTCTCTCTTTCTTAACGTACGAAGATAAATTTAATAAACATCTTTCAGGAAAACATGTACTTTCTTGTGTGTTGTAAGATTAATTCTTCTAAACCGTTCGGGGTCTATCGTAGTATAATTAAAACATGCTTTACATCAATTGTTGATTTAATAACTATATTTATTACTATCTGCATGTAATAATAATAATGTATGTGTATACATTTACATGTTTAATTTCTGTTTCAATACTTAGTACAAAGAAAAAGTATCCTAAATTCCTCTACGCGCCGGTCATATTTTATTTGGGCCAGGGGTCAACCGCAACGTTCTTAAAGTACTAGAAAGATGTTTTTTGCATGTACATTTCTGTATTGCGACCGAAGGGCAAGCCATCTTCAGCAAAACATTAACAACTTTTATTAAGACTTTATATTATATAATCTAATAGTATATTAAAATATATACTATTCAGTAAAGAATTGCAATTATTCCATTTCACCATTTCATTTAACAAAAATTGTTATTTTTTAACTTATATTTTTGTACAAATTTTCTATTTTTCTTTATTATATCAGAGTGAAATTAGATTTCAAATTTATATTCTAATATTAAATTTACACTCATCTATTATTATTATTATTATTTACTTGACGATTATTTATACATGAAAGGGGGATTGTACTTTGTGCCAATATATAAAAAAGGGAAACCCAGCGTTATAAGACACAAATATAAATAACTTAAATAGCTATATGCGTTTTAACTTATTTACATTTGTGTCTTATAACGTTGGTTTTCTCTTTTTGATTATTTATATTTCTAGTCAGTTTGCGAATGACCCATATTTCGCGAACAAAAAATATTATTAAATTTTAAGCAGCTAATACTTTTATTCGCAGAAGAATGGGACTTTTTTTGTGTTACTTGTTAGTATAATAGGAAAGTTTTAGGAAATATTATTTATACAAACATGGAACCGTATAAAATTTAAATTTCGATTTTTTTCTTCTTTAACTCATTTAAAACATTATTTTTTTTTTATTTGGAACTATATGTCTATGACTTACAGTTTAGGAATTAGCAATTAAACACCTCTGAATGTGGTCACGCTGTAGAGTTGTTAAGTCTGTTTCATCCTGTTGTAATACGTGATTTTGACGAATATCTTCAAAAAAATTTCTTTACTCTATTCTCATATAATATTATTATTACGCAAAATAACTATATTTCAGGGCTCGTATAGGTCCTTGAATTTCCAGACTAGGAAATTCTTCAGTACCAATATTTTCTGACAGAAAATCTGTCTATAAATAACGCCAAATTTTGCCCATTTAAGCTAGATTTATATTGCTATTAAATAAAAAAAAATACTGATATTTCCCTGGAGAATTCCCTGAAGCTAACGAACGCTGATATTTGTCAGATTTTAATAAATTCCATATTCGATAGCACTAAAAGGTATGACGGGACATTTTGACGACACTATGATATGAATAAATTTCGGTTCGAACCAGAAATTTATTTACAAATTAACTTAAAATTATATATAAAGCAATGGAACAATGTGATCTTGTTGTCGGACTACATAGTTGAGTTGCAACTTTATATCCAGTTGAGAGGTGATTGTGTTGCAAGGGCATTAGGGAACCTTAAAAAAATAATGTTTAAACGTGGCTGGTAGCCACAATTAGAAAAATAACTATAAAAAGTAAAGAAAGAATAACTTAAAAAATAAGCACTTAAAGTACTCAAAGTTTAACAATGTAAGAAAAAAAAAGAAAATTTTGAAAAATTAGTAAAAAAAGAATTTCCAATAGTTCCAAAAATAGGCGAAAAAACTACCGAGAATAACCCATCTTAAAAAAGACTCTTTTCTGAGACCATACATAAAGTTTAAGCTGGTGAAAATGCTATTCATACAGCAGAAAAACAAATTAATTTTTTTTAATACAAAAAAAAAAAAAAAAAAAAAAAAAAAAAAACAGGACAGAACAAACAGAAAGGTTAAGTTTAGATGAAGTATGAGGAAATCTCAGTCTTCTTCGTTAAGTAAAAGCGAGTATTTAGACCATTAGTGGGATTTGAAAACACGTAGTCGGGTAGTTCCGCAATGATTTGGTAAGGTAGATTGTACGTAGTTTTATAAAACTTTTTACATAGTTGATTAATACATTTTTTAAATGGAGTGGTTTTGAGATCCCTACGAGTAGTTACATTGCATGGGTACCGGTGACCTTTACGAATATTACGGAGACTTCTGTTGTGAAGACGGTAAAGGCAGTCCATACCAGTATTGCATGCGAATCCCCAGATCGCACAGGCATAGGTTAATACTGATTTGATACAATGAAAATTGAAAACGAAACCAATTCTACTTAAAGACCCATAGCTATCTGGATTAATTAGCAGTTCTATTTGTAATGGTCTCAGCAAATAAATTAAATTTTATCCAACACACAATTTTTAATTCTAAAGTTTATTTTTCTAGGCTTGTGATTTTCTAATGCGTTTGCGTAAATACGTATATTTGGTGTGGTTAAAATATAATAAAGTGTAACTACTTTCTGTCATTTTTGGCTTCTATGCAAACATTTCTGTAAAATATTTTATTCCCTTTAAAACTAATTAAGATTTTATTTTAAAATGTGCAATTATCAAGGTTTTAATAATCAGTGGGGAAATCTTTACTCAATATATATAATTAAGTGTATCTTATACCTTAAAAAAAGGAAACAAACTTTCCACAATCTTAAGATCAGTGCTTTAATATGAGAATGTGCAAGAAAGGAAGCAAGTTCACGATTTCTCTAATGCTTTTTTCATTTATTCTTTAAGTAAGTACATGGATCAAGAAATCTTTTTATACGAAAACGTGACTTAACCAAAGCAGACTAAGAATCTTAGCGTACGTGATGTGATTTAATAGCCATTTTTATTAGCGGCATGTCAGTGGGAATTTAAGAACTTCTAAAGATCTCTTTTATATATTGGATAAAAACCTTTATTTGTGATAAGAAATGGAGATATCAATAAAATATTTTGCTTATAAAATGTAAAAATAATAGATTCAAAATAATATTATCTTCACTTATAAAACTCATAAATAAATAAATAAAAGTAAAGAAGACTAACTTTGAATTTTGAAGATTTCTTGAAAGATGTAAGAAAATAAATCTTTTAGTATGTATGTACATATACAGTGTGCCCACGTATAACCTGACCGACCTTTATTTTCGCAACCGTTGGCCCTAGATGCATACTTCGAATTACAAAAGTGGTCAAAATTAGGTGCAGAGTTAAGATTAAAAAAGTTTGAAGCGAAAAAACAATTTAACGAAGAATTACAAATCTAAATTTTTATACGGTCCCCCGGTCCTATAACTTATATTTAGTAAAATTTAACTGTTACACTGACAAGTAAGGCAAAAAAAGTCCCGTTATTCTACGATTAAAATTGACCGAGTAATAGCTGTTTAAAGTTGGGGCATATTTTTTGCTGAAATTTAGGGGTCATTCACACATGTAGTAGAAATATAATTTCGTCAGATGTATTAAAGAAATGGTTGGGAGTAAAATTAGCATTAAAATATAAATTTGAAATCTTTAATCATCGTGATATATTACTGCAAAGTACTGAACTTATCAGAGGATAAAAATAACAGAATTTTTGTTAAATAAAAGTATGAAAAACAACAGCCTCAATTCTTTACAAAAATGATACATATTTTAAAATGCTGTTAGATTACACCGTCTTTCAAATTTTGGGTTGTGCCATGTTTTTTAGCTTTCGAAAATTGATTCACGTGTATTTTGTAGCTCTGAATCTGAAAATGACTTTCATTTTAAACCATCAGGATTTTTCTCACACCGCAAATTTCAAAGTTAAAAAGCTCAAAGTTAAAATTGATCCCCCTTCCCCTCCCAATCGCATCGGACCCCTGAGCTGTTTAGCTGTAAGAAACTTAGTATAAGCCACAAAATTGAATAAATTATTGAATTAAATAAAATTAAACTGAATAAAACAGTCTTACATCTATTTTATAGTATCATATTTTTCGCTATTTTTTACCCTTGAAACTTACGATTTTCGAAAAACTCTGACATGATAGTTAAAAGTGAAGGTAATCTTTTTTTATTTAGCGTTAAAAAAAATCATAAAACTTAATTATAAAAGTTAAAAAACACAACCATCGCAGGTTTATGTTATCTAATCTAAAACCATTTCTTAAACTTGTTGACGGTAATCAATCCGAATTTTTTTGTGTTATCCTCGAATATAAGTATTTATACGATGCTAAGCATCAAAAATCATACTAATATTACATTGTAATCGGATTTAAGTTAGTATGTAAAATTTTAACTTCGATCGGACATTTGAAAGTCAGTTAAAGTACGAGTACAAATTTTAAACTGGAAAGACGATCGTTGCAAGTTAAATAAAACCTAATGAAAATAACATAATTTTTGTTATAAGAAATCATAGCCTCAAATCCTTACAAAATACAACATATGTTAAAATAAAATTATTTTAACTAATCTGAAACTTAACTAATAAAGTTAACTCAATCGTAATAGTGGTACGATTTCTTTCAAACCTCAGATACCTTGAAATAAGTTTAAGTACGACCCCTGAAAGCACGGTCGAAATCATCTCTTTTGATATGCAAAAAAGTGGTATAAGTCATGCATTTCAAAGTTTTATAACTCGGTCAATTTTAATGTTAGATGAATGGGACTTTTTCTGTCTTACTTGTTAGTGTCACAGTAAATTTTTACTAAATATCACTTATAGGACCGGGGGACCGTATAAAAATTTAAATTTCGTAATTTTTTAATTAATGTGTTTCTTGACACAAATCGCTTAAAAAAATTATTTACATTATTTAAACCATTTTTGTAATTGGAAGTATGCATCTAGGACCAACGGTTGCGAAAATAAAGGTCGGTCAGGTTATACGTGCATACGCTGTATATAAAGTTTTCCTGAAAAGAATGCTGTGATATAAATTAATGTATGTGTAATACACAATAATTTTATATAATTGCATTAATAAAAGATTTAAATACTTTCATTGACAAAAGGTAACAAAGTATACAAAATCTTTTTTCATTTTCTAATGCAAATCCTCCACTTTGTAGTCATTTATAATCTAGGAAACAACAAAACATTTTTTTAAAGTGATATTTCGGCTGCAGACGTCGTAATTGGGATGCCGTTTATTTTGCTTTGACAGCTTTTGCGGGCCCAAATGCCGAGGTTCGGGTATCTGACAAGAACTTCCTTGATAATTTCTAATCTACATAATTCGGAGATGTTGAAGTCACTGATGTAACGCCTCTTTAACAAATTGCGGCATGAACTATCACTCGTAATATATTCGCTGCTGCCTGTTACATAGTCACCAATGAAGAAAATGGACCTTATACCGTTGCCTTTGACATGTCATACAAAATATTGACTTTAGGCGAATTCCTGTCACCAAGGGATGTTGCATAAAATCGTTATAAAAAGAAAAATAAAAAGTTTAAGTTCTTTATTATGTGCAAAGCTATTTGGCTTATTGATTGTCGCATTCCACTTCCACACTACATATTCGTTGTTCACATCTAAATTTATCCATGACTTCTGGATTCATAAAAGTTATTAATATGCTCGCTTGAGAATTTAAGCTCTGGGAGATCAGCGAAATGCTGACCATTTAACCATATAGCATCAAAGAATTTATGAATTGCTCATGATTTGACCTACCAGGAATACTGTACAATACGGCACAATAGTGTTTAGTTTTCTCTCCGTGTTTAAAGTATTTTCCACTATTGTTGCTACCAATAATTTTTTATTTAATTGTAAACTAGCTCACTTATTTTCAGTCAAAATGTAAATATATGTAAATAATAAAATATATGTTTGATGGTATAAATGAAAAAATATAGATAGATAATTTATTTAGAGGTGATAATGTTTATGGCACTGATTGTACAAAGTCTTTGTAAGTGGAGAGAGGATGGATGAACCATGTATGCAATCAGCAAATCGGAAGTTCCCTACTATATTAGAGATTTTATAATTTATTTATTAGTTATCCCCATGTATGATCTATATATTTTTATAAACAGTGCAAAGTACACTGGTGTCCAAAATTAAGGACCACTCACAAAATGCTAATTTTTAAGTAAGCGAATATTCAAAAAGAAGTAATATAATTCAAATAATTACTATACCTACAGCACAGCTAGTCCATATAGCATCTCATTAATGTCACACATTGTCACAAGTATCACAGTCACTAGGCTGAAACAAAAAATAGGAAATTCCACACGTCTCATTGAGAATTGATGAGTTATCAAAGGAAATTACGGAATTACATTCAAAACTTACAGAAAGCACCAAGTTGGAGGTACTATTATAAAACAAATTGGAAGAAAAAAGACAAGAAAACAAAAAAATAAAAGCAGAACTTAATAGTCAGGAAGAAAGAATAATAGAACAACATAAAATAAAAGAACTGCAAGCAGATAATGATAAACTCAGGACAAAACTTCAAGAATATCAAACTAAACCAAAAACAAAAACAAAAGAATAGAGAAACCAAACAGATACTAAGACTACATCGATTAAAACGGAAACAGAAATGTCACAGATGGACATAACTGGTCTGGAACAAAATCAAGACCTCGAAATGACACAATTAAACGCTAAACTGAAGATGATCGAAAATCTAGTCAGAGAAAGTATAAATGTACAAGGTGACAAGAATGCTGCGAGGATAATTAAAGAAACTGAGCAGTCAAGTGGCGGATTGCAACAAAGAACATCAAACTCAGTTATAATAATCAAAACAATATCAAAACAACTAACAACAACTAAACTGAAAGAATTCCTAAATGAAAAACTTTTAGAAGGAGCTGATATCCCATCAATATACTGTAGAACGGCTAGACAAAAAGACACTATAATTCTACAAACAGATCAAGACACAAATACAGACAAATTACTTAAAATTATTGAAAACTACTCAGAAATTAAAGAAAAAATAGAAATAACTTACAAATTATCTAAAAGTTTAAAAATTATCATCACAGGTATACCTTCATCAGTTCCAACAACAAAATTCCTGAATTATATAAAAGAGAATACTACAATCTGTAACATAACAATTGACAAAATTCTCTATAAAGATAAATCACCTAACTATCATACAATCCTAAATCTGGACTTAAATGATGCACAAACATTACTAGCTAAAAAATCACTGTTTGTGTGCCTGAATAACTGTCAAATTCGCATCTACAGACCAATTATCCGTTGCAGCAATTGTCAACTGTATGGGCATTCATCGACTAACTGCCTTAGAGACTCAATTTGAGCAAAGTGCTCGCGAGGACACTGTACCAGAGACTGTCCTTATGCCAATGACCCTTCACAATTTCGCTGTACAAACTGTTACACGCGTAATGACTATGAACAACACACAGCCGATTCCAGCTCCTGCCCAGTGTATCAGTTGCAGTTGACTGCTAGACGCAGAGTTAACTGACTCTGACCTTGACTTTGTCTAACTGAACTCTATATATCTAGAACATTTACTCAGAGGACTATCTTTACTCATTACTTCGAGTTGTGGGTGAGCTTAAACCCTCCACTGTATATACATAACTATCATAGAACTCTATATTATCTGATCATATTTACAACATTACTTTAATACCTTCATACTCCTTTCATGGGCTTAAATTTGTCCTGTGATTGTCTCTTAGGTTTCTACCATTGATCCGTGTATTCCATGTTTTCTGTCTAAAAAGTAAATATTTAAATCTCTAAATTATTATATTACTTTATCAAAAATTTTTCTATATCTTATCCTTAAATCTTATGAATGAAATGATTGATGGGTACTGGTTTCAGAGACAATCATGTGGACTGCTCTAAAGAAGTTTTATAGCTACTCTTATCTTGTCTAAAATTGCTTTTCTACACCTTGCATTTTGATATTAATTTTACTTTAACTTTTTAGATTATTTTAGATTACTTTATTTTTCTTAGTAACTTGAAATTATTTTGTATACTGTAACAAGTTTGGCCGCAGGTAGTAAAACTTTTCCCTACCCTGGGCTTGGGCGTTACACCTAACCATAAGCCAAAAGCGGGTTCCCAGGGTGGGTGCTTACTTACGTCTCATTATGAGTCTCAAATGATCATTATATGTGACTCCACTGAGACGACAATGTGAATTCTGCTTTGTGAAGAGTCACCAGGTGACTTTACAATGTAGCTAAATTCTGACTCTCTTGTGACTGTCATTTTTAGACTCAATTTCAAAGTCATCATGAACGTTGCATTATGGTAAGTCACCAAATAATATCACATTATAGTCACATGGTGACATTTCACAAAAGAGCACAATGGTGACTTCACAGTAGTCTCTCTGTCATCTGAAAGTCATCATGTGAGTTTAATGAAGATATTATTTGGTAACTTATCACAATGCAGTGTCCACGATGACTTTGAAATTGAGTCTACATATGACAGTCACATGGGAGTCACAATGTAACTACATTGTAAAGTCGCATGGTGACTTGTCACAAAGGAGTAGTCACAGTGATGTCTCAGTGGAGTCACATATAGTGATCATTTGAGACTCATAATGAAATGTATGGAATTTCCTATTTATTTTGCTTCACCGTAGTGACTGTGTCACTGGTAAACATGTGTGACATGAATGAGATGTTATATGAACTATCTGTGCTGTAGAGATAGTAATTATTCGAATTATATTATTTCCTTTTGAGAATTCGCGGACTTAAAAATTAGAATTTTGTGATTGCTCCTTAAATTTGGACACCAGTGTATATTGAAAGTTCATTCAAATGAGATGATACACAGAACTCGACGGAAAATGTATTTTTACCCATTTTCATCCACATACGCCTGTATCCACATTTTTTGTTACGTCTCTGTATATAAATTTATTTATATTACACGTAGAGGAAGGCGGGGAAAGATGACGAGGTTATGCTTCAAAAAATTTTCCTAGACACTGGGAATGGATTTATGAACTTATATTTGCATGTCTTGCCTGGCATTCAACTTACGTGTGCAGCTTCCTCCATATCTTGCCTGATACAATGGATATTTTCAATTGACTCTTTTAACTTTAAAGACACAAATCACGTGATTATCCAAAAAAAAGGTAATTTTCCTCATCTTTCCTCAGATATCGGTTAAGATGAGAAATGGGAGGGAGTAAGAAGACTAACAAAACTAGGATTTAAAAACCTCTTTTTATAGGAGCTCCAATAAAACATCAAAACTGCAAAAAAGAAAACAAATGGTAAAAATAATAATAATAAGTTTAAATTATCCATAAAATTCTTTGACACTAAACTGAAATGTGTAAACAAGACGACAGATTTTCAGTTTCTGTTGAAAATAAAATTAATATTAAGTTGAATCGATTGAAGTACGTGTTCCATCAGAATATGCTAGTAACCGTACTATTTTAATAAAATAAATACATATTTGTTATGTTACTTTATAAGAAGGAAAGTGTGTGGAAAAGAGACAGAGATCCCGATTATGAAAAGGGAAAGAAAAACCATACAAAGAAATTATCATTTGAAAACGTTAAAAATCTACTGCATCTACAGATTCAATATTATTATTGTAAAATAATTTCTTCATTTTTACATAAAAATTGATTAGAATAAAACAATGATGTGTATCAGAAGATATAGATTTGAAACGAAGCTTTGACTGAAGAAGACAATTCCAAACTTTTTATTTTAAAATTTGAAGTTTTTTCTAACGGCGAGTTACTACAGGTAACAGAAATTTCTGAACTATTTAAAAGTACGGATTTTTTATGGAAAACACTAACCTCCTTATATCAATATCCTTACCCTAGTTACATCTTCTGGGTCAATCACCTTCGAATAACTAAAGCTGTTACAAAGGGAAATTAAACTGTTTTATGTGTGACATCAATAATTTCTCATTTACACTTTTTTCGCGATTCGTTTCAATAATCCGAAAATCCAAAGATTCTATCTAAATTTTTGCGCTATGGTTATTTGTGAGCCTAAAGAATTAACGTTTTAGCAGATTTAAGGTCTTTTTGTGATAATTCTTTCAAAACCATCTTCTAATATGTGAATTTTGTACTAATAAATGCAATTAAAATACACCTTTTAGCATAACTCTTTTTTCAGTTCTTTGGGGACTCTAAACTGCTTCGGGTATCTAAACTTTTGCGTTGCGACGTAAGAGCAAAGATTAGTATTTATATTTTTTTACGCATGCTTAAATTGCATGTACGTTTTTTCCGTACGAGTATTTTTCCATATAGGTACACAATCGCATGTAGAGTCCAAAATGGTTGCTCAAGATTAAATTATTCTAATCTAGTGTTGGTCATCGGTCAATCCATTAAGTTTATTATAAATGTTATCCTTACTAAATCTCCGATGAAACAATGTCACTAGTCAAAATTTTCACTCACTTCTCTTAATTAAAATGTATACTAAAGATACTAGTTGATTGAATTGGAGTGTCTTCTATATTATCTGAAACCCAAAATGAGGATATAATGATGTTTCTAAAATGAATTTCATACTCATTATGGGTGTGACCCTTATAATTGAGCTATTCATCGTTGTCCTGTCATACAAGGCTGCCTGATAGATGGCTGATGAATTTCCCCAACATGGTTTATTAGTGAAAAATTACATATCCAGGTATCGACCGGAGTGGCTCAGTGCTAGAGCAACAGCATGGCACGCTGTGGTCCCAAGTTCGTTTCCAGGCTCTGGCTAATTTTTCACTCCAGTTGGGTTTATTGTATGTAAGTCTGTATAATATTTCTATATACAATTAGCAGTTGAATGCAGGCGTTATTTATGTGTGTATGTGTGTTTAATATATATCGTGTATGTGTGTTTTATCATATTATATATTGTAGATCAATGTAATAGTAAAATCTATTCACGGTTGTCCTGTGTCTGATAGATGGCTGATGACTTTCCCCAACATAGTTTATTAGTGAAAAATTGCAGACGCAGGTATCGGCCGGAGTGGCTAAGTCGTAGAGCAACAGCCTACTACGCTGTGGTCTCAGGTTCAATTCATGGCTCTCGGTAATTTTTCACTCCAGTTGGGTTTATTATATGTATTGTAGGTATGCCTGTATAATCTAACCTATATATATAAAATCCTAATGAAACGAATTTATGAAACGCATATATGAAACGAATTTATGAAACGGATATATGAATAAACTGATTAAACAACTGATTATGTTTCAAGCGATTTCTCCTAAAATATGGAATACTTTGCGATGAAATTAACACCAAAATTCAGCATTAATCCGCAGATCTCAAAACTGGTTACTGGTAGAATTTTTAAATTCGAATTAGTTTTCGAAATATTGATTTTTTTTTCTAATTTTATATACATTTTTCGAATGATGGTAACTGAAATTTTAATCAAACAGATATTTTTTATTCATATTTCATAAATGGTTGACATGGTTACCCGGCTATTGTTGTTTATTTGATAATAAATATTTATTTACTTTTATTTCTTTTTATAAATTATATAAATTATTTTGTTCTATAATTATTAATTATTTTTTTATATATCTTTTAGAAAATAATAGAAAATAATTAAAAAATACTGTACTACTTAGTTATTCCGTCGACCAATTTCGCCAAATCATATAAATCGCCAAAAAACTCTCCAAATTATACAAATTGACATAATTTTTATTTTAAATAACGAAAGAACAAATAAATTAATATAACATTAATAAATATACAAATAAAAAGTCGAAATAAAAATCACTTGATTAAGTAAACACGTGTAACTTGCTTAAAGTCAAGTGTATGTGACATTTACGATTACAAAACATTATTGGCATTTAATCTTTTCGTTTGGCGATAGATTTTTGGTAGACGGGGTAACTAAGTAATACCAAACATGCATATGTAACTGGTATTTGAAAACGAGGCTTTCGCCAAATTTTCGTAAACAACAACAAAAAAAAAATCACGTTAAACCTGCTGTGCGTATATGACATTTGGCCAAATATTACCACTCGAAAAAAAAAAATAATGCTAACTGGCAAGTTCAATAACAGCTATTGGCGAGGTTTACATCCGGTTAGCGTAACAGTACCAAGAATTCTTTGCAACCATGGCAAACTTCATGTAGTTTTATTCGAAATTTTTTTTTTTGATTTTATAATCAAAATGGAAAATTTACGGTCCTATATTGGCATGATTTTTTTCTGACGCCAGTGTCATACACAGGACGGGCACTTCACTGGCACCAAAGTATTGTTATTTTCCTTGATATGGTAACCCGGATATTGTTGTTTATGCTGTTGATGCGTTCCCGAAATTGGCGTCGTTAAAAAATAGCGCCAATATGAAGGACAACTTTCATATGAACGACGAAAGGATCAGACCGTATTTGTTTATGGCAGTTGATGACTTGAACTATTATAATATAGATGAAATGATGGCAATAGAATAATATTTGGTGACTTATCACCTGTGCCTGGCTAACATTAAAGTACCAAAATGGCACTTTGAGTATAAAAAACGAAGTGGTCTGCCTGGAACTGTTGATGATAATCGTATGACGTAGGCTATTGTTATAGAGATTGTTTTAAAATACCGGGACACAAAGACTCTGTATACTTAATTTATTTTATTTTAGCTTTTGTTCAAATGTTTAACTGATTCTCTTTAATCAAAAACGAAAAGAACCATTGGATGTATTAACAGCAACTGTTTCGCCCTTAAATTTTTACAATCAATGGGAGTTGAATGGAAACCCGTTTACAGGTAGATCTGCACAGCTTTTTTCAGTATAATTCAATCTTCTCTAATATTTTTAAAACCCATCAGATTAGCGTGTTTTTAGATTCTGCGGTGTCTAAACGTGGGTTGGCGAGCGTACCTTGCAGAGGGCAGAGCCCCCTAGTATTATTTATATGTACCTTTAGCAGTTGAATGCAGTCGTTATTTGTGTGTGTAAGTGGTTTTTAATATATATTGTGTGTTTATGTTTTTTTATATAATATTTATATTGTACGAAACGGGTTTTAGAAATTTTTTTTATGTTTTATTATGTTGCCACCATTTTTGTTAGATAAAAGTAAATTTTATCTACTCACTTAAATAAGAATAACACTAAGTGACACTGGTAAAATAAAACCGGTTCAGAAAGTGAGGTTAGCATTTCCATTGTTCTTCTTTTGCATTTATTCTTTAAGTAAGTATCTAGATTAACGAATCATTTTATACTGAAACCCGGATTGACGAAGATAGAACCTAAATCTCGTGTACGTGACGTGATTTGGTAGTTTGCTTTATTACCGTTAAGTCAAGAGTGCATAAAAAACTGCTAAAGAATTAACTTGGATAACATGTTTGATTGAAAGAAATTACTTCTGATAAGACATAATTTTTACATAGATTTTCCTCTTTAAAAAATGTTTTCTAATAATAAACATTAGATGAAATAGATATGGGCTTATTGTATATTTTTTCCTATTTTGCAATCACTTAAGTGGTCTCAGGAATCTTAAAAATGGAAAAAAAAACGGAAAAAACCCACATATTTAACATTTAAAATCTTAAAATGTATTTTATTTCCAGATACAAATTTAATTGGGTTGAAAGATATAAGTATTTTCTTTAATTTCAAATATTTAAAAGATTGCAAGATGCAAAATTAGCATTTACCGCCGGCTTCAGAATGTCAGAGATCTGACGTGCAAAAAATCGGCCTAACAGATTACGCGCCGGATTAGAAAGTAAATCTGGCAACAAGAATGAAAATTTTGGTACCTATTTATACTTCAAATTGCAATAATTACCCTGAACCTAAATAAATATGTATTAAAAGCAATTTTTTATTTTTAATACACAGCTGTATTTATCTAAAGCAAAATTTAGAAAATTTCAACAATATAATAACTTAAAAAATATTTTTATCAACAAGAAAAAGGAAATTTTAGTTTCAGTTTGTTTAGACTAACATGCGATATATGTTTTGAAAATTTCATGAAAAAATACTCAGAAGTTTTTGAGATAACCTGTGCGTTATGCCCATAAACGCCATATTGAGAAAAGTCCTTCCGGCCAGTGCCGGGAGGAAGAGGTAGCTTTCATATTCCTTATTTTAAAAAAGCCAACTTATATTATTCAAACACACGAAGCTCAATTAAGTGGAAACCGAATGTAGGAGATTCAATACAAATTTTTATCAATACTAAATCATTATGAATGAGAATTTTGCGAAATTAGTCAGCTTTATCCAAGCTGCTTTTATTTAAAGTAACTTATATTTAGCTGCCAAATTCGGCGATTTCTTAAAGTGCCTGCCATTTTAAGACAACATGGTGGATGAGGCTAACCAGTGAACTTGGTCGAGACCTCAGTAATTGCTGTGCACATGCTCACTCACATCGGAATCGGTTGATATATACGAGTGCTGTCGCAGGCAAAAAATCAGATTTTTCAAAATGTCACCCACGTTAGAAATTGAAACTGCTATATCTGAGCCATTTTTTAAGATAAAGACAAACAAAAAATGCTCCTGAATCCTTATATCAAGGTCAAATACTTAAGAAAGAAACCTTTTTCAATTTCTAATTTTTTTGCACCTCACTTTAAATATAATTTTTTTTTTAATTTAATGGCCGCCATTTTGAAACAAGATGGCTGATGAAGCTGGACAGCGAACTTGGTCGAGATATTGATGCATACTATCCACATGTCTTCTTCCATCGAAATAGGCGAATACGTGTGGTATCACGGACAAATACAAGATCGTTTCAAAGTGTTAGAAATTCAAAGTGCTATAATTCAACCACTTTTTAAGATATAAACAAAAGAACAAATTTTCATAAACAAAAACTGCTCCAGAATCTTTGTATCAAGGCCAAACACATAAAAAAAATCTTTTTCATTTTCCAATTTTTTAATACCTCATTTTAAATTTTAAATTACATTTTTTTTAAATGGCAACCCTTTTGAAACATGATGGCGAATGAAACTGGCCAACGAACTCGGTTGAGACATTGGTGTGTACTATGTACAGACCAAGTTACATTCAAATCGGTTCATAAATACGCCTGTTATTGCGTGACAAAAATCAGGTCGTTTTAAAATGTCAGCCACAATAGAAATTCAAAATGTTATAACTCAGCCATTTTTTTAGATATAGACGAAACAAAACCTGTTCCGGAATTTTTGTATTAAGGTCAAACACATACGAAAAAAATCTTTTTCGTTTTCCAATTTTTTGGTATCTCATTTTAAATTTAAAATTTTTAAAAATTTTTTAAATGGCCGCCATTTTGAAACAAGATGGCGGATGAAGCTGGCCAACGAACTCGGTTGAGTTATTTGTATGTACTATGTACTATGTACACCAAGGTACATCCAAATCGGTTCATAAATACGTCTGTTATCACGTGGCAAAAATCAGGACGTTTCAAAATGTCAGCCACGCTAGAAATTCAAAATGCTATAACTCAGCCATTTTTTAAGATATAGACGAAACAAAAACTGCTCCCGAATCTTTTTATCAAGGTCAAACACATAAGAAAAAAATATTTTTTTAATTTTCAATTTTTTGGCACCACATTTCAAATTTAAATTTTTCTTAAAATTTTAAATGGCCGCCATTTTTAAACAAGATGGCGGATGAAGCTGGCCAACGAACTCGGTCGAGACATTGATCTGTACTATGTATAAACGAAGTTACATACAAATCGGTTCATAAATACGCCTTTTATAGCGTGACAAAATTCAGGACGTTTCAAAATGTCAGCTTCGCTAGAAATTCAAAATGCTATAACTCAGCTATTTTTTAAGATATAGACGAAACAAAAACTGCTACGGAGTCTTTGTATAAAGGTCAAATACATAAGAAAAAAATATTTTTCCATTTTCAATTTTTTGGTACCACATTTCAAATTTCAAAATTTTTAAAAATTTTTAAATGGCCGCCATTTTGAAACAAAATGGCGGATGAAGCTGGCCAACGAACTCGGTCGAGACATTGGTATGTACTATGTACACACCGAATTACATCCAAATCGGTTCATAAATACGAGAGTTACAGTGTGACATAGTTCAGATATATATATATATATATATATATATATATATATCAATTTTGAACGGAGGGTGGTTTCGGGGTCTGGGGGTCATGATCGATGAAAATATACCAAAATTTTTTGAAATCGCTTTCCTCCGAACGGCTGCAATAGGTAGCTTTTTGTAAAGAAAGCTACCTAAAAATGACTTCAAAGTTCCGGAAACGCCGCTTCAGATATTGCGCGGATGTAATTCTAAAAGCCATAACTTCTGTTCAAATGAGAATTTCAAGAAAAAAATAACATCAAAATATTCAGTAAAGATAGGAGTGTAACATATAGAAAATTAAATTTTTGAAAAAATTGAAGCGTTAAGAGTCCTGAGACCCCTTATTGTTAAGTCAAGGGTGCGTAAAGAACGGCGTAAAGGATTAAGTTGGATAACATGTTTGATTGAAAGAAATTACTTCTGATAAGACATAATTTTTACATAAGATTTTCATCTTTTAAAATTACTTTCTAATAATAAAAATCAGATAAAATAAATATGGGTTTATTGTATAATTTTTTCTATTTTGCAATCGCTTGACCTTGAAGTGTAAAGCCTTTGTTTCACGGTCTATTAGCAATATTATAAATTAATTGCTTTAATTCATTATATTGCAATTTATCATAATTTTAAAGTTATAAAAACTGCTTTTTATAAATTAAGGTTATGTATCTAGTGAATTTTAGGTAGCTTTCTTTACAAAAATCTACCTTTTGCAGCCGTTAGGAGGAAAGCGATTTCAAAAAATTTTGGTATATTTTCATCGATCATGACCCCCAGACCCCGAAACCACCCTCCGTTCAAAATTGATATATATATATATATATATATATATATACATATATCAATATATTTATATATATATATATATATATATATATGACATATGTCACACTGTAACGCTCGTATTTATGAACCAATTTGGATGTAATTCGGTGTGTACATAGTACATACCAATGTCTCGACCGAGTTCGTTGGCCAGCTTCATCCGCCATTTTGTTTCAAAATGGCGGCCATTTAAATATTTAAAAAAAAATTAAAATTTAAAATGTGGTACCAAAAAATTGAAAATAGAAAAATATTTTTTTTTTATGTATTTGATCTTTATACAAAGACTCCGTAGCAGTTTTTGTTTCGTCTATATCTTAAAAAATGGCTGAGTTATAGCATTTTGAATTTCTAGCGAAGCTGACATTTTGAAACGTCCTGAATTTTGTCACGCGATAAAAGGCGTATTTATGAACCGATTTGGATGTAACTTCGTTTATACATAGTACAGACCAATGTCTCGACCGAGTTCGTTGGCCAGCTTCATCCGCCATTTTGTTTAAAAATGGCGGCCATTTAAAATTTTAAGAAAATTTTAAATTTGAAATGTGGTACCAAAAAATTGAAAATTGAAAAAATATTTTTTTCTTATGTCTTTGACCTCGATAAAAAGATTCGGGAGCAGTTTTTGGTTCGTCTATATCTTAAAAAATGGCTGAGTTATAGCATTTTGAATTTCTAGCGTGGCTGACATTTTGAAACGCCCTGATTTTTGTCACGCGATAACAGGCGTATTTATGAACCGATTTGAATGTAACTTGGTCTGTACATAGTACATACCAATGTTTCGACCGAGTTTGTTGGCCAGCTTCATTCGCCATCTTGTTTCAAAAGGGTTGCCATTTTTAAAAGAAAATGTAATTTAAAATTTAAAATGAGGTATTAAAAAATTGGAAAATGAAAAAGATTTTTTTTTATGTGTTTGGCCTTGATACAAAGATTCTAGAGCAGTTTTTGTTTCTGAAAATTTGTTCTTTTGTTTATATCTTAAAAAGTGGTTGAATTATAGCACTTTGAATTTCTATCATGGCTAACATTTTGAAACGATCTTGTATTTGTCTCGCGATAACACAGGTATTCGCCTATTTCGATGTAAGAAGGTATGTGGGTAGTATACATCAATATCTCGACCAAGATCGCTGTCCAGCTTCATCAGCCATCTTGTTTCAAAATGGCGGCCATTAAATTAAAAATATATATATTTAAAGTGAGGTGCAAAAAAATTAGAAATTGAAAAAGGTTTCTTTCTTAAGTATTTGACCTTGATATAAGGATTCAGGAGCATTTTTGGTTTGTCTTTATCTTAAAAAATGGCTCAGATATAGCAGTTTCAATTTCTAAAGTGGGTGACATTTTGAAAAATCTGATTTTTTTCCTGCGACAGCACTCGTATGTATCAACCGATTCCGATGTAAGTGAGCATGTGCACAGCAATTACTAAGGTCTCGACCAAGTTCACTGGTTAGCCTCATCCACCATGTTGTTTTAAAATGGCAGGCACTTTAAGAAATCGCCGAATTTGGCAGCGAAATATAAGTTACTTTAAATAAAAGCAGCTTGGATAAAGCTGACTAATTTTGCGAAATTCTCATTCATAATGATTTAGTTTTGATAAAAATTAGTATTGAATCTCCTACATTCGGTTTCCACTTAATTGAGCTTCGTGTGTTTGAATAATATAAATTGGCTTTTTTAAAATAAGGAATATGATAGCTACCTCTTCCTCCCGGCACTGGCCGGAAAGACTTTTTAAAACTAAATTAGTCTTAAGTTATTCTGAATGAAGAAATGAGGCTTCTGCAGAATTGAGAGAGTTTGGACAAATAGTACTTATCGATATCACTTAAAAATAGCAATGTATGTGTTACAAAATGTAGTAGATTTAATGGAGATAATAAATACTGTTGAAGTATGTTATTCGTAATTTAAATAATTTATTATATGAATCATAAAAAATTACATATTACATTTAAGGTCTTAATAAAATTGTCGATCCACAAATTAGCTGGATGTGCCACAAATTAGCTACAAATGCATATCTGGAACTAAAAAAATAGAAAAGGGGTCAATTTTTTTATATTCCTGCGATTATATCTGAGGGGCAGATTTTGTTTAGAGCTCCATTTAAACAGGGTTTTTTTTCTCATCTCGAAAATACAATGTACTAATACTACTAATGATTATTAAAGGGAATTGTTAGAGACTGTATACTATTTTACACTGCAAATAAATCTAAATGGATTTTATTTTTTCACTCATTGAGAACTAATATTTTATTATGAGACCAATATTTCCAATTGAGAATAGGTAACTCTTCCAATGCTAATAATATGCATGTCTTATTCTCTACGCTCTACTGAATAAGAACGAAAAATATGCGTAAAGCATCGATTATTAAAAAAAAAAAAAAAAAAAAAAAAAAAAAAAAAACCCAAGACATTCAGAATATTGTAACAAAACTTCACCGGTTAACCCTCCAGTGGTCGCGCCTAAATCTGTTACAAGAATGGTTTCGTGGATGACAATAGTTATGCAATCGAAAGTTTGGTTTTATTAATATACTTTTGATATAAAATTTGTATGATAAAAGGCTATAGAAAAGATTCCAATAACTAAAAATAAATGTATTAAAAAATATATCTACACCAAAGATACTTACGCAATTGTTCGCGTGCAGGACAGTGGACATCCAAATAACGAACAAGGATGATCTCTCAAAGGTAGACTACACGTGGCTCAACCCCAACACTAACCAAAATGCAAAATGGCGGAACCTTAAATGTGCGTGGATGACATTTCTCATACACACGACCACTCAACGGTTAGTAATGTGAAGGATCACTTCTATTGTCTAAGTAAATTATTCGATTTCATAAAATATCATCTATAGTCTGAAAAATATCCGAATTATTTTCCATAGCCTTGTATATTATCTATAGATTTTTATATATACTACATAGTATACAAATATTTAGCTCAATTAGGAAAAGAATAACACAATTGAAAATTCGCCAATAAACAGAAATAAACTCAAAAGTCTTTTCTGAAGCCCTATTTATGATCAACAAAAATTATCCAGACCAAATATGCAATCATTTTTCATTAAAACCGCATGTAAAATTTAAAACACACTTCCATCAGGTATTGCTTATAAACAGTACAGTACATATTATTTTGTTTCTCTCTGTTAATTTACCATAAATGCCATGCATAACATTGTCTATAGTTAGCATCTTGTAGCGAATCTCGGTGATGTACAGGATGATTATAATCAAAGTTGCACTTTCAAAAGGCTATAAAAAAACACTGGTCAGAATAACCCGATATTTCATGTAAGTATACATGAAGTAATGCGAATCTGTTTTGAGAAAAAAAAAAAAACAAACATTCAAAAGTTGGCCTATTGATGGCGCTGTTCTCGTCATGAGATACTAATTAAAAGACATGGCATGCTGTTGCGGAACTCTTTCTTGAAAGCTTATCCACCATGACAAGGTGGTGTCACAGCGGATAGGTAAAAATCGGTTTTTAATTGTTTCTAGGCCAAAAACCGTATAAAAAGCAAAAACGATATCGGTTTTCAATTTGATCTACTGAACTTTTTTTTTCTTTTGCAAAACAAGTTCTGATAGTTTCATATATACCCAGATGAATTATCAGATCATTCTGACAAGCAGTTCCTTTTTAGCAGCCTTTTGAAAGTGCAACTTCAATTATAATCACCCATTTATTATCATCCATTTATTACCCATCATCATTTCCATTTTTTTGAAATAGTGTCATTAAAAATGTTTGATACAATGCCAGTGTAGCATCATCGAAAAATTTTTAAACGTCTTTTTCACATATACTATAATCTGATGCTATTTTGAGTTCCGTTGTAAACGGACTATAAATGCTAGAAATTTCATTTTCAGTACTGAACATTCCAAAGCATATATTAATTACTTGGAAATGCGAGTATATATTTAAGCGAGTTAGAGCGCGGGCAGCAGACTACAAAGCAAACTGTATACATAAACATTTTTTAAGTAAGGAGGGAGTTGTCTAAAAATGCCTAAAAATCTTTTAAAGAATTTCCTGTATAATGTAAAGAATAATTGTTGATTTTACAGAATAATACTGGCAGTTGGGGCGATAATATTGTGCTGTAAAATTAATAGTAATAAACCGTAAAAAAACAGTAGTATACTGTTTTATAAATGAAAAATGCAGAAATATACCATATACTACTTACATATTGCTGTATAATAAGGTTTATTATTGTTATTTCGCTGTATAATTGTTGATTTTATCGTATTATAGTAGCACCCCAGCTGTCAGTATAATACTGTAAAATCAAAAATTTATTTTTTGCAGTGCATTTTTCATCTTTTATTTCTGAAACGTCATTATTATGTGAAAAATACAGTAATCTTTTATCTAAAACTACAAGAAGTTTAAATACAGTATGAGTGTTTTTTTTTTTTTTTTTTTTTTTTTTTTTTTTTCATTTTACAATTAAATGTTCCCAATGACAGAACAAAGACAGTGTAAATGGTTAAAAATGGACAAAAAAAAAATATCTGAAATTTCATAGTTTCACACATTGTCATTATTAAAAGTTTGAAAAATAAAACAGCTATTACTGTCTATTATGCTTATTTGCCACGTTTGACGTGCAATTTCAACTTGTTACATAGTGTTGAGAAGAAATAAATTAAATATTTGACAGGTCATTATATTGCTTGTTATCGCTGAAAATTTCCTAGCATTACTATTTAGTTTGTTCCAAAATTCGACCAACAAATTCAGAGGGGACTAATTGGGGTTCAAGAGAATGAAAAATTGCCAACACCGTAAAAAAAAAAAAGGAAAAAAAATCTGTAGTTCTACATATCTAAAGTTACATGCTTACTAAACTTTCATCTGTAACAGGCAAATCTACAAAACTAGTTTTTGTAAAGCTACAGAAACCTGTAACTTTATAAATGAATCTTCTAAAATTACAGTAATCTTACTAAGATTTTATCTGTAACTCTAGTTGCAGTTAATTAAAACTTATAGGCATCCAAGTTTCCTAAAAATTTCTTAGTAACCTTACAGCTTTATTTGAATTTCGGCGCAAAAGAGTGTCTGTTACATGAACGTTTGTTGTTACCGTTTCATAAAAAGTTCTAGGAATCTCAGTTTCCTAGAAAATATTTAGTAGTTTTACAGATATTTTTAACCATTTGGAAAAATGGTTATTGTTCTCGTCAGGGTAGGAAATCAAAAGCATACCTGAAGGTTTTTATTGGTTTAATCCGCATTTTATTTGTTTCCTGATTGGTCTATACAGTAATATGTATTTCCCGTTACATTCAACAGAGATGGATACCTTCTGCTGCCACTATGACAAAAAAGTAATAAAAACTACAAAAAAAAATTAATAACTCAGAAACAAATTGAGATACAGCTTTCAAACTAATTGCATTTAAAAGTACATTTTTTCTCTATCCGACGGTGTAAATGTAACATTGTCGGATGTTTAGAAGTTTAAGAACGAAATTTCATTTAAAATTGGTTGTCAGATTTCTTGGAAATCTGACGATGGAAAAATCTTTTCCTGAACAGCCAATGAAATGCTTGGATAAAACGAAGTTTCAGGTGGATAATAATTAATGAAAATGAAAGAAAATCAATAACAATTTGTGCCAAAGAGTTAATTTTAATTTGTAAGATTTTCACGTGCAAAAGAAAAATGGAATAAGCCAATTAAAAAAAAAAAAAAAAAAAAAAAAAAAAAAAAAAAAAGATAAATAGGACAGGAATGAATACATATAAATGTTTCATAACAAATACTAGTCACAGGCGATTTTTGTCGATTGGAATTTTTACGTGTAATAAAGCTATTAATGTTTAATTCATGGCGTACGTAATGTATGATCAACTCCGTGCAAATTTTTATGTCTTAAATTTTAGTCTTTGAAAAAATAATTTTCCAAATGGTCGTTGTAATTTGTTAAATTGCTTTTTTTTTTTTTTTTTTTTTTTTTTTTTTTTTTTTTTTTTTACTCTTTAGGACATGGGGTCGCAAATCACTTATTTAGTCACAAATACAAAGTGTTTCATCCTAACTGAACTTGGTTGACGGTAATAATTTCGAGAAAAATACAAACATTGCAATGAAAATGCAACGACATGTTCCTTGTTTTGAGTGAAATGTGATTACATGACGAAAAGAGCTGGAAAAAACATGTTGTTTAAGCAATCGATGATACCGTATGAACATCATAATCACCTTCCAAAATCTAGGGCGCCAAGTGAATACTTCTGACGAGTATAATGTGAACTTCTACCACTTTGTTTGGTGCCATCACATTTACCACTAATTTGAGAATGTATGTTAAAATTTTATTATATACTTTTCTGAAAGTTGTAACCGTCAACCCAAATTGAGTGTTAAGATGAAACACCCTGTATTTTTTATTAAATACATGGTTTGCGACCCCCATGCTTTGTGGTAATTATTCATCCTTTGATGCCTACTGTCACACGCCTGAATGTGGTGGTCGAATTTTGAAACACCATGTATGTTATCTAATATATAAAAATGAAAATTTGTCTGTTTGTAATGCTATACAAATCTACAGTTTGGAAGCCAGAATTGTGAAATGTTGCGTGCATGTGAATTAAAACACGGCCGAGCCAACTAAACCAATGCGGAATCGAAATAACTCATATTTAACTTTTAATTAATAAAAAAAACACAAAATTTTCAGCAATTTCCTATCAAATTTAAACATTTTTCGTTATAGCAGCTGCCAACAATTAAAAATCCACAATAAAGTTCTCACCACAACAATTACCTTTCTATTGCAAGACGCATTGCATATTACGTACGCCCTGCTGCAATTCTGAGAAGCTCTAGCGGGTATTACGATAATTCTTTTACCTCACATGCAAATAATTAGAGATTATTTATTTCTGCTTAATTATTACAAATTTTTAAAAATAAACACATTTTATCACAAACATCAACAAAACTTTTTTTATCGTTTTATCGTCTGCTGCCATAGTCACATGATAAATTAAATTTCATTAAAAAAAAAAAAAAAAAAAGGCACAGTAGTAGAAAAATATTTTACTAAATCAAATAGTTATTTTTAATTTTGGCTTTTGAATTAAATTCATGAACTCCCGTGCATAGAATTAGTTAAATAGCTAGTATATCTCTATTCTAAAAAAAAGTAACTACCGCTGTCACCGCCGCCGCCGCCGCCGCCGCCGCCGCCGGTTTTGAATTTTTTGTGACTGGAGGTCTTTCTTCGTTAATATTAAGAAAAATAATGCATACAAAAATATAAAAATCGGTGGTTTTATACAGAAATGTTTGATAAACACGCTGAAGCAGACAGTTTTCAAATTGAAGAATTATTTTAAGAGATATTTAATGCTAAAGTTGGACAAAATCGTTCCACTAAAAAAGTTTTATAGCAGCAAAAACTATACATGGCAGTTTAATAATTTTTAGATCATTTTATGCGTTAGAATTTGCCGGAGTGCAGATTGCATTAATTTTTTTTATTTTGACTCATTTTTTGAGGTTTTATTTCTATTTTAAATTCAAATTTTCAGCATTTCTAGAGATATTTTTTACAGATTTCAGAAAGTGATATTAATTTAAACTGTTGCCAACTGTATAAACAGAGGAAGCAATAATGTTTGCTTCAAAAAAAAAAATATTTATACGTGTGAATAAATTAAAAATTTATTTACACGTGACTATTATAAACAGAAAAAAAAACATTTGGAATTAGAATTAAATAATTATGTGCAAAAAGCAGGAACTTATTAAAAATTACGTCATAAAAACTATAATTACACGTGAATTTTAAGTGAGAAAGGAATTTGTAAAATAATAAATTTATTAACATGCGCTAGAAGTATTAAATAGGAGAAATTACGTCATATTTACGTCACATTACAGTTATTACATAAAATGAACGCAAAATAATATTGCAAAACGGTCTAAATTTAAATATTGCGCTAGACATTTATTTGATATTTTGAGAGGATACTTTTCAACTGGTATTTTCAAGAGAATATTTAACAGAGAAAAAATAGCTTGGTAAAAATTACGTCAGATTAAAAACGATTAATTTAAAATGTCTCATTTAAAAGAACTTTCTTTTCGCTTTGTTAAAAAATACCAGGAGACAAAGACTCTGTTTACTTAATTCCTTTTATATTAGCTTATTTTGAAATGTTGTTACATGTGTCTACGTCATCAAGTTATTTTTATTTCGACGTTTTATTTGTATTTTTATTAATGCTGTACTAATTTATGTGTTCTTTCGTTATTTAAAATAAAAAACTATGTCAATTTGTATAATTTGGCGAGTGGTTTGGCGATTTATATAATTTGGCGAAATGGGTCGACGGGATAATCAAGTAGTACCGCAGCGGATTTGGCGTTAAAATCCCCCAATCAAAGAGAAATGAATAGAAATCCGTTTATAGGGAGTTCGCCACTGTTTTTTAAATTATAATTCAATCTTTCGAAATCTTTTTAAAGCCGATCAAATTAGCGTGCATTTAGAGTCTGCGGTGTCTGAACGGGGGTTGGCGAGCGTAGCTCGTAGGGGGCCGAGCCCCCTAGTTTTAATAAAAATAAATAATTTTGCTCACCGAAAGCAAATATTTATAAAATATAGCTTTGAAGAGCGAGTGTATATATAATAATCAATTTCTCAAAGTATATTTATTTTTACTGTTTTTTTTTTTTTTTTTTTTTTTTTTTTTTTTTAGTAAATTATATCTTAGTCTCATAAAAAAATCTATGTACACGTTTATTAAATAATTTAATTTTCGAAATGCATAGCGCTTAAAATTTTGTCTGAGAAAGCATTAAATTTTTATTTAAAAAAAAAAAAAAAAAAAAAAAAAAAAATTACGTAGCATTCCTCCGTATAAGGTTCTCAGAAGTATCTTCGATGTTATAAAAAATACATACCTCTATTTCTCAGTCAAATAATTAAATTTGTTTCTGTGGAAAATGTGCAAAGATCAAAATTGCATTGGGACTAAAAATCAGAACTCCATTTTGCTAATACCACAACATAATATCTTAATCAAAGAAATGAAATATTATGTTCCAAAACTAACTTTATAAATGTCTTTTCAGATCAAAGAAATAAATGAGTATGAAATATAATCTTGCATGTTTCATTCATCTGGAAGCAGGGATTATATGCATTACTTTTCTTTTGTAGTATAAGTGGAATATCTATCAAAGTACTTTGTACGAAATATAACTACTTTTTTTAGTGTTTTTTCTTTTTTATAAAATTCTAATTCGAAAGAAATATATATATTTTTTAATTCAATGCACCATTTTTTTAAAATCATTAGTTTTAAATTAAGATTGATTTTACTTATGTTGTAATTTAACTTTCAAATATATTTCCAATAAAAATAAATCACTAGAAACAATAGTGTTACATTTTTATTTCTTCTCGAACTAAAGAATATACACAATTTCTCGTGCACCATAAAGATAAGTGGAATATATATCAAAATAGTTGAAAAAATTGCTAAATGATTTAGTTCGACATAATTATTCATTTCATTATGCATGATTTCGCGGGATTTTTGTTTACCAGTTTTCAACCAAAAAAATTTTTGCGTATAAAATTTTTGCGAATAACTGTATCATTATAGACCTTAAGAATGTTGCCGTTAGACCAGTGAAATATGTCAATATGAATAAATGAAGGTATTTATTTGATTTTAAATTCTAATTCGAAATCTAATTCGAAAGAAATATATATATATTTTAATTCAATGCACCATTTTTTTTAAATCATTAGTTTTAAATTAAGATTGATTTTACTTATGTTGTAATTTAACTTTCAAATATATTTCCAATAAAAATAAATCACTAGAAACAATAGGGGAGACAGGGGCACATTTTCCATAGGGGCAAGTTTTCCAACTCGCTTTAGTTTTTAAATGAGCTGCTAGGTGACGCTAGCGAGTGAACTGGCTGAAGTGGCAACACCCCAGGTAAAAAAATCAGCAAGAAACCTTAAAAAAAAAACTTCAGGGAAACTGAAGGTATTTGGAACTAAAATTACCTTCAGCTTACCTTTAGGTAAAAAACATGTATTTTCCCTTAACCTTCTTGGTTCCAAATACCTGCTGTTTTCCTTTAGGTAAAAAACCTGTTATTTCCCTTCACCGATTTTGGCAGAAATATCTGCAGTTTTCTTTTAGGTATAAAACCTGTATCTTCTCTTTGCATTATATCATTGCACCTGCATACAGACAGCCTTCTATGAAAATTCGCATCAGATCAATACATAATAATGATTACATATCCAGTTCGACAATGATTTGATACATATTATGCATAAAATAAACTTCAAATACTCAAATGAAATTAAAAATTTGTGAAGTTGGTTGATTTAACATTAGCTTTTGGGGGTATCATGTCATGGCTTTGTATAGGCTCGTTTCTGGAAATCAACTATGCTTATAATAAATTGCATGAACAGTGTTGGCAAAATTTAGAAAAGTGCCCCCCCCCCGTGCGGCAAAGTGGGGGAAGGGGCATTGAAGGTGCATAACATGAATAAGTGGTCACATGCCTTTTGAAAGATATGTCACATGAGGGGTGTCAGTAAAATTTAGAAAAGTGTCCCCCCCGGGGGGAAAGCACCGGAGGTGCGTAACATGAATAAGTGGTCACAGGACTTTCGAACGATATCTCACATGAGGGGTGTCAGCAAAATTTAGAAAAGTGCCCCCCGGGGGGGGCAAAGTGGGGGGCAGGGGCATTAGAGGTGCATAACATGAATAAGTGGTCAAAGGCCTTTTGAACGATATGTCACATCAGGGATGTTAACAAAATTTAGAAAAATGCCCCCCCCCGGGGGGCAAAGTGCAGGGTAGGAGCATTACAGGTGCATAACATGAATAAGGGGTCCAAGACCTTTTGAACGATATGTCACATGAGGGGTGTCGGCAAAATTTAGAAAAATGCCCCGAGGGGGGGGGGGCAAAGTGGGGGAGGGGCATTAGAGGTGCATAACATGAATAAGTGGTCACAGGCCTTTCCAACAATATGTGACATGAGGGGTGTCAGCAAAATTTAGAAAAGTGCCCCCCGGCGGGGGGGGGGGGCAAAGTGCGTGTAGGGTCATTAGAGGTGCATAACATGAATAAGTGGTCATAGGCCTTTTGAACGATATGTCACATCAGGGATGTCAGCAAAATTTAGAAAAGTGCCCCCCCAGTGGGGCAAAGTGGGGGGGAGGGGCATAACATGAATAAGTGGTCACAGACCTTTTGAACGATATGTCACATGAGAGGTGCCGGCAAAATTTAGAAAAGTGCCCCCCGGGGGCAAAGTGGGGGGAGGGGCATTAGAGAAGCATGAATAAGTGGTCACAGACCTATCCAACGATATGTCACATGAGGGGTGTCAGCAAAATTTAGAAAAGTGCTCCCCCCGTGGGGCAAAGTGGGAGGAGTACATTAGAGGTGCATAACATGAATACGTGGTCACAGGCCTTTTGAACGATATGTCATATGAGGGGTGTCAGCAAAATTTAGAAAAGTGCCCCCCCAGGGGGAGCAAAGTGGGGGCAGGGACATCGGATGTGTATAACTATGAATAAGTAGCCACAGGCTGTTCCGACAATATGTCACATGAGGGGTTTCAGCAAAATTTAGAAAACCGCCCCCTCAGGGGGAGCAAAGTAGGCGGAGGGGCATCAGATGCGCATAGCATGAATAAGAGGTCACACGTCTTTCGAACAGTATGTCACATGAGGGGTTTCGGTAAAATTTAGAAAACTGCCCCCTGAGGGGGGAGCAAAGTGGGTGGGGGGGCATCAATGTGCATAACATGAATAAGTGGTCACAGACCTTTCCTACAATATGTCACATGAGGGATGTTAGCTAAATTTAGAAAAGTGCCCCCTCAGGGGGAACAAAGTTAGGGCAGGGAGATCGGATGTGTATAACATGAATAAGCAGTCACAGGCTGTTCCAACAATATGTCACATGAGGGGTTTCAGCAAAATTTAGAAAACCGCCCCCTCAGGGGGAGCAAAGTAGGCGGAGGGGCATCAGATGCGCATAGCATGAATAAGAGGTCACACGTCTTTCGAACAGTATGTTATATGACAGGTGTTAGAAAAGTGCCCCTCTTTGGGACTAGTATTGTGCCCCCCCCCCTTTGAAATTTTTATATATTACAAATAATATTTATCGGAAGGCTCTGTAAAAAAATTCAATCTAAAATGATGAAAATACTGCAATAAAAAAAAATCTGAAAAGTAAGACATAATAAAATTCCCCAAAGCAGAATATGATTATAAATGCGCCATACATTGACTTCACAGCAGAACATTTCAAATTTTCATTTTCAAGAAAATCCACCATTCAATTGTAGGAAAAATCGCGAAATTTGTCACTCAATGGCAAGAAAAAAAAAAAAAAAAATCGGCAAACTCTTTAATCGTTCATTTAAAAAGATTGCGAAAATCATCAATCAGTCGCAAGAAAACTTGTGCAATTCGTCAGTCATGGAGAACAATTCATGAAATTCTTTAGCTTGCTGTTGAAAAACATACAAAATTCGACGAACAGTTGCGAGAAAAAAATCCATGATTTTCGCCAATCGGCTGCAGGTAAAAAAACACAAAATTTGTCGGTGCACCTCTAGAAGAAACAGCGAAAAAAAACCACAATCTTCTTTAATCGTTCGCAAGAAAAAGCCTCAAAATTTGCCTATGTTACAAGGAAAAATTCGTGAAAATTGCAAATCGGTTGCGGTTAAAAAAAATCGTGAAGATTGTCAGAAGAATCTGCGAAATTCGTAGATCAGTAGCGGAAAAAAACTCACGACTTTCTCCAATCTGTGCCAAGACTTGCTTACTGGTTCAAGAGAAATATCGCAAAATTTTAAAATCGGTCACAGGGAAAAAAAAAGCGAAATTTGTCGGTGGATTATCGAAAAAAATAGAATTTGTCAATCAGTCGTGCAAAAAAGAAAAAACAAAACATGAAGATTTGGCCAATCAGTCGCAGAAAAGCGACAAAGTTCACCAGTCGACCGTGAGAAAATAATCACGATATTCACCGATCTGTCGCAGTAGAATGCGAAATTCGTCGATCGGTTGCAGAAAAAAAAGGGTTTTTTACCAAACGTTTACACGAAAAAGAGAAAAAATTTGCCAATCAGTAAAAAGAAAATATAATGAAATTCGCTTATCAGTCGCATGTAAAAAAAACTCTGAAGTTGTCAGAAAATTCACGAAATTCTTCGATCAGTCGTGGAAAAAACCAACGATTGTTTCCAATCTGTCGCAAGAAAAAATTGGAACATTTGCCAATCAGTCTTCGGTAAAAAAGCATGAAATTCATGGATCAGTCGTGTGAAAAAAAACTACGATTTTCTCCAAAAGGTCAATGAAAAATATCACAAAATTCATCCACCAGTCGTGGTTAAAAAATGCGAAATTCGTCAATGAATTGGGGAAAATATATCAAAATTCTTCACCCAATCGCAGGAGAAAAATTGTGAAATTCAACGATTTGGTCAGAGAAAAAAGGCCAAATTCGCCAGTTGACAGAGGGAAAAATCTGAAATAATTCGAAAATCATCAATCGATTGTTGGAAAAAAATCCCACTAAATTATCATTCGATTAGGAGGGAGGGGGGGGGGGAACTCACAAAATTCACCAATAATTTCAATCGTGTGAGTATGTCAGGGTTTTATGAAATGTCTTTTGCATTTCTATAAAAGATGCAATTGCACTTCTTCATATATAAAGAAAATTTTCCTGTGACTTTTTTTTTTTTTTAATTCACACAGAACATTTGATTATCTGAAGTACATTGCAGAACATTGCAAAGTATTCAGCTTTGGAAACGAAATTCTTTGATCAGCCGCAGAGAAAATCTGTGAAATTCATTCAGCGACCATATGAAAAAAAAATTCAACTGTTTATAGGAAAAAATGAAGTTTGTTGATTAGCTGGGAAGAAAATCGGCAAAATTCATAAACTGGATATGTGAAAAAAATCACTCGAGTTTTGCCAATCAGCCGCAAGGAAAAATGCAATATACGCCAATCGGTATGGTTTAGATGTATTATAATCCCGCATTTGCCATTTTTGATTTTTTTCTTGGATGAAAACTCCTTTTTCGCCAAGTAGCAAATGTCGCCAATGGTTAAATATTGTTGATAGATTAATATAACATTGAAAAAATTGGAATATAATAATTATTATTAATTATTAACTATTAATTAAAAAAATTTTTAATTCACACCAAGAAAAAAATCCAAGATGGCGGATGTGGGATTATAAAACATTTGTTCTGAAATAAAATATCACAAAATTTATCAGTTGGTTGCGGGGAAAAAATTGCAAAAATTCTCATTCAGTCACCTGAAAAAAAAACTGAGAAATTCAACCGTCGATTAATGGCAGGGTTTGCAAAAACCCGGGTTTTTTTGAAAAAACCCAACCAACATGGGTTTTTTCATGAAAAACCCAGTTTTCCCCGGGGAAAATCGGGTTTTTTCAAAAGTAGAATGTATGCCTAATTACATTATTGTATACTATATTTTCTATATATTATATACACTATACATAGAAAAATAGATTGTTCCCTTATATACAATATAATTGTAATGCTATTTTACAAGTTATAAATTGTATAAATTATATGAATTTAAATTAAATGTCAGTGTTTCTCACAAATTAGTTTTAAATAAGATAGAAGATATAAAATTGTTAATTTTCTTTAAATCAAATAATGAATAGAATATTAAAATTTAAAATATATAAGTAGAAAGAAAAAAAGGGGTAAACTAGTCGGATGTGCTAATCCCAAAAGTTTTTTCTGTCTCATACATGTTAATAATTCAAAATTTGCTATCACAGTGCCAAAATTAAAAGACAATTTATGCCTATCATGAGGATTATAAAATATAGATTTGTTGAATTGGATGCATTTAACAAGGAGATATAAGTATCACCTGTTGTGCAATTTACAACAAAACCTGATCAGTAATAGTTTACGTCAACATCTAACTGAATCTGAAGTTTGATGAAAATCCATGCATTATTAGTTCTTGAGATTAAGCTATTGCAAAAAGTGAGATAAATGCAGCACTACTGTTGGGCGATATAGACCAAAAACTATTTAGCACCAGTTTATATCAAGGTTTAACTGAATCTAAATTTTTATTCAATTCTGTACATTAGTTCTTGAGATAAGAGTTATTGTTGAAATCGCGAAAAATGCAGCATAACAGCACTACCTGTTGGGCGATATGCACCAAAATTCAATAAACAACAACTTAACTTGCAACTGAATCTGAAGTTTTATGAAAATCCGTGCATTAGTTCTTGAGATAAAGCAATTGCAAAAACTGAGATAAATGCAACATAGTAGCGCCACCAGCACCAGTTTACATCAAGCTCTAACTCAAGTTTTGTGAAATTCTATACATTAGTTCTTGAGATAGAGCATCCACAACATTTTTTTCACATACAGACAGACATTTTCTAAAAACCATCGAATCGTCTTCAGGACCTTTTTAAAACGTACAAATCCATCATCAACTGGAAGTCAAAATTTCTCACGAATCCAATACTTTCTTCTTGTAAAGATAAAAGAAAGCAAAAATACATATGCTTTATTTCCATGAATATAGTTGATTTGAATTTTTTATATAAAGACATTCTTATGATATAACCTTTAACTATAATTATGTACTATGTATGTTGCCTACTAGGTTCTATGTTAGTAAAGTATTTCAATGTGCTGAAATACATTACTGTAGTAAATAAACAGATAGAAATGCTTAATTCATCCTTAAAAAGTTAAACTTAAACTTACACTATGTGCAAAATTACTTAAAAGATGGGAAAATATTAAAAGATGTTATTTTAATACCTTAGTACTTTCAACTATAAAAGGGAAAATATTAAAAGATGTTATTTTAATACCTTAGTACTTTCAACTATAAAAAACATAGTCTTTGTCAGAGAAATATAAGAAATACAATTGTTATTGATGTCTAATTTTCAAAAACCACGTACGTTTTCACCATCTACATGGTTTTTGAAAATTAGACGTCAATAACAATTGTATTTCTTATATTTCTCTGACGAAGACTGTGTTTAAGTACTAAGGTATTAAAATAACATCTTTTAATATTTTCTCATCTTTTAAGTAATTTTGCACATAGTTTAAGTTTACATTATTTTACTTCAGATGTGTATGTAATGGCTTCTATATATTAATATTTTTTCAAAATTAACTGAAATGACTTAAATTCATTAAATGTATATGTTTAAATTTTTAAATTATTTCTGAAAATTGAAAAAACCCACATTATGGGTTTTTCAGTGGGCTTTTTCAAGTGGGCCCATTCTGAAAAAACCCACCGGGTTTTTTCGAACTGGGCCCAGCTTTGCGAACCCTGATTAATGGGGGTAAAAAAATCTAGAAACCCTTCAGTCGATTGCTTTAAAATATTGTGAAATTCGTCAATTGGTCACAGGAAAACAACATGAAATTCAGCAGGCAATCATGAGAAACAGTTGTGAAATTTTACCGTTGGCTGCAGAAAAAAATGTGAAATTCGTCAATCAGTTACAGGAGAAAAACATAATTCGTCAGTCAACAGGGAGGAAAATCAAGAAACTTCATCAGTTGCAGGAAAATATCACAAAATTAAAAAGGTCAAAATAAAAAAGGACTAAATGCAAAATATTTTCAGTGAACAAGGTTCTTGAGTGTTTTTTTTAAGTGTCCAGCTGGCAGTAATTTTTTTCTAGAGTCCACACTGTTGAAGGCATTTTTAATATAATTATAGAATAAAATGAAATAAGTGATTACTACTCTATTGTTATTCATACTGCTTAATATGTTTCTGAATAATTAATTTGTCAAGACAGTGTTATTGTGAATTTGTATTTTTTTTTTATTATTATTAACATTTGCTTGTGGATATTTCTTTTAAAGGTGATTTCAATATAAAAAAGAATGCAGGTGTGCATTTTTATTATCTTCCTCTTAAATAGGAAAAAAAAAAAGAAAGAAAGAAATCTTGTTTTTCACCCTTTTATGATATGAATCCATATATATTAGCATTGTCTAAGCCGCTTTAGCAGGGCGCAGCGCCGGCAGCCCTTTTTCTTTTTTGTGCATGGCAAAGCCCCATTAAACCCTTCTGCTCTTTTTAACACTTCCTATGCTCCCTGTGGCAATTCAACTGATCGCGGGAAAATATCGCAAATTCTAGGGACTCTAAACAAACCAGTTCAAAATATTTTTGTGAATAATGTACAAGTGTGCCCTTTTTTAGAATGGTGTTTCCTTTTTGAAAAATTCCCCGCCCGGCAGTCCTTTTTTCTAGAGTCAACACTGCATATGTAATGTAATATTAATGTTAAAAAAAGGAAGGAGGCACATAATAAAAATGCATACATGCATACTTTTTACACGATTAAATCAAGTTGACAAAAAGATCTAAAAAACACCAACTGACCAGTAGTAGAATTGACATAAAAAAGCCACTGGTCCCAAGGAACAGTAACCATGAGAATTTATGTCTGCAGTCATCATCACCGGTCTGCTACATAAAATTCTATTTCATCCCTTTAATCCTTTGAGTGACAATTAATTACTTCATCTAAGATTTAATCGAATTTTCTTTGTTTTTTTAAATAAAATAAAGTTATGCGATATGTGCTTAGTTGCAGTTTTTGCAGGGAGAAGAAAGTTTACGTGGGGGGGGGAGTTACTGGTCCTGCAGATTATAAAATTTTTCAAATTAGTGGTCCAATTGAATTTCTGGTGGTACAGAACAGTCCCAGCAAACCCCCAAGGAAATCGAAAGCTGAACTGACAATGAATAATATGACTTTTTAAATATTTACTACTCAAAAACATATTAAGCAATATGAACTGAACAAGCACAGAATGAAATCAGTTATTTCTTTTAAGCCTGTAAATGATAAAAGTAACAATGCAAAAAAGAGAAAATTACACAAATAAAATTTACATACACAATAAAACATGCGAATCTGCTCAAAACATAGAAGATTCTCACCCATTACAGAACAGTCCTTTTTAATAATTGTTTTGTACACACAGGAGGTAAACACAGGGGTCGATTCAGGCAAAATTTGAGGGGATTTTTAGGGCCCTTTCACAAAAGTCTATTTAATAAAATAGGCCCCATCACAAAAATAAATATTATAAAATGAGCCCCTTCACAAAAATAAATTTAATAAAATGGGCCCCTTCACAAAAATAAATTTAATAAAATGGGCCGCTTCACAAAAATAAATTTAATAAAATGGGCCCATTCACAAAATTCCTTTTAATAAAATAGGCCCACTTCATAACATTCTTTTGCATAAAAACTATTTTAAATATGTAATTAGTAAATAAAACCAGGTCATGCGAAACAAAAACTTTAACTGAAATTTAAAGAAGTTTTTGTTAATAAATTCTTGATCCGAATTTGAGTAACTGGATTTTAACTATAGTTACAAAATATTACTTTCCACAAAAATAACTTTTAATTTTCACAAAATGGAACCCAAGAATAAAAACTTGCATCGACCCCTGTTTGTTAAAGGCCCCAAGAATCTATATATATAATTTTTAATGATGTTACGCACTGTAGAACAATATTATTGCTCTAAATTTGTCTTTAAATGTTTTTTCGTGAAAAAATTACGTTATTTAAAATAATTATACACATGTAAAGAATTTTAAAATTATTTTTCCCATATTTCAAATTCTGTATTATAAATTATTCTACAATATATAATTTTTTTTAAATTAATTTTTATGAGTCGAATATTGCAGCTAGAGACATTAAACCCCGCTAAATGATTTGCCAGAGATATTACACCTCCACTGAGTATTAATCAAGCATCTATGTTCCTAAAAAGATTATAGCTGCCTGATTTTTAAAGAAACCAAATTACTTACTCATAAAATGATATTCCAATACAGTGATCTGCTTAGAAAGAACTTAGGTCCTTTAAAGGACCCTTCACAAACTTTTTCCCCTCAAAACAAGGGCCCTTCACAAAACGTTTCCACCTCCAAACTGAGCTTTTTGCAAGTTTAATTATCAAGAAGTAATTTAATCCTTCTATCACTTTTATGCATAATGGAAATATATGCATATATCTCCTTAAAAGTATAAACAAGAAACTGAACATAACGATTCTTTGAAATTCAGAAAATTATGACTAGATTTTTCACAAAAATAAAAAGATCAAAAAATAAAATAGTTCTCTCTAGGATGTATTTGAAAAGTGAAGTGTCACGTCGTTTTTAAAACGGAGAGATTTTTATCGCTAATATTTTAAAAAATAGTAAAAATTCATCTTTAGTCATACACGAAGATTTCGTGTAAAACATTATCCCATACCACAGTATTTCTATACGTGGCGATCTGGTTTACCGAATATTCAGCATGAATGGCTGAATACAAAGTGCCAATATCAAGCTAAAATATTAAAAATAAGTATAATACAAGGCTCACTTATACCCCTATTACGGCTATATATATATCCATTTAAAAATTAATTAAAATGTGACTAATATACAGATAAAAAGAGCCCTGCAAAAAGGAAAAATAGAATAGCAAAACGGCAGCGTAACGACTACTCCCGCATTTTTTCCGAGTGGCGGAAAAGTAAACATGCTTTCTGTGTGTTGAGTTGATAACTTCCTTCTCATTCTCCCATGACATGGAGTCAGAAATACATCTACATGAGGGCTGCTGTCACGCGAGGGCCTGGGTTCGAGTCCCTGGGTAAGACATGGATGTAATTGTGTATGTACCATTGTAGTTTTATAATATATATAATGGAAAATAAAAATTGTTGTGACTTGTTGTTGTTACTATGTATAATAAGGATCATTCGAGGCGACAGCCATTGTAGCTATAGGCCCCAAAGCATTCTCCACCTCGGATGTCAAATGACAGCTACATGATCAAAAATCAAATGTTGCAACGAAAACTTTGTTTTTGAAGAAGTAACTTTTATAAAAACTGGAATTCACGCCTGATAGAGGATAAAGGCAAATTATGCATGTAATAACCCCACCTATATTTTTCAGCTTTAATCATGGACGCTACCGAAATGAGGAAAGGGGGGGGGGGGGAGGGACCCTGCCCCTCCCTAGATTTTAAAATTTAAGTAACTAGATATTTCTTTTTGTTATGTTTTCAAAAACAATATAAAATGTATTATTTTCGAGTAACTAAATTAAAAGAGCCTCTTTTCTTTAATGTTAGTATGTGCAAAATTCTTAGTTCCTCTTTTTTTAAAGAGGTGCTGTTTGTGTTGTTTTATGATGGCCAATTGCCTACACTTAGGATATTGGGCCGAAGGGGGGGGGGGTGCCTGGGGTCTTTCAAAGGGAAGCTAATCCGTATTTAAGAATCCGGTTCGAAGAAAACCACGAAAAAACTCTGAACGACTAGGCCGACGGGCGCGATTGGGTTCGAACCCAGCATCTCCCGTCTACCAGCTTTGAGAGCAGAACCTCTCGGCCACTGGTGGAGTGGTTTTGAAGAGGAACTAAGAATTTTGAGCTAGGACGACAGGAGTGGCATGGTGGAAGAGGGGGGGGGGGGGGCGGAGTGCATTGTATCCCTTCCTGCATTTTGAAATTTAATTAACTAATTTTTTTTTTTTTTTTTTTTTTTTTTTTGTCAGATTTAGAAGAGCACAGTAAAATATATTCTTTTCGAAAAACTTAAAATGGAAAACTAAATAAGACATTTTTAGAAAAGGGAGAAGGGAAATTGAGGGCCCTCGTTAGATTTTGAAATTTAACTAAAATATTTTTTGTGCGTGTTTGAATACGATTTTAAATATTAATGAAAGGGACTTTGAAATAATTTGGAGATTTTTTTTTTTTTAGGGTGCAATTTTTGTACGTGTTAGACTTCGAAGGGTTATTTTTACTGGTGGTAATTTAAGAGAAATTTATGACAAATTTTAGGATAAAAAGGGGACTTTGAAATACTTTCGTGATTATTTTTTTTCGTTTTAGGGGGAATATTTTGAGATTGAAATTTTTGAGCTTGTTAGAGTTGGAGGTGACATTGTTACTGGTTATAATATTAGAAAAAATTGTGACAAATTTAAGGTCAAAAAGGGCTTCGAAAAAATTTCGTGATTTGTTTTTCTTTTTAGGGGGAATTTTCGGGGATTGAAATTTTTGAGCGTGTTAGAGGTAAAATTGTTGGTCGTAATAACTTCATAAATGGGATAATTAAAAATTTTAACTAGTAGACTCTTCAAAATAATTTCGAGATTTTTCTTTCTTTTTGTAGGGAATTAAAAAATAGTATTTTAAATGGTAATTAAAAATCTCAACGAGGGGACTTTAAGATAATTTTCAGATTTTTATTTCTAGAATGGGATTTTTATATCGCTATTTAAAATGGTAATTTTAAATATTAATTAAAAATTTTAACGAGGGGGAGTTAAGAATTTTTGACTGAACCGGTGGAAGACGTTAGATTTCCGGGAATTATCTAATATATTAATTTCGAAATAAATTAAAAATATTAATGAGGAAATGCGGGCATATCAAAATCTTAGATACCATAATGTGCAATAATAAAACCTTTAAGTAAAATTGTCATGTTACCTGGTAAAGAAACAATTTTCATTTTCCTTCAACATACCTCATGTGATATCACGAAAATCTCCTAAGTCATTAAAGGTAATTTGGAGATGATAACTTACAGAAATAAACCTGTATGAAATCTTTTAAATAGAGGTATACTTCTCTTAAGATAACCTTTAGTTTTCATTTGCCTTAAAGATACCCGTTGAAACCTTCAAAATAGCAGCAAAATCTCAAAATTTTTAAAGGTTTTTCTCTGATTTTTTTACCTGGGACCTTACACAACATCTACAAAAGATATAGCTTAATAGCTGCTGTCACTTCGTCTGGAGAGCTGTTTTTCTCATTTTTTCAACGGTGAGTAAAATTTTAGGTCTTTATTAAAACGTAAAAAAAACCGTACTAGCGTTAAACTTACTGTTTTGACATTGCATACACTAAAAAAGGGTTTCTTTCTTCAGGTAACTATGCGTTTGTTTTGCAAATAACTTACACCGGTATTCGTCCAGGTAGTGTAAAAGTTCAAATATGGCGACGGGGTAGGTTTTCCATCAACATACGGGGCATGTTTTCCAACATGATTCTCGTTTGAAAACCTCCCCCCTCCTAAATCAGCTAGTCTTATTGTATAAAAAATGTATTTATTGTGTTGTAAAATCGGCCAAATAACCATATATACTACGAACCCGTTTAATCATTTAGTCATTTAAGTAAAACTATCAATATAAAAAACAAGGTAAATTCAAAAATATAATAAAATGTCAATTTCTTCTAAAATGGGTTCATTCAATGAATCCATTTTATGTTAATTATGCCTTTATAGTCATAAGCTAGAACACTGAGATCGCAGTGAGTATGAACCCCTCAAAAAGCAAATTAACCGTGCTTAGAGTCGCTTCACTAGCGTTAATCCACAGTTAATATTATGGCGGGTTTTAAACGTTAGAGAATTTTCATACTGAATCCTGAAATATTTATAAAATCTGCTTTTACGCCATCCTACTTTTCTGACAGGCCAGCTCTTGCCGCACCAAATCTTAAAAGCACCAACGATCCTGAAAAGATTTGAAGCTTTCCTCAGTAACCCCCCCCCCCCGCACAAACAAAACAACACCGAAAGCATCTAATCATTCTACACCAACGCAGGCTAGCATTTCCAAAGAAGCTGTTCCTTAAGTTCTACTCAAAATTTCCCTATTGCTTATGAAAAAATCGTTCCTTCTACATCCAAACAAGCTTTGCCTACACCAGAAGAAGTTAGGACTTTTGCGAAGGCTGCACTAAGCATGCAAACACGGTGTGGAAAAAAATAGGAAGTATTGTACATACTGATTCTCCTGTTAAAAATCAAATGAAAATGGAAAAAAAAATTCATCTAAAAAAAAAGGAAACTGCAAAAGAAATCAGGTAAAAGGGGCGAGAAAAAATAAATCCATTTCCGGCCAGGAGCTGTTTGGACCTTCGTCTTTAAATGTAAAATGGATTAAAACTGTTTTTTATGTTACTGTTATGTTACTGAGCATTTAGTTCACAATAAAAAAAAATACTTATTAATTAACAAGCAAGATTTATTACCGATGTTTTACCATTTAAAGTATAGTTGGAAAACTTGCCCCTGACCATTTTTCGTAGGCTGGAAAACTTGCCCCGCATACGGGGCACATTTTCCAACGTAACATGATTAGACTTAACTATTTTTTGTGAAAAAGTATATTTAGTTTTTTAAAAAATAATTGTGCAAGTTTGTACAGGAAAGTCTAGGGAATACAATGATATCCTGTGTATATAAAAATAGTTAAAAATAAAAAATACAAAAATAAAAATCTAAAAAGTTGGAAAACTTGCCCCGGTCTCCCCTAGTATTACATTTTTATTTCCTCTCAAACTAAAGAATATACACAATTTCTCGTGCACCATAAAGATAAGTGGAATATATATCAAAATAGTTGAAAAAATTGCTAAATGATTTAGTTCGACATAATTATTCATTTCATTATGCAGCAGTTCGCGGGATTTTTGTTTACCAGTTTTCAACTAAAAAAAAATTTGCGTATAAAATTCTTTGCGAATAACTGTATCATTATAGACCTTAAGAATTTTGCCGTTAGACCAGTAAAACATGTCGATATGAATAAATGAAGGTATTTGTTTGCTTTTAAATAAATTTTTATCAGTTTTAGAAAATACTAAGTTAGTATAATTTTCCATTTATAGCATATTTTATATTAAATTACATTCTAGATTCGGTAGAAAAATCCGTCTAAACTTTTATAAAAACAAAAAACAAACAAACAAACAACAACAACAACAAAAATCCAATGCATAGACCTTTAAATTTTGTGAGAAAAAGCATTATTTTTTTTATTTCAAAACAATCCTGTTTAAATTTAGTTAACATTTATCCGAATGTTTCTATCAGATATCCTCGATGTTACAATAAATACACTCCTATGCCTCAGTCAAATAATTAAATGTATTTCTGTTTAAAATGTACAAAGAAGATCAAAATTGCAGTGAGACTAAAGATCAGAACTCCATTTTGCTGGTACCACAACAGAATATCATATTTCAAAGAAATGCAATATTATGTTACAATACTAACTTTCTGATTGTATTTTAAGATCAAAGAAATAAATGACTACGAAATATAATGTTGCATGTTTCTTTCATCTGAAAAATGGGATTACAAGCTTTACTTTTCTTCTGTTGTATAAATGGAATATTTATCAAAATATACTTTGTACGAAAAATGGCTAAACTTTTTTTTTTTAACCCGACTGCCAAGAAGGGTTATGTGTTCCATGCGTATCTGGGTATGTGGATTTATTTATACCCTCGAAACATTCCAACGGCTGGATGGATTTTAATGAATGAGATCTCTATCGATTCATCTTAACCGTCCGATGGTTATAGGCTAGGTTAAGTTTTCATAAATTCAAAATGGCAGCCGTAAAATACAAAATGGCGGTAGAGACGAAAAAAATTACGCACCCTATTGAGAGGCATATCATTGGACAGGTCTTTCAAAATGAAGACGACGTTTCATTGACTATTTTACAGTCAGATGCTCCGTTTAAATATTACTCAACCTGGAAGTTGTATAGGTTTGATCTCTAGCTTTACTGCAACTCTAACCTTCATAGACATCTACAGGCCTCATCAAAACAGTGTTTATAGATAGGAACTAACAATTAAGCACAACTTAGAAGTCATCAATACAAGTAAATAAAAAAATAGGTAAATAATATAAAAAATAGCTTCACATTGATGAGAAATAATTAGTTCGTTTTTACGCAGCCGGATTTTTTTTATTTTTTAAATTTAATTTATTTTTTTTTACATAATTCTAATTCCAAATAAATATATATTTTTAATTCAATGCATATGAAACAATTATATCGTGCTCATATGACTAAAAAAAAAAAAAAAAAAAAAAAAAAAAAAAAAATGCAAGGGGAAAATATTCATCTTCCCGACTACGTCATAGAATGACATTAAAGAACTTGTAGAGTTGTGACATTTTGAACTGTATAAATTTTCTTGTGTATTTCAGTAAAATTTCCGGCACTAATTAATGCCTTTTTCCGATTTTTATGGTTTTTTTAAGCTTATAAAATTCTAAAAGGGTACAAATGACTAAAAACCTAGGAAATCTTATGCAATTTATAAATTAAAAATTTATTAAGATTATATAAATTAAATTTAGTAAGACCGAAATAATATGAATCCATCTTATATATGACGTAAGCACCATGGGCTTCCAGAACCATTACTTATCATGGGATATCATTCAATTAATTACGTAGGATTTAATAGAATGAAGAAACTTTTTAAAATATCATTTAAGTTTTGATATGATTTTCATAAAATTGAGGTTCTACATATTTGTATAATTACGAACGCACCAAAAAAGACATACCTTACCTGTTAGAGTACCTTGAAAATATTAAAATATTTTGAAATAATTAAACGCAATCGTTACCCTCTTCATGCACTTTTCTGTAGAAGGATGTATTTTTTAAATGCTGCTATCTATTTATTTTTACTTTCTTCTATCTTTACAAGAAGAAAGTATTGGATTCGTGAAAATTTTCGACTTCCGGTTTTCGACGGATTTATACATTTTAGAATTCCCAGAACACGATTTGATGGTTTTTAGAAAATGTCTGTCTGTGAGTCTGTCTGTCACTCTGTCACTCTGTGAGTCTGTATGTGACAAAAATTTTGTGGGCGCTCTATCTCACGAACTAATGCACGGAATTTCACAAAACTTTATATTTAGTTAGACCTTGATATAAACTAGACCTCATTAGTTTTGGGTGAAAACCGCTCAACAGGTGGCGCTGCTATGCCACATTTTTCACGATTTCTGCAATAGCTATATCTCAAGAACTACTGCACGGATTTTCATAAAACTTCAGATTCAGTTAGTCCAAGATATAGTTTGGTGCTGATTACTTTTTTGTGAAAATCGCCCCACAGGTGGCGCTGCTATGCTGCATTATTCATGATTATCGTAATAGCTCTCACTTAAAAAAAATACACAAATTTTCATCAAACTTCAGATTCAGTTAGTCCCTGATATAAATTAGTGCTGTTTAATTTTTGGTGTAAATCGCACAACAGGTGGCGCTGCTGCGCTGCATTTTTCACGATTTCCGCAAGAGCTGTATTTCAAGAACTATTGCACGTATTTTCATCAAACTACAGATTTAGTTAGTCCTTGATATGAATTGACGTACAAATTAGTGCTGTTTAATTTTTGGTATAAATCGCTCAACAGGTGGCGCTGCTATGCTGTATTTTTGCGATTTCCGCAATAGTTTTATCTCAAAAACTAATGTTTGGATTTTCAAGAAACTACAGATTCAGGTATACCTTGATATAATTTAGTGCTGTTTATTTTTGGTGTAAATCCCTCAACAGGTGGCGCTGCTATGCTACATTTTTCAGAATTTCCGCTATAGCTCTATCTCAAGAACTAATGCACGAATTTTCATCCAACTTCAAATTCAGATATACTTTGATATGGATTGGTGCTAACTCGTTGTTATTTCTTGTACTATTTAAATGATTTAATTGACGTGATTTATATAGAAGAAAGTTTTGTGATGGCCACAACATACTAGTTTTTTTTTTACTAAACGCAAAAATTATTCTTTATAAATTTAAAATTTCACTCACTACAAAGAAATATTATAGACATTTCACGACATCATGCTAGTGTGTTATATTAAAGTAACTGGCAATTATTAATTATTGATATTATTGGCTTGAAAGAATTCGCGATAATTTGAACATTAAAACAGCATGGAATACATGCATTTTGTGTAAAAACAAGAGAATATTTATTGGGCAGTTTCTGTTGCTTATGGAACATAAAACTCGCTGATATGCACAAATTTTGAAAACAAATTTCTCCATTCTAAGCATTTCGAATCTCCCTAGCACACCCTAGCAGCAAATAATCCTTGGCCGAACATCCACCTAAAGACCTAACTCGACTATATTTCGTCCAGGAGATCTTATTTTCCAGAGTCGGCATATATGACTTCTTGTCCGCAATTCAGAGCATCGCACCTCGACTAAAATTGAATCTGAGCCTTTGCGTATTAGTTTTCGATAATTTGGTCACTTGGTTTTATTCTATAAAACCAATTCTATAAAACCTATCCCATGCACTTTTACCAAGTACGTGGAAATATCATATGATCTTTCCGATCAGTTAATAATATCGAATTGAATAATTTGTAAAAATAGTATTTAAAACGTAAAAAGAATTCGTTTTAATTAAAAAAATAAATATTGTTAATTGGTAATAATGTCCACTATAAGATGAAAAATATTTCCATATCAAGCATGCAACTCATTGAAATGTGAGAAATTTTGTTTTGTTTAAAGTTAAAATATTGCTGTTAAATAATTATACAATAAAAATGACAATTAATTAATTTACATTAATAAAGTTACAATTAATTTTCTATTATAAAATGCGAATAAAATTACATTTAATTTAAAAAAGATATTCTTGCTTATAAATTACTTATACTATTGATATACAAATATTTTTTAATCTTATAAAAAATAATTAATTGTCATTTTCATTGCAAGATCATTTAACAGCAATATTTTGACTTTAAATAAACAAAATTCCTTACTGTTTAATTAATTACACTCTCGATATGAAACATTTTTGTATTTTACAGAAGAAAATACAAAACAATATTTTCAATATTTACTAATTGAATTAAAACGAACTTTCATGCATTTTAATTATACAATTTGTGCATCTTGCAACGTAAAATATTCTCATTTAACATTGCGTATACTAACAGTGAAAATCATCATTTAAAACTTCTCATTATACCCTCGTTATGTATGAAAAAAATATATCGTTTTCTCTTACTTTTAATATCTAAATAATGTGTTTAATTAAAAAAAATCTTCAGCCGTCCTTTTTTTTTTTTTTTTTTTTTTTTTTTTTTTTAACGGTATGAAAATAAATTTTTGATCTGAATGTTATTTGAAGAAAAAAGATGATCTTGTTCTTTATAATGCAATTTATATAATAACATTATCTGAATAATTTCCAAATAAATTAATTTTTAAATCAGAAATTTCTAATTTCTAATTAACAAAATACATTTAGAGTAAATGGTTTGTTGCTGTAATAGTCTAAATTTCATATTTTATCATGATATAATATGAATGTCAGATATTATAATTTTCAATTTACTATTTATCTAAATGAACAAAACAGCAAGTATCACCCTTTATCAAAGTATAATTTTAAGTACGAATGTCTATACGTAATTATTAAAAAAATAGGAAGTAAGAAAAAACAAACGCTTTTAAATGGTTAGCTTGCTTTTACACTGTCCTGCTGTCTGTAAATTTTAAATAGATTTATGTTTACTGATTTGCGAATAATTATTTATTCTCACCAAAGAACATTTCTTGGAAAGTATTTTTTTCTCTGTGTATTCCTCCTGCTGTCCCTTTACAAATATTGCCTTGAAACGTGAAAAAGCCTTTTGAGCGACAGTGAGATAACATATTGTAGGGGTTTGGAGACTTTTATTCATTTGAGACACATCCCCTGTTATCACTGCAGGGGGCATTTACTGCGAAAACAAACAATGACATCCCATAAAATGATTTAATTTTCATTACTTTCTCATTACTGTCCGATTACATATGTACGGATATTTTGCCGATTAATTGACTTGAAATAATAATCCCATTTCCTGTCGATGTTTGCCCTTGACATTATCTAGATAAATCGCTAGATTTTGTTCGGAGGATATTGTGTGAAGCCCTCAATTCGACTACTGTTCATTTATCAACAATTCTGCTATTAATTCAAAATTTCGCCGATATCTCTTGCGATTGGATCTGGATGATTATAATTACAGTTTCACTTTCAAAAGCGGAAAAAAATAGCCATTGATCAGAATGGCCTGCTATTTTATGTGAGTATACGTGAAGGAATAGGAACTCTTTTTGAGAAAGAAAAATTACATAATTTGAACGATAGATGGCACTGTACTCGTCATAAATGCTAATTAAAATACGTGACATGCTTTTGTAGCACTCTTTGTTCAAAGTCTATCCATCCCGACAAGGTGGTTCCTCAGCCGATAGGAAAAATCAGTTTTTAATTGTCCCTATGCCAAAAACTGCAAAAACGAAAATGAACACGTCTCTTCAAATTTATCAATCCACTTCTTTAGACCGAATGAAGCCATCGGACCACTGTCTTTTCTTAAACCTTTTAATGTTCGTAATTTCTTCAATTCAATTGTCGAAAAAAGCTTGACAAGCAGTGCACGATCCTTCAATGATCCAGTCATGACTATCTTCTCGGACACAGGATAAGAGAAATTGCATGTTCCCGGCCTTTTTATCAAAAATGTAATGTGCAGTGCGCATGTCATGTCTTTTTATTAGCATCTTATGACGAGTACAGCGCCATGTATCGGTCAACTTTTATACTTTTTCCTTTTATAAAACAAATTTCCTTTGCTTTATGCATACTCACATGAAATATCAGGTCATTCTGACCAGTGGTTCTTCTTTTTACAGGCTTTTGAAAGTGAAACTTTAATTATAATCACCCAGTATTTTAACACCTCAGTTGGAAATAAAGTTTATTTTATTTATTTGCTTATTTATTTATTTGATTGGTAAATTCTGTCATCTTTTTTTATTTGCCGGAGTAGTAATAGCTTATTGCAATATCAAGAATACCATTTTTTGATATGCATATATGTAAACAAAAGTAAAATATTGTATATTTAAAAAATACACTTTCCATACACTTTCAGAAATCCTGTACTGCAGTTTTATTTGACAAAATGCATTATTAATAGAAATTAAGTGAAATTTTAAACTGCATATAAATAAGCATAAACTATGCAGATTAATTACAAGATTTACATTCTATACAAGCTCCTTGATAACTGATTTTGACACTTTTAAATAGCCATTTTTAGACAATAAAAAATGTTAGAATACATCCAGAGTATAACTTGTTTCTTTTCACATTGAATGAATAATACGCTTTTAGCACACAGCCAATTTCAAAGTTATTTAAATTTTGTCAGAATAATAATTCTTTTAATCTTTCTATTACAAGTAAATCAAAATTTGCATTTCAAAAGCATACTTCTTTTCAATTTATTCGCTTAAATTTTAAACGTAAAATACATTTTTAAAGAAGTCCAATAAATTATAATGGAAAGAACATAGATGATTAATTTTAGAATATATCTCGAAATTTACTATAATAATTTACGTAACACGTACATTTAGTAAAATTTCAAATACATTAAATTAACGATATAAAAATACTATCAGTATTTGCAAAACGAAACACTTTATTAACATTACTTATTTAAAGAACGTATGCTTAATACGCTAGATATTGTAGGATCTTAATTATTTACATAATACCTACATCATTATTCTAAAAGTGCATAAAAACATCCGTGCATTATATATAAATCATAACTTATGTCAAATTATCCTTATTTAAGATAAAAATAGATAGTAATGCAAGAATTCTTAATATGCGTTTATAATCCGTTATTAGGTGCATTCGAAATTATAAAAATACGTTGCACCTACAGCCGTCGTCTGGTCTGTCCATATGTCCTTATGTAACCGCGCAAACAATACCCGAAAGAATGGTTTGAAATTTAAAATATACAATTGTTCCAGAATTTTGTCGAGTCATTTAAAATTTTACCAAAACTTTACCAAAATCGAATCAAAATTTAAAAATGTAGTAATAAAAGTTTTCTTCATTCTATTAAATCATGTCATACGTAATTAATACGATGATATCCCATGATAAGTAATTATTAAAGTTTGACATGGTGAATACTTCCTATTATTTTGCTATTACTGAATTTAATATATATAACCGTAATAAATTTTGTATTCATGTATTTTTGAATAAGAGTGAAACAGATATTGCAAATCGATCTGAATAATTATAAAACTGGTTATAATGCGAACGCACCTCATTTACCACGTTTCAAGTACAATTTTCGACTTGTTTTAAATGCTGAAATAGCAAATTATCCGTATATGTAATGAACAGTGTACTGTTACAGGACTGAAAAGTTTTTTTCTACTACATTAATCGCATCCACGCCTCATTTAAGCACGAATGACAAACACAAAAGACGATACGCATAGTAGTTTTATGGGGCTAAAAAAGTACTTTGTACTGTATTAAATGTACTAATGCATTCTAAGCATGTGCTACAATGACGCACTCTACATGCAAGTTTCATGGGACGAAGGGAATCATATAAGTTCCATCTATATAGAATAAATGTTTCCATGTGTTTTGAAAACTATATCGTTCTCAAACCACTCAAGAAAGAGATTCTAAGTATAATGTACCAACTTGCAGCAGAAGTAAATTATACGATTAAGAGCATAGGCTTGTTCGCGTACGGCATTCAGAAGTTAATGTTATGCAAATGTCTTTTTAAACGCATTAAACCTTTTACCACGGATATCTGATGTCGAAGGTTATATTTGAAGTTTACTTAAAAAATTCGAATACTGCTCGTATGAATATTGCAAGGATGATAATTGAGGTTCGAGATGAGGTGTCAACTTTGAAATCACTGAATAGAATTTTTTTAAATACTTAACACATATTTTTCCGATTCTCAATCCAATGTGTATTTCTAGAGTTATTTAGCCGATACCGGGCCTTTGGGATACGCGTACAGTAAAACTTTAATACAGGTTACCTATAAATTGAAAATATAACATTAGAAAAATATATCAAATCCCCTCAAATATTTCCAAGATAACAGCAACAATAAGTTCTGTTCTTTCGATCAAGAATGATATCGAGCTAGTTCCATTTACGTACAATTAAATAATGACTGTTGCTGTGTATTGCACGGCTACAATTACGCCTTGTTGGAACTGTAATTCAGTTAAAATAATTGACTAGAACTTTATAGACAGTTTTATTGTCTTTTTGAAATCTGTAATTAAAGATATATTTTGTGGTAGCAGTAGCAAACTAGCTCTGTTATTAAACTTTCTAGGCTAAAATAGATCTTTACTGATAGAAGACGTAAATCGTCATATTTTATATTTTGCATGTAAACTGCATCGTTTACTATCCGACGCATTGTATAGCTTACAATAAAAATAATATAAAATAAAAATAAAATAAATAAACCAATGTGTATTTATCTTTTGTCCATGTTACACGTTGATATTGTTCCTTAAATATACATCAATTATATTTTAAAATACCGACAAAATATATATTTTTAAATTTTATACAAATAAAACAAAAATTGGTGTTAATTATTTTTACAATTTAAAGTTAGAAAAGTTTTCTAATTTCTTGAACATCATAAAATAAACATATATTGAACTCAGTAATCGTTTTACCTTATTGCATTCTTCATGAAAATATTTAAGGATTAATGTGTGAAAAATGCAAACATCTGAAATTCTTTTTTTAATTATTCATTTATACGAAGGCTACAATAATATATATTGGTCGTTACACACATGTATTTAAAGAGTTTAGAAATATTCACAGATAAATAATTATTATTGTAAAACTACAAAACACTTTTTGTTCCATTTTGTGATGCACTCTAAATATATACAATAAAATGTGTAGCTTCTTTTAATCGGTTAAATTGATCGCAATTACTAAAATATGCAACAATGTAAATTAAATTTATCCCTTCATATACAGCAGAATAATTTATTCTGAAAAGTTTTAAATTAATAACTTCTGGCGTCGAAATTTTCCATTTAGATAATTAAACCTTCATATATATTCGTTGGAGATTTTGAAACTTTCAAAATGAAAATGTAATGCAATTTAAAAGATTTTAGACAATAAATTAATTTAACATACACGTTTTGGAAAATAAAATCTGCCAAAAACTTATAGAAATATAAATTAATAAAATAAAAATTTATATGATTATGTATTATCGCAAATTTCTTTTTTATAAAAATATTTTTAAACATTTGAACTGTTTTATTGAAAAATCGTAAGGAAACTTTATTAGATTTATAAAAAAACGACAGTCAATGTAGATATTACCTAACATGATCAGATCAGTTTATAGAAAATGTTGTTCAGTGTAATATGTATGTATTGTATAATTCTCAAAGTTTTACAATAAAGTTGTGATTTTATAAAAATTGGAGAGTTTTCTAAAGTTTATAATTGCATTATAAAAACCCTCAAAGTTTGTCCACAAACAGAAAATATCACAATAAAACTTTTTAGGTGCGGTCGTAATTATATAAATACGTAGCAACTATAGTCGTCGTTCAGTCCGTCTGTCCGTCCGCATATAACAGAGAAAAAACTACCCAACTGAATGTTCTGAAATTTTAAATATATGATTGTTGCAAAATTTTGTCGGGCCATTTCAAATTTTATGAAAATCGGATGTATAGTTTAATTATAGGGACATTCAGAAGTTTTTCTTTACATTACGGTCAATGGAAAAAAAATTATTGCAAATGCATTTTAGTGATGTTACAGTCTTCCGAATAGTCTGAAATTTTAAATATATAATTGTTGCAAAATTTTGTTGAGCCATTTCAGATTTTATGAAAATTGGATTTATAGTTTAATTACAGAGACAATCAAAAGTTTTCCGTTACATTACGGGCAATAAGGAAAAAATTATTGCAAGAGCATTTTAATGATATTACAGACTATGCACTTGTGAAGTGCAAAAAAAAAAATAAATATATACATTCAGTACAATATGGGTTGCAAAAAATATTTATAAAACTAGCTATAGTACGAACGCGCCTCCTTTGCCACATTTGACGAGAAATTTTCTACTTGTTTTTAAATTAAACGTGAAATTCTAACTTTCAATGAAATTTCACATTTTTCAGTGCCGGGTGAAATGACGTCTTACGTGCCTATGTGATAGTGAATCACATAACCTCTATTCGACAGATTAAAATATATATCATGAGGCAAACAGGTATGTTACACAAACCATTTAGTCGAAATTAATTTTCCGTACCATGTGTCCTCTCAAGTTGGGCACATCGTTACAAAGATACCGGGCGAGCCAAAACCTCTTTATAACTTTATAAACTCCTAAAAAAGGAAGAAATTATGATAAAGGAGTGCGGTTTGCAAGAAAGGGCTCACAAGATATCAGATTTGTTTTAGCAGAAAAAAAAAAAAAAAAAAAAAAAAAGTTAAAAAATCACATGTATAGGGCTGGTGGCCATAAACACAATAAACAAGACAACAGTTGTGTTGTAAATTAACTAATCCTTTTCTCTAAATTTATCTTCTTTCTTAGGCCAGGGTTTGATGGGGGATTTCTTTATGCACTTTGTAACATAATTGATTATCTTTTCATTCACTTATTACACTGGAATGAAACCGTGGAACATACAGCTTGACTATGTAAAATCTTTTCCATGTATTCCTACATGAGAACGAGAAATAATTTATTTATTACTTATTTATTAATTATTATATAATTTATTATTAATTAGGATATTTTTTAATTGGGATTTCTTTAACTAACGGATCATTGTCTTCAGTAAGTGCATCCAGAAGTTCCGTTGCTTTTTAATTATCCATTTGTTTATTATTATTTCATTATTGTATTGTAATGCATAATAATGAGGAAAAATACGCTTAAAAAATCGAAGAATGTTCTTATTTTCTGTTCCACACCTAATTTACAATGAAATGCTTTTCAGCAAAGTGCTAATTTTGGCACTTAATTTTTTTTTATGTTGAGAATAAAGATTACTCGAAATGTAAGTTCCGACATGTGAGGAAATAACAGAATTAAATTGCGTGCAGTTGGTTGGGTGATTGTTTTGTTGAATGGGGTTTGATGGCACAAAATCTCTTTAGGGACATTCTACGTCAATAAATTGCGGACAAAATTACATATTTATTAATTAGTGACAAATATTACATTTTTTTCTACAGTAATTCTCAGCACAAAAAAAAAAAGTTTTTAGTAATGGAAGAGATGTGTTTGTACCCCAGCATTAAAGACGTCTGTAACGTCTGGCCGACGTTAGGTATCGTTATTGTCATCAAAATGCATGACCAAGAATTTAGTCACGTACAGCCGTTAAAATAAAAAAAAATAATAATATCCCATAATTTTTAATCGACAAGTACGGGCAGAATAAGACGCAAATATTCCATTGGCCATTATGACTTCTTTCAATTTCATTTTAAAAAAATTATGTTTAGAGGGGCATATTGAAATTGACATTCCAAAAATATTTTGAAATTTTCAATCACCGCAGTCAGTTGTGACATCATATATGGATACTTTAATAAGTTTTCTTTTCGGATGCTATATGGGAAATTATTTGATAAGTATTTTGGATAATGATTCGTTACTCCTAAAGATCTTATCGACCGTTTTAGAAAAAGCAATAATACGGACAATTGAATTGTAATAAAGCATAACTAAATACATTTTTGACGGAATAAACTGCAATTTCAAATTAGGATAATGCAAACTTCTAGAAATGAATTTATTTTAAAGAATTTCTAATTTACAATTTATATTTTTGTCGAATTTTTATTATAACATATGTAATATTTGGAAACAATATCTAACAAAAAATGTGAGTTGAAACATGTCAATTTTTAACACTTTCCAACAAAGTTGAAAAGTGTTTATGCATTCGTTTGTCCGTCTGTACGCCTTAAATATACTCGGATCATTCTGAAATTTTTATATGTTAGTGACCTCTATCATAGTACGAACCCTATTTCAATAGAAGTTTGTAGCATGTTTAGTTCATTTACAGGCACAGTCAAACGTTTTCCGTTACATTACAGCCTATAGGAAAAAATCATTTAAAATGATTTTTAATGATGTTACATGCTTTCAAACATAATAAAACTGATATAGATTTATCAAGTGAACTAAAATATGCATTCCGTAGAATACGCGGTGCAAAGAATAATTATTATTCATTTACAGGACCACACAAAAGAATTCCGTTATATAATGATATAGGGGTGTAGAGAATTTTTTCCGGAGTATTTTAATTATGTTAAATTATTTCATGTATAATGAAATTGATATACGTCGCAGAGGATTACTATAACTTATTTCATGTATAATACGAAGTGCATAGCATTTACAGGGACACAAAAACGATTTCTAATACTATATTGTATGCGAAGTACTGTACAGTAGCGATGATTGCTGAAAATTCATTTTTAATTATGTTATGTGCTTTTATGTTTCACTATATTTATGTATTGTGTATGATGTGTATAAATGCTGTAATTCATAAACAGGGCTACACAAAAGAATTCGTAATGGTTACTGGGTATGATTGTAAATTGCTTAAATGTGTTTTTTAAATGAGTTATGCATTTTTACGCTGAACTCAATTTAGTTTACTAAGAAATGTTTGTAGACCATAGACAAAATGACATACAGGGTCACGCGAAGAATTGGATACATGGCAGTCTATAAATGATAATTTCTGGAAATGTGATTCTAGTAGTTTTAAGGGTGTTTTACTTTGACTTAAACTTTAGCTAAATAGTGCGTGTAATAAAGGTGCTAGGTTAACTACAGGATTGTACAAAAGCATACAAGTATGTTTCCATCTATTAGTATAAATTGCTGAAAGAGAAATTTCAACCTGTTATGTGTTTCCTTGCTAAACTAAATTTCCCCATTATATAGTATATATACCAACCTACAGACAAATACAGGGGTGTTCAAACGAATTGGATAACATATTTGCGATGGACGGTAACTGATGAAATCATTTTTTGAAATGTGGTATGCTTTTTCTAAAATTTACTTAGTTCACTTATATACCTTATTTCCCTAAATAACGAAATTTTGTTCAAGCATTCGGGAAGTATTGGAAAGTGTTTCACAATTTATGCTTAACGCATGATTTTTCTTACTTGTGTATTGAATAGAAATGGATTTTTAAAGTCAATCGTCACTCATCGTAAACTGTCATAATTTTTAAGATAAACTTTTTCGCAGATCTTTTATTTCGATTAATTGTTATGTCAAAGATTATGTCACAGATTAATCTGTTATGTCAAAGAAAGACTTTAAATGTTTCAAAAATTACTGCTCGAGAAATCATTTTATATTAATCTCTTCTTCGGACTACAATTTGATTTTTGCTTTATATAAAATTATGAACAAATTAAAAATTATAAAAAAAATGCTTTGGGTCAAAAAGTATTTTTCAATTATCAAAATAAATATTTAATTGGTTTTTCAGTTGTCGAAATAGACCTCGTACACATTTAATGGGACGAAGGAACTTTTTTTGCTCCTAAGCATAAGCAAAAAGTCCAAGCAAAATATGATTACCTTTTAAACTGAAAAACACCGCCAACATTTAACTAAATTCTATTGTTATAAAATCAATCTTTTGGAAATAATTTCGTGGTTATTTTTACTTTTAATGTTCTTTGAATACTCTATTGAGAAACATTTTTATTGAAATTAAAATCAGTTTTAAATGTTTAAAGAAAATAAGAAAAATATCACTTTCAATGTAAATATCCGATAAACATTTAAGAAATACCATCTATTCTAATATACGAAATATTTAACAATTTATACAATTTTGTCGAGCTTTGTTCCCCTTTTAAATAATCTTGTGATACATATAAGGAAAATAAATAAAAATGCAATTGTTATCAACCCTCAAAAAATAAAAAAAACATAATCTGGAATTTGAAATAGTTGCAACATAAAAAACTTTGTTACAAATAAAAACGATTTAGAGACAATTAGAAAACGCTGGAATATTGCCAATATACTCTATTTTAACATTAAATGAGAATTGTGGATTTAAAGTTAAACTGGTTTTGGTTGGCTCTTATTATTTGCATGTTAATAAATGTTGTTTTGAATCTCTGAAATTCTACGAATATCCTAAATTACACGGGATTAAAATAAATTATTTCTCGGCCGTTATCTGTATGTTTATTGTTATACAGATAAAAAATTGTGTAAGAAATAAAACCTCTTAAATAAATCTTAATAAGAATACTAGAAAAAAGTATAATTTTCCATATTTTGTATTTTTCATATTAAAATTTTAACTATACATCATTTATATTACTCAACAAAAAAGTCAAACAATAGTTTTAAAATAAATATAGGTATTGCAGAAGGCAATTGAAATTACACTTTATTGCATAACTAGTAGATGTAACGTCTTTTCGAACACACAAACGTGTCAAATGATCGATGACAGAAACTACATTAATAAAAGGTGTTATTTTTTTATCACAATATTATTTTTAGGTGATCTTTTCACCCGACTGAAAAGAAGGGTTATGTGGATTTCTTTATACCCTCGAAACATCCCAACGGGTGGATGGATTTTAATGAATGAGGTCTCTATCGATGCGTCTTAACGGCCCGATGGTTATAGGCACGTTTTTTTTTTTATAAATTCAAAATGGTGGCCGTAAAATAGAAAATGGTGGTAGAGACGAGAAAAAAATTTACGCACCCTATTGAGTAGCATATCATTGGATAGGTCTTTCTAAATGAAGACGATGTTTCATTGACTATTTTACAGTCTAAAACTTATTCATGATCAAAACTGTCGAGAAATAACTTTCGCAGCAATAAAATGATTTCGAGAAAAAAACATATTTCGTTGAATCCAATTCTTAAAATGTAATAAATCTTGAAAGTCTTTTTATATTTTATTTTTGACAGCACACCAAGACGACACATTGCACATGTATATTTAACATTAAAAATAAGATAATAATTTTCGAGAATGTCATATAAATATGCATCTCAGCTTAGTATAAATATATTCGAACATTCCGAGAAAATATATTCAAGCATCACTTCATTATTAAATCACACTTGTTCATATAAATATTTACAATTCCGAGAAAACATTTTTTTCCCGACCAAGCATTTCAAGTTTTCTTTACTTACTAAAAGAATTCTAGCATCAATCTGATAGTTTATTCGTGGGCTGTGGCGCCACACGATGGAGTCACATGATCTCGGCTATTTTTATATTTCTCCTAAAGCAAAACAGGTACAATTTCGCAACACAGTCAGAAGCTCCGTTAAAATATTATACAACCATGAAGTTGTGTATGTAGTATCTCTAGCTTTACTGCAACTCTAACCATCATAGACATCTATAGACCTCATCAAAACAGTGTTCATAGATAAAAACTAACAATTAAATACAACTTAAAAGTCATCAATGCAAGTAAATACAAAAAATAGCTAAGTAATATAAACAAGTAACCTAAAAAAAAAAAAATTAAGTCAAATCCTACTTAGGTCAAAAGAGAAATTTTTTTTTCTCTCCGATTCTTCTTTCCTCTTGAGTGGCGCTTAAAATGCCTTGATCAAGAAGAGGACTCTCTCGGTCTTAAAATACCTTGATCAAGAAGAGGGCTCTCTCGATTATTGAAAATTAATTAATTTAATTTAATTAATGAATTAATATTAAAAAAAAACTGGATTAATATCAAGTGTCATCCACAAGTATAAAAAAAAAATATTTGAGCTTGATTGGATGAATAATAAGTATTTTATTGACGATTTAAACTTTAAACAAGATATATATATAGCGAGAGTGTGAGCTAATAGTAGGAATTGAAAAAAAAATAGCTTCAATCAATAGTTTCAGTGTCATCAATGCAAGTAAATACAAGAAATAGCTAAGTAATATAAACAAGTAACATAAAAAAAAAAAAATTAAGTCAAGTCCTACTTAGGTCAAAAGACAATTTTTTTTCTCTCCCATTCTTCTTTCCTCTTGAGTGGCGCTTAAAATGCCTTGATCAAGAAGAGGACTCTCTCGGTCTTAAAATACCTTGATCAAGAAGAGGGCTCTCTCGATTATTGAAAATTAATTAATTTAATTTAATTAATGAATTAATATTTAAAAAAAACTGGATTAATATCAAGTGTCATCCACTACAAGTATATAAAAAAAAAATATTTGAGCTTGATTGGATGAATAATAAGTATTTTATTGACGATTGAAACTTTAACCAAGATATATATAGCGAGAGTGTGAGCTAATAGTAGGAATTGAAAAAAATAGTTTCACATTGATAAGAAATAATTAATTAGTTCGCCGGGTTCTTTTATTTTTTTTAATTTAATTGTTTATTTCCGTGTCGTCATGGGATAAAATGATGTTTAAAAATATATATATATATTATCAACTATTTTATAATAGTTATCATTACATTATTTGAAAACAGGCATTCCGTGATTAAATAAAGCTTGATAAATTTCAGAAAAATTATTAAATATTTTGAATACAATTCACTCATGTAAGTTGTAACACCATAAAGGAAAGACTCGGATGAAGTGAAAATTTCAGAGAATTCAAAGTATGGTGTGTTATTCAAATGACTCAAAATTTCAGAGTCACCGCGTATGCGTGGGCTGGTTAGCGCCCGTCGAACTGCTGCTGAAACAGTATATATAGAGGACTGTAGCGGGACGTTGAAATTTGTCTATGGCTATCTGCTAGTGGTAAACGTTTGATGAGAGGCAGGTATGCCTTTTCGACGAAAGAGGGGACATTTCAACAACTGACGGAGTTTGAACGGTTGAGAATCATCGGCCCTCGAGAAGAAGGATTTTCCTATCGTGCAATAGCAGCTCGTGTGCAGCGTAGCAGCAGCAGAGTTATCCGAGTTTGGAAGCAGTGGACCGAGAAGGATAGAAAACCCGAATGGTGAGGTCAACACGCGATGATAGACATATGGATCGCATATGGCATGTGAAAACAATTTGTCATTTTTTTTTCAATTAACATAATGTTCCATGGACTTTTGTACGATGCTTGAAAATTTGTTACGCACACATGCACTGTATTAAATGATTTTATCAGGAAATAAATATTTTGTATAGTAAATTATTTTCCTATTATAACATACAGTAAACTCCCAATTATCCGCGGAAGTAAGTAGCGCGACTATCGCGGGTAAGCCGATTTCGCGGATAACCCACAAAATTTTGAAAAAAGGGAACAAATCAACACAAATATGCACTTGAACAATTTATACGCCTAATAAGTAACATATATATATATATACATTTGAACAATTTATACGCACAATGGGTAGCATAAACACACTTATTACTTGAGGAATAAAGTTATTCATTACTTACAAACTTGTAGAATTACTTCTTCAAAAAATCAGTCAAAAGTTTTTTTTTTTTTTTTTTTTTTTTTTTTTTTTTTTCTTGTATTGAATCATTTTTCACACTTTTCACACAATATCACACTTTTCTTTATTTGGGATTGAATTTTGTAGCACTATTTTATCACAAAGTGACGAGTCATCTTGTCCCTCTAGATACTGAATAAGGTCTTCAACGTGAGCTAAAGTTGCGTCGTATCTCGCCTCCTTTTGTACCTTACCATTCTTCTTCATCACTCTCTTCCAAATTCATACCTAGAGCTTCTTCTACAATTTATTCATCAGTTACATGGTCGAAGCCTGGATCGTTAGTGTCACACTTAATCTGTTCAATGATATTATCTTCATCGACATTTTCTTCACTAGCAACAGATTTTGATAAATTCGCTAACTCATGAACGTAAACTTCTTCCTCTTCCTTTCCAGATTCTTCTAGAGATTTTTCTACACTTGGAAAATTTTTCCGCCAGGACTTAACTAATGTTGATTTCTGAACCGATTCCCAAGCACTGTTTACATCGTAAATGCTATCGAGAATCGCCCAATCTCTGAAGAAGCTTTTAAGATCATCTCCCTCTTCAATTCTTTTTGCCAGTAATTTCGATCTGCATTTTTTTTTAATTGAAGCGATTACGCCCTGGCCCATAAAAAAAATAAAGAAAGAAATTTAGACTCGCGGATAATCCGCTCGCGGATACTTGGGAGTTTACTGTATATATGCTTTTCAAATTAAACATATGCCGAATTTATTAATTAAAGTAGCATACGTAGTAATCATTTGCAGTGATACTATTTTTCTACAATATGAAGAAGTCTACATTTCTTTATCTGAGTTATTTACAAAAGATACCCATTAATTGAAGTTTATTTTTCCATATCTCTACATAGCTACATCCCCAAAATACCAACATTTCATGCTTCATCATCTGCGTAATTAGAGAGAAACATATGCTTCCGAAAATATAAATATTTATTTGTATTATTTATTTTACTTTAATTGTTCATTTAAAAAAGTGTGTAAACAATGCTTTTTTCATAAAAAAAAAAATCCTTTAGATAACATCTCCCTACGATATTAAATGTAATAATCCTAAATGGATTCAAAATTCAGTCATTTAGAATTAATTATCTCATTTTCTACATTTAGATTTCTATGCATGTTCAATGCTGTGGATGCATTTATTACGCTTTAAACCATAAACTTCTCGAGTCATTAACAAACAGATTCAGAATCATTTGGCAGTATAAGCAAAAAAAATATATGTTCTGAATTATTATTTTTTTTAATGTTAAAATACGTTATATATATATTTTTTTCAGAATATTTTCTCTCTTAAATACTGCAATTAATATTTAGTAAACGAATAAATAAATGGAAACTGTATTCATTCAACTCAAACAAAAAATAAAAGGAATTTCGAATCCAAAATAGTTACACGATAACTGTGCTTTATACCCATAAATGCTATTTAGAGACAGTTAGGAAAATGCTGGAATAATGCCAATGTAATTTATTTTAAAAATAAACAGAAAATGCACGTTTAAGGGGACGGTGGGCGTGTAAAAAAATTTCTGGTAATTTTCAAAAAAGAGATTTGAAATTTTGTGCAAATATACATTTTTCCATAAGTATATAGAACACATTAAAAGAAATTTCCAATCTTTCTATAATTTTAAGATCTTTAAAAAATTTTAAATTTTTAAACGAAGTTTTAAAGGGCTCTTTGCGTCTTAACGTTTTAGCTATTTCCTCAATTTTGGATTTTAATCGCGCAAAACTCTATTACAAACAATTCCTTGCATCGATTTTTAATCCCTTAAGTAGTTAATTTTTTAGAGATATTTTTCTGAATTCCATATCGATTTTCATCAAAAATCTGCCTTATAATAAGTTAAAAATCAAATTTAATTGTCTTAATGAAGTTAAATTTTAAAATGTATGCACAGTTTCTTTTTAAGCAATATAAGGATTCTTCCTTATCCATTTTGGCACCACCAGTGGCTAAGAGGTTGTGCTCTCTAAGCTGGTAGACTGGAGATGCTCCAACCTTGCACTGTAAAAAAAATGGTAACGTTCCATGTAAAATCCAGGAACGTTTCGCCTTTTCTCAGGTTTTCGAATAATTTAGCTCTTTCCTGTGAAATTCTGGTTTTCTTATCTGAAACGTTCCTGAACAAAAGTTGGAAACAGCAAAACGCTGCGGCCGCCGTTTATTATTTTTTTGCTATAATCCGTTCCTCGCGCGCGAGTGTCGAAAACGAATTCCTCAAATGAATGTAAAAAAATCAATATGGAATGCAAATAAATCAATAGACGACATAATCCTTTACGTCTCTATTGTCAAGACCATTCAGATGAAAATACAATACCTCTGTGACATCGCTAAGAGATTATCTCTCGTACTTGTTTGTGGAATGTTTAACGAGCAGACCGTGTAAAAAAAATACACCTATTATTTGGATCTCCATTAACCAGGGGACCATCAAACATGATTCTCACTGATTTTGATTAATTTAAAGTATGTTTTAGAGTTCTTATCTCTAATTATTCTTGTGAAAGGATTTCTTCAAATGGGCCTTAGATTTTCAGAAATTAGATGCCGAGGTTCAGCATGCGTTTCAAATACCCATTTATTTGCAGCTCTCAATGTGTCTTTCGTGGTGTGGACGCAGAAGGCTTGCACGCCACCCGTACGGCCCGAGTTCGATGCTACATCTTGACTTTTTTTTTTCTTTTTTAATTAATTTTATATTTTAACACTTTACAATTTGATTTAAATTTGATATATATTTGACACTTTGAATTGCTGCAAATTTGAAATTTTTTTTTCGGAAAAAATATACAATTACGTTTAGAATTTTTTTTTTTTTCATGAAAATTTATATGTATTTTATCTAACTAGTAAACTAACATAATTACTGACGAAAATCCAAAATATTTTATGCCTAGATTTTTTTTGTAATTATTATTTACATTTATATATTTTTTATATTTTAAGCAAAGTTCAGAAACAATATATCATATATATATTTACTTTATTGAATTTTAACTGAAAATTTATTTTTTCGTGTAAATTATTGCCGAAACGTTAGTGAAGGCTTACTGTGGAGACCCGAAATTTTTTGGTTTCCATCTGATTGTTTGTTTGTTTGTTAGTTAGTTAGTTAGTCTGTCTGTCCCGCGATAACTGCCGTAAAAAGCATCCGATTAGCTTGAAATTAAGGATGTATATTGGTGAGCTCCCCGGATTTAGCTGTATAGTTTTGGGTTAAATTTGGTTTATTAGTTCGGAATATATAGAACATTTTATTTTGTGACATAATGCTTTTCTATGGGAAGTCAGACGATTTTCAAATTTTCATTTGTTGAAAGAAATCGCTCATATGAATAATAGATTTAAATGGTAAATTTTGGATGCTGAAATTTTTAAATAAGAGTATTAAATTATTCCTTTTAGTTTGCAATTTTGTCAAAACATTATCAGAGCTTTTAAATTAGGTGTATAACTTATGATGGAATTTTATACATGTGTTCGAATAATATAAAACATTTTATTTTATGAATTTACTTTAATTTAATTTTTTCCCTTTTAACCGTTGCGTAGCAACTATATCTCATCTAAAAAATATCATAAATGTGAAAGTATGTGTGGCTTTTTAAGTAAAATCAAAGTTAAAAGGAATGAATTAATGAATGCCTTTGTCTAAATATTTGCATATAGATTGATTTAAACGCAGAAATGAAAATAGTATTTATATACTATATAGAATAATATTTTTATTTATGCATTCAACTATTTTGATTATAAATGCAAAAGTTCTTTATTTTCATACAGAATAAACTGACATTATTCTATTAAACTTTATAAACTTTATTGTTGCCCCCAAAAAAAGGAATAACAATTTCTCCCAAAGAGTTAATTTTAATTTGTAAGATTTTCACGTGCAAAAGGAAAATGGAATAAGCAAATTACAAATAATAAAAAAAGATAAATAGGACAGGAATGAATACATATAAACATTTCACACCAAATATCACCTAAAATAATTTTTGTAGTGGTATTTTCCCAACACTACGAAGAAAGATTCCTCGATTTACACCATTTTACTTGGCCTTCCTTTTCTCATTGGTTGCTATTTCATTTTCGCAATTGTGCATATTAATTGGCACAAAATTTTACATTTTTATGACTGAGGTATATGTAAGGCCATACAAATAAGAAATTCCGTATTGTCTCCTATAAAATATGATGAAGTGTTGGTTAACTATATATGTTTCTATTAGAGGATCAGAGCTGCCAAGCCTCCGGCGTTCTGGATACCAGTATTTTAATACAAAAAATGTTACTTTATTTAATTGAAACATTTGCGCGATTTAAAAGAACAACATTATCTGTAAGATAATAGTGTTGGGCAAAAAGCCTGAGACTTGCCATGTCTGGTGGGGAGTGAAATGTTTTATTTAATGCATTTATCTCTATTTTAATGCTACGTGAACAACGTCCTGTGTAACAGCTTGTAGAGTGTAAAATAAATTAAATTATTAAAATAATCCCTATTACGAAAAATGAAACAAAATGCCCGGCTAAGGGGGGAAAAAAGGTTAGTTAACCTTTCGTAATTTGACCTGAACACAGGTGTGCGTCGAATTTCAACGGTGTTTGTAACATCACGATTTTAAATTAAATGTGGATACTATTAAAAGGCTATCACAAAAAATACTTAACGGCGCCAAATCACGTTTATCTATTTAGTCAATTGGAAGTGGAGAGGATGATGAATTATTAACCGTTAGGTTTAGAAGTCCGCCTACTTTAGGGTGATTTTAGTAAGTTAATGCTATCGAGTACATTTTTAGATATTTAGATTAGATCTTTGATATAAATATTGCAGAATGGTAATCAAAATTATTTTTTGGAAACAAAAATTATAAAGGTATTAGATTTCTAAATTAGATGTCTCAGTTTACATTTCCAAAAGTTCTTTATCCATTAGATACAGGTGTTTGTGGTTAGCAGGCAAGTAAATACTGCTGTATGGATATTAGGATAAAGTAAAATGCTTGAACAAATTGTTGCTTATCCTTATTAATCGCAGTGTAAAAATGAATCTAAGCTATAGGATTAACTCAATCAATAGAAAATTACAAATGCAGAATAAATTACACAACGGGGGGTTTAGGGGGCACCCCCCTGAAGAAATTTTGCTTTATTATATAAAAATTACTAGAATAAGTAGCTCGTGAGAATTTCAGACTATCATTACATAACAACGTGTTTAATTTACCGCTTCTAATGTCTGAAACCATCGAAATATTTTTTCCCCTTTTATAAATGTTTGTGTAATTTAAAAAGTTTAAATTTTATTTTTGTAGAAAGATTAATATTACGCAAAGTTTGCTAAAAACAATAATTTGCAGAGATGACGTTGAGGCTCTTGATCTGCAGATTTACTAGTAAATAATAATTTTGATGTCAATTTCAAAATATTTTTTCATTCCAAAAAATAATGATAATAAAGCGAAAATTGTCAACTGGAAATGTAAAAATCGTCTGCGGATCCCGCATGCTGTGAAATGTCAGTAATGTTTTGCTGTCAACAAAAATATTCCTGGTATTTCGCAGGAAACTTACTGGCATTTCTGTAGAATGTTTTTAACATATACAGTAAAGTTCCAGTCATTTTCAAGAAATGTTTCTTGGAAATAATGGGCAACTCAGCTGCCCATTTTTTCCCAGGAACGTTGCGGAATTTTTTTTTTTACAGTGTGGGAAACCTTGCGTTAATACGGGTTATTTTTCCTTAGAAAGACCACCACGGATGGCACTCCCCTTAGGGCCATATCCCTTGTGCAGATAATCGGCCGTCATCAATAATAGCAACACCTAACACCTTATCAGTTTCATGAATTTAGATAAAAAATTAATAAGCAATTAATAAGCAATTAATAAGCAATTAATAAGCAATTAATAAGCAAATTAATAAGCAAGGAGCCATTAAAGAATTTAAAAAATGCTGAAACATCAGTATTTAGAAAAACAGATTTAAAGTATATTAAAAAGTCAAAAGATTGTTTGTGAACAAAATTAAAACAATTGTACCTTTGCATAAAACAATCCGGCCTGCATATGGTTTCCCAAGAATCACTTAGTACAAATTAGAGTGTATTGATACACACAAAAAGAAATGTGGATTTTGGAGTAGACTTTTCCTCAAATAAAGGTCCACGGTACCCTGAAAACCAGATTCCTTTTAATGTATTTATACATTTTGCATTTCAAATATGTACTTATGTCTTTTTATGATGCCAGAAATACCTAAAATTAAATGCTTTGTTCTATTCTAAATATTTTTCTTGCTTTACATAAAAAATGATCGTAAATTAAAAAAGAAATGAAATTTTCATAATTCAAAAAATATATGCAGCAGCTTTAAGCAATTTCCATATGCGTTTAGAGAAAAAAACATGAGATTATTTGTATTTATTTTATGCAGAAAACTTTATTGAAAGAGTCATTACGTTTTTCAAATGTAAGTAAGTTTTCAGCTTTGACAGTGGCGTGCTTCAGTTGACAACAGAATTAAAACTAAGAGTATGCTTCATCTTGCTATTAGTGTGAATAGATACACTGTCTATAAAAAAACAAATGTATCTTAATCTACTTAAATATAATATAATCACAAAGAAAAATATATAGTAACATTTTCAGAGTTACACATGATTAAAAAAAATTTTTTTTATCATTAGAATCTTCAGAAAATTGGTAATATATTTTCGAGATGTAATGAACCATTTGTAAAATCAATTTTATTTCTGAAACTGATTTACTGATTTACTGACAGTTTTCGAGTCACTTTTATAGTATATCAAATCAGTATTTTATATAATATCAGTTTTAAGATCATATTAGGTTTCAATTAAACATTTGCAGCTGCCTTATAGAATTTATTGATGCAACAGAAACAAAATAATATTAAATTTAATGTTAATCGAAATGCTGCTATTTTTTATTTTTCTTCGTTAAATGCTCGTTAAACGTGAAAACGTTTACTTTGTAGCTGAATCCATCTGAAAAACCTATATTCTTGGTAGAGAAAACTGATTACTGTGGAGTATAGAAAGTAACCGTGGTCGTTACCGAAATCAGTGACAACAAAAGGAACATTGTTATTCCAAATGCTTTGTTAAATTTTTAAAGTAATTTGGTTTCTGAGATTTCTAATTAGAAAGAACTTTCCTCTATCTTGTATATAATTCGGAAGTGGTTATTGTCTATTTTTGCTCGTGGTTATATTTTATTTCGCAAGAGTAAAATCTATTCGAATATAGCAAGATTCTATGTAGAGCATCGAAACGGATTTGTGCCGTAATGCCTGTCATATGTGGGCTAATATAATGACGTTTAAGTATCTTTGAGTTCACTAAAAGTATAACTGGTTGAGAAAAATGCAGCCATTCTGAAAATATTTATTTTGCAATTGAATATCCCAGGTTTATTTGGACTTTTGTGTGTAAACCACATCATGCTAATTTTTGTACTTTTAAGTAATGCTTTTTTATTTTTTGTGTAATCTTTTGGATCGTTCTGTACTTTTGTATGATTATAAATATCATTTATAATGTAAAAAAAAGTATGAATAAAAATAAAAATAATTAATCATGGTTGATTTAGAGTAGACAATAAAATCTTATAATTTGTGCATTATAACGATATGATAATACTTTCGAATGTTTATAATGAAAAACTTTAAAATTTATCTTCCCAAACGCCAAGTTTTACTATTACTAAGAGGTACTTCTACCAAATACGTCCATGCTCTTAATCAGGACATCAACCTATCTTTTGTAGGAATCAGTACTTTATTGACAAATGGCATCATATAACTGACAATTTATGAGTCTTTTTCATGTTCGGATAGTTTCAACATGAACCGATACTGTCTTCGTTGGCATATCCGTGCTAGGCTATTTCTTTCAACGCTTCGTTATTAAAAACAGTAGGTGAAAGTTCATTTGAAATCAGCGTAAATTATTAACTGAATTTTGTAATCTTTATATGATATATTTATAATTAAACGAAATTTTAGAATGTATATTGAAATATTCCGTATTTCTAATTTTGTTTGTGTTAAGTAATATATGTGAAAAACAGAAATCCCTTCTAATGCCAGGCAGTAAAAGGCCTGATCTTATAAAGGCACACGACACTTTCATCGTATATGATTACTCAAAATGCTACTTAAGTATTTTCTTAGTCAATAAATGTAAAAAATGCTATTCAATCTATCAAATCGGTATTAAATAGATCTGAGAATTGAATCAGCACTTTTGGCTTTTCGAAATGCCATGCCTTTAAATAGAGCAGCCACAGAACATTATATAACAAGAATAACTCTTTATTTATTTTTTCATTTTTTGTTTAATACCAGCGAAATATCTGTTTAAGAAAGTTATATCCTTCTTTTTAGAAAATTGTGGCCTTATTTAAAACACGTACTCCCAATAAAGCTTTTTTAAAGTGTCTTTTGATTAAATATCTATTGGTAACAATTAAATAGTGAAAAGCTTATACATGATTTTTTATTGTAAAAATATGTATAGATATTAAATACAAAAACATTTAATTACACAATAAAACACAATGTTAATTCTGATATATCACAGCTGTTATTCTGAAACCTTAACGATGCATTATTTTATATAGATACCTTATATTATACCAAAAACATAAGTTTAATAAAATAAATATTTATGTAAAAGTATATCTTCACTATTAAAATTTTTATTTTCGTGTCAAATGAAACAATATTAAGGGTCAAATACAAAATTGCAATCTCAATTTTGTGAAAATATCTCAAATTAAAATTTAGTTGATTTCCATGCTAATGGTATTACTACTTAATATTATATTTAGCTAATGATAGCATAAAAAAAGTACAATACCTACACTTACTTATGGTGTTAATATAAAAGTACTAAGTGCATTGAAGCTTAATTTTAGTTTTTCTATGTACTGCATTTTCAATCTTATATTAGAAAAGTCTCCTATATCCGATTGAGTTTAATGCCATTAAAAAAATATATATATACTTACCGGCACAGCCTACAAGCACAGGTAGATTTCGAAGTTAACTAATAATTTAACCAACGAAAACTAAATGAAGATTAGATATAAACCTAGGTTAACAATTTTAACTGGCCTCTTTTAATTAGTTTTTAATTCCAATTTTCTGTAAGATCTGGTTTTATCAGAATCATGTTAATACGATAATTTTTTTTTATTCGACACCATGTTTTCTATAAGAGTTAGTTTTATCAAAAACTTGTCAATATGAAAGTTTCAGATAATATTAAACAGAATTATAATAATCTTATGTAGATTTGACATTTTGTGACTTGACAAAGTTAAGTTCTTTTCTTCATAACCCCCCCCCCCCTTCGCATATATATATATATATTAGCTGTAAGAGTTGGTCCTGTCTAACACTTGTCATTATAAAAGTTGTAGACAATATTAAGAAGATTTATAATAAATTTAAGTGAATTTGATATCTTTGAATTGATGAAGTTCTAAATTTTTTTCTCCTTAAAATCCTATTTTTTTGCACCTTGAAACCATTTTTTATTATATCAAAAATCTGTCATACATAATTTTTTTACCCTCTTCCTAGCAGTAATAATAACTTTAAACTGACTTGATATGTACTATGATTAAGAAGTAATGGTTTTTTTTTTTTTTTTCACAAAACCCCTTCCTTTTTCTACACCCTTGGTCCGGTTTTGGCAATTAACGAACTTGAAAGAGATTTTCTGCCCTTGAATTTATGTATCAGTACGGAAGAGATTTGTGCTGAATTATCTAAGTTATCATGTCCATAAAAAAGTGATATATATAGATAGATAGATAGTTACATAGATAAAGTTTTGAAGGGGGGTGGTTTGGGGTTCTTGGGTTCATTATCAGTGTAGACCTGTAAGAATGTTTAAGAAATTCCAACATAGGGGAGAATGTAATAGGCCCATCTGCCAAAAATTCTCAAAGTGTCGACAGATAATACAGAGGTAGAAAGTAATCTGCTGGAATTTTTTTTGCAATTGCAGCGTTAATTAGTTAAACAAACGCTTATCCGTAACTTTTTTATGTTTTTTTTTTCTCTTTTATTAATGACAAACTTAAGATTTGCATTGAGTAATAAAGAGGTAAATACAATACAAAGCAAAATAAATGTTTGAGGAAAAAATCATCTGCAAAAGGTAAAAGAAAATCTGTGATGCCCGTCTCTTGTCCTGAACTTTCTGCTACCAGGGTAATAGGTAGTATTTCTTATTAAATCTACCCAAAAAATCACACAGCTATTAACTGAGTACGCAGAATCCGACAAAAGTACATGACAGACTTACAGATAAATACGGAATTGTATGAGTTAGTCTAAATATTTATATATATATATATCTGTACGTTGTAGTTAGTTATTGATAGAATGTTTCTTTAAAATGATGTAGCGATTTCTACATGTTAGAACACATAAAAATTATACATCTTATAAAAATTTATAATTTTTCAATTTGTTTAATTTGATTTTCTTTTAAATGAAAAGAGGTATAATTTTATACAGTTGTAACATGTTATGCATAATTTCATCTATCAGCATCTTTACTTGCTTTCCGAATGTGATAAATATCTTAACTATACAATACTGAATTTCTTATTCAGAGAATATATGTTTATTAAGAGAATAATTAATACTTATTAAGATACTGTAATACTCAATGAAAATATATGTCATATTAATAGAATGGAAAAACAGAACGGGTGAAATTTTTAATTGAAAATTTTACCCTAAGATAGTAACCGATATACAGGATGATTAATAAAGATCGAAACAAAAGGCTGTTTCCTTAGATTGTGCCCCTAGACATACTTCTAAATGCAAAGTTTCATATAAATAGGGGAAAAATTTGATGACAGAAGTTGCAACTCCTTGGGGGGTCTATTTGAGAATATACAAAAACTAAATTTCTATACGACCCCCATAGAGTAAAATTTCCAATTACTAAATTTTCCCTTGTCCATTCCTGAATTAAACACAAAAAATTCACCTCTCTATCAGCAAAACCAGCAGATATATTAAAATCCAAATTTCGTAACTCACACCATTTACCCGCGTTTCTGAGCGACGAGTTATAGACTCATTTTGAATGCAAGAAAACGATCATCCACAAATTGTATGTTATTAAAAGTCGATTTACGACAGTACCTCTCGTTTGGATATAAAATAACAGCGTTTAGATTTTACGTTAAACCTACTTTCAAAATATTCCGCAGATCTACACTACAGGTCTGCATGGGTCAAAATATCCAGGCCTGGTCCCGGGCCGACCAACAGAAAAGAATTTCGGCCTGGCCTTGAGAAAAGTTAAAATCTTCGCTCGAACCTGTCTTGATCTGACTGCATTTCTACAAAACGTATTTTTTTACGTTGATATGGTTAAAAATTGTTTCGTATTAGAAGTTCTGACGAAAAATACTTATTATAGATATTCTTATTCATGTTTATAATTTTCATTTTTAAAGAAAATCCAAAGTCTGTGATTTTTTTTTATAATGAACCTCTATTGGTATGTAAATGTTTCACTTATCATTTAATATCTTTAAGACATTTTCAGTAGGTAAAATTTAACTTCTTGCAGATAAATTGAAGAAGAATTTGCGAAAAAATCCACATATTTTATCATCTTGAACATCATCACACCTAGCACTGAATGAATCTTGCAAATTGGATATTAAATTTTTAAATAGATCATAGTTGGGAGCATTATTGGCTTTGGTAGCTAGTTCTCGCATTAATGCGAAATGTGTTATTCTTTTTCACCAAAATCTATAGAAAAAAAACAAAAGTTTGTTCACAAAAGAAGACATATGAGCAACTGGAGTAGGAAAAGTACAATCTTTTCCCTGTAATCTTAAATTATTTAAATGTCCCATATTATCGGTGAGAAAAGCTAAATCCCATAGTCAGTCTTCATTCTTGAGTAGCAATCAACCACAGGGTAGTTCATTGTTTTCTTCCTCATATATTTTTAAACACATTCCTTCAAATTTCAAAATCTCGCGCGTGCACTTCCTTTTGAATGCCAGCGCATACTAGAATGAGAGAGTAACTCGCCATCCTCTTCTGTTTCTTCCGTGAATAGCTTATGAAATCGTCGTCGATTCAGAGATCGAGATCGTATTCTGTTGATACAGTGCAATACAGGGTCAGCAACAGAAGACAGGCTTAAGTTCTTTCCACAAAGATCTTCTTGATGGATACAGGGATACATAAAAACTTTTTTTCTCAAACAATTTTCAAAGAATGTAACAAAACCTTTTATCCTGCCAGTCATGAAAGGTGTTCCACCTGTGCAAACACTATCTAATTTTGTCCATTCAATTTTGTTAACTTAAACTACATTTTTAAGTTCTTTAAAATGTCCTCACTTGTAGTAAAAACTAATTGGCATAAATCAAGGCGTTCTTCCACAATATCAAAATTATCGTTCGCGTAACGCACAAATATTCGTAATTGCGCACTGCCTGTGATGTCACTACTTTCATCCGAACTTAATGCAAAGTATTTGCAATATTGTAATCTAGAGACAATTTGTGTGTCAACATCCTGGTCGATGTTATCTGACGGTATTTCTAGACAAGGCTATTTTATCAATCATATTTTTCATATTTTTATCGCCGACATCTTGGGTAAATAGTAAAAGGCTTTTTTTACAATCTCATCTGCACCAGAAAAGTACATTTTTCTTGCGGTCTGACAACATAAAAACATCACTTGACAATACTTTCCATTTCGTCATTTCTCTTCTGGAACAAGGATTGTTGGCCGGCTAAAGTTTTCTTTTTTCTTTCTTTCTTTTTTTTTTTTTTTTTTTTTTTTTTGATAAATTGCATTTGCAAGTGTGATACGGTGAGATATTTCCTATTGAAATCACTATGGGGTCATTCTACACAAAATGAGCAAAAATTTAAAAAAAAAAGTCGTAGCTGCATAGTAATCAATTTTAATAAAATTTGATACACAGATTCAATTCATATTCAAATAGAGCACTGCAAATTATTTCGTCAAAAAAAAAAAAAAAAAAGTTCTGGATATTTCAAAAACTTGTGACATAGAATGGCATGTGTACAATTGTTCAAAGTTGTAAGTTTGACGTTCCGTATCTTGAAAACTATTTAACATAAATTAAATCTTTTTATAATATTGTAATCTCATGAAAATTACCTTTATATTTATTTACTAATAATAATTTGGTAACGCCATGATAAACCTTAAATTTGTTGTAAAAATTGAAAATTTGTCAATTTTGAAAAAATTAAAAACGTTAAAAAAAATTAAAGGAATCCAAAAACATCTGTAAAATTTATGCCTGATATAGCGTTACATATTAAGATCGAATTGCTAAAGTTTTTAAGTTGACATGTATTTCCTCCACCTTTAAAAAAAATTAGAAACTTTAAAAAAAATTACAAAATCGTAATTTTTCCTCTTATTGATAGGCAAAATAATAATGAAGGAAAGGTCAGACATTACAGTATTGCACAGACATAAAGATCAATAAGACCATGACATGCTAAAAAAATTTCGAGATTGCCTTTTGATTCCTAACATCACAAGATTGGGTTAAAAAAGTAATATAAGTTGCATTCCAAGAGCTTTCCTCTTCGAAACCGCGCGCGTTTTTTTACAATATTGCAAAGGAAAAAATGTAGCACTGCCATCTATGGATTTAGAGGATAAATATATAATTTTTTGTTCAATGTAATAATTTTTTAGTAGTTTAAAATAAATATATTAATAGCCAAAAATAAAACTGAAATGAAGAATAAAAGTTTCTATATTTAAACTACACAATTTTATCTATGATATCAAATAATTTAAAAGTTTAATAAAGCTTACCTTCCCTTAAAAGGAAGTGATAGAAATATTACATTTTACCCTCAACATTTTTTACTATTTATTTTTTTCTCATTAAGGAATAAAAAGGCAAGAATGAAAATTTCGATATTTAAAATATATACATTTAGCTATATGTCTAATATATACTTTTAGCTATAAACAATTTTAGACTTGTCAGTGCTGTCCTTCATGTGTAAAGGAGCAATAGATATATTGCCTTTTTACCTCAAAAATTTTCAAAAATATTTTTCTTCTCATTACGGAATAAAAATACAATTACTAACTTACGCCAATCTGTTAATTATTATTCATTCCTAAATATAAATAATTTTTAATATAGTCTTTTCCTTTCTAAGGCTAATAATCAGAATTGAAATTTTAAGCATGTAAACAATAGGGGAGACCGGGGCACATTTTCCATAGGGGCAAGTTTTCCAACTCGCTTTAGTTTTTAAATGAGCCGCTAGGTGACGCTAGCGAGTGAACTGGCTGAAGTGGCAACATCTTACACAACATCTACAAAAGTTATAGCTTAATAGCTGCTGTCACTTCGTCTGGAGAGCTGTTTTTTTTTTCATTTTTTCAACGGTGAGTAATATTTTAGGTCTTTATTAAAACGTAAAAAAAAAAACGTATTAGCGTTAAACTTACTGTTTTGACATTGCATACACTAAAAAAGGGTTTCTTTCTTCAAGTAACTATGCGTTTGTTTTGCAAATAACTTACACCGGTATTCGTCCAGGTAGTGTAAAAGTTCAAATATGGCATCGGGGCAGGTTTTCCAACAACATACGGGGCATGTTTTCCAACATGTTTCTCTTTTGAAAACCTCCCCCCTCCAAAATCAGCTAGTTTTATTGTATCAAAAAATCGGCCAAATATCCATATATACTACGAACTCGTTTGATCATTTAGTCATTTAAGTAAAACTATCAATATAAAAAACAAGGTAAATTCAAAAATTTAATAAAATGTCAATTGTTTCTAAAATGGGTTCATTTAATGAATCCATTTTATGTTAATTATGCCTTTATAGTCATAAGCTAGCACACTGAGATCGCAGTGAGTATGAACCCCTCAAAAAGCAAATTAACCGTGCTTAGAGCCGCTCCACTGGCGTTAATCCACAGTTAATATTATGGCGGGTTTTAAACGTTAGAGAATTTTCATACTGAATCCTGAAATATTTACAAACTCTGCTTTTACGCCATCCTACTTTTCTGACAGGCCAGCTCCTGCTGCACCAAATCTTAAAAGCACCAACAATCCTGAAAAGATTTGAAACTTTCCTCAATAATTCCCCCCCCCCCCTCCGCAGAAACAAAACAACACCGAAAGCATCTAATCATTCTACACCAACGCAGGCTAGCATTTCCAAAGAAGCTGTTCCTTAAGTTCTACTCAAAATTTCCCTATTGCTTATGAAAAAAGCGTTCCTTCTACATCCAAACAAGCTTTGCCTACACCGAAAGAAGTTAGGACTTTTGCGAAGGCTGCCCTAAGCAGGCAAACAAGGCGTGGAAAAAAAATAGGAAGTATTGTACTTACTGATTCTCCTGTCAAAAATAAACTGAAAATGGAAAAAAAGTTTCATCTAAAAAAAAGGAAACTGGAAAAGGAATCAGATAAAAGGGGCGAGAAAAAAAAATCCAATTCCGGCCAGGGAGCTGTTTGGACCTTCGTCTTTAAATGTCAAATGGATTAAAACTGTTTGTTTATGTTACTGTTATGTTACTGAGCATTTAGTTCACAATGAAAATTACTTATTAATTAACAAGCAAGATTTATTACCCATGTTTTACCATTTAAAGTATAGTTGGAAAACTTGCCCCTGACCATTTTTCGTAGGCTGGAAAACTTGCCTCGCATACGGGGCACATTTTCCAACGTAACATGATTAGACTTAACTATTTTTTGTGAAAAAGTATATTTAGTTTTTTGAAAAATAATTGTGCCAGTTTGTACAGGAAGGTCTAGGGAATACAATGATATCATGTATATATCAAAATAGTTAAAAATAAAAAATACAAAAATAAAAATCTAAAAAGTTGGAAAACTTGCCCCGGTCTCCCCTACCTGGATTTTGCATTCACTTGTATATTTTAATACTTAAATAAACAATCCTGAAATTTATTATTTTACATTTACTCTTAAATAGATATGATCTACATATAGACTGATTTTCATTAAAATCTGTGATATGTCTGCCACAGCTGATTTGCTCATTTTGCATGGAATGACTCTATGCAGTTAGGTGAATTGTCGGTTCAGATGAAATTTTTTCTGCACTGCTACACAAGTGTCACATGTCAAACAACTGTCCTGGATGTATTTTGATTCGTAAACAAAAAATATTTTTCCCAGAAGTTTCAAAATCACCAATTGTAATATCCTGTTCATATTTTATTTTCGTTGTCGAAGGTGTACTCCTGCACATAATGAAAATAAAAGTTTTAAAGAATCTAAAATCAGTTCAAAAAAAGCATAAAATCTTGCTCTGCAGCTCTACTAGCTTCCCGCTACAGGTGTCAATCTCTACAAGGGCAAAAAAAAAAAAAAAATAATAATATTAATAATAATAATAATAATAATATTCTTCCGTCTGTCGTTCACTGACTCAAGAGTACGGAAGAAGAAATACAGTGATTTCATGCGAAATGGAGGATTTGTAGCATAGAGTGCCTGTATATTTTTATATTGAATTCACTGCAGCGCTGTTAATGTCTTTTGATTGGTTATTTCAGGCACTTATTAGATTAATATAGAGACTTCTTTTACATTTATTGCGAAAATTACCATTGAACAGTTATCAAAGAACATTTCTATCTGGATTTCTGCATATATTGTTTTTCATTTTTTAAAAATTTTTAAATGTCTTCACGAGCCACTGTTAAAACTCTTCCATGCCCCACTGTGGCACGTGTGCCGCGGCTTGGACATCCCTGGTCTAGAGGGAATATTTAAGGAAATAGCTTATTGCATCTATCTTTATGAATCACCCTGTATATGTTGCACAACACTTTTAGGAGTACTTTGACAGTACAATTTTAAGACTTCTTTCTAATAATTAATTTCTCACTGGTAAGAAAATCTTTATAAAACTTAAGTACCCAGTTAAACTGATGGCACTGAGCTCACAAGATATTCACATTAATTGTATATTATTTTCTTATTTCAAAGGACAATGCTCCTCGAAAACTAAATGAAGGGGGATTAGCCCCGTTTCCCCCCTTTATACTTAACCGATAAACCTCCAAATCTAATAAAGGCAGCTCCTTAACATAATATACCGGTATGACAACTTTGGAGCTAATCGAATAACTCTGCATAAAAAGTCCATTTATTTAAATTAAGGGGTGATCTAACACCCCTTTTCCCCCTTTATACTTAAGTAATGAACTCCCAAATCTAATCAGGGAATTTCCTTAACATAATAAATCGGTATACAAAATTTGTAGCAAATCGAATATTTCTGCATGAAAAACCAAATTACCAAAATTACGGGGGGGACAAGCCCCCATGTATCCTTAAACAATGAACCCCCAAATCTAATCAAGGCAGCTCTTTAACATAATAAACTGGTATACCAAATTTGGAGCAAATCGAACAATTCTACATGAAAAACCCTTTTATCTAAATTAAGGGGTGGCAGCCCCCCTTTCCCCCTTTATACTTAAGTAATGAACATCCAAATCTGATCAGGGAAGCTCCTTAACATAATAAACAGGTATACCAAATTTGGAGCAAATCGAATATTTCTGCAAGAAAAACCCTTTTATCTAAATCAATCGTGACTAACCCCCTTTTCCCCCTTTATCCTTAAAAAATGAACCCCAAAACTAATCAGGGAAGCGCCTTATCAATATGAACTGATATACCAAATTTGTAGCAAATCTAACAATTCTACCTGAAAAATACATTTATTTAAATTAAGGCGATGATAGCCCCCCTTTCTACCCTTTATACTTAAGTAATGAACTTCCAAATCTAATCAGGGAAGCTCCTTAACATAATAAACCGGTATACCAAATTTGGAGCAAATCGAATATTTCTGCATGAAAAACCCATTTATCTAAATTAAGGGGGGGAGGGATTAACCCGCTTTTCCCCCTTTATCTTTAAACAATGAATTCTCCAAAACTAATCAGGGAAGCGCCTTATCAAAATGAACCTAGAAAATAAATTTGAAGCAAATCGGATATTTCTGTCAAGAGTTATCGCGTTATGTACATGCCTACATACAGAACAGGCAGGCACATAAGCTCTCAGGCTTTGATAACCTGTGAGATAAAAAAAAAAAGTTATTGTAATTTTTAATTATACTTTTATTTTAAAAAGTCTTGTTTTGAATTTGGTTTATTTTTTTAATTTAATGGTAAAAACTTACATCATCTGAAGAATATCATAATATAAATAAACAGTACATGAGAAAACTTATGTAATCGTTCAGTTTTATACTGGCAAATTTAGCGATGCGTATATAAAACTGTTTCATATAGATAAAGGCACAAACCATATGATTTTGTTATTTTAAACTGTCACTTTATAACGACAGCTTGTTTTAAGTAATATAAAAACATACTTAGAACAAAAGTTAGTTTAACAGTGAACAGTGAACAGCAGAGCAGTTCAATGGGATACCTAGTAGCAGTGCTACTCCACTCCCTGTAGATGAGTAAGTGTATAGCAAATCCTAGAGGAGCCATGAGAAAAGAGTTTAAGCGTAGCACATAGTACTACAATAAAAAAATAGAGAAGTTAAAAAATTTAAATATGGAGAGGCTGAAAATTTATGAGAGGGTAGTCCAAGGACTACAGTATAAGTAAAGTTAGTTTAACATCCGTAACAATATATATAAGGTACTTTGTCTTAAACTTTTTCCGGTTACAAGATATTCAATGTAATATTTAAAATTAAAACCAATAGTATGATATATTTATATTCATAAACACTGCAACCTTATCAAACTTACGGGTGCACAAGAAATAGCTCATACAGATTCATTTGATACTACAAAATAATAATAACAAAAAAAAAAAAAAAAAAAAAAAAAAAAAAAAAAAAAAACAATTTATTAAATTACAACGACCATTTTGAAAATGATTTTTTCGAAGACTAAAATTTAAGACATAAAAAATCGCACGGAGTTGATCCTACATTACGTATGCTATGAATTAAACATTGATAGTGTTATTACACGTAAAAATTCCAAGCGACAAAAATTGCCTACGACTCGTACGTATTATCCACCTGAAACTTATGTATTATCCAAGCATTTCATTGGCTGTTCGGGAAAAGGCATTTCCATCGTCAGATTTCCAAAACTTCTACACGTCCCACAATGTTGCTTTTTGCACCATCGTATAGAGTAAATAAAAAAGAAAAGTGCCCAGCTAAACTGATGGCATTGAGCTCAAAGGCTATTCACACTAATTGTATATCATACTCTTATTTTAAAGAATAATGCCCCTCAAAAAAATAAGTGAAGGGGAATTAGCCCCTGTTTCCCCCTTTATACTTAACCAGTGAACCTCCAAATCTAATCAGGGAAGCTACTTATCATAACAAACCGGTATACCAAATTTGGAGCAAATCGAATAATCCTGCAAAAAAAAAACATTTATCTAAATTAAGGGGGTGGACTAGCCCCCACCCCCCCTTTATCCTTAACCAATGAATCCCCAAAACGAATCAGGGAAGCTCCTTAACATAATAAACCGGTATCCCAAATTTGGAGCAAAGGGAATAATTCTGCATGAAAAACCCGTTTATATAAATTAAGGGGGGGTGGACTAGCCCCCTTCTCCCTTTATCCTTAACCAATGAACCCTCAAAACTAATCAGGGAAGTTCCTTAACATAATAAACCGGTATACCAACTTCGGAGCAAATCGAATCATTCTGCATGAAAAACCCATTTATCTAATTTAAGAGAGGCGGGCTAACCTTCCTTTCCCCCCTTTATCCTTAACCAATGAACCCCCAAAACTAATCAGGGAAGTTCCTTAACATAATAAACCGGTATACCATATTCGGAGCAAATCGAATGATTCTGCATGAAAAACCCATTGATCTGAATTAAGGGGGTGGACTAACCCCCATTTTCCCCCTTTATCCTTAACCGATGAACCCCCAAAACTAATCAGGGAAGTTCCTTAACATAATAAACCGGTATATCAAATTCGGAGCAAATCGAATGATTCTGCATGAAAAACCCATTTATCTGAATTAAGGGGTTGGACTAACCCCGTTTTTCGCCCTTTATCCTTAACCAATGAACCCCCAAAACTAATCAGGGAAGTTCCTTAACATAATAAACCGGTATACCAAATTCGGAGCAAATCGAATCATTCTGCATGAAAAATCCATTTATCTGAATTAAAAGGGGTGGACTAACCCCCCTTTTCCCCCTTTATCCTTAACCAATGAACCTCCAAAACTAATCAGGGAAGTTCCTTAACATAATAAACCGGTATATCAAATTCGGAGCAAATCGAATGATTCTGCATGAAAAACCTATTTATCTGAATTAAGGGGTTGGACTAACCCCGTTTTTCCCCCTTTATCCTTAACCAATGAACTCCCAAAACTAATCAGGGAAGCGCCTTATCGCAATGATCCTAGAAAAAAATTTTGAAGCAAATCTGATGTTACGTATATACATACGTACATACGTACATACATACAGAAAGGGCGGGCACATTAGCTCTCAGGCTTTGATAGCCTGTGAGCTAAAACCTGATTTTAGCGGCTGACTCGTAGGTTTACCATTGTGTTTTCCTGCTCCCAGTCCTCCATGTTTTCATACCTTTTGGTGCAGGAAAACACAATGTTAAACCTTCGAGTCAGCCGATAAAATCGGGTTTTCAGGTGTTTTTCACCAAGATATGACTTGGCAGATCGATTGCGTTTTAATATGCGAATCAAGATTTAACTAATCCTAGAATTTCATCCGTGAATTCGATGAGGTGATTGTCTATGCTGCCGGTTCCCGGTCTATAACATATACTTTGAATGTACAAACCCGGAAAATGAGTAATAAACGAGTACCAAATATCTGAATAAGCAAGATACAAAGAAGATACCAGTACCAGATACCAGACAATTGGGAATAATGTTTGATGTTTCACTTCAAGCATAAAAGTGCTAGTATTTATATTAAAACTTCTATTAACTTTAGACAAAAATAGTAGCACGGTCTATTTTTGCTAAATGTATCAAATTTTAGTTAAAATCGTGAACGGCTGTCAAATTTCAAACATTTGGATGGAAGATTTTCGAATTTACTTTCTTTAAAGAATTTTCACTCTATTGTTAAATCATCTTCGTACATTTCCTTCAGTATTTCTTAAAATTGTAATCGTATCATCATGATTTTTAAAATATGCCTCCTAAAAGCTCAAACATAACTAACTATCTTACTTTTGCTATTTTCATAATTTTACAGCGGTAAATATAAGATATCAAATTTATATTTTGAAACACTGTAACCTTATCAAACGTAAAGTGTATAAGAAATAGCTCCGACGGATTCTGTTAATAACTAAAGAAAAAAAAAATGCTAACTGACAAACTATAAATGTATGACTTTTAAAAAAATTGCACATTTCTGAACTGACATCAGCTTTTCGCTTTTATGCAGAAACGATTTTGTGATTATTAAAGGTTCAGCAACGAGCCGCAATGCATCACCTTATGTTTTTATACCGCGTTTTATCTTGGAATATAGTTCCAGAGATTTAAAACGTCTGTGGAGCGTCAGTCAATCTTATGAGAGATTCTAATGTAAAAAAAAAAAAAAAAAAAAAAAAAAAAAAAAAAAAAAAAAAAAAAATCGTATCTGGTTAATATACAGAGATTACAGGGCCCATTTCTGAACTCTTCTGAAGTTAGGCTTCTGTGACTTGAATAAATAAATAAATAAATATATATATATATATATTTGGTCTCTTCTTGCTCTGTATTTATTTCCTGGGTGGACCATTTTTAATTTCCATAGTATATTATTGTGACCAGAGACGCCAAAAATAAATCGTCAGAATATTTTAACGGAAGTTTTTTGGATCTTTGTGATGCAGTCAATAACTTTTTTTTGTTTTGTTTTTTTGTTTTTTTACACATGAAATATTTCCGCATCATCAAGAATATAGTGTGATTTCCCCAACTTTCGATAATGGGTAATGTCTTATGAATATCGCCTATGTATTCAATTTTTCGTGCTCTGATGTGTAATGCGACGGTCACATTTTATTCAGAGTCCATTGTCTTAACACTTCATAAAAATGGTCGGTGACATTATTTTTAGTGAGATAATTCGGAATTCTAACACAAAACTTCCACTTTTTTAAAAGTTGATTGCATAAACGTATGTACCGCTGATAATATATAAATATAATTGTCGAAAAGAAAGTTCTATTTTCTTTTCAAATTGCTTAGTTTGAGATTATTAAACTTATGTTAAATAATAAAGATATTAAATTTTGAAACAAATCTATTATATTCTATCAGGTAACGTTCCATATATTTGTAGGTCTTTTGTTATTAAATTCTCTATCGATTTAAAAGCTAAACATTAATTTTGAAATTGCAGTATCCGATTTATGTAATTATGAAATAAGTAACATTAAAATAAATAAAATGCATGCTTTTAAGAAAACTTAAACTATCTTTTAAGTTTTAAGAAAATCATACGGATGACTAAAAATATCTATTGTGTGGAATAAGCCAAAATGAAATTTTCGCGTTTAGAAATTATGTTTAAAATTCTTCTCTTATGATGCAATGGAAATATAATTACATACTATGCATAAAAAATATGGGATCCTAATTTGTTTCAACTACAGTTCATAAAAAATAAAATCTATACTAAAAGTCGTAGTGAAATTTGGAATAACATACTTTTTTTGTATGAGTGTAAGAAGTTCAATTCATATACGGTGAATTGTATGTATAGTGCTATTCATTTGAAGTCTTCAGTTATGGGTTGTTTTCATTTATTTAAAAAATGACTTCTTTATTTATATAAAGGTAGTTTTTTTTTACAAATCCCTAAACAAATATATGTTTTTAGTTATTAAATTTAGAAAATTACAAAATATAGGAAAAAAAAGAGCACCGTAAATATATAAAATTTAAAGGTTTAATAAATCAGAAATTCAAATAAATATTAATTAAGAGGTAAAACATGCACAGACACAAAAATAGATTTAGCAATACATGCACAAAAGATCACAATAAATCGCTTTACAGAAAGATGAAATTTTTTACGGTTAAATTTTGAATGTCAAGCGCTAGTAACAAGGGAACCACTTTTGGTGCAGCTCGCATCGAGATCTGGTGCATTTTGTAGCCCTATACAGAAAAGCTAGAGACATGAAAAAATTTCTCTGTTAAAATCATATTTTATATATTTTTATACTATTATTTTTTTTTATTATCTGCTTTTTATTTGTTTATTTCACGTGAAAAGGGAGTTAAGCTGCCAGATAAGGCGCTATAATTTTTTTTGCCCACTTTATACCTTGAGTATATGTAAGAAAGGTATTATAATTAAATCAGATCGCGATTTGTTTGATACTTGATAACATGCGAAACAAGAGTTTATATGAAACAAGAGTTTAGCAAGAGTTTTACTATGCAGGCGATGAATGTTTAAATAGTGAATATATTTTTTAAAAAGTTTCCGTGATCGTTGAAAACTATTTTTTTTTATGAAATGTTGTGTCTAAAAGTAATTAAAAAGAAAATTAATATTTTTATACAAATTAGAAAATGTACTATACCTAATTAGGTCGGGCATTACAGTTCCTATGAAATCCAAGCATTTATTTCTTCACACATGAGAAGCAGCTATGACATTCGGCTAGGGTTACCGAAAAAACGCTACTCCCGAAAAAACCGCCAACTTTTTCCCCGCCAAATATGTGAATATAATTTTGAAACTTTTTAAAATCGATTTCGTAGGTTCTTGAAGGAATTTTTAAACATTGTTCAAAATTCAATACTTGTTATTAACTAATTTGTATGGTTAAATCCTTTTAAAAAAATTTCTGTGTTAATAGTCCCATTAATGGTTTCGATAATTTCATTTTCAGAAATTTGTGCAGCTGTGGAATCAAAAAATATGATTTTAACAGAAAAAATAAAAATCATTTCTTAACTGTGTAATATAGGGCTTTAAAATACACTAGATCTCAATGCTGTGTGCTAGCCGCACCAAAGGGGTTCCCTTGTAAGTGACTCCAAAAGTAAGTTCGTGTCTATGGTAAAATAACAGGAATGAAATATGGACAGAGTTATATATTTATTACATAGTGATGAATATACACTTTATTTCTATAGTAACACCTAGCACAGTTAAAGATTTCTAGTAAGGAAATGCATATGTCTGTGAGTCAGCATCATATACGTCTGTGAATACAATGTTAGATAACTCTTTATGTTCACTAAAATTCGAGCTATCCATGAACTTCTTCACGTACAGTGGTTCAATAAATAAATAAATTAACAATTATTACTTTTTAATCTCCAAATTCTAGCAGGAAAAAAGAAAATATTCATTACATTGGAAATTGTGATTTATTTCAATTTATGTTTAAAGAAATTGGGTTTAGATGAACATATCCAAACTGAAATCATACGTATTCAAACTATTTTTGAAAATTTTAATATCATCAGCAAATTGTGATATCATACTTAGATTATTCGGTAAGTTTTAACTTCAGTTACTCTACAGGATATTAATCGTTGAAGTAGTTTCGGAATAAAATTTGGAAATTTTGAAAATAAATTACTTATCTGCAGTTTTCAAAACAAATATTAATGAGGGCAAATTTGTTATGCTTAACTGAATAAGTACTTGACGGAATACTTACAAGTTACTCTACATTGAGTATTCTAAAAGATGTTTCAATAATATAAATAAAATCATATACTGTGACACCCAAAGAACTGGGTACATGGGCTCCTAGAGATGATAATGACTGAACGTGTGATTTCAGTAGTTTTAACCATGTTTTAGACTGACTTAATTAGATTTTAACTTAATATGTTGCTGATAGAAAAATCTGTTGCTAATATACAAGGCTGTTCAAAATAAATTAAGACCCGATGTTTCCGATATTGGAAGAATTTACTGAAGGTGAATTTCCAACCTATTATGTCTCTCCCTACTAAATTAAATTTTAGCAGATTATGTAGAATGTATACTAATCTGTAGATTAAATACAGGGCTGAACAAAGGAATTGGCCTATTCTTCAGACTGTGTGATGGTAATTGCTAAAATCTAGTTTTCAAATATTTTGTGCCTCTTCCAAAATGTTTAGATATTTTTATACATTATGAAACGCCAAAATGTTGTTAAGGGGGACTCTCAAGACTCTTAAAATTGGAAAAAAATTTAAGATCCTTTTCAACATTTATTATCTTAAAATGTATATGATTTAAAAACACAATTTTTATTGAGAAGAAAGATATAAGTATGTTCGTTCATTTCATGATTTTAAAAAAATGCAAGATGCAGAATTAATATTTATAGGGGGCTCCAAACTGACAAGCAGTTGTCGAGCCGAAAATTAGTTTAACAGAGCTTATGTGCAGGATTAGAAAGTACATTTTGCAACTAGAATGAAATGTTTTGTGGCTAATTGATTATAATAATTAACCTGAACCTAAATATTTTTGTATTTAAAGCTTTTTTATATTTTTTAATTCAAAGTTGTATTTAGCTAATATAAAATTTTGAAAAATTCAACAGTATGATCACCTAAAGAAATATTTTTTGAAAAATAACAATGAAATTGTACGGTCAGTTTATACAGACTAACATGCAACATATGTTTTGAAAATTTCATAAAAAAAAATATTCAAAACTTTTCGCGATATCCAGCGCGTTATGCTCAAGACCGTTATTTGGAGAAAAATGATTTCAAAGTTTCGGAAACGCCGCTTTAGCTATTGAATTGGCATAATTCTAAAAGTCATAACTTCTGTTCTAATGGGAATTTCAAGGAAACGACTATATCAAAATGTTCAGAAACGATAGGAGTTTAGCATCTAAAATTATTAATATTTCGAAAATTTTGAATCTTTTAGTTTCCCGAGACCCCTTGAAGAATTCTGATAGTGCTGGAAAGTGTTTCATTATCTATGCATGATAAATGATTGTTTTGTACAGCCCTGTATTTTACTTACTATCTATATATACATGGCACTATTTAGCTAAAACTTAATTAAAACTAAAACATGAATTTCACTAGTGAAATCACACTTCCAGAGATTATCATCCATAGACGGTCATGTATCTAATTCTTTGCGCGACCCTGTATACCATTTTATCTATATTCTACAAACATATCTAAGTATAGTAAAAGAAGTTCAGGGAAAAAATGCATAACGCATTTAAAATCAACTTTAAGCTGTTTTTGTTTATACTCAGTAACTTTTACGGATTCTTTTGTGTAGCCCTGTATATGATCTACAGCCTTTGTACATGCAACGTAATATGCAAAAAAAAAATTTAAATATAAAAATCCATATCACAACTAAAAATGCACTTCCAGCAATATACAGTATTTCGAGTATAGTACAGTTTCCAAGACCTTCTGTGTGTCTCTGTAAATACTATACATTTTTTATTATACAGATAACTTGTAGTAAACATCATCAAAGTATATCAATTTCATTTTATGTAAAACAGTTTAACATAATAAAAAAAACTCTGCAAACTACGTTTTCCCCTATACCATAATATAACGGAATTCTTTTGTGCGGCCCTACAAATGAATAATAAATATTCTTTCCATCGCATATTCTACAGAATGTATATTTAAGTGCATTTTTTAAATGCATATCATTTTCATTACGTTTGAAAGGGTGTAGCATCATTAAAATACACTTGAAACTATTTTTTCTCACTGGCCGTAATGTAACATAAGATTTTGACTGTCCATGTAATTGAACTATACTGCAACAATGTTATATGCAACAATGCAAAATTCTGCAACAATTATATATTTAAAATTTCAAAATGTTATGTTGAGTAGTTTTGCGCTGTTATGTGCGGGCAGACAGACAGATGGATAGACAGTCTGGCAGACAGACTAACAGACTGACGGAACAGAGGACAACTATAGGTTCTACATATTTATATATTTACGAACGCACCTAAAAAACGCTTTTAAGACGTTTATCCGGGTCCGAAATATTTCTCGTACTAACTTAAGGGATCATGGAAATTTTAGTTTTTTCTACCTCGTTCCTAAGTATTAACTTTATAAATTTTAATTATTTTTTAACCTCAAAAACTGCATGGCACCTTAATTAAATTAAATTGCTGTAAACCCATTCGTTTAGAATATAATTAGTGATTATTCCTTTATTTAATTCTCCATTAGGGTGGAGCGAAAAACCGAAAATCAGAAAATCAAAAGGTGATAGCGCACAAAAGTTGTGTATGGTCCTCCGTAATAAAACTGCACAGTTTTTTCAAAATCACATTTTATCTTCCGTTGCCACCGGGCCCACCAATTTCCGCCAAACTCGTCCAAAACACCTCGTAGAAGGTATAAATAAAAATAAAGGTAACGCTCGAAAACAAAAATGTCATACCGCGGAAAAGTTGTGTGTGGTACGTAGTAATATACCTTCACAGTTTTTTCGAAATTAAATTTTATCTTTCCGTTGCCCGGGTACACCCTATTTTTGCGAAATTCGTCAAAAATGCCTTGTACAACTTATAAATCGAAATAACCATAAAGTTGGAAAATAAAAATGTCATACCATGGAAAAGTTGCCAATGGTACGTAGTAATATACTTACACAGTTTTTTCGAAATCGCATAATATCTTCCCCCGATCATTCGAAATTTCGAAAAATTTGCCGTAAATTCCTTTTTATCTGTTGTACATGTATAATAGAATGCATCACACAAGAAGCAAGAGTACAATACAAACATTTTATCTGTGAAAAATACACAAACAATTAAAGTTCAAGAATGAAAACAAACATTTAAATCTTTTAAAAGTGATTAAAAATTTTAAAGTTCTATTTAATCAATTCGTGCTAGATGGATAAAGGGGCCCATACAGTTATAGTGGTCCGATTCGAAAAATGTTGGAAAAGTGTAAATCCCTTCCCATAATTTCTTTACAGATTATTCTAGATAATTATAACCTCGAAACAGTTATTAAAGATCTCAGTACCGATCAAAAATACCTGAAGAAAGTGATCTTATCTATTAAGAAAGGAAGTTGTTCGGAAGATCTAACGAATAGAATTCCCGATAGACTTTCGCATAGCAGATGGGTTATCTTCGCCAATAGACTCTATGTGGGAAGTCTAGAGCTTGTAGTCAAGGTGTACGCACTTGTACGGTTTGCTATTAAGTGCAAGCCAGCTTTGGGAAATTTTTTATTTTTCTGTGGAAATGCCCAGGGCAGTTAAAGTTATAATTGATCCAGTAATCTAGCGCAATACCTTTTTTGCCCATCCGAAAAATCTGCTGAGTGGCATGGCATAGTAACTGATGATCGGAAACACTTCCGCAAACTAGGATGTCGTAGAATCCTTAAAGCCCGGAGTGCAAACACAAATGGAGAAATTAGGTGGTTCCAAGCTCCTGCAATCAATTTTAGCGCAGCAGATTATATTGATATGATTCAGTGGGATAAGGCAGAAGTTACAGAACCACCTATTTTTACTAATCTTTTTTGCGATGTTTTAACCCGGGAGAACTCGCTAATGAGAATTTCTCTCACGGTGCCCAATTGGTTTTCTTTTACTTTACATTCACTGAATATCAACTGTTTTTGCTTGTCTTGTACACTAGTTTCACATCGTTATCAATATTATTTGGGACTGTGGAACCAATAGTTTAGCTACAATCTTGAGCGCAGTAGATGCAGTTAAAAAAGCAATTTTATATTTTTAAAATCAAAAATAAACATTAAACAAATAGTTAAATCTCAGTTATAGAATATTGAAATAATTATGCTACATAGAACAGGCATTTAGCTATCAGTGGTAAAAGTTTTATGCATTTGTGTTTCATAAGAAATCTGATATAAAATTAAATGTGACATGATGATAAAATGCACATTCAGTGAAAAATTAAGACTCCTGAAATCCCTTAAAATAGATATTATTAACCCGATCTCTCCTCCTCCCTTCGTGGCCATAGACTGGAATAAGTTTACCAACCATCTTGCCAACTAAGAAATTATTTTTCCTGAAATTAATACTATTTCTGATATTGATGCTGCAGTAGAATTTCTTAACTCTAAAATTATTAATGCTCAAAACTTTGCTACTTTTAATACTTTCAAAAACAATAACTCCTTTATTCCTCCTCGCTATATCTATAATCTTATTAAAAAACGCAACCAGTTCCGGCGGCAAGTTCAAAATTCCAGAGATCCCTCCCTTAAACCCTTAATCAATTAAACTAATAATAGAATCAAAAATTGTCTATATAAAGAATAAACGGTCAAATGCGAGTATTACTCGCGCTCAGAGGGCTCCGTTCAGTAAATGTATGAATTATTAATTGTATTATTAAAAAAAAAATCGTTGCTAAAATAATAAAAAGAATTTGAAAAAAACTACACAACGTAGTGTTGGGTATTGATGTATATAATAGAAAAATGCGAATGGGTTTACCATAAAAGTTCAAAGAGATATGATGACTAAATAATGCCAAATATTGCCAGTCTGTATAACACTTTTTTTTAATCTTATCCGAATCTGTTTATGATGAACTTAATTCAGTACTGACAATAAAAGTAGTGCATATTAGTAGTGCTTCATTTGGCATTTCATAAAAATAATTTAGCGTAGTATTTTATTTTTACAGTGTAGCTAAAACAAAACACTTGTTCAAAATTTAAACTCGGCATTGGGCTAAGTGCGCTTCGAAAGAAGGTCGCAAAGTTGCAAGGCCCCCTTGGTCCGTGACGCGTAGTTTCAGATAGTTTTTTACTTAAATTTTAAAGACCCGGAAGGCGTATAGAGAGATCCACTCAATGCAAACTAGTAGTGAATCCAATAGTATAATTGTGATTAATTCTAGTTAAGGGGTCTTGTACCTTTTAAACGCGACGAAAATTAACGAACATTTTAATTAGTCTATCTTCAAAACCTTTTTATGTATAAACAAGAAATTTTGACTATTGATTAACAGATTCTGCTTTGTAATATACTAACAATAGAAATTGATCAGACTTTTACAGAATTTGTGTATTGTTGAAATCAAAATAGATCTTTTTTTTTTACTCCATAAGTCATTACGCACATGATATCTTAAGAAAGTATGTATGGAGTGTCAGGAAATTTGGTAAAGATATTAAACAAATATGTGTGTTTAAAATGATCTACTCTTACAAGAAAATTATTCCATTAACAATATATGAAGAAAATTGAAAATTTTACATTTTTAAAGAATGCAAATAATCATAACTAAACATATTACCATTGTAAATACTTAAAAGTAGTCATTTTGTCATTTTAAACACATATATTTGTTTAGTACCTTTACCAAATTTCATGACAATCCATACATATTTTCTCAAGATATACGCGCAATGACTCATCGAGTAAAAAAAGAGCTATTTTGAGTTTCAACAATTCACAAATTCTGTAAATGGCTAAAACTTTCAAATGGTAGCATATTACAAAGCACAATCTGTTTAATCAAGATCCAAAATTTCATGTTTATACTAAAACGGTTTTGTAGATAGACTAAGTCAAAGTTTTTCGTTAATTTTAGACGCGTTTAAAAGTACAGGACCCAATATATTAGTCTGTTTTTAACAATTTGACGTTTATTGCTTTTATACGGCTACTCGGCATTGCATTACACATATATATCATTAAATGTTGTTATCTGGGCTTTAAAAGTCGATGGAAGATCGGGTACACCGCTCCTGTCATTACGTATGTCAAAACCGTCCGTATATTTAAGGGCTAATATCTCAGCTAATTATCGATTATTTATTTCAAAAATCAGTATCAACAATGCTTTTATACTTCTGCTACGATAAGTACCTCCAGTGCTCCTCAAAATGCAAATCGAAATTTATGTGTAACGGAAAAATGCACTTTTCTCAAAAACTATGTGACCTAGTGTATTCGCTATAATTTTCCTGTAAGGTTTATATTAGCGTCTACTACCACTAATTTTTTCATAATTTTAGTTTCAGTAGATTTGGAATTAGATGGGGGGGGGGGCATATTTTTGCGCTACATTTTCGACGATATTTTTGAAAAAATAATACCTAAAATTAAAAGAAATATATTTTTGAGTTCAGCCTTACGAAAGGTTTTACCCGATACCCCACACGATATACATAGAAAATATTTTTTTTCAAGTTACTTGAATAGCCCCTATACATTTTTCCTAAATATATTTGTCAATGTTTAATAATCGGAAAATATTTGGGTCAATAGTCTTTATTACTTCCCCCCAGTGTGAACTTTCTACGCTCCATAGTTTACGAGTAAAAGGGCTGTCACAGACAGACACGGGAGTGATCTTATAATGGTTCCGTTTTTACTTTTTAAGTACGGAACCCTGAAAACAAAAAAAGTTTGAATAATTTCCTCAAAAATCTTGCTAGCAAGGATAATTTCTGTTGGCTTATCTAACGTAAACTTAATACAAAACTAAGCTCCCATCCCCTCTCCCCCCTCACGGACAATAACATTAACTATGCTTATACTGAACAGGACAAAGCAAATCTTCTTGCCAACTCCTACGCTTTGCAATTTTCTCCTAACCCAACCCTCGCTAGCCAGGCCCACCTTAATGAGGTAAGTGAAACTATCAGTTTCCTAGCCATCCTCCCTGATGATCCCCCCCCCCCTTGTATTCAGCCCATTGTCATCCATAACATAATTAAAAAATTGAAAAATCGCAAGACCCCAGGTTACGACAAAATCTCTAACACTGCTCTCAAAAATCTTCCCCCTAACTGTATTATCTATATCACTAATCTCACTAATTCTATCTTTAAATTCAATTATGTCCCTAAACCATGGAAACTTTCTATAATATCACCCATACCGAAACTTGGAAATAATCTCTCTGATCCTACTAATTATAGACCCATCTCTCATATTCCTTCTCTACGTAAAGTCATCGAACGTGTCATTAGAGCCCAGTTGCAGGACTTTATTCATCAAAATAACATCCTCATGCCTGAACAATTCGGCTTTCGCCCACAACATTCAACCCAACACCAGCTCCGTCGCGTTGTTGAATTTCTCAGCGAAAAGCTCAACGCGAAGATTCCAGCTGCAGCCATTTTCTTTGATGTCGCAAAGGCTTTTGACAAAGTCTGGACGAGGGCCTTATATACAAATTAATTAAGCTAAAACTTCGTGCCAGATTAATGCACTTAATATACCCATACCTTTGCGGCCGTACATTTCGCGTCAGCATCAATAACGTATTTTCCATAATACTCTTTATCCTAGCGGGCATTCTTCAGGGGAGCGTGTTGGGCCCAATGTTATTTAACATATTTTCCAATGGCATCCCACGCTCATTACGTACAGTCGTGGAAAAAAAAAAGTAAACACCCGCTACTAACTCCGCAACAAATTATCGTAGAAGAAAGTTACTGGTACCGAACGATTGGAAGTAACGTCTACTTTTAAATGATGTATATAAAATTTGCTTAGGGGAGCATCTACATATTAAAACGAACCATACCTTCATTTTTTTTCAATGGCAATACCCAATTCTGACAGCATAAATGAACTCTACACCCTTGAATTAGCCTAAAAACAAATTTTTATGAAATTCGTACCATAAGTTTCCGAGAAATTAATTATTTTAAAACGAGCGTATTTTAAGGACTGTATCCAAATTGAAGTTGGATACTGGAATGCTAACCCAGAGAGCCCCCTTCTTGATCAAGGCACCTTAAGCAGTCAATGAAGCCTGTTAGATAACAAGGCAGCAGAAGAAATTTCAAAATATCTACTCACTTCTATCATAGACGGCCCCTTAAACCATCATTTTGCCGTTTTTTAAGCATAATTTGAAAACTATTTGGAAGAAAAATGTGAAATTTTGGATTTTCATAAAGCAGGACTTAATAAATTTGAATCCATCAAAAAAATTGTAGGTTGCAATTCATAATTTTTTCGAATATCAATTTCATAATTCATAATTCATATCATAAAATTATAAAAATTGCAAATTCAGCGTATTTATATTTGGGCAGATTAGTTTTATTGCTACACAAAAAATTAGCTTATTAGGAGCATAATTTCAGGAGATATAAATAAAAATATGAAAATGTAATTTAACATTAGAAGCACTAAATTTTGAATGTTTATAATTCAAAAACTTATCATTCAAATGACTTGAAATTTGGTGTCTAGGGATAGTTTGAACCGAAGATTTGAAATATCTCGTTAAAATTGGGTATTGCCATTGAAAAAGCAATGAGGTTTGGTTTCGTTTTAATATGTAGATGACCGCTAAGCAAATTTTATATACACCATTTAAAAGTAGACTTTATTTCAAATCTTTCGGTACCAGTAACTTTCGTCTACGATAATTTGTTGAAGAGTTAGTAGGGGGTATTTACTTTTTTTCCACGACTGTACGTATCTAGCTTTGTATGCGGAAGATACATGTATCTACGCCTCTGCGCACCACCCATATAGTCTGTACAGGTACCTGCAGACTCACCTTGAAGACTTCCTGGACTGGTGCACCCTATGGCGCGTTATAATCAACGAAAATAAAACCAAAGCTGTCTATTTCTCTCGTAAAATTATCTTTTCTCCTAGACTAACTATCAATAACACTATACTATCCCTTGGTCTGACGAAGCCAAGTACCCGGGGGTCATCATTGACCATAGGCTCACATGGAACACGCATATTCTGTCTATCAGGGGGAAAGTCGCTGGAGCTTCTCTCTCTCTTAAACCTTTAATCAACAGTAAAATCCTTTCTATCTATAACAAACTCCTTCTATACAATTTTTGTATTCTATCAATCATCACCTATGCCATTCCGGTCTGGGGATTCACCTGTAATAATACCATGGATAACCTTAGTAGATTGCACCTCTACGTTGTACGACCTTCCCAAAAATATCGTGGCAGAGCTCCCTGACAATGTCGCATTCGAGCCATACCATCGAAAGCGCCCAAAATATTCCTCTATAATGGATTCCCCGTGAGCTTTGTGTTCACCGCATCAGATTGCTCCTGTCTATACTTTTATATTTTTTTCTCATCCTTTTATAATTTATTAAAAAAAAACAAAAAAAAACAACAACTTAAAAACACCTTATCTATATATATTATTTATATATATAGGAATATATATATATATAGGAATATATATATATATATTGCCTTGATAGTGCCTTTTTTGTCTAAGTAAGCAGCCTTGCTGCCTTCCTTTACCGCTTTTTTTGCCCAAGCTTGGTGAGTGTAATCTTGAACTAGTGCTAACTTTAAATTTTTTCTTAAAACTTTTTACTCTTTATTGTAGCAGTTCTTGTAACTGCAGTTATACCTATATCTAAATATAAATTTATCTTACTTTTCAAGTTTTTAAACTTAATTTAACTTCTATTTGTCCTTAACATTTAAAGCACTTATGATAGAATCTATCATATTTTTTTTCTTAGTTTAGCAGTTGTACAACTACACCTTTATTTTTTTCCCAATGGCTCATAAAAATGTAAGACATCATATTCTTAAGCCTGGGTGTTAAGTTTCTTGGCAACTAGGTAACCCCTCAACGCTGCTTCACTGTTCAGCACTGTCATTCAATAAAGCAAAAATTATTTTTTTTAAATTCTCGAATGAATGGAGATTTTCTAAATAAAAATGGAGGTCAAACTGGCAAAACTGCTTCCAGCAATCAATCCAAATAGAAAATACTTCACATACTGTAATGTATCCAAAATCTTTTATAAGCCGGAGTAAAAAAACGATAAATGATATGCACTTCATATTCAGCATCGTATATCAATTTTATCATGCTTAAATTGTGCAATATTAGTAAAATATACGGAAAAAGATTTTTGTCCATGGACTGTAATAAACGGAATTCTTTTGAGAGCTCCTGTAAAAGAACTGTAAGTGCAACGGATAACATATTATATAGGTATTATCTTGTAATGCATATCTGTAATGTACATACATTATAATACATTTGAAATACATTGGTAGTCAGCTATTTAGGGCAAAATATATAAAAAGTCGAATAAAATATTGTGAAAACTCAGAAAGATACAGTGAGGTGTTTGACAAATTTCGTAAGATCTCTTATAATAAAGTTACTTTTAGAAAGCAATTCGGTCATTCTAATATATACTTTAAATGGAATGACAGGACGCAAATTTAAGGACAGATTGAAAGAACACGTGAGTGATATTAAGTTTAATAGACAAACCACAGTGTTATCAAGACTTAACAAAAAGAAAAATTTAAAAATGGGTTTTAATAAATTAAGAGTCGTTTTTTCATACTTCGCATTATCATAACTTATTAATAAAAGAATCTATGGAAATTTTAATCAAAGGAAATAAGAAAATTAATGATAATCTTTCATGTAACAATCCAGAATTATCCATGAAATTTTTATGATAGCAGAAGACGTGCTAACCTGAGAAGAAAACAAATCAGTGAACTATCTCCTCCGCCCCACCTCATTAAAAATAGACTTACCTGGACAATAGACCTACTTAGCCATAGACGGAGTATGAAAAGAATTTCAGTACGTAATCGAAGCAACCCTGATGATGATCAAGTTCTGATTGAAAGCGCTCGGCGTACAATATTTGAAGTTTTAAGTTTTTAAAACTGTGTTTTTTTATATGTAATATTATTTACTACATTTTGAGACATCTTTAACGAATTAAATGCGCAGTGTTAGAAAGTTTTTGTGAGAATTTGTTTTATATTAATTCAAGGTGAATATGACATTCTAATGTTATATATTTCTTATATACATTTTGTATTTACTAAAACTTAGACAATCAGTTTCATAAATCAAATTTGAAAATAAGCAAATTTAATGTTATACATAAAAAAATACAAACTTTTTAAGCTCTTGCTGCTAGCTTTATACCAATATCCTGGCATAAACTTTCTCTATCTTGATATTATTGCAATTAGCGTGGATGAAACCAAATCTCAAAACTGCGTAGCTTTAATGCAATGAGCCTGAAAACAACTCAGGCAAATTGGCAAACAATTCGGCAATTTTCAAATGTCATGAAGCTGCATAGGCTCATTGCAGTAAACTTGAAAACTATCAGTATGATTGGTAACAAATTTATCCTTTTCCAGTTAACCTAAAGTTTCATAGACACGAATGAGAATAAAAATTATCAGAATGATAGGAAAATGACACATGATTCTTTCATTAGTCTGGATGTTTGCAAGGAGCAATTGTCAATTAGCCCGTGACATATACATAATTCAGCATGAAGGAAGGAGATCATTTTAATACATTAAAAAAGAAAAAAACAATTTTTTTTTGTTTTTTATTCTGATAGAATAACATGTTACCGAACTTTTAAAACAATTATGACGATACTCTAATTAAAACCGGTTTTATGATAAAATATGTGGAGTGATAAGTATCCAAATCAAGGTAATTTTAACTTTAAAGCCAAATCAGATATTTTTGACATTGCGTGCATCATATTTCCAAAACTAAATAACATAGAATCTTAAAATTGTGAATTATATTGTACATTACCTATTTTTATAACCTCTACCTACTTTTAAGTAAGTACAGTAGAACCTCTTTTATCCGAAACTATTTTAACCGAAACTCTCGATTAACCGAAATCTATTTTTAAAGCCTTTTTTCTTTATTATCACATTTCTTGCGTGCAAAATCCCTTTTGAAAGCCTTTTTGTGTGTGTGTTTGTGTGTGGTGCAAGCTATCCTTTCCGAACTACGAGTACATATAAATATTTTTTATCCCCTTTCTTAGAGTTCCATTGAATTTAACTTGAGTTCCTGTAAGCTGCAGAGTGGAGCGGAGAAAATGAGCAAATTAGCAATTCTGAAGCTTTTGAATGTTTTGCAAAAGATTTGACATGGCTGAAGCAGCAGAAAGTCTGCGATACTGGTGAACTAATAATATTAAAAAACTCCGTCATAGAGCTTCAATGCAAAGGCAATCAAAACTACGATAAACAAAATATTTTATCAAACCCTTGTGATACATGTAAAAGGTACTTAATTTCAAAATTAAAATTCAGGCAATTTATTTTTGTTTCTATTTTGCTATTGCTTTATTTTTATAAAGCTCTTGTTACCATAATACGAAATATTGCATATATTTCTCTTTAATCTTAAAATTAAAGCATTCTCGATTATCCGAAAATTTCAATTTTCCGAAAGATGGTCGGTCCCAATTACTTCGGATAATCGATGTTCTACTGTACCTGTAATATATATATTTATATATATTATTTTTTATTGAAGTTTTATCATAGATTTTGCGTTTTATGGGTTAATTGCCTGAAAAAAAATATTTTTATCTGTAAACTTGATTATTATTTTAGGTTGAAGTTAAGCTACGATATTGTAAGAATATCTATATATGTAATATTAAGTAGATATTTCGTATATATCTTTTTATAATCCTACTCACAACATATGTATATCATTGAAAATCATTAATTAGTAAGTCTTAATAAAACTAAATTCGAATATATGTATCATTAAAATTATTTTGAGGAATACGTAAACAAAGATTTTTGCAATCTATTCGAAAAAATTTGTTTAATTTTAAGAAATATTTACAGCTCCAATTTTTTTCTTTTAATATTGTGTTAAAATGAAGCAACATGGAGCTGCTGTAAGTGATCTCCCCCTGAAAGAAAATATGGTGGAAATTTTATTTTCGATTTTTTTTACGTACGAAAAAGTATACTAAATGCTGCTATCAGAAAATAAATATTTTAAACAAGATGTTAGCTTCCTGTTTTTAAATAACTCTTTGTTTCGAATTAGACAAATTAGAATTATAAATCAGAATATCATAAGTAGTACACGTTAAAAATTTTCGTTATTTTCAGCAAAAACGAAAATTACTGTCTCTCATTATCTGAGTTTTTACAAGCAGATATTAATTTAATGATATTTATTTTTTTTTTCATATTTCTATGTAGCCACATTGCTAAATTAACAGATTTTATTCTTTATAATACATATCTGTATATAAATTAAGGCCTAGATAAGTTAGCGAAAAGAAATATGAGTATTATCCATTTTAGTTTAAATTTCCATTTAAAATTGACGGTTTTTTACGTAAACAAGTCTTTTCCATAAAATATTCCTTTAGATAAAATTTTCTTATAGGATAAGAAAGATATTAAATGGATCACTTAGAAGTAATTATCTAATTTTCTACATTTAGACCTGTAATTATTTTCAGTGGTGTGACGGTATTTAATATTTTTTAAACCATGAACTTTTCGAGACATTAACAAACAAATTAAAAATATTAAAAAATATAAAAAAATAACACATTCTAAATTATTCTTTAAAAAAATTACAGTACTTATTTTTTTCACTAATAAATGCTAGAATTATTTATTAAATAGCGAATAAATAAGAAGAGATAGAATTGCATTAAAACCGAAAAACTAATTAAAAAATATTGAATACAAAATAGTAACACTGTAACCGTGTTATACACTCATAAATGCTGTTTAGAGACAATTACGAAAATGCAATGTATTTTATTTTTACATTAAATAGAAAATGCGCATTTAAAGCCAGCCTTATTTCCGTCTATTTATGCATTTTGCATTCCAAAAAATGTAATTATGAAATTTATCGTTCCGTAAATATCCAAAATGAAATCCATTTTGTTTAATCTAAAGTATTTTGATGGTTTCCTCACAACTTGATTTAAAATTTACAAAATAAAGGAAAATATGATGATTCAAAAAATATATGCTGTTGCTTTATACGGTTTTAAGTTGAGTGAAAGATAAAAACGCACGTTACACACACACACATATATATATATAGCGAGTGGTTTTTAAAATATATATTATATATTTTTATAAATAAAGTTTTATCGCCAGAAGCATTTTTTTTCAACTGAAAGTATATTTTCAGCTTTGTCAGCAGCTTGTAGCAAACGATATATATGTTATATGACGTGTTTAAAAGGAGATTTTTTTTTTTTTTGGTACAAGTATAAGAATATTTTTAAAGATTTTTTCACATGAAGCTTTACAATGCGCTAATGTAGGAAGTTTGTAGTTAAACTTTTACTTTAACAATGTAGTTAAAATTTTGCTTTACATATTTGTTACGTTAAATATTTAATGATAATAAACTCTATTATCATAGTAAATAAAAGGTATCTTTAAAAAAATGGTCGTTCTGTCAATTTTATGCTGTACATTTCGCCTCGTTCAAGTAATGCTAGCTCGGAAAGATGAGCTGAATACAGTAATACCTTACTAAAGCGACCATGTTCTGCTCCAATGAAAATTGGTCGCGCCGAGAAGTGATCTCTTAAAGGAGGCCATGCTTAAATCTAGATTGTAATGGTTGGAAAAAGGTTAGAATTAATGCTACTAAAATTTATTTTTCTCATTAGGAAAAAATATAAAAATTTTAGTATCAAAACTTAGTATATATTATATATACTTTATATTTTAGTATTTACTAATAATTAATACTAACACTTAATTACTTAAGTTAATTACTGGCGAGTTTTAAAAATGAATACATTGACGTTTACTTTGATTTTACTGTTTTATCTTTTACAAATTTTATTTCCAAGTCCTTTCGAAGTTCAGTAAATAAATGCATTTTTTTTGACGGGAACAAATAAGGACGATTTCATTAATCTATCTTTTCCTTTGAGACTTTCCTGATAGAATGGGGCAGCGGAGTTTATAGACCGTCATTCTTAATTTGTCATCAGAGTTAAATTCATTGCCTAAAAAGGCACAAAGGGATTTAAACACTTAAAAGTTACTGGAAAAAAAATCTAAACTTAGTTTAGAGTTTGATGAAAAATGTGCTTTCCGGAATTATTTTTCTAATGAAACATTCTTCAAGCGAGCAGGAAAAAACGGAATTTATTTAATTTTCTTCAAAGAAATTGGTCGCTCATGGAGGGAGCTCAACTTGGATGGTCTCTGAATGGAGGTAAAATTAGTATTGAGCCTATGGGAATAAATTTCGTTCCATGAAATAATGATTGTTCAGGGTTTGGGGGGGGGGGGGGGTCGTTTAATGCAGGTGGTCGTACAGGGAGGTTTAACAGTATATCATTTTGCAATTGAACTGTCAGTTTGTACTGACAGTTTGTTTAAAGCTGTATAAAACCAGCTCCTGACGGATACGTAAAAAGCCAAAATAGTACTTATTATACATTTATCTATAATTTTTTTCCGGTAACAGAAGATATTTATATTAAAAATACTTGAATGTTATACAATGTTAAATTCAAAGGTATGATGTAACGATTGGTATCTAGTACGACATTTATGTTCGGAAAACACATATAACCTCATAATACTGGTGTTCTTTTTGAATTACAGGGTGACAAGAATTAACAATATTTTTTAATGACCACGAAAGTTAAATAGATTTCTAATGACAGTGGAGGCTCGTCAAAAGAGATTCACAATTTTAGTACTTAAAATATGACCATTTTTAATCGAACATGCTCTACAATTAAACAAGAATAAATTTTGTTAAGGAAATTATTGGTAGTAAAGTTATTTTGAAATCCTCGACCAACTAACGGACAAATCATTAATACAGGTTGCTTCACAGTGTATAGACAAAAAAAAAAAAAAAAAACAAAAAAAAAAACAAAAACAAAAAAAAAAACATTGAAGAACTTTAGAAGGGAAAAAGATTTTTATTTCGAAATTTCAAGATTAATACATGAGACTAAAGGAAATTAAAAAATGAATTTCTATAAATGTTGGCAATCTGAGGATACAACAAACGAATTATCTGCTTGAAATTTGCCATCATCTGCTAGCGTTTGTCTATCGGAATCTACATTATCACACTTGTCATCGTTGTTTTCAGCTCTTCTGTGTTTTTTATTGATCTCTGAAGCCTTGATCTTTAAGATAGCCTAATAAACAGAAATCTAGTGGTGATACGTCAGGGATATAGCGTTGTGTAGTAATTTTACAACATTTCACATTAGTTATCTTCCTTTGTTCGCTTAAACCATTTTCATTCATTTAATTTTTTCCCCTTCCTTTTTCTTGTACCCCGTTTTATTTTGTTTCCCTGGTAGCCCATTCATCATTATTTTTAATTATTTATTCATATGTCTAAATTTTTACTTAGCCCATTGTTTTCAAATAATATTTCGTTTATTTCAATTTTGTCTTTGCGTTACGTAATCGGACTTTGGTACCAAATCAAATTTAAATTATTTGTCATTTATTCCTATGGAATCCTTTTAGCCTTAATTGGCAAACCTATATTTTTTCGTTTTGGCGACCTTTTACACTCACAGATATTTGTTTCATTACACGCGCATTCTGTTTGGCGTATCTTACGTAGCACGGCAACTCACGGCACATTTTCTCTCGCCAATGACAGGTTTATCGTTTTTCGAATTCGGTTCTATCAGAAGCGTTTGGTTATTGGGGTATGTTTTGAATATACCTTTGGATTAAAAAAAAAAAATCTTACCTTTTTTCCGTTTTCTATCGTCTTACTGATGAAGATGTGATGGTGGTAATAAATAAAAATGATGCTGAAATCAAGAGTGCCCTGTGAAATGGAAATAAAAGTAGACTCCAAGCGGCACTTAAAAAAAAAAAAAAAAAAGTAGCCAATCTGAGAGTTGTTCTAATCTGCTGTAGCGTCGACAATGCATTTTAATAATTTCAGTCAAGGTGATTTATAAATTATGTGGTTCCAATGTGACGTATCACAAATTAAATTTCTACACGGACTATCGAGTGGAATTCCCAATGTTATTATTTTTTTTCTATATTTTTCCTTGTTATTATTATTCTTATTGGTAAAAAAAAGATTGAATTTCTTTCGTGAAGCGAATAAATAACTATATCTTATTATGAGAGAACTGGCATCTTTGTATAATATACGGTAAGGTGCCCTATTATCGTCTCCCAGTCACTTTTACGCCCTTGGAAGTTGTAATGTTCAGTGAAAATCTACCAAATTTGCATTTTACATAGACTAACTAACCACGCACATAGGAAAATAGGCAAATATCTTAAAAAAATTAACAATGCGAAAAATTGTTTTTTCAAAAGTATCTAAAAAATGCAAAAGAAAAAAAAATGGTCCCAATTTCGTCCCCCCAAAAAATCCAATACGCCGAAGCTTAACTTATAACTAAATCAAAATTTATTTCTAAATGAATAAGTAATTTAATTTACATTAAAGTAAGGCACAAAGAAATGTACTAATTATCAGTGGAAGGATTACTTAACAAAACATTAGCCATGAGGAAAAACATGAGGAAAACATTGAAAAAAATATCATGAAAAAGCATTCCTAATTTCGTCCACGGAACGAAACTAAGAACTGCAAGGGGAACGATACTGGAAACACGCTACTTCACAACATGACAGAGCGTCAGTTCCCTTAAGTTGAACTGGGTATCCTAAAACTCACTGTATGCTACTGTCGGCATTTTACCAACGTAAAATGCATGCATTGATAAGAAATAAATACTTACAGTACAGTAAACAACGTTCTACAAACGACGTAATAAGAACTCAGGTCTTCCAAAAATAGGAAATTCGGCGTCTTTAATTTATGTATGCGTCTTGGTGAGCGAAACTTTCAACACTGACCCCTTTTATATCCCATCCTCTGTGCCTTGCGTCATAAGTGGCGCCAATTTCGCAAAAGGGGAGAAGTTAAGTGCGACGAAATTAGGAGAGGGGCCGAAATATGGGCACTTTACCCTAATAAATAATTATTGTTCGATAAGAATACTGTTTTTTATATTTAAATGTGTCTAATAATACTTCATATCTCACAGACAGATTATTACTTGCATGAATAAAAATTCTGTTTATGTTTCGAATTGTAATAAACAATTTTTAATAAATATTTCTGTTTTTATTTTCATCCAAGTGATGAGTATTTTTATTATTCACGTTAGTCATAATCTTTAGCAAGAAAGTATTGAAAAAAAAAATGTACTGCACCAAGTCTTACATTTGTGATCATATGTCCTCTAAAAAATGAAAATCATTTTATTCATAGATCACATTTTAACTTAAAAAAGTGTATGAATAGAAATTCTTAGTCATCATATTGAATTATAAAATATTTATAATTCTGAACGCGTAATCATTTAAATTCGAGATGTGCTGAAGAATTCATTTCAACAAAATAAATCAGCTATAGACTATATATATGTATTTTATAATAATTTGGACTTAAAAGTCATTAGTCAAAGTGTTTCGGGAAAGCCTATTGAGATGACACGATTGTCATAGAGGCTTGTGAACGCCACCTGTTGAATATGGAGGAGCTCCATCCTGCTGAAATCGTGTGTATTGGATCCAATGTACGTGGTAGCTAACAGAAAGGACCCTCTTTGTCAAGGAGTCGTGATACCGTTCAGAATTCACTGTCCAGACAAACAAATATGTAAACAAAATGCCATCAGCACACAAACCAGATCCGAAAGTGACATTTTGTTAATGAAGACTTTTGACAGTGACAAATTATGGCTTCTCACTGCCCCAAATCCGATAATTTTGACGATTTTCATAGCCATCAAACCGAAAGTGTGCCTAATTGAAAAATATAATTTCGCCACAGTTGAAACAAGTCTCAATCATTTCACACATGAACTTGGTGATCTCCAGTTATTACTTACCTATCATACGTAGTATAGGATAAGTCTTGTAATCGTTTTAAAAATCGAAAAAAAAAATTGTCGGATTTACACGTTCCACGCTGGCCCCCAACGACTAGTTTTGCAATAGCATCTGGGCTGAGAGATTGACCTGACTGAATTTTGTAAGGGAAAGTGTCAAGATCTTTGCGGACTTGTGGAGATTCCCTATTCTGTAGTTCCAGTGACATCAAGTTATTAAGCCAGGTGACTAGTTGCTGTTGATGGTTCTTACTCCATTCCGGCAGCGTTGATGGTTCCGGACATCCTTGGTTTCTTTTCTTTAGTCGTGCCCACATTTTCAACAGCCACTGCACCTGCTCGTTCAAGCTTGGCAATTAATGATCTTAGCATGTTCAACGGTAACCATTTTTAAGTCACTAATCCAATTCCTGTGCTTTTTGACAAAAATAAAGCGTTTTGACAAAAAAAAAAAAAAAAACACGTTTGTCGATTGAATATGGGTACATTTGGGCGAAATGAAAATATTGTTCGACAATAACCAGAGTCCGTAAATAAGCTTCATTTGGTTCTCTGCGCAGGTCTTCAAAATTTCACATTACTAGCTTCCTTCGTTGAAGAATTATTCAACTGAAAGTTTCGCTATATCCTGTGAAACACCCTGTATATGACTCAAGGGAGAAACTATAATTGACGGAAGTACCTGTGGCCTTTCACCTTCATATAGAAGTAACTTTTTTTACTAAATGTCCATTAACAGCGCTTGATCGTCGTGATCCTGGGTAAGGCAGAGACAATTTAGAAAACCTCCAACTAACATTTACAAATTGTATATTTTATTCGATCTTAGAAGACATGGCCGTGATAAGAATATACGGAGGGGTGCGAAGCAAACAATAGTTAAAACTAGAAGCGCTGTTGCTGGTTTTTGCTAGCTGAGAGGCAGAGAGTGAAGTAGCGAGCTTACCGTCATAAGATCGCGCTACTTCGCTGCACGACATTGCCAACTCACAGATGTTTTAACAACTACACGTGGGTAGACAAAAGATTTGGCGAGAGATAATTAACACAAATTGAGCTGTCGTTTACCTAAACATAGTTCCAGGTTATCTAGGGTTGCTGGCAAAATTAAAAGAATTCTTGTGGTCATTGGGCAAGTCGAAGATAAGGTGTTTTGAATCACAAATTTTAAAAGTATACAATTGACTTTAGTCAAAATCAACAATCTGTTGGACTACAAAAATGGGCAAGTGGTAACGTGAGTTATTTAAAGAAGTCGTTATTAAAAAAGTGTGAGAGAGAGTAAGAACTGAAAAAAAGTTGCAAACGCATGCATAAACCAGAATGATTTAATATGACCGTGAAAAAATTATGAGAAGGGAAGCGCACCCAAACTAAGAAGAGAAAGTATGAGGGTTAAATGCGGCCAGCTGTCAAAGAGAACACATGTTTCATTTATACGTTGTTTTCATTTGAACAGAAAGCTGCGACGGTTGAATTAAATATATATAGGAAAGGGACTTAATATTTACAAAGTAGGCAGAATTAATGATTCACTTTTTTAAAAAGATGAGTATTTAAGGTATTAAATATGTTTAATTAATTGTGAGGGAGGGACGCATGAAACCAGTATATATTTAAGTATTAAACTAAATTCGCATCTAGCGGGGGACATGAAATACGCATAATTTCTTAAGTATTTTAGTAAAATTTAAACTCGAGCACGCACAGAGGGGGGGGGGGGAGACTTGGAAGGAAATATAATAAATAGAACACTGACGGACGATTCCGTTTTTAATGAAAAAAGGTGCTTTTGATGACAGAGATGCCAAAAGAAAAATAAACTATCCAAGATAATTGAACGGTATATTTGCCCGTAGATATTGGTGCAGTCATCGACAATAGTAATCGTTGTGTTTCATGTGTACAAACCGAGACGCATCCATAATACAATGTGTTTTATACCATCTATTGATAATTGAAAATGCGTTATGAGTATAAATCCTTTCTATTCAATTATTGTATATTTGCTGCCTCTTTAATTGTCAAAAATTTTAAAACCTTTTTTCTCTGTGATGATGAATGCACGCTTTATCAGTGTTCAATTTTTCAAGTTTTGTAAGCCAATGCAAGTTGCTAGAACTGACTTATTTTGCAAATCTGGTATGCAAAAAATTATTTCATAACTTGTAGAACATTCTTCCGGTTCTTCTACGAGTATTTATCAAATCTTTCGGATTGCATCCAACATTCTCTATACTCATTTTGGGTTTTCTGGAAATTTCAACTATTCCCTCTTATTGCACCCTTATTACAGCTACCGTTTAAAAGAAGAGTTTCTTTACCCCTGGTACTCTTTATCATGGGTGGTACATTTTTCAAGTGAACTCTCGTTTTTTCATGCCTTTATGTGCAATAAGATTGTCTCATATTATTCGGCCATCATTATCATAAAAGTTAATAAGTCGTCTTTAGAGACGTGGGTGTAATTATTATTAGTAAGAAAATTCCTTATTATAAAACACAAATCTCCATTTTTGTGAAAGTTAGCTGTGTCTAAATTTATACTGGTAATAGCAGAAAATATATTGCACTTAACTAAGAGTTTTTTCAGATTGCTTAATTCGATATAATTAAATATGCCCCCCCCCCCAAAAAAAAATAAAAATAAAATTGAAACAGAGCTATAAATACTCTATCGTTTAGAATTCCATGTTTAAGGGTCTTTCGTTATTAAATTATTCATTTCTTTAAAAGGTAATTTTATTTTTGAAAATATAATATTAAATTTATGTAATCATTAATTAAATAACATTAAAATGAATAAAGTGCATGCTTTTTAGAATTAAACTGCCTTCTAGAGATTAACAATTAACATAGTGCTAATGAAAAATATCTATTGAGTAAAGTAGCCCTAAAAAAACCATGTCTAAAACTGTGTTTCATTTTTCCAGATCAAATCTTCTCGTATGGTGCAATTGAAATAAAATTTGGATGTCGAAGAAAAGTATATAACTCCAATTTGTTTACGAAGTTATAAAAGATAAACAATACTAAACGTCGCGTCGTAGTGATACTGGGAATGAAATGCAATTTTGTATCAGAATAACATCCTTGCACAGCGCTTCTCCAGTTATGCGTGATTTTAATTCAGTTAAATAAATGACTTAATTATTTTTTATGACGGTGGTTTTCTACAAATCTCTAAATAAAGGATTTTTTTTTTAAATTACAAGCTTACAAAATTACAGGTTACAAAAAGAACTATAAGATAAATGCATCAAATTCCAGAGGTTAACTACTCATAAAAATTCAAGCAATCATTCATTAAGATGCAAATTATACAGAGCTACCAAAATAAATTTAGTATTAAATGTACAGTTCTTATTTCATGTAAATACATAGAAAATTGGAAATACTCCAGCTTTTTTTTAATTGCCTGTAATAGATTCCATTAGTCTCTAGCCATGTAACCACTTCGAAGTTTATCCTTCTTTTTTCTTCAATTTTCAGAATTAAATGACATTCTATTTCCATTTATTTATTCACTTAAGAATGAATAATTGCAGAGTTTAAAAGCAAAAGCTTAATATCTATGTTTATTTATCTTTAAAGTTTGTTATTTAATGACGGCGAACTTTAAATGTCTTTGATAGAGTGAGCGTGTCTTAATCTAAAAATATATAAGATAATCATTTCTAGATAGCTAATTTTAAAATATGTTGAATTCCTTTTCATTATCCAGCGGGTAGGATGAACTTCAATTTTTTTAAGACTTAGTTTTTCCTCATACAGGGTGATTCAGCTCGTCGGTGACAAACTTTAAGGATCGATAGAGCACACCTAGACGAACATTTTTGAATAGGGAATGTAGGGTCCCTGACGCGATGGTAAGGCGCTAGGCGCTTTCGAAAATTTGGGTGCCGAAATTCGAAACGTCATAAAAACTAGGGAAATGGTTAGATTTTCTTGCTTGTTGCGTCGAAATGATTCTGTTTGTTTAGACTTTCTTCAGTACCAATTTGATAAGCGTATCTCTTAAAACATGGATAGGGGGCGCTGCAGACTTTGGAGAGCTAGACAACAACTTTAAGCCCGTTATTTTGATAATTTAACACATGCTCGCCAAAGTTTATACTCTAACTTAAAGTTTGAACCCAAAAGTAGAGCCCTGCAAAAAGCGTAAGAGCCGGAATAAAATGTCAAAGTACAGGGTGGTCGAAACTCGAAGGCTCCTAAGAGATAAACAAACAGATTTCTTGACTTATGGCATGCATTTTCATGATTCTGTTTGCTGGGGCTCTCTGAAACTCAGTTGAACGGTACAAAAAGAAACATCGATAGGGGGCGCTTTGGGCAAAAAACATAATTCGTTGACATTTCGGACGCTAACTGGAAACGGGGCGCTACGATCAGTTAGTAATAATGGAAACACATTTTCTACCTCTGCTCAACACTTCTGAATAAATTTAGACCAAAAACATCAATGATACTGGAAATTTATTTACAAAAAATAACACTACAGAAGATGCTCGAAATTTCGACCTCGGGCCATGATGCAGGCTTCGCACCTCCGTCGCATTGAGGAGTGTGTGTTTCCAACAATGCCAGGAGTATCTCTGATCTGCCCTGCAGCTGCCACAATGCGCGCCACAAGTTCTTCAGCATTGCTGACAGGTGTATGGTATACCTCGGCCTTCAGGTAACCCCAAAGGAAGAAATCCAAGCAGGTGAGGTCTGGTGATCGGGCAGGCCAGTGAACTGGACCCCCACGCCCGATCCACCGCTGGCCATACCTTGCGTTTAGATGGAGACGCACGTCGTTCGTGTAATGGGCCGGAGCTCCATCGTGCTGGAACCACATCTGGCGACGCGAACCTTCGGGTACGTGCGCCTCATCCAGAAGCTGCGGCAGCACTTGATCCAGGAAAATCAGGTAATTTCCACCTGTCAGCCGTTCAGGTAACAAATAAGGGCCAATGAGGCAATCCCCCAGAATGCCGGCCCACACATTTACTGAGAAACGCTCCTGGGCTGCTCGGCTTCTGGTTTCATGTGGATTTTCATCACACCACACATGACTGTTGTGGGCGTTCCACATTCCCTCCCGGCTGAAGGTGGACTCGTCCGTAAACAAAATGCTGTTTACAAAACGGGGATCCCTGGATCTCATCGCCAAGTACCATCTTGAGAATTCCACTCGAGGGCCAAAATCCTGCTCTCTGAGCAACTGCACCCGCTGGATGTGGTAGGGGTGCAAATTCCGGGAACGTAAGATGCGCCACGCAGTTGCTTGCGAAATGCCAACATGTCTGGCGATATCTCTCGTGCTAAGACCTGGGTTGTCCTCAACCAGGTTAAGCACAGCCTCTTCGTTGTCGGGGGTGCTCACTGATCGCTCCCGTTCAGGCCTGCCTACGTCGAAAGATCCCGTTGTGGACAACCTCTGGTGTACTCGAGCGAAGAAGGCATGGCAGGGGATTTGCCTGTTGGGGTAACGCTCGGCGTACAACCGCTGAGCGGCTCGTCCATTACAACCAGCAGCGCCATACGCCAAATGCATGTCAGCCAATTCAGAGTTTGTGTACCGTTCCATCCTACTACCGATCTGCAGACAAGTAACCCGAAGCTTAAGTAGGTACCGCACGTTCAAAAGACGTGTCTGCGCATACAACTACGTCATCTCGCGTTGTCGTCTACGCATTACGTATCTTTTGCATATCGATATGGTACGATATCTTTTGCATAAATCAGCAAAAAGCACCTTATGTAAATTTTATTGCGCGCATTGTGCATGATTGAAACCAGCTATGTTTGTTAAAAAAAACAAACAAACTGCAGTTTTAATAGCTTCTTATGATAAGTAAATTACTCTCTTGTTTTGTTTCTAACTGATCGTAGCGCCCCGTTTCCAGTTAGCGTCCGAAATGTCAACGAATTATGTTTTTTGCCCAAAGCGCCCCCTATCGATGTTTCTTTTTGTACCGTTCAACTGAGTTTCAGAGAGCCCCAGCAAACAGAATCATGAAAATGCATGCCATAAGTCAAGAAATCTGTTTGTTTATCTCTTAGGAGCCTTCGAGTTTCGACCACCCTGTACTTTGACATTTTATTCCGGCTCTTACGCTTTTTGCAGGGCTCTACTTTTGGGTTCAAACTTTAAGTTAGAGTATAAACTTTGGCGAGCATGTGTTAAATTATCAAAATAACGGGCTTAAAGTTGTTGTCTAGCTCTCCAAAGTCTGCAGCGCCCCCTATCCATGTTTTAAGAGATACGCTTATCAAATTGGTACTGAAGAAAGTCTAAACAAACAGAATCATTTCGACGCAACAAGCAAGAAAATCTAACCATTTCCCTAGTTTTTATGACGTTTCGAATTTCGGCACCCAAATTTTCGAAAGCGCCTAGCGCCTTACCATCGCGTCAGGGACCCTACATTCCCTATTCAAAAATGTTCGTCTAGGTGTGCTCTATCGATCCTTAAAGTTTGTCACCGACGAGCTGAATCACCCTGTATATACATTTATATGTATATATATATATATATATAATACATATAAAAAAAATACACACACACATATATATATATGTGTGTATGCATTTAAAAAAAAAAACCTTTAACAATAAGTAGTATACGTACAAAAAAAAAATTAAAATTGTAAAAAGTTCACTTTTCTTGAACCAACATATTTATACTTGTTTAAGAAATGAATTAAAGATGCAAATATTGAAGTTTAAGATAAAATATACTAATTATAAGTTTATGTGGTTATTCCTTTTTTTTGTTTATTCTTATGAAAAATCTATTTTATTTGTGAAAATTTCCGAATTGAATCATTTTTGAAGATTTCAAACATTTTGTGATATTCTGAATGTAGTTTACTAATTATGGAAAATGATTGTATGTGTGTGTTTTACAAATATTGTTCCCTCTATAAGTAAACAGTTAATGCGCGAAATTTTCTTAAACTACATTTTTAATTGAGGACGTGACTTTCAAAACTCGCCTTATCGAAAATTAAAAAAAATCGAGTTTATCCATCAATCTGTTTGGTAATATGCATCGAAAAAAAACACTACAACATAAAAAATAGCTTTACCGTGTGTTTCTGGCACTGTAATATTTTTGTTTACAATATTGTGACCTGTATAAATAAACAGTTAATGCGCGAAATTTTCTTAAACTACATTTTTAATTGAGGACGTGACTTTCAAAACTCGCCTTATGCAAAATTTTAAAAATCGAGTTTATCCATCAATTATTGTAATATATAATAACAATATTTCTGAGCATGCTTAAAAAAAACAGTACAATATGCAAAAAATCACTTTTATCGTGTATTTCTAACGCTTTAAAATCTCTGTTTACAACGAAAAGCAATGGACGCCGTTAGAGGTTTTTGTGATTTCCCAAAATGTGATTTTCTGGATAAGGTGACTTTTGAAACTCCGTCCTCAATTATACCCTGACATTAGTTGACGTTCTATAAGTTTTTAGGTGCGTTCGTAATTATATAAATACGTAGAAACTATAGTCGTCGTTCGGTCCGTCCGTCTGTCCTTATATAATAGAGCATAAACTATCCAACCGAATGGTCTGGAATTTTAAATGTATAATTATTGCAAAATTATGTCGAATCATTTCAAATTTTATGAAAATCGGATGTATAGTTTAATTACAGAGACAGTCAAAAATTTCCGTTACATTACAGCCAATGGGAAAAAAGTATTTCAAGTGCATTTTAATGATGCTATAGCCTTCGAACAGAAGGGAATTGATATGCGCTTATGAAGTGAACTAAAATATACATTCAGTACAATATGCGGTGCAAAAAATATTTGAAAACTAGTTATAGTACGAACGCACCTGATTTGCCAAGTTTGACGGTTAATTTCCAACTTGTTGTATATGTCACGTAGCAGGTCGCATTGCTATGGTTCCATGAAAGCAAAACTCGTAGTCTATGGATCGAAATTGCAATTAAATAAATAAGGGTGTTTATTATGAAAGATATTTATGATTTAATTTTGGCATTGATTAATGAACAGAGCTTCTTCTTAATCTTTTCGTTTTCTATTGAAGATTACAGCTATATCACAATTTTTACAAAATGATAAGGAATCAACTTTTATAATTCAGATTCTCAATTAAAATATGTATGAATCTATTTTTTAAATACCTAATTTTGAATTCAGAATATGCAACAGCGTCTTGGTTACGATATACATTTTTCAAATTGACTCGTTGCAGTACTTCTGTTTAAATTTCAATTAATGCTACACATTCATAATTGATGGAATGTAGCTTATTAAAATAAATAAATAAATATATTATATGGAAGAAAATTCTGATGTAATCATACATAAAAATAAAGCATGATTTATGAGAATAAATGATCCGCGTTGTGAAAATGTAACTTTAATTTATTAGCCCCCCATATGCTATTTCTTTCGTGCAAAAATTAAAGTGTCGTCGATAAAAAATAACGTTCCGTAACACAAGCCAGCAGTAAAACGAAGCATATGTATAATTGTAAAGTTAAATAACGATAATATCTACAGCGATTTTTTTAAATTCTATACATCGCACGCTTTCTATTTTTACCCCGTCGCGTCATATAGGAAAAAAAAATACTTTTAAATGCAATTTGTTTGAAAACTGCATCTCAATTTATTTTTGAGATATTAATTTTTTGTTACTTTTAAAGACATTTCTTTAATGATGGCAACCGAAGTACTCCATTTCTGCTGAATGTAAAAAGAAAATAGTAGATTAGTATATCTTTTTCTTGCCGGTTTCTCGTAAAAAACTGAAAAAAAAATATTTTGTAATTAAAATACGTGCTGTGCCAAGAAAATCGTCTGCTATAAAAATGTATTTTAAAGAATATGTGCGACATTTTTTCTTTGCATTTACTTAATTCCTATCAAGAAGCTGAGAGAATGCAATTTTATTAATCCATCTGTAATAATATTTTACGAATTTCGAAAAAAAATATAAATGAAGGATTTCTGATAAAACACGGAGCTAAACTACATGTAATTTTCAGTATCTATATTAATATTACATACAAATGAAGGCCGTGAATTATTAGATATCCGATTTTTTGTCGAGTCTCTTGAATGACGCACCGCTTTTTGCCTTCCGCGATAGTGATATCCTGTGCTTACTTTTCTATAGATCTTGTTTAAGACTGGATCGAACATGTATAATTCTTTAGCGGATGCAAATGACGTTATTTTATCTAAAATAAAAGCGTATATTTTAAGTTTTTTTGAACAGAAATATGTTTTGTACTATCTCTATTTATATTTTTTTTTCATCGGGGGCAATACAAAATGCTGGTTGGTTGTGTTTATGACGGACAATTATCAACACGAGGGATATAGGACCTAAGGGGGGGGGATGCCAATCGTGGGAGTCTTTCTAAGGGAACCTAACCCATATTAACGCTTGAAAGTCCAAGGTCCGAAGAAAACAACGAACACTCCGAACGATTAGGCCGACGGGCGCGATTGGGATCGAACCCAGCACTTCCCGTCGACCAGCTTCGAGAGCAGAACCTCTCGGCAGCTGGTGGGGCTATAAAATTCTGAAAAAGCAGAATTCCTGTTTCTAATCATTTTTGCAGTTAACAAATACACTAGAACCTCTTTTATCCGAAACTCTCGGTAAACCGAAATCCATTTTTAAAGCTTTTTTTTTTTTTTTTTTTTTTTTTTTTTTTTTTTTACTGTCACATTCCTTGTGTGGAAAATCTATTTTGAAAGCTTTTTTTCTTTTTACTGTCATATTCCTTGTGTGGAAGCAGTCCTTCCGGTCTACGAGTACATATAAATATTTTCGATTCCATTTCTTAGAGTTCCTTTCAATTTAACTTGAGCTCCCGTAAACTGCGGAATGGAACGAAGAAAACGAACAAATTAGCAATTCTGAAGCTTTTGAATGTTTTGAAAAATGCTTGGCATAGCTGGAACAGCAAAAAAGATTGCAATACTGGTGAACTAATAATATAAAAAAAAAACTGCATGATAGTGCTTCAAAGCAACAGTAATCGAAACTGCGATGAATAAAACATTTTTTTCAAACCCTTATGATATATGTAAAAGGTACTAACTTTCAAAATTTAAATTCAGGTAATTTATTCTTGCTTCTATTTCACTAATGCTGTATTTTTATTAAGAACTTCTAACCATAATAAGAAATATTGCATATATTTCTCATTAATATTAAAATTGAAGCAGTCTCGATTTTCCGAAAGAGAATCGGTCCCAATTTCTTCGGATAATCGAGGTTCTACTATAGTTAAAAAGAAAGAAAGAAAAAAAATGAAAAAACTTATGGCTGTACGATCGATGAAGGATCAGCGCCTGCAGAGCCCAACTCTGTTTACTTGACCTTGGGCCCCGAGTTGATATGCAGCATGCGCAGCTACCAAGTATTATATTGAAGTTGAAGTTTTATACAGAATGTGTAATTATTACCAGAATGATTTTATTTTATTTAACTTTCCTTATATTATGAATATAAGTATGATGATAGCAAATACTTCAAATTCATTTAAATTTTAAATGTACTCATCTGTAAACTGCATTTCACTATTTCTAGATGATTTGTTAAAATTTGTTATTTTAGATTCCTTAGAATTAGTTTTCTATTCCACAAACATAATAAATAAATAGCATGCATTCAAAATAAAAATCGTAGCAATAGTAAATAAATTTATTTAAAATTAATGATGAAAATATCATTAAATAAGTAAAAATGTAAATTTATTTTTTTTAAACAGTCTTTCATTAAAATTCACAAAAATGTAGAAAATATATATGTCTTTTTAAATGCACTAAAAAGTAGAAAAGTTTAAAAAAAATCATTAATGCGCGGAGTTTAAATAAATTGCGGTGAGCTCGATTATCGAAGATTAATGGTTTTAAATGGGAATTTCACCAAATTAGCCAGCTATCGCCAAGTTGGCTTCATATATGGCAGCTTATTTTTGTCGCCAAATTAACTGATATTTTGCCAAGTTGGCTGAAATTTGGCGTACTCATTGTTGATGCTGTTGCAGATTTCTCCATAGGAAATAAAAGTTACCATTAAGTAAATTTATCCCCCGTTACTCACCTTAGGGATCAAATTTTAAGAAAATAAATGTTCAATTTATATATTGCCCTCAACAATACATATATATTCCAAATTTCAAAGGTCTGTGTCAGCAGGAAGTGAGTGAAAAGTGAGTCACAAGGTTTGACTGCCACACGCAAACATAATTGATTAAGAAAAGAAGAAAATAAGTGTTCAATTCATGTATTGCCCTCAAGAATACATGTATATTCCAAATTTCAAAGGTCTGTGTCAGCAGAAAGTGACTGAAAAGTAAGTCACAAGATTTGACTGCCGCACACAAACCTAATTGATTAAGAAAATAAGAAAATAAATGTTCAATTCATGTATTGCCCTCAAGAATACATATATATTCCAAATTTCAAAGGTCTGTGTCAGCAGAAAGTGACTGAAAAGTAAGTCACAAGATTTGACTGCCACACACAAACCTAATTGATTAAGAAAATAAGAAAATAAATGTTCAATTCATGTATTGCCCTCAAGAATACATGTATATTCCAAATTTCAAAGGTGTGTGCCAGCAGGAAGTGAGTGAAAAGTGAGTCACAAGATTTGACCGCCACACGCAAACATAATTGATTAAGAAAAGAAGAAAATAAGTGTTCAATTCATGTATTGCCTTCAACAATACATATATATTCCAAATTTCAAAGGTCTGTGTCAGCAGGAAGTGAGTGAAAAGTGAGTCACAAGATTTGACTGCCACACGCAAACATAATTGATTAAGAAAAGAAGAAAATAAGTGTTCAATTCATGTATTGCCCTCAAGAATACATGTATATTCCAAATTTCAAAGGTCTGTGTCAGCAGAAAGTGACTGAAAAGTAAGTCACAAGATTTGACTGCCACACACAAACCTAATTGATTAAGAAAATAAGAAAATAAATGTTCAATTCATGTATTGCCCTCAAGAATGCATGTATATTCCAAATTTCAAAGGTCTGTGTCAGCAGAAAGTGACTGAAAAGTAAGTCACAAGATTTGACTGCCACACACAAACCTAATTGATTAAGAAAATAAGAAAATAAATGTTCAATTCATGTATTGCCCTCAAGAATACATATATATTCCAAATTTCAAAGGTCTGTGTCAGCAGGAAGTGAGTGAAAAGTGAGTCGCAAGATTTGACTGCCACACGCAAACCTAATCGATTAAGAAAAGAAGAAAATAAGTGTTCAATTCATGTATTGCCCTCAAGAATACATGTATATTCCAAATTTCAAAGGTGTGTGTCAGCAGGAAGTGAGTGAAAAGTGAGTCACAAGATTTGACTGCCACACACAAACCTAATTGATTAAGAAAATAAGAAAATAAATGTTCAATTCATGTATTGCCCTCAAGAATGCATGTATATTCCAAATTTCAAAGGTCTGTGTCAGCAGAAAGTGACTGAAAAGTAAGTCACAAGATTTGACTGCCACACACAAACCTAATTGATTAAGAAAATAAGAAAATAAATGTTCAATTCATGTATTGCCCTCAAGAATACATATATATTCCAAATTTCAAAGGTCTGTGTCAGCAGGAAGTGAGTGAAAAGTGAGTCGCAAGATTTGACTGCCACACGCAAACCTAATCGATTAAGAAAAGAAGAAAATAAGTGTTCAATTCATGTATTGCCCTCAAGAATACATGTATATTCCAAATTTCAAAGGTGTGTGTCAGCAGGAAGTGAGTGAAAAGTGAGTCACAAGATTTGACTGCCACACACAAACCTAATTGATTAAGAAAATAAGAAAATAAATGTTCAATTCGTGTATTGCCCTCAAGAATACATATATATTCAAAATTTTAAAGATCTGTGTTAATAGGAAGTGGGTGAAAAATGAGTCAAAGATTTGACTGCCACGCACAAACATAATTGCAAGTTGAAAGAAAGTATGTAATAAAAAGGAACTTTATTTTAATCATGCATAATTTAGATATTTCCTTGATGGTTTCTTTGAATTGAAATAAATCTTGCTAAAATTAGTCGGATGTGCTAATCTCCAAAGTTTATACTATCTTACATATATTATTGCTCCAAAATTCACTAGCAAAGGGCGAAATGCAATGGCAATCTTTGTCCATCATGGAGATTTTAAAGATCTAAAATTCCTTGAATTAGTTCTCGAGATATGACTATCTATAAAATCGCGTAAATCATGCAAAATCCAGTATAACAGCGCCACCTATTGGGTGATTAAAACGGAAACCTAATCAGCAACAGCTTGTGTCGACATATAACTGAATTTGAAGTTTGATGAAAATCCGTGCATTATTTCTTGAGAGAAAACTATTGCAGAAATCGTGAAAAATGCACCATAGCAGCACCACCTGTTGGGCGATATAAACCAAAAACTAATCAGCACCAATTTATATCATGGTCCAACTGAATCTAAAGTTTTGTGAAATTATGTGCAATAGTTCTTGAGATAGAGCTCCCTCAAATTCTTTGTCTCATACAGACAGACGCACAGACTCACAGACAAACATTTTGTGAAAACATGTTTTTTGAGAACTCTGACCCCTATAACGTGTAAATCCGTCGAAAACCGGAATTCGAAAATTTTCTCGAATCCAGTACTTTATTCTTGTAAAGATAGAATAAAGTTAAAAGAAAATTTATCTTAAACATGTGTAATTTCAGATATTTCCTAGAACGTAGAAATCCAAAGAACATTCATTAAGATGCAAATTATACAGTGCAAGGAAAATGACTTCAGTATTAAATATACAATTCTCGTCAAAAAACAAATGAAAATGTATTGGCATTACCCCAGCATGTCTGTAATTGTCCCTAAATAGCTTTTATTAGTGTCAAAGTCTCTTAACTTGCAACTAATTCGAATTCCATAACATTTTCTCTTTACTTTTAGGTTCTTTCAGACTGAATGCAATTGCATTTCCATTTATTTTTCGCTTTCAGATAACTCATAATAGTATTTAAAGAGAAAAGATTTTGAATAAAATTATGCAACTTTCTTTTCTTTATAAAGATTAGGATAAAATTTTTTTGAACATTATTTAATCTTACAACAGTAATTGTTGGTTTACTTGAATCGAAATAAATCTGGCATAAAAACAGTCATTTCAACATATATATATATATATAAACTCGGTTTATGGCGTCAGATGCCACTATTCGAAAAATCTACAACAGTATTTTCCATTTTTTCCGGTGAAGGGTCCATTCCTCTACCAGACCTCTATCCCTCATTGCCTTTGAAATATCATCCATCCAATTCTTCCCCGTTTCTTTTTTTTGTTTGTTTCATAATTGAATGTGATTTTGGGTAGTCTTTCATCATTCTTTTGACATGACCATGCCAAATTAATTGCTTTTTTTAATATCATCTAATATGGTTCCCATTTTTGCATCATTTCCTTTATTCTGTCATTTCTTATTCTTCCTATTCTTGATATCCTGCCTGATCTTCTTAGGGCTTCCATTTCTACTGCCCCTAATTTCTTTCTTTCTGTCTCTACAACAACATAAAGAAATTTAAATTTAAAGATAAACACATAAATATTTCCAGCGTTACTCTGAATCACTTAAACTTATTTTACTTTTTGATCTGGGAAAATCGTTGTAATGTAACAGTTTCAAAAATATTTTGTTTCGAATTATTTTTTAAATATCTATGAAGGGATGAAATATTTCAACTGAAAATGCACAAATTATTATTACGGCTTTTGAATAATTTGCAGCAGTGGAAAAAAAAAAAAATGTTCAATTTTATAGGGAAAATGTCCGTTGATTCTCAATGAAAAAGCGAAATTGGGAATTATTGAGTAAAATATTTGAATATTGTAAATGCAAATTAACCAATGTTACTCTCTGGGTTTTAATTCTCCCATATGCAAGGACATTTTATCATCCGTTTTGACTCTGACCTCAGGGAAATATTTTCACACTATTTTATAATATTATTAATACATTAATAATTAATAATTATATTTATAATAATTAATAATCATATTAATAATTAAATTCATAATATTATTAGAATTAGCACAGAATAAAAAAATAATTGTGGCATAACGGTGGTAAAGAAAAAATGAAAAAAGTTATCAGCTCACAAGTTTTTCGGTGTTAAATTAACATTGAAAAGTGACACTGGAAATAATAAGCATTGAGGCACCTCGTAATACTTAAATTCTATCTCATGGCGTACATATTAACTGATGGCGAATTCATTTCGACGAAAACCATCCAAAAACTGTGCCATGTTTAGCCACGTGGTTTAGTAAAAACCCTTCCCAAAGTATCATTGGATCAGCTGATCTTTGTTTAAATTTTTGCCCTACCCAGATAGTGGACTGGTCAAAGTGATTCTTCAAAGTTGAACGATTGGTTAAAATTTAGGTCAAAGGTTGCAGCTTCCTCTAATAATTGACTTCACACATCATTCGCAAATGATTACGGCTTCTTCATACCGTATTTCACGATTTTTCCATTTACAAAATCTTTGCATAAAGGATTTTTTCTTCTTTCTTTTGGAGAAGAAAAGTTAGAACTTTTTGTCCACCCTCAATTTATCGTTATTTTTCTTCAAATTTATATTATGCCTGTATTATATATGAATCTTTTTTAGAATAGTTTTAATAAACATTAATAATACACAGCTAATGTTATGTTAGTTAACATTTTAAAAAACAAATCATATAAAATAAGTTCACACCCTTTTTAAAAAAATTATAAACTTTAAGTAAATATGCCATAATTTAGGATTTTCGAAAACACATTATGGGAAATTGAATATTAATATCGATTAACCTCATTGCAATTACATGTTTATTATGTCTGTACTTTATATGAATCTTTTTTTTGAATAATTTTAATAAACATTAAATATACATACCTTTAGCTAATTATGTTATTTAACATTTAAAAAAATAAATCATACAAAAATAAGTTCATGACTTTTTAATAAAATTATAAACTTTAAATAAATATGCCGCAATTTACGATTTTAGAAACACATTATGGGAAGTTGAATATCAATGTCGATTAACCTCATTGTAAAAGACAAAAGTTTTAATAAAACTCAAACATGACATTTTTAGAATTTTGTTTTAGTAGTATATTATTTCCAATATAACGTATACCATTAATTGTTGACACTGATATATTGGAGATTCAGTTATATGAAATAGTGATAACATTGAACATACTATTATTTTATCTTGTATTTTTAGATAGATTGCTAAAAATAATTTTGCCCAATCTGCTTTTTTCCATTGTTTTTATTTTTAACTCCATTCACATCTTTTTCCGAAATGTCGAAATGCCCAAAGGATTTTATATTCATTTAAAGAAGAACAATAGGAATAAAGATTTTTTATAGAAACAGTTTAATTATTCTTGTATATTTCGTGAATGATATTTTTATTACTGAATGGAATAGCTATAAATACATTTTATTTATAGCAAAAGAAACGAATCTGATGCTTGAAGGATTTTTTATATACATATTTTTAAAAACTCCTTTTCTCTTAAACAATATATATACACACATATATATATAACAAAATAATTCATTTCGAATGTTTTCCATAAATTGATTATATACGAAAAATATAATAGTATTTATTATAGTTTACATAAACAACTGAGTTAGTCCTACAAACTCTAATTTTTCTTTTAATTAATTAAAAAAAATATGTATGGATTCGAAATATTTTGGTCACATTTTAGGTTATTTTTGATAACTATTGTGATATATTGTGGAAAATATAAATATATTTTGGGAAATTCAAAACAATTTTAAATACGAAATGTTTTATGATGAAAACTGTTATTTTAAGAAGGAAATATTTGGAATTTTGTATGTTATAAAAAAAATTGTCTCCCTCATACAAGACAATGAATCTGCAAATTTCCCTTTCTTTTACTAGCTGGTTGAAAGAAACATACGCTCACAGAAGTTTGATTAACGGGGATCACTATTTAAGAAAATAAATTTAATATTTAAATCCTAGATATCGGGATCATCTCGTTTATTCCCATAATTTGTATTATTTTTCACTCGTTAAGCAAGGAAAAAAATTATATTTAAAACTGTATTATGCATCCTGCGATTGATTTTTTTTTTCAATTTACGTTTTCCAGAAACTCATGTGTTTATTCTTTTCTGTGGGAATAATGGAAAAAAAATAATGAAAATAAAATAGTTGTTCTATAATTGCACGGTAATTCAAACAACATTTTACAAATTTTGAATATTTTGAAAGATTTCGTATTTTATTGGTGCTGGTTTTGAATAAGAATTTAGCCTAATTTCTAATACACGCATGGAAGTGTTTTTCACTAGAAAATTAATAACTTTGATAAAATAAAGATTTAAAGAGCATTAATTACTACTTTAAACTAAATAGCGTAAAATGTTTCAAATAAAATAAGTGAAACTGAGCTCGTGAAGAATTTTAATAAGTATGCTGATATCCTTGATTCCTGTAAATCTGTTTATGTTTTTATCTTTACTGTTTTTGTATTATAAATCCTCATACTTCTGGCCATCTATTCTATAGTTCTGATTCACCTTGCATATATATGTATATACAGTGCAATGGATTTCTGGACCAAATTAAAGAAATCATAATGAAATTATAGTTTCCTATTTTTTAAAATAATTTTAAAATGTCTAAAGAGAAAGTTTCTTTGCAAATAATTCAATTTTTCTGAGAAATTTATTCGAAAGATTTTTTCCCCTTTAAAATACGTAATAATGCAGGGTGAGTAGAAAAAAGTGAAAAGTCGCTTTTTATATATTTATTATAAGTCAATTGTTAAGGGATTTATCTACCCTATATATATAAAATCCTAATGAAACGAATGTATGAAACGGAAGTATGAAAGGGATGTATGAATCGACTGATTAAACAACTGATTATGCTTCACGGCGATTTCTCCTAAAATATGGAATACTTTGCGATGAAATTAAAACCAAAAATCAATATTGATCCGCAGATTTCAAAACTGGTATTAGAATTTTTTAATTCGAATTAGTTTTCGAAATATTAATTTTTTTCTAATTTTATATACATTTTTTGTAATGATGGCAATTCAAATTTTAATCAAACAGATAGATTTGTTTTTATATTTCAGAAAAGGTTGACATGGTAACACGGCTATTGTTGTTTACTTGATAATAAATATTTATTTACTTTTATTTCTTTTTATAAATTATATAAATTATTTTGTTCTATGATTATTAATAATTTTTTTATATATTTCATTTAGAAAATAATAGAAATAATTAAAAAATACAGTACTACTTAGTCATTCCGTCCATCAATTTCCCCAAATTTTACAAATTGACATAATTTTTATTTTAAATAACGAAAGAACAAATAAATTAGTATAACATTAATAAATATACGAATAAAACGTCGAAATAAAAATCACTTGATGACGTAAACTCGTGTAACTTACTTAAAGTCAAGTGAATGTGACATTTACGATCAACCATTATTGGCATTTAATCTTATAGTTTAGCGATAGATTTTTGGTCGTCAGGATATCTAAGGAATACCAAAAATGAATATGTAACTGGTATTTGAAAACGACGTTTTCGCCGAATTTTCGTAAAAAAATAAAAACCACGCCATAACCTGTATATCTGTAACCGTGTATATCTGTAACCCGTATAACCGTATCTGGCTGAATATTACCACTCGAAAAAAAAAATGCTAACTGGCGAGTTAAAAAAAAAAAAAGCTATTGGCGAGATTTGCATCCTGCTAGCGTTACAGTACCTAGAATTCTTTGCGACCATGGCAACTTTTATGTAGTTTTAATCGGATTTTTTTTTTTTTTTTTTTTTTTTTTTTTTTTTTTTTTTAATCAAAATAGAAAACTTACGGTCCCATATTGGCGCGATTTTTTTCTGACGCCAGTGTCATATACGGAACGGACACATAACTGGCGCCAAACTATCGTTATTTTGCTTCATATGGTAAGCCGGATGTTGCTGTTTATGCTGTTGATGCGTTCCCCAAATTGACGTCGATAAAAAATCACGCCAATAAGGGACGTATATGACATCTTTGCCAAACTTTCATATGAACGGCGAAGGGATCAGACCATATTTGTTTATGGCAATTGATGACTTGAACTATTATAATATAGATGAAATGATGGCGATTGAATAATATTTGGCGACTTATCACCTGTGCCTGGCTAACATTAAAGTACCAAAATGACACCTAGAGTATAAAAAGCGAAGTGGTCCGCCAGGAACTGTTGATGATAGTCACATGACTTAGGCTATTGTTATAGAGATTGTTTTTAAATACCGGGAGACAAAGACTCTTATACTTAATTTATTTTATTTTAGCTTCTTTTCAAATGTTTAACTGATCCTCTTTAATCAAAAACGAAAACAACCATTGGATGTCTTAACAGCAACTGATTCGCCCTTAAATTTTTGCAATCAAAGGGAATTGAATGTAAACCCGTTTACAGGGAGATCTGCACAGATTTTTTTTTCAGTATAATTCAAACTTCCCTAATATTTTTAAAACCCATCAGATTAGCATGTTTTTCCATTCTGCGGTGTCTTGGGTTTGGCGAGCGTAGCTTGCAGGGGGCAAAGCCCCCTAGTTTTATATAAAAACGTGACAGACAGAAATCGATTTCAGCCTTTTAAGAACGTGATGTGTTTGCTATATGCGCATTTGTAGTGAAAATTTCATTGTTTTTCTTCAAAGAAATCTAACTATCCTCGTTAGACTGCATCTCCATAAACAACATTCGTAGAATGTAATATTAAATTGCAAATTATTTTTTAATGAATTTTAGACTATTTTTTGTTTAAAACATGAAAGCAATAAAATGTGTTTCAAGACTGTTTTAAAATGCATGTATTTTTATAAAATATTTGTCTAATAAAGACATGAGCTGGAAATTTACAAGGTTCAAACACACAAATTCAAACTCAATGACATTCAACTATATACTGCCGTTTCAAGGATACGCAAAATAATCTTTATAAGTGTAAAAATAGCCTTAAAATTAAATATAAATAAATAAAAAATAAAATGAATAGCGTAATAAAAATGATTCAAACAATCCCCTCGTACTAGCTCCTGGTACTGGTTAATGGACTGACCAAAGAAGTAAAAGTAAGAGTTTATAAAACAAATGTACATCCTTCCATGTATGTCACTTCTACCTTATTTGGTTTATAAACTCTTACTTTTAACGCTCTGGCAGGCCCTTAGCCAGGACCCAGTATAACTTAGCGTAAAATTTTAATTCATAAACACTAAAAATCATATTAAATTTTAATAAAACTTTTTATAAATCATATCCTTTTGGTATACTCTTTTGTAACTCTTTTTTTACCAAATTTAAAGAAGAAAAATTTATTTTAAAGATTGTAGTACTAATCTTAATAAAATAATATGTGAAATAGAATATATCCCTCCCCTCCTCATGAGCTTAAGGAATTAAAAATCATATCTTAAAATACTGTATAAATTTTTATTATTCCTTAGAGCAGAAAAATTTTAAGTCATTTGTTCTAAAACGTTTTTAATATACATCCCTGTATCTTTGTAATGATCTGGAATATTTTTAGAAATACATTCTTTAAATTGTAATCAACGTGAAATTATTTAAAATGAAAATTTAACGATTAACATTTAAACAATGAAGTGTTTGATGGTGCAAATATTTGTTTATTTCAGCGAAACGATCATTTGCATATTCGCATTCTTCATCTTCATCGAAATCCTTCAATGTAATGTTGAAAACTCTGATGATTGCACTTCCTGAAGTAAACTGCAAAGAAAGCCTCAGAGATTTTTTAACTTATGGGAGTGGGTGAGCGAGGTGTTTGCTAAAACAAATGAAACTTCATTGACCATCATAAAATATATAAAAAGAAATAATAAGTTTAATAGCTCCAGAATTATTTTTGAAAAATAGAGAGGAAAATCTTTTAGATCAAAAGTATAAATTAACTAAACAGTTAATTTATTATTTGCACTACGCTTTTCAGAGAGTATTTTACAAGGAAGCTCGTAAATAGTTGTTTATTCAAAGAAAAAGTTCGTAAAATTACAGGAAATTCACAAAATAGAGGTTCAACTATTATATTAATGCGTCATATTAGTTAAATAAATGGATGAATTCACTCTCTCGCAAAATTGTACATACGAGTACAAACAGTGATGTACAGTAAATAATTTTCGAACAGAAAACTAAGGCTAAAGTCCGTTTATGAATTAAAAAATACTAAGTCTTTCTAAATTTCAAACTGCAATTCGTCTTCCTTTGTTTTAAAAAATAATAACGATCCTTTTTCAAAATTTTCGAAAGTTTTTACATTTGTTTTTGTGAAAGGCTATGACATTCTGAAAAGTGTTGGAAAAACATTTAAGTTGTTTATATATTATTATAGTTGGAAGAATAGTGTATCTGTATATTTAATGTGCACTACATTCTGAAATATGCTGCAATTAATTTAGTATCGTTCGGGTGCAATTATGACCACTTTTACTATTTATTGTAATACAGTAACTTTTTGTACATACAGGAAATCGAGTTTGATGCAAATTTTCGTTAAAATATGCGAGGGCAAATCAAACAATAAGTTACACTTCCAAGTTATGGCCATTTATTTAACAACATAAATATAGGAAACACGGCTATGACAACATACAATTTAAGTTCACTCTCTTTTCCTCAAGTCTCTTTTCCACATAGTCCTTAAGAGACTGTAAACCTATTTCGGCACGGTCACCCGAGTGTTCGATGTGCAGAAATCTCATCTAGCACTATGTAACCACCCGGAGACAGCGAAATCCAAGGTGCTCGTGAACAATGGATAACACACTGCCCTGCGAAATGTTCAGCATGCTGGCAATTTCCTGGAGTGTTATGCGTCGATTCTCTCTAATGATCGCATCCACTCTGTCAACATTTGCAACGGTACTGGACGTTGCTTGTCTGCCTTCGTGATATTCGTCGGTGATATCCGTGCATGCTGAAGCAGCATGCTGAACAATTCGTGTGGCTTTGTGTTCTCCATTGTTCAACAGCACCATGGATTTTGCTGTCTTCGGGTGGTTACATTGCGCTGGAGGCGATTTCTTCACATCCGGAATCGAAAAGTCGGTTGACCGCTCCGAGAACTGTATACAGTCTCTTATGGACTATGAGGAAAAGTGAATTTACATTGTTTGTTGTCATAGCCGCGTTGCCTTGTGGTTTATTGTGGCTTATTAAAAATTGATATTATGAACATTTAATATGCTTTTATCAATAATTAAAAATAACTTTATTCTGACCCTTTCATCCCGTAAGATATGAACGCAACGAAATGAAACGTTTGCAAACGCGCGAGGTTATTTAATCCCAATAGGTATATTTCACCTTTCCTATCAGAAAAAAGACATTCATTTACCCACTCCTTCTCGACCTTGATCTTGAAAGTAACAAGGCACGTCAGAAGCGTCATCAAAAAAGTTATCCCTTTTTTCAAAGAGAAATTGTGATTGGGGTGAGATTTACCCCAGCGTGTGTGCTTAAGGGTTAAATGGTAAAATTTTATTTCAACATAAAACACAAAAAATTTAATTCACGTTTAATTAATAATAATTTACACATTTTATTTTGAAATTAAAAGAGTCTCGAATAATATTTGAAAATTCATTTTTCGTTAAATTCGGTTAAGAGGAAAGGAATTCAGAATATTTTCTTTCTCAGCCATTTATGCTAAGTGCACCCATGTGTATGTTTTTAATGTATAATACATTTCAAAACTATTTTTATCCCTGAATTTTATGTAAGTGCATTTCTAACGGCACTTTGGACATATTTATGCCTGAACGCTCACTTTTAACTGAAGGTTATTTTTACTTTCTTCTATCTTCAATAGTAGAAAGTACTGTGATGGAAGTTTTTTTTCGACTTACGGTTTTCGATGGATTTACACGTTTTAGGGATCAGAGATCACAAAAATATGTTTATACAAAATGTCTGTCTGTCTGTCCGTCTGTGTCGCCATTGTACCATCAAAAATTGTATGCAGTTATGCATTGAATTCAAACAATTTTTTTTAAGTTTTTGGCTATGGCAAGCAGGTTCTCCATTAATTTCGAAAAAAATCCGCCGCCAGGGGGCGCTGAAATATCGATTTTTGTGCATTTTGAATATTGTACCATCGAAATGTGTATGCATAGAATTCAGCCAAATTTTTTGCGTATGTCTGTGGCTATGGCAAGCAAGTCCTCCATTGATTTAGAAAAAGAACGCCGGTAGGGGGAGCTGTAATAACGATTTTTGTGCAATTTTCAATATTGTACCATCGAAAAGTGTATGAAGATATTCATAATTCTAATAAAAATACTAATAAAACTAATTAAAATGAAATATTGACATGTGATAGAAGAAACTTTTGGGATTGGCACATCCAACTAGTTAAGAAATGCCGCGATAAAAAAAAAAAAAAAAAAAAAAAACTTAAATCAATCCTTAAATAAATTGTTGGTGGGAAATTCTGATTTAAAACGCAATGAACCATGTTATTATCAATAGCTTATTTTTAGGTTTTTAAAAATTCAAAAATTTGATTTTTCGTCTATTAGTACTATTTTTTTTTATTTTAATACTTTCGCACACACTTCTTTTAATTTAATTATCCTTGTGTATACATCGTATCTATCTGTATTACAAAATTATTTATCTTTTAGGGTACCGTACTTAAAAAGTAAAAACGGAACCATTATAAGATCACTCTTGTGTCTGTCCGTCTGTCCGTCTGTCGCAGCCACTTTACTCGTAAACTATGGAACGTGGAAAGTTCAAATTCGGGGAAGTAATAAAGACTGTTGACTCACATATTTTCAGATTATTAAACATTTATAAATGTATTTAGTAAAAATGTATAGGGGCAAATTCAGTTGCTTGAAAAAAAAATATATTTTCTTTGTATATCGTGTGAGGTATCGTGTGAAAGCTTTCGTCACGCTGAATTCAAAAATACATTTCTTTTAATTGTAGATATTACATTTTCAAAGATATAGTCGAAAATGTAGCGCAAACATATGTCCCCCCCCCCCCATCTAATTCCGAATCTACTAAAACTAAAATTATGAAAAAATTAGAGGGAGTAGACATTAATATAAACCTTGCAGAAAAATTATAGCGATTACCCTAGGTCACATAGTTTTTGAGAAAGCGCATTTTTCCGTTACACACAAATTTCGATTTACGGGCATTCAGCAAAACTGTTGAGCAGCGATGTAGATACCTATCGTAGTAGAAATATAAAAGCATTGTTGATCATGATTTTCGAAAAAAATCGTCAGTAATTAGCTGAGATATGAACCCTTAAAGATATGGACGGTTTGGATTTACTTAATGATAGGCGCGGCGTACACTTTGTACTATCGGCTTTTAAAGCCTAGATTACAACTTTTAATGATATATGAGTGTAATGAAATGGCCAGTAACAGTATAAAAGCATTATACGTCATATTGATATAAACAGATTAATTCAAGGGCTCTCAGGACTCTTAAAGCTTCAAAAAATTTTAATTTAAATTTTTTTAGATGTTAATCTTCCTTTTTTCTGAACATTTTAATATAATTGTTTCAAATTCTCATTTTAATTTCAAATTCTCATTAGAACAGAAGTTATGGCTTTTAGAATTATACCGGCTCAATAGCTTAAGCCGCATTTTCGAAACTTTTAAGTCATTTTTCTACAATTGACTTTCTTGGGCATATGGCGCACGATATCTCAAAAACATTTGAATATTTTTTCATGAAATTTTCAAAACATACGTTTTTTTTTGTTAATCTGTATAAACTGAACCTAAAAATTCCTTTTTATTGTTCAAAAAAATATTTTTTAAGTGATTATGTTGCTCAAATTTTCAAAATTTTCTATTAGCAAAATCTTTTATTAGCCAAATATAAACTTTGAACGAATGTTTTGTTTTAGCTGCACTGTAGAAATAAAGGTTATTACTATGCTGAATTTAGTTTTATGAAATGCCAAATGAAGTTTAAATATGCATTTCTTTTATTGTCAGTACCGAATTAAGCTCATTATAAAGAGATTAAGATAATATTAAACTAGTCGGATGTGTCAATCCCAAAACTTTCTTCTATCTCATACATGTCAATACTTCCTTATAAATGCAGTACAGCAGCGCCACCGGTTAGGCGATTTATACCAAAATCTAATCAGGGACAACTTTCGTGAACTTCTAATTGAATTTGAAGTTAGGTGAAAATTCGTGCTTTTTTTTTTTTTTTTTTTTTTTTTTTGATTTAGAGCTATTACGGAAATCGTGAAAAGTTCTGAGTTGCAGTGGAACCTCTTGTGCAATTTATACCAAAAACTTATCAGGATCAGTTTATATCAGGAACTAACTGAATCTAAAGTTTGATGAAAATTCATGCATTAGTTCTTGAAATACAGCTATTGCGAAAATCGGGAAAATTGCAGCATAGTAGCGCCACCTGCTGGGCGATTTATACCAAAAAGTAATGAGCACGAATCTATATCAGGGACTAACTGAATCTAAAGTTGTTTTTTTTTAAATTCCGTTCAATAGTTCTTAAGATAGAGCGCCCACAAAATTTGTGTCACACATGGATAGACAGACTCACAGACAAACATTTTGTAAAAAACATCTTTTTCATTACTTCTGTACCCTAAAACGTATAAATCCGTCAAAAACCGAAATTCGAAAATTTTCACGAATCCAATACTTTCTTCTTGTAAAGATAGAAGAAAGAAAAAATGAGTTATACAGAATAGCTGTATTTGACAATTTTTAGGTTCCATATCTCTTTGAACTTTCTTGGTATATACATTTACATTTTTCTAGTATATACTGTTATACCCAAACCTACTTTTCATAGTTTTTTACAAAGTGTTAGTATTCTTTTAGCAACGGTTTTTTTTTTAATAATACAATTACTAATTCATATATTTATTGTAGGGAACACTCTGTGCGCGAGTAATACTCACACTTGACCGTTTATTTAAAAGTTACAATTGATGCAATGATTTTAAATGTTCAATATTGTCTCTAAAGATTTAAAGTAATTTAAATTGCAATTTATAAAAGGAACAACTATTGTTAATAATTTTTAAATCTATTCTAAACTAAAACAAATTAAGAATGCTTGTCAACTAAACTCTTAATTGCAAAACAGTTTTTTATTACATAATTTACGAAGCCGCTATATGGCGTACGTATTATTTTGCTGCCATCTTTAGCCATTCATTCAGCGATGTTTATTAGTTATGAAAAGCTTTAAAACAGAATCATGATCTTAGTTTATTTTAACTTGTTCACGCCAGAAAAGCTTTAATAATAAAAAAGCCTTGTTTATGTAATCAAGTATGAAACAACAACAGCAACAACCACAAAATTACCTGCAACCACCTTTATCAATCAGGGTTAAAAAAATAAAGATTTCTTGTTTACGGGCACGCATTTCGTTTCATATATATGAATTTATTCAAAATAAAATTTTTCTTACGGATACAGGTAAATATAATAAAAATCAATTACTATAATTAACTTGCAACAAGATTCAAAATTATTTAGTTTTATACTGTTATCACTTTTAAGATTTTTGAAATTTACAGCGTTATAGTGAAGGATACAAGTCAAATTAAAAAAAATGTTTTGTTAAGATTTTTGAATAATTTATCAGGTAATAGTTTATGATAATTAACGCCTTCATGGATAAAGTGTCATTTTACGTAAAAATTAAGGATTTTTAACAGTAGAAAAAAAATATAAATATTGATCTCATGAATATTAAAAGGAAAACTAGCATATTTTAGCGAAAGGTATAATTAGTTTCTAAACTGTGGGCTTTTGAGTGTTTTTTCTTCTTCTCCATTTCAAATTACTCAATGTATATAATAAGCTGACATGTAAAAATAATAGTCTTTTTACTGACGTTACGAGTTACGTTCTTTTTTTAGTATGAATAACTTCCACATCATGTTTCTAATATAATAGCAGTATATTAATAATGACTTTCAGAATGGCCACAGTTTCTTATTAGAAAAATTCTATTTAACAGTTCAACAGCAGAATTCTTATTCATGACGTTTAATGGTAGAAATTTTAATGTTTTTCTTAGATTAATTTAAATAAAAATTCCATTAAAAATTTCTGATAAAAATGTATGCATTTTGGTTTTCATTTTAATTAATTAATTAGTAAAGTCTTTCTTTTCAACAGAAAACACACCACAATTGAATTTCTGATTGCTTTTAATATTTTTAACTTTTCATTTACAAATTAAAACAGCCTTGAAAAATACCTGATAGTTAATTTTTCGTTAAATTCTATTTTTGGTTAAGATGAATTTAGAATTTTTTTTTCTTTTTGAGCCATTTATGTGAAGCACACCCATAAATATGATTATAATTTATAATACACTTCAGAATTATATTTGTTATCGATTTTTATATAAGTATATTTATAACGGCACTTTGACGTTATTTGTGAGTGAACGCTGCTGAAGGTTATTTTCAACTAGTATCCCCAATATAAAAAAAAAGCAAGTGAACTTGTGAACTAAAAAGAAAAAAATGTGAGTGGGAAACCATGATTTAAAATCTAAAGAATTATGTTATTATCAAACCTTTATTTTTAATTAAAAAATTTAGTTTTTTGCCTGATATTTTTATTTTGATGTTAATCCTCATTTAGTACTATTTTGTTAATTTAGAACTTTACGCACCAATTTCCTGTAATTGCATGAATCTTGTGCAAATATCGTATCCATATACACTACAAAATTGTTTATTATTTTAAAGATTTGATTTCATTTGATGTAGAGATTATAAAACTTCAATATGGATTCTAAGGACTTAAAATTATTTAATTTTGTAATTAAGGGGACGAGGGACCTTAAAAATCATTTTTTTTATTTTTTGTAAATTTCACTTTAAATATTATTGAAGTGAATGCAAGTGAATTTATATGCCATTATATGCATTATGGCATGCATGTATCAAAAAAAAAAAAAAAAAAAAAAAGGAAAAAATTTAGTTTTACGCATTGTTGTCTTAGAAATCTTTCGAAATGCCCCCTGCGCGTTCCATATCAATGAAAATCCCCAATATTTTTTATAACAGTTTGGTTTATATATATATAAATAAAACTGTGCATCGAATTTTATGTATTTGAATATAAAGGTTAAAAAAATTTGTAAATTTTTCAAATTTTTTCGAAAAATTTTCAAAAATTTTGAATTTTTTTATACTTTTATATTAAAATATATAAAATTTAATTTAAAGTTATAAAGTTAAAATATATAAAATTTAATTTAACAGTTTTATTTAAATAAAAAAACCAAACTTTTATGAAAAATATTGGAGGTTTTCATTGATATGGAACGCGCAGGGGTTTCGAAGTTTTTTATGACGACGCGTAAAATTCCATTTTTTTCTAAAAAAAATATTTTTTTTATTTTTTTGTTATAAATGCATGCCATAATAAATATAATGTACTCTTGAGTAATATTTAAAGTGAAAATTGCAAAAAAAAAAAAAAAATGAAAATTTAAAAAATTTTTAAATTTTTTCGAAAAAATTTCAAAAATTTTTAATTTTTTTTACCTTTATATTTAAACATATAAAATTCGATGCATAATTTTATTTATACATATATATAAACGAAACTTTTATAAAAAAAAATATTGGGGATCTTCACTGATAGAGAATGTGCAGGGGGCATTTCGAAGATTTCTGAAACGACGCGTAAAATTTCAATTTTTTATCAAAAATAACATTTTTAATTTTTTTTTTTTGCGGTAAATGCATGCCATAATGCATATAATGTACCATTGAGTAATATTTTAAGTGAAATTTACAAAAAATAAAAAAAATATTTTTAAGGTCCCTCGTTTACTTAATCGCAATTTTTATATAGCTATTAAAATTAACTGATAGTTAGCTAAGTGTGTCATATTTTACTCAATCAGTACTTTTAGGTGCAACTCTAGTTAATTATTTTTAACTCTATTATAATCTAAAACAATTTTATAGTCTGTCATCTAAACTTTAAAATTCAAAACTTTTTTTTTATATGTAATTTGCGCAGGACTATATGACATACATAATACATGACATATATAACATGCATACACAGTTTACTGTCACCATTAACTTTTCGTTCGGCGATATTTCAAATAATTTAAGTAGTTATGAGAATATTTAATACAGGAATAGGATTTTGGTTTATTTAAAATTGTTCAGGCCAGAAAAGCTTTAATAATTAGAAATCCTTGTTTATGTAATCAAGCATGCAAAGAAAAAACTACTTCTACCTACGTCTATGCAAGAGGGTTAAACAAAACAAAGATTTCTTCATTAAGAGCATGCTTTTACATTCGTATTATGAATTTATTCAAGCTAAAATTCGTGTTACGTATAATGGAAATTATAATAAAAATAATTTACTATAATTAACATACACCAATATTCAAAATTATTTATTTTTTACTATTATCAATTGTAAGATTTTTGAAATTTACAATGTTATAGTAAAGAATAGGGAGAGTAGTACACAGTGAGACGAAAATAATTATTACTTAACGAATGGTGACGATTTTTATTCTTTTGAAAAAAAAATGCTACATTTTTAAGCTACACAAATACGCAAACATTAATGTATAAATGGTTTAAAAAAAGTTATTTATAAAAGCACAGAAGCAGCATAACGGAGTAACGGAAATTGTCTCACTGTGTACCACAAGTGGTACATAGTGAGACAATGTATATATTTTCATAAATCATACATTTTTACGCTCTATCAATAATTTTCTGCAGTTTATGATTTCTAATTAATATTTCTAGATTTTCCAAAAATTAAAAATATGAGCCTCAGGTGGACAATGGCAGACCTTGGGCTACCTTCAAGCAAAGTTTCAGCTTCTTACGTTTAGTAGATTGCTCTAGCCATCGCACACCCACACACACACAGAGAAAGAGAGACAGAAAAAGAAAACTTTCTTTTATTAATAAATAACTTTTTTAACATCATAACCACATAGTAGGTACACAATGAGACACGTCTCACTGTGTACCAAAACTGTGTGTCTCACTGTGTACTTTCGTTACGTTATAATAAACTGGATGCCACATCTGTTACATCAATTTCATCGGTTTAAAAATTTTATATATTTTTGTCGAAATAATCTATTATTAGATATAGCTAGGTTTGGTTAAGTATATATATGTCATATTGAAAGAAATAAACACTAAAGTAGACGTTTACGGAATTTTAATCATTATAAAATGAAGAATTATTTACTATTTTGTCGGACAAGTAACTGAAGTGCCGAAACTACATCCACGTGTTGCATAAGATGAGGTCGTTATGTGTGTGTGCCAGCTTGGAGAAAAAGTTACAACTATATATCAAAGTGTCTCATTGTGTACCATGTCTCACTGTGTACTACTCTAACATAAATGTCAAATTAAAAAGAAAATATTTTGTTAAGATTTTTGAATAATTTATCAGATAATATTTTATGAGAATTAATGTCTGTATGAATATGTGTTATTTTGCGTATAAATGAATGATTTTTAGAAGTAGAAAATATAAATATTGATCTCATGAAATAATAAATAAAATCGAAACTAGAATATTTTAGCGAAGTTATAATTAGTTTCTAAACTGTCTGATTTTGAGCAGTTTTTTTTTTTTTTTTTTTTCATTTGTTTTTCAAATTACACATCGTAGATAATATGTTCTCATGTAAAGATACTACTTTTTTTACTGACGTTACGAGTTACGCTCCATTATTAATATGAACAACTTCCACACCATATTTCTCATATAATAGTACTATATAAATAATGAAGCTTAGAATGGCCACAGTTCCATATTAGAAAATTTCTGTTTAACAGTTCAACATCAGAATTATTATTCACCACGTTTAATGGTAGACATTTTAGTATATTTTTCTCAGATTAAATAAAGTGAAAAATTTCATTAAAAAACTCTGATAAAATTGTATGGACTTTGGTTTTCCTTTTAATTAATTAATTAGTAAAGTATTTATTTCTACAAAAAAACACACCGCAATTGAATTTCTGTTTACGTATTGATATTTTAAACATTTCATTTCGAAACAGCCTCGAAAAATACTTATTATTTCATTTTTCGTTAAATTCTATTTTTGGTAAGGTGAAAGAAATTCAGATTTTTTTTTCAGAGTACACCTATGGGTAAGATTATCATTTATAATACTCTTCAAAACTATTTTTACTACCGATTTTTATATAAGTGCAGTTATAAAGGCACTTTGGAGATATTCATGCCTGAAAGTTATCTTTTAACTGGATATTTTTAAGTACTGTCGCGATAGAAAAAAAAATAAGTTGATCCTTAAACAACTTGCTAGTGAGAAACTATTATTTTAAACGCAGTGAATTATGTTATTGTCAAACATTTATTTTTATTTTTTAATTCAAAAATTTGATTTTTTTCTGAATTTTTCATTTTTATGTTAATTTTATTTAGTACTATTTTGTGAATTTAAAACTTTACGCACCAGTTTTTTGTAATTTAATAATCCTTGTGCATACATCGTATCCATATACATAACAAAACCGTTTATTTCTTTTTCAGGATTGAATTGATCTAAAGAATTTAAAAGTATATCAATATTGACTCTAATGATTTAAAGTAATTTAAATTGCTAATTTAAATCGCAAGTCAAAAATAGCTTATAAAATTAACTGATTAATTAGCTGTGTCAAATTCATCTTTCGATCAATGCTTTATGTAAAACTCTTGTTAATTATTTTTAAATATATTCTAAACTAAATCAAATTAAGAATGTCTGTCAACTGAACTTAAAATGCAAAACATTTTCTTATATATAGATAATTTACGAATTAATATATAGTATACATAATAGTTTGCTGTCATCATTAGCTTTTCGTTCGGCGATGTTTCAAATACTTTATGTAGTTAAGAAAAGATTTGAAACATAAATATGATCTTTGTATATTTTAAATTGTTCACCCAAGGCAAGCTTTAATAATTAAACACCTTTCTTTGTGTAATGAAGTATAAGCTAGATACTTCATGCGTCTATGCATCATGTTGTAACAAAATAAAGTTTTCTTGATTACGGACATGCTTTCCTTTCATATTATGAATTTGTGAATGATAAAATTCTTCTTAAGGATACTGGAAAATATAATAAAAATAATTTACTATAATTAAAGTCCACCAGTATTCAAGATTATTTATTTTTACTGTTATCACTTATAAGATTTTTTAAATTTAATATGTTATTGTAAACGATATATGTCAAATTAAAATGGAAATTTAAAAAAAAAAAAAGATTTTTGTATAATTTATCAGGTACTATTTTATGAAAATTAATGCCTTCATGGATAAAGTGTTATTTTGAGTAAGAATTAATGATTTATAAAAGCAGAAAAAATATAAATATATATCTCATGAATAATAAAAGGAATACGACGATATTTGAGAGAAAGTTATAATTAGTTTCTAAACTGTGTACTTTTGAGGGTTTTTCTTTTTAATTCTGATTTTCAAATTACTCATCTCAGATAATATGCTGACATTCAAAGATAATGGGTTTTTTACTGACGTTACGAGTGACGTTTCATTTCTAGTGTGAATAACTTCCACACCATATTTCTAATATGATATCAGCATATTAATAACTTGCAAAACACACAGCTTTGCTCGCGGAATAGTTGAAATATGCCAAGTGATATTTGTATGTCTGACTTTTATTAGAAGAAATTATACTTTTTGGAATAATTCAAGAATTCTTAATTAAGCCACAGTTTGACTAAACGTCATTGTTACACTGCATTAGGTAGAAATGAGACTTAAATTAATAAGAAGAACTAAAACTAATCTTAAATAAATAATTAATAAAAAAGTATTTTAAAGCTTTTATGCTCATTTCATACACTCATTTCAGAATTCATTTGAAATATTCTATTTCTTAGGAAACGTTCTTAGTACGCATTTACATCTTAAAATTAACCATCATGTCAAATTCCAATACTCTTGTCTAACGGCCTACCAACTCTCTGGTGGTAGTGACACTAACATAAAATTCAAATGTTGAAACAGACTGTCACCATTAATTTGCCAACATTAATTTTAAAATCGGTTTGGTATTTCCTAATATTTCATTGAAAATGTAATTTAGAAAGTTTTTTAAACTATTGTTTAAAACGTTTGTTGTTCCTTCAAACCCCAGGTGGTTGTGGCATTGCATAAAATATAGTCTGTGTAGGATCACAGACTGTCACCATTGATTAGCAACCATTATTTTTGTAATCGGTTTATTATTTACTGAGATTGCATACAAATTGTAATTTAGAACTTTTATAGAATGCTCTTCGCTCCTTCCCTTCGTTTCACCCTTTTTAAATTTAGAATTTATTTTCGAAAGTTCTTAGAGGGCATTTGTATTTTGTAAATAACTACCATGCCATATTTAAAGTTTCTAACCTCTTCAGTATCCCAGAAATTTCCATTTAAATCGTTTTTGCTCCTGCTATCCTCTCGTGGTAGTGCCACCGATATAACATGTAGTTTATGTTTGAGCAGGCTCTATCACCACCAATTTGCAACTATTATCTTTGAAATAGGTTTGGTATTTCCTGAGCCTGCGTAGGAATTGCAATTTAGAACGATTTTTGAAAATTATTCTCTCACTTCATCCTTTTAAATTCGGGATTTTCTTTTGACGGTTCTTACAAAACATTTGCATCTTTTAAGTAATTACCATGCCAAATTTCAAAAACCTAGACGCCTTTGTATCACAAAAACGCGATTTAGAACATTTTTTGCTCCTGGAATCCCGAGGTGGCAGTGACAACAATATACAATATTGCCTTTGTTGGAGTAGGGATTATCCCCATCATTTAGCAACCATTACTTTTGTTATAGGTTTGATATTTCCTGAGATTGCATATAAATTGCAATTTAGAAAGTCATTGGACGCTTTTTGCGCATTTTCACCTCTATTAAATTTCGATTGTTTTAGAATCAGTCCTTAGAGAACAATTACGATGCCAAATTTCAAGTTGCTAGCTTTTGCAGTATCACAAAAATCACAATTTAGAACGTTATTTGCTCCTGCAACCCCTAGATGCTAGTGACAACGACATGAAATTGAGCGTTTGTTGGAGCAATGGCTGTCACCATTAATTTCCAAACAACACGTTTGAAATTGGTTAGGTACTGCATGAGACTGAGTAGAAATCGCAATTTAGAACGTTTTTCGAAAACTTTTAGCCCATTTTCTTTCCTCTCAAGTTTCAAATTGTTTAGGAAATGATCTTAGAGATAAGTTATATCTTATAAGTAACTACCATGCCTAATTTACAGTTGCTAGCCCCTACAGTATCACAAAAATCGCAATTTAGAACGTTGTTTGCTCCTGCAATCCCAGGTTGTAGCGACACCGACACAAAACTGAGCCTATGCTAGAGCAAGTGTTGTCACCATCAATTTCCAATCATTACGTTTGAAATCAGTTTGATAGTTTCTGAGATTGAGTAGAAATCGCCGCCATTTAGAACGTTTATTTGAATTTTTTAAGAAATGTTCCTAGATATCATTTATATCTTGTAAGTAACTATCATGCCAAATTTCATGTTTCTAGACCCTTCAGTAACACAAAAATCGCATTCTTAGAACTTTTTTGCTCCTCAAACCCCTTTGGAGTAGTAGCATGGACATAGAATATAGCCTATGTTGGAACAGGGACTAACACCGTCATTCTGATAAAATTACTTTTCAAATCGGTTTGATGATTCCTGGAATTGAGTAGAAATCGAAATCACCATTTGGAACGTCTTTTAGAACGCTTTTAGCGCATTATCACCCCTTTTAAATTTCGATTTTTATAAGAAATGTTTGTAAACATTATTTATATCTATTACTTAACTAAAACGCTAAATTACATGTTTCTATAGGTCACTTTGTAACACGAAAATTGCATTTTTAAAACGTTTTTTGCTTCTGCACCCCTTTTGGGGTAGTGGAACCGACATAAAATACACTGTAAAAAAATCCGAACAGTATTCCTGTAGGAATCGGAAAAATAGTTGCCGTTATCGTACCGGAAAATTTTCCGACCGAGCTCGGAATAAAATCCGTAAAAAAAGGGAAACATTCATTAAAACGGTACTTTACGGATTTTATTCCAATTTTACGGATTTTATTCCAATTTTACTAATTTTATTCCGAGCTGGGTCGGAAATTTTTCCGGTACTATAAGGGCAACTACTTTTCCGATTCCTACAAGAAGCCTGGTCCCCACCCCACCCCCCCTTTTTTTTTTTTTTTTTTTACAGTGTACGTTTTTCACGGTGTTTAAGAAAATTGAAAAAAATTGTCCCAATTTTGAAATAGCGTACTTGATATTGAGTGCATAAAAAAGTTGTAAATATGAAAGTTGTAGAGAATTTTATCTTCTTTAGTATTGTAATTTACAAATAATATGCTACAGCAACGAGTCTCGAGATATTTCCAAAAAATCAAAAAATGTCCCAAAAGTTTGTTGTTTTTTGGCCACACAAAATTTATCCTTAAGAAATTTTCTTAGAAAACATGGTCTTTCCATGTTGGCATCATTATAAACAATTTAGAAAATAAAAATATTTTACCCGACCTTTTGCAAGTTAAAATGTACATTTCCCCTGGACTATCTGTTTACACACCTACACTGTAAAAAATAATCCGACTAGCTTTCCTGTAGAAATCGGAAAAATAGTTGCCCTTATCGTACCAGAAAATTTTCCTACCCAGCTCGGAATAAAATCCAAAAAATACCGTTTTAATGAATGTTTCCCTTTTTTACGGATTTTATTCCGAGCTGGGTCGGAAAATTTTCCGGTACGATAAGAACAACTATTTTTCCGATTCCTACAGGAAAACTCCTCGGATTTTTTTACAGTGTATAGCCTATGTTGGAGCATGGGCTGTCACCATCATTTTGACATTATTATTTTTGAAATCGGTTCTATACTGCCTGAGATTGCGTAGAAATCGCCATATAGAACGTCTTTTGCACATTTGCTGCCCTTTTAAATTTCGATTTTTTTTTAAAGAAATATTCTTAGAGATCTTTTATGTTTTATAAGTAACTACAATTCCAAATTTCATGTTTATAGACCCTTCGGTAACACAAAAATTGCATTTTTTGAAAGTTTTTTGCTCCTGCACCACCTATGAGGTAGTGGCATGGACATAAGATGTAGCCTATGTTCGAACAGGATCTAATACCATAATTTTGATACCATTACTTTTGAAATCGGTTCAGTTCAGAGATTACCTCCTACAAATACACAAACAAACGAACAAAATTTACTTCTTTATAACATTAGTATAGATAAATAACTTTATTTAATATTTTAGGATTGCAGATAATATGTTCACATGCAAAGGTAATAGGTTTTTACTTTCTTAGGTCTTTACACGGAGAAAGTATTGAATTCGTGAAAATTTTCTGTTTTCGACAGATTTACATGTTTTAGGGGTTAGAGATCCCGAAAAACATGTACTTACAAAATGTCTGTCCGTGAGTCTGTCTGTGAGTCTGTCTGTTTGTGTGTGACACAAAGTTTGTGGACTTTCTATCACAAAAACTAATGAACGGAATTTAATAAAACTTTAAATTCAGTTAGTCCCTGACATAAATTGGTGCTCCTTACTTTTTGGTGTAAATCGCCTAGCAGGTGGCTCTGCTATACTGCATAATTCATGATTTCTACAATAGCTATATCTCAAGAACTAAAGCAAGGATTTTCAGAAAACTTCAGATTCAGTTTGTCCTTGATATACACTGGTGGACAAAACTTAAGTACCAAGAAGATATAGTATATCATCCATATACCGTACCATATCCATAGATATAGTACACGTAAATGAAAATCTACGTGAGACTGTAGGTCAAGAAGCAAACAATAGTATTAACAAAATGTTTCACACGATTTATTATAAAAAATTTGTTGAAAAGATGTATACAGGTTATTACATGAGGTTCTTTTTTCTGAAACTTAAATATTGTTCGAAAACAGGACTCTACAAAAAAGAAAAATACTCACAATTAACAATCGTCAGTGCCATATCAATAAGGGATGTGGCCACCGTGTAATGCAAGACAACTCTCAAAATGGCGTGGCTTACTCAGAATAACATGATTCAGTAGCTGTTGAGGCAAGTTGCCCAATTCCTCCTTTACTGCACGACTGTGGGTTTCCTTATTTGTGGAAGGAAATTGTCGAGCAGCAATACATGACCATATGAATGGGCATGCCCTAAGGCATCCCATACATTTTCGATGGGATTCAGGTCAGGGAAACGTTCTATCCAGTCTATGCGATGGATATCTTCGGCCTCAAGACAATCTTGTACAGACTGTGTGCGATGACAAGGTGCGTCATTGACCATAAAACGAAATTTTTCGCCGACAGTACCTCGAAAAAGTAGAACATGTGGAAGCATGTAAATTTCAATGTACCGTCTACCTGTCATGGACCCTTGGTCAAGCACATAGATATCCGTGCGGCCATTGACCATGATGCCGGCCACACCATGATACTTGAAGTCGAATATCGTTCTTTTTCTATAATATTTTCGCGACAGTAAGCACTACCAGCCTCGCGCCATATCAGTTTACGTCTGAAATCAGACAATAGACTGAATCTACTCTCATCTGAGAAGAACACGGTAGACCAGTCTTCATGAGTCCAATTACGATGCATACGGCATCACTGTAAACGGGCGCTACGTTGGCGTCTCGAGAGTGGGATACACACAACAGGTCTTCCGGCGTATAGTCCACCCTTTTTCAAACGTCTTGCAACAGTTTTCCGCGATATTTTAGTTCCCGTGTCTGCAGAAAGTTGACTTGCTAATTGACCAGCTGTTCTGCGTCGGTTTCTTTTTGCCGAAATAACAATATAGCGATCTACTTGAGACGTCGTCCAGCTAGGAAAACCTCCTCTCGTACGCTTAGCACATATTCCTCTCTTTTGGATTACCGCACATAGCCTAGAAACAATACTGTGTGCGATGTTAAATTCACGGGAAACATCTCTCATTTTGCGTCCTTCTTCCAACTTTCCTATTATTCTACCAAGTAATATAATTTAAATGACGCCACGAAGACATGTTCAAAATTTCAGTGTTCAAGCTTCACTCCATCTCCTTCAATTATTACATCTAATGACAACTCACAGCATCCACCGATAGCCAAAAAACTCTTATCTCTGCTGTCACATGATCGACAAAAGCGGAAGTGCAAAAATTGCATAAGTTTCACAAAACAGAGTACAACATGTGCACAACATTAACAGCAAATTTACACGTGCTGCTGTGGATCTACATCTAACTATAATCTTTGAAAATAACAGTGGTCCTTAAGTATTGTCCACCAAAGAACTTTGGATCTGATAACTTTTTGGTGTAAATCGCTCAATAGCTGGCCTGCTATGCTACATTATTCATGCTTATCGCAATAGTTCTATCTCAAGAACTAATGCACGAAAATTTATCAAACTTTACATTCAATTAGTCCCTCATATAAATTAGTTCTGTTTAGTTTTTGGTGTAAATCGTTCAACAGGTGGGGAAAAATCTATGCTGCATTTTCCACGATTTCCGCAATATCTGTATCGCAAAATCTTATGTATCAATTTTCATCAGTCTTTAGACTCAGTTAGTCCCAGATAGTGATGGGCGATAACGAGATGTTTTTCTCGATTTTCTCGATTGTATGGGCATCTCGATATTTTTCGATTGTATAAATTTTTTCTCGATGACTACAGTTTGCAAATTTCTTTTATATATCATATATCATGTATTATATACGTCATACATTTATCAAGAATCGTCTGCGGGTGAACTGGAATGAGTCGATGTTAATAAAGACTAGGTGACTTCGACCGCTAGCGGACCCCTCCTTTAATCGGGGCCCATAATTTATACGTAATCTTGTAATATGAAATCACGAACAGGTTACCCGCTATATACGGCACTGATATATGATAGCAGGCGGGTGTGGTGTGCACGCACTACAAAATCTTGTAAAAAATATGATATCGAAACGAATGAACGTCGGACCAGATCGCTTGGGGAGGGGTCAAAGCGAGCGGAGGGGCACAGCAGCTGCATAATATGATTAAGTCGTCACAGGTCTTTAGGCCTTTCCAACCATATGTCACATGAGAAGTCTGGATCTGAATTTATAAAAATGCCCTCCCCGTGGGGGGAAAGGGGGGGTGCGGGAGGTGGATAACATGAGTAAGTGGTCATAAGCCTTTCCAACAAAATGTCACATGAGGGGTCTCGGCTAAATTTAGAAAAACACACCCGTGGGGGAAAAGTGGGGGGGGGGGTCACCGGAGGTGCATTACATCAATAAGTATTCACAGACCTTTCCAACGATATCTCACATGTGGGGTCTTGGCTAAATTTGGAAAAGTGTCCCTCGGGGTGGGGGGGGGGGCGTTCAAAATGGGAGGATGGACACCGGAGGAGCATAACATCAATAAGTAGTCACAGACCTTTCCAACGATATCTCACATGAGGGGTCTTGGCTAAATTTGAAAAAGTGTCCCCCGGGAGGGGCAAATTGGGGGAGACTGTCACCGGAGGTGCATAACATCAATAAATAGTCACAGACCTTTCCAACGATATCTCACATGAGGGGTGTTGGCTAAATTTGGAAAATTGCCCCTGGGGGGGGGGGGAATTGGTGGTGGGGACACCGTAGGTACATAACATCAATAAGTAGTCACAGACCTTTCCAACGATATCTCACACGAGGGGTCTTGACTAAATTTGAAAAAGTGTCCCCCAGGGGGGCAAAGAGTGGGGGGGACTGTCACCGGAAGTACATAACATCAATAAGTAGTCACAGTCCTTTTCAACGATATCTCATAAGAGGGGTACTGACTAAATTTGGAAAAGTGTCCTCCGGGGTGGGGGGCAAAGTGGAGGGGGTGGCCACCGGAAGTGCATAGCACTAATAAGTAGTCACAAACCTTTCTAACGATATGTCACATGAGGGGTCTTGGCTAAATTTGGAAAAGTGTTCTGAAATTTCATATATTATAAATAATATTTAGCGGAGGGCTCCATAAAAAAATCCGATCTAAAATGATAAAAGCGGAAAAAACTACCCTCGCAGTGGGGGCCAAATTGGGGAGGGGAGGAAGAAAGTCTCATAATATGAAAGAGTCATCCGAGAGCTTACCGATGACATATCACATGACTGGTCCAAAAAAAGTTTGAAAATTGCTCCCCCTCTCTCCCCCCGTGGGCCCACTCTTTCACCCCGGAATTCACGCAGCCGCCACTTTAAAATTTTTATGTTCAATAAATAATATTTACCGGAAGACTGAATAAAAAACCCATATTTAAAGTGATATTTAAATTTATTATAGAAATCGGCTACGGTTTTAAAAATTTGTTCGCCCCTTCCCCACCCCCCTTTGAGCGAAGAAAGGTTCATAGTATGAAAGAGTGGTCAAAGGGCTTTTCGATTATATGCCACAGGAAGGGTTCGGTAAAATTTTTAAAATTGCACCCCATGAGACCACTCTCACGTCCTCCTCCCTCGAAATCACCCGACCCACCTTCCTCTTTGAAAATTTTATGTTTAATAAATAATTTTTATCGGAGGGTTCCAGGTATGTGACATCTTGGTAGGGCTAAAATAAGAGAAACTTTGAAAATTAAAGCTTCATTTCACAGCTCATTGTCATGCCTTTTTCACTATCTCGTCCTCTCGGTACTCTCGATAAATTTTCTTACTTTTCTTCTCTGCCGAGGACGAGAGAAATCCTCGAAAAGCTTCTCATAGCGAAATGTTGAAAAGCGCGAGAGAAATCCTCGAAAGGCTTTTCATTGGGAGATTTCGAAAAGGACGAGAGCAACAAGCGATAGGCTTCCCATCGGGAAAGGTTGAAAAGGGCGACGGGAAACTCTCGAGAGACTTCCCATCCCGAAAGGTTTAAAACCGCGAGAGAACCAAACATCGAACAGTTTGTCATCTGGAAGCGTCGAAATGCTGGAAAAATCACCGAGATGAGATTTGCCGAAATGCGAGATGGAAATGAAGCTTTCAGAGTCAAACTTACCGCATTTCTGGTTTAAGTCATAATTTCTCAAAGGAGTCCATCTGCTTATCCAATCTCTTTTTAGCTCACAGGCTATCTAAGCCTGAGATGTACCCGTCGGTTCTGTGTGTATGCATGTACTGTACGTACGTACGTACGTATGTATGTACGTAACGCGATAACTCTTGATTAAAATGTACGATTTGCTTCATTTTTTTTTATGTTCATTCTGATAAGGCGTTCCGCTGTTTAGTTTTGACGGTTCATTGGCTAAGGATAAAGGGAGAGAAGGGGGGCGCCCCCCCCTCCTTAATTTAGATAAATAGGTTTTTCATGCCGAATTCTTCGATTTGCTCCAAATATCGTATACCGGTTTATTATGTTAAGGAGCTTCCCTGATTAAACTTGGAGGTTCATTAGTTAAGTATGAAGGGGGGAAAGGGGGATAGACCCCCTCCTTAATTTAAATAAATGGGTTTTTCATGCAGAATTGTTCGATTTGCTCCAAATTTGGTATACCGGTTCATTATGTTAAGAAGTTGCCTTGATTAGATTTGGAGGTTTACGGGTTAAGTATAAAGGGGGAGAAGGGGGATAGACCCCCCCCCCCCTTAATTTAGATAAATAGGTTTTTCATGCAGAATACTTCGATTTGCTCCAAATTTCGTATACCGGTTTATTATGTTAAGGAGCTTCCCTGATTAAACTTGGAGGTTCATTAGTTAAGTATGAAGGGTGGAAAGGGGGATAGACCCCCTCCTTAATTTAGATAAATGGGCTTTTCATGCAGAATTATTTGATTTGCTCATAATTTGGTATACCGGTTTATTATGTTAAGGAGCTTCCCTGATTAAACTTGGAAGTTCATTGGTTAAGGATAAAGGGGGAGAAGGGGGGGCTGGTCCGCCCCTCTTAATTTAGATAAATGGGTTTTTCAAGCAGAATTATTCGATTTGTTCCAAATTTGGTATACCGATTTATTACGTTAAGAAGTTGCCTTGATTAGATTTGGAGGTTTACGGGTTAAGTATAAAGGGGGAGAAGGGGGGCTGGTCCCCCCTTAATTTTGATAAATGGGCTTTTCATGCAGAATTATTTGATTTGCTCCAAATTTGGTATACCGGTTTATTATGTTAAGGAGCTTCCCTGATTAAACTTGGAAGTTCATTGGTTAAGGATAAAGGGGGAGAAGGGGAGCTGGTCCCCCACTTAATTTAGATAAATGGGTTTTTCATGCAGAATTACTCGATTTGTTCCAAATTTGGTATACCGGTTTATTATGTTAAGGAGCTTCCCTGATTAAACTTGGAGGTTCATTAGTTAAGTATAAAGGGGGGAAAGGGGGGTAGACCCCCTCCTTAATTTAGATAAATGGGTTTTTCATGCAGAATTATTCGATTTGCTCCAAATTTGGGATACCGGTTTATTATGTTAAGAAGCTGCCTTGATTAGATTTGGAGGTTTATGGGTTAAGTATAAAGGGGAGGGGCTAGTCTCCCCTTAATTTAGATAAAAGTGTTTTTCATGCAGAATTATTGGATTTGCTTCAAATTTAATATACCGATTTATTCCGATATGGCGCTTCCTTCATTAGATTTGGAGGTTCATTGGTTAAGTATACAAGGGCGAAAAGGGGGCAAGTCCCCTTAATTTAGATAAATGGATTTTCATGGAGAATTATTCAATTTACTTTAAATTTTTTTTCTATGTTTGTTCTGATAAGGAGCTTGCATGATTAGATTTGGAGGTTCATTGGTTAAGTATAAAAGGGGCAAACGGGGGATATTTCCCTTCATTTATTTTTTGGGGGACATTATTCTTTGAAATAAGAGTATAATATACAGTTAGTGTTAATAACCTGTGAGCTCAATGCCATCAGTTTAACTGGCACTTTTCATTTTATTGCTATTAACCGACGTGGGTTATGAAGCATAGTGGTTTATGTATTCAGTTCTGTATAGTCCTAGTTTCAAACTTTACTGTTAAATTTAGTGTCATTTTGCCACGAATTTTCAATGTTTCTCTTATTTTAGCTCTGCCAAGCTGCCCCATACCTGGAGACTCAGATAAATACTATTTATTAAATATAAAAAGTTCAAAGAGGAAGGTGAGTGAATTCTGGGGTGCGCGAGAGTGCACAAAGGGTAGGGGGGGGGGCGGGTAATTTTCAAACTTTTACCAAACCTCTCCTTGACATATCATCGGAAAGTCCTTTCACCACTCTTTCATATTATGAACCTTTCTCCTCCCACAGTTGAATTCCGGAAGGGGTTCGGGGTGACTTTTTTTTTAATTGTAGAGATTTCTACAATAAATATCATTAAATGAGGTTTTTTAATGGAGCTCTCCGATAAATATTATTTATTAAATATAAAATTTTAAAAGTGGTGCTGCGTGATTTCCGGTTATATTCTAGCATAAAAGAGGAAACCCACGTGGGAGGGGTAGATTTCAAATTTTTTTGGACCAGTCATTTGATCTATCATCGGAAAGTTTTCGGTTATCATCGCAAAGTTACTCTTTCATATTATGAACCTTTCTTCTTCCTTCCTTAGTTTGGCGCCCCGAGAGAGGCACTTTTCGAACTTTTTTGAAATCGTAGCGTTTTTAAACATTTTAGATCGGATTTTTTGACGGAGCCCTCCGATAAATACTTTTTAATATATGAAAATTTCAAAGAGAAGGATTGGCAGGGTATATTTCGGGGGGGGCACGATAATTGGAATCCTGGGATTTGGGACTCTTTTCTATCTTTTGCTGACACCCCTCATGTGATATATCATTGGAAAGCTCTGTGACTACTATTTCATTTTATATATCGCCCGCGCCCCTCCCTTACTTTGCCCCCGAGCGGGGGCACTTTACTAAATTTAGCAGACACCCCTCATGTGCCATATCGTTGGAAAGTCCTGTGACCACTTATTCGTATTATGCACTTTCCTTGCCCCTCCCTCCTACTTTGCTCCCCGCGGGAGTTCGTTTAATGTATTCCAGTCGAAGACTTTATAAAAATGGGGAAATTAAAGATCCAATCTCAAATGACGTAGAAAAATCAATAAAAAATTTTGATCCCTTTTATCATCCTTTAGTTCATATTTTTGCCACTAGGGGGTGCTTTTGATTCTTATTTCTTTGGCCATTTTGTACTAATTGCCGAAAAAATCTAATTTTTGATACTTAAACTCCCCTTACCGCTTCATAGCTACTCGCGTTTTTTCAGCTTTTTTGAACCAGGGGGCACCCTTACAAGACTTTTCCAGTCTTATGGCTCCTTTATAGTTTCCCTTTGGTTTGTTGTTTTTTTATTCCATCTGTTTTCAGTTACCCTATATTTAATAAAATCTGCCTTATATATATGTAAAAACAATGATTTCAATAATCGATTCTAGAACATCTCCTTTGTAGATTCTCGAAAGTAATCGATGATTGTATCGATTGTGTATTTTACGATAACGATTTTTTTCGATTGGTAAATTTTCGAGAATCGCCCATCACTAAGCCCTATCACTACTATGAAATTGTCGGCCAGAATAATAGCTAAGTTTTCCAATAACTGTTTTTAGCTTTTCTCGTTATAATCGATTGTAAAACATCTCGATTGTAGATTCTATGAATTAATCGATGGCTGTATCGATTGTGATTTTTTACGATGACGATTTTTCTCGATTGTCGAATTCTCGAGAATCGCCCATCACTAGTCCCAGATATCAATTGATCCTGATAAGTCTTTGGTGTAAACTGCCCAACAGGTGCCACTGCTATGCAGAACTTTTCTCGATTTCCGCAAAAGCTTTATCTCCAAAACTAATGCACGGATTCTCATCAAACTTCAAATTCAATTAGAAGTTGACATAAGTTGCTGCTGACTAGATTTTGGTATAAATCACCTGAACGGTGAGAGCTGCTATACTGAATTTTTCAGGAAATATTAACATATATGAAATAGAAGAAAATTTTGGGATTGGCACCATCAGACTAGTTTACGGATGTTATGAGTGACATTTCATTTTTAGTATGAATAACTTCCACACCATATTTCTAATATAATAGCAGTATATCAGTAATAAATAACATTATTTTATATTTTAGAACATTGTTATTATTCAGTCATACTTTACACTGTTGGTGAGAATTTATTAACACTTTCGCTGCCGACGCTCTAGCGCATGTAAGCGGTAAAGAACCTACCATGCGCCAGCCCGTGGTGCAGAGTGATGTCTCATTAGCAAATCACGCGTTCAGCACCTGGGGTTGTATTTTGAAAAATGGACTAATTTCAAATCGTTTATCTATCAGAATCAGTTTAGACAAACAATTTGGAGTTAGTTAGTGAAAGTCTCAAAATATTATTTTTACTAGTCGAATTATCGACATACAGTAGATGTCAACACCCTTTTTTGGCTGCGGGTTATAATTAGTGTTACTAAGTATGCCACGTAAATCGGGGTTCCAAATGTTCCGGACACCTGTATTTTAAAGTAATTTCCTTCGCCTTCTCTAATCGTTGAATTATCTGCGAGAAAATATGTCGAAATAAACTGTAAGATATTAGTGACGACCAGATAAGTCGAAGCCATGATAAACGCGGCACACCTGACAGCAGTAATCACAATCAACAAAAATTTGTACATTAAGAAAAGATTTAAGGTCAGTGGTGTTTTCATTTCAAATCATTTACATTTTTATTTGTCTTTTTTTATGATGAATCATAAGATAATTTTTATTGAGAAAATAATTACAATATTTTTTTTTATTTCAAACATAAAAATTTAAATATAAAATTATAATTAATTAAAATTTGTACACATACAAGGTGTGGCTATTAAATAGCGAGACTAATGCTGTAAAAAAATTATTTTGAATTCATGTTTAGTTATTATCCCCTTGAATGCACATGAATGTCTTAGTTCTATAACATTCCATGCGAATTTTTCATTGTTTGAAACAGAGCTGGAAGTCTTCACCTGTGAGCTCTTTCCTGACAAGTGCCGCATTTTCTTCCAGAGCTTTAACTGTCTAAATTCGGGTTCGTTTTAATGTAGATTTGACCTTGGGAACAGATAAAAATCACATAGTGCAATGTAAAGCATAAATGGCGGGATTTTATACTTCGCTAGAAACGTTTTGACAGTAAGTGCAGTGTTATCCGTTGCGTTGTCCTGATGAAGCACATATGACTTGTTTATCAAAATTTGGATCATTGTTTTTCGTACTTTTTCATGGAGTTGAGCACGTATCTCAAGTCAGTAATGTTAATTAATAGTTTGACATTCAAGAACTTAGTAATGGTATACAATCCCTGATTTTTTCAATATTTTTCTTCGTTGTCGACGTGGATGGGCGACCCGGGTGAACATCATCTTCAATGTCTCCTCAACGATCTTAGAAATGCTAAAAAAACTCAAAAACCCGCGCACGTGATAGACATTCATTGTCGTATACTTCTGTTAAGAAATGATGAGTTTCAGTAGCGGATTTTCCAAGTTTAAAAATAAATTTCACATTAATTTGTAGCTCTGTTAAAACACTCTACATTTTCTCGGCAAAACACTAAAACAGTGTCAGGAACAAATGAAGGCCAGGACCAGACTATTTGAATAGTGCCAGATTAAAGGCGGTAATCGATTCAGGAGACTTTGCGGTACACAACTATTGGTCGTATGAGTTTGTCGCATGCGCAGTCCTTTTGTAGAGAATTAGTCTCGTTATTAAATAGACACTATACTATGAACCTTATATGAACCAGATAATACCTCGTATGTATTATCTGTCACGTTAAATACACACGTACATCTATATTTTCCTAAAATATATCATAAATTATAAACAACAATTATTATTACACTTCCAAAAATCACAGACAGAAGCTTTTATCTAAGCATATTTCTTTTTATTTTTTACACTTCAATTATTGTGAAAGGAGGGAAGCATATAAAGCCTTGTGAGGTTGTATACATATTTATAATTATGTGTAAATCGCAAAACGGCGCATTGTATTTCATAATTTCATTCGATTTGCTACGAAACATTTGGCACGCATATAAATTTGCAGTGATTTATCTTCAAAAACAGGCTAATAATGTACTACTTGCAATTTATTTTAAACATTAATGGAATTATAGTTCATTTTGTTGTAATTTGTATCTCACTAACTTATTAAATCAACATTTATGCAGTTTCATGTTTCATGATTTTGGAATGAGAAACATGAATGTGCAATAAATGTATGATGAAGCTATTGAACATATAAACATAAGGCTCAAGTTTATTGTAAAAATACATATGTACCTACATATTAAAATGGAGAAAGTCACTTAGAAAAAAAAAAAGCCATCGTACTATCATAAAGAATTTTATACGAATTATAAAATTGCACTTGCCCTCTAAGAAAAAATAAATCTAACGTTATAGCCATTTTCCGGATTATTTTGTGTATTGTCCAACCATCGTAGTCTCTGCACCTTAGAAAAAATATATATTGTTTTTTAGAATGCATACAAAATACATACATTCTTCCGTGTATCAATTGTTATGTATATAAAACTTTTAAAATTCAATGTTCCCCAAATTACATTCCCATTTCTGAGATGGCTGCAGCACAAATAAAGAAGAAGAATGTCAATGTAAATAGAGAGGCGATCATGCCTATTTTATTAATTAGATAAAATAATCATCAAATATTTTGTTTAACGTGATGCCGTAAGATATATGTTTCCTCTTACATACATCGTAGTACGCCATATTCGTAAAATTCCTTCACATTAACTCAAACTACCTATTGAGCAAGCTATGTTACGATTAAAGCTGGTTTTCGACAATGATGATTATCATATTCAATATGTTTTGTCCTCATTAGTCTGATACATTGTTTAATTCGTGTATTATATCCTCCTATATAAGTGTCTTTTACAACTTAAATGATTCTTCAAAAAATTCTAATCATCTCCATGCGACACTCCATAAATATCAAGACTTTTTAATGAATAGTACTTGCTGTAGTCTTTTCTGGAAAAAAAGGTAGTTTAATTTAGGGCACCTTCCGCATCAACTTAAAAATAATTATTTTTTTTTTCTTTACAAATAAAAGAAACAGGGAACTTTCTGCCCCTAATAATGAATCTTGAAATATTGGAATATTTTGGTACAAAAATAATGTTATGAAAAAAATACATGATATGCACTCTTACTGAAAGCCGATATATATCCCCAATTGAAACTTTTATATCACGAATATCATAGCCTGTCAGAATAGAATACTTTGATTTTCATGGGCATTCTAGATTATCATGATCAAGAGATTCATCTAAAAATCATTCAAAACAGTATTATGATCCATCGTCAAGAAAACTGGAACAACCTGGTGTTTCTCTAATAAAGCAAGGAAAGGAAAATTTTTGAACATAGAAGAAGAAAATTGCATCACAAGTCCCTTCTCAGTAGAAAACTGTGAAAAAAATTAAGAACTCATATCTTGGACTACCATTTCATAATGTTGCAGATTCCACATATTTGAAACACTGTGCAGAAGAAGCTATGGAATCAGAATGTTATAACCCAGATGCAATTCAGGAACATGCAATTTTTGTGGAATTTCGGCTGACGTGCTTCATGTTTTCTTTTATAAAACTAAGATTTAGTATAGACCGGTATATGCCACATTATTTTGAATTTTTTTACTTCGTTTTTTGAATAATCATTATTCTACAGATTTAAATATGAAAATTGTGTTTTTATAACTTTATAGTATAAATTAATAAATGTTTTTCTATTGCATTTATAATTGAATTGCATTCTTCGTCGTGCTTTTTTTCTGTAAGTTATTTTTTTTTATTGTGACAAGGGATTAAGAAAACCATTTAAAAATTTTACCCTTTTATGTATGTTTTAACTCATTTTTGGTGCAACGTTTCATTAAAGGCACTGTGTGCTATTGAACTCTATTCTACCAATCAACCTTAACAAATGAAAGTAACCTGGAATACGCTGCCTCTTATAGAGACTCTTCCGATATTGGAAAATGCTTCAATCATGATGTAGAAAAGACTAAAAAAGAAAATATTATTTGCTGAGGGATTACACCAAATGCAAAATGCCCTATATTTTATTTTTACATGAAAAAGACTTTTAAAACTTATAAAAAGAACTACTCTTTCGCATTTCAAAATTAGAGATTAATAATAATAGTTCTCTTAATAAATCATTTAATTATAAAATCAAAGCAAATACATTTTCGTCTTGGATAATGTCATAAATATCATCATTGGTTTGAAAAGGAAGTCGGCATTTTATTCCTTTTTTCTCTTATTCTGTAAATAAGTGCATCGATCAAGGATTTCTTTTCATACAAAAACGTGACTCGAGAGAAATCAAATGAGCCTCTTTCTATACGTGATGTGCTTATTATGGCGCTTTTATTTAGCAATATGTCAATGGTTTGCTTTAAAGAATCTTCTTATCAGAAAAATCATATATATATTGTAACTAACATTGAATTTCAAATATGTAATGTAACATTTATTTCGACAAACATAATTTTTACAATAAATTTATAAATATATAAATAAATATTGAATACAAATATTAAAATTAAAGCAAAATTTTTATATTCATATTTTAACAACATATGTTATATACAGTCGCGGTCAAAAGTTTCCGGCCAATTAGTTTCTTTGATTTGTTTGCCAGAACGTTTCGGCGAAGAAGAAGCACAATTAGTGCAAAAGTTGGGAGTAAGCAAAGGACTTCTGACCACGTGATCATTTTGATTGGATACTGATGATACTTGATGCAAAGGGGAGGAATTGAAAATCCGCGTGTGCAAAAGTTTCCAGCCATTCGTCATTCATTAGTTTTTGCTATCGGTATAGTTTTTTTTTTTTACCGTGTTTGTATATTAATCAACGTGAATAACGTATTTGAAATTCAAAAATTAAACGTTCAACAATTATTGTTCGTAAACGAGTGGATTTTTTGTCGCTAAAAGGCCAATCCTCTCGTGAGATTTCAGCAAAGTTATCGATCGGAATATTTACTGTGAACGATATTTTAAAAAATATATATAAAGATGACCATGGCCTTCAAGACTTGCCACAGTGCAGAACACCACGGAAAACGACTATTCGTGTGGATAGATTTATCAAGAGAAAAGCAGTTGTTGATCCGCATAAAAATGCCGCTGAAATTCCTGTCGATTTACGGTGTTAAAATATTGTTAATATAAGTCGGTCTAGTGTGTCAAGAGGCTTACGTGATGTAGGACTTTATGGTAGAGTCGGTGTTAAAAAATATTTCTTGAGTAAAAAAAAATCAGAAGGCCCGGCTGGCGTTTGCCAAGTAACATAAAGACTGGTCAAACGTAAACTGGAAAAAAGTACGATTTTCAGATAAATCGCTCTTCAACCTTTTGGGAATGGTGGCAGGCACTGCGTCCGACGACCTAAAAACAAAAGATAAGATTCGGGGTATGTTATTCCTACAATGAAGCATGGCGGAGGACACGTTATGCTGTGGGGAGCATTTTGGGGGAAATGTGTCGGTCCGTTAGTTGAAATTCGCTGCAAGATGAATGGTGCAATGTATAAAGATATCTTGCAAGATCATTTGCTGCCTTATTGGAGGAAAAATTATAGTCGCAACTATTTGTTTCAGCATGGTAGCGACCCAAATAATGCATGCAATCTTGTAAAGTAGTGGCTTTAGCACGAAAAACATTTCGCTTTTGAAATGGACAGCCCAATCACCCGATCCGAAAACAATAGAAAAACTTTAGAACGAATTTGAAAACGTGTGCGGAATTATAAATATTCCAATTCAGCATAAATTTCACCAAAAATTGCAAAAACCGTGGAAAAAACTTACCATAGACGATTTTCAACCGTTCTTTTGATCGATGCCACGTCGTTTCACCGCAGTACTTATTATTAAGTGTACAAAGACAAAATACTGATTGTAACTGTTCTGGATCACTGTCATTTTCTGTAATAACACATTTTTTTTTCCAAACTTGCCAAGATGGCCGGGAACTTTTAAGAACATGCGTTTTCTTTTGCAAGTAATTTTGTCAATTATATTTATTGATTTTATTTTTTATTGATATTTATTAAATACACTGGTGGACAAAATTAAGAGATGGAAGGCATTTCCCCAAATATCTCGAGAAATACTGGATAAAAATAAATGAAAATTGGTATGGATATAATTTATAGTATGACAATAATATGTGCAAAGCAAAAATTAAAGTGCCATTCATTGGCAGGAGTTATTGCCAACAGTCCAATGTGGACTGAAATTCATGATGAAAGATGGCAATGAAAGTGAGACTTGTATGGTATGTGTTCGCCTCAAGTATGGTGTGGTCACCTCTGACAGATAGACAGCATGCACAACGAGTATGCATGCTGTTAATAAGAGAGTTAAGGATTGCTTGTGGAAGACTCTCCCACTCTTCCACCAGAGCAGTTTTTTACTCCGGAATGGTTCTGGGTGGGTGTTGGCGTCTCGCAATAGCCCTTCCAAGAGCATCCCAAGAATGTTCAATGGGGTTAAGGTCAGGAGATTTGGCTGGCCAATCCATTCAATGAATATCCTCGCTTTCCAGATACTCCTCAACCAGGCGAGCCCTATGTGGTCGGGCATTGTCGTCCATAAAAACGAATTCAGGTCCAACAGTAACCCTGAAAAGACGCACGTAGGATTGTAGGATCTCCTGCCTGTACCTCTGGGCATTCACGGAACCAGTGTCAAACACATGGAGCGGTGTGCGGGTATCTTGCATGATCCCTGCCCAAACCATCAGTCCTCTACCAGCATAATGGTCACTTTCCATGATATTACTGGAATGGTATCGGGTCCCAGGTTCCCTCCATATGAATATTCGCCGAGAATCAAGTTGAAGACTGAATCTGGACTCATCTGTGAACAGAAAATTAGCCCATTGTAGCTGTGTCCAGTGTTGTTGCTGTCTGCACCATTGTGCACGCTCTCTTTTGTGGAAGGGAGTGAGTGGGATGCAAATGGCGGGCTTCCTGGCATACAACCCTCTTTCACCGAGCCTCCTGGCAACAGTCTTCCTTGAAACTAATGTTCCTGTGGCAGCAGCAAGGTCCCTAAGCAGTTGTTTCGCTGTAGACGTCCTCTGGCGTTTGGCTGTAAGTAGCAAATACTGGTCTTCCCTGGGCGTTGTTTCTCTCGGACGACCTTGTCCTGGTTTTCTGGACACTGTCCCACTGTTTTGAAATTGACTCCACAAAGTAGAAAAACCCCACTTGGAGTTACACCCAATTCCCTAGCAACCTGAGCTTGGGACTGCACTGCTTCAATTCTACCCACAATTCTCCACCTCAAACCATCGTCTAAACGATTATGTTCACTCATTTCACCTAAAAATCAACAAAAAACAACAAGATTATTCAAGAAACACTATACAAATCACTACTGTGTTGTAGAGTGGAGTGAGCTGAGCAGCTAGCTGCAGACTTTTATGCATCCTGCTGGCTTAGCAACGCCCACAAAAATACGTAACCTCATCTCAGCGACACCAGCGCCATGAGATATTTTCTGAGAAATGTGTGAAAATGCCTTCCACCTCTTAATTTTGTCCACCAGTAAAGTGCATAAGTATCACTTTGAGATTCCTCTTCAAATGGGTATATTTACAAATTAACCAAAAATTTTATGCTGGCCGGAAACTTTTAACCGCCACTGTATATTACATATACACCTCTCAAAACAATTAAAGGTCACTGCAAATCTTACACAAAATAACGGTATAAGCGAATTTTCTGTTACAGAAAATGGAAGAAGAGAGTTACAAATACAAAATTTTCTCGTTTTTAAACCTCAGAGTATGCAAATTTTGAGTTTGACGTCAAAAACGACGCTTTAGAGTGAACAAATGAAATTTCGCTTTCAACTTACTGAAATACAAGGCGGAAAACAATGATCAATATTCAGTAACAGCTTTGTTTCGATGAATGTAATATCTCAACGAAATCATTTAACCGAATCAGAAGCTTGAAGATTTGTTGGTCGGTAAGAGGCGGCAAACACAAGTTGAAGTAAAAGAATTTACCAGATTTTCACAAAAGTGTAATTTCCAGGCTCTGGAACCGTTTATTTTTCTTTTTTTTTGGAGACTGTACATGCAGGGCAATACCAGGGCAAAGACGTAGACGTACAGTCGTGGGAAAAAAAGTAAACACCCCCTACTAACTCCTCAACAAATTATCGTAGAAGAAAGGTATTGGTACGAAACGATTGGAAATAAAGTCTACTTTTAAATGATGTATATAAAATTTGCTTAGGGGGTCATATACATATTAAAACGAACCCAAACTTCATTTTTTTCGATGTCAATATCCAATTTTAACAAGATATTTCAAATATTCGGTTCAAACTATGCCTAGACACCAAATTTCAAGTCATTTGAATGATAAGTTTTTGAATTATAAACATTCAAAATTTAGTGCTTCTAATGTTAAATTACATTTTTATATTTTTATTAATATCTCCTGAAATTACACTTCTCATGTGCTAATTTTTTGTGTAGCAATAATACTAAATATCCCAAACATAAATACGTTGAATTTACAATTTTTATAATTGTATGATATGAATTATGAATTATGAAATTAATATTCGAAAAATTTATGAATTGCAACCTACAATTTTTTTGATGGATTTAGATTTATTAAGTCATGATTTATGGAAATCCAATTTCACACTTTTCTTCCACGTAGTTTTCAAATGATGCTTAAAAAACGCCAAAATGATGGTTTAAGGGGCCGTCTATGGCAGAAGTGACCAGATATTTTGAAATTTCTTATTCTATCCTGTAATCTAGCACTCTTGAATGACCGCTTGAGTAGCGCTTAACCCTTAAATGCCTGAGTTTTCAAAAATCATTTAAAAAATGTTTTTCGGCTTTCTTTTTTAAAATAAATCATGGGAAAAATACTTAAAAAAATCATATTTTGTTTTAAGTATGGTTTACGGCTAAAAAACTGTTTGTTACTAATCGACAATACTGGTGTTTAATTGAAAAAAATGTAATTAAACTATGTGCTATTTTGAAAAAATATAAATGACTGATTTTAAGAAAACGTGTAGCTATTATAAACTAAATTTAATATTAAGTATCTATTACAAAAAAAAAAAAAAAAATGAAAGTATATAAATTATGAAATAGCCAATGATTTTTTTTTTTTTTTTTTTTTTTTTTTTTTTTTTTTTGTTATCGAGTTTCTTGAATGACGATCTGTCTCTTTCTTTTTTTATTTCTGTATTATTCAGCGATAGTGACGCCTTATGCGTACTTTACTGCAAATGTTGTTTAATACTGGATCGCAAAAGAGGGAATTCTTAAGCAGATGCGGATGACGTCATTTTATATAAAATATAAGCAGGTGTTTTAACTCTTAAAATTGAAATATGTTTCGTACTATTTATATACATATATACATATACATTTTTTTTTCATCGAGGGCGACACTGAATTCTGAAAAAGCAGAATTCCTGTTTTCTAGTTTTTTTTTTTTTTCTTTGCATTTTAAATTCGGCATTCGGATTGCAGTGAGCAGCCCCGTATTTCTGTCTGAATAAAATAACTCCGACTTTAGTTTCTTGAAGAGAATTTATTTATTATTTCATGCTCTACCTCACATCAAAGTTGGTATCGAAACTTTTCTGAAACTATGTATTTTAATGTTTTGTTTCGATATATATTTTTTTAAAGTATTATTTCAAACGGCTATATATGAACGAAATTTTCTTTCAGAATTCAATTTCTGCTTATATTTTATTACACAACTAAGAATAATTCTAAAAGTACTTGATATTTTTATTTTAGTTTTTATTTTTGTCTATTTATTAATTTATTAACCCCCGCTATGCTATTTCTTTTTCCCGTCTTATTTTGTATCGTCTCCAAAAAATAACGTTCCGTTGTATAAACCAGCCATAAAACGAAGCAGATGTATCATTATACTGTTAAATACTCTACTGCAATTTTTAAACTTCTAAGCATCGCACATTTTTACTTTTTATACCGTCATTTTGGGAAATAAAAGTACTTTTTAATGCAATTTGTTTGAAAATTATATCTCGATTTATTTTTGAGATATTAATTTTTTTTGTGGTTTTTAGCGCCATTTGTTTAAGTTTGGCAACTCAAGCATCTATTTCTGTAGAAAGTAAAAAAAAAAAAAAAAAAAAAAAAAAAAAAAAAAAAAAAAAATAGTCAGGAAACAGCAATTATATCTTTTTGTTGCCATTTTCTCGTAAGAATTTAAAAAAAAATTACATGAAATACGTGTTTGTTTGAAAAAATATAAATAAACGATTTCTGATAATACACGGGTTATAAACTACATTTTAATTTTAAGTAAGTTTAATTTTAAGTAAGTAATTTTAAGTGTATTAATATTACAAACAAATGAATGTATATGAATCATAAGATAACCGATTTTTTTTTCTCGAGTTTCTTGAATGACGATATCTTTTTGCTTGGATTTATGTATTATTCAGCGATAGACACGTCCTATGCATATTTTACTGTGGATGTTGTTTAAGACTCGATCGTAAATGAGGAATTCTTCAGCGGATTTTGATGACGTCATTTTATATAAAATAAAAGCTTGTGTTAGTCTTAAAACTGAACTATCTATATTTATATACATTTTTTTTCATCGGGGGCGACACTAAATTCTGAAAAAGCTGAATTCCCGTTTTCTAGTATATTTTTATTTTCTTGGCTACAAGAAAAAATTTGCAGAATATTTTCTTTGTCATCCACTTATCAAACGGGAACCCTTGAGTACAATTATAAATTAAATTTCGAAACTCCTTTTATTAACAATTTTATCACAAATATAGTAATAAAAGAACCTTTGAAAAATCAATGCCTGAAAGCTTATAAGTAACAAACAGTGTGTCCACGTATAACCTGACCGACCTTTATTTTCGCAACCGTTGGTCCTAGATGCATACTTCCAATTACAAAAGTGGTCAAAATTAGGTGCAGAGTTAAGATAAAAGAAGTGTGAAGCGAAAAAACAATTTAGTGAAGAATTACAGAACCTAAATTTTTATACGGCCCCCCGGTCTTATAAGTTATATTTAGTAAAATTTTCCTGTTACACTGATAAGTAAGGCCAAAAAAAGTCCTGTTATTTAACGATTAAAATTGACCGAGTAATAGCTGTTTAAAGTTGAAGCATATTTTTTGCTGCAAATTAGGGGTCATTCACAAATTTAGTAGAATTATAATTTCGTCAGATATATTAAAGAAATCGTTGAGAGTAAAATTAGCATTGTAATATAAATTTCAAATCTTTAATCATTCTGACGTATTACTGCAAAATATACAATTTGTACTGAACATATAAAAAGATAAAAACAACAGAACTTTGTTTAAAAAAAAAAAAAGGATGAAAAAGAACAGCCTCAATTCTTTACAAAAATGATACATATTTTTAAATGCTGTTAGATTACACCATCTTTCAAATTTCGGGTTGTTCCATGTTTTTTAGCTTTTGAAAATTTATTCACGTGTATTTTTTAGCGCTGAATCCGAAAATGACCTTCATTTTAAACAATCATGTCAGAAATTGTCTCAAATCGCAAATTTCAAAGTTAAAAAGCTCAAAGTTAAAATTGATCCCCCCTCCCTTCCCAACCTCATCGGACCCCTGAGCTGTTTAGTTGTAAGAAATCCAGTATAAGCCACAAAATTGAATAAATTATTGAATTAAAAATTAAACTGAATAAAGAAGTCTTACATGTATTTTTTAGTATCAGATTTTTCGCTATTTTTTAACCTTGTAATTTTCGATTTGCGAAAAATCCTCACATGGTTAAAAGTGAAGGTAATTTTTTTTTTTATTTAACGTTAAAAAATACATAAAACGTAATTATAAAAGTTAAAAATACAACGATCGCAGGTTTATGTTATCTAATCTAAAACCATTTCTTAAACTTGACGGTGATCTATCCAAATGTTTTTGTGCTATCCTCTAATATAAGTATATATAAGATGGTAAGCGTCTAAAATCATAATAACATTACATTGTAATCGGATTTAAGTCAGTATGTAAAATTTTAACTTCGATCGGACATTTGAAAGGCAGTTAAAGTTCGAGTACAAATTTTAAACTGGAAAGACGATCGTTGCAAGTTAAATAAAATCTTATGAAAATAACATAATTTTTGTTAAAATAAATCATAGCCTCAAATCCTTACAAACTACAACATGTGTTAAAATACAATTATTTTAACTAATCTAAAGCTTAACTAATAAATTTAACTCAATCGTAAAAGTTGTACGATTTCTTTCAAACCGCAGATACCTTGAAATAAGTTTAAGTACTTTATATACAACCCCTGAAAGCATGATCCAAATCCTCTGTTTTGATATGCAAAAAAGTGGTATCAGTCATTCATTTCAGAGTTTCATAATTCGGTCAATTTTAATGTTAGATGAATGGGACTTTTTCTGCCTTACTTGTTAGTGTCACAGTAAATTTTTACTAAATAACACTTATAGGATATACACCGGGGGATGGTATAAAAATTTAAATTTCTTCATTTTTTAATAATTTTTTTTTCTTGACCCAAATCGCTTTAAAAATAATTCTTTACCTTATTTAAACCATTTTTGTAATTGGAAGTATGCAGGGACCAACGGTTGCGAAAATAAAGGTCGGTCAGGTTATACGTGGACACACTGTATATAGAATGTAATTTTATGCAACGTCAAGTTAGAAAAATCCTGTAAGTTCATACTTAAAGAAGCTGTTTGTCAGAAATACCTCTTTTAAAATCAATATACTATGTTTTTAGAAAAAAAAGTTAACTTTTAGCTGTTGAAAACTGAAACTTTCTATATTTTATCTGAAGTTTTTCTTCATGTTTTTCAGTAATATTATAAAACATAAGTTTGATATTTTATGATCGAGTTTCCTATTTATTGATATTGATGTATATATTTTGTAGCTATTTGTATTACAAAATTGTTTCATTTTATATAAAATATTATACTTGAACGGGTATTTTTAACATTTCGAAACGTTTATTTTTAAGTAAAGATGAGTTAGACTTATTGGACTTCTTGACCCATAGAAACACTGATTTTAAAAGAAAATATATAGTTAAGAAATATTTATTGCTTTAACTTTAAACTTTGAAAAATTTAACAATTGTATTTTTCATTTAAAATTTTTGTTTTGGAATTTATTTTTATTCCGTAATGTATCATTAATTTCAAATTTTATATTGCAATTTTCTTTTTCCTTAAGTTTTGAACTTTTGGAAAAAAAATAACATTTTAATATTCACTTAAATGATATATAAAAGTTCAAAGTGAAAAAAAGCTCCCAAATATCTTGAATCTAACAAATCTCTCTTTAAAAAAAAAAAACCTTAAATTCAAAAACATCAATGTAGCTCTACCCTCCGCAGGTTCCAATTTGTTCATTCCAGGTGTCACATATACGTTCACATAATTTGTATATAGCTTTTATTTTTCCTACAAGAATATTATAATTTTGATATTTGCTTTATCTAAATGTGAAACTTTTCGATCAACCTGGCAAAACATGAAAATTAAAATACTGTTAAATTCCATCTGTTCTGGGGTTGTTAAATAACTAATAAATCTCACTGATTAAATCACAAGACTTACAAAATATTATCATTGAAATACTATCTTTTTTTTTTAACATATACATATATATTTTTTTATAATTTAATAATGATATGGATGTTAAGTAAATTAAAAAATGTAAAACTGGTCTATATTTATCGTGTAATCTACAAAGCACTATATTTCAAAGACATTAATTTGCTTTTACTGTTATCTCGATTACTTTTTTAACTATTGAATGCAGCTTTGAAAACATATCACCCGTTACCTACTGATATTATGTTGATGAAAAAGTCTAAATAAAAGATTATGATTAAATTTACTACCGAGCTACCCCTATTTTACCTTGAAGATTATTTTATGACAGAAACTTTGGGATTAAATAACGCGGAAACTTCTTTTCAGAATTTGTAGTGGCTAATGATTTTTTTTTTTAAAGGGTTGAAGACCCGTATCTTAAATTTTAAAGGTAAATGTGATAAATAAAACAAATGATACATGACATTTAAGCAACTATTCTTTATCATTTTAACACGAGAACTTTTTAGAAATACTTTGTTTGTTTAAGGGGGCAAAGGACATTCAAACTCATTTTTTGCACTTTAAATACTATTCAATAGCACGCTATATGCATTATGGCGTATATTTATCACACAAGAAATTAACATATATATATATATATATATTTTTTTTTTCTTTTTGAGGGAAAAAAAGGAATTTTCCTGAATATTTTAAGTGTTAGGAAGAACTTTTCAAAAGGCCTCACGCGCATTTTATATCAATTAAAATCCCCAAATTTTATGCCAATTTGGTTTACATATACAAATAAAAATGTGTATTGTTTTTAAAAATAAATATAATTGGAAAAATTAAATGCTCTTAAGTGGAGAAATATGATACAAAAATGCCGGAAATTTCATAAAATTTAGAATTTTTTTTCCTTGCCTTTATGTTCAAATATATAAAATTCGGTGCACAGTTTTATTTGTTTATGTAAACCAAACCGGCATAAGAATATTTGGGATTATAACCCGATATGGAATACACATTGGCATTTTGAAAAGTCCGTCAAAACGCTTAAAATATTCAGATTTTTTTTTTTTTTTTTTTTTTTTTTTTTTTTTTTTTTAATCTTGTGTGAGTCTTGTGTGATAAATATATGCTATAATTCATATAGATTGCACCTTACTAGTATTTAAAGTGCAATTAATTTTCTTTTCTTAAATGAGTTTGGGACACGAGATCGTCCCTCATATAAATATTAAAATAAAAATCTATGTCTACATACCATTGTATAAAAAATTTCACTTTTTTTTATTACGGAAATTTTTAAGTTTGATTTTATGAAATTTATTGAAAAAACAAAATTCTGCTTCATTGATATAGTATAATAAAGTATAATAATATAATAAACTGTAAAGTATAAGAAATACCTTTTACAGGCCTGGCCACGAGCGACTGTTTCTTTATTCTATCTAGCACCACTTTCCCATAACAAAAATCTTTCACGTATACTTTGACAATATGTACACGACGTGAGGGGGGGGGGGGGGAGTGTTGCATGCTACAAATTTATTTCTTAAAAATACTGCTGCGAATAGAATATAAAAGTAATCGACAGTGGCAGCCAGACTTTTACGATAATTAACTTATGAGTATCTAGAATGTTTTTTATTTTTTTTACTATTTACACTTGCAATATTTAAAAAAATTAATTATGTAATACTAAGCAATTTAAGTGAGACACACACACACACACACACACATATATATATATATATATATATATATATATATATATCATCCCTATTTTAGTTTGTTTTGTGCGGCGGATTTGGGTAAAATAAATTAGGTAATTTTTTATAAAATTTAATGAATAAATTAATGGATATAATTTCATTTTACAGAAACATTATTGATTTTTACAGGAAAGTAAGGAGGAAATAGTCTTATGAATATTGAACTCATGAATATTAAAACAAAATTAACGCATTTTACCGGACTTTTAGATTAGTTTATATACTGCTCTATTCAGAATTTTTAGATGTTTTACACGTTTCAAATTACTCAACGCATTGATATATTAATGTGTGAAGATAATATCGTTTTTTAATTAATTAACTGACAAATTATTTTTTTTTATGAAATTCTTTTCACATCTCATCAATTTAAATTAGCAAAAAATTAATTCAAGTATACTGGTTGACAGTAAAGTATGTAATTTGCCAACCAGCAAAAGAAACAAGTAATATAAAAATTTTGTTTTTAATGTCAATTCCTACTTAGGTCATCAAAGAAAAATTTAATATAATCTCTTAAGCTAATATTAGTTTTTGTTGCATAAAAATATCTCAATTTGTTGATTTTGTATAAGCAAGTAGGTTTACAATGTAAGTCTATGGGAATTTGGCGAAATAATAGAGATATCGCCAAGTTGGCGTCACTTTTGGCGACTCATTTTGGTTGCCAAATTTGGCGATATTTCTCTAAGTTGGCGACAAACTTGGCGGTATTTGGAGACAGAACAGGGTCCCCCCTATGGTAACCCCCCTTATAGATATGAAGATGCATTAAATGCTTCGATAACCAATGGCCGCCATTCTGTCTCCCATGTAAAACTAAAATTAATGAATTAAAATTTAATTAATGAATTAATATTTGAAAAAACTATATTAACATCAATTGTCATCCAGTATAAATTAAAAAAAAAAATTACTTCAACTTTATAGCATGAATAATAAGTATTTTATTAACGATTGGAAATTTGAACAATATATATATATATATATATACATATATAGGGAGAGTGTAAACTAATAGTAGGAATTGAAAGAAAAGGGAAATAAATCCATCGTTTATTCCTAAATCTAAATTTCGATCGAATCCTTAATCTAAATATGAAAATTCCATTCTCTTAAAAAACATTTTTAAAACAATGTGACATAATGAAATATCATTATATTAAATGACAATTCTTTGAAAAATGGAAACATGAAGAGACATTTTCACTGTCCAAGGTAAGAATTCAAATAAAACATATAAAAGCGTATTTTGTTAACATTTGTGTAGGGATTTGTTCTTCTGATCTGTTCTATCCCTGTTTCTTTCGTGTACCAAAGTATCTACGGACATATATCCACGAATTTTGCCGCGGTATCTTGGCTAATGTTTTGTTATAATGTTAGAATTATTTACATTTTATAATTTATTCTTTTCTAGCTTATGTTTTAGTAAATCAATATACGTATTAATTTTTAAAAATATATCTTCCACCTAAAATATACAGCATGATATAGAAATTTCATAATCATACTAGCTCGCGGCCTCAAGTAGAATGTAATTTTTGCAAATCAAAATGCAAAATTTAAGGCGATTAAAAATATTAAGTAAATTAAAAAATGTAAAACTGGCCTATATTTGTCGTGTAATCTACAAAGCACTATATTTCAAAGACATGAATTTGCTTTTACTGTTATCTCGATTACTTTTTTAACTATTGAATGCAGCTTTGAAAACATATCACACGTTACCTACTGATATTATGTTGATGAAAAAGTCTAAATAAAAGATTATGATTAAATTTACTACCGAGCTACCCCTATTTTACCTTGAAGATTATTTTATGACAGAAACTTTGGGATTAAATAACGCGGAAACTTCTTTTCAGAATTTGTAGTGGCTAATGATTTTTTTTAAAAAAGGGTTGAAGACCCGTATTTTAAATTTTAAAGGTAAATGTGATAAATAAAACAAATGATACATGACATTTAAGCAACTATTCTTTATCATTTTAACACGAGAACTTTTTAGAAATACTTTGTTTGTTTAAGGGGGCAAAGGACATTCAAACTCATTTTTTGCACTTTAAATACTATTCAATAGCACGCTATATGCATTATGGCGTATATTTATCACACAAGAAATTAACATATATATATATATATATATTTTTTTTTTTTTTGAGGGAAAAAAAGGAATTTTCCTGAATATTTTAAGTGTTAGGAAGAACTTTTCAAAAGGCCTCACGCGCATTTTATATCAATTAAAATCCCCAAATTTTATGCCAATTTGGTTTACATATACAAATAAAAATGTGTATTGTTTTTAAAAATAAATATAATTGGAAAAATTAAATGCTCTTAAGTGGAGAAATATGATACAAAAATGCCGAAAATTTCATAAAATTTAGAATTTTTTTTTCTTGCCTTTATGTTCAAATATATAAAATTCGGTGCACAGTTTTATTTGTTTATGTAAACCAAACCGGCATAAGAATATTTGGGATTATAACCCGATATGGAATACACATTGGCATTTTGAAAAGTCCGTCAAAACGCTTAAAATATTCAGATTTTTTTTTTTTTTTTTTTTTTTTTTTTTTTTTTTTTTTACTTTTAAACATTTTTTTTAATCTTGTGTGAGTCTTGTGTGATAAATATATGCTATAATTCATATAGATTGCACCTTACTAGTATTTAAAGTGCAATTAATTTTCTTTTCTTAAATGAGTTTGGGACACGAGATCGTCCCTCATATAAATATTAAAAATAAAAATCTATGTCTACATACCATTGTATAAAAAATTTCACTTTTTTTTTATTACGGAAATTTTTAAGTTTGATTTTATGAAATTTATTGAAAAAACAAAATTCTGCTTCATTGATATAGTATAATAAAGTATAATAATATAATAAACTGTAAAGTATAAGAAATATCTTTTACAGGCCTGGCCACGAGCGACTGTTTCTTTATTCTGTCTTGCACCACTTTCCCATAACAAAAATCTTTCACGTATACTTTGACAATATGTACACGACGTGAGGGGGGGGGGAGTGTTGCATGCTACAAATTTATTTCTTAAAAATACTGCTGCGAATAGAATATAAAAGTAATCGACAGTGGCAGCCAGACTTTTACGATAATTAACTTATGAGTATCTAGAATGTTTTTTATTTTTTTTACTATTTGCACTTGCAATATTTAAAAAAATTAATTATGTAATACTAAGCAATTTAAGTGAGACACACACACACACACACACACCAACACACACACACACACACACATATATATATATATATATCATCCCTATTTTAGTTTGTTTTGTGCGGCGGATTTGGGTAAAATAAATTAGGTAATTTTTTATAAAATTTAATGAATAAATTAATGGATATAATTTCATTTTACAGAAACATTATTGATTTTTACAGGAAAGTAAGGAGGAAATAGTCTTATGAATATTGAACTCATGAATATTAAAACAAAATTAACGCATTTTACCGAACTTTTAGATTAATTTATAAACTGCTCTATTCAGAATTTTTAGATGTTTTACACGTTTCAAATTACTCAACGCATTGATATATTAATGTGTGAAGACAATATCGTTTTTTAATTAATTAACTGACAAATTATTTTTTTTATGAAATTCTTTTCACATCTCATCAATTTAAAATTAGCAAAAAATTAATTCAAGTATACTGGTTGACAGTAAAGTATGTAATTTGCCAACCAGCAAAAGAAACAAGTAATATAAAAATTTTGTTTTTAATGTCAATTCCTACTTAGGTCATCAAAGAAAAATTTAATATAATCTCTTAAGCTAATATTAGTTTTTGTTGAATAAAAAGATCTCAATTTGTTGATTTTGTATAAGCAAGTAGGTTTACAATGTAAGTCTATGGGAATTTGGCGAAATAGTAGAGATATCGCCAAGTTGGCGTCACTTTTGGCGAATCATTTTGGTTACCAAATTTGGCGATATTTCTCTAAGTTGGCGACAAACTTGGCGGTATTTGGAGACAGAACAGGGTCCCCCCTATGGTAACCCCCCTTATAGATATGAAGATGCATTAAATGCTTCGATAACCAATGGCCGCCATTCTGTCTCCCATGTAAAACTAAAATTAATGAATTAAAATTTAATTAATGAATTAATATTTGAAAAAACTATATTAACATCAATTGTCATCCAGTATAAATTTAAAAAAAAATTACTTCAACTTTATAGCATGAATAATAAGTATTTTATTAACGATTGGAAATTTGAACAATATATATATATATATATACATATATAGGGAGAGTGTGAACTAATAGTAGGAATTGAAAGAAAAGGGAAATAAATCCATCGTTTATTCCTAAATCTAAATTTCGATCGAATCCTTAATCTAAATATGAAAATTCCATTCTCTTAAAAAACATTTTTAAAACAATGTGACATAATGAAATATTATTATATTAAATGACAATTCTTTGAAAAATGGAAACATGAAGAGACATTTTCACTGTCCAAGGTAAGAATTCAAATAAAACATATAAAAGCGTATTTTGTTAACATTTGTGTAGGGATTTGTTCTTCTGATCTGTTCTATCCCTGTTTCTTTCGTGTACCAAAGTATCTACGGACATATATCCACGAATTTTGCCGCGGTATCTTGGCTAATGTTTTGTTATAATGTTAGAATTATTTACATTTTATAATTTATTCTTTTCTAGCTTATGTTTTAGTAAATCAATATACGTATTAATTTTTAAAAATATATCTTCCACCTAAAATATACAGCATGATATAGAAATTTCATAATCATACTAGCTCGCGGCCTCAAGTAGAATGTAAGTTTTGCAAATCAAAATGCAAAATTTAAGGCGATTAAAAATATTAAGTAAATTAAAAAATGTAAAACTGGTCTATATTTATCGTGTAATCTACAAAGCACTATATTTCAAAGACATGAATTTGCTTTTACTGTTACCTCGATTACTTTTTTAACTATTGAATGCAGCTTTGAAAACATATCACCCGTTACCTACTGATAGTATGTTGATGAAAAAGTCTAAATAAAAGATTATGATTAAATTTACTACCGAGCTACCCCTATTTTACCTTGAAGATTATTTTATGACAGAAACTTTGGGATTAAATAACGCGGAAACTTCTTTTCAGAATTTGTAGTGGCTAATGATTTTTTTTTTTAAAGGGTTGAAGACCCGTATCTTAAATTTTAAAGGTAAATGTGATAAATAAAACAAATGATACATGACATTTAAGCAACTATTCTTTATCATTTTAACACGAGAACTTTTTAGAAATACTTTGTTTGTTTAAGGGGGCAAAGGACATTCAAACTCATTTTTTGCACTTTAAATACTATTCAATAGCACGCTATATGCATTATGGCGTATATTTATCACACAAGAAATTAACATATATATATATATATATATTTTTTTTTTTTTTTTGAGGGAAAAAAAGGAATTTTCCTGAATATTTTAAGTGTTAGGAAGAACTTTTCAAAAGGCCTCACGCGCATTTTATATCAATTAAAATCCCCAAATTTTATGCCAATTTGGTTTACATATACAAATAAAAATGTGTATTGTTTTTAAAAATAAATATAATTGGAAAAATTAAATGCTCTTAAGTGGAGAAATATGATACAAAAATGCCGAAAATTTCATAAAATTTAGAATTTTTTTTTCTTGCCTTTATGTTCAAATATATAAAATTCGGTGCACAGTTTTATTTGTTTATGTAAACCAAACCGGCATAAGAATATTTGGGATTATAACCCGATATGGAATACACATTGGCATTTTGAAAAGTCCGTCAAAACGCTTAAAATATTCAGATTTTTTTTTTTTTTTTTTTTTTTTTTTTTTTTTTTTTTACTTTTAAACATTTTTTTTTAATCTTGTGTGATAAATATATGCTATAATTCATATAGATTGCACCTTACTAGTATTTAAAGTGCAATTAATTTTCTTTTCTTAAATGAGTTTGGGACACGAGATCGTCCCTCATATAAATATTAAAAATAAAAATCTATGTCTACATACCATTGTATAAAAAATTTCACTTTTTTTTATTACGGAAATTTTTAAGTTTGATTTTATGAAATTTATTGAAAAAACAAAATTCTGCTTCATTGATATAGTATAATAAAGTATAATAATGTAATAAACTGTAAAGTATAAGAAATATCTTTTACAGGCCTGGCGACGAGCGACTGTTTCTTTATTCTATCTAGCACCACTTTCCCATAACAAAAATCTTTCACGTATACTTTGACAATATGTACACGACGTGAGGGGGTGGGGGGGGGTGTTGCATGCTACAAATTTATTTCTTAAAAATACTGCTGCGAATAGAATATAAAAGTAATCGACAGTGGCAGCCAGACTTTTACGATAATTAACTTATAAGTATCTAGAATGTTTTTTTTTTTTTTTTTTTTTTACTATTTACACTTGCAATATTTAAAAAAATTAATTATGTAATACTAAGCAATTTAAGTGAGATACACACACACACACATACACATATATATATATATCATCCCCATTTTAGTTTGTTTTGTGCGGCGGATTTGAGTAAAAAAAATTAGGTAATTTTTTATAAAATTTAATGAATAAATTAATGGATATAATTTCATTTTACAGAAACATTATTGATTTTTACAGGAAAGTAAGGAGGAAATAGTCTTATGAATATTGAACTCATGAATATTAAAACAAAATTAACGCATTTTACCGAACTTTTAGATTAGTTTATATACTGCTCTATTCAGAATTTTTAGATGTTTTACACGTTTCAAATTACTCAACGCATTGATATATTAATGTGTGAAGATAATATCGTTTTTTAATTAATTAACTGACAAATTATTTTTTTATGAAATTCTTTTCACATCTCATCAATTTAAATTAGCAAAAAATTAATTCAAGTATACTGGTTGACAGTAAAGTAAGTAATTTGCCAACCAGCAAAAGAAACAAGTAATATTAAAATTTTGTTTTTAATGTCAATTCCTACTTAGGTCATCAAAGAAAAATTTAATATAATCTCTTAAGCTAATATTAGTTTTTGTTGCATAAAAATATCTCAATTTGTTGATTTTGTATAAGCAAGTAGGTTTACAATGTAAGTCTGTGGGAATTTGGCGAAATAGTAGAGATATCGCCAAGTTGGCGTCACTTTTGGCGACTCATTTTGGTTGCCAAATTTGGCGATATTTCTCTAAGTTGGCGACAAACTTGGCGGTACTTGGAGACAGAACAGGGTCCCCCCTATGGTAACCCCCCTTATAGATATGAAGATGCATTAAATGCTTCGATAACCAATGGCCGCCATTCTGTCTCCCATGTAAAACTAAAATTAATGAATTAAAATTTAATTAATGAATTAATATTTGAAAAAACTATATTAACATCAATTGTCATCCAGTACAAATTTAAAAAAAAATTACTTCAACTTTATAGCATGAATAATAAGTATTTTATTAACGATTGGAAATTTGAACAATATATATATATATATAGGGAGAGTGTGAACTAATAGTAGGAATTGAAAGAAAAGGGAAATAAATCCATCGTTTATTCCTAAATCTAAATTTCGATCGAATCCTTAATCTAAATATGAAAATTCCATTCTCTTAAAAAACATTTTTAAAACAATACGGCATAATGAAATATTATTATATTAAATTACAATTCTTTGAAAAATGGAAACATGAAGTGACATTTTCACTGTCCAAGGTAAGAATTCAAATAAAACATATAAAAGCGTATTTTGTTAACATTTGTGTAGGGATTTGTTCTTCTGATCTGTTCTATCCCTGTTTCTTTCGTGTACCAAAGTATCTACGGACATATATCCACGAATTTTGCCGCGGTATCTTGGCTAATGTTTTGTTATAATGTTAGAATTATTTACATTTTATAATTTATTCTTTTCTAGCTTATGTTTTAGTAAATCAATATACGTATTAATTTTAAAAAATATATCTTCCACCTAAAATATACAGCATGATACAGAAATTTCATAATCATACTAGCTCGCGGCCTCAAGTAGAATGTAATTTTTGCAAATCAAAATGCAAAATTTAGATACAACTTTTACTTTTTTTTTTGCCTAATTACTATAATTTATAGTGAAACTCAAATCAAAATACATTCAGTAGAACGTTTTTAAAAAACAATATTTCATAATCAGGTTGACATAATTATAGAACTTTCCCCCATAATTCTATAACTAATCAATATAGAAAAATATATTATGCACAGAAAACGTCCATGGAAAATTTTCTAACTAACAGTGTAAGTTCCATCTAAATCTATTCACTAGAATATTTTAAACTGCTGATCGTTCATAATCAGGTTCACCTGATTGTTTAACTGTCTAACATATTTTAATACTGCGATAAAATTAATTAATTATAATGTTACTAGCAGGCTTCGCCCTCTACGCTTCTCTGTTTATCAAAACAAGCCTTAAGTCAAACTAAATATACCGGTGAATTTCACATTGAATTTTAGAGCAATGTGAATACTTATCTGGAATGTCCTTTCGCATTGATAAAAAAGATACAAACGCATTTACGCTGTTATGTTTTTTTATGTGTCAGACTTCGCCCGCTACGCTGGTCGGTTTATCAAAACAAACCTTAAGTTAAGCGAAATATACCGATGAATTTCGCACTGTATTTTAGAGCAATATGAATACTTATCTGGAATGTCCTTCCGCATTACTGAAAAAGATACAACTGCCTTTGCTCTGTTGTATGTTTTGACGGGTCAGACTAAATTTGTGCTGTTCAAGACCAAATCTTTCAGTTGATCACTTACTTCAGGATTTGATAAATAACTATAAAATGATTTCAATATAATACTACAATCCCTGAAATATTTACAAAGCAAGTCGAATCAAAATTTGCCGAGAAAAACTTTTTTTTAAAGTCTAATCTTTTCCAATTGGGTTTATCCGATTATCGAAAGTTCTTCAGTAATTCTACAACTATGTAATGTAGAACGATATCTTACGCACTAAAATATCTGATTGTAAAACTTTCTAACATGATTCTGAACTATCTAACATGAAACTATATCTAATATACAAAAATCTGCTCTTAAAAATTGCATAATTAAAAGTGAAAACTCCGTCAAAATCCATCTATTATAAATTTTTATTAACTTCTAATCTTTCGTAATCGGATTCCTCTTATTATAGAACTTGTTACCATAATTCTATAATTAAGGAACGTAGAACGATATGTTACAGGCTAAAACGCTTCCTGAAAAATTATCTAACTATTGGTGCAAGTTGAATAGAAATCCATTGAACATAACTCATTTTATAAGCAACCAGAATAAAATTTCGAATTCATTTTACATGGTTGATAGATTTTGATTGAGTAACATTTAATCTATAAGTATGAACCTTTATTTTTACATGGAGGATTCTGGCTATTGACTAGTGCTGGCTACAGTATTACCAGACGAATACTAAAAATTTATTTTGAACACCACCATTTTCATAGAGCGGTAGTTGTATTATTTATTTACAAAAATTTAGTAATTAAAGCAAGCGAATAATACAGTACGAAAATAGCGGTATTCAAACTAAAATTTTATTATTCGTTTGGGAACATTGACTGGCTATTATTTATATGTTACGATTGTACTTTTTTTTATAGTTAGTTTCACAATTTTCTGGTGTGAGTTAATTCAATTTTAAAGTTATTTCACATTCATGACTGAGGTCAGAAAACTTGTACTACTTAGAACTTTGTACGAAAATTGTTAACATACCGTTAAACAAATTCCATCACATTATTTCCTTTTTATAAATCAACAACTTTCTACATTATTACACTTTCTTTTGCATAATGTTCGAAGACCCAATGTAAGATAAAAAAAAAAAAAAAAATATTTCATTTATAAGCGTTAAAAATACTTACTTAAGATAATCTCATAAAATCGTAATGGATAGTCTGGCGATACTAGTTCTCTTTTTTCCAGGCAAGAAACCTACACCGTACCATTATTAGACTATTACAAAATAAATAAATAAATTGTTGCTATGTGCTTTTTGCGTTATAATGTTCAAATCTATAACGCATGGATAAGAAAATTCCTATTTGCATTGGTTCTGGCATTTAAATTTTGGTTGTTGATAGGGTTTTGTTAACTTTTTTCATCGCATGAAACTTTTTGAAGTACATTGGGAAAAACAACATCTTTCTTAATCTAAAAAAATACGATAATTTTCGACCATTTTTTAATGAAAATTATTTGTACATATTAAAAGATTGTAACAACACTACTTATAAAACACTAATGAAAATATTGTAACAAAACTTTCAATAGAATTACTTTTCGTTTTGTGAATTTTTTTAGACGCCACAAATAGTACTATAAATGTGGAACATCTATTTTTAAATAGCACTGAATTAGATTCTATATTTTTCTACATGTAATTAATATAACAAAAGGTCCTACTGATATAAATACTGTACGTTAACGTACACTGTAAAAAAAAGGACTAAAATACGGAAAGACTACTAGCAATCTAGACGCCAGTACTATTTCCGTATTTTAACAGAACTTTTTCCCGGTAAATTGCAGAAAATTTTCCGTTATTTTGGAATTTAACGGAAATTTTTCTGTAATTTACCGGGAAAAAGTCCCGTTAAAATACGGAAATAGTACTGGCATTTAGATTGCCAGTAGTATTTCCGTATTTTAGTCCGTTTTTTTACAGTGTACGGTACCGCACGTTTCGTGATGTCATTGCATTAACATAAACCAAGATAACTATTGAAAGTTTCGTTAAAGTATCGCTATTCTTAAAGTTAAGAAAACTCCTTTTTCGCATTGAAAATGAGACACCCTGTATTTTGACTGAATAAATGAATTAGGACCTTGGTATTTTAATGTAAAATTGTTTTCGTCATGTGCTTTACTACCCCTTAAATTATGTACTATGAATTCTGAATATTCCTGAATTTACAAGGAAATGATGTATTGCAAGAAACTTTCAGCTAATTGCAACCCGAACGATTAAACATCTCTAAACGATTGAAATGAATCGGTGTTTTTTTTTTCACCTGCAAGTCACACACGATAAATATATTGAAAACACAATAAAATTGAAGTTTGTAAATAAACACCACAGAAATTACAGCTTATTATACATCTTAAAATAATAAATCTCATAAAATTCTCTAAAAATATTTTAAATGCTTCTTTAAGTGTCTAAAACCAGACAATCAAAATTATTCACTTAACATTACTGATTATAGCGTTAAACATACAATTGTGTTAAATCCTGCCCGCTTTGAAGCGACAACAATAATTTATTCATAAACTATCACTTTTGTACAAGGGAGAAACACATAGATAAAACAATTGTTTTGCTTGTGAAATTGGTATCATGTCCTACTTTGAAATTAACAGTTCTAAAGATTTGTTACTCTGATTCGTGTCAAACGTGATACCATTATAAAAATGCTGGCAGAACATAGTTATTCTATCAATTACTCGGGATAAATGTGAAATATATTTTTTTTAAATCATGCATTTAATTTATCACTATTTAGATGTGCATAGTAGCCACCTAAATTAAGTATTGTGATATCGTTATATTTCTCAGATATGAAATAATGTTGGATAGAAATGTAGTTCATATATCTTCGTCAAGTTTAATGTTATGTACAAAAATGTGCATTGAGCTTGCAGTGAATTTAACTGCACTTTTGACTTGGCAAATCGATTGCAATTGTCGCTTCCTATTTGAAATTTGCTTGTAATAGTAACACTACACCCCATTTAAAATTTTGTAAACATACTTTTAAACATTTATACATAAACATATATTTAAACATTTTTATTATTTTAAACGTATATTTATATATTTTACACAGCATGTATGTTTTCTCTCCTGATTCCCATTAGCTTTTTTTTTCTTTTCATTAAAAAAAAGAGTAATAATAATAAAAAAAGACAACTTTTTCAGGTGTAATTTTATTGAATTTTATTTTTAAAAACTATTTTAAAATACTAGCACACTAAAAATAACTAACTTCTCTATTAAAAAACTAAACTAAATACTTTAAAAATGTTAGGTTTTTCATTTTCAGATAATAAATTTGAAGTAATGCAGAATATTTTCTTTTGTAGCTATTTGTGGTAACTGCACCCTTATGTGCGATTATAATTTATAAAATGCTTTAAAAAGAATTTTTATAAACGATTTTCTCACAAATATAGTTATTGCGGCTTTTTGGAAAGATTTATGTCTGAACGCTTATTTTTAACGTACTTGGAATGTTATTTTAAAATAATGCCGTGTTAGTAAAAGCTTTTAAGTTGATCCTTAAAGAACATGTTTCTTAGAAACAGTGATTTTCAAAGCAGTATAATATGCTGTTAGAAAAAAAAATATTTTAGCTTTTTAAATTTCAAGTAATATTTTCTTAGGCTGAAATTTTGCTTTCGCAGTAAATTCTTAACCAGTAATATATTATTAATTTAAAATTTTCAATTATCTTATTTAAAAGCATTTATATCTAAACCTTTTATTTATTTGTTTTACAGAACTCATTCCTTTTCTTTATCAGTTAAGTATGTGGGAAAAAGTTGAACATTCAATATTGACTTTAATCTATATTAATAAAATCCGTGCGCGTATCTTTATAACCACAGAAACTTGGAAACCAAAGGGTGCAGGGATACTAATTTTGGCACACGTGTTGATGGTGTGGCCCATGAACGGTTGGGGCAAAAAATTCGAAAAATTTAAATTATTTTTATTTTATTTTATTTTATATTTTTGACAATTTTTTGCCTTTTTTATGTTTAATCCGTCCTAATCTCGCGAGTAATAACCAGTTCCAAATGTTTACTGCAATGTTAGGTGTGTACGCAACGCTGCAACAGTAAGAAGATGTAGCGGGTATTAAGATAATTTACCTTGCACGCAAATAATTGAGATTATTTAATTGCTCTTAATTATTACCTTTTTAAAAAAATAATAAAGAAAACATCAACAAAACTTTTAATTCCATTTATTCCCTTATTCCAAAGATGTAGTTTTATCGTCTACTGTCCATAGCAATATTAATAAATTAAATTTTGTTAAAAAAATGGACATAAGTAGAAAATATTTTTCGAGATATACATATTACGCACGATATGCTGAAATAGAAAGAAGATGTAGCTGATATTACTATAATTATTTTACCTCGCATGCAAATAATTAGAGATTATTTAATTGCGATTAATTATTACCTTTTTTAAAAAATAAAGAAAACATTTTATCGCAAATATCAACAAAACTTTTTATTCCATTTATTCCCTTATTCCAAAGATGTAGTTTCATCGTCTGTTGCCATAGCAACATTATAAATTAAATTTAATTTCTTTTTAAAAATGCAAAGTAGTAGAAAAATATTTTTATAAATCGAATAGTTATTGAACAACTCAACACTTTAACAGTAAAATTATTTTTTTTTTTATTTAGATATTTTAATGTTGTTTGTTGTCATTGCGGTTCTATGCTATTTTTCGTTTCATATTCGATTATTATTTTTTAAATAGTTAATCATAAACTTGGAAATTGAAATTTTCAAAATAAGATGCCTAAGCGCAAAGAGTCAATTACTGGCAATTCCTCACGAAAACAGCGTGAAAGGCGAGCTAATGAGACGGAGGAAGAAATTGCTGCAAGAAGATTCGCCGTGGCAGAAAGAGACAGGGAAAGACGAATGGCACGAACGGAGAAAGTAGCTGCTTTAAGAAGATATGAAGTTGCACTACGAGCTCAACACAGACGTCACGATGAAGGTATCCAATCACTGGCTGTGTGGGAAAATCACTTACAAGCCATTGCTCGACGTCGAAAAATGAATAGTACAAACCATGGTTTCCCATAGTTCGGATGGTGCACCACCTACCAATAGTAATATCTGCATATATCCGAAGGGGGGTCAACTGTGTAGAATAAACGCCCTAAATCCTAATTGTGACCCCATGACTTATGTTTTATTTTTTCCACGAGGCGAAAAGGGTTAGAGTGTGGATGCAGGACGTTCTCAACTTCAGTTTTACAATCACAGATTGTCAGTGAGAAGGAATGTTTTATATCCCATTCTTTATGGTGGAAAACTCTTGCAGCAGTATTGCGTCGATGCTTGTATCAAGGTTGAAGGAAACCGTTCGAATTACATCCGCTCTAACCAGAAAACATTAAGAGCAGAATATTACTTAGGATTAGCAGATCACCTTAATGCTCTAGCAGAACAATATGGTTTGAAACCAGGTGTAATGGTTGTTTTGCCATCTACATTCATAAAAAGTCCCAGAGCCATACAGCGAAATTATCAAGATCCGACGGCCTTGGAGAATTTGGCAAGCTTGATCTTTTTGACACCCTAAAGTACAATCGAAATTGGCGAGAAATCAGAGAAAACCTTTTCCCAGGACAAAAGCCTCATGATCGTCCAGATTTAGTAGCACGTGTGTTCGATATGAAGAAGAAAGCAATGTTGAACGATCTTAAATAGAACGGCATTTTGGGACGCACAGTCGCAGACATACATGTTATTGAATTTCGAATGAGAGGATTGCCGCACATGCCCCTTTTACTCATTTTAATTGATGATGATAAGATAAGAGATCCAGCCACTATTGACACAATCTTCTCTGCTGAATTACATGATCCCACAATTGGAAATGGATTGCACGAAATTGTCAAGGCTTTTGATTCACGGACCATGTGCCGTCATAAATCCAAACTCACCTTGCATGTAAGACGGTGTTTGCTCAAAGGAGTTCAGAAATGAAACGGCTGAGAATGTTGATGGTTATTCAATGTACAGACGGCGTGATGATGCTAATCACATAATGATAAAGGGAAATATCGTAGACAACCGTTGAGTTGTTCCTTATAACCCATACCTCACAAAAAATATAACGCCCGTGTTAATGTCGAAATATGCAGCTCTGTTAAATCCATTAAGTACATTTTTAAATTTGTATAGAAGGCTCATGATTGTGCAAAAGTTGTTTTTGAAAATAACGGTGAGGGATCTGTTGTGTGGGATGAAGTGAAAAGTTATTTAAATGAACGATATGTTTCGGCACCAGAGGCAATGTGGCGGCTGATTGAAAAGCCCATGCAGGACAAGTCGCATGTTATTATTAGATTACCGGTGTGTCTGCAAGGCATGCAATCTGTGTTATTTAGGGAAGCAGAAGAACGTGAAGCTTTTGAAAGAGCAAGAAATAAAGACATTATGCACACTGCTTGTTTTCTAATTATCAGGTCAGATCCTTCAGCAAACATCTATCTCTATCTCTATACAGAAATTCCAAAGCAATTTGTATGGAAAGGCAATGTGTGGCAAAGGCATGTTAAAGTAGGTGACTACATAGTATCAAGTATGTATTCTGTAAGCCCAAACGATATTGAACGATTCCATCTTCGTATGCTGGTTTGTCACATTCCCGGTGCAAAATCATTTGAGGAGTTAAGAACGTATGAGAATATTGTCCATGAAACATTTAATGGTGCATGCCGTGATAGAAATTTATTAGAAGATGATGATGAATGGTAACATTGTTTAACAGAAGCATGTGGTTTTAAAATGCCGCCCAAACTGAACCAACTGTTTTCGTTCATATGTGTCATTGGCAATCCAAATTCACCGATTCAATTATGGGCACATTTTAAGTCAGAACTCTCAGAACATTTTGCTCGCCATCTTTCGCTACAGGAGACTAGAGATAGAGCCTTTCAAGACATAGCTAATTATCTACGTGTACACAACATGACACTTCAGAGCCTTGAATTGCCTGAACCCTCAAGCCTGGAGAACTCTGTGGAATGCGATGTCTATGATTTACAAGAATAAAGAGCAGAGGGACAACCATTGTTAAACATGCTAAATCCGGAACAACGTATAATTTTTGATGCTGTAATTGAAAGTATTCAAAATGATTATGATACTGCCGCTAAGGTTTTATGTGTCAATGCTTTTGCGGGATCGGGAAAAACGTTCCTATTCAATACTTTGCTGCATTACGTCAGATAAATGGGACATACTGCTATTCCCGTCGCGTGGACAGGCATCGCATCTATACTTTTACAAGGTATAAGAACTGCACATTCTCAATTTAAATTACCAGCCCTTATAATGGATAACGCATCATCAAAAATTCGGCAAAATTCATCTGAAGGAAGATTACTGAAAATGACTAAGCCCATTATATGGAATCAATGTACCATGATACCTATTCATGCTTTGAATGCTGTTGATAGACTTCTGTGAGATTTGGTTGGCAAAGATGTCCCAATTGGGGACAAAGAGTTTATTTTTGGAGGTGACTGGAGGCAGATTTTGCCTGTAGTTATACATGCAAACAAAACACTCATTTTTGAAAGTTGTATCAAGAATTCTTCTCTGTGGCCAACATTTCGACAGTTCAGTCTATTTATAAATATGCGAACAGAGACGGACGAACTTAATTTCGTGGAATGGCTCATTCGCCTGGGGGATGGTGGATTGACTAATGATTATGAACTCGGAGAAGATATTATTGAAATACCGCCAGAATGTTTAGTGCAGGATTCTATAGTGGATAACATTTTTGGTTCGTCTGGAAATTATTTTGATCATCTTTCGGAAAGAACCATTTTGTTTCCCAAAAATGAGGATTCTTTGAGATTGAATGAGGAGATATTACGAAACGTACCTGGTGAAGTCAAGTCTTATTTTAGTGCCAATACAATATTTTGTGATGATGAAGAAAAACAAAACAATTTGCAGATGGATTTCATCAATAGCTTAACACCTTCTGGAATGCCACCACATCAGTTAAATCTTAAAGTTGGCGTTATTGTTATGTTGTTTAGGAATATGAATCCTTTCAGTGGTCTCTGTAATGGGACACGTTTAACAGTCAAAGAGTTGTCGCAAAATGTTATAGATGCAGAAGTTTTGACTGGACATATGAGAGACACCCGTGTTTTCATACCGAGGATCCTACTTAATCCGTCGGATACCAGTTTACCTTTCCAGTTACGCCGCCGCCAGTTTCCACTTAGGCTGGCCTTTGCTATGACTATCAATAAATCTGAGGGTCAACGTTTGGAAAAGGTTAGAATCTATTTTTGGAATCAGTTTTCTCAGATAGGATGTTGTATGTAGTCTTTTCAAGAGCAACTTCTAGAGGATGTGTACGTGTTTGGGTTAAGAACGGACCAAAACAAGGAAAACTTTTGTTACATTCTGATAAGGTATTTATACAAAACATTCTCTACCGTAAAGTTTTATCTTAAGTCGCGACTATTTTGCTTTATTGTAAAAAACAAACAGACAAAAACGAGTCTATTGCACTTTACCGCATGGATAACGAGGAAAACAATGCAAAGATTTTTCATTTAAAAAAATTATTTTCAATTTCTTTTGCAATGACGATGTACATGTCATTTTTTCTTACAAATTTTTGTTTAGTTGTGTAAATATTGACTTCATAACTGATTTCCTGAACTTTAATTTGGTTGTGTAAATACTCACTAAAAAAACGAGCCTACAGCTTACCTCATTGGTGACGTGCAAAAATAGTGCAAAGATTTTCATTTTAAAATAATTTTTTCCATTTATTCGCAGTGACGATGTAAATTTCATTTTTCCTTACAAATTTTTGTTTGGTTGTGTAAATATTGATTTTAAAACAGATTTTTATATTCCCAAACTTTAATTCGGTCACGTAAATTCTTACTTTTACTTATTTTTTAATACATAACTGATTTTTTTGTGTACATACTTATTTCATATTGGTTGTGTAATTACTTTTTTAATATACATAACACATTTTTATATTCATAAACTTTAATTTGGTTGCACTGTTTTTAATTTTTTTATATTGGTTTTAGAATTAAATTCATGAACTGCTGTGCGTAGAACGGGTTAAATAGCTAGTTATACATAAATTGTGTCTATTTGTATTACAATGTTTTTCAAATTTGTCTCGATATCCAAAAAATGTGGTAATACAATTACATTTCTTGTGTGTATATTAACACATAACCTTTGAATTGACTGATCAATTTTTATTTATTTACTTATTTTTTGTACTTCCAAAATTACTCGTTTTTCTCGTAGTGCTATTAAGGATACCACCACAATCCATAAATGGCATGTGGTCTTGCACATTTTGTTGTTATTATTTGGCGTTCTGTACTCTAAACATAATTTGCGTAAATTGAGCAAAACTTGATTAATATAATGGTAAGGTACACAGCAATACTTTATCGTTCAAAATAATAGTGGTATTGTATGTTTTAGGTATATCGGAAATTTGGTCCGATAATGTTACTCAACGTTTAAATATGCAATCACGTGTTCATATGAGCCATAAATGGCTGTCTTGCTTTATCATTGCATTTATACATGTGTGCTTATCTAAATTAACTGAAACGAAATGTGTCATGTCATTATTAAGTGCGGTGCAATGGTGTAAACATGGCTATAATAAAAACCATTTACGACGCTGTAATTTTGACGAATTTCAACAACGAAGAAAAGCTACAGGAAGAAAAGCTACGAAATTTACTGAAATTTTTGAATGTAGAGATAGTTTCGTTTGCTCTTCTAAATTAACTGAAACAAAAATCTTTGATGTTATTATGTGAGACGCGATTGTGTAATCATGACTACTAATAAAGTTGAATTACGGCACAGTACTTTGGACGAATTCAGAGAAGAAAGAAATGCAAAAGTAGGGTATCGAAATTTAATGGTAGTTTTAATGCAGATGCAGTTTCGGATAGATTCGCAGGAGATGGTTTGAAAAAAAATGAAGTACTTGATTGCAATCTTAATGATAAGGGACGTTCTGAATAGCAATATTTCTTCAATGACGGCATTGTAAAGACCATGGTAGTGCAAGGTCCTTTTTTGACAACATCGAAGATAGCGGAAAAGTTTAAATCTGATGAAACGAGCCATTTCCGTCCACATTCGGAAATAAGAAATATGTATTGCTTTCTTTCATTTTCCAAAAGGACAGAATTTTCCAGTATACTTAATAATTTGTTTTTTTTTGTTTTTTTAGAGAGACAGGTTAAAAACTTTAATATAACATTGTCTTCTGCATTTAAATCATTTTGTTTTCAAAATATACAACAATGGAACTTAACATGAATATCGATAACAATAAATTTTGTTCAAAGAAGTCAACCCTTGGCGCAAAACCGCTGATATTAAACTATGCCATCTATGGGGTGAAAAAGCCAATAATACAGTGATAAGACACGCAACAAACCTGAACCCTTTCGGTATTAATCACAAATATGTCTCGTGCATTGTAAACCAGGGCTCGCAGAGTTTCTAAAGTTTCTTCACTTTGCTACCACAAGTTTTAAACGATAATTTATTCAGTGCGTCCACGTATAACCTGACCGACCTTTATTTTCGCAAACGTTGATCCTAGATGCATACTTCCAATTACAAAAATGGTTTTAAATAAGGTAAAGAATTATTTTAAAAGCGATTTGGGTCAAGAAAATCATTTATTAAAAAATTACGGAATTTTAATTTTTATACGATCCCCTGGTTCTATAAGTCATATTTACTAAAAATTTACTGTGACACTAACAAGTAAGACAAAGAAAGTCCCATTCAATTAGCATTAAAATTAACCGAGTTATGAAACTTTGAAATGCATGACTTAGACCACTTTTTTGCATATCAAAACAGATGATTTCGACCATGCTTTCAGGCGTCGTATATAAAGAACTTAAACTTATGGAAGAACTTAAACTTCTAGGTATCTGCGCTTTGAAAGAAATCGTACAAATATTACGATTAACTTTTAGTAGTTAAGTTTCAGATTAGTTTAAATAATTGTATTTTAACATATGTTTTATTTTGCAAAGATTTCAGGCTATGATTTATTTTAACTAAAATCATGTTATTTTCATAAGGTTTTATTTAGCTTGCAATGATTGTCTTTCCAGTTTAAAAGTTTTACTCGAACCTTAACTTACTTTCAAATGTCGATCGAAGTTAAATTTTACATACTGACTTAAATCGGATGAGAATGCAATATTATTATGATTTTCGACTCTTTACCACCTTATACATACGTATATTAGAGGTTAACACAAAAAAAATCGGATAGATTACCGTCAAGAAATTTACGAAAAAGTTTTAGATTAGATAACATAAATCTGTAATGGTTGTGTTTTTTAACTTTTATAATTATATTTTATGTATTTTTTAGCGCTCAATCAAAAAATTACCTTCACTTTTAACTATCATGTCAAGGTTATAAAATTGCGAAAAATCTGATACTATAAAATAGATGTAAGACACTTTTATTCAATTTTATTTTATTTAATTCAATAATTTATTCGATTTTTTGACTTATACTGGGTTTCTTACAACTAAACAGCTGGGCGGTCCGATGAGATTGGGAGGGCAGGGGGGATCAATTTTAACTTTTAGCTTTTTAACTTTGAGATTTGCAATTTGAGAAAATTTCTGATGTGATGGTTTAAAATGAAGGTCATTTTCGGATTCAGTGCTAAAAAATGCATAAGAATAAATTTCCAAAAGCTAAAATACTTGTCACAACCCAAAATTTGAAAGACAGTGTAACCTAACAGCATTTTAAAATATGTATCATTTTGTAAAGGACTGAGGCTGTTGTTTTTCACCCTTTTATTTAACAAAAAATCTGTTATTTTTATCATCTTATAATGTTCAGTACAAATGGTACATTTTGCAGTAATATATCAGAATGATTAAAGATTTCAAATTTATATTGCAATGCTAATTTTACTCTCAACCATTTCATTAATATATATGACGAAATTATATTTCTACTAAATTTATGAATGACCCTTAATATGCAGCAAAAAATATACTCCAACTTTAAACAGCTATTAATCGGTCAATTTTAATCATAGAATTACGGGATTTTTTTTTTTGCCTTGCTTGCCAGTGTAAGAGGAAAATTTTACTAAATATGACTTATAGGACCGGGGGACTGTATAAAAATTTAGATTCTGTAATTCTTCACTAAATTGTTTTTTCGCTTCAAACTTTTTTTTATCTTAACCCTGCATCTAATTTTGACCATTTTTGTAATTAGAAGTATGCACTAGGACCAACGGTTGCGAAAATAAAGGTCGGTCAGGTTATACGTGGACACACTGTATATTGTAGACTTCCATTAAACATGTTGAAAGAAATCTATTCCGAAGATTTTTCTTTTGAAATAGAGGCGTTAAATTATAAAAAAATAGGAACTCTACGAGCCTTAAGAAAATGTTGTCTTGTCTGCGCAATTCACAAAGCGATACGGGAAAATAATCATTTTATCAGTCTTAAATATCCAATTCATATTTTAAATAACTAAAACCAGAAAAGTTTTGTCAGCTTTATTTATTTTTTAATTATCTGTTTGCACCTTTGCAATTCTATAAATTCAAAGCTACATTAAATTTTGATCTTGGAGTTTATAAGTTATAGTATATAGCATTTTAAATAGCTAATTCCTATAGCACCTTTTTAATACTTAGTAAAAGTAACTGATTATTAGTTAATACATCTGAAAGATAAGATAATACGCAAATAATAGATAAATAATAGACAAATAATAGTCAAATAATAGACAGTATAGTATATACTATACTGTCTATCATTGGCATTTTTTTTAACATTTCAGTTGGTTAAAAATGTCAGAAAAAACAAAATCTCTGCTGAAACTCACTTAAATTAATGTTTAGATTCACAAGTCGGATAGAATATAAATTTACTTATACTAGCGTTTTGAAAACGTGTAAATTGTTTAATTTGTTCTTGACTCTAGAGTGGGGTTTAAAGCAAATACGCAACTGTTTGAACTGAAACACGTCATGATATATATCCAAACAACCATGCACTAAATCGCATTTTCAAACTACATAAACTATCAATGGAAACCAAATACCACCAGCTCACTCATAACAATCTAAATTTAAAGATTCAATACGAAAGCATCGCTTATGCACGCACACAAAGTAAGTAGTATAACTAAACTATGCATTCAAGGAAAATAAACCCACATAACTAAGAATAACTATGCCTCCCCCCTCCCATTCCTTATGTTACCTTTTTTTGTAAAAAACTTTTTTTTTATATTTTCCTATCGATTCAGTACTACATGTATTTACGTTTATCTGCCAACAAAAGGCAACTAAAATTAACTGAAATTTATCTTTAATACATTATCTGCGAAAACATATATGACAAAACACAATAGTTTGTTGTCATCGCATCAGTAATATAATTTTGAAAGAGGTTTTAGGAATTTATTGTCTAATCTTTAACCAATTATTCTTTTTTTCCACAAAAAAAACCTCCACGATTAATCAATACTGAAGCATCATTTATGTAAACAAATACTAAATTAAAACCTTTGAACATATATGTCTATAAATATAGTGTCATGAATATTTTTTTTTCTTCAATACGGTCTTGCAAATCCTTGTTTCATATTATGATATTTATACAAGTTACAAATTGTTTACGTAATGCTGAAAGTTAATTTTTTTTTTTTTTTTTTTTTTTTTTTTTTTTTTTTTACTCTTAAGTTACATCAATTTAAAAAAGTGTTTTTTTTTAATTTATTTACTGTGTTTCTAACAGTATATATATTTTTTATTCAATAAAATTAGTGTACACGATAAATGCAAAAGTAAATATAAAATATATTTCTTTTAAATTTTCTGACTATATGTTACATTTGTCAGGATGTACTGTATGATTATGAATGAAAGAGCAAATTACTTGTTTTTAAAATGGTGACGAAATCATTGATTACGAAGTCTCATATTTATTGATCTCATGATTAACAGAAGCTAAAGTAAAGATTATACTAAAGGTTCAAATTAGATTCTAAATTGAGTGTTTCGGAATTTTATTTATGTTTTATTTGTTTCAAATTAGCCAATTTATAAATGTTAATATTTGAAAATAGTACACGTACTCTTGAAGTGCTTAAGGGAAGTCACGATTGGGACATCACGCCCACTCACATTAATTTTACTCTTGCATTTTATACTCATTTATTATATGTAATTAACTTTTATCCAAGTGTATATACACTGGGTTTCATACTGATATGTACACCTAGTAATTTTGTGATATCCTAGCAAAAATTCATAAATAATTATCAGAAAACTCCATTCTCGAGACAAATACAGTAATTTTACATAATACATAGGTATAAAAGAAGTATCAAACATTAAATTAATTGAAAATGTGTATTATCTAAAAAAATGGTGTTGCAAAATGATACGAACGTTGATCGAAATTATCACTAAACTAGCATGGAAACTGTACAGGACTATTGAATGCCACTCCGAGAGGAAGAAACTGAAATATGCAAATCAGTTTTTTATATAAAGATACTTCGCAGACTAGGAAATTTCCAAACCTGATCAGAAAGTGAGTTCTAGAAGTATGGGTCGTAAAAGCGCTTTAAGTGGCTTTGAGAAAGGAAAAATTGTGGCTTTTAAGGATCAAGGACTTTCGGCCAGAGCTTTCGCAAAAAATTTGAAATGATCTCCAGGTGTAATATTAAATTTTCTTCGATTAAAAGAGTATTACGGAGCAAAGAAGTTTCCGGGAAGTCCGGCAAAGCTGTCCAAAAGTGAAAAGGGCTATTATAAAAAGAATGAGCAATGGAAAAATAACTTTAGGCGAACTTTCAAGAGATCCACTGATAGCACTGTCAAAAAGTACCTTTTCCAGAGTAGTGAAGAGCTCTAAGGTGATGAGGTATACGAAAAAAAGCCCCAACCACATATGACTAAAATGCATCAGCAGAATCGCCTGGATTGTGCAAAAGATCACATGTCCTGGAGGTTAGAATATGAAAGAGTAATATTTTCAGATGAAAATAAATTCAATTTGGATGGTCCGCACGCATTTTCTTATTATTGGCACGATCTGTGCAAGAAACCAGAAACGTTTTCAAAACGGCAGCAGGGTGGAGGTTCACTCATGGTTTGGGCTGCGTTTGGATTTCATGGTAAGATCAACGTTGCGTTTCTCTCTGGCAGAATGAGTACATTAACCTACCAAGACCTACTTGAAGAAAACTTGCTGCCATTTGCTGACGAAATTGGCGGATCTTTCTGGATGTTTCAACCAGACAATGTATCCATCCACGCGTTAAACAGCGCTTGTGAATGGTTTCTTAATAATGGTGTACATGTAATTTTATGGCCATCTGTTTCTCTTGATTTAAATCCAATGGAAAATGTATAGAGATCACTGGTAGAGCTGTTTACGCAAATGGAAAACAATATGCCACAATTTCAGAAGTAAAAGATGCTATCATCTTTCACTGGAATAAATCGATCAAAATATATTAAAAAGCTTGGTCCACTCCATGCCTGTTCACGTTTTTGCATTAATTAAAAGATCTGGTGCATACACTGGTTATTAATCTATAATTTTGTCCAATGTTCATATCATTATGAAACACCTCAAAATAGGAAAATTCAGTTCAGTTTATTTTATGTATAAATCGCAGTTTCAATTACATTTTGTCATAAAATAAACGATTTGCTCTATTTCTAACATTGATTAGACTTCAGTTTGTTTTGTAACATTTTCTTCTTTTTTATGCATGAAAAACGGGCTGTTCATATTATTATGAAACCCAGTGTATATACTTTAAATCATTTGTTTGTTAAAATTGAGCAAGAATTTCACACAAGTTAGAAGTGGCTAAGTTTTTTAGCTCTCCAAAAAATTGTACTTTTCAGCTTAAAACCCCATTAACTCCCACAGGAGCGATTTCGATAAAAAAAACATTTTGGTAGAGTATAAATATAAGATCATATGTGGGAAATAGTTAAAATAAATTATTATTTCAAGGAAAAAAAAATCTGAAAAATTGCAATTGCTTAAAATTAAAAAGTTGTAGTCGCAGAAAAGAAAACTTTCTGCTATTATTCTTGAGCACAATCCAGTGAATAGGATTCTAAATTTCATCAAAATCGGTTGAGCAGTTTAAAAGGAAATGGGAATTAACACATGTTTTCCATAGCGTTGCCCCAGTATTGTCCAGCCTTAAGTGACGAGTTGTGTTTGTTCATAAATAACTATCGCCCCGCTTCTTAAGAATGAGAAGTATTCTAACTTTAATATTAATTACCCACATTTGCTTCATATTGGTTACGCTTATATAGTAAAACAATAATGTATATATTTTCTGATGCAAGATGTTTCGTTTTCGTTTTTTAAGTTCTTGCATGCTCGTAACTGTAGGTAGGCATCTAGTATGAAGCTAAACAATTTGTGGAAAATTCTTATTATACTGTTTTAAAATATACATCTCATAATTCTATTTAATATGTTGAACGGTTTTTTCTCTATTAAAGTTATTTCTGTTGCATAATTTTGCATGCCAAATGTAAAAAAAAAAAAAAAAAAAAAAAAAATGTAAAAATCATCATTGAAAATTATAATTTGCATAGGAATAACGATAGGTAATAAGACATAAACTGTAAAAAAAAGTGGTAACTTTCCACGTAAATTCCAGGAACATTTTGCCTTTTCTCAGGTTTTCAGAATAATTTAGATCTTTCGTGTGAAATTCTGGTTTTCATATCTGAAACGTTCTTGAACAAAATTTGGCAACAGCAAAACTCTGCGGCCGCGATTTTATTATTTTGTCGTTGTCCGCCGCTCGCGCTCGACTGTCGAAAACGAATTCCTTATACGAATGTCAAAAAAATCATTCTGGAATGCGAATAAATGAATAGAGGACATAATCATTTCCGTCTCTATTGTCAAGGTCTTTCAGATGAAAACGCAGTACCTCTGTGACATCTCTAATAAGGACAGGGTCCGAGTTTGGTCTCAACGAATGCGATGAACATTTGTATTTCGATAGAGTCTAGTTATTACATAACTATATGACCGCCATAAAGTGCAACCCCCAGGGGGTCTTGAGAAAATAAGTCGCAATGTTTAAGCTATAGTTTATAACCGGATAAATTTCAGTCTCTTGCAAACGGGTCCGTGGCATGGTTGGCCACATGCTGGATTTGAGTTTTTCTACTCGGGATCAAACCCGGCTCGGACTTGTTTTTGGAACAAAATATTTTGTCAATTATTTTTTAACCGCAATTGAAAAAATGTGTATAATAATTGAAAATTACGAAAAATATGAATTAAATGTATCTTTTGTAGCATATAAGTGCTTTTTTAACTACGAAATTTTGCATGTTTAAATATATAATGAAAAAAAAAACCCCGCATATTTAATGTCCATAAACCAGAAAAGTTTTGTTGTTATTTAAAATTATTTACAGTTATTTCAATGAATATCTACAATTTTTATCAGAGAAATAAATTAAAATAAGTGAACAAATACCTTATTTTCATTTTGTTTCCTCATTCAAATACTTCAGATATTTGATGGTTTAAAAAATATGCTTTTATATTTTTAATATGATTTTTTAAAGTCTGGGATTCTTGATTTTTAATTAGAACAAGTGTCTACGTAGTAATTTCTTTCGGAAATCTTTTTTTTTCTTGTTTATCATTTTTATAAAATGCAGTTTAATTATATAAGTACAACTTTAAGTGCGAATCTTTGCATGTTTAAATCTTTAATGAAAAGTAAAGATAAAATAAATAAATAATAATAATAGCAAACTAAAAAAAAAAAGTCAAATAGAACTTCTATAGACCGTAAAAGTAAGCTAATTTTAAAATTTATTTACTGTGATTTACATAAATGAGCTACTACTTTTCACAGTGAAATAAATGTATCATTTTTTATGAACTAGCTTTTTAACTTTTGACTTTTTAAAATCTTGGATTCTTATGATTATAGTTTGAATAACTATCTTTGTGCTTAAAAATAAGTTCTAAAAAGATATTCAGCTGCTGAAAACTGTTATTACGTAGGTAATAATTACAAAACCAAATATCCGAAATAAAAAAAAAAGTCGTATTAAGAATTTTAAAAAGGGTATTAAAAAAAAATCATGAAATATTCGAAATACTTTCATATAAAAACAAAATTAAAGTAATATAATTATTCACGAATTTATATCACGTGTTTTAATTTATTTCTCTGTGAAAAATAGTAGATTATTCATTGAAACAATTGTAAATAATTTTGAATAACAACAAAAATTTTCTGGTCTATAGCCATTAAATATGTGGGGTTTTTTTTCATTATATATTTAAGCATGCAAAATATCGTAGTTAAAAAGCACTTATATGCTACGAAACATATATTTAATTCATATTTTTCCCAAATTTCAATTATTATACACATTTTTTTCAATTGCGGTTCGAAAATGATTGATAAAAATTTTATTCCGAAAAACAAATCCGAGCTGGATTTGATCCCGGGTAGAAAAAAACTCAAATCCAGCATGCTACCGAACATGCCACGGAGCTGCTTGCCAAGGAAAGAAATTTATCCGATTATAAACTATAGCTTAAACTTTGTGACTTATTTTCTCTTTATGTTGGGGGTTGCGCTTTATGGCGGTCATATATTCATATACTAACTATACTCTATCAAAACACAAATATTCATTGTATTCGATGAGACCAACCTCAGACCCTCTCCTTGTAAGATATTATCCGAAGTACCTGTCTGTGGAATGTTTAGCCAGCAGCACATGTAGAAAAATACGCCTTGTGTTTGGATTTCCATTAAGACTGTATATTCATTCTAAAACTTTAATCTAACTGGGGATTCTATGATAGCTTGGTTAATTTAAATGAAAAAAGAAATTAATCAATTATCTAGAACATCCTTGTTGGACATAAGAAGTCCCCCCCCCCCCTTTTAAAGGATTATAAATTAAAAGAAAAGAATAATGCAAGAGTAAGTGGCTATGATTATAATATTTTATCTTGCCCCACTGATATTTTTAATATGCTATATTATTTTTAGAACAAACTTTATTTAAACTAATATATGTATTAATATTGTTTATGTGTTATTTGTATTGCTCAGCGAGCTCTTCTTTTTTACGCAGTTTATTTGCTTATAAAAAATAAACTTTAATAATATTTATTTATTTATATTTTGTGAGAAATAAATAACTATTGTACCTTTACTATTGTAACAGCCATAAATATTGATTTTATTGTCACTTCTGACAATATTGAACAGACTGTTTTGAACACTTCTGAAACGTTCCATAGAAAATAATGTAAGCTTTTTTGTGAAATATCAGTAATGTTTTTTTTTTTAAACAGAAACATTCCTGGTATTTCGCAGGAAGTTTACTGACATTTCTGTGGAAAGTTTTAAAGTTATACAGTAAAGTTCCAGTCATTTTCAAGAAGTGTTTCTCGGAACTAATGGGTAACTCAGCTGCCCATTTTTTCCCAGGAACGTTTCGGAATATTTTTTACAGTGTCCTTCTGTGTACTAGTTCCTCTTTTCTAGGTAACAAATGTAACCGTACCATATATAAATTCACCTTTTTTACAACCAATTTTCCTGCATTAAACTATTAAATAAAAGTAAAAATCAAGTAAAATTTTCACCTTCTTTTTTCAAAGTTTGAATACTAAATTTAAAATCTAGAAGAATTTTTGAATAGCTGAAATGAAGTTTCGTAAGTTACAATAGTAATAATATTTTCAACTTTAGATCAAATTGGTAGGCAGTTGTTTTACAGATGCACAGGGTTTATTCATCTTACCTTACAGGATTCAAATAAAAAATAACCAGAAAAAGCAGTTTTCTTTATACATTTTCATACACTGTTTGTCGTGAAAATTGTTTAAATAAAAATCCAACAGTAGACATTCCATGATAGACATTTCTTTACAAATGTGAAATAGATGAGTATTTATTTTTGAACTAATGAATCATAAAAGACAGATATAAATAATTTCAACATTGAAAACGTATTTTAAAGAAATGTAACATAAAATATATCCCATATTTTTTAAAAAAGCAATGACAAGATGATTAAATGATGCTAAATAGAATACATTTAAAAATTGTGATGTTTGAAAGACTTCCTTTTTGACAGATATTTGTTTGCAACTGTAAAATAGATGGGTATTTATTTTTGAACAAATGAATCATAGAAGACAGAAAAAAATAATTTTAACATTAAAACGTATTTTTAAAAAAATGTAACATTAAAATATATCTCATATATATATATATTTTTAATGCAATGGCAACATGTTTAAATGACGCTAAAAAGATTATATTTAAAAAATGCTATCTTTGAAAGACTTCATTTTTGGCAATTGCGTCTGAATTAACAGTCAGTTTGGTAAACTACCAAAAGTGCGTTTGCATGTAGTCATTCTGAAATACGTTCCGTTAAAAATATTACCTATAAAATGAATTTGTATCTTCTAAATAATTAGATTTATGCCATGTTTTATTTACAATTAATATGATATTGTTAAAGTTAGAGAATTGTGAAAAAATTAAACAATAGCCATATAAATAATTATTGATCTTTCCGTTTAATATTTTATAATTTTTTATCGTATACGAAAATTAAAAAAAAATGTAAATGCTAATCATTTATAAAATGAGATAATCTGTAATGTATTTATTTAACTTACAAATTATTCAAGATATTTTACACAAGTGGAAAGAGGGATGTCATTAATATTTTATATAATATATCTTCGAACACTAGAGCGGAAAACTATATAATTCAAAATATGTGTTCATTAATTGAAAAGGCTTATTTTAAATTAATGCCTAAAGCTTATTGAGAGATTGCTGAGAAGCTTCCAGATTTGTTATTGATCCTTTTGATATCACATAACAATTCTATCTTAATATGTCATTGAATGCATATGAAACAATTTATTTGAATTGTTCTGTATATTAATTTATGATTTAAAAAATGCGATGTATTTCATTTAAAATATCAAGTTTTTGTTTCATTTGAAAAAGTATATTTAATACAAACCATGCACCATGGGTTTTTTTTTTATAACTGACATACTGATTATTAAAATTAATTATATTTAAAGTAAAAGCTGACAAAAGAAGTAAAAAAGTAATTTGTAACAAATATAATAATGTTGAAGAGGGTTCTTATGCATAAAAAAACACTCATCTAATATTTAGCTTTCTGCGTTAAGGAAAGTAGTTATTAAACAATGAGTTTATGTGATAAAATGAACCACTCTCGTGTTCCTTATACCTCGTATTGTTCTACCTTTTAAGCCTAAATTAAATTTTACAAACCTAACGTTCTCTCCAAGACAAATTGCCTCAAATATTGGAATTATTACATGTATACTTACAAAATTTCTTGTCTCATCCTTTTTTACTGTATGTGCTAATAACAAGCACGCTGTAAAAATCTCTCAAGACATTGTTATAATGGTTTAAAGTCTACATTGAGAATAGATATAAGTCCCCTCTCGAAAATTTTATTTTAAAACACTCGTGTTGAAGGGAGTTTATGAACTAAAATACGTGAATTTCAGTGTACTGATTTCGAAATGAAGGAACTCATATCCCTTACGGGTCATTCCATACAAAATGAGCATATCACCTGTGGCAGGCATGTCACAGATTTAAAAAAATATCATTTTGTAAGTAGATCATATCTATTTATGAGTAAATGTAAAATAATAGATTTTAGGATTGTTTATTTAAGTATTAAAATTTACATTAAAAGTGGATAGAAATCGTGGTTTTGTCTACATGCTTGAAGTTTCAATTTCGATTATTAGCCTTAAGAATGCAAAGACTATATTAAAAATTATTTATAATTAGGAATGAATAATAAGTAACAGATTGACGTAAGTTAGTAATTGTATTTTTATTCCTTAATGAGAAAAAAATATTTTTGAAAATTTTTGAGGGAAAAAATGCAACGTTTATATTGAGATGAAGGACACCTCTGACAATATCAAAATTGCTCGGCGTTATAGCTAAAAGTATATATATAATATATTCAAACTTTCATTCTTGCCTTTTTATTTCTTAAAGAGAAAAAAAAATAAATAGTAAAAAAATGTTGAGGATAAAATGCAATATTTCTATCAATTTTTTCGACTTGAAGGAAAGCTTTTTAAAACTTTTAATTCTTTTGATGTTATAGATGAAAGTGTATATTTTAAATATAAAAACTTTTACACTTGCTTTCAGTTTATTTTTGCTTCAAGAAGATTTTTAATTAAAGTAGAAAAAAAAGCTCAAATGAACAAAAAACTATATATTAACACCTAAACCCATGATACAGAAAATACATGGCAGCACGAAATTTTTTCACCTTGAAATCGTGCAATATTTTAAGAAACGTGCGCGAATTAAAAAAAAAATAGCTCATGAAAGGTAGTTAATATTGCCTTTTTGAAACCATTTTTGCTATGTTAGGAATCAAAAGGCAATGTTGATTCTTTTTTTAGCATATCATGGACTTACTGATCTTTATGTCTGTGCAATATTGTTAATGATGACGTTTCCTTTATTTATATTTTTTCTCATACATAAGAGGAATAATTATGATTTTGTAAATTTTTTACAGTTTCTAATTTTTGTTTGAAGATGAAGGAAATAAATGGCAACTTTCAAACTTGGGGAATTTGATCTTCATATGTAATACTACATCAGGCATCAATTTCACAGATGTTTTTTAACCCCTTTTATTTTTTATAACGTTTCTAATTTTCTCAATATTTGCAAATTTTCAATTTTTACAACCAATTAAAGATTAATCATGGTGTTACCAGATTATTATTACTCAATAAATAAGAAGATAATTTTTCAGAGGTTACATTATTATAAAAAAATTCATTTCAGTTAAATAGTTTTCAAGATACAGAACTTCAAACCTGCAACTTTGGACGATTGCACACATGCCATTCTTTATCACAAGTTTTTTAAATGTCCAAAACTGCTAAAATAATTTATTTTTTGAGAAGATATTTTACAGAGCTCTATTTGAATATGAATTGAACCTGTATATCAAATTTTATTAAAATCGGTTACTACGTGGCGACGATTTTTTTTTTTAATTTTTGTTCATTTTACATGGAATGACCCTATTGCAACTTCCACTGATCCACTCATTCAATTCACTGCTGAAACTGATCATATTTCTATTTAAATCGCTTAGTTACTATGTTAGAATTCCAATTTCAAACTTCCACTTTTTACAAAAAAACTTTGCCGTGTTAATAATTTCTCATGTCTTGTGAAACCACACTACTAGGCAATAAATAAGGCCTTCCATATATACGTGAATAAAGCAGTCAATACTTCTTCTGCTATTAAATTTCTTTCCGAGGAGTTTAATTATTTGAAATTAGTATCAATTGATTGAGGTTTCAACACTTTTGTTATTGACAAAGCGGTGAAATAATTCTCTTCTAATACTAGCACTAGTGTGCCCATCTTGTTCCATCATTTTATCCACCTTTAACAAATAAGCTACAAAAGAAAATTACAACTTGCCAACTTTAACGTTATTTTCAAAAGTATGGATAAAATGACTTTTCACCTGCTAAATTTACTGTTGCAATGTATCTGAAATCAGATGTATTTGATATTGATTCCAATAATTGTGATTTATGATAGTGTATTCGGTAGCTACAAAAAATATTACATTATCGAGTTCACGACTGAAATTCCAGGCTGAGTTAAAACTCGATTAGCATATTATAATGTAACTTATCTGACAACTCATATCTTGGTGGAAAGCGCCTGCAGACTCAATTTTTGTGGTTGATTGGTAGGTTTCCAGATGTGATTTCCTGCACCCAGTCCTTCATCGTTTTATAACTATATGACCTCACTGGTTCCAGGAAAACATAATTGCAAACTTACCAACATACCATTAAAATTGGGTCTACAGGTGGTTTCCACCAAGATGTGACTTGGCAGACCAGTTCTATTATTCTAATCCAGTTCTATCTAATCCTGAAACTTCAGCCGTGAACTCGATGTGGTGATGGTTTTTGCAGCTACCGCACTATCTAACACGCATTAACTAAACTAAGCGGTTCTTAACTGCGCAACGCTCGAATTAAATTACGGTTTAAAAATTCAAACTGCTTATTGGCACCACTTTTATGAAAAAGAAATATTCACCTTATTTAATGACATGTAAAACGATACTAAATTATAGCCAATTTCACTATTTTATAAAACTGGTGGGTTGGTTGGTTGGTTGATTTTTACGTCCGATTATCTACACTAGGGACATAGGCCCGAGGGGCGAGTGCCCTTCGTGGAGGGTTTTTCTAAGGGAACATAACCCGTATTTACGCATGGAAATCCATGGCTCGAAGAAAACCACGAAAACTCCGAACGATTAGGCCGACGGGCGCGATTGGGATCGAACCCAGCACTTCCCGTCTACCAGCTTCGAGAGCACAACCTCTCAGCTACTGGTGGGGCGTTAAAACTGGTGGGAATCAAACAATTTGAGTAAAAGACACAGCCTGTGAATATGACGGGAGCGAGAATTAAGGGGTTAATTAAGTTGCTTCTTCAGTCAGGCGAAAAGACACGTTCGCTAATTCTAATTCTATGGAAGAAATTTTTAAAGATATCCCATTTGCATTTCAATACGAGGGTGTGTCAATAAGTTTTTTCCATCACATAGTAATAATTGATTTAAATTTATGAAACTTTTGCATTGTATTAGTATTTTCTATATAGTCACCGTGCACAGTACCACATTTCTGCAAACGTCATTTCAAGAGAGGGTGGGATGTACTCCAGGAGGCGCGATAGTAGACCCAAATTGTTTTTTTTCTAACTTATATTTTCATGTTCATGTTATGCACTCCCGAGCCTCTCACCCAGAAATTTTCCCTCGGGGGTAGCACTTTTCTAAATTTTGCGGTCTTCCTTCATGCCCCCGGGAGGGAAATTTGGGGTTAGGGGCTCGGGAGTGCATAACATGAATAAGTGGTCACAGGCCTTTCCAACAATATATCACATGTAGGGGTCAGCAAAACTTTAAAAAATGGCCCCCTTTGTGTCTACTATCGCGCCTTCTGGAATACATCCTCCACCCACTATTTGAAACACCGTTTACAGAAATGTGTTACTGTGCAAACTGACTATATAGAAAAAGACTCATAAAATGTAGCAATTTCATAAATTTCACTCAATTATTTCTATATGAGGGCAAAAACTCAATGATACATCCTCGAATTTTTAAAGGATTTTTTTTTTTTTTTTTTTTTTTTTTTTTTTTTTTTTTTGCTATAGATAGCTGAGGTCGAAATGTACATAGGTCGTTTTTTTTACTTTTTCGATTTTGTTCGCAGATTCTTTTTTTGTTTTTTATGAGGATGCTTTCACTTTCGAAACCCGTTCCAAAAGAGAAAGTGCCCTAATAAAAAAAAAACCCTCAAACAAAAAGTGAAAAAGTAAAAAACGGCCGATATATAGATCGATCTCAGCTATCCAATGCAACAAAAATCATTTAAAAATATTGAAATGCAAATGAGATATCTTAAACAATTTCTACCATTGGATTAACATTAGCGAACGAATTTTTGCCTGACTGAAGTAGCCTCTTAATGGAATTAATGTGTATAAAAATGAAGTTAAAAAACAACAATCATGCAAATGATAAGTAGCAAGATATTCGTTGGGACAAAATCATGTTTTTGATTTTTCAGATACTGTAATTACGAGGGGGTATCAATAAGTTTTTGCCCACACATAGAAATAATTAAGTATAATTTATGAAACTGGAACACAGGAACACATTTCTGCAAACGGTATTTCAAAAAGTGGGGGGAGGATGTATTCCAGGTTACGCGATAGTAGACCCAAAGTGGTTTTTTTTAAACTTTTGCCGACCCTCATATGTGACATAATGTTCGAAAGGCTTGTGACCTCTTATTCATGTTAAAACCCCTCTCCCCCCTCCCTCCAAAATTTGCCCCCGAGGGTCATGAATGGTGTCAGCAAAATTTAGAAAAGTGCGCAAAGGATGGCAAGTTGGGGGAAGGGGCTCGGGATGTGCATACCATGAATGAATGGTCACAGGCCTTTTCAATAACTAGTTGCGTAGCAACCCGTTGTGTTGCTTTTGAATTGCATGAGACAATCGATCTTTTTGCGAAAAATGAAATCTTAACTTTATTATAAATTTAGAAAGCCATTGCAATATTAATTTTATTAAATACAATATTTCAAATAATAAGTTATATTTACAATTTAAGTCAAAACTTTCCCAATAAAAATGCACATATTCTATAACTTTATTTGCCTAGAGCTTTTCGCTCTTCCAAGATTTTGCTTCGAATTTCGGAGTTCGTAGAAATTATGTCATTTGGGTCAACTTATACAAAAATGAACTTGTTTGGACGAATTTATCCAGAAGCATTTTATATTTATGAATTAAAATAAATATTTAAAGAATTACTTTTTTTTCTCGCTAAAACTTTTCTCTTTTTTTTCTCGCTAAAACATTTCTCTTTTTTCTTCTCGCTTTTTCGCATTTTTAATGTCCGCTTCTTAAATGTTTTATTAAGGCAATGGTTGAAAATCTACTTTACGACTTTTAATTAAATGAAAATAACGTACGATGTTTTTTTTTTTTTCTTTTGACGCCAACAGAATTTATCTCAATGTTCTAGTCGAGAGTCGAATTTGTGTTTCTAAAATAAACGGATTCCTGAAGCTTGAATATGTGCGAGTTCGTATTTCGTGAAATTTTTTTGAAAACTACAATCATTTTTTTACTATTTATTCAAATATACGTTAATTTCAATTTAAAAATGATTTCAAATAATGATACCTAATAATCCTTGTCATTTCCCCTTTTCTCTCTTTTATCCACAAAAATGGAGCAATTTTAGTTTCCATCATTACAGAAATGTCATCAAAAATAACGTAAAAATTTATATCTCGAAAACTAAACAAATTTTAAAATTCTACGACCACATTTAACATCCTCGAACCCATGCGGATAACTGGCGTTAATTTGATCACCCAACATTCCATATTCTAGGAGAAACGGCTGTAAAATACAAATGGACAGTCACTTTTTAATATTGATTGATGAAGTTTTAATTTCGCTATAAAAAATTAGTCAAGGACAAATGCTGAATTATTTATATTATTTTAAGTGCAAATGGCTTATTCCATAATGGAGCCTGTACGCAGTGGATATAGATTAAAAAACATTATTCTTGAAAATTATTTAAAAAGACATAATAAATAAATCAATTAAGATAATGTTTTCAAGAAAATTGCATCTGAAAGTAGATTTTCCCCCCTATATAACGGGTGTAAAAATTGAAGATGCGCGATGTTTAGAAATTCAAAAAATTGCAGTAGCAAAGATTGCAAATCCGACATTTAATCGTCAAGCGTTGCCATTCTCAAAATTACGCTAGCCGTACGCACGGACATATATTTCCTTTAGATAGATTTTCAAACGTGAAGTTCCGTTTGTCAGCTAAAACTTTGCATGTGAAAATGTATTCTTTTGGTTTGAGGGTCTAATTTCAGTACCGCGAAGTACAAATTCCAGAAACTGATGTCTTTTAGATGTATTCGTGTAAAAATATATAGTTTTATCAAAGAAAAGGATTGTTTTCTTTTAAATATGGCACTTACTGAAGCATTACGCCAAGTGTCTCAAATTCGGTATCAGCCGAATGAAAATATATTGTAACATTAGCTTTATGAGCGAAAATGTTTTTTAAATAGTGACGTCATTTTCTGTTCAGACTTAAAATAAAGTTATTTTTAATTGTAATGAGTAAATGGCATCAATAAGGATAAATAAACCCCAATATTTCTTTTTTTCTGCAACAGTGGAAATAATACGATTGCTACCATTTTGATAAAATTTCAAAAAATCTTTTCAAATTAAATTAAAGATATAAAAGTGAAAATATTTAGAAAAATAGCTAGTGCGAGGACATCTACAAATGAACAGCTTTCATTTAAAAAAAGAATTATTAGCAAAATTGGTGCAGTAGAAAGTTCAAGGAAGATGTCTAAAAAAGCTATCTTGTGTTTTCAATATATAGATTATTTTTTCTCTTTTACTTTAACAGTTGCCTAGCAACACTATTTCATGCAAATTACATTTAAAAGCACATATTTTTCCCAATTCGGCTCTAAAAATTTAAATTGTTCGACTACATATATGTTAAATTCGTGCTTTTTTATATATTATTCTTTTATTTATTTATTGATGAGGCTTTAATTTCTTTGTAGAAAATTAGCGGGAGAGAAATTCTGAACTTTTTTTTATGTGCAAATTGTTTATTAATATTTCGCACTGGAGCCGGCACGGCAAAATCATTTAATTGATAAATAACAACGAAATAAAGCCAGAACTCACTGGGTTTTATAACAGACGATATTCTTGACATAGCACGTATTTTAATTTAATTTATTTTCGGTTTTTATGAGAAAATGGAAACAAAAATATACAGCAATCTACTATTTTCATTTTCCCCCCTTTAGTTTCAACAGAAATGGAGTACTTCAGCTGCCACGATTACAAAAATAGTAATAAAAACTACAAAAAAATTAATATCTTAAAATTAAAATGAGATACAGCTTTCAAACAAATTGCATTTAAAAGAGAATTTTTTTCGTTATACGGCGGTGTAAAAATTTAAACTGTGCGATGTTTAGAAGTATAAAAATTTGCAGTAGAGAAAATTACAAAACCAAAATTTCATTTCAAATTTCAAAGTGTTGCCATTCGCAAAATGACGTATGCGTTACGCACAGATATGTTTGTCTTTTATAATATAGATATGTTACATGTGGGGGTCGGTAAAAGTAAGAAAAATGCCTCCCTTTGGGTCTACTATCGCACATCCTGCAATACATCCTCCACCCTCTTTTTGAAATTCCGTTTGCCGAAATGTGTTACTGTACACGGTGACTATATAGAAAAGGACTTACACAATGTAGAAATTTCATAAATTTCACTCAATTATTTATATGTGAGTGCAAAAACTTATTGATCCGCATATGTATAGTGCGCGCAGTGTTGATGAATTGGAATTCTAATCAAACTATTTAAATTATTTATTTAGTTATTATATTATTAAAACAATTTCTTTAAATTAACTGAAAACTTGTGGCAAATTATTCCCAAATTGCTAAAAAATACTTCTTCGAAAAATGTTACTTATTTTAAATCCAATAATAATTATTATTTCTCCGGTTATATTTTTTACATTTTCTTAATCACTTAATTTGTTGGGTTTTGTAATAATTTAAAAATATCGATCAATTAATATGTAATTTTATATATCTCTGTAGTTTCATTCATTCAATATTAGTCCCGATATGCTATTTTTTCTCCCAGCAATTAAAGTGTCGTCTCCAAAACATTACGCTCTGTTGTATAAGCCAGCCGTAAACTAAAGCATATGTATCATTGCAATGTTAATTACTCTACTGCAATTTCTTAAACTTCCAAGCATCCAACATTTTCAATTTTTATACCGTCGTATTGGGGAAAAAAGTAGCTTTTAATGCAATTTGTTTGATAACTGCATCTCAATTTAGTTTTCAGATATTAATTTTTTTGTGGAGTTTAGCGTCATTTGCTTAATTTTGGCATCTCAAGTGGTGCATTTCTGTAGAAAGTAAAAAAAAAACAAAAAAAAAATGGAAAATAGTAATTATATATTTTTGTTGCCATTTTCCCCATAGCTACTGAAAAAAAAATAATTAAAATGCCTTGCATTTTGAAAAAATATACATGAACGATTTCAGATTAAAAAAAAAAAAGCATGGAGTTATTATAAAATATATTTTATTTAATTATCAATATTACTAACAAGTGAATTTCTTGAGTGACATCTGATTTTTTTTTTTTTTTAGCGATAGTGACGTCCTCTGAATACTTTTCTGTAGATCTTGTTCCAGACTTTATCGTAAATGAGGAATTCTTCAAAGGATGCGAATAACGTAATTTTAAATGAAATAAAAGCGTGTGTTTTAAGTATTAAAACTGAAATATGTTTTGTATTATCTATCTTAAAACTGAAATATGATTTGTATTATCTATCTTAAAACTAAAATATGTTTTGTATTATCTATCTATCTATATAGATAGATAGATACAATATTTCATCGGGGGCGACATTAAATTCTGAAAAAGCGGAATTCCTGTTTTCTAGTAATTGTGTTTTATTTAATCATTTATCTTTCTTTCAATAACTATTACTATCCTGTTCCTTTATTTTGAAAATTTTTAACTACGTTTGAGTCGGAGTTCGTGTTTTAGTTAGTCTTCAGTATATCTTTTATATTCCCATGCAAATATGTTTCATGGAAAACTATTTCTTTGCAATAGGTATTTTGCTTTTGTTGGAGTAACTAATGTCTCTACTATTGATCACTAGATGAATTGAGAGCGTTTAACTAAATGCTTGTTTAAAAGAATAGGTTCTTAAGCAATCTGTATGTTTCCCCTCCCAATAATAAAACAAACAAAAAATAAACTAATATGATTAGACACGATTTAACTTTTATTGTTTCTCTAGAATAATATTCGATTTTTTTTTCAGCATCCGCTGAATTTTTCGCTGAAATTAAAGTAATAAACATACATCTAGTTTTTTAGCTTAACGCACTTCATTACTAAAATTTGCTTTTGTTTTATGATCGTGGATGATAACGAGTTAACATATTATATTAATCAGGAGTTTTTATTTCTGAAATATAACAGAAAATCAACTTCCCAATTTTTAATATTTATTTAATTTAAGATTATTCCGTTCCTAGCTCGGGAAATTGATAATTAGGGATGATTGCAAAACGTCATTCCTTTCATCTGCTGCTTTCGGAATGAGAATTAAACACTACTTTATGATTCTATCCTTCACAATCTCTCTTTCAGAGATGATCATGAAACTCCAGATGAGAAAAACGAAGAAAGGAGAGAACATATTGCAAAATTTTAAGAAGTTTAAATTTCATTTTTCTCCACATTGTTTGTCGTATTTATTTACGAATAATAATAATAAAGTATCTTCCAAAGCAAACGTTATTCTAGAAACTCATTCATTATTTTGTACATCAGAATGCATGCTATGAAATTGCATTTTTTTTTTTTTTTTTTTTTTTTTTTTTTTTTTAACCATTTGGAAATGGTTGTTGTTTTCGGTCGAGGATGGGGCCAAATGATGCTCGCATTTTATTTTTTTAACGAAATTCAACGATGTGCTTTACTTTTAGAAGAATTTTTATTTGAATAGGTAATAGAAAGGCATAAAATCGATAAAAATTAAAAAAGTTACAAAATGGGTAGGCGCAGATTATCAGATATTGAAAAATCCAAAGCCAAAGAGCGACGCCGAATTGAAAATCGTCTTGCAAAACAAAAATCGAGGTCTTCAACTCATTATGTAGGCCATGAAAATCGAGGCCTTAAACGTATTATGTAGTCAATGAAAATCGATTACAGAATAAAAGACGAACGCGAAAAAGGAAACAATCTAATGTTTAATCGATTGATAGTAAAAGGCCATGTCTCAAAGGGTTCCACTCCAATAGCCACGGCGTTTTACAATCGGTCGATTCTAACCGGGAAAAATTGAGCTCAACATAGGTAATTTGTCGCAATCTGTGGATGATTCGGTGGAACTGCTTTCGATTTGTAAACTGTTTTTCTTCTCCAAACGGGACTTGGAGAGTTTATTGATGAAAGTATTGGTCGTCTGAAGTTTGATCTTTGCGATCTGTTGTTGAAGAGGATGCGACGGAATTTGGTGGACGAAATAAATTCCAAATGGTCGTTGTAATCTATTAAATTACAATTTTTTTTATTATGCTCTTTGCATTCAAATTTTATTTAGCTTAATTAAAAAAGAATCTCTTACAAAAATTGTTTAAGATATTTCGAATAGAAATTAATAAAATACATTAAATCTTATTGTAAAAATTTCATTTCTTCACATTTTATTAAAGACTTCAATGTAGGTATTATATAGCAATAGATATTTAATAGCTCTTATAAAATACCTGTTGAGCACTGTGAAACAACTAGCATTGCTAAAAGTTTTTAGTACTTGGCAGCATTTGTTTTCTTTTCGAAACACAGTAAATGCATTTAAACTATATTTTGCAATATAAATCTACAATATAGAACACTTTTTTAACGGAAAAATAATTGTTTGTTGTGAACTTTTAACAATTCAATATTCTGCAGACCGATAGTTTTATTCAAATTCCAAAAGTTTGCAGGTTATTTTTGCATGAGACAGTCGTTTTTTTAACTCATTCCAACATATTTGAAAAGTGAATACGAATTCCGTTTTTCTGACTCTCTGTCTGTCTGTCCGTATTCTTAGTTCGAGTAAATATGCTCGGATCGTCATTAAATTGATATTTGTTACAGTTTACACTGAAATAAAGGGTACTCAAAATTGAGTAAAAGTACTTAATTTTAAATACGTGACAGACTCAAAATAACTCCGATCCAAATGTACTCAAAATTGAGAAACGCATGTTCTATTTTTGAATCCATGGTTGAGTTCAAATATGAATCGTTATACACTGCCTCCCCTACAAGTTAACCTACAAGTTAAAGTAAAAATGTACTAACATTTATTTTTCGTTGTAAATTATTAATAAGAAATTTTTAATTGATTATTTATTAAGAAAAATAGCAAAATTATTAGCAAGATACCCAAATCTAATATGTTTATAATAAGAGCTTTATTTGTATGCACGTTTAACCCTTCACTGCACGATTTTTTCTATTTGTATGAAAAAAATTATTTGAATTCTATATATCGTTCTAATAATGGGAAAAATAGTAAAAAAAAATTAAATTTCAAATTTACAGCTAAAATTTTATATTTTATGGCGTGTACCCTACGTACACAAATAGGATTTTAAAATATTGTATTGCTATATTTTACAACTAAATGAGCTTAAATTAATTAATTTTATCTGCTTAACACTCTGCAACTTTGTTTATATGAATATTTTTAAGTATTCAATAAAAATAATGAAAGTAAATTTTACCTCAATAGCTTGATCGAAATTTCCTTTGTTTCCGAAGAACAAATTCTAATTTTTTGTCAAATGCGGCAATCTGACATGAACAAAATAAGTGTTATTCCATTCTTTGGACTGTTCTTAATCAGGGATAGAGATCATATTGATCAAATGCATGGCAAATAATAAGAATTACAGTGTTTTAGGTATGTGGCACGTCGTGAAGTGAAGGGTTAAATTACTTTAAATTACTTTACATAATTTTATATTTTAATCATCATGAACATCTTTTATGCCACTATAATTGAAATAAACCATTACAGGGTACGAAATTTTCGTTTTGTTTGGGTTTGATATCATGTAATGTTTCAAAATCGAGAAAAGATATGTTCATTTTTCATCCAAACATACTCAATTCAATATGAGTACATCGATTTACTCATTTTTTAGTACTGCATTTTTTTTCAGTGTACTATGGCATGTTTGGTATTTAAAATGAAATGTGTAACATTAATGGTTCGTTTATAAGGACACTCAAGATAATACTGAAATATTACGTTTCATATGAAAAAATCGTTTGCGGAAGATATCTAAGTGATATTCCGAAGTATAAATATATCTTACTCCTTATATGTCTAATTTGATCTAATAATGAGAATTCTAAGACTACCATATTTACACTGTAAAAAAAGACGAATCTTTTTTTTTTTTTTTTATCTACGAAAATGTACAATAATCACGAATGCAAATATATAATAACCACTTCCGAGCCACCCAAGTTTCCAAAAAGCGTTTCTTTATCTTCAGAAACATCAGTTAGTTTCGAAATTTGAAGAAGAATTATAAAATAAAATTTTTATTAGCTGCCCGTAAATTTCGGAAACATTTCCTAGTAACTTTTACAATGCATTAATCAATTCTCTGTACCCGGAAAATCGGTTTTTCGAGTATCCATTCTCAAGTAACATTTTCAGTTGTATAATTGAATTTGTGCATGCAATTGTGACAAAATAATCTTAATTTTCATATTAATCTTAATGATGTTAATTTTGTATGTTTGTCTGTTAAACGTGTTTTCTGAATATCAAAATATTTGCCTGAGACTTGATAGCATCCGAAAAAGTGGTTAGAGAAAACTGTTTATTGCACTATAAAAGTTATTCAGAAACGTTTCCGAAAATGACGGACAGCTAATAAAAATTTATTTTTATAAATTCATCTTTAAATTTCATAAATAAAGGGTTTTTTGAGGTTTCTAAAGGTAAAGTAACGCTTTTCGGAATCTTGGATGACTCAGAAGAGGTTATTGTATATTTCTTTCTTGATTATAGTACATTTTTGTAGATTAAGAAACATCTGTCTTTTTTTACAACGTAGCACATTTTCTATAAAATGCATTTCTGGTAATTTTTTAAGTATGATTATAAGGTTCACAGTGATAGCTATTTTCGCAAAACTAACTACATGTACCATTTTTGGGCGTCTCTTCATTTTCAAAGGTTTGTTCTACAACCATCTTTTAACCCTTATATATAAAATTAGGAATTCATGAAAATTTCATCTTCTAAAACATTTTATGTTGATGTTTGGAATTTCATCAGAAGATTAATACTATCATTTAATAAATTTTAGAAGGATTTAGCCAATTAAAATTAATTAATTAAATTTAATTCATAGAGATTTTGTATAATATTTATAACGCCACTCAAATATTTTATTTAAGATATTTTTTTAGTATTTTGTAGACCTAGAAAATTTACAGTAGAAATATAGAAATATTTGCTAGCTGAAGCTTTCTTCCCACAATCTTTCAACGTCAAGAAAGCTGATAAGATGCAAATGAAAAAGAAATCATCCTTTTAGAAACATTTTTTTCGGCCCCACCAGTGGCTGAGAGGTTCTGCTCTCGAAGCTGGTAGACGGGAGGTGCTGGGCTCGATCCCAATCGCGCCCGTCGGCCTAATCGTTCGGAGTTTTCGTGGTTTTCTTCGAGCCATAGATTTCCATGCGTAAATACGGGTTCTCTTAGAAAGACCCCCAAAAGGGCACTCCCCCCCGGGCCTATATCCCTAGAGTAGATAATCGGCTGTCAAAAATCAACCATTTAGTAACATTTTTGTTTTGTGTAACCAATAATGCTTTTACAACAAGATAAAGTAATAACTCATTCTAAACTCTATTACTACTAACCGATGTATTAAATTAATTTTATAACAAATTATTTTAATAGTACTTTAAAGTACCGATAGAACATAATGGGTTAAACTGAATATATGTAAGTTTGTAGTTATAACATTTAATATTATTGGCGACAAATTATAAACGTTGTATTTTTTTACGAATTTGTCATAATTAATAGTTATAATGGTTTTCCATTTCCTCGTTATTGAAAGAAATTTTCAGTGAAAGACAGCTCTTTATTTCATTCGTTTATTCGGAGTTTTGCAAGCAAAATTCTATCTCTTTTAAAATCGTTTTTCGAAATATTTCGCAAATATAAAATTCCAAGATTGTTCAAATATTTTTTAAAGCACCTGTATCTCTATAAAACGCAGATGATATGTATAGTAATACTTTAGCATTCCTTAAGTGGTAGGAATACATCTCTCCAATTATCATGCAAGGGTAAATTGACTTATTGTAGAAAAAGTTCAAATCAATATCAAATACAAATACAAATTCTTTTTTTATTAATCTACACCTTCACAGACTAAACAAAATAAATTTCCTATTTTTTGGTGGACGTTCATAACTTTTACGGCTTAAAATTTATTCAAGTAAAACTTCTTTTCACTCGAAAGCTGAAAAAATTATAAAAACCTATCTACTGTAATGATCTTTCACAACAATGCAAAATTCTTTTAAAATGTTAGACAGTTTCTAATTATTGAGAATTTTAAAATTAACGATCTAATAGTATATGGTGCGTGTCAAATATAATGTAAAAAATGCGTGTAATATTCAGTGGTTGAAATATATTCAAAAATTTTTCCAAGAAAATACTTTTCAAAATAAATGCATATACAAATAAAAGTAAAAGTTAATGGTTTTTAAAAATAATGAAATAAGAATTAGGTGAATAATTAAAGGAGAAGAAATATATTTTAGCAAAGTTTAGGATATTTCTAATTAGTATACTAGATTTATTTTTGTTTTCATCTAATATATTTAAAATTACTTATTATGAGTTAAACAAAGTGCAGAAAAAAAATCCTTTAATAATTTATTATTTCTAAATGTGTCTTTTATGCGATATACTATTTAATAACAACAATATTACCGTGCATCACACACAAAATATCCTCTTCGTGTTTAGAAATTAATACGTCTAATTACAATTCCATCCTGTTAAATATACATTGATAAAAATGGCAATTGAAGACTACTAATAAAACATTAAAGACTTTTTTTCAAGGCATTATTTATAACTTGATTGGGAAAATATCTCTAATGAAAGACTTTACAGATCGCGGCAAAAGTACACTGGATATAATGAAATAGCCTATATATGCTGTTCCTAGTTGCTGTTCCGTTCAAGTTTGATCTATAGTTATATGATGGTGAGTGCTTGAGACTGTAGTTAACAAGAGCTGCACGCTTCCGATTAAATAATAATAATAATAATAATAATAATAATAATAATAATAATAATAATAAAAACTAGAAATTTTTGAATGACAGAACCCACTTTTTCCCTTTCCAAAAAAAAAAAAAAAAAAAATGACATTAGAAAAATAACAAACGTCGTTCAAAAGATATATGTTGCACGATGCAAGGAACAACTTTGTAAACTATAGATATAAAAAAAAGACGAGAGGAAAAGAATAAGTATTTCCGCATTACAAGTTTCCAAATTGCTTTTTTTAGGTTTTCCGCAAACAATGATTCACACAGTGTTCTATGATTAGTGTTTGTCTCTTTTTTGTAATGATTATTTATAATTAGTTTTCATGTATCCTATGTCGACATTTCTTGCGGTACATATACTATTCCAAAGGCATGAAGTTTTTTTTGTTGATGTGTGTTAATTCGCTGATCCTCTTTTAGGATGTGGAGTAGGATGTTACCATTAAAAAATTTGGAAATTTTTTCGCTGTAACGGTCCCTTTGCAGGCTCCATTGTTGTTTTTCATCAAAATCTGGAGAGCATAACTTCAAATAACTGTATATCACATTTCTAGTCCAAGAGCTATTAAACATTTTAGGAAAGGTATTTGAGGCATCCTGAAAATTTTTGCAACACTTCATCTGTAATGCCTGAATACAAAATCGAATGTCTGGCTGAAGGATCGTGGCCCAAAAACTGTGCCAGACACGTGTCAAGTGCCATTTTTTGACTACCCCAAAAAGGTATTTGAAGCACGCTGAGATTGAGACAGAATAATATTTATGCTTAGAAAAAAATATTTTGAAAATGACAGACACTTTAGTCGGCCCAAAACCTGTGCCAGACACGTGTCAAGTGCCATTTTTTGACTACCCAAAAAAGGTATTTGAGGCACGCTGAGATTGAGACAGAATAGTATTTATGATTAGAAAAAAATATTTTGAAAATGACAGACACTTTAGTCGGCCGTAAACCTGTGCCAGACACGTGTCAAGTGCCATTTTTCGACTACCCAAAAAAGGTATTTGAGGCACGCTGAGATTGAGACAGAATAGTATTTATGCTTAGAAAAAAATATTTTGAAAATGACAGACACTTTTGTTCGCACATTCTACTTGCCAGACAACATAGAATGTTAAACGCGAGTGCCAGTAAAGCTGGATTTGCGGTACCCCGCTGAAGATCCATTTACTGACTTACGATACAAACAAAGCGTAAATCGCGTTGCATCCCTTTCCCCCCCCCCCTTTATCCTTAACCAATGAACCCCCAAAACTAATCAGGGAAGTTCCTTAACATAATAAACCGGCATACCAAATTTGGAGCAAATAAAATAATTCTGCATGAAAACCCCATTTATCTGAAATAAGCAGAGTGTGGACTACCGCCCCTTTTCTCCCTTTATCCTTAACCAATGAACCCCTAAACTAATCAGGGAAGTTCCTTAACATAATAAACCGGTTAACTAAATTTGGAGCAAATCGAATAATTCTTCATGAAAAAAACATTTATCTGAATTAAGGGGGATGGACTAACTCCCCTTTTTCCCCTTTATCCTTAACCAATGAGTCCCCAAATCTAATCAGGGAAGCCACATATCAGAATGAAACAAGAAAAAAAATTGAAGCAAATGGGATGTTTCTATCAAGAGTTATCGCGTTACGTACATACAGAACCGGCGGGCACATAAGCTCTCAGGCTTTGATAGTCTGTGAGCTAAAAATAAAATATTTTCGATTATTTGGCGCTAAAAGACGAATGTGCACGTGATTTGGCGGGTAAAACTTTTCCTCACCAAACGCGAATATTTTAATGCATCTGAAAATTTCTTGTTAAAATGATTATTAGAATGCTCGGTACTTAAGGAATTTAAACTTAGACAGTGAAATATTTTGTCATTTTTTCTATAAGCTTATGTAATATATACAAGTTGCGCGTTGCTGAAGTTATTTAATTTTCGGACGGTTTCACCGGCTGGATAAATTTAAGTGCACTTTAAATGTAACTGTCCGATTAAGATCTATTTCATTATATATTTCGAAATTAAATAAGTCGTTGTTTCTATGGCAACAATACTTTTCTCATGTTGTCTCCGACACTAACACTATCGAACACAAATCGACAGTGCTCAGAATCGGGACCTTAACTTTGAGTTTAAAGCAATTTTAATCAGCTTAAATTTTGTACTAATCGTCATTAAACGATCGTCAAATTTCATTACATATAAATGTATATGACAAAATCATAGTTATAAAAGTATATTTATATACTTTTATAAAAATATACTTTTAAATATACTTTTAAAATATACTTTAAAATATGCTTTTAAGTATACTTTTAAAAAGACACCGGAAGTCCAACTTTACTGGCACTCGCGTTTAACATTCCATGTTGTCTGGCAAGTAAAAAGTGCCAACAAAAGTGTCTGTCATTTTCAAAGTATTTTTTTCTAAGCGTAAATATGTTTCTGTCTCAATCTCACCGTGCCTCAAATACCTTTTTGGGGTAGTCAAAAAATAGCGCTTGACACGTGTCTGGCACAGTTTTTGGGCCGACTAAAGTGTCTGTCATTTTCAAAATATTTTTTTCTAAGCATAAATACTATTCTGTCTCAATCTCAGCGTGCCTCAAATACCTTTTTTGGGTAGTCAAAAAATGGCACTTGACACGCGTCTGGCACAGGTTTTGGGCCGACTAAAGTGTCTGTCATTTTCAAAATATTTTTTTCTAAGCATAAATTCTATTCTGTCTCAATCTCAGCGTGCATCAAATACCTTTTTGGGGTTTTCAAAAAGTGGCACTTGACACGTGTCTGGCACAGGTTTTGGGCCGACTAAAGTGTCTGTCATGTTCAAAATATTTTTTTCTAAGCATAAATACTATTCTGTCTCAATCTCAGCGTGCCTCAAATACCTTTTTGGGGTAGTCAAAAAATGGCACTTGACACGTGTCTGGCACAGGTTTTGGGCCGACTAAAGTGTCTGTCATGTTCAAAATTTTTTTGCTAAGCATAAATGCTATTCTGTCTCAATCTCAGCGTGCCTCAAATACCTTTTTTGGGTAGTCAAAAAATGGCACTTGACACGTGTCTGACACAGGTTTTGGGCCGACTAAAGTGTCTGTCATTTTCAAAATATTTTTTTCTAAGCATAAATATTATTCTGTCTCAATCTCAGCGTGCCTCAAATACCTTTTTTGGGTAGTCAAAAAATGGCACTTGACACGTGTCTGGCACAGTTTTTGGGCCACGATCCTTCAGCCAGACATTCGATTTTGTATTCAGGCATTACAAAAGAAGTGTTGAAAAAATTTTCAGGGTGCCTCAAATACCTACTCAAAAATGTGCAACAGCTCTCCTACTATTCATTTCGTTTCATTCAACGAAGCTACCGATGGAGGTACAGTCGTGGAAAAAAAAAAAGGTAAACACCCCCTACTAACTCCTCAACAAATCATCATAGAAGAAAGTTACTGGTACCGAACGATTGGAAATAAAGTCTACTTTTAAATGATGTATATAAAATTTTCTTAGGGGGGTCATCTACGTATTAAAACGAATCCTAACTTCATTTTTTTCAATGGCAATACCCAATTTTAACGAGATATTTCAAATCTTCGGTTCAAACTATGCCTAGACACCAAATTTCAAGTCATTTGAATGATAAGTTTTTGAATTATAAACATTCAAAATTTAGCGCTTCTAATGTTAAATTATATTTTCATATTTTTATTTATATCTGCCGAAATTATGCTCCTAATGTGCTAATTTTTTTTGTGGTAATAATACTAATATACCCAAACAGAGATAAGCTGAATTTGCAATTTTTATAATTTTATGATATGAATTATGAATTACGAAATTAATATTCGAAAAAATTATGAATTGCAACCTACAATTTTTTTGATGGATTTAGATTTATTAAGTCCTGCTTTATGAAAATTCAAAAATTTCACATTTTTCTTCCAAGTAGCTTTCAAATTATGCTTAAAAAACGGCAAAATGATGGTTTAAGGGGCCGTCTATGATGGAAGTGAGTAGACATTTTGAAATTTATTCTGACGTACTGTAATCTAACACCCTTCATTGACACCTTGAGTGGCGCTTAAGGTGCCTTGATCAAGGAAGCGGCTCTCTCGGTTAACAATCTAGTACGAATATGAATTTGGATACTAGGGTGGTGCGAAAAAAGTCAAGTTGATATTTCCGAGTCGCTATAGTGCGGAAAAGTTGCGATTGGTAAATACAAGAAAGACAAAAAAAAAAATTCTTCAAATCGGACTTTATCTTCCGATCCCGCAAACCGCCTAAAAATTCCAAAAAATTGAAAATTTCCGATTTTTTCAAAATTTTTCTTTTTTTTTACGTTTATATATTTTTTATCGCTATAGGAAAAAATATTTGCAGTTTGTACTGTTTAATAATAATAATAATAACTAGTAAATCTGCAGATCAAGAGCCTCAACGTCATCTCTGCAACTCATTGTTTTTATCAAACTTTGCGTAATATTAATCTTTCTACAAAAATAAAATTTAAACTATTTAAATTACACAAACATTTATAAAAGGAAAAAAATATTTCGATGGTTTCAGACATTAAAAGCGTTAAATTAAACACGTTGTTATGTAAGGATATTCTGAAATTCTCACGAGCTACTTATTCTAGTAATTTTTATATAATAAAGCAAATTTCTTCAGGGGGGCTCTGCCCCCCTGAACCCCCCGTTGTGTAATTTATTTTGCATTTGTAATTTTCTACTGATTGAGTTAATGATTACCCTATATCTTAGATTTCTTTTTACACTGCGATTTATAAAGATAAGCAATAATTCGGTCAAGCATTTTACGTTATCCTAATATCCATACAGCAGTATTTACTTGCCTGCTAACCACAAATACCTGTATCTAATGGATAAAGAACTTTTGGAAATGTAAACTGAAACATCTAATTTAGAAATCTAATACCTTTATAAATTTTGTTTATAAAAAAATAATTTTGATTACCATTCTGCAATATTTATATCTAAGATCTAATCTAAATATCAAAAAATGTACTCGATAGCATTAACTTACTAAAATCACCCTAAAGTAGGCGGGCTTCTAAACCTAACAGTTAATAATTCATCATCGTTAAATAGATAAACATGATTTGGTGCCTTTAAGTATTTTTTGTGATTTTCTTTTAATAGTATCAACATTTAATTTAAAATCGTGATGTTACAAATACCGTTGAAATTTGACGCAAACCTATGTTCGGGTCAAATTACGAAAGGTTAACTAACATTTCATTTCCCTTAGCCGGACTTTCTGTTTCATTTTTCGTAATAAGGATTATTTTAATAATTTAATTTATTTTACACTCTACAAGCTGTTACACGGACGTTGTTCACGTAGCATTAAAATAGAGATAAATGCATTGAGTAAAACATTTTACTCCCCACCAGACATACCAAGTCTCAAGCTTTTTGCACATCACTATTATCTTAGAGAAAATGTTCTTTTAAATCGCGCAAATGTTTCAATTAAATAAAGTAACATTTTCTGTATTAAAATACTGGTATCCAGAACGCCGGAGGCTTGGCAGCTCTGCTCCTCTTAATAAAAACATATATGATTAACCAACACTTTATCACATTTTATAGGAGACAATACGGAATTTCTTATTTGTAGGGCCTTACATATATCTCAGTCATAAAAATGTAAAATTTTGTGCCAATTAATGCACGCAATTGCGAAAATGAAATCGCAAAGAATGAGAAAAGGAAGGCCAAGTAAAATCGTGTAAATCGAGGAATCTTTCTTCGTAGTGCTGGGAAAATACTGCTACAAAAACTATTTTAGGTGGTATTTGGTGTGAAATGTTTATATGTATTCATTCCTGTCCTATATATCCTTTTTTTATTTTTTATTTGCTTATTCCATTTTTCTTTTGCACGTGAAAATCTTACAAATTAAAATTAACTCTTTGGGAGAAATTGTTATTCATTTTTTTTTTGGCAACAATAAAGTTTATAAAATTTAACAGAATAATGTCAGTTTATTCTGTATGAAAATAACGAACTTTTTCATTTATAATCAAATAGTTGGATAAATAAATGAAAATATTATTCTATATAGTATATAAATACTATTTTCATTTCTGCGTTTAAATAAATCTATATGCAAATATCTATACAAAGGTATTCATTAATTCATTCCTTTTGCTTTGATTTGACTTCGAAAAACCATACATACTTTCACATTTATGATATTTTTAGATGAGATGCTGTTGCTACGCAACGGTTAAAAAAAAAAATGAAATATAAGTAAATTCATAAAATAAAATGTTTTATATTATTCGAACACATGTATAAAATTCTATCATAAGTTATACACCTAATTTAAAAGCTCTGACAAATGTTTTGACAAAATTGCAAACTAATAAGAATAATTTAATACTCTTATTTAAAAATTTCAGCATCCAAAATTTACCATTTAAATCTATTATTCATATGAGCGATTTCTTTCAACAAATGAAAATTTGAAAATCGTCTGACTTCCCATAGAAAAGCATTATATCACAAAATAAAATGTTCTGTATATTCCGAACGAATGAACCAAATTTAACCCAAAACTATACAGCTAAATCCGGGGAGCTCATCAACATGCCCAGGGAATTTCAAGCCGATCGGATGCTTTTTGCGGCAGTTATCGCGGAACAGACAGACAGACTAACGGAAACCAAAACTTTTCGTGTCTCCACAGTAAGCCTTCACTGACGTTTCGGCAACTAATAAATCTGCAGATCAAGAGCCTCAACGTCATCTCTGCAACTCATTGTTTTTATCAAACTTTGCGTAATATTAATCTTTCTACAAAAACAAAATTTAAACTATTTAAATTACACAAACATTTATAAAAGGAAAAAAATATTTCGATGGTTTCAGACATTAAAAGCGTTAAATTAAACACGTTGTTATGTAAGGATATTCTGAAATTCTCACGAGCTACTTATTCTAGTAATTTTTATATAATAAAGCAAATTTCTTCAGGGGGGCTCTGCCCCCCTGAACCCCCCGTTGTGTAATTTATTTTGCATTTGTAATTTTTTACTGATTGAGTTAATGATTACCCCATATCGTAGATTTCTTTTTACACTGCGATTTATAAGGATAAGCAATAATTCGGTCAAGCATTTTACGTTATCCTAATATCCATACAGCAGTATTTACTTGCCTGCTAACCACAAATACCTGTATCTAATGGATAAAGAACTTTTGGAAATGTAAACTGAAACATCTAATTTAGAAATCTAATACCTTTATAAATGTTGTTTATAAAAAAATAATTTTGATTACCATTCTGCAATATTTATGTCTAAGATCTAATCTAAATATCAAAAAATGTACTCGATAGCATTAACTTACTAAAATCACCCTAAAGTAGGGGGGCTTCTAAACCTAACAGTTAATAATTCATCATCGTTAAATAGATAAACATGATTTGGCGCCTTTAAGTATTTTTTGTGATTTTCTTTTAATAGTATCTACATTTAATTTAAAATCGTGATGTTACAAATACCGTTGAAATTTGACGCAAACCTATGTTCAGGTCAAATTACGAAAGGTTAACTAACATTTCATTTCCCTTAGCCGGACTTTCTGTTTCATTTTTCGTAATAAGGATTATTTTAATAATTTAATTTATTTTACACTTTACAAGCTGTTACCCGGACGTTGTTCACGTAGCATTAAAATAGAGATAAATGCATTAAGTAAAACATTTCACTCCCCACCAGACATGCCAAGTCTCAAGCTTTTTGCACATCACTATTATCTTAGAGAAAATGTTCTTTTAAATCGCGCAAATGTTTCAATTAAATAAAGTAACATTTTCTGTATTAAAATACTGGTATCCAGAACGCCGGAGGCTTGGCAGCTCTGCTTCTCTTAATAAAAACATATATGATTAACCAACACTTTATCACATTTTTCAGGAGACAATACGGAATTTCTTATTTGTATGGCCTTACATATATCTCAGTCATAAAAATGTAAAATTTTGTGCCAATTAATGCACGCAATTGCGAAAATGAAATCGCAAAGAATGAGAAAAGGAAGGCCAAGTAAAATGGTGTAAATCGAGGAATCTTTCTTCGTAGTGCTGGGAAAATACTGCTACAATAACTATTTTAGGTAGTATTTGGTGTGAAATGTTTATATGTATTCATTCCTGTCCTATATATCCTTTTTTTAATTTTTTATTTGCTAATTCCATTTTTCTTTTGCACGTGAAAATCTTACAAATTAAAATTAACTCTTTGGGAGAAATTGTTATTCATTTTTTTTTTTGGCAACAATAAAGTTTATAAAATTTAACAGAATAATGTCAGTTTATTCTGTATGAAAATAACGAACTTTTTCATTTATAATCAAATAGTTGAATAAATAAATGAAAATATTATTCTATATAGTATATAAATACTATTTTCATTTCTGCGTTTAAATAAATCTATATGCAAATATCTATACAAAGGCATTCATTACTTCATTCCATGTGCTTTGATTTGACTCCAAAAAACCATACATACTTTCACATTTATGATATTTTTAGATGAGATGCTGTTGCTATGCAACGGTTAAAAGAAAAAATGAAATATAAGTAAATTCATAAAATAAAATGTTTTATATTATTCGAACACATGTATAAAATTCTATCATAAGTTATACACCTAATTTAAAAGCTCTGACAAATGTTTTGACAAAATTGCAAACTAATAAGAATAATTTAATACTCTTATTTAAAAATTTCAGCATCCAAAATTTACCATTTAAATCTATTATTCATATGAGCGATTTCTTTCAACAAATGAAAATTTGAAAATCGTCTGACTTCCCATAGAAAAGCATTATATCACAAAATAAAATGTTCTGTATATTCCGAACGAATGAACCAAATTTAACCCAAAACTTTACAGCTAAATCCGGGGAGCTCATCAACATGCCCAGGGAATTTCAAGCCTATCGGATGCTTTTTGCGGCAGTTATCGCGGAACAGACAGACAGACTAACGGAAACCAAAACTTTTCGTGTCTCCACAGTAAGCCTTCACTGACGTTTCGGCAATAAAACAGATTTCTTCAGGGTGGGGGCGGCTCCGCCTTCTGAACTCCCCGTGGTTTCATTAATTTACATATCTAACTTTTTATTTATTGCACTAATGGTTATCGCAAATCTTAAATTTCTTTTTATACTTCCGAGCCTTAATTTTCAATACTGGTGGACAGAAAATGATTCACATTGACGCAATTATATTAAAAGTTTAGGTTTTATGAATGAAAATATAATTTCCTTTTAAAAATAAAATAATTTTCATTCATATTTTCTGAAATGAGACGGCATTAAGAAGTAACACTCGTCATAAAATATTTTTTTAGGTAATCTAGTTAATGCTTGGTTTTTAAGAATGAGAATATTTATTTCCCAATACAATGACGTCATTTTCGACAGCGATAATTTTGCGGTGTAAAATTTTGACATTTACTATATATTTGATTTTCAAAAGTTTTTTTTTTTTTTTTTTTTTTCTCATTGAAATTTTCGATTAAAAATTAACATTTCTGTTAGCTGTGTGCAGACGATAAACCATGAGATATTAGTAACATTTCTTTTAATAATAAGAATTAATATCATAACACAAGCCCTTTTTATTTCAACCTCAAAGCATATTAGTTTTAGTTTTGATATATGAGATCAAATTCACCTTCTTTTCGTATTTTAGTTTTATTTCCAATATGAAGACGTATTCATGTCTATTTTTTATTTCATTTTCCTCTCGCACATGAAAATCTTTCAAATCAAAATTAACTGTTTAGAATAAATTATTATTCTGGGATAGGATTTTCTTGGCAACGGTAAAAAAAAAAAAAAAAAAAAAATGATTGTTAAATTTATAGCAAAATGTCAATTTATTCCTTATGAAAATAATGAACTTCTTAATTTAAAAGAAAAAATATTTGAACAAAATAAGCAGAACATAGTCTTTCTTTATTTCTGGGGTAAATTTCATCTATATGTAAAGTCACAAAGGCATTAATTCGTCCCTTTTGACTTTGATTGACTTCAAACAATTACAAATACTTTCACATTTACGATATTTTTAGGTGTAGTTCCGTCGCTAGGCAACAGTTAAAAGAAAATAAAACAATGAAATATGTGCTTTGAAAAAAAGTAAATTTATAAAAAGATATATTATTGGAACACATATATAAAATACCTCCATAAGTTAAACACCGAATTTAAAAACTCTGACAAATGTATACACAAAATTTCAAACTAATATGAATAATGAATGGTTCTAAATAGAAATTACATCATCCATAATTTACTATTTAAATCCTTCAATCATATGAGCCATTTCCTTTCAACAAATAAAAATGGAAAAATCGTCTGAATTGCTATAGGAAAGCATTAAGTCGCAAAATAAAATGTTCTATATATTCCGAACGCATGAACCAAATTTAACCAAAAACTATACAGCTAAATCCGGGGATTTTACCAACATGCATACTTAATTTTAAGCTAATCGGATGCTTTTTACGGCAGTTATCGCGGAACAGACGGACAGACAGACAGACAGACAGACAGACAGACAGACAGACAGACAAACGGAAACCAAAACATTTCGTGTCTCCACAGTAAGCCTTCACTGACGTTTCGGCAATAATTGTGTTTAGAGAATATCTTCCAATCGCGCAAGCTCAATAAAAATCGGCAAAAATTCAATTTTGAGTGATTTTCGTGCATTAAGAATATAATCAACTGAGGTCAGTTTGCAGTCTCAGGTTAAGATTTGAATGTTAATTGATACTATTGAGCATATTAAGTTATTTTTAAACAACCTAGAACTTACCACGAAGAGTTCGTTTCAGGTCTGAAAAGTTTAGCAGTGCACCCAACTGCCGTTAGCCACGTTGGAAAACAGCGCTGAAGTCGGCGTACGCGCTCCCACCTAGTCTCACCTAACTGCATAAAATTTACAGAAAAGTCAACTGGATTCAGATGAACTACATTGCATATACTATTTTGACGGAAGAAAGGACGATACCCCAGTTAAAGAAAGTATTGCATCTAAAAAGGTTCGTCGAACTATTAAAGAGGAACACTTTCCTGTCATAAAAGAACGTGACTCAGTTTATTTAGGCCATGTGCCTCCAAACTCCGGGCCTGCTAAGGACATTGTAGCTTTCATAGTATCATGTCTTACTGAACAAGGGGTTTCACTAGAATATTTAGATTTGGTAGGCTGTGATGGTACAAATACCAATACTGGATAGAAAGGGGGTGCTATCAGAAAGCTTGAAGTTTATCTCTGACAACCACTGCAGTGGGTTGTTTGTTTATTCCATTTTGTTGAATTACCTTCCCGCCATCTTTTTCAAAATTTGAATGTTGAAACTACTGGCCCAAGATCATTTATAATACACCATTTGGACACAATATCATTGTTGTGTAAAGCTCTCGGTGATAAATTTTCAATTGACTGATTGTGAAATTCCAGAAGTGGACAGGCAAATGTTGAGCAAGGACCAAAGATATCTTCTTGACATGAGTCAAGCAATTAACAGTTACAACTTTCCAAATGACTTATTAAAGTGTGACTCCGGTCCAATTTCACATGCCAGATTGCTCACTTGTGCAAATAGAGCCCTTCGACTTTACGCGAGCGTGGAAAACCCACCGGATGCCTTAAAGCCATATTGACATTTATTTTAAAATCTTACTTGCCAGTTTGTTTTGAAATAAAATTCTGTACGTACATTACAGACGGGCCTATTTATCTGTAGAGAGCAATTGAAACATCTCGATACTTTCGTGACAACCTGAAGAAAGTGTAATCTTTGAAACTGAATGAAGCTCGTTCTTTGCTCACCCGGAAAACCTACTGATGGCAATGGTCTTTTATAAAAGGAGGCACATAAGAGAGCTAGGGCTGTTAAAAGCCAGGCAGAATGTTTCAAACGGTAAAGGCATCTGAATCTTTATCACTCCTACAATCCAAAATTAATTGATTGTAATGTAACAAAATTAACATTTCCACCGCTTTTTCGGAGATTAACCCATGAAGAAATACATTTCTTCGTTCAATCAGGTCATATCTCAGTCTAGGATGATAAAAAGTTTTTCAACCACACGTAAGATGTCCAGCGGTGCATTAAATCGGTAACGGAAGCATCATTTAAGGTATGTGGGCCCCAATCAAGAGAGCATCAGGGCCACACTGAAATCAATGTCCATAATACCAGACATTACCACCAAATCGCAGTACAAAGTTGCGTCTAAAAGTCAGACTTAAACAGATGACATAACAAATTGTATATCTTATACTGTCACGACACTAGTTTTTTAATACAGTGTTTTGATTCTATTATAACAAATTATGTATTTAAGTAATGTAAATAGCAATCACCCTCATTGGTTGGATGGAGGATAGGGTGTGGTTTGAACTCGAAGTGCAGCTACCTTCCCGTGGTGAGTTCTGGTTTGTTTAAACATTATCAAATATCTAAACAAGCAAAGAGTTGTACATTGTACAATTTATATGCAAATGTTAATATTGGAACGCAAACTGATCTCAGGTGATTATTTTCTTTATTCATCAAAATCACTGAAAATTGAATTTTTGCCGATTTTTATTGAGCTTGCGTGATCAGAAGCTATTCTTTAAACGCAACTGTTTATTTTTATTATTATTAAACATTACAATCTGCAAATATTTTTCACTATAGCGATAAAAAATATATATACGTAAAAAAAGAAAAAAAATTCTGGAAAAATCGGAAATTTTCAATTTTTTTAAATTTTTAGGCGGTTTGCGGGATCGGAAGATAAAGTCCGATTTAAATAAATTTTTTTTTGTTTTTCTTGTATTTACCAATCGCAACTTTTCCGCACTATAGCAACTCGGAAATATCAACTTGACTTTTTTCGCACCACCCTATTGGATACAGCCCTTAAAATACACTCGTTTTAAAATAATTAATTTCTCGGAAACTTATGGTACGAATTGCATAAAAATTCGTTTTTAGGCTAATTGAAGGGTGTAAAGTTCATTTATTCTGTCAGAATTGGGTACTGCTATTGAAAAAAAACAAAGCTATGGTTCGTTTTAATATGTAGGTGCCCCCCTAAACAAATTTTATATACATCATTTAAAAGTAGACTTTATTTCCAATCGTTCGGTACCAGTAACTTTCTTCTACAATAATTTGTTGAGGAGTTAGTGGGGGGTGTTTACTTTTTTTTTCCTCGACTGTACATATGGATGATGGATACAAATATTTTTATGATTACCTTGAACTATTTATAACATGAAGAGGTAATTTAATTTATAGAATTTTCGATATATATCTATTAGATTTCATTTTGGTTGATTGAACAAAGCGACCTTTGGGGTTCATATACAGGCAAAATCTCTTTATGACCTTCTGTATTATTTAACATATGAAGAAGTAATTTCATTTATAGACATGTTGATATTTATATCTCACATTTCATTTCGGTTGATTCAACGAAACGATATACAGGAGTTCATATATCAGCTAAGTTTCTTTATGACCAGCCTGTACTATTATTTGTAACATGAAAAGGCAATTTGATTTATAGCATTGTTGATATATATGTATTATATTTTATTTAGATTGATTGAACGAAGCGACCTTTGGGGTTTATACATAAGGAAAGTCTCTTTATAACCTTCTGTACTATTTACAATATGAAGAGGTAATTTCATTTATAGAATTGTTGATATATTTCACATTTCATTTCGGGCTAATTCCATGAAATCGTGTCATGTCTGTCACACTGCTGAAAATCGCCATGCTTGTTGGCCACCGTTATTTTCGAAAAGTTTGCTTCGCGTTATTATATTGATGAGATAGCTCCGATAAAATAAGTCATATTTTCCGCTCTAAAATACTGGTAGCCAACAAGCATAGCGATTTTCAGCCGTGTGACAGACATGACAAGTTTGCATGGAATTGACCTTCGGTTGATTGAAAGAACAGACCGATAGGAGTTCCTATATCAGCAAAGTATCTATATGACCAGCCTGTACTACAATTTAAAACATGAAGAGGTAGTTTAATTTATAGACTTGTTGATATATATGTATTGCATTTCATTTAGGTTGATTGAACGAAGTGACCGTCGGGTTTCATACATCAGCGAAGTCTGTTTATGACCTTCTGTATTATTTACAATATGAAGAAGTAATTTCATTTATAGAATTGTTGATATTTATTTCTTACATTTAATTTTTGTTGATTGAATTAAACGACATATAGGAGTTCAAATATCAGATAAGTTTCTTTATGACCAGCCTGTACTACTATTTATAACATGAAAAGATAATTTGATTTATAGAAGTGTTGATATATATGTATTACATTTTATTTAGGTTGATTGAACGGAACGACCTTTGGAGGTTCATATATCAGCAAAGTCTCTTTATAACCTTCTGTACTATTTACAAAATGAAGAGGTAATTTCATCTATAGAACTGTTAATATTTACATCTCACATTTCATTTCGGTTGTTTGAACGAAACGACCGATAGGAGTTCATATATAAAAAAAGTTTCTTTATGACCAGCCTATACTACTATTTATAACATGAAGAGATAATTTAAATTATTGAATTGTTCATATATATGTAATACATTTAGGTTGATTGAACAAAGCGACCGTTGGGATGCATACATCAGCAAAGTCTCTTTGTGATCTTCTGTATTATTTACAACGTTTTGTCGCTGGAAAATAGAAAAATTAACACACATTTATCGGTGTAATATGGAGTTGCATTACTAAAAAAAAAAAAAAAAAATATGACCATTTCGTACATTTTTTTTTTTTTTTTTTTGCAGGGGGCGGGGGGGGGGGGGATTTAAACGGAATAAATATTCACAACAACAAAAATACATTTAGTGTAAAAAAAATAAGCTTTCACAGAGGGTATACATCAACACATCCACGTCAAAAAATAAGATGCCAACTTTTAAATTTTTTGTCAGCTCAAAACTGAAATTTTAATAGAAATTTGTGCCTTATTTAATCGGAGAGACATGCAATTCGAAAATATTTTCCTGGGGAGACTGTGTCCAGTTGCACATATCCTTGGCACAATAGCAATGGGAGTATAATAAAAGCAAAAAACTGGCTGCTAACCGGCATTACACGTGCGAGAAAAACGAACACACTGTAAAAAAAATTCCGCAACGCTCCTGGGAAAAAATGGGCAGCTGAGTTGCCCATTATTTCCAAGAAACATTTCTTGAAAATGACTGGAACTTTACTGCATATATTAAAAACTTTCTACAGAAATGCCAGTAAGTTTCCTGCGAAATACCAGGAATATTTCTGTTGACAGCAAAACATTACTGACATTTCACAGCTTGCGGGATCCGCAGACGATTTTTACATTTCCAGTTGACAATTTTCACTTTATTATCATTATTTGTTAGAATGAAAAAAAATATTTTGAAATTGACATCAAAATTATTATTTAAAATTTACACGAAAAAATAAATTTTCAGTTAAAATTCAATAAAGTAAATATATATATGATCTATTGTTTCTGAACTTTGCTTAAAATATAAAAATATATAAATGTAAATAATAATTAGAAAAAAAATATAGACATAAAATATTTTGGATTTTCGTTAGTAATTATATTAGTTTACAAGTTAGATAAAATACATATAAATTTTCATGAAAAAAAAAAAAAAAACCTAAACGTAATTGTATATTTTTTCCGAAAAAAAAAAATTCAGATTTGCAGCAATTCAAAGTGTCAAATATATATCAAATTTAAATTAAATTGTAATAAAGTGTTAAAATATAAAATTAATTAAAAAAGAAAAAAAAAAGTCCAGAGGTAGCATCGAACTCGGGCCGTACGGGTGGCGTGCGAGCTTTCTGCGTCCACACCACGAAAGACACGTTGAGAGCTGCAAACTAATGGGTATTTGAAACGTATGCTAAACCTCGGCATCTAATTTCTGAAAATCTAAGTCCCATTTGAAGAAATCCTTTCACAAGAATAATTAGAGATAAGAACTCTAAAACATACTTTAAATTAATCAAAATCGGTGAGAATCATGTTTGATGGTCCCCTGGTTAATGGAGATCCAAATAATAGGTGATTTTTTTTTTTTTTACACGGTCTGCTCCTTAAACATTCCACAGACAAGTACGAGAGATAATCTCTTAGCGATGTCACGGAGGTATTGTATTTTCATCTGAATTGTCTTGACAATAGAGACGTAAAGGATTATGTCGTCTATTGATTTATTTGCATTCCATATTGATTTTTTTACATTCATTTAAGGAAATCTTTTTTGACACTCGCGCGCGAGCAACGGATTATAGCAAAAAATTAATAAATGCCGGCCGCAGCGTTTTGCTGTTTCCAACTTTTGTTCAGGAACGTTTCAGATAAGAAAACCAGAATTTCACAGGAAAGAGCTAAATTATTCTGAAAACCTGAGAAAAGGCGAAACGTTCCTGGATTTTACATGGAACGTTACCATTTTTTTTTTACAGTGCAGGATTACTCGCGCTGGGTATGTCATACCTATGGCGGCTTCTTCCAATTTTTTTCCATAAAATCTGTATAAAACATAAAACACTAGAAACAAAGAAGGGATAATAGAATTTTAAACAGATATTAAACATGTTACTTACATTTATTTTGTACATTCGCTGCGTCTATCTCTATCGAATGCACGCGCGAGAAAAACTACCGGTTTTACTAGCTCTGGGTATGTTATACCCATGGCGGTTTCATCCAATATTTTTACCTTAAAATCTACATAAAACATAAAACAGTACGAAAAAGGAAGGGATAATATAGTTTTAAAGATATATTAAAAATGTTATTTACATTTATTCTGCAAATTTTCTGTCTCTATCTGTACTCAGAGCTGTTACAGAAATGCTTGTGCTCGATGTGAGATACCCATATGTGGCGATTACGATAGATCTAGTTTTCAAATTATTTAACCGCTTTTCCCCTTCTAAGATTATGACCTTCAAGGCAGCTACACAAAGACATTTCTGAAGAAAGGTTAGGGAGAAAAATTGCAAAAAAAGCAGCACTGGGTGTGACATATGTCACACCCTATATACCAGTGTGACATATACCCACCTGTGTATATACCCAGCGCGAGCAAACTCGGGTTAAGGGTTAACGAAAACCATAAAAAATTATCTTAGAGCTTTTTGACTAAGGAAAATTATAATACTTAAATCGTTATAAATTATAATTATTCTACACATATTTTGCGGAAAATTTCATCAGATGATTGTATAGTTTTAGGTAACGTTGCTAACTATTTTTTGGATACTGATTGCTTTGTTTTTATTTTAAAATATTAAAAAATGCAAAATGTTATATTTTTCTTGTTGGTTTGGTTTCGATTTCGATAAAAAAAAGTTATGTTTTTTAGTTGGTTCTTTTAAAATTAATTTTTTCCAATAAAAATTACGTTTAACTTATACAGCCGAAGGGTAATCAGTTCTTTTTAAAATAAGATTTTATTATCAGAAAATGGTAAAATGCCTCATTCTGAATTTTCTCAATCTATTACATATAATAAGTAGCTGTATTTTTCTAATTTTGCGAGATCAGATTTATGCAAATAAAAATAAATACATTATAAATTCTTTTAATTTTGATTTAAAACAGACAAATAACAAATAGTGGCTTTTTAAAGCAACGAAAACCAGATATATTTTTATTAACAGATTCAAATACGCATTGTTTGAAAAGAGTTATTCCACTAATGTCTATAAATACGTTGTCTATTAAAACAGTGTAAATATATGCATTTAATATTAATACTCTCTCTACCAAGCGTTTTTCCTTTCTTTAACGATATAAAGAGTGGGGCACATTAGCATCATGATATGGTAGATTTCATGACGATAACTTCTCACTAAAGAATTAAGTTTACGTAATTTTTATTTACAAAATCAAATGCAGACGCACTATAACGCTTAAATATGTGTCTATTGAATAAAAAAATACTTTGCAGCAAATTGCTCAAGTGACAGGAATAAGAATTAGCACACTGTGAACACAGCTATGTTTTACAGTTGTAGTAGAATCCCGGGGTTTGGGGAGTGACCAATTGGCAGTAGAAGGACGGAGCGAACACATGGCGAACATAACTTAACTCTGATTCGAGTCTTGCCCTTACTTCTTACACAGCCTTTAACTAATTCGAAATATATTCAATACATTATTTCTTTTAGCGCAACAAAAATAAATAATGTAACAAGATCTTTTAATAATAATAATAATAATAATAATAATAATAATAATAATCCCATTGTTGGTAATTGTAATAGCGTTGCAAATTTAAACGTTTTCTTTTTTAAAACATCTCTCGGAATGTTATAAACAGTAATTTGCTTAATTACACATTCTCTGGAAAGGAAAAAACTCGATATTTTTCTGTTTTCCAGCTTTGATATAATATTAACTTATTATATATATATTAGATTCGTGGGCGTTAAAAAAAGTCCTAAATTTTCAATATTTGTTGAGAATAGTTAAAACCTAAACTATACATCTGGAGATTATAAGAGTCGGAACTATTAATCAGAAATGGAGGACTATGCAAAACCAAGCATAGACAGTAATAAAACACTTACCTAGAATACTTGGCAAATAGTCGTATCAGAAAATATTTTGGTAAAACTCACTTTAGAATTTTTCTGTGTCAGATTTTAACTAAAGTTAAAACTTTACTAATTTTTTTTTTCGAAATATTAAGACGATTATAAAACTTGCGTAATTTATTAATAAATGCGAGATTATTTTATTAAGTTATTGTTTTTGTAAACAATAAAAAAAATAAAGACAAATAATAAAAATATTATATCCATTACCTGTGATTTATTCTGTTGAGCTGAACCACGTTTCAGACCAGATGTTGAAATCATCAAGGTTAGCTGGGTGAAAAAGTTCGACCAGAATCGTCCGGGATAGCTCAGATGGCAGAGCACTGGCGGCTTCAGCCAGGAGGTCCCGGGTTCGAGTCCTGGTCCGGACATTTTTCGCCCAGTTGGAGATTTACATCTATTATGATTTGTTTACCAATTAGAATAATTGTGTTAATATTAATCTAGAATAAAAATATTGTTTCAATCTTATTTTACTTAAAATAAATCTTAATAATGTTTTTATTTGAAAATACTTATTTTATACATCAATGCTCCCGAATATTTTTATACCCAAAAACAATTTTCGTAATGTTGAAAGCAATTGCGAAAAGCTGGCATTTATTCTATAAGTAAGTGAAAGGGTAAAAAAACCTTTTTGTGTGTGCAATAGAACGTGACTGAAGGAAATAGAATTTGGCTTTTTGTATACGTGATGAGTTTATTATTGGCGCAATTATTTAACAGTATTGCAGTGCTTTTTTGTGAAAAATGTCTAGATGTGAGCAATAAGCTTCCAGCTAACAGAGCCATTTTCGGATAGAAAGTAAATATCAAAAACCAAATTGTAGTATTAAGATTTAGTTAACACATTCTTCACATTTACATTTCAAATAAAGAACAATTTCAGTAAAATTTTGAGTAATTATTCAATAAAATGAATAAAAGGTGTTCTGAGTACTAGAGTTGTTTTAAGTCTACACAATTGAAGAATCCCCAGCGGCAAATTTTTCTATTTCTTTCCAACAATCTTCCGAAACAATAGCATTCATAACACTGGGGAACCATTTTTAACACAATATATGTTGACTTCGATGTTTCAGCTGTTTTTAAGTCAACAAATCGTGCTGATTTCAAAACTGCATTTAGTTTTCTTCTATCACGTCAAGTATTTTCTCTACAGCTTATATTAATGTGACCACTCTAGGCTGATTTTGGCGTGAGCCATAGGAAGCTTTAGTTTTCTACTACTGGCTGAAGTAAACGTTCTCCGATTGGGGAGGGGTGATGGATATTTCATCGGAACAATGGGAAAACTCCAAAAGAATGCTTGGTTGGCATTCAAAAACATTGTCAACGGCATTCCTGGAAATACGCAAGTAGAAAATTACCCCGAAATTACCCAGCAGCTTTTAGAGATAGTTACCCAGCAGCTTTTGAAGCTTAGTTGCCACTAAGCTTCAAAATGCTTAGTTGCAACATGATTCATTTTCTGCTTGATGATATCCCTGAAAATCTTGGTCCAGCCAGTGATGAGCAAGGTGAGCGATTCCACCAAGATTTGAAGCTCATGAGAGGAGAGTATCAAGGTAGATAGGATGAGCATATAACGGCTGACTATTGTTGGAACATAAGCGAGATTTTCCACAAATTGATCCCACAGGCAAAAATTTCCCTACAAGCGAAATTATTAACCTTAATATGTACTTTTTCGTTTTGTAAAATGATTTTACTACTTGTATGAACACAACGTAGCTTATAGTAAGTATATACAACCGTTGTATGAAAAACATATTTGGTATTTTTTTTTCCTTTGAATCGACATTAACTATGATTTTGGGGTATCCTGTAGTTTAAAATGTTGACGTGATAGAAACAAACGGGGTTATTTTGGATTTTGATGCCAATAATTAGCCAAAAACAACAGCCAGATCTAAGTCAACAAAATGTGTGTTCCCCAGTATAATAGACTTCCATTACACGTGATAAAGCCATTTTCTGCAAAATGCATTTCTTATAAATAGTACTGGTAAAAACGTTTTGACCTTCAACTTCTTTGGAATGTCGGTTATAAAAAAAATGTTTGTTTTGACCTGAGTTAACATTCAGAAAAATTTGGATAAATTAATTTGAGACTCTATGTGTTGTTTATTCTGTTTAGTAAGTCATCGGAATTCAAAATAATTTGCCAATTCAGATAATGAGCACAGATCTGAAAGTTTATCTATGCGTATAGCATATTTTATTTTTGCATGTTATAATGACTATGGATTCCAACCCGGGCTTCCCATGATATTGAATATAGGTTAACATCATATTTTTTTTAAATTGAAAGCCATAATAAATTTATTACATTTAATATAGTTTTTAGATTGTAAACTAACAATACCGAAATGCTTTTTATTTGGAAAATAGCAATTACGTAATCAAATAAAGTTTTGATAATTATTAAATGTGATATTTTCGTATGGACCTCCTGCCCGATGTTAACTGTCGAAGAAATCTCCAAAGATTGCAATTTACAGAAGCGATATTTTGATTCTGATCATTTCAATTGTTTAAGCGAGTAGTTTGATTGCATGTCTTAAATTTGTGTGTGATTATATTTGACTAGGGGGCTCTGCCCCCTGCAAGCTACGCTCGCCAACCCCCGTCCAGACACCGCAGAATCTAAAAGCACGCTCATCTGATCGGGTTTAAAAAGATTAGAGCAGATTGAATTATTTTGAAAAAAATCTGTAGCGATCTCCCTGTAGACGGATTTGAATTCAACTCCCTTTGACTGCGATAATTTAAGGCCGAATCAGTTGCTGTTAAGACATCCAATGGTTGTTTTCGTGTTTGATTAAAGAAGATCAGTTAAACACTTGAAAAGAAGTTAAAATCAAATGAATTAATTAAACATAGTTTTTGCCTCCCGGTATTTTTAACAACGTTATAAAATGATTGACACAATACAATTTACTACAAAAACTACAATTTACTACTTTAACCCCTTCAGGAGGGGGTCATTTTTGGACCACTTAATTTTAATTCTTAAATGCCACATTGGCACGAAAATATAAGAATTAGAATTTTACTTTCTTTAAGTATGTGAACAAAAGCATTTTCCTATTTCGAAATTTGTTTGTAAATTCTGGTGCCATTCACTGATTTCAACATTTTATGAGTACAAGTACCTTGCCCATGAAAGGGTTAAATGTATATTAATGTATTTATTATTTTACAGTTTAATTTATCTTTTAATATCCATGTGTAAATAAAATTTTCAAGACATAATTTTATATTTTTTTCTGCTTTTATCACGTACTCATTTAATAGTAATTTTAAAGGTTTTTTTCTGTTTTAAATAGTCACGCGTAAATAAATTTTTAATTTTTAGGAAATCTTATTATTTGCGCTGCTTTTAGAATTGAAAACAATCTCTATAATAATAGCATTAAGCCATGTGACTATCATCAACAGTTCCGGGCGGATCCTTTCGCTTTTTATATTCCAAACGGCCATTTTGGTACTTTAATGTTCGCCAACCACAGGTGATAAGTTGCCATATATTATTCTATCGCCATCATTTCACTTATATTATAATAATTCAAATCATGTAACTGGCATAAATAATTAAGGGCTGATCCCTTCGCTTTTCATAAGAAAGATTTCCATTTTGATTAAAGAATCAAAATTATTTTTTCGAATAAAACTACATAACAGTTATCTTTATCGCAAATAATTCTTAGTACTTTTATGTTAGCCGGATGCAAATCTCGCCAACAGCTTTTGTTTAACTCGCCAGTTAGCAATTTTTTATTTTTCGAGTGGTAAATTAAAACTGTACTACTTGGTTTTCCCATCGACCAAAAATCTAATCGCCAAACTATAAGATTAAATGCCACTAATAGTTCATCGTAAATGTCACATTCACTTGACTTTAAGGAAGTTACACGTGCTTACGCCATCAAGTGTTTTTTATTTCGACGTTTTATTTGTATTTTTATTAATGTTATACTAATTTATTTGTCCTTTCGTTATTTAAAATAAAAATTATGGCAATTTGTATAATTCGGCGAGTGGTTTGGCGACTTATATGATTTGGAGAAATTGTTCGACGGTATAATTAAGTAGTACCATCAAAACATTGCTTGGAAGTTGGAATTAAATGTCACGCACCGGGTATGGCGTGATTTTTCTCACGACAATTTGGCGAAAATCTCGTTTTCGAATACCAGTTACATATGTATTTTTAAATTATTTTCTATTATTTTAAAATGAAATAACAATAAATAAAAATAATAATTAATAACTATAGAACAAAACAATTTATAATATTTTCTTTAAAATAAATAAGCAACAATAGTCTGGATAACATGTCAGGCAAAATAACGCCATTTTGGTACCTCGGTGCGTATATAATATCTGTGCCTAATATTTTTCGTTTCGTTTCGTTTAAAAAAAAAAGAAAGAAGTGAAAGCCATTAATTTTAAATGTTTCAGTTTCAAATGAAAGTTTTGTATTAAATATAATGATAAATAAATACAAACAAGTGGGTAAGTGTGATCACAGATCGCACAGAGGGATTCCTTTAATATGTATGTGTAATACTATTATGATAGTCTAACCCGTTTGCATTTTAATAAAATAAATAATTGACCATTTGTTTGTTTCCGTATATGAAATATTCTGTATTCGTTTCATAATGAAATTGCCTAACAAAATTAAAACTTCACAAATAAGAAAGTAAATATATAAACAAATAAAATAGTATATAGAGTAGTATAATAGTAGAGATGTAATCGGAGTATGCACTTAAACACTGAAATAATCGGAATGAAAATGGTTACTATTAAAAGGGAGATGTTTTTGCGATTAACCGCTGACATGCGACTGAAGTACCGAAATGTATAAATAATACATTTTGGTACATAATATGTAATGTACCGAATATATTTTTATTAGTATTGTTATTATATAGTTTGTGGGTGATATAAAAAAAAATAGATGAAAAGTAAAAAAAAAAAAAAACTCTTATTAGTTGTTAATTAAAAACTACTTTCGTTCACGTCTGTACACCAAACATATTTATCCCGGAAGCCCGGATTGACTGCATTGTGTATTTTACATATGTACACCTCAGTGGCGTGGCGTGAAAATTTTCGGTGGTCATCGCAATTATTTAAGTTTGTGGTGAAAAATTATTAACTCTAAAATTCAATGGTTGAATGTTCAAAAAAGAAACTTTAAATCCTACCGTCACTTATACATGAACTCCAAATGTTCTGCTAAAACTGGATCGTAGAGTTTTAAAAGCTTATTAAGAGTTTTAAAATATTGCTTGGTCATCGCCGCATCCAGCGATGACCGGACGCCACGCCTTTGGTACACCTGTAGCCTTGGAATGTTTACTTTGATTTTGTAAAATATTTTTTGTTGTCATTGCTTGGATGTTAGGATTTTGATGGTTCTTCTAAGGATATTTAAAACTATTATATAAAATGGTAATAAAAAATGGAGAAGAGAAAATGTGTAAAATCACTTATTATCTATCTACATGCAGGAAGGTATTGTAATTCATCTCTTTAAAATGCCGATATCTTTTTGAATTTTTACGATATTCGAATTGCATGTTTATTTTAATTGACGTATGTATTTGTTTACTAAATTATAGAAAAAAGTTTTTTTTTCACGCATGCGCGATTAAAAAAAAATTCATACACTTCCTTAAATTTCATCAAATATTTAATATATTTATTTTCTATTCGTCGTATATTTTTTCTATTGCATTTTGCCAAGTTTTCCGACAGTGATGAAAAGTCTGTTTATTAACCGTGTATGCGGAAACATGGATGATTTTTTTAACATTTTTTTTATATATATCTCCATAAAATATTCGTGATTTTCTTTCACAAAGGAACACACCTGTTGTACAGACCAATCATAAGCATTTGCTATCTTCAAGGATTTTTTCCTTTATATTCCTCAATTTTCAGGGAAATATTTTACTAAATATTTGTCAAAAGGACTAAAATTGAAAGTGTGTGCTGGGTTTTGGCCGTACATAGTTAAAACGTCGCAACAAACTGTCCAAGTCGTTTAAGCGTTTTTAAGGTAACGCTTACTTGACCACAAGGGTATCTCATAATGTTATTGTCAGAATAAAGTTAAATTAGTGTTATGAAAACAATTTGTATAAAAAAAAGTGAAATGATTTAACAGTTTCCGCAAAATTTTTGATAGTGTAGAATTACGCTTCCTCATGTATTTCATATCTTCATTTATATGTTTCTGTATTTCAAAAGCATTTGTGAGTTTATATGATGTTTGTATAAATCCAAGTATAAAAACAACATATGTACATGCCACTGTTTTTAATTTTTATTACAAGCCCTTCTAAAGTTTCAATGCACGAAAGACTTAAAGTTGCATACAAATTTCCAAATAATTTTAATTTGGCTTCTTTTTATTTTTTTTTCCCTAGCAATTCATATTCACGTCTGTACGTATTGACAGAAAACTTTGAAATATCATGTAACAGAATTTGTAATAAAACATTTCGAAATATTATATCTTAAAAACTAGTAACAGAAAAGGTTTCTCACAGACTGATACAGATAACAAAAATATCCCTATTACCTAAATTAAAAGGAAATTTTATCTTTTGATGTATTTATTTTAAATTTATGTGCTTCTGTTTTTACTGCGAAATATTATTTCGAAAGTCTTGATTTGTAAAATTCTACGAGATAAAGATTAAAACAAATAGTAACATCTAAAATGTAATATATATAATACTAGTATACATAAATTAACAGATATACATATGTATGTACGTATAAACATTATTTCACATTCATTTAATAAAAAATAGTAGTTAATATATATATATATATATATATATATGTGTGTGTGTGTGTGTGTGTAATAATAAAAAAAAAAAAATTCGCCATTTTACCTTTGTTAATTTATTCCGAATTCTTATAATATCTACCTTTTTTAACTGTCTTTTAATAATATTTTAAATATCAATTACATTTTAATCCCATGCCTTCAGATCAGTACATTCTTTTATTTCTTATTCTAAAAATCTTAATCTGTTAAAAGCAACACTCTTCATAAAAACCCACTAATTTATTTTATTCTTTCATAGTTTGAGTAATTAAATTCTTATTTCTTTCGAATGCTTATTAATACTAATTTTTTATCTTTTTTTTAAAAAATTATTATTCGATATCCCAAAATTCCTTGTATGTATTTGCCGCGTCTAATTCTTTTTCCTTTTTAAAATTTACGTTATAAGTAATAATAATATATGATTTGCCCACCCTACGCATCTTTTTCACCCAATCGCTAAGCGCGCTTTCTCCTCGCTTCCTCCCACCACCCAACTTATATTTCGTTGGCTCTGCCATAGAACAAGTCATTGTACCTTTGCGCATTTTTTGCTGATATTTATACACCTTACACAGACCTGGATAGTTGAAGAAGACAGAATCTGTCTGGAAGACAGGATTTGTACGTTTTTTTTTTTTTTTTTTTTTTTTTTTTTTTTTTCCTTGTCTGATAACCCTGTGTGACCAGGAGAGTTTTTCTTTAATTCGATATGCTGTCTCTTTAAGACGTGACACGACCCGAATATGATTAAAACTGGATAACCGATGGAATTGAGCTCTATATATGATGTCTAATAATACATTTGATAAAAATTTCAACTTCTTTTATATTTGCGGGAAAACACCTAATGCAATTATGATCTGGACTTCCACGATGGCTATAATTTACGACTGCAACTTTATGATTCTTCGGGATGGTGATATATGATGTGTGTATTTCACTGAATTTGGACATGGTTCACCAATACTTGGAAAGGTATTTCATATATTTAAAGATAACCGTTGTTTTAGAATTATTTACTCACAGAAAAAATATTTTAATTTTTTCTAACACGTTATTTGTCTTTTAAAAGAAATAAAATATAATGAATACTTTCTTAATGAAAAAGGCATAATCGAAGATGTTCTATAAAAAATTGAATTATCATTCTTCATTTATTCTGTAAGTAAATATGCTAATGAATTCTTTTCATGCAAAAAACTTGACAAGAAGAAATGGAGCTTTGCTTTTAGGCAGCTTTCATTACAAAAAGCTACCTATTGCAGCCATTCGGAGGAAAGCGATTTCAAAAAATTTTGGTATATTTTCATCGATCATGACCCCCAGACCCCGAAACCACCCTCCGTTCAAAATCGATTCCATTTCATATTATTTGTTTCTATTCTGTTTTCATTTTTAATCAATTCACTTGATTTTAATGGTTGTTTGGGCACAGGGGAAAATAATTTTTAGCTTTAGCTTATTTTTCTCACAGAAAACCACCATATTGCTTATATCATTGAATCTGTGCCCTTGACAACGTAATTCAATATATAAGCTTTTCCATTATTTGTCGGTGTCCACTTTTTTCTTTTTCTTCCATAATAAATCTTATAATAAATTAATTGAATTTTTTTTATACTTACAGCTTTAATTCCTAATATTACGGTTTTTGATGGTGGTAGGTTATGTTTAATTAATAGTTATATATATATATATATATATATATATATATATCACATTTGTCACACTGTAACTCTCGTATTTATGAACCGATTTGGATGTAATTCGGTGTGTACATAGTACATACCAATGTCCCGACCGAGCTCGTTGGCCAGCTTCATCTGCCATTTTGTTTCAAAATGGCGGCCATTTAAAATTTTTTTAAAAATTTAAAATTTGAAATGTGGTATCAAAAACTTGAAAATGGAAAAATATTTTTTTTATGTATTTGAGCTTTATACAAAGATTCGGGAGATGTTTTTGTTTCGTCTATATCTTAAAAAATGGCTGAGTTATAGCATTTTGAATTTCTAGCGTGGCTGACATTTTGAAACGTCCTGAATTTTGCCACGCGATAAAAGGCGTATTTATGAACCGATTTGTATGTAACTTCGCTTATACATAGTGCATACCAATGGCTCGACCGAGTTCGTTGGCCAGCTTCATCCGCCATCTTGTTTAAAAAGGGCGGCCATTTAAATTTTTAAGAAAAATTTTAATTTGAAATGTGGTACCAAAAAATTGAAAATTGAAAAAAAAATATTTTTTCTTATGTGTTTGACCTTGATAAAAAGATTCGGGAGCAGTTTTTGTTTCGTCTATATCTTAAAAAATGGCTGAGTTATAGCATTTTGAATTTCTAGCGTGGCTGACATTTTGAAACGTCCTGATTTTTGTCACGTGATAACGGGCGTATTTATGAACCGATTTGGATGTACCTCTGTGTGTACATAGTACATACAAATATCTCGACCGAGTTCGTTGTCCAGCTTCATCCGCCATCTTGTTTCAAAATGGCGACCATTTAAAAAATTTAAAAAAAAATAAAATTTAAAATTAGATACCAAAAAATTGAAAAATGTAAAAGATTTTTTTTGTATGTGTTTGACCTTAATACAAAGATTCCGGAACAGTTTTTGTTTCGTCTATATCTAAAAAAATGGCTGAGTTATAGCATTTAGAATTTCTCTTGTGGCTGACATTTTAAAACGACCTGTTTTTGTCACGCGATAACAGGCGTATTTATGAACCGATTTGGATCTAACTTGGTCTGTACATAGTACATACCAATGTCTCGACCGAGTTCGTTGGCCAGCGTCATTCACCATGTTGTTTCAAAAATGTTGCCATTTAAAAAAAATAAATTTAAAATTTAAAATGAGGTATTAAAAAATTGGAAAATGAAAAAGATTTGTTTTATGTATTTGGCCTTGATACAAAGATTTCGGAGCAGTTTTTGTTGGAAATTTGTTCTTTTGTTTGTATCTTAAAAAATGGTTGAATTATAGTACTTTGAATTTCTAGTATGGTTAACATTTTGAAACGATCTTGTATTTGTCACGCGATAACACACGTATTAGCCTATTTCGATGTAAGAAGGCATGTGGATAGTATACATCAATATCTCGACCAAGTTCGCTGGCCAGCTTCATCAGCCATCTTGTTTCAAAATGGCAGCCATTAAATTAAAGAAAAAATTATATTTAAAGTGAGGTGCAAAAAAATTAGAAATTGAAAAAGGTTTCTTTCTTAAGTATTTGACCTTTATATAAGGATTCAGGAGCATTTTTTGTTTGTCTTTATCTTAAAAAATGGCTCAGATATAGCAATTTCAATATCTAATGTGGGTGACATTTGGAAAAATTTGATTTTTTGCCTGCTACAGCACTCGTATATATCAATCGATTCCAATGTGAGTTAGCATGTGCACAGCAATTACTAAGGTCTCGACCAAGTTCACTGGTTAGCCTCATCCACCATGTTGTCTTAAAATGGCAGGCACTTTAAGAAATCGCCGAATTTGGCAGCCAAATATAAGTTACTTTAAATAAAATCAGCTTGGATAAAGCTGACTAACTTCGCGAAATTCTCATTCATAATGATTTAGTATTGATAAAAATTAGTATTGAATCTCCTATATTCGGTTTCTACTAAATTGCGCTTCGTGTGTTTGAATAATATAAGTTGGCTTTTTTAAAATAAAGAATATGAAAGCTACCTCTTCCTCCCGGCACTGGCCGGAAGGAATTTTTATATTTGTAATGGGCTTGTAATTGATGCTTTTATTTAGCAGTATGTCAGTGGTTTTTCTTTTTTTAAAACTCTAACTTAAGAGATAGATTAACATTAATTTATAGAGTAAGAATATACTTAAAATAAGAACAAGAATAAGAACACATATTATTTTATTTATTTGTTTTTTAAATAATGTAAAAAAAAATGCTTTATCAAATATTTAAAGAAATCAAAGATAACGTATGATGTGATGCAATATGTGATTGAATATTTATTTTTTGTCTTTTACATTTAGAATAAGTGGGGGCGTGGACCAAACTATATTTTCATGCAAAAACATAATTCGACGAAATAAATTTTAACCTTTTTCTATATGTGATGTATTTATTGCATATCCTTTTAAATAGCAGTACGTCAATGGTTTCCGATTTGTCTTTAAATGTATAACTAATATCATTAGATTATGTGTCGATTTAAAATATACAAAAAGTAAATTCATGAAATGCAATGAACTGAACGTACTAACGTATTTTTGTAAATGTTAAGCATGATTTTAAACAGCGTAGTTTGCGGATAGGAAAAGAAGGCTTTTGAAAAAATAAAAAATAAATAAACCTAAACGAGAATAACTTTAAACAATATTTATTTTTTATATTATTTTAATAACATAAGTGTAAGTAAAATTTTCCTTTACCAATATTGTATCTTATTAAAAGAAATCAAAGTTGTCAAATAGATTCTTACACTATAATAAATCTACAGCAAACTGTTAAGGCATCCGACCAATTTTAAGCATAATGGTTACTTGTTCGTAATTATGCGTACATCACAGTATTATCAACCATATTATGATCAGAATAACTTTAAATTACGGCTATGTAACTGTGTTTTTTTTATAAAAACGGTCATATAAAATGACGTTTTGTTGCAGCATTTAGAGCTTAAGCTACTGGATTCCTCGATCAAGCACATGCCTTTCCATTGAGTATCATTTAATCTTAACGATTATTTTGCTAAATTCAGCGTCTAATAATGATAGTATATGTCTATACATTTAATATTATACATTCACTTATGTTTCAGCGTTTAGTAATAATAATAATAATTTCCTTAATTATCGTGAAGCCGTTGTGATTGCTTTTTTTTTTTTTTTTTTTTTTTTTTCCAAAAATAGGTTTTACATTTTAAAATTAAATTATGGACTACTTTTCCGAATTAATACTTTGTGATAAACAATAAAAAATAGTTGTAAGTTTTTTATGCTTGTTAATTTTGATGTAAAGATATTTTCCAAAGTCTTAAAAAATCTTCCTTAGACTAGTGTCATATGAAAAATTCGCAAAATAACTACTTTCGTTAGATTTCTGCACATAACACATTCCTTAAATTTCAGTAAACCTTAACTTCTGCGATTTGGGTAGTTATTTTTAACTTTATTCGCTTAAAAAGGATTTTTTCCAAAAATTGAAAAAAAGCTCGGTGGCGAAAGAGCAAAACAGTGCAGCAATCTCTTTTTTCACTTATTTTATACGTAAGTCCGTAGACCAAAGAATTAGTTTCATGTATACAACATGACTAGCGGAAATATAACGTTGCTTTTCCTGTTCGTGACTGGGTTATTACGGAACTTTTATTTAGCTGTATGCCTTTTAGCAGTTTCCCTTTCGAAGAAATTAAATGAAAAATTTAAGTTGCATTCAGAGCTCAGACAAGATGACTAAACATGGATGCCCCACCTGGTAATTTGGTGAAGGTTATATATATATATATATATATATATATATATATATATATATATATATATATAAGAGAGAGAAAGAGGAAATGAAATTTGTATTGAAGCTGATACCGCCAGTAATGCGACAGGGGGTGGTGTGAAAATTACTAAGGACTAAAGGTCCAAATAGACGTATCCTATAACTATTTTCAGTGTCGGCATCGTTTCCTTCGAAAGGAACATTCCTTTCAAAAGTCCGTTAGCGCGCATAGCGAAGTACGCCATTCTGAAGCAATGATATATGTAAACAGGTTATATAAAAATAAATTGTATAAGATAGATTGTAGAAATATGGAAACAAAACACCTAATGATTTTCCTTAAAAATCAGAAGGTTTAAAAGCGTTAGAAAATAAAACTTTAAGGGGAGGACTTAATAAATGGAACTTTCTCAAAAAAGTAAAAATGCACATGTGTCAAGTGGGGCTTATATTCGGTACTTTACGGTATTTGAATAAAAAAAAAGGAAAAAAATTCCTTTATTGAATCTTTGTCATTAAAAAAATTAAAGGAGACAAATCTTTTCATCTAAGATGTGATTAGAAAAAAAAAATTCAATTTGCTGCATTTATGGTATTATGCATAGATAAAAAAATCGTTACACGTAAAAATCATTAACATCGAAAAAATGAGCTTTTTTTTTTTTTTTTTCTTTTTTCTTTTTCTATTTGTGATGGGTTTATTACGGACAATATTATTACGCAGTAAGTTGCTCCATTTCCTTTCCCAAATCAACGTCTATTAGTGTTAAACGACAAACTATTGAGCAGCAATATAGAAAACATACAATAAATATATAAACTGAAATGTATCAGTATATATTAAAAAATATCTATTTATTTCTTGTGTCTCAAAATTCAGGTTATATTTTATATTTTAGCTTATTATTTATAATTTAAAATGTTTGACAGAAATAAAGCATGTTAAAAATTAAATTATTAATTAAATTTGCTACAGGTACTGCACATTCCCAAATGAATAAAGATAAAAGTTTAAAAGTAAGAGAAAAATAAATGAATATTTTTTATTGCTGCATATAAAGCACTCAAAAATTTTATTTGATTAAGGTATTCTTAAATAGGAATATTAAATTAAAATTAATCTTTAAGCATGGAATTAGTTTTTTTAAACAAAATAATTTTATAGAAACAGATTCTTTACGCCCATTTTAATAAAAATCCAACTATACTTAAATTTGTAAAAAATATATTTTGTCTGTTTACTTTATAAATTGCACTTTAAATGGAAGTACAAGAACTTTTCCAATTAGTTTATTTAAATTAAAACTCTATTAATATAACTTTTTATCACTTTCCAATATTAGTATTTTTAATTTATTCACTACAAAATTATTTTCATTTTCATCTTTAATTTCGTAAATATAAATTAACTGTTAGTTGTTCTAAAGTTATAAAAACTGTACTAAGAAAACAAATAAATGATCATGGTAGTGGTTTATCTAGACAAAGATAATGTGATCAGAAAAAAAAAAAAACCCACAAATATTTGATTAAATAATACATGAATAGATGTAGATTTTGTATGCCCTGAAATATTATAAATTTCGAAAGTACAGCTCTAAAAAATAATATATTAAATATATAAAATGTCTAAAATATAATATATAAAATAAAATAAAATATTTTTTTTTTACTTAATAATTAAATACTTATCGAATTCATATATTACTTTAGATTAAAATAACTATTTTCATATCTTCAGATATGTGTATATTCTATTTTAGAGATTCTTAAAAATTACAGATCAATTTTATAAAGAAATAATTAATTAATAAAATACTTTCTTTTCTTCTTTTAAATTTATTGATAGTACTGTACTTTAATTCTTATTTATTTCAAATATAACATTTTTAGCTATTACTAAGTTAATGAATATCACAGATAATATGAGACGTAATAATTTTTTTTAATTATAACTAGTTGGATGTGTCAATCCCAAAACTTTCTTCTGTCTCATATATTTTAATAATTCAAAATGTTGTTACAAATGTCAATATTTTATTTGTATTAGTTCAATACTATATCAACTTCGAAAGAAAATGACACAAAAAGTACTGTTACAGTGCCCCCTTTCGGCGGAATATTTTCAAATTCAGGGAGGACTTTCTTGCTATCGCCAAAAACATATGCAAAAAATTTGGTTCAGTTCTATGCATAACTTCATACACTTTTTGATGGTACAGTATTCAAAATGCCACAAAACCGCACAAAGATCGCCATTACAGCGTCCCATACCGGCGGATTTTTTCCAAATTAACGGAAGACTTATTTACTGTAGCCAAAATCTTATAAAAAAGATTAGTTTAATTCTATACATAATTTCATACACTTTTCAAAGGTACAATATTCAAAATGCCACAAAAATCGCTATTACAGCGCTTCCTACCGGTATATATTTTTTCCAAATTAATGGAGGAGCTGCTTGCCATAGCCACAAGCTTAAAAAAATAATTTGGCTCAATTATATGCATAACTTCATACACTTTTCCATGGTACAATGGCGACATACGGACACACGGACAGACAGACATTTTCTATAAACATGTTTTGGGGGATGTCTGACCCCTAAAAAGTGTAAATTATTCGAAAACCGGAAGTCGAAAAAAATTTCGATTAGGATACTTTCTTATATTGAAGATAGAAGTGAAATGAAGCTTTAGGACAAAATAAGTTAATTTATAAAATACGCATTACACACACGCACAAACATTTCTATATAGGTATAGGGTTCTATATACACTGTATAGGGTTTGACAAATGCGTTCGCCGGGTCTGCAATGGAGACCAAGTTATTTAACCTGACGTGTTATTTTTGTTTGAACATTGACACAGAAATGAGCACAAGCGACATTTTCTAACTATGTTTAAAGGGTATTCTCAAACTCTTGCACAGAAAACACCACTCCATTCCTCTAGATAACCTGTTACGTTTTTAGAATGGACGTTGTTATAGGGAAAGATTTCAATAAAACAATAATAAATAGTGTCAAAGTAGCATATATGATATATAAATAAATTGTATACGATGCTAAACAATGTTCAATATTTTTGCAAGTTTCGAATCAGACTTCTGTGTTCTAAATAAAAAATTATTAATCTATCTCATTCATTTAAACATATAAACAAAAGTTAATTTATAAAACTTAATAAAAATTTTAAGAATAATTTATGTTAATAAAATAAAATATCTATTATCTTAATAAAAAAGAATATGTATTTTTTCAATATTTCGTCCTTGATTAAAATGCTTTAAGCTTTTATTATCTGTCATGACGCCTGTGTGCGCACAATTTTTACCACTGTTTAATTAATTTATTTTTCTAATTGTAAAATTATTGTAAAAGATTGTTAATATAAAAGTAGTTGGATGTGCCAATCGCAAAACTTCCTTCTACATTAGTATTTCAAACAGTAGTTAGAAATGTTAATACTTTAATATTATTAGTTCAATACTATACCAACTTACTATTTTTAACTTAAATTCCTGATTCAAATATTATTCGTAGTAAAATCGAGTTAATCTCGATTTATTAAAATCAATAGTTTTCCGTTATTCTCTTGTACATTAGCTGTTTGCGAATAGCCGGATTAACAGGATGTGAAGTTCCTATTGCTGAACAAGGCGCCGATTTATAATAGAACTATTAAAAATCGAGAAAATTATAGAAAAAATTGCTTTTAGAGTGTCACTTTCCGACGAAATATTTCCAAATTCAAGGGGGCCTGCTTGACATATCCAAAAACATACACAAAACAATTTTTCAGTTCTATGCATAACTTCATACACTTATCGATGGTGCGATATTCAAATGTCACAAAAATAGTTATTACAGCACCGCTTTCCTGCGAAAATTTTCCAAATTCAGAGAGTACCTGCTTGTCGTAACCCAATTATGCAAAAAAATAAATAAATAAAATAAAATAAAATAAAATAAAATAAAATAATAAATGCAATTTAACAAATTACAACGACCATTTGGAAAATGATTTTTTCAAAGACTAAAATTTAAGACATAAAAAATCGCAAGGAGTTGATCATACATTACGCACGCATGAATTAAGCATTAATAGTGTTATTACACGTAAAAAATGCAAGCGACAACAATCGCCTGCGACCCGTCAGATTTCCTGAAACTTACGTATTATCCACCTGAAACTTACGTATTATCCAAGCATTTCATTGGCTGATCGGGAAAAAGCTTTTCCATCGTCATATTTCTTGGAAATCTGACGACCAATTTTAAATGAAATTTCATTCTTAAACTTCTAAACATCCCGAAATATTACTTTTTACACCGTCGTATAGAGAAACAAATGTACTTTTAAATGCAATTTGTTTGAAAGCTGTATCTTAATTTGTTTTTTTTTTCTTTTTTGTAGTTTTCATTACTTTTTTGTCATAGTGGCAACAGAAGTATCCATCTCTGTTGAAAGTAAAGGTTAGTGTATAGACCAATCACAAAACGAATAAAATGCGGATTAAACCAATAAAACGCTTCAGATATGCTTTTGATTCCCTACCCTGACGAGGACAATAACCATTTTTCCAAATGGTTAAAAAAAAGTTTCGATTTATATATAACTTCATATACTTTTCGGTGGTACAATAATAAAGATGGCACAAAAATCGCCTTTACAGCGTCTCTTTTGTGCAAAAATTTTCAAAATTCAGAGAGGAACTTTTTGCCATAGTCAATAATATGCAAAAAAAAAAAAAGTTCAATTATATTTATAACTTCATACACTTTTCATTCGTACAACTTCATACACTTTTCAATACTACAATGGCGACACACGGACATACGGACTTACACACGGACACACAGACATTTTGTATAAGCATGCTTTGGGTATCTATGACCCCTAATAAATGTAAATCCGTCGAAAATCGGAAGTCGAAAAAATTTCGATTGCAATACTTTCAACTATAGGAGATAGAATAAAATAAAAATATATAGACATTGTGACATTCCATGCAATTTAACAAATCGGATAGGATTGATTTATTTTAGAGAAACTTTTATTAAAAATCGATCTTTTTCTACATATAAACAAACAAACAAAAAGAAAACTTTCTTTTTACTCGCGCGTTTATATGTTTCATAATTTGAAAATTTTTCAAGCTGATATTCGCCTCACATCAAAGAAGAAAATGTATAATTAAAACATATTTACTAGAATAATTTTTCTCTACCATACAAAATTCTTTAAAAATTGAGCACAATTTCTAATTATGGAGATTTTAAAAATTAATGATATAACAGTATATGATTGCTGCCCCTTCTATAATTACAAAGTTTATAATAATCAGTGTTCAAAATAATTTTATTATATTCTTCAGTTAACTTTTTACGAAAAGTAATACATGTACAAATGAATAAAATTCTATTACATTAAAGTTAATTATTTTTTAAAATACTGAACATTAGAAAAATCTTATGAATATTAAGAGGGAAAGAAACATATTTTAGAGAGGTTTATAACTAAAATTGCATTTTTTATTCTCGATAGTTTAGAATTTTTAGATAATGCGTTTTCATTCGTTAAATGAATAATTATATTATTTTTTCTATATATTAAAAGAGCTTCGGAATATCAACAATATCACAGAATATCACACTAACTATCCTGTCTCTGTTAAAAAATTTAATACATTGAATATAAGCTTGCCTACTTCCTGTAAAACAATTACTTTCCAAATTACAAAATATCATACAAATAAACATTGGCACAGCATAGCTGCGCACACAGCCGAACTTTTTATGCATTTTTTTCTTATGTAAATAATCACCTTATTTAATTGCAAACTTTTACAATTAAACGAGGCTAATAAAATGACTGGTATTCAAAATCTGTAACTCTTGGCACTTATGGTATAGGATAATTCGATGGCAAGACACATAGGTGATCTTATACGTGAATTGCAATCAAGAATTTGGGATTTTGACAGTATAATACGAAAAATGGCAAGATAGGAAGTTTTCATATACTTAGGTTAGATGGTACAATACAGCACTTAAAAGGAAGAAAATTGCAATTGCAAAAATTCCTCAAAAATTCTCAAAATATGACTATTACCGTAAAAATATTATGCAACACAATCCTGATTAAAAATGTGCATTATGATTAAAAAACAGATTTTCATAGCATTATGGCAAAAATATCTGTCGGTGTAAACTTACGAAACTCAATATAACTGTTATTAATTCTATGGAGATAAAAATTAAAATTACCAAAATACAGAACTTTTCAGCACTTGACTGGTTTATCAATCGTATATATATAAATATCAATGGAAATGCTTATTACAAAGTCACATAAAGGTATGGTATTTTCGTAATTACTTAAGAATAATAATGCAAAAGGTTAGGCTTACAAATATGCAATACCTTTAAAGTATAATAACTGTATTACGAAATTTTTCTCCAGTTGTTACTGATTACTTAGATTTTTTAAAAATAACAAAAAAAAAATCGTTATTTGTTCTTAAAAAAATCGCCTTGATTTAACACCAAAAGCCCTATGTGTCAATCTCAGTTGGTTGTTTTTAAAGTAAATTTTTGCACACAAAATATATAAAACTGTTATGCGGTAATTTTTTTCATTTTATTACATAAATGTCTTTAGCTATATTTACTTAATATTATGAGATGGGGTTTATCCATATTTCAAAAGATAATTGTCTATACACTATTAAATTTTTATCATTTGAAGAGCTGGTGCTGTTTTTCACGGGATGAAAATCACAAATAGCTTTATTAACAGTTTCAAATGGTCACCGTAATTTCACGAATGAGCCCGAACACTCAGAATAAACTAGAAGAGAATTGCTTAGCGATCCAAATGCTTTTATAGATAATGCTTACTTGATCATATTATGAATTAGGCCTATTCAAAAAAATGTTTATGTTTATAGATAGGAACAAACAATTAAGCAAAACTTAAAAGTCATCAATACATGTAAAAAAAAAAAAAAAAAATGCAATTTAACAAATTACAACGACCATTTGGAAAATGATTTTTTCAAAGACTAAAATTTAAGACATAAAAAATAGCAGGGAGTTGATCATACATTACGTACGCCATGAATTAAACATTAATAGTGTTATTACACGTAAAAATTGCAAAGGACAGAAATCGACTGCAACTCGTACGTATTATCCACCCGAAACTCGCGTATTATCCAAGCATTTCATTGGCTGATCGGGAAAAAGCTTTTCCATCGTCAGATTTCCAAGAAATCTGACGACACATTTTAAATGAAATTTCATTCTTAAACTTCTAAACATCCGACAATATTACTTTTTACACCGTCGGATAGACAAAAAAATGTACTTTTAAATGCAATTTGTTTGAAAGCTGTATCTCTCTTTGTTTCTGAGTTAATAATTTTTTTGTAGTTTTTATTACTTTTTTTGTCATAGTGGCAACAGAAGGTATCCATCGTTGTTGAATGTAAAGGGAAATACAGATTACTGTATAGACCAATCAGAACACGAATAAAATGCGGATTAAACCAATAAAAACCTTCATATATGCTTTTGATTTCCTACCCTGACAGAGAACAATAACCATTTTTCCAAATGGTTAAAAAATAAATAAGTAATGTAAAAAAATAGTTTCACATTGATGAGAAATAATTAGTTCGCTTTTTACGCAGTCGGGTTTTTTGATTTTTAAATTTAACTTTTTCTTTTTTAAAGTAATTTTCTTCGTCTTGTATATTGGCAGAAATATCTGCGATTGAAAATGATGAAATAAACTGTTAGAAATTAGTGGCGTCCAGAGCATTTGGAGACCCTATTAATAGGGGACACCTGGCATCACTAGTCACAACGTTGATAATGTTGCCATTTAACGCATTTTTATTCAAACGGCGTATCAGAATTTGCCAAAGGTTATTTTGTAGTTATTTAGCAACTGATATTACATAACATTTCTTTCCATCATAAATATTCGATATTTTAAGTTATATTCTCTCAAACTCTTCTATTAATCGTATTTCTTGGATTTCCAAAGAAGCTTCTACTAATTTTCTCTGTTTATTCAATCCAATATTATCACCCATTCCTATATTTTTAATCGTTTCTTTCTCTTTAAAGACTCATCTTTTCTTCATTTTTCTTTATTCTATCTTAATTATATTATAGTACACCTGGTGTACTATGGCTGGAATGTTTTTCTATGGCCCCTCTAAGATGTGATACAAAATTACTCATCCACGTAGAGTGTAGTTTCATTGCAACTGGATATCCCATCAAAGCATGTACCTGACCACTTGCTCATAACACATCTAATAATTGAAGAGCTAAGTGGAAGAACATGTTAAGCAACAAAAATTACATTTGAAGAAATTTGAAGTGAAAGTGTTTGCTGTAAATTTTAATGATTTATTTTCCTTTGATAACATGTGTTTAAGATATTAACAGGTATGGTACTAAACTCTCTCAGAAAAACTTATTCATATTTAATTTTCAAATATTAAAGATTATTAATATTATTGACATTATTAAATATTAAAATATTAAATATTACTTAATAATGTATTAAATCCTCAACGCTAAACAGAATCTTAGTATTTTAGCTTCACCATGAGATAGGTACCTCCCCGTAAGGCATGGTGACGTCACGGCGACATCGTTGTGAAGTCACACAGTGATTTTGTGACCGTCGATGTGACGTCACGTGACGTCGAAGTCACGTCATAGTGACTAGAATGCGAGGTCGTTATGGCCGTTTTAGAGGTCGTTTGTGACGTCACATTGTGACCCCTCTGTGAAGTCACGGTGTGACAAATTTGTGAAAAGTGTGCATTTGTAACTATTTGGGCATTAACTTTGTGACGAACCTGTGACGACAGCGACAATGCTTTGACGTCACACTGTGACTAATTTGTGAAATATGTGTCATTTGTGAAGAACTTGTCATAAACAATGTGATGATTTCAAATGAAAATCAAATTTCAAATTAATTGCTTAAAAGGGACATAGAGAAGACATAGAGAAAACGATTCCAAGCCGGGACTCGAATCCGGTCCATCAGTGTAGCGCACTGACATTCTACCGACTAAACCACATGGAACGAGACCCAGCCTGGAAAATTTCTTACTAGCACATGTTGGCAAGGCTACAAACGCAGCACAAGATGGAATATTTATCGTGAGCCGCAAACATCGGGTAAACACGAAACTTAATTAAATCCAGCATCGATTCAAACTATATAAATACTTGGAAATTTTTCCATAGAGAACCATTCGCCTTGCATACAATATTTCAAATGAAAATCAAATTTCAAATTAATTGCTTAAAATGCAATTTTAATTTGAAATTTGATTTTCATTTGAAATATTGTATGAAGGCGAATGTTTCTCTCTGGAAAAATTTCCAAGTATTCATATAGTTTGAATCGCTGCTGGATTTAATTAAGTTTAGTGTTTGCCCCATGTCGGTGGCTCATGATAAATATTCCATCTTGTGCTGCGTTTGTAGCCTTGCCAACATGTAATAGTAAGACATTTTCCAGGCTGGGCCTCGTTCCATGTGGTTTAGTCGGTAGAATGTCAGTGCGCTATACTGATGGCCCGGATTCAAGTACCGTTATGGAAATTTTTTCACTATGTTGGCTTTTGCGCCTTTTAAGCAACCAATTTGAAATTTGATTTCCATTTGAAATATTGTTTGCAAGGCGAATGTTTCTCTCTGGAAAAATTTCCAAGCATTAATACTGTGATGATTCTTGTTATAAACACTGTGATGAATTTTAAAATAAAGTTTTGTTTGAAATATACAATATTATCTTTTTACCGTACTTTTTAGCAATGTATCGCTATTTTGGAGTCATATTCTTCTAAAATAATTTTAATTTTTACACTGAAAAAAACAATGCTTATCAACTGGCATCCTTTTTTATTAAGTTCTAAGCTTGATCTTGAGTTCAAGCTTTATATTAAGAATGTGTAAGTTTTTATGTGTTGTGATTTGTTATTATTTTATTAAATACGAACATGGAGTCTAACGGATATTAATACATTTTCTATTTAAAGAAGAATAAGATAAGCCATATTTATTTAAATTTTTTATTCCCGTGTATATTATATTTTGTTAATATGAGCTAAATAGATTTGGTATGATTTATAGGAAATGACTGATCTGGGAAAAAGAAAAAGCAAGTACGAAAAATCATGAGTTAAGCATAGTTTATAAAGCACTTTCCAACGCTTCCCGAATGCTTTAACTAGACATCGTAATTTAAGGAATTAACGTAAATAAGATAACTAAGTAAATATTTTAGAAAACGCATAAAACATTTGGAAAACTGATTTCAGCAGTTACCGTCCCTAGCCAAATATGTTTTCCAATTCTTTTGAATAGCCCTGTATTTAATCTGTAGGTTGATATATACTAGTATATAATGTGAAAATTTAGTTTAGCAATAAAACACATAACAGGTTGAAATTCTCATTCAGCAATTTATGCTAATGTATGAAAACATACTTGAATACTTTTGTACAACCCTGTAGTTTACCTAGAATCTTTATTACACGCCACTATTTAGTTAAAATTTAATTCAAATTAAAACATTCTTAAAACTGCTGAAATCACATTTCCAGAAATTATAATTTATAGACGGCCATATATCCATTTCCTTGCGTGACCCTGTGTATCATTTTATCCATATTCTACAAACATTTCTTAGTAAATTAAATGCAGTTCAACATAAAAATCCATAACTCATCTAAAAAACACCTTTAAGCAATTTGCGCCCATACCACTTAACTCTTACGTATACTTTTGTGTAGCCTTGTATATGAATTATAGCTTTTATATACACATATACTATGCATAAATATAGTGAATCATAAAATCGCATATTATAATTAAAAATGCATTTCCAGCAATTATCGCTAATGAACTGTACAATATCAACTTTTATAAATATCATAAATTATAAATATTTTTTTATAAATATTATAAATATCAAATTTTAAAAAGTATAGTAAAGCAGTTTAATCTATAAACTTGTTATCAGGCATGAAAAACACTTTATTTCAATGCTTAATTGTCATAATTTATTTTTTAATGCGAAGTATCGAACGTGTATCAAAAACGTAGAAAATGAGTTTACAATCGAAGAAAGTTTAATAACTGATTCTGAATGTCTACAATTAAATGTTTGATTAAAATCACGAACAGCAAAAACGTGCTTACATACAATTTAAAAAAATAAATATACCAATTTGAAAAACACTATATAATTAGTATTTATAATTGTACTATTAAACAACAACAAAGTACAATAGATGAATTAAATGTATTATTAGATTTAACAATTTCTCAAAAATCTCTCCATATGTTACAAGGAATTCCTATTATTTTATAATTTTGGCAAATGTTAAATCTGAAAACATTGATATGAAGATTTAGGATTCTAAATAATAATTTAAAATATTATTAGCAATGTAAAAAAGTCTTTCAAAAGTTTCACTACTATAGTATGTAAAACGGCATTTCCCATTCAGTATAATGTTAATTTCTAATCTGAAAAACAATCCCAGATCAGTCTCTTTCTATAGGTATAATATAAAACTATTTAACTCATCTCACCAAATATACAAAACAGGAATAAACAATTTAAATTAAATAAGACTTACTTTTTGAGCTCCATAAATTAATTATTAATATCCGTGTGTATCCGAAAATGGCGACGTCTTTTTCTTATATTAAAAAAAGCACACTCAAAAGCTTACATTTTAGACTAGTAAATTACCGCATCTGTTAGAACAAAAAGTTCTCTGTTTACCCTGCGGTATCGTGGCAGACGATTTGGGGCAGGAGTTAATTTATTTCCTTTTATATAAACAGATATGGAACTTATATGTGCCATCATTTTATGACACCGTCTGTATTTAAATTTTTGTATTTGAAGAATTTTCCAATGTATTTTACCTTTTTCTTTTTATAAGTTTTAACCCCCCCCCCTCCTCCCTTTTTCTAAGTAAAGATTGTTTCACACATAATAAATACAAAATATCTTCCTAAAAAATAAAAAGATATAAATAAATATCGAGGATAAAAAAATTTCTTTGTCAATCGTCATTCTTTTCATGTTAATTTCCTGTAGAATAAAACAATTCGTAAAATAACTTATTTTTAAAGTCATATCTCTAAAACACAAATTTGAAATACGAATAATAAATTATATCATGGGTTTTGCATAAATTTTGCATTATTTTTTTTTTATTCGGAAAATGCTAATTTTATTTTAAAAGTCTGAAAGAAGAGAATTTTAAAAAAAAATAGTTACTTAAAATAGGTACACTAACAGGAAAAAATATGACTTGAATGCAAATTATAAAGCAAGAAATGTATGTATGACTAAACTCTAAAGACTCTTTCTACGTGCTCATTAAAAGCTGCAGACTTAACTATAATAGAAATTTTTTAGTTTGAAGCCACAAAAGTGTTTCGAATACCAGTGGTCGGTAAAAATAAATTAAAAATTTTCATTCCTGCAAACTAAATATGTAAAGTGTATATATTTAATATTCCTAATTCTAAATATGTTATCCAAATTGCTCCAGCACGTACCATTTTTCCGAGAAACACTTTTATAATAATAAGAATAAGAGAAGGATTATTATATTAAATTGCAATACTAGATAAAATTGAAATGAGGAAAAAAGTATACTTTCACACTCTTAGATATCAAATTGATAAAATATAGCATGAAAATCTAGTTTGTTGATACTTGTACCGTGCATTTTCCTTTATATGCCCCCCCCCCCCCCCACCATCTTTTCGTGTCTGAATTTACTACTTGCTACCCACTAATATATTTTCATTCCTTATGCCGCTGTAACTCGGGCCTTTTTAAAACACTTTTCTTCATTTTCAAAGATTTGTGAAGTTCGTATTTTTTTCACACTGTGATTTACAATATGGGGGATTTTTTTTTTTTTTTTGCGAGTGTGTCGTGACCTGCGTTACATGCAGTGACATAACAATTCCTTTTTATTGCCAGAAAAATAAAATTTTACAGTAACAACATGTTTTGAAGATTTTTTGTAATTTTTTAAAGTTTTCTAAGAAGTTCACATCTCATTCACAATGTGACATCACTGAGTGGTGGCATTTCGGTCACAGATGTGACGTGACCACAGTGACTCACAGTGACGTCACAGCGACGTCACTGTGACCATGCATGCTATGAGGTCTTAGCGCTTTCATCCAAAAGATTTAAACAACAACAACAACAACAACAAAATGTTAGAAAATGTAGCACAACATGTTCATCCCCTCAGCTTTTCAATTATTTTCCAACTTGCTAAATGGGCAAGAATGGTTGGAACCTAATTATAATCTAGTGCTTACTGAAAATAGCGAAGATTGCTTACCCAACCAAAAACATCTGTAAATAATTTATCCTTCTCTTCAGAATAATTCTTCAGAAATAATCTTAAAAAAAAAAAAAGTTTTGATATTAAAAAAACGATCAACTAGTCAATTTTTATTGCTAATATTTTTTTTACTAAATATATACTTTTTCTAGCATTTGTTCACAAAGTTTTAAATTTGTTATAAATTTCTATAAATTATTCATTAAGACTTCTTAAAAATGTATTCATTTTTTATTGTTGCCAAAGAAAAAATCGAAAATAGTAAAATCATTGTTTCTCTATTATTGCCGAAACGTCAGTGAAGGCTTACTGTGGAGACCAGAAAATTTTTGGTTTCCATCTGTTTGTTAGTTAGTTAGTTAGTTAGTCAGTCTGTCCCGCGATAGCTGCGTAAAAAGTATCCGATTAGCTTGAAATTAAGGATGTATATTGTTGAGCTCCCCGGATTTAGCTGCATAATTTTGGGTTAAATTTGGTTCATTCGTTTGAAATATATAGAACATTTTATTTTCTGACATAATGCTTTTGTCAGACGATTTTCAAATTTTCATTTGTTGAAAGAAATCGCTCATATGAATCATAGATTTAAATGGTAAATTTTGGATGCTGAAATTTTTAAATAAGAGTATTAAATTATTCCTTTTAGCTTGCAATTTTGTCAAAACATTTGTCAGAGCTTTTAAATTAGGTGTATAACTTATGATGGAATTTTATACATGTGTTCGAATAATATAAAACATTTTATTTTATGAATTTACTTACATTTCATTTTTTTTTCTTTTAATCGTTGCGTAGCAACTATATCTCATCTAAAAATATCATAAATGTGAAAGTATGTATGTTTTTTTAAAGTCAAATAAAGTTAAAAGGAATGAATTAATGAATGCCTTTGTATAGATATTTGCATATAGATTGATTTAAACACAGAAATGAAAATAGTATTTATATACTATATAGAATAATATTTTTATTTATGTATTTAACTATTTTGATTATAAATGAAAAAGTTCGTTATTTTCATACAGAATAAACTGACATTATTCTATTAAACTTTATAAACTTTATTGTTGCCAAAAAAAAAAAAAAAAGGAATAACAATTTCTCCCAAAGAGTTAATTTTAATTTGTAAGATTTTCACGTGCAAAAGGAAAATGGAATAAGCAAATTACAAATAATAAAAAAGATAAATAGGACAGGAATGAATACATATAAACATTTCACACCAAATGCCACCTAAAATAATTTTTGTAGTGGTATTTTCGCAACACTACGAAGAAAGATTCCTCGATTTACACGATTTTACTTGACCTTCCTTTTCTCATTGGTTGCGATTTCATTTTCGCAATTGTGTATATTAATTTTCACAAAATTTTATATTTTTATGACTGAGGTATATGTAAGGCCATACAAATAAGAAATTCCGTATTGTCTCCTGTAAAACGTGATAAAGTGTTGATTAATTATATATGTTTTTATTAAGAGGAGCAGAGCTGCAAAGCCTCCGGCGTTCTGGATACCAGTATTTTAATACAAAAAAAATGTTACTTTATTTAATTGAAACATTTGCGCGATTTAAAAGAACAACATTTTCTGTAAGATAATAGTGTTGTGCAAAAAGCCTGAGACTTGCCATATCTGGTGAAATGTTTTGAATATTTGAAATGTTTTATTTAATGCATTTATCTCTATTTTAATGCTACGCGAACGACGCCCCGTGTAACAGCTTGTAGAGTGTAAAATAAATTAAATTATTAAAATAATCCCTATTACGAAAAATTAAACAAAATGCCCGGCTAAGGGGAAAAAAAGGTTAGTTAACCTTTCGTAATTTGACCTGAACACAGGTGTGCGTCAAATTTCAACGGTGTTTGTAACATCACGATTTTAAATTAAATGTGGATACTATTAAAAGGCTATCACAAAAAATACTTAATGGCGCCAAATCACGTTTATCTATTTAGTCAATTGGAAGTGGACACGATGATTTATTAACCCTTAGGTTTAGTCCCCCTTCTTTAGGGTGATTTTAGTAAGTTAATGCTATCGAGTACATTTTTAGATATTTAGATTAGATCTTAGATATAAATATTGCAGAATGGTAATCAAAATTATTTTTTGGAAACAAAAATTATAAAGGCATTAGATTTCTAAATTAGATGTGTCAGTTTACATTTCCAAAAGTTCTTTATCCATTAGATACAGGTGTTTGTGGTTAGCAGGCAAGTAAATACTGCTGTATGGATATTAGCATAACGTAAAATGCTTGACCAAATTGTTGCTTATCCTTATAAATCGCAGTGTAAAAAGGAATCTAAGATATAGGATAATCATTAACTCAATCAATAAAAAATTAAAAATTCAAAATAAATTACACAACGGGGGGTTCAGGGGGGCGCCCCCCCTGAAGAAATTTGCTTTATTATATAAAAATTACTAGAATAAATAGCTCGTGAGAATTTCAGAATATCATTACATAACAACGTGTTTAAGGTAACGCTTCTAATGTCTGAAACCATCGAAATATTTTTTTTTTTCCTTTTATAAATGTTTGTGTAATTTAAAAAGTTTAAATTTTGTTTTTGTAGAAAGATTAATATTATGCAAAGTTTGCTAAAAACAATAAGTTGCAGAGATGACGTTGAGGCTCTTGATCTGCAGACTTACTAGTTGTACTTTAAATAATGGTTAAAAAAAAAAAAATCCATCAGGAAATTTGTATATTCAAAAATGAAAACTAGCGAATATTTTCTATCCAAAATAAAATAATATTGGATATAATTGGGAATGAACCGGCATTCATTGTATTTTTCATTTAGTCTATAAGTAAGTACACTGTATCAAGAGATTGTTTTCATGCAAACTGCGGGGCTAGAGAAACTGGAGTTTGACCTTTTTTCATATACGTTATGGGCTTATTATGGATACTTTTATTTAGTAATATGTCAGAGATTTCACTTATCTAAAACATCTAACTATCGGTTTTTTAAATGCCTATAAGTAGAACAGCATTAAGATATTAATAATATAAATGTGAAAAGCTAGATGTCACATTACGATATATCTAAGAGATTCTGGCCTTTCAAAGTTTACATATAATATATTTAGACGGAATATTTGAGTAAAACTGAAATAAAGTGAATAAAGGCTCCATGATAAGTATTAGTAAAAATATTTAGCGGTGTTATACGTCAAGAAAATTCTCTTCTGTATTGGAAAATAATTACGTCTTATAATAATACATAATGTCGTGCATATATTTTGTTGAGAGACTTTGACTATAAGCAGAAACCGTATTTACAATCATAAATTTACCAATAAGAGAGGGCCCCACCAGTGGCCGAGAGGTTCTGCTCTCGAAGCTGGTAGACGGGAGGTGCTGGGTTCGATCCCAATCGCGCCCGTCGGCCTTATCGTTCGGAGTTTTCGTGGTTTTCTTCGAGCCGTGGATCTTCCATGCGTTAATACGGATTAGGTTCCCTTAGAAAGACCCCCACGGAGGGCACTCCCCCCGGCCTATATCCCTCGTGTAGATAATTGGCCGTCAAAAATCAACCCCACCCAACCCAATAAGAGAGAATATTTCACAATATTTATAACAATGCTACTTTTTTTCTTCTCATGTGTGATGCTATCAAAAAAGTCCTAGAAATTGGCACTATTCGTTCCTAAACAAGATTATGAAGATGAACAGCTAGTTTAGAATTTGAACTAACAAAGAATATTGCTAACTGTATACAGTATGTCGTTGACCAAATAACATTGTATTTCCAGATTGTTTCTGCTATTTTTTGACTTTTCAAACAAACCAGATATATTCTGTTGGCATTTTTATTTTTAACAGACCTGCTCTTCAAATTTATCCCTAAAATTCGATTATCGGATATCAGTTTCATCCCGAATTTCGGTCTTTGTATTCCTATAACACTAGGTTATATAGAGTAATTAAATTGTGCCGTTCTTTTTCACACAATATAATTTCATTTAGACGGAATTTTCTTTGCATTGCTAATAGACAAACTTATAAAACAATACCGATTCCGCTTGGAGTAAGACGTAGGGTGTAGTAATTTTGTGATATCCTGCAAAAATTACATGCAGTTTAGAAATTCATTGGAATCTTCAATGCCAGCAAAAACAAAACAAAAAAAACATCTTGACACTCATGCCATAATATCAATGTTCAGATGTTTTATTTTATATTTTCCTGCTCTAAATAGAAGAAGGGGGCGACAGTTCCTATAGCGTTGGCCACATTGAGTTGGCCACATTTTTCTTTCAGTTTTGGTGGTGGTTTAAAAAGAGGGCTTTAAAAAAATCCAGTGACTGTCAAGATTTTTTTTAATGGCACTGTAGTAAAATAAAGAGAGATATTTGTGTATGTGGGTGTGTCGGCAGTTTTTTAATGCGCCCATTTCGCTGACTACACAGTTAAAACTCTGCAGCCATTGCAGTGTCACTCTGCAATTTTTAAATATAACAGTTTCTTGACCATAATATTAAACTTATCTGACCATATTATTATTGTCCGAATAAAGTTAAAATAGGGTTATGTAACTGTTTTCTATCAATCTGGTCGAATGAATGGACAGTTGCCTAAATTTATAGACCTCGAAAGAAGTTTCTGCAGAAGAGTTATTTAATTTTTATGAGTTTTTAATAAAGTAGTTAATGAGATTCAATTGTCCTGGCGATCACTTACAGGTATGTTCGCGAAAACGTCGGTTTCAAGCAGATAGCGCTCATTTGAGAGAAATTTACCCTATTAAAATCCATGCACATCCTATGTAACCTCAAAAACTGGTAAACCACAAGGCACAGGGCTACGGAATTTGGCACATGGGTTTCTGATGAGGGGCTCATGAACGATTGGGGGCAAAAAAATCGAAAATTTTAAATAGATTTTTTTTAATGTTTTTGAAGTGTTTTTGCCTTATTTTATGTTCAACCCGTAATCTCGCGATCTCTAACCAGTTCTGAATAATTATTGCAATGTGAGATATATATATCACGTACGCCATGCTGCAATACTAAGAAGCTGTAGCAGGTGTTACGATAATACATTTACCTCGCATGCAAATAATTATAGATTATTTAATTGCGCTTAATTATTACATTTTTATAAAAAATAAGAAAAACCATTATATCACAATAATAAACAAAACTTTGTATTCTATTTATTCCCTTTATTCCAAAGATATCGTGTTATTGTCTGCTGCCATAGCAACAAAAAATAATTCCATAGTAGTAAAAAAATATTTTTCTAGATCGAATAGTTTTTGAACATGAACTCCCGTGCGTTAAACAGTTAGTATATTATTAAGAAATTAAAATAATTTTAAAGTAGTTTTGAAGAAATATGAATAATATGAGTTAATTGCGAAATTAAGATAGGGCTCAATTTTAGGCAAAGATAGATGAAGGGTGTGTGAGGGGAGATGAAGTGCTCTTCGTCAAATGACTAATTATGGCTATTCGTGTCCATGATCAAACATTTGGACTGTTACTTGATCCAGAAACCTAACTTAAGAAATTTGTTGAAAATACTATTCGGATGTAGTGGTATTGACTATTTATAAATTAACTTTAAGACTGTGAGAGGTGATAATTAAGATAATAATGCAATTCGGTATTAGTTTCGAAGAGATATGTGTAATCGTTGTTGAGTTATTAAAATACAGTGCAGTTAAGCAAAAATCGTTCAAAAACTAAGCTGAGCCAAAGTTTGTTGAAAACAGGCTTATCTAGAACCCAAGATAAAAATGCGTCACTTGGCGCTGGAAAATTTCAGTAAAAACTATAGGAGAATCGTAGACTAATTTGAATGAATGAATTCGATATGAAATCGGACCCATTGAACCTGACTAAAAAATACTCTATTAATGTTAGAAAATAGTGATAATGGGAGTACATATTTAAGAAAACATAATTTTAATTTTAAATAAACGGGGAGAAACACTTCTGGACAAACTCTTAGCACATATCCACTGACTTTTATCTCAGAACAGACTAAAAATTTGTGATTAAGTTGATAAAATCATTTTAAATTACGTAAATAGCAATTAATATCCTTTCATATCGCGAAATTGATAGGGGGTCGGCTTATCTGCTGAAACAGGTCTCTTTCTAGTTCAGGTCTTAATGAATGACTGTCCCTGTTCTCGATTTTTCTCCACATTTCTGCACCGCAGTATTCAGTTCGTTCCAAAAATTAAGAAAAATTACTGACTGATTTCTTAGAAAAATGGATAATCGGCTAAAAAAAAAATCAACATTTCTTCTGAATTTTCAAATAATTTCTTGATTTGATTTCTTAATTTTAGCCAATTAGTGAAAACTGTCATTTTCTTTTATGTTAATTTGGAAATGTAAGTCCATCATAAGCGCCATTTTATGCCTTTTTCGGAAAAATGCATTTCTTTTTTGAGTAATTTAATGAGTTTATAGTAAATATCTGGATTTATCGGTTGAATTTTATGAAATAAAAATTATTGAAAAGAGGATAAAATGTACTATATCGTGTTAAAAGATTGAAACAGGAATATTTCTATTAACACTAGAACGCCCGGAAATTTTACTCAAGTTTCATAAAAATATTTCACACCAGAATTTTTATTTAAAAATATTTGACTGATTTATTTAACGTAAATCTGCGATTTTAAAATATAACTTATTTTGTGAAAGAATTTCTGGTTTCAATTGACATTTAATCATATGGTCGGAGTCGAATCGACTCCTTTTGTGCGTTCTAGTGTTAATGTAGACAAATTGCCTCGAAACTTGAAAAAGCACTAAGAAGCGCATAAAACATTAAATAGAAAATAATTAAAAACATTCAAAATAAGGCTTTGAGATGCAATACTTCATATGTAGATGTTCCTTCCTCCGACATTTTGTAGCTCTACTTACTACGGTCTCAGAACACTGTCCATACACTCACACACAAACTTTTTTCCATATTTTTAGAGATTAATATTTCAAAAATTTATTCTGGTTAAATATTTTAAAATTAGAAAAAAAATAGCAAACTATAAAATTTATATATTCTAGATTTCTATTATTCTTTTTATACAGGGTGTCCGGTCTCAAAGGTGTCCAATGGCTAATTCCTAAACCGTTAGTCATAGACATATAGTTCCAATTACAAAAATGTTTTAAATCAGATTAAGAAATATTTTAAAAGCGATTTGGGTCAATAAAAGCATTTCTTTAAAAAATACAAAATTTAAATTTTTATACGGTCCCCCGAACCTATAAGTTATATTTACTAAAATTTTCCTTTTACACTGACAAGTAAGACAAAAAAAGTCACATTCATATAGTCCTAAATTTGAGCGAGTTATGAAACTTTAAAAATGCATGACTTATGTCACTTTTCTGCTATGAAAACAAATGAGTTTGGCTTGGCTTTGAAGGGTCACATACCAAGTGCTTAAAGTATTTGAAGATTTTACTTCATGTGTATCTGCGCTTTGAAAAAAATCGTACAAGTATTACGACTAAGTTGGCATTTATTAAGTTTCAGATTGGCTAAAATAGCATACGGTTTATTTTGTCAGGATTTGAGACTGTTTTTTTATGATTTCTTTTAACAAAAATTACGTTATTTTTATAAGTTTTTATGTTTCTTCAACGATCGTATGTATGATTTTCCAGTTCAAAATTTGTACTGGAACTTTAACTTAATTTTAAATTTCCGATCGATATTACATTTTACATATACTGGCGCAAATCCAATAACAATCTAATATTATTATGATTTTCGGTGGTTGCCATTTATACTTATTTTACAGGATAACACAAAATATTTCGGATAGATTACCGCCAAGAAGTTTAAGAAAAATGTATCGATTAGATAATACAGGACAGCGATTTTTTTTTTGTTGTTGTTTTTGTTTTTTAACTTTTATGTATTTTTTATCACTAAATCCGAAAAGTACATTAATTTTTAACCATCATGTCAGGATATTTCGCAAATCATAAATTGTCAAATTTATAGAATAACAAAAATCGATACTATAAAGTAGAGAAGATGGTTATGTTTTTAAACTTTTGATAATGAATTTTTACGTACTATTTAGCACTGAATCTGAAAGTGACCTTCATTTTTAACCATCACGTTAGAATTTTTTCGTAAATCGTAAATGTGTAAGTTAAAATATAGCGAAAATCTTATACTATAAAACATATGTAAAACTTTTTTCTTTTCTTTTCTTTACTTTTATTCAATAATTTATTCGATATTTTTGCTTATCCTGGGATTCTTTCAGCTAAATAGCTTAGTATTCCGATGAGATGAGGGAGGAGAATCAATTTTAACTTTGAACTTTTGAACTAAGAATACATACACATAACAGAATACATAAGAATCAATTATCAAAAGCTAAAAAACATGACATAACCCAACTTTTACAGGCTAGTGTAATCTAATAATATTTAAAAATACTTATCATTTTGTAAAGAATCGAGGCTGTTAATTTCGCATCATTTTATTAAACAATTCTGTTTTTTCTTTCTTCTGAAATGTTTATTACAAATTGTATATTTTGCATTAATATGTCAGAATGATTAAAGATTCCATATTTATATTGCAATGTTAATTTTAGTCTCAATCATTTTTTAATATATCTGAATTTTATCTGATTTTTTAATATATCGAAATTATATTTCGACTAAATTTGTGAATGACACCCAGTTTGCAGCAAAAAATATGATCCAGCTTTATACAGTTATTACTCGGTCAATTTTAATGGTAGAATAATAGAGCTTTTTGTGTATTACTTGTCAGTGTAAAAGGAGAATTTTACTAAATATAAATTATAGAACCGGGGGACCGTATAAAAATTTAAATTTCGTAATTTTTTAAGACATGTTTTTATTGACTCAAATCGCTTTTAAAATATTTCTTTACCTGATTTTAAACATTTTTATAAATGGAACTATATGTCTATGGCTAACGGTTTTGGAATTAGCCATTGGACACCATTGAGACCGGACACCCAGTATAAAAAGAATAACAGAAATCTAGAATATATAAATTAAAACACATACACATACACATAAGAGAAACACTGTTTCACATTCATTTTACTTGAAGAAAGAAGAAAAATTTTCACTTATATTACCTAATATTTATCTTTTCAAAGAAATCCAAAGCGACGAATATATTCTAAGAGAAAAAGGCTTAATGGAAAATGTGTTGGAAAAAATATCATTCTATTTCTTTATTTATTCTATAAGTAAGTGCATGAACCAAGAAATTCGTTTAATGCAAAAAAAGTGACTAAAGGAAATGGAGATTTGCTTTTCCTGTACGTGATGGACTTATTATTGACGCTTTTATTTAGAGGTATGTTAGCGGTTTTCTTTTTCTGTTTCTAAGTCTAACTATCACGTTAAGTTATATATAGACTAAAAGGGTACTGAAACTGAAATTTAAGTAGAAAACATGTTTTTTTGGATTCTTGTATATATTTTGAAACATTATTGTTAGCGGATAATTACAACCAATCAAGAAAATTTGTTTTGACATATTCAAAAGGAAAATACGATTAAACAATGGAAGCTCCAAATCACATTCATTTTTATAAAATAAATAAAAGTAAAATGTTCTTTTTTACTGAAAATTTTCCTTTAATTGAAAAAAAAAAGCTCAAAGGTAACAAATATTTGTAACCTCGATGTATAATAAAAACAAATTATAATCTTTTCTTCTTCATTCTATCCCATTTATAGTATAAATACGTGCCGGATTCAAAAACATTTTTCGTGGAAAAAACGTAATTACAGGAAATGGAGCTTGTCATTTAGGCAACTTTCATTAGAAAATGTAAAATGCTACTTATTAGAACCGTCCGGAGGAAGGGAATTTAGGAAACTTTTAGCTTGTTTTCACCGATCATTACCACGAGACAAAAAAACAATGTCCCTTCCTATGTTGATTTATTTTCATACTATCTAACAAAACCGGCGTTTTACTATGACCGTGGTAATAACCTTAAATGAACCTACATTTATACATAATTACATCGAACTCTCGAATACATATGAAAATTTTCCAAAGAAACGAATCATTGGACCGAACTAACACTCGGATTGGCTCCCCGATATTTGCGGTACCGTATACCAGGCGAACGCTGCAACATATTTCAATTTCAAGCTTAAATGAACCTACATTTACATATAATTACATCGGGCCCTCGAATACATATGAAAATTTTCCAAAAAAAAAAAAAGAATCATCGGACCGAACTAACCTTCGGATTGGATCCCCGATGTCTGCGGTACCGTAAAGCAGGCGTGCGCTGCAACATATTTTGATTTCAACCTTAAATGAACCGACATTTATATATAATTACATCGGGCCCTCGAATACATATGAAAATTTTCCAAAAAAATAAAAAAAAGAATCATCGAACCGAACTAACCTTCGGATTGGGTCCACGATGTCTGCGGTACCGTATAGCAGGCGTGCGCTGCAACATATTTTGATTTCAACCTTAAATGAACCTACATTTATATATAATTACATCGGGCCCTCGAATACATATGAAAATTTTCCAAAAAAAAAAGAATCATCGGACCGAACTAACCTTCGGATTGGGTCCCCGATGTCTGCGGTACCGTAAAGCAGGCGTGCGCTGCAACATATTTTGATTTCAACCTTAAATGAACCGACATTTATATATAATTACATCGGGCCCCCGAATACATATGAAAATTTTCCAAAAAAATAAAAAAAGAATCATCGAACCGAACTAACCTTCGGATTGGGTCCACGATGTCTGCGGTACCGTATAGCAGGCGTGCGCTGCAACATATTTTGATTTCAACCTTAAATGAACCTACATTTATATATAATTACATCGGGCCCTCGAATACATATGAAAATTTTCCAAAAAAAAAAAAGAATCATCGGACCGAATTAACCTTCGGTTTGGTTCCCCGATGCCTGCGGTACCTTATAGCAGGCGTGCGCTGCAACATATTCTGATTTCAACCTTAAATGAATCTACATTTACATATGATTACATCGGGCCCTCGAATACATATGAAAATTCCCCCCCCCCCCCAAAAAAAAAAAAAAATCATCGGACCGAGCTAACCTTCGGTTTGGGTCCTCGATGCCTGCGGTACCGTATAGCAGGGGTGCGCTGCAACATATTTTGATATCAACCTTAAAACCTCTTCAGACCCCAGGGTTTATTTTCATATATTTTCTTACTTCAGTTATGAATTTATATTCGCAAAGTGATAACTAAGAAAGATTGAAAGGCAAAAAAAATTAAATTTAATTTTTGTACATAAAATTTCATATATCATATATGACACATGGGGCACAATAAATACATTTTTTGATAATTTTTTAGGATATTTTCTTTTGTTTTGAATGGAAAAAATAATGAAAAATATTTAATAATCATGCATTTAATAAATTTTTATTTTTAATGGGCTCTCTATATGGTATTTTAACGATTAAAAAAGTTATTTACTTTTCGTTTTTGTATATTTCCCTCATTTTTGCTGCAAGTCATTTTTAAATCCCATTTTATGGCAGAAAAAAACACTATAAGAAACAATTTGCTATTTTGCTTTAGTTTGGCTGTCTTTGAAGATTCCATTCACACCATTTTCATTTTATTAATCATTATTTATATACAGGAAAAAAAATTGTAAAGATGTGTATCCTATAGGATACTCCAGGTCCGAAGAGGTTAAATGAACCTACATTTATATATAATGACATCGAGCCCTCGAATACATATGAAAATTTTCGAAAAAAAAAAGAATCATCGGACCGAACTAACCTTCGGATTGGGTCCCCGATGCCAGTGGTACCGTATAGCAAGCGTGCGCTGCAACATATTTTGATTTCAACCTTAAATGAACCTACATTTATACGTGGTAGGATTCAAAAGTTCCCGGACTGACTCTGTAACTGTAAAAATATTACCAATTACATTGCTGAAACACATCTGCCTTCAAAATAAGACCCTTGCGCAACAATACACATTTGCCATCGCCTGTAAAGGTCATCGAAGCTCTTCTGGAATCCATTTTTAGCCATGTCCTTTAATCCAGCCTGCAATGCACTTTTACTTCATCTGAAATTTGAAATCGACGACCATGCATGTTAAGCGAAGACCAAAAGGCAATTCGAATTGAAGTGGTGGGAGGCTTAATCTCGGCTGTTGACAAAGATACTTCCCTACTTGGCAAAATTGTTACTGGAGACTGGAAATGGTGTTTTTTATACGATCCGCAATCCAAGAGATCATCAGCAACTTGGAAAGCACCACGAAAGAAGAAATTCCGCCCAGGTCGCTCTAAAGGGAAGGTCATGTTAAAGGTATTCTTCGATATCCAGAGCATATCGCATCTGGAATTTATCCCTGAAGGACGCTCTGTCCAGAAAGAACACTATGTAGACATCCTGCGTCGTTTGCGTGAGTCGGTCCGGAAGAAGAGGCCAAAATTGTGGGCTGAGCAGCCATGGGTGCTTTTGCATGACAACGTTCCTGCACACCGATCCCTAGTCTTCGGTGATTTCCTTACGAAAACGAAAACAACTGTTTTGCCACATCCTCCTTACTTACCTGATCTCTCCACCTGCGACTTTAGCCTGTTTCCTGAACTGCACGTCTCTTGCAGGGTCGTCAATTTCAATCTCCAGATGAAGCTAAAAGTGCATCGCAGGCTGAATTAAAAGACATGGCTAAAAATGGATTCCAGAAGTGCTTCGATGACCTTTACAGCCGATGGCAAAAGTGTGTTGTTGCCCAAGGATCTTATTTCGAAGGTGGATGTGTTTCAGCAATGAAATTGGTAATATTTTTCCAGTTATAGAGTCAGTCCGGTAACTTGTGAATCCTACTATGTATATAATTACATCGGGACCTCGAATACATATGAAAATTTTCCAAAAAAAAAAAAAAAAGAATCATCGAATTTTTCTCCAAATAACGTTTTTGGGCATAACGCGCACGATATCTCAAAAACTTCTGAATATTTTTCCATGAAATTTTCAAAATATATGTTTCATGTTAGTCTGTATAAACTGAACCTAAAATTTCCTTTTTATTGTAAAAATAAAATATTTTTTAGGGGTTTATATTGTTTAAATTTTGCAAATTTTGCATTAACTAAATACAACTTTGTATTAAAAATACAAAAATGCGTTAAATACAAATTTATTTAGGTTCAATGTAATCATTATAATCTGATGCATAAGTAGACATCAAAATGTTCATTCTAGTTGTAAAATTTATTTTGTTATCGTGCGCATAAGCTGTTATGCCGATTTTCTGCTCGTCAAATGTCTGAAAGTTTTGAGCCCCCTGTAAATGCTAATTCTGCATCTTGCAATTTTTAAAATATTTGAAATGAAAGAACATACTTGTATCTTTCATTCCCATTTAAAGTTTTAGTCTTAAAATCAATTACATTTTAAGATATTAAATGTTGAAAATGGTCCTTTTCTTTACATTTTTTCCAATCTTAAGAGTCCTGAGACTCCTTAACAAATTATCTAAAAATTAAAATTCTGAGCCTGACGTGCACCAGGAGAGGCCTTGGACTATCCTCATTCAAATTTTCAGCCTTAATGCTCTATGGAATTTCTTGGCCAGATACACACAAACTGAGCGAAACTTTTTTTTTTATTTGTACAGATATGTACATGTACAATATACATAATATACATATAGTTGTTATGCTGTAACTCTCGTATTTATGAATCAATCCGAATGTGCCTGGTCACATTTACAGGATATACGAAGCTCCCGACTGAGTTTGTTAGACAGCTTGATCCGCCTTCTTGTTATAAAAATGTTGGCCATTTAAACAGTTTCTAATTGTTTAAATTGAAAGAAGATATAGGGTAACTGTAGGATAGATGGTCATAGAGGAGAGATGGCCAGTCTAAATATTTCCAAAATTTGCTCATAGATTGCAACATAAACTTTATTCGTATGAAATAGTTTAATGGGTTTATTTATTGCGACATGCAGTTGTGTTTTTAGATTATAAAAATTAAAACATTAATTTTAATGTTTATTTAATTTAGTGGCTGCATTTTTTTTTCTTTTTTTAGGAATCTGAATGTTTTGCAGTACGTAATACGTTATGTATTTGTTTTACGATATGGGCTTTTAAGGCACGTATATTAGCTAATCTTTAATTCCAAGCCTAAAACAAAGACGTACAATGTCTATTGATTTTTTAAATTGGGCGACCATCAGCCCTTCAATTTTAGAAAAGATGGCCACATGAAATCGAGGAGAGATGGTCACCTTTAATCAATTTTTCTAAATTATGCGGAATGATGATTTTAGCTAAACTTAATTAAATTCGAAATACATATATAACGTTTATCATTAGAAATATATTAATTGATATAATTGTTTAAATTTTAATTAATATAAATATTTTAATAGTAATAATAATATAATAAGACCTAACGATTTATTTGTTTCAGGAAAAAAAAAAAAAAAAAAAAAAAAAAAAAAAAAAAACGCATGGAAACTTTCATAACAGAAACTGATAAAGTTGATAAATAAACTAAATTATCATATTAAACCTAAAATTAACGCCAGAAAAAAAAAAAAAAACTTCGAACACGACACTTCCAGTATCGAATAAAACGAAACACATTTAAGATTATTAGATTCTATAGATTCCGATTAACTAGAATTAGATTAGGCTCACTATGTTGGTTGTGCAAAAGATTATAATATCACATTCAAAAAGAATGTCTGGATACAATGCATAAGGTACCTGAAGTGGTTCCATGAAACGTGTACAAATTATCAAGACCTTTGCCAATCATGTGGTAAGATTTTACGAAAAGTGAAGTATTGAAATTATACTTCAAATTTTGTTTATTCGAATTTCATTCACTCATTTTACATCATATAATTGCATCTTTACAAATTGCTATATGTTTGTCATGATTAACTATGTGATTTTTTTTTCTATTTAACTTCACTTTTTCTTTCTTGTAATGGATTGCCATGTCTCGTCGCCTTTAAGGAGAGATGGCCATCTGCCATTTTAATTTCAATTTCATTTAACAATTTTGTTTTCAATATTTAATTATTTTTTGCATAAAATATTATGAGCATATGTATAAGAATTTTAAATATGCATAAATATTTCTTGTATTTGCATTCTAAGAATTTTTATTTCAATCTTTAAAAACTGTGGCCTAGAGTAACCCTACAAAAAAATATAAATTAAAAAAAGTTTTTTTTTTTCCCTTTTAGTTTTATACCTTGATACAAATATTCCGAAGCATTTATTTGTTTTGTCTTTATCTTAAACAAGTAATATAAAAATTTTGTTTTTAAAGTCAATTCCTACTTAGGCCATCAAAGAAAAATTTAATATAATCAAGCTAATATGAGTTTTTGTTGCATTAAAATATCTCAATTTGTTGATTTTCTATAAGCAAGTAGGTTTACAATGGAACTCTATGGGAATTTGGCGAAATATTACAGATATCGCCAAGTTGGCGTCACTTTTGGCGACTCATTTTGGCCGCCGAATTTGGCGATATATCGCCAAGTTGGCGACAAACTTGGCGGTATTTGGCAACAGAACAGGTCCCCCCCCTACAGTAACCCTTATTGAAAATATTTTCATTGAAATTCAATAACCAATGGCGGCCATTTTGTTTCCCATACAAAACTAAAATTAATTAATTAAAATTTAATTAATTAATTAATATTTGAAAAAACTTTATTAACATCAGTTGTCATCCAGTACAAGTTTAAAAAAATTTATTTAAACCTGATAGGATGAATAATGAGTATTTTATTAACGATTGAAAATTTGTACAAGATAAATATATAAATATATAAATAAATATAGGGAGAGTGTGAGAGAATAGTAGGAATTGAAAAATAGCTGTAATATAGCAGTGTGGGTAGTATACTAGGGTGTCGGTCATTTTGGAACAATCTGATTTTTGTCGTGCGGCGGCACTCGTATTTAACCGACATGAATGTAATTGAGTGGCATAACAAGTTCTCGACCGAGTTTTACTGCTTTATCTGCCATTTTGTTTCAAAATTACGGCCACTTCAGTAACTCAGATTTTCTTTTAAAAAAAGGTACAAAATAATTAGAAATCAGATTTTTGTTCTTGTTGGTTTTTTTTGTTGTTGTTGTTGTTTTTTTAACATAAAATGATTATCTTTGATGTATGGATAACGGAGGATTTTATTCTTTAACTCAAACATAAAAAGTGTCTTATATACAGGATTTTGAAATTGTATGGCGCATGATTTTTCCATAATCAGATTTCATTTAGGAACTTTAGAGACGTGCTTTGTGAACGTTTTCTTTAATTGTTGTAAAAATTTTTCTTTCTCTTATACGTTTAACCCTCCGAGCGTCTTGCAAAAGGGTAAAATTGTAATGTTGTTTTCTTTGCATTTTGCATTTAAATACTAAGAAAATAGGATTCTTTCAACATTATATAAAAAAAAAAAAAACTCAATTACAAATATGAATGTAATCCTTGAGAGTATTACTCATTCTTCAATGTATTTAAAATTCATTAAATCTATAGAATTATACTATCTTAAATATTGCTTGTATTTTGTGAAACCTGGAGCTTAGTGAACGGAATATTACGCCCCAAAACACTTAGAGGGTTAAAACTAAATAGTATTTCCAAGCTTCTTGAAAATTTGTGAAGTATCGCCAAATGTGGAGACCAAAAACAAATTGTTTTTATTTTATTGTTTAAAGTGAAAATACCAGTTTTAAATGACATATCAATAAAATAGAATTAGAATATTTATAAAAGAAATATATAAAAGAAATGAAAATATTGAAATATTTACTAAAATGCTAAGCATATGTCTAAATATTGGAGTTTATGTATATAAATATACTACCAGCCAAAAAGAATATTTTTGAACAAAATGAAGCGAAATTTATGTTAAATAATAGATGCACCGTTTCTTATTCATTTTAATTTATTATATGTAAGTACTTTTTTCCTTAAACAAAAAATATATCTTTTTAAAGAAATGAAAGCTAAGAACTATTTTCATGTAAGATGTTATATGAAAAAAATATAATTTCTTTCTGATTATTTTTCCTTTATAGTTTAAGTGCATAGATAAAAAAAATCTTTCTATGGAGGAAAAAAAAAGAGTAAATAGAATTTGGGTTTTTATATACATGATGGAAGTATTAAAGACACTTTCATTTAACTGGACGCTAATGGTTTCCTTTTCTAAAAAGCTTCGACCTATCATTATTAATTTTTCCGTCCATATAGCAGTAATATACTGTACATAAAATAAATACATGAACTGAAGTGTAATAGTAAAAATTTCTAACGAATATTTGAATATTATTCATAGTTTTAAAATTTAAAGAATAATAAAAACAATGTCAACTAATATTATATGAATCTGCACATTATTTGTTTTTAATTTAAAGCAGTTATTCCATTTTTAATATAAATATCATATGAAAACTCCCCTATATGCTGTGAAACACAAAAAAAAAAAAAAAAAAAAAAAAAAAAAAAAAAAAAAAATGCAGTCTACTCCATTGTGTTTTAATTTTATTATTATTATTATTATTATTGCAGCAACATGTATCAATATTAAAGATAAATAAGGTAGGTGAAATTAATGCTGCTTTTATTTACATTAAACATATTAAACACATTTTTTGTTTATTAAAATGTAGTATGAAAAATATTGAATATTAGTGTCATGCATATCACTTTAAAATATGGTAATGCTAATTATTCTGAGATTTTTCATTGTAACTTGTACATGTACTGAAATAACAATTGCGTAAAATTTCTTTTTTTTAATACCATAGAGTTTAATTAGATATGGCCTTAAAATTTCGGTATTCAGAAACTTCAATAATCCGTCTCTAAAATCATCTCAACCCTCCCCCCCCCCCGTTTTTTTTTTTACATTTTTAACTTACGAGAGAAAGAAAAATAGCAATTGTTTAGGATTTAAAATTTTAAGTTCGAAAGCACTAGATTATTGGTCAGCGGGACGCTGTGATAAATAAAACAAACGATAAATTTGGTTGGAGACCAGTGAAACGAGGACTAGGAGCAATCAAAAGGAAAGGTGTCACTGGGAAAATGCAGAAATTTGTATGAAAAATTTAATCTGCTTTAGAAAAACAAGACTGTATTTCCGAAATCGATATTCTTCACTTGTATAAAATCTAAGAAACACTTGTTAAAGAACGATCGAAAAAATAAAGCAAATAAAATTAACATTGATGTTTCGGAAATTACGTTAGAAAATATGACTTCACTGTTTATTACAATGTCTTTTGTAACATAGAAAATATCAATCAAATTAAAACTTTCTTATTCAGTTTTGTCTTTCCCTCACATAAATAACACTTTGTGTTTCACATAAATACACTATCAACTAAATTATGAAGAAATGCAGGATTAAGATTACCGGAAGTATATTTGGTATTCTTTCAGAAATTCGCAATTTTTACAAAAAATCGGTTAAATCTCGGCCACGACAATGCCGTATTTTTGAGCTTATACTCTATTTTGATATTATTATCAGATATAATAGAGTGCCCATCATGCGGACGCCGCCGATAGCCGTATTGTCCAATTAAGCGGATCGATAAAAGAACATAATTTTTTTTCCATCTTCGCCAAAATTTTTGAAGTGAAACTTCTTTTTGCGGTAGGGTAAATTCGGCTAGATATCACGACAGTTAACCGTTAAATAACCATTTCCTAAACCTGAAATAATAAAATCGCCAACGAATACGAGAACGACTAATACCCTGTTCACACTGCGTTATCGGAACTCTCTTAAACCTCCGAACTCTCTGAGGGAGTTCGCAAACTCTCTGAGAGAGTTTCAACTTTCTTCGGGCTAGAGACAGTCACGACCATTCACTCTCGCTGGCTGTAAAGCTTCGCATTAACTGATTGGGTGTTGCGGGCGGTTTTATCTTAAGCGCATGCGCAAACAACACAGTGACGTTCACTGAGTTATCTTAAGTGAGTTTTTCCATGTGAACAGGTTTCCAATTCCGGGAGGGTACCACCTCAAAATTAAGAGAGTTCGGCGGCCTAAGATATCTTAAGTATCGTAGTGTGAACATAGTATAAGCAGGTGGAACTGAAGAATTTAGAGAGCCAACAAACATAGAAGCATTTAATGCGTTTTAAGTTGAAATGGAATAGCTACAATGATAAAATTCAGTCAATCATGTTCAATTCTTGGATTTAAAAATATTAAGGGATGTGGCTGCTGAAAATAAACATGTCCTCTATGAAGCAGAAGGCTATCAGGAATGTTTTTTCCCTATCACAATGACTTTTTAAAATATATCTATTGTACGGTGTATGTATATATACATGTAATAATTTCTATGTGCACTTCTATGTATAACTTTGTACCAATTTTGTAAAAAATAAAATTAAAAAAAAAAAGTAAAAAAAAAAAAACTTCTTAACACGACACTTGTAATATCTTGAAACGTGCACTACTACAATTATTCATCCAGTTTCCAGTCATAAGCCAAAAAACATTGTGAAAGGTAGTTATCGAAAAAACATTGCCATAGACGTTTTTTAAAGTCTTCCAACTACCCGCAATTTTCATTAACCGAATCGGACGCGGTCCTGACCGATTCGGATAATCGGCTCTCTACTGTATTTCACTTCAATTTCTGCAACAGTAAATTGGATTCTTTATGATTAATGTTTTGATATTTCCATTATATATTATTAACTATTTCACTTAAATTTCTGTAGCAGTAAATGGGTTTCTTTATGATTATTTTGTTGATATTTCCAATACATAATGCTAACAATGTCAGTAAACATATTTATCTGTAGATAAACTAACAAGCAAACATATATGCAAATAATTTGTAAGTAAATTTTTGTACAGGTATTGCACTTGTAATTATAATAAAATTAAATAAACATTATAAATTATATATTTTTTATTTAATTATTCCTATAGTTTTACATAATTTTCAACGGCCATAAAATGTACATTAAATATCTTGTTTTAAAATTCGAAAAAGTAAATTTATTGGGAAAAGTTTTACTATCCAGAAAACTAAACATATGCACAAATTATGATAGTTAAAAGAAGTGTAATTTTTATGTCAATCAGCATCTGTTTCCCTCACAACATTTCCTGCATTTTGTAACAATAGTAATTTATATTTCAAACGCAACAATAACACATTTAATTTGTATTATTTTGACCCAATTTTGGAAGCTTTAACTCATTCAGAAATATTTAAAATTTTAAACTATACAGCAAAATAAAAATAACTTATCCTAGCTCAGCATGTAGACTAATCTCATTTATAATCAAACTAATCAATCATGCGGAAATTTTCATGTCACTGAATGTCTGCGGATTTGTTTACGCAACTGTCTAAAGCGTGATGTATTGTAAAATAAAAGGGAAAATTAATATATAAATCTTTGATAAACTACTGAAAGCTATTCTATATTGTTTTTAAACAAATTCATAAAATTAACAGATAAACATTCCACAATATTTTAATTTGTAAAAATATTTACTCAACAAATGTATTATTTTGCAAAAAATGTAAAAATGTTGTCATATTTCGAACCATATTTTAAAAACTTGTTTAATTACAAATGTCATTTTTCTAAGAATGCATATACATTATTTTGGACTCAGTTTAAAAAACGATAATTTTGAAAGCAATTATGCTTGAATAACATATTTGAAATATAAATATTTCAATATTAGCTTTTCATCGGATGCGCTGTCGAAATTTTAACGAGAAACGAAGTTTAGTTTTAAAAATTTCTTCTAAAATTGACAATAGTTAAAATCCAATTTAATTACTTAATATGTATAATTGCTTCTTATATAGCTCATTGATGTTATGCAAACTGTTTCATTCGTAACTACTGCCCGCAAACAATACATCATACGGCAAATCATGCAAAAGATAAAGCACGCACGCTAAATGGCTTTCATTTCAGAGTTTATATACACTACTCAGCAAAAGTTTAGACACTGGTGATTTTTAAACTTTAAATAAAAAATACGAAAACTTGGGTTATACAAATGATTGTACTTATTTTTAAATATACTAGGGGGCTCTGCCCCCTACGAGCTACGCTCGCCAACCCCCGTCCAGACACCGTAGACTCTAAATGCACGCTAATTTGATCGGCTTTAAAAAGATTTCGAAAGATTGAATTATAATTTAAAAAACAGTGGCGATCTCTCTATAAACGGATTTCTATTCATTTCTCTTTGATTGGGGAATTTTAACGCCAAATCCGTTGCGGTACTACTTGATTATCCCGTCGACCAATTTCGCCAAATTATGTAAATCGCCAAACCACTCGCCAAATTATACAAATTGACATAATTTTTATTTTAAATAACGAAAAAACAAATAAATTAGTACAACATTAATAAAAATACAAATAAAACGTCGAAATAAAAATAACTTGATGACGTAGACACGTGCAACAACATTTCAAAATAAGCTAATATAAAAGGAATTAAGTAAACAGAGTCTTTGTCTCCTGGTATTTTTTAACAAAGTGAAAAGAAAGTTCTTTTAAATGAGACATTTTAAATTAATCGTTTTTAATCTGACGTAATTTTGACCAAACTATTCTATCTCTTTTTAATATTCACGTGCAAATACTTGTGTTAGAAATGAAATATTATTTGCGCTTTCCTAACAAAAATAGTTGAAAAATATCCTCTTAAAATATCAAATAAATGTCTAGCGCAATTTCTAAATTTAAACCGTTTTGCAATATTATTTTGTGTTCATTTTATGTAATAACTGTAATGTGACGTAAATATGACGTAATTTCTCCTATTTAAGGCTTCTAACGCATGTTAATAAATTTATTGTTTTACAAATTCCTTTCTCTCTTAAAATTCACGTGTAATTATAGTTTTTATGACGTAATTTTTAATAAGTTCCTGCTTTTTGTACATAATTATTTAATTCTAATTCCAAGTGTTTTTTTCTGTTTATAATAGTCGCGTGTAAATAAATTTTTAATTTATTTACACGTATATATATATATATATTTTGAAGCAAACATTATTGTTTCCGCTGTTTATACAGTTGGCAACAGTTTAAATTAATATCACTTCTAAAATTTGTTAAAAATATCTCTAGAAATGCTGAAAATCTGAATTTAAAATAGAAATAAAACCTAAAAAAATTAGTCAAAATAAAAAAATTAATGCAATCTGCACTGCGGCAAATTCTAACGCATAAAATGATCTAAAAATGATTAAATTCCTCTGAAGAGTTTTTGCTCCTATAAAACTTTTTTAGTGGAACGATTTTGTCCAACTTTAGCATTAAATATCTCTTAAAATAATTCTTCGATTTGAAAACTGTCTGCATCAGCGTGTTTATCAAACATTTCTGTATAACACTACCGATTTTCATATTTTTGTATGCATTATTTTTCTTAATATTAACGAAGAAAGACCTCCGGTCACAAAAAATTCAAAACCGGCGGCGGCGGTAACAGCGGTAGTTACTTATTTTTAGAATAGAGAGATTTTAAACGTTTTAGGACAGAAATAACGGTTTTAATGTAGGATATTATTTAATTTAACTGAAAAAAGTGAAATCTGCATATTGCAAAAGTTTAGATACTTTTGTGATTTTTTGGCAATTGTTCACGGAAAAACGCATATTTCAAACATATGACGTCACGTGCATGAAGTATGTAAGTGCACCTCGCGATAGCATCTGTTAGTGAGGATGCCGCGAGCAAGACATTTTCAGTCAGATGAAGTAATTAAAGCATGGAAGCTGAAATCGAAAGGGAAGACTGTTGCAGAAATTTCAGCTACTTTGAAGCGGCCAAAGAAGTCTGTCTGTTAAGTGCTATCTAAGGGTGACTCTTTCAAAGCAAAACATAGATCTGGAAGGACTCGTGTGGCCAGAAAACGAGATTATAGAAGGGTCCATAAAATGGCATCTAGACAAATGATGACTGCTAATCGCATTAAAAGTGAGCCAGAGCTTTCTGTGTCAGCGGATAATTTCGTAGATGCATTAAAGAAAAATGTACATTAGTTTACATGAAAATGATAAAACAACCAGCCTGGAAATCTCACAACAAATTGACCCCTTTCCTGTCGCGGAGTAATTCTTTTTATGAACTGTGGAAATAATGGACTGATACCAGAATTTATAAACGAAGTTATTAGAAAATACGAAATTGCTTATTTTCACGTATATTATAATAGGAAAAATTTAATTAAATATTCTTGCCATATCTGGAATTAAAATTATGTGTCCTTTGCCCTCGAAAGGGTTGATGACTTGGGCCTCACTTTGTTTTATTTCTCAGGTATCTCTGGAGTTTCTCAAGGGTCGCCAAGCTGTGTAAGACTACATACATACATTGCAAAACAATTTACTGCCATTTGGTGAACTTTTATGTCTTCCAAAGTATGTATTTGAGCAAGATAATTCGTCTATTCATGTTCCATATAAATCAACAAACTGGTTTAATTCTCAAAATATTACTATTGTCGACTGGCCCGCGTGTAGCCCTGATCTGAACCCAATCGAAAACTTTTGTGGCATCATATCTCATACGGTTTATGCAATTTTTTAACAATACTCCACTGTAAATGAACTTCGATCAGATGTTGAACGTGTTTGGCACGAAATAGACCCCCAAGTGATGCAGGATTTAGTTTCTTCGATGGAAAGTTACATTTTTGCATTAATAGCAGACAATGTAGGTGCAGTTCGATTTTAATTTATGGATATTTTTCTGTTAACAGACAAATTGTCTATACTTTTGCAACAATGTTAATTTTTTTTTTTTGTCATTATATATTATGTAAAGTGTTTAAATTAAAATTTATTGTTTGTGTATGAAAGATAAGTCCCCAGTAATATATGACAGTTGAATTACAACAATTCGTTACATACTTCTCAGCACAGAAGCATAATCGATCATTGTCTAAACTTTTGCTGAGCACTGTATAATAGTAACAGAAGAAAATTCTATATGAACATTCTTGAACACATGTAAATACCAAAAATGTTTTTTCAAAATAACGCTAAAGATTTTGAAATAAAGACAAACGGCCACAAACACCTGAAAAATAATAACAGAAAAGAATAAATATATGTATAAAATTAAATTGTAACGCACCTTTCTGTCCTGTTTTGCTTTAAAAAAAATACTTTACTGCTATATAAATAGCATTTTTACCAGCTTAGCTTAATGCATGGTCTCCTAAAAGAGTCTTTTTTATGATGGGGTATCCCACGGTAGCTTTTCCGCCTGTCCTTTTTGGAACTAATGGAATTTCTTTTTTCAAACTTTTTCAAATTTTCTATTTTTTTTTTCTTTTTCTTTTTTCTCTTACATTGTTAAACTTTGAGTACTTTATGTGCTTTTTCTTAATGCTATTATTTTCTTAACTTTTTATAGTTATTTTATTTTTATGGCTACCAGCCATGTTTAAACATAATTTTTTTAAGGCTCCCTAATGCCCTTGCGCCTAACGCCCTATTGCCCTAATGCGATCACCTCTCAACTGGATGTAAAGTTGCCACGCAACTAAGCAGTTCATCAACCTGATTACATTGTTATATTGCATGGTTACGCTAATCCAGCTAATGTTTCTTAAAATCAACTAAAATAATTTTCTCAAATAAATTATTAGAAAAATCAAAGCAGTAACAATAAAATATAGTTCCTAGTATATTCTAACATAACGTATCTTTTAATCAATTGGATTTTATTTTATTAACTTTATGTTTAGTATAAAATTATGTTACGAAATTCAGTCTTTTCGGGGATTACCAGCTTTTAATTTAGCACCAATGTTTAAAGTTTTAGTTCAATATCTTTATTCAACGACAAAAACATTGTAATAAAATATTTTTTAACACTTTTGCAGCAAAAATTTCTCTCAACTATTAATCCGAATTTCTTAAATCTATACTCCAGAACATACATAATGGAAACTCACCAAAATTAATGTCATTATTTTCAAAAATATAGAAAATATTTCTTAAAAATTCAAGGCTACATCCTGAATATGTCAGCAAATTTTAATAGCTGAAAACGAAAACGGGCTAATAAAAATACTCGCACTCCCTTAAAAAAATTCAAAATATTCTCTACAATTTCCTGAAAGTGAAGTTGATCTTTTTCTCTAAGTAGGCTAGCTATGTTGATACACTTAATTATTGCCCACTTCTTACACCAGCGATTGCAATGTTTCCATTACTACTGAAAATCAATGCAGCTTAAACTACTTTTTGTGCAAAGCTTATAAATTGAAAAATGAAATCACAGTTAATGTCGAAATTTTGGATAAATTGGAAAGATTGTTTGAAATTGACAGAACGATTGTATTAAAATGACAGAAGCTTCTCCGACTCAGTAATGTTTGTGGGTAGAGATCAATATCCTTTAAAGAACAAAACACTGTATAAAATTAATTATATCTCAATAATTTTCAAAATATTCTGTTAAAACCTATTTAAACTTCATTGAAATAATAAATAAATCAAAAGTAAAATGCTCTATTTCTTAAAAAGCATGAAAAAAATAAATAAAAATAAACCCTATAAAACAGTATAAAAATTGAAAATGTGCAAGGTTTAGAAGCAAAAAAATTGTAGTAGGGATTATCCTGTACTATGATACATCTGCTTTGTTTTACGGCTGGCTTATATAACTGAACGTTATTTTTAGAGACGACACTTTAACTGCTGGTCGAAAGAAATAGCATATCGGGGGCTAATAAATAAAGACCAATAATAATTAAATGCATGGGAACAAATAAACGTTTGTATTGAAAATTATTCTTAATGATAATAAATACGTAGATGGTCGTTAGTAATTAGTCGTTAGTAGATGGTCATTTTAAATGACATGCCATTTTGTTTCTTTAAAGAAAGCTATTAAATAACTGGAATGGTTTGATAAATTACTATATATTTTTCTGGTACATAATTTTGTCAGATAAGTTTAAAAAAAAGTGGAATAGAAGTATTTTCGTTCTTCAGTTATTTGATACAGTGCTGTCATTTGCCATCTTTTTTTTTAATTAAAATAATATTACTGCTGCTATTTTTTGATATTCTTATTTTCTCCATGTTAAATCTATCATTATACAAGACAAATATTTTTATGAAAAAAAAATTCATAACGCTGATTAGACACATACATATTTATACAATAAGTCAGTTCTATTAATTAATTACAACTTGTTACTAAAAAATTCAAAATATCACTTGAAAACTTATTTTCTCGAGTTTTCATTAATATTTGATATAGATTGTGTGGAAATTTTAATATATGCAATTTTAACTTATTACTACGTACTTCAATCTGTTTTGGTGGATATTAATGTATTGTTCTTTAACATAGTTATATAATGGAAAAAAAATATAGTCTTTTTGTTTGTCGAAAATCGTTAATTTGTTTAACTTATTTTTGTTAACTTGAAATTATATATTGCATTAATTACATTAGTTTAATATTCTCTAAATTTGAGAAAAATCTAGAATTTTAAGTATAAACGTTAACCTCTTTCATGTGACAAAAACAAGTCTACGTAGTGGCTTTTCTGAAATTTCTAAAAGGAAAAGTATTAAAAACGATCGATCTTTTCTATGTTAAAATAATGTATTTTTTACTGAAAATCAGATCTTCCAAGTTGTACCTAATGGATTTAAAAAAGAAAATAGATTAAACTTTAATTTATTCCTTGAAGTATTAATATTTAAGAAAGCTTTCAAATTAATAGAATACTTTTATTACTCACTATATGAATCTACTGGTAATATTTCTTCATCGAAGAAAAAGAATGAAACTAATGTTCTTTCTGAAGCTATTTGATATTTGCATAATTAAAAGTTTATTAAGAAATCCAAACTCATTTTGAAAAATGATGTATTGCGGGCTTAACTTAGCATTCTATTAACTCTTAAAACTATATTTGAATATTTGAAGAAAATTACTCTTGTTCATATAAATACATTACAAAAGCAACATATGTTTTGAAATGAAAAAAAAAATCTATTTCATATTTACATTGCAGAAATTCATGATATAACAAGGAAGCAAAATCCTGCCTCATGGATTATGAAATACTTTCCAACACGTCCTGAATTCTTTACCAAATGCTTGCTGTTTCAAGGTAAAAAAAAAAAAAAAAATAAATAAGTAAACATCTTAGAAAACTCATAACACATTTGAAAATCAGATTTCTGCAAATACCGCCCATAGCGGAAAAGATGCCCAGTTAGTTTGTGCATTTGTTCTACAATTTGTACATTTAGTTTAGTAAAAAAATGTATAATAGGTTAAAAATCCACATACAGCAGTGTCTATCAATATACGGAAACATACTTGAATTCTTTTTGTACAGACCTGTATATTACCAACAATTTTTAATAGGTGCTACATATTAAATTTAAATTTATTTTAGTTTGAAATACAATTAAAACAATTCCAATCGCACTTCCAAACATTATCATACTGGGGGAGTCATGTATCCTAATCTGTCGTGGCCCTGTATATGATTTTATTTATATTATACAAACATTTCTGAGTATAGTAAATATAATTGAACTTGAAAATGCATAACTGAATTAAAAGCTGCGTTTAATCCATTCACGCTGATAATCCGCAACACTTGGGGATTATTTTGTGAAGCCCTGTATAATAATCTATAGCATTTTTACACAGTACATATTAAACAAGAATTTAGTTAAATGCACATACCATAATTGAAATCGAATTTCCAGTACTTATAGCTAATAGACATTGTATTTCAGATACAGTACTGTGGGATGAGACTCTATTTATAAATCATAACTCAATTCTAAGACGAACACTAACATTTATTAAGACGAAGAAAAAACAAAAATGCAGTTAAAAGCACTCTTTTCAATCTATATTTAGCTTTAAAGCAACAACTTACGCTTCATTTATTTAGCGTCGTTGAATATTTCTAAGATTTCCATAAGTCATTTAAATCTTCTATCTTATTTCGTCGAAAATATTCTGATTCTTTTAACAAAACCCGCGTCGTTGAACTCTTTCTCGTTCTATTTACTTTTTCGGCATTTCCACTTCACGCAGCTTCGTTACCTTTTTAATCTCGAAGTGAAATACAGAGTCAGGGACATTCAGTCTGATGCAAGTGTTCTTACGAAATTCCCCACATGCGGCCTTCCTGACATCTGGAGCTGCCGCAGCGACATCGTAGTAAGTCTCAATAATGTACATCATCTCCATTCTATTTGATATAGTGTAACAGAAATAAAATACGCTGCAAACACTCCCCCGTAGAGCATTGTGTAACGGAATTCTTTTGTGTAGTCCCATAAATGAATAGTAAATATTTTGCCACCCTTATTTTTCAAAATACTTTATTCAGTTTGCTACATAAATGCTTATAAGTTTTATTATGTTTGAGATTGTCTAAAATCATTAAAGTGAATACTTTATTCAGTGTGCTACCATAAATGCTTATAAGTTTTATTATGTTTGAGATTGTCTAAAATCATTAAAGTAAACTTAAAACGATTTTTTTCCACAGAGAATAATATAACGGAAAACTTTTGACAGTCCCTGTAGCTGAACAAAAATTACTATACACTTCATTTTCAATGAAGATCATGCCATAGTAAACATAAACAACATACAACACAATTAGGCTAATACGAGTATATTTACTATAATTAGCGCTCGTACAGACGGTCATACGGACAGACGGACAGACAAACCGAAATCACAATCACTTTTCAACTATGTTGGAAAGTGTTAGTAGAAATGTACTGGAAAATGTAGTAAAAATATGTATTAACCCTTTATCTACTGACGGTACTTATAAGTACCATTAAAGTAAGTTGTTATAAAATTATTTATTGCGTCGATTATTTGTAATACAGTATAGAATGGGTTATAGATACATTACTTTATCTTGTTCCAAAAGCCTTATTGGTTACACAAAACAAAAATATTTTTAATAGGATGATTTCTTTTGCCTTTGCATCTTTTCAGCTTTCTTGGCGTTGGGAGGGTGGGGGGCGATTTTTCGATTCGGAAATATTTCTATATTTCTATTGTAAGAACATTTTGTGTACACATTCCTGAATTCTACAAAATACTAAGAAAAATATTTAAAATAAAATATTTGAGTAGGATTATAAATATTTCACAAAATCCCTATAAATTCAAATTTAATTAATCCATCTAAATCCTTCAATCCTTCTAAAATGTATTAAATTATTATGCAAATCTTCTAATGTAGTTTAAACAATTCACAAAAAATGCTTTAGAAGGTAAAATTTTCATGAATTCATAATTCAGTAAATAAAGGATTAATAAAGCTATATTTAAATTTCCTTAGTGGGTCGTATAGAAACCCTCACAAACGGGAAAGTTTTATATTCTACCACATGACGTTGACATCATATTTCCAGCAGACGACAGTAAAATTTACCTTCGAGTTCCAAACGGAAATTCATTCATTCAAATAATTTAGGAATCATGCAAGTTTAAAATTTAGAGCTTCTGTAATTTTAACAGCTTAACTAAAACTTTCCTTGTTCCAATGAGCTGTAATTTTAGATACCTACATTTGAAGATTCTAAAAATAGATTTTTGTTAAAAATTTCATCGGCAACAATTTATATTTTTCAAAGATTAATTTCAAAATACTATTAATTAATTATAATGCGTTTTCGAAGAAATATAAACTGTAAGCTATCAGTGCTTTAACAAAAATGAATTTCTGTACATTTCCAACTTAGAAATTTGAAATTACAGCTCATTTCGCGTAGATTTTGAGTTATGATTAAAAAATTGACCGCACTGCAATTTGTTTTCAAGGACTAAAAATAGACTTTACAAAGTAGTTCCAATGTTTAACTCTCTCAGGGGTTTGGACGTATTTTTTTGTTTCCTAAAAACAACTTTATCTGTTGTAGACAAAAATATTTTCAACTGAATTGTATTTCAAGATGTCTGTCAAATAAAGGGGCATAAAGTGTATTTCTGAAACAAATAGGGAAAGAAAATTTAAATTAAGATTTTTTTTATAAGCATTTTTATGAAAATGAAGGAAAGCCCTCAAGACACTAGGAGGATTTAACTAGAATGAATAGTAAGTTACTTGACTTAAATTACTTACCTTGACTAAATCCGTAAATAAAATTCGCCGCAACATTCAAATATGATCTCAAAATCAGGTGTAGTTGAAGACTACATGTGCTAGCCGGGTTGCCACTGGTGACAAAAATATTTTATCTGGCGAGTATGTTTGTGGTAAATTCTCTCAATCTTGGTTACATCCTCACAACTGTACTTTCTGTTCGGTCTCTTTTCTTTAACGCGTTCACGCCGGCGTGGATCACCGATGTGTCACGCTCGACTGCCCCATCAGGCGGCGTGCATCACCGGTGGGTCACGTTTGACTGTTCCATAGAACGCGTGTACTACAGGTGGATATCAGTCGATTATGCTATAGACGGCGTGCACGACAGGTGGGTCGCAGTCGATTATGCTATAGACGGCGTGCACTACAGGTACGTCACACTTGAATATTCGAAAATTCAGCAATAAAAACAATTCATTATTATAAACTTAATACGCTCACGACGGGAAACGAGAATTCTCGTTTTCATTCAAAAAATATCATTGACTAATGGCGTGGCTTCTAACTTACAGAAATGCATTTATATCATGTTGTCCATATTTCTATATATTGTAAGACATTTTATTTTAAATCCATACATATGTAGTTAGTAAAATCATGTCTCTAAGTAATTTGATTATTCCTTACGAACTTTCAGACATTCAAAATCAACTCTTCTTGTTATATTCGAGTTCAATTATATAAATATAAGAGGGGCGAATCATTACATATAGTGTCTGAATAAGCGACTGTACAGCGCCCCTAGATGAAGCGAAATATAAATTCCAGTGCCGTCTCACAACGAAAAATATGAATATCGGTGCCAGCGTGAACGTGTTAAAAACATATTGGTAAAAAAAATTGACGTAAGAGATTATCGCAAATTACATCCCTTTTCCACTCCGTGTGTGGTAGGCGGCAGTCTTCCCGTTCTGTTGCACTGTTAATTGAAAAAACGGGCTTAAATTTCATATTTTCCCTCATTCTTGGAAATATAGTGTACATTTTATGTAAGTTAAATAAACCTGGTGGTCTTTACCACACTCAATACGAGCTCAATGAAATCGACACTGACTGCAGATGTTATAAAATGGGACTCCTGCTTTGTGTCGAGTCATACCCCCACACGAACCGGTCATATTGCGACCTGAACCTAACCTGAAATCCGAAATCGAAAGGAAATTTACCGGTGCTTTAATACACTTACGGAAATATAGCCTTCAATTCTATCTTTAGTATGAATTTTACTCTTTATATCGCAAATTAATTCATTCATATTCAAATATATAGCTTCTTCATACGAAACAATGCTCTTTGCTTTCTTTTAAAAAGTTCAGGCGAATCCGAATCCTATCATAAGGAAAAACGTTATGAGTAAGAATACAGTTTAAAGATTTTTCGTTAAAAAGGTTTATAAAGGTTTTTCGTTAAAAGGTCAAAGGTTCTCAACCTTTGGGCGTAGACATATAGTTCCAATTAGAAAAACCTTTCAAATGAAGTAAATATCCATTCTGTGCATTATTTAGAGTAAAAAATTAATTTTATAAAAATTAAGAAAGCTAACTTTTTATACCCTCCACCAATCCCTATATTCTTATTTAGTAAAAGTTTACACATATAATAGATATAACACAAAATGTTTGACAGCTGTACAGAAAATTTGACACAGTTATTAAATTTCAAAGTTTGAGATTTTTGCACATGATTTTGTCTTTCATTGAAGGATCAGTTAATAGATGAATTAAAGTAATTCGAGATCAAAATCAGGCTGCAATGTCTTTTTTTACAGTGAAACCACCTTTAGCCGGGTTTGCCAAATCGGGGAATCACCAAAGAGGGTTATTTCACCTAAAAATTTCAGCTAACTTATATGGGTCGAACAACATTCAAACATCAAAGTAGCTAGAATCGACAACCGGAAAATAAAACATACTCACTAAGGATTAGATAAATGGCAGCGGGATGCAAAACACCAGTAGAGCTATAAAGAGCATAAAAATTGGGTTTATGCAAATTAATATCGCACCGCAGCGCCACACATTCGGGATAAAACAGGAGCAATCTAGCAGTGGACACGCTAGTCAGCGCTGAGATCGTGATGGCGAGCTACGCATACATACAATGTGCCGAAATGATACTTAGTTATGATGAATGGCAAAGGAATGCCAGAGGAGCTATGAGTGTTTATTCAGAACGTTTCCCCAAGGATCTACATCCAACGTACGAAACTATAACTGATGCATTGCACCATCTTAGAGAGACCAGCTCTGTTTCACCACGACTCAGAACAGGTAGACGGGCAAGGTGTAATGTTAGAGTGACACTGGAGGAGGTGCTGGCGTTCGCCAGTTTAATTCCACAACTAAGCAAGGCGGAAATAAGCAAGGCATCTGGCCAGCAGTTCTGGCATTTGTTACATACTATTTATATATACTATACTATATTTGTTACATGCACATTACTAGTCTCTGGAAAACCTCCACACCGCCCGCACAATACGATACGTGTAGTGCGGTATATGAGGTTCTCAGATTTTTCAACCCATCTTCTACGAAGGGACCTTGACGGTCGATCGATACCTGCATCTGCTACAAAACACAGTACGTGACTGGTATGAAGAACTCTCCGACATGCATGCCGGGTGTGTTTTCAACATGTTGGGGTCCTCTGCGCATAAAACATCAAACGTCCGGGCGTATATGGCCACCGAATTGGGTCAACAGATCCTTGGGTAGGGTGTTCCGGTACAGTGGCCACCGCGTTCACCGAACTTGACTCCCATGGTCTTCTACATCTGGAGTTATATCAACGTATATGTCTATATTACTGAGCCGACATCTCTGGTTGATCTGATTAGCACAGTCACACTTGATATGCTGCAACGTGTCCAGGACTCAGTACTGCCATGCATTCAATTGTGCATCGCCACCGATGGAGAATACTTTGAGCAGTATCTCTAGTCGATTCCGGCGTTTTATGCATTCATTTTTTTTTATAGTAGACCGTTTTCTGACATTATAAGTAATTGATATTTATTTTTCTGTTTAATTTCAATATTTCATTCTTCGCTTTGTACACGATCCCTAAAAGTCAGCTCAAATGTTTAGATGAAATAATCTTTTGGGGTAATACTCGGATTTGGCGGTACCGGCTAAAGGTGGTTTCGGCGTAAAAAGGACATAGCACCCTGATTTTGATCTTGAATTACTTTAATTCATCTTTTAACTAATCCCTCAATGAAAGACGAAATCATGTGCAAAAATCTCAAACTTTGAAATTTAATAACGTTGTCAATTTTTGTAGTACAGATGTCAAACTCTTATATCTGTTGTGATAAGTGTAAACTTTTGTTAACTATAACTATAGGGAGTGGGGGACAGTATAATAAGTTAGATTTCGTAATTTTTATAAAATTGATTTTTTACTTTTAAATAATGCCACAACATGAATATTTACCTCATTTGAAACGTTTTTGTAATTGGAACAACGTTTGACAAATTAATTGTCGGCAATAGATAACATATTGCACCCTGTATAGATGTAAGGAGTTTTCTTGTATACTTAAAAATCATATCCCCTTTTAAACGTTTTAGTTATTAAACCTAAATTGCATTTTGCATTACGTTTATTAGCTTAATTGTCAGTAACGATTAATAAAATTTACACTTGAAAATATAAGCGTTAAAATATTAACTGAAAAATAACCAGCCTGCAAGAATTCTAAAATAAAAATCGCTGCCAAAGACTGTTTCTTTCAGTATTTTCAACGATATAAAAAACTGCTACGTGTAAAAATTTTATTGAAAAACTTGTCATTAAAAAGCTTTTTACTTATGAATATTTTTTTAATGTACAGTACCATTTTATATCTCCCGCATATAAAATAAATTTTGCTGAATACTATTTTGTTGAATCAGCGTTTTGATTTTACTTTACTGATACAAACACAAATATTGAGTTGTTTACAGAATGAAAGTTTTCCCGAAGGTGTTCTAATTAATTTAAGGAAGAAAATAAGGTTTTAGAAGAATTTTTTTTATAGATTTCTTATGATATGAATGTTTTATTATGTGAAAGATTTTTTTTTTTATATAAATAAAATATTATACACAAGTTACACTAACAATACATTACAATACATATTTAACAATACATTTATTTTTCCCCAAAAAAGTGTCCTGTTAAACTGATGGCATTCAGTTCACAGGATATTCATACAATTGTATATTGTCTTATTTCATAAAATAATCCACCTCAAAAAATAAAAAAATCGACAAAAAATAAAAAAAAAAAAAACATTTAGCTTAATTAAAGGGGAAGGATTACCTCCCCCATTTATACTTAATATTCTCTTTTATACTTAACCAATGAACCGCAAAATCTAATATGGGAAGTGCCTTATCAGAATGAACCGGTTTGCCAAATTTGAAGCAAATCGACTAATTCTGCATGAAAACCCCATTTATCTAAATTAAGGTAGGAAAAATCAGCCCCGTTTATACCTTTATAATTAACCAATGAACCTCCAAATCTAAACAGGGAAGCACCTTATCAGAATAAACTGGTATACCAAATTTGAAGCAAATCGGATAATTTTGCATTGAAAACCAATTTAATAGTAAACCTAACCTTAAACCTAAATTAAGAGAGGAAATAGCCCCCCCCCCCCCCCCCTTTATACTTAACCAATGAACGCCCAAAACTAATCAGGGAAGAGGTTTATCAGAATGAATGTATATCCAAAATTTGAAGCAAATTTGATAATTCTATCAAGGGTTATCGTGTTATGTACATACATACGAACGTATATATAGAGCCTGTAGTCACATTAGCTCAGGCTTTGATAGCTTATGAGCTAAAATCTCTATTAATTCAGGATAAATTAAATACATTTTACTTCTCCCCTTGTATTACCGTGATGCATATCTGCAACATACCCAAATTTCAATTTTACTGATACAGTTGACTTTGAGAAAAAAAAAAAAAACTTCATACTGGCATCTAGAATCTAAATTGTGTCTGTAGAAATAAGTAGTTCCTTGCAATCCCTATAAATTGTAGTTCTCTTTGCTAGGGAGTTCTAGAGTCTTCTACTGGAATTCAAGAGCGTTTTCCTATATTCCGTTAGCAAATTTATTTAAAAATCACTACAAATATATGCGAACAGAAAAGGTTAGTTTTAGTAACTATAATTCTAGTTAGCGATAATTTCTCGCTACTGAAACGATTCATTATCGTTTCGTCCCCTAGAAAACAAGAGACTAGAAATTCTAGATCGTTTCGTCTATTCAGCTTAGTTATTTACCCTATTTCAATACCTCTGAAATTTACATTTCTAGTTTAGAGATTCAGAAAATGACTACTTATTCACTCTAGGTGAAGACGGTATTTTCTTTTCTCAGTAAGAAATACGTATTATTTTGTTTATTGACGTTGAGATAGAAGTACATTTTAGTGAATATATTGTTTTATGTTCTATTTTTATTATGTTTGTATACTTAAAATGATGTATTCTAACATCTGATTAATTACTAAAAGATCTTCTTAAAACGCTATCAAAAATTTTTAAATGTGCCTGGTCTTTAGAAAAACATTACTTTTTCTTCGTCAGGTGCAAAGAAGACGTACTTCTGTTATTAAAGCAGCAGCAAGACATTTTCGTTGTGTCTTAAGATTTTTTAGTTCTTCACACCTATCTTATATATATACATATATTACAAAATTTAAATTTTTTCGCCAAGTTTAAAAGTATTTTATGTAAATTTCCCCTTTTCAGTAATATACCGCATATTATACCGGCTTATTAAATTAAAGCCCTAGTCTATTAATTTCTATAAGATCCATATAAGATCCATAAAATAATATTTATTCCAAATTGCGTAAATCTAAAAATGGCTCTAACTATTTATATTTATTTAATAAAACCTTTTATTTTTTAAATTCCTATTAAAATTCGCTATTAAATCCTGGTATATCACATTCCCCTAAAATCTTTATTTAACTGCTAAAATATTATTATCCCGAATAAAACCTACTTATTTCAATTCATTCTTTTATTTAAAATATCCAGGTGCTAACTAGAATATTTCAATGCTTTAAAACTTACGCAGAAATTAATTCATTTTTCTTTTAGTTAAAAATCGTCTGGTGAGAGAAAAGTTATTTGTAGCGCAGTCTCGAAGCAGATACTAAAGTTTGTTTACACCTAACTCGTCTAGGTGCAAGAGTAAGGAATATTCTGGAACAATCGTAGAGCGAAATAGTATAAATACAATCAGCTAGCCGGATACTGAGGAACTTCAAAACAACTTGCATTGGTCATTGGTAAGGATTCTTCGGAGAGATTTGCTGCGATTTTGTAGGAGCTTTTAAGAACTTTCTGAGAGATTTAGTGAGTTTACGAATGTAATTAGAGTTTGGTAGCATAATGAAGCGAAGAGGATTTCGTACCGAGAGATGGAGCAACTTTTACGCTAATTTTGATATGAGCGAACTTTTTATTCTTTTTTATCATCGGTGTATTGTAGCATTTCCCTCATAAAGTCAAGTTATGTGAATGTCAATAAAATAGATTACTTTCAATCAACTGCATTTTTATGTTCCTCGGGTCTTTTATTCTCAATAACCATATCGCCCTGAAACGCCTGTGCTGTTTATGACTGGAAACTCCTATAATGTCTACTGCATACCGTCAAATCGTTATATATATGTGTGTGTGTGTGTGTATTTAAATCTGAGTAAATATTTTTCAAATCTGAATTATTGAATCAAAAAGTGTTAATTAATTAGTTACAATCAATAATTAATTAGAAATTATTAGGCGAAAATAACAGAATTTCTCTCAGGGCACATTTTCCATATTTTAGCACTTTATTGATATAAATACAAAAATTGACATGTTTACTGGATGTCAGTTCACAGTAGAGCTGCTATGTGTCCCGCGTAAATCGGAACTCCAAATGCTATGGACAATAGTATTTTAAGGGATCCCCAGACTTTTAAAAATTGGAAAAAAAGAAGTAAAAGACCATTTTCAACATTTAATATTTTAAAACCTATGTGATTATAAAACACAATTTTTAAAGTAATGAAAGATATAAGAATGTTCTTTCATTTCATATATTTAAAAAATGACAATATGTAGAATTAATATTTCTCGAAGACTTCAAACTGGCAGATATTTGTCGAGGCAAAAATTGGTATGACAGCTTACGCACAGAATTACAAAGAAATTTTGCAACTAGAATTGGAATGTTGGTGCCTAATTGTACTTTAAGTTATAATAATTAGTCTGAATCTAAATAAATTTGTATTTTTAGCATTTTTACTTTTTAAATACAAAATTGTATTTAGATAATACAAAATTTCGACAATATAATCATCTAAAAAAATATTTTTCTGAACTATAAAAGGAAATTTTAGGTTCAGTTTATACATACTAACATCAAAGATATATTTTGAAAATTTCAAGAAAAAATATTGAAAAACTTTTGAGATATCATGGGCGTTTTGCCCAAAAATGTCATTTTGAGAAACATGACTTCAAAGTTTCAGAAACGACGATTCAGCTATTGAGCGGGTACAATTCTAACAGCCATAACTTAAGTTCTAACTGGTATTTCAAGGAAACAAATATATAAAAATGTTCAGAAAAGATTTGGGCTTAACATATAAAAAAATTTAAATTTCGAAAATTTTGAAGCTGTAATAGTCCTGAAACCACTTAAAGCCTTTTTTTCGCCTTATCTAATGGGGAAAGTATCTGCATTTAAAGATGGCAAAATAAATTGTATGAAATTAGTGTTGTTCAGAACATTTGGAGCCTTAATTTACGCGGGAAAGCTGGTAACACTAGTTCTCAGATAGAGTTTCTAATTGTCTTAACCCTTTCTAACGCAATAATTCTCAATCGAAAAATATTTACACAGATGTTAAAAAAGATCGTTTCAAGCATCTAAAAAAATACTTTAAAAAAATTTGAACTTAAAAATAATTTAAATATTTACTAAAAGATATTTTTTCACATCTTCAATAAGCAGAAAATTTTCTTTTAAATATTTTCAATTTTCTAATATGAAATTTTAATCTGTACGAACTCACCTTTCTAGCATCTATTTTTGGACACTATTATATTTATGTCAATCAAATTGATTGACAAAGTTTTCATACGAACTCAAGTTGAATTCGTATGATAATTTATCAATCAGTACGATTAAGTTAAAAATAATTTTGTCTACATCCCCATCGTTTAACTGGAGTTTCATTACCTGCGATTTATTCTGTTGAGCTTCCTACATAGTAGATCAGATGTTATTACCATTAAGGTTATCTGAGCGATATATGGCCGCCGATTGTCAGCCCAGGGAGCCCAAACGGTAGAGCATTGATAATGTAAGTCAATGTTTCTGGGTTCGAGTCCCAGCTTTGGGCGTTTTTTCGTTCAGTTGCAAAAATTTAATTCTTATTTTTGGACGTCTCCCGCCTTTTTAATTTGTGAAAATTTAGAGATTTCATTTGATCAATAATGATGTGAAACGGCTGAAGTGATAAATAAAACTTTGGTTGACAAATTAACCCAATATCGCCTTTGTGGAGAAGTCTAGGAAATATTTATATTAGCTGTTGTGTTCGAAGATAGTAACCTTTTAACCTAACGCTTTTAGCCTAAAAACGTCAGTTGGAGAAAAATTACATCTAATTTTTGGAAGCGCCGCTTCAGCTATTGAGCGGGTATAATTCTAAAAGTCATAACTTCTGTTCTAATGGGAATTTCAAGGAAACAATTATATCAAAATGTTCAGAATGATGGGGGTTTAACATAAAAAAAATTAAATTTTCGAAAATTTTGAAGCTCTAAGAGTCCTGAGACCCCTTAAATAAATGGAATACTTTTATAAACTACATATATTTAGTGACTTTTTCTTCCTCGCAAAGTGTAAAGGAACACATTTATAGAATAGGCAAACTTTCGCCCTGGATATATTTGATGCACTTTTATTTCACTAATTAGTCAATATTACTAATTACATTTGATTGGTCATCATGACGCAGGGCTTGATTTGCACCGGAGCTCGGCTCCGGTACTTCCCTGTTTTTAGTAAATATTTAAATATTGGTCGGAATGGACCGGAGCTCATAAATACAGGCTCCGGAGCCCAATGCAATAGCGCTTCCAGAAAAAAACGAAGCCTGAATTACCTTTTTTGTCTTCTATTGCGTACGAGTATTAAAATCACGCTAATGATTTTTCTATTTATTTTGTATCATGAACAGTACCCATGCTAAGGCTCTTTGCTCTGCACATTTACGAAGTCACTTTCATTTGTAAGAAGATATAAAAGCCATGCATTATTCTGATAGAAAGCAATCGAGCAGTGTTTCCCCTTTTTAGGTGCGTTCATAATTATATAAATACGTAGCATCTATAGTCGTCGTAGAGTCCGTCTTTGTCGAGTCATTTCAAGTTTCATGAAAATCGAATGTATAGTTTAATTACAGGGACAGTCAAACTTTTTTACTTACATTACGGCCAATGGGAAAAAAATTATTGCAAGTGCATTTTAATGATGTTACAGCCTTTAGAACAGAATGAAATTGATATGCACTTATGAAGTGCACTAAAATATACATTCAGTACAATATGCGATGCAAAAAAATTATTATAAAACTAGTTATAGTACGAATGCACCTCATTTGCCACGTTTGACGAGTAATTTCACACTTGGTCTATAAAAGCATAGATTCTTTCCGAAAACGGTGTCAAATTTTTAATTTAATCTGATTTTCAGGGACTCACCACAAAAGATTGGTATCCGGAAGGAATTGATTATATTTTAAGATATACACCATTTATTGGAAATTGTAAGCCATTGTTCCATTCTTCAGCATATAAATATTAATTTCTGTAAATTTCATTCATTTTTTCTTAAAAATGCATATCTGCGAACTATCCTCTATTTGTGTTAACACTATTTTCTAATCATAATCCTTACCATATTTAATCGCAGAATTCTGCAATTAATTAACATGAAAATTAGGCAAATATAACTATTCAGATGGAGTGATAACTAAAAAGTGGAATAGTTGAAAACTAAGTATATTCTAACAGCTATATTAAAATTTTTATTTTACTAAAGAAAAAAAATGCTATAATGTACCAAATATACATATGTAGATTGGAGTGGCAGGAGGGAAGGGGGTAACGGTACGGTTGCTGTACCGGTAACGCTAGATATTAGGACTCCGGTACATTTTTGTTAGAAATTAAACCCAGATGATGAGACTACAATATCATTCTTTGAAAACTTCTTTTTAACGCTTTCCAACATAGTTGAAAAGTGTATATGAATTCGATTTATCGGTTTGTCTGACCTGTCTTGCTTAAATATTCTCGGATTAATATGTTATTAATATATGCTACTGGATATTATTTATGACATGATTGTTGTGTGTGACGTGTTTAGCATTTATGGTTGTTTACAGGGAAACTCATATGAATTCCGTTACATTACTGTCTATGGAGATAAATCTTGTACAATGTATTTTACTGATGTTACACTATTTCAAACATACAGAAATTAATATACATTATTGAAGAGCACTATTAGAGTATTTATCGTATATTTAGTGGAGCACACAAAATAGTTGGGTTATAGTATTGTCTAGGAGCGATTATTGGTGGAGGTGGGTTTTCAGTTGTGGTACCCGTTTTTAATTTTAACTAATTTTCTGCATATTAATTAACGTGTACACTGTAAAAAAAAAAAAAAAAAAAAAAAAAAAAAAAAAAAAAAAAAAAAAAAAAAAAAAAAAAAATTAAATCTACAAAACTAGTTTTTGTAAAAGCTACAGAAATCTATTACTAAACTGTAATCTTACTAACATTCTATCTGTATGTAAAGGAAAATAATGTAAATCTACAAAACTAATTTTTGTAAAGCTATAGAAATCTGAATGCTTATTAAAATTTTATCGGTAACCCGGGATAATTACATGATTTTTTTTTTTTTTTTTGCTACAGTCACATAAAAAATTCTAGGCATCTCAGTTTCGTAGAAAATTCTTAGTAACGCAACATACATACTTGAGTTATCTTATGTTTTATGCCTTTTTCAACTGTTTTACTTCAATATCACCTCTCATGTTATTGAATGTGGAAGTTTTGATGCTGTATTCTGAATGTGTTGGAAAGTACTTCATAATTTATATTTGGATATTTTTTATTTCTTGTTTTAATTTTCTCTGCATTATACCACATCCATAAATTATCTATCATTATTTGATTTCAGTTTTTTGAAAACTTTTATCTGTGATTTTTAGAAGTGAATACCGACATTTTTTCAATATATTGCAAATAACGGTGATGCGCAGAAGATGCATACACTTGTTGGAATAATATTTAGTCTAGCACTACTATTTCAGATTAAAAAAAAAAAAAAAAAAAAAAAAAAAAACATTTAATATTTGAATCACGCAATTTGCAATCATGTCGTATTATTACCCGACTGCCAAGAAGGGTTATGTGTTTCACGCATGTCTGGGTATGTGGATTTCTTAATACCCGCGAAACATCGCAACGGCTGAATGGATTTTAATGAATGAGTTCTCTATCGATTCGTCTTAACCGTCCGATGGTTATAGGCTATGTTTTGTTTTTATAAGTTCAAAATGGCTGCCGCAAAATACAAAATGACGGTAGACTTGAAAAAAAAATTTTTACGCACCCTATTGAGTGTCATATCATTGGGTAGGTCTTTCAAAATGAAGACGATGTTTCATTGACTATTTTACAGTCAGAAGCCCCGTTTAATTATTACACAACCTGAAAGCTGCGTAGGTAGTATCTTTAGCTGTGCTGCAACTCTAACCTTCATAGACATCTATGGGCCTCATCAAAACAGTGTTTATAGATAGGAACTAATAATTAAACACAACTTAAAAGTCATTAATACAAGTAAATAAAAAAGATAGGTAAGTGATATAAAGAATAGTTTCATATTGATGAGAAATAATTAATTAGGTCGGGTTTTTTGATTTTTTAAATTTAATTTTAAATTTTGTTACATATTTCTGTCTTTAACCATTTATGTACTGAATTATGAATTCATGAAAATTTTATCTTCTAAAGCATTTTTCGTGAATTTTTGAAACTACGTTAGAAGATTTAGATAATAATTTAATAAATTTTAGAAGGTTTTAGAAGAATTAACTAAATTTGAATTTATAGGGATTTTGTGCAATATTTATAACCCCACTAAAATTTTATATTTTAAATATTTTTCTTAGTATTTTGTAGAATTAAGAAATATGATTTTCTTACATTAGAAATATAGAAATATTCTCTAATTGGAAATCCCCCTCCCCCCCCCTCCTATCCCAACGCAAAGAAACTGAAAAAATGCAAATGCAAAAGAAATCATCTTTTAGAAATATTTTTGTTTTGTGTAACCAATAATGCTTTTGGAAACAAGATAAAGTAATGCATCTATAAGTTATTCTAAACTGCATTACTACAAATCAATGTATTAAATGAATTTTATGACAAGTTATTTTAATGGTACTTATAAGTTATCAGTAGATAAATGGTAAAATAAATCAAAAAACTATTAAAAAGTTATGGTACAAAAGTGTATAATTCATTTCCATGTAATAATATTTTTGAATTACATTTTAAATTTATTTTTCAATCAATTATTTTTTCAAGATTTTAATTCGTTTAACACTTATATTAATCTAGCACAAATTTTTATTTGTATTTATTACGCTAGAGTAATTTTCTAAAATTATTACAAAAATAATAGCTTTAAATCATAAGTATAGTATTCAAGTGTAACCCTGATTTTTCTAGAAAAAACTTACGTAGTGCCAACTATAAAATTATTAAAATAAAATATTGCTGTAAAATGTTTCAATATTTTCTAACTTCTAATAAATACGTTTTGCGTTAAAATACTATTTAAAACCATGCCCTTCAATATTTTTATGTATATTAAATTTCATATCTACCACATATAGTTCTTTTTTTTTTTTTTTTTTTTTTTTTTTTTTTTTTTTTTTTTTTTTTAAATGCTAGGATTACCGTTAAATAAATGTTACTTTTTATGATTTGCTGAATAAGGGCACTTTGATTTGATTTTATTGATACAAATGTTGACTTGTTTGCTGTACGAGTCTGTCATTTTCCCGAAGGGTTACTAATTTATTTAAGGAAGAAAAATAAAGTTTTCGAAGAAAGTTTTTAAAGATTTCTTGTTACTTGAATATTTCGTTGTTTGGAATTAACCTTCTATATAAATGGAATAGTTTAATATGTTACTATACAGAGTAAAATATATTATCTATCGCCGACCTTCAATTTCTCAACCACTGATCGTAGACATATAGTTCCAATTGCAAAACCATTTCAAATGAAGTAAACAACCATGCTGTGACATTATTTAAAGTAAAAAAATCAATTTTATAAAAATTACGAAATTCAACTTTTTATACAGTCCCCCAGTCCCTATAGTTATATTTAGTAAACATTTACACATATCATAACAGATATAACACAAAAGGTTTGAGATCTGTGCGACAAAACTTGACACAGTTATTAAATTTCAAAAATTGAGATTTTTGTAAATGATTTTGTATTTCATTGAGGGATCAGTTAAATGATGAATTAAAGTAATTCGAGATCAAAATCAGGGTGCTATGTCCTTTTCCAGTGAAACCACCGGTATCACCAAAGATTGTTATTGAATCTAAAAAATTGAGCTGACTTTTAGGGGTCATATACAAAGCGAAGGATGAAATATTGAAATTAAACAGAAAAATAAATGTCAATTTATTATAATATCAGAAAATGGTCCACTATAAGAAAGGAATACATAAATCGTCGGAAACTACTAGAAATACTGCTCAAAGTGTTCTCCATTGGTGGGTATGCACAATTGAATGCGTGACAGTACTGAGTCCTGGACACGTTAGAGCATAGCAGGTGTGCAAACTGTGCGACAATTAAGGCTGATGCGCTGCTTCAGATAAACCATAGAAGTAGTCTCAGTCACATAGACTTATGCTTTGATGTAATTCCAGAGGTAGATGATAGAGGTTCATGAAGTCAAGTCCGGTGAACTTGGTGGCCACTCTACCGGACCACCATATCCAACAATCTGTTGACCGAATTCGGCGGCCAGATACGCCCAGACGTTTGATGTTTTATGCGGAGAGGGCCCCGTCATGTTGAAACCACGCCCGGCATGCATGTTTGAGTGGCAGCTCTTCATACCAGTCACGTAACGTGTTTTGTAGCAGATGCAGGTAACGATCGCCAGTTAAGGTACCATCGTAGAAGATGGGTCCAATAATCTAGGTTCCCCATATACCGCACGACAGGTGTCGTACTGTCGGTGCGATGTGGATGTTTCCATGTCGCATCATCCTTTTGATTGCCGCACAGTTTGGGCACATGCTATGCTCTAACATGTCCAGGACTCATTATTGTCACGGATTCAATTGTGCATTCCAATCAATGGAGAACACTTTGAGCAATATCTCTAGTAGATTCCGGTGTTTTATGCATTCATTTTTTCTGATATTATAATAAATTGATATCTACTTTTCTATTTAATTTAAATATTTCATTCTTTGCTTTCTATTCGACCCCCAAAAGTCAGCTCAAATTTTTAGATGAAATAGCCCTCCTCGGTGATACCCCGATTTGGCGATACCGGCTAAAGGTGGTTTTGTCATAAAAAGGAGATAGCGCCCTGATTTTAATCTCGAATTACTTTAATTCATCTTTTAACTGATCCCTCAATGAAAGACAAAATCATGTGCAAAAACCTCATACTTTGAAATTTAATAAGTGTGTCAATTTTTGTAGTAGAGATGTCAAATTTTTTGTGTTATATGTTTTATCATGTGTGCAAATTTTTACTAAATATAACTATAGGGACTGGGGGGCTGTATAAAAAGTTAGATTTTGTAATTTTTTTTAATTGATTTTTTATTTTAATAATGCTACAACATGAATATTTGCCTCATTTGAAACGTTTTTGTATTTGGAACTATATGCCTATGACCAAAGGTTGAAAAATTAAATTTCGATGATAGATACTATATTGCACCCTATATAGATTTACTTGTAGTGTTTTTTTTTTTTTTTTTTTTATTATCATAAAACGAAAAATAAATCTTTAGAATAATCATACTTTCTTTCTGATGATATTTAATATATTGTTATATGGTTAATTGATTAAAGATTGTAAAACAAATGTAAGTTCAGACGTTCAAAAATACCACTTTGATTTTTTTTTTTCTACTTCTGGTACCATTTTGCCATTTCTTAAAAATTTGTTACAATTTTGAATGAAATAATTTCTTGCTGATATAAATATATATAAAAAAGTAGTGTACAGCCGACAAAGAATAAAAAACAGACAGAGCAATCAACAAATTGTTCACACACAAATGCCAATCCCATCCGACTCGAAAATATGTATTCTTCAAACTTGTGTAAAAAAATAAAATAAAATAAAATAAAATAAAAAAAACCCTTAGGAGGTCATCTTCAAACAAAATTTTCTCAGGTCTGAAATTTTTAATATGAACACCTAATTTTGACAGCGTATCAGGTTTTTTGAAAGCAAGTTTTATCTTAGGATACCAAACGGATACTCATTCGGCCAAGACGTTTACAAATTATAATGGTTAAGCTTGTTTTGTTTTTTCTTTCTTTTTTGTAATTGTTGAAAAAAAATGCTACGAGGACTGTTTTTGATACTCAAAATAAAAAAAATATTTAACGGACTGGAGTTTAATTTTCAGGTTCAACAAACATTTTTTACTGATAAGCATTTGAAAATAACAGCATTATCATTAACATTAATATTTGTATTATTTTGTAAAGCTTCCATGAATAAATTCAATTACGCAGCTGAAAATGATTATTTCAGTAATCATAGCAACCTAAAAACCGATAATCCCGTGGTGAGCAAATTGATTATTACACTTTAAAAACTACAAGAGAATGTTTCCGAAAATCCGACAACATTAATACTGGTTTTGCAGGTTCTATCAATTCTGACATAACCGCTTTCATAATCAACAAACATTTTTCCTGATAAACATACCAAACCAACATTATTAATATTAACATTAATATTAATATTATTTTGTTACGCTTCCATGTATAAATTTAATTATGCAGCTTAGAAGGATTAATTCTGTAACCATAGTAACCTAAATACCAATATTAATGTGTGAGCAAATTGATTAATACACTTTAAAACTACACGTAAACGATTCCGAAAATCCAACAGCATCAATATTGGTTTTGTAGATTCTAACAGTTATGAAGTAGCAGTTTTCATAATCAACAAACATTTTTTACTAATAAACATTCCAAACTAATAGCATTATCCTTAACATTACTGTTTTTATTAATTTGTAAAGATTCCATGAACAAATTCAATTATGCAGCTGAAAATGATTAATTCAGTAATCATAGCAACCTAAAAACCTATATTCCTGCGTGTGTAAATTGATTATTACACTTAAAACTAGACGTAATCGTTTCCGAAAATCCGACAACATCAATATTGGTTTTGTAGTTTCTAACAATTCTGAAGTAACCGTTTTTATAATCGACAAACATTTTTTACTGATAAACATTCCAAACTAACATTATTAACATTAACATTAATATTAATATTATTTTGTTACGCTTCCATGTATAGATTCAATTACGCAGCTGAAAATGATTAATTCAGTAATCATAGAAACCTAAAAACCGATATTCTTGTATGAGCAAATTGATTATTACACTTTAAAAACTACATGTAAAAGTTTCCGAAAATCCGACAACATCAATATTGGTATTGCAGATTCTATCAATTTTGAAGTAACCGTTTTCATAATAAACAAAAATTTTTTACTGATAAATATTCCAAACTAACATCATTATCATTAACATTAATATTTGTATTATTTTGTAAAGCTTCCATGTACAAATTCAATAACGGAGCTGGAATTGTTTAACCTTTTAATGCATGATTTTTTTTATCTTATTCTGAAACTTATATTTGAGTCTATATTTGTTACTTATCCCACTGTTGCCAGATTGGGGACTTTTTTAATTCACATTATTTGAGTGTCACCACTTTTTTAAATAAGCATAATTCGCCTTATTTTTCAGAATTTTTAATCTATTTTAAATAGGTTGAATATTTCTATTTCAAAAAAGTGGTGACAATCAACAATCTGGGGACAAAAAATTCCCCTATCTGGCAACAATGATTTATCCACTGAAAATTATTTCTGTTACTGTTTGACATAATGTCATAGTGTCACTCCTCAGTTACCTAACCAAAATTTCACAAAAAATGATAATTTTAAATTATATACTTACATTAAAATGTTTACACTGCACAATAACAACTATTCAACGAGATAATAAATTTTATAATGATTTTAATAGTTTGCAGAATTAATAATAACTACCTTATAAAGATAGAAAAAACACCAGTCGAGCACGTTGCAAGTAGTATCATCGTATCAACAAAATATGTTATAACCCCCCTCACACACACACACACACACCGCGACAACAAAATCAGAAGAAAAACAGTCTTCATAACCTCAAATGCATGTTTATCACATGTAAGTAACATATAACAGTTCACCTAAGACCAATAAAAAGCGCCAAATAACAAAAAAAAAAAAAAAAAAAAAAAAAAAAAACCGCACTTTTGCGTTACAATATGGATTTAATGGTTAATTCAGTGATGCTAGCCTCATAAACTCGTATTCCCGTGTGAGAAAACCGATTATTACACTTAAAAAACTGCACGTAAACTTTCCCGAAAATCAATGGTCGCAAAAGGAGCTTTATTTGTGTAAATATTTCATTACATCTCGAAAATATATTCTTTTTGAGGCTTCTAACGATAAAGAAAATTTTTCGAAATATTTTGTATATTTTCCTTCGTGCTTAAATTAAATGTTCATATATTAAGAAACATTAGTTTTTATACAGTGTATAAATACGTTACAACAAAGAAAAAAGTTTTTTTTTTATATTTATTTTTTTAAGTTAGTTTTGGTCATATTTTCGTTTAGATCGAAAAGTAGAAATGCTTTGAGAAAATCTGTTCTTGAACTAAAAAGATGAAATATTACTAATAGTGAATTTTCTATCTGAATATTTTAAAATGAAATAAGTCTATTCTTTATTGCTGTACATCGTGAACAATATTTAACTTGATGTGAGTTTTATATGAGGGATCATTCCATGATAAATTTAATATAACATTGATTGTAATATAAAAAGTATGCGACAGAACAAATTTAATAGAAAGCATGAAAATCATATAGTTTTTATAATTTAGTGTGTAGCGTGCACGACTTGCAAGGTGCTCGACTGGTGTTTTTTCTATCTTTATAAGGCAGTTATTATTAATTATGGTATGTCTCAAATATTCTTCAAACGCTAACACGACCAACCACTTACTCGAAAAATATTTTGTAAGTGTATACGTTTGTCAGGAAATCATGTTGTAAGAATGAAAAGCAAATTATTTTGGAAAAATATTTCATTATATATATATATATATATATATATTAAATATAAAAATGATGCTATTTATTTTTTGAGTTATGATGATAAGTATGATTATGGTTCATCATCTTTAAATCAAAATCGTATCAATTGCTTCACTTCAAAATCGGGAATAAGTGTAAATAAATGTTCTCGTTGCATCTTTTGCACTATGATGCTAACAAGTTCTTTCTTTCTTTTTTTTTTAAAGTATAAATCAGCCAGGAAGTTTTTTCTTAAAAAGAAGCCCCAAATTTTTCCTTCAAACGTTTTTGAAACAAATTTTGAAGAATACGTAATGTATTATTTAAAAGTTTTTTTGTTTTTTTTCTAAGTTAAAAAAAAAAATATTTATTTCTTATTTATGATGATGATGATTATGGTGATTTATTTTTAATCTTGTTTTAATCAAAATCGCATCAAAAGTTGCAACTACGTAAACGAAAAAAGAAAAGAAATCTACTCTACTCGCAACTTTTTGCGCCATCACGCCAACAGGTGACACTATCAACCGCTTTTCCGGAAACTGCTTTGCGAATATAAATCTGTAACGAATGTCTTAAATGGAAGTTCTCCCAATAACGTTTGTTCTTTTAGGCAGTTTTCGAAAAATGCTTTTTTTTTTAAATGACGCACATATTAAAAATTGTAATTTTGACATTCATTTTATTGTACTTTCATCTGGGTTAATTCTCTCATATAAAAATATTGATTTTTTAATCGATTAATTCAATTTATTGAATTTATCCAAAGCCACCTCTGCACGGCGTGCAACGTGAATTGGTGAAGGAAAGATCTCATTAGTATTACGAAGCAAAAATTATAATTATAAAAGAAAATTACAATTATTATAATAGGAAAAAAATATATGCAGATTATTCAAATTCATACTTTAATCTATCTAAAATTATAAGATATTTTGATCAATCTCAACACATAGTATAAATTTATTATAAGATATTTTAATAGATTATAAGATATTGTAATCCATCATGAGGTATTTTAATCCATCATAAGATATTTTAATCGATCTAAACTCATAAGAATTTTTAATCGTAATTATTTTATTCGATCTAACCCCCCCCCCTCCTCCACCGCCAAGTTATTTATGAAAGAAGTGTAAAATAATTCTGTTTAGGTAATTGCACCCTTAATAGGCTTGTATAACAAAAGTCATACATATATATTTAATATATTAATTTATTTAGAGGTTAAATCTAAAATCGATAAGATACATTAATCGACCAAAACTCAAAAGATTGTCTTTATAATATTTTTAAAGGATAATAATATATTTTAATAGATCTTCATACAAAATATTAATTCATCTAAACTTCTCCAAAGTAAAATCTGCACTATGTGACAATTAAATCTCTGTAGGAAACTGCGTTCTTAGTAATCTCATCTCATTAAATTATAAATTTAGACCGTTATACATTCTTAATACATATTAATTCGTTTAGATACCAAAAAGCTCATATATATTTAAACCCATAAGAAATTTTAATAAATCTAATCTCAAAAGTTGTTTTAATTATAATATATTTTATTCTGTTATAAGAGATTTTAATCGATCTAAAATCCTACAAAGTTAATTCTGCACGGCATGCAAATTAATTATGTTCATGAATGCTTCATAACAAGCTTGTGTAACCCAAATTTTCCATGGAATCTTATAATACAGTCGAACCCGGTTAAGACGCGTTTCAAGGGAGTGGACAAAAGTTGCATATTAAGCGGGATCGCGTATTAAACGCGATGTGTATAATGCTACAGGAACTGTGCTTATTTACACATCTAATCGTCTAAATAAACTTTAGAGTTTTTATTTACATATGTAATATCGAAATCTGTGTCTTTTACGTATATTCAAATTAAAGTGTAATTGTCTTCCGATTTAACTCGTTGTTTCTTTTTAAAGGACCGACTGTAATAATAACTGAAAATAAATATAGATTCCAACTTGGCTTTATTGTCGGTTAATACGTTGCAAACAAAAATAATTTTATTACTAATTTTTTTTTTTTTTTTTTTTTTTTTTTTTTTTTTTTTTTTTTTAGCAGAAAGAAAAAAATAAATTATATCTTTGAAACAGATAGATCTATTGAATCTCCTAACCCAGTTTTATAAATCATATTTGGTACTTATAATAATGACTACCATTATAAACTGTCGTTCATTTTAACTTAAGAAAACTATCCTTATTAATATTTATGTAAAAAATACTGTTACATCGGTAGCATAACAAAAATAAAGAAAACAAAAATGAATTATCAAACCGCAGTCGTATTTCTTTTATCTTTACAAGTTCCATTTTTTGTTTCCTATTATATGCATTATAAAACATAGTAGTGATATGATATAATGTACATTTAAAACCTCAATAACAGGTATGATCACTTCTAATCATAATTTTATAACATATCTGTGTAACCTGAATTCGTCTATATCTCTCTACTGCAGTAAAAACATACACGAAGAGAGACAAAGAATGTTTGGAGGCGGGATCAAAGAAGAATTGCAGTTTTGTTAATTTAGCGGAGTTTTGTTTTATTCAAATGTCTATCACTATTTCCGCTTAGTAATTTTTACCTTAAATAATCTGTTATTAAAGAAAGTACACTCTTCGGAAACAGTGTAAAATATCTAAAAAAAAAAAAAAAAAAAAAAAAAAAAAAAATCTGCTAAATTAGCAACAGTCGAGAAGAGAGAAGGGATTCTCATGTCATTGAATTCGCGTCTTAATCGTGATTTTTTCCTCAAATGACAGAAAATTTATCGCGTATTAAGCGGGATCACGTAATAACCGTTCGCGTATTAAATGTGATATTCTTGCATTAGCCGTATGGGCGATGTCTAAGGGATCGGGAAAAAGCCACGTATTAGGCGAGATCGCGTATAAACCATGAGCGTCTTAACCGGGTTCAACTATATATATTTTTATTTAGAGACAAAATCTAAAATTCATATGATATATTAATAGCTCAAAAATTTCATTATAAGATTTGTAATAAATAATAATATATTTTTTCGATCTTCATAAAGTATTTAAAAGGTCAAGTTTTCGCACTAATTTTTCATTCTTGAAACCGTTTAAAAATCAAAATTATTTAAAGTTTTAATTTTGAAAGATTTTCAATCTTACAACAAAAGTCTAATTTGATTTTGGAAAACGCTGGCAGAATGAATGATTTAATGCGTGATAACTTACAACTATTCAAAAAGAAATTCAAGTAAATCACATTAAAGTTTTGAACATTTTATTTCTCAACGGTAACACTGTTCCGTTAAAATAGTTGTCAAAAACAAATATTGGACGGGAAATAACGGTTTGAGGGTAAATTTCAGATACTTTAAGAGAGTCTGGCGTCCAAGTTAAAAACATTCTCTTCATTTCATTCTTCACAATTCTTCAAAATTAAATTAATTAACTACACTGTAAAAAAAATCTGTAAAGTTACTAAAGTTTTTCTAGGAAACTGGGATTCCTTGAACTTTTTTATGTAACGACAACAACAAAAATTCATGTAACAGACACACTTTTGAGCCTTAAAAAAAAAAAAAAAAAAAAAAAAAAAAAAAATCTGTAAGGTTACTAAGAATTCTTTAGGAAACTGGGATACCTAGAACTTTTCATGTAACTGCAACCAGGGTTACAGATAAAATTTTAGTAAGATTACTGTAATTTTAGCAGATTCATTTGTAAAGTTCTGATTTCTGTAGCTATACAAAAACTAGTTTTGTAGGCTTGCAGCTTTTTTGTACAGTCAGTTACAGATGAAAGTTTAGTAAGCATGTAACTTTACATCTGTAGAACTACAGATTTTTTTTTCTTATACAGTGTATAGCAAATCGTGCATATCTATGATAATTGAATCAGCATGTATAACAATGTTGAAGTATCAGTTATCCTGCCCATAAGTAAAAATTAAAGTACATTTATCTCAGAATGGATTTCGTCATAATTTGTCATTTTTAAAAGGAAATATCTAAACTTTTTTTGCAATATAAGTGTGTGAAATTTTGTAGAAAGATTTTACGTTATGTTTTTTATAAACTGAGTTCAGGATTTTTTGTTTAATCAGAAAATTTTCAATATATGAGGCATTCTCAGATAATTTTTACTTTTAAGTCCCTGAATAATAATTTTTATTTTAGTACATATTCTTGTGGGGTTTTTTTTTCTTATTTCTTAGATTGCAAAACATCCTATTGCATGACTGTATAACAATATTAACGGTATAAAAAAATAAATTTTGGACGATGTTGCGTGATCAAATATACCACGAAATTCCTATACCGTCCCATGTCCCTGATGCTGATTTGTAAGTTTAGAGCTGCCTGTGTAAAATTGTATCAATAAAAGTAATTCGATGTGATTTTTTTTTCCGAAACTGCGAATATAGTTTTATATAAATATGTAGCAAAAAATTAACCTGCACACATTTTTAGGGTTACTATTTTTTTTAGCTCTTTCCCTGGATTTTAGATTCCTTACCGTCCCTCTTGCTAAAACTATACAGAAAATCACTTCAGATGCAGCCACAGAATTTTTTTAAACTGTTTTCTCATGCAGAAGTATACTAGAGAAAGAATTGCTAAAATTGTTTGACAGAAAAATAGCTGCAGAATTTAAATCAGCATTGAAATGTCAATTTCAAGCATCGTGGCTTTATTGGTAGTCTTACAGTTCCCAAGGTTTATTCCGGCACATTTTGAGGTAAATTAATTTTTTTTTTCAATTCAATCCAATGCAAATAACTGTTTCTGAAAATCAATGAACATTGTGGCTATCACTTACTCTTAACATGATTTGCCTAAAAATAGGTGGTTTCGTTACCGTACCATTCTTACCATCCCTTTTTACCCTTATCGTCACTTTTTTCCCTTACCGTCCCCTCCCTTCTTTAATATCACTTTAAGACAATGTAATACCAAAATTTTGTACTAAAAATACTAAATTGTTATTATTTCTTATTTGAATGTTCTATTGGTATTATAAAAATTCATTATAAGTAAATATTTAGAAGAAAATAAAAAGTGAGAGATATAAAACGGTAAGGGAAATTAAACTCGCATGTTTAACTTAAACCTCAGTTAAATTAAAAAAAAAAAATGTTCGCAGACCTTTTTATCTTTATTTAGAATCATTAAGGCATTCGTCTGTAAGTCAAGAATGTTATTTTACAAATTTTAATTTCACCAGATTTATGTTCCTGAAAGTTACAATTTTGTGAGAATGTTCATATATGCCTCAAAATAAAAATCTCTCTCAGAAACCCTTTTTTTTAACTTAATTTTTTTTTTGTAAATATGTAAGTAATATTTTTATAAACCCTGAAGATTAACTAGAAACCTTTCTCCACACAATATAAACAAAAATTATGACTTCGGGCAAATGGTTTATGAGTTATATTAAAATATATATAAGTTTAAAATTTAAAACTTAGTTTTTTAAGCAAAATTTCAATATTATCAAAAACGTTTTGTGAGAAAAATAATATTTATAGAAAAATACATTGTATTAAAAAATATTAAAACATGTATATAATTATCGAAAATAAAATTTTGAATCCTGGACTCCATTAACGGTTCATAACCTTGAAAATATATAAAAATGATTTTTCAAAATGTTTAGTGAGACCATCCCATTAAGGTAGAAACGGTAGCAATTTTTGCTATAGAATTTTTAAATATACTTTTGAAGAATGGTTCATCAGTCATTTGCAATTTAAAGTTGATATTTTTTTCCACAAGTTTCAAATTTTAAGATGTATTTACATATTATCTGCGCAAATATAAAATTATATTGAATATACATATAAATATTTTTGTTATCGTGTAAAGCTAAAAATGGTTTAAGTAAGTTCTATTATTAAGACATTAGGGGGGGTGGTGGTGGTAGGGGGGGGTTTCTCTGTAGTTTTTTCAAATGCATTTTTGAAAAAATATTTTGTGTGCCATCTACCCTATTAAAATCCGTGGGCGTATCTATGTAACTTCAAAAACTCGGAAATCACAGGACGCACGGCTACGAAATTTGGCACACGGGTTGCTGGTAGGAGGGCAATGAACGATTGGGGCAAAAAAATTGAAAATTTATTTATTTATTTATTTATTTATTTTTACGTTTTTCACGAATTTGCCTTTTTATTGTGTTCAACCCGTAATCGCGCGAGTTCTAACCAGTTCTAAATGTTTACTGCAATGTGAGATATACATATTACTTACGCCACTCTGCAATACAAAGAAGCTATCGCGGGTATTACGATAATTCTTTTACATCGCATGCGAACAATTAGAGATTATTTAATTGTGCTTAATTATTACCTTTGTTTAAAAATAAAGAAAAACATTTTATCACAAACATCAACAAAACTTTTTATTATATTTATTCCCTTATTCAAAAAACACCGTTTTATCCTCTGCTGCCATAGCAACGTGATAAATTAAATTTCATTAAAAAAATGCGAATTAGTAGAAAAATATTTTTCTAAATCGAATAGTTATTGAACAACTCCCCTGCGGACCAGGTTAAACAGCTAGTTCTTACAATAAAATTTATTATACTTTTATGTAAAAATGTACTACCTATTACAATGATATAAAAAAATAATATGTTTGTCTATATTACCTGTACAAATATTTAAATATATATACATATGTATATTTATCATTATAAAATTATATAGTATATATAAATCTTTAATGAAATATTGACTTAATATAGAAACACTACCATAGGCTTCTATTGTTTTTTTATTTTATTTTATTTTATTTTATTTATTTATTTATTTATTTATTTATTTTTTAACAAAAAATAAAAAGTTATTTTTACTAAAAATTTTGAATGCTTTCAAATTAAACATAACTTTGTAGTTTATTACAATATTATAAAATTTGAGATTTATTTCAAAATTAATGTGCTTAAAATATTATCCTTAAAAATATTTCCTTTTAATTATTTTTTTTTATTTACCAAGTATAGAACGTAATCAAAGATATTTCGCTGTTTAAATGAATAATTTTAATTAAAAATATTTCAGGAATTATTCAGTTATTTATACTAAAAATGTTATTCATTAATAAATATCAAAACTGTAACGAAATATTATCTTAAAATAGAAATACTAATACTCTTTAAATACTCTTTTTTTAAAATTATTTTTGGAGAATAATTAATGTGTTTCTTCTATTAAAAATTAATGGGATTTTTTAATAAATAAAAAAAATACATATTTCTTTTACAATGATTTAAAAAAATGTAAATTTGATATCCATAAAATCTTTATGAAATATTGCTGGTAACTGTATTTAATATCACTTTCAAAATGTTTATTTAGGGTAGACCTGTATAAAATAACTTTTTCAAATTTAAATATGTTACCCAAGATTCTAAGGTAATTTTAATTAATACCGTTTAAAATGTGTTCTTTGTTCTAAAAATTCCATTCATTAATAAATGTCCAATAATAGCGAAAATAAGAAAAAAAATCATGCATCCAGCATAGATTATTAAACACTTTCCAACACATTCAGAATAATGTAACAAAACTGCACCTTATAAAAAACTAAAATATTACGTCTAATTAAACCATAGGGAAACGCATAACACATTTCAAAACCCAATATCAGCTGTTCCCATCTATAATTGGAAAATTGTCCGAATTTTCTCAGGAGCCCTCTATATGATATATAGATTCGTAACTATTAACTACATGCATGCCAAAATTTAATTCACTTAAGAAATACACATGCTTCAGTTGAAAATTCAACTTCAGCGATTTACTCTAATAAGGAGAATGGTGTGTGATTGCGTTTCTGCAGCCCTGTATATGAGCTATAGAATTTATATATATAAAGAGTAAAATGCAAAAAATTAGTTAAATTTACAAGCGCATACCGAATTTTGAAAAGTAAACTCCAGCAATTATTACCCAAAAACAGTACTGTAACCGATTTCTTTTCTGTGTCCCTGTAAATTTATATAAAAAAAATGCTATGAATGCCCTGTTCTAACGTGATCGTAGTGAAATAAGTGGTTTATATCTGTTTCAATACATTTGAAATAGCATAATGTCATTAAAATACTCTGCAAACGATTTTTCACCATATACTATAACGTAATGAAATTCTTTTGAGTGCCTTGTAAATGAAGTGATAATCGTACATATTTCATGTGCAATACCAAACATGCTTTGGTTACCTTAACTAAGGTTTATCAATTGCATGAAAATCCGAGTATATTTAATGGAGTTAGAGCGTGGACAGACGGCCAGACGGACAGACAAACCGAATGCATAAACACCTTTCAACTTGTTGGAAAGTGTTAAAAAGACAGAAATACATTTAATTTCTTCTTCCCGTTTTTATAATAAATTTAAAAAAATAATGCTTTTTTCTACTAAAAAATATTATTTTTTAAATTAAATAAAACAATAGCATTTATTAGAAAATTATTATATTCAAGACGTATTTATATATTAATAAGATTTGAATATTACAGGTAACTGTAATTTTTTGTGAGTTTAAATATGTTTAATTAGTATATATCATAATCAAAGATTTGCTTAACTTAATTCGTTATGAAATATTTTAGATAATTTTAACTAATGCTCTTTCATACAATATTGAGTTAAATTTATACTAAAAATTGAATACCTCTATCAAATGAATTTTCTACAATGGCATACGCTACAAGGTATATTGAGAAATTTTTCTTATTAATAGTTGAGGAACTATGTAGCTCTTTATACTAAAAATCGAATATCAAAATCCAAGGAATCTCAATTTTAATATGCTATCGTTAACAAATATTTGATTAATACTATTTCTGAAACAATAGCGTTATTTATTAAATATATATATATAGAATTCACGAATCAAACATATTAGTTTGGCTAAATTATTACAGGTAAATGCCTTTTTTGTTAATATAAAAATACAGAGTTTGTTATACTAAAAATTGAATTCCAGAATCAATATTTTTCGCAACATGAGAACGCTATCGATAATTTTGAGAGAATCTTAATTGATATTATTTAAAGAAATTTTGATTCCAGAACGAAACAATTTTGTCAACTGAAATACGATGTGTAATATATTGAGAAAATTTTCTTTAATACTATTTAAGGGAGTATAGTGCTATTTATATTAAAAATTGAAATCACGGATCAAAGGTTTTTCGGAACGCTATGAAATATTTTCAGGAATAAAAATATTAAAACTGTTTGAGAATCTATAGCGTTTTTATGTTAAAAAGGGATTTCATTAATTGCTGGAATTTCTCAACTGTTACACACTATCCAAGATTTAACATTCTATATATTTTTAAGATGCTTATACATCTATAGACATTATTTCGTTATATAACTGTTATCACTATAGAAAACCTCATTTAGTCCATATACTGAGCTATAGAATCAAAGTATTTTCTCAATTTAAATATGCTGTGTAGCATTTTAAGTTAATTTTATATTAATACTATTTTAGGAATTAGGAGATATTTATAATAAAAATTTTAATTATTAATAATAAGCATTCAAATTTTGCATTGGATATATATACATACATGGGGAGGATACTAACTTTTAATCTCCAAAACAAAATTTAAATGAATCATTAATTAATAGACATTATTACTAATGGATTGTTAACTGACATGCGATGGATTTTAGTAGTATTATAGGTAGTGGTGATATTTTTAATTCCGGATTGTACATGGGTTTTAAATTATTTAAAAAATGCATACGTGGTTTGTCTTCATTTTAAATAGCATTATAACTATTTTTAAAGACTACCCATTTTTTTTTTTTTTAATTAACGCGTGATAATCTTGTAAAATATGGTAAATACAATATATAGTACAACATGACAAAAATACAGGTTTTTGATGCATTAAAAACACGTATCAACTACTTAATTTAATTTTAATTTTATTTAAAAAAAAGCAGGAAAACATTAAAAATATCTTGAGCATATAAAGAATCAGCAACAACTGCAATATTTAAAAAATGTAAGTTTAACAATAATAAATTGTAAAAAAAAAATATTATTGTCATATAGATTAAAATAAGTATCAATATTTATCAGTTTCAATATTCTTGCAAGAGTTCCAAATAATCCTCGGTTATTTTGAAGCTCTATTTATGTGAACACTAAAAAATAATTTTTAAATTGCCATTCATAAATCATTCATCTCTCTCTCTACCTTCTCTATCTCTCTCTCTCTCTCTTCCTTTTTTCTAACTCTCTCCATTCTTTCTCTCTCTCTCTGTGTATTATATATATATATATATATATATATATATATAGCTATTATAAAATATTACAATTCATCATCTTTTTTTAAAAATAAAAATTAATAAATTGAGTATCAATACATTACACTGACATTATACATAATAAAGCTGGATCAACTATTATTAATTTAACGAATCATTAATGAATTGTTTCTACTTTAATAAACCGATATCCTAAATATCCTAACCAACATATATATATATATATATATATATACGCAGTGGGAGATAAAAAAAAAGAAAAAAAAACAGATCGAAATTGTTGAAGTGAAACACTCCTCCAGAAATTCAACGCAATACAATATGCTCGCAATAATTGAACATCATTGTTTAAAGGTCTTTTTTTTAGATCTTTTACACATCATCATCACCAATCAGTGTTTAAAAAAGCTGAACTTCATTAGGAAACTAAAGGTTACTGACACTTTTCACAGAGTGAAAAAAAGCACATCTTCTCTTACTTGAATTTTTATCAGATATTAAAATCCTATTCCGTATCCTTTGAACGACTACTTGACCGGATAAAATAGTGTGAAAAATTCTAAAATTATACCACTAATAAAAAAAGAAAATCCAACTTGTTAACTCTTTTTCATTTTACAATCGTTTGGCGCTGCTTTTGGCGACTGTATCTACGAAGATCCCAGTAACCCTGCAACAATCGGTAAAGATTCGAAAATGGACCGCAGAGCAGAGCAGTTCTGCTTTCAAAAGAGCTGAGTACTCCTTTCGCTCTTATAGTATATTTAAAAAGCTCAGTATAAGTGAAAAGCTGTGATCTGGTTTCATCAGTCACGATGTGATATTGGTTTGTGTAGAAGGAATTTTTTCACATGCTCGTGAAACTTCTTTTTAGTGAAAAACATAAATATTTTGGATTACACTAGCACGAATATTTCTGTGTGTATGGAGGGTGTTTAATAAAGTTGTGAAAAGTAATTGTGGTTGTGTTAAAAGTTAGAGAAATATAATAAATAAAGGATAAGGAGTGATTTACAGTTTGTGCTTGCAGCAATGTGGTATTCATATAAGACTGGAATTTTTTTGCTCTTTGGGATGCTACATATGGCTGCTTCTATAACAGGTCAGTTTTATTTTCTAGGTCAGATATTTTTAGAGAGGAGTAATATAACAATCGTATGCATTTTTTAAAATATACAATAGGGTTTTTTTTCTTAAAATTATATAAGAATATCTTTTTACTTGCATATTTAAATTTTACAATAGAATGTATTCTAAAAAGATTTTCTGAATTTTTTATGTACTGTTTCTTACACGCTAATTTATAATTAATAAAGTTAAGAAAAATCACTCCATGAATTTAAACCTTGTTATCATTTGAACACATTTAAATCATATATTTTAAATATGCCTTACAATTTTAAAATAAAAAAGAAAAGAATTAATTATAGAGAAAATATCAAGTAAATTTGAAGTACGATTAAAAGATATAGTTATGATAAAGTATGATATTTGATATTTCTTTCAATTTAAGATTATCCAAAATGCAATTTTAACAATTATATGTAATTAAATATGCGATTGAATAAATAATTGAAAGTGAAACCTGAAAAAAATTAAAAATTGTATGTATCATATGCATTAATATTAAACATATGAAATAGCATATGTAATAGCGTAGGAAATATAATATGTTTTATTATTAACATAATAATCGATCATATTTAATCTTTATCACTTTTAAATGGTGTTTCATTTTTTTAGTTTATATTTAAGGAATAGGGAAACAAACACTTAAAAAAAAGTTTAAATACTTATATAAATGTAAAAAGTGTGCATACACCAAATTTCAGAAATTTAATTAAAGTGAAATCATATATATATATATATATATTTATTTATTTCGAATTCGCTTTAATAATAGAAAATAACAAGCATTTAAAATATATATATATAATAAATCTTTTTCACAAAATTTTTCGATAAAGGGGAAAACGTATTTAATGCGGAATTATAATACCATTTCTTTAAAATTACTTAATTCATTTGCTTTTTTTCTTCAAATATAGAGTCGTTGTATGAATTGTGCTTTAAAATATTATTAACATCTTTAATAAAGCACAGATCACGAGAAATTCTACTTTTAAATGATAACGATAATCAAAAAATGTTAAAACATTTCTTATATAAAAAGTAACCATCTTGTTTTTTGGCCAATTAATAAAATCTATAAATATATTTTAAATTATTAACCTTAAATTTTTAAATGTCTGGAACACAATACGTCCAGATGACCATTTATATTATTATAGTCAAGTTGAATAATCACCCCTCTGCATAAAATGGTTAAAATTTCATAGTCTAGAACATTTACGTAGTACAATCTTTGGTTTATGTGAATCATCATCCGAATTTTAATAAAGAATAAATAATGAACTCAACTTACAATTACATTAATTTTTTTAATATCATGCTTATTAGTATTGATAATTTAAGCTTGATAACCATTTATATATTTCCTCTTTCAATACGGCGTTTTTTCATTTTACTTTAAAACTTATTTTGATTTATTTTTTTAAGTATGTATAAAAAAAAACTATTTAAAAATTAATAAAACGTTATACTAAATACGTATTTATACATATTTAAATTGAAAATGCACAAAATTGCATATAGAAAATGTAAAAAAAAAAAGAAAAAAAACCTGTAAAAACACTGGTTTTTTACAAAAAAAAAAAAAAAAAAAAAAAAAAAAAAAAAGAAGAAGAAGAAAGAAAAAAGAAAAAAACCTTTTCATATCCGAATTTGATAATTCGTTTCTGTTATCATCTCTCTAAGTTGCCCCAATTTTATTTGATTAAAATTAAAAAACACATGAATTTCATGAAATTTATCTAACACATTCCTTGTGTATAAAGTACTCTTTATTATATATATATATATATATATATATATATATATATATATATATATATATATATATATATAAAACCAATAATTAAACATAACCTACCACCATCAAAAACCGTAATATTATGAATTAAAGATATATATATATATATATATAAAGATATTATCAAACATATTATTACTTATCACAAGGAATTCCACTTTTATATATTCATTAACATCTCGACTGTGAAATTTCGTTGAGTAAATTTACGACAAATAAAAAAAAAGCAAGATAAATTTATGAAATATAATTTTTATATTTGCACCAACTGTAAAGAAAATTTATGTAAAAACATTTTCTTAATATAAATTTAAGAGAAAACACATAACCCATCTACTGAAATCAGAGCGATTTGGTTTCTTTATATTTCTAGAAGGCGGCTTCTAACTATATTAATAAAAATGTTTCAAACGTACTATTTTAGAGTAATTATGCTTAATTTATCCATTACTTTGAAAAGTCATATTCAGGTGAAAAACATGTCACATGATGTCACGTTTTTATTCGGTTGAATAAAAAATAAGAAGAGAAATTTAAAAGCAGGAGCTCTCTTTGTACTCTACACATGAATTTAAATTACTTAATATGTAAAAACTAACATGTAAGCATAGAATGAAAAAAAAGTCAATTTTGAATTTTTTGGATTTATTATATTCTAAATTCTAATAAAAGTCTTGCTTTTGCAGAAATTATTAACAAATACGAAACGCGATCCAAACATAAATTCAGTGCATTTTGAAAACAGAGGATTTCTATTAAACACATTTTATTTATCAAAGATTCTCTTCTAAAAATTTATAATTAAATCCTTTGCTGTACCTCTCTGAGAATGCGAACTTCAATTCAAATTTCATTCTGATTAATCATAGAGTGTGAGATTTAAAAATAAGTTTCTACTTTCAAAACTCTTCCAAATATTTACAACAGAAAATGTTTAAATTAATATTTGTTAAATATTTGGTCGCAAATAATGTGCGTATTTGAAGTAATAACATTTTAAAAATAATGTTGAATAAATATATGTAAAATAAAGTTAACGTAAATTAATATAAAATGTTAACTTTGTAAATGTTCTGAAATTTTAATTAAAAAAAAATAAAATCATGCATGCGTGTGTAAGTTTATGTCAGAATACGTGAATTTCAAACAGTACAAGTAATTTTATGCTTTTCATCTTGTTTTAAAGCATACAAAACGAAAAAAAAAATCTATATTTTAAAGTTTTGTTATCGTAATCAAAAAAATTCAACTGCAGTGTATAAAAGGTATTTCTAATTAGAATTAAGAGTTAATATTAAATAAAATAAAAATATAGTTTTTAACTTTATTCTTGTCTTTATGTATTAACATGACACTTTTTTCTTATAATTCGTTAAAATAATTAAATAAATAAAACTTGACCTAAATTTAGACACAGTGCTTTTAATTAACTTTTAAGCCAATACTTACATTTTATTAAACTCCCTTTTGTAAAATTTTAAGAAGAAATGATTAAACATTAAAGATTTATTGTTTGTTTAATGTATTAGGGTTCAATAGTGATTTTTTTAAAAAGCTAGGGAAATACGTTCTAATGTCGAAGAATGTTCGAAATATTTATTACTCAACGCATTACAAATATTATTGAAATTTCATAAATAATATTAAATTTATTTTAAATATTTATATTATATATTTAAATTTATTATATATATTATATATTTAATTTATAAACGAATTCATATAATAAAGTAATTTATTATAGAATTAATAAATTAATTTATTATATGCATATGTATTACATTTTTAAAGTATTGTTTACTTTTATTAACTTTTCCTTCACATGCGTATATCTTTAAAACTCTATTTTGTATAACTAGAGATATAAATTATTTAAAGTTAAAGACGAATTTATTTTAATCGAGCTTTACATCAAAGTTTAATAAGAATAAAATAAATCAGAATTATATTCTAATATTACAGAGTGTAAGAAATTTTCATTTAGTAACACTTTAAAAATATTATTGAAGTAAAAGAATTGCATGCGATTCAATATATATAGAAAAATTGAAACAATGGTGCTTGAAATTTTCAGTTTAAAAAAGGATCAGTTTTATATTAAAAGACAAATAACAAATAAAAATATTAAAAATTAATTAAAATTTATTTTTCTTTTTAACAAGCAAATTATATGCTATTAAGGGGAAAAGGAATTGTGAATCATAATTTAATTACAAGGAAACCATTACTCTGAAAGTTCTCAGTTTATCTAACACATCTGCTGCATAAAAAGGATGATTTGAAAAAATACACATTTTACCTTTTGTTAAAACAACATAAATTTTATTAAATTCAGAAATGTTTTTTTTTTAATTGTTGTATAAATGTCTCTTTGTTAATTCAAAGTACGTCCCTTTTAAAATAGTTAGTTAGATAGAGATGTAAATTAATTAAAAAAAGTTATTTCTGCTTAACCTACCTCCTACTAACTTTTCTTTAATAACTACATGTTGTATTTAATTAAGTAATACTTCAATATGCACTTCTAAAGAGAAAACTGTGACAGAGAAGACCCATTTCTCGGGATTTTATTATTAACACAATTTAAATCTGTAATTATTTTGCTTAAAACCTTTTTCTATATCTTGTGTAATGATGAATTTTCAAATAAATTTAAACATTCTAAGAGAATCGTAATAAACTAGAAAATAATTAGTATTGGTCAGGTTTTCATCTTGCGTCCTTAAAGGGAAAAAGTACCTTCAAATTCATTTTTTTATTTTTATTTTTAAGTTCACTTTAAATACTATTCAAAACTATATGCATTATTGCATATATTTATCACACAAGAAATTAACAAAAATGTTTTTTAAGGAGGAAAATAAGTAATTTTCTCGCATATTTTAAGCGTTAAGAAGAACTTTTCAAAATGCCCATTTGCATTCCATATCAATTGAAATCTCCAATGTTTTCTATGTAAGTTGGTTTATACATACAAATAAAACTGTGCATCGAATTTTAAATATTTGAAATTAAAGGCGAAAAAATATTTTTTTTTTTTTCAAATTTAATGAAATTATTAGCATTTCCAAATCACAATTCTGCAATTAACTACCTTTAAATTTTCCAGTTATATTTAGTTTCAAAACACAATGAACAGTTTTATTTGTATATATGAATCAAACTTGCATAAAAAATGTTGAAGATTATAATTGATATGGAATGCGCAGGGGACATTTTGAAAAGTTCTTTTTAACCCTTAAAATATTCAGGAAAATTCCTTATTTTTCTCAAATAATAATAATAATAACAATAATTTTTTGTGATAAATATGTGCCATAATTCATATAATGTGCCCTTTGAATAGCATTTAAAGTGAAATTAAAAAAAATAATAATAATAAATGAATTTGAGTCCCTTGTCTCGCAAAAATTGTGTTTAATACAAGATTCTGTTACATGCAGGTTAATTTTTTATCAAATTTAACTGCATGTGGTTGTCTTATTTTAAAGTAATTTTTCATTTTACATTTATGAGGAAAAATTCCTGTTGAATATTTATGATGCATCAACACATGCATAATTCGAAAACATACCGGAGATATTTTTCTTAAATAATATTTAATAAATTCGATATTTCTTCATTTCCCTTTATTTCTCATTATACTACTAAATAGATTCAGCGAATATTTCCTACTCGATATTTGAGACATTTTTAGAAAATTACAGTTCCGTTTATAAAAAAATCTCACTATTAAATTTACACTAAATATTTAATTTATCGATTTAATACTTATACTTTTCACATATTTCATCATTTATAATCTCATTTTTTTATTTTAATCATGCACTTAAGATTCCTTAGGTATCGTTCTTTCTTTAAAAAATAAAATAAAATAAAATAAAATTACTTAATATCACAGAAATATTTCGGCGATATGAATGAAAACTTTGCAATAGTAATCACAACCAAAAGGTAATTGTTACGAATGTCAATATTTCTCCATAAGTAAATGCATTTCGAATTAGTAGATTTTTGTAAATGTTACATGTACCTCCTCAACAAGTTAATGAATGAATAATAAAGTAACACCTTTTTCCTATTTTAATACATAATTACCGTTTTTTGAATCAATATAAAAATTAAAATTATAAGTCAAGCGTTAAAACTTATTGACACTTGCTTATAGATGAGCGGAACTTAACAAATCCAAAAAATTCGTAAATGTATCCATTGCTTCAAAGTCTCTCACATTTCCAAGAAATCCTAAGATATGTCGTGAAATTTATTTATGGAAAAGATTCTATATAAATTATATTAAAATTGCATGAACAAGAATCCCTAATTGCACATTAATAAATTTTACAGCTTATGAATATTTTATACGAATAGTTTTTGTTAGTATTTTATTTAACGATTGGGTTTAAGGTTTTCTCAAATAGTTTGCAAAATACAGAAATTCAATTTTAAGTTGACCGTTATCTTCAAATTTTAATGTTATAAGTTTAAATTATCTAAGCTATAAAAATGGATCTTTAATAAAATTTAACCCTATAGGATTTTAATAAGTATTAAAATACTCAGTTGCTACTTCACTTGACAAATCTTGGATTAACATTTTTTTTTTCCTTGCAAAGCACATTCCATTTTATAATTAGTTGAATTTAAAAGAGTCCTTCTGGAAAAATAATATCTCTATTATCAGACTATATTGATTATTTCAATTTAAAATTCTCGATTTTTTTAAATAAAAATGTACAATAGAACCTCGATTATCCGAAATAATTGGGACCAACCATCTTTCGGAAAATTGTAATTTTCGGATAATCGAGAATGCTTCAGTTTTAAGATTAAGGAGAAATATATGCAACATTTCTTATTATGGTGACAAGTGCTTAATAAAAATAAAGTAAGAGCAAGTTAGAAACAAGAATAAACTACCTGAATTTTAATTTTGAAAATAAGTACCTTTTACATATATCAAAAGGGTTTGAAAAAATATTTTGTTTGTCGCAATTTCGATTGTCTTTGCTTTGAAGTTCACGGAGTTTTTTAATATTATTAGTTCATCAGTATCACAGTGTTTCTGCTGCTCCAGCCATGCCAAACCCTTTTCAAAACATTCAAAAGCTTCAGAATTGCTAATTTGTTCGTTTTCTTCGTTCCACTCCGCAGCTTACGGGAGTTAAATGCAAAGGAACTCTAAGAAAGGGGATCGAAAATATTTATATGCACTCGTATTTCGTGAATGACCGCTTGTACACAAGGAATAGGATAGTTAAAAAAAAAAAAAGCTTTAAAAATGGATTTAAGTTAACCGAGAGATTCGGTTAAAGGAGTTTCGGATAAAAGACGTTCAACTGTATTATTTTTATAAACATTGAAACAAGAACAGATCTAAATTCCATGTTCTATACCTTGTAGATTAAAATATCACTAATATTTTCCGGTTTCTAATATTCTTATAGCATCGGTTAATTTTATTTCTTGACAATTCTTTTAAGTGTTTAAAATATTTGAAAATCATCAAAATTATCGTTAAATAGAGAAAAACCATTGTTAAAAGGACGTTTAATATTGCTTGATCGTTTAACCGTAATCGTTAAAGGAAACAAAATAAAGTTAATAAATCTGAATACGAGGTATTAAATTTTATCGGTAAATTAACGAAATTATTAAGTCGGTAATCCTAAAAATCGGGTTTTTAGTATATATATTTGTGGTATGTATGCATAAAAGGATGTGAGTATCAAAACTCACTTTATCCAGAAAATCAAATTTTGGGAAAACGCGAAAAACCTCTGACTGCGTCCATTGGTTTTCATTATAAACCAAGATTTTACAATGCTACAAATACACGATATAACTAGCTTTTTTTTTTCTTTTTTTTTTTTTTCAGATTGTAGTGTTTCATGTCTTTCTCCAATTAGTTTGCAAGATACATAAATACATAAATTCTTTTCAAATTGATCGCTGTCTTCAAATTTTTATGTTATAAGTTTAAATTATCCCAGTCATTTGGCTGCTATAAAGAATGGATCTTTAATAAATTTTAACCCTGATTAAAATACTAAGTAGCTACTTCATTTGACAAAAGTTTGAATTAACAGTTTTTTTATTTCTTGCAAAGCACATTCCATTTTACAACTATTTGAATTTAAAAGAGTCTTTCTGGAAAAGTAATATCACTAATAGAGTCTATTTGGATTATTTCTTTTTAAAATTCTCAGTTTTTTCGATAACAAGGCATTATTTTTCAAACATAGAAACAGGAATAGATTCAACTTCCACGTTCTGTACCTCGTAGTTTTAAAATATCACTAATATGTTCCTGCTTCTAATATTCTTGTAGCATCGGTTAATTTTATTTCTTGACAATTCTTTTAAGTGTTTAAAATATTTGAAAATGATCAAAATTGTTGTGAAATAGAGAAAAACCATTGTTAAAACTATGTTTAATGCTGCTTGATCGTTTAAACGATATCGTTAAAGGAAACAACATAAAGTTAATAAATCTGAATACGAGCTATTAAATTTTATCGGTAAATTAACGAAATTGTTAAGTCATTAAATTAATTCCATGTTTGGTAAGCATTACAAGGTGTATTCATCCCAAGTATGTTTTATGTTGTATATATCGTAAAATATTTTTTAAATATATCTATGTCTATCTATCTTCAAAATATAATCATATCCATAAAATATTGTTTTATGCAACTTACATTACATGTACATCTTGTATTATAAACTAAATATTACTTATATAAATAAAATAACTCCGATTGCTTTATCCTACTATATAAAGAAGAACACGGTTACATGAAAATAGCTAGTTCGTACAAGAAAGACAGCAAAATGCAAATCTTTTCATTTTAAACATTGGAAAATAAATCCTATCCACATGTTTTAAATCTCTTAATTAAAATAAAATGTCACACAAGTTCCTAATTTGATCAGTTTCATCACTTTTGTTTCCATCTTCGCTTCATTGAGTTTATTTGTGAATGTAGATTTGAGATGTAACTTGTGTGCGTTTAAATATTTATTCATGTATGCATATATTATGCATGTTGTGCTTACATATGTGTGCATACGTGTGATGTATATCCAATACGTTTATATTTTATACTGCATGGTAGTATTATTTTGTTTCTTGGAAAAATAAGTATTATAAAAATATGTAGGATATTGTGTTTATAGAATATTCGTGAATTTAAAAGCAAATTAAAAAAAATTCAATTTTATCGAGATTATGAAAGATTTGTCATTTGGCAGATTCTTCATTAATGGTGGAATGCCAATTTTTATGTTTCAAAGGTGTTATTAAATTAATTCCATGTGCTGTACGCATTACAAGGTGTATTCATTTCAAGTATGTTTTATGTTGTGTGTATTGCAATATATTTTCTAAATATATCTATGTTGTCTGTATTGTTAGAAGTATAGTTTAAGGTGATTGCACTATCAGATGTATGCTTAATGACGTAAAATACATTAAAACGATAAATACAATTTAAAGTACGATACATCTATATAAAAAAATGTATGTAAATAAATAAGTATTCTATTGAACATATAGATTGATATGTATCGCGATAAAAAAAAATATAGTATAGAGAACATTCCAAAAGGGTTTATTTATTTATTTCCAGATAGTTTCCTAATCATATTCTCTGTGCTACAGAAGTAAAATTGTAGAATGATAATATTCATGTTAGATTATTATTATTATTATTATTATTATTATTATTATGATATAAGCGTGTTCGTTGTCTTTACATATTTACTCTTCTGTTTTTTTCTATGATATTTATATCAGGTCTACCGGAAAATTCTGTCCGATAATGAAAATTCACAACTACTTTTTTAAAATTCAGATTTCTTCATTGGCACATTTTTTTGAAATGGTAAACCTTATTTTCACCTTAATTAACAACAATGAAAACAGTGGGATTTTTACCATTTCAATAAAGTTGTGCCATTTGAAGAAATCTGAATTTTAAAAAACTAGGCGTGAAGTAACATTATCGGATAGAAATTTCCGGTAGACCTAATATAAATATAAAAATACGTGTTTCAAAACGAAACTGTGAGAGCTTATATTGATACTTATTTTATATACTGATTTTCGTTCAAATTTTATATGTGAAAAAAAAAAAGAAAAAAAAACTTTTATAAGAAATAGAAATAATAAAGTCGATAACGTTACATTTGAAAGAGGTTTCCGCCCAGACTTCAAATTTTAGACTTTTGGTTGTTGAGGATAAACAGAAAATTTCTTTTTTGAAATATTACATCATACTTTACTATACTTTATTTTCACCGAAGTGAAAATAAATTTCCTTTTCCATGTTTTATGGTTTTACGGGATGGATTTTGAATACACGGTTGAATGGATCGTTGAATTACACTCTTTTAAACAAGTGCAGTTACAGAACATGAAAATTTTAAGTGGAGTATAAGTTCACCGAAGTTTTTGGCTTCATTCCATTCAAATTCTTTTGCTATCTGCTATAAAATGGTTTTTATACTGAACTTTTTATATATGTATAAAAGAACTCTCTTATCAAAATAGTTGCGCATTTATTTTCTTATACCTGTATTCAGTATTCTGAAAGAAATGCTTAAGGTATGCAAATGAAAATTTCGTTTTAGTTTATGTTTATTATTTCTCAAATGATAGATTGCTTTTCTGTAAGTTTATATTTTTTTCTCAATTTTAATATACTTTCGGATTTTCTTTAAATATTTAATATGTCGAAAAAATATTCTAAATTGAAAGCTTTTCTTTAAATAATTATACGTATTTGCATTAATTATGTTTTCATTTGTAATTAAATGATATTTCACATTTTTAGATAAAAAACATAAAAAGCTATATGGATTTAATAATTTTAACGTTTTTGAATGTGAAACAAATGTGCACAGTACAATGAAACACAACAAATAAAAAATATGTACATTTCTCCAAAATCTTAATCTCAGTTATTGCGGATAAACATTTCTTAAATACTAGATTACGTTTCTGCCAATTTATTTTCTTCTTCCGAGTTTAAATATACTTTCAGTATCGCTGTACTTAAATATATTTTTATTTAAAACGTCTTTTTCAAAGGCAACTATATAAATTGATATAATTTGATTAATAGTGTTTTGATTTGCAATTATATTATATATTTATTTTTTAAATTAAGAAATAACTGAAAAGTTTAATTTATTTTAAAATTTTTTAAATATTTCAATACAACGACTATTTGACTGGTTTTATAACGAACTTTATATATGTGTGTAAAATAACTTTGTTAACAATATAGTTGAACGTCTACTTTCTTGTATTTTCTTTTTACTTCAATTATTTTAAAATTAAAACTTCTTTTTAAAAAGTTACTATATTGATTAACTTTGTTTGAAAAATAGTGTTTAATGATTTGTAATTGTGTGATATTTTATTATTATTTTTTTAAATTAAGAAATAAAGATATCTTGCTTTTAATAACTAAAAAAAATTGATTATAGTAATGAAATGTATTACTTGACTTTTTTTATACTGAACTTTATAGCTACCCTATATATATAAAATCTTAATGAAACGAATTTATGAAACGGATATATGAAGCGACTAAAATGTAAGGAATTTATTAAACGATTCTATGAAACAACTGATTATGTTTTGCGGCTATTTCTCCTAAAATATGGAATACTTTGCGATGAAATTAACACCAAAAATCGGTATTGATCCGCAGATCTCAAAATTGGTTTTAGAATTTTTAAATTCGAAATAGTTTTCGAAATATTATTTTTTTTTCTAATTTTAAATACTTTTTTTAATGATGGCAACTGAAATTTTAATCATAACAGTTTTTTTTTTCATATTTTAGTAAAGGCTATTATTTGAAACTAATTTAACGACGACTTTGCCGTCCCTTAAATGTATGCTAAGAACAATGCTTTCTTTTTGTATTTCATTATCATTTATTTAATGTAAAACTTTCATTTAAAACTGAAACGTTTAAAATTAATGGCTTTCACTTCTTTCTTTTTTTTTAAACGAAACGGAAAGAAAAATATTAGGCGTAGATATCATATGCGCACCGGGATACCTAAATGGCGCCAAAATGGCGTTATTTTGCCTGCCATGGTAACCCGGCTATTGTTGCTTATATATTAATAAATGTTTATTTACATTTATTTTATTTTTATTTTTAAAGACTCTGTTTACTCAATTAATTTTATTTTAGCTTCCTTTCAAATGTTTAACTGGTCTTCATTAATCAAACACGAAAACAACCATTGGATGTCTTAACAGCAACTGAATCGGCCTTAAATTTTCGAAATCAAAGGGAATTGAATAGAAGCCCGTTAACAGGGAGATCGCTATGGGTTTTTTCATTATAATACAATCTTCTCTAAGATTTTTAATACCGATCAAATTAGCGTGCTTTTAGATTATGCGGTGTCTGAACGTGGGTTGGCGAGTGTAGCTTGCAGGGAGTGGTGGGATTCAAATAGTTTAACAACTGGTTCGCTGCCCGAATGATTTTTGATATACAAAAATGATAGAAAAATGAAGCATCACACATAGATTATGAAACACTTTCCAATATTATAAGAGCTTTGTTTAAAAAAACTTTGATCCTTTGGTAGAGTGAAAAAAATCCTGAAACATGTTACCCTATAAAAGGACGTTAATAAATATTCGGCAATAATGAAACCATGATCACAATTTCTATCAGAAAATGCATCAAAACAGTCAGGGCTTAATTTCTAAGAAAAAAAAGTACCGGAGCCCTAACATTCTGCAATGCTAATAACCGTAGCGTGCTCCCTTCCATCACTCCAATCTGCATATTTATATTTCATACAGTATTTGTAAAAGTTTAAAGCATTTTTTTTATTCTTTAGCAAAATAAAAATTTTAAATATATCTATCTGCATATACTTAGTTGTCAACTATTTCTGTTTTTATTTATCATACCTTCCGAACAGAAATCTTTGTCTAATTTTAAAGTTAATTAATTAAATAATTCTGGAAATAAATATGATAAGGATTATGATTCAGAAATAGTGTTAACATAAAAAAGGAATAGTTTACAGCTGTGCATTTTTATTAAAAATGAATGAAATTTACAGAAATTAATATTTATATGCTGAAGAATGGGACAGCGTTTTTCAATTTCCTATAGAATATGATTACCTTAAATTGCAATCGATTTCTTCCTCATAACAATTTTTCGTGGTGAGTTCCTGAAAATCAGATTAAATGAAAATTTTGACACCGTTATGGGAAAGATTCTGTGCTTTTATAGAAAAAGAGGTAACACTGCTCGATTGCTCTCTGTCAGAATAACGATACGTGACAATTATACCTACTTACAAATGAAAGTAAACTTCGTAAATCTGCAGAGCAGAGCTTTAGCATGGACTTCGTTTATGTTACAAAATAAACAGAAAAATCACTAACCTGATTTTTATACACGTACAAAATAGAAGATATGAAACCTCAAGATCATGCCCACTGACTAAAAACAGAAAATATTATTTTCAGGTTCAATATCTAAATTAAAAATAAATAAATAAATAAATAAATAAAAATAAACCAGCCAATTAAAAATTATCGTATGTCAGAAAAGATAATTGAACTGTAAGCAAATTCATTGTTCAGTCTCTTGATTGACACCGTATCAACTGACGCCGCCATCAATACCAGACATAAATTTGCAAATGGAATAGAAAAATAAGCTTCCTGTTTCCTTTTATTCTGACCAAAATAGCATTAAAATGATTTGAAATAAAATAGAACACGTAAATTTTAAGGACGATTTCCCCCCTATACATGAATAAATAAAATTTTGAATGTAATTCAGATTGAGCTTGAGCCAGCCCAAGCCCAAAAATTGGGTTGAAACATCTCCTTATAAGTGATTTGATAAAAAAGAATACAAAATCTTGGAGATGGGAAGCAAAGGAAAGGGAAATTTAGGCTTCGGTTTTTCGGAAGCGCTATTGACCTGGGCTCAGGAGCCCTATATTTATGAGCTCCTGTGAGTTCCGACCAATATTTAAATATTTACTAAAACCAAAGAAATGCTGGAGCTAAGCTCCGGTGGGCTCCGGCGCAAATTAAGCGGTGGAAACAATATAATATAAAAATAGCAGAAATGTAAGTTTAAAAATTAACCCATTCATAACCCATTCTAAATATAACATATTTAGAAAAATATATATGCTATAGCAAGTGAGACAAATTTTTGCACGACCAAAACTTCTGGAGTTATGACATTTAGAAATTTTAGGATTTTTTACCATTTCTTAGTACAAAAAAAACCAGGCCAGACAACGCTGGAAATTCGTAAAATACAAAGTATCATGATTCGGCAAGTTTAGATCATACAATGTCTTTTCATTTGTTAGAGCTGGAAATTTTTTTTTCTAAATATGACATATAGGACTCGAGGAACTTATCAAACTTTTAAATTTGTTACATTTACGAAAATAACTTCTTTCATTTAAATAACTTCTAAGATATAAACAATATAGAAAAATGTGCAGTTGGAAGTATATATCTAAATCTGACGATTTAAGTATTAGCTATAGATCAGAGACAGGGAACATTCCGTGCCCAAAGCAAAGTACCGTTTATTCGAATATCCGGGACCTTGAAGAATGACCCTTAAATTAACAGGAAATTTTTATGATTTTATATCTCTAAATCTATTTTTTCTGAATTTATATTGAATTGAAAGTATATGCTATTTGGTACCGAAAGCAAGCAAAATCGCAAAGAAACACTCAAGTTTTCATTGAATTCGTCGAAATTTCACACATTTTATTTTGTAAAAAATATTTCTACCCGTCCGAATGTTTCAAAATTTTTGTAGATGATGTAAATCTGATCTATTGAGCATCTCAATACCATCTCAGTTTGAGATACTCTCTAAATGTTTTTGTTCAAATACGGTCGTTTAATTGCTTTTAGCATTGAAAAATATGGTCTTCGTGAGGTTCTAAATGACCTGCATTTTCCGGTGTATTTGTAAGGGTTAAAATTCCTATTTTTTAAAACCGATTCTCCCATCAATAAGAAGGTGGTTTCAGATTTACGAACATGTTGTTGGTTTGTCAGCACCTCTAAAATTTCGCCCTCGAGGAGCGAAACTTCGACGAAACACTCAGATTTTCCCTGATTTCGTCGAAATTTTCACAAATTTTATTTTGTGAGAAATATTTCTATCAATTCGAAGGTTTCAAAACTTTTGCAGGTGATGTAAATCTGGTCTATTGAGATGCTTTAAAAAGAGTGTGTATAAGTGTGTAAAGAATACGGGCGTTTAGTTATTTTTAGCGTAGAAAAAAAATCGTCTTCGTGAGGCGCGAAGGGATGTACGTTTACAGGTGTATTTGAAAGGGTTAAAATTCATATTTGTTTTAAATCAATTGAACCATCGATTAGAAGAGGGTTTCACTTAATGAACATATTTTTGGTTTGTCGGTACCTCCAAAATTTCGCCCTGGTGGGGCGTTGCAATAAGGGAGAAAAAAGTTTTTCGGAAAAACGACTCCGTTTGATAATTGTTTTTCAAGCGGTTAACTGCGATTTTTTTTTTTGGATTGATTACCGCATTTCAGACGTATATCTTTCAGAATATGCCTTTCAGTTTTAACTTTACTAAGCGATTTGGCCGGTGTAAGTTAATAAATAATGACCCCCGAAATTTCTTCTTTTCGTTCTTCAACTGATTCGTTAATAAAGCTTCTTTACTTGCGCCAGAGTTTTTTCTTTCTCGCAAAGACCGAGTTGAGTTTTTAATGAGAGTGAGTTGCGATTTTTAATTAATAACTAATTATTAGAATTTTAAAATTCTGTGTTTCAGGTGCATCAGGAGACATTTTGTGCTAGTCTCACAAAAATTTTCAGTCTCGTACGTGCCGTAGATTTTGCTAGCCATCGCACACACACAGACACACAGACAGAGCAAAACTTTCTTTTATTTGTATAGATAAGTAATTAGTGTAATTTTTAATAATCTTGCCATATAACTAGAATTAGCTAGGGCTGTCAATTTAGTTACCAAAATTCTTCAAAATTTCATTTATTTAAGTTGAATTTTCACTTATAGGATTGATGAAGAAAAAATATATCATTGTTCCAAATAAAATATTATTTTATTAACTGAAATTAATCAGGACTTATCACAGAGTTATGCTAGAAAACAATGTTGTGCAGATAAACATTTAAAGAAAGAAAATTAATGTAAATGCGATTTTCGCATTTGAAGTATCATTTTAACAACCGGTTCTCCGAATTCAACACAAATTAACAACCGGTTCAACCGAACCGGTGCGAACTGGCTGAATCCCACAACTGGACAGAGTCCCCTAATATGTGTCCCCTAATAACTCACTTATCAAAATATTTGAGCATATATTTTCTTATACTTGTATTCAGCATTCAAATAGAAATGCTCAAATTATGCTAATGTTAACTCAACTTCATTTTATGTTTATAATATTTTTTAAATGATAGAATACGTTTCTACCAGTTTATAACTTTTTCCGATTTCTAAGATGCTTTCATTATTATTATTTTTTTTTTTTACTTAAATTATTTTGTAATTGAAACTTCCTTTTTAAAAAGTAATTATATTAATTGACATAATTTGATTAATAGTATTTTGATTTGTCATTATATGATAGTTGATTTTTTTAAGTTAAGAAGTAAATTAAAGGTAACTTGCTTTTAAAAATGAAAAAAAAAATGAATATAGCAATGAAACATATTACTCGACTGTTTTCATACAGAGCATTTTATATGTGTATAAAAGAGCTCTCTGATCAAAATAGTTGAGCGTCTATTTTCTTATACCTGTATTCAGCGTTCCAAATGAAATGCTTAAGGTGTGTAGATGTAAATTTCATTTCAGTTTATATTAATTACTTTTCAAATGATAGATTGCCTTTCTGACAATATATTTTTCTGAATTTTAATATACTTTCTGAATTTTTTTTAATTTAATTTGTACTAAAATTATTTTAAATTTAAGACTTTTTTAAGTAATTATACTCATTAACATAATTTGTTGAATTATGTTTTTCTTTGTAATTATATGATATTTGATATTTTTAAATAAACAAAATAAACTAAAATTATATAATTTTAATAATTTTAACAATTTTGAATATAGAAATGAAACATAGTATTTGACTCCAAATTTCAAATATATTTCTCAAACATTTTAAGCTCAATTTTTGCGGATAAACACTTCTTAAATAATACCTTTTTTTATTATTATATTTACCCCAATTATATTTTCTTTTTCTGAGTTTTAATATACTTTCATTTTTTTCCAACTTGTTTGTACTTAAATTGTTTTTTATCTAAAACTTCTTTTTTAAAAGTTGAATATATTAATTGACATAATTTGATAAATAGTGTTTTGATTTGCAATTATATGATATTTGAGTTTTTAAAATTAGGAAATAATTTAAAGCTATATTGCTTTTAATAATAATAATAAAAAAATGAATACATAAATGGAACGTACAATTTTACTGTTTTTATACTGAAATTTATAAATGTGCATAAAGTTAAAGATATTTTACTTTTAATAATTTTAACAATTTTTAATATGACGATGTAATGTAGTATTTGACTGCAAATCTTAAGCGTATATTTCTCAAAAATCTTTTTCTGAATTATTGCGGTAATAAATTTCTGAAATGATAGATTATGTTCTTGCCAGGTTATATTTTTTCAGACTTCTTAAATACTTTAAATATTTTTATTAATCATTTAATTTTTACTTAAATAATTTTAAATATAAAACTTCATTTAAAAAAGTATTTACATTAAATGACGTTACTTCGTGAATTTTGTTTGTATTTGTAATTATATAATATTTGATTTTTTTAATTGGAAAAAATGTATAATATTAATACTAATAATTCTAATTTTTTTTAACATAATTAAATCAATCATACTATTGGTAAAGATATAATACAAACAGAGTTTTCCCAACTGATTGGAAAAGTGCCCAGGCCGAAAATCAGAACCTAGACTATTTAAATGAAAGATCTTCGGTTTCACTTCCGGCATGGACATTTTTTCACTCAGTTGGGAAAATTCAGTTTCTAATTTTGATTATAGAAGTGAAACGCAATATATCACAACAAATTTCAAATATATATTTTATCAAAATCTTTTGCTGAAGTTTCCTTTTTCTAGATATAGTAAAATAAGAAGTATCTGAATTCTTTATCACAATTACATTTCTTTTTTCTTTATTAAAACGTTTTAGTCAAAATTACTGCTTCGAAATAATATTAGTTTCTTAAGAAGTTTAATCTAAATAAAAAATATTGCTAACATATTAAACTGAACGTATCAGAAATGAAAACATTAGATAACTTTCGTTTATTTTGAAATTTCAGTAAAATTTGCGTTTAAATTGTAAATATATTTACATATTTAACATGCTTCTCTACAAATGTATAAATTAAATAAAATATACGCATCTTAAAACATCTTTTCGAAATTATGTAGTTGATTTTAACGATATATTTTTCATTTGCTCATGTTCAGCAAACTTGCCTGATTAACTTGAAACTTTAGCCTTTAATTTGTATTTAATAACCTTTAATTTATATATATCTTTAGAAAATATGAAAAGAAATGTGACAAAGACAACATTTAGTATTTATTACTTTCTTTTATTTATCGTTACTGAACGTTGTTAATATCTAACTTCACGAGCTTAACAACAACAACAACAACAACAAAATGAACACTTTTATATATAAGCACACAGATTGGTTTAGATGTAATTTAATTATAACAAGATCAATACAAAGATTTCGTTTCTCTGTGATCTCTCCCGTTTATAATTCATTCAAAAAGAAATAAATCGTATTACAGAATGAATAATTATTGGAATAAAAATGAATGTACCTTTTTATTAAAGTTGCAGGAAGATATATTTCTTACATACAATAAAATATATTAAGGCAGAATGTCAACAAAAAATATACTAAATCAATATACAGTAGAACCTCTTTTATTCGAAAATCTTTTAACCGAAACTCTCGGTTAACTGAAGTCAATTTATAAGAGATTTTATTTTTATATATATTTATATATATATATATATATATATTTTTACTATTATATTCTTTGTGTGCAAAATCCATTTTGAATTTAAACTATTATATTCATTGTGTGCAAGTGGTCCTTTCCGAACCACGAATACATAAAAATATTTTCGATCCACTTTCTATGAATTCTTTTGAATTTAACTTGAGTTCTCGTAAGCTGCGGAGTGGAACGAACAAAACGAACAAAGAAAACGAACAAATTAGCAAGTGTGAAGCTTTTGACTGTTTTGCAAAAGGTCTGGCTTGGCTGGAGCAGCAGTACGGCTGATACTGTTAAAATAATAATATTTAAAACTTCGTGATGGAACATCAAAGCAAAGGCAGTTGAAAATGAACGAGTAAAACATTGTGAAAAATGCAAAAGGTAGTTAATTTCAAAATTAAAATTCAGGTAATTTATTTTTGTTTCTATTTTGCTATTGCTTTATCTTTATTAAGCACTTCTTACCATAATAAGAAATAGCGAATATATTTCTCCTTAATCTTAAAATTGGAGCATTCTCGATTAGCCGAAAATTTCGATTTTCCGAAAGGTGGTCGGTCCCAACTACTTCGGATAATCGAGGTTCTACTGTATATCTAAGAAAAACACACTGCGCTAAAATCCATTAAGGATCCTGGCCTACAGTGTGTAGCACTGTTGGGACCATGGGCCCAATGGGAAAATTCTGAATTGGTCTTTCTACAAAAAAAGATTGTATGTTCATAAGCCTCTTGTGTCTTTTATCTTTTCGAGAGAATACGTAGCACCCATTAACAAATCCAAAATACGCATCAGAAAATTATTCCCATTATTTTAATAAATAAATCTTTACTTTTTTGAAGGCAAAATTTTCTGTAAAAAATAGTAGGAAAAGATCAATAAATTTCTCAGTCATGCGTTTCGTGCTCTCAAAATACCAGTCACAACTGGTATTTTCATTCCAATGTTCGCATTGAATACAATATTGGAGTATCAAACAATGATGTAATCTTTCAAATAGAATGTTTTTGTTGGAAATCTTTGAATTTGGAAATGCCAATATTCTTAACATATTAATTTTTTGTTCATTGAATTATTAATATATATATATTATTATATATATATATTAATATATATATATTAATATATATATATTCAACCCTGTATTTTAAATTAATATGGACCTTCACCTGGAATGTCCTTTTGTTATTTTCTGAATACGCATCGGACGCCATTGTGCTATTATATTATCTGATGCGTTAGACGAAATTCGGGCAATTCAGAAGCAACTGTTTAGTACATCATGAAGAGTTTGGGAGGGAAATGCTGCAATTACGATGTCATTACGATACCATGCTGGCATTACGAAATTACAATGTTCTGTAATCAACACACTACTAAAAAAGAGAGAATTACAATGATTGCAGAGATTGACCATTTAACTTAAAGAATGTTCATGTAATTCACTTTCATTTGCTAGTTCTTTTACTCCGGGCTTCTCAGCTTGGTGTTATGTGTGGAACTAATAACATAAATACAACCTCTCTCTACGTTACATTATATTTGGTAATATACGTCTTCTTTTGGCAGGTTTTCTACATTTTCTTATCTTCGAATTCCAATAGATTAAATACAGTCAAAACAGTATTAAACTTTTATATTTTAAAATATGTGAATCATGTAAAATTGGATATTTAAAGCTGAATTGTGTGAATAAAATTAAAACAGTGTCATTTTAACTGACGTTTCTTTTTATATACCAGTTTTAATCATGCAACTATTAACCTTGAAAAATACTCTCGATAACTGATTAAAATAGAAAACTAAACTTCTAGTTTTCATTCAGTAGAATATTCGCAATCATCCGTAATCGGAACCACAACCAAGTTTCATGTGAAACTTTAGAAATGTTTGTTATAGTATGGCTACAAATGTGCCAGAGTTAGCTACAAAGCAGAGTTAATTACGTGCCAAACTACATTCCATTAAATAATGTCAAATTGCTGTTGATTGAATTTTAGATCTGTCAGTATTAAAACTCTTTTTGAATGATAAATAAAGTTAGTTATGCAAAATTTTTAGTCGTGATCTTTTTGGCAAACCGAAGGTTTTTTTCATATTTCTCTAATGAGCGTAATAAGACGGAGAAATAAACATGCTTTTATTTTCAAGACATCATTATTCATCAGTCTGTCGCCTAATAAAACTAAAAACGTTAATTTGTGACTACGATCAGCTGCTCGGGATGTGCATCAGCCAAAATTGCTTTATTATGATTGAAATTTTATTTGAATCTGAGGTACATTTTTTTAAAACCTAGGCTAAATGAACAGATATTGTTCCATTGGCCACTTCTGGCATTTGAAAGGTTTTTTGTACATTCAAAGTGATGCTTTCTTAGTGATAGTAAAATAACAGCAGATGAAAAATATATAATAGTAAATATTCTTTTGTGCATTTGATACATAATAATAATAATAATAATAATAAAACATAAATTTACTAATCGCTAAGTACAAATTTCGCATAATCTTCCGAAATCGGATTTACCGTCGACGGTACCTTTCAAATATAAACGAATCTTCCAATATTATATAATTAAATTTGGCAATTGTAGGATGGTTGATCATGGAAAATTCATCCAATATCTTTTAATAACATTTCTAAAAGATTGGAGGATATGGAAAAAAATGAAAGAAAGAAGTGAAAGCCATTAATATTAAATGTTTCAGTTTTAAAGGAAAGTTTTGTATTAAATAAAATGATATCGAAATACAAAAGTAAGCATTTTTCTTAGGGAGATTTAAGGGAGGCCAAACTGGTCACCAAATTAATTTAAAATTATAACCTTTTCTGAAATCTGAAAAAAAAAAAATATCTGTTATGATTGAAATTTGAGTTGCCATCATTAGAAAAAAGTATTTAAAATTAGAAAAAAAAATAATATTTCGAAAACTAATTCGAATTTAAAAATTCTAATACCAGTTTTGAGATCTGTGGATCAATACGGATTTTTGGTGTTAATTTCATCGCAACGTATTTCATATTTTAGGAGAAATCGCCATGAAACATAATCAGTTGTTTAATCAGTCGTTTCATAGAATCGTTACATAAATTCGTTTAGGATTATATATATATAGGGTCGATATATATCTATTTATATAAAACCCAAGTCTCTGTGTGTCCCTCACGATTCCGGTAGGACCACCTCATTCAAATGAGTAATTGTTGAAAAATACTAATGCAGGGTTACCACAGTAGCGCCAAATGTTGGCCAACTTGGCAATAGCTGGCTGATTTGGTGAAATTCCCATTTATAACTATTAATCTTTCATAAAGGAGGTCACCAATATTTAATTTAAACTCCGCTCTTTTAAGATATTTTTTCAAAATCTATGGGTGAGAATTTAAAGTACATCTTTACATCTTCCTCCCGATGCTACTAATAAAATAACCGCCAATAGACGACGCTGTACTGTATGAGCTCCAAACTGCGCGATTTTAATGTGCTTTAGGTACTTTTCCAGTATAAGTGCCTTGGCGAAAAAAGAAATTTGGCAACATTTTCCCGGAACCTATGCACTGTTTCATTTTATATACACATGCATTTTTTTTTTTCGATATTTATACGATTTATGGTACAGATGTCATATTGGCGCGAATTTTTCTGTCGCCAATATCATATAGGCAACGGGTACTTAACTTGCGCCAAAGGGCTTGATGTGGTAACCCGGATTATGTTGTTTATGCTGTTGATGTTTTCGCCAAATTGGCAACCGAAAAAAATCGCGCCAATATGGGGCGAATATGACATCTGTTCCCTATTTATTTATACGATTAAAAAAGCCGTTTCTCTAATTTTATACAGAAACAGATGTAATTTGTACCTAAAAACATGAATAATATACATATAAAATAAACATATAAAAAAAAACACTCATCATGTTTGTTTTCATAGCTGTTTATATGATTTGACAACAATTCTCAATATTTTTCCGTTATACGGACACCATGCCAAAATGTATGCGGTACTTTTCCATTATACGGACAGCATTGTCGCCAAGCGCAATAGTTGGCGCAAAATGAAAATAAGGTGAATTGAAACATTTGAAAAATAAAAGAAAAAACATTCTCGATAGTAAAGTGGGCATTTAAAAAATATAACATTTGAAAATTACAAACTTTTACGAACTATTTTATTAAATCACAAATATATACTTAAAATAAATGAACAAATAACTGTTATACTATAAAGTAATAAAATAAAAAATCATATTAAACTGCTGCCATAAAATTATAAATATCTTTCAGCATTGCAGTAAACATTTCATTTTTTGAATGAAGGCGTAGCCACATAAAATCTATGAGATACGACTCTAAATGATGACGAACAGCTTCCCGATGTCTTTTGTTGCGCCATTTTGTGATGCCCCATAATCTTTCAACATTTGGAGTATGACATCCAGTATTAGGGTAGACAAAATTGTATTTGTGATTTACTGTGAAATGATCATAACCAGGGCTTAATTTGCGCCGGATCCCACCGGAGCTGAGCTCCGGTACTTCTCTGTTTTCAGTAAATATTTAAATATTGGTCGGAATTCACCGGAGCTCATAAATGAAGGGCTCCGGAGCCCAAAGCAATAGCGCTTTTTTTTTCCATGAACGCTGCCCATTTTAAGGCTCTGCTCTGCACATTTACGAAGTCATTTTCATTTATAAGTAGATATAATTACCATGCATTGTTATTCTGATAGAAAGCAATCGAGCAGTGTTTCCCCCTTTTTGTATAAACGTATCGAATATTTCCGATAACGGTGTCAAATTTTTAATTTAATCTGATTTTCAGGGACTCGTCACAAAAGATTGTTAAGCGGAAGGAATCATTTTATACTTTCAGATATGCGAAATTGAAAAACGCTGTTCCATTCTTTAACATATAAATATTAATTTCTATAAATTTCATTCACTTTTTCATGAAAAGGCATAACTGGCGAACTATTCCTTTTTTGCGTTAGCGCTATTTCCGAATCATAATCCTTACCATATTTAATCGCAGAATTCTACAGTTAATTAACATTAAAATTAGGCAAAGATTACTTTTCGGAAGGAGTGATAACTAAAAAGTGGATTAATTGACAGCTAAGTATATTAAATAATTATGCATTATAAGTGTATGCTGATATAGATATATTTAAAATAGATATATTTAAAATTATTTTGCGAAAGAAAAAAATGCTTTGAATTTGCAAATAATGAATGAAATATAAATATGCGGATTTCAGTGACGGGAGGGGGGGGGGGGCACGCTACGGTTGTTATTATTACAGAATATTAGGGCTCCGGTACTTTTTTTGTTAGAAATTAAGCCCTGATCATAACCAGCACTTAGCAGTTCATCTGTTTTATATCCTTTGAACAATCTGTATAAATAATACATGACTTTCATCTACTTCTATAATTTTATTAGGTCCACCGATTTTTCTATTTGATCGAGAACATAAATCATTTGCACAAACTTCTCTCGAATAACTATTCCATTCCACTGTTGTGTTGTGGTTCATATCAAGTTGAAGCTCACAAAACTCAATCGATGTCTCTTTGCACGATAAATATATAAACCTCAAAGCATTAAGAAAAGTCACCCGCGATCCTTTAAACCAAGTTTTTTGTCGTATTTCTACGCTTTCTTCGCATGATCGTAAGCTACAACTCAATTTCGGATTTCCAGAACTCATCCATAATTTCATTTCATGATTTTTTGAACACAATCTTTTATTATGCAGAATTCCAAATTCCTGAAACAGTTTTATCACAACTTTCTCATCATCTGGTAATTGCCAAACGATAAAATCCATCTCAGCATCAGCAGTAAAAGTAAACTACAACTTTATATATATAAAAAAAGCATTTTTAATTCGATTAATAGCAGATTAAAAAGCTTTCCAAGGTTAAGGTTAAACAATAATCATTCACGTGATTCACGTTTCATAAATAACAAATCACAATGTTTCGCATGGTTTACAATAAAAATCTACGATCAAGGTTGAAATAATTGGCGCATTAGCATACATTTTAGCATGCTGTCCGTATAAAGGAAAAGTACCATGTATGCTAATGCGCCAATTATTTCAAAATGCTAAAAGATATTTGTAACTTTATGCCAGCAGTTTAATATGAGTTTTATTTTATTGCTTTATTTTATAACAGTTATTTGTTCAATTATTTTAAGTATATATTTGTGATTTAATGAAATAGTTCGTAAAAGTCTGGAATTTTCAAATGTTATATTTTTTAAATGCTCACTTTAGTACGACAATATTTTTTCTTTTATTTTTCAAATGCCTTAATTCACGTGACTTTCATTTTGCGCCAACTATTACGCTTGGCGACAATGGTATCCGCATAACGGAAAAGTACCCAAATCTCACTTTCTGATGCCCAAATTACACCAAACTTTTTTTTAAAAATGCCAAAGCCCCTACAGTGGAAAAGTATCAAACTGTCTATTATTTTGCGCTATCTGTGTTATAGTTTATACTATATGCAAGGTGAGTGGAGCGAAGAGTTTAAACATTAAATATTAAAGTTTCGGCACAGATGTCATATACACAACGGGTACTCAACTGTCATCAAAGTGTCGTTATTTTGCTTGATATGGTAACCCGGATGTTGTTGTTTATGATGTTGATGTTTTCGCCAAATTGGCGTCGGAAAAAATCGCTCCAATATGGGGTATATATGACAACTGTGCCAAAGTTTCTATAAAGCAGTATAAGACTAAAAATTAAGAATAAAATAAATGCAAAATAAGACTAAAGAAGAAAGAAAAATCATGCGTTAAGCATAGAATATGAAACACTTTCCAACACATCCTGAATGCTTTAACAAAACTTCGTTATTTAGGGAAATAAGGTAAGTAAGATAACTAAGTAAACATTTTAGAAAACGCATAATTTTTTTTAAAAATTGATTTCAGCAGTTACCGTCCATAGCAATAGTACCGTTATTACATGCCACTATTTAGCTAAAATTTAATTTAAGCTACTCTTAAAGCTACTGAAATCATATTTCCAGATATTATCATCCATAGACGGTTATGTATCCAATTCTTTGCGTGACCCTGTATATCATTTTATCTATATTCTACAAACATTTCTTAGTAATCTAAATGCAGTTCAGCGTAAAACTGCATAACTCCTTTAAAAACCACCTTTAAGCAATTTATTCTCATACTCAGGAACCCTTACGAATTCTTTTGTGTAGCCCTGCATATGGACTGTAGCATTTATACACACGGTATAGTATGCATAAATGTAGTGAAACATAAAAGCGCATATCATAATTAAAAATGCATTTCTAGCAATCATTACTTATGTACGTACAATACTTCGGAGAAAAGTTTCTTGGCGAGAAAGAAGTTTGCCAACGTATTTTCTGAGAACCTATTTACTGCTTCATACTCACAAGCAATTTTTTGCATATGTATACAATTTATTTAATGTAAAAAAAACTATTTATCCATTTTTATAAAGAAACAGACGTATTTTTTGCACAAATGTCATATACGCATCGGATTTGGCGTGATTTTTCTCTGACACCAATTCGGCAGAAATCTCGCTTTCGAATACCAGTTACTTATATATTTTTAAATTATTTGCTATCATTTTGAAAAGGAAATAACTATAAATAAATAAAAGTTTGAATAATAACTATAGAACAAAACAGTTTATATAATTTAAAAACAAAAAATAAAAGTAAATAAACAATGGCACAGATGTCATATTCGCCCCATATTGGCGCGATTTTTTTCTGACGCCAATGTCATATACGCAATGTATACTTAACCGGCGCCAAAGTGTCGTTATTTTGCTTGATATGGTAACCCGGATGTTGTTGCTTATGCTGTTGATGTTTTCGCCAAATCGGCGTCGGAAAAAAATCGCGCCAATATGGGGCGAATATGACATCTGTGCCTAAACAATTTATTAATAAATAAAAAACAATAGCCGGCAAAATAACACCATTTTAGCGACATAGGTATCCCGGTTCATACCTGAAATCTGTGCCGTAATTTGTATATAAAAAAATATTATATACAGTTAGAAACGATTTTTTTATGTATATAAGTGCATATATAAACAAAAGTAAAAGTTCATTAGATTTGTTTTCATAGCTGTATATTTTGGCAACATATCTCACTTTCTGATGCCCGAATTACGCCAAGCTTTTTTTTAAAAATGCGCTATAATGGAAAAGTACCTAAATAAATAATTAACAGAAATAACCAATTATACGCACTAAAACATTTTATTTCGAGATTAAAGCATTGTTTTTAATTTCGATTAAAAATACATATATCTTTGGATAACTTTAATTGAAATTGGGTTCACGGCTTAATATCTCATTCCATAAATCTAAACAAACACAAGTGATTCATTCATCATGAACCGTAAAAATATTAAATCATTGAGGTAATCATTCACAAAGTAAGTTCTCCAACAATCAATGGACAATATTCTAATGACGTCATAGCATGTAAAATGGTGGCGGTATCATTTGTTTATGGTTTGAAATCACAAAGATTTAATTTTGCTATGTCTCTTAGTTACATTATTTTATTGTCGTATTTATGAGATCAGAACAAAAGCATATTTTTTCATTATTTAGTTATTAAAGACGAAAAAAAATTATAAATGTGCGTGATTTGAAAAATTTAAATAATTTTCTTTCTTAATACTAAACAAGTAATATAAAAATTTTGTTTTTAAAGTCAATTCCTACTTAGGCCATCAAAGAAAAATTTAATATAATCAAGCTAATATGAGTTTTTGTTGCATTAAAATATCTCAATTTGTTGATTTTCTATAAGCAAGTAGGTTTACAACGGAACTCTATGGGAATTTGGCGAAATATTACAGATATCGCCAAGTTGGCGTCACTTTTGGCGACTCATTTTGGCCGCCAAATTTGGCGATATATCGCCAAGTTGGCGACAAACTTGGCGGTATTTGGCGACAGAACAGGGTCCCCCCTATGGTAACCCTTATTGAAAATACTTTCATTGAAATTCATTAACCAATGGCGGCCATTTTGTTTCCCATGCAAAACTAAAATTAATTAATTAAAATTTAATTAATTAATTAATATTTGAAAAAACTTTATTAACATCAATTGTCATCCAATACAAGTTTAAAAAAATTTATTTCAACCTGATAGGATGAATAATGGGTATTTTATTAACGATTGAAAATTTGTACAAGATAAATATATAAATTTATAAATAAATATAGGGAGAGTGTGAGCTAATAGTAGGAATTGAAAAATAACATCGGGAAGTAACAGTGAGTTTAAGTTAAATAAGTTTAGCTGTTTAATTCTGTTGTAACATTCAAAATAACTGTATTTATTAGATTTCAGTAAACAACATCAGGGCCCGATTAAACTTTGAAGTTAGAGGAATTACAATGTCATTTCACTTTATATCAGAAATTTTACTAAAAACTGGTTACTTTTTTGTTATAGAGGCCCACACTATTAGAATTATGACAAGTTGCAGCCAATTTCGCCAAAGTCGTAACCAAGATCGTGAAGCACACACATATAATACCATTTTATCAAATCGTATACGATAATTTAATAGTTTTTACCTTACTTCAAGTGTGTAATTTATTTATTTTTAAGGCTTAATAATATAAATTGTCCAATATATGAATTTTAAAAAAAATGTAAACAAAGACTGAATAGACATGACCGCAAAAATCTGCAGAAAACTTGGAATTGTGCAGATTAGTGGTCTTCTACTGTACACAGTTTTTCATAAATGTGTTTCGTTCTTAAAATGTGTTATTTTCATCTATCACTGCGGAACAAATGAGAAAACTCATATTCTTGCACATGAGTTGTATATATCTTTATATCTAAATTTCCGTCATTTTTGACGGGCTACCTTTCTAGTATATATATAAAGTTACAAATCAAGAAAATTTGTTTTATTTTCTTTTGTTAAATAATAATATAATTAGGAAACTGAGAAATGTAACAATTTAGGAACTGTATAAAATTCCAAATACTATTAAACATTACTTGATATGTAAAATTAGCACTTTACATTAGATTCTACATTACATTAGATTAGATTACTTTAGATTATGAATCTGCATTTATAATCTAAAGAGAATGATTTTGCACAATTCTATTTTTAAAAAATATATACATTTGTTAAAAAAATAAATATTTTAATTTTAGAATATCATAATTATTAGAACACTGCTTATAATTTCGAAAAATACATTTTTTATAAGAAATGTTGCCACCATTATTTTGGAATTCTCGCCGTTCGTTTCGACATACTTGTAATAAAGTTTGATAAATGTGCCCATGGAATGTAAATAGCTTCCTCAATGTTCGTAATGCATAAACATTCCTTGCTATTTACGTAAAAGAGAAGCTAACTTGCACTCCATTCATTTTTTTAAAATTGTCATATCTTGCAATAGAAGTGGCAAAACCAATAATGGAAAAATGTTATTTTGAACTACCTTTTCAAAGTTTCTATGCGATTGCACTATGGAAAACGACTTTCTTCCCTTCTAAAAACAAGTTTATGCCGAAATTTGTGATTCCACAGAACAATTTCTACGGCATTCTGCAACGTTTCTATATCTTTGCAAATAGTGTTAACCCATAACTTTAGGCCCAAACAAAATGAACAATATTTCATACACAAGACATTATACGTAAACTAGCCACCATTGGCGACTAGTTTGGTCTCCCTTAAATGTAAGGCTAAGCATTGGATCATGTTACTTTTATACATACTTTAATTTACTTGTTCAATCCTTCGCCAAATCGCAAGATTCTGATAGAGAAATCAAGAACTCGCTATATTTATGTTAGCCAGACACAGGGGATAAATCGCCAAACATAATTCCCGTATCATTTTTTCCTATTACATTATTTTCATTTAAATATAATCCTTTCACTCATTTTATTTAAAATGCACAACTTTAACTTAAAACTGGAGTATTTAAAATTCATGACTTTTACTTACATCATAAAAATAAATAAATAAATAAATAAATAAAAATGCAATTTAACCAATTACAACGACCATTTGGAAAATGAGTTTTTTGAAGACTAAAATTTAAGACATAAAAAATAGCACGGAGTTGATCATGCCATGAATTAAACATTAATAGTGTTATTACACGTAAAAATTGCAAGCGACGGAAATCGCCTGCGACTCGTACGTATTATATACTTGAAACTTATGTATTATCCAAGCATTTCATTGGCTGTTCAGGAAAGGGCTTTTCCATCGTCAGATTTCCAAGAAATCTGACAGCCCATTTTAAATAAAATTTCCTTCTTAAACTTTTAAACATACCACAAGATTACTTTTTACACCGTCGTATAGAGAAAAAAATGTACTTTTAAATGCAATTTGCTTGAAAGCTGTATCTCAATTTGTTTCTGAGTTATAATTTTTTTTGTAGTTTTTAATACTTTTTTGCCATGGTGGCAACAGGTCTTTGTTGAAAGTAAAGGGAAATACATATTACTGTATAGACCAATCAGAAAACGAATAAAATGCGGATTCAATCAATAAAAACCTTCAGATATGTTTTTGATTTCCCATCCTGACGAGAACAATAACCATTTTTCCAAATGGTTAATAAATAAAATGACATTTAATTTAAACATCAAAGTATTGTTTTAATTTAGCACGCGAGAAATACAAAATTCTAACTGGCGAGTTAAAAAATGTTATAGGCGAGATTTTTACCCGGCTTAAAGAATTCTTTGTCAATATGGCAACTTTTATGTTAGTTTTATTCGAAAAAATAATTTTGATTGAAAATGGCTGCGCATATGAAAAGCGTAATGATTTATGACAGTCGCATGACTTGAACTACTTTAATACAGATGATATGATGACGATGAAACAATATTTGGCAATTAATCACCTGCGCTAAGTACCAAAATAGCCACCTGGCGTGTAAAAGGCGAAGTGGTCAACCCGAAACTGTTGATGATTGTCACATGATTTAGACTATTGTTATAGAGTCACTGGCTCTATATAAGAGAAATATATCGTATGGAGCTGCCAAAATAAAGAAGGATCTACCAAAGTTTGTGATTCTGTATCAACTCAAGATAAGACAAATCTATTTTTTTCCTATGAAAAGGAACATTAATGTGTATACTTCTATTTCAGAAGCCCAAACCTTTATATATTGCTGATTTTAGGAGAGTAATGCTCATTTTCAAGCAAGAAAATAAATACAATGTGCACTGTACATGCAAGGAAATTTTAAGAGCAGGGAATTCTTCGATACCAGTATTTTCTGATTTTCTTAAAAAATATGAAATTTCGCGCGTTTAACTAGATTTATTTATCTATACAAAATACTGATCTCTGTCCTAAAAATTTCCCTGAAACGACCCCTGCAATATTTCATCAAATAAATCGAAAACAATAATAATAAAAGTAGATGTTTTTTTGTCTGTGTTTGCAGTGTTCTTAAAATACCGCTGTCATAGAGCTACAAGGTTTAGCAGGAAAGTACCTGTATGTCTTAATACAAGCAAATCAAGCACAGTTTTTGAATGTATGATTAATTTTTTTACTTAACTTGTTATGCAATTTTTAGAGGGTTTTTTTTTTTTTTTTTTTTTTTTTTTTTTAAAGGTTGTCTGGCGATTTTTTCACAATAATAAATGGAATCCGGTTTCAACCTTCTAACCTGATCTAGTAAATTTTGTCCTATTAAAAAAATAAAACGTATTCGTTAATTCGCATAACGTTTTTTAAATTTGTCGCCTTCCGCGGCGATATTTTGACATTTCCAAAAGAAATCCTTTTTCAATGCTTTGGCCCATATAGGCAAAGTTTGTCATCTGCGACTTATGAATTTCTAGCGTGTTTTAGCGTGTTTTAGCGTCTTGTAGAAAAATTGCCACATTAGTAAAAAGGATTCGGTTTCAATCTTTCTGCATAATGTAGTTATTTTTTTTTTTTTTCATCGTTTCAGTAAAAATAATTTGGAATTGTTTTAACGATATATTTAACCAATTCTTAGAGCTGTTCTACGCTCTGCCGCGATTAAACATAAAACGAATACAGTTTTAATCTTTATTTCAATTATATTTACTGCGTTTCGAGACAATTTTTTTAGCAAATCGGTTCCAAAAGCACTGTGAACTACGATGCTGAAATTTTTATTTAAACCAGAGTCAAAAAGCTATTTTAATTGGGGGTTAGCTTAATTCGAGAAGAAGCTAGATAAGCCTGCATGGCTCTACGCTGCGGAATGAAGCGCGGCCCAAACCCCAGGTTCGTTAATTCGAGGTTTGTTTGGAAAAAATCGGCAAGCGAAACAGCCTCTGATGAGGTAGTTCTGCTATTATTATCTTTTATTTGGAATTATTATTATTTTTATAATTATTATTATTTAAAAAAAAAAAGATCCGGGTAATATATTATAAATTAATATTAGCTAATGTTTATGAATACTTATAATTTTATAACATTTATGGTGATTTTTTTTTTTTTTTTTTTTTGTGTGTCCTTAAAATGTTAGTCAGATATGTATCAATTTTATTTTATCGATTCTTTACAAATTAAAAGTGAATTAAGAACGTAATAAACAAATGCACTTATATTGAAATTCTAAAATCAGGCTATCATTAAATCGGATATTTATAGAATAAAGATTTTATTCTGGAAAGTTATACGGAATATAAAAAATCACATTTTGCCGCAATCTCTTTCCAATTTTTTGATTATTTTTTTTTCTCACAGTTCTTTTCGTTTTCTTTTTGCATATATAAAATTTGCATCTGATCAGTAATAATTCTTAGGGGCTGAATGATTTTTTTTCATCAAACTGATAATTATGATTAATTTGCTTTATTCTTTGAATGAAGTTAATAACTGCACCTCATAAAGTTTGCAGAAAGAAATTTTTTTATAAATCTTAATCACTTTTTTTTCTTTCTTTCAACTAGTTTATATTTTAAGAAATAGTTTTTATAATATGCGAAAAAAAAATAAAATAAGTTAAAGCAAATAAAACTTTTATCTTGCCTACAGTGTAGATATACACATATTTCTTATAGCAATGGAAATTATAATGAATGAAAAGTTTTATTGCTACGAAGTTGTTATCTTTATTTTAAAAGAAAATATTTAAAACAAATGTGTACTTTGGGAATACTGCAAACGTTTGCGTAGACGTAAAACTTATTCATTTTACAGTACACTGTTAAACATTTGCAGCATTCTGTCCAGTCATTCGACCGTTTTTTGAAAAAACGGTTTCATAACCGTAATTTAACGATATTCTGACCATAAAATGGACAATAATATGGTCAGAATAGTGTTAAATTACTGGTTGTGTACCGTTTTCGATAAAAACGGTCAAATGACTGGACAGAATGCTGCAAATTTTTAACAGTGCACGCGGAAGTAGAAAAACAACAACACGGTTTTCCGAAAGCGCATTAAAAGATAAAAAATTCCGTCACCGTTAAATCACACATTATTAATTACAAACCGCCATCGTTTTGATTTCAATATTTTTATATGGGATATTTTTTTAATTCGGAAAAGTGCATTAGTTTTTAACACATCCTAAAAAAGTTGAAAAGTGTTTATGCATTCGGTTTGTCTGTCCGTCTGGCTGTTTGTACACGCTCTTACTCCCGTAAAGCGACTCGGATTTTTATGCAATTCATAAAGGTTATTTAGGGGTCACACAAGCATTCTTGGTATTGTATATGAAGTATGTAGGATTAATAGTTAGTTTAGAGAGGCACTAAAAAGTATTCAATTACATTATGGTATATGGGGAAAAATCGTTTGCAGAGTACTTTAATGACATTACGCTCATTCAAATGTATTGAAACTGGCATAAATCACTGAATTTCACTACGATCACGTTAGAACAGGGCATTCATAGCATTTTTTATTCATTTATAGGGACACACAAAATGAATCAGTGACAGCACTGTCTTTGAGTAATAGTTGATGGAGTGTACGGTTTAAAATTCGGTATGTGCTTTACAATTTAATTATTTTTTTTACATGTTACTCGTTATATATAAATTCTATACTTCATATAAAGGATTTGCACAAATGTATCCACGTACCATTCTCCTTATTTAATGAAGTTGCTGAAGGGAAATTTTCAACTGGAGTACATGTATTTCATAAGTGAGCTAAATTTTTCCGTGCATATAGTTAATAGATACAAATCTATATATCATATACAGGGCGGCTTAAAAATTCGGATAATTTTACGATTCTAGATGAAAACAGCCTAAAATGGGTTTTGAAATGCGTTATACGTTTCCATGTGGTTCAATTGTAATATTTTAATTTTTTTTTAAAGTGCAGTTATGTTACATAATTCTGAATATGTTGGAATGTATTTCATAATCTACGCTTGACACATGACATTTTCTTTCTTGTTATAACTTGAATTAAAATATTGTGGAAAACAGCCAAAATATTTCTCTTTGAGCTAGGAAGTAAAATATTTGTAACATAATATATAAAATACTGATATCAAAAAAGATATGCGTAATTACGTTTTACGGTGTTTAATTTCTTAATTTAAGTAATACGATTTCTTTTTTTTCTTTTTTTTTATAGCAAACTAAGACGCGTGATTTTTTATTTCTTATTTTAACATGAAAAGAAACTTTTTGGTGATTTAAAACAGATAAATAGCCCAACTATTCCGAAACGCAACTGATTGTAATTAAGAAAAAAGAGTGATTATGTGTTTTTTAAAATTATCATTTAAGAAAATGTTAGAAAAATGTTTGTTTTCTATAATACAAAATACGTTACAAACGATACGGGCTCTATCTCATCGCTCTTGATGACGCATTTTATTAAATATAATTAATTAAACAAATATTTGCTGCTTCAAAATTTTAAAAATAATGGCATTGGGCAAGTACCACTAGCAGGAAAGCATAGAATGTATAAAGAAGCAGCAAAAACATAGCTTGGGGAAAGCGGATTCAACGTTTTAAAATTCCGTCTGTGTACGGTTTATTAAATTTCAATTGCCCATCTTTCTGATTCGAATATTTTCGTACGGTTTACTTTGTTTGATTCAAAAGTGTACTTTGTTAAATATTTTTTTAATGTTTAAAGCTGTTTGATTCTCTCCAACTATTACGAAAAGCAACTACTTAAAAATGAAAACTAACAGAAAGGGTTTTTTTTTATGTAAGAAAATGCATATCAAATATTTAATTTACATATTTCATAATTACCTATGAACTATGTGGGTACATGTCTGTTTCTTAAAGCAATATTTAACGCGTTATCAAAGATATTTGAAGGCAATTATATTTATGGGTTTTAAGTTTCCTGAATTTATAACATTTAAGGAGAGGTTCTACTTTTTTGCCTTATTTTATGCGATTTTTCTATATGCGTTCGTATTTTTATCAATAGTACCAATAGTCGCCGTTCGGTCCGTCTGTCTGTCCCTTCGTTCGCATATAACATAGCAAAAACTACCCAACCGAATGGTCTGAAATTTTAAATATATAATTGATGCAAAATTTTATGGTGTCATTTCAAATTTCATGAAAATCGGATGTATAGTTTAATTGCAGGGACAGTCAAAAGTTTTCCGTTACATGACAGCCAATGGGAAAAAGTTATTTCATGTGCATTTTATTGCTGTTACATCCTTTCGAACAGAATAAAATTGATATGTACTTATGAAGTATAATAAAATATACATTCAGTACAATATGCGCTGCAAAAAATATTTACAAAACTAGTTTATAGTACGAACGCTCCTCATTTGCTACGTTTGACGAGCAATTTCCAACTTGTTTTAGTTACAAATAAAAGATATATCACCTTGAGATATTTTGCATTATATATTTAATTTTTCTGTGTAAAAATATTGAATAATATGTCTTGCGTGAATGCAGCTGCGAGTCGTGGAGTTACCATCCTGCGACCATTTTTATCCTATCAAAATCAGCTGAAAAAAATTTAGTTACAATATTGTGAAAATGCCTTAAATTCTCTGTTGCTTATATCATAACTTTGTCTAAAAAGCTTTATTTTGACAAAAGGGCGATCCTTTGAAGAAAAAAGTTGATGTTTTCGCCATTTTTTTTTTTTTTTTTTTTTTTTTTTTTTTTTTTTTTTTTTTTTTTTACGTTTTGTGAGTTCTGAAAATTATTCAGTCAATGAAAAAAAATTTTTCGGTTTTATAAGCTCCATCAAAATCGATTAGCTTTATTTTATATAAACACGTTGGAAATTGCACGCCAAACGTGGCAAATGAGGTGCGTTCGTACTATAACTAGTTTTATAAATATTTTTTGCACAGTATATTGTACTCAATGTATATTTAATGCACTTCATAAGTGCTTATCAATTTCATTCTGTTCGAAAGACTGTAACATAATTAAAATGAACTTGAAATATTTTTTTTTTTTCGATTGGCCGTAATGAAACAAAAACCTTTGACTGTCCCTGTATTTAAACTGTAAATCCGATTTTCATAAAATTTGAAATGACTCGACAAAAGTTTTCAACAACTGTATTTCACACGATTCGATTTGATAGTTTATGCTCTGTTATATGTGGACGGAGTGACCGACTGAACAACCACTATAGGTGCTATGTATTTATATAATTACAAACACGCACCAAAATAGGAAAAGAAATAGGTGTATTAGTTCTCCAAAAATACGGTCGCCCAGGGTTTCCAGAAAAACAATTTGAAAATTTTATAATGGCATTACATTCAAAGAGCGGCGTCTGTGTTCATTGAGCAAATACTACTGTAAGAAATAGAACTATCACGAAACCACATTAGAATAGCAATCTACATATTTGCACGACGAAAAATAAATAAACAAATAATATCAAGAATTTTGACACAAAAAGTAAAACTTCCCTTAAGGTCAGTTCACCCTTTAGTCTATTTCCGAATTCGCCTTGCTAATATTACCCCATTTATGACCAAATTTGTGTTTTCTTAAATTTGTTGGCATAAAATCACTTTAAAATGTTGCAAAATGTACTTGAAAAATACTAGAAAAAATTACTCTAAAATATTTTTGCATTTATTTCATAAAAAGTAAACGTATTAAATATGAAAATATCCATATGTGGAAACATGCATAATTATATGTTTTGTCTAAATTTAAATGAATTAAGCTTTTATACTATATATTATATACTATAATTGGTACTTTTATGAACTATTAAAAGATATATTTCTTTACAGAGACTAATAACATTATAAGTATAATTAAGAATAAATTAAGAATAATCGTATTTGAGACTAAAAAACAATTTATTTCAAAATCACCTTAAAAAGGACTTTACCTATATAACTATACCCTAAATGACTAACAGAAATTTGTACCCATTTGTGCCTAGCGCTCTATATTTTCTACGTTAAAAACATGCATAAAAAATAGGCATGTACAAATAATTTCGAAAAAAAAAAAAATACGTATTTTAAAGAAGTCTACAAACTAAGATTACGACATATTTATTTGAATCCTTAGTACAAAAAATACAAATAAACTTACTTTTTACATTTCGCTATTTTCAAAATGAAAAATCTATAAACACCGAAAAAAGTCTTTCATTTAAGCAAATAAATATCAATGTTATGCTTTCATCTTTCGGTAATTGAGAAAGACATTTATAGATAATTACTTCATAAAATTTTCATGTTGTAAAGAAGAAGAAAATTATATTAAAAAAATAAAATTCGAAACATCCCAAAAATGGGACGCTAGGCATATATGGGTTAAGAAAAATCTGTCTTTGTTTTACAGAGTAGTGCCAATTAGTAGCATAATGCTGTTTGGTCGTTTTCGATAAACGATTGTAAATCTTATTGTCTCGATGTTGGGGTATCTATATTTTTTTCAATATAGAAAAATAATTAGAAAATTTTAGTCCAATAAAGTGAACATTTCTACAAATATGCTCAATGTTGAAGTCAGTGGGTGCCCCTAAGGGAGACATTTTTCCATAAGCAATGTACCCCAAGGAATATTTTGGGCTTTTAATGGTCAAAACGTGCAATTTATCACCCCCTTTTGGAAATTTATCTATGGCACCTCCCCCCCCTCCGGAGCCGAAGAATTCCTCCCGGAAAAAAGGTGTCTGAATTCAACTCTGAATTGTACTCTAATAAAATTATTTCCAAGATAAATCCAATATTTCCTTACATTGAAATTTAAGGGGGTTTCTGCGATAGTTCAAATTCATTGTAAATATTTCCTAAATAAGAACAATATTTAACCAATACTGCCATCGGAAATATTTACAAAAAATCAATACTAATATTTACATTGGAGTAATGACAATATATATATATATATATATATATATATATATATATATATATATATATATATATATATATATATATTTTTTTTTTTTTTTTTTTTTTTTGCTATGATCTTTTTTGTCGCTCACACTCGAAATAAATAAATCTAACTTTCTTAACATGTTCAATTCTTATTCATTATATGAAGTATAAAGGACATATAAAGAAAATCAATAAAATTTACAGAAATTTCTTTTTTCAGAATAACAAATTTAAGTAAAAAATATTTAAGATTAAATTTATTTTTTAAGAATGCTTTACAAATAAAAAGCGATCAAAAAACGAAACAAGCATAAGCTAAAATCAGAATATCAGAAAATTAGATATCTGTAGAACATTTTTTTATTCTAGAAAATTATAAAAGAACATGAAAAATCACATTTTGCCGAGATGTCTTTCCAATTCTTTGATTAAATTTTTTTATAACTATTTTTTTTTCTTTTTACACATATAAAGTTTTCGTTTGATTAATAGAAATTTTTAGAAGCTGAATGAATTTTTTATCAAACCGATAAGCATGATTTGGTTGTATTTTTTTTGAAGATTAAGCTTTTTGCAATTTTGTCTTTAAAAGTTTTCTTTAGAAATGCCTACTTTGTATGTCTTAATGATTATTACTAATTTTTTTTGTGTGTTCGAATAGTTCTTACTTTTTATAAAGTAAATGTTTTTTAAAATGTAAAAAAAATAAAATAAAATAAAATAAATAAACAAATTAAAAAAATGCTTTCTCTATAAAGTATGTAACATAAACATACATATTTCTTATTTCAGTAGTAATTTTATTTGGGAAGAAGAATTTAATTTAAAGGGAACTGTTATTATTTAATTTTTTTGTTTCTTCAAGGTAGTATTAATTTTTTTTTCAATGCAAATCTATATATATTATAACGCAAAAATATTTTCTTAAGTAACGCTGACGTCAAATTAATGGTGGCAAAGATTGATTTAATTATTTCTAAACATAGTACAATTTTAACTTTTATACTGCCGAATATAAGTAAAAAGCATTTTAAAGTACAATTTGTTTGTAAAATGTATCTATTTTTTTCTGGTTTAAAAAATGTATGTTAAGCATGATTTCATAATAGGGGACACTGGAGATAAAAGGGATACTCAAAATTTCAAGAAGAAAATAAAATATAGAAATTTTCTGTCTTGTTCTGTCTTAATAATCCTTGTAACTAACGTCAGCTATTGTAGCGTTGTAGGTGCTGAAAGCAAAACCTGTTTTTGATGTAAAAAAATAAATTTTCATCTTGATTTTCTTTTTTTTTTCACTAAAATATTAATACTGTGTTTAGCATTATAATATTTATGTTATTGAGCACTGTAAAGTATGCACTTTATGTGAATCCCAGTATATTTTATTAGATAAAATTCTATCATGCATGAATACATTTTTAATTTCGCTAGGTGCGAATGGGCTTGAAAAGTACAGTAACTAAGGAGTTGAAAGAGACACGTCCCTTTCAACCACTCGTTGTTTTTAATTATTTAAAAAAAAAATATTATTTATATTTTGTAAAATTTAGGTTATGATTTTTAGTTTTTTATGTAGAAAGAATGAATGCATTACTATGCAGAACAAAAATACTAAAATATTACAATAACATATGCCTACAATGTAGGTATTTTTTCCTTTTCCAAAAATCATCAAAAGTCAATATGCTTGGAAAATATAAAAGGAAAATTGAGAAAAACCTAATTTCTGAAGAAGTAATTATGGGTGCTTTATCTGAAGTATAGAAAAGGGGAGTTTCTGTAAGATCAACAGCTAAAACCTACGGCATTGAAAAGTTCTATTTAGGAAGAATTGTTCTAAAATTTAAGGATGCGCAAGCAGATGAATTTCAGTATGCCTATTTGGTAATAGGAAAGTTTTTAGTGAAGCTCAATAAAAAGAGTTAGCTTCATATTTGTTCCAAGCATCTAATATGAACTATGATTTGACAACTGTGCATATGATTATTCAATTTCTTTGAATTCTCTAAATATGTCTCTGTCTTGGCAAACAAAGAGGCAAGCTGGAATTTATTGGTTCCAAGATTTTAATCAATAAATTCTTTACTTTCTCTTAAGAAAACCTATAGCTATTAGATCAACAAGAAGTACAAGTTTCAAGAAAGCTAATGTTAATATATGTTTTAAATCCATTAGTCAGTTATGAATCGCTATAAATTCACACGGAATATAATATATAACTGTGATGAAACAGGTTTAATGAGCACAAGCCACATAATTTAGTTGTAAAATGTGGTTGAAAGCAATTTTCTCACGTAATATTATATGAACATGGCAAACTTGCCACACTTTTATTTCTGCACCAGATAACTCTGTTCAAAAGTATTCCTTTTCCCAAGGAAGAATTGCAAAGAGTTCATGCTCGGAGCTGCCCCATCCCAAATAATTTGAATTGCTCATCAAAGTTGGTGGATGCCCGCAGATGTTTTTAAAGCAATTGAGCATTAGCTTAATATTCTAGTTGTTTCAAAGTTGATACTACGCTTCTATTATTTCATAATCATGAAAGCTATATAAATATTAAGACAATAAAATTTACGTAATATAATGGAATAGGGGAGAGTAGCCATGTTTGGACCGCCGTTGTAAATGGGCCGTTACCATTTTGCTGTTAATTAAGAGACGCTATCTACCGCTGAAATACAATTCAACAGAATTACAGCATTTATGATTAGAAGAAGCAACCGCCTACCATGTGGTGTTTTCAGACAATTTTAAAAAACCTAAAGTTAGCTGTTTTGATCTATTTTTTCCTACTAAACGTAAGTGAATACTTTAAAACTAAATAAGTTGTTATGTTTTTATATTCATATATAAATTCATCTGTTTATTGCGCATTTTTCATACGAATTTGTTTGATTTCATTTTTGTTCTTAGTCTTAGTTATCTGTTGTAAAAAATGGCACAGTCGCGTTAATTGAGCCACTTTAAGTTGTTTAAATTTGACTAGATATACCATCATAAATTTGAAATGAAAGTACTGAATTTCGAGGGCGGTACGCTTTGAACACTATTTTTCTTTCTTTTTTTTTAAATATTTTACATGGTTTACTATCTCCATAGAGGCTTTTTTTTTTTTTTTTTTTTTTTTTTTTTTTTTTTTTTTTTTTTTGTATAGCTGGATCAATTTCTTTATTCAGTTTAGCCCTTTATAAACATAAAAATACTTTTACATGTTTATGCAATAAATTCTGTTTGCATTTTTTTTTTTAATCTTGTATGTACTTATACTTATTTTCTTTGCATTCTTTATTTCTACGGCATATTTGGTTTACAGAGTTGAATTCAAGAATTTTCCACCTGGAGGATATTTGCGATTCCGTGAAGGGGGGGGGGAGACTTTTTACAGTTCTGGAGAGTGCAATTACACTGTTTTGCCATTAAAACGTAATAGATCCAATTGTCAATAGATGCAATCTTTTCAATATAGCATATTTTTAAAATACTTTTTAAATACAAGGCTGAAAATGTTGAAAACGACACAGACAAACGATCTGGAAGGCAAAAACCCGTCACAGCAAAAACGGTAAAAGATATAGGAAACGAAAAGGAGAGAGCAAGTTATGAAGAAATTGACCTGCAAGAAAACTGCAACTACAAATCCCCCTAAAAAGCCAAAACATCATTATAATTGTTAAATCCCTTGCTAAATTCAGCTAAATAAAAGTACAGAGGGAGCGAAAAAAACAATTGTGTTAACATCTTCGCCATGTAGTGTAAACATTGAAATGAAAAAAAGGGCAAAAAGGAAGATATGACAGCACAAAAGCAATTGGAAAAACAAGCTTTAAAAAATAGGCGTAATGCAATTGAAAAAAAAAATGATGGAAGGGAAGAACTAAAAACATAATTTAAAGAAAACATCTGTTTAAAAAAAATGTCTAATAATTCAGACTCTAAAAAGAAAAATATAGACATTGATAATTGGTTTTTCCTAATTTGTAAGAAAAATAAAATAGCAGAAATGATTCAGTGTTCAAATTACCAAATACGGTTCTATGTTGTGTGCGCTGGAATAAAAAAACGAATAAACGAAATTCATATGTTAGCTTTGCATCACTCCTTACATGATATTCAAGTAACTAGCAATTAGTTACATAATTTATCTTCTCAATTACTGATAACTTTGATTTATTATTTGAATAAATTTTGATTTAAAACAATTACTCTTATTTTCAGATATTGATTTCATTATATTTCATTGCTGTTAATTTGTTTGATTGTTTCATTAATCGCAAACTTTGCTTTTAATAAAATTAGCTTATTCCCTGGACATTAAAACAGCCTGCTATTGTTTGGTCCAATTTAGGAGACTGGGGGTCCAACTTAGGCGACCAGTTGCTGAATTTGGACAACTTTTGACAACTTTTCCAAATTAAAACAAATTTTAGGATTTTCAAAAAGAAATTGATTTAAGGATTTATTTAATTGGTAGATGGATAGATAAACCCAGTGTAGTTTTCCAGATATTTCAAAAATTAAGCTAGTAAAACCGGAAAATAAGTGAAGTGGTCCAAATCCGGCTACTCTCCACTACTCATTCGGCTACTCAATTATGGTGACATTCCTGTCACACTTTATCAGCAAACTCCAGAAAAGCACTCTGAATGAATTCAAAGTACATTTTTTTCAAAAAAAAAAAAAAAAAAAAAAAAAAAAAAGAATAAAACTACTTCGTATTTATTGATAATATTGACATATTAATGACGTGAATATTAATGATATTGTGATGAGTTTACGTATATTCATAATTGATGATGAGGCAGAGTTAAATCTTTCTTAATTTTAGGTAGCTTTCATCACAAAAAGCTACCGGAGGAAAGCAATTAAAAAAAATTTGGTATAATTTGATCAATCATGACCCTCAGACCCCGAAACCACCCTCCATTCAAATGTTGATATATATATGTATATATATATATATATATATTTCATCACTACTTAAAATGGAAAAACACCATAACTCAGAAAAGAAGGTGAGTATGTGCAATGTTTAACTATAAAAGACTTTTTAAAAAAAGTTAAAAAACAGGTAAAAAACAAAAACAAAGGCAAAAAATAGTCTTTTTTTCTTCAGTGGGAGGGCAGACAAATCCTAACTTCTCCCCCACTGCAAAAAATCTGCAGGTTTCTGAACACACACACGCACATATATATATATATGATCTTTGTCACACTGTAACTCTCGTATTTATGAACCGATCTGGATGTAGCTTCATGTGTACATAGTGCATACCAATGTCTCGACCGAGTTCGTTGGCCAGCTTCATCCGAAATTTTGTTTCAAAATAGCGGCCATTTAAATTTTTTTTTATTTAAAATTTGAAATGTGGTATCAAAGAATTGAAAATTGAAAAATATTTCTTTCTTATGTGTTTGACTTTAATACAAAGATTCCGGAGCAGTTTTTGTTTCGCCTATATCTTAAAAAATGGTTGAGTTATAGCACTTTGAATTTCTAGCATGGCTGAAATTTTGAAACGAACTGATTTTTGTCAAGGGATAACAGGAGTATTTATGAACCGATTTGGATGTACTTTGGTGTGTACATAATACGTACTAATGTCTGGACTGAGTTCGTTCGCCAGCTTCATCCGCCATCGTGTTTCAAAATGGCGGACATTTAAAATTAACAAAAAATAAAAATTTAAAATGAGGTACCAAAAAATTGGAAAAGGAAAAAGATTTTTTGTTTATGTTTGACCTTAATACAAAGATTCCTGAACAGTTTTTGTTTCGTCTATATCTAAAAAAAAATGCTGAGTTATAGCATTTTGAATTTCTATTGTGGATGACATTTTCAAACGACATGATTTTTGTCACGCGATACCAGGCGTATTTATGAACCGATTTGGATGTAACTTGGTGTGTACATAATATATACCAATGTCTCAACCGAGTTCGTTGGACAACTTCATTAGCCATCTTGTTTCAAAAGGCCTGCCATTAAAAAAATTAAATTTAAAATTTAAAATAAGTTATCAAAAAATTGAAAAATGAAAAAAAAAATATGTGTTTGACCCTGATACAAAGATTTCGGAGTAGTTTTTGTTTCGGATATATCTTAAAAAAGTCCTTCCGGCCAGTGCCGGGAGGAAGAGGTAGCTTTCATATTCCATATTATTTAAAAGCCAGCTTATATTGTTCAAACACACGGAGCTCAAATTAGTGGAGCCTGATTATAGAAGATTAAATACTAATTTTTGTTAATATTGAATATGAATGAGAATTTTGCGAAATTAGCCAGCGTTATCAAAGCTGGTTTCATTAAAGTGATTTATATTTGTCGCCAAATTCGGGGATATCCCGAATTATATTAATAATTATATTAACACGAATTATCGGTGATAGCCGGCCATTTTTAAACATAATGCGTGCAACAAAGCTCACCAATGAACTTGGTCGAGACCTTTGTAATTCCTGTGCACATGCTCACTCATATCTAAATCAGTTGTTATATGCGAGTGCTGTTGCAGGCAAAAAATCGGATTTTTTAAAATGTCACACACATTCGAAATTCAAACTGCTATATCTCGGCTTTTTTTAGATAAATGCAAAACAAAAAATAATCCGGAATCTTTGTAACAAGCTGAAACACATAAGACTTTTTTTTTTCAATTTCTAATTTTTTTTTGCACTTCATTTTAAAATAATTTTTTTTTCAATCTTTAAATGGCAGCCATTCTGAAACAAGATGGCGGATGAAGTTAGCAAACGAACTCAGCCGAGAGATTGCTGTGTACTATGCACATGCCTTGTCACATACAAATCGGTTCATAAATACGCGTGTTATCGCGTGACAAAAATCAGATCGTTTCAAAATGTCAGCCATGCTAGAAATTCAAAGTGCTATAACTCTGCCATTTTTTAAGACATAGACGAAACAAAAAATGCGCCGGAATCTTTGTATCAAGCTCAAACACATAAGAAAAACATCTTTTACAATTTCTAATTTTTTAACGCCTCATTTTAAATTTTAAATGTTTTTAAAATTTTTAAATGGCCGGTATTTTGAAACAAAATGTCGGATGAGGTTGGACAACGAACTCGGTCGAGACATTGCTATGCACTATGAACATTCTTTGTCACATCCAAATCGGTTCATAAATACGTGTATTACCGCGTGACAAAAATCAGATCGTTTCAAAATGTCAGCCATGCTAGAAATTCAAAGTGCTATAACTCAGCCATTTTTTAAGATATAGACGAAAATAAAAATGCTCCAGAATCTTTGTATTAAGTCCAAACAGGTAAGAAAAATATATTTTTCAATGTCTAATTTTTTTGTGCCTCATTTTAAATTTAATTTAAAAAAATTTAAATGGCCGCATTTGGAAACAAGATGGCGGATGAAGCTGGCCAACGAGCTCGGTCGAGACATTGGTATTTACTATGTACACACGAAATTTTATCCAAATCGGTTCATAAATACAAGAGTTACAGTATGACAAAGATCAGATATATATATATATATCAATTTTGAACGGAAGGTGGTTTCGGGGTCTGGGGTCATGATCGGTGAAAATATACCAACATTTTTCGGAATCGTTTTCCTCCGAACGGCTGCAATAGATAGTTTTTTGTAATGAAAGCTACCTAAAATGGTTGAATTATAGCACTTTGAATTTCTAGCATGGCTGACATTTTGAAACGATATGATATTTGTCACGTGATAACACGCGTATTTATTAACCTATTTCGATGCAGGAATTCATGTGGATAGTATATCGTAATGTCTCGACCAAGTTCGCTGGCCAGCGTCATCAGCCATCTTGTTTCAAAATGGAGGCCATTAAATTAAAAAAAAAAATTATTTATATATTTAAAGTGATGTGCAAAAAAATTAGAAATTGAAAAGGGTTTCTTTCTTAAGGATTTGAACATGATATGGATTACGGAGCCTTTTTTGTTTTGCCTTTAAAAATGGCTCAGATATAGCAATTTCAATTTCTAATGTGGGTGACATTTTGAAAAATCTGATTTTTTACCTGCGACAGCACTTGTATATATCAACCGATTCCGATGTGAGTGAGCATGTGCTCAGAAATTACTAAGGTCTCTGCCAAGTTCAGTCGTTAGCCTCATCCACTATGTTGTCTTAAAATGTCAGGACCTTCAAGATATCACCGAATTTGGCAACCAAATATAAGTTACTTTAAATAAAAGCAGCTTGGATAAAGCTGACTAATTTCGCGAAATTCTCCTTCATAATGATTTAATACTGATAAAAGTTAGCATTGAATCTCCTAAAATCGGTTTCCACTAAATTGAGCTTCGTGTGTTTGAATAATATAAGCCTGCTTTATAAAAATAAGGATTATGAAAGCTACCTCTTCCTCCCGGGACGGGCCGGAAGGACATTTTTTGATTTAAAGTTGTTTTATGTCAAGTAGGCCGAAACACGTTATTTTTCTTGTTTTTGTTTTATCATGTGTTGCAATATATTTTATTTTTTATTTGTGTAATATTATGTTTTATTTTTGAATAATGTAGTCGCAAAAAAAAAAAAGAAAAAAAAAAGTTCATAAAATTGTTTTATTTATGTGTGTCCCTTTCATCCCCTACAATGGGGTTAAAAGGGACATTAAATCCCAAGTTATAAAAATGCGCACGGATTTTAAATTACTGTACTTGAGGATAAGAGGCTTTACTAGTATTAAAGCAAAGGGTTGAGACGAGAATTAGGCGAAAAATGAGAATGATATCTTTTAATGTCATTATTTTTTAAACTTATAAAGACAAAATGTCCATTTCATCCCCCATCTCCCCTATTCTCTATAGCGCGTAACTGGATTCCGAAAACACTTACGATCGCACTTGAACATAAGGAATATTCTAGTTGAGCGTTTGTTTCCGAATAATATTCCATAAATAAATTAATATTTCAAATATATAAAGTAATATATATAAAACACAAATTTACAAGATATGTAATCGAACTACGAATTTAATGACTGAAATAATCAGAAGATTTTTTCTATATTCTGTTATCCGGGCAGTAAGTTGTGTATCCCGGGAATCCTGAAACATATAAAAGAATATATAAAGAGAGTAAGTTCGGATATAATGGAATAGTCGGGCAATATGGGATACTTCAATATCTAGCCCATAAAAGCCTCTGTAGCCAAACTTAAAACTGTCAAAGACGTTTCTTGTACTCATATGATGCATAGCGCAGAGCTCTGTTCGGATAATCGTTGTTGGAGTGAGGAGGTGAAATCATATCTTATTCTGAATGTTCCAATTTTTTACAGTAAGTCGTTATAAAAAGACATATTTTTTACAAGGAATCTTCGCCAATAATGTTATGAAATTCAGTATTAAGTTGAAAAGTTATATTTATGGCTGTGTTAGTTAGTTTACCTCTATGCTAACATGTTGCCAAGAGAGGAGGTTATTCATTTTGTATAGGATGTCTATATTCGACACAAATAAATATGTCATAGTCTTCATTATTTATAACTTTATAGCTAAATTGTTAGATATTTTTAAATGATCATTAAATTGTACAATAACTGTTCTAATAAATTAAAAAGTTCTTGAAAATAATACGGAGCATAAAAAGAAAGAGAGTAATTAATACTATCTGCCTCCAAAGAGTGATTTTATGAAAATAATTTTTTTACAAAAATGGAACTAGACTACGTATTACAGGAAATTTTATTTTCTATAGTCTTTTAAAAAATGCAATTTTTTTTGGAAGTATTAAGTATAATACACAATCCATCTTTCCATATTCACATAGTAGCATGACATTAATTTAAAGTGTTCTTTAGTTTGATTTATTTATTTGGTTAAAAATCTTTATGTTTGATTGTACTGTTACTCTGCTTTACAAAATTCCTGTTACGAATTTTTCTTTCGCAATTTATTTCGCTCAGAACATCAGTTTATCTAAAAGTAATGATTATGCAAATATAATGTCGTTGAATTTATGCTTTTACATACATTTGTTCAACCATAAAAAATCAAGAGCAAAAGTAAACTTGACTCTGTAAGGTTGACTTAAAATTATTATGTAAGGTATTGTATGTGCGTTACGATCATATAACGTTTAGGAAACAGACATTTCATAACATGCGTTAAAATGCTTATATTTAATAAATTCACAAAAAACTAGAAATCAGGAATTCGGCTTTTTCAGAATTTAGTGTCGCCCCCGATGAAAAAAATTATATATGGATATAAATATAGATAGTACAAAACACATATCAATTTTAAGACTTTTATTTTATACTTTTATTTTGTTATTTTTTTGTAACGCGCTTTTATTTTATATAAATTAACGTCATCCGCATCCACTGAAGAATTCTTCATTTATGATCCAGTCTTAAGCAACATTTACAGTACCATACGCATAGGACGTCACTATAACTGAATAATACACAAATAAAAAAAAATCATTCTAGAAACTCGACAAAACAAAATCGACTATCTAATGATTCATATGCATTCATTGGTTTGTAATACTAATATGATACTTAAAGTTAAATTTGGTTTATAATAACTCAATGTTTTATCAGAAATTTATCAGAAATCATTTATATATTTTTAAAAATAGCAAGTATTTTAAGTAATTTTTTTTTCTTCAGTTTTATGGAAATATGGCAATAAAATAAATAAATAAATAAAGATATAATTGCTATTTTTCAACTATTTTCTACAGAAATGGAGTACTTGAGTGGCCAAAATTAAAAAAAAAAATGACGCTAAAAACTACAGAAAAAAATTAATATCTCAAAAGTAAATGAAGATGCAATTTCCAAGCCCATTGCATTTAAAAGTACTTTTTCTCCAATACTACGGTATAAAAATCGAAAATGTGCGATGTTTAGAAGTTAAAAAAATTACAGTGGAGTATTTAACAGTACAATGATACATTTGCTTTGTTTTACGGCTGGCTTATACAACGGAATGTTATTTTTTGGAGACGACACTTTATTTGCTGGGAGAAAGAAATAGCATACCCGGGGTTATAAACTAATGATTATGCGAAAATAATGTCGATAAATGTATGCTTTTACATATATTTGTTCGACCATAAAATCAACAGCAAAAGTAAACTTGACTCTGTAAGATTGACTTAAAAATATTCTGTAAAGCATTGTATGCGTCACGTTCATATAGCATTTAGGAAACAGACATTTATAAACGTGCATTAAAATTTTTATACTTAATAAATATTTAAAATATAAAAAATAAAATGTTCATGCAATTGAATCACTTTTATGGTTATTGCGAAAGTATGTCATGTCTATGAATTCCAGCTTTTATTAGTACTTAAAAAACACTTAAAATTTTCTTTAAACTTAAAATAAAAATTTAAACTTAAAATAATAGGGGGCTATCTACATATTAAAACGAACCGAAACATCATTTTTTTTTCAATGACCAAACCTAATTTTAACAAGATATTTCAAATCTTCGATTCAAACTATGCCTAGACACCAAATTTCAAGTCATTTGAATGATAAGTTTTTGAATTATAAACATTCAAAATGTAGTGCTCCTAATGTAAAATTACATTTTCATATTTTTATTAATATCTCCTGAAATTATACTCCTAATGTGTTAATTGTTTGTAAAGCAATAATACTAAAATACTCAAATATAAATACGTTCAATTTGCAATCTTTATAATTGTATGGTATGAATTATGAAATTAATATTCGAAAAAATTATGAATTTAAAACTACAACTTTATTGAAGGATTTAGTTTTATTAAGTCCTGCTTTATGGAAATCCAAAATTTCATTTTTTTTCTTCGAAGCAGTTTTCAAATTATGCTTAAAAAACTGCGAAATGATGGTTTAAAGGGCGGTCTATGATAGAAGTGACAGGATATTTTGAAATTTCTTATGCAATCCTGTCATCTAGCAGTCTTCAATGACTGCTTGAGTGGCGCTTAAGATGCCTTGATCAAAAGGCATCAGACTCTCTCGGTCAACAATCAAGTACCGAATACGAATTTGGATACAGCACTTAAAATACGCTCATTTTAAAATAGTTAATTTCTCGAAAACTTATTGTACGAATTGCTTAAAATTTGTTTTGGGGCTAATTAAAGAGTGCAGAGTTCATTTATACTGTCATAATTGTGTACTGCTATTGAATAAACAAAGTTATGGTTCGTTTTAATATGTAGTGAGCCCCTAAGCAAATTCTATATACTTCATTTAAAAGTAGACTTTATTTCCAATCGTGTGGTACAAGTAACTTTCTTCTATGATAGCTTTTTGCACAGTTAGTAAGAGGTGTTTACTTTTTTTTCCACGACTGTACGTTTTTTATGTTGAGTAATTGTAGACAATGGAGCTATGGATAAACAGGAGTAGACAGATAGTGTAGTGTCTGATTGAAGCAACTGAGGAGCCTGCCACAGAATTGCAACTCTTTTTGGATTCCACTGGATAAGGCCCTTATTAATGTCGGGACATATTCTCACCATCAAAAAGGAATACTTTTTTTGCAAAATTCGTATAAGAAATTTTGCATGAATATGGCGTTTAAATAAGGACGAACATTTTTATACAAATTTACTAGTGGAAGTTTGCCCTGGTTTTAATCCAATTTGCTGGAATTGACAGCAAAATTGCCCAAGTTGTCATAATATGGCAGAATCGCAATGTGTAACCACCGCAAAAGAAATTGCAACCAGTAAAGAGGAATGAATATTCTTGATTTAATTTTGACAGAAATATTGCAAGAACAAAGAAGCAGGACATTTCTATTCACATTTACTGGTGTAAGTTTGGTTTTCGAACATTTTTATACAAATTTACTAGTGGAAGTTTGCCCTGGTTTTAATCGAAATCGCTGGCATTGACAGCAAAATTACCCAAGTTATCATAATATGGCAACATCGCAATGTGTAACCACCGCAAAACAAATTGCAACCAGTAAAGAGGAATAAATATTCTTGATTTAATTTTGACAGAAATATTGCAAGAACAAATAAGCAGGGCATTTCTATTCACAGTTACTGGTGTAAGTTTGGTTTTCGAACATTTTTATACAAATTTACTAGTGGAAGTTTGCCCTGGTTTTAATCTAATTCGCTGGCATTGACAGGAAAGTTGCTCAAATTGTCATAATATGGCAGAATCGCAATGTGTAACCACCGCAAATACAAATTGCAACCAGTAAAGAGGAATGAATATTCTTGATTTAATTTTGACAGAAATATTGCAAGAACAAATAAGCAGGACATTTCTATTCACAGTTACTGGTGTAAGTTTGGTTTTCGAACATTTTTATACAAATTTACTAGTGGAAGTTTGCCCTGGTTTTAATCTAATTCGCTGGCATTGACAGGAAAGTTGCTCAAGTTGTCATAATATGGCAGAATCGCAATGTGTAACCACCGCAAATACAAATTGCAACCAGTAAAGAGGAATGAATATTCTTGATTTAATTTTGACAGAAATATTGCAAGAACAAATAAGCAGGACATTTCTAGTCACATGTACTGGTGTAAGTTTGGTTTTTGAACATTTTTATACAAATTTACTAGTGGAAGTTTGCCCTGGCTTTAATCTAATTTGCTGGCATTGACAGAAAAGTTGCTCAAGTTGTCATAATATGGCAGAATCGCAATGTGTAACCACCGCAAATACAAATTGCAACCAGTAAAGAGGAATGAATATTCTTGATTTAATTTTGACAGAAATATTGCAAGAACAAATAAGCAGGACATTTCTATTCACATTTACATTGTATGTTTGGTTTTTGTGGTAATCAGAACCTGTAGAACCAGTTGCAGTTGAAGCTTCCTCATTTTGAGGATATTTCAGTTCCTCTTTATACATACTTTTATGTTGTAGATTACAACAGGAAAACATAATTTTTTTTCTTTTTAAATATTTTATGGATTAAAATTTCCAATGTGTATTTTTCAGTTTTATTAAAAATTTTATTTTTATGTATTATCAAGACATTGGATTATGTTATGTTATCTAAGAAGAAAAAAAAAATATATATATAAAATCTATAGTGTTCTAATTTTTTGTGATAGCGCATTAAATATTCGGAGTAACAATTTTACTACATGTGCAATGCAAGTAACATTAATTTAAATTCAAATAAAATAATTAATTTTATTGAACAGCCATGTAATGACATTATACTAATTACTCCGAATTCACTTCTACTGATTGCGATTTAAATCTGCCTACTAAGCATTCTCTAATTTGCTTACTTCACAGTTATGTAAAATTAATCTATTTGAGGTATGCTTTAAAACTACTACAAGATATTTATATATTTTGAATATAAATGTATTTATTATAAAAAAAAATTATATAAATATTATCATGTGTATATTACAAATACATTTTGCGCGTGGTGAATTTTTAGCAATTTTTTTTTTTTTTTTAAATAAAAATCTTTGAAATCACTTTTACATACATATATTTCTTTTTTCTATAATATATAAATATAGCATTTCAGACCCACTCTTCTTTCGATTTTTTAAAGAAATAATGATATACTGCATTGCATTGTACATGAGATAAGTAAGTTGAATTGTTTTAAAATATGTGTTTAGTGTACGAAGGAAAATTCTCTTTGAAATTATTAATGAGAGAATCGCGTGCAGTCGTAGGCAAATTATATTAGAGTAATTAAATTGAGATTACGATGACTAAACCAATGGATATATTTTCACTAATGAGACTGCACGTGTATTAATTCTGCCATTTTTATTGGATTCCTTTGTATTTTATAATTTATATAAACATCATTTTCAAGAAAAATATTACAGGTAGATCTATTTTCACTCATAGGCAAACATTATATCGTAAATCTTTTGTACTATGTATTTATTTAGATTTTTGTTATCTATTTTTACGTGAAACATTCGTGGAAAAGGAAATTAACTTTTATATAAAAAATGTACGGTAAATTAAAACAAAAATACCACAGATTTTTCACAGCCAATGAAGATACTTTATACTTAAGTCCGAAATTGAAGCATAATTTGAGAATTTTTTATGCGGTAAGGAAAGTGTTTAAATGCGAAATTCTGAATTGCATCCGAAATTTCACTGGCATTAGAACATTCATAAATATACCCACAATATTAAAATTAGATGCGAAAATAAAACTGGAAAGTTATATATATATATATATAATAACTTCGCGAGGTTTCCAGGTTAATCACAGAAATTTTAAAATAGATTTTATAAACATAAAGAACGCCCTCATTATCTAAATATCTATTTATAAAAAAATCTAATCAAAATTCCAAAATATGAATCTTAGATGAATTCGACCCTGCGATTGTCTAATCAAAACCTAATTTTCAAACTGATTTACTAACCATCAAGAACACACTGACACATAACACACAGACGAAAAGGCGTACAAACATATTTTTTTTATTATTATAGATTGCAGTAGATAAAATTAATTACTTTATTTTTAACATCAAACCTACCATTCCGGTACAAAACAAAACGTTTCTCACCTCATAGTTTAGAAATTACTGATTTATGGTCTTATTCATCATACACCCAAACTCCCGGTTAAGCACAATAGCCTTGATCGAGAAATCGAATTGTACTCAACATTAGCCTGATTGAACTTGTTTCCAGACGAGGTACAGTCAGATTAATAGCGAATACAATTTATGCGTTCGACCGATTTATTCACTCCTCACCAGGAATTGGACTTTATGGTGAATACGGGCTGTTTCAAAAGTATCTTGACATTTTATTGAAAAGTGCTTTAAACAAAGAGCTCAATACAAATAAGAAGTACAAAGTGTAATCAATGCATTTATATGTGGTTGTCCTGTAAGTTATAGCGTACATTCCACCTCTCTTGAATGGCAAGAAAGTGATCTGCAAGCACATGTGGTATTATTTCTGTTGCTGAATCTGTCATTCATTAATTAAGTTGTTCAATTGTGTGGATCTTCACTGCTTACACCTTTGACTTCTTGAACCCCCCCCCCCCCCCCCCAACACACACACAAAAAAAATAAATCTATGAATTCCTGTATGAACAATTCCTCCATAGGTGGATACATCGCGGTCTACGCAGAGTTTTGGCGCCGCGCTTTCTTGATTTATGGGGTCTTGTAGCTTTTAACCGCAACGAAAGTCAGCAAAATCTTTCAAAGTTTGAATTGGTGTATCGTCAAAACCTGTTTATGCATAAATATGAAATTTTGACTATCGATTTATTAGATTAGATCTTTTATTATACTACGATTATAAACTGACAAGCTTTTACATAATGTATAGATTATTGAAGTTAAAATAACTCCTTACATTTCTCTGTAAAGCATTGCGCGCATAATATGTTGAGCACATATCTATGGATTTTTATAAAATTTGAAACGTATTATAAGCACATTTGTGCAATTAAAATTACCTACTTTTAAGTATTTGCAATGGTAAGACTTTTAGTTAGGATTATTTTTATTCATTAAAAAAAAAATATATATAGTTTATATGGTAGGGAAGCCCCTGTGTTAAGGGAGCAAAAAAGGCCAAATTCGGAATTAATTAGGGGAAAGCTGGAAGTTGATTTAATCCCTTCAGTTTATGTCTAGAATGAATATTCTATGTTTTTCCCCTCGTACTAGGTGAGCATTTGGAAATATGTATCGATTTATAGTAAAAAAAAACACGTTTTTTTACATACCATAACAGTATCTCCAAACAGTTATCTCTGTCGAAAACATTGTCAATACAAGTGTTGTAGAGTTTAACAGTCTAAGTAAAATGAGTACCTACACTTAATATTTTTGTTGAACATTAAGATCACAATTCCACTTTACAGTTTTAGACCCGTGGTCAGGGTGTTGAACTCAGCATTAATTAGGAGAAAACTGGAAATTTTTTTAATCCTTTTAGTTTACGTCTAAAATCAACGTTCTATGTTTTGTTTCTCGTACTTGGGTGAATGTTAGAAAATATGTACATATTTATTTTCGAAAAACACATTTTTTTTTAATTACCGTAACAATATCTCAAAACAGCTAACTCTATAAAATTCATTGTCAATACAAATACTGTAGAGCTTAAAATTCTAAATAAAAATAGTACTAATCGTACTATAGTAAAAATCAGTAATATTTTTGTTCAACATTAAGGCCGCAATTTTATTTCAAAATTTTGCCTTAATCACAAATCAAGAGCTTGAAGCCAGGAGAGATCAAGTTAACTTAACAATATCTCAAAACAGCTAATTCTATCAAAAACATTGGAGTACAAAAGTTGTGGAGCCTAAAATTCTGAGTAAAATGAGTACCTATACTTAATACTTTTGTTCAATATTAAGGCCGCAGTTTTAAAATATTGTTAAGGTAATTTGGTCTCTCCTGTCTTCAAGCTCTTGATTTGGAAAATTTTGAAATAGAATTTCGAAATTAATATTGAACAAAAATATAAATGATTATACTCATTATATTCAGAATTTTAAGCTCTACAACATTTATATTGACAATGTTTTTTATAGAGTTAACTGTTTTGAGATACTGTTAAGGTAATAATAAAAAAAAAACATGTTTTTCGAAAATAAATATGTACATATTTTCTAACATTCACCCAAGTACGAAGAAGAAAACATAGTACGTTCATTTTAGACCTTTCTGAAAGGATTAAAATAATTTCCAGTTTTCTCCTAATTAATTCTGAGTTCAACCCCCTGACCACGAGTCTAAAACTTTAAAGTGGAATTGTGACCTTAATGTTCAACAAAAATATTAAGTGTATGTGGTCATTTTACTCAGAATTTTAAGCTCTAGAACATTTCTATTGACAATGTTTTCGACAGAGCTAGCTGTTTGGAGATACTGTTATGGTATGTAAAAAAACGTGTTTTTCGACTATAAATCTATACATATTCCTAACGATCACCTAGTACGAGGGGGGAAACATAGCATATTCATTCTAGACCTAAACTGAAGGGATTAAAACAATTTCCAGCTTTTCCCTAATTAATTCCGAATTCAACGCCCTAACCACTGGGCTAATATATATATGTATATAGATATATACATATATTGTCATGGTTAATAAAATAATTTTGAACAAAGAGTAGATTATTTTAAATGTACATAAGTTTTTATTAACTATATCAAATTTTATAATAATTCATAAATATTTTCTGAAGTTATCATGCGCGCAATGTCTTACGGAGTGAAAAAAAAGAGCTATTTTAATTTCAACAATGCATTAATTCTGCGAAAGACTGGTTAGTTTCTAATGGTAGTATATTATACAGCAAAATTAGTTTAATCAATAGTCAAAATTTCATGTTTATGCATAAAAAGGTTTTGAAGATGCACTTATTCAAACATTGAATGTTTTTGTTGATTTTCAGCAAGTTTAAGGGGGTCCGGACACATTTTAAAATATTTTTTATTTATAGAGTTAAATCTTTGAATTTTTTGTGATGGTTAACCATATCATTTGTAAACAAAATCACATGATAAAACATTTGATAGATTTATAAAAAAATTTCAAAATAACAGACATTACATTACATTACAAGATAAAAACACTAAAAACAATATAAAAGGACGTTTCGGATTCATTCTAAATCCCTCATCAGCTAATCCCTAACGTAAAAGTCATACTAGATTTTAAAGTTCAACAAGTAGAAAAACATTACATCAAGTTGCCAAAAATTATAGTTAAAAAATAAATGAATATTCTGTTGGTAGAGATGCAGCCTCGTTAATTGCTAAATCAGCAGTTCTCGTGTACCAAGCTTCCAAAAACATACGACTTGCATAAATGCTGCAGCCTGATCTAATTATATAAGCATTCTCAAAACTCGGAAAATGATCATAGACCAAGCAATAGAGGACGTATAGGGACTCTACCTAGCAAAATTAATGGTAGTACTGGAAATCGGCTTTCTAGATGTTTTTTGGGTCGCTGAATCCGAATTTGTAACTTCCCACCAAAATTTCGCCCGTCAACACCCCCCCCCCAAATTTTGGTAAAAAGCCCCCCCCCCCCCCAAAAAAAAAGGTTTTTATTAAAAAAATCAAATTTTTTATTGTTTTATGGAAAAAGTATCTAGAAATTCAGAAAGTAGACAAAATTTTCAACGAATTAGATATATGACATTATGACTTAATATGAAGGGGAAGGGGGATCTGCCTCGGAACATGCGCCGCAGTGCTGCGTGGACTAAGTTGCGCAATTCCACTTAACCACTCACACGTTTACATTAGCCCTCCCATCTTCCCTCCGAACTTTCTCTATAAGGTTTACTTTAAGTTTTTTGGGTCGCTGAATCCGATTTTTTAACTTACCCCCAAAATTTTCACCCCCGAAAACCCCACCAAATAGTTGTTTTTAACTTAAATTTCTTATTGTTGTAGGGGAAAAGCATTACGAAATTCAGAAACTAGACAAAATTTGCAACAAATAGGATTGATGACATTATGACGTAGGATAAACGAGAAGAGATGGGGCTGCCTCGGAACATTCCCCGCGCGCTTTTCTCAAAAAAACAATTTTTTTTTTTTTTTTTTGGGGGGGGGGTGCCGGGTGAAATTTTGGTGGGAAGTTACAAATTCGGATTCAGCGAGACAAAAAACATAGAGTGAGTCGAAATCCAGAACTAGTATTAATTTTGCCAGATAAAATTCCCTATTGCCTGGACCTCATAATTTAGTGCACGTAGCGCCGCAGTGCATGTTCAGAGGCAGCCCCCCCCCCCCCCCCGTTCATCCTAATTCATAGTGTCATATATCCTAGTTGTTGCAAATTTTGTCTAGTTTTTGAATTTCGTAATGCTTTTCCCCTAAAACAATAAGAAATTTATGTTGAAAACAACTATTTTGGGGGTTTCGGGGAGGGAAATTTTTGGGGGAAAGTTAAAAATTCGGATTCAGCGATCCAAAAATCTTAAAGTAAACGTTATAGAGAAAGTTCGGAGGGGAGATGGGAGGGCGAATGTAAACGTGTGAGTGATTAAGTGGAATTGCGCAACTTAGTTTACGCAGCACCGCGCGCATGTTCCGAGGCAGATTCCCCCTTCCCCTTCGTCCTAAGTCATAATGTCATATATCTAATTTGTTGGAAATTTTGTCTACTTTCTGAATTTCTAGATACTTTTTCTCTATTTTACTTTTTTCTATTTTTTTTTAATAAAAACCTTTTTTGGGGGGGCTTTTTACCAAAATTTGGGGAGGTTGCCGGGGGAAATTTTAGTGGGAAGTTACAAATTCAGATTCAGCGACCCCAAAAACATCTAGAAAGCCGATTTCCAGTACTACCATTAATTTTGCTAGGCAAAATTCTCTATTGCCTGGACTATCAGTTTTCATGGCGTGATCAACAATTTTAGAATCTAAATTTTTATTTCTAAAAGCATGTTGATGCTCCTTAAGTCTTGTTTCAAGTGTACAGTTGGTTTCACCTATGTAGACTGCATTATACAGGTTCCACGGAATTCCATAAATAACATCTTTAAACTCTGAGATTGGATATCGATGCTTAAAATTGCTTAAAAGATGCTTAAGTGGTGTCTGTGGGATGAAGGACGTGTGAATGCCAAGTGTGAGTGCCACTTGGCTCAAAATGAATCCGAAACGTCCTTTTATATTGTTTTAAGTGTTCTTATCTTGTAATGTATTCTAATGTCTGTTATTTTGAAAAGTTTTTATAAATATGAATGAATTCAGACTTTTGTTTATATATATATAAAAAAAATCACATATATTTTTTTTAACTTAAAATTTATTAAACAAGTGGGGTAGTTTAAAATCGTTATAACTTGAAATATTATTTGTAGAATTCCAAATTTTTATCATTTAAATAAACAGCAATATATAACTTTTAATTTTGATTCACCATTTTTAAAAATATTAATTTCCAAAAAAATAAAAATATTTAAAAAAAAAATGATATAACTTAAAAAAAAAGTCGTATGTTTAAAAGTATATATATATTTTTTCAAATTTGCAGAATCAAAATTAAAGTAAACTAATTTAAAAAGACGTGTTCTAAGTTTGAAACAGTTATCTTTAACGGTTCTTTAGTTATAACAATTTAAATACGGGAAATGGTGAAAAACCCATCATGAAGAAAAACGCACTTTCACATAAAGTCGTTGAATGACAACCATTGCTCGAAAGCTAGACTTTGAAAACAAACCAAAACGATAAAATTATTATATTCTGTTCTAATTAAGTTAAAAACATGATTAAAACGTCATTTTAGGCAGAAAAAAGCAGAGAGATTTTTACTGCAATATTTAATTCGGAGTTTTTTGTGTCTCGGACCCCCTTAAAAGGTACAAGACCCCTTGACGCCTCTAGAATTTATTGTGGGTTATTCATGAAGTCGAAGGTGTACGCAGTGAAGAACAATTGAACAATAGGGTGATCGCTGCTGTATGGTGAAAAAAAAAAGTTCTAATAATCAAAACCTACCTATGCGGGAAAGATGTTCTATTGTATGGAGATTAAGATAAAAATAATAAAAATAATAGATTTTAAATTTTAATACTGCCGCAAGGAGGTTGAAATTTCTAAAAAATTGGAAAATAGACCTAATTTTCGTCAGATGATTTTTGACTCAAAATATATATATTTTTTAATATTAATCAAAAAGTACTTATGCGGAAAAGATATTACATTGTATGGGGGTTAAGAGAAAAATAATAAAAATAAATAAATTTCAAAATTTAATACTTACAAATCGGTAAAATTTCGAAAAAAATGGAAAAATACCGAATTTTGATTAAATGATTTTTTATTCAAAATAATTGTTTTAATATTAATCAAAACCTGCCTATGCAGTAAATATGTTAAGATTAAGCGGAAAATAATTTAAATTTTTTTTTCAAAATTTAGTACTGCCGCAAGGGGGTTGAATTTTGGAAAGAAAATAGAAATTCCATCTTTTTCCTCTCTCTAAAATTACTGCACTATAACGATTCTGAGAAAAGACATGATTGCTCTATATTTGGGTCTCGCTGTGGTATGCTAATGAATATGCTTCTAACCTACGAAAACCTACTAATAAGGTGCATAAGATGGAATTCAAAAGAAAACCAAAGTAAGGGAAACAGTGTATACATCTATACTTTCCTCCTCATGTGAAGAAGTTGCTAATAAGTTATAAGAGACCTGGAAACGTGCTTCAATCTTAATAATTGACTACTACAGCATTTTGATAAAAAATTCGATCATACCACGACAAATATCGTGCTCTTCTTAAATGTTACAAAGCAAGAAAAGAGATTGAAAGCTACCGCAATCAGATTGACGCTTTCCGAAAAAAAGCAAATGCTCTATTTGATATATCGACATAATCGTTTGAAGGTTGCCGCTGTAAGAAAGAACTGAAAGTACGGGTCACAGGACTGGAAAGTCACATTACAAATACGGTAAATTCTGTCTAAGGCGGAGTCTGTGTAAACCGGAAATCTGTCTACCACGGAAATTTTTTAAATCCCGGCAAACCCATAGTAAATAACATTAATTCTTGCTGCATAAGCCGGAATCTGCCTAACGCGGAAACGGAAAGAGTTTTAAGGTCCCACCGAAACCAAAATTTTGCATAAGGCGGAAAAAAGTACATTTTAAAAATGAAAGGCATTTCGTTTATGAAACTTTAAAATTAATATATAATACGTAAGTCAATTTCGAGCATAGAAATTAAATTCCGTAATACTTAAAAACACTAATTCAAAAGAACAGAAACTGTTTAAATTTTAAGGACTTCTTGCTTATACAATTTTTTCCTATATAAATATGCGTTTAAAAGTTATTATTACATGTAGAATGCACATTTATGAAAATATGTATTGTCTAAAGTACAATATATTATGCTTCTTAAGGTTGTACTCAAATTCAAAGTGATAGCTTTCTGTCTCATTTCCAAAGTTATTATTATTATTATTATTATTATTATTTTTTGTATGTGTAAACTTCAAATTTGTAGGTATTACAGCAGTACTAAGGAATTGAATAGCGTTTCTCATTTATTTATAAAGACAAAGAATTTTCCAGAATTTCAGTTTTCAACACATTTTCGAGTCATGACAATCAATGAAAGATCGTCATCTGCGAGCAATTCATTATAACTCAAGATCCAATATTTTTATCGAAAACATGAAATGTTATTCAATTGACGTATGCTTCGTTCCAGTAAATCACGCTTTTTTGCATAAGCCAAAATATTATCTACCACGGAAAATTTTCTCAGTCCCAACCTATTCCGCCTTAGACAGAGTTTACTGTAAAGCCAAGAGCGTTATGTGGAGAGAAACAAAACGCTGCCTGATGTTTCTTCCATTTCAATAGATTTGAATATGAATATAAATAATGGGCGTAACTTGAAGCGGCGCGTATGTGCGAGCATAATGACTTTCTGCATCGTCATCAATGATTGAAAGAGGGGTCTATAACGCTGACTAAATCACTGTCTTACATGTAGTGACGAAATTTCTAGCCGCAGCCAAAACATTGGACCTTTTTGTCATTTCCGACCAAGCAGGCGCTGCCATAGTGTCTGCTGCGCTTCAAGATGTGGACATTATCTCACAATGCGATGTACTGAACGTTGTTGACATAAATAAATTTTGGCGTGAAAGAACAAAGGCAAGAGTCACTCTATTGTCTCAGTCAGGTGTAAAAGATTATGACCATGACCAGTTTGGTTTATATTTCGATGTACGTACTCTGATATAAAACAGAAGAAAAATCATAATAGAAGAACACATAAGCTTGCTAAAAGAACTTGGATCCGAGTGCATCGGCCATCTATCTGTAAACTCTGGGAGAGAGCAAATCATTGGGAAAAAAGTTGGTTGCGATCGGTTGCAACCGACATCTGTTAACACTGCTGTCAAAGGAGGTGTTATTCGAAATATGGATCTGAAGCTGAAGCGTTCACTACAATGATTTGTGTACCTGTTATACGCCAATGAGCTCCCACTACGTCATCTTTTCGCGTACGTGGATGGAACCACGATTGGCCACAGAAGCTTCACTGCTGAAATAAGAAAAATGTTGGATGGATGTGAGAAGCTACCTGGCGTTTCATTCATGTCAATTGCACACTGTGTGAAATAACTAACAAGAAAGACTTAAGTACCGATCAACTGTACTTAATGGAAATTTGTCTATCGAAGCGAAACCCTGGAAATATTTGCCACTCAAGGTAGCTTACAATCGCGAACAGATATTTAAGAATCTATTTAGCTTATGAAATTCCATCCGAGGCCTTGGTAACATTACTAGCTTTTCACATTTGTGCGATGGATTATATTGATTTGATTACATGGGAAAATGTCACGGAACCTCCACTAACTGAACGATTTAATGACGACATGATTTCAAAAGCAATAGTAAATTCCGGAGGCAATAATACTATTATCAAGGGGTTTCCGTTCCACACTCAAGCTACAGAACGAATAGTAAAAACAGTTGCGGAAGCATCTTCTGCTGTTCGTGAACCATAAAGAAGAGGCAACTTTATAAGAAATTTTATCGAATCACGAAAACTCATGCCAATTTTCAACGCCAAACGTGATTACTGCTCACTGTAATTTCAACGATTTATTTAGTTTTTCTTAAATTAATACTAAGAAAGCTTTTAAATAAGAAGATGGAGTTTTTCTTGTAACCAAGTAAGTGTCCTCTTATTGCAATAAATATTAAAAAGTACTAAAATGTATGTTTCGCTGAACAAAAATCACTTTGAATTTTTACCGTAAAAAGACTCAAACACACAAAATGCAACCACCATGAGGCAGTATTAAATTTTGGAATTAATTTTTTTAATTGTTTTTCTCTTAATCTCCATACAATAGAAAATCTTTTCCGCATATGTAGGATTTGATTAATATTAAAAGAATTATTTTGAGTCAAAAATAATCTGGCCAAAATGAGGTCTTTCTTCCATTTTTTTCGGAATTTCAAGCCCATTGCGGCAGTATTAAATTTTGAAATTAATTTTTTAAAATTATTTTTCTCTTAATCTCCATATGATGGAACATCTTTTCAGCATAGGTAGATTTTGAAATTGTGAGAAAATTGTTTTCGATCCACCCTATTGAACAACTAACTAAACAACGAATAACTAATGCAGCAGCACAAATAATACCGCCTATGCTTGCAGATTTCTTTCTCGCGACGCTAGAAAGATCCCTTTGTTTACACGTACAGTGCAACAATATTGAAATGCATTGATTACACCTTGTATTTCTTATGTGTACGAACAAGCTCTTTAGTAAAATCTCCTTTCAGGAAAAGGCTAACAGACTCTGTATAAGCCTTACTGTATTCGGCATCTGTAACTTTAATTTTAAATATCTAATAAGATAGAATCTGAGTGCTTGTGTTTGAATCTTTTGGCTACTACTAAGACGTGAAATGTGGGAAAAAACATTGTCAGCAATTTTTTTTTTTTTTGCAGAACACGTAGAGACACAAAGTAGATATCTTTATTTTTATTTATGTTGGCGTTTATAGAACTACGTCTGCCGTTTAAAGGATTTTTTTTTTTTAATCTGTGAATCGATAAATACATTTGGGTGTTGCCATTAGTTTTTTTTAAACTGTTTTACCCTAAAAACGAAAGCTCAATTGTTGTTCTTCGTGTAATTCTCGAGTCCGTGATTTAAAATAAACACATCCCATTTCCTTGAACTTTACAATCGTTAGATGTTTACATATCCGTAATTTTTTTTTAAGCATTCTGTATAATACTAATTAGATTATTTCTTGAAAGTACGAGAATCCAGGCCAAAAAGAATTGATCCCTTAATTACTTCAAGTTCCTTGTCATTTATTTTTTATCTAAAGATGATTGAGTATCTTGCTTTGAATGTAATCTCTAAATCAAACAGTTCTTAAAAGTGTGTTGGTTTGGTGAAAGTAGAGAATTTAAATGAACAACATTAATGAAATCATGAATGTTAAAATTTATTTTAAACAAATATTATATTGCGCTTTAAAAAATAGTTGAATCTAGAATGTTCATATTATTTTCGAAATTTTATTCAGCATTATTTCCCTTATAGTAAATTTTTCGAATTTTGTGGGGTCTTTTTGTTCTGAGTTAGTATTGGGAGAATATAGTATGTAAATCATATTTATACAACATTTTTTTTTTATATTTAAAAGAATATTTGTTGGTAATAAATAAAAATTACAGATGAAAGAAAAAAAAGAAGCAAAAGTAAAAGAAACAAAAACCCAAGTGAGCAAATGACATGCCTAGGAAATATTATTAGGCAATTTTCTTCTTTTAAAGTCTTCATCCTCAAGGAACTTTCAAAATAAAGGTGTAAGATTAATATAAAATTAACCAATTAGGATGAATAATGTTTTATTATTATGAGCTTATACTAGTACATGAAGAAACTCGCAAGCTAATTTAAACCTATGAGATCGTTTTTTCCAAATTTCTAGCTTGCATTTTGATTCTTTTTAACAATTTGTTTTGCATATAATAGCCGAGGTCGATCTCTGACGTTATTAGTTTTAAAAATTTTGATTTTGGTTGCAGTTTTTCTAAATTAATTTCGGATTTGGTTAAGAATTAATAATTAGCCTAATAAAAAAAACAAAAACTGCAACCAAAATCGAAAACGTATAAACTAACAACGATAGTGATCGAACTAGAATATCCTATTCTGAAGCAAAATATTAAAAACTGTTAAATTTCAAGCGATAAATCGGAAAAGAAAACCCGCTCCCACAGATTTAGCAGTGGCTTGCGAGTTTCCTCGCGTGACTAGGTTGTTCTGGAAACATTCTTTCAATAGAACATTATGGCGTAACTTCAATCACTCTTTTCGTTTGCATATTGCATTAAAAAAATCCTTTTTAATGATTACAACAAACAAATATTTCTATGACGATCTTAATATCTCTAATTTAATTTACTTGTTCATTGTAGGAACGATATGGAGATTTTTAACTGTATTTTTGGTTAAAACATATGTAATGAACTTATGCATTGTATGTATGTTATGCAATGATTGGGATATTTCACCAAACAGGACGTTTGTCCAAATTGTATATATTATTTGCGAAGAGTGCACAAGATGGAAGCAAAGTACTTTTCTATTTATCCGTTTTCTTGCTTTTTAGATGCATGTAAAAAAAATAAACGTGGTAATTTACGATTTCCAACTCAAAATTTTCCATTCGCAATTCGTAATTTCTTATGCTAGTCATAAAGAATATTAATGCTAGTATTTTTGCTGAAATATGCACTTCAGTTCAAGAATTAAATAATTAGTCTGTTTATTCCTCAGACCATAATGTAGGACTATGCCTTGTTCTCTGTTTACTTTCATTCAAAATGACAACTTAGGGATATTTGAACCAGAGTTGATTTCCATTATTTCTCCTAGTTCAATTAATAACCTTTATTTATTTTTTAAATATGGAATTAAATTTAAGAAAAAAATAATAATTTTATTTCAGTAATTACTAATTTAAATCAATTTCATTTAAAATAGTAAATATAGTCTATACAAAATAAATGAAAGTTTCTCTCTGTCTGTCTGTGTGCTATAGCTAGCTAAATCTGCCGCACGCACGACGCTAATAATTTCTGTGATGTTTGTCCAAAACATCTCATGGTGAACTTCAGACATAGAAATTTAAATTTCTAATAATTAGTTGAGTTGTTAAATAAAAATCGCAAACTCATTAAAAACTCCTCTCTGTCTTTCTGAGAGGGAGAAGGCGCTGGTGGATGTGTTTCTACGCATGCGTAAATGCGTAGAAACAAATTTACGCAACAGAAGGAAACGAAGAACCGCCTTTTTGTTTATATTTGTGCTTTTTAATAGTTATGTTTTAAGGTAAATCGAACAAACTGCTCGGTACAGTTACTGAGCATATTCCGAAAGAACGATCTCTAATGTCTAAAATGCCGCAATAAATTCAAAAAATTATCACAGTTAACTCTTTGAAAGAAAAATTCAAAAAATATGTTTTTACCGAAAAACGTGTCCCCCCTTATGGCAATGCCCCATTAGGGTACAATTTTAGAGGTAAAGGCAAACACACAAATATACTTTTAAAGATGCAACCTTCTTCTAATCGATGAAGGAATCAGTTTTAAAAAATATTAATCTTTGCCATTTCAAATACACCTGCGCAAGCAGTTCAATTCGCACCTCAAGAACAGGATTTTTTATTACGCCAAAAGTAACTAAATATCCGCATTTTAACACATTTCTTTAGAACATCTCAATAAACCTGACTTATATCATACACAAAATTTTCGAAATGTTCGGAGGGGTAAAAATATCTTTTTTTACAAAATAAAAAGTGGGAAAATTTCGACGAAAAAGAAAATCCAAATAGCATATACTTAAAATCCAATACTTTTTTTTTTATTTAAAAATATAAATTCCGACAAAATGGTGTTAAATATATAAAATTACATAAATATAATATTCAATTAAGGCTATTTCCTCGGACGCGGGCAACGCCATGCGGGTAAGCTAGTTGAATAAAAAAAAAGTTTGAAAAAAATGACCATTAATGCATGTTGAGAAGAATAAATTAACACTTTACCGACCGGCCATGGATTAATCGACGTTTGCACCCCAGCACTTACCGACCGGCCGTCGATTATTCGACGTTTGCTCCCCAGCGCTTACCGACCGGTCGTCGATTAATCGACTTTTGATCTTTCTGTTAGAATTGATTAGTTTAGATTGACAAGTAGCAAGCTGCAAGCATTTCGCATTTTTTATTCAGATAATCGGTGCTTTTTTATAAGCTTTAGCCCTTAGAAATGAATGGAAACGATAGTCTCGGCGAGTTTTATTTCGACGACCTGTCAGATTGTCTTGACTGCCATTCAGCAAGTAGTACTGATGACGAAAGTGATAGCAGTAGTACAGCCATTCGAAAGCGACGTCCTGTACCGCTAATATACAGTGATTCAGAAGACGAGAACATGAATAATAATGTTGAAGACAACAATGATACATGGTCAACGAACGACAAGTGTATAATTTTGGAACCTTTCGAAGGCAGCTCTGGCGTAAAAATTATGCCAAGTTCCTGAGAAAGCGTAATGGATATTGTGAATTTATTCATTGGAAGTGACCTGATTGAGTACTTCGTGAGGGAGTCTAATAGATAACATTATCAAATTGTGTAAAAATATAGAATTACATCAAAAACGAAAATATGGAAAGACGCTGACTGAAATGACTGAAATGAAGAAATTTTTGAGCCTGATCATTCTCATGGGACAAGTAAAGAAGGACGTCCTCTACGATTATTGGTGTACAGACCCATCTATAGAAACGCCGTTCTTCTCGAAGGTTATGAGCAGGAACAGATTTTTACAAATAATGCAAAGCTGGCATGTTTGTAATAATAACGATATTTCTCCCAATTCGCTTAGACTGGTGAAGGTCCAGCCTGTCATTGATTATTTCAAGGAAAAATTTAACAACGTATATAAACCAGATCAACAATTGTCTCTAGATGAATGTTTAACTCCATGCAGAGGTAGACTGTCAATCAAAACATATAATCCGGCAAAAATTACAAAATATGGAATACTGGTTAGAGTGCTGTCTGAAGCTCGTACAGGATACGTATCCAACTTTAGTGTGTATGCCGCTGATGGAAAAAATAAATTAGAAGAGACAGTATTATCGGTCATTGGACCGTATAAGAACATGTGGCATCATACATATCAAGATAATTATTATAATAATGTCAACATAGCTAAAATGTTTAAAAAAATAAATTGCGAGTGTGCGGGACGATTCGAAAGAACAGAGGTCTTCCTCAAATACTTCAAACGGTCAAGCTTTCAAAAGGCCAACATCAATTTCTTAGAAATGGCCATATTTTATTACAAGTATGGAATAATGGCAAAAGGAATGTAAACATGATATCGACAATACATTCTGCACAAATGGCGCAATCTAGAAACAGAAGCAGGACATCAGATTACCCCGTACAGAAACCTATTTCAATAATAGATTATAATAAATATATGAAGGGCGTAGATAGCGCAGATCAATATCTGTCCTATTATTCCATTTTTAGGAAAACAAAAAAATGGACGAAACGTGTCGTAATGTTCTTCATCAGTTGTGCACTTTTTAACTCCTTTAAAGTATATACAACTCTGAACAGACAGAAGATTACATATAAAAATTTTCTGCACAAAGCGACCTTTCATTGATAGAAGACAGCGAAACTGAAGAACAAGGTAAGGATCTATCTAATTCCGAACCCACAAGAACCACACCCCGATTTGATCATCCCATAAGACTGGCAAATTTCGGAAAGCATAAACTAGTAAATATAGTGACCAGCGGTCAATGTAAAAAACCCCTACGACAATGTAGAGTTTGTGCAAGTAAAAAAAAAAAAACTAAGCAGAACAGGTTTCGCTTGTAAATACTGCAACGTCCCATTAAACAAAGGTGACTGTTTCGAGCGCTATCATAGTTTAAAAAAAAATGTTAAACAGCTTCTTTTGTCGACAAATATTGTTATATGGATTATGGTATATTTTATGTAAATAATAAACTGGAAACGACTGTAATAGATAAAATAAATATTGTTTAACACTAATATGATTAAAGTAAAAGATTTTATTAAATTTCGTTACCCTAGAATAACACGAAGCGTACAATTTTACCAGAGTTTAAGAAAATCGCATATATTCCCATGCGTCAGTCTAGGCCGAAACCAAGCCGGTGTCTCGAACGATCTGCGGCTGACCGGGCGGTGAAAGGGCATAGTATGTTCGAACCGCTACCGGTCGGTAAAGTGTTAAAATATTATATATTTTGCGGTTTGAAACAGATAAAATTCAGTAACAGCTACATATATCACAACATGAATATAGTATATTGTTTATGTATAATATGCATATCTCAGAACTTTATCGAAATATGTTACGTTAATTTCTTCTTTTGATCTCCATCTACTATATCCAAGATACAGTGACTTTAAAAGTGCATTGTATGATTCTACAAATGTTCATTGTTTTCAAAACTTATGAACCTGATATATTCAGGATCGTTAGCATTACTTAAAAGTCAGTTTAATGAAACGTGTTTAGAGTTAGTAATTTTTCTTAGTTAAAAAAAGGGCAAAGGTATTTTTATTCGTTAAAAAAAAAAGGCAAACGTATTTTCATATTAATAAGGTACCATTCGATTAAGTAAAATGAATTGTAAGTCCAAGTTTATATATTTTAGAATGTCTAGTCTCCTTGTAGTGTGGAAATGTCTAGATTTTACTTATTTACAGAGCTGTAAAAGAAAAAAAAATCGTTGTAAAAAATCAAAATAACTAATCGTTGTAATAAAATAAAATAAAATAAAATAAAATAACATAAAATAAAATAAAATAAAATAAAATAAAATAAAATGTAAATAAAAAATCGTTTACAGCGTTTTAAGATGCTGTAAATAGGAGTAATTTATATTAGCCTACTTATAGTAGACACTCTAAAATACTATTATATGTAAAACCAAATACGAGCATTGTGCCAATAGTGGAAAAATATCTTCCGACTGTTCCATAATATAGTAGTAATTAATGCAGGGAGATAATCACCTCGTGCTAAAACGTTTGTTGCCAGTAGTTATAATGTTATGTGCAGTATATTGCAGTATATATTTTTTTTCTGGTAACAATGCCCATGTCATTAAAAAATGCAAAAATAACAGCTGCATTTCTGGTTAAAAAAAAAAAAAAAAAAAAAAAAAAAAAAAAAAAAGTGTAGGATTATGGATTATTAAGCGTAGGTTATTGCACTTTCAATATTTTTTATTATTAATTATTTTTGCTATTATAATTCTGTAATACGTTCATAAATCATAAAAAATATCTTTAATATTACATTTTTAATTAATTTGTAAATATTTTTTTATCAAAATTAAGATATATGAACAATGTATCATTTTTTCACTCTCGTGTTATATTGGTCACAAAGCTTAATTTTGATGAAAATGTTTAGAAATTAATTTAAGTTTTAACAATATTTTTTTTTATGATTTATGAACCGATTTAGGTATTATAATACTAAAATGAACTTTAGTACGCGGTTTTTAAAGTTATTACACGTGAAACAATTTTCTTCATTTACTGTACCATAGGTGCCAAGTTGCCACTAATCCTCCGTAATAGGTGGGTTAATTTAACCCTGGTTTAATACATTTCGCACCAGGTTTTTTTTTTCAGAAATAAAATTAAATAAGTTCCACGTAAAAAACTGGAATTAAATAAATAAAGATTTATCAAATGATTTTTCTGGTTCGAAACGTTGTTAAACTGGGTTAAATTAATCCACGCATTACGGAAGATTAGTGCGAACTTGGCAGCTCTGCTGTACTCATTATGTTGTTAAAATAAATCTATATATTAAAAAGTAGGATTTTAAACTCGTGGAATTCGAAAAATGTTAAATTGGTCATCAGAGTTGTTGATCGAACAAACAATTCCTGAAATAGATTTAGGATGTTAATTCTTAATAAGAATAATTTTTAAAACCCTTAGTTAAAGCTTCACTATTTTAAGAATATGTCAGTTCCTCTTTATTAATATTTCCATGTTTTTAAAACAACATTTTCCAGTTTTGCGACACATTGGAAAATTTATTTTTTTATATCACATTCTGATTGGCAATATCGAGGAATATCCATTAGAATGTTTTAAACCACTCACCTTACTTTTGACTTTATTATTGTTTTTGGCCATTTCTTAATCTCTCAATAACAAAATTAGTATCGAAGTAAAAATATTGATTTCGATTCTGGTCTGTCAGTTCAAAAAATAAAATCTCCTCATTATTGCATGTGTATTACGCTCTAAGCGATGTCTTAACGTCATTAATTGCATCATAATTTTAAATAAAACGCTGTGTCCGAAATATGAAAAAATGAATAAAATTAGAAAAAAGAAAAATACTTAAATTTAAATTAAATATTTAGAAAGATTTTAAAAAAGAGCTTTGAAAAGATACCCATAATTAAAATAAATTCTGATAAAGAAAATACTCAATTTATAAGATGTGTTTGAGTCCTCTCCAACCACCGTTAGTCATAGACATATAGTTCCAATTACAAATTAGTTTTAAATGTGGTAAGAAATAGTATTTTAAACGCCGTTTTGATCAGTAAAAACAATTCTTAAAAAGTTACTAACATTAAATTTTTATACTGCCCACCTGTCCTATAAGTAATACTTAATAAAAAATATCCTATTACACTAATAAATAAGATTAAAAAAGTCCCTTCATCTAACACTAAAATTGACCCAGTTATGAAACTTTGAATTGCATTAATTATACCAATTTTCTGATCCGAACACAGATGGGTTGGAACCTGCTTCGAAAGATCGTACACAAAGTGTTTAAAGTATTAGAATGATTTATTCCGCGTGTACATTTCTTCATTGCAGCCGAAGGGAGTCACTTCGAGCAAGTTTTAAGATACCTTTAATTTTTATTAATTACGTTCTTGATTAGATAACATAATAACCTTTTAAAATGCATCACATTGGAAAGATTTGCAACTGTTGCTTTTCATCATCTCATTTAACAAAATATCTGTTATTTTTTAACTTACTAGGGGGCTCTGCCCCCTACGAGCTACGCTCGTCAACCCCCGTTCAGACACCGCAGACTCTAACAGCACGCTAATTTGATCGCCTTTAAAAAGATTTCGGAAGATTGAATTATAATTTGAATCTGACAATTATAATCTGACGTAATTTTCACCAAACTTTTCTTTCTCTTTTTAATATTCACGTCAAAATACTTTTGTTAGAAATGAAATATTATGATCATCTTAAAATGTCAAGTAAATGTCTCGCGCAATTTTTAAATTAAAACTGTTTTGCAATATTATTTTTTGTTCATTTTACGTAATAAGTGTAATATGACGTAAATTTTCCTATTTAGGAATTCTAACGCATGCTACTGAATTTATTATTTTACAATATTCTTTCTCATTTAAAATTCACATGCAACTATAGTTTTTATGACGTAATTTTCAATTAGTTCCTGCTTTTTATATTTTTTGTTTGTAATAGTCACGTGTAAAATAAATTTTTAATTTGAAGCAAACATTATTGCTTGCGCTGTTTATACAGCTGGCAACAGTTTAAATTAATACAATTTTCTAAAATTTGTAAAAAATATCTCTCGAAATGCTGAAAATTTGAATTTAAAATAGAAATAAAACCTCGAAAAATTATTCAAATTAAAAAACTAACTGCAATCTGCACACCGGGAAATTCTGACGCATAAAATGATCTAAAAATGATTAAATTCCTATGTACAGTTTTTGCTCCTATAAAACTTTTTTAGTGGAACGATTTTGTCCAACTTTGGCATTAAATATCTCTTAAAATAATTCTTCGATTTGAAAACTGTCTGCATCAGCGTCTTTATCAGACATTTCTGTATAATACTACCGATTTTCATATTTTTGTATGCATTATTTTTCTTAATATTAACGAAGAAAGACCTCCGGTCACAAAAAATTCAAAACCGGCGGCGGCGGCGGCGGCGGCGGTGACAGCGGTAGTTACATTTTTTTAGAATAGAGAGATATTTTCAATACAATTTGTATATTTTTCTTTAATATGTCTGAATGAAAACAGATTTCTGATTTATATTGTAATGTTAATTTTACTCTCAACTAATATATGTTTTTTTTTTTTTTTAATATCTGATGATTATTTATATATCTAATAAATTTGTGAATGACCCCTATTTTGAAGCAAAATATGCCACAATTTTAAACAGCTATTATTCGGGCAGTTTTAATAATACAAGAATGGGGTTTGTTTCTCTTACTTCTGAGTGTAATATATGATTTTTAATAAATATAACTTATAGGACAAGGGGCCGTAAAAAATTTAAATTTCGTAATTTTTAAGAAATGTTTTTATTGACCCATATCACTTTAAAAACTTTTCTTTAAATCATTTAAAACATTTTTGTAACTGGAACTATATGTCTATGCTTAATGGTTTAGGAATTAGCCATTGGACACCGTTGAGAGTGGACAACCTATATAGTAAGCATTCCATATTTTGAATAATCGCAAATATTTTTGAAATATTCTGTTTAAAATGATAATCAACATAAAAAAAAATGAAAATATAATAGCTAGTCATTATAACGCACATAGAAAAGAAGAAAAAATATTAAACTCTATGATATTACAAATTTCGAAGTCACTATAAAAGTACCAATAAATGTTCCATATTCGACTCTAAAATAATATTTTACAGGGTGATTAAAAAAAAGTTTAATCAGGCAGAATCAGGCAGACAACAGGGATGAAAAATTATATAGGAATATAGGGTCGCAAACCACTTATTTATTCACAAATGAAGGGTGTTGGATCCTAAATCAATTTTGGTTGACGTTTATAACTTTCAGAAAACTAAAGTAGGTAGACCGGGGGTAGTTGGCCATAGGGGCATGTTGGCCCAGTCGCGATATTTTTTAATCTTGGCGTTAGATGACATTGCCCGTCCAGCCAAGTATGAGTTGCTTCGCTTTCCTCCTCCAACATCAGAACCATTGAAGTCGGAGCGTCCGTTAAAGAATTATTGAGAATTTTCAAAATTTTGCAAAGGTGAGTAAATTTCCTCTCTTATAAATAATCGTTTTTTATTTGTTTGTAGATTACATTTTAGATTTTGATATATAATAATTCAGAAAAATAATTGTTCTTAGTTATTGTAGGGCAGGTTTTTTTTATTGAAATACTTTCAGAATAATTCCTTACATCCATGAAAAACAAAAATGGCGGGCCCATTTGGCACGGGGCATGTTGGCCCGCCGGGCCAACATACCCCGTAGGAATTTGGCTTTGGCGTACTGGAATTTTGATAGTTTTAATGAATTATTTTAATAAAAATTTATTATTATTTTAATTTATTTATTATTAATTAATAGTAAAGGGTTATTTTATTAATCGAATTCCTGATTATTCCAGTCAATCTTTTAAAAAAATTGAAGTTATAATGTTGTTTACCTCCTCCCCGTATTAAATCAGCTACTCCTGTTGTACAATAACTTTTATAACTTTCATAATTATAGAAAAATCCCTGTTGTCTTGGCCAACAAAGAAAAGAATTATTGCACTTAACAGTTATACAGAGGCCTTGATACAATTTATTTATCATCTGGTGTTTATAATAAATCACCTAATTAAGGATGAATGATTACTTAAATTACTGTACTCTAAGATTTATGGTGTTTTAACACCTAACATGTATTTATTAAAATTTATTACTGTTCCGTAATGTATTAAAGAATTTTTTATGAGAAAATAAAATCAATTTTTAAAGCAATTTTTGGTCGAAGTTAATAATTTGAAAAACTCACAGTTTTATTATTTAAATTTTTTATTTTAATTTAGGAGGCTATATTGTGTTTGCGTTCGCAACACATAAAAATTAATATTTGGTAAAATTTTGATCATTTCTTAAACTTCTACATTATCAGAACATTAAAAAGTGACGTGGCCGAACTTACCCCGCAATCGGGGCAGGTTGGCCCAATCGACATGGTGTCAATTTGAGCTTCTAATCTAATACTTATAGTTAATATTTTCACACTTTGCTATTGTGAATTCTTCCTGAAAGTACGCTGATAGTGGTAACATAAAAAGAAATTTAAAATGTTGAATTGTAATTAAATAAATATATATATATTAGTAGAAAAAGCGGGCCAACTAGCCCCGGTCTACCCTATATTATAATAAAACATTTAACAGACATTCTCACATTTGTTGTTAATGTGATAACAACAAACAAAAGTGGGTACTTTTCCGTTATACGAAGACCATGCTAAAATGTATGCTAATGCGCCAATTATTTCAACCCTGATCGTTGATCAATGAAATGTTTACTGCAATGCTAAAAGATATTTATAATTTTATGCCAGCAGTTTAATATGAGTTTTATTTTATTACTATACTGTATAACTGTTATTTGTTCACTTATTTTAAGTATATATTTGTGATATAATAAAATAGTTCGTAAAAGTTTGTTATTTTCAAATGTTATATTTTTTAAATGCTCACTTTATTATCGACAATGTTTTTATTTTATTTTTCAAATGTTTCAATTCACGTGCTTTTCATTTTGCTCCATCTCTTACGCTTGGTGACAATGGTGTCCATATAACGGAAAAGTAACCAAAAGGGGTAGAAGTTTGCAATATACGCGCCACCAGTATGCACTTGATGTCCCACATTTTTGACTGTGATTATCAGTTCATACGGTATCATCGATTGCCCTAGCTACATGTTTTTCCAGATCTTTTCGTGATGTTACCACATTTCACACAAAATAAGGTACATATCGTTGCATTTTCGTTACCATGTTTTTATGTTTCTCGAAGTTATTTCCGTCAACCCGGGTTCAGTTATGATGAAACAGCCAGAATTTGCGACTAAATATGTGGTTTGCGACCTTATGTTCCTATGTGATTTTTTATCCTTGCTGTGTGCCTGATTTGTCACGTCATTTTGTAAACATTTTGTAAACATTAATTTTTCTTGATAATATAGCTAAGAATACTTTATGCAGAAATGAAAAAAAAAATCTTAATTGCTCATTATTTGGGTTTTTGTACTTTGAAAAAATGCGTCATTTTTTATATTTTCAACAAACTCTAAGGTCCAGTGCCTCCTTAGTATTCTGACAATTTTCAAAATTTAATGAATCAAACATTTTTCCTGATTTTTTTTTTTTTTTTTTTTTTTTTTTTTTTCACTGAATAATTGTTTAGATTGGAATCTTAAATAGGAAAAATTAAAATAAATTGACTGTTAATCGTTTTTAGTTTATTTATTTTTCGCATTAACATGTATTTATGAATCAAAAAATATCGAAAATTACTTTCTAAAATTTATGTTTTAAATAATGTTACCATTTCAAACTAACAACTTAATTTTCGAAAGCGTAAAAATAAAACGAAAAGTGCATGTGCTAAAAAACCTTAATTATGAGGATTTTAATCAGATAACACGTAATTGCTTCCTGTGATGATTTTTAGAGACGCAAATTATCATAATATTTTCCGTAATAAATGATTTTATGCTACCCCTTTGCTCTTTTATACTTTATTTAACTTGTTTGTATTTTCTTTTAACTGCTAATTTTTATTTTTATTTTAGCAAGAAATAAAGTACAAAATAGTTTTAAAATAAAAATTCGGAAACAAATTGAAAACGTTTACTAAGTCAATAATTAACATTTTTTGATATTCTATTGTACTTTTTAGAAAGGTTTTGCCGCTTTGAATTCACAATTTCATAAATACGTTTATTAAAACTTTTTCGACCTATATGTCAAGTGATGAACTCTGTTATGAAAAGATTTGTAAAAAAAATACAAAAACTGGAACCGTAGTTTAATTACATATTTAAAATATTGCTTTATTTTTGCAAAAAATAATACTTATAAATATAAATTTAAATTTTATACAAGCAAATATATTTACAAATAATTTAGAAGGCTTTATAAACGCTGAATAGTAAATAAGATATTACAGAAACGCATTTAAAAGTACGACTCTTTTGACAATAAAATAAAAACTATAAATTTCACAATGATATCACAATCTTGACAATGAAATCTATCCACAATGGCAACAACTGTAAGGAAAGCAAACCTTTTTTTTATGGAAATGACATGCAAACTAACTGATGTAGATGACGTCACAATATTACACTGTTTCTTCTTAATCCAGGTTGTCTAAACAAAAAAAGATTATCCTCATTATTATTGGAAAATGTGAAAAAAACATGCATGTCACAAGTATGTGGAAGAAAATATTGCTCTCTTTAATACACTAAAGTTTTATTTAAAAAAATTTGATTTATTGGTTGCGTACATTTCTGGAAATTTCGTCGTATGCTTGCTATTTATGGATTGCATTACACATATTCACTCTCTAAAAAATAAATGCGTAAATTTACTCATTAAATCGGGCATACTGGTGATAAAAAAACGATTTGTCTACATGCTTAAAATGGCGTGTAAATTATCAAATACACGGCTGGTGTTTAAATAAAAAACACAGCGCTCCGTATTAAGTGTTGCGCTTAAAGTATATATATCATACAGCGGGCTACAGGACAGAATTCGTACACATTAATGTATATGGAAATATATTTCTTAAAACGGATTTTTTACCGAGTTAAGTGTTTTATTTTTTTTAATTGCTTATTTATACAGTCGGACCTCTATTTAACGAAGTCGCTAAATCCCGAAAAAAAGTTCGCTATATGGAAAATTCGTTAAATAGAGAGTCACACTCTAAAACACTTTAAACTACGCAAAACACATTTTAATCCATAAACACTAAATATAATTAAAAGTAATTAGCCACACTTTTTTTTAATTATATCTATTTGTTTTACTTATTTTACCCATCAAAAAGAAATCTGCAAGGGAAATAAGAATGAAACAAAACATTGTCTGGAAATACATTGTATTTTCAGTTAAAAAAATTATTTTACATTAAAATCACGATTTTTTATTATGGTTGATAAGTTGTTTGGAGGAATACCAAATTTTAAAGCAGTATTCTTTTTCTTCATGTCTTTATCCACCTCATCAAGAATAATATTTTTTTCTTTGATGCTCAAGCACTTTCGCTTTCACATTTTCGAGCTACAAGAATCGAAATTACCAACACGACTGATCATGATCAACAATCTAGAAAACGGGAAACTATAGTTTAAGGACACGGGGCAGCTCCATTGAGAGTTAAAAGAGGATATTGAAAGTTTACTCTTCTTTTGGATGGAAAGCGAAGAATCACAACGATTTTACTGCTCTCGGTGAGTTAGGTGCCTCGTAAGACCTGCTCATGGTCATTGATCATCATAAAATGTGTTAAAAGAAAGAATAAGTTTGAAATGTCCAGTAATATTTTAAGAAATAGGGAGAAAAAACATTTAGATCCCAAGGAAAAGTTCGTTAAATAGAGAATACACTTCGCTATTTGGAGGTTATTTTACGAAGAAATTTGTAAAATGTTCTTGGTTCCAAGTAAAAGTTCACAAAATAGAGAAATTCGCAAAATAGAGGTTCGTTAAACAGAGGTCCGACTGTATATTCATTTTCACTGCATGAAAAAAAATGAATTTTTTAAATAATTATTTACTAATGTTGAAAGTGTTTTGTAATATATGCCTTGTGCCTTACATTACTCTCGTGGAATTCAAAAAAAAAAAAAAAAAAAAAAAGCTTATTTCAGCAAGAAACTATTTATTCATAAACAAAATATTTAGAGTGAAAAACTCAATATCAATCTCTGTTCTGGATACACCGATAATTTTTTTCATTCCAGAGATGCAAGATATCAAAAACCAACACAAACATGTTCACTGTGGAAATACTAATTCAGAAATACTTAGTTCAATTCACGGAAATTTTCCTAGCAGCAGTGCTACTGGTATGTATCAGAGAATTGAAGAAATTTCAGTTATTTTTTCTCGTTCTAGGACAGAAAATTTACGTAATCTGGAAAAGGGAGTTTTTAAAAAACACGTCTCTCGGATCCTATAGGCTTTGAATCTGAGACCGCTCGTTTCTAATCCAGCATCTTAAACGTTAGGTCATCCAGCATCTTAAACGCTAGGTCATCCAGCACTTGGTAGTGGGCGAGTTTAAAATGAAGATATGGGTTTTCTTATGATATTCTGTAATCTCCTTAGACCCGATGTATCCTATAGGATACACATATTTACAATTTTTTTTTCACTTATATAAATAATGTAAAAAAAAAAAAAAAAAAAAAAAAAAAAGAGAAAAAAAGAAAAAAGAAAATTGGTGTGTATGGAGCCTTATAGATATCAGAACTAAACAAAATAGCAATTTGTTTCTTATAGTGCTTTTTTAGCGAGATACGCGTTGTATCAAAATCGGTTGGAGCAAAAATGCACGAAATGTACAAAAACGAAAATGTAAATAGTTTTTCAGTACGTTAAGATAGCATTTGTAGAGTCCATTAGAAATAAAAAATTATTAAATGTATAATTATTTCACGTTTTACATTGTTTTTTCAATGCAATGCAATATATATATATATATAATAAAAAATCCTAACAAATTGTCAAAAAATGTACTTATTGGATCCCCATGTATCATCGAATTTTATGTACAAGAAATACATTTTAATTTTTTTCGCTTTTCAATCTTTCTTAATTATGGATTTGTTAATATAAATTCATAACTGAAGTAAAAAATATATATAATAATAAACCCTGGGGTCTAAAGAGGTTAAATTAAGGATTGGAAACGCTTGTTAAATTTCTTGTTCTGAAATCTCTCAAATTTAAACTTAATTGCAGGAGCATTTTGTAGCTCTGAAATAATGGTTGGTGTTTTAACACTTATAGAATAATAGAAAATACAAATTATTACCTTTTAGACATATTTTTAAGACATGATTTGATTATGAAATGTAAAATATGACTATTATATTTTTGATTAAATTCGAGAAGAAATGTTTGCTGTTTTGAATAAATTAGATTTTTTAATTTGATTGAACTACTATATATTTTTTAATGTGTTCGTTTAGAATATGTTTTACTTGCAAATATTTTTTTTAATACTCTAAAAACTGTATTGCGAATAAGTTTAAATGATTGAGAAAATTGCTACTTTATTAAATTCAAAAACATGATATTTTTTTGTTTGTTTTTAAATAAATCAGAAATTTTAATTTTTTTAATTTCATTAAAAAAATAAATTCATACTTTGGTATCAATATAATGAATACGCCTCCGTGCAAGGAATACACGTAATTCCCCCCCCCCTTTTTTTTTTAGAATTCTGGAAGGAATGAACGAAAATACATGTTTTCCAGGAGTACAATTATTTGTTTAAAAATGTCGAATAGTTTAGTGTATATAAACGAATTTTTCTGGCAGTGTAGCATTAGATTTGATGTATGTTGAAGATATGCAGCTCAGTGATACAAAGGGTTAAACCTTTGTATCACTGAGTTTACAATACATTGTATACAATGCATTGTATTTAAATTTAAAAATATTCCCTTGCAAAATAAAATGAATCGTAAGAAATGATTTTCTAGAAATGGAAATCATTAACACAAAAATTTAATAAAAAAATATTTATGAAATAATACTCGAAATTATAAGCAAGTTTTATTTCTAAAAATAAAATCAAAAGTAAACAACAAAATTTACAATAAAAATTTCGCAAAAATTAAGAAAGTTTAAATTAGAATTTTAATTAAGATGAATTTCTTTAAAAAATTGAACATTGTTATGGTTCTCGATAATTATGTTTTCTTGCAGTAAAGATAATTGGTATGAAATACTGATTAAAATGCCAAGGTTATTTGCTTTTTATCTCCTGTGGACTACGTAATATTAAAGATATGGATAAATTATAAACTGCAATTAAATAAAAAGATATTTTTGCATTTTTAAAAATAATTACTTCTACAGAGAATTGGGACTCTAATTAAGCTTTGAAATACTACGTATTTCATTTTTTATAATTATTTTATAGAATGTATATTTACTAACATCGAACTTCGAAGAATTCCTATTAGACTTTGGATAGCTATTGAATTACAAAGGTATTTTTCATCGAAAAAAATCAATTAAATAATACTGTAATGCACTACTTTAGGGGTAGATATCAATATAGATGCTATGGTTTTGAATAATATACGATTTTTAGCGTATTTACCTAGACTAACTTATATTTAAAAAGACAGCTTCTTTTATAGAAACATTTGTGAATGATGATTGACAATTGTGACTGTGATGAAAATAATTGTGGCAAATGTTACTGAATGCTGTTTTAACAATATATACATATATATTATAAATGTATATATATTTTAACTATACCGATATAATAAAAATTCCGGACAGTAACTTAAATATAAACATGTATTTAAATACACTGCTCAAAGCTGTTAAAAGATATTGAACGTGCGGATGGATCTTGTGGCTGAGGAATTGTTTATATGATGGATACATGATCGACAGATGTGAGAGGCTATATGAGAAAATATATATACACTATATTGCCATTAATGACCGGCAACTTTCAATTTTAGACATTTTGTCGAATATTTAGAAATATACTTGACAGAAACAGAAATCACCCACTCGTGGACAGTCAACCTTGCGGTATAGGAGCTAAATGTCCACGAGGGGAAAAGAAAAAAAAACCATATCCCCCATCCCACGAAACCCCCAGACACCGGAGCGGCCCAGAGGCCTCAGCAGGATGGAAGACCCCCCCCCCCCTTTATTGAAATTTCACTTAGGATGTAGTACAATCGTCTCACAAGAGATACCCAATGTTGCATAAGCTGGGCGAGCCCAAATTAAACAATATTTTGAAACTTTGGATCTTTTATGTATGGATATTACAGATCATCAATCAGTTATTGTGAAAACTATTTGAGAGTAGAAAGAATATGATTTATTTAAAGTTTAATAGAAAAAGCTTAAAAGCTTGAAATCTTGAAGCCTGAAATCTAAAATTTGTAATTTAAAAAACTAATTCATCAAGGAGATTAGCATTAAATCTTAAAAAGTCATAGAAGTTTTGATAAATCTTAATAAATTCTTAATAAAACTAAATAAGTAATCCATTTAGGATAAAACAGATAATAAAATCAATGCAAGAATTTGAAAATTTGAATAATATTTAAATTAGATATTAAATTTGCTGAATTTAATTATGTTCTTGAGTGATGACCTGTTAAACAAATTTGAGATATTGATTATTGATTATATTCCTGGGTGATGGCCTGTTAAACAAATTTGAGATATTGATTATTGATTATTATTAATTTTAAAGTTCTAAATTTGAAAGTCTTTGTATTTCACAGTTCAATAAAGTTTGTTTCACAATTTTGAATCTTTATATTTTACAGATCTAAGGATTATATTTCGTAGTTCGTAGGCATTATTTTACAATCCAGAGCACTATAAATTTCTTTTTGAAGATTTAATTCACAGTTTCAAGATTTAGTTATATATTTCACTATTTTGGTTCAAAGATATTATATTTCTTTCTTCTTGGGCTTTATTTTACTGAGCAAGGCACTAAAGCTTTCTGTTTGAAGACATATTTTACAATTTGAAGACATATTTCACAGTTTGAAGATTTGAAAACATATTTCACAGTTTTTAGACATACTTTATTTTTCACAGTTTTAAAATTTAAAGATTTGAAGATTTTGTCAAAGTTCAGAAATTTAGTCTTTTTGCAAATCAAGATATTACGTAACTATTTTCTGAATAATCTTGGTTGTCTAAGGCATTTTATTATTTTCTATAATATTCTATGACACTGTTTATAAAATCTTTTTTATGAAGGAATAATGTTTATTGAGAATATTGTAGTTTTCATTTAGCGCTGAAAAGTTTGCTGGATGCAGTAAAATTTTTTGGAAGTTTTTCCTTAAGGTTTTGTTTTTATTGAATTTGAAATGATTAGGTAAAAGAGAGCAATTCCCAAAAATATAATGTTGTACTGTTCCTCTAGCTTTGGTGCAGGAGCACATGTCCGAATTTAATTTGCCGATTTTATGTAAAAATGCAGGAAAACTGCCATGGCCACTAATATAATAGACTGACGATCTTGAAATGCAGATAAATTCTTTGTTAACTTTATCTAGAATTTTGTATGTATCACGTCCTTTTTCTGAGTGTTTCCAGATGTTTTGCCAGTCAAGGATAATTTTCTCCCGTATATAATTTTTTTATTATTGAATCCGGGTATGGTATATATTGAATTTCATCGTAGTGGTCGTGTTTAATTGCGTTTTTAGCCAAGATGTCTGCACGTTCGTTCCCAACAGTTCCTATATGAGCTTTTGTCCATGCTATATTTATTAATTTTTGCGGGATTTTTTGAATTTCTGTATAAATCTGTCTTATTATTATATTTCTTGGGAAAATAATTTTGAGGGCATCTAATGAAGATCTGCTGTCTGTCAATATAAGAACTGATGTGAATCTGGAGGTTGAAAACCATTCTATAGAATTTAATATTGCTTTAAGCTCTGTCTGATAGATTGAATTGTGAGGATTTAGCCGTGCAGCACTGTCATGGATAAAAGCATCGTTTAACATTACTGTAAAGGCACATGATGTCCCCTGCTCCATTAGAGAGCCATCTGTATACATCTTTAATTTGTTGTTACGAATCTGTGACTCCGTTATTTCTTCTATAATATTCAGGTTATTGATTTTGTAGTAATCCGGAAAATCAAACGTACTTTCCTTCAACATTAAATTATCCTTATTTATTTTCATTGATTGAATTATTAAATTTCTTTTTCCCATTTTTGTCTGGTATGCCATGAATTCATTCTGGATTTTCGTAATGATTGGTGGTATGCCTGTAAAGACATTTAATGCTTCGTGTGAGATACTTCTGTAGTTTTGATGACATTCATTAAACTCATTCTTTGTATTGTCTTTAATGTTCTAATACCACGACTGTTCAAATTAGGGAACAAAATTTCATGTGCATACAACATTTGTCTTTCCACTACCGTCGTATACCACAACTTTTTTTATTTTTGGATTAATTCATTTCTGGTAATTTCCCAGAAATTTGAAGCTGGTCACGAACTGAGATATTCTTGCCTTTAAGTCTTCTAAGTGAATTTGAAATTTTAATTTTTGGTCAAGGATAATTCCTAAGTATGGTAGTGATTTTTCAATTTTAATTGTTTTATTTTTTAATTTAAAAATTGGATGTCTGTTATTAAATAGATTTCTTCCAAAGTGTGTAGCTTTTGTTTTTTCTTGTGAGATGTTCAGGTTTAGTCTGTTACAAATTTCTTCAAAACTTCGGATCTTATCGTTAGCATCTTTTTCCAAGCCGGTTCTTGTATTTCCCTTTATTAAGACCACGAAGTCATCTGCATAGACTACTAGTTCAGGAAATGTTTTAAGTAGTTCCTTAATAATGAAATCTGCCACTATTAACCATAGAAGCGGGCCTAAACATGAACCCTGCGGGCATCCATTGAAACTGCGAACCCACTGAATGAAATTAAAATGGCTTGCTCCAATAAATCTTTCACTTATATAGTTTATGAGTAAATTTTTTAAATATCTAGGTAGTTCTGAATCTTCAATTAGTTCCGAGATCATATTCCAATCTATTTAATCAAAAGCTCTTTGGATATCAAATGATATTAGTCCTACATATTTATTTTGCAGGAGAAGTTCCATTATTTGATCTTTTACTGATTGTAATGCCGTTAGTGTACTTCTCTTCTCTCTGAAGCCATGTTGCTGGTTTGCTAAGAGATTTCTGTTTTCTAGATAAGTTTGTGTACGAATTTTTATGACTCTTTCTAACACCTTACACATCATTGGGAGTAAGGTTAAATATACTTGACAGATTGTTCTGGAATTTCAGGATTGGAAAGAACAGGTATGACCTCATATTTAGCAATGTCGATTTGATAAGGGGGGCAATTAGAGGGCCAACAAAAAATCAAAGAAAAAATAATACTTGGGATCACCCTGTAAAATAAAAGGCACAAAATGATCTATCGCTACCAAATATAAATAAAAAGATTGTGTAATATATGTATTATTTTGTGTAAGAATAGCATGTATATTAATAGAGATATAGCGATTTATTTTAAAAAAATCAAAAAAATCTTGCATGTTTTTATCTTATAATATGCACGGTTTTCAACCAAATTTGACTCCGGTTTCAGAAAAATTGACAAAATATAGTAGAAATAGTATAGTGCAATTGGAATATAGATATATTAAATATTTTAGGAAATATGAGCAGTTGTGTGAAATAATTTTTATCTGCGCATGCGCGAACGATAACAAGGATCATTTTACATAATTTAATAGTCAACTTTACCGAGCAACTTATTAAAAAAAATCTAGTCAAATATCGTAAAAATTCAGTAAGATATCGGCGTTAAAGTGAGCAAATTTTTAGTTGTTCTCTAAAAGCAGCTGAATGATAAGGGATTTTACGCAAATTGTCATTTTTTATTAACTGACTTTCAGAAAAAAGTTAGTATTTCTGGTGGTTATCGAAGAAGATCCACCAATAAAAAATGAAAATTAAAAAAAAATTAAAAATTAAAAAGGACAATTTAAGGAAAATCTCTTATCATTCAGCTGCTTTTAGAGAACAACTAAAAATTTGCTCACTCTAACGCCCATATCTTTCTGAATTTTTACAATATTTGACTAGATTTTTTTAATAAGTTGCTCCATAGAATTGACAATTAAATTATGTAAAATGATCCTTGTTATCGCTCGCGCATGCGCAGATAAAATTTATTTCATACAACTGCTCATATTTCCTAAAATATACTATATTTTGTCAATTTTTCTGAAACCGGAGTCAAATTTGGTTGAAAACCCAGCATGTTATAAGCAAAAAACATGCAAGAATTTTTTAATTTTTTTAAATAAATCGCTATATCTCTATTAATATACATGCTATTCTTACACAAAAGAATACAAAAATTGCACAATGTCTGTTTATTTATATTTGGCAGCGATAGATCATATTGTGCATTTTATTTTACAGGGTGATCCCAAGTATTATTTTTTCTTTGATTTTTTGTTGGCCCCCTAATTGCCCCCTTATAAAATCGATATTGATAAATATGAAGTCATACCTGTTCTTTTCAAACCTGAAATTCCAGAAGAATCTGTCAAGTATATTTCTAAATATTCGACAAAATGTCTAAAATTGAAAGTTGCCGGACATTAATGGCAGGGTCAATCCATTTCAAGTGGTCCAGAAAATCACTTATTCATTGCTTGACCCTTTTTAAAAAATCTGAAATGTATTTGTACAACATTTGTACAAAATTTTTGTACAACCACCCTAACATGATGGAAGTTCAAAATGACTATTATTTTAATTTTATTAATTTTTATTTGTGCATGGCGACCATCTTTGTTTCATCGTCCGCAGCAATTTTCTCACAAGAAGGGTTTTCGGAATTGTAAATAATTCATCGTTTATTTCTCCAGTTCAAGTGCGGATTAAAGCAATTTGTACAGAAAACATTAGGCTAAAAATCTGGTAATAGAGTAGTTTCCGAAAATAAATCCTTATTGTTGAAATTTAAGCATAATGTTTCAGTTTTTTCCAAAATTTGCCTGTTTACAAAAGGAAATTTTTCTAGCTAGGGAAAATGTGAACTTGACATAATTTTTTTTTACAAATAGGCCGAAAGTACTTGTACTGACATGCCGAGTTCCAGATCTGGGACTTGTTTTCTCTTCACTAAAAAAAATTCCAAGTTTTTCAAAAATGTCAAAAATCGCACTTTTGAGGCTTTGATATCTCTGGTGGGGCACGAGATAAAAATTGGAAATTCTGGTTTTTGACAGTATTGTATGGTAGTGTAAAGCACAAGAAATTTCAGGATGGTGATTTGGCTACAAGCTGAGATATGGCAAGGGCAACATGTCAAAACAATACTGCCAAACTATAGTCTTGTTGTAGTCGCAGCTAAGTATTTATCTCAAAGTGTCACTTAAATTTATGTTTTTGATTATCTTTTAATAATAGTAACAGAAAATAAAGCCCTTTGCAAACATTAGCAATTAATTTTAAAAATAATTATGCCTAAGGCCATACATTTTGTATGGTTTCAGTAATTTATGTTTTAAAAAGAACTTCAGCACTTTTACATAAAGAAAAAAAATATTTTTATACAAGACATGAGACAAAAACAGAATACGGAAAGAGAAAATCTGTTAGTGTTGTCATTCTTGTTGACACATGATCAAACATGACAAAACACATTCTTGCTTGTTGGTTTAAAAAACCCCAATTTTGATCTTTCTTAAAATTTCATTTGTAAGAATTCATTTGTAAAATTTCATCTTGTCATCTCTTGATAACGATTGAAGATATTGGCCCTGCTGGCTCATAGAAATAAACTTTGAAATCACTATGTACAAGTCTCACGTCATTAACAATTCCTAGCTTACTTCTTATGCAAAAATGTCATTTTTCTGCCGTATAAACTTTGAAAGGGCTTTGGATATCTTTACTTTCTGAAAATTACTTGAGGCTGATGCATGGTAACATCGTATAATGTTTCATTTACAGGAACATACTTATGATAGGAACAAGTTTCAGGGACTGGCAAGCAGCATTAAAATTGTGGGTTTTGAAACAACAAGCAGGGTTGTGTTTTCACACGTTTGATCATGTCTCAACAAGTATGCCAACATTAACAGCTTTTCTCTTTCCTTGTTCTGTTTTTGTCTCAAGTCTTGTATAAAAATATTTTTCTTTTCTTTATGTAAAAGTGCTGAGGTTTCTCTTAGTTACTAAAATTACAACAAAAATTACTGAAACCATACGAAATGTAGGCCTTAGGCATAATTTTTTTTTTAATTAATTGCTAAGTTTTGCAAAAAGCTTTATTTTCTGTTACTATTATTTAAAGATAATCAAAAAAATAAATTTAAATGACACTCTGAGATAAATACTTACCTGTGACTACAACAAAAGTTTGGCAGTATTGTTTTGACATGTTGCCCTTGCCATATCTCAGCTTGTAGTCATATCTCCATCCTGAAATTTCTTGTTCATAGCACTACCATACAATACTCTCAGAAACCAGAACTTCAGATTTTTATCTCGTGCCACACCAGAGATATCAAAGCCTCAAAAGTGCGATTTTTGACATTTTTGAAAAATTTGGAATTTTTTTTAGTGAAGAGAAAGCAAGTCCCAGATCTGGAACTCGGCGTGTGAGTACAAGCGTTTTCGGCCTATTTATAAAAAAAAAATATGCCATGTTACATGTTGTCCTTGCTTGAAAAATTTCCTCTTGTAAACGGACAAATTTTGGAAGAAAACTGAAACTTTATGCTTAAATTTCACTAATAAGCAGTTAGTTTCGGAAGCTACTCTATTACCAAATTTTAGCCCAATGTATTCTGTACAAATTGTTTTAATCCGCACTTGAATTGGAAAAATAAACGGTGAATTATTTACAATTCCGTAAACTCTTCATGTGAGAAAATTGCTGCAGACGAGGAAACAAAGATGGCCGCCATGTACAAACAAAAATTAATAAAATTAAAATAATAGTCATCTTGAACTTCCATCATGATAGGGTTGTTGTACAAAAAATTTCAGATTTTTTAAAAATGGTTGAGCAACTAGTGCTGGACCACTTGAAATGGATTGACCCGGCAATATAGTGTATATATATTAGGGCGTATCGAAGAAAATCGAAATTTCTCAAATCATATTCAAAGCTGGAGTAGCACAGTTGAAGTTTATTCCAACAGAGCGAAAAATGTCCAGACCAGGGATCGAACCTGGATACTTGGCGTGCCGTGCCAATGCCTTACCTGTTAGGCTATCCGGACCGATACCTGACTGACATAAGTCACTCTTATTAGTTGGACTTGGCTGCGAACTGCAGCGCTATTTCATTCATCCGAGCTATAACTATAGCATTTACATGATGAAACTACTTTAACACGGAAACTCCTGTATACCATGTAATTAGGTCATAATGAAGGGAACGAATATTTTTTCCAAATGGATTATATCATATTCAAAGCTGGAGTAGCACAGTTGAAGTTTATTCCAACAGAAGTTTATTCTCAAATCTTTTTGCGATACTGCGGAAAAGTTGTGAACTCCCTTCATTAAAAGGTTTGCGGAATCTCAAAACTGTGGGTTGATATCTTCTGTTGCCTCTGTGGGCCGAAAGTTCCGAAAATTTGACTACAAATGATTAAGATCCAAAAACTAATAAATGATCACAGATTTCGTTGATCGGTTTGGGGTAGTGCTTAAAAGGTACTATGTTTGAACAAGAACAACCAAAATTTTTTTTAGAATTATAGGTTAATATCTTCTGCCACCTCATCGGCTTCGAATTTTGGAAATTTTGACGCACACTGGTACTTTTCTGCACAACGGTTTACTGCTTACACAATGCACAATCGAGACAGACTGGATTTGGCACTCTGCCAAAAAAGTGGAAGACACCTATTTTTATGGCAGGAAACAAATCTGGGCGACCAGTAAATCACCTGACCACTCTCTTTCATCTGGCTAAGCGGAGGCACCACAATCCTCTGCGAGTAGTAACCGATTTTATCTCGTTTAAAGCAGTATACTTTTAATTAGCTTGCGGTCTTTATAGTTGTTTGCACTGCAGTCATTTTTTAAAGAAATTTGTCTTGTGGTTTTGTGCATTTCATCATCATTTTCTAATATGTGATGTTGGTAAAATGTATATGTGAAATGCCAACATCATCACAGACAAAGTTTTCAAGACGACAAATGTTGCAATGCTCTATTTTTGGAACACCGAAGAATTTTTTACGCATGCTGCCAACGCATGAAGACATTTGGTGGCGAAACTGGTGGGAACAAAGAACCATGTTTTTCAGTTATTTCACAAACTGTTGGTTTGAAGATGGATGATTTATGCGTCAATACATTCATTTCTTCAGTTTTACATAAACGTGTTTGTAATCGTATACACGCATAACATGGAAAATATCGACTAATCATGAAAATATTCCAAACGTGTTGGAAAAAGCAAGACTTCTCTCGAAAATATTGAAAACTTTAAAATGGAAGCAAAAAATTGTTTTACATATCTGCCTGTAAATGCGCGGTTTTTAAGGAGTTCGAAAGAAAGCAAAGTTCCTGCAAAAGAACATGTGTTCCTTATTGACAAAGAATTGAAAGAAAAATGCTGTGTTGATGTACCAGAAACAAAACTGCTCTAGAAACATCAAATGCGAAAGGAACAGGATATTACTTGATCTGCAAAACATGCGCCTCTTGCTTCTGCTTCGAACTATTCAATGGATAATGAAAGGAAAAATCAAAGGGAAAGTGAAATATAAGATATGATGGAGGTAGGCATAGAGGAAAACAAGGTGGCCACCAAACACAGGTCTTACACAGCGTCTCTTGAGTAGTCTACAAGAAGTGTTCAAACCCGTTTAAAACTGAATAACTTGCCGGTAAAAGATATGATGTATGCAATATGCTATTGCACCGAGTGTTATGCAAGATTTGGGTTTAATATCGGAGTCAGAATACAACCTCGTCACAGTCATGTTGCACCTGAAAGTAGATGTAGTCTTGATACATTTAATATCAATTACGAATACGTAACAAGTGCTTGATTAGATGATTTTAGAAACCTTATTATTTTCGGTGTAACGGCACTGTAGTGAACACAGGCGTATATAATGGTGTAATTCACAGGCTTAAATTGAATCTTCAGAGACGAATCCAATGGATTATCTTCTTATCAGCTGCCCAATATTTGCTTATCTGCTTATTTCAAGTACTTACTAATATCCCATCTTAGAAAATTATAACGAAACGCACAAACCCCAATACCAATTCCTTTAAAAACGACTGCGATATAAGCAACTATAAAGACGTTACACTAATTTAATATATATTGCTTTAAACGAGTTAAAATCGGTTGTTACTCGCAGATGCTTGTAGCGCTTGGCTACAGGGCTTTGTCAGCAGTGTTGATTTCAGGGGGTGGCCCGGGGGGGACATTCCCCCCCGGAGCAATGAGATGTCCCCCCCGGAAGATTTGAGATTTTGTGTTTTCAATGGGCAAAAAGTGCAATTTCCCCCCCGGAACTCTACAATGTCCCCCCCGGAGCCACAGAAATCCCTCCCGGAGAAGTGTGTCTGAATTCAACACTGTTTGTCAGCCGAAAGAGGGTGGTCAGGTAATTTACTGGTTGCTCCGACTTGTTTCTTAGCATTAAAAGAGAGGTCTTCCACTTTTTTGGCAGAGTGCCAAACCCAGTCTGGTCTCGATTGTCATTGTGAAAGCACTAAACCGTTATGCAGAAAAGTACTAAAATGTGTCAAAATCTCCAAAATTCGATGCCGATGAGGCAGCAGAAGATTTTAACCTGTAATTCTAAAAAAGAATTTGGTTGTTGCTGTTAAAAAATAGTAACCTTTAAGCATTACCCCAAACCGATCAACGAAATCTGTGATCATTTATTAATTTTTATATTTTAAACATTTTTAGTTAAATTTTCGGAATTTTCGGCCCACGGAGGTAATAGAAGATATCAACCAACTGCTTTAAGATTCCACACACTTTTCAATGAAGGGAGTTCACAAATTTTCCGCACTACTGCAAAATGATTTGAGATATTTTGATTTTTTTCAATGCGACCTAATATACATGTTTGGTAGCAAAACTACATAATATTGAGAAATTGAATAAAAGAGGGAAAAAACACAATTTGTATGTATGAGAAAAACGAATAAAAAAATGTGTTTCCTTCAAAGAAAATCGTTTTTAGTAGGAAATATGTTTTGTCCGGATGGCCGGAAACGCTGACCAACTTTGCGGCATGGAGTCAATGAGGCTATTAATTAGGACTTGGAGAGTATTCTGACCCACTCCTCCAGAAGATTACTTTCAGTTCTTTGAGAGATTGTGAAGGTGGTAGGCAGCCAGGAACACGTCTATCTAGACTGCCCCAAACGTGCTCTACTGGTTTCATGATCGGAGAAAACCATGCCTATTCCAGCCGTATGATTCCTTCCTCGAAAAGGAACTCATCCACCAGGTGAACACGATGTGGCCTGCAATTGTCCTCCATTAACATGAAGTCAGACAACCTATCACAGCAAAGCGAGAGTTATGATTCAGTTGATACACGTTGTTTTATGAAGTACAGGTTAAGGGGTATTGTTTACAAAAGCTAAAACTTGAAATACATCAACGTTTTTTTATAAAAAAGTCAATGCCCAGTTACCTCGTGGGTCCAGTTACCCCAACTTACCTTACAGGTACATAAGTTATATGCCACGTAAAGCAAAGTAAATCTGTTGAAAATATCCTTATACTGTTTTCAGTTTACTTCAATAATGCAAAACCGAAATTCGAGTTAAGTTTAAAATGAGGCATGCATTATTAAGTAAAGAAGTGAAGCGCAATTTTAACAAACATTTTATGATTAGAGTATGATACTACTACAACACCGATATACAGGATACAATATTTTATCTTACTTCGACATTTAATTTCACAACCGTTGGTCGTATACATATTGTTCCAATTACAAAGACATTTCAAACGAGTTAAATATGCATGTTGTGGCATTGTTTAAAGTAACAAATCAATTTTATAAAAATTATGTAATCTAACTTTTTATACGTCTCCAAATCCTATAGTTAAAGTACGAGTATATATTCAGTAAAAGTTTACACATATCATAACAGATGTAACTCAAAAAGTTTGGCTTCTATACTACAAAAATTGATAAAGTTATTAAATTTAAAAGTTTGAAACTTTTGAACATGAATGTCTTTCATTGAGGGATCAGTTAAAAAATGAATTAAAGTAATTCGAGATCGAAATTTGGGTGCAATATCTTCTTTAAGGCGAAAATCTCTTTTAGCTGGTATAGCCAAATTGGGTTATTACAAAAGAGGATTATTTTATCTAAAAATTTGAGCTAACTTTTAGGGGTCGAGCAACATTCAAAAGTCAAAGTAGGTAGATTCGACATCCGGAAAATAAAATATACTCACTAATAACTAGATAACTGGCTCGGAATGCAAACGACCAGCCGAGATATAACCAGCATGAAAATCGGGATTATACAAATTACAATAGTATTGCAGCACTACATGTTCGGGATAAAACACTAGCCATCTCGCAATGGACATGCTAGTCAGCGCTCAGATCATGAAGGCAGGCTTCACATACACGCAATATGGCGAAATTATACTTATTTATGGTGAGTGTCAAAGGTACGCCAGAGCGGTTGTGAGGTTTTATTAAAAACGTTTCCCTGGGGATCGATATCCAATGCATGGAACTATAACTGATGCACTGTCTTAGAGAGACCGGTTTTATTTCATCACGACCCAGAATTAGTAGACGGGAAAGGTGTAATGTTAGAGTGACACCGGAGGCGGCGCTTGCATTCTCCCTTTTAAATCCCCAACTGAGCACGGTGGAAATAAGTGAGCTATGTGGATACACGCGTCAGCATGTCTGGCATTTGTTACATGCACATCGTGCGCATTCATACCATCCGACACTTATGCAAACATTGATACTGGATGACAACGCACGACGATTTGATTATTGTAATTCCATGCTTAATACCTTAGAGGAAAATCCCCGTTCCTTTGTGACATTCTGTGGACTGATGAGACAACGTTTACACGGGGTGGGTGGTATTGTGAACGTGCACAATGCGCATTACTGGTCTCTAACACCCCCTCTCCCCCATCTCACGCACAGTACCACACCAGGTATGGTGGTCAACGTGCGGTATATGGGGAACCCAGGTTGTTGGACCCCTCTTCTACGAGGGATCATAACGGGTGAGAGTTAACTGCGCATGCTACAAAACACGGTACGTGATTAGTATGAAGCCTCTACGAGATGCATGCCGGGTGGGGTTCCAACCCTCTCGGTGGCTCCTCCACATAAAGCATCAAACGTCCGAATTCGGTCCGACACCGAATTCTGTCAAGAGATCATTGGATATGGTGGTCTGGTAGAGTGGCCACCGGGGTCGCCGGTCTTGACACCCATTGACTTCTACCTCTGGGATTACTGAAACTCTCAGGTCTATATGACTGAGCCTACATCTCTGATTGATCTGCAGCAGCGCATAACCGTCACTTTTCGAACAGCTACACCTGCTATGCTTCAACTTGTCCAGGATTCAGTACTTTCAAGCATTCAATTGTGCATTGCAACCAATGCAGAACACTTTGAGCTGTATCTCTAGAACATTCCGGCGTTTAATGTAGGTGCGTTCTTACTATAACTAGATTTATAAATATTCAGACCTTGGTGCAATAGCTGTTGCACTCTTACGCAAAAATTCAATAATATAAAATTCATTATGATTATATATATTAAATTCAATAATATGGAAATAATGTAACTCCATCTTAAATAATACGTTATCACCATGGCAACATATAATTATTACCTATCATGGGATATCATAGATTTAATTACGTATGATAGCATATAATAAAAGGGAGAAATCTTTTATTAATATCTTTTTAAGTTTTTATTCGAGTTTCATAAAATTTCAAGTGACTGGACAAAATTTTGTAACGAATATGCACGTTAAATTTCAAACCTTTCGTTTGGGTAGTTTTTGCGCTGTTATATGCGGAGAGAGGGAGAGACAGACGGACGGACAGGACGACAACTCTAGGGTCTAATTATATATATAATTATGAACGCACCTATTAATGGCATTTTACCTGTTTATTAATTAATATATGATGAGTGCACTTTTGTTTCTCTTGCATATAATTAAACTTTGCCAGCTTAATTAAAATCTGCAAAGTTTTAAAACTTTGCGTTCTATCTATTACCAACCGATCTATGTCATTGTTCTTTTCATACTGATATGATTCTGTTCTGGTGCACTGTGCACTCGTATTCATTTGCGAATTTATCGCATCCCCTGACTGCTACATTACATTGTATAAAAACATGGAAACATTCAAATGCTTCATTTAAAACACATTACTAAATAGGTGCGATAAAATATATACAAATGTTTTTTAAAATTAAAAACACTAGATGTTAAAATGATAAAAAGCTACTCCGAGCGCTTTCGGCTAACCTTAATCCTTTGTCAAGGAGAAGAGAATTGAGTGATAAAAACACTCGACGCTCGATGTTTACTGCTACAGATTGAGCGGAAACTCACCTCAGGAAGCCCGCAGGTGGTCGTATCCATTAAACTGAAGGAGGGGGAAGGTAGAGAAAGCTCAATCCTCCGAGAGACCGAACTTTCCAGTAATATTAAGTAAATTAAACCAGATACGCGGAATTTGGTATGATAATACGTCATTACAACAATTTTCTGCTTGCGTTAAAATTTCCAAAGACTCTAAAATAGCACAACTATTAAAATCAGAAGCCTGGATAATGACTTTTGCTCTATTGAAAAGGATGACAATATCTTTATCTATCTTTGTTGTAATGACGTATTATCATACCAAATTCCGCGTATCTGGTTTACTTTACTTAATATTACTGGAAAGTTCGGTCTCTCGGAGGATTGAGCTTTCTCTACCTTCCCTCTCCTTCAGTTTAATGGATACGACCATCTGCGGGCTTCCTGAGGTGAGTTTCCGGTCAATCTGTAGCAGTAAACATCGAGCATCGAGTGTTTTTATCAGTCAATTCTCTTCTCCTTGACAAAGGCTTAAGGTTAGCCGAAAGCGCTCGGAGTAGCTTTTTATCATTTTAACATCTAGTGTTTTTAATTTTAAAAAAACATTTGTATATATTTTATCACACCTATTTAGTAATGTGGTTTAAATGAAGCATTTGAATGTTTCCATGTTTTTATATAATAAACAAAGGTGAATCTGGCGTTCAAGATTGGACTATTTTATTAAGTCAATTTATTAATACATTACATTGGTTCGATACTTTTCGTATGAACGTTGCTGTGTTCATTCTCATGTCCGCATACACACACACACACATATATATGTATATGGATATTTATACATACATTATTCAGATATATATTCAGAATAATTTTAAATTATACGGTATTTTTTCATAAAATTTTTACTGAATTATAAAGAAAGCAAATAAATGCATGAGTTAGTTTGTATCAACACCGGTTTCTCTTGAGTTATTTGAATCTAGAGCCAAACAAATGAAAAATAATCACGAAAGCTTAAAATGTGCCTCGAAAATTTCAAAATTTAGTGATGAAAAATTCTTTTAATTAATAACTATTTATTCTATAAATAATTGTTCTCTCAGGAATGGTTAAATAAAGAATTTTAATTAATGAATTCGTAGATTATCTGGTTAATATACTCCTCTTCTTACGTTCTAAAGCTCATTAATTCTTCTGCAAATATCCAAGTATCAATAACTTTATTTAATTTTATTTTTTCATAAGTTAATATAATTTATGTAAGCTTATGATTATAATTATGTAAATAAATTTTGATTAATAGGAAGACTAAGTATAATAAAATTTTAATAAGATTATAAAATTTCATTTTACATTTAATGTTTGTTGTGATAATAATTCAATAAAAGTTTAATTTATTTGCTGATATTTAAGCGTCAGAAGATGTGTAGCAATTAAAATAACAGAATTACTTATGCAATCATATGCAATTATTCTGATTTCCATTAAAAATACTTCCATGTTATCTTTGTATTAAATTGACAACATAAAACTAACACGCAGAGAAAAATGCAGATATTCAAAATTGAGAGAGGAAAAAATATAAATCTTTAATCTAATTTTCAAAATAAAATTGAATATACATGCACATCTAGAACATATTTTTAGAGTCATTTATTTAACTTAATTTGTTTCATATATAGCCCAGTGATAGCGGAGGAGAAAAGGGCCGAATTCGGCATTAATTAGTGGAAAGATGGAAATTGTTTTAATCCATTTAGTTTAGGTCTAGAATGAATATGCTAAAATTCCCCCCTCGTAGTAGGTGAGCCTTAGAAAAAAAGTATACATTTATAGTAAAAAAAGAAACACGTTTTTTAAATACCATAACAATATCTCAAAACAGCTAATTCTGTCAAAAACATGGTCGATACAAATGTTGTAGAGCTTAAAATTGAGTGTAAAATGAGTATCTACACTTAATATTTTTGTTGAACATTAAGGTCACAATTCTACTTTAAAGTTTTAGACCCGTGGTCAGGAGATTAAACTCAGAATTAATTGGGAGAAAACTCGAAATTGTTTTAATTCCTCCAATTTAGATCTAAAATCAACGTACTACGTTTTCTTATTCGTACTTGGGTAAATGTTAGAAAATATAAACATATTTATTTTCGAAAAACACGTTTTTTTATTACCTTAACAATATCTCAAAACAGCTAACTCTATAAAAAACATTTCCAGTAGAAATGTTGTAGAGCTTAAAATTCTGAATAAAATGAGTGTCATCATTAATATTTTTGTTCAACATTAAGGTTACAATTCTATTTCAATTTTTTTTCAAATCAAGAGCTTGAAGCCAAGAGAGACCAAGTTATCCTAACAATATCTCAAAATTTCGGTCTTAATATTGAACAAAAATATTAAGTGTCGGTGCCAACTTTATTCAAAATTATAGGCTCTACAACTTTTGTATTGACAATGTTTATGATAGAGTTATCTGTTTTGGGATATTGTTAAGTTAATTTGGTCTCTCCTGGATTCAAGCTCTTGATTAACGATTAAGGCAAAATTTTGAAATAGAATTGCGACCTTAATGTGGAACAAAAATATTAATGATGGTACTCATTTTATTCAGAATTTTAAGCTCTACAACATTTACATTGACAATTTTTTTTTTATAGAGTAACTGTTTTGAGATATTGTTAAGGTAATTAAAAAAATGTGTTTTTCGAAAATAAACATGTACATATTTTCTAACGTTCCCCTAAGTTCGAGTAAGAAAACGTAGTGCATTCATTTTAGACCTAAATTGGAGGGATTAAAACGATTTTTAATTTTCTCCAAATTAATTCTGAGTTCAACTCCCTGAGCACGGGTCTAAAACTTTAAAGTAGAATTGTGACCTTAATGTTCAACAAAAATATTAAGTATGAGTACTCATTTTACTCCGAATTTTAAGCTCCAGAACATTTGCATTGACAATGTTTTCGACAGAGTTAGCTGTTTTGAGATACTGTTATAGTATGTAAAAAAAGTGTTTTTGGGCTATAAGTCTATACATATTTCCTAACGCTCACCTAGTACGAGGGGGAAAACATAGCATATTCATTCTAGACATAAACTGAAGAGATTAAAACAATTTTCAGCTTTCCCCTAATTAATTCCGAATTCAACTATCTAACCACTGGGCTCATACATGTGAATATGGAATTTTGTAAACTATCTTTCACCAGCTTCCTGATATGCTAGAATTTAAAAATATGTGAACACTGGTTTATTTTCATAGGCAATAAAATATTTTACTAATTTTAGTACTTAATAATATATTTTTAAATTAATTTTATGACATTTAGCCCGGCCGGCGCATGTGATAAATCGCTATATAGCCTTTATTGTTACAAATGTATGCATGTTACAACAATAATCGAATTAGTGATGAAATTTTGTGACATAAAAAAATATTTACTTATCTAATCATATGTAATTAGTCTCATTTGAAATTAAGACTATTTTCACGTTATCTTTGTAATAAATTAAGAACACAAAAATAGCACGTATGCAAAAAAGTAGGTATTAAAAATTAATAGAAAGAAAAAATTTTTTCTTATAATTTTGAAAACAAAATTAAATACAGATAGATGTATAGAACATATTTTTAAATCCTTTTATTTAACTGAACTTGATTTATGTATGTAAAGTGGGAACTTTGTAAACGATTTTTTTACCCATTTCCGGAAAGGCTAGAATAAAAAAAAATACGGACACTGGTTTGTTTTTGTTTTTAATGTAATATGTTAATAACTTTACAAGTATAACTTAATAATATATTAATAAATTATTTTTAATTTTATCTCTATAGCGCAGGGTCTGATTACCAACGGGGCACACTTACACCAATAAATTGTAAAATAAATGTTCGGTTTATCTAAACGCCATATTCAAGTAAAATTATTGCCATGAATGTGGAAAAATTTTCTGTTTCTTTTTACTGGTGGATTGTGCCCCATTGGTAAACAGGCCCTGCCTATGTGTGCCTGTGATAAATCGCAATATAACATTTATGATTACAAATGTATGCAGGTTACAAAAATAATCGAATTAGTGACGCGATTTTGTGATATTTAAAGAAAATATAATTATTTATCGAATCATATTAAAATTATTCTAATTTACCATTAAGGATATTTTAATGTTATCATTGCATTCACGAATAGAAAATGTAATTAAAAGTTGATAGAAGGAAAAATGTTTTTTTTTTTTTTTTTTTTTTTTTTTTTTTTTGTAATTTTCAAAACAAAATTACATAGACATTAATATGATACATTGACATATAGAACATATTTTTAAAATTTTTTATGTAACTGAACTTGTTCTATGTATACTTAGAGGGAACTTTCTATTCGATTTTTCACCCGATTATATAACTTATTAATATATTAATAAATTAATTTTAAGGCATTTATGGGCGTATGTGATAAACTTTTTCTATGTTATGTTCGTATCAAACTAACAACATTAAACTAATATGTATAGAAAAATGGACATATTAAAAATTATTAGAGGAGTAAATCTTTAATCTTATTTTCAAAATAAAATTGAATATACATAGACATCGACAAAACATATTTAAGTTTAATTTGTTTCAATAAGTAAAGTTCTGTATGTAAAAAGGACATTTTGTACATTTTTCACTCACTTCCTAATATGCTAGAATTTTAAACAAAATAATAATAAATAAATAAATACATATGAATACAGTGTTTTCTTTCCTGATGACAGTAATATATATTAATAATTTGAGAAAATAATTATAAAATAATTACTTAATTTTAGTTTCAGATGATAAATTGTCAAATATTCATTATACAAATGACGAATTAATGATGCGTCAGACCATGTTCTCTAAAATGGGCAAACAGGCTGTGAAACTGCAATAATAAAATAATTTAAGCATAAAAATTGCTAGATATTTGAATGGCTGGTTAGTTGTGCAGGCTTAATAGCACAAAATCCTTTTAGGAGAAAAACGCAAAAATAATACTTAAATGAAAACATTAAAAGTCAACAAAAGGCGACGCTAAAACATAGTCATAAAAATATAAATAAAAACAAAAGTAAAATAGAATTGCTTTCTGGATGGGGTATCCCGTATAGATTTAATTGTAGAAGTCTTGATAATTCTTAAAACAGTAAGGTATAAAGTAGTATTTTTAATAAATGCTATTTGGATTGGATTTCGATCCAGATGTCATACAAGTATTTAATGAATACTAGTAAAATCGGTTCAATAGAAAGCTCAAGCTAGATGACTAAGAAAACAGCCTTATGTTTTAAATATACATATTATAATTAAATGGAAATGACGTAATTTTCAGAAATATTTTCATTTTTCCATACCAAGGATATTTAAATAAATAGCAGAAGTTCAGATTATTTAGATGCAGGAATAAACGTTAGTGGATATGATGTCATCGCTGACACAATTATAACAACATAATATTATATTCTTTGAGCAAATATATCTGTTTTCTAAATGACGTCGTTTTTCTAATCGGAAACATTACCATTCAGCTATTACTTTTTTCATAGATTATTTACAGTAATTTTATTTACATAGATTACTTAATATTATTTCTCAACAAATAATTTGTTCTTTCATGATTAATACATAATTACGCGCAATCATTTTGTTATGGTTAATAAACCAGCGGTTAGGAAGTTGAATTCGGAATTAATTAGAGGAAAGCTGGAAATTGATTTAATCCCTTCTGTTTAGGTCTAGAAGGGATATGCTATGTTTTCCCCCTCATACTAGGTGAGCGTTACGAAATATGTATAGATTTATAGTCAAAGCACGCGTTTTTTTTGCATACCATAACAATATCGTAAAACAGCTAACTCTGTCGAAAACATTGTGAATACAAATGTTGTAGAGCTCAAAATTCTAAGTAAAATCAGTACCTATACTTATAATTTTTGTTTAACATTAAAGTCACAAATCTACTTTAAAGTTTTAGACCCGTGCTCAGGGGGTTGAACGCAGAATTAATTTGGAGAAAACTGAAAATTGTTTTAAACCCTTCAGTTTAGTTCTAAAATGAGCGTACTATGTTTTCTTCCTCGTACTTGGGTGAGTGTTAGAAAATATGTACATATTTATTTTCGAAAAATACGTTTCTTTAATTACCTTAACAATATCTCAGAACAGCTACTCTATAAAAAACATTGTCAATAGAAATGTTGTAGAGCTTAAAATTCAGAATACAATGAGTACCATCATTAATATATTTGTTCAACATTAAGGTCGCAATTCTATTTCAGAATTTTGCCTTAATCCCTAACTATATCTCAAAACAGCTAACTCTATAAAAAACGTTATCAATACAAAAGTTGTAGAGCCTAGAATTCTGAATAAAATGAGTACCTACGCTTAATACATTTGTTCAATATTAAGACCGTAATTTTAAGATATTGTTAAGTTAACACGCTCTCTCCTGGCTTCAAGCTCTTGATTTGAAAAATTTTGAAATATAATTGCGACCTTAATGTTGAACAAAAATATTAATGATGGTGCTCATTTTATTCAGAATTTTAAGCTCCACAACATTTATATTGACAATGTTTTTAAAGGGTAGCTGTTTTGAGATATTGTTAAGTTAATAAAAAAAAAAAAGTTTTTTTAGAAACTAAATATGCACATATTTTCTAACATTCACCCAAGTACGAAGAAGAAAACATATTACGTTCATTTTAGACCTAAATTGAAGGGATTAAAACAATTTCCAGTTTTCTCCTAATTAATTCTGAGCCCAGCCGCCTGACCACGTGTCTAAAAGTTTAAAGTGGAATTGGGACCTTAATGATCAACAAAAATATTAAGTGTAGGTATTCATTTTACTCAGAATTTTAAGATCTACAAAATTTGTACTGACAATGTTTTTGATAGAATTAGGTGTTTTGAGATAATTTTATGGTATTTTTCGTGTTTTTTTTTTTTTTTTTTTTTTTTTTTTTAACTATAAATCTGCACATATTATCTAACGCTCACCTACTACGAGGAGGAAAACTTAGCGTATGCATTCTAGACTTAAAATAAATGGATTAAAGCAATTTCAGGCTTTCCCCTAATTAATTCCGAATTCGGCCTTTTTTTCCTCCCCTGCCACTGGGCTATAAATTTTATAAAATTCATTAATTTTTTTCTTTTAAATACGATGACACATTCACTGATGAAATAATGCTTCTGATTGGTGGAATTGTTATAAAACAAAATAAATTTATACTATATAGGCAGAAAGCTTTACCTGATTGCCACCATTTTGAAGAAATATCATATAGCTTTTAAAATTGAAAATAAAATATAAAAATGGAAATAAATTTAAAAAATAGCTTGTTACGGGTACATCTACAAAAGATCTTCAACAGTTTTCATTAAAAAAAAATAATTATCAAGATCGGTTCAGTATAAATCTCAGGGCTGATGACTAAGAAAATAGCCTGGTCTTTTAAATGTATTGATTGTTTATTGTTAAAACTATCTTAGGCAAATAAATTATTATATCTCAAAATAAAAGCCTGCTTTAAAAATATAAAGAGTGCGCCATAAATGGTTTCCCCAATCATGTTTGTCAGTATGGGTGCAATAGATTTTTCTCTTACATAATTTTAATCTACCATTTCTCTAAAAAATAGAAGGGAGTAATAATATATACTCTTTTCTTAGCATGAATGATTCATTTCATTAATCGCTTGATATATCACTCTGTTAAAATTACAACTATAGTTAATTGTATTAACTGTAAAAAAAAACCCTTAATTTGAAAATTTATAAAAAGGAATGAAAGACATATGTAATAATATTAGTTTGAAACAATAGATGTTCCTATTATATTATTTTAATGTAGCGTTTCTCTAAAAAAGAAAGAAAATATGTGAAAGATTAAATCTGATTTAAAAACTTTCAAACTTGCATGATCAAAAATATTTTAATTAATAATAACTTAAATTGCACTAATTATTCTCTGAAGGGAAATAAAAACCAAATCCAGTGTAACGAATTCGTCCATTCAATCATTATATTCTTGTTCCTTCATTCAAAAGTTCTTTAATTATTCTGAAATATCCGCGTATCATTAACCAAGCATTTTATTTAATTGGATTTTTTCGTAAATTAATGCAAATTTGCTAAGCATATAACTTTAATCATCTATATAAATTTAAACTAACTAAAATATGGATTTAACTTAGCAAAACTTGAATCATTAGCTGTTTTTTAAATTTAAATGAAATGAAAATTTTCATCAACATGCTACCAAATATCAGTGCTATTTTTTTTCTTTTAAGCGAGAAAGAAAAAAAAATGTACGAACTCTTGGTTTCTTAGTAATTGCCATTATTTTGACTGTAGAAATAAGCACGGTTTGAAATAACATAAAACACGGGTGTCGTATTGTAAGTTTTTTTAAAGCCTAAAAAAAACATTTGAAAGGATATCTCTTTTGAATACAATGTCCGTAGAAGTATGAAAACATTAAAAGGCAAACTGATTTTTTAAATACTTATTTAACTGGAATTAATATCAAGGGATTGTTTGCAGTAACATAAAATACAATAATGACATAAAAATATATAAACACGAGTGGCGCACTTTATACTTAACGTCGTTTACAGCCTGAATAATTTGAGGCTATACTTTTTTAATGCAATGTCTAGTAATAATATAGAACACATTATTTATATACACTGGTGAAAACAATTAAAGGGATAAATGGTTTTTAAAAAAAATAAGTTATCCCCATACGCAAATGAGGTATCAGATGATAGTTAAGCTCCTCGCGGGCACACCTGCCACGCAGTGGTCTGTGTCGTCATAAGGCAGTGGCGCTGTGATCGATTTTGTGCAGAGGTACCTCATTTGACAGCCGAAGCTTGTAGCGTAAGGACGTTTTGAAACATCGTAGCATAACCCAACCCTTGTTTTTTGAATTTCTTTGTTTACCCATTGTTAGTATGACTAGTTGTCATCGTCTAGATGATGCCAAAAGATGGCGTATTGTTGGAAGACTCGAGGCCGGCCAATCACAGGCTACCTGTTGCAATGACCTCGATGTTTCGAGAAATGTGGCGTCCACTCTGTAGAAACAGTTCAGTGAGACAACAAAAGTGGTCCGCCGACCTGGTCAAGGCCAGAAAAGGGCAACAACGCCGGCTGAAGATCGTTATTTGAGACTTCTAGCCAAAAGGGATTGGTCCGCGACAGCGGCACAACTGTCTCGTCACCTGTATAATGCAACAGGAACTTCCATTTCACGAATAACAGTCACCCAGAAACTTAATGCAGGTGGCCTGTATGCCAGGTGCCCTGTAGTCTGCATCCCTTTGACTGTGAACCACAAAAAATGCCGTCTAACATAGTGCCGAGAATACCTGTCATGGACAGAGGAGAGTTGGGGGCGGGTTCTCTTCAGTGATGGGTCGCTATTCAGTCTGGACAGTGACTCGAGACGTGTTCTCATCTGGAGAGAACCAGGGAGTCGATATCGACCCTCTAAGAATGTCGAAAAGGATAACTATGTTACAGGTGGCCTGATGGTCTGGGTAGGTATCATGGCAGACGGGCATACCGACCTTCATGGGTTTGATAGAGGTACTCTGACAGGTCAGCGGTACAGGGACGAGATCCTTGCACCCTATGTGAGACTTTTCCACGGGGCATATGAACCAAATTTCGTCTTTATGGACGATAACGCCCGTCCATATAGGGAACAGTTGGTGAGCGAATATCTCTAATCGGAGGATGTTCAACGAATGGAGTGGCCTGCGATGTCCAATGACCTTAATCCTATCAAACACGTATGGGACGCCCTTGGATGATCAATTGCAGCTCGAACACCAGCTCCAATGGCCATCGATGACCCCTATGGTGCCTTGGTGCAAGAGTGGGTGCAGTTGCAACAGGGATTGATAAGGACCCTGGTAAACAGTATGAAACGCCGATGCGAGAGTTGTGTAGCTGTTACAGGCCATCATACACGCTATTAGACATGTTTTTCTCTGACTGACAGGGTGTCGGTCAGCTGCTGTGCTGGACACGTGACCAGTTTCCTTATTTAAGGTGCAGGTTGTGCCCATTTTTCTATTCCCATATATTTATCTTATATCGAATCATATTTTGGCCAAGTTTGGTTTTATTTGCTTTGTTAGTTTTTGTTTAATTGCAAAAAGAACATTTGTCCCTTTAATTGTTTTCACCAGTGTAAAATAATATATGAATTAAGAAATAAAATGAAATAAATAACACATATACGCGGGCGGCATACTTCTAACTCCAGTAGTGAGTTACCAAAAAAAATAATAATAAATAAATAAAAATAATAATAATAATAATGAGAAAGATCAAAAAGTCTTTCGAACATCAAATTTAAAGCTTTATGCAATTTTGAAGACTCATTTGAAAGAGGGTAAATGAAGCGCAGATGTTAATCACGCAATTATTTTTGAATTCCTAAATATTAATTCCTCTAGTGGCTCATTCAGTTTGTCTTTCGTGTCTTTAAAGTTTATATACTTGGAATTGCTTTTCTGGTGCATTTTATATGTAAAGTATTTATATCTACTGAATTTTTATTGATTTTTAAATGATTTTGAAGCATGAATATTCTTCAAATATGTCTATCTCGCGTGCAACTGATTGCAAAAACTAAATCACTTGCACTGAAATTGATATAAATAATATAAATAAAAATTATATAATTGTTTTTAAAATAATTATATTTAGTTAAAATCCTCACTTCGTATAATTTTTAAGTATTGTTTATAGGTAACCATCTCTCTTCGATTTGATGTGGCCATCTCTCCTAAAATAAATGGACATATGGCCACTCAATTTAAAGCGTCACTCCGGCATTGTACGTCTTTGTTTTAGAGTTAAAAGCAAAGATTGGATTATATACGTGCCTGAAAAATCCTTATAATAAAAAAAAATAACATAGGTACTGCAAAACATTCAGATACGTAACTCAACAAAATGTCAAAGCACTAAATTAAATAAACATTAAAATTACACTTTATTTTTATAATTGAAAAATACAGTTGAACGTCGCAATGAATGAACACGTTGAACTATTTCTTACGAACAAAGTTTATGCTGAAATCTATGGTACAGTTTTTGAAATATTTAGATTGGACATCTCTCCTCTATGGCCATCTATCCTAGAATTACCCTACAGTTTAAAACACTAACCATTCTTAACGTGCCAATTGCTCATTTTTACCGTTCCCTCCTTCTAGCCCAAGATATACCTTTGTATAATTCTTTGAAGGTTGAAATTCTGTCAGATAAAACTTACAGTTTACTGCATATTCATAGACAGTTGTAATTTAGAATTATTATCATTAGGAGAAAACAGTGTTTTATAAGCAAGGAATTTCTTCTATAATTCTACCCTGTTTTCGAAGGGAACTACTTTGAAATAAATAGTTTTTTCCTCATATTAGACGCGATCGTGCTTTTGTCTCTCGTAAAAAGGATGAAAATCCTAATACAGTTTAAAACATTAACCATTCTTAATGTGCCAATTGCTCATTTCACCGTTTCCTCTTTCTAGCCTACGATATTCCTTTGTATTTTCTTGGATAAGGAATTCCTTGAGGGTTAAAATTCTCTCAGGTTAAACTTATAGTTTACTGCATATTCATAGACAGTTGTAAGATGTAGAAATATTATGACATGTAGAAATATTATCGTTGGGAGGGAACTGTGTTTTATAAGCAATGGGTTTCTTCTATAATTCTATCCTGGTTTTCGCCAAAAACTACTTGAAATAAATAGATTTTTCTTCATATTATCCGTGATCCTGCTTTTATCTCACGTAAAAAGGATGAAAATCCTCAGACATTTTAAAACACTAGCCATTCTTAATGTGACAATCTCTCATTTTAACAGTTTCCTCCTTTGAGCCGCGTTCCTATTAAACGAGTTTAATTGTTTTTTTGTTTTTCTTTTTTCAGGAATAGGATATTCTGATTATTTTATGGCTATGCCAGGGCTTAATACAAAGAAACATCTTGCGCAAGTTGCATAATTTTAGCCGCAAAATCTCTCAAATTGCATGATTTTTTAAACTTGTTCCTTTGATTTTTCGCGACATTGTAACAATGCTTGGACTTATAAATGTATCAATTACTTCGATATATATATATATCGAATACAGAAAGAAGTTTATCACAATCCCTGAACATAATTATTAAGGAAGCATATAATTATATAAGGTTATAACAACCTTATAAGAGAAGCATTTATTGATTATAACAATCAATAAATGCTTCTCTTATATTATTACAACATCAATGGTACAATAAACATTTTGCGCAACTTTCATTATTTCAGTCGCAAAATCATTCACATTTCACAAGTTTTTATCCTTGCTCCATTGATTTTTCACGCCAGAGCAACAATGCGTGGATTTATAAATGTATCTGTTACATCTCTTATATAAATATTCATAATATAGAATTGTGTTTATTACTATTTTTGAAAATAGTTGTTAAGGAGCATATAATTACATAAATTTGTTCGAATCAATAGCTGTCATATTATTTCAATAACAATGGCACAATACAAATCTTACGCAAGTTACATGATATTAGTCGCAAAATCAATCAAGTTGCATGCGCTTTTCACTTGTTAATTTGATTTTTCAAGCCACTGCAACAATGCGTGGATTTATAAATGTATGTTTTACATCTGATATATATACCTTAAAAATATAAAAGAAGTTTATCACAATACTAGAACATAATTATTAAAGAAGCATATTATTACATAAGCTTGTTCTGATCAATAGCCGCTTTTCTTATATGATTTCAGTCTAGCACTTCTCTTCACGAAAGTAAAAATAACCATAAAAGCTTAAAATTTGTTTCAAAACTTCCAAACTTGCGTGATCAAAAATTGTTTTAATTAATAACCATTTATCTTAGAGTAATTATTCTCTGAAGGGAGGTTGAGAAAAGAATATAAATTAATGAATTCGGGGAGTCAATCGTTAATATACGCTTCTTCCTTCGGTCTAAACTTCATTAACTCGTTTGCAAATATCCAAGTATCATTAACCAAGTACTGCATTTAATTTTGATTTTTTTTGCAAGCTAATACACTTTAATCAAGGTTAAGTTTATATATGTATTTAAATTTAAATTTATTAATATTTGGATCAAAGAGAAAATCGTAAAGCGATAGTCAGCATTTTTACGTTCTTAAATTTAATATTTTAAAGCATCGTAAGGTATTTTCTCCATAGATATTAGATACTGAAGCAACAAGAAATATTAAAAATCAGTTTTTTAGTGCGATAAATTTGAACATTTTATTTTGAACATAACTATCTTTTCTATGACATTTCTGATAAACTTTTTCTGTAACAAGTAAAAATGTAAAAAAAAAAAAAAAAAAAAAAAAAAAAAAAGACTGCGTAAAAAGCAAAGTAATAAATTATTTCTCATCAATGTGAAACTATTTTTTATATTACTTACCTGTTTTTTATGTACTTGTATTGATGACTGTGAAGTTGTATTTAATTGTTAGTTCCTATCTAAAAACACTGTTTTGATGAGGCCTATAGATGTCTATGAGGGTTAGAGCTGCAGTAAAGTTAGAGATCCTACCTACACAACTTCCAGGTTGTGTAATATTTAAATGGAACTTCTGACTATAGAATAGCCATTGAAGCATCGTCTTCATTTTGAAAGACCTATCCAATGATATGACACTCAATAGAGTGCGTATTATAATTATTATTTTGCGTGTCTAACGCCATTTTGTATTTTACAGCCGCGATTTTGAATTTATAAAAACAAAAATGTAGCTTATAACTATCGGACGATTAAGACGAATCGATGGAGACCTCATTCCTAAAAATCCATCCAACCGTTGGGATGTTTCGAGGGTATAAAGAAATCCACTTACCCAGATACGCGTGAAACACATAACCCTTCTTGGAAGTCGGGTAAAAAAAAAGACTATTTATAAATGAATACATATTTAAAATAAAATATATGTAACGATTTTTCACAGTCTTAATGTCTAAATCAAATACACTCTCATAGAAAGATTAGTATAATTAAGCATGTATAATTTATTTCCAGAAATCAGGCGATAGAACCCATGTTTCCCATGTTTTATGTTCAGGACATATTACACAGTTAAAATCATTTTTATTTGAAAACCATTATGCGATTTTTACATTTAAAACATAATTGTACATCGCCCACTAAAACACGAAAAGGCATTTATACATATTAAAAAAAACCCTTACGTAGTCATTTAAAGTTTCGAAAATTAATGAGAACCGATACCTTTGTATTAGCGGAATGTCAAGAATTGATATCCAAATAAAACGTGAAAAAATTCGATATTTACAACAATCTTTTTTATTCTGAATATTTCAGTATGGAAGTGAGTAGTTTGATTTGATATATGTTAAATTTGTGTTAAACATTTTATTTGTTTATTTATATATGAATTTTTAATTTCGAGATGGTATACTAGTCGAAAACCAATGCCAAACAACTTCTACTCTTTTAAGTGTAAACCCGTTAATCATTCGTGCTCGGCCTGCATGCTATTTTCATCGTATTTAAAAAAAAAGACATGCTTGGAAATACATCAGTTTATGGATATACACTCTTAAAATTCTCCAGCAATCTGCCCAGTCATTCGACAGTTTCTAAATATAACGACTACTTGACCATAATATTATGCGCATGTGACCATAATATTTACATAAATTACGGTTGTATAACCATTTTCAATGAAAACGGTTGAATGACTGGATAGCTTGCTGCAAATGTTTAACAGTGTATAGTTTTTAAACGAATTGCAAGCAAATTGCATATGGAAGTCATTTTTTCCTGTTGAATTATAATTGAGTGATATTTAGAAGTTAATATATTTCCGATAAAAGAAAAAAAAATGATTGCTTAGGCCTTTGCCACCATCAATCTGATGTCAATATTACTGACGGCGCCTTTTTTAAGTGCGTTCGTAATTATATAAATACGTAGCAACTATAGTCGTCGTTCAGTCCGTCTGTCTGTCTGTCCGCATATAATAGAGCAAAACTACTCAACCGAATGGTCTGAAATTTTAAATATATGATTGTTGCAAAATTTTGTCGAGCCATTTAAAATTTTATGAAAATCGGATATATAGTTTAATTACAGGGTTCAAACAAAAGGTTTTCTTTACATTACGGCCAATGAGAAAAAATTATTGCAAGTGCATTTTAACGATGTTAAAGCCTTCCGAATAGTCTGAAATTTTTGAATATATAATTGTTGCAAAATTTTGTCGAGCCATTTCAAATTTTATGAAAATCGAATGCATAGTTTAATTATAAGGACAGTCCAAAGTGTTCTGGTGCATTACGGGGAATGGGAAAAAATTATTGCAAGTGCATTTTAATGATGTTACAGACTATGCACTTACGAAGTGCAAAAAAAATATACATATAGTACAATATGGGGGCAAAAAATAATGATAAAACTAGTTATAGTACGAACGCACCTCATTTGCCACATTTGACGAGCAATTTCCAACTTGTTGTTTTATAATATAAACATCGTTTGATTATAATTTAAAGATGCTTGAGTTATCATCTTTGTATTGTTATTCATGAAATTATTTTTAAATGGGTGATGAAAAAATGAAAATGCTTTATTTTTTTCCAGTTTTCATAAAATATTAAAAATTAAAAATAATCTCACTATATGTTATGCCAAAATAACTTTTACGAAGAACTGTGTTAGTAAATCATGTAGTTATTTTGTTTTTAATATGCATCTAAAATATCATGAAAAGAATTCTGGGCCACTATATTGCAATTGAGTCAGAGATATAAAGATTATTGTTAGTAGTAGTAGATCGAAACATTTATAAAAAATGTATGACACTTTATGAATTATTTGATAAACCTTTTAACATCTCTATAATAAAAATTCTCAAGTTGGTCAAATATTATCAATGCTGCATAAATTGCATATTGTATGATTATGCGGCATACTTTCTATTTTCATATTTATATGCAGGATCGGTGAAAATGTGGAACCTTAACTTCTAAGTATTACTCATATAAACTTCAAAATATTAGCATTTGTAAAGTACACAAGATTTATAAATATAAATATATTTATTTCACATTGTTAAATTAAAAAGAATATATTTTCAAGAAAGGAGTTACCTAATTCATATACTTTGATTAAAAATAGAAGAATGTTCGATGACTGAGGGAAACATCCCTGTCATTCTTATTCAACTCATTTCTTTGGCTGAAGTATTAACGTAGTTATAAATTCGAAAGTCCAATTGAATGTCTGTAATCGCATGATGATTAGAAAGTAAGATGAGAAAAACAAAATTGATTTCGATGAAAATAATTTATTTACGTACAAATGGTATATAACATAAGAGAACAAACCATTTCAAATGAATTAGTCCACAAAAATAAGTGTTTCGACACGTTTCAGGTGAAAGCAAAGTGTGTGGAAAATGTCCCTGTTTAAACTACCTTCCCATTTCCCTGTTTCTTTTACTCCCACTAAACATGCAGTGTGCGCGGTCGAACAAGTTCATATGGCATGTGTTCACAATGTACCACATATTTCAGCAAAAATGTGCTTTGGATGACACATTTCTAACGAACCATCTTCTTTGTTATACATGTACATTTTCTTATAGAAATGCGCGATAATTCTAGTTCAAATGGCATAGTTCCGTAAACGATATGGTTGGAACTGGGCACATTGTTTCAGGCCCATGTGTTTCTCCCATTGATGTGTAGTGTAGATTACGTAACATAAATCCTTCGCATTAACTGGACATTTGAAATTTTGTACAACTTTCTAGGAATGATTTTCAAAATAGTAACTCTTAGATTATAAATGTGAGATAAGGTATTTGTTTTCAATTTGGTTAAGTGTACCATTACACAAATTAGTACGCGAGGCACAGCTACAGCTCATGATCTTTTACGGATATTTGGAGTTCGCTGGTATAATCCGATATCTATTTTCAAAATATCATATTATTTGGTATATTTGATATTTTCATTTATTTGTTAATTATTTTAAAAATATGATTGTGTTGATTTTTTTTAGATTTTCAGGTAGATCAGTAGTGAAAAGGACATTATTCGTTATACCGTTCAATAGATAAAGTCCTCGTGCCTTGTAGATACAATAAATATGTGGGATAATATTAACTTAGAACAGTCATTTAAATATTAATTGTCTAATTTATGTAATCAGTTAGTTACAGTTCCACATGGTACTTTGGAAATGTACCATGAAGACAACTATGTCCACAAAAGATGCGCTTCGAGATCAGTGTTGCCAGATTGGGGGCTTTTTTGTCAACAGATTGTTCATTGTCACCGCTTTTTTGAAATAGAAATATTCAACCTATTTAAAAATGGGTTAAAAATTCTGAAAAATAGGTGAATTATACTATTTTTAAAAAGTGGTGACGGTCAAATAATCTGAATTATAAAAGTACCCAATCTGGCAACACTGTTCGAGATAGACACAAAATGAAAGGAATGATCTTCTTCATTACACGTGTCTGTTTTACTTGTAGAAATGCGCGAATGGCCTAGTGCAAATGACATTGGTTCGTAAACGGTATTGTTCGAACAAGACATATTTATTCCTGGTCAGCGTGTTTCAAGAGTATGTTTTAATTTGAAATGTTATTCTTTGTTCTATCCTCACCCGCTAAATTAGGTATATTTAATGTTTAAGAAAGTGTGTGGACACATTAAATGTAACTAATTAATTTCAAAATTTAATTACTATTATTATTATTATTATGCATATTTTTTTATTCCTAAGCATCATAATTTTAATAATTTATTCATTTATATTTAATTATATATTTATTTAAGTGATTATAAATGATGACACAGTAATTTAAATATTGATATTCTATAGTGAGGTACATTTATTTATGTGAAACATTAATTAATGAATCTACCATATCCCCATTTCGCATATTATTTTTATTTAATACATTATTTACTTATTTTTCTAATATAATGGTACGAATTTTTTAACACATTTTTAATCATTATTTAATTATCATTTATATATCTGTAGACAGTATTAGATTTTCAGCTTAATCCAATAATAGATATAAATATTTTTTAGTATATATTAGTTTTAATTCTAAAACAATATATTTTACTAATAAATTCTAAAGATGACAGCACTTCATAGATTCGTTGGATAACTTTGTATAATTCATTTTTCATTTTTCATTCCATTATCATTTAAAAAACTTTTTTGGCAACATGTGCAAATAATCTGTTATACTTGTTTTTATTGCTGCGTCATTCTTGCTTAGAAAGGCTTTCAAACTGGTAATGTATTTTTTATTATGTCAATCCTTTTTAAACATGTTTTATTTTAAACTTATTTGTTTTTCCAATATTGTATTTCTCTATTTATTGCGTGTAGTTGTCCCAAATTAGTATTATTTTGCTTATTTATTCAATGTGGTGGTTTCAAATTAGTATTATTTTGCTTATTTATTGCTTATACGAAGATTAAACAACACACTTTATTTGTAGAACTCAAGGCTTTTGGGACCTGATGAATCTATCTTGGGTCTAAAAATTTCCATTATTCACTTTCTCCTTTTTTTTTCTCGTTTTTTATTTATTTATTTATTTATTTCATCTTTTTTTTTTTTTTTTACTATGTCTTTAAAAATCTTTGTTGACTAGGTTAGGGGGAACAGTATTATTCTCAATGAATAAATTACTTTTTATTTATAATTTCTCAATTTTTGTGGAAAATTTGTAATGGTTTAATGATTTTAGATATAATATATAGATTTAGTAACTCAATTTGCAGAGTGTTGGCGAGTATTGAAAACAACCTAGATTTAAAACTGCTCCACAGTTTTAAAATGCATCAGTTCCTGCACTGCATTGCCGCGTTATAATATTATAGATTAAGCTTTATAAGTATAAAGTATTTTCAATCTTTTCTAACTGACATATTCGGAAGTTATTAAGTTAACACAGTAATTAAAATTCACCAGGAATGCAAGTGTAAGCCAAACTGTCAAAGAATTTCTTGAAATTGAGAATGATCATCACCATTAAAATGTCATTTTCGTGTTAATGCGCCATAAAAAAAAAAAAAAAAAAAAAAAAAAAAAAAAAAAAAAAGTTAAAACACGAACACGTTTGATATTTAAATTACATTTTTTTTTTTATAAAAAATATAAAAAGAAAACATATTACTTAAATTAAGTAATTAAGCACCGCAAAATGTAGTTACGCATAACAATTTTTGATATCAGTATTTTTCATATTATATTACAAATATTTTACTTCCTAGCTCGAGAAATATTTTTGCTGTTTTCCACAATATTTTAATTCAATTTGAACATGAAAGAAAATATCATGCCTCAAACATAGAATATGAATCAATTTCCAACACATTCAAAATAACGTAACAAAACTGCACTGTTTAGTAAGTTGAAATATAATGTCTAATTCAACCATATGGAAATGCATAACACATTTTTAAAAACCAATTTTAGCAATTCCCATCCACAATCGGAAAAGTATGGCCTTGTATATGATATATTTTTTTTTTTATTTATTAAATACATTCATGCAAAAATTTAGTTCAGTTAGGAAATACATACCTCAGTTTAAAATTCCCCTTCAGCAATTTCTCCTAATAAGGAGAATGGTACACGAATTCTTTTATGGCGCCCTGTATAAGAGGTATGATATTTATATGAACAAGTAATAGGCAAAATATTAGTCAAATTTAAAAGCGCATACTGAAATTGAAAACGCACTGCATACACTTATTGCTCAAAGACGGTACTGAAACCTATTTCTTTTGTGTGCCCCTGTATGAACGACAAATGGTATGAATGCTTTATTCTATCGCATCATCTTGCACTGAAATTCAGTGATTTATATCACTCTCAATATATTTAAAATAGTGTAATGTTTATAAAATACTCTGCAAACGATTTTTTCCCATTGATCATAATGTAACGGCATTGCTTTGAGTGCCCCTGTAAATAAACTATTAATGCTACAGACTTCATATACAACACATGCCATGATAATCATCAATAACATATATTAATTTCATGAAAATCCGAGTATATTTACGTGATTTAAGGCGTGGGCAGTCGGACAGACAAAACGAATTTATAAACACTTTCCAACTTTGTTAAAAAGTGTTATAAATTAACTAGGTAAGAAAATGTTTCAGCCTACGTTTCAGAGAATTCGCTTAAGGGGTCTCTGGACTCTTAAAGCTTTAAAATTTTCGAAATTTTAATTTTTTAGATGTTAAACTCCTATCTTTTCTCAACATTTTGATAGAATTGTTTCTTTGAAATTCCTATTAGAACTGAAGTTATGGCTTTTACATTTATACACGTCCAATAGCTGAAGCGTCGTTTCGGAAACTTTGAAGTCATTTTACTCCAACTGACGTTTTTGTGCATAACGCGCACGATATCTCAAAAACTTATGAATATTTTCTCATGAAATTTTCAAAACATATGTTTCATATTAGTCTGTATAAACTGAACCTAAAATTTCCTTTTTAGTGTTCAAAACAATATTTTCTTAGGTGATTATACTGTTGAAATTTTCTTAATTTTGCATTAGCTAAATACAACTTTTTATTAAAAATATAAAAAAGCTTTAAGTACAAATTTATTTAGGTTCAGGGTAATGATTACAATCCGAAGTATAAGTAGGGACCAAAATTTTCATTCTAATTGCGACACTTATTTTGTAATCGTGCGGGTAAGCTGTTATGCCGATTTTTTGCTCGAAAAATGTCTAACAGTTTGGAGCCCCCTGTAAACACTAATTCTGCATCTTATAATTTTTCAAATACATGAAATGAAAGAACATACTTATATATTTTATTCCAATTAAGATTGTGTGTTAAAATCAAATACATTTTAAGATATTAAATGTTGAAAATGGTCTCTTTTTTTTTTTTTTTTTTTTTTTTTTTTTTTCAATTTGAAGAGTTCTGAGACCCCTTATATTGAGAATAGTAATAATCATTAAACGAAATTTGAGCGTTTTGGGATGGCAGACGTTTAAAAAAATTCTTTTATTTTTCATAATAGAGATTTTGAAATTTTGTGCAAATATACATTTCACCATAAGTAATTGGAACACTTTAAATGAAATTTCCAATTTTATTATTATTTTAAGATTTTTAAAAAAAATTTAACAATTTTAAAATGCTTCTTGCGTCTTAATTCTTTAGATATTTCCTTGATTTTGGATTTTAATCACGCAAAACTGCATTACAAACAAATCTGTGTATCGAATTATTAATCCCTTAATTAGTTATTTTTTAGAGATATGTTTCTGAATTCCATATCGATTTTCATAAAAATGAGTATGTCCGTATGGGGACCTTCCTTGTAAGTCACTAGAGTATAAAATATTTAATTAAATCATGTTCCTTGTCATTTCTTTATTACAGATAGATACACGATTTCTGATGCGTTACACCAAAGTATAAAAAATTGAAATAATAAAAATTCTATTTCAACTTGTTCAATCATATTTATGCCTGTATTTTGGTAATATGTTTATCGCATGCATTCTCTTCGGCATTAGCGCACTTGGATATGTGGATCTGGAACTCATTGTACCTATGAGCGACCACTTTTTTAAATTTTTGTGAAAATTAATGTCATTCCTTTGGAAAGAGTATTTATTCATTAAAAAAATGCATTTAAATTAAAGAATAATCTTTAAAAATAATTATAAATATTTCGAAGTATATTAAATACTTTATTTCCAATTTAAAAGCAGACATATTTAAACAAACAATGAACGCATATTATTACAGCACTATCTTGTTCGAAAATCATTGATTACCTTTAGTTTTATATTATTAAATAAAGTTTCAATTTTCACGAAAAAATTTTAATGAATTAAAATAAATTTTGTTTTAATCAGCTTGGGGGAATCTAGGTCTCCAGTCTCAAGTGTTGAAAATATATAATTATCTCGGGTTTCTTATCATTATTTTTAATTACAGATAGTTACTAAATATTTTGTACTAAAGTACCTAAAAATGGATATCACAAACAGCATATTTAACATTAATAATAACTTTTTCCAGGGATATTTAATATATATATATATTTTTCAATTAAAAGATTTTCGAAATAAATGGAATCATACATCAATAAGTAACGTACTTCTAGCTGTACGGTACTACACTGGTAGAAATTGATTTATGAAAACACGGTTTTTTAACAAAAACTTCTATAATATTCATTAAAAATGAATGAAATTTCATACATTATATATGCTATGTATAAAAAATGAGCTACAAAAATAAAATTTCATACAAAATATTCAACAAAAACAATAAGTCAAAAATTAGATTTTCGTAATATGCAAACATGGAAATTGATTTATGAAATATCACATTTTATTGGCTATTCTGAAGTAATACGACGAAAATTTGCATAAAACAAGGTAACCTGACATACACACTAGACATAAAAAGCTTTATATTTTGGAAGCACTATGTTTCAGTTATACTTTTCACGATGGATAAACGAAAGATGTTGTCTGGGGGAAAATAGCTAAAATCAATGCATATATAATGTCTGTTCCGGAAATTAGTAAATTTATTAAAAGATAAGTTGGTGTGATATATAGCAATAGAACAGATCCAGCAAATTACAGCAAAAATTTTAACAAAAATGTAATCCACGTTTAAGGAAGAGATAAAAGAGGTATTCTTCACCTTGCATCGAAAGCCAACCACACGTCAAAGAAGATTTGTGCAGATCTATCCCTTCCTGTTACTTCTGGAAGAGTTAAGCAAATTTTACATTCTTCACGAAGCTTGAGATGGTCGAAAATGAAGTCTGGTCCAAAGTTACTTCTGCGTCAAAGCAGATGCGTTCGAAGTATTGCGAGAAGTACATGGCAATGGGTTACAATTGGAAGAAAGTCATTTTCTCCGATGAAAAAGGATTTAATTTGGATGGCCAGGATAGTTTCACGTATTATTGGAGGGATCTCCGAGAAGAATCAAAATCTAATTCAGCGGAAATTTTGGTGGCGGTCATTTGATGATTTGGCCAGCGATCGCGTTTGATGGCAAAAGTGAAATTGTATTTTTAAACGGTCGCCAGACTCCTTTTCGTTACAGTTTTGTTTTAGAAAATTCACTTCTTCCATTTCCATGGCAATATTATGGTTTAGATTACATCCTAATGCAAGACAATGGAAGTATTCACATTTCAAATGCAATGAAAGGTTAGTTTCACGAACAGAATATTGTTCTTGTAGATCATCCACCTATTAGTGCTGATCTGAACACCATCGAAAACATTTGGGGACAGCTTGTTCCTATGGTCTATGCAATTGGGATTCAGTACATCTCACTTGTAGAATTGAAAGCTTCAATCTGTCAAAACTGTAAATTAATTGATCAGAAATACATTCAAAATCTCGTTTTATCAATGCCATTTAGAATAAAAGAAACTGTGATAAATAAAAGCGGCTTTACTAGCTACTAATTTTAATTAAATGTGATATTTCATAAATCAATTTCCATGTTTTTGTGTTACTAAAATCCCATTTTTGACCTTATGTTTTAGTTTATTAATATGTATGAAATTTTATTTTTCTAAATTATTTGTTGTACGTACCATATATAACGTATGGAATTTCATTCATTTTTAATGAATATTATAGAAGTGTTTGTTAAAAAACCATGGTTTCATAAATCAATTTTCACAGTGTATTACATTCGATAATCCTTGAACACTGTTATTTTTATAATTTAAAGGCAGTTTAAAATTGTCCCGGAAAAATTATAATGAATTAAAATCACAAACTTATTCGCATATGAAATGGTACGTTTATAAATTATTGGACTTATTATAATGAAGCTTAATTAAGACAGAAACATTATAATGAATAACAATTATTTTTCTATCCATACTCGGCGCATTTAGTACGCGAAAATATAACATTTTTAATTATCTCTTGTTTCTAAGTCATTTCATTATTATTAATTGATGGATATTAATACATGTGTTATTGCAGAGTTAAAAGAATGTAAGAAATTCTACTTCATTTAATATATGTGTATATATTAGATGAACATTTCATATTATATCCAGCATTATCTCTATTTAAGTGAGCAAAAACCACGTATTGTTGCATTAATAACATATTATCTAGTAACTGATTTAGTTCAAGAAAATATAACATCTTTAATTACCTCTCGTTTCTAAGTCATTTCATTATTATTAATGGATGGATATTAATACATGCATAGGTGCCAACCTGGAACTAATCTTCCATAATAAGTGACTTAATTTGACCAAGGTTTAGTACTTTTTGAACCAGTATTTTTTCAAGAAATGCAGTTAAATAAATTCCACATCGAAACTCCAAATTAAACAAATAAAGATTCATCAAATAAATTTTCTGGTTTGAAACGACGTTAACGTAGGTCAAATTAATCTACGTATTACGGAAGATTAGCGTGAGGTTGCAGCTATGTATATGTGTTACTGCAGAGTTAAAATAATGTAAGAAATTCTACTTCATATAATACCGGGTGTCCCAAAAAGGACTGACTGATTTTAAAATTCAATAACTTGCAAACGGTGACAGATATTAAAAAAATTCTTGCAGGAGGGTTATGCATAAGGTCAAAAGTTTTATTACAGTGATTTTCAATTTTAGTTCGAATTACAAACAATAGATGGCGCTGTAAGCAGTAGTCGCTAAATACAGGCTCGATTTTTGGTCCTTTATCTTTTTTCCATGATGAAAAAGGAGATGGAAATGTATTATCCGGGCCACGAAGTACCAAAAATCGAGCCTGAATTTAGCGACTATTGCTTACAGCGCCATCTATTGTTTGTAAATCGAACTAAAATTGAAAATCACTGTAATAAAACTTTTGACCTTATGCATAACCCTCCTGCAAGAATTTTTTTAATATCTGTCACCGTTTGCAAGTTATTGAATTTTAAAATCAGTCAGTCCTTTTTGGGACACCCGGTATATTTCTTTATATATGATGAACATTTCATATTATACCCAGCATTAGCTATATTTCAGCGAACCAAAACCACGTATTGTTGCAGTAATAATATATTAGCTAGTAACTGATTTAGTTCATGAAAATATAACATCTGTAATTACCTTTCGTTTCTAAGGCATTTCATTATTCTTTATAATACATGTGTTAAAAGAACGTCAGAAATTCTGCTTCATTTATTATATTTATGTATATTCGATGAGCTTTTCATACGACATACATGCGACATAGTTGTATTTAAGTGAACATAAACCACGTATTGTTGCAGTAATAACGTATTCGATAGTAACTGATGATTTTTTTTTTTTTTTAACTGAAGTTGAAACTATCCCGAATAAAAACTTATAATCAATTCAAGTTACTATTATTATTATTATTTATTTATTTATTTATTTATTTATTTATTTATTTATTTTGCAAACTAAAAAAATTTTGTTAACGAAAGTAAAAACTCGGCAAATACTTCAGATTTCTTTTCATTTCATTGTTTCTGATGAAATTAATATCTCGTTTGAAATAGAAATTTATGAAAAACAAATATAAAGAATAACGATATTTTCGTCCATTTATTTAAGACAGATTGTAATTTTATGTGTGAAATTCTAATTCAACAATTCTATTTAAAGGTTTAAATTCTACTATTGTGTGTTGAAATTACATTGGGGTATCGTTAATAATATATAGAAGTGTATATGTTTTTTTCTAAAACTGCAGAAAAATTTCGCATTCAAATTTGTCAATTTGGTATATGTTTTCAAGTTAATGAAATTGCCAAATTAGAAACATGTTCATGCATACACATAGTATAGGTTGTGATATACAACATTTAAAATATGCTATGTATTATAAGACTTGCATGATTTTTTTCCATGGTTCGTTAGGCAGCACTATGTATTACAATAGCTATATTTTTTAAATAATTGCTATATTCTGTGTAATATTTATAGAAAGAAATATCTAAAATAACCCAAGTTAAAACTATACAAGAATACATTTTCCAGATCGCAGAATTTTGAGATTAACTTATGCTTTTATCTCGTTGTGAAGTATATGACATAGTTTACATACATAACAATTATTACTCTATTTCATTTCTGATAAAATTTCTAGATGTGTTATAGGCTGAAAGCACATACAAAATAGAAATATTAATAATATACTATTAAAGAAATTAATTTTTCGAATTATCGTATACGTTTTTAATTTTACGTTCACTTAATTGATAAACAAGAAACTTGTATATCTTCTGCTCTCTCCTGTTCGATTATCTTTGATGAATCTAATATTTATATCATTAAAGAAGTTGAACAATTTGAGAAGTTAAACTATTAACTTAACTATAAGAGAAGTTAAACTATCATGGTAAAAAATGATAATGAATTATAATGAATTTTTCTTCAAACTTTTAAAATCTAGGACTATGATAATGTAACATGTGTAATTACCTCTAGTTTCTTGTCATTTCTTTATTATTAATGATTCAATATCCTGTTTGAAATTGAAAATTTAATCGAAAAATTAATTTCATGTGTAATCGATATTTTTTTTTTTCGTGTATTTCCGATAAATCGTTTTGAAGAGTAAATAAAATATAAAGTTTTGAATTTTAATTAAAAAAATCTATTTTAAAATTCAAATTTTACAATTGTGTCTCGTACTTTTATTCATACTATAAACTCTTGACATTTAATACTTCATTAAGTAAATTTTATAATTATATCTTTTAACCATTAGAAAAAGCGACCGACGATTTAAATATAACAAATTTATAACGATGCATGAATAGTTTATAGTTTACCGTGTATTTAAAATGTTTTATTTTCCTCACAGGCATATATTTATGAATGTAATGATTTTAGTGGAACTAATTTGAATAAATTATTATCAAGCATAGTAACAATAATTTCTCAGTTAAGTATTTCTCAAGACTTTCAACGAACAGTCTAACAATCAAAATAGGGGAATGCCCCCACATACATTTTAGTTTCCATTATTGTCACAGAAAATGGCGCTTTTTCTTAACTCTTGTTTCTTTACGTATTATATAGCTTTCAAATACTAATTTTAAAGATATTGCCAGAAAAATATTTTAAATATATATAAAATAAGGCATTATATTAGCATAAATTACCTAATACACTGTTGTTTATTATTACAAAGCACTAGTTCTATTTAGTGATAATTATCATTCCAGATTCGAAAGAATAATTTGAGACAAATGGCACAGTAAGGGGGAAGAAAACACTCCATTCATTTTAAATTCAAAACTGCCACAAGAGAAAGCGGAACAGCTATTGGAGTCCAAACCATATCTTTTAAAATCTTATGTTAAACAAATGAGCTGAGAGATCGTCTTTATATCAAATTTTGTAATTTCCATACGCCTAATTTCAGACGTCAGCTTTGACATTTTTTGCTTAATTTTATTTTTGAAGACCTAAAGGGAACTCATTCGGTCATGTAATTTATGTTGGTTGGTTGGTTGATTTTTTGACGGCCAATTATCTGCGCGAGGGATATAGGCCCAGGGGGAGTGCCCTTCGTGGGGGTCTTTCTAAGGAAACCTAACCCGTATTAACGCTTGGAAATCCAAGGTTCGAAGAAAACCACGAAAACTCCGAACGATTAGGCCGACGGGCGCGATTGGGATCGAACCCAGCACCTCCCGTCTACCAGCTTCGAGAGCAGAACCTCTCGGCCACTGGTGGGGCCATGTAATTTAGGAATTATGAAGGTTTTAAAATTTGAAACTTCTAACTTCAAATGCGCCACAAACCAACAATATAGAACTGTATGTATAAAATAAAGTACCTTATACATAATTACAAGAATTAACACGGAAGGGAAAAAAAAAGAATATGGATTCCGAAAAAAATTGAATAAATTATATATTGAATTACGTTTTCAAGAGTACAGAATTCAATGGTATAAGCAAATCGGTTGTTTTCTGTGAGAAAAAAGCTAAAAGCTAAAATATATATATATATATATATATATATGACGAGCTGACCGAAGAACTAACAGAACATTGTAATTTTCAAGTTATCACAGAAAAAAAGGGAAATAACCATTCGATCGCAAATTGTGTCTTCTTTTAATTTATATTTATTTTATGCTATTTTTATTCAATTTATTTTTATACCTACTTCTTTAGCTTATTGGGTCGTCTGTATACTGGTATTGTACCAAACTTAAACAAATATATATAATAATACTGGAAATAAACTGTAAAAATAATTAATAATTTTAAGATATGATTTCTCTTAACACAAAGCGTTTTCAAGAAGTTTTAAATATCGTAATCCAAAGTCACATATGAATTCACGAAGTAGTTCTTGAATTATACGTAAAAAAACCACCTGCATTACTACCTGCTTAGAAAGAATGCAAATGAGTTCGGAGTTTTCTTCGAAAGTTTCACTATTCTGCTAACTCTGTGTGCCCCCAAAACCAACAGTAAGTGTGTTTTTTTTTCGAAAATATATGTAACATCAAATAGTGTTTAAAACTTAGGTATTGAGTAGTTTTATTCTAAAAAGCGCGATATTAACGTAAATTTGCAAAAAGTGCGTTTTTTTTTTTTTTTCAATATCTTATTAAAAATTCAAAGTGTTTCGATAGAAACGTTCAAAAATTATGTATGTTTAAAAAGTGCTTCGTTTAGAAAATCGATTTTCTAGTTTTTGAAAATATGAAACTTTTCGAAAACATGCGAAAAAAAAATTTTTAAAGGGACATTGGTAATTCAAACGTACCATTTAATAGGTAACCCTGTATTTAACAAATATATATATAATCAAAAAGGGGGGAAATTTTCCTAATACCTTTATGAATGGCATTTCATGTTTTTTTCAAAATATATTTTCACATGGATTAAGCAATACATGCATACCTAAAAATTGCATAACAAATCGAAAACCGATATCCTTATAAATATCGTACCAATTTCTATTTATGTCTAAAACCGAGAAAAAATTTCCTCAAATAAAACACAGATTCAGTAAAAAAAAAAAAAAAATCTAAAGTTTACTAGTATTATTTAAAAGGTTGGTTTATTTTGACGGCCGATTATCTACACTAGGGATACAGGAGGAGTGCCCTTCGTGGGGGTCTTTCTAAGGGAACCTAACCCGAATGTACGCATGGAAATCCATGACTCAAAGAAAACTCCGAACTCATTTGCATTCTTTGCTAAGCAGATAGTAATGCAGGTGTTTTTTTACGTATAATTCAAGAACTACTTCGTGAATTCATATGTGACTTTGGATTAGGATATTTAAAACTTCTTGAAAACGATTTGTGTTAAGAGAAATCATATCTTAAAATTATTAATTATTTTTACAGTTTATTTCCAGTATTAGTATATATATTTGTTTAAGTTTGGTACAATACCAGTATACAGACGACCCAATAAGCTAAAGAAGTAGGTATAAAAATAAATTGAATAAAAATAGCATAAAATAAATATAAATTAAAAGAAGACACAATTTGCGATCGAATGGTTATTTCCTTTTTTTTCTGTGATAACTTGAAAATTACAATGTTCTGTTAGTTCTTCGGTCAGCTCGTCATATATATATATATATATATATATATTTCAGCTTATAGCTTTTTTCTCACAGAAAACAACCTATTTGCTTATACCATTGAATTCTGTACTCTTGAAAACGTAATTCAATATATAATTTATTCAATTTTTTTCGGAATCCATATTCTTCTTTTTTTTTTCTTCCATGTTAATTCTTGTAATTAGGTATAAGGTACTTTATTTTATACATACAGTTCTATATTGTTGGTTTGTGGCGCATTTGTTGTCAATCATTCACAATATTGCGGTTTTTGATGATGGTCGGTAATGTTTAATTAATGGTTATATATATATATATATTATACGCTTAGATCCTTGCTGCAAATTGCGCATAATATTTGTGTATTATCTATATGATTTCTACTTGTAGTTATCTGATACCTCCCTTAGGAAATTCCATTAATTTTTTCATTCTTATCATCGCAAAGTTTCATTTTATGATTTTACCTTCTAGTTATGTAACTTACAGGTATTTTCTTGTTGTTATTGTACACATACAGTTCTATATTGTTGGCGTATGGCGTGCAGTCAATCATTCACAATATTGCAGTTTTTGATGATGGTCGGTAATGTTTAATTAATGGTTTTATATATATATATATATATATATATATATATATGTGTGTGTGTGTGTGTGTGTGTGTGTGTGTGTGTGTGTGTGTGTATATATACAGAATTGTAATTTCTCTTAAACGCTAAAAAAAGCTTTTCAACTTTTTGTATTTTTTAAAGCTTGCCTTATATAATGTTGACGTTTAAAATATAAGATATGCAAGTTTCTTACTTTTATTTTAAAGTTATATACGTTGTACCCAAAAGAAATGTATGAATATCAATAGTAATGAAATTAAATTTATTATGAATAAAACTATGATGAACTTAAGAATGGATTCTAACATGTCATTCAATAAGAAGTTTTAAATATTTTATAAGTTAAGGTTTTACTAAATTAAGTTGCCTTAAGATCACTATACTGTGCTTGGAAGTTTGAGAGCACGTTCTTATTTTGTTGTTTAGAATAAAATTCCTCAAAGAGTGTTATATCTTGAATTTTAACACTTATATCTAATATAATATTGGATGATACTCCAATTGTAAATGTAATTTTTATTATCTGCAAGTGTTAAAATGTTGTAATATTTACAAATGGAAATACTTTTATCACTAGTAGCTTCATTTGAATCTAGCATAATGAGATGACGTCAGGACTGAAGTATTTTATGCGGGACTATATGATGATGCTTATATATTAGTAGTCGCTAGACTTGAAATTTAGGAATATGCAATTGCTGCTTTCGGGTCGTCAGAAGTTATTGACTGAACAGAAAAGGGTAACATAGCAGCTTTTTCGAAATGTGGGCTGCGTGAAAGACAAATTGATCTACAAATAAATAAATTTTAAAAGTGTTGTGCTCTTTCCGATCTCCTGAACTATGGAATAAATAAAAGAAGCGGGCGGCCATCAAAAATTTCAGAGCTGTGTAAACGAAAGTTTATTAGAATGACGGTTGAAGATAATATCTTATTCTCCAACTGTAAGATCAGATCTAAAACACTCAGTAAAATCTAGAACTATTGGTAATGTGTTAAAAGTTCCGAATGCTTGAAATATTTTTAATTCAAAGCCAAACCAAAGTTACAAAAGCATCATATTGATAGAAGACTTCGTTTTGCATCGTCCAATGTCTTAAAATGCAATATATGTCCAAAATTGGTTTTTACTGATTAAATAGAAAATAAACTTTCGTGGATCAGATGGTTTAAGATACGACTGGCATGATTTACTAAGCAAGCTATCTCTGCTTCCTAGATGTGTACAAGGCTGTGGCTCGTAGATGATTTGCTCAGGCTTTAATGCAAAGGGAAAGACAAGTTTGGTTTTCACTAAGACAAACATGAACTTCTTTGACCATCCAGAAATTCTTGGTAAACATTCTGTTCCGCTTAGAGATGAATTTACAGTGTTACTGTCAGAATTTAATGTTGCTTTAAGATAACGCTTCTGTTCTGTAGTCTGTGTCAGCGTCAAATTGGTTATCTGCAAGCAACATTAAAACTCACTACTTTCTAGCTGAACGTCCTGACCTAAATCCCATAATAAAGTTTTAGGGAATCTTGGTTCGTCAAGTTTATGTCAACCTAAAGTACTTCATTCGAGGAATTGAAACAGCCCTTTTCGGAAACATTGAAACAAATACTCATTTCTATATGCAATAACCTGGCCAGTTCATTCCAAAATCATTATTTGTAAGTCATACATGTCAAAAGAAAGCAAAAAAAAAAAATGTACTGAAAATCAATGTACAATTTTTATACAAGTGCAATTTAAATATTAAATTACTCTGGTCTTAAACTATTTTCCTCTAAGCTCTATTATGTAGAAATAAATTTTTGCTTATTTTTAAAACATTTTATTGTTATTAAAAATAAATTACGAAACTTGCATAACTTTATATGTATAGTTTTTTTAAATGATATTAGTTTTTCATGAATGTAAGAGCTTTCTGTTGGTGCTTGTGGTTCTAACGTTTTTCACAGCGCTGTAAGTGATTAGATATGTTGCTTTCAATAAAGACAAAAATATACTCTGGAAAAAATTCAAATTCCTCACGACTTTTCGGGATTTCTAACTAAATACCTTGATTTGAAGTTATTTGTTATATATATATATTTCAAAGTAATTATATTAACTGTACGCATCTAAACCCGCATTTGTAAATATCGTTCAGATTTATTTAACTTAGAATATGAGATCAACTTCATCTGACAAATTAGTGTTTTTATTCCAAATTATACCAGACATTTGCAGAAAAGGTCAAACATTAAACCATTGCAATTTTAAATATTTGTTTCAACGTTTTCGGAATTCATACCTTCATGCGGTGGAGTTATTAAAATAATAATTAAATTAATCACTTACCATTTAAGCCAAAAAAAAGTATTGTTAAATATGCAGGCCACTCATACAATTCATACTATACCTTTATGGAGATATGTAATCTCGTTGTCTAATACTACAGTTATTCTATACGTACCTTTTGACTGCTTATGCTTAAAGTAATTCCCTAAATGTGAATGATTTACGGATTATGAAACTTGGATTTCAATCATTATAGCATATAGATTTGAATTCCTGAGGTTACTACATACGGCTTTCAGGTAAATTACTTAGTTTACTAGTCTATTACAGGATCAGTTGCCTGCAGCGCTGAGATTACATAAACAAAGATGAACACAAATGCTAGTGTATAGCGTTATAAGCAGTTTGATACATTCATAAATAGAAATATAACCAATATGTACATCTATAAATATTTTGTTCTTTTTTCAACGAAACTGTTGCCGAATAATATTCTCAAAAATTCTCAAATTCATTATTTCTCATATTTCGTTGTTAACTTGAATCACTATCGCTGAAACAATTTTTATATTTGAAAACAGTCAGTAGTATGATTGAGTTTTTCAGCCATTTCTTCATTCTCAGTTACCATACTTTTACATCTAAGTGGCTGAACGATTACGAAAATTTTACTTTCACATCTTGTCAATTACGAAATTAGGCGAAATTCGTTAATGACTAAAATAATGAGATATATTATGTTTTGATGCAGATTGGTTTCAAATTTCTGTCAGGATGTAAAATAGATAAAATGGTGCCTACTATGAAAAGAAGGCACAGTGATTCAGAACAGAATTTGAAGACCTTAATTACCACCCCATGAATACGCAAGCAACATGTTAAAATGCATGTAGATTATGGAAACTTTTTTATAAATTTAGTCAGAATAAAATTTGACACAAAGAATAATTAATAATTTTTTTTTTGTAACGCTTAATAGGAAATAAATGTAGCATTGCTATGTAATAAATTTCTTGGAAAATTTTAAACTGTTACACACGTGGTTATATTAGTCTCTTCGCTATCAAGTATGTATGGTCATAGAATTGTTTTAAGATTGAGATTTAAAAAAAAAATCTTTAAATATTTTAAAAATCTGAATGTTTTTAAGCGGCATGAACACAGAAAACGGTTTGCAAAACTAAATACAGCCGTCCGCCGACTTACGTAAGTAATGCGTTCCGTAAACTTTTGCGTAAGTCGAATTTGTGAATTCCTTAGGTAAAATTTCATCAGAAACTGCAATATATATTATATATATATATGTATAATATATGCATTATTTACAGAGTATTATTTTATAAATAATGTAGCATGCAGCTCTATTTACATGGGTATATAGAATAAAATTATGAATAGATATAAAAACAAACTGAAAGAACACTTTCGAAATAAAAAGTATCTTGTGGAATATGGGATTTATAAATTTAACATTGATGAATTAATTTATATCAATTTAGAATCTACATCAAACGAACAGCTCAGAAGCTGGAAGAAAAAATACACTCGTTCCTCTTCACCGAAACTTCATAATTAGGTTTCGTTATGGTTTGTATTCAGCTACCAAAATTGTAACGGTTAAACAGAGGTTTTTTTGGCTCGTTTTAATCAAATTTGTGTTTGTTTTGTTAAAGATTTGATTGTATATCCCAATAAAAATATAACTCTATCTAATATATAAAACTATATTATTGTTGTGGTTTTCATCTGCATATTTTATTTATAAAACAATTATCAAAAGTATGCAAAAGCGTATCAAACGCGCTAGTATTATGATTCTTAAAGAAATTGAACCAAATTCTGGGTATGTTCTAGGATAAAACGTTGTTACAAACAGTATTTTCTTTAGTAATAATATCTAATTTCAAGTACAACCGGCCAACAACAGGCCTGTCAAGACTTAACCAGAAGCAGAATATACAAGTTAATTTCGAAGATGCAAAAATTACATGCCCTTAAAGAATTATCGTGATTCAATTATCCGTGAATCAATTGAAATTATTACTAAAGAAACTCCTCTTTGTAATGACGTTTTATCCTACAACATTCCCAGAATTTGACTCAGTTTCCTTAAAGAATCATAAAACATTCCATTTTAGCCCAGTCAAATTGTCAAAAATAGATGCAAAAATTCTGCTAGAAGATTTTATGTTTTTAAAGGGTTTATGGGGAAGCTAAAAACAGGAATTAATTGTTTTCCAATAAAATATCTTGAGGCTAAACTTTTTGGAGCCAAAAACGGCGAAATTTTCGAACTTTTTTCAGTTTTTTGCCTATAACTTGAAAATTAAAAATTTTTTGTGTACCATACTTAATCACAAAAAGAAAGAGAATTAAATTCTCTACAAATTCCATAACAAAAATGTTTTTTCTAAACTCATTACCAAGCGCGCTATGACTTTCTGAAAAATACGCTTTTTTTTTAACTTTGTGGAAATCTCAAAAACCAAGTACTATTCTGCTTCCCTCTATATCCATATTTTATTTTCCCACTGTTTTCTGGATCTAAAAGCTAACTTTAGTTTAATTCCTTTCTACACCAACTGCGTGAAATTTGAAAAATAAGACAATAATAACAGTATTTTTGTATTTTTTGACGAAGGCTGTGTTTATAATTGAAAGTACTAAGAAGTATTAAAGTAATTTAACATATTTTTAAATATTTTTTGCCATCTTTTATGTATTTTGCACATAGTGTAATTTTAAGTTTAACTTTTTAAAAAGGGATGTATCATTCTATTTATTTATTTGCTGATATTTTATTGTTTATGAAATGTATTCTAACTTGTGTAAAAGAACAGTTTACAGCAAAGATTTACTTGCAGTGAAACAAATAATTTACGAAATAAACTATAAAGAACACATTTTGAAGAAATTTGTATCTAAATATGTGGTGGATATTTATCAGGAAACATAAAATGTACGCATGAGAATATCTTTAAAGATCTTTCTTATATTTTATTGTTTTAAGGCTGTACTTCTGTGTAACGCCGACAGAAAACTCTTTATATGTTTTAAGTAAGAGGGTCTCACAAAATATAGTCAAGCAATTAGATTTTCACACAAAAAATATATAATTAATATATATATATATATATATATATATATATATATATATATATATCTTATAACGTATACTTCATCCAAGGTATAATTTATTCCGAGACTTTAAACACAGATGAAAAAATTAAAATCCGAAAAATAAAAATAAAAATTATACTCAACGTATCGGTTTTTCTTTCAAACCATCGTCAGGAGTACTTTTTCTTGTTTAGAACCATGAAAGGAGATGTATTTTATTTTTTTTATGAAATGTCTTCTAAATTGTGTAAAATAATAGTTTACAGCAAAGAATGTACTTGCAGTGTAAAATAATAACGTACGAAATAAACTAGAAATATCATATTCTTCAGAAATATGTTTACGTATGATTGGTGAATATTTATCAGGAAACATATAATGTACGCATGAGAATATTTTTAAATGTCTTTCTTATATTTTATTGTTTTAAGGCTGTCTAACTGTACTTCTGTGTAACGCCGTCAGAAAACTCTTTACGTGGTTCAAAAAAGTGAGTCTCACAAAATATAGTCAAGTAATTAGATTTTCACAAAAACCCCTCCATAATATATAATTAATATATATATATATATATATATATATATATATATATATATATATATATATACATATTATAACGTATATTTTATTCCGAGATTTTAAACACACATGTAAAAATTAAAATAACAAAAATAAAAATAAAAATTATAATTGACGTATCTGTGTTTATTTAAAACCATCATCAGGAGTAAATTTTCTTACATACAAAATGGCGAAAATTGTTTACAAAGTTAAATTATCGAAGCTAAATACAAACTGAAATATGTAAAAGAAATTAGAAAAAAAAAACATTTAAAATAAACTCAGTAGCGCGTAATTAATATTTGAAATATCTTTTGCTTATTCCAATTTGAATCGATAACGTAACTTTGTAAATAATTTTTACCGTTTTGTATTTAAGAATATTTATTTCTGGTGGAGATTTTAAAGAAAACGAAACATAGAGTATACTTTTGTGTGTGTGTGTGTGTGTGTGTGATTTTAATTTTTACATCTGTGTTTAAAATATCGGAATAAAATATACGTTGGTTAGCAAATTTTTGTTTTATTATCACATTTGTATGCAACGTAAAGTCCTTCTTTATTATTTTTATTAAGACCATATTCATATTAAATATACATGAATTATTCACTAAATATCACGTACATTCAGTATACCACGAGGAGGTGTAGGAGCAAGTACCCTACCCATTTTTTTATTGTTTAAAATACATTACAAAAGAAAATACAATACATAAACTACATTGCGAAGAAAAATATAAATTAACACATATTAAAATTGCAGTAGAAATAAATTTATAATGAAACATTATGTGCAATTCCTCATATAAAATCTAAATTAGACAGATGTGTCTTATTTTCCAAGACATTTTAAATTCTCTGTTCTTGGTTTTTTTTTTTTTTTTGTGGGGCGGTTCGCCCCTTGTAATATTTTCTATTTCTGATTCAGTTCGCCTCAGTTTTGTGTAAATACTTATATGCAAATACATATCAGAAATATATGTCGACGAAGTGTACCTGTCGACGAAATAATATATCGACGAAGTGAACCTGTCGACAAAATGATATGTTGACTATGTGGTGTCAACAAAAAGAATGACAGCAGGATAAAGCAATGACTACTAAAGAATTAAATGTTGCCATTATAAAAGCCTGGTGTTATCTATCGTTTAAGAAAAAATCAATGGAAACACGATTATTTGAAGATATGAGGAATCAGGAAACGGCTAATGATTATGAAGCATTATGCAAAAGTACTAAATGGGGCATTGTTTACTCAGTCCGTAACCTTTTGCGGTACTAAAAATTACTACGGTACTTATGCGGACTTTTAATACTTTTTACCAAAGTTATAATAATTTAACCATTTATAAATTTTAATATCATGTATCTGAATAATTTTACAGAATCTAACAATTAATTATTAAGATTTTGTTTAATTTTGTACAGTTATTTAATTTAAAAAAAATAAAAAACATTTCTTTTTGTGCCTAAACTTTAGGAACAGAGAATAGTTTCAATGAAGTTGCAACAGTTCTTGATTTATTTACGCTCATATAATCATCAAAATATCATATTTTTAAATATAAAAAGTAATATTCGATATTGCATGTGTTACAAATTTTTCAGTCAGATAACTGTAATTGTAAATAACGTTTTTTTTTTTTTTACTTTTTTGTAAAAGTTGCGAAATTTATAACTTTTTACAGCATTTCTTTCTCCTAACTGCCATTCTTAAAAAAAAAAAAAAAAAAGTTTTTGCTCTGTCAAAAAAAAAAAAAAAAAAAAAAAACCCAAAGAAATATAATTTGCTTCCTATACTGACCTAACGAGCGATAACACTTTGAATATTATAAATTTTTAATGTTAATAGTTACCCTGTATAGAACGTTTTTTACCAAGACATTAACCGAAAATGTTCTTCAATCTTTAATCAAAAGTTTCTGAACCCCAGTAAATGTCTGCTGACACTATCAAGATATTTTTACCGTACGAGTAATCTCCACTTATATCTTTCTAAAAATATCATACCGTTACAGGTTGAAGATATCATCGAATGCCGCGTTTCTAAAATATCATACATTCATAAATCATGAAAGAAAAGATGAGACACACAATTTATTTTATTTTTTCTCTCTGTATTTTTTGTATGACGAACAGAAAAAAGGTTTCAATATAATAAAAAGAAAATTACATTCACAAATGCATAAACAGAAATAATAATTCTGGAAATGGAAATAAATTATATTTAACAAAAAACAATTATTGCTACTATTTTATTACATAGCTAAATTGAACATCAAAACTGTTTTAAGAGTAAAACCTCATCATTTAAATATACGTAATATTGTATATTTTTTAAATTTTAAATACGTATATTAGAGCACACATATGCCATTAAAACCACCTTGTTAGTCATTATTTATTAGCTTATTTTGGTAGTTTCGATATTTTTTTTTAAAAAAGGCTTCTGTGCAAAATAATAAGAAAGATTAACGCTCTTAATTTTTCTTATAAAAGTATATTTTAATATTATTCTTAATCTTTTTCTACTTCGAATTAAAAATGAGAACTATGGAACTATATGAAAAAATATTCATAACGATTGATATATATATTTGTGAAAAAAAATATTTGGAAACATACTACTTCGAATTTAGATATTTTGCTCTTCTTTATACATAGAAAAAAAAAAAAAACTCCATATCTTATGTTGTTTTTCACCATCTTCCGAATTTATAATTCTTTAAATAATTGTACTAGTTGTAAAAATAAAAATTTGGTGTTTAAAACTGTTGGCTATTCTATGTATATTAATGAATAGATAAATTTCCATATTCATTGATATAAAATCCAACAGTAGAGTTAAATTAAAACCTCTGTTGTATATATAACATCCAGTATAAATATAATTGTTTTGTTTATAAATGTTTAAACATAATTGTTATTTGAGAGAGTATTTACGCTTTGTTTTAAGTATGATATTTCATTAGTTTTATTTTAAAATTTCAGCTATAATTATTATTCAGAATATTGAAAAAAAATTGTTAATGTGAGGTATTTAAAACACATTTTAAGAAATTCAAACTTTTCACTATCACGTCCATAACAAGCATCGTGCATAAGTTTTTTTTTTTTTTTTTTTTTTTTTTTTTTTAACATTTCATGAAGTATTTTTTTAAAATTTCATTTAAAAAAAACATTTTGTTTTCCATGAAATGTTTATTACTGTAAAAATGTTTTATGTTCAATATTGTGAATAACTTTTAAATTAAAAACTAGTTAATGATATGTTTAGGGGTCGCCAACCCCTGAACATTCCAATGCCCAAGCAAACATAATTTTATATAGAAAATAATACCATATTTTCTTACTAGATTGTTTGCTTTATTTACTAAACGACATGCAATAATTAAATAAAAGGAACATTACCATTTGGAACTTTCGTATATATTTTGAATAAAAAACACTCTAAATACGCAACACTAACAAAAACTAGCTTTGACTGCAGAGATTCAATATATCCATCTAATTTTTTTGGAACAATAATTGCTTCATTTAATGAGAGAAAATCTGCCATTTAATAAATGGGAGATTTCTGAACGAAAATGATGTCAGAATGCCAAAGCTTTTGAATAAACAAATTCTGGCAAGAAGATCTCGCAGCTTGAGGAATTGTATTCCCAAGCTGATATACATAAAGTAATTTAGTCAATGTCTTTTAAATTCTGTCTGAGATGTTCCCAATTAATTATGATTCTCCACTCATTTTTGTAGAATGTATAAATCTACAAGGTGGCCATAATTAAACTGGCGGTACTCAGAGTGTTCTGTAGCGCGATCTAATTGCGAGAATGACGCCAAATTTTGTAGGAAGATTAAACAAAACGGGGGACGGAGGTTTCCGGGGAAAAATTTGTTCCAAAATTCACCGCCTGGGGAATATGTGGCGCTGTTTATTCGAAAAAGAGAGTTTCAAAAAAGAAGAATCAATACTGAAATAAAATTACCGTTTATTTAGCACATCCAACTCAGGTTCGATGTGGCCGTCGTTTTTGTGGATCACATATTGCATTCTGTGCACAGCATTTACAACAGCAGAGAATAACAAGTCGGCAGGAATCTGTCGTACAGTTCTCGATATGTTATCCTTCAACGTAGCCAGATCCTGGACACCTTCGTGATATACCTTGGACTTTAGGTAACCCCATAGCCAAAAGTCGCAGTTTGTAAGATCAGGGTACATGACAGAGGTGGCCATGCGGTTAGAAAACAGCGGCTAATGACTCTTTCTGTTGTGAATTTCTGTCGTAGCAACTGCTGTACCCGCAACGCAATATGTGGAGGGGCTCCATCTTACATGAAAATGATTTTCTCCAGCCTCTGTCTTTGCTAAAGTGACGGAATAACTAAGTTATTTAGCATTTGGCGATATTTGTCTCCGGTAACGGAACAAGTTACAGGTAATGTCGGAGTAATGTTCTCATAGAAGAATGAAGAGGAACTATGATCATATCTGCTGTGAAACCACACCAAACAGTTATCTTTGGTGAATGCAAAGGAATTTCTTTGAATGCTCTTGGTGACTTTTTATCCCAAATTCGGCAGTTCTGGGTATTTACAGTTCCATTCAGGTAAAAGTGGGCCTCGTAAAAGTAGGCCCATACAATTTTCCAGGGCCAATCATCATCCAACACGATTCTGGCAAGAAAAGTGAGAGCAAAAGTCAATCGCTTATAATGGTCGGTGTGACGTAAAACTTATACACGGCTGATACACGGATAGAAGTGCCTAATCTTTCGTGGGATTTTTCATACCGTACAATAAGGCATATCCAGATTCCGAGCTATCCCACGAGCGCTGGAAGTGGTAGCAACATTGCCTGGTGCTCTGTCGACAATCGCCGTTGCCACTTCTTCGATTGTATCCTGCGATACTGGTTTTCGTCCTCTACCTGACTGAACATTTAGAGAACCTGTTTTCTCAAACTTCTCAACCATTGCTTTTAAACAATTAACTGGCAAAGGACCGTTACCTTTACGCTTTTTTTGTGCTTTCTAAAAGCACGAAGAGCGGCTGGCGCATTGCACTGGTTGAGATAAAAGAATTTGACTAGTAGAGATCGCTCGACTAAAGAAGGAGACACTATGAAAGATAACTTTCAATGTAATAGCTTCTAACAGTAGCACATTACCTTTTAATGCCGAATAAGCTGGCACTGGACTAAAAGATGTAACTTTGATTTTGAATAAATAATTTCTTCTTCTGCTGTTGCTTTCTTTGGGGCTCTGTAAGTGAAATTGCAGATAAAGAAACTTTAGAAGTGTTTATGTAAATTTTTAGCTTTTTATAAACTGTTACCATTTTGAGCTGAGATTAAATTGCTAAATTCGTTAAATAAACCGTAATTTTATTTCAGTATTGATTCTTCCTTTTTTGAAACTCTCTTTTTTTAATACACAGCGCCACATATTTCCCTGGAGGTTATTTTCGGAACTATTTTTTTTTTCGAAGAATCCTTCGTCCCCCGTCTTCTTTAATCTTCCTACAAAATTTGGCGCCATTCTCGCAATTAGATCGCGCTACAAAACACTCTGAGTACCGTCAGTTTAATTATGGCCACCTTGTATATAATCAATCTACATGCATATTTTTTGAATTAATCTTTAGTCCGGTTCATTAGTTATTAGTTTATTAATAACTATTAATTATTAAAAATTGGATTAAGCTGCAACATAAGGACGTTTGTGTGTGTGTGTTTTGATGCTCTCTTTACTTACTTTGAAAGATTTACAATACCTATACACTTTTACTGGAGTACAATACAGATAAAATCTTTTAGTATTAATTATATATATCATTTACTGCATATATTCATCCAACCCTCTACATACATGTAGATAGATGCAGTGGTGCATAATATGTCCGATCCGGTGATCTAGGATCGAGGGAAATTTTAACCACCTGGGGAAATTTTGCCGAAACATATGCAATTGCTTCCGATTTTAACAACGAATTCCATAATTCCCTGAGATAGAAACGTTTCACTACAAATAAAAATATCCGTATGACGACGTTCACAAAATCGATCTCAGAGTAATATGTACCGTATACCAAGGGTAATTCTGTTCTGAATTTTCTGAAAATTTAAGGAATTCGATTCAGAAAATTAAAAAAAAATATCGGTCATCAAGCTGAAAATTCAGACATAAAATACAAAAAGGAAATATCTGCTTGCTAAAATCGCAGGATTTGAGGAAGTACACCAACTGTTTCCTTAAAATGGATTGAGTCTGACCGTGATTGAGGCAAAACTTTCGCCAAATAGTTGAGAGTTTACCTTTCGTTAAAAGTCACGTGAGGTTGATAGGAAATGATCGTCAAAAACGACGAAATACAGCTCAAGGATTTCTGAATCGTCAAAAGTGAGAGTTTTATTTCTGAGAGTGTAGAATCACCCGTGTGCATAAGTTGAGAAATAATTAAAAAATGAATTTTCTATACCTGCGATAATACAGCATTTACCTATAACATACCGTAAGAGTTTGAGGTAATTTTCATGTGGACTGAGGAAATTATTGGGAATAGAAACATTTTCTGCACCCCTGGATAGATGTACAATGTACATAAAACATGCTAGTTTGGAAAACCTTTTATTTCATATCGAAAGAGATTTTATTATAAATGTCTAATACATTTTCCACTTTTGTCTTTGTATTAGAAGTAGGTTTATACAAAACTTGTCAGTAAAGCTATGTTACCTCGACTTATATTCCTTTTTAGTTAACTTTTTTTTTCACAATTTTATATTATACAATGTATCAATATCACATAGTGATATAACTACATTTTTACACAATTAAAATGCGTTTCCAAGCAACATAATAACTATTGTTATACTATGCACAATATGCATGTGGTTTTACAATGCGTATATATTAAATAACCGGTAGTAAGCGTATAATTTGTATTTAACATGAAGCAATGATGAGATATAATACATAGCAATCCACTATCAGATAGTTACACCTGTGAATAAAGCTTATAGCATCTCTCGAAATTGTCTCATTTACAGATACGTTAGTAGATCAGATTCCATTGAGATTCCATGAATAGACATAAACATATAAGAAATAGACATTGCATGTGTTTAATATGGGAAACCTGACACAGTAATGTATCGATAAATAGTTAGCATTTAGTGTCCTTACTGTAAATATACAGGTTTATTTTTTTATTTGGAAAATAGGAAAAATATTCTCCATACAATAAAATAAAAGATAAGAAATATTTTGTAAATAATTTCAATTTGAAAAACTTTAATTTTGTCAATTCCTCGTTCATATACTTTTTTAAAACGATGTACAAATCTCAAAATGAATAAGTAAGAAATATTTTGTTGAAAATAAATTGTGACTATCTTTCGTTATTTTTGATAATGTAGGAATCATTTATAAAAGTAAGGGAATACAATTTCAATGTTATGCAAAAATTTGAGTTACTTCATTTATTCTGTATACCTCAAGGACCGTATTTCTTTAACACCTTAACTGTCGAATTAAATTACGTTTCAAAAATTCAAATTGCTTATTGGTACCACTTTTTTGAAAAAGAAATATGAAATGATACCATAATAAAGCATATTACATTATTTTATAAAACTGGTGGGAATCAAACAATCTGAATAAAAGACACAGCCAGTGATTATCACGGGAGTGAGAATTCAGGGGTTAATTCGATGATGAAAATTCTTAAAATTCTATAAGTCACTTAAGGGGTCTCAGGACTCTTAAAGCTTTAAAATTTTCGAAATTTTATTTTTTTTAGATGTTAAACTCCTATCTTTTCTGAACATTTTGATATAATTGTTTCCTTGAAATTCCTATTAGAACTGAAGTTACGGCTTTTACATTTATAGACGTTCGATAGCTGAAGCGTCGTTTCGGAAACTTTGAAGCCATTTTTCTCCAAATGACGTTTTTGGGCATAACGCGCACAATATCTCAAAAACTTATGAATATTTTTTCATGAAATTTTCAAATCATATGCTTCATGTTAGTCTGTATAAATTGAACCTAAAATTTCCTTTTTATTATTCAAAACAATAATTTTTTAGGTGATTATACTGTTGAAATTTTCTTAATTTTGCATTAGTTAAATACAACTTTGTGTTAAAAATATAAAAAAGCTTTAAATACAAATTTATTTAAGTTCAGGGTCATTATTATAATCTGAAGTATAAGTAGGCACCAAAATTTTCATTCTAGTTGCTACACTTATTTTGTAATCGTGCGCGTAAGCTGTTATGCCCATTTATTGCTCGTCAAATGTCTAACAGTTTGGAGCCCCCTGTAAATGCTAATTCTGCATCTTATGATTTTTTAAATACATGAAATGAAAGAACATACTTATATATTTTATTCCAATTAAAATTGTGTCTTAAAATCAAATATATTTTAAGATATTAAATGTTGAAAATGGTCTTTTTTTTTCATTTTTTACAATTTTAAGAGTCCTGAGACTCCTTAATTTAATTGAGCCTATTTTGCAATATCCTTAAGGTACAAATTCAACATATTATAACAAATTTATATTTGATTTATTTTTCAGTTTGTACCCTCTAATGCGTGTATCTAACAAACCGTATTTAAATTACATTTTAGAATATTTATTTCTAAATTAAACAGTTAGATAAAAGTTAACATAAATATGTGCCTCTAAAAAGCAACAACTTTGTAATAATGAATAGAATAATGAATTTCCTGAATAGTCAAAATAGCTGAACTAAGCCTTGTTGGCATAAAGAATAACAGCGTAAAATTCTCGTAACTGCTGATATAATGTGAGAACCAACACTATGAGGGTTTTCCATTTACTGACAGGGCACTGGTATATTGTAATTGATTTTCGTTATTCGACACCGATTCCCGGCAATTTGCAGTCATATAGACTGTAACGACAAAATCGTCGTTGAATCAGTACGTGGATAATCGCACAGGGTAGAGTAATTCCGGTATTTATGCCGCACATTTTTTTAAATTTGTGTATAAAGTGGCATGGTGGTCATAAAATAAAAAAAAAATCCTGCTGTGCTATTTAATGTTAAATATACAACGCGTGTACTGCGACAAAAAATTAAAAACAAATAATTAATATTTTTTAACATTTTCATTCTAAAACATTACACTGCGGTGCGTCACCTGTATATTCAGGCTGAGACGCCGCAATTGTGCGGTAGTTATTCCGTGCTTTTAATATGAACAGAATGAAATTATAAATAAAAATATACAAAAAATATTCATATCTGGACTATAATTAACGATGTACTAACAAAATGAAACTAAATGAGTACAATGAAACGTATTAGTAGATTCAAAATAATAATTGTTTGTCTACTTTCACTGTTAAAATTATCGACTTATTTTTTACATTAAATTTTAATTGTTATTTCAGCAACAACATAACACCAATGTATCAGAGGGAAAAGAAAAAAATGTCAAATTGTGTTTACGTAATTTATTTGTTAATCCTTTCGGGACCGGTGACTTTTACACAAATTTTATTCGGTTGGCACCACTTTTTAAAAAGAAGTTAGCTTTACTTAAATAATCATGAAAATGCTCTAATTAAAGAAAGCAAATATTACTTTTCTTTTAACTGGTGGCAGAAACAAATTTTGTATGCTCTTTATGAAGGTGATTATGTGCACCTATGGACACGAGTGGGTTAACAGGCCTGTTTTTTCGACTGCAATCTACAGAAAAAGTGTCGAAAAAGTAAAATCTTTATGTAACTACATTTGTCACATGACGCAACGAAGCCAATTACACTTCCTCTTTTGGAGTAGTTTTCTAAACATTCCTTGCAAAGAACATCTGTGTTACGCGTAATCTAATTTTTCTTTATTATCATCTTGATTTGCGCATTTCTTGCCCTTCTTACTTCTTATTTTTCACTTATTTTTCCTTTGTTTTTACTAAACTTGATAACATTCCTAACATGATTAGTCTGTGCAAAAAGAAAAGGAAAAATTAATAACACTTAATCATTCCGTACAGGAAACTGCGGCATGTATATCGGAATTGCAGTGCGGCATGTATCCCATTTTGCAAGGTGCAGACGTCGGCCGTCACAGTTACCTGCCATCGATATGGTGGATGGCGTAACCATACACACAGCACTCTATACAAAATCTACAGTTAATTTTGACTTCGAAATCATGCATGCATTTAGTAATTAGTGTATGAAAAGTATTTAAACATAACGTGTTTAAAAGTTTGAACAGTGAAATCATGCGCTTACGTCAAGCTAAGGATTATAATTCTACAGGTAAACATCGAAATAATTTTCCCGCTATACACTGGTTAAAATAATCTCATTGTGCACCTATTCTGTTTGTTTGACGACCATCTACCGATAATTACAAGAAATACAAGGGGTGCGGAATCTATCCCGGATGCGGCGACTCTCCCTGAGTTACCCTATACAAAGACATTTTGCAGGCAGCGATGTCAGATAACGACAACCATGTGGAATTTATCGCTGTTGTCGGTGAATTGAAAAATGCTCTATGAGCGAAACATAAGAGAACCGTCACTGCAGCAATAATTTCATCACAAGAGTATACGTATATAATATAATGCTGATACTTTGGATCCAAAAATTACAGGTTCTTTTTTTATTTCTAATTTCAAAATCGTTTCTTGAAATTTCTTCATGCAAATCTCAAATTTACGAGATCTTTATGTGAATGAGAAATTTATCAATTTGTATCCAAGAAAATGGAAGCAAAAAACTGTCCACTTTGGAGAAATGTTTCCACAAAAGTGTAATGGAATATTTAGAAGTTGTTCGTCCTCGGTTAGATAGATTCTTACAAATAAAATCACATCTTATTTTAGTATATTAGAATATTTCTTGCGAATAGATTTTTTATTTGAAAAAGTAAATGGAAGTTATTTAGATATTTGTTTTAAAGCAGAATTTTATCAAAAATAACACTTTTATTTAATTTTATTAAAGTAATAATTGGAAGTAACTGCTTCAAAAATACATTGACTAAAAAAAAATAAATATTTGGATTTTTATAAAATATTCTGCAAAACTTTAAATAAAAAGAATTGTGTCCATCCGTAACAATGACATTATAAAACATAATCTACTCATTAGGTACACTAAATACCAATATTTAAATTATTTCATATTTTGTATTCTTCAATTTAATCATATTAGTTACAGTGAATTTAATTGTTTGTCTTGGGTTAGATAGATTAATATAAAAAAGTAGTCTCTCTTCAGAATATTTGAATATTTTCTTTAAACAGATTTCTGTTTAAAAAAAAAAAAAAAATGTAAATCGATTTCATTCAGACATTTGTTTTTGAAAGAAATTTTGTTTAAAATAATTCTTTTATACTTTTTGTGAAAACATAATGGAAAATAATTGTTTACATAGGTAATTTGAATTAAAAAATATTTGGATCTTAATAAAGTAATCTGCTAAACATTCAAATTAAAACATTTGTATTCATTTGTAATCATGCATTATAAAACATAAGTGTAACTAAAGAGAAATATCTAAATTATTTACATTCTGTTTTCGCCAATTTAATAATTGTAGTTACACTTTAGTGAACCTTTCCCGGATTTATGGGAAAGCTTTCATGTCATCTACAAAAGGAACTTTACCTGAATTTGATAACACAGTTGCTTGTTACAAGGATGCCTGAGGCTATCTAAGAAACCGTTGCTTACGCAACTTTATATTATAACACATCTTGAAGAAAATGTTAGAGTAAAAAACTTATAAAATTCCCTATCCTCCGAGGGTAAAATAAAGAAGGCATTATTAAAATTGAATTCTTTCATGTTAAGTTAAACGAAAGACCGAGTTACTTTTATATAGTTTTTCTTTAAAAAATCAGATGAAAATATCTTGTGTGTAAAAATCTGAATTATTTGGGCGGAGCAATTATTAATAATTTAGTTTTGTATTTTGAGAATTTGGTATGTATAAAAAATTATTTAAAAAAATAACCTGTTATTTTCTACTTTTGTTTTCCGTTTATCTACTATAAAAATAGCGGCGTTCGTAAAATATTGAGTTTTAAGTTACGGACAAAGAGATTCCATATGCATGAAAATATGTTGGGCAACCTTTCGGCAGCAATGCATGAACATGCATGCGAGTGCGCATCTATTAGTAGGAGAGCTGTTGAACATTTTTGAGTAGGTATTTGAGGCACCCTGAAAATTTGTGCAACACTTCTTTTGTAATGCCTGAATACAAAATCGAATGTCTGGCTGAAGGATCGTGGCCCAAAAACTGTGCCAGACACGTGTCAAGTGCCATTTTTTGACACTACCCCAAAAAGGTATTTGAGGCACGCTGAGATTGAAACAGAATAATATTTATACTTAGAAAAAAATATTTTGAAAATGACAGACACATTAGTCGGCCCAAAAACTGTGCCAGACACGTGTCAAGTGCCATTTTTTGACTACCCAAAAAAGGTATTTGAGGCACGCTGAGATTGAGGCACAATAATATTTATGCTTAGAAAAAAATATTTTGAAAATGACAGACACTTTAGTTGGCACAAAAACTGTGCCAGGCACGTGTCAAGTGCCATTTTTTGTCTGGCACAGGATTTGGGCCACGATCCTTCAGCCAGACATTCGATTTTGTATTCAGGCATTACAAAAGAAGTGTTGAACAAATTTTCAGGGTGCCTCAAATACCTTCCCTAAAATGTTTAACTGCTCTTGGACTATATTTTTGCCGACAGCAGATATATTGAACATGATTAACCTTATTGTTTTATTAAAATGAGTTTTCCATTGCATATATTTGCTATCCGACATTATAAATATGCATCTGCCCTATAATAATCCCACATTTCTGCATCCGGTTAACAGCGTAAAAAATTCCTATTGAGTAAACATTAAAAAAAAAAAAAAAAAAAAAAAAAACGTAAGTTTGGTCTTAAAGTAAATGACACACATACAAAAGCTGCATATAATCGATGCAGTTGTTATATATTCTCTTCAGACACTAAATTAAAATAACACTGCGTATACCCATTCATTGATTTTGCAGAAACAGAGAGACACCGCAGATGACAGTTTTTCTGAAATTGATACTTTAGGGGCATGGTAATTTAGGATCACAAATACGGATGTAAAATTATTAACATACTTAAAATATCGATTTATTATTGATAACCTACATAACGCAGTAAAAACTTGAAGGCTTTTAATTAATTGAATGATATGAATATTAAATGAATTGAATCCTTAAAATTTTTTATTGTATGGCGTATAAGTTAATTAATTATAAAAATATAAAACACTGTAAAACGGAAAATTTTGAAAAGCACATTTTATTGTCAACGCCATGCCTGAAATTTTCATATGATTAAATGTAAAATGATCTATTAAAATCATTATAGTTTATACTTTTTATGCATGTTTATATTGAAGTTATACTGTTAGAAACTCATCTCTCTCTTCAGATCCTAATTAGATCGTGGTGAATGGTGTTGATACACATATATTTATATAACTAAACATTTCCGAAAGAAGTTAAAACGAAAACGGCGTTAAATCAACTTTTTATGGAGCAATGAAAAAACTTCCCAAGCAAAGAGCAGATAAATGAACGTCGATGTATACAGATATGTCTATTTGGTATGTTTGCAGTAAATAATAGTTACCGGGAAATTTAAAGAAGAATTAATTATATTAAAAAAAAATCGGTATTAAAACATCCATCTGATGGATCATATCATCTGAAATCATGTTACCTTCATTGTTCCATAGCAACTGTTGGATAGTATGATAAGCATAATTACCATGCTTTCTATCGCGATGCGTAGTTTTTAAGATTTAATTAATGTCAAGGTACGTTCGTTATTTATACTATACCCGAAACAATGTTGTAGGCCAAATATACGAGGTGAAAATGTCTCAGATCTGTCTATCTCAAGGTACACCTGTTAAAAATATTATATTCCCCTGAAGTTTTTGTTAGATGTTTAAATTTGGGCGCAATTTTATTGTGTAATTTCGTTTATTCGTTTAAAACATAGAGATAAAATGTTTATCAAGCCACGATCAGTATCTATAAAATTAGCTTTTGATGTATTCAGATGCTTTTAAAAATTCATCACATACTTGTTCAAATAATATATTTTGAAACGTATATTCGAAAAACATTGATTGTAACATATAAATATGTTAACAGTAATCAAAATCTAGAAGATTCAAATATGCGAAATAAAAATTTCAGCTAATTTCGCCAAATAGGCTTTAAGCTATGCTTAAGAAACTCGTTGCATTGCAATCTACTTTGCAAACATTAAACAAGGAATAAAATTAGGATGTCCATTTTTTAAATAGGCATAATTTCTAACTTGACAGAATGACTTCACAATTGCTATCAAAAATCCGAAGAATCCAAATATGACGATTAAATTACATGTTTTGAGTGAAAATATTAAAGTTTACTACACATTTTATATTAATGCGGTATTAAATGTATTCTATATCCCATACGGAAAATTTTACTATAACATCAATTATATACCCTTACAGGGCAAAGAACTTCCGTACCAAAAATATTGAAATGAATGAATGACAATGGAATTTACAAACTAATTCATTTGGAAGTAAGAAAAATCTATATTTCACATACATAACAAAGTGATTTTTTTTTACAAAATTCTTGTGTCGTTGTAGCATTTGGTAATAAAAATTAAGTGGTTTCATAAACATGCCACCGCACCTGAAAGGGTTAAATGCTAGTAGCAGTCTAATTGGTTGCTAATGGTTGCAAATTTTTATAAAACGATTTACGGGAAACCAAATAAAGTTTTTTAATTCCCCTTAACTGCGGGTGACAAAAATCGTCGCATAATTACCGTGAGACAGCCTCCGAGACAGTCTATTCGAAGGATGAATGAATGGCTGAATTAACTCATATTATACTGGTTGTGCACTAAAAATTATGTACAGGACTATTATAATAAAAATTCACCTATTCAGCGGTCTCCAGCAATAGTATTAGGGATCCAACTAAAACAAAATTTCACTAATATCTATAGTCAAACTGAAAGTTACTAGTTAAACTGTGAAAATTGAAAAAAAAAACGATCTGTGAGACGGGTAACTGTAGTTAAACGTTATAAATCTATCTATCTATCTGTCTATCTATGTATATATATATATATATACACTGCTCAAAAAAAATTAGGGGACCAAGCAAAAAAGTGAAGAGAACAGTGCAAAAGAGCCATGTATGGGCATAAAATGGATAGTACACGTGTATCCCAGTATCAGAAAATTCTCCAAGTGTCTGCAACAGATACTTCAAGGGCAGAAAATAATCTGCAGGTAAAATATTTTACAATTGAAGCATTAATCAAACGATCACTTACCTTTGACGTTATTATGCATTTTATTAACTTTACTAGTAATAATCTTAAGCTTTTGTAATGTATTAAGTAATAAAGGTCCAAACATAATATAAAGCGAAATAAAGGTTCAATATAAAATAATCTGCAAACTAGAAAAGAAAATCTGCGACACCCGTCTCCCGTCTCGAAATTTCTGCTACCGTGACGTGTATTAATGCGCAATACAGAAAAAAAGACGTAAAAAAATTGTAAGGGAGCTTTTATTCTTTGAAATTATGAAAAAAAACATGAAAAGATGGTTTAGGGCAACAATTTGGTTTCATGTAAATGATAAAAAATAAGTATTGTTTAGAAATGATGCAAGATTTTTAATATGCCGGGTCTCCTCGAACAGCTAAGCCTGCTGCACACCTGTTTTCCATGGATGCGACGAAGTTATCGATAAGAATTTGGGGAATACTGTTCCACTGCTCAAGAATTGCAATCTCCAAGTTCCGGACAGGAAAATGAGGCCTCGGTCTCGCAGCAATGCGTCGTCTGAGTATGTTCCAAACATGCTCGCTTTGATTTAGGCCAAGAGAACATGCTGGTCATTCCGTACGCAGTATTGTTTTAGTTTCAAGCATGTTTTCCACAAGACGAACTGTATGAAGTCTGGCATTATCATGCATGGATAAAAAGAAATCACTAATTGCTGCAACATAAAAAACGACATGAGGTCTCAGTATCATTACTGTATAACGTCTGACCGTCAAAACGCCATTCCGAATCATATGCAGGCCCGTACGTCCACCTATGCTGATTCCAGCCAATAGCATCAACCCACTTGTCTGTAATGTGATCTTTCACGAACGAATGTGGGATTATTTTGAGTGCCACTTTCTCTCCATGCCAAAGCACATCAGATGTCACATCCAGACTGAATCGGGACTCGTCAAGTAAGCAGAATTTCACTCCAACAACGTTGTCTCCAAACTCGATGTTCAGTTCCCCACCTTTTTTGGGCCGCACAGTGGCTTGAGGTCAACGTAATACAGTCCATTGGCTTACGTGCATAGAGTCCACCCTGATGAAACCTATTTTGGAATGTTTGACTGGACGCCCTTCGTCCTTTGGCCAAGAACAACCGTGCTTGCAGCTGAATAGCATTGCTCGTACCGTCTCGACGGTCTGTTAACAGGATGTATCGGTCATCAGTTTCTGTGTTAACACATTTTCGACCTTGCACTTGTCGATGGCTAACATTCCATGTGTCTTGGAATCGATTCCACAGCCTTTCATAGACACTTCTTGCGACTTCAACAGCGTCCACTACACTTCGTTGTGTTTCCCCAAAATTCAACTCTCCTGATAACACGCCAATCCATGGATTGCAGTAAATCATATTGTTGTGACATTCGCAAGCCACCTTTTCTCAAAACACAACCTGAGCAATTGAATTTTACAACTGAGGCAGTGAAACAGACGTTTCTGCAAAATCCCGATTTCTACACTTATCTCCTTTTTCTAGTTTTTGACGTCATAAACTTTAATTTACATGCGAAGTTTTCTTTATCTGTTTTCTACAACACTTTAAATTATGGATGTTTTATTTTACGTTACTTATCGGTATAAATATTTGCGTAATTTCGTTAAAACCATGTGGTCGCCTAATTGTTTAGAGCAGTGTATATATACAGGGTGCAATATGTTATCTATCACCGACCTTTAATTTCTCAACCGTTGATCGTAGGCATATAGTTGCAATTACAAAAACGTTTCAAATGAGGTAAATATTCAAAAATCAATTTTATAAAAATTAAGAAATCTAACTTTTTATACGGTTATTCAATAAAACGGTTATTCAATATTACCGTTATTTAATAAATGTTTACACACATCATAACACATATAACACAATAAGTTTGACATCTGTACTACAAAAATTGACAGAGTTATTAAATTTCAAATTTTGAGATTTTTGCACATGGTTTTGTCTTTCGTTGAAGGATCAGTTAAAAGTTGAATTAAAGTAATTCGAGATCAAAATCAGAGTGCAATGTACTTTTTACGCCAAAACCACCTTTAGCCGGTATCGCCAAATCGGGGTTTCACAAAGAGGGTTATTTCATCTAAAAAGTTTAGCGGATTTTTAAGGGTCGTATACAAAGCTAAGAATGAAATATTGAAATTAAACAGAAAAATAAATATCAGTTTATTATAATATTAGAAAACGATCTAGTATAAAAATGAATACATAAAACGCTGGAATCTACTAGAGATACTGCTCAAAGTGTTCTCCACTGGTGGCAATGCACAATTGAATGCGTGACAGTACTGCATAGTGTCCACGTTAGAGCATAGCAGGTGTGCAAAATGTGCGATAATCAAAAGAATGATGCGACCTGGAAACCTTCCCATCTTTCGGACATTACGACACGTGTGGTGCGGTATATGGTGAACCTGGATTGTTGGACAAATATTCTAAGATGGGACCTTAACGGGCGATCGTTACCTGCATCTGCTACAAAACACGGTACGTGACTGGTATGAAGAGTTCCTCTCCGACATGCCTGCCGCGTGTGGTTTCAACATGATGGGGCCCTTTCCGCATAAAACATCAAAAGTCCGGGCGTATCTGGCCACCGAATTCGGCCAACAGATTCTTGGAGATGGTGGTCCGATAGAGTGGCCAATGCGTTCACTGGACTTTACTTCAAAGGACTTCTACCTCTGGGATTACATCAAGGCATAAGTCTATGTGACTGAGACTACTTCTATGGTTTATCTGAAGCAGCGCATTATCCTTGATTGCCGCACAGTTTGTACACCTGCTATGCTCTAACGTGTCCAGGACTCAGTACTGTGACGCATTCCATTGTGCATTGTCACCAATGGAAAACACTTTGAGCAGTATCTCTAGCAGTTTCCGGAGTTTTAGGTATTCGTTTTTATAGTAGACCGTTTTCGATAGTATAATAAATTGTTATGTATTTTTCTGTTTAATTTCAATATTTCATTCTTCGCTTTCTATACGACCCCTAAAAGTCAGCTCAAATTTTTAGTTGAAATAACCCTCTTTGGTGATACCCAATTTGGCGATGCCGGCTAAAGTTGGTTTCGCCGTAAAAAGGACATAGCACCCTGATTTTGATCTCGAATTACTTTAATTCACCTTTTAACTGATCCCTCATTAAAAGTCAAAATTATGTGCAAAATTCTCAAAATTTAAAATTTAATAACTCTGTCAAATTTTGTAGTACAGATGTCAAACGTTTTGTGTTGTATGTGTTATAATATGTATAAAATTTTACTAAATATAATTATAGGGACTGAGGGACCATATAAAAAGTTAGATTTCGTAATTTTTTTAAACTTGATTTTTTATTTTAAATAAGCTACAGCATGAATAATTACTTCATTTGAATCGTTTTTGTAATTGGAACTATATGTCTACAACCAACGGTTGAGAAATTAAAGGTCGGCGATTGATAACATATTGCATCCTGTATATATATGGGGACATTCTCACAATATTTTGACTTTCATGTCCCTGAATAGCAATTTTTATTTTAATAAACTTTTTTGTGTTTTTTTTTTATTTCGTATACTGGGGAACATCCCGTTGCATGATTGCACAACAATATTAACGAGATAAATAAGTTTTGGACGATGTTGTGGGTCCAAACACCTGTAAAACTCCTATACCGCCCCGTGTCCCTGATGCTGATTTCTAAGTTTGTAGCTGTCTGGATAAAATTGATTCAATAAAAATAATTCGATGTAATTTTTTTCTGAAACTGGAACTATTGTTTTATATAAATATGTAGCTCAAAATTAACCTGCACACATTTTTAGGGTTGTTAGTATTTTTTAAACTATGTCTCTGGGATTTAGGTTCTTTACCATCCCTCATCTAAAATTATACAGAAAATCATTTCAGATGCAGCCACAGAATTTTTTTCAAGTTTTTTCTCATGCAGAAGCATGCTAGAGAAGTAATGTCTAAAATTTTTTGGCAGGAAATTTACTGTAGAATTTAAATCAGCATTTAAATATCAATTTCAAGAATCGTGGCTTTATTAGTAGTCTCACCGTCCCCAAGTTTTATTCCTGCACTTTTCGAGGTAATTAAAAAAAATAATAATAATTAAATCCAATGTTAACAACTGTTTCTAAAAATCAATGAACATTGTGGTTATCACTTAGTCTTAACACGATTTTCCTAAAAATAGATGGTAATTTTCCTTACCGTTCCATCCTTACCGTCCCTTTTCTTACCATTTCGTCCCTTTTTTCCAATACCATCTCCTTTTTTTACCTTACTGTCCCTTCTTTAACACACCTTTAAGACAATGTTATACAAAAATTCTGTATTAAAAGTACTACATTGTTATTATTTCTTATTTGAATGTCCTGTGGGTACTATGCAAATTCATTATAAGTAAAAATTTAGACGAAAATAAAAAGTTATAGGGGTTAAATGGTAAGGAAAATTAAACTCGCAACTTTAACTTAAACCTCAAATCAATAAAAAAAATTTTGGCTGCTGACCATTTTTTGCTTATTTTGAATCATTAAGGCATTCGTCTATCAGATTAAAATGTTATTTTAGCAAGTTTAATTTTGTTAGATTTTTTTCCCCCCAAAAGTCGAAAGATTGTGAAAATGCCCCATATACTTATACATACTACACCTATTCGTGTTTTGGGCGTCACTCTTTTTCTAACGTAAACATAAAATAATAATAATGTTCATAATTTTGTACACAGTGTGCTTCAGGTATTTGAGAACACATGTTATAGTTGAAATATCACTCAATATACCATAGTTACAAATTTTGTTCTGTTACATGTAAATAGTAACTCCAGTGTACCCCTCCTTTTTTAACGTAAACGTAAATGTAAGTTAGGAACCATATATTTTTTAATACGAATTTAATACTAATGTTTTTAATTTAGTATACAGGTTGTGTCAGGTATTTCAGAACACATGTTATAGGTGAAATATGACTCTGTATATCATAGTTACTAATTTATGTTGATTGTGTTAGTTTCTTTCTATCAAAGTCCCTAAAATGTTATTGATCTTGCTGTTGTGCTTAAAATGTTATTATACCATCCCGTTGGTACGCCAGCTGACTGTCAGTTTTGATATTTGTGCCGTGAAATCCATCATATACATAAAAATCATTGTAAACATGATTTCAAATTCTATAGTGAAGACTTCTCGTGATCGTAAGTGCTTGTGATACCAGATGATAGTTTGATTCAGATTTTGTGTTTAAAGTATCTGTTCATAAAAATCCTAATTTCGTGGTCCTTGAATATATATATATAAAAACAAGTAATATATATATATAAAAAGGTCAATTCCTACTTAGGTTAAGGAATAAAAAATTTTTTATTTTAGTTGCTTTTTATGAAATAATTACAATTAATATAAATATGTAGCTATATTTAAAAAAACTGAATTAAAATCAAGTGTCATCCACTACAAGTTTATCCCTTTATCTTTTGACGGTACTTATAAGTACCATTAAAATAACTTGTTACAAAATTCATTTAATAACATCGATTAGCTGTTATACAGTTTATAATGTGTTATAGATACATTACTTTATCTTGTTCCAAAAGCATTATTGGTTGCACAAAACAAAAATATTTTTAAAAGGATTATTTTTTTTGCCTTTGCATCGTTTCAGCTTTCTTGGCAATAGGGGGTGGGAGGGGGCTTTTTCAATTCGGAAATATTTTTATATTTCTATTGAAAGAACATTATATTTGTACATTTCCTAATTCTATAAAATACTAAGAAAATTATTTAAAATAAAAGATTTGAGTGGGGTTATAAATTTTGCACAAAATCCATGTAAATTCAAATTTAACTAATTCTTCTAAAATCCTTCAATCCTTCTAAAATCCTTCTACAATTTATTAAATGATTACGTAAATCTTCTAATGTAGTTTAAGCAATTCAAGAAAAATGCTTTAGAAAATAAATTTTCAGGAATTCATAATTCAGTAGATAAAGGGTTAAAAAATGTATTTCAACTTCAGTGGATGGATAATAAGTATTTTATTAACGATTGAAAATTTGAACAAAATGTATAAATATATATAGGGAGAGTGTGAACTAATAGTAGGAATTGAATAAACGAAAAGAAATCTGCAAATGTTGAAGACCAAATGACTTTTATTTATTGTAAGAACATACATGTAAAATGAAATGCCATAGGCGGTCCCGATCGGTATGGGATCGTACTTGTCCGATGCATAGAAAGTGAATGGTGATATCTCGAAGCCTGGACCATTAAAACCCCAACGAATATATCACTGAATGGGAACTTTGAATTACCTTCAGGCGAAGCAACCCTTAATTGGCAAAACACAATCTTTACCGTGCCTGTACAATGCCAAAGCTAAGAAATGGGAAAATTATCTTTAGATGCAGCAACACAAACTTTAATTAATGCCTGAGGCGGACTTTAGTGTAAACAGTATAGATCTTTGAGAACGAAATAAGCATTTGTATTGACTATCAAACTGAGCAATAACAATTTTTAAATTACTTTTGCAAAAGAGATTATTGTCAAAGAATATATAAATATACATATTTTTTATTCGTTTACGGAAAGGAAAGTATGCACACACATTTAATGATTTAAGGATGAGAAAATAGATTTTCTCTTGAATAATTTCATCAATGGCTGTAGTAGAAATGTACATGGAAACATTAATGTGAATGTTATTTATGAAGAGTAAAAAAGAAGAAGCAATAGATGTATTTTTTTAGAAAGGATAGGAAGTTTTTATTAACTTATAATTATGAAAGGCGGGATTTAATTTTTAAATGGTGTTTAAATAATTTTATGTGAGGGTATGCTAAATTCATCATCACAATCATCAACGCTAAAATAAGTTGCAAACGTGTGACGCTGACTCTTGCACTACAATGTTGTCTAAACACGTGCTTATAGTATCAAATATGTCACTCTAATAAAATATTTAGAGACGCAAGAATGTTTATTTCTTATATAAAAAATGCATTTCAAAAATACTAAAAATTCGTAATATTTGACAAAACATAATAAGTACTCGGCTAATGAAAATTTATATACATTAAGTTAGAATTTAAGATGTCAGTTGTAAAAACTTGCTGCTCTGATTTTGTTTGATAACTTCCTAAAAATTTGAGAAGTATACTTTTTTTTCTAGAATACATAAATTTTGATTCCACACTATAGAAACGTTAAATAGTCTCAATATTCATCATCTTAAAATTGGGAATTAATAAATTCTGTCTTCTGTGTTCTTGTAAGAGTTAAACGCAAATTATGTGTCTAGTATCTAGTTTCTAACCCCTATTTTTTCGGAGAGAAATATGTGGAGTACAAATACCTGGATTGCATTTATATTTTTTAATTTACAATTATAATCGTTTAGTAACGGTAAAAAACACTGTCGCAGGTGTTTTCATTAATATTATGTCAGATAATCCACAAATGTGATTATTATACCAACTTTTTAAATAAATGAAAATGCGCTTCAAATAAAAATCATTTTATTATACTTTATATCAATATGTAACAAATTGAATATTAAATATTAAATTACGTTAAAATATTTCTTTTCGATACAGGCTGATGAATACGATACGATATAGATCAAGCAACGCATAATTAATAACAGCCGTTGAAGTTGTGGAGTCATCTCATAATCAATATTTACTGTTTACAGATTTATTGATAATGTTCACTGTTTCAGAAATATATACACTGTATTAATGTGTCACCAAACTCTGAGGTCAATATCAAACACTGAGAGTAAATCACGCAAACAGTCATTTTCTAGAGGATCAATTATCCTTTGCGATACTATTCCTTTAGTCATCATAAGCATTCACTTCATTGGAGAAATTCTATATGAATTTAGAGATAAAACATATATACGGTGATTTTTCACTTAAACAAAACTTTGATTTACACGCTGTTTCTTCAACACAAATTCTTTGCACAGATAGTAAAAATTCTCTCAGATATGCAATGCTTTATCTCAATTTTATAATAAAATCTTTTACTCTTTTTATTTTTAATTACTAATTTTAATCTTGATTTAATTTTATTTAAAATTAATTCGTGTTCTTAATCATAATTACTTTATTTATATTAATAACAGTACATTTTACTGTATAAAGAAAAACCTGCATTTTAAAACAATTATGGGCAGCTTAAAATATATTAAAACAAGCATTTCTTTAGATAGTCTTGAAAAAATTGTGTTAAAAAATTATTTATTGTAAACAGCTCAAAATTATTTGCATACATGGAAAATTATATAGATGCATCTCCTCCCAAACAAAAAGAAACAAATATATTCATCGTATTTTTGTAATAAAAATATAGTTAAGGTATCTGAATACGCTCGAAACGCTTTTTTAAATGCACAATATTGTTTAAATATACATAGTTTTAGTTCGGTTATAATACAGAGAGATGAACGAATTTATTCATAACATTTTAAAGAATCAGTGTTTTATGCCATATTTCTAGGAAATTTTCATACATAAATTAGGCAGCGTATCTGAATTTAATAAAACTATTTTAATTTCCTTTGTACTACATACTATTATTACATTTATCTGTGCACTGAACTATGAGTTTTACAGAGTTTTGCAATATATTAAAAATTAACTGACATATTACAAATTTATATCAAAATACGCAATTTATTTTATAAAAAAATGCCATTTTTTTCATATTCTTGTATGTATAAAATAATTATATTACCACATAGAGCTTAGGTTCTAGTTCAGAACATAGTAAGTAATATGGTAACCATCCTGACAAAATTTTACGGAAATATGATTAAAGCATTTTATATAAATAATGGAACCTGTAAGTAATGGAAAAAATGATTTTCCATAAATCGCATTTACAGATTTCTTATAGGTGAAACCCCCAGTAACTGATTTTTTTTTAGATTTTTCTTGTTCAAAGCATTATTACAAAATTTTAAACCCATTTAAGACTTATTTTTATTTTTCAATAGATATTAGAAATGCATTAAAAAATTATTGTTGAAAAACACCAGTGGCTGACACAAACCCCATTTTGAAAAACCAATAAATGACACAAAGTGAGCCTTTCACATACACTTTACTTGCAAAGATTAAGAAAAAGTGTTTTACATTTGAAGAGAGTGTTTTAAAAATACTTTAATGATTATCATAAAAACAAATTACTTAAACCTTATTTACATATGCTATCATACTACAGATGCGCGTTTCCCTTTCTTCATGTTTTATATTTAAATTATTAGTAATGCAGATATTCAATAAAAGACATTTAAATTAATATTAATAATACTTTAATCCCTATTGTTAATTAATTGTTTAAATTTTATAGCCTCCAAAATGTTCATGAATTTTTTTTCTTTTTCTTTTTTTTTTTTTTTTTTTTTTTTTTTTTTTTTTTTTTTTTTTAAGTTGTTAACGATTCCGTGAAACGAAAATACATCATTTATCATTTGGTAAAAGTTTTTAAATCCCATAAAATTCATTCAATCATAAATCATGAAAGAAAACGACATGATATACATTTCCTTTTTATTTCTGTATTTTATGAATGTAGAATTGAAAACGTTTCCTATAGAAGGCAAAACATCTTAAATTCAGATAATGGTCAAAATATCAATAGGTGTGCATAGTGTGAGAGACAAAAATTCGAAAATAATTAAAATCGAGCTAATGTTAAATGAAGCTATTTTTTAATCCAAAATAACAGTGTAAATTAATAATATTATATTGAAGAAACTTTTTTTTTTTAACTTTTGAAATATATTAGGTACTGTCAATTTTCAAATTATACCATTCTTTGAAATGAAGAACATGCTTATACTTTTCGATAATTAAAAGAAAATACATCTTTTTATTCAATCTGAACTTTTTAATATTTGAACGCGGAATATTGAAATTGTTTATTAATATGTTTTATTTTTCATTTCCTGAAATTTAAAAATTGCATAGCAATGAATATAGCAGTAGACAAGTTATTTAATTTATCAAAAATATAATTTTATATCATTCGTAATAATGGAAATAGATTAATATAGAATTTAATATTTGTTATTTATATCCTAAAAAAATCAGCAACGGATTTTTATAATTATTCAGAATATATATGCATTGTAAAGAGATAATGATAATGAACATTTAAATTTGTTATGAAACACCGATATTTTTGTATTGAAATGTTGCTTTGATCTAATAATCACTTATCTAATAATATACTATAGAGGAGATTAATTAATGAGAATATATTAGCAAATTCCTCGACTGAGACATTACATTTATGCTTTAATATTTTCTCTAAATAAAATAAAAATTGCCTTGCACACTCTACCATTAATACAAACTTTGTATTTCATTTACACTTTTAATATATTTTCTGAAACTTTCAGTGTTTATTAACAGGAGTATAAATGAAATTCGAATAGTATTGTCATTAAAAGAATAAAATAATACCTACAGTTATCTGTATCAATTAAACATTTTTTTCGATATTAATACTTTTGTAATATGAAATGAATGTAGAAAAATATGGATTTTTTTTTTTATATAAATTGAAATTAAT